>JACSVZ010000013.1:16489963-21289963 GCA_014706295.1 Lycocorax pyrrhopterus obiensis | reverse complement strand
TAAACTTGGTAAAAATAGACCACTAGAAGCCTTATAGTCAAGATTCATTGTAGATTAAACTCAAAATCTGATCTGTGAAATATCGCTGCTGAGCATGTTCTGACTTCTTAAATAGCTGATTTCTTGACAAGCAAGGATTAAAGATTAGAAAACCTCAGTTCTGAACCGAGGGCCAGAACCAGTATGTCTTTTCCCTTCACAGAAAGTAAAATACTGTCTGGCTTTTTAGGGATGGAGGGGCACAATACTAGTAACTAATGTACACAATGCAATAGCTTGGGCAGATGTATTTTTCAGCCCAGAAATTCAAAGTTCAAATAATAATTTTAAAAAGAGGTATTTGTATTTCTGGTTGGTGTCTGGTCCAAACTTGCTTTGTGAATCCTCTAATATTGGTTTTACACAGATTATAAAAAAAGCCTCAGGATCTGAATAGAGTCACTGGGTTTATGGCCTGAAGTATATGCATTAAACAAACCACAACAACAGTCTGTGCAGGGAGAAGTACAGTACTGTAGATATGTTTATTTCATTAGCTATAGTGGGAAATAAGCTACTTTTGTGCTTCATATTTTGTTGAAATTGGATTTTGGAATCTTTTAACTAGATTGTGTCATTGTTATGTGTGTGATTACTAAGCAGTGAAACAATATTCAGGTGTTTGTGTAGTGTTTGCATCTTGTCTTTAGAGTAAAAATTAGGGGATAGTGTCATATTGGCAGTTTAAATTTTCTTTTCAGTTAAGAATGAAGCACGCTAGACTGTGAGATATTTCAACAAATTCTGACACAGTGTGCTCTACAATATGCAAGTCTAATTCTGATTTCCATTTTAGTGCCACTCCAACTGTATGCCCAGCCAAAAGCAAAACCTGGCTCAAACCCAAATGCTGGGATATCCCAACCAGCAGATAATTCTTTGCCAAGTTGTTATAGATAAAACTACTCTTTAACTAAGAATTTGAAGCATTGTCATTCATTTCCTTGTTTTATTGAGCTATCCAGGCACGTCCTTAGTAGTCCTGATTGACTGTTGTCTTTCTCATTCAGCCCAGTATAGAGAATACCCAATTTCACAGATGAGAAAAGATAACCTGCAGCGTGAAGCCCAGTGCTGAAAACAGGCATTCAGGAATTTATTTCTCCACTTCAACAGTGGCAGCAGCTACCGGGGATTGTGGCTGCCCAGTACTAACTGGCTGTCAGTGTCAGTGTTGAGAACAAGAATTTATCTTCGTTTTAAGCCACAGAAAAAGGTCTACCAAAAAAAAAAAAAAAAGCATTGAACAAGTCCCCAGTATTTAATGAGGAGTTGACTGCTGTCATTGATAGTATCTCCTTATTAGGATTGTCTTCATCAAGATGGATTAGACCAAGTAACATCTTTTTGCTTTGGTAAAGGAATTCCTGTGTATAGAATCAAGAAATTCATTGATAGGTGTTTTTCTGATACATTTAATACTGGTATTTAATTATATTTCCTATAAATAGAATGTAGGCGTAAACAGCAATCCCTCAAGTACTAGCATATATGCATGACATTCTTTTCAGCTTTAGATACTGTTAACCTGAAACATAACAGTGTGTTTTAATGGCTGGCCAAAATGAGTGTGTACATGGAGGAGCAGCTGACTGTAAATTAAATTGAGGAAAGCCAGAAGAAATACTGGAGCAAAGAGGAATGTTTCATAAAACTTCCTCTAGTGAAGAAATAGTTATTCAGCAAAGTTTGAGATCTTTTATAATGATTGTGGAGCATTAGATTCGCTAAGTAGCTTAAGACTTCTCTGCATGGTAGTGTTTTGAGCAAACTACAGAACCGAAAATGAGCTTTGATTTTACATATATGTGACACACGTTTAACTTTTGCCTGGGTTTTATTCAGCTATGGATACTTCCTTTTCTACACAGTATCTAAGCACTTTGCTCAAGGTACCTGTAACGTACCCAGTACATGTCTCTGGGAATCTTTGTGGAGCAGAGGAGTTGCAGGTCAGGATGGGTTTAACAGGGCAGCTGGGAGCACGCTCGCTGCCAGGAGAACACTCCGTGGCGGGATAGATGCGATGCTGCTTACTGACATGGTGTGTAATCCTCAAGGTTTTGAAGTCCTTCGAAGGACTTTGATTGCAGCTCTAACCTGACCATCTCTTGGTGTTGGTAGACATGTTTGAACATGTTTTACATCAGGTGGCTGGGACGGGGTTGGTGTTTGAGACCAGAGTCAGTGAATTTCTTTGTGGTCTCATGTCATGGGACAACTTCTCTCAGCTGGGCCTCAACAGCAGTGAATTCACAGATGCACTGAATTGTGTGACCTAATTTGTGAGATCAAATTAATTTATCTCACATATTTATTAAAAATACATATTACATTCAAGATCTTTGCCTCCCCCCCCCCCCCCCCCGCCCAGTGCTTCACAAAATAATGAATTCATCTTTGTTGTGTTACAAGAAAAGACATGTCTAATATGTCTAATGTTTTGCACCAAGAAGTTTTCCACTAATGTGGTTCTGGAAGGCGAAGCAGAGTTTTGTCTTCCAATGAAGCATTTCAAATGCAGTTTAATGATTTTTATTTGGGTTGTTTTATTTTAAATTAAAATTATTTTTGCATTCCTGTTGGGGAGAGGTATTTGAAAGGTGCCTGTCCCCTTGGCATCTCAGCAGTAAGCTAACATTCAGAGAAGAACATAGCCTTTAGCCTTTTCTTTTAATTAAACATCAGAAGACCCAGATGCCAAAGGGTGAAATGTATTTATTTTGTCAAACTCTTTCATCCTTGTCTGGTTGGATTGCAAGATTAATTTGTAGTTGAGTAATTTAAACTCTTTTGTCTTATTGGATGTGTTTTTGGGACTGTCTGTATATCTTAAGCAATCAACATTTTATTTTTTCTTAGAGAAATAATGGTGTTCAATACATGCTTAGCCATATATTGACATAATTTTTAAGCTGAGGCGGGTTAAAAATCCTTCAGTATCTTTTTTTCTGCATAAAAGCCCTCAGCATCAACTGTTAAAGCAAAACGTCATTGTTTAGAGATAACTGCAAGGAAGTTGTCAGGCAGAAAAAAGGAAAAGGTGATGTAGAAGTGGGCAAAATAGGCATAAAAGTATGATCAATAAAACAAAAAAATACACTGTTTTGTGTTTTAAACACACACGAAAATAGTACAGCACTATTTAAAAAAAGAAAGAGACATGTGCGAGCAGCTGTATGGCCCCACGTTGCCTTTACTTACCATGGCAAGTGGAAGGAATTGCTTGGAATTTTGCTCAAGTTTATTGGGACTTAAAAATCTCTTATTCATCTTCAAGAGTAATATTGCATTTACCCATCTATTTTCATAGCTGATTTTAATCTTCAGGGTACTTTAATTCTCAGAAGGCAAAACAAAGATAATAAGGCAATGAATGATTAAAAATAGTCAAAAGTAACTGAATTTTAACAGTACTCTAAAGCATATGGTTTCTTTTTTTTGTGGCTCACTCATTTAACTAAATCAGTATTTGATCACTACTTCAAAGTAATTCTCACACAAAGAATTTGGGAAACATTGTAAAATTGAAAGCAGCCATCCCATGGGAGAAAAAAGACTGCTGAAAATTCACACAAGAGAAGCTCCCAGAGCTGTCTCTGCCTTTTGCCTGAGGAAAGTTTTAAAGCTTGGTAGAAGAGGCCAGAGGCAAGAGCCTGAGAAACTGATGCTGCTTTTGGAGAGTTTTTAATCTGCTCACCACTCTGAGATTCCCAGAGAAGAGAACAATGAGGCTGAGTTAGGCTGCAAGCCAAGCTAGCCCAGGATCCCTCCAAGAGTAGCCAATGAAATGGATGCTGAAGGATAGAATTTGGGGTAAGGCATTGTGGTACTTCCCGCCGTACCTTGTGGTTTCATTTCTTAGCTCTTAATTTTCCGTCCATGTATTTTCATTATCGCTTTTTAAACCAGTCTAAAATCCTCACAACATCCTTTAACTGTCACTCTCATAATTAGTTGTGTGAATAAAGCACATCTTTTTGTTTGCTTTTAACCTGCTACCTATTACTTTGATGCCCATATTTTTTTGGATAAAGAAAATGAATAATGAATAAGGAAATAATGAGTACTTTTTCTCTGGTCACTGTTATGCCACTGACGAGTTGTCTCTGTCATATCCCCTTGGGTCATGTCTCCTCCAGCCTGAAGAGCTGTTATCTACTTAATCCTTCTGATACAGAAGCTCTTCTGTATGTCTGATCATCCTTTTTGCTTGCTTGCATGCTTCTGGGTCCAAGAGTAGTCAGTCTTCTTAGTTTTGTGTCTGCTACAAGAAATTTCTTAGTGTTGGTACAGAGCAGAATTAGATTATAGTATTAAAGGACTGATTGTAAAAAATACTTAGCAATTCCTCTGAGAGCTGTTGTCTTGATGATGATAGCTGTTTCACACTTCATCATTGTGTATAAGTATGTAATCCATATGTTACTTAGTCTTTCATGAAGGTATGGCCAAATGGCCTCCAAAGATCATTCCAGTCAGAGTTAGTCTCTGATTTTGAATCCTATTGTTCATGCAATCTTCCTTCAGTCCTTTGCAAGTAGTGTTCTTTTTAAAGAAATGCTTTTGCACCTTCTACAAGACTTAATCCGCTCTTACTCCCATTTTAATAATGCTTATTAATTTTTGGAACAAGGAAGGGCTAAGCACGGTTTTCTGTGGTTGACCCTTTTGGACACCACCTTCTGTTTGAAAAAAACACTGTTGTTCCAACATTTTATTTCCTATCCTTTTGTTGTTTGTTTATCAGAGGCAGGGGGGAACTTTTCTTCTTGTATCATGTAAGCTGGAAGAGAGCCTCATTGTGAGTCCTGTTAAAATTATTTTGCTCATCCACATTAATATACAATCTTGCTTCTTTATTTTCTGCTTTAAAGAATTCTAAACAATGTCCCTGACTTGTTCTTAGAAAGTATTTGTAGTCTTTATACTATATTTATCCATATACTTTTAAATTCTGTTTCTGTAGTAGGCTTTACCAGTCTGCCTTGTACAACTGTCTGATATTTGTGTTGAGATGTCTACTTATTACAGCTTCACATATAACTACCTATGTCTATGGTACTGAGTTGTTTTAAGAAATATCTTGCAGATCATAATTAACAGCTCAGCGATGTAATGTTTAAATTTATTTGGTACTTAGTATTTTCAAGTAGTGACATTATAGAACCTGATCCGATGGATTTTTCAGTAGAATCAATTTTTTCAGTTGTCACCCTTAGATGTGGCTTATCTAGGAGAAAAGGTAAAGTACTTTTCTGAGGCATTAAGTGAAAGAACTTGGAGTTCAGCTCTCATTGCTGCTCTTGCTGACCTGCACATAAATAGAAGACATGTTCTGTCTTGCACTTCTCATAACTTGCGTTTCTTAAGCTTCAGTGTGCAACAGGGAATTAAAAAGTAACTTCATTATCTGATACCTTGAGAAGGTGCCTCAGTCCGTTAACCTTAGAGGTTACTCTTTAACCAGCCCGTTTGGAATAGGGCATGTGGGAGAGGGGAGAGCATGAGGCACTGTCTTTTATTTCAGACAATAAAGCGTGATATTTACTCTTCTTGGACTTTTTCCTTAACTGGATTTGACAGCAACAAATAGCATGAAATATGATACAACAAAAGCTGCATGTATGGATCACAGCTTTGCTTCCAGAACAACGTCACGCTCCTGGCAGTAGCAGTCTTCTTGTCACTGGCAGGGATCGTTTTAGTACACTGGAATTCACTTAATGCTGGTATATCTTCTACAGCATTTTAAAAAATAAATCTTCTTTACAGAATACCCTACAGGCTGCCTTATAGTTTTCACCCTCCCCTTGTTTGCTTTATCATGGGAACAAGAAAGGCTGAAAAGGAAAAGAGTATGAGGCTTAATGATAGGGACTTAAAGCTCCAACTGTGCCTTGTATGCTGGTTTTGTTATTTGTCCGTTTCTGGTGGTATTGATTTAAACCCTGTAATTGTGTGTTGCTCTGCACAAGGCTCAGGCACCTGAGAAACACTCAATGATCAACTAAGCTCAGAGAGCTGATGCTGGGATTTAAGTGTCTAAGGTGTATTCTTTGTCAGGGCAGTATTTTGGGAGAAAGTCTGGGTGTTCTGCTGGTGTCAGCTTGATCTCTGGGTGATTCTTTGATGTAACTACAGGCTGTTGCCACAAGGTGTGGTGCTTTTTCCCACTGAGGTGTTCCCTTACTGCCTTTCTTTTGAATCTATGGATCACCCGGTCACAGGCTAAGTAACTTCAGTGAGGTAATGGCAAACTGGTCATAGAAGGCAGTGGTGGCAGCTGCAGTGAGGAGATAAGTGAGATAAGTTATCCAGACTTAAATGGGATATCAACCCATGCACTTTATTGCTTTCAGGTATGGTTTCTGTCTTAACAAATCTCACACTTTGCTAGAGTATATAATCCACATTCAGACTGGAAACAGAAAGTAGAAGGCGAACCTTCACTATTGTGCAGATGAATGTATGAGAGTTTCCTTGACAGGGAGGGAAAGAAGCAAAAATATGTAAGATGGAGCGTGATTATTATGGCAGCATTGACATCTTGACGGGGACTAAACTTGATTCCCATCTTTATTGCCTATGATAATTTACCAATCACGTCTTGATTTTGCAACAAAGATCAAGTGATGGATTATTTTATTGTATGTTTTTATTTTTGCCTTTAAAGGAAGACCCTTTTACTGCTTATTTTTTATTCATCATGTAAGCAATCTTCAAGTTAAGGACTTATTTATATGTAGACATAGAAAATTAATCTACTTAAATTTGTAAATGATTTTGAAAATTTTTACTAAAAATTGAAAATACTTCTCTTTGATAAAAAGGGAGTATGCAGAAACAGTGTATCAGAATAGTACATAATTTTTCATATACTGATTGTGCTAGAAAAAAAAGGCTAGCATAAATGAAGGCAGTAAAAACTTATGTAAGATATATATTTTTATGCTCAGTGGATTTTTGTAGTCTGAGTGCCTTTGTTTAGGTATATCAGGTGATTGAGGCTAGGGATACTACAAATTCGTGGGATAGCTGGAGGTATCACAAAATATGATGCATTTTTGATTTTCTAGAATTTATTTTCATAGATTGCCAATACTTCAGATATGCAAAGTGTGCAGCATAAAAACAATATCCCAAGTATATACTATTTAGGGAAAAACAATTTTAACTGCATTGTGGTGTTAACACTGAAATATGTATTCATCCTTTTTCATTTTTATAGCACAAATATTTTGTAATGAAAACAAGTTTTGTTCTCTTTTCTCGAAGAAGATAAGTTATTTGCTGTAGCCTATACAGACCAGAAATAAGTAGGCATATTTTTTGAGAACAGGTTTGTTTTAGCCAAAACAACGATGTCTTTTCATTGCTTTAATGTAATGCCATAATTCTTGGCAACATTTGTCTACTGGTGCTTGCAAGCAAAGCAGGTCTGTAAGGCCTGAAATTTTTTTTGCATGTGTGCTAAGAACTATCAGTTAAGAAGTAAAAGAGGTTTCTGCTGTAATCAGGGTAGAGGCCACAGAGAAGAAAAATTCCTTGAAGAGTAAGATCATAAGAGTGTTTAACTCAAAAAGCTGAAGGATTATGTAGCATTATGAAGAGGGTGCGTGCAGGCGAAATTATTTGTCATGTGCTGGGACCTGCCTGCTTTGCCAGGCATCAGCCACTTCCCTTTCACGTTATGTAATAATTTAAAATGCTTCTCTTGCCAGAGAATTTAATTCTTGTGAGTAACAGAAATGGAGACTAAGGCCTTTCATCTTAGAGGTAGATGGCTATTAGTCAATACTGAACACAAAAGAAATTGCATGAAAGATAATTGAATTTTTATTTTTGCAATTCTTGATGAATAAAATGTCAGCACATTTTCAGCAATGTGTGTTTTTAAATTTGATACCTGTTAAAGATTCTGGGTGGCATAGGTATGTATTTTCATGGCTTATATGTTGTTTTTAAACTTACTCCGTCTGTGAGTTCTCTACACTAGAAAAAATGCCTAGGTCCTTTACAAGAGTCATGACATTTCGCAGTATTAAATTCCATTTCCAAAGCGGGATTCCTGTTTTCAAGCCTTTTTCCTCTTGCTGCTTGCTGCAGAATTATCCCTGGGCATGGGGAAGTTAGTATTTGAAGTACAGCTCAAAATAATTACTTCTGTGGAATAATGGACTTCTGTATTGCAAGATTCGTCCCTTTTTTGCAGAGGCTTTTGCTGCACGTAATCTGCTGTCTGGACACACCTTCATAGCTCATCTGCAGTATCTGCCCAATGCAAGTTGTTGGCTCCTCGGGGCAGGTACATGTTTGAACAAATACGTGAATTAGAATGCCATGCCTGTCTGTGGCATCGCATTAAAAGATGTGATAATTAACACTGGTTAATCTTCATACCATGGGCTTTTATAAAAAGCAGCACCACATGTACCACACTTTTTAATTCATATGCCAAAACTCCATTTTGCTTAATTAAAAAAAAAAAAGCTTCTTACATTTGAGGCAACATGATTTTTAAAGTTTATATCTCTAATTCACCTCTTACACTACAGTGAAATGATGAAATTATTTTGTCAAAAAAAAAGAAAACTGTGTTTTTGAACCGGCTTATTCCTTGTTTATTCCCATGAAACATTTAGCACTCAGCCATTTCTAGTGCTTGTTCAAAGTGCGGAGACTTTTCAATCCAGGGAATTCCAAAATTCCTTACTCTCACAAGGATAGCTGTCTGTGTCACTCCAAGTAAGGAGTAGTTGCCTTAATAAACATTTGAAGTTAAAACTGTACAAAACACAGGAGCTTGTCCTTGACACTTGTTTGGAGGAAAACCTGCTGTGAAAGGGAAACCAAGGTCTGTCAGTGAAAGAAAAATAGTTTTCACTCTTAATTAATCACAAAAAATATGTGGCAATGATGATCAGGAAGTCAGTGACTTTGTTAGCTCTCTGCTTTCTTTCAGTGTAGTCATGGAGAGAGTCCTCCTTCTCTTTTGAGAAATTACCTGAGTTTGAGTGTAAAAACTAAGATGTGATTTTAGACATACTTCCTTGCATTTGCAATCTGCAGTTATCAATCTAGGGCATGTTCAGGTTTTCTGAATTAGTGTGGATCTACAAAGACAAATGCATGTATTATAGGGGAAGGCTGGGTGTTTGAAAGGTGCCTAGGACAGCTTGTGAAAATGCTTGCTGTGCAAATGGGATTTAGTTGGCATCTGTAGTTTCTTTCAGCAGTGTACTTGACTAATTTTTGTATTTCTTTTGTGTTGCAGCATTTTGTCACCTGACTTCCCAAAATCTTTACATTTTCTTTTCCTTCTGTTTTGAGACACAAAAGTAAATTTAAACCTCAGGAGTGAATCTGTGAGAGTTATGAGCAGAACCACCGCTTAAGGGCATGAGAGACAAATGGTCATTGGTCATCTAAATAAGAATAGAGTCATTCCTTTCCCAAAAAGCAGCCCTTGTGACTTTCTCCTCTGAAGTTTTAAAACACGGCTCTTCAGAAGCATTTTTGTGGTGCCAGTTTTTTTCCTTGCACAGAGGTGAGCTTCCAGGCTCCTTAAAATGAGTGTCACAATGTGCCAAATGTCCCTGCTTGAGGGTGAAGTAAGAAAATGCTTTATGTTGGAGTTATTTTTCTAAATTAAAAAAAAAAAAATTCTGAAACTTAGTTTGGATTCTTGATTTTCTTGGCTAAATTTCTTATTTCTGGTCAAAATAAGTTTATTTATAGGAGCACTTTATTTATAGGAGCACTAAGCTGACCTTGCCTTGGAAGACCTGAAAACTCAAAGCTCCTACTGAGAGGGGACTGTTCACCTCAGTGAATGTCCATGTTCCCATGCTGCTAATTTTATTAATGCTGCTCATATTGTCACTAAGCATAGTTATCCACAAAAAATCTTTGCTGACAAAAGCATTTGGGTGAAGTCACATACTGATGTTCAGAGCAGGGGAAGATGCCCATTTGTCTATGCGTTGGTCTTTAAGCAGCGAAACTGCTGTAATATAAAAACAAATAAACGTGTAGAAATATATCAGAACTCCTACAGTTTCAAAAATGCAGCCTTGTAAATTGAATAACATTGCTAGACTTGTTTGTTTTCCTTGTAATGAACCCCTGCTATGATCTGCAATGTAGTTCCAAGTTTTGTCTGGATATTAACTGGAAAATGGAGATACAGCCACTTATCTGGGGGCTTTTTGCTAATGATCAGATCTACAAAACCCGAGGAAGCACAAGGACTTCCTGAGTTGTGGTGTTTTACTGTTTCTTGTAACAAGTTGTTGATCAGACTGTTAGCAGACAGATTTTTTCCTCCCACATATCTTCATTTTGGTTGATGGTTGACCATTTTTGCAGAGGTCTCTGCCAAGAATACAGTTTATATGTGCAGCATTTAGGAGAAATGGTAGAAAAATTGAGTCATTGAAAAACTATAGATTTGACAGGTAGTAAAAGACTGAGGGAACCCCGAATCCTGTTTCAGTAAGGTTTTTGAGAAGGAGGACAGTGACAGAAAGCAGGGCTAGGACTGCGGAAAAAGAAGATTTTTTTTTTTTCCCCCCAGTAGTTGTATGTGTTCTGGAGGATGACAGTCTTTAAGCCTTCCATTTTGATGGAAGAGAAATATGACTGTTTATTAGATGTGGTTTGGAGTGCATTACATATTAGTCATCTGAATTTTGAGATAGTGAAGATTATTTTGCACCTCCTCGCATCCTTCCCCCCATATTGCCCCACTGCTTGTGAGTTCTCTGTTTATGGAAGAAAGGACTGCTTTGCTTCTCTAAGAAATAATTTAACAGTTGAGTTAAGGCTCATAGTAGTTGATAAACGTTTTAATAATCAGTCTTATGTAGTTCTTTGTCTTCAAAATTGAGTCAAGTGGCAAACTCCAGAGTTGTGCTTAATCATATGACAGATAGTGAGACTGAATTTGACAGTACTCAAAGGCAAAGCAGTTAAAGAGAAGACAAGTGGAATATTCCTGAGTCTCAGGCACTGTCAGTGTTTCAGCCAGCTCACCTTTAAACTGAAAGGGGGAAGGTATAGTTAGGAAGTAGCTCCTCACTGTGAGGGTAGGGAGGCACTGGCCCAGGTTGCCCAGAGAAGCTGTGGATGTCCCATCCCTGGAAGTGTTCAAGGCCTGGTTGGACAGGGCTTTGGGCAACGTGGTGCAATGGAAAGTGTCTCTGCCCATGGCAGGAACGTTGGAATGAGATGATCATTAAAGTTCCTTCTAACTCAGCCCATTCTTTGATTTTATGAATGTAAGGCTTAAAAGGAATATCTAAAATTAGAACTTCTAATTAGAATGACATACAAAAATAATGACTTAAGACTGGGAGAATTAAAATTTCAATTACAATATCTTCTTTGAGGTATGTCTGTGTACTTACTAATTGTGTTAATTTTGTGCAATAGTTATTATTTAAATCATTGCCACTCTGAAGAGTGCACTTAATACACTGTGCTGACATCTTCTGTGTATGTGAGTTCTGTAATTTGTGTTATAAGTACTTGGCCTAAAAGTTAAAAACCCCACCCCAACCTAGTCTCTTTTGAGGCGTTAAAAGACTGCCTCAGAAACTGAATGTAAGTGGGTTTTTATAAATGATTAGTAGTGTTGCTTTTCTCATGTTTTCTCACCAGCTGAGAAAGCCTTCTAGACAAGTTTTGCCTTGGCAGTAACTGTGCAAAGCCATTGACTTCCACTGGTTGTGGAGATAGGTGACGCTGATGACGAATTGGGAAGCTGCTCTCCTGATAAATGCAAGAGAGAAGAACCAAGTTTGCCATTAATTCTGCAACAAAATGATTATGAACAGGGATTTTAAACAATTAAGCTAGCAGAGCTGATTGGAACAACATACGGAGACTGCTGACGGACTTTGTTTTCATACAGCCCATGCTTAGATTAGAGCTTTTCTTTAACTAGCTGTCATGGTTTAACACAGCTTGAGTTTTAGTTAAGGAGGGCTCCATCAGGGAGCTTTTAATATTAGTGTTGGACCTAGATGATGTTGCCAAAAAACGTGTCAAAGCTGGTGATTTTGTGTCATGGATGCTCAGATTGTGGGTATAACAGTTCCACCTGTTCTTCACGCTGCTGTCCTTATCAACCCATCTGCTTTTCTCTTTTTGTCCTAACTCCTTGTTACTTTATTATTATTTCCAGTTATGCTTCTTGATCTGAAACCTCCACAGTCTAATTTTACTTACCATGGTGTAAATGCTAATTGTTTGTTTCAATATGAGTTCCCTTTTGCCTGTGTCTGTTTAGTTTCTGCTGTTACAATTATCCACAGCAGTGTGGGCCACTGTTCAGACATTTAATCCCATGAGACACTGCCATGAGTTCCTTAGCCCTCAATTCCTGGTTGGAGGGTGAAGATATGTGGAGGTGTACCTGCTCAGAGATTTCACATGGACTATTCCTCCTGGTCTTTGCTATGGAAGGCTTATCAATCACTAAATTTCAGCTTGTTTCTCAGCAGAACTGCATTCCCTATTTTTGTAGCTGCAAAGATACAAACCAGAAAGGGTTAAAGCAAGTGCAGAGGTTCCAAACAGACACCCAAAATGCTCTTTTGGTGAAAGAAAGGACAGAATTAGTGAGCCTTTATGTCATTTTCTGTACAAAAGGCAGTGTCATTTTCTTGAGATTATGGAAACATCAGGATGTGGTGTTGTCAGGTAGTCTAAAATTCTGTTTCAGATTCAAAGCTTCGTGAAGTCGGGAGGCTTTTTTATTCCATTGCATTACTGGTTTTTTTTTTTTTTTTTGATCAGGTTATAAATATTTTGTGACTATGCTATATTTTTCCTAGAGAAAAAGAAAGGGATCTTCTTAGTAACTAGGGAGGGATGTTTAATGCAGACAAAGTTGTTTCACATCTTTGTGCTAACGGTGTAAAGTATATCCACAAATTGGCCTTTGAACCCTGCTCTCCTATATGCTGTGTCATTGTTTTGTATGTTAGAATGATCCCTGCCCAAAGCGTAAACCACATTTTGCATTGCTTGGAAATAACAGGTGCTGGAATCAATTTTGACAGATAGAGGTCATAATAGGGCATGCATTATGCATGTTGTTAGCAAAAAATAACATTTTTGAATCTCTGCATGAAACTCTGAGGGTCATTCAGTGTCGTTTAGAAATGCAGAGCTCCTGTAAAGAATACAAGTATATAAGGAATACATTTTTTGTTTGTTTCGTATATAATGGGTATTCCAACTTATTATGTACTATGTTAATTCTAAATTGTAGCCTCCTTCCTTGACTCATAATTATGAGATGAAATACTCAAATGAATGGTATGGTTTCTGAAAGGTTTTATTTTTCTGTAATGTAACTTAATTGGTACTTTATAAATCTTGACTCTATCATGCTTTCTGTTTTTCTCATGAGCTGCAGTTTAGATCATCAATTTATGTTAGTTCTGTGACCCAGAGCTTGGCTGTGAAGACTTTTCTAGGAATCTAGTGTTTTTTCCTGGTTTTCAAGTGAAGTAAATTTTAGCTATTTATTGGTGTCATAACTTATCTCAATAAGTTTGCTTTTTTGATTTCAATGTGGGAAACTGCCAGGCTCTTTTGCATCTTTAAATTAGAAAGTTTCCTGATAAAAAACTTTTGTCATGTGGAAATCTGACTCAATGGAAGCCAGTGGGATTTTTAACATTAATGATACTGCATGGATGAAACCCTGACCTTGTCCTTTGTGTTGGAATTTTACCTTCTTTTTAACGTGTTAACGAGTAACATTTTGGTGCCAGATGTGTTTCCACAAGTTTTCTGCAATTGTCAGATACTGTCAGTACTGCAGCTATGTACACGTGCAGTGTCTCTAAATGCTTAACATATTTCACATTTTAGTCGTTAATGCACAGAGGTTCTGCACTGTTTCTGTCACAAATAATCCGTAATTGTACTCTAAAGCATTTCAGGTTTCTGTAACATACCACTTTTTCTCATCTGCATTATTGAATTACAGCAAGTCCTCAGGATTCTTAATAAGTATATTTGTTATGAATCCATGTGCCAATTAAAAATGAAATGTCAAGATAGACAAGGAAAGTATTCTAGATCTTGCCTGTCTGAACTTCGGGAAAGCAGCTGGTATACTGCCTCAGAGGAATTGGTCTCTTATGAGAGGAAGCTAAAAGAACTTGGCTCGTTTAGCTTAGCAAAATGAAGGTTAATAGGGGTATGATGGCTCTCTTTAACTGTAGTATGAAAATAAATGCGGACGAGGAAAAGAACTATGCAGGCTGCTGTTTCTAGATGGATGTAAGTTGGCCATGGACTAGTTTACCCTGAAAAGCAGAAGATTCTTGTTGTGGTTTAACCCCAGCCAGGAACAAAACACTAAGGTGAGAAAACTCGTGGGTTGAGATAAAGACAGTTTAACAGCTAAAGCAAAAGCTGCACACACAAGTAGAGCAAAAGATGGAATTCATTCACCACTTTCCTGGGCCGGTCAGGTGTTCAGCTGTCCCAAGGAAAGCAAGAGTCCATCGTTTGTAACGGTGACTTGGGGAAACAAATGCCATCACTCCAAACTCCTTCCTCCTCCTTCACCCCACTTTATATCCTGAGCATGATGTCATTTGGAATGGCTTATCCCTTTGTCAGTTGGGGCCCGCTGTCCCAGCTGTGCCCCTCCAGCTTCTTGTGCACCCCCAGCCTCTTGGCAGGGTGGTACAAGAAGCAGAAAAGGCCTT
Source organism: Lycocorax pyrrhopterus obiensis (assembly GCA_014706295.1). Taxonomy (NCBI): domain Eukaryota; kingdom Metazoa; phylum Chordata; class Aves; order Passeriformes; family Paradisaeidae; genus Lycocorax; species Lycocorax pyrrhopterus. The sequence continues at coordinate 21,275,186 of JACSVZ010000013.1, read as the reverse complement.
GACATTGTGCAAGCAAACCCTATTTTCAGCACAAATTCAAACCATAGGTAGCCTCATACTACCTTCTGTGAAGAAAACTACCCCAGCCAAAGCCAGCACAATTCTAAATGCTTAGAGAATAGAATTCTAAAATGAAAAGTAGGAGCAAACAGGTTTGTTTTAGGATAAGCTTGCTGAAAAACTCAGAGATTGTTTGAGCTGGTTGGTGCGTTAACGATGGATAGGTCTTGATCCATCACACCCCAGTGTCCTTTGTATATGTTAGGAGGTGAAGGGTGACCAGTTTCTGTCCAATTAAATGTACACCAGCTCAATGTAAATCTGCTAAACTCTTTCTGAGTGACTATAATCAAATCTGTATTTGCATGGTGAAAACAAAGCTGAGCATTCTGTTTGGAACTTTTTGACTCTTTACCTCAATATATTAACTTTTCTGTACTCCATTTATTTTCTCCATGCTTAATGGTGATATAAGGGAAGTTCTATGAGAAGAACACTTACCCATGAAAATTTAGCTATTCCAAATAATATACTTGTTTTTGATTGATTGATTCAAAGATTTCGTTTATTCTTTTGTTCCTGGAAAAACTGATTTTAAAAAAATGTTTAAATTATGAGGATAGGTCCTTTTGATATTTTCATAGAACTAGTAAAACGTATTAGTTGTGCATTCACTGCTTTGTATCTTTGATTGATACAGGCTGTGTATGCATCTGTGGTATTATTGATACTGAAATGAATATGGCCCTCAGTGACTCAGACACTCCTGTTGTTAGTGAATTTACCTTCAGTTGTTTTACTTTGAGGTATAAGGTGCATTTCAGAATCTGAGTCAAATCTAACATGTGCTAAAATAATTAGCACCAAAATATCTTTTCCCTTGTTTATGCATGCATTTTTGATCCATGGCCTTGAAGCTAGCACACAGGATCATTATGTAAGTGTCTGAATGAAAGTAGTGCAGAACAACATTGCAGTGTCATTGATGACTGTACGTTGTTCCAGTATACTGGAATCCTAGCCATGTTGTCCCAGGTTATTATTCCGGGTGCTGGTTTATGTGAGTCTGGTGATAGTGCACATACATTGTGCTAGGCACTGTGTATTCATAGCAATGACAACGCTGAACACAGAAGAGCTCCTAAGTAGGCCAAAGACAACAATTGGATAGAATAGCTAAGTAAAATTAAAGTAGAAAAATAAGATTTGTTGGTCACCATAGTAGAGACCAGCTGTAGCAAGCAAATGAGCAGTTTCTGTAGGTATTAAAACAAACAAGATTTAAGAAGGCATCTGAAGCAAGATAATAAACTCCATTAAGGCCCTAAGCCAAAAGCCTATTTAAATGATAGGATTATTTCTAGTGATGTCAAGAGGTGTTAGATCAAATCTTCCAATATTGTATCTGCCAAGGTAACTTTATAATCAAAATTACCATAGGATTTTACAGAATCAAGCATACTGAATTATACACAAGTATTCTAGACATGATGTGTTTTAACAGGATTAATTCTGTGTTACCTTTTGAACAATTCTACTAGTTGACACAGCACAATTTTTCCTATTTTTCCATAGTTCTCTTGCCCTGGATTTCAGAGATGCCAATAATCATAATTACCAGTGGAATAGAAATAAAAAGTGCTCTTATTCATGTTTATGATTAATAATTTAAGCACTATAGTATCTTAAAAAGCCACCAAGATTTTCATTGAAAAGTACATGACTATTTCTTGAGCATATTCTGATGAGATCAATCCAAGGGTGGGGTTTTAAGTATATTATATCTGCACACTAAAAATGTGATAAACTGAATCACCCAGTACAAGGTTTTATAATGTGAATAATTTTTTGTGCATTTGTTTTGACTTCCAAGTATATCTCTAAGATGAGTACATGCTTACAGTTTGTTCATCACGTATGCAGGACTAGAATTTGTATTCTGATGGGGGATTCCCTTGCATTAGGACAAAGCTGTCAGCTTTCAGTAGACACTTGTCTGCAGCATTACTTCTATTTGCCATGCAGTGCATGGAGCGTTTGTTGATGCCGAATCAGTATTTGAAAGCATGAAAGCCTTAAAGTTGAGAAACAAAGTGACGTCTAGTGTTTGCCTGAGTGGAATAATGGCTTGCTAATAATTAGGTGCTCATTTTAAGTACGCCAGATAACTTGCCAAAACAGTAAAAGTTAAGGTGTCATTTGGGTTGAGTAATGTAAAGTTGGTATTACTTTGCTTAATGTTTCATCAGCACTTTGGATTAGTATTTATTCATTAATACAGAGAGTAGTAATTATTGAAGGTGATCTCTTTCATGTTTCTCATAATTTAGAGGAGATCATGGATATTTGTGTTTATTGCCGCCTAAATTACAGTAGTGATCTTGCAACAGAAATAAGTCTTTTGTCGGCCTGCTGATCCTTTGTTGTTAGAATGAAGTTAATCATGACCTTCCAGCAAGAAACATGTGAAATATGGCAGCCCAGCGACCTTGACTTTGCAGCCTTTTACTCTTACCCGTATTTATTAATACACGTTCTTACAAAACTCTTAACCAGATTTTTTCTGGTTAAGATTTTAAATTGATATGCTCACTTAATGGTAATGATTTTGAAAATCCCATGCTTAGTTAAAACCAGGAAAATTATTATATAAATTTTTTTTTAAAGATAGAGGGAGAGTAATTAAAAATAGATCTGTTGTGATGAAATGCTTTCCTTGGCAGTTAGTAGAGTGCAAAAATCCTTTTCTAAAAGCCTCTAAATCTTTAATATATTGGTTATGGAGTGGGTGGTGCTTCACTTGATCTCAAGTAGTATTATAATATCAGAGCACACTCTTTGAGTGCAATACACTAGCTGTCCATAATGCTTCAAATGTTGAGTTTTTTTAAAAAAATGCCATTAAAGTTTTAAGAACATGGGGTTAACAGTATCCACAGTTTTATCTTCTGGCTGAAATCCCCTGCCTCCCCATTTGATACATGTCTGTGAAGGGTTCTTGAACTGTAATTGTAAACAGTGCCTTAATTCTTTGTGCAAGCAGATGGACTCATCTTTGGGAAAAATATTTTGTGTCTCAGGAAGTGGGTTGCTCCCTTTAAAAAAAAAAAAAATCAAAAAATCCCCAACAGAGCTTAGTTGTCTAGATGCAGTCAGTATTGATGTGGGAGGACTAGTGTGCATCTAGAGTTCTTGTCTTGAAAATGAAACTTTAAATTGTTCCAGGCTTTGCTACAGGTACCCAGATGTACCCAGTCATAACCCAAAAATAAAATTAAAAAAAAAAAGTATTTTGAGAAACTTGAAAGAATTGTGATCCTGACTGTCCTGGCCATGTTCACGCCAGCCGTAGGTTTTTGGCTATACTGTTCTAAAGCAGGTGAGATTATCCATATTGGTGTCTTTAATACTAATTCATTGTGATCTTTGCCTTGAACTATAAAGATAGCCTTAATATTTGAACCCTATGCAGAGCCAGGGATGCATATGTGTACAGGGAAGAGTCTCCATAGGCACGAAATCAACTTTACCCCAAGAAGAGAGGAGGATAGAGATGTTTTTCAAAAGAAATTATTTTCTGCTTGGTAGTGCTTGGTATAGTACTAAATACTAGTGCCTTAGTCATGTACCTACTAAGACAGAGTGTTTCTTTGCTTGATTGCTCTTGTGGCTTTCAGATTCTATAGGTTGTCATTAAGTAAAAATAGATTCTGGCTTATGTTTTTTTTGTTTGTTTGTTTGTGTTTTTAATTTTTTTTAGTGTTTGTTTTTTTCAGGTTTACCAAAAATGCAAGTAATTCGGAACTACAGCGGAATACCACAGCCAACAGCACAGGATGGCCCACCGTTGCATATCCAGATTGGGGACACTATTGAACTCATTAGAGGAGATGCACATAGCTTGTTTTGGCAGGTACTGTATCATTTAGCAAATGGCTATATTCTGTTTGTCCAGATATCAGCTAGTTATTGATATATTGCTCTTGTAACGTTTTTATTTTTGAACAACAACCAAATTCTGTGGTTTATCCAAATAAATGTCTAATACAACTGCTTTTGCTTTTAAATTGCCAGTAGTTCCTATATGGGGTGAAGCTTCATTCTTGCAGCCTTAAAGTCCCAGTGAATAAATTTGCAAGAACATGCTGTTGGTGGCAATCCTGGTGAAATTATAAGAGTTAAGGAGAGTGTTTGGCGCAAAAAGCAAAGTTTTGTGAATTTTCAGTCTCTGGTTCTCTAACACAGCAGAAGTAAGAGCTGTGTTGACAAAACCCAATTAGTGGATATTAGATTTGTAGGGGAGAGAAATAGCTCTGCAAAACAGAACCACACCTAAACTACATGATGCTGGCTTAAGGCAGTTAAGGATAGCGGTTTTTTATATACATGGGAAAAGTATATTCTATTGATGGCAAAAATTTGCTGTCACGTGATTCACATCACTACTTTCGTTACTAAAATTTCTTCTTAATTGAGAACTATAAACGTTGAAAATGCTGACTTGCCTTCACTTTAACAACAAATGCATTAAAGTGTGTCTCATTTTTCTTGATTGCTTTCTTAATTGTTTGTATTATTGGATACATGGAAATAGAGCTGAAAAGAACAACTTTCAGTAGATTAATAGAACAACAACTGGAAAATATCTATCTTCTTGAATTGTTGTTCCTGTGTTTGTCTTCATGATTTCCTTTTTTTTCTTTAAAGCTATTATAAGGTAATGAATATAATATAAAAACTGCCTGGTCTTTTTCATAAGTTAGGTCATACTTTTTCTTGTTTGTTTTGGCTTTTGTTTTTCTGGCTACAGTTAAGATTGAATCTTCTCCAAACTCTTCAGCATTGGATCAGTGAACTCTTCTATGTCACTGCATCATCCTGAACATTTAATTGGGAGATGTTACACACAATAAAATTAGTTTATCTGTTGAAAAAATATGTAAATGGGTGTAACCCAACCATCTCACCCTCTCCCAAAAAATCCTCCGAACTCAAAAAACAAACCAACTCCCCTCCAAAACCCCCCAAGCTGTTACTTAGCAGACCATGGGTACTTTGCATCGCTAAAAATAAATATTTTCAAATGTTAGTTGACAGTTTGTCCTGTGTAGTTTTGTATGTAAGACTTGGTTCTGCAAGGTCTAGAGTTCTGATCTGGAGAAGCATTTAAACCTGCTCTTGACTTAGGACTGGCTAGAAGGTAATCATCTGACTAATACAATTAGTACAAGCCAAAATTATTGTCACCGTGTGGGAGTGATTCTGTCACCGTGTGGGAGTGATTCTATTGCCGTGTTCATACACATCTGTCAACTCAATCTACTGGAAATTGTCTTGGAGGTTATTTGTGATTATCATGCTAAAGAATTTAGCTAGAATCTCATTGTGTTTAACTAGCAGAAACCAGAAAGTGTGTGAGGGCTTTTCCCTAGAAGCTTTAGTAATAGATTTGAATCCTAATGGAAATTGTCATCTCCATTAGCATCATTCAGGGATTTTTGCTCTCTTGTCACAGACTGCTTAATACAGATTTTTCTGAGTCTTTTAGTGACATCTGCATTTTAAAATGCATATTAAGAAAAAAACCTGCAAAATGCAATTTATATTAAAATCTTTAATTACTCAGGAGGCCTTTTAGAATAATTTATGGTTGACTCACAAGACTAATACTACAATGGACTTTTAAGTTGACCATTGCTCAGTTTAGAAATTCAAGTCATTGTAATAGGTAAGTATGTGTGGTTTAGGTAAAATTTTTTCATTCTTTAAGGCACATCAAATAAACAACACAAATTACTAAGCAGTGCTTGAGCTGTAGCTGAAGTACAGTCAAACATGTTTTGATAGACATTAATATGTTTTGTTCAGTGGTTGAGTGTGGTACCACTTGCTGTTCAGGTGTGATTAGTATTGAAAGTATGTATCACTTAGATGGCAGATTGTGTCAGCTCTGCTTAGAAGTTAAGTCTATGCTTGAGAGGGATTCGTGTTTCAGGAGCAAATAGAATATATGGATACAAAGGGTAACCTGTATTCAAGCAGATGGTGTGAAAGGAGGCAAGGAAGCTTTGCTGAACACAGGTTCAAAGCTGTAAGATTGTCACTTCTTTGCACGTAATTATTTTTTTAAATATTATTGCTATAAAACACATTTAGCTTAAATAGTGCCTACCTGTGTTTCCCTCTCCTCTGCCTCCTCTGCAATTCTCTGTATTTTTGGTAAAGATGGCAGCTACTGTGTGTAATAAATTGCATAGGGATCTCCCGTGGAAAATGATGTGCTCTTTATTGTGCTTAGGATAGCACCAAAGAAAGAATGTTTTTATTTTTTTCACACACTTTTGTTATTTTTTTACATTCAGCTCCGCTCTGTTGAATTTTCTGAGTTCTGTTTTCTGTGGTGGTATTATGGCAGAATTACAAATTTAGTGTTACAGAAACAAAATGCACTAAAACTCTGAAGAAATTTCATGAGTGTTTATGAAGATTTTTCCCTTTTAAATTTTTTTATGTTGCAGGTATGCCATCAAAAATAAAAAAGGAATATAATTTGCAAGATTTTAATGCTTGTAAAGTACTTACGCTTAATCTTATTGCCAAGTGCTGAGAGTATGTTTACAGTCAGTATATTAAATTAATGGAGGTTAAGTATTTATGTGCTTTTAAAAAAATCAGTTAAATTAAAACATTTGTTTGCCAAAATACACATTTTGATGTCTTCATTTTATGAATCTGTGTTCAGAAATTTTAGCTATGTGCTCTGTTCTACTCTGAAACGTGTGGTCACTGCCAAATATTACTAGGAATAAAAAGATGTTTTTAAGGTGTTCTTCAGGAGTTGGTGTTGAACTGTGTGTGAGCTGCTGATGCATGGATCTGTGATGATCAGGTCACCTTTGGTGCTTAGAAGCCTGGAGTAAATTGGTGGTCCTGCCTCTTTGGGGAGGCAGCAGTTGTGTTGCAGCAAAGGCTCAGTTTAGGCCCTGCTGGATGCATTTCTGCCCTGGTCTCCCAGTTGTGTGGATGTGTCTGCAGCATTGTCAGTGTATCATACAGAGTAATCTTTAATTCTCTTAGTATTCTCCTGCCCAGTCAGTTTCCATTGATTTGTATCACTTACGGAAACGCTTGACTTAGTGTCTGAATTGGCTGTTGGATCGCTGGCTCTGAATTCCCACTGGAGTTTGATCTCCCAGGTGCTGCAGCCACCGCTGCATGGTGGTGTAGTCATTTTGGGGATCTGCAGTGTTGCAGGGTGACAGCTTTCTGTAGAATGCCAGCTGAGGAGGAAGTAACTTGAAAGGAGATGTTAACATTAATGAAGATATCAGACAGTGGCAGACATTGACAGAACTGGGAATCACATCCCAGTCTCTGAATTCCCTTCTTGCCTCTCATCTCTCAGAGCTTTCAGATCTATCAGTTATAATTATTACTTAATTATATTGAAACCCCCAACAAAACAACAACAAAACCCACAGAACTGTTGAGCAACACTTTATTAGAACAGCATTTTCTTTTAAAGACTCCTGGATATACTTATTGTCCTAAATCCCTGTGCATGTGTTATTATTTAATGTTAATCCCAATTATGTCTCAAAAATTTTTTAGGGAAGAAACCTAACAACAGGAGAGCTTGGATTCTTCCCAAGTGATGCAGTAAAACCTAGCCCATGTGTAAGTACAATTGTTTAGTTCTGTTTGCCACCTTACAGGAAAACTGCCTAGTTCATTAGTTCATCAAGATTAATCTTACCTTATAAAAATAATAGTGTTTCTGGTGCCTTTGTGCTTTCGTGGTAGGTTCAATATTGCTTAAAGTAGAGCGTTCTAATACTTTTGGTTATGGGATGTAAGTAGGACATGTCAAGAAAACAAGTTTGATAAGCAGGTGTAACTTTTGGGAATATTAAGAAATTGAACTGTCTGAAGAGTTTCCAGAGTGTAGATCAAATACATTTTATGTGAAAGTGCACTTTCTTCCTTCCCCAGCAGGAAGGTGAGAATGCTGTGGCTCTAATCTATTCCCCAGTCACTTTGGGTTAGATAGAGGGATTACAGCCTAAGTAGTGAATTTAAAAATTGTAAAACTAATAGAAAACTTTGAATTCTGACTGCTTGGTAAATTTTCTTCTTTAGGTTCTTACCTCTCCTTATTGTACACAAGAATCTTCTCAATCTAGAAAAGTTCGGGAAAGTAATAAGAAAAATAGTTTTGTAATACGTACTCAGGAGCTTTATGTACAGATGTGGTGATGGATTTATATACTATACACTTGTTTCTTCTCTGCCCTCTAACGCTGTGCATCAGATTACTGGCTTCCTTTGTTGAGGTTAATTGATAAAAACTCATAAACCCAAGAATGAATCCTATTCCTTACTTTGCTTTAAGGCAGTTTTCACTTACTTTAACCTGATTTGCAACAGTTTGACTTATTAATAGAATTACTTTTGTTACAGCAACCAAGATATGCCAGTTATATGGCTTTTATAAGTAGGTGGAATCAGCTCTTAGTAGCTGCATTTTGTTATGCCTTTGGGGCTTATATTGTGCCTTAGTTTCCAGAACAAGTATACATGTGATCCTAAAGAGTATAAGTACGTTAGAATACCATAAGACATCTTTACCCTGTATTTCCAGAATTTTTGTTTGAAGCAGAATGCACAGAATATTTTTAGGTACAAGTTGTGTTAGATTGGGTGAGAGAGCAAATCTGAAATAAAGATGAAATTGTTGTGTGAATTTAGCTTTCATCCCTCCACCCTTTGCTTATTGTTAAATTTGTGAAGCTCCCACCCCTTGCTTATTGTTCAAGTGGTGGATTTCCCATTCCATAGTGTCATTGTCAGTGACCCCATCAGCTATTGTGGAGTGTCATTGACAGCAGCTGTAGCAGCACTTTTAGGAATCACCAATATACTTTAAAAGCACAGGCAGTGAAATATCTGAAGTTAGGAAAAATGCTGCTGGGGCATTGTGAAGGTCTTTTTCTAATGGTAAAGCTTTCTGCTAAATTTAAAATACACTATTTAGAAGAGTATTGAAAATAACACAGTTTTACAGAAGGAATAAATGCTATTCATGAAATGTTACCAACTGGTGTCGTGATCAGAACAAAAAGATAAATTGATGCTTCACCACTGTTAACTTGGAAGGATGAAATATAAACATCTTATTATGATAAATGATGCAGTTAAAGATACTGAAACATCAATCGGGTTTTAAACATGCTATAACTTTTACTGTTATTATGAAGTCTAACAGTCTTTACAACCATCTGATATAAAAATGCCCAGAAACAGCATAAAATCCATATATCAGAAGACTTTAGGAATGAATATTGAATGAAAAACTGCTGTGCTCCAGAATATCTATATTCCAGGCTTTTCACAGATGTACCTATAAACAATTTTTTCCCTTTAAAATAAGTAGGATATGTCAGCAGACTTTTTATGCACTGTATGAGTAATATCTGTTTCTTCCTAGCTTTCCTCCATTTTTCTGATTTCTGTAGAGGCATTGGATACATAGCACAGTATGAGCCAAGAGCTTCTGGGATAACATTTGATTTTACTCTCTTTCATGATAATGAACAACACTTGTTATATAAATATATTTGTCCATTCAAAATTTACAAATTCGACTACTCATCTATCCTGTAACTACTCTGGAGGATGGACTTAAACAATCTTTGAATTTTAACATCCTTTCCAATTTATTAGCACTACTTGACAAATTTGGAATATTTAAGAATATTTTGCAATATGTAAAAACCTGGTAATTTTTGAAATTGTGGACTTGAAATGTGTCGTTTGGTCGATCCACTTAAACATTTTCTTAGGAATTATTTGTCAGCGTATTCATAATCCATTAACTTTTTCCCAAGTGTCCCCATTAGAAGCAGAGCTGCCCAAGTAACACCATCAGTATGTGTAGGGATGAGAAAAGCCAGGGGTGAATACCTGGCTCTCTTAGGTTCCCTGCCCTCTTGAGGGGTTCACACGCTGCCAGCACTACAGATGCTGCTGTGAGAAGAGCCCTTTGCCTACACTCTTTGGGAATAATGCACGTTTCCTTTTTGTCTCTCAAGAACTGGACTAAATGACTGTTTAATGCCTGGGTAGATTTACTGCTGCACAAGCCTGGCACATGAGCCTGGTTTTATCACAGAGAACTTTATTGTGTTCCACACTGACGTTTATTTCAAGGTCAAATCTAGAGACTTGGTAGAGATCTTGGTTGATACCCGAGGTCAAGCTAGTGGAAGTTGTAATTGATTGCAATTTCAATCAATTTAAGTTTATAAGCCTTTATAATAATGTTTTCCTGACTTGATTTGTTTTTGGAAGTCTCTGTTGAAGACATTCCATATATCATGAATAAAAAATTGTGAGAAGAATGTTACTGTAATTTCTTCCCTATTACAGTCCAGAAAATAAAACATTCTTTGGTTTTACTTGAAGGAAAAAAAACCCCAAAACACATTTGCTTACCTAAGAATATGTGACCTTAAGTTATAAGTGTGTGAGATGCATGTTAAGCTTTCACTAAAATCCATTTTTCAGCACTGTGCATTTTCACACGTTGTTTTAGGAGAGTAGGGTAATACTGAGTTATCATACACTAATGGGAGATGATTGAGATGAAATGCTGATTTTCATAGGAATTGCTATACTGTGCATCTTGTGCATGAATAAACATTATCTATGCATATGTTTATGTACATATAACATCCATTTTGCAAGCTGATTGCAGTTTGCTTAATTTTTTAAATTTAATTTCAGAATCAAATGACATGCTTACCAAGATACAGTACAACAGTTACCCAAGTCAAATACAAAGGAATGAATGATGTCATACGATACAAGTTGTGGAATAGCCTCAGGTCTCTCAGAAGATTATAGACCATATTTCCCAGTAGACAGTCTAAGGCCACACAATCCTGAATACATGAAATGAATTTTATACATTACTGTAAATTGGTTGCATATTTTAATGATACTTTCCTACAATGCAGAGCATTGATCTATTTTGTGTATGAAATTGGAATACGGGCACTGTCAGAAAAGCTTTGAACAGTTCCGTGAACTAAAAATACCCAAAACAAACTGTCACAGAAGAAAAGAGCTTAAAATATTCTGTACTACTTTCAGAATGATATGGAATATTTGTCCTTTATTATAACTTCCTTTAAAGTAAATAGACTTGTGACAAATTAGATCACCTGGATATTGACAGTTAAATCAATGCTATCTAATTTCTGTTCTTTAGAAAAAAAAATCTCGATCCTCATTCTCTGTATCTTTTGGTATCCTAGGTTCCTAAACCAGTAGACTACTCTTCACAACTGTGGTAAGTCACTGTCTTGTCTTGCAAGAATCTCTGAAAGAAGCAGTCACAGAAAGCAACTGTGTTTACTACAATTTAAATTATATTGGTTTAACCTTTCTAGGCCTCAGAAGATGATGTTGTGTAATGGTTTGGGAAAGCAGTACCATGCCTAAAAGCATTTCTAGTATAATAAAGTGCTTAATGATTTTGACATTTTGTTTACAAGTCTGTGGCTGTACAGCCTTAGTCCCAGAGGTCTGAAATAGAATAATAAGAGACGACTATAATATGAAGTGTGGAAGTATATCTTACATGTTGAGTAAATAAAGGAAGCAATAATGTTAAATACATCTTGTATCATGAGCAATTCCTTAAAAAGTGTCCACCAACATTGAAGCTGTAGAGATACAAGTGGCACCTGTGGATATGGTTTAGGGGTCTTTATGGTGGTGCAAGGTTGATGGTTGGACTAGATCAGTCTTGAAGGTCTCTTCCAACCTTGATGACTCTGTGAAAAGATGGTATATCAAAACTGCAGCCACGGCTGCTTTGGGGTTTATGAAGTGTGTGAACTCTTTCCCACAACTCCGAGAAGACATGGTGATTCTGAGAGAGCAGAGTAAGCATCACTTGTGTTCTTTTGCTGGTTTTATACTTTGTCATTTAGATACAAGTTCTGATTTCCTCTTAACTTGCCAAAGTGAAATCAGGATGACATCTAAACAAATACTGATTTTTCATAACAAGCCAAGTAGAATGTTTTTATTTAAAAGTGATATTTGGAATTAATTTCTAACATTTTCTCTATTTATCATTTTGTTAGAAGGAAGCGTATTACTGGCATCAGTCTTTATCTTCTATGGATTTTTAATAAAGAACTATTTTTTTTTCCTTAAAGCTCCTTTCTAATTGGTAGTGATGTATTAGTGTGAAATTTTACATAGTAGTGGTCTGTGGTGGTGACTACCTTTAGACTACATGGTAAGATAGCATAATTTCCCTGGAAGCTAAGTCACTTTCCCAATTAACAATTTAACCTCTAGTTCTGCAAATACATGTCTGCTGACAGCCTCTCATGATGTCCTACACAAACCAGCAAGGCAGAGCAAGGGCACAAATCTGCTTATGCAGTCAGGCTGCAGAATCAGTGACTTATTTGTCTTAGCTTTCAACACTTAGCATAAGCTTTTTCAAATTTGGGTGTTTGTGGCTGATTATTTTTTTACCTCTGGATGTTGAGTATACCCATTGCACTTTAGCCTTTAGAGGTTATACATAATTATGAAACCAAATAAAATACTGTCGTCGTGTAAGTACCAAATTTCCATATAGGTCTTTCGTTGACCTGATCTACCTCTGGTGGCTGAGTCTCCATTTTGTTAAGATAAATCTCCCTAGAACTCAGGGAGGTTCAAAGCTTCTAGACCACTGTTGTATTGTTTCACTTGCAACAAATGATTCAGATAAACCAGTTGGTTTTAGGAACTTTTCAAGCCGGTAGTCAATTCAGCTAATGCTTGGGCTCGAGCACTTTCCTTAGCAGATATTGTATTCAACATGTACATAAATACTTTTCTAATTAAGAATTCCACAACCCCCAACAGTGGAATTCTTTCATGTTTTATTCTTCATTCAGAAATCTGGAAGTATTGCATGTTTAATCGACCTTTGGAGCTTTGAAAAAAAATCATAGGCAATTTTTGTTTTCCCTGTTACAGGTTTGCAGGAGCAATGGAAAGATTGCAAGCAGAAAGTGAACTAATTAACAGAGTAAATAGCACTTACCTGGTGCGGCACAGGACCAAAGAATCAGGAGAATATGCAATTAGTATTAAGTAAGTGGAAGTGGAATAAGAATGTCTCAAGAAAGTTTTCCTGTTCTCATTTTTGTCTAGATAGCATTTGAAATATATATGGAAAATAAACTGCTGTTTCCATTATATAATTATATGCAGCCTTTAAGAGAGTCAAAATAGGAAAACTGAAGTTGCTGTCAAAAATACCCAGGATTTATAGAAGGAAAGAAGCAATGGTTTTATAATGCTGATGTAGCAAAAGGGGCTACAAAAATAATGGTTGAATATGTTGGAGAAGAGTAAGCATTGTTTGCAGTGCAGTGTGATCCATTTCATTGACTTCAGTGAGAACTCACTGAAGCCCTTTGCATCTCAGACAATTCAGTAAAATGTGAGTTTATACATTTTGTGGATGCAGATTATTGTTTGCTTTCATGTTATTTATCAACATGAATATAAAAGCAAGAAGTACATGGGAATTCCCAATTAGAACGAGCAGCTAGCTGTGACTTTTTTCTGATTACAGATTACTTCTGTAGCTGTACTTTAATAAATATATTTGGTTGATTAGATGTCAACTTTGTTTTGGCACAGATATACGTTTTGTCTTAAGAATTTATGTGTGTGGTGTTCTAGGGGCATGCCCTCAGGTAATTATTGATTGTGTCTGATTAAAAACACATTTATATTCATAAGTTATTCATTGCCCACAGGTACAATAACGAAGTGAAACACATCAAGATTTTAACAAGAGATGGCTTTTTCCACATTGCAGAAAATAGAAAATTTAAAAATTTAATGGTAAGCATTGATTAGCTTTTTAACAATGTGAGATTTTCTTTGTAGCTGTTTCTGTTAGGAAGCGCTACTTTGGCTTGTGAAATTCCAGAAGGCTATGAGAGTGAGAGATTTGAATGGTGTCCATACCTGCTAATAAGATAATTTTTTGTATTTATGGCTTTAGCTCTATGTGATAATTTTATGTGTTTAAAACTACATATTTATTGCTAGGACTGTATTGTGTCCCTTGTAGTGAAGTGGAAGAGAGGAGGAATTTGAGTTCCATGCATCAGCCCACTGTGGAGTTAGACTGAATCTGAAAAGGAGAAGTTGAGGTCTTTGGAAATCTTGATTTTTAGGAATCCGTTGGATTAAAATTTATCCGGCAGCCTTCCTGCATGAATACTCAAGTACGTGAAAATGCTAAATAAAAATGAAGGATAATGCAAAACAAGAGTAGGGAGAAGCTTTAAAACCAGGAAGCCTTAGAAATTATTTTAATTTAACCACTGATACTCTGTAAAATAAGAGCATCCTAGAAGTGGGGAAAGATTAAATGATAAGTGCTCATTGGAGCAGGAAGAACATAAATTTCCTGATGAAGAATGCACCAAGCTGTTTCTGCGCTCCTACCTTCATTTCACACTTAGAAGCCAGTGAATAGTTTAGTGTTAGGGCTGGGGACCCTGAGATCTTACCATTGTGTAGCAACAGAAATAAACTCAAATGCATGAAGGAGGCGGCTGCTTAGTCTGTGAACACTACACTGAAATGATTCATTGGGAACTGATCTTGACGAAACCTGGCAGCTGGAGTCCCTTGCTGCCACGTATCTTCTTATGGCAGTGATGCAGTTTAATGCACTAGTGCAGGTTCCAAAGTAGAGCAGAAATATAAATAAAGGACAAAGTTGGATGAAAAATGAGCAAAAAGAATATGTATTGCATCACAGAACTGAGAGGATGGAAGATATTTCTAGTGTAAGGACCTCACTGCTACCAACTTAGCCTTGCTAACATTCAAGTAGGAAAGAATTATTTTATCACACAGATTTAGGGTATTATGAAGTCTGCCCTTGGGAGTTAAATACAGAAGTGGTAGTGTGGTGTTTGTACGTGCTGTGGAACAACTGCTTTGTTCTGGGTAGATGCAAGAGAAAAAGTAACAGTGTCTGAAAGAAGAGAAGAACAAAAGTAGTCTGAGTAGAAGTGGGAGCAGAAGCAAGACAAAGCCAGCATCCATGGAAACGTTAAGTAGTGATCTGCGGTGGCACAGTGTTTTGTGTTGCTTTGGAGGTAAAAAAAGTAGAAGAGCTCTTATATGTACTTTTCATAGTACATTTGAAAAACTTTCACAAGAGTAATTAAAATGTGCTGAGTGTGTAAAGCAGGGTGCAGTGAAGGGTCTGTTGTGCTGCTGCTGTGAGTCAGGGTACCATGACAGACTCCCGAGGAGCCCCATCCATGCTGGCAGGGACTGCTTACCTTACTCATCTGTTCCTAAGCTTGCTACTGTGATTTGTGCAATTCATGTTTCAGAGGCCAGTTGACAGTCAACTGTTTTCATGGAAGAACAGTATTAAAACCTAAGCTTTAAAATAACTGAATCTGTAACATGAAGTGATTTTTTTTCCTTTTTCCTCAGTTTGGAGCCATTTTACTTATTTTGCCAATAAATAACATCTGTCCATTTGGAATTCTAATTACCTTTACCAAACAACATAATTCTTACTGACTTACACTGCGCAAAAAGATAACAGAGGTTTCATACTAATTAGTTTTCCATTTATGCAGAAATCCTACTTTGAATGCTGCTTGCTTACAAGTCACGCACAGTGGTGCCTTGGTAATTTGAATGTCTGGATATTCAGTGATGATATGGGAGTAAAATTTAGTTGCTGACATTGTAGCTTGTATGATGTGCTGATATGAAACAGCAAAGCCCAAAGAGTTCTTAGCCTCCTGGCCTCTCTGCTTGCTTGGAGTGCCTGTGATTATAAACTGGTAAAAGCAGGTGTAGATTTTACTTAGCATTGGCCTCTGCCTTGGAAGGCATTTCAGAATATTCAACAGTGTGGATGGACAGTGAAGTGCTCCAGAGTTCAGAAAATAATCTCCAGATTGTTATCAAGAATTTGGGGTTTGTGCACTAGATACAGGGCTAAATAATTTGAGAGTTATTCTTGTTTGTCTGGAATTAAGGTATCACTGATGTAGGCTGCTACAGGCGAAAAATTTTGGTGGCTTTTTGTGGTGCTGTTTTGTTTGTTTGTTTTGGTTTGTTTGTTGTTGTTTTGTCTTCCCCCACCCCCCCACCCCCCCACCCCAAGGAAATGATTAAACACAGTATGATTTCCTAATTTTGACCTAAGCTTGGCTTGGTCAACTCTGAGTTTGGAAATCTAAACGTAGGTAAGTGGAATGGAGTGAAGGGTTTACAGTAAATACATTGCTTTGTGCTTGCATTTCTGAAGAGTGAAATCCCATATTTGAATGGATCAATTGAAGTACATTTGCTTTGAATTGTCTGGTCACTTTTAATCTTATTCTGGCTCTGTGTACAGACTATGTGATACTGACATTTCTAGGGCTAATTCAAATGTAACAGACAATGGCAGGGGTTGAAGATTGCAAAGGAATAGCATGAGCTGTCAGAATTTTGATGGGTGTTGTCTTTAGAGTAGGAACTCAAGTAACTTGTGTTCTTGGTTACATAAATGATTTCAGCTATTCTTTTATATTTACATATATGAGGTTTTGCATCTATGTGTAAAATATTCCTGTGTGTAGCTATGAATGTTTATCTAGATGCGCACACACACACAAAAGATGAAATTTTTGGATTGGGTACAAGGAGAATGTGAAATGCTGGAGTTTTCAGTCAGCGTGCACTGTCTGACAACCCCCAAGCCTGCCCTGCCGTGGAAGTTTTACATGATCTGAGTATCTGCACATTAAGTTGCTGTTGACTTACACACTTACATGCAAGCCATGTGCTTTATTTCAGATCTGTGTGCTTAAAAAATACATTTGTAGATAAACATCAGTTATCATTGCAAAAGAAATTTGAGAAAACAGAGACATTTACTGCTGCATCCTTAGCAAACAGCTGACCTTGCCTTCTGCCTGACTCCAGAAAAGCAAATACATCCTCAGCCTGGCTTAAAAGAGCAGGAAATGTTGACTCTGACAAAAACATTTTACTTAGCTTATTTTTTGTGTGTCTTTTTTTTTTTGTTTGTTTTGTTTGGTTTAACTTTTTTTTTTAGGTGGCAATGTAAAAGCTGTCAATTTTTAGGGTACTTTGTATTTTAAAAAATAAGCATGTTCTATGGGATGGATTATAAAATAAAGTTACTTGCATAATAAAACTGTCATTTGCTGTATACCAGAATGTTGAACAGTATGTGATTTCAATTTCCAATGAAACTATTTTTCCTTTCTGAAAGGAACTCGTAGAATACTACAAGCACCACTCTCTCAAAGAAGGTTTTCGAAGTTTGGATACTACTCTTCAATTTCCGTACAAAGAATCTGAAAACTCAGCGGGACAGAGGAGTAACAGAACAGGTGGCAATGGTGAGGATTATAAATTTTTGTGTATTACTTTCTGTTACATATATATATTAAAAGGACAAGGTACTTTGAACATCTTCATCTTCTAACATATAACCAATTACTATGGCAATGCTTTTAGCTAGGATTTTTTGAAGCTAAGCAGATTCAGATCTGCCAGGAGATTTATAAACATGTCCAGCAAGCTTGTCTTGCTGCCAAACTTCAAATCTCCCTGATATTCAAAAAATCTATTAGACATGCTGGTGAGAGATTAAACTGCATCTTGCCTAGTTTCTTAAGAAGTGTGCAGCTACGAGTGTTAATATCTGTGACAATTTCTAATCCTTAGAAGGGGATTTAAATAAATCAGTCTTGTAGCATAGCCCTATGAAGTAGCATCTCAGTAATACCAAATAATTGTGTCAAAAAAAAATTTACTATATCATAATTATTTTTATGCATGTTTTTTAACATTGAATGTTTTTTAGAGTCCCCTTACTAAGCTTCTGAAAGTTAATGAACTACTGTGCAATGTAAATAGCATTTAGAAAGTTTTGAGGTTTAGAAATAAACTGAGAAGGCTTACAATGCATGTGCTGTCCTTTATTTACTCTATTACAATGTAAGTGGAAGGTAGCATGATTTTCAGGAGATGGACAGCTTCAATGTTAATGATAAAACCTACCACATGGCTGGCCTCTGGGAAGTATATAATGTTTCTGTCAAAGAGCAAATATTAGGTTTGCTGTTCTGCAGACAATGGCTGCATCTTTGTACTGTAACAGATAATAAGAGGAAAATAAAAATTAATGGGGATTTTAACAATATGAAGACTGCTGTGAAAGCCCAGAAAGTCCAGTCTAGTCTTTGTGATGCTGATGGTGACTTTCTTACTTTCATTTGCTGTGTTTGTGAACTTTTGTTTACTTGCTTGCCTCTGTTCCATAACGTCTCTGTAACTTTGTAGGCTTTCTTCCTCTCCTAATTAAAGTGTAGATAATTTAGGACAAATGATTGTAAGAAACCAGTGTGTCTCTGGGTGTTTCATTTTCTGTCTCTACCTCCCAATTCATCTTCTTTCCATTTCTGTTCTCCTTCACTGCTTCCCAGGACTTCTGTCTGTTGTCTCCTCTCTATGCTGTACATGTCCATTCCTGGTGAATTTATCTGCCCTGTCCTTTCCTCTCCCTTCAGCTTGTGGTCTCCTCGTGCTTCTCTCTTCCTCTTGCCATCTCTCGTGCTTTCCTCATCCCTTGCCTCCGCACAGCATTGAGGCTTTAATTGGTGAGAGGACATGTCCTGCTTTATTTACTTTGCATTTCTTTGAGTTGTTATTGACTGTGAGCAGAACCAGATTTTCTTTTTTTTAATTTGGTCAGTTAGAATGTATCTATACTGTCCACCAACTTCTTAGTCTGCAAGAGCTCAATCGGTTCCTGCTTTACAGGATACAAGATTTATAGTACATCCTCATTAACCTGAGTCATCATACAAAAGAAAACATCATCTTCTACAAGATCATTTAGGCAGTATGGGGGAGAGCAAGAGAAATGACTGTGGGATGCTCTCATTTTAGTCAAGGAGTGCAGAAGTGCATCTGCTACCGTAACTATCAGACCTTTAATGCTACAAACTATGCTGGTGGAAACTGTGAGTTTTGTCTTCGACTAAACTGATCTGAAAAACCTTCCAGTTCTCAAACTCCTCATGTAAAATGTAATAGATTTCCATAATTCTGCTGCTCTATCTAGATTGGCTCTGAATGACACTTCCTTTAATGGATCGGACAGTGAAGTGTGTCCCCATGAGTGTGGTGATTTATTTGTTGTTGTTTCCTTGTTTGTTTTGTTTGTTGAACCAAAATGTCCATGATTAACAGTCCGTCTCTGGGTCACTCTGCTCGGTATT
Organism: Lycocorax pyrrhopterus obiensis; assembly: GCA_014706295.1. Classification (NCBI taxonomy): domain Eukaryota; kingdom Metazoa; phylum Chordata; class Aves; order Passeriformes; family Paradisaeidae; genus Lycocorax; species Lycocorax pyrrhopterus. The sequence continues at coordinate 21,255,813 of JACSVZ010000013.1, read as the reverse complement.
TAAGCTGTCTTGTTCATTTTTACCAAATTGATGTAAGAAAAGCCTAGAAAAATCTAGGCTGTGAGAACCCTGCTGGGCTGAATTTAGAAAGAATTTGGGAAACTTTAGGCTGTGGTTTAGTTTAGTAGAGGAAGCAAGTAAGTCATGTGGGGCAACAGTTGGTCATGGAGTTTACTTCACAGCCCTCAGTGAGGACCACACAGTTGATTTTTTTTATCTCTTCCTACATAATGCAAGTGCAAGAAAAATAGTTGTTGAAAGGAAGCCAGACAAAGTAGCTGAAGAGATAGAGGGGCACTTTTCCATTTTTTTTTTTTTTCAATGTTGCAACTGCTCAGCATGGGGCTGAAGCTAGTGAATGCAATGGGCTTTGGCAGTGTGAAGCTGATTTGAAGAAGTATTTGGGTTAACACAGTATTTTTCTCTATGCTATTCACATATCTGGATTTTTATTTTTTTTTTCAAAACAGCTGATCTTTAGGATATATTACTGACAGAGTAAGTGGGAAAGGTATTTCCAAAAATATTAGTTGAACCACTGCAGACTTTGACAGAGTTTTATCATTTTCTGCTGCCAAGTTCTTGGAGCTGCTGTGAAATTGAATGGCAATACCAAATTGACTTCCCAGAAAAGAGTGAGAATGGAGTATGTTAATTTTTTTGTATTTGTTATATTTTCATTTGCCCATATGGGAAAAGAAAAACAACTGGCATTTCATTTAACTTGTAATTTCTAATATGAATCATAGTAAGTCACCTTGTAACTTGTTAAATTTTCAGGGAATTTGACTCTTGCTTCAGCATCTACTTGATTTTTAGAATAATTTTTTAGAATAAAAATCTCTAGTGGGATAGTTATTTTGCCTTTCCAATTTTTGGCTTCCCACTTGGACTAGAAATTTGCATTTCAGTCTCCTGGCCTTGCAGAAGTCACCCATGTTGTTCTGGTATTCATTGTACACTTTTAATGTGGTTGTAAAAGCTGCCAGATATTTACTTTTGTCAATACAGAAATTCAAGTTAATTGGGAAGATTTTTTGGGAAATGGTATATTCTTCTTAATTATTCAGTCTTAGGCTTTTCTAGACACACACAGTATGATCAAATTTTGTTTTGCTACAGAGAAAAATACTAATTCTTACATTAGATTACAGGAATGATCAACCAGTAAATGAAATAAAGGCAAAAAGGGAGGAAAAATGGACATTACTCTGTGGAATAGAATAATGGCACTTTATTCTGATTTGCTGATGCAGAGCACAATCATATTGAGAAATTTGAATCTTTATGAAATCTAGATTTTAAAGTAACATAATTCATGAAGCCAAGTACTACTTGAGTGATGTTTTACTTTGTTAACTGGGAGTAGATATATTAACTAGTTATGACATCCTACTGCTTAATGCAGTAACTGTGTAAAGGTATCTGTTAGTAAAGTAAAACAAAGCAAGTATCATCCCAACCCTTAAGGAATCCACAGAATTCAGCCTTTCTGCTTAAAAGCCAACACCAACCCCCTATCATCAAACCAGACCGATTATCTGTAGAAATCTAGTAGGATTTCCTTGCCAACATAGGTTTACTTGTCCAGAATTTGACACATAAAAGCAAACTTCTAGCTTAATCAGAGAGAAAAATTAGGATAAAAATCTGCTCAGTTAAGGCCCAGCCACTCACCATATAGCACCCAACCTGGCTGTGTTCCTGGATGCTGCTGTTCCACACTGCCATTGTGCTTCCGTGCAAATAAAGGCGAGTGTTTGCCTCTAAGAATGGGCTCTGCTCTTGAGTCAAGTGGCCCTTTTGGTTTGTGTAGCACAATTCCCCTCAGAGCTGTCACTTGGGGTTACTGTCTCCAGTATAAAGGAGCCCCTCAGGTAACCTCATGCATCCGTTTAGCGCTAGAGGTGGAGAAAGGATCGTCATTGTGAAGCATCAGAAGGGAGTTTCCAGAGTGCAAGAGGCCCTCGAGCATGGTGTTTTGTCCTATGAACCACTAACCTAAAATGCTGTTGGTTTGTGTTGCGGGATTTTTGTGGTTGGTTTGTTTTTTTTTTTAATTTAAATCCATAGTTTATGAGTGTTAAAATACAGTATCAGTCCTGTTTATTTTATTTATGCTTGTAGTTTCCTTGTCACAAATGTGTCTATTGTCATCTGGGCAAGATGCACAAAACTGTATCTTTACCTCCACCATGGATTCTTGCATAAAATCGTTCTAGTCACCATTCCTGCAAATAGCCATTTTGAAGCAAAATTACTGTGTTTCATGTGTAGTCACAAGAATAAATTCAGAGAAGTAGCTGTAAGTGATAAATATAACCCTGCTATTTTTTGAAGGAAAACTCTTGTTCAGTAATTACAGATATTATTTGCTACAGTTTAGAAGCTACATTATCATTTATCCAGTTGAGATGAATGTACCTTTCCAAATCACGGCTGGGAGCAAAGATCCCAACTTTGTTAGACATCCACACTTATATATCCTTATTGCCTCTTCAAAAGAGGGACAAAATGTGACAACAGGTCAATAAACTGTAGTTTCACTTGAAGCAATTCTAGTTCACTTCATCTCAATTTTGCATTTAAAAGTACATTGCCCCTATTTTGGTGACAATAGAGCAAGAGCACCTGTGGCTTTCACCCAAGGAAGGTGCTGTAGAGACTTAGGATGATGTGCTGGTTCTGCCTAGGCCAAGCTTAGGCCTTTTTTGCTTGCTTGAGGGGTTTTTTGCAAGTCAGGGAAACTGCAAATATGAGCAGTACTGTTTGGGCCTTAGAGGATGTAGTTCAGCTGTGGAATTCCTTTTGATGTTAATGATTAACAGGGCAAAATGCATACTTTTTCTCCATGCCATAATATGGGACTCCAGTTCAACTTAGACTATATCCTAATTAAGGGCATGTGACTAGTCTTGCTGGGCTCAAGAGGATTTATGTATGCATGAGGTCTTGCTTTTGTAATGGTAAGAAGTGGGCCATACAAAGAATTAAAAAAAACCTTCTGTTAAATCTGAAAATATTTGCAGGAGTCTACAGTTACAATTTGCTTCTCTGAAACCCTAAATGGGTGACTTCTTCCTACTTTACTCTTTGAAAAATGCAATTGTTAAAAATTAAATCAGGGATCCAAATTTTCTGGTTATTACAGTCAATTTCCTTGCAGACATCCTTAGTAGGGAACCTTAGTTTCCTTATTATCAATGAATTATATAGTTAAAAAACTATTATTTAAATCTTATGCCAATATTTCAATGTTCTTTTGCTTTTCTCTTTTTCTCTTTTTTTCCCTCTAAGCCCCTTCTTTGTTCTGTGGGTTTTCTTTTGTAACTCCTCCAGACTACAGCTTTGTTCCCCCTTCTTCCACTCCTTTCTGGTCAGGTACTGCTTTTACTGCTTTTATATTTCTTCTGAATTTGCTTCTGTTGTTTCTGTGTGGAGCAAGTGAGGGAAGGGACGAATCTAATACTTCAGCTCTTCTCTGACTCCAAAACCAGTTATTACATGTTATTCTTGGAGTGCAACAAAAATCAAACTCTTAAACTTTTGAATTATTACTGCTTATTGCAATGAGCAGTTTGAATAGGGGTTGCAAAGCTCAATAGTTGCAGCAGATTCCATCAGTGACCACTTGACTGTTAATTTGCTATGCAGTTGACATCTTTGAGCTATATATTTTTAATGTATTTGTTCAAATGCACAAACATGGAAATCTCACTGCTTGTTGGTAAAGAATATATTCGTCCCATCCCTGCAGCAAACCATACTGCAGTAGCATCTTAGAATACAGTAGTTTTTTTTGTGGAGAATGCTTTCTTTAAATTCTGCATTAACATTGTTAATTAATTTTGCCCATCTGTTTTCTAAATACTGTTTTCTTTATTTCTATTTAACCATCTCTGGCTTTAACAGATGCAATCATTTCAAACTAAGAGACTGCATAAAAATGCTAAAAGTAGTACCATTGGCAGCCTCAATTAGTGCATCAGTATGGGAATGACTTGCTCTGATCTCTAAGATCTGGTCTTCAAAGAGGTGAACTGCACCACTGGACAGTTTAAGAAGAATTTTGCCAGTAGAAAGGTGAATGCCTTTGAGGAGCACACGGAAGGAGCTGCTGGTGTGGAGAATGCAGCATTTGCTCACGTTACACTGGCCTACCTTTGTGTACAGGGGGTGGTGGAGGACACTGCCTGGCTTGTGCAGATCAGGACTGGGGCTGGCTTTTGCACTAGGGAAGGGAGGTGCCCAGCATGCACAAATGCAGATGTAGTCATCAAGATCTCAGTGGGCAGTATGTTTTACACCTGCCCCACAGAAGCTGTTCAGATTATTTAGTGCTCTGAGAAGGATTGTTGAGGCTTTCCATAGTTTCTTGAGGGGAAAAGGACATAGATGGCAGCTCAGTAGTAGAATGGTTACAGTGCTTACTTGTGCTGAGAGCGTCTCTGATGACCCCTCTCTTGATTCACCCCAGGGATTCCAATCTCCATGTACTACACTGCACTTGGATGTTTTGCCCCTCAGTTGTTTCTTCCATTTCCATGCCCTTTACATATAGATATTTTTGGGGCAGATACTTTTACTTCTTTTCAGTAGTCACAACAATGGCTGAGAATCCAAGCTAGAAGGTGTTCTTCCAGTTGACATTTGCTTTTATAAAGGGACACATCTGTAGAAAAGATGAGTAGAAAGCCATTTTGGTGTAGCTGTTTGCCCTGTGGTCATGACGCTCAGCGGACTCTCTGAAGCACTCACCTGATTTGAAACAACATGGAGGAGTTAAGTTTTAGCCCTTTGTTCAAGGTAAATACTGTGAGCTTTTGTCCTTTTGGGCAAGGATAGGAGATGACATCTTGCATTCAACTGCCCAATTGACTCTAAATTCTGTTCTCACTGAAACTGGTATCTGTTCCATGAGAACAAAATTGTGCAGTGGCCTAAGGTGATAGAACAGCAATCAAGACTCAGTTACTTTAAGCCTATTACACATTCCCATATATTCCCATATGTGGTTTCAACAAATTATAATTACATTCCTTTTTTCCATATGAAAAACTGCTTTATCAGAAAATTCAGTAGTAACTATAATAATAGGTATACATTCAGTGTCTTGCATATCACAATATGCTAGGTTAAGTATTTCGTTGTAAAATATTAAAAGAAATTATTGATCTGCAGTTCTTAATTAAGCCTATCTATATTCTGATTGCTAAGCTATGTTGCTTCATATGTTTGTAGTTAAACCTTCTTTTTAAAAATAGCCAAATAATTTGCCTACATTAAAAGAACAAATACTTATTTCATGATATTACACGTATTTTTTTCCAAAGTATCTTCAGAGCTGGCTTAGTTCTGCTGATATGGAAGGAGAAGGTTAAGCTGACTACTGAGCACTACTGAAAGTGCTGCATGTGCCTGGATAACAGAACTGAGGTTTGGTGAAACAGTAAATGTACACATAAATGTACAGGGCTTCAAGGAGCATGGAAACTAATACACAGGAGCAACCCTCAGGGCATACGGCTGCAGATTTATGAGGAGGCCAGAGCACAAGGAGAGAGAGAAACAACTACTCACAGCTTTAATAATAGTACATTGACCTTCATGGAATTTAAGCATGTGAGCTAGACCAGCCTGCTGTGATCACAGGGAACCTCTGTTGTTTGCACCTAGATGCTTCATCAGGCTCAAACTAGTATTAAAATTCATTTGCAGCACATCTATTTCACTGTTAATGTCCAACGTACTCCAGTGTAAATCAGAGCTGATTATAGTTCCCAGTAGTCATCATCTTCTGTTGGCAGAAGGAAAGGCCAGATTAAGTAAAAGCATATTTTTCTCATTCACACATGTACTTTTTATTCACCTCCTTTGGATTTCCCACTCTATTTCCAGTTAGTTCTCTGAGTATCTCCCTCCTAATACACAAGGTTTATTTTATTACTGCTTTCTCAACAGCTTATTTTCTTTTTTATCACTTTCTCCTGTCCCCCCTCTTTAATTTCTCATTCACATTCATTCACCTGTTGGGCCCTCAGTTTCCATCGATCTCTGCTGTTAATCCCATTCTCTCTCCGCATTTTTCCTGTAGCTATCCTCTTTCTGCCCTTCACTCCGTGTTCCTTCTCTCTCCCATCTGTACAGATGTCCTTTCCATGTGTTGTCTTCCCTCAAGTTTTATTTATCCTGGGACAGCACTAATTGGGAATTCAGGGCTGATAGTCTCTACTCAAGTTGTTTTTGTGACTGTGTCAGCAGAGAGATACGGTTAATATTTTTTTCCAAAATTAGCACTGTCATTTTCCTGTATTCCATCACTCATCTGGCTTCCTTTTATATATTTCCTATTGTGAGCTTCACTTTTATTTGAAAATATGGATCTTGGATTCTAAATTAATCTAAATTCTGCTACTTTCTGCCTCAAGACTTTTGAAGATATATGGTTTTGATTTCTCTTGTTTTTCTCCTTTTCCTCTCTGCTTTGTGACTTGAAAAAGAGTTAAAAGTCCTCCTTTCCTTCAGGTGTGCTCCTCTTTCCTCTCTAATTTTCCTTGCTATTTTCCCTCTTTATTATTCCTCTACACATTTCTTCCCTTCTTAGTTCTTCCCCATTTTCCAAAATGTGTTCATCTTTGCTTCCTGTAATCTTTTTCCTTGCCCCTTTATCTTCTTTCTAGAGTCTGAAATTATACCCTGCTCCCCAGAATCACTCTTCCATCCTGCAATGCTTCTCCAAATCTGCCAGTGATATTGCTGCACACCTGGGAATGGTTGCTGACCCTACAATCAATAACTGCTCTTTTTTTTTTTTTTTCTTTCTCCAAAACAATTGCTGCCCATGATGCACTCTTTCCCTGTAAAATTGATTACTGCAATGCTGATAAGGTATAGGACATTACATTCATGTCAGGATCTAAACAAGTAGCATCTATATCTGACTTGCTAAGAGGGGGAAAAAAGCATGTTTGAACTTTAATGTGCTTAATATATCACGTAGATTTTTGCAACATGAATATAAGCAATGAATTGAGAGGCTGGTTCTCTGTTATATGGTATCCTTTACATAATTTATCAAGTGTCTGATAAGCATACTCTACAAAAGCAGTCAGGAATGTTGCACTAAACTTTAGTGACGTGATAGAAAATAGGGCATAATCTGTTGTCAAAACTATTTTTTAGGCATTCAGTTTTTGTGATATATCTAGTAATATTTTAAACATACTGTGCCTTGTTATTTTAAAATAAATTGTTTGTATTTTCTCTTTAAGCTTTGAACATATATTGATTTGCAGATATTTAATACTGTTATGTATCTATGGTCCAGCGGGGTCAGAAGAAAACTTAAGACACAAGCAGAGCTGAACTGTTAAGATTTCCTGGCTCATTTGCCATGTTTTAGGTTTCTGATTTAAATTAAAGGCAACTAGCTACGAGTTCTTAGTATTACATTGTTGAGGGCATTGCTAAAATAGAATCTTAATGGCATTTCCTAATAAAGATTGGGCATTTCTAAGAAATTTGAAAAGGTTCTGAGGACAGAGATGATTCTATGTACGTTATACCAAGTCATCCATCATGATCATATGAATTCTTCTGAAATCTTTTCAGTAGGAAGCTTGCCTGTGCTCATGAACTCCTCTTACAGTGATTGACATAGGAAAACAGTGGCATTCATGGGAAAAAAAGCTAAAAAATTCCTTGACCAAATAATCCAACTACAGAATGCTGTGGAGTAGAAGATGTTCTTTCTAAAGTGCTCAAGTCAAAGGTCTTTTATCTGCTAGACCATGCCCACTGTCCTCTCATTGTCCTCACATTGGAATCGTTGAGGGTTTCTTTTGAAAGTGTAGACATTCTACATCAGCGTTGGACACATAATTTCCTATAAAACTGTTTGGAAAAAGGGGTTGGTTTTTGAAGTGAGGCTTTTTTTGCACCTTTGCATTTTAAAAATTCTTAACAGCTTTTATTGTTTAAAATGTCTGGGCTTTACATTGGCAAAATTCTTATATATTGATGTACCTTAAAATTTTAAAGTATTAATTTCACTGAACCTTAATTTTGTAGAACAAATTCATTGGTGATTTACAGAAAAAAAACTCCTGAAAAGAATAGATTTACACCGGTCAATATTAATGCAGATTGTGACAAATGATCCGTGGACATTTCCTGTAGAAAGTCTGTGCCTTTTTGCTCATGCTGATGTTAGCTTCCAGTTTTAAGTGCATTAATATTTAACTTGGGAGTTGTTTTTTGAAAGAACAGCACCTTATTCTGTTTGTTTTGCTTCATTAGAGGCCTAAAGTTAAATCAACTGTAAATGCTAATAATTCTTTTTGAAAGAAATTAGTGACCTGTAAAATATGTTGATGCATATAACTGGCAGCAACTTTTATTATGAAGCACAAGTATAAAATAATTGCAAATGTATTTAGCAATCTCAGGGTGGGGAATATTTTATTTATGGCTCATCTAGTGTGACTCTTTTTCTAAAAATAAAGAGGACTATTCAAAAAACCACAAAAAAAATCCCTTCAACTTTTACACCATTCACCTATATTTAAATCTTCTTGATCTCTGTAGTGCAGATGTTTTTCATAAAATGAATGCCAGCGTATGTTGCTGTGGAATCCTTGTTTTATATTTTACAGTATTTGTATTTACAATACAGTAGCCTTCATTTAACCAACCCTAATAATATCACCATGTGCTTCCTTTCAGTGCTAAGCCCGAAGGTGATAGGCATTGCCATAGCCAGGTATGACTTCTGTGCACGGGACATGCGAGAACTGTCCTTATTGAAAGGGGACGTTGTCAAAATTTATACCAAGATGAGTGCCAATGGCTGGTGGAGAGGTGAAGTAAATGGAAGGGTAAGGCTATTTTTTTTTCTTTTCCTGTGTCTCATTTCTGCCTTCACGGACAGTGATTTTTTCACAAGATGGAACATGTTCTCATATTTGTTGCATAGGAGCCAGCAGAACTCTTGCCAGGTAGTTTTCCCAGCATCTAAATTATTAGTTATTTAATGTGACCTACCAGGCTGAATATTTGGGCAAGGTTGTATGATTGGAAAATAACCAGGATTAATAGCACTGCTACAGTTGACCTTTCTTGAACTGTTTTGCAGATAGATATTTGGGGTCAGGTTCCTGGTGCTGTGGAACTCTCTTTAGCACTTTACCACAGAAATATTTTCCACATCTTTCTGCCAGACTACAATGCAATGGAATCAACCACCCTTTTTATAGGAGGCTGCTTCTTTGATCTCTGTGAATGTGGCCCATATGAAGTGACATATTTAGCAGGGATTTTTATGAACTCACTTTACACTCTGCTCTGAGACTTGGAAGTGAAGTTTCAGTTTTGACCTATAAAAGGTTTACTGTTTCAATCTTAGTTTACTGCCTTTTAATGCAGATTAGTCAGAAGCATTTGAGACCGCTGTTCCCATGTCTAAAGCGGTGAGATGCAGGGTCAAGGAATGTGAGGTGGAAGAATGTAGATTGTCTGGAAGCTGGAAATGATAGTTGCAAGTCCAGTTGAAGTGGATGTCCAGACTTAAGCTTTATGCAATGTGGAGAACCTTTTTTATTGTGTACATGAGCTTGGTTATGTTAAAGTTATATGGTTAGAGCTTATTAAATAGTAGTCAATTAGACCAGAAGAAATAGGGAAGCAGAAGAAATAGCCACCGTGCTGTATACATTTTACATGTATACATGTATACATTTGACATCATAGACTCACCTCTGGAGATATTTTGGCAAGGTAGTCTAAAACAAAATTTCTGCAGTTACCCCTTCTAGTCATGTTCTAGGTTTGTTTTTGAGTTCTTTCATGAATGTTAAATTGACTTTGGTTATAAAGAAGTCTGAAAAAACTGAAAGCAAATACATAAAATAAGAAATACGTGACATTGTATCACTGTATATCTTACATAATCCTTATTTGGCACATCATTAATTTCAGAATGTAGATAACTTTATAACTTCCAAAGTGTAGGATACTAGACTCTGCTGTCTAGTTCTGTCATATGTAACACCTGTTTTGGTGGCAGTGGAATTCAACTCCATGTAAAGCAATCAAATCAGTCACTGTTTTCTTCACAAGAGGATTCCCTGGACCTGACTGGAGCCTGTTAAAAGTTTAACTCCTCATTCAAAAAATAGCAGTGCCCTGCCTGTAGTAAAACTACTTCCACTCTTGGCATTTTTCTGAATTTTTAGACTTCCAATCTGTGCAAATGTGTTTTAGATTTTTGGAGGAGGAAGTGACATAGAAGGTGTTGGTCTCCAAATTGTCATATCTGCAAGTTGTTATTTTCTTAAGGGTACTTACCCTCACTGTGTCAGGTCAGCCAAGTTTATCTTTGTAATCTTATTAATATATTTACTGAACAGACCCATCCTTGTTGTGCCTAGTTCAGCCATTAAAAAAAACCCCTGTGCATCTCATGCATTATTTTGTTCTGCTTTTCCCCTTTTTAGGTGGGCTGGTTTCCATCAACTTATGTTGAAGAGGACGAATGAATTAAAAACTATCCTCTGCTGACCAGCAGTTTCAGGGATTGTGAAAATTTATATCTTCAATGTGTTATTGGTCTTGTTAAGTATTTAAACAGCAACATTTTTGTCTGTCTGAACCTTCGAGTCTTAGTGTTGGGATTTATACAGAAGTTTGGGCTGACAGATTATTACCTTACCCAGAGCTGTGCAAGAAACAAGCTGTCAGTTTGCCATCACTGGGGATCAGTACCAAATCTAACCCTCACCTTCCCAGAAGATCTCTGAAAAACAAAATTCTTTGTTCCTTTTCATTTCACCCTGTACTACACCGTGAGTACTAGCAATGGCTGAATATTTAATGTTTAGCTAACATCTGTGATGGTACAAGGACCTGAAGGCTTATTATTCCTTATCACTGCATGCAGCAAACAGATTTCAGTCATTCCAGTGGGCATAAAGTATAGTCAGTAGGCTTGTCTTGAGACATCAAACTACTTTACTTATCAACTTACAAACCATTTTACACCCTTAAAAACATTCTGAAGGAAATACGTAGTAAATATGAGTAGCATTCATGCATATATAATTACTTAATTGGCTACTTCGAGGTCCTGCCTAAATCATCTCACAATCTGTTTAAAGACATTCTAAAAAGGTGTAGTGATGTGGTATTGTTTTAAAAAACATCCACAGAGTGGAATTGTGTGATCCTTTTATTGTCATCTCAAGCCTTTCTCTGTGAGGTTTTTTTTCATTTAAGCAGCTGACAATGAAAGTCCAACTGGGGGATAGTCATGACAAGATGAGTTGAAAGTTTTCAGCAATGACATTAAATAAATACTGCAGACCTATTCTGTAGGAGAAAATACTAATGGCAAGATGATGTCATTTCTCAAGAACAAAAGTGTTTCTCTTTACCTCTTGATTGATTCAGATGAACTTCGATGCTTTCAACTCAAAACTGTCTTTTCCTAGTTAGACAGGAGTTTCTGTCACCTTTTGTGAATGCAAATACAACTTGCAAACTTCTTTCTGCCCCTTCCATTCCTGTTGCCTGGGATGTTAATTGCAGTTCTATGAGGGAGTTGCCTTGTTGCAGTGTTCTGAACATCCCCAAGGAAAAATGTGTCTAGGTTAGCCAGGCTGAAAGATCAGGCCTTGTAAAATGGTGTCCACTGCTTGGTGAGGCAGTGTTTTAATGCAGTTGTAGAGGGGCAGAAATGTAGTTATAAGCTAAAATAAATGTGGGTGATGTCTTCAGATGTGCAGTTTTGAATATTTAAGTAATGTCAAGCCTAGCTTGAAAGAAAATCAAGCTCTTAAATGAAGTTAATTCATCCTGTCCCACATCCTCTCTTTTGCTTTTGCCTGTCCTCTATTTCCATTGGCATCTTGCAATTAGTGTGCACGGACACTGCAGGATTTAACACTGCAGTGTTTTCCCAGTCTACAAGCAACATAATCTCCACTATTTGTCCACACAGCAGAATCTGCTAGTACATATTTGGGTTTCTTTTTGGCTGCCCCCAGGATTCTTTGCTTCTTTCTGGCCTTTCCTGGCCATCAAGAAGAATCAAGCACAACATAGAGAATTCACAAAAATCCCCTTCATCTCTGCAACTGTCTTACCCATCTGCTACACCTGGCATACAGTGTGTGACCAGGGGAAGGAGAGGAGCTTCTCATTAGAAACTTGAGAGATTCAGCCTTGCAGATGAAGTCCTGCCGATGCTCTAACTTTTCAAGGATTTACCTCAAAATTATGTAAACTGTGATTGTGTTGAGTACATTACTTGATGGAATAATTGAGAGCATTTGTAAATATGTAGATGATGCATAAAATTTTTGTAAATGATGTGTACAGCAGAGTAGAGTATACAGTCTTTGATCATGTTTTGCCATGCAGTTTGATTGTCTGTTGTGAGCTTAATCTTACATTCCTTAAGTAGACAAAGATGATTCTTTTCTAGTTTTGCCTGCTTAAGGGGTAGAGGAATAGGCTCTAGGTGTTTGAAGTGTTTAGTGCTTTACTGTCATATAGTTCTGAGAAGAGGCAGTTAAATTCAGTACGAGTTGAAAAATGTATCAGTCATTTTTAACAGCTTGGGTTTAGAATAATTTTGAGTATTCTCTCCATCCTAAAAATGTTGTAAAGCTTTTAAGCAATTCCTGAGTCCAGTAGTCATCCTTTGAGAAGAATGAAAGTCATAGGTAAACTTCATTTTTGTGGCGTAAATGTTCATATCATTGTCTGTTTTTAATGCCCTGTATTGATTGAGTTAATGCTGCATCTTAAACTATATTTTGAGTACCAAAGACTTCCTAAGTATTCTGGAGTGTCTCTTTCATGTGCTGCTTTTGCCTGTATGGAGTTATTTTTGTCATGCAATAATGGAGTCACAGTACTTTAATTTGTACTATTTTGTAAATATGTTAAATATAATAAACTGGTTAATTTTTTTGTTTAATGGTATGTGTCAAAATGCATAATTTGCTACTGTGAAGGTTGTACTTCATTTGTCTCACCACCTGCTCATTGTGAGAAGTTGATAATGTTCCGTTTTGGTTTCCAGGATTTATGTAATCCTTATTTAGCTGTAAAACTGAGCTGTCAGTGTAAGTGGGATAGTATAGCTTTCCTTGAGAACTTTTTATTGTCAGGATAATTTGCTTTGTGCAGCATCCAGGAAGATGGTGAGGTTTGCTTTGTTTTGCAGTTTTTGGTTTTTTAAAAATTTATTATTATGTTTTTAGCTATAGACAATCAGTCATATACTATTGATTTTTGTCTGTCAAAGATGATACTTGTAGTTTTTTTTTGATTGAAAAGAAGTTGTGCCTAAAAAGTTTTATGTGTAGTTTTCGCAACATCATCTTTCCTCTTCCACCTTTCCTTTTTTCTCCCTCTGTCGTATGTGAATTAACATATAAATTCAGGGTGAATTGAGCTCAAGTCTGAAAATGCAGTCTGTATCTGATTTCATGGGCTACCTGATAACCTTTTGTGATGTAGCCCATTCATGTATTTTTTACAATGTAACATTCATTATTAATGTGTTTATAAAAATATTTCTGGCAGGTGAATTAATTCGGCAAGGTCAGTAACGATTCAGTTGCAATGTTGTTTTTTTTGTGTCCCTTTCATTTTTCAGTAACAGAGATTTTCTTGCAGAACTGCCCATCTAACAGATAATTATTAAACCTAATGAGGCATTTACACATCTCTGCAGATGTAAGGCATAATTTTCCTGTCACCCGTGAACATATCACATAACTAAGACTCACACCTAATGTGGGATGCAAAAATGTGTCCCAATTAAATGCTCTTGTTAACAGTATCATACTCGGTCACAGACATTCTCCTTCCCCTTGTATGCGAGAAGAGATGTGTCCTCTGATGGGTGAGAAATTGAGAAAGCACTGTAATTAGGGCATAAGAATCACTTGTGGCTGTGTTCTCAATAGTTTTTTTTCCGTTGTAAGGCTTGGAAGCTTGAAAATCTCAGCTTGAAAAAAATCTATCTTGACAATGAAAATTATGCCAACCAGGATTCCTTTCCCCTTTGCCTCACAGACAAGCTTGAGATGCTCTGTGAAGAAGTAGTAAAGGACAATTCTCAAGGTTTTAGCCATTTATAAAGGTGAGACAGAGGTATGTCTAGAAAAAAAGTGGTGCTTGTTTATACAAAATACTGAGCCTCAGACCCAGGTTTTGTTCTGTTGACTTTGATGTTCAGTTCAAAAAAATTTGTTTCTATTAATTCTTGTCTCTTTGCTGGAAACTGGGCTGCTGAGAGACTTACATGACTATTTTTTCTGAAATTCAAGTTACTATCTTCAGAGCACTGCTTATTTCATTTGAGTGAGAGAGGAAGCACTCGCTCCGCTCCATTTTATTGCTGAGCATGGCATTATATGACAGAGTATTTCTTTGGTTAGTTTGGGTCATCTACTTCTTTCTGTCCTCCGAACTTCTGTTCCCTGGGGGTCGTTGCACAGAGTAAGAAACAGAGAAAGCCTTGATCACCAAGAGCTAAACCCTCAGTGTGTTGTCAGCGCTGTTTTTGTTGCAGATGTGAGACACGGGGCTGTAAGAGCTGGGATGATGGCAGTCAGCACCATGTGGGGCACACCAGTACGGGCACAGAGGGAGCTGCCAGGCAGGGGTGCTCTGTGCGTGGGTATTTGTGTGTGTAACGCACGGTCCTGTCCCAAGCTGCTGCGAGAAGCAGGAGCCAAGCTGTGAAATGTGCCATGGAATTTTTGCTCTTTGCTCTGTGTCCACTCGATAGAGGAGGGGTAGTTCGGAGTAATTAAGCTTCCTAAAGCTGTGAGATGAGATGTTAATCATAGCCACTTTCTCACAAAATGCTGAAATGTATGATGCATCTATAATTAGCGAAAAGAAATATAGAAAGGATTAAGCTTCAGAAATTGACTGCGGGAGGGTGATTCATTGCATTATCTTAGCAACTTCCTTTTGAAGAACAAAGAGCCGTTTGTTTTTATAGCAAATGAAATTTGGGTTTCTAATTTAGTTTTATAATTCCTGATCTGCTGTAGTGTATTCTGCCCATTCATTATGAGGATCTCTGCTGCTTACATGACTGTGAAGTTAGATTTTATTTAATAAGCCTCCTGGAATATTTGAGTTATTGGTGATTTTTTTCTGGGTTACAATTTCCTACCTGATAAATCTGCTTTTTGGAAAATACGTGAGTTCATTTTAAAATGTTGTAATCTGACCATAAGTAAACTTACAGGTACAAAAAATGGCAGGTTCGGAGGTGGCTGTTTACCAAGGGGCATCAGGCTGGTTTGCTTCTTTCGGAACTGATTTTTTTATATTGATAGTGTAATATGTAGCTTTGGGAAGAACAGAAATAGAGGAGACCAGAAAACAAGAAGTAAGAAGTTGATACCACACCATATGTGTTAGAAACAACCTGGTATGTGGTAACTTTTCTAAATGATTGCCCAAAGTATTATATGTCTATATGATAGCATTGGACTGGAAACAGAAATTCTCTTATGTCACTGTGTGGGAAAACATTTGCTAATGTGGTCCTGATCAAGGACTCCTGCAGCTGGTCCCAGTCTTACCAGATAACTCTCTAAATCTGTTTTCAATTAGTTGTCTTTTTTCCCAAAGCAGGTAAAAGGCCTTCTCAAGGACATGCACTATTATTTCTAGGATTATAATTCTTACTCGTGCATAAGGCTAATGGATATATGTATAACTGAAGAAACCTTTTCTCTGGTAGTTCTACAGTTAATGTTCCTGTAGCCTGTACCTATTAATAATGTGGAATGTGCCAGGAGACCCCCACCCTACTCAGTTACCTGGGTGTGTACAAAGATCTTTCCTGCCTCTTCTCCCTTCCCCATTATAAAGTTCAACTCAGGTGTGGTACAAGTCCCACAGGTATTTACACCACTCATGTGGGGAGAAGAAAAATAGAGACAGATCATAAAAGCAGTCATGCCTGGTTTTTGTTTCTGTAGTATTAATTTTTATTGTTTGGGAAAGGGTGGGATGGGACTTCTATTAGCTTTTGTATCAACTGTTCTATTCTCAAGAACAATTGCAAGTAGAGGATGCAATAGCAGCTTGATATTTGATTTTAAAAAGAGATTTATGTTTTTTACAGTGGTGTATTAATGTAAACATGTGCATTGGATCAGGTAGTGATGGAATCAGATGATTGATGATTAAGAGGCCAGTTGATCTCCAGATCAGTATGGTAGGATGTGGAAAATCAAACTGTAGAAATCTAAACAAAGTCTAGATTCAGCTTTTCAGTCATTGCAACTTTGATTCATACTTTGGGAGAGCATACATTTTTTGTAAATTCTTCTGAATACAGGAATGCTGGTTTAGTCTTCCTGTCACCAGAACTTGATTACAACTCCTCAAATTTATACAGTAAGACCAGATGCACAAAGCCCTTTTTATATCTTCTGGGGCATTCTAGTAAACATTTTCTTATATATATATATATATATATATAGGTATACAAAAGAGTGCTACAGAAAATATTTGATCACATTTTTTTCTTTTATGTGCTGCACTGAAGAGCCACGTGGCTTTAGAAAAAACAAGCTTCCAAAAGCAATGGTTCCCAGCCTGCACATTCTTTCCTTTCAAGTCACTGATGGTCTCAGTGTGTCTCTAGGGAGTTAAGATACCATGCTCAGGGATTTCCTTTCCAAATCTATGTTTCCCCACAAAAAAAATTTGACAAATAATACTTTTTTGGGTTTGTCTAGAATATATTTAAAATACTTTGAGGCAATATCATGCAAGCATGGGCTGTGAGTGGGCTGGAGGACTGGATCAGACAGGTACTGATAAACTGGTAGTTTAGGAAAGAGTATGCAATTAAATATCCATGAAGTTTTATTTACAGGTGGAAAGAATTGTCTATACCAGTTAAGACTGGGCAACCCATGGCTAAGCATCAGTACTGCTGACAAAAGTAAAGGTGAACCATGGACAGAACAGGAGTTGACAGGATTTTACTGTGAAGAAGGTAAATACTGTCTTGATGCCTAGTAATGGGAACATCATCTATAAAATGGGAATTAATCATTTAGGTAATTTCTGGTAAGGCTCCACTTCAGTGCTTTGTCCAGCTTTGGCCACTAAATCCTGTATAGGATACAGTTTCTCATTGAAAATATTCCTGAAGAGACTAACAAATGTGAGGAAATTGGAATGATTTGAATGGAATTACAGAACAGGCTAAGGGGGGTGTGGCAGTAGCATCCAAATAACTAAAAGGTTTTACGTAACTTAAGAGACTAAACTCTTAGTTCAGTCCTAGTCAGTTCAGTTAATTAGCTCAGTTCCTAGTCCGTGTAAATAAATAGTAACAAAAACCAAGCTTGAACTGAAGAAAGGAGATTCAGTTTTTAGTAGTTTTCTGAATAACAAGCTACACAGACACAAAATTGTCTGGGTGAGTTGTGGTACCTCCAGCACTGGAGGTGTTTCAGATGTGGTTAGCTAAATGTCTGTCAGGGATAGTTTATATGGAGTTAAAGATGCCCGAGATACACATCACGTGTTCTTTTGGAGCTCCTACTGTCCTACCTTTCTGTAACTACCTTGCAGCTGTGCAGTGCTTCAGTCAGCTGCTGGTGTTTACCAAAATCTCATGGAAATGTTATACCGATGATGAGGAAAAGGTAAATGAAAAGTAATAAGGTGAACATCCAAAGCAAGCAGGCTGCTAAATATGCAAAGAGTTTGAATGTTTATGAATTAGAACAGTTTCTTCAGGAGATGCAAGTGGGTCATATTTAGCTCATAGTGTAAAAATGTTGTAAAACCACAGTGTTTAAGACTTGCTTCACAGTGGGAGGCATGAGCTAAAGAGCATTATTGCAGTTCACAGGTTTATTTTTGACAGAACATACTGTTGCTGCAACATATCTAGGTTTGTCAAAATCAAAACTTTTTAAAAATAATGTTTTGATTTCAGGGAAAGTTAACAAGAAAGGCAGCTCAGGTACCATGTCTTTCTACTTGGTTCTGAACTGATAGAAAATGGCAGATGTGAGAAAGAAATGACTTTGCTTCAAGCATTCTTCTGTCAAATCATCAGAGACTACATTTTTATAAAGCAAACCCAGTTCATTTAGCTCTCAGCCAGAATTTGCAGAAGTACTGTAATATTAAAGTTTGTCCATAAAACAGTGGCAAACAAGCCATCAGCTTGACTGTACTCTTTTTTGAAGTCATATGGTTGAATACTAGCGCTAAGATTAATTCTACTTGGTGTCTGAAAGCATCCTTTTCTTGTTTGACCTTTTCTAGATAAATAACGGTGTTAGCTCTTGGCATGGCATCCTTTTTCTCTGTTCTAAATGTGTATAAGGAGATGCAATGACTTGTCTTACATGCAGCTGAATTTAGTCTCAGTTTTCGGATTGTCATGAGTATTTTGTAGTTAACAGTGAAATAAATCAACAAGCTGTAGTCTAAATGAAATGCATCTAATAAAACCTACCTATTTTCTCTTTCTGGCTCTTCATAATGAATGCACTGTGAAGAGAAGTTTTATTTGAATGTCACTGCATGAGCAGTTCTAATTACTAATAGAATTCATCAAACAATCTAGTAGTGTAGTGACATTAAGTAATAATTAATAGACTGTGTGATATGTGGGTGCATGAAGTGACAATGATTAACCTGTGGCCTGACAGGATGTGCTTGGAAAACAAGTGGCATACGATATGACACTTTGTTCTTCCCTGTGTCACTGGAGTTTGGCCTGTCTCCACTCACAAAATGAACCTGGATTCAAAATCCAGAACCTGTTGATGTGGCTGGTGTTTGGAGCATGTACCTGTTTCAGTACACTTCAGTTTGAGTGTGATATGGCTGCTTATTTTGGAGCTGATATTAATGGGTTTTTGTGTGGCTCTATCTTGCCTTTGAAGAGCTGGCAAAATATCAGGTTTTGCTCTGCTGATACATTAATATTTTAATAAATTGTAAAACCTGTGTTATCTAGACACTGAAGTTACAGCTATATCTGTATGATAGGGGTATGTGACATAGTGCATTCAGCTGTGCACACAGAATATTCTGTAGCCACTGTTGAGAATCTTGCTGCTTCTAGGAGAAGAAATTGGTGGGAAAAATTACATATTTCGTTGGTACAGTCATTATACTTAGAACATACAGATTTTTCCATTTTCCAGATGAGCAATCAGTTTTCTTTCCAGAGATTGCTGTTTCTGGCAAATCCTTTGTCTTTTATTCTCATTTGTGACTTACTTCTCTGCCTGTGTAGTGTTTCCCTGGTTCGTTACGCTCTTTTGTATCCTTTGTTCCTCCCCCTCTTGTCTAATGATGTGAACAAAACTCTTCAGTCAATTCCTCATCCCTGTTTTAGGAAGCAGTACCAAGAGGCCTTTTGCCAGCATGTGTGAAGTTTTCACAAAGAGTACCTTGCCTTGGGCAATGGTTCCTTACTATACTTAAAAGTGCAAGAAATATGTAACTTCCCCCCCCCCGTATAGTTAGTGTGAAAAATGCTTCGTAGAGCATTAACTTCAACTTGTTGATGTATACATAACAGAGCAGCTTTCAGAACACTTCCAGCACAGTAACAAGCATGGGGTGTATCTATAAAGAAAAGAAACCCTATGGTAGCAGTAAATTCAGCGGCAAAACACACACTTAAGTATAATCAATGTTTGCTCTGGGTTTTTGAAAGTGAGCATTTCTAGTATATACTGTACTTTCCACTTCTTTTCAAAAATACTAATGTTTTATATTGCATGCTTGGATGAGAACAGAACCTCAAATAGAATCACTGTGTCACCTACTCATTGGTGGCTTTTTCTTAAGGGTTTATAGGATACTCTGAGTGTGGCTCCTTGTGAGTCTGGGAGGAAATTTGTTGCAAGAGAGAACTGAACACTCATTTTAACAACATTCTGTTCAGTAATGGAATTTTACAGAGTTTTTATATTATTTCAGAATATTTTGTACAGTTCTTCTACTTAAATGATCCATTGTGACCATACAAAAAAATAGGTTGTTATAAGAGGAGGAAAATTGTAAACTCAATACCCTTTAAATGTGTGTGGCTATTTTCAAGATCAGCATTCACTATTACACTTCCTGGAGTGTAGTGGAGTCATGTTGTATTTACTTTTAAGCTTCTGGAATGAAAAAAAAAGTGTGAAGCAGAGACCATGGATGATTTAGAATATAGCCAACAACCTCAGAAAAAGCCCAAGGTTGACTGGAACTGCTAAGTTCTGTTGTAACCATAGATCTTTCATTCTCAAGAAGACATAGACTGGTGCAAACTGAAGCCATATGATTCAGTTAGGGTATGTGCTCTTGAGAATTATTCAGCTGCATGAGTTTTACCAGTGATGATGCCTGAGGCCATATCTTAGAGTTAAGTCATAGTTCTCTGGCAATCATAAAATAACTGTCCAGAAAATTATATTCCAGCTACATCTCAAGCAAACTGATCTTCAGTGCATAGAGAGGAACATGTCAGCATCCCTGTATCACATGCGTGAAAGCTGAGGTTAAAGACATAACCCCAGAGTTGCACAGACTGCAACCTCATGTACTGCCGTGGGAGGCAAGCATTCTTAACTCTGAGCCTAAAACCTACAGTAATCCTAGAGTGCCAGAAGTAAAGCAGACCAAAATTCAAGATCTTTTACCCGGTTCTTGTTGTCTATCAAAAGAAATGTTCTGAGAACAACTTTTTGTATGGTGTATTTTTGTATATTTTTTACAAAACTCTCTAGGCTGAAGAATCTGCTGAAAAAAAGTTTGAGATGCATTAATGGGGACTGCTTCCTCCCTGTTTGTTATAACGTGCTTTGGGTTTCTGATTCCAACAGTAAATGCAGATGCAAGTATTTTCACATTTGTTGGATCTAGTTAAAATTTACCCAAAGGGCAAGAGAGACCTGTAAATTGAAAAGATGCTACTTTGTTTCTCTGTTCTTAAATTATTGAGACTGAGAAACAAACTACATTCTTACTTAACACGTTAGTATAACTAATTAAAAAAAGCAACCCTCCATCTACTTATTCTTGTAATATAAGAGATGGTCAACAACTGTCCTATGTGTAACAAAGTCAGAAGGTTTCAATTAAGCTTACACCTCAGTCCAAACATAGTAAAATTATAAACCTGCAGTTGCCATTACTAGAGAGCTATTAGGCCTGTTTGTAGAAATGTAATACACTCACCAGGAGAACAAAAGGTAGAAACTGGACTATGGCAGTCTATAGGTGCCCAGGCAATTTGCTGACTTGAACAGAGCCAGGAAGACGTGATAACTGCTGTTAGGGTAGTGTCAGCCAAGGCCATGTCTGCTTTTAAAGACACTGTAAATATTGCTGGGGAGTTGGAATTTATGGGTATTGCAGACATGGTCAACATGGATTCTGAGATGTTCTGTTTAAATCCCATAGAGAAAATGTTGTCAACTCTCCAGAGTAATGGTTGTGATAAAGATTGCACTTTCACTGACTGTTTCTTTGCTCCCTAATATGGTCAGAAATGGCTAAGGACATTAGTGGAGAGAACTTTTTACCAGTGAATTCTGCTCCCTGGAGTGCCTTGAATGAGTGCTTACTGGTTAGTAGTTAAGTAAGTGTTTTCTTGTTTCTTAGAATTCTTCATGTACCTAAGAATTTCTAGTAGGTGTATAGAAAGGGTAACATAACAAAAAGTTGCCTGAATGCTAAGTGATCATGTTTATCAAATTTCTTTTATTTTCCTCTTATTTCCCTTTCCCTAATCTTCCTTGTAGGAGCTGTTGAAAAGCTTGTCATCTTTGGTGTTATTTATATTGTCAGACTGGTACAGTTTCTTACCTGGCAAAGAACATGGCTTAGTGCTTGCTGTGTGCTCTGTGAGCTGCTGCCGTGTTTAGCATGCTTCCTCTGAGGCATGTTGTGTTACACTGGCATCCCTGCCTGTTTACAGACAGTGTTCACAGTAACTATGAATCCCTTGTAAACAGACAGTACTTTTCTCTGCTATTACATACAAATCAATAGTCTTTTTTGCAGCTGAGCAGATCATGTAATTTCTAATATAACCAAACAAGCAGCAGCATGAAGATATTATTGCCTAAAAACAGGTGCTAGAACAAAACAAATGGTTTTATTGATTCTCCTAAGTTTAATTAAATTTTCAAAAAGTTTCCACCCCATCACTTTCTTTGGCCTTGTGAATTGTTGGTACAGTATAGGCATAGTTTCCTTATTAGTTTCTGGCACTTTAAGAACAAATAACATCCGACTTAAGGATATATTCTGCAGTGTTTATACATGGGAGGAATAGATACTTGTAGTGAAGAGATTACTATCCCAAAGGCTTTTTCCTCTTTTAAAGTGTCAGTCTGCATAATAGTGTTGGAAATGGATTAATTTAGAGATTTTGAGAATTCTGCTGCTGAAGAAAAGCATTGTATTTGTGAGGGGTGGGGTGAAGGTTGCGTGTACACAAGAAAAATGATCTCTCTTGAGTACAAGTGATGAAGCACCGGGTTGGAATGCTGGAGTATTTTGGAGATTGGGTAGAATACAAAGGGATATTTTAAATTCATTTTTAGGAAAACACCTAAGTTTCCAACTATTGCAGAACAGGTAACAGTTGATCAGTATGGTGATACATAAGTCAGTGGGTTTTGACGAGCTTCTCTGATGACACTTCCATCATCCATTTGCCCCACAGGTGGCACAAGGCTCTTCTCACTTGTTTGGCAATGATTAGTGGCTGGTGTAGGAAGAACAGTCCCAAAGTCTGGATTACCCAGTACTGCAGATAGGTGGGGGAAGTCCACTCATGATTTGGATCCATTTTTCCTCAAGGGGAGACAAGGACTACAACTGGTGCATTTGAATGTAGGAAATCAGGCACTACTCTTATGCATGTGTGCTGGAAGAGGTTTAATTCCCTTATCTTGTTATGCTTAGTGCAGACATATAGAGACAGGATTCAGGAGAAGCTTTTGATCAGTATTCTAATCATAGCTGGGGTGGAAAAACTGCTACCTGGAGATTGCTGCTGGGACTAGGGAGAGGATAGATCAGTTCAGGGGCACTCTGCAGGGTACAGCCCAAACTTGTACCAGAAGGAAAAAGACATTTTAAAAGAATGACATATGATTCTATCACAATGTCCCTGTAGGAAATACAAGTCAAGTGCAGCAATAAATGAAAGAGGAAAATGCCATGGAAGGCAGTAAATCAAAATGTAATTGATTGGAATATTTAGAGAGCTTAATTTCAATTACTGAAAGTGAGACAGTGGCATACTGTAGAAGCGTGAGGTTTGGAGGGAGAGACTTGCAGCACTTACTGTTCAGCCCTCTTCTTTACTTCCCAGAAGGGGTATGCTGGGGGAGCCCAGCAGCTGACCCTGAGGGACATGGCCTTACTGCTCATTTTGGAACAGTGTGTATAGCTTCAGTGTTTTCAATAGTTTGACAGTTTAAAACTGAAGAATTAGGCCATTAAGCACTAGATTTGGTGGGAATGGAAACAATTTAGGGCACAGCTGCTCTCTGGTTAGCAGTGAAGCTCTTAGTCACTGAGTCTCAGTGCTGTAACTACCATTTCCATTTACTTTTGTGGCTTGTACTGTACTGAGTCCTTATTAGAACTAAGGCAATGCCAGTCAAGCTACTGATAATTCCAGTGAAGTTATACACTTCTGTCATCTCTCCTACATTTTTCACTAATAATTTTGTGTTTGATTTCAGTTATATTTTAACATTTTCAATTGAAATGGCAATTATTCGTTGTCAGAACCCAGCCATTACTCTTGTCAAAAAGACATATGATGCATTAGCTTAAGGGGAATTGGTAATAACTACGGAGGTGACATCCAGTTACACAGGATGGGCAGGTTCTGCATATATCTTCCTCAAGTGGTCAGGGTTTGCATGCCCTGCAGTTTGCACTGTTTGGGAGTGCTGCCCAACTAATCATGCAAAACGAAGCCGAATTTCAGTTTGGCTTTGAGACTATTTTGCTGTAATTAACAGCTGCTCTCTCCTGGTTTCATTGAAGTCTTTTTATGTTTGTGTTTTATAACTCACTGAAATGAGCTTGCCGAAGGGGCTGGAAAGGGAAGCGCTTTGTTGCCATATAGTCTCCCTAAGCATTTGTGATGGCAAAGCTTTCTGATTACTGGGAGACAGGGACCAAATGATATTTTCTTGCACCATTTCAGCTTGTGCAAGATACTCTTTGCTTTTCTAGATCCTGCTATCCTTCCTGCTCAGGTCATGCTTGCTTTCACTTGTTATCTCTCAAGAGCGATTTGGAACACGATCAAACATCCTTTGTTTTATTTCATTGCCACTGGACTCATGGACCCGATTTTAGATGCGTTCAGGAATTGCACGTAATTTCTGCATCTTTGGAGCTTTAAAAATCCAGTTCTGCTAATGCAGCTGAAATAAGCTCTCATGTTTTCTCTCTTATAACAAGAAGAGTGGGAGTTACAGTCAGCTGTGCATGAGGAAGAGGAAGAAGCTACTGGGACGGTATGATGCAGATGGATTTTATTTTCCTATGAAGAAAAATATTCTCACCGCGAAGATTTTTTATTTAATACTGGAGTATGCAGGGTTCCTCACATCTTAAGATCTGTCAATTTTCTGACACAGTTTGACCTGATACATTTTTCTGGATAAAATTGTGGCTACATTGAAGTTAGTGGCAGAACTCGTGAAAGCTCAGGAAAACAAGATTTCACACGCTCAATATAGATGCTTGTGTTTGTTAATTCTGCTCTCAGTGATTAGTATACAGACATTGTTAGCCATGTAATTTGCCTCTAATTCTATGCTGTTTTACCCTTCTTTGCCTCATTTAACGAGGAGAAGGCAAACAATGGATGATTTTACTTTGTGGGTCCTTTTCATTTTCTGCCTGGGCTTACACAAGATTTTTCTATTGGAACACCAGTCACCACAGGAGAGTGATAAACATTGTGACATTTCAAGTCCAATAAACAATATGATAATTTACATCTAATTACCTGAGTTAGTTGTACCCGTAACTTCCCTTTAAGGCTTCAGGAGGCTCATGATACCCACCGCCCTTGTTCTGAAGAGATCCTTGGCTTATCAGCTTGTGCCTTTCTGAGGGAGAGGGTTGGGTTTGCTAATCTTTTGTGCATATCTTGGTGCTGCTTGCAGGAGACATGTCCCAGGCCTCTCTGACTACTTTATCAATGTGTCTTATTTTTATGTACCTTCCTGCTTGCTGGTAGTACCTGCCCAGGCCTTTGGCAGTCTGTTGTCAGCACCCACCCAGCCTCACCGTGTGGGTCTAGTGCAGCACCGTATCTTGTCTCCTTACAGGGAGTTCAGGCATAGGAACAGACCATCCCTCCTCCTTCTCAAATCACATAATTACTGACCAGTTCCTGCGATCACTTGCCTTCTAAAAGCTGTGCTCCTTATTTATGCTTGTAGTTATTTAAGGTAATCTAGCTAACCTGGCATCTACATGTTTAAAATGTCCCTTATGGAGAGTGGCAGCTTGCAGCTGATAACCAGTGCCTTTTGCTCATCTTCAACACTGTTTTCCATGTGATCATCCACGTGGAAATACTGGTCCTCAGATGCATATTCTGAGAACCCAGTGGCAAAAAATCTCCATGGACAGCACTGTGGGTGTACAGGATGATTTCTTCCCAGCTGTTACTGCAATGCTTCCACCAGCATATTTCCACCTCAGATCACCTTTAATTTGCATCAAAAAAGCATAAATCCTTAATGAAAAACTTTCATGTGTGCCTTCTGCAACACGACACAGAAGTTCTGAAGACAAACTGGCTGCAGAATTTGTACAGATACTGAGTTCCTAGAAATGAAAACATATATAATTGCCTTAATAAGATAGGAAGGAGTAGTAAATGTTTCTTTTTTTGCATGTTACAGGAAGCTTCTCACTCACAACCAGAGCAATTAGAACAAAACCCAGAGCTCAAAGGCTGTGGCCGTTTTTTTGTCAGTTTTAAGTCAGAACATTTTTTTTTTTCCCAAATGAACAGAAGCTGTAATTTATTGTAATATACCCATTTGAGAGCTGGAGGGCTGGCTTTCCAGCCACTTCTTGCCCTGGGGGAATTTTCCTGAACCCGTGAATGTTGTTATCATCTGGGAACACTCATGTTCACCTTTGAGGTTTATTCAATCAGTGGTACATTAATAAGATGCAACTTTGTACTTCCCATTTCTTGAAATCTATGGTCATTAAAGCTTAATTAACAAACAAGCAACAGTTCTTACCTGTTGTGGTGGTTCTTAAAATTGTTTGCCACTGGAATCTGTTTCACAAAGAATGACAACCCAGAGCTGGCCAGTGAAGAGCTGCACAGCCTTAACAATACCAGCAAGAAAATGTAATGGAAATCATAGGCTGGAAGAGGTGAAAGTGCTGGTTTGTAACACAGTAGAAAAAAAAATTCCAGCAATGTTGTCTGGCTCTCTCTGAAGATAATGAGTGCAATGATGCCTTAACTTCAATGGGAACAGAAGCAGACCCCTAAAGAAGAGTGGTGGGATTTATAATGTAAACCCTCTGCTAATAACTGTTAAATAGCTTTGGTGTTGACTACAGAAGTAGCAGCTGCACACACTCTTGGCTGGAGAAAGAGAGTTGGGGAGATGTGAATATATGTGGGAACATCTGGTGTGGAAACTAATCAAACTGCAGAAATTTTCTCCGTGTTATTGCTTGATTGTTGTTCTCTATGCCAGAAAAGGAGAACAGGAGGTGAGTGTCAAACCTCTTCAGACAGTGCAGCAAATCCTCCTAAAAGGAAGAATCTTTTTCTTCCCCCGAGTTTCAAGTTGTTTTTCTTGAACATGAATCAATAGCACAACTTTTTTAGGAAAAGAAAAAGCAGTTACTCTTCATAGCATGGGTGTTTCCCCTCTCTTCCCTGCCAGGCATGTACCCATGCTATGCCTATGTACGTAGGCAGACCCACTCTTTGTTTCCTCATTTCTCTTCCTGTCTGAGAAGACATTAGTTTTCCTCAGGTAGCCTGCTGCACTCATATTTTGCTTTTGCAGCAGGAGTAGTTTCATTTCTGTGGCAAAAATCGAACTAATATTTAGTAGTATCAAAAGAATAACTGCAGGTATTCCAGAAATCCTTATTTCAGATTAGATAGGCTTACAGTTTTGAGCAAAATATCATCTGCTGTAGTCCAGTTAACCAAAGCTCTGCATTATTTGTAACTGTGGTTTACCTTTACAATTCTGTGCCAGTTTGTCTTATCAGAACACCATGCTGACACCACATCACATCTAATCAAATGAAATAATTGCCTTGCATTGCTCAAGAGCTGTTTTGTATTTGCTCAAATTATACAGGCATTAGTCTGCTCCTGTGTGTGGGGATGGTATTTGAGTGTTTGCTTCAGCAGTGTTATGTCCCTCACAGCCACGAGATGTCAGGCTGAGGAGCAGTGTTGGGCTTACAGTGCTCTGCGTGTCTATCTCTGTGTGTGTGAGTGTAAGTGAAAATTATGATGAAGGTAACGATGAAATCTTGGATTTTTAAAGGCTGCTAAAGAAGCCAGACAGTCAGTTCTTTCTAAAGCCCAAAGACTTAGAATTATTTAAAACTCTCATCCCTTCCTGTTCTGTGCTGAGACATGATTAGGAATAAAGTGCACAGTGCCCAGTTCTGTCACTGGATGCGAGGATTTGGAGTTCGGCTTCTCGTCCTTTGAATCAATGGCCCCACTGCCTTCAGCCGGGAGTGGAGCTATGTGAATAATGAGTGTGCAAATGCAACCAACATGTGATTCTAAGAAGGCTTTATATATACTACCTCCATTTGCTCAGCACTGTTGAAAGAAGTTAATAAAGTTCTAAGATGTATTAGAATCAAGACGGTTTTCTAGATTGTGCAAGGGAGGAGGAGAAGTTGTTTGTTTGGGGGTTAGGTCTTTTGAGTTTTGGAAGACCTGCTCTTTTGTAAGGCATTAAGCAAGCAAGACTCACTAACCAGAACCTGACCTGTTCTCAGGAGCAGTGGTGTGCAGCAAAAAATTTTAGGGGCTAAATGAAAAAATTTCTTCTTTGGTGAATTACTTAAATAACACACTTACAGTTGAGTCTGTCTTTAAAGATTGCCTTTGTTCTGCTTGTCTGAAGTCTATGCATTCCATTTTTCCCAAGTTTTGTTGTTTTGCTCCTTTGACTTGAGCCTCTGCAGAGACTTGCCTTTCTGTATGTGAAAAATTCCTAGCCCAGTGTGACAAGATTCAAGGATATGTCAGTTAAAAGTAACTGAGGATATGTGTTATGTCTTGAAATGTGTCACAGAGTTTGAAGGCATCTATGTGGTAAAGAAGCTTGCACTTCTAGACACAGATAATACATAAGGAAGGTGGGAAAACTACAGGTAGACACACTGAAATCTTCCCATGTTGGTAAAATACAGACCCTGGACAGAATAGGAACTTCAAAGAAATGGAAGATGATCGGTCCCGTGTAGTGCAGACTCAAACTTATGACTCATTACAACTTTTAGTGTAATTTATGAAACAGTTGTAGGTTTTTGAGTCCTTTTGTAAATGAATATGTGGTTTTGTCACTGAGGATTTACATGTGGTACTAACTGGTGAAGTAAGAGGGAATTTGAGGCTATTTGCTTCTCAGGCACTTGGTAATTTTGATTTATACTATTCCTTCTTAGTGTTAGTCATGAAGCAGCCTGGGGGACACCGTCACCTCCAACAGAGATCCTTTGGTGTTTGCTCACAGTGTGTGTGTCTGGGTACTGGTTTCCTCATAATGCAGCAGCCAGCTCCTCTGCTGGCAAAGATACACAGAACACGAATGAACTTGAGACTCTTGATTTGAATCATTTTATCTCAAGTCCATTTAGTTCACTTAGTCGTGGAGTCATGACAAATTAGGCTGGAAAGGAGAAGGTTTCATGTATCAGCCTAACAACCTGAAATGTCATTATTTTCCTTGTGTTCTCCTGAACCCTTGCTGATTTTGTACTCCTGCATGTGTCTATCTCTGCTCCTTGTTCTCAGTGGATGCCAAAGACATCCTAGGAAGCCTTTTACCAAATTTTAAGTGTTTCTATAAGAAAAATGATGCAGTTTTAACAGCATGTGCAGGTATTTGTAGAAAAGCAAATGTGTTTCCCTCTTGGCTGTTTAGTTGTCTGTAATAATAATGTCATAAATAAATAATGTTTCCATGAGGGAGAAGAGGAGATGTTTATCAGATAGAGTACATGCCAGTTAGGGTAACTCTGAACAAAATGTTAACACGGATTAAACAGGAAAACATGCTGCTGGCAAACAAATTGGTGAAAACAGCTTCAGCTAGGGAGTTCCTTTCTCTGTTGGATAGAAATGGTGCCTGCCATACAGACTAGCATCTTAAATTAAGACATTTGTCACCAGAACTGCTGGGTCTGTGGAAACATTCAAATGAGAATAATTTAAGTGCTGCAATAGAATAATGCACAATAAATAGTACATGGAACTGTACAAATGCTGCAGATTATAGTAGGATCAGAGAGATAATGCCTAAGGGATTACTTTTTCTTTTCCTGAAATTATTTTTCAATCTAATTTAAAACCTGATTCTGTTTTGTTGAAATCAAGGTGAGGCTTTCCTTCACATTTAATGGATTCTGGAACAGGCTGTTAACGAATGCAAACTGGTCAGTCCTTGGAGAATGAAATGTCATTGTTCACAGAATAGATGCACCATTTACACTGAAGTTCTGGGTTTTCTCTGAGTGTTTTGTAAGTCTATTTCCTCCTTCTCTGAGGCCTGGTTTTGAGATATGCAGGGTTAGCTAATCTTCATTTCACTTCCCCTTGGCTTCCTTTGCTAAGATTGACAGCTGGGGAAAAAAACACTGATAACTTTTGTTATCAGCATGCACATCTCCATTAGCAGCTGTACTAAGGCTGCTGACTAATTGCCACACAAGAATTTCCACTCAGAACTGAAGGCTCCTGAAATAATGACAAAGCCATGCCTGTCTCTCTTTGTCTGTCTCTTTGGTTTTTGTGTTTTGGTTTTTAAAGTTGTAGAGGGCTGGATGACCAAGAGCATACAGCTCACAAGTGATAACTGCCTCAGAGCAATCCTACCTTGTCTTAGCCATTGTAAGTCATTTGAGGAAAATAAAGTTGGCATTATAGATTAGGAAGAAAAAATACACTGAGGAGGACTTTGGTGTTATTAAAGTACATGCTCCAAGTTCAGCACATGCTTACACTTCGTTTTTAATAGGGTTACCATGCTGAACTGACTTCCAATTCAGTCTTTGACATCTGTTACAGGAATTTGACATTTTCAGTTTGTCTCTCTTCTTTTAGAGACATTTTTTTTGCTTAAGAGTTGGGACATTTTTAATATCAGTATATGGCCTAGTAATAGGATATAGGAAAGCATGTAAAAATTCCTACTACAGAATCAAATTGATTACTCTATCATTATCTGGTTATTTATTTATGTACTTTGTCAGCCCACTGAGCTTGGTTCAAAACACAGGAAAAATCAGGTGTTTAATACAATTAATGCTTATTAGCTAAATAATATACATTTGAAGAACAGGAAGAGAGAAAAGAGTGGCAAGGCAATGTTTGAAAGCAGCAGAAGAAAATACAGAGACATTGGAGATAGCTGAATTACAAAGAAAGTACATTCAATCAGTTGTTCTCTGTTGGCTTGAGGGTAATCTCTGCCATATTACAACATACTGATTTACAGACTAATTAGTTGTACAAAACAAAAATATTTAGAGAAAATATTTCTCTCAAGCAGTCAGGAAACCAACTAAACAATAGGAAAATGGATTTTGTATATTAAAAAATTAAATTCAATATATATTTATGAGCCTATTCAAAATGTAGAGTCTTTTTGCTACCAGATTTCCAGTAAGCAAGAAATATCTATGTATCAAAATCTAATTGGGTCAGTATCTAGACATTTTTAGAAGAAATTAAATGCCTAAGCTATAGGTATTTCAAGCATA
Source organism: Lycocorax pyrrhopterus obiensis (assembly GCA_014706295.1). Lineage (NCBI taxonomy): Eukaryota > Metazoa > Chordata > Aves > Passeriformes > Paradisaeidae > Lycocorax > Lycocorax pyrrhopterus. Next base: position 21,224,751 of record JACSVZ010000013.1, on the reverse strand, counting down.
TAAAAGCTATTATATGTATTTATCAAGTCATAATATTATTATTATGTGAGCTCTAATATACCCAGTTAAATAAAAATCAGACAAGGAGGAGGGGAAAGAGACTCCATAACAATCTCTTTATTTTGGAAGAGAATTGTAGTGCTCTACTGTTTTTCTGTATGCATGTCTTTTAATTTATCAGACTGTTAAAATGCTTCCAATTACTTTGACTCATACATAACATCCCTTCACAAAACAGTAGTTGTGGTTTCCTTCTAGCCTTGAACTGAAGTGCCAAAGAGAAAAAACCGAACCAGCAAAATCACATGTGTGAGTTAAATATCACAACATTGAAACTCCAATGTTTTGGGAGGTGTAATGTAAAATAGACTTGGATGGGATAATCTGAAGTAAGTGGGTGGCAAATACATGCAGATGGGAGCCTATTTAACTTCAGATTTGTGTAATTTGGATGGAGTAGGGAACTGTAGGTCTCAGTACTTATTGCAGTGGACGAGGTGTCAGAATTAATCTCTTTTTCTGTAATTGAGTTTGTAAGTCTCTCAGCATCTTCAGGCTTCAGTCCCTATGAATAAAATGGAAATAACATGCTTCCCTGCTTTGCAGTAGTGTCATGAGGCTAACCTCAGTACAGTCTGGGAGATATTCTGATGTTAGATATTGTCAGTAAACGAGAAAGCTGTCAAAAAATTGTTCAGCACTCAATCTACATAGTTTAGTCATCGTTCCTTACATCCTACTCAATGAGCGAATTGTAAATTCGTTGTGCCTCTACCAGATCTGGGAAGGCAAAAGAGCACTGCCAAGACTAATTCATAGGTACCAATCCACCTACTTAGTGCCTGTGGGAGATCTGCAGAGCAAAGTAAGAAATATAATTTATGAGGGCATAGAAAAAACTCTGACATGAGGGAAGAAAGCAAGCTGGAGTATGGCAAAAGAAAGCAGTATAATAAATATACCTACCAGGGTGTTCTACATGCCAGTTCTCTTATCCTTCCAAGCAACAATAATTAGAGGTAGGAGCTGTTAACAAGACATGCGTTGAATGAGTCAGTGCAGCCATCCAGGGCCTTTCAGTCCCTTGTTGTACGTGGTGACTGCAGATGTCAATAGAAGGTCTGGAGGGAAAATATTCGCTTCTGAACGCATTTAATTTTCTGTGTCCTCATAAGAATTACTTCTAGAGATTTCAGAGGTGTGTGGCAAAGAGCAAATGCAACTGCTGGCATTACAGAGATCCTGGCAAGGGGATTCTTCCTGCACTGCGCTTACTCTGCTGTGGCCTGAGCCAGGCCTGTGATGTGTTGAACAGTGTCTGCTTCATGAACATCTGGACTAGATGGCCAGACTCGTGCTACGTGCACAGCTGGAGCAAAGACAAAGCAGAGGTGGTGCTGATGGGCCTGGGCTCTTCCAGCCCGTAGGTGAGCAGTGTATCACCTGGACAGAAGGTGAAATCCTCAAGTGAAGACTGTCTGTGCAAGGCTCAAGTCCTGCAATTCCCAAATCAGAGATTAATTCTAATTTCTGTGCCTACAGATTTGTGAGAATGTATGTAGTACCTAAAATGGCTTTTCCTCTGAGATTCTACCATATTTTTAGTTTGGGCACAGCTTATGTTCTCTTTCTTTTCCTTCTTCTGGTGTTGGGTTTTCCTCTAATATTGTAAGTCTTGATAAAAGTGGACCTTTTTCCTTTTTGCTTTGGATTCTAATACTTTTCATATATACTTCTGTTTGGATTGAGGTAAAATTTGTGTCTGATTGGTAGTGAGAACTTGTTTAGTTCTGCTTCATCCTGATCTTGCTGGCCTGCATCTTCATTAACCTGTTTCTGCAGTGTGGGCTCCAACCTTCATTTCCGTGTTTAACCTTTTAAGTTTGTACACTGTGAAGCTGAAGACTTTGTTTTAATATTTGAATTCCATTTCTGGTGAATGCTTTTTAGTTCTATGAGATGAGCAAATCTCAATTTATAAATGTGATTGTCATTATGTTTTAGCTTATTGGGTTTTGGCATACATAGCTTTGGGCATGTATTTAGCAGGTCTGTTTTGCAAGAAGAATGTAACAGACTTACTATGCATAGGGTCAGTAAAACCAGCAACAAGTAAACAATAAAATAAGTTATTTTAGTACTTGTCTAAATTTATTAGTGCATTTTTGTAAATACATTAAATTATCCTGCAATTAAGATGACTAATATTAAGTTTTAGGAAATAATTTATGAGATTTCACGATAGTTAAAAACATGATTTCTGTCATTAATTTATCAACCACTATATGTTGTTTATTCTCATTAAAATACTGGTAACAGAAATACTATCTTTTTTATGACCTTGGTGTTTGTCGCTGTTCTCCTCACGGATGAGCAGAGAAACGACACGAAGTCCAGGCTCAGGGATAAATGGAAGCGCTTTAATGATCTCTCAGAAGGCTTTTATATGTTAGTTCACAAAGTGTATTAAATGGCATAAGGTAATTGGTTTTTTCCCATCCACCCCTTAAGGGGATTGGTCAAGTTCTAAGACACCCATCTCTGAATGTTTTTCTAGTTAGAACCATAACAATTCTGCAAAACAACCTGCAGCTGCAAGAAGTTTACAAAACTGTAACATTGTTTTGAGTTACTTGCATGGGAAAGACAGAACTCTCACAAAAATGCTGCAGAGAGCTGAAGAAATTCTCTGCTGAAGCTTTTTCAGCATCCATAGGTGTTCATAACCCTTAATGAAGTTAAGAAAGAATGAAGTTACATAAAAATAGTTACCTGTTCAGGCAAGGAGTAATTTCACACCATTCGGCATACATCTGTTTGTCTTGCTTGTTACTTGTGAGAACAAATTTGGTTTGATCCTCATTATAAAATGAGGAGGTGTGAAGTTGTATTTTCTAATTAGTAATATAGGTTATGCTTAAAAATATTGTATTATGTGTATACTAATGCTATACATAGTGGTAGTTGTAACCAAATCTACCAAGAAGTTTTCAATACTCTTGTAGTGTAACACTTCATTCATATTCAACGTGCTGTGAAGCTTGAGCATGGTGAAATTTGTTCCTTGACTTTGCCAGCTGCTTTTTGGGTTGTTTCAGGCAACTTCATTTACCTCTCTGAATCAGTTTCTTCACCTCTGTTAAAAGATACCTGAAATACCTGAATATTTATAGACTGTAGAGAACAGAAGTCTAACCCTATTGTATCTTCTCTGAGGGTTTTTGAAGCATCTCAACTGTGATAAATGGAAGTGCTTTGACTTTGAGTGTCATTAGAATCTTGGAAGAATGGCTTAGCCTTGTATTTTATTTAGTTAGAGCAAGCAAATACATTATTTCATTCAATGTGTTTGTAGAATCTAGTCAAAGGGACCCAAACCTTTGAAGGAGATTTTTTGGCACTGTCAATTGCAAACAATTAATATAGGCAGCACCCATCAATTTTGCATCTGCAATTATTTGCAAGTGCAAAGTGAACCATGTTCCCAGTAAATGTACAAGTCTTGAAATGCGTCCAGTTATCTGTTCAGGTGACACTGAATGCAGTCACTGAGAGATGTGAAAGCATCAGCTAGATCAAGGCTTCTTAGAACAAGGGAACTTAGAATATGCCTTACACAAATTGTCAGAGTAAGGGCCTGAATGATCTACATCTCATCAGGTGTTTTTGGTAGTTTTGTGGAGGAGTGGTGTTGGACTTCTGAATGCAGAAAATGTATTAATCTCAGAACAGCTGATGTCCTAACCAGAAAAATTTATTTAAAAAAATCCATTCGTTCAATGGAGCTAAATCAGAAATCAGAGATTTTTCTTTTTCTTTTTTTTGTTCATTCATGAGAAGTTGTGTTTATATATATAAATGTTAGAATTTACTTATTTGTCCTTGGATGTCACAAATACCTGCACAGAGTACTCAGGTGAAAATTACGCTATATGAGAAATGGAAAATACTCATCCCAAACCAGACTCATTTTCTCAAAACAGAGAAGCATAGCCCCAGAAGCTACCTTGGACCTTCTTTTCCCAGAAAATATTGCCATTCCTTCAGTTTCTCAACATCAGTTTGCTTCTAGTACAAGAAGTGTATTTCCAGTGACACCAGTAGACTTGAACAGCAGCTCCATTGGGCAGCACTGTGTACTTAGGAGGTGTCTTAGCAACTGGAACTGGAGCAAGCACATCTGCAAACACAGATGCCAAGGCTTTGATGGGGGAGTGATGCCTGGCATGTCCCAATGTCAGATGTGCCCCTGCTGCCAGGGCCAACACCCTGTTGAGGTGCTTTCTCTAACCAGGCTGGCACTTCGGTTCTCTGCCTGCCGTGGGACTCCCACTCACTGCATTCCATGGTGTGATCTTCATCCCAGTCCTCCTCAGAGAGGAACACTGGATAGCAATGCATGCAGAAAGTCAAGCCTGAAGCCTTTACGATCTGTTTAGGTCTCAGTGGCGTAAATTAGTCTTCTCTGTACTATTTGAGGCTGTGAAATATCTCAAGCAGTATTTCATTGTCTGTGTGTTTGTGTCTGTATAGATAATGATGGCCAGAAAAACAATAAAGGGAAACATATGCTTTGTACTGGAATTTTATCTGTTGCATATTATGGCAAAGATGGTGTCTTGGAGAACATACTGCTCTGGTGATGAACTTTCATTTCATTAAATGAAATGCACCATATGGTGCAAAATGCTGCTGTTCTACTTGTTTGTTTTGCATATACTTATGTCCTCTTCTTTCTGATACTCTGAGAGGGTGGGAAAGGTATTGTTGGTTAATATAAAATTTCTAATTTATAATACTAGATCTGCATTGTAGTGGATAGATGTTTGCATCCATAAATAATTCAACTTACAGTTTTTCTTGGGAATGAATTGATTATGTCTTAATATTTACATCTGTAACTTTGCATTTGCAAGGACAAACATGAATGCTAGGCTGAAGGTTGCCTGAAAATCTGGTCTTGATAGTCTATGAAAAATATTACTCACATTTCTCACAGGTGAATAAACTGCATGCATGGATGAATCTAGTTAATTCAATGGTTTAATAAACCTAGAATCCCAATGAGGTTATAACAAATCCCCCTGGCATCTTGGAGTTATGAGAAAGATGTATAAAATTATATGCAAGCAGAAGAGCTCTTTCTAATTTGAGGAGTCTTTTGCACATTATTTTTTTGTTCTGTTCACTACATGATATAACTTCTCACCTGTGGCTCAGTCATGATAAAGTATTAGATCAATTATTTTTTGAGGGCAATATCTGGGGTCAATTTGCATGTGACTAGATTTGTGTTCCATCTGGATAGTTTTGAAGCAGTTAGGTAGGACAAAGACAGGTGCCTCTTCATTTCCCTGTGAGAAAGATGGCTGGTGTGAAGTGGAAATTTATGCAGTTCGCTTGTCAGGGAGCAGCACCTTGCAGTCAGGTGCCCCATTTTCAGATGTTAAACACTTGTGGATCCTGGATCAGAACCAATTCTCTAAGTACAAACACAGGAATAGCAAGTTGACTAGGACTGACTGATTTAGCAAAGCAACTGGAACTAATATAACTGAATAAATCTAATGGTGAATGCTAGTTTTAAGGTCACTGTATTCTGAACTATAATCTGGACAACTAAGCAATCTAAAGCCTGGTCAAGTTCTTGGATGCTAAACCTTCCAGGAAAGAAATAGCAGACAGAAAATGATAATTCCATAGTAGGTTTGTTTTGCTGTGTTTTGATACAGAACCAAAATCCTAGGCTAGGAATTGGGTTGGCCTTTTTTCAGTATCATGAATGTGTTATTTTACAGGCATTCACAGGGACAGGATATCCATTCCAAGAAACCTAAATATGTGGGAAGGGGTCTATATTTTCTGGTGGAAAATAAAGCAGACACTGCAACTGCATGTTGTCATGGAGAGATCCTACTGCATGCTCAGGAAAAGGAATCTGTTGTTCTTCACAGCTTCTGAAATGGGGAACAAGTTTTGCCTTCATTTTACACTGAATTAAGTAAAAAACATGCAGGTAAAGCAATACTGAGTAATGTAAATCTCTCTCAAAGATGCACTCATAATTTTAGAAATATACTTGGAATACAGTAGCAGAAACACTCAGATTTTCATTTAGTAAAGTTCTGTGGAGTTCAGAGGAAAAAATAATGAAGCTGAAGAAAAGGACGATTGATAAGATTTTCCACTGAATGTACTCCTGTATAAAATTGTAATTTTATTAATAGTTGAGGGAGGATAAAAGGCATGAAACGGTAGCTAAATACGTGGAAAGCCATATACTCTGCCCTGGTTTAGAAGATCCTAAGTATATGAAATTGAAATGTAGCTGAGTTGATTGTGATCTTATATTCATTATACTTCAGCACTGCTGGCAGAATCCTTTCTAACCAAATGTGCATAACATGCTTACTTAGCACTTCCACAAAGCCTTGAGTTTATAATGACAATTAAAGCACATATTTTCCAATAATTACACAATCTGAATTTGGTCTGTGGTAATATAAGAAAATTTAAATTCCCCATTTTAATATCAGAAATCCACTCCATTATCGGTAGTCTCCAGTTCTGTATGTCATCTGTATTAGCATTTATATTCCTTCTTGAGTCTGCTCAATGTACTTTTCTGTTTATTGTCATGAACATACTTCTAAAATATACCTGCAATCTCATGCAGGCCGTGGCTGGGAAACAGCAACGCACTTCATTTATCTCTGCCTTATCTTATTTACCTCACAAACGAGGGCAAGTGTGAACAGCAAGCTTTCCACATGACGAAGGGTCAGGGTGACAGCCTGAAGAGGCAGCAGCTTGATGTCATCAGCATCTTCATAGTATTCTTTTAGAATCCTATTTCTTTTTAGAAATGAAGACCTGGTTTTCCTACCCACTTCTGGAGGCTGGGTACTGTCCTGCAAACTTGCTTCCTCAGCGGAAAGAGGTTCTCCAAGAAAGCAGTGCCCTAAATTCTGCTGTTCACCATTTGAAAGAGGCAGCCAGGTAGAATTTATTTCTCTCAGGAATTTTTCTTTTGCTGATTAATTGTTTTCCACACTAGGCTATTATGTTGGTAAAATATTTATAACCATTATGATGAAAATTGCTAGGAAATGAATTCACACAGTCCTGCTACATTTAGATTTTTTTTTTTTTTTTTTTTTCGCCAGGACTTTGAAACACTGCTGTGGTTTTGGCTTGCCTCTCTAGTCTTGCTATTCTTTTCTGTCACACTCAGTAATTGGCCTAATAAAAGGCAGTAACAAGAATTTATTACACCTTGGGCGATATTTGAAACAAACTTTATTTGCTGGAGCAGCACTTTTTATCTACTCGCTGCTGTATATTTTGACAGTCCTTCTAAATATTAAATCTGACTTTATTAAAAGTTAAATCTTGGTGCTTTTTTTTGTGATTGCTGCTGTTTTTGCAGTTTCTTAAGCAGACTCGTACATATATAAACATATCTTTTAAATGAAGCTTTTGGAGAAACAATACAAGCTGTGCCTCTATCTGTTTATTGCCAGAATCCACAAAAAAGGCATGAATTAAAGACCAGCTTCTATGATATCTTGTAATTTAGTTTTGCAATAACGCTTGTGATTAATTGAGAGAACAAAGCTGAGAACTATTCAACTTTTCATACCTTTTTCAAGGTTGGGATTTGATGAAATCTTCCTCAAGCAAAAGATGCCCTTTACATTTTAAGTTCACAGAAATGATAGCAGTAAAATTAAAGCCAGGTTAGGTTGTTATGATGTAATTTCCACTTTTGAATGTGGGTTTCTTCCACAAAGAAGGAAGATTATGTAAAATCATAATCTTTTTTTGTTTGTTTTTCAAAAATGCCTTAAGAAATAGCAATACATCATCCTGGAACTGTTTATGCAGGAATTTTTATTCTTTGAAATCTTCCAGTGTTAAAGCAACAAGAAAACATTTATAATGTCCTTTGGTGGAATCTTATTACACTTGTTATATATGTAAACTGATATTCTTTGATGCCAGCACGTTGCCCATACAGAGAAATCTCTGCACAATTAAATGAAAGGAAAAAGAAAAGGACTAAATAAAAAGTAATAGTTTTCTCTTATCTGATTAGAATTAAATACATTAATAAATTGTCTGGTAACACAAATAGGCAATAATACAAAAAATCTACATTGTACATTATTTCAAGAAAAATAACTTCATTTGAATACAAAAGGATAAATACACTTTTTGTCCTATAGCCACTCTTGTACAGTAGGTGAACACAGCATCTTACTGATGCAGTGCTGCTAAGGTATACAAGGATATGACTGGCTTGAATTTTATTGAGGGGGCTGTTACACATGTGCATCACTAACATCAGACAAAGAAATCTTTCAACCAACAAGGGTTACAGAGCAACGTTCACTAAAGCACAGGTTGGAAAGGATTTGGGGACTGAAGCAGGCCAATATGGCAGCTTTTACAGATTTCCTCATACCCACAATGCACTGACAGCAAAGAATGCCTTGGTTTGGTGGGGCCACACACCGGGCGGAGGTACAGCAGCGCACCAGAGGAGTAGCAAATGTTGTTGGAATTCCCTTCCCGTTCCGGGGGCTGTCACAGCCGTTTGTCCTGCAGCCAACGCTGACCGATTTGACAGAACAGGCAGCTGCCAGCGTGCCTCGAGCCAGAGGAGAACAGTCTTGACTCGCAGCCCTGTCCGTAACTGAGTGATATGGCTTAGTTCAGTTCGGCCTTCCTAGTTTGTACGCGGTTGTTTTTACTCTTTTCCCCGCGCGGGGTCCCAGCAGCGAAGGCGTGGGCTCTGTCCCGTTGCCAGGCGGCACGCAGCCGTGCCCAGTCCGGTGCGAGGCCGGCGCCTCAGCAGCGGCGCGGCGCCGCGGCCGCCAGCAGGGCGGGCAGCAGCAGCGCGGGCCCGGGCGGCCGCGGGGCCTGCCCCGAGCTGCGCCCGCAGCCCCCCGGGTCCCGCTCGCACCGGAGCTTCTCGCACAGGATGCCCGTGTAGGCCGGGGGGCACTGGCACCGCACGTTGTTGATGCAGGTTCCTCCGTTCTGGCAGTGCAGCAGCTCGTTGTCACACACGTTTGCTGCAAGATAGCAGGGGAGGGGGGAGAGAAAACAGAGTAAATGTAAGTTCATCTGCAGGAGAAACTGCGCTAAAACCAGAACTGAACCTCCACCTCCCTCCTCTTCCTGAGACATATGAAAAGGGGCTGTGCTTTTTCAAATGCTCGATTTCTTTTTTCTTAAGTCTGTATTCTTGGAAAATCATCTAATTCTCTTAAGACCACCGACTATGATATTGATTCATTTTGTATGAAGGACTATTTAATAATGAAATAATAATACACGCCTTGTGCTATTGTCTGCATCTTTATAGTTACTACTGAACTGGAACTGTAGGTGGAGTGTGTTATTTGAAAGGGGCAATGTATCTACAGCTGTTGGAGACCATGAACAGTGGTTAAAAATGCAATATGGCTTTGCTGAAGTAAAAAGATCTGCATGAGAGGGCAAGGTTTTATAATCAAGAACTGCATGTATTAATGACCTGAAAAAATTACGCAAAAAAGATAAGACAAGCACAGGCAGGAAATTCAGCATGCTGTTGGATGGGGATTATATGGTAGAGACATCTGGAAATAAAAGATAATATTATTTCCATTACAGATCAAATATTTCATCCTAATTTGATTTGGTACTTTGGTACATGGCATCTTAAAGCTATCTTAGATATTTTAGATATTGTAGCCTGATAACAACTTCAGAAATCAGATTTGACAAGAGAGTTAAAAGAAAATAATACAGGCAAAACTTCTGGAGCTGCATAATATTATAGTATTTGTAAAGCTGACAGCTTTACTTTGTATTGCTTAATATCGATTGAAATATTTCATGGCTGAAAATGTAGAGGTATGAGCAACATACTAATTAAATGTGTCAATCAGTGTTTTATTTCAGATGATATCACTAGTATGATATGTGCTGGATTACAGCTCTGCCTTCCACAGGAGAAGCAATTTTAGTAAAGAACTTACACCTACAATCTAGGTAGAAGGTAACAGTAAAAAATTTAACTTAGAGAATTAGGGAAGAGATTATTAGGTTTAGAAGCAGACTCAACATCATAGGATGTTTATGTATACCTTAGCCTGAAGATACCCTAAACAATTCAGAATAGAGAAAGTATTGGTAATTTTATCTTAAGCATTACTGTTTATTGCTACAAAGAAGTATAGTTTTGCAAATATTAATTTACTTATTTTTAAAAGCAGTCCAAATATCACGAGAAATACAGCTGAAATAGTCCAAGTTCTTAAGTGGTGTAATTTTACATAAATTTGTACAATTTTGTGCAGCAGTAACCTCACTGGTAATCTTATCTGTCCTGGCTTGCTTTCAGAAAAAGAATCTTCTCACCCTAGAAGGTCTCTCCAAAGACTGCTTTCTGATGTTCTGCATCCAAGTGGGCCAAGTAATGCAATATGTTGGAAACTTGTAGATGCAATTGAGAGGGAACAGTAGATCATTATTTTTTTTAGTGATTCCTTTAGCAATCAAGGGTTTTTACTAAGAGCTGTGGATTTAATATTGTTGTCCGGTTTCTGAATTGCAATGGAAAAATTTTAATAGTAAAGTACAATAACACATTTTGTTGATGACCCTATGTCTGAATTTAAATGTTCTATACATACATTAGGAAAAAAAGTATAAGAAACAGTAAGTCACCACCAAATAAATGTGATGAGATTAACAACCCAGAAAATATCACAGTAACAGGCAGAAAAAATTAACTGTATTTTTTAAGTCAATATTTGCATTACATCTCTTATAACTGAGGCTATGTATCTTTGAAGTTGACTTTATTATTCATATTGTATATATTTAGCCATCTCAATATGCAAAATCAAAGTACTTTATTCAATGGTACAGCTACTGAATCTGCGTGTTCTAGACTGCTCATTGCTGGGATGCTTCCTACAGTTCAGGCAGTGCAAATTGTGCAATCTCTGTCCCATCAATACAGACCCTTGTTTACCATGACAAACTCAGTGGGAGTCAACAGTTCATTAAATACCACTTCTTAAACAGCAGAGGAGCTGTCTCACTTCACATTTCACCTGGAATAATTTATCCAAATTTTCTCAAATATTGAGTAAACCATAGTTTTAAAAATTTATTATAAAACAAATATCTTTCCTATTTTAAAATTTATTTTGCAGACTGTAACCTGTTATTTTAAGAGGCTCTTAGCCCAGATCTGGTCTGTGGTTACAGGTTGCTGGAGATGAGTGGCTGAAGGGGTGTTTTGCTCCACGCTGCCTGTTCTGCCTGACACACATGCAGACTGCTGCCAAAGGCCTCTAAAGACTGCCATCTACAAAATTCTGTATACAATATTACAGATGCTGGTTTCTAAATCAGACCATTTCTTTCTCATTAGAAAGTTTTTGAAATGTGCTTAAAGAAGGGATGGATCAAAAGCTCCATCGTTATTCTTGCATGCTTTTAAATGTTTGCTCACAGGAATGCAGGTAGATTTTATTGTTCTCAGCAAAACACTGTATAGCTGAAAATTCTGGAATTGTTGATCTTGTATTGTCACAGCTTTCTTAACTTTGTGCTTGTATCTCTTTCTCTTGCATGCACACATATATGCACATATATGTATCATGTAGATAGCAATTGTGAGCTGGAAGTTAAATGAGAAAATTTGTGAAGTGACACAAGTAAAAGACTTAATTCTGAAGTCATCACATTGAAGACTATTAAGACCTGTGTGGCTGAACTAGCTGTGGGTTTGCTGGCAGATCTTCCTTAATTAGAAGACAGGACATCAAACTGGTCACTTAAAAACCAAAACAGGTATCTCATTTGTTTTGGAGAGCTTTGCAGGCCTTTTTGAGGGGTATTTCTGAGCACAGTCTCCAGATCTGTGCTACTGCATGAAATTAAATATTTAAAGTAAACTAAAGGAAATTGTTTTAAAGTTATTCTCATATTTCATCAATTTACAAGCTAACTATGGTCTGGTTATAGGATGTTTAAAACACTACACAAAGGAGACAGAAAAAAAGGCACATGCAGAAATGGATTGCTATGTGGATGGGTATTTGGAGCTTTGCTGTCCTTGGGGCTACCTTCCCCTTCCCACCCAACAAACTAGTGAGAGATATTAATAAAATAGTGACGGCTCTTTTTTAGGGTAATAGCTCTATGAATGATGACAAAAGATGCCTTGCCATAAGTCACAAAATATTCTTGATTTTTAATTGCAATGCTAATACATTTGGGAATGACATAAAAAAGGAAAACAAGGGGAAAATACCTCTTTGAGCCGGCTCAAGGGGTAGTCTTAGCCTTTCATAGATATGCTAGTGTTTCATAGAATATATATTGGGTATTTAATGAAATATATTGAGAGTAACACAGTGGTTAGACAAATGACTACTTCCCTCTTAAATGTTCAAATCTGAATAATACATGAAAATTCCTGAGTCTCTCCAAAGCTTAACTTTAATATCTATGCAGCTTCTTGAAAGAGAAGAGGTCGACAGCTCTGGCTGATTTTAGCTGTGAAGCAGCAATGGAGACAGGGAAGCACAAATGCAGGTGTTGTTCTCTTCAGTCAGGAGGGGCACCTCAGGCACAGCCTTGTGCCCTTGGTTTAAGCTCTTTCTGGTTACTGTGTCTGGGCAGCTGCACAGTACATGCCCAGGGCTTTAGGTCTGCCTGTTGCCCAGACAGAAAAACAAGATGCTACTGAACTTAAATACAGTTTCTTCTACGCTCCTGTCTTTCCCAAAGGCCATCCAAGAGGGAAGAAAATAAAATTTGTACCTGTCTTTATGCTACCTTGATTTTGTGCAGCTTGCCTACAGTAGCATCTTATTCAGGTGGGACAGGCTATTGATACACTTTTTGAGCTGGGATAGATGGTGTTCTCTTTCTGCATCAAAATCTGGATTTATGATGAAATTTTCTTTGTGGGAACAACATAAAGATCATTAATGATAAAATCACAGAAAGAAAAAAAGAATTTAGAGGTCCTTGCTTCCTTTCTTGAATTCTGAAGACTTAAATTTCAAGCAATGTTTTCTACATTTGCTTCTATCACTGTTTTTCTTCAGTGTGCTCCTTTTGTTGCATCATTTGTTATGGCCTTCCCTCTCCTCTCTCTCTCTCTTTAAAACCATTCCTTCACTTTTCTCCTTCTTGTCTCCCAGATCATGAGTATCACAACCCCTGGGCAGGTTGGTGGGTTGACAGCTCTGAATATATTACACAACATATTTGTCTGTTCTAAAGCACTGATGCAGTCTTTGCCCCTACTTCTGCTGCAGTGAATTTTCCATACTGTTTGTCGGTGGTTTTTGTGACTGGCACCACTGAATTTTTGACCTTGGATTCCATCCATTGTTCATAATTTTGAGAGCATGCAGGTCTCATGGCTGAAGAAATTTTTCTTGGCTGTTTTTTCTCTAATGTATTTGTTTCCTTGGTACTTCTTATTTAGTAAAGAATATTACTGGAACTCATGAATGAGGAAGATTTCAGCACACATGCTAACAGAATATTGTCTGTGCATAAGTGAGTAAAAACCCAGCACAGCGAAACCCAGGTTTTCAGTAATGATGTTTATAGGTAGCTCCAATATATGCAGTGGTTGTCTATATATAGACACTGAACAGCACATTGAAATGCCATGAAAAAATTGGGAGGTTTTGTCTCGCTGCATAAATAAGTTCAGTAAATCCAGGCCAAGCACAAGCGATTTCTTGTCAAAAGCAGAATTAGTTCCTATGAATACTATGAGGAGCCTGTAACTAACACGCATTATTCTCTAAAACTGTGATCATTTAATCAATAAATGGTAAAAACAATCTCAGAATATAAAAGAAATTGCACTGAATGAAGCTTGCGTATGCCTAATAAGAATGTGGGCATCTACACATACATATACAGCAAGAATACCTCTGCAGTTGTGACTGTATAAGCAATATTTTTCCCACAGTTTGTCAGATAGGCAGAAATGGAATTGGGGAATGCAAAGCACCTGAATGCATTCAAATGCAAAGGTGTGAAATTTTTTCCAGTTGTATGCAGTTGCATGTTCCAGTTGAACATAAGTGACCGCAATCAAAATATTTCAAATTGCCAGAGTCAGTGACAAGCATCTTCATTATTTGGAAAAAAATCCTAAAAATACAATATATACTTGCTGTGTGTTGAAGGTCTCTAGGTGGAACTCCACTGACTCAAGAGATTTCATCCACATAGCACAGATGTCAGGAAAGAGGATATAAGGGCGTGGGGAAAACAGAAGTAGTCAGGCTTCTCCTGAAAGGTTACAGCTGCTGCTGTTGCAGTTCGTGTTGCACAGCACATGACAAAACCTCAAGTTTTTATAGCTTAAGTATCTTATTCATTTGAATAACCAGTGAGTAATAACTGAGTTGAAGGCTTTGTCACTGAGATTTCTTCCCCTGCCTGTCTTCCAATTAGAAGTACTTATTTTATTCTAATTATTAGAATTTATTGTTACCATTTACATTACTGCCAAATGGCTTTAAAATGTTTTGCTACCATGAATATGTGTCAGTGTTGATCAGACTTCTTCAATGGTTTTAATCCACAAACATACCTGATATGAAAAACAGCTATTGCTCCTATAAATGAGATATTAATAATAATTTCTTTGGACGTGCCTCTAATTCAACATTTGCTGTAGTAGTAAAACTATCTTAGGATACTGTAAAATCAAGACAAGGTAGATGCTTTGATAGCGTGTAAAGCAAACTGGTTTGCACTTACCTACCAAAGCACATTCTTATGTTAAGACAAAATAAATCACTGTAGACAAGTACAAGCCTAAAGCATATCTTACTGTGTCAAAATTATGGTCACAAAATGACAAACATTAATACAAAGAACTCTGGTGCAAAGTTGAAACAATGTTGTGATTAATTATATTGCCAGCAATACAAGGAAATAAACATTGACCAAGTGAGAGTAGTTTCTAAAGGCAGACATCTCCATCTTGACTTGTCTTAGAAATGCCTGTTAGAAGCACAATTGAAATGACACTTATTTTTTATCAAACCAGTTTTATTATCAGAGAGTAAAGGAATAGGGGAGTAATGGAGATACTGTGTTCACTTAAAATTTCCAGTAGAATTTTTAGACTGTTTGCCTGCATATAATTTCTGTTCTTTCTGCACAACTCTCAGTCCAAAGCTAAGCCAGTTCTAATCAAATTGCAGGGGAAGTGTTCAGAGTTTCTACAAGATGATGTAGCTGTTACTCAGGGTTCTGCCCAGCACACAGCCAGAGAATGGATGGTGATTCCTCTCTCCTGCAAATAGGCAGCAATTTATCCTAGCATGCATGGGTAAGCTTAGCTGATTATGTCTCACCACTGAAAGTGCAAAATCCTTTACAGAATACGTGGGGTTTTTAACCATGATATGAGGGTAGTAGAGGTAGAAAATTACTGTTTTTCACAGGTTGTGTCTGTGCTTTCTCGTTTTTCATCTCTCTTAATCTAAAATCCTTGGGTTTAATTAATAAAAAAAAATGGGAAGAAATACATCTAACCTGTCAGAAGCACATGAGGGAGAACTGAGTTTTGGAATCGATACTCTTACATGATAGCCTAGTAGCTTTGGTAGAAACAACACATGATTGTGTATTTAAATGGATGAAAACAAATCCAGATTTAGTCATCTAAGAATTATAGTTGAACTAATACCTTTCAATCTTCCTTGGTTTCAGGAAATGAATGATTTAACCTTTCAGTTTTCTGATTTTGATGGTTCCAATTTTATACTTCTACAAAAGAGGATGATTCCCAAAGTATGGGGAAGAAAAATTTCCCTATTCTTTTTATTGCTTTGCTTATGGAAGAGCACCACTGTATTGGTACGACCCTGATCATACTTTAGGGTAATCTCAGGAGAGCAATAAGCTACATCACAGCTTGAGTTGCTCAAAAGGGACTACATGCCCCTATCATTCATATTCCACTTACAAAGCTGTGAGCTGCAGAGCCATTATTTCTATCTGCCTGGAGAAAAATGAACATTCTTACACGATCTGTCTTCTCTTCCCTTAACTAGGAAAAGAAGCAGTTACAACTACAGAGTTGGTTTTTTTTTTTCTTTTTTTTAATATTGCCAACAGCAGGGTCAGCGTTTAGATGTAACCACCATCAATAAAAACTGGCTAAGCACAAGAAGTCCTCGGATGCAAAAGATGAAGTCCTCCAAAGGCCCTGTGAATGGTTGGCGGATGGGATTTTGTTCCCTAAATACAAGCAGCTACTGCCATTGGCCGTGCCAGAAGGCATTTCAGACATGTACCTGGAGCTGGCAGGTATGTCCAGGAGCTCTGGGAGGTTTAACTGGGGAGCACCAGTGGGAGGCCTGGCAGGGGCTCCTGGGCCCTGCTGTGCTGGCAGGCTCTGGTGTTGCAGCTTCCCCATGTGAGCCACGGCTCCCCTGCTCCAGCTGTGCACTGCAGGCTGTGCCTGACCCCGTGGTTGCCACCAGAGCTGCTCTGATCCCCTGGCCTGGGGGACTGTGTGCTGGGAAACTCCCTGTCCTGCTGTCCCTCACCCCTTCTGTCCTGCTCCTGGCTCAATGGCACTTTGGGGAACGCCCAGCTGCCACTGCTCCTTAGACATCCACGGCCGGTTCAGTCCTATCCAAAGAGCCGTCAGCGTGGCCTTGCCTGCACAGCAGCGTTTTCTGCTTCATGTGCAACAACAGGATTTTCTTGTAAGTTCCCAAGAACTGTGAAACAGACCTGCAACATGTGTTGCTTTTACAGAGCACAAAAACACAGGAGAAAGCCTGGAAAGCAAACCAAAGCAGGATCATGCAAAGGTCAGCAATTCAAATACATGATTATGAAGTATATAAAAGGTTAAATGTTCCTGCATCCTTGGCTCTGAGGTGTTTGATTTGGAATAATGTTATGGACACAAAAGTATGCAAAGAATTTGTCTTTGTTTACAGAGAAAAAAGTTTCTCGTTCGGCTATTCTTCCAAGTGAAAACTAATTGAAGACTTTCAAAATCCATGAAATAGTCCCAAACGCTTAATACTTTATTTGGTAGCACAACCAGACAAGATAATCACAACTGAAAATACTTCCCAATGATTTAGGGGATTAGAATTATTCTAATAAGTATTTTCCTAAATTTTTTAAGGAAGGGGGAAAAGAGAGTGACAGAATGTGTTGTTGATGGCTTCTATTAATAGTCACTGCTATTCTAAAGTTATTTGTGATCTAAAATAATTTGAATGTTGCAAACTTTCTTCTCACTACTTTGGCTTAAAGCCAGTTGCTTTAAGCAATTGGGTCCAATGGGACCTTTTGAACAACTGGTAAAAAATCTACTGGAAACATGATCAACTTCTGAACTACATAAACCAGCATTTATAATGGAAACACCAGCAATCTTTAGTTGTGACGGGTATGTAGCTAAATGGAAGTGTGACTTATCAGCTCTTTTACAGTGACCACAAGGAAAGGTAAAGCCGAGTTTATATTTACATGTCATTATGTATTCCTTCTGTGTGCATTTTTCAAAAGAAAGGTTTAAGTTATCAGGATAAGGTTCTACTACAGGAGACCAAAACACCAGCGTGCAAAGATAATGGTGTAGAATCTCTCAGGAGACAAACATTCAGAATTTATGTGAACATTAGTTACAATGCAAAGGCAAAGGTAAAACATTTACATAATTCCTACAACATGTATGAAGTGAGGGATGGGGTTTTTTGTTAAAGTAACAATGCTGGGAATCAGGAGATCTCTCTGAATCTACATTGATTTATTGTTTTGAGTGTGGATGAAATGCTGCAGAGTGCTTTTGCTGAGCCAGCTCTAGAATGGGGATAAAAACACTGTCCTACAGGTCTCAAAGTTCTTCAGAGTAAAACTTGTTATTGCAAGTGAACAATGGAGAAGTTGATGCCAAGGAAAGTCAAATGAGTTGCCTGTGCAAACAAAAGGAGGGAATGGTACAGGTCCTATGAATTCCTGCTCTGTTTACTAGATTGCACTGCTGATTAGATAAACGCAAGAGCAGAGCTGAATATTGTTTCCAGGGGAGTTTGCTGACAGTCAGCTTTAAAAAGGTTTCTAAACTATGAAGTTTAAAAAAGGACTATGCAGTCTTGTCCAATTGTCATATGTGATTGCATAAGATGATTAAATGCTCTGACAATCAGAAATACCAATGTCATGTATCATATCTCCTTCTAATCTCACCAATCAGAACTTCAGCTGCTTCATATTCATATAGAAGGAACACAGTAAAGATTTGCAAATTTTTTATCCACTCTGCTTCATCTGACCTATAAAAATATTACCTGTTATTGTCAATTTTTGTATAACAGTAAAATTAAAAAATGAATTCAACAGGCAGATTCTTATATCATAATTCCTGTCTGAGATACACCAGATGATAACATGCTCTCTTGTGAGTAGGATTTTAATTGGTGCAATGCTTTACTTTTCCACTCTTTTCATCAGAATACCAATAAGATGATTCAAACAGCTGGCATGTAGCACTCTGCAAAATAAGAACTAATAAATTAATGTATCAAATAATTAAAGTTATTAGTTGCTTCATGCTAGTTTTCATCAACAATATTTATTGCTACACACAGACTTGCTTCAGGTTATCATAGTGCATTCATCTTCTTGACAGGGCAACCACTAGATGGGAAACCCCAGATAATGGATGCTCGCTTTCCAACACAATCTTCTTCAGGCACACCAGTTTTTCTGCAGTGTTTTACCCACGTGTAACCAGTGTCATAGTCTTAGCCAGTGTTTTACCTGAAAACATTTAAAAAACTGACTTATCACACAATTAAACAAAAATGTCCAAAAGACGTTCATTATTACACACCAACCAATAGAGCTGAAGCAGGCACACAGGCAACCTACAGATTGTTCACTATATGAATATGCAGGCTACTGCTACTAAGTTTTTGCAATAGTCACAGAATTACATTAATCCTATTTAATCAACTTTAAAGTTTTGCTACAATGTAGAAAAGGATCTGAATAACAATAGACCTGTCTTGGACTTAGAAAGAGAGTACATAGCATGGTTTGTTTGGGTCAATGTCTGAAAAGTTCTTTGTACGAGCATATGAACTAAAGATAATGTCTCTAACCATGGATGCTGATATTGCTTACTATGACAAAGTGCTAAGATAATTCAGGATATTAAAAAGAGTTATGAGAGTTAAAATACTCTCATGAGTAAGAGCTGTTTCCCCGTGAGCTTTATAAAGTTCTAGCATTACTTTGGACATGCTGATTAACGTACTTATATTTCTGTTTATCAATTGTAATGCACAAAGGTGTTAAAATTTAATTATTAATGAAGACTGAAATAACCTGGGATCCTCGAGGAATAGATAACTGCCAAATGTGATTTCACTTCCAATTACTTTCTTTATTTTGTTTGAAATTATTTTCTCCAATTTTTAGTTTGTCAAGGCATGCCAGAGTTGAAAAATACCAAGGATATCTCCATTAATCTAGATCAAATAAATTACTCTAGATAGTGTGTTAGATATTTCTAAAGATATATTGTGTAATAGCCTTAAATTTAATGATGGAAAGAAGTAGTTGTGTTACTTAAAAAGTCTTCCACCTGCACTTAAGACTGAGAAACCAAGACCTTGGTCATTTTCTCCTGCTCCTGAGAGGCTGTGTGTACAGCAATGTCACAAACCTCTGGTTTGGAAAAGGAAGGGTCGCATGAGAAACGCTCAGTTTTTATGAAAATGTACTTTTAGAATGTTGTATATTCTTTTAAAACATAATGTCTGACTATATTTATTTTAGAGCTCTCAGTGAAAAAGGAAACAAACTTCTGCCCAAGAAAACTGGCATGATTAACCTGTATTCCCTGACAAATTTATCTCATTGGGTCCAGTCCTGTCATCTGCCCCAGGCAGCCCTCTACATTACATAATATGAAGTCCCACAACTCCTATCACGTTTGTCCTGCTCTTACAGCAGCCTTGGCAGTGATGGCAATGGGAATCTGACTGATCAGATCCCAGCTCCTTGAGAACTCTGTATTCCTTGACATTGCCTCCTATGGCAGGAGGGTGTTTGCAACATGCCTGTGCTGATGGCTGCATGTGCTAGAGGAGGACAAGGAAAGGCTGTCATTCCAGGTAGGATGAATTTTTGTAGGCCTGAAGCCTTGTGAGGGACAAACAGTGAGGGTAAACAGCAATGGAGCCTTCTCCTTCCCCCTGGAGCCACAAGGCAAGCCGGGCTGGCAAGCATGGCCAGCCAGCACAGTGCCTGCTCAGGTTTCAAACACAGGCCCAGAGTGAAGTGAGAGTATGACAGGAGTGTGAAAGGCAAAGGTTTTCTGCTGTGAGACAGCATTTCTGAAGTGGTAACATGGCAGAGCTGAGTGGGATGCTGGTTTTCTGAAGACTGCCAGAAAGCTACGCAATGAGTAGCTGTTTAGCTAAAACAGCAGGAGGAGTGCTAAAGGGAAGTACTTAGAACTGGAACAGAGGGGTTTGGGCTAAAGCCAGGGCGGGTGGGAGTAGGTGAGGGAGGTGCTCAGCACATCTTAGCTGGCTCAGTGTTTTGTATTTGCAAAACACTCAGGGTCTTCTAATGGTGCAGTGCAGCGTGGGCTGCAGCATCATCACTAAGTTGTCACGTTGCCACTGAATAAAAGATATAACTAGAGTACACTTCTCTAAGCATCTTTTCACTTTGTTTTAAATCAGTAATGGTTTAGCATGAACTAGCAAATCTCTCAGGTCATTGCAGAAAAATTATTGCAGTATTTGGCTTTATTTTGACAGGTGGTGTAAATCTTGACCCAAATTTTCATACCTTTGCAGAAGTTATGCAGTGTACATGCTGCCTTTCATGTTTCTCCCCAGTTGTGTACCGAAGGGCACGTGTGCAAATGTAATTGGAAGCATTTCAAAGCATCCAGCTCAACTTCTGAGATATTTGTGTTGCAATATGCTGTTGTAATCTAAGATATGTGGAATAGGAGGCTCTTTCTGAGAGCTGAAGCCTCCTTGCAGAGAGCTGTGCTTTGCTGCATAATGTCAACATAATGGAGCTGATTTAAGGATGCTCTGCTTGCCCTCAATATGAATTTCCTTGCACTAACAGCTCCAGTTTAAATAGCATTGTGGGATTCTCCTGTTCTTGCAATCAGTAGGAAGTAAGTCAGGTTTTTGAATTTTGTGAGAGTAACTTGTCCTCCTTGGATGCTAGTCACTGCTTATTGCCTCATGATCAAAATGCAGCTTCAGCTCTTTAAAGGAACAGCTACATGTGATGAAACTCTCTTTACTCTCCTTGGAAATGAAATTCTAAATTCTTCAAAGTAAGAGTCTTATTTCAAGGATCTTTTGGCTTAAAAAGGAAGTTGAATTCCCATTTAAAGTATGTGTACCATTCAGAGCTCAGTGGTGCAGCATCTCATTAACAGAACATCCTGCTGAACTGTCTCCCATGGACTGCTATTTCTATCCTGAGGACACTGGAGTTTGTTCTTCCTGCACTTGTCAGTGTATTTGGGGACTGGGGAGTGTATGTGGGGAAAAAACCTGGTAGCTCTTTATTTTAGCCCCTGTGTGCTCCTGATCTAGAGCTGCTTGGTGCTATTTCTTAAAGCTCACCTAAATATCTATTCAAAGGAGAATTCCTCCTCCAAAGAGATTATGGCTGAACTCCTTATAACCTAGAAGTTTTGAAGGGCAAGAATAGATCCTTGGGTCTATTGGAAAAGATTTCAAATTTAAGGAGGAAATTGAGTAGGAACAGGGGCTAGTGTTGGATACTAGTTCCACGAGCTGGAGCCATATTTTGGATTATCCATAGAGAGATTTTGTGAATCTGGAAAATAAACAGGGTTTCATAAATGTCTAAAAAGTGTGAAAGATTTGGAAAGCTATTCCACCCAGTCTCTAGAAAGTGAATAAAGTGGGTAAATTGATCTACAGATAAGTGCAAATCAAAATACTGGCTCTAGATTCAGCCAATGGCATCAGTGCAGTTGTTACTACATGGCTTTCCATGTCCTTCTGAAAAAATAGACAGATAAGTCATTGGCAAGAAAAAAAATGCATATGAGGAATTACCTGTCCAAGATGTAGTTATAAAAATACAACATAGTTTTGGATATAATACTTTAATCATACTTAACTGTCGTACTTGGACACGAAAGAACTACGCAGACCCAGCTTAGTTCAGGACAGAAAAGAAGCCAGGAAAAGCCCCAGGCTGTTTATTTTACTTCATATATATATGTTCTTAGGAATGACCGTGGATTGGAGGATGAGGTTACCACCTCTCCAACCACACCGGTCAAACGAAAAGTCCATCAAACTTCTCCGCCTCAGGAGAAGGAATGAAAACAGAAAGGAACGGTAGCCAAACAGAACTGTGTTTACAGAAAGTGCGTGAGAACTCCATCACAGAAGTGAAAACATCAAAAGACTGCAAATCTCAGGGCGACACTTAACCTCAGCTGCCCACTGAAATCAGTGATGTTAATGAATACAGTCCCTTTAATATAATTATTTCAAGTTGATTCCAGATACATTTAGTCTTCTATACTTATATATATATATATATAAATGAATTACTAACAACCAAACTACATTCAAACTCTTCCCCCTTTTCTGTAGACAACTTTAAACTTTCAGCACTATCACATCTTTCTCTTCTCACCTGGTGATTATAGGTAACAATTTTATTAACAATTTAATTATTCTCTTTAGGAGCCAAGATAATTATAAGGCGCTTGACTTGGCTTCTGCCCGAAGTCTCTTTTCATGATTTTGCCAGTGACTGTAGTCCAGTGTGAGAGAAGAACAGATCATAATCAACAAAACCATATCTCAAAATTGTGCAGAGTTGGGAGAAATCAAAAGAGCAATGCCGTTAATATTTTACTGAATATCATGGTACTTTTGTATGGGCTATGAGTCCCCTCTAAATTTATACTGATGGGATCCTGTAAAGCTCTATTCAGTTTCATAGTGAATGTGTGCTATAAAAGGTAGTAGTCAACGATCTGACAAAAAGCTGGACTGACATTTATGAGATCAAGCTTTTGTTCCTGATTTTATCATACCCATGTTCCTTGTCAAAATCTTTCCTTGCATGCTTAACCTGAAGAGGAATTTGAAATAGCTGGAAGGGCTGGTCCATGTCTCAGGTGTATGGATCTGGGAGAAGATGATCATGTAGATACTTACTAGAGAGAAGTGCAAGAAAAAGCTAAAGGGGCAGAATGCTTCCAGATGATTTGGTGAGCTGGTTGTATTTGAGATGCAGAATAAAGTGACTATCAAAAAAAAAAAAAAAAGGAAACAATTTAAAAGGATTCTTATAAAAATTACATTGTTAGCAGCAGAGTAAAAAACTGTTGTAAGAAAATACACTTACAAAGGGTAAAGAAAAATGTTGCAATTCCGATGAAATGAAAGTAAAAAAGAAAAGCGTACATGTTCTCACAACTGAGCTGTAAGAACAGGTTAAAGTACCCAAGGCCAGAAATGAATGAGCAATTTAGTAAAGCCATAAACATTGGCCACTAATTTTTTTTTCTAAACATAGGAGAAGCCAGACCTTTCTAGAAAGGCTTTAGGGCAAATAAATGCTTTGTAAGGTAGAGAAGGGAAAGATCTATTAACTATGGAAGAGCTTTGGAAGGTTACTAGGGTGATGGAGGCATGTTCTGGAGGTGTTTAAACAACACCATTATTTATACAGAGCATTATTTAAAAATGGAAGTAGTCTGTTGCATCAGATCACCAGAAGCAAATATTATTGATGCAAGAATTTTTAAAAAATGCAGAAACAAAATTTTGACTGCTACTTGTGATTTTTCTAATTTGGTTTTTGTAATTGCCAGGATGGGCTTGATTAACTATAAGAAGAACCTGTGGCAGGTGTGATTTTTATAAAGGTTTTCAAGGAGATGGAGAGGAACTAGAGACTGGCAAGTAAAACTTCTGCAGCAAGCAAGTTAATGGAAATCGTAATGAAGAACAGAATTAGCAGTTAGATAAGTGAATATGCTGAGTATGAAATAGAGAAATAATAATGTACAAACCTACGAAAAGATTTTTTAAGGAATCAGGTAAGCATACGGATGCAAAAGATCAGGTTGACAATGTATCTTACTCTCCAAAAACTATTTTCCAAGATCCCTCAGCAGAGATATTTTTTTTTTCCTATTCCTTTTTTTTTCTTTATGGAATAATCATACCTTGGATAATAAGAAACAGGCTAAGAATAAATGTCAGGAACTACTGATCAGTCTTATGAGGACTTACACATATAGAATTCTGCTAGAAGAGTGAGTGAAGCATAATGTAATAAATTTGCTCAGACTACAAAGGTATTGTGGCTATAAAGACCTTCAGAGGAATTTCTAAGGTGCTGGGTGACAGAAATTAAGTGTTCAAGAATAATGTACTCCTACAGATACTTGGCTTTACCATTTAGAAAAGGGACCTTAAGAGTAGTTCAGGGTATTTTATTGAAAATGTTGACTTAATGCTCTTTACCAGTGAGAAAGGCAAATAGATTACTGAATTTTTTAAGAGAGGAAAAAGAGTGAAAGGGAAACACCTCAATGTTCCTATATAGCTTCATGATGTGCCCATCTCTTGAACACTGCATGAAGTCCTGATATTGAAAAGATATATAGTACTACCATAAAAGGTAGAATGAAAAGCTGTCACAGATATAAGAGGCCATGTAAAAGGAGAGATTAAATAGATTATGTTTCTTCAGTGTAAGAAAGGGAAGATAGATTGAAGGAAAGGAAAATGTACATCTGTAAAATCACAGATGTTTTGGAAAAGGTGAATTGGAAATGATTATTCATTTATTCTTCCTCTCAAGAACCAGGAAGGACCAAATGAAATTCCCAGCCAACCAGTTAAAAAAAGACAACATTATTATTATTATTATTATTATTATTATTATTATTACCCTTTGTGGAATTGCGAACTTGTGCCCAGAACATTTGGATAGCAAAAGTGTGAATGTCTCAAGAAGTTATTAGGCAAATTAGTGGACGAAAGACTCACTGAGACCAATTAAATATGAAGATACAGACGAGTTCTTTGGCGAAGAAAATCTGTAAGGTGCACCTTCCAGAGGCTGGATGCCTCTGCTGTATGAAGCTCATACAGCCCACCACTGTCACATAGAGCGCACTGGTCCAATTCAGAACAGCTTTAGTTTCTACCGTGAGATGTTCTATTGTCTACAAGCATGCAAGCATGAAGATAAACACATGACTCACAGGAGTGAAGGGTTTTGAAGACCATCTCTAAAATAAGGCAGGTAAAATGGTCAGAAAATAGGGTGAAATGGGAATTGGGAAATGTAAAAAGGCACTTTTGTTAAGTGTTTTTGTTCAGAGCTCAGATCATGAAAGGTCTTGATTACATTCAGAAATTCTTTGCTGAAGTACTGGACTTACTGATACTAAATAATAACTCCCTTAGTTTGACTAAATTTCCTTAAAGCCTTCAGTCTGGAATTTTTTAACCCCACCTCTACAGATTACTCATAACAAACACTGTCAGTTAATCAAGACATCCAAAATATTTGAACGAGTACATCAAATAGTAGTAGAATAAAACATGAGTATTAATAAAAAAGCCTTGAATTCATTAGCAACAGATGCTACAATAGTCAGCTCTGTAGAAGCATAAATCTGACATTAGAAGAGCTGATTACTTTAGGATTACATCCATTCAGCATGTTTAAATTCAAAGCAGAAACACACCTTAACATCAGGTGTGCTCCTGTACTTAAAATAACTCTGAAATTCATCAAAAGTGCAAGCTTGTCTTCTAAAATTTAAATTTACGGGTGGACAAAATCATAGTGTACCTACTTCCATGGCATCCATTTATTCATGTGTAGTTTTAAAAGGCATTTTTTTACTTTTAATACCACTGGGGGAGCTTAACTTCTGTTAGTGGAGGCCGTGAGCACCTTGCAAATTAAAACCCATCAGCTCCTTCTAAACTAAACTTTGGTTTCCATACTGTTGTATTTGCACATGTGTAAAGGAAGTTAAAACAGTAACTGCTGAAGCCTTGATAATGAGCACGTGCTGGTGTCAGCAATGCCATCAGTTGTATCAGTGCCAAGACAGGAAACCTTGGCTATCTTTATTTGCCTCAGGTCAGTAGTTTTTATCTGCAGTTAAGTAGGATGGAGATTACTTTACTTACTCCTAAATGGTCCTTTTAAGGCCTCTTCATAAAAATGTCCCATCTGGGTGTGTCTGTGCTGCTATTGATCTCTTTATTCTGTCCTCATAAAAAGGCAGTGAGCAGGCAAATTACATACAAGTTATGGCCACTGAGCAGGCTTAAAAGGAAAGCGTGACAGATTTTTCAGAGGAAAAGAAGTCCTGCTCATCACTGTTCAAATGAACATTTAATAATTCATAACAACTGAGTTATAAGTTTCCCTTTCAATACGTTTCCGAATGTGAATAGATTAAATAGTAATTGCTATCAAACTTTATGTTCTATTTCATGTACCTAATAAAAGTTTATCTAGTGGAGCTTGCTTTGTATCTTTTTGATCTATTCCTAACTGACTGCAATATACTCTATTAAAATATTTATCATTGTGCTATCAAATATTAACCATTTTAAAATCATCTGACTGAAGAAAACAAATAATGTTACTTGCTTAAGTTTTCATGAATATCCTGATATTTAGTTGTTCAGAACTCTCCCTTGATATAGCACTAAAAATACCAAAGACCCTACAAATTGTATTCACCCTTTTTGAATTGGGCTGTTTTGGAAATGCACTCGGCTCACATCCATCACCACTGTCCATTTTGGCTCTGCATGCAGAATCCTAGTTTTGTTGTCTGTAAAAAGTTATGATTCTGCTTCAGCACAAGAGAATATTAGAGAATTGTTGGTTTCTCTATAGGTTAGTGGAATTTTTAAACTATTTTTAGGAGAGTACAGAATGTTGGTTTGTTTTTTTTTAAAGGGAAACCTTTTTAAGACCTTTTCCTAATTATCCACCCACTCATTCATTTGAAATTATGTGGCTTTTTCAGGTAAAAATACTGGCAAGCTCCTAGAGCATAGAATGATCTAGTGATGGGGAGAGGAGAATATTCCTCCCCCAGATGTGCCACAGTTGCATGGCAGCCCAGCCCAGCCTGACTGGCTGCCAGGCTTCCATCCCTCCCCAGCTGAGTGGGTTATGCTCTCCCAGGGTGCTCCTGCTTGTTCAACCAGTGGATGATTCATATCACAGAACTAACATAGCAGAAAACTATTCTTTTTTGGTTAGTGTCCTGCTGAGTTAGATCTGAAATCATTCAGTGAAAGGTCAAACAAGTGCCTGAGAGATTGCTAGGGGTGTGGGACTAAATAGTGGGGAATTGGGAGAAGAGGGATTGCAGCACTTGCAATTAGAGCAGTTTGGACAGCCATGAAATAGCAGCTTTGAAGCTGACACCTGGGCAAGATCAAGAGGAGAACAACCTCTTTGCTCCAATCCAATCCCTCACCTTGCTGGGGAAAAATTGTTCTGTTAAAGGTCAGGTGTATAAATGTTGCTACTGAACCATTTCTTTTTGCTTTGGAGAAAGCAAGTCCTGATCACCAGGTTATCAGAGTAAATCTCCTGAAGAGCTGCAGTCTGTTAGGAGCCTGGTGCCTCTCAGTAACATGGTAACTATGCTAACTAGTCCCCTCTTTTGAACCTACTCTCTGCTTGATTTTATTTGCCTCTTATTTTCTTTGGCTTCTCCACACACAGGTATTCCCAAATTCACAACCCCGATCCTGTTCATAGAGGCCTCCCAGCACAGAACACTGGGATAATGAGCTCTCACCAATATCCCCCTCTAGTCTATTGCTTCTGCAGGTTCTTCCATTTCCACAATATCCCACACACTTCATAGGCAGCAGTGCTAAAAGATTAAGGCATGGTCCCCAGCCTAGACACGCTACAGGAATTATGCAGATCTGTGTAACTATCTGAGAGAGCGTCTTGTGTTTTCATCTCCTCTGTGCTCTTCATAGAGGAGAGGTGCCTCACTTTATCGTTTCTGTTAATGTACAGTGTTTGTGTTCTTGACATGTTTACTCTGAATAAAATATCCTCTCCCCAGAGAGAGATCAACCTTCCTTTTCTCCTTCAAAACTAGCATCTCATTAAAAAATAACATTCCATGATATTCATACTTCGGTGAACAACTTTCTGTGTATCCCAGTATCTGTATGGTTATTCTGTGGGTTGTGTATTTTGGAAGGGAAGCATTAATAAGCACATTCACATTGTAGTTTCTCAGGTTTAAATGACCCCGGATAGCAGGATGGCATTACACCTGTAAGTCACCAGTGTGCTTCCCCTGAGGCGAGCAGAACCAGTGTTTTGCATCATCTGAGGATCAGGTGTGATAACACTGATTTTGTGTTCTTGCCTTGCTTGTCTTACATCTGTAAGCCATACTTTGCCTTGAGTTGCAGCAGTGGGGTTCTGGATTAATGTAAAGAGAGTTATTCTGGACTTGAATTTGGAGCCATTTGAAGGAGAGTCTGTTCCTCTTGAATCCAAACCTCGGTACACACACACAATTTCTTTAGTCTGCATAACAACCATGCAAGATAGGTATTTTGAAATCAGTATTTTGTGTATAAAGACCAGGGGCAGATGATTGTTCCCTGAGGACAACAATGCTCAGCCCCAACAGAACTTTATCCTTTTCAATAAATTCTTTTTATATTTTACTTCCCTTCCACTCCAAGTGTGGTAGTTTGCTTACTAGTACCAGCCTTGGCATCAAAACACACCAGAACTGAAAGTATATACAGCGCCTCTGCAGAGGTGAGTCCCATTGTATCCTGACCAGCTAAAAGCATTAAAACTGCTACTGGTAAAAAGATATAAAAATATATAGGTGGATCTTCTATTGCTCCCCGAATAGGCAGTTGCAATGGTGAACTGGAAAGCAGGTCATCCTGGTTCTGCATTTCTATTTCTTTTTTTTGTATTGTCCCCTAGGCACAAGTTCAATGTGTAGGTATTGGATACATCCGTGTACAAACATGTAAAAGATCACTAACCTTCACTGGGGAGACAATTGCATTTATAGGTATTTAATCTGTCTAGAAAGGAGTGCAGGGTGTATTTTTTTGAAGAAAGATTTTTAAACAATTAGATGGTATATGTCTTTTCCTCTTTTCTTGCTGAATGGTAAACCCAATCTTCTAAAACAAAATGTTAGTATGAGTTCCAAGTTCACAATTTCAAGTTTGATTTTCTTTGGCAATTCAATCTGCATGGTGATTTTGATCAAATGCCTCAGCTTCTAACATTTGTAACACATGATAAAATCCACCCCAAGAAAGCTCATATTTAAATAATCATATATTAAGTTAAATGCATGCTGTGACAGTATATGAATTATCTGACAGGCTGCAGAGTAACACAAGGTTAGTCTGGAAGATAGATACAAGCACTGAGGGCAGTTTGAGCACTGAAGATAAGAGTAAAATCCTTTGCCTGCTTCTATTTAAATGAACGAAAAAGGGTAAAATGAGATAGATTGTTCAGACCCTGATATAAGGCATCTGGCTGAGAACTCATTTGCTAATTGTTTAAGATTAGCACCATTGAACCAAGATGATTTAAAACACGACTCACTATGGGGTGCAAGCTACCATTGGTAACTCTTACTCACTCTAGGCCTTTGTAGTGCTGTGGGTTCAATGTGTTTACTTGGTCTTTGAAGGAAGGGAGCTAGAGAATAATATTAGTCATTGAACCTTCCCTCACCTTTTCCCCCGTGAGGAAAATGCCTAATGAAAATTCCAGCTATGCTGCCAAACAGATATTGGCAAAAGAGTCACTTTTTCTTTGCCTGATTGGATAAATATGCAGCTGGTTTTGGAATCAATGCTTCTGTGAGCGAAATTAAAAAGTGTTACTTTAAAATGCTGCTGTATGTATAAAATGGACATTAGTTACCTGAAATGTCATGGCCAAGAAATACAGAAGATGCAAGACTATGAGCAGTACATGTAGAAAATCAAGTGAATGCTCCTGCTTAATATTTTGGCTTTCTGTGCGTAAATGTTTCTACCTTTTGATACAGGTTCCTTTTATCAAAAGCACTATGTTCAGTTTAAAACTGGCCCAAATCAACTGTAGTTGCAGGTTAAATTTCTTGCCAGGCTTGGAGCTTTTAGTTCTGTTTTAGTGTTCAATTTTAAAGTAAATCGTTCAGTTTCTATAAAATAGAAAAATCAAATATATGCTATGCTATGTAATTTCTCATGTTCCAGGAGTTCTAAAAGGGTTTCAGGACCAAACTGTTCTGTTCTCAATTCATTGCCTGTGCTTTGATCTTGCTGGTGCGAAATCCATTGTGGGCCTGCGGCAGGAGGCCCCGCTGAGCCCCAGCACGTTCCCCGCACGCCCAACGCCTGCGGCCTCAGGGGTTCTGGGGAGGGCTCAGAAGCAGCGCCAGGCACAGCCACATCTGTTGTGCCTCTTCTTCTGAGGGCAGCAAACCTTCCTGTACCAGCCAGACCCTGCTGACCGCTACGTCTCTGCAGCACAAACCCTGAATGCAAGAAGATAACAGCTGCTATCACAGTGCTTTTTATCTGCGAGGCAAAGTCTAAAATTGCATCTGACCTCGGTGTGCGCAGAGACGCCAAGCGAGGAGCGCTCTGCCCAGATCCTCAGAGGGCTGAGATTAAATCACTAAGAGTGAGGTACCTAAATGAATAGTTCTGAGGATAATAGCTTCTGTGACTTCTACTTTGTGTGGTTCAAAATAGACTCCAAACTGCAATTTATCAAATGATACATTGCAGGCCTTAGAAAACACAACTCGGCTTTTGTGTTGTGTTTTGTTATTTTCCCTAATAGGTTTACTAATATATAAAATTATGACACTTCATTTACTTACAGAAACATACATGTAATTAAGCTAGCTATGGTATAGATTTAAATTGTTTATTTATAGGTGAGGTTTCTGGTTGCCCTAGGTCAAAGGTTTTTAGCAACAAAGTTCCATAAGAACAGATTTTCTTAATAATGCCAATAGCCTATGTCTAACAAAAAGTAAACAAGCACATATTGGTCTGTGTGTGTGTATCCATCTTTGCATATCTATGTTTCTGTACA
Organism: Lycocorax pyrrhopterus obiensis; assembly: GCA_014706295.1. Classification (NCBI taxonomy): domain Eukaryota; kingdom Metazoa; phylum Chordata; class Aves; order Passeriformes; family Paradisaeidae; genus Lycocorax; species Lycocorax pyrrhopterus. The sequence continues at coordinate 21,193,521 of JACSVZ010000013.1, read as the reverse complement.
GCACAGGCTTAGGGAAAAGCAGATCAAAACCTCATGCTACGTGTCCAGACAAATAATCTTTTTGAGCTTTGCCAAGGCAACAGAATGAGTTCTTATTTTTCTTGTATATTGGGGTCTGCTTGCTTGCCCTGTCATTTGTTTAGAATTCAATGGGAAAATAACAAAGCTAAAACTGACACACTTCTAAATTAAATTAATTGGAATTCTGTTCCTCCATGATAAGACTTGAAATGAGATTTAAATCAGTGTGTGGTTGGTAAAACATGACAATTTGACGTCTGTTCCATAAAACTGACAACCGCGTCTAGTTGTTTTTCTTCTGAAATTGATCAGATAATTTGGTCAAACTTGGAGAATATCTGACAGTTACACAATCAGACTGAGATTTGTTCAGAAAATTACAACATAGTGAGGGAAACTCAATTAGTTTTGTCAGCAAATATAAAGGCACTAGCTTGCATTTCCAGAAACTGTCCAAAGCTTTTACAAATACTCTTGATTCAGCTAAAATCAAGCTAATTATATGCTGGGCTCAAAAAAATCCGCATTAAAAGAACATTATTTGTGTTATAATGTCCAAACCTGAAAAGATAGGAAATACTGAAATTAATAAACAATTGCTTTGACAAGCTGGTATAAATATATTATTATATTACTGTAAAATTTGTGCCACAGCCCTCCAGACTTGTTCAGTATCTCAGCTACTTACTATCTTTTTTAAACCCACTGTGTGGACATGGTGTTAACTTTACTTTATTTAAATTCTGTGCAGAGAACCATACTGATTTCTGTTTTCATTTTTTTTCCCCCTTGTATTTCGTGTCACTGCAGCATTTCCAATGCTTCACAAATTCTAATGGTTATTTTGCCAGTACATAGGACAAGGTACAGGGTGGTGACAACCTCCTTCTGCATAAGGGGTGCAAGGCAGAGGGGAGACCCTGTGATTTCTGAGTGCATTGTTTGGGAGGTAACTAGGACACGATTTGGGGAAGAATTAATAATAGAGAACTTTGAAACACTACTTCACCTGCTTTCTGCCCAATAATTTTGTGAATCATAACTCAAGTAGAAGCAGCTGAAAAATGAGAATACAGTTAACAACCACATGTGAAAAGTATGGTTTAAATAACCTCCCAAATACAAGCAGGAGGTTGCTGGCAGAAGCTGAGGAAGTCCAGTTTTCTCAGGTAGCACTGAACTGTGTTGCCCACGCAAGCTTCTTTTCATATACTATCTTTAGTGCTATTTGGTTAATTATCACAATATTTCCTGAAATTCTTTATTTATTAGTTTTCTTTCCAGATATAATTTGTTGAGTTGTCACAAGTCCAGCTTTTCTGATTCAGAGGTACTCATCACTTTGAGAGGCAGCGGTAATCTCTAGCTTTATTGCTTTCTTTTTTTTTGTCTTAAATTTATTATATAATATTTGCATTTGTTTTTGAGTATTTAGAGCATTTGTATGGCTATTGACCAATTTTATAATATTTGGGTGATTGGTGTCAGTAATTACATTTTCTTGTGTTTCTCAGTCTTAAGAATCAAAAGCAAGCTTTTGTAGAAATCTGTCTTTAATGTGTGTGAGTTTAAGAATGCAGAGAGGCAGTGAAAGAAGGTGAAGGAAAAATGTGAGAGGACTCTCCAGAGTTTCTGGAAGTAGATGATCAAAACTGTTATGAAGAATAAATCTTAAGAATTTACTACAAACAAAATTTGCAATAAAAGTCTAATCCTGTATATACTGAAGTGATATTTCTACTCACTTGTTTACAAGACCCGTTAACCAGAAGAGAAGTTAAATTTATAACTAAGCATTGAAACAATATGTGTTCTAGCGCCATTTAAGGAAAATTTCGGCTCTTATTTTAAAGGATGTTAAGTATACTTCCATCTTTTTTCAACCATTAGCTTTCATCTAGTTTTCACTAATTATTACAGGTACCAAGCCAGTGTTTTGCAGTTACTGTCCAGGGATCGTTCAAAGGTATGAAAGCATCATTAACTTAGTCAAGAAGCTGAAGTTTAGGACAGAAAAAAGTGAACATGCAGAGAAATCACCTTCTTTCTTTTAGTAAGAATTCTGAATTTGGAGTTAATATGCTGATGTTTTAGTATACAAAACTCACTTCACAGTTGCCAAGACACGTGCATTTCCCTGTGCCAGTGGGAGCTCCTCCGGGTGTTAGTGGGAGAGGGCGAGCGAGGACACTGAAAGTGTACTGAATTAACTGCACGGCACTGTCAGCGCCCTCCCTCAGCTGGGGTCTCCCAAGGTTCAGGAATTGTGGCATTGGTACAGCCCAGAGCTTTCGCTCCTTCTCTGCTCCAAGAAGCGGCACATGACAGCACACGGACGAGAGGCAGCGGAGCTGCAGGAGAGGGGCGACTCTCAGAGTTACTTACGTTGACAGCCCAAGCTGTGCCAGATATATCCCGGCAGACATTTATCACATTTAGGCCCTGATGTTCCCTCCTTACACTCACAAAATCCTCTGTCATTACAGCGATCATGGACTGAACCAAAAGGGTTACAATAACAGTCTGCAGAAACAAGACAACACATACACACTGGATTCAGGTCTACATGTGGAGATAATTCATTCAATACCAATAAAGGGTGCATTTCCAGTGCTAAAGGTAAAGGAAGACTGTCTATTAAGGATATCTAGAGTAGTGAATATAACTACAAGTCCATTTATTTGTTTGCATGTGTCATTTCAGGAAGAGGCACTTTATGATGCAAAGAGAAAGTAAACAGAAAAGATATAAAGGCAGAAGATACCATGGTCTTTGAGGGTAAGTGATTGTAACAGATTCTCTTTGGCAAGAATATTTTTGACAATTTAATAACATTAGAAAAGCTTTGTATAGTATGGATATATCCATGTGCCATCAGGGTGAAATATTTCGCTTTATTAAAATAGGCTTATCTGTATTAGTCAATATTTTCAGAAGTGCTGAATGTCTTTACAGGGCTATATAAATGCACTTTACTTATTTCCAAGATAGTCTTCCTTTATAGGTTTGAGCAGTATAATAATTTATGTGAATATTTGCCATTAGATTGATGAGATTGTATTTATCAGTGACATTAATAAAACTTTTGCATATGAAAAGCTTGAGGTGAGCACTAATGTAATGCAAAACCTTTAAGAACAGGCTTTATGCAGCCATTTTAATTTCTCTCACCTCCCAGCGTGCAGATGGAAAATGCAGTGAGGCTCATTCCCCGCTGTATATTTTTCACATGTGTTCAGCTAATTAAAGAATAAGTAGGGTAACACATTTCCTCCCACAACACTTACTGTGTTGTTCATTCACAGCCCTTTTCTTTAATATAATTACAATATCTGTGTTCAGCTTTTAGCCAGCTGAACAAAGGCAAGGAGCTCGCAGAGCTCATTTTTGGCACTTCTGTTCTTCACCTTGGTTACTCATTTTTTTGTTTTCAAATGAAGGACTATCTTATTTGTATGTAGACCCATGTAGACCCAGAGTAACTTCACTGTTAACTGAGACCACAGACACCTCTTGGAAGCATCTGATCACTGCTGCTTCCTGATTTGGGGCAACCTGCTGGGAATCTGGATTTATATGTCTGTGAATCAGTGCTACTTTTATGACTACGTTTGGCAGTTGTTCTCTAGAATTAGGTTAAACCTCAGTGGTACCATAAATGAAAAAAGGGAGTTGAACTGGGAAGTTACATATGAACGTATCTCCAATGAAAAAACTGTAACAGGAAAAAATTACCAGAAAGACATTTGTCATCTGTTGTCTCACTGTTTATTAACTATAAATTACAGATGGCACTTTGAACATTTGAGATGCTGAAGAAGAATAGTTACCTTTGGCAAAAGGGTTTCACAATAATAATAGAGTCAATTAGCTGGCAACATTCATTAATGAAGTGGAAAACTGATATGCCAAACATACTGTGCAAGGCTGAGTATTATAGCAAAGTGAGTGCCATTTGAAAAGCTTGGAATTCTGATGTTAGTCAGATGTGTCAAATGTTTATGTAAACAGGCATAGCCTTGAGATACATATTGAATGCAGGAAATAAAATTTGCTTGAAGAGTATCGAAAATCTTGAAAGACAAAAGCTTGGAATTACATTAAAAACAGAGGGCCCAATTCTCATTAAAAATAGCTTTGTTAAACATAATGAAGTTACAGTGATTTAAAAAAGTATTTGTGAAAAAATGTATAGCCTGTGTTACTGGATGCTGTATTTTCCAGAGAACAAGACCCTGAACCAGTGAAACCTTTCCTTCTGAACTCTATCACATAAGCGTGTAGGAAGTTCCAGCCCATATCATGCTGTTTAAGGGGAAGTAGATAGTAGAAACAAAGCTTTAAGCCAGGCCCTTTTGCAAAACTAGTAGATCCAATCAGAACACCCAACAGACTGATTCTAGCCTCCATCTTTCCCAGTTGATACCACAGTAATATAACCGACAGAGGCCTACAGAACATTCAGGGTCATTGTCCAACACAATATCACAGGCTGTGGAACGGTCACAATTTCAGTGTGCCACAGGGACGCAATGAGTATCTCCAATGCCCTCACAACAACAGGGCACTAAATAACACTAACATTCCCTGATCACCCTAATAAGCAAACCACACGCAGGTTCCAGGGTGGGGGGAAAAGGCCCCTGCAGATCTGAACTGACAAAGAATTTTCCTCCTAACCTTCATCTGGTGACTATTTGTAAGGATGGGAAGATAACAGAAATAGTCAGCTGTTCACTGGGGTTCACTCTATCAATGTGATGCTGCCAACAAAACATAATGAAAGAAAATAAAAAAGAAGGTGGGGAAACTGGCTGAGGCTTGTAGGCTTGCTGCTTATCAGTCTGGGCTGACAGTGGCTACAGGACAACCCTCAGGGTTCATTTAACCATGTGTCATTAGGGCTTCTCATGTTAATTGAAGCTGAAGCCTAACTGACTGCAGGGATGGCTTTGTTAAAAGTGTGACAGCAACCACCAGGTCAGTGTTTATGCTGTGAGGTGAAGGCCATGTTTTATTACTCTGGGTCTACTTGGTGGTTTCCATGCTATCCTTGCTTGTCAGTGTGTGTATTTACTGAAAGTTACTAGGGCTTTATAAAGAAACAAAAAACTCTTCAGGCTGTGAAATTCTTTTTCATATAGAATGAATAATTTTAACTTCAAAATACCTTGCTTGATTCAGAAACTGCAGTTGCCCATATGAGGTAATTTTGCAGTTAACAAACAAATCTGCAAATTTTTGATATTTCATTTTAGAAAATAAAATCTATTTTGATTCTAAAGAAATTAAGGGCATCAAGAATTTAGATTTAAGACCACTGTATAATACATTGCATTTGGTTCACTGGTAAAAACCTTCTCAGTATTTGAATTCTTTAGTCTTAAAAAGTAAACATTTTACATTTTCTCCATTTATTTAGCATCAGCTAAAATTCACAGATTTGTTATCCACGTACTTACCATATGTATTTCTGAAAACTGTGTAAGCAGTTTTGATAAATCAGAGCCAAAGCCCTATTAGCTGCCATTCAACTAGCTTATCCAAACATTTGTTACCTTTCTACATATATGGCTGAAGAGGAAAGAATTAGCCTGGAAAAATGACTTTCATATGGGAATAAGACTTGCATATATCACTGGAAATCTGCTTATTAAAATGTTCATGCCAACATTTCACTTGTAGTTAAACCACAGCACACTGCTTTTAAATTCAGAGAAAAGAGAAATGAGCGTTTCCAATAGAGCAAGACTGTGCTTGACCTAGAAGGGTGGTGAATCCATCAACTCTCTCAGAGGTGAAAATACTCCGTGTTTTGCCCAATTAAATCTTAGGAGCCCCAGATCAAGACAGCACTTTAAGAACAAACTTCTCTGTTTTCTGAAAAGTGCTTAGGTGTCTGTTCATTTCACTAACTTTACACAAGAAGCAGAAAAGACCTCTTAAGTTGGCAAATCAACTCGGACACATACATTGGGAAACATACATTTTGTATGCTAACTGTGATCCTGAAAACTTGGTCCAGCAAGAATGTTATTTATTTAAAATTAATTACCTAATATGTAGCAAACCAAGGTTTGATCCTATAGTTATTTCATATGGTACAATTCTCATGGGAGACCAAGAGAATTCTGCGTGCATTAAGGTGGAAACTCAGCAAATATTTAACATTGCCTTTTTTTTTTTTTACAACTCATGCTAACTGAAAGATTTTAAAATTTTATTTCCTCAGTGTCTCAGCAATTTCAAAGTGCACAGTTGTCTTACCATGACATTCTAAATATATCACTCATAAATTAATTTTAAAATTACTTATTTTTGGCTTTTTGTTTACTAACTTCCTTGTCTTATGTAGCTGCAGCTGCTGTTGTAGCATTTCAGTGTACGTGGGAAAACAACACACTGAATGAGCTGATGAAAAATTCCAAACAGATTAATTTAGAGTCGTATTCATTAGGCCTATTTAGGCAGCTGAAATTATACAGCCCTGATGTCATACCAATGATGTCTGTCATCTACATCAAACAAATATGTGGGACAGTAGTTTTTTTCCAAGAACATTTGATTGTGTTAATCTCCTCAGCACAGTCATACAAAATCATGACTTGCCTACTAAAGTTCTTATTAGCTCAGACTAATTACTGTCAAAGGAGATCATGCATTTCCTGAATGCATTGCCAAGCAAAGTTAAAAGAAGGACACATGAAATGCAGTGCATGGATGGATCTGTGTGTTTATCACAAGATAAAAATGTAAATCTGTCAAGTTACATACTCAGACAAGTAATAGCAACCTAAATAGTTTCTGGCCTGAATCTCAGCAATGGACTTTAAAAGACATTAAAATATAATTTATTCACCCATAGTCTATTTTGGTTTTACAATATCTGCTAACTACTCTTTGCTTTCTGGAAGATGGAAAGAAAAAAAAGTCACAATGAAAATCCAGAACAAGTTCTGCTGATGCTTATGTCTATAAGAAACATATAATTAAATTCTCCACCTCTGTTCGTTATTAGAACATATTTAGTGGCCACCTGTTAATTACTGGCCATTGTACAAGGCTTCCTTTATTGACTATGTTCAGGCTTCACCTAAAGTGTCCTAACTTGAGCTGTATACTGTCTGTGGTGGCATGAGAACAATGCATATTCTTCTAGGGTGATAAAGATCTTAAACTTTTTCCTAATATGCTTTTCTTATGTTCTGACATTTTCTCTGATTCTGCAGTTTGAATATTTATAGCAGATGCTTGTTCTAAAGCACTGTTTTCACCTAGGAATCCCTTTTCTAAGTTGACATCATGTCACAGTGATTTGACAAATTCTGTTCCTAACTTCATGGGCATCATTTCAGTTTCTCCTCTAAGGAGAAAGGAAGTAACACTGCATTTACAGCCCTGTGTCTGGGAGCAGAATTAGCTGCAACATGTTTTTGTGAAATTTAGTGAATAAAAGGGGTTAATAGAGATCCCTCCCCGTGTCCTCTTGATGCAGCTGGCAAGTTTTGTAGGTCTCCAGGCAAGTATTCAAGAGTCTATACTAGTAATTGCAAAAGTCAGATTGGGAACAGGTATTTAAGACTCAACCCCTCGATTTTCACGTGTGACCCCAGTGTGGCTCCCTCCTGTGTGAGGACAGCACATCCAGTTTCTCAGGGGCTTCTGGGGCAGGTCTACCCAGGACCTGTAGCCAGAGAGGTTCATCATCATTTATGGATTCAAAATGCCTCCTTGGGGCTACCAGGGCAATAGAAATGAGGTGAGAAGTCCACACAGATGTTCTTATCCATTGAAAAAGCTCATTCTGGCTTAAGTGGCAAGTAAGCAGCAGCGGTCCCTAGCAGCTGCCAGGAGCTGAAAAGGCACAGAAGAAAAGGAGCAGTTATCCCAGGACTGACCTATGCACACATTTTCATCGTCCAGCTCTGCAGAAGCATTTCTGAAGTAGCCCAGCCTGCATAACTCGCAGTGCTGACCTCTAGTGTTGTGCTTACAGCTCACGCAAATGACCGTATTGAGCAGCTCGATGTAACTGCACCGGTTGGAGTGCCCGAAGCATTCACAGTCTTTCAAGGAAGAACAGAAATGTATACAAAGTGTATACAGCAGCAGAGTAATAGCACATTACATGCTTAGTAAAAATGAACCATGAGCAGAAGTATGAATGAATGGCACATACATGTTAATCAATGTAACACGGACAGCAGCAGATGTTTATCTGCAATGGAAGTGGAGTTGGTTTCAGGCAGGTTAGCGTGACCCGACAACCATGGCATGACGTCGGAGGTTGGCTGTTGTTGGCAGACCTGATGGAACTGAAGCATTTGCAGTTGTAAACCTTTCAGGGTTACTGGAGGCTCAGTTTCCGCTGAGAGAAATGCACATATTTTTGCACATTTGAGATGAATATAAATCAAGACCCGGGAAAAACTTCCTCATATTAAAAAGGTTTAATTCAGTGGACAAAATTGTCAAACTTCATTATGCTTAAATCCACAACTGTAAGTAAAATAAAAGCATTTTTTTTCTGACAGAAATGGCGAGTATTCAAAAATGCTACTGAACTTGGGGTGCTATAACAGGTAGGCACCTTAAGAACCAGACTGTTTGACTTCAAGGCCAAACAAATCTCTAGTTTGACAATTTTGGCCAATACCTCCTAAAACGATTAACAGTGAAGAAAAGGAAGGAAGACAGTTATTGGAGAATGACATCCACTGTACTTTTGAGGTAAGCATTAACAGATTTTTGTATTCTGAGATGAAAAACAGTTGGGCCAGAAAAGATTATGAAAATTCTGAAATGTGTACTGGCTAGAAAGCATGCTTACTGCAGCCATCTGAAATGAGGTTGGCATGACAGCCACTTTCAAAAAACCCCTTCATTAAATACAGAATGCTAGTGCCTTTTAGTCTTTAATCACAAGCAGTGCTTGGCTTCATGCAGAATGAAGGAGAAATTAGAAATGTATCAATAACATTGTGGAAGACACAGCTCTGCTTTGTGTAGAACACTTGTGTAAGCCTGATCACTCAACTCTTGGGATTACGAGCCCAGAATGAATGCAGGAAAGGTTACTAGGATGATCAGAGAAGTTGAGTCTATTCAAAAAGTGAAGACTAGGAAAATTTTGCTTGTTTAGTCTAGGAAACTGATGATAGAAGATATCACTGGGCTATAAATACATCAAGGAGATAAGCCTCCTGCCATCCTAATGGACAACACTGGCACAAGAACAAATGGGTATTAACTGGCTACTGAGAAATTTCAGCTGGAAATTAGGAGATGGTATCTAGCCATTAGGGCAGTGAGGTTCTCGAACACTTTCCATTTGTAGCAAAACAACCCTGATGCATTACAGATGTAGTTTATTAACTGGTGGAATAAATTACAGGATGTTTTCTGCAATAATGGAGCACTGGATGCAGTGACTTGGAAGGGCTTCGAGGTCTTGAAGTTAACTTATCTTGTAATTAGATAAAGCTGTAGCAGAGGGTGTAAAATGTTTCCATACATGACAGAGGCCAAGTCCCCTCTGCTGCCTTTCCTCTGGTATGCTCCTGCTTATGCTGGGGCACCTGATCATCCCACTGATGGTGGAGTAGGGTGTCACATACAGTGTTTGTGCCTGTCTGTATTTTTGTAGAGAAACAACAGTCCCAGTACATGTTTCTGAGTGTGTTCTGCACTCCTAATACAAGGATATTTCTTTGGCTTTTGTCTGATGTACTGGACCATAAATAGATTGCAACGTAAATAGATTACATTTTTTCTTAGACACTTAGCACAACATATGTTTCAATCTTGAGAGCTGCCTTTCTGCTGCCAGAAAACATTAATCCATTTTACATATACGCATTTAGTTAACATATATTTCTTGTTCTCTTCAATGTTATTCTGCTAAACCAGTGTTTTGTGGTTTGTGCTAATCTGATAATTTTGATGCCAGTAACGGCTGGAGTACAGGAAAACATTTGGTGTATCAGTCTCAGTATGTTACCACTTGACACAATTGAGTAGGGAGGAAAAAAATGTTAATGTTTCTTGTCTTTTGCAGCTGGTCAGTCTGATTCAGCATCTCAGCCAGCCACCCTGCAGCATTTCTCCCCAAGTATATCCATCTTGCTCAAGTGAAAACTGCCTGTGTGGAGCAGACGAGGTCTAAAAGTGGAAACTAGCACTAGCAAACAGGAGTCATGGAAAACTCTTGTGATTGTGTTTACGTGTATGATTTTTAAAGTAAGAAAGACTGACTAGTGATAAGCAATCTGTTCTTTCTGAATCTTGGGTTCAGAAGCAAGGCTGTCTTAGTCTTTCTGTGTGACAAAGGACCTCTCTTCTGCTACCAACAGAGAATTTGTTTTGGTAAGATGATACTGTATTGGTATGTTGGTCAGACTTGTTGCTAAACATTTGCATACTCCAGGTGAATTTAGAGGAAATAATTTGCCTCTATACTATAAAGAAAAGCTGACTGTGCTACATTGTCTTCTGTATTTAAGGCAGCAGAAAGAAACTGAGAATATGATGTGAATGAATGACTCCACTACTTCCACTCTGAAATTGCAATATGACCTCCAATAATATTACCACTACTACTACTACACATAACTAGCAATTACAAAAGCACAAGAAACAAAGCTGCACATTAAGCAATTCACTCTGTAACAAGGCTTGCTCCAAGTTATGATTTGGAGGGAAGAAACATCTAATAATTATGAAGTACTTGGATGTACACACACGCTCCTAAACTTATGCAGAAGGACTGCCCAAGTTCAGACGTGGGTCATCAACATGAAAGGTAAACAATGAGACCAGTTCTTAAACTTGGTTGCATTTCTATGGGTATTACTCTTTTGTAACAACTGTGCTGCATGAAACAAAGTCTTTGTCTCAAAGTTAACTAATGCTAAAGTTCAGGAATGCTCTAGGAGTCTTGATCAGACTAGGAAATTCTACATAGTGTAGAAAAAACCACAGTTAACTCGAAAACAGTCTAACATCTGATCAAACATTAGCAATGGCAAAAGGAAAAAAAAATAAATGGCAAGTAACAATTGAATCCATTTTGTGATAATGTTTGCTTCCCCCCTGCCTCCCCACCATGTTAGTGCAACAATTTGTTGCTGGTAGCCTGGTCAGTGAATCATTTTTACATCCCTCTGTGCTTACAAAACTAAGCTATGTAAAAAGTCCTCCTATGATCGGAATGGAATTAGTTCCTCTACTGGCTACATGAGGTGCTGCCCTAAACCACTCTAACAGAGCACGTAGAATTGCATTCAGAACCATGCCAGCTGGGAAGCTGTCAGTGCTGTATGCCTTCTGGCTTATCATGTGGCTCTCCTTAACCAGAAAGTTAGACCTGTCAGAAGCGCAGCTTAGGGTCTTTAGGCACACAGCTCTGGCTAGCAGCCTAAGCACTTTCACGCACTGGCAAAGTCATGCAATCACTGAAAGAGATGGGGGAAAAGTATCAAAATCAGGCTGCAAATGGTTTACCAACCATTGTGAAATGACACGAGCTTCTTACAGTGTTAGAAAATGCTGCTTTCAGTTCTGAGTACCACATGTCAGAAAAGACACAGAAAAGTTGAATAACAATAAGGAGTGAATGGTTCAGAAACGAAAATTTCAGAGAGGTAATAATGATAGGTAGATAGGTTTAATGTGAAGGAAAAAGGGATTGCCATGTTAGATTGTCATTGTTTTTGGATGATTCAGGAACTGTCAAATCCCTTGCAAACTCACAGAAGCATTGACTCTCTGAGCCTCCCTGGCTATTTTCCAATGCAATGATTTTATTGAAACAATCTTGATCCTGTTGCAGAAAGCATGATAAAATTACCCCGTGAAGGAGGCTCATGAAGAGGTTGACAGTCTAATTGGTTTGTTTCTATAAATTGAAAACTTCCCCCATTCTAATGCTATGCATTTACATCTTTGAGATGACTTTGGGATACTATTATTGTGGGGATGAGGTTCAGCTGAAGCTTCAGCTGCAACTATTAAGACATTGAAATGTCATCACATGAAACAATGGTAAACACACATGTAAGGGTAGCATCATTTCTAAACTAAGGTTGCATGAGACAGCTATCAGTGTCACTTTTTAATTAAAAGCACAAAGCATATTTCAAGAAAAGTGCATTCACAAATCATTAAATTATTTTTTCTTTTTCATTTTCCAGTCACTCCGTGTTCCTTCTCCATACACTAAGGCAAACAAAGGAGATTTCATTGTAACCTTAGAAATTACCTGCTTCATAACAAACAGTATGGCTCATTACCATGATCTCATCAAATGGGTCAAACTAAGTTCAAACATTTCTTAATAACCCTTTTCCTTGTTAATATGTATTTCATGAATAATGAGATATTCACAATAGCTACAGAAAGACAAAACATCTTCATACATACTCTTTACAGATAAATTGATGAGGAAAAACAATGAAAAGATCTCAGGGTTCAGACTGTGAATGACAGATATGCAAATGAAACAGGTTGCCTGTAAGTCAGACAGAATATTGGCATCCTTTATTATGTCCATATAATTCCATTATGTTGATAAAACACTGGAACATCAGTTAAAAATGTAATGCCTGCACTCTGAATTTGCACACTTACAATAAAATGAAGACATAAGGCACACTTACAATGCATTAAAGGACACAACAATGCATTACATTCCATGGCATTTACAGATACTTCTTGAGGACACGGACAATTGATGTTTTATGGATTGTTTGCCTTCAACTAATCTGCTTATGTTTCCTCTTTTACAATTTATGCATATCACTGAGGAAAACAAGACTCTAGTAAACATTTGCTTTCTAAATAAGGATCTGAATAGTCATATTCATATATTTAACTCCTTTAAAAATAAATGCCATGTCACTCTATTTGCCACCAACAACTATCTAAGAAGCAGATTCATTTTTCTTTGTATGGCTTGTGTTTATGCGACTTAATGCTTCTGTTGTATTCAATGAAGATGCCTCACCAGTAAACTAATGGGTACACTTCACAGATATTCCAGATTCATACAGTGCAATGTTTTCACAACACAGAGCACTATGGGACCACTGTATGAATCCTAGAATTCCTACCTCTCTTGTGGTTTGCAACTTGAACAGAAGAAACAGTTGACATAGCTAATTTGGGAGCAACTGGATAGGTAATAAAATGAACAGCAAATTAGAAAAGGTATCATATAGGAAAAAATCAAAATATTAAAATAAACATCTTTACTCTCTAACTTTTAAACTTAACAATGGTTATTTTTTTTGTAAGGAAAGGGTGAAAGTTAAAGAAAATGAGTTATGCACTATCAATTATTGAATCATTTGAGCTGTAATATCCAAGATCAAGAAGGGAATGTAATTCACATCCATGCACTTGGCAGTTTTGTGTTAGAGGTTATTTGATGGTTTCTCCCAACCCATGACAAATGACTATATGGTAACCAGAGTAGTCTGAAAAGGGTTTTATTGAATTTGAATGCATATTTATTCTGGCCAAATAGTATAAACCTAAACCCCACAATAAATTAATTAGATATAGGCAGATTTCTGTACTCATTCTTTTCATACGCTATCCTTAACTGAAATTTTAATCTACACTATATGTTAAACACTGTAACAATATGTGTCAAACACACAAAAGCTGAACAGAAATGCTTTAAAGTTTTTGTGTTTTGTGCTCCCTACCAAAACATCAAAACTGAATTACTTAAATTCTTATTTTTGGGGAAGAAACACTGAATAATTCTGTGCTGTTTAAGATTTATTTTGCAATGAAGTTAGGTCTTAGATCACACACAGTATAATTAAGCAATGAAATCCATTAGAAATGCTAAGTATAATTTAATTTGGAATGTTTTGATTTAAAGTTCCTCTGAATAACACAGGCTAATCCTTACAGAGAGCAGAGGAAAAGACATCTGGGTGAGCTTTTTGTTTGTTTGTTTAAAAACACATGCAAAAACTTGGAAAATACAACATGAGCTAAATGAAATTATTGGAATGCTACGTATTACTTTATCAGAGATAGTTAGTTTTAAATATACGTGAATAATCCGAACTAAAGTACACTGCTAATCCTTACAGAAAGCACAGCTCAATTAATATTTTCTATTTTGTTGGGCACATAGAAACTTGCACATACAACATGGGAGAGTTCACATGCACATGCATATCTTTGATTTGGTGATTGCGAGCCATAGATTTAATTACAGCCCTTCCAGTGTAATTCCCAACAGATTCTCAATACATCTTGTTTGGTTTAGTGGCTATTTTCTAGATTGCCTTTTCATTAATTCTATTCTCCACCTCTGTAGCACAGAAAGGACACCCTTTGAACACGAAAGCAAGCCACAGGCCAGATTTCTGCAGGGACTTCTGGGGGAGGAAAGGGCAGTAAATAAAAAGAACAAAAGGACATTATTTTTATAATGAGCAATCACTTTGAAATGTGAAGTATAGCTGAATACTTCTACAAATAACAAAGAATCTTAGTTTTATTCGTCATCTTAAAAAAGTAATTTTATATCTTTCAGTGCTCATCATCATGCCATGTCTGTAATTTTTTGTGTAGCACTCAAATTGTAGAAAACCATGGGTCTGTCCTGCAGAGAACTTGCTTGTATTGTGGATGGCATGAAAGCTGAGAATGCTTCTCAGCTCACTTGGGAAAACAAAGTGGAAACAAGACATTAAAAATGGGTTCGATGTAGACAATGACAACCTTTGTTCACTTAAAAGTCTTAAAACTTACTCAAAATATAGATTGTGCTATCTAAACAAGTCCAAAATGGTCTTGGGCTTTCTGTGTATCACAAATTTTAATCTGTTTCTACTGTTCCCATACTTGCAGTAATGTGCACAGTCTGAGTGTTGGAAGACTCTTTCAGGTAAGGTTTGTTTTATAGTTATTTTCTCACAGGATAGCATTATTTAGCACCAGAGCAAAATGAGCTGGATTATCATTGTTACTACTTTTGCCACCACGTGGGACTCGTTGAGTGCAATTTCAGTACCTTTAGACCACTAGGAATTTTACAGCATCCTACCTTGGTTTGGTTTAGAAACCTCAAGGGAAGAAATATTCGGCCAAATCCTATCAAACTTTGGAGGATCTGCATGCATCAGGAAAAATCAGGTTTTGTTATTTGCATCTGTGATATTGTTCTAAACAGGCAAGCATATGGACAAAGACAGAGATTACACACAGCTATTACTGGACTAGTCTAAGTTGCACTAGAACAGAACATGACTCCACAGTGAACAAGAAAACAAGCAATTGATGATTCCCAAAACACCAAATGGACATAAAATACTGTGCATAACAATTTCTCTTCTGTGGCTTAAAATATAATTTTTCATGAAGAGAAGATATCCTAGGCCAATATATATGGTTCTAACACCAGGAACAAAACAGGAACATACTGTGTTAAATCTGCGCTGCAGAGATAAAATGACAGTATCAGACAAATATGGATTTCTTACCAAAGACACATATCTTACTGTAACATCCTGTTTCAGGGCCTTTTGAGTGAATTACATATCTGTTATCAGAAGAAATATATTTACCAGTAGAGTGGGCCTTTTCTTTGGCTCTCACACTTTGTGCGTTTCATCTATTTCCTGTCACCTCTGCTGATATATTTTACAGCTTGATTTTTTTTTGTCATAACGTTAAATGTCTAAATTTCTTATAAGTTCTACAAAATGTGTTACTTGCATGAAGCATTTTGTGTGAGCAAAAGAATTAGCTGTATCTCTTTAGAGCTTTATCTCCTTTGGTTAATGAGTTATGGGAAGTGGGGAGTGACAACCCTTAGCAGAATGGTGCTGGGTGTTGGAGCTGAAAGTGAAGGGGATGGGGTTATAGGAAAGGAAAGAAAACTTTTTTCTGTGTTTCCATCTGCCTAGCTTTGAACATTAGATTTGGACCATGTTTTTATCATCTTCTCTGAGTACTGCAGTGGTTGTGTCTTGTCTGAACCAAACAGAAAGGGTCACATCAGCCTACACTGTGGTGATATTAGTAGGGAGAGAGCTGTTCCTTCACTTCTTATGAGGAATTCAGCTGGGTAGTGAGTAGATTGCAGTTGTCATAACCTGGCTGGCATCAAGGGGCTAGGCCTGTATCTTTTTCAAGATGGTGTATTTCACTGTTACATCCATCTTAGCAGAAAACCTGCAGGGAAGCTATGACAAAAGGACTGGGGCTTCAAACATCTGATGTGGAAGGAGGACATCCCAAATCATCTTCTGACCCATTTGTCAGGGGTGAAAAGAAATTGTCTGGGTGGGGCTTTCTGTCCCTGAAGTCCTCCCACACAGAGAACAATTAAAGGAAAGGATGGGGACCTGCATTGTGCCATTTACTGTTAGGCAGCCCTCTGCAATTGAATGAGTCAAGTTGCAATATAATCACATAATTACAGCAGATTCTTGCATTTTTGTGCTTTTTCCTTATCGATCAAGAAAACAAAAGAAAGAAAAACTGAGTCAGTTTGGTAGATTCTCAGTCTATGTAATGACTAACATTAACCTGCCTCTACAGGTCAGATCCACCAATTCCCACACATAGGAAGTGCAAATGCCCCAGTCCGCGTGGATGACAAAAAGTATCTACAAGCTGTATCTAGTGAGGTGGTGTGGCAGCCCTCGCCCCCTCCACTGACAGGCTGCTACCCTGCACCTGAGAGACCACCTTCCTCCTCCTCAAACACTCACGGACAAATTACTTGCACAGTTAATTCCCTGTTAAAATGCTGGTAGCTTTAGGAACACTTAAGACTTGACCTAAACATTTTAAAGTGACTGGACATTAGACATAACATAAAAACCAGAAGGTAAAAAAGGAAAAGGAATCATTATGGACTATGTTGTCCTGCCATCCCCTGAGCCTTTTTTTCTTTTAGCCATTGTGCAGCATCAGAGTTGTTGCAGAAAACTGGTCACGTTTCAGACTGGAGCTCCCAATATCCTACTTGTGTTGTTGAGTACTGTGTGGCACACCTGCTACAAAAATTCACATGTATTCACAATTTTCAGTCTTCAACTGAAAAGGCCTAGGTATTACCAGAGGTAAAATTAATAGTGTCAAATAACTTTGTAATGCCTTAGGACTAACCCTCTGGAATTTGTCATTTAATAAACTGTAGGTCCTATATAGTAAATCAGATACTTTACATAATCAAACTGATATAATCAGTAATATTTAACATATAATTTATCCTGATTATGACTTCTCTTAAGTAATCTCATGTCCAAGTAAAATCACTCCTTGTACAGCAGAAAAAAAAATTTACATATTTCTTAGAGATTCTATAAATGCTATAGATCCGTGCTTGTTTTAGCAAACTTACTTAAAATGGAGGTTGTGACTTACTGCAAAATAATTAAAAATTCCCTGATCCTTTAAATTAGATAACACTGAACTGAGTTTCTTAATGGGCACCCAAAACAATAAAGAGCATATTTACAGTGCCTGGAGAATACCATTTAAGTATTATTACTAGTGATTATTACTGGTTATTACTGATAATTATAAGCATCTTAGAAGAGACTTCTAGAGGTCATTTATTTCCACAGTTTGCTCATGGCAGGGTCAACTTTGAAGTTAGATGAGGTTGTCGAGGGTCATATCCAGCTGAGACCAGCTGCTGCTTGGTAATGTGGTTAATGCTCCTGAGACTTAATGCTTCTGTTATGTGCTTTTTTCAACCTTTGGTAAAGAGGATATCTTTTTCTCATATCCTTTATTCATGGCCTGTATTTCCATCAAGATTACAGGTTTCTTGACAAAGGTCTTTCTTCAAATCTTTGAAACCTTTTTTTTGATGGAGATGACTTTAAATGCTTTATCTGAAAAGGTAGGTGAGATGTCCAAGTCAAAGAAAGTTGGCTGTCATTCCCACATGTATATTGGAGAAGATGAGTCACCTTTTGAACAGGCACTGGGAAGATTCATTTAGCAGCGAGTTATTCTTTCACAGCAACCTGTGAAAATATTTCTAGTCCTTGGTGATTACCACTAAGGCTTTTATTTATAGAGAAGGTGACTAGATAAACCAATCTTTTCCAGAACAGTTCCATGTCTGGAAACTGCATTTTGTAATTAGAGTCATTATTTGCCAGAATAATAAATGAATCTTGGTGTAGGTATTCTATAAGATGTGCTATTTCAATCTACTGTAATATATTCCATGACAGTTATTCTGGGCAAACAAGGCTAAGAAATGTGAAAGAGAGTTTCTAAATGTATGTTTGAGTGTTATTATTTAAAAGTGAAGCTACTGTAGGCATCTTTAAGAGTGGAGGTATGCAAGCTGTGTGACTGAGCAGAAAATCAGATATGACATTTTACATTTGCATTGGATATTTTTGCATTTTTAGTTACCATTGTTCCAAAGCAAATTATATGTAGAAAGCAACTATTGGGAAAAAAAATCTTACTTTCATGAAGTAAGGAAAAAACTTACTGCATTATATTTATTAGATGTATGATAATTTTCTTTTTCTCCTCCCAATCTTTTTTTTTTTTCCCTTACTTCTGATATTAAACTAAGAAAATCTGTCTCAAATATTCACTGGAAGTACAGTCTGCACCATGGGCTACATCATGGTTTCAAACTGGGGAAATAAAGGAAATGAATGGGTAGTTTCAGCCTAATTCCAACCAGACAGCTGCACATGAAAAAACCTGTCACGATCTTGGCAGAAATTAAATGGCATTTTGTTGGTTTCTCATTCCAACCAAGTACTGAGCTGGCAGAAAAATTAAAATGTATTCCCAGTGAGAGGGGCTATCCCTCCTCAGGGATGAGAGCAGAGGTGGTGGAGCGCAGGAATTCTCTGCTGCTGCCTGGGCACCTGCGCTCTGCAGCCGACAGTGCCTGAGCATCTCCTCAAGTGATTCTGCTGGCCCAGCCCAGAAACAACGCAGCTGCTCAAAATTACTACTCATAAATCTGTAAGTCTTAAATAATGCTCACTAGTGGCAGACAGGGAGCACTTGTGTTGGCAACTATCATTATTAATTGAATTTTTAATAACAATAAGGAACCCTAGTGAGATACGCTGATTAAGATGTTTTCTAACTTCTTTCCATTTAAAATGAAAAAAAAAATTAAAAATGTATCAGTATAAACTTAATGATTCAGTAGAACTTCATGTATCCAGCCATAGAAAGCTGGCCTTGCCACTGCCTATTTTAAACCATGAGTAGGCAGCAGTAAATATCTGTTCTAAATTACAGATGTCTGCTGAGGACAGTGGAGTTATGACGGTTGTTTTAGGTGCTAATATTGGACAAAAAAATTAGGATTACTAAAAAATAATGCTCACTGAGATCACTGGCAGATTTAGTAGCTGCTGGAGTAATCGAGTGTGTTTATATCAGATTGTATTCCACCACTTCTTGCAAGCACCATGATATCATTGCTACAGCATTTCTACCTCCTTTAGTCTTTTTGAAGGTATGATAATCTACCTCACATAAAATTTGCCTTTTAGCACTTTCATTAGACTGTAAAATCTAAACCACTGAAAGAGAGAAATGCTGATTTATTTTTTTAATCAACCCTTTATTTTGTTAAGTTAAAAAAAATACTTGGCCAATATTAGGCAATCTTTCTTGGAGCAATGTAGGAAGTTTCATACCTGTTCCTTTGAAGAAAGGAGAATTCTGCATAAATGTGAAGATGTGGTTGTTTTATGGTAGCTCCTCAGCCATTACAGCTTTTATAACTGTTGGAAGAATTTAAATGTAATTAGTCCTTTATGTGTCCACTTGTTGTTGTAGAGTAAAAAAGAAAGCGATCTTTTTAGAGGCTTAAAAAGATAATCCAATGATCCATCTCTGGAAACTTTCATATACCAGAAAAAAAATCCACTGATTTGAACAAATTGTTGGCTGATTCTCAAAATAGTGAGGGCTGAAGGAATTCTTCAATTTTAAGTATTTCCACTAAAATGTTTGTAGAAGTACACAATGAATTCAAGTATTTTTGGAACAAAACATTTAGGTACATTCTCATGAAAAAAAAGAATTACTTTGTTGATAGTTTGCAGGGGTAGTGTTCTTTTTTATTTGGACTGGTTCTTTTTCCTATAAAAATGCTGAAATTGGCTGATCGCCTGGAATTATTGTACAGTAATTCACAACTGATGAACAGTAAATCAAGATCTTTTTTAAAAAAATCACTATGCTGATTTGGAAACCTCATTCTTTGCTTAACTCTGTGAAATAAACTGATTACATGTCTAAGGAACAGAAAGAAAAAGATGAGAGGGTAACATAGAAATGTATTTTTTCCTGGCAATTTCTCCCCAAGCTTTACAGACCATTAGATTTTAAAATATCTTTTTGGATCGTGTCTACTCTCTATAAACTTCCTTGAGTAACTGAGCTCAACTTGCATATTGCAGCTGCCATGTGTTTTGCATGGGTACCATGGTACATATTGAAATGTTGATATCTTATTTTCTAGAGTTTCCTATCACTTGATTATTTATTAATGGTTAAAAGAAAGACAACTGTGAACTGAGTAATTTTCCATATATTACAGCAAATCAAAAAGCATTGAAAACACTTTTTGATTGATAGACTGATTTAAAATAACTCAAGATAATGACAGTAAACTGGAAAGAGGAAAGAGAAACAACTCTAAACTGTCAGGGGCCACGTCTATGAGACTGCTGAGCACAGCTCTTCTTATCTGTTAAAATTGGTGGATCTGGCAAAACCAAAACTGCAACAAAGGCTCCCCCAAATCCCATCCCAACCTCTCAGTGCTCCCTGGGGCAGCACTGGTGATTTCTGACCCTGCCCTCGAAATCACTGCAAAGAGGCGGTTTCTGCTCAGTGCTGGGCTCAGTTCTGCTTCCTCACCTTCAGGGGTCACATCCCAGTTACACAGAAGAAAACTGGCTTTGTTGTGAATCCTACCAGGTGAAACTACCCGTAATGGATTTACTTGGAATGTAAATTTCTTTCAGATCCAGTATTCAGATGAGCACATCATACCACAAAGGCTGTTTGTATTTTCTTTCAGCTCAGTAATCTTTTAATATAATGGAAAATCTAATTTTTAAAGCAAAAGATTCCAAGTGCTTCAAAGTATTAAAGGAGGGAAAACAAATACTGGCTTGATATTATACTCAGTTATCTAGATAAGGTGATTGCCTTAGACTAGAGCCTGATTAAAAATATTATTTATTAAAAGGTCAGATTTGGATAAAATTAAATTGAAATGAGAACATTTTGCTAACATGTCCAAAATAACAGATACAGTCTGAAGACAATATTTAAATGTTTTATGGAGATAAGTATCTTAGTGGTCTCTCAACAGTACAGCTTTCTTTAAAACTTGACCTCAAATAATAATAGAAAAGTAATGTACAACCTAGTTATGCATGTTTATACCCTGCTGACATGTGTTGGGTAGATACTCTAGTCCAGACCTTGGCATGGTAATGGCTTTGATCACATGACTGAAGATTTAATGAGAGAGCTTCTTGGTTACTGCAAGAGGGCAAAATCAGGTCCAAAATACTTTGTGTTATTAAAAAAGAAAAAAAAATCCCCTGGTATTTGCTCTCACCACCTTTTAAGATATATATTTACCACATTAAAATTTCATGACAAATATGAAAAACAAATAAAGCTACACTCATCCAGACACTATTTTACCTCCAGAAGAAAACCTACTAAATTTTTCAAGGTTAAGAAAACAATAAAATAAGAAAGTGCCCATTCAGTCTTCTTTTTTTTTACTTCTGTGTCTTGCCTTCATTATCATAAAAAAAGGTCTCTTAATTTAAAATTGGCTATAAGGAAGAACAAAAACATAGAGAACAAAGCAGAAAATACTGTTTGATTATTGTGATTGCATCTTGCACTTGGGTGCACGGTCTGTCTCTAAACTCTGACTCATCTGCCAGCAGCAGGCTTTAAGGTGATAATCACCCACACAGAGCTATTTGCACATCATGTCTATCCTATCCTCTATCTAATTATACCCTTTATAACAAACTGTTTAGCATAATTAGTGAAGTTATGCTTTGCAGGAAAAAAGACAGAAGCAATAGTTTAGAAGATTCAAATTTTTGAAAGCATACATGTACAGATTAGTAATGTCTGTATTTGGTCACAATAAAGAACATTCTGATGCACCGGTCTATGTAAAATTGTACAATCATTATTTTAGCAAGTAAAATAATGTAGTTTTCAGAATATTTACATATTGTATTGCATTGCTTAAAATTATGAAATGGTTTTGGGACTCATTAATTGCTAACACTTTCACCAGTATTTTTTCAGACATGGCTGAAAAATGCTGAAAGGGCCAGCACTGTAATCAAGAATGCTGGAAATGGTCAGAGAACCTATTATTCAACTGATAGACAACAGCAGGTACAAATGACCTTAATGGGAAAGCTCTGGGTTTTGTTTGTTTTTCTTCTAGATGATCAGAAAGGATGTTTACTAATGACCACTCCTTCTTTGTGTTCAAATTTTAGTGCTGCTTTAATACAAAATCCTTTGAGATAAAAAAAGAAAATAGAGAATAATACATATATGTGCACACAGGTAAATATATTTTATTTTTCTTTGCTGGCTTGCATTGCAGTCTTAAAAAAGTGTTAAATGAACATTGTTTGAGGTGGCATCTTCTTTGCATGCTGGAAGTTTAGTCTTTCTAACTCCCCAGCCCCAACCCCATCCTCCTCATAAACTAGAAAGAGCTGGGAGCACACAAAAGCCAATATCCCCCTGTAGGTGTTTGCTGCCAGGCAAAATGAAACCCAAACTGTATCTCCAGAGAGTAACTTCCTGTCCCCAGATGGGAAAAAACTCTGCTGATATGAAAACAAATACTGCATTAGCATAGACAAAACAAAAATCATGCAGAATCCATTAAAGCAGCCACAACTAATTAATCTTGTTTGGTTTTGTGTGTTAATTGGACTTCTGTTAAATTCTCTTTGAGAACAGGATAAATTTATGGATTCTATCCTTGTTTAACAAAAATTCTGCTATTCCTATGTTATAGGAAAGATGTTCAGAACATTGAGCAAGTAGAGTTATTTCCTCCCTGAGCTCTTTAAGAAAAAACAAATGGAAAAAACAAGCAGAGTATCAATATTTACTTGTGCTCATGAAGACATGCTCATACTTCACCCTTTTCAAGTAGGCAAAGAAATTTGTTGAATTCTACCATATATTATTCCAAGACATTTACAGCAGAGTAAAGATAAAACATAGATTTGCAGAAACTCCTGTATTTCCTACAGAATGTTAAACAGAATTTTCTCCATTTGTAATAAATAAACTGTACTAATCACCCCAGTGTAAAATACAAAGAGGTCAACAATGCATCCTTTCAGCTCACCATTGTTCAAAAGGTATTTGAGTTTCCCTATTAAGTTTTCAAAGGCCAACATCTGCTGATGCTCAGAAATGGTAGATGTGGTGACGAAGGCTGTATGGAGTGTGAAGTGAAAACACAACCATATAGACCATGCAACACACTACTAAGAAACTATAGCACAATCAAACTCCAAAGAGCTATTTCCCATTCATCCCATTCCTGTTAATAATGGCAGGAATATTTCTGAGAACGGTGACATAAACTTATTCTCTTTCATTTAGTTAATTTTTTTTGTTATGAAATATATGTATAAACATAAAGTTTTGAAAATAGCATATCACTATGAATCTGCAGTCATACAAATACCAGAGGAGACACGAGAGCAGGCAAATGACATTATTAAGATTGAAGGCTTTCATTTGCACATTATCACTGATGCTGTTTTGCTGTTTAAAGCAGAAAACAGATGCTGTGGCATTCAGCTGCTAACACTGCTCTCACTTGCAAGGGAGATAGTTTTGATGGCATTTAACTTGGCTGTCTAGAGCTTAACAAATCAGTGCTATTCATGAGCTTAAGTAAACTGAGTTGATTATAAATTGATAGTCCTGACCCTGCATCGTAAGAAGTGAGACAGTTTTACCCAAATTATTAAAAACTTTTCAGTTGGATATCGGGTATGGCAAATTGCATTTAACAGCTGTGATATTTTATGACTGTGATAGTCCTGCATTATGCAAGTTGTGTCTAAAGTATCAGCAAAGCTGAGGCTGTGGGGAATATTCTTTCTGTGAGCCACGGCAGGATCCCATTTCTCCCTCCTTGCTTTATTGGCAATTAACTAACGTGCCGTGACTGTGTGCCCTCCTCAGCTGTGGAGCCCAGCCGAGGCTCACAGCTGAGCTGCTGTGCACTTGGTCTCTTCACGTGTTTTCTTTAAGTAAACATCTATTTTATTGATATAGTAGTTCTTTACAAAACAGTGTCATGGTTTTGTTATAGCTTAAGAGTAGTATTTTGGTCCTTTAACTGCACACAGGAAAGCATTCTTCTGTGAAGGAACACAATTTAATTTAGTTTGTGGAGTAAAGCCGAGTTCAAAGCCCGCTAGAGTTAATGCAGATTCCAGCAGATATGCTGCATTTGCTAATGTACTTCATAGAAATGAAAATTCTTCCATTTGTAAACTTTTCCATTTGCTCTTTGAATTTATACACATGTATACATACATGAAAATTATTGGTCCTATACTTCTGTTATTAGCAAACACTTTTTTTCAAGATGCTCAACAAATATTTTCTCTGCAACAGTGTCTTAATTCTTTGTGTCACACTCAGTTTTATAGGACTCAGTGCTCGTCTGCTGATAATCGATCAGAAAATCTGGTGCTGAATGCAGATGTAAGGAGTGACATTCTCTCTGACCACGTAATAACAGTTACATGTTAATGCCAGAGAGGAAGGCCAATGCACAGCCCCTGCACCACAGGGCATGCTGTCAGAGGAACATTATCTGCACCAGAAAGGGATGTTGGGAAATCAGATCCATGAAGCTGAATGACAATGCAAAACAATACTGGTTTTATTACTTACTACCAATACTGGAAATACTGGGTATACCTGTAGAGAAAGAAAACACAAAGAAGTGTAGTTAGCTGTTTGCTGTAGTTGGCTGAGCTATTACATCTAAGATTCTGAAAACATTTTCAGAATAATTTATCAATACATAGTTAAACTCAAGCATCTGCCATTATGTGCCCAGTCCTTTATAAATGCAGAGTCTTTAGATTTTTCAGTATGGGGCTGCAGGGACCACTAAAATGCATTGACAGATGGGCTCTATACCAGCTCTCTGAACTTCATGAATTTGTTCAGAACAGTTTTGTATTTCAACTAACCAGCCATTAGGTTTAATGCTCTAGATAAAAATATCAGTCATGCATGTATTATGCAGATCTAGGAGAGTAATTTAACCAAGGGATAGATGCATTGCTAACTGCTTTGGCCAGCTGCTTAAATCAGTTGGTACCTTCTGTTGCATTAATTGTATATAGCTATTTTTCCCTCTTTTACCTGACAGTTATCTAAATTAAGCTATGTAAAAGAAATGTAATTGAGTGGAACAATCTAATGCAGTAGGTTGGCCTTATTGATTAAGCCTCTCATTGATTTATTTTTTTTTCCTGTGTTCATTTCAATTCCTAAACTGAATTAATGCAAGGAAACCATTCCAGAGGCAGGTGAGATTTACCGTACGTGGTGGGGCTGTAGAGGAGTGAAGCTCCTTTACTGGATAAGCAATGTGGGATCTCATGTTGTATAATGCCATCCCAAGAACTTGCTTCTTGTCAGGTCTTCCCTGAAACCTAAGCTTTGTGTGTAGCACAAAACCATGGATATGAAATCTTTCCTGAACTGCCATTTTCTTAAGATTAAATGCCATTGTTAATGGCACTATGGCTCATCACTTAGGTTAGTCAGAAACTGCAGATCAGCATTGAAATCCTGGATATTTGCATCCTCTTCCTTAAATACAGTTTGCCTTTTTAAAGTTTTATTTACTTTTGTGGCATGCATTTTGTTGCAGAAATCTGTCTGTTTCTCCATTAAACATCTGCTATACTTCTTTCAACATCTATCTTGAAGTTCTCCCTTACTCAGAGGTGGCATGGACCTCACTCTGCAATTAAGTAAACTGGAGCGAAGGAATGTCTTGAGAATAAATTATATTCAGTGTGAGCAAGGTTGCAGAGTCAAGCTGAGAACACTCCTAACCTGTGGCATGGCTAAGACAATGCTGAAGTAACAGAATTTGCAGAATGGAGACCAAACCCAGATTTGTTATGTTTCATCACATCAGTCCTGGGGCACATGTCAGAATTGCAGCTCTCTGGTTTCATATCCTGTGGCACCCGTGGCCTGACAGAGCACCATAGACAGCACCTGCCCACACTCAGATGTTTGCAAACTTAATTATTTCTACTTCTGCTGAGATCAACGTGTATTTTGTGAAATTTTAGCACCATGAGGTATCAAAAGCTAAATGCAAATATCACCATAATAGAACAATGGGGTCATAGTTCTAACAGTAACAAAAAATGATTTTTTTAGTTAGGATAATTAAAGAAAACTTCTATCCCCTTGTTTTATATGTCAAAAACACAATCAATTTTCAAATAATTTTCCCTGAAGTTTCAATAGGAGCTTGCTTAATTTTTTGCAAGTCATTGTAGCTTGTTTAAATTAGCAGGATTAGTCTTCCTTTATACACTCATGGAACCTACACAAATATTAGATAAAGACACAAACTGTGTTCTCGCACTCACACTTGCACTGTGAAATGGTATTTGTATTTCCTCTGCGTATACTCCCCCGCCTCAAACCTGTCTCCTACACACACATACAAATATCCTTTTCTTTCTCTCCTGAACAGATTGTAGCAAAGGAAGAGGTTTTCCTGCAAGTCTGCTCTCCTCCTATTATC
Organism: Lycocorax pyrrhopterus obiensis; assembly: GCA_014706295.1. Lineage (NCBI taxonomy): Eukaryota > Metazoa > Chordata > Aves > Passeriformes > Paradisaeidae > Lycocorax > Lycocorax pyrrhopterus. Next base: position 21,166,631 of record JACSVZ010000013.1, on the reverse strand, counting down.
GTACCTCAAAATTTTCAATGAATTCACAGTGATAAATGCTTCCTGGGCAGAGAATAATGAACACAAGATGCCTGCTAGCCTGAGGGCTTTGTATTAACCTTGCAAAGATATCTTCAGGTTCTTTTTCAAAAGCTGTTTTGCTATTTCTGTACACAGTTTCTTACTTAGTGTGGTCTTCTGTAACCAGACTGATTTTTGTACTACCAGGTATCCCTGTGTGGGGTGACTGGCCTTGATAGTGCACTACTTTATGCCCTTCTTACTAAAGAGAGTGAGAATGACACTTCTGAGTTTGTCTGGAAAGGAGCTGGTTATGTAGGGCCATGAAGCAGGATATATTAACACTCTGTGAAAACCACACATATGATGGGGAAATTATTCTTAGAAGCAGTGTTTGTGTGAGATCTGGAGTTACATATTGAGGCTAGCTCTTGAATTCAGCTGAGCTGTATTTGATGCAAGTCCTTAGGTAACGAGGCACAGGAGGTGTGATTCTGCTCTCCTTCTCTGTCAGTGTGGAGGCAAGCAAGGGCCTGAGTGCATGGCTCTGCATGTGCCACCACTGCTGGGGACAACCACAGGCTACAGGGTCATCCCCCCATTGCAGGGGACAACCACAGGCTGCGGGGTCATCCCCCCACTGCTGGCCCTTGGCATGGCATGGGTCATTTCCAGTCAGGCTTGTACTGAAATCTGTGAGTACTTTGCAGCAGTGAAGTGATGGGGACAGGTTAGAGAGATGAAGGATCAGGCCCATTACCTCCTTTGATGGGCAATTCTATTGAGCAAGGTATAAAGAGTAAATATCCCCCCAAAAATCCCAAAGGGATTGAATTTACATATATTCAGTTGTTAAACCGAAGCAATGTTCAGCCTAAATTATCTTCCAGTTGAAATCACTGGGATGGTTATTAATGGTAGATTTATAGATTTATAGTGAGGGGACATCAAGTAAAGCATCCAAATAAAGTTCAGAGGTAGGTGCTGCCCCTGAGATGGCAAACATTGCAGGAGAAAGTCACTAATACTATTTATTATTTTGGACTTGACTTGAGGGTGGTGGTTTGGTATATTACATGTTCACTGTAAGTGCATCTAAATATATATGCATTACTTGAGAGGAAAAAAATCTGCTGTTTTCCTTTCATATGATCTTCTGCATCTGCCCTGTAATTTTCTCATTTCCCCAGCTTCCAGAAATGGGTTGCTTTAGCTCTTAGCTACCATTGAGCTGGCTATTGAGATGGAAGAAAAAAGCAAATCAGATGCTAGCAAAGAAAGCAAGTTTTTGATTTTGTCTCTAGTTTCTGTCAGTGTGAAATCCTTAACACAAAGGAAATGGATCAAGCTTTCGGTGAGAAGGACCACACTGCTGCTTCCAGTCTCAGGGCAGGTCATACCCTGCAGACCCTCTTAGCACCTCCATTGTCAATGCCCTCATGTGCTTCTGGCAGGACTCTTAAACAGGAACAAAATATAGAGTTTTTCACAGCAGAGTCAGAGCAGGGATGTTAATGCCTCATCTGATCTTTTGCTAGAATATCTGTCCTGCAGCATGACAGCACTCCCTGCAGTGAGTCTTTCTTCCCTTTGCAGTCTTCCATTGAGGCGTGATTGCAATATCAGACGCCCAGCATCAATTTCAGAACTTCTGAATTCTCTAGCAATTTAAAGCCCTGAGAAGCTGGATGATACTGGTGTCTTGTAATCCCTCAAAGGGACTGATCATTATGATCATAGGAGTAAACTTTTCATGTATTGTTAAACCTGTATTCAGACAAAGGACTACACACAGTGAAAGAAAATTCTTTGGAAATTTCATGTGTTTCATTGCAAGAGCCCCAGAACTCCTGCTACCGTTAATTTTGCAGCTGTTTCTCTGTAAAGATTGAAAATTTTTCAATTCATAGAAAAAGAACTGCTTTGATAAAGCTTGTTATCCCTCACCTCTGCTTTCCCAAGCAATATCACCAGAAATAAATGGGACAGAGGAAAGATTGTTTTATTGGGTAACATCTTTTAAAATTTGGACTTTTTCATGTTATGTTTTAGTATTGAAAACTCTGTCTAGGAAACACCCAGTGAGATCAGAGGATTTTTTTTTCATGTAATTTTAACTTATTGATAGAATATTAGAAACTTTGAAAAGCCTGAAGCTCAGACCATTTTTAGCACTTTGAATATCTTAAAACAGACACTTTGCTGCTGGTGCTTAAGGACCAGAAGTCTCTTTCATTTCACCTCTTCACTGTATATGGCAAAAATAGAGTTGTTTGAAACCAGTGACGTATGGAAGCAATTCATTTCCCAGCAACAGATGTCACCATAGCCAGCACAAACAGCCAGCTCAGCAGGGTCATGCAAGAGGGTAGAGTGCTGAAGGATAATTTTTCAAGCCCTATTTTAAAAAAATACAGCATGTTATTTATAGTGCATTGTTTTTAGGTAGGTACCTGCAACATTTCACTGGCTACTGCACTGGGTACCCAGTTGAAGGAAAATGAGTTTATCATTTGCAGATTTTTGCAGTTTTTCCTGACACTCCTGTTTACCTGAATGCTTTTGATACACTGCAGTTTTGCACTCACCACTAGGTTTCCCAGCCTTTTGTGTGACATGTTCCTGTGGCTTTATACCTCCTGTGAGCTTCATGGGCTAAGATTAATACGTAATATAAAATAGAAGCAATATGAAGCTTTGCTGTTTTGTAACTTATTATTGATTCATATCTTCCTTTTTCCCCTTGAAATACATTGTCAAAAGCATCAAGGAGCAATATTTTATAACTTCAACATAAGTGTCCCATTCCTTCAAATTGAGTCATGAAGAAGGCACTGGGAAACTCCTTCCAGTTGCATGGGAGAATGGGCCCTTAGAAAATGGGACACTCTACTTTGAGTCTGCTTTGACTGGAAAGCAGGATGTGTGATCCTTTCAGTTAGAGGAATGCTCGTTCCTTGGATTCCTGACTAGAAAGCACAACTTCCTGGCCAACTTCATTTATGCTGGTCCTTCAAGATGGTTTTGTGTCAGCAATATTTATGGGAGAAACTGAACATCGATGAGATTAACCAGTGCAGTTCTGGAGGTGCCATAAGTTTTCCCAGAAGCTGTTTCTGTGGCAGCTGTGCTGCATGGATGCCTTGTAAGTCTTTTCCCACTCTGGGAGGTTTAAGGCTGTGCTGCTGAGACAGAAGCTGTACGATGGGAGGGGGACCCACTGCAGGAGAAATTCAGTAAACTGAGACTGGCTGCCTGGCTCTTGACTGTTTCCCATGTCCTGGTCAAACCTTTGTTTCATGTTGAACTATGAATTAGGAAAGTCCTGTAACAGCTGGGAGGGGGTTTTGCTGAGTGTCGGGCACATTTGATACAGGTTATTGGTTGTGAAGGGACTGACACAGAGCGAGCAGGCTTTGATCCAAGGCAGCTCAGTGCAGTCTGAGACAGCTCTGTCTCACGGAGCAAAGAACATAAGTGCCAAAGATGATCTAAACAACGGGAGGAAGAAAAGGGCTCATGTTGTCAGACACATACAACTGCTGAGGAGAAAAGCTATCCTGTAATACCAAGTAGAGAGAAATTCAATAAGTTCACTTTGTGTGTCAAAACATATTGCAGAAAAAACTATCTACAGAATGTGGCAGCACAAGGGAATGAATGTAATCACAAAATAGTCAATAAGATAGAGTGGAAATATAAAATAAATGCTGTGTGGAGACAAATGGAGAAATATTGTTAGTGCCAGTAAACAACAGAGTACTTGCTGTATTTCACAGGCAAAGCATGGAAAAATGTTTTGCATTCTCCTGAAAAACTCATGATGACTTAAAATGAGAAGAGTAAAGAAAACAGCTTTGTATCAGGGTTTCTGCTATGACTACAGAATAATCTGGAATGGTCTTCTGTTTAAGGAGCTGTAGCTTGAAGAGGTATGACAAAGTCTTATTGGCCACAAAAAATGGCAGAAACACAGCAATGGAAATAACGTAAGTTCCAGCTGGGAAAGATTTGGAAATAGACGTTAAACTTTTTGTTGAATTTGAACAAATTTCACAAATTCAGAGAATATCAAGAAAGAGTAGCTTTTTATTTTGTGAAAAGAAGAAAATAAAAATCCAAGTGTTTCATTTATACAACTATTTTTAACTGTATCTTATTTAAGCATATTCATGTAAACTTCAAATATATTTAAGTTTTAAAATAATTTTGTCTTAGATGAAAAAGACGGTCTTTGAAAATTGGAGGAAGGAGAAGTATCAAAGGGACATTGTATTACTGGATTATACAAAGTGCCCCCAGGGAACTGAAGTAATAAATGAAGGGAAGTTGCTTCTATCAACATGTTCCAGTAACTATTTCAGAATCCACACCTGACTAGGGAGACTGTAACACCACGGGTGCATTGCTGACCACACGATGGAGATGGTGACATAAAGGCTACAAGGTAAGTGAAATTACATTGGCTGTGCAGAGAGTTTACCCAATAATGCATAACTTCACATGCTCCAACACATGCAGCCGTAAATCAGGAAGTGACAAAAAGAAATGAAGCTTTTACACACCATAAATGATTGCTGCTTGTAGCAAGGAGTCAGACAACCCACAAGAAGAGAAGCTGATTTAGTTCTGAAGCAGTGCATAGGACACAATTCAAGAAGTAGTTATCAGAGAACCACTTCTGGACTGAAACTCAACATGCTTGTTGAGAAGGAAAAGGATTAAAAAAAAATCCACTGCAGTAATATTTAACTTTGAAAGAGCGAGGAAATGAAAATGAGGAAGTTAGATAAAAGAAAAGTGAAAAGAACATCTAAAAAGATATGCAGGCAAACAGCATGGAAGCAGGCTGGAGACAAGTGTATGAGAGGCTCAGAATAATCATACATAACTCATCTCTTTTTTTTAACTTGTAAAAATTAACTCTCTTATAAACAAAAAAAAAAACCAACACAAAATTAAAAAGAACAGAATGTAATGATTTTGGAAAGACACCCTTCAGAAGTGTAAGTCTTCTCAATGGAGAAGATACAGGGGAAAACAAGCATAGAATCTGTCAATTTATGTATAAACCACAGTATTTTGAGAATCAACTTTCTATGGACATAAAAGTTAGTAATTATCTTTTGTTAAAAGAATCACACTAGAAGCAGGAGGCCCAGAGAGATAACTGGGAAGACAGGCAATTCAGGTATAATGGTAAAATACGGTAATACTATGACTAATTAATAATTAATTTAATATTGAGTACTAAATTAATTGTTTTCACTGATGTTCACAAAGAAAGATTCTCACATGCTGAGGAATTTTCTCAAAGTCTGTTAGCATCTGAAGTAAATGGTATTGAACAAGAATTGCCATGAGGAGATGTTGCCCCAAGAAGTGTTGTAAAGGAACCCAAATATGTTTCTGAACTAACTATTGTAGCATATAACCTGTCATTTAAGTCAGCCTTGAGGCCAGAAGAAATGTTTTAACTGTGGTACAGTCTTAAAAAAGGACTCAAGGTTATCCATAGGGTAACAAAATACAAACCAGACACATTTTTATGTTATTGTGAAAGAGCCATGTTGTTGTCATGTTTAGAATATCGTGTGTAGTTTTAGCCTCACCAAATAAAAAAATGACATCATAGAACCAGAAGAGAACAAGAGAGCACAGATGACCAGAGATGTGGCATGGTTTATGGTAAGATGAAATAGATCAGTATTTGTCATTTAAAAAAAGAGTGGAGGAGTGGGGAAGGTCAAGTCTATGTAATGATAAGTGGTGTAACAGATGTGAACAGAGGTGCATTATTCTTTGTTCCTTCCTTATCTAAGGAGGTACTGGCTTAGCCATAGAAAAACATTTAAGGCAAGCAAAATAAAATACCGTTCACTCATTCTCACTAAAATATGAGATGTATTGCCATAAGGTATCACTGAGGTCAAGCTTATGTCAGCTGGGTGTCTCTCTCTGTTTGGCAGCAAGCAACCCCTGCAGTGCAGCTCAGAAAGCCAGTTTATTCATGGTAACTGAGAAGGTGAAGAAAAAATCCTTCATGCTTTTTCCTGTTTGCCATCAGTTCCTGCTGCTGATCACTGCTGATGTCAGGATTTGAGGGTGAGTGGAGTATTTGTCAGCTCAAACAAGGTTATGTTTTCATTAAGCTATCATCATCAACCCCAGAAACAACTACCTATTATTTGCAAAACGTTTTGATTTTTGATGAAACTGTATATTTGCTAAAACTCACTAATGTTGTTTTAACAAGCTTCAGACACTCTTTCAGTAGGTGCTAATTCCACTGTTCTGTCTGGTGTGTGTTCAACTGACTGGGAATGAGGTAAACGACACAGCAAGCTGCATTTAGCTAAAATCAACCTGGTAAATCTCACCGTATTTCCCAAACATAGCTTTAAGGTATTAATTCTGTGAGCCACACTCACTTTTTATAACAAAGTGAAAAAAAAGTGAATACTCTTACAAAATGTTTTTCTGTGCTTTTTGGAAGTTCATTTTTTTCTGCTCAGTAAGAATTTTATCATAATTTCATGCCCCCACACTTCATGGTTTGTTACTTGGTCTATTACTCTCACATTTTACTTGATAAGGTCCTGCTTCCTATGATCTTCATTTCTGAGTTTTGATTCTTCACAGCTGCTGCTTTGAAGTCTTAGATAACATTCTGAGCATTGCGCACTGCTCCTGGTTTTAAACTTTTCATTCAGCTGCATACACAGCTCTGTTTCTCTCAAATAACTTTTTCAATAAACTGTTATATCTAATATCCTAAAATGAATGTTTTGCTTTTAATCAGGGCAAAACTGTGGACTCTTTTCTTAAAAGAAGCTAGTAACTTCTGTCAAAAGATTTATCCTCATTTTCAATCCTTTCTTCAAAGGAATTTAAGTCCGTTACTCAGTTCAGGAGGATTCTGAATCACTGTGTATTTCATACATGCATGAAAGGGAGAACTGATGCTCGTACTTGTCTTCATGCCCTCTCTTTCACCACCATGTTTTATTTTGACCCAATCCTGTCCAGGACCAGGAAATGCAGCTGTCAGTAACTTCTTCCTTTGGATGATATGGAAGTGTGCTGGAATAGTACATATGTGTGTTGTGGAGTGGCTGTTAGCTGGAAACAAGCAGATATAAAACCTCAGGTTTTGTCCTTGCTTTCTCTCTTCAACACTTGATCTACAAGAGTACATATGAATCTGGACTGCAGGTCAACATCAGGTAAATGTTTCCCAACCTTTGGATCTTTAGTTATTAATATGAAAAATTTGGCCTGAATTTTCTTTTTTTCACTTTTTTAAATGGACAAAAAATGAGCAAGGACCTCATCTCACACATTGAGCTGAGAGTGTTGCCAATCTCAAGACAATAAGGATGTATGAATGGAGAGCTGAGGGCACTGTGGCTGGAGCAGTACTGCAGTTATTCACACTGTTTTCTCTCACTTGTGTGTGTTTTTTATGTGAAGTGTCCTAATGTTTTCACTCCTTAGCCCTTTCTGTGCAGTGTCCAGGGATGTGTCTATGGGCATAAACATGTGGTTCTCCTGGAAGTTATTTACAACCATGTGAGAGGCACGGATGATGTATGCTTACAATTAGCACTTACAAATGGACACCTTGTCCAATTATACACGCCAAGTGATAAAGAAATGACAAACCTTTGCAAGCATTAATCTTTCTTCAGAGTCATGATATGGGGCAGAATTGTAATAACAAAATATCCTTATTATACAAAACTACTTACAGATATTAGCAGTGCCCTTAGGTATAGGCAGATAAGAACCTGGGCTCCACGGTCGGCCCTGATAATTCTTCTTGCATTTTCCACAGTCTGGGCCCGTTGTGTTATGCTCACATTCACAAAGTAGTCTTTTGTTTTCTTCCTTACAGCCAGTAGCGTGAAGGTTGCACTTACACCTAATTTTAAAAGGCAAAAATAAAACAAAGTGGGATATTACTTAGAGGTGAGGTGAGTTTAAGCTCAAGTTTTAGAAAAGCATGTCCTATGGCAACCACTCGATTTCTGTGTTGTGCCTGCAGTATTGTTCTACCGTGAAAGCATGACATGACAAGACATCACTGCAAAGAGCAAGTTGCAGGATCTTCAGCTCACACAAGTCTAAAAGCAGAAATGTCACCAAGACTCCAAGATGCTGAATCTTTTCTTGTTTTCACTAATGCAGCTCCACTGAGAGCAACTAAATGATTCATGATTTTTACTATAGACAGGTCTATAATCTTGCAAAAATTCAAGAGTTACTATTTCCAGGAATAAAACAAGTCCTCTGCTTATGTCCTTACAGAATCTGATCCAAATTAAGGTCCAAATTAGGCCCTGGGAGCCTGAGAAAACAGACTTCATTTAAATATCCTCGGTAATGCCACACTTCAGTAGCAGGAAAGCTCAGTATAATGGTGTCTTGCCATTCTTGTTCAGCAAGTACTGTCTTGTTCAGAAAAGAAATTTCTTTTCCTGCTTTAATTCAATATAGCTGTAGTAGTTGAAGGTCAGACAAAATATTTTGGTAGGCACATTTAATTTTACTTGGGAAAGAAACCTAATTGAGCCTTGTGACAAAATCATTAGATAAACCAGATTCTGCATCTGGTCTTAGAACAATTGTATTTTCCTTGAATTTCTCTCTTTTCCTGAAACTAGGACACTTACAGAATGGGAAGTTAGTTTCATGAACAGTAAGGTATTTTCACCTCTTTCCATCCCTTTCCAACAGATGTCAAAACCAGCTAAAGTCTATTTCTGTTTGGGGCTGGAGAGAAAACCAGTATTTAACGACCTTTCCTGTTTGTTTTCCTAATGAGTGTACATCTAGTAATTTACAGGATTCTCATGTGGGCATTTGTCACCTGTTCCATGCAGTGACCAATAATTAGAGCAAAACAACACACGGAATGGCCAAATGCAAATTAACAGCTGTCAAGCTGACTTCCATTTGGAAGGAATATGACCTGAAGCAATTGGCCACATACATATATATCCCCAGGGTAAAACAAGCTTGCAGTTGTCATAAGTAGCTGTTGCAGAAAACCCACAAGAATATGTAATACAGTAGATGGTGGAGCATTCTCCTGAGTGCTAGAAATGAGGCAGATGAAACTGCTGTTATTTGAGCAATGTTCATTCTAAAGAGAAAGAGGTTCAACACCTTTGAAATTGAAATTACCATAATTCAATATGCTGGACAAGAGAAAGAGAGTAATTTTTACACAATTTCCAAAATATCAGTGCTTGAAGACTAAATCAATTGTGAATTTTCAGCGACTAGCCACTGCAGAATGGAAGATGCCTGTCTGAGCATCAGTGGATGACACCTGCCTATTCACTAGACATTGAACATTTTGGTAACGGGTACGCTATTAGAAAAAGCCATGGGTTGTTTTACTGTCCACAGGAATATGAAAATGGAAGACTCCAAACAGGAGACACATACAGTAAGAACAAGACCAAAAAATAGAGGAGAAAAGCAGGAGAGACTCTCGAGTAACTAGAACAAATCAGAGAGAGGAAGGGACTGGATTTCTTTCAGGAGGAGATTTCTGTTTTATTGTAGGGACTCATCAGTGTCAGAGGCAGCAAACTGATCTAGGCAAGAAGAAAAGAAGGTTGATTCTGAGGGAAAGGTGTAGCACTTAGTGCTCTGACAGGGTGCTGCAGACTTGTAGGGGAAATGAGGTGGGAGAAGATAAAGGTATGTCCATCTGCTAGTTGGTGAAAATATGCACAGCTCTTTTAACAAGCATCTGAAAATAAAGAATAGTTGTGTCACAAAACCTTGTGCAAAATCTCTTTGCACTTCTTAGATGCTGTGCTTGTCATATGTTCCTGAAGAGAGACTGACCCTTCCTTAGTTTTGCTTGCGCGGGTAAAAGTCTTGGATGGACTCTGGCCTTCTCCATCCTCCTCTGCTTCTATGCCTCTTCATACATATATACATATGCAAAACATGTGCATATATTTATATGTATGGATGTATTCATGCATGCACAAACAACTCCAGTATAATCTCACGATTTCCTTTTACTGCCCACTTTTCCCTAATCCCACCATGTCCCACCTCTTCACAGGCTGCCTCCTCTCTTTCCTTATTCCCCAGGCAAGAGAGCATGGGCAGCACAGCTCTGCTGCCTGTTCTGGTGCCCAGTTTTTTAATTTCTTAGGGCAAGACTGCTGCAGAGGAAGTGCTTCTCAGCCCAAGGTGCAGCACCACACCCACAGTGGGCAGCTGTTCCAGGGTGCACATGGCAGCTCCAGGAATGGGCAGCGTCCTGCACAAGGCATCTTGTGTGACTTCAGCCACCAAGCCCCACCAGACAGAGAGGATGAGACATCCTGGAGGGCTATGTTTGGACCAGATACCGGCAGCTTTGCACGAAAACAGCAAAGTGCATTTTCTTCTAGAAGTTGCTGGCAACCTCCTGTCAAATTTTAAAACCCTATTAACTGAGATTTAAAACCAACAGCCCCCATACGGGCATTCAGACTAAACACACGCAAAATAGACAAAGTAGGGACATTTTAGCCACTTAGCTTCCTAAATGGCAGAATTGCTAAATGGCTTTTCTTGTCCTAAACCAGTAGAATAATCAAAAATTATTCAATCAATGCCTTTATGGAAATCAACTAATTTATATGCTTTATATGTATTTTTGAAAGCTTTCCCAGCAGAATTACCCAGAATACTGCATCCTGTCTTAAAAAAAAATTCCAAGTAACAATAAAAAACTGAAAAAAAACCCCAAACCCAACCCCAAAGCATCCCCCCCCCCAGAAAAAAAAAGCAGTGGGAAGAGACTGTAGCCTTCTAGGAGTATGGTTTAAAGAGAATAAGAGAAACAATAAATTTGATCACTGGGAAAAAAATAAAAGACTGATCTAGAGCTTTTGTGGGCACAGGATAGTCCAAATCTAATGTTAATAACAGCAAAAAAAGAGCCAACAATGGTGAATTTCCAAAGAATCCTCAGAATACTTCAAACTTAGCTGTGTATGCTTTCTAAGGAGAAGAAAGTATGGAACAAATGTGGTCATTATATTTTACTACAAGACTAGCTAAAAATTAAGTTTAAAAATATATTTATACTAAAAATGTCAAATTTGACTTATTGAGAGTTAGTTACACTAGGCACAAAAAGAAATGTTTAAAAAACCCCCCTAAACCCAAACCACAAAAGATCAGATAATGTGTGGTAAAACTTTGCCTTCTTAGTGTACAGACAACAGAAAAGTTGGGTTTGGCTCATGATTATTAGTGTTATACAAGCATGAAATAATCTGTAGATAATAAAATCTGAAGAGATTGAGCTGAAAGTCTTGTTGATGTCAGCAACTGTATATAAGGAGTAAAAGAGTGGAAGCATAAGTAAAATAAAACATTCAAAAGACTGAACCAGAGGCTCTGATTCTCCTCTTGCACCATTTTTTTGTTGAAGCCACTTGACAGATCTTGAAGAGACTGATCATGATTTCCACTGCAAATCAAGGACGTAGCTGAATAGTGCATGTGTGTAAAATGCAGGCAGTGCTAAAACTGCAAGAGAATAAAAAGCATCTGTAGAAAGCAAACTGGAGGGCACCGTGCCTGGGGAAAAACCAAGCCAGTATCAAAATCTGTGGTGTATGTGGAGAGAGAAACAGGGAAATAATATTTCATAGGCTTTTGTTTTTTTAGGAAGGCTGCACCAGGAACTGGGCAATCTGTCCCAGGGACCTCATCAGAGTGTACATATGCACAGTCTCAGAGACTTCTGCAACGAGAAATGCCTGTTGTGCTTGAGGGACAGACTTCTCTGGATGACTGAAAGAGCTAAATGAGCGTAGCGGGGCTGAGAGATGACTAGAGTACAATAAAAAACTGCTTCTATTTGCAGGATAGGCAGCAAGGAAAATAGAAATATTTAGGGTTACAGAAAGAAGGCTATTTCGGTAAAAGTAGCACGCACACGGACCATGAGAGAAGCACTCTCGCAATGAGATACATTGGATTGTCAGCGGCGTGAAAACAAAGCAGCAGAGTCTGGACCTCAGGAATTTCAGCTGCCAATCAGCTGAGCACCACTGATGTGGGAGCTGACCTGGGCTCCCAGCAGATCACTGTCAAGATGTGCATATCAGCTTCCTGTGGAGGATACCCAAATTCATCTCTTTTTTATGGAAGATTACCTTTCTTTTCTACTCCAGAGGTAAGGAAATGTTTTGTTATAGTATATGAATATCCATGGTGATAAATTATTACTGAAAATCCTAGGTCCCATTTGAAGTTTCATTAAACACTTGCTTTGAAGGCCGTTCCTAGCTGTTACTGCTTTCAATCTGAGATATTAACAAAAGGTTTAATTACATTTACATACAAAGCACATTCAACACAACATTTCCCATAGCTTGTGTTGACGCTTCCCTTAGCAGAATGTGGTTGCTTTGGCTGCTTGTATAAGAATGGAGACGGTCTGAAAATCTAAAAAACTGGTTCCACCTCCTGTGTACTGAGTTCCATATTATCCATAGGTATTCCATGCCTATCTAGTTTCTTGAAATCCAAAGAAGAAAGTCCAAGTCCTGTACAGAGTATAATGTACACACACCCAGCAATGCAATTACTGGGTAGCAGTGGGTGGGTAGCAGCTGCTGGCACACCAAGTGGGTTTGCCTGTGCAGAGAAGGGATGACAGAGGGACCTGTAATCAGTACAGAAGGTTTGAGAGCACAGGTTAAGGTCTGGCGAACAGAAGAGGATCTGTGCTGCAGCCTCTGCACTGCACTGGCAAACAGCTTAAGGGCAAAATTTCATGTAAGGACACAGCAAATGTTAAGGGCAAAGTGCAGTTCTGAGATACAGTACATGCTCAGTGTAAATGGCACTGCTGAGGTCTAATGCTTGTATGACTTTACAGAGAATGACTGAAGTCCATGGTTATAAATATCAACAACTCCATGGACAATTAGGTCACGTATGGAGAGATGTAGGCCTTGAAACGGCTTTCCACCTGAAGGGAAAAGCTGTCTGCCATTTATATCTGGTGACAGTTTTTGCAGACTTTTTTGTTATTGCTCCTGGTGGGGCAGCTCTGTCAGTTCTGAGCTTGTGGAAGTGAATGCCATGGCCCCACACTACTTGTCTGCATTTGGAAACTTCCACCCTGATGTTTCCATAGCCCAGCGAACATCCATCTTTGCCGTTCAACCTGTGCGGACTCTCCCTGCTAAGCAGCCTGGTTATAGCACATGCAAGAACACATTTCCCTCAACGTGCAAATTCAATTTTGAATCACTGGAGATTGATATTGCTGTCCAATGCTATAAACCCTAATTGTGTGGGAGAAAAAATTTGTTTTTCTGACCACTCATCTCTGACAGACTCATTATTTTGTCATAAAGCAATTGAAATGATATTTTTGGCAGTTACATAAGGCACAGGAGCGCTCTGGCGCACTGAAGGAGCAGTGCTGTTGTAGTGGGAAGCCCTGGGTGCACTGTGCTCCTCACAGACTCTATTTACATACAGACAAGTGACATTAAAATGCTGTAAATATCACTAAGGTAATTGCTAATAGCATGCTGATGCTCTCGCAGGGGAGTGCCAACCAACAGACTGGGGGCACGTGAGGGGATCCTTGATGTTCACGAGATCATTCATGAGAAAGAAAGACAAGAGAAGCTCTTTGATACATTTTTAACGACTAGCCATATGTTCCTCACTTAGATACATCTTTGAATCATTCTAGGTCATCGCCAAAGTTTAGAAAATTAACTTGAAACCAACTTGGAAGCCTTCTGCAAAGACTCTTCGCTTTTGCATGCCACGAGTCAGCTCCCTGCTCCCAGGTAAGCAAAGCCTGAACTTGCAGAGGAGTTGGCGTGTTTGCTCTTCACATTACTGCCCACACAACGTAAAATACCATCCCCACATAGTTTTAATTAGGTATTTTAAAAAACTGTTGGCAATGCTGGGAGCCTTAGTCAGCTCCCCAGTGCTAGCAACTACTTCCAGCACCTTGTTACAGTTGTCCTAAAGGAGTTGGCCACATTTATCATGACATCAAACATGTTAAGGCTGTCATCAACCTTATGCCTCTCAAGCTCACTAACGACCTTGAGGCAGCTTCACCAGGGAGATTTAATTTTCTAATGTAATGTAGACAAAGATGAAAATCCCACATTACAAATACATTTGAAGTGATACCTCATCCAGGAAGGAGGATGAGATGTAAGTTGAGAAAGCAACAGTCAAATTATAAGTACCTTTAAAATATACCATGAAATCTTTGCAACTGAATCATTATTTTTCAGGTTTAAAACAAAATTTTTTATTTTTACTCTTTATAAGACAAATTTATCATAACTTGAGAAACTAGATATACAGGTAAGTTACAAAACTCTTGCACCATTGAGCGTACGAGGTAAACATCATTACTTAGGTAAGTCCGCTTATCCTTTAATTTTCTCTGACAAGTGAACATGTTTTCATTGAGGCTCACGGTCTCAGAAACACCATGTCTGCTAAATATTATTATTCATTATATTGTAAGATTTTTCCATGTCATGTCAAAACCCCGAAGTGTGCTGGTCCTTATCCCAATTTCCCAAGCTTAATAGATTTTGCAGGGATAAAAACAAGTATAAAGGATACTGTTGTGAAGAAATAAAATGACTGCCGGCCGATTTATTTCTGTGGGGATGCAGCAGACACCCTTACATAAAAGAGACAATGAGATAATTACTGCAATCTTGGCTACCAGTGCTCACTGTAAGGACTACCTGTCTGAAGAAGTTCTGAGCTAAAAGGACAGTTGACAATCAGAACATGGCATGGATGAACACATGTGCCAGCTCACATGAAGCAAAAAAGTAACTTCCATTTTCTATTAATATTTTTTGGAGTCATATGAATATCTCAGGTCCACACTGCTGTGTGGAATCTAAATCCAAAGAAGGCACTGCATCTTTTTCTGGACATTAGGAATAAGACCCCTGTGGTCTGGTGGTAAAATGTAGCCACTGTAGTGAGAGTAATGAAATGTGAGTCCTTTTTTTCTTGTGTTTATTTCTGGAAATGCATTTGGTCACCAGTTTTTTCCCCTGTCCTTTTCCCTGAATTTATCTAATACATCATAATCTCTCACTGAAAAAAAGATTCCTTTGTGGAATAGGGCTACATCAATAATAAGGGATAAACAAATTCAATAATAACAAATATAACTTTGTATAGGTAGATATATTGTTCTTTCATTTGCAAAGCAAGGACTAATGTTGGATCAGGTTTTTAAGCTTCTTAAATCTGTAAGTAGCTTTGTGGTTAGAAAAGAAGTTTAACCTGTGCTCAGTAATCCTGCTGCACCTTAGTACCTTAGAATCCAGAGATTTACAGAAGCCTCTTCAACTTTATTCTTTACTGTTTCGTTTTCACTGCTAAATTTGGGAGGAAATTGAATTAGATTCCCACAGGCAGTATGGAAAATTGGGGAAAATAGCTTCTTATTCTCCCTCAGCTGAATATAATGTATCTAGTGGGGAACAGCAAAGCTGAGGCACAGAGAGCAGGTTTGCTTTGCTTTCTCAGTGGCCTACTTCCAAGCAGTTTGGAAAGCTTGAAATTAAAAAAGAAAACAAGTCCGAAAGGGCAGCATAATTCCCTTTCCCACAGTCCCAAGGCTCACAGAAAGCTTGCAGGGCATGGAATTGCCCACTGTTTGCATTAAGCCAACCCAACAATAAGAGTATGCAAGTGCTGAATTTAAATATTAATGTGTTTATAAGATTTACTGTGTGTTCACATGCTAGTCAACATTTATATATACTGTCAAGTAAATGCCGGCCATACAAACTACAGGATCCCTACTGATGAATTTATATCTCAACCTGTATTTGATTAAGATTGATTATTGTCTGATAGATGCATACTGTCTTCCTCTAGAAGCAAAATATCATTGAGGCAGGTCCTTCTGGCTTTGCTTCTCCTTTTCCCCTGCCCCTTGCAGACAGAGGGCCACAAGTTACCATACCTTGCCAAATAAACTGTAAATGTTTCTGAAATGCAGTAGTTTACCAGATGACAGCCTTCCAGACAAACAGAGGCAACTGAAAATGTTACAGCCTAAACCAACAGCACTCATCACAAACACAGAAAGGAGGAGGCAGTAACCTGAGCAAACACCTCAGTAGTTAAGCATTTATAACTGTTCTGATTTTGTGGCTGGATAAAAAATGTCACTGACCAACAGATACGAAAATATTCAGGCTTTCTTCAGTCTCTTAGATCCAAAGTCTAAAAATAATCCAGTGATGCTTATATCCAGTAGAACAGAACAGCCAATTCTAAGTCTGAGTTATTTCAGTTTACCACATTAAAAAATACCTATCCTTAATATTAAATTCTTTCATAAACTTAGCCAAGTGGAATGGACACATGCTTTTTCTAACTTTGATTCCATATTCTCTAAGTGTTAAAGCGGAAATAAATGTCTGAAAATATAGCTGCTGTTAGCTGCTGTAGAGAACTAACTTGCATTCCCTTCCTAAACATTCATTTTTGCTTTTTTTCTCCAGAGGTATTAGTGTTTATGGAAATGTGTCAATAAAGAAAGTGATTATAAAATCTGCTAGAGTTTGCCAGCAGCGTGTTCTGCAAATACTTTCACTCGTGAACACAGTTTGTCAGATTCTTAGCTGATGTAAATCCATCTGGCTGCCGTAGATTCAGTGAATTTATGTTAGTTCACACTGCCTGAAATGAAGCCTAATTTGTTTCCAGCTTTCATTCATATTATCCTAGGCTTGGTGGCTGTATTTTTTAAATAGATAATGACAGATAATCTTTCTATAATTTTCAGTGGCAGGTGCAAGACCTTGAATAATCATGGGATGGAAACTGGGAGTCAGTGGAGGAAAAGGAGCGAAGGTGTGATGTGCTTAGGGACAGGAGTGCTGACAAGGCAGGATGCCAGTATTCCACATCGTTTCCATGCATCTGTTTTGCTCTAATCTTTAACCTCAGAAACAGGAAGCTGTTCTTACCTACACGAAGGATGCCAAATGGGAACAAAGGCAGTCATGTGTCTCCCAGAGAGAAAGCCAAACCTCTTGTGAAGATGAAGATCAAGAATGACAGTTTCTTCCAGTGCTGCCAACTGGTCATTTAACACTAGTGATTGTTTTGGTAGGTTCCCAGACTACCAACCAAGAACTGAGAAAAAGCAGCTGATGTAAACTCTAAGGACATCAGTGTTACAATTAGTTTTGCTTTTTCTTTCTCTCCCACTTGAAAATGTCTTTCTTTCTCACTGGAATCCCTTTGGTCTCACCTACTGAGTTGCTGTACTTCACACAGCAATTGATGTCTTGATACAGGGATGGGACGAGAGGGCAGAGGGGGAAGCAGGTGTTGCAGAGGTACTACACAGCTCAGGTGTTCTGAGTTGTCATGATGTATCTCCTGTTTTAACTGGTTTGCTCTAAATATCAAGAAAAACTTGGAGATGCTAAAAACCTGAATATCCTCAGCTCCCCATAGTGTTAGAGCGGCAAGTGGTACTGGGACAAGAATACATCTCTCTCCACCAGCTGGAATAACACAGTCTGCTTGGCAGTACCCTGCTGTTATCTGTCTGATAGTGCAAAGAAGTTAAGGAGCAAGTTATCTGAGATTTGACAACTGCTTATTGTCATCAGGATATTAAGAAAGAAAAGCTTTTGGTATTTTAAATTTTTTGATGCTGTCCAATGTCCTTCTTAGCCAGCCTTACTTTGCCATCCATGAGCAGTTAGTCATTACCAACAAGTCTATAGACATGAAAAGATACCCAAAAAACACGCTCTATTTTAATCATGATAATACCACCAGGCAGAATTTAATCACTGTATTGCAGCAATTGTAAAAGTCAGTACCACAACCTGCTAGACTGTTAAGACTGTGGCACACAAACCTTGGATGAAAGGTGCAGCTATATATCACTGCAAAGTTTTATAGCTTACAAATTTAGAAAGAGAAGTTAAGAAATCTTTAGGAGTCACTTTTTCTTCTCTTTTCTCCTGATATGAATCTGAACACTAGATTTGAAACTCCTGGCATTGTGCTAATGTGCATCACTTTTAAGTTTATTGAGAAATCCATTTTTCTGGGCTTAATTTAATTAATAAGTAGCAGTCTTACATCTGCTCAGCAGCACTCCCAAGAAAGCTGCTCTGAGATGCTAGTGATTACACCAAACTTTCTGTCTTTATTTGTAAGAAATATTTCACAGCATCAGCTGCCAGCTGGTCCCAAATTCTTTTTCCCAGCGCAACACTGAAAAGGAACAATTTGTTGTGTGGGAGATCTAAAATTGTGGTCATTAAATTACCATTCAAGTGGACATGGTTTACAATACCATTCAAAAATGTCATTTAACTATCTGCAATGGGAGAAATTTTATTCTCATATGCAGCAATACCCCAAGTGAGCTGTTACAAATTTCTGTCCACGATTGATGCAGGACAGACCTGGCTGACGCAGAAATATCTTTACTAGCTTAGAAAAAGACTCAGGGCGTAGCACCTATTGTGTCACAGTAGGGAATAAAGTATTTATTGTCAAGAGACCAGTGTTTCTGCTACATGAGAAGCAAGGTTAATTTCATACTGATTTTGGTAACCTTTGGGGGACTATAATAGAGAAAAGCAGCATAAAGATATCCATGGTGCGCAGAGAATTCAACACCAGGGAAACCAGCTCAGTGAAGCCGTACATCCGCTGCTCTTTTTAAAAGGTTTCAAAGCATTTCTGTTTAAGAGACCTCCCAAGGACTCATTTAAAAGCTCAAATGTGTCCCCAGCAGTCACTGCTGCGGCTGGTATATATGGAAGAGGGGGGTATGGGCTGCAACTGGCTGCCTCCAAGGGAGAGAAGATATGCCTTGTGCTGCTCTGAGCAGTACTGCTGGAGGAGCAGTGGATGTCCCGGGCTCGCTGCTGTCCTCGCCGGCAGAACCTCTGCACCCCAGGCAGCTGCAGAGCTGGGAGGGCAGCACCCCTGCATGTAGGCACAGAAGGGGTGCAGAACAGCCCACCACACACACACACACACACACACACACACACTGGCTTTTGGACACCAGGTATCACCTGAAAAAGTGAGACCTCTGATAGCTTAAATGCAATGAATATCTAGGTCCTGCTCCTACTGCATCACTAACAGGAAAGGTTTTCCTGTGGGTGCTGCTATCAGGATTCAGTGAGAAACCTCCCCTTCTCATTCTCTGACAGGCATCTGTTATGACCAGCTCTGCTTTAAAGCCCTCTTGTTATGTTTATGTCTGTAGGTGAGGGGATTTTACAAATCAAAAAGTCCTGAGGAGACTTTCACCTCCTTTCCAAGCAAACACAAAGACCAGGGAAAAATTTGTTTCCAAGAGGAAGATAAGAAGATGAGTTGCATTGGGAAAAAAGCGAACACAAAGCAGAATCATTTAGGGAGCCTGTCGAACCCTGCCAGAGGTGCTGGTTCAGCCCAGCTCGTGGCAGCTCCTATGGATGCCCTGAGTGGCAGGAGCCATGCAGGACGTGCAAGGACATGGAGCTGGAGCAAGGGAAAGGAGCCAGCAGGAAAGTTTCAGGCAGTTAATCAGGAGACCCACTTACTTCTCTTTGAAAACAGCCAGAAAGAAGCCAGACTTTTCTCCAACGATGAAAGGTCTGTTGAACATATCCTTGGTTTTTTGCTATGTATGTTGGCCACCTTTTGCTTTAGGTGAACCACCAATACATACAACCAGCAATACAGCACACCAAAAAACAAAGGCTAAGTTCTCTTTCCAGTTAAGTTCTGTTAATATTACATATGACCTAACAGTCCCTGAAAAGCCCAGGATGTAAGTGCTTTAAACAGACAAAATTAGATTTCCTTTCTTTTATCTCTCTTTTTTTATCGGAGAAGTGTTGGGGAAAGGTAAAGAAATATCGATAAAAGCACTCTTTTATTTTCAATATCACCATGAGATGCCTAAGCACTGTTTGGACATTTAGAAAAATCGCTGGGGTAAGTGAGGGCATAAGTAGAAATGTAATTCAGGTGGTTGTCTTTTGAGACTTCTGAGAAACCAGACATGAAAACTTTTGGCATGTGATTTAGTGGCCTGTCCTCTTACTAGATATTTTAAAATGATAAATATCTAAAATATTTTTGAATTGTGCAGACACAGCTTAGCCAAAAATTAATGCTTGATTCTGAAAACCAGCTTAACGTTTCTCTTTTCAGGCTTATACCTTCACCTCATCCGCACGGAAGCCACTGCCCAATTAGTGCTGCAACCACTTTGAAAGGCACCTTTTTACCCCGGTAAACTGTGTCCTGCTGTTCCCCACCCACGGTGTGCTGTTCTGCTGGTTGTTGCTGATATTACCTGGAGGTGTTACTGAATGTAAGGCCTTGGAAGGGCCTCTCTCCCTGTGCAGCACTGCCGTGGTTCCCAGAGCGAGGAGCGCGGGGCGCACGGCCACTGCTCTCTGCTGGGTCCTGCTGCTGCCTCTGCTTGATGCCTTTCACGAGGGCGAAGGAGAACAAGGTGCTTCCTGTGAGGGCAGGTTAACTGATCTCTTTTTGAAAAACCATGTTGCTGAACTTGAGCTTTAAGGATAATTATAAGGCAGCTCTGTTCTTTTCTGGAGTGTGTTCTGGGGTATTCATGATTAAACCAGCAAAGCTGAGGGTTGCTTAATGACCTGTTCGGAGCAAGTGAAGCTGAGTAAAGATTTCAAAAGTGGTTTTGTCCTGGTGTTTTCTTGTGTTTCATTAGGGTTGACTTTTAAAATGCTTATGCCTCACAGCCCCATCTAAAATAATCGGGAATTGGTAGCTGCTTATTATCAAAGCAGACACTCCCAATCCACTTTAAAATACATACAGCTTTTACTGTTTATCTTTTTGTCTTTTTTCTTTTCGTTTTTCATCTCAATTGGAGGTCATAACTTGAAAGAGAAAAGTGAAAAAACAAAACAACATTTCTCAATGTTTATCACGCTAGCCTCAATTTTTTAACTTCTAAATTCCATACAATATAAGCTCTTTGTCAACGAATAATTCCCTCTGGAATGATTATGATAAGAATTATTTCCTAGTACTGCCATTGCAAGTAATTGATTTTTCAGTTCACTGACTGAACAGAAAAAAAACGGGGGAAAAATAATTTATGTCAAATGTGTAGTTTTATTTTCAGATTTTAAATCCCAATTTAGAATTTTTTTGGACAATTTTTAAAGAAAAATATTTCCAAAGGAAAAATTGTGCCTTTTTTGAGTTTTCAGAAAAATTAGTGAAAAGTATTTATGAATGTGGGTTAAATTCTGAAGATACTTTCAACCATCCTGGACAGAAATTTCTTCTGTGAATAATTTATACCTCAAAAATACTAATCCTGTCTCCTGCTGACGAAAACTCGATGAAAAGCGAGCTGCTGAAATATACCAAAAGCAACTTAGCATCCTATAGCTAACTTAAGATACTGAAAAAGAGATACTGGGTCACCTTATCTCTAGCCCTGTTGGTATAACAACACAACAAACAAAATGCTATATGTTGGAAGGAATTTTAACCAGTTTAGGAAATAAAGTTCTAAGCGTATATTTTCTTTTTAATTTGGGAAAACAATTCTTCTTTCATCTAATGTATTTCAAAGGCTGATTTTGTGTAGAGAAAGCTTATTTTCTTTTTCAAAATAGCATATGACAATACTTTTTAATTATAGATGCTACTTATTGTTATCTTGAAGCCAATAAACTGGCTAGAATCTGCAAACGTTTTATTATGTTGTATTAAAGTCAGTGGAATTATACAAAGATGGGAAAACTGAGAATACTTTTTAGTATTAGAATTCTTGAGATAGATGATAAAGGGTCACATTTTTACTTGCTTTTTACCTAACAAAAATCTGAATGTAATAATTTAAATGCAGAAATCACAGAATATCCTGAGTTGGAAGGGACCCACAAGGTGGTCCCTAGATGGTCTGAGGGTGTGACTCCTAATGGCTGACGTGGTCTTCTCAGAGGTGGGTGGCCAGAGCAAGGCAGTCCTGAGCAGAGGCAGCTGGAAAGGAGCTCTTCGACCTCAGATGGTGAAAGGCAGAGGGGACCTGGCTTCTGGCACTGGCCTTGAGCAGCGAGTGGGTGACGTGTGGACGCGAGCAGGTGACACGTGTGGACACAGGCAGGTGACGTGGACACGAGCAGGTGACGCGGTGGACGCGAGCAGGTGACACGTATGGACACAGGCAGGTGACACGTGTGGACAAGGGCAGGTGACACGTATGGACGTGAGCAGGTGACACGTGTGGACACAGGCAGGTGACACGTGTGGACATGCATACAGGCCTGCCCATCATGGTACCCCCAACGCTGGTTTTCCCCGAGTGCTGAAACAGCTCTGCCACTGGGTTTAGTACTTGTCCTAGCCTCAAACTTATGTGACATGGGACAAGGGACATTGTGTTTGTCATTGTGAAATGGGGTTGCTGACGCTGCTTTGGTAAGTTTAAGTGGCAAAGGGCTGGTAATTTTAAAGCATTGTATTTTAAAGTCTTAAAATTCTGACCTAATGTCAGACAAGAATAAAATAGTGATTGCTTTTGGCCTTCAAGTGCTCTGGAACATTCATTATTCATGTTTGTTTTTAACAAATACTGGGTAAATCAAAGAATGTTCACACAGAAGCTGCAGTGTCCACTGAGAGGTTGGGAACATGTTTTTGTTGTCTATGAAAACAGACATGCTGGGGGGTCGAATTTGATCCAGTGACTACAATATTCCGTGTACCAGAAGAACTAAACAACTTCATTTATATTTTAAATGTTTCAAATCAATACTTCCCTTCATATTCTGTGACCCCCGCCAGGAAACTCTTATTACTGAAAATTTAAAGAATAGATTTTAAGTTATGAATAATGTAAGGCTGTCATAGGGGAAAGCAACAGTGAAATACTGCTGACAGAAACAATCAGTACATGTTTATACTGAAGAACAAACCTTAGCAATTCCAGCTTGCATAACACAGCTTTTAAAATCCTATACAAACTTTTCAGTTTTCCCTGAAATGTCAAGCAGGCTTCCTCAGCCTCCAAATCCACTGGAAAATATACAAGCTGTTTCTGTTTCTCAAAGAATGAGCTAATCTGGAAGTAAAATGCATGCATATATATATATATATATATATATAATATAAATAGCTCTATGAAAAATAATAGAGAACTAATAGATGAAGGTAAAGAAGGAGCTTAGGTTTGGAAAAAACCCCAAAAATCCTTAATACAGGGAGGTCTAGCAGTATCTATTTCTCAAGCAGCAGGTTATTACAAGGAATACATCTAGCAAGATGGGACAGGATCCATTTTGGGGCACAGACAATCAGATGGTGAACAAGAGCTTCCCTGCACTAAAGCATTCTTCAGGGCATAAGAGTGCTGTTCAAAATGAATTGAGTTTTTTTGTTTGCGCACTGACAGAGCATTGCCATCCATTGAAAATGAGAGGTATTTGTCCTGAAGACCTGATGAGTAGGAAAAGACACGGTGCCTTGAGAGAATCCTTATAAAAATGCTTGCATGACACAGAGCTTTATCTTTAATGAATTTGGGCATAATTATCAGAAACTCCCTGAATTATGAAAATTAAAAAATCAAAACCAAAAATATAATGGCCACTTCATTGGAAAATATTTTTGTAAGTAATACTTCTGGGGATGAAGGAATTATTGTTTGTGTCTGAGGTGTTTTATAGCTGTGTTCTTTCTCTCAGACAATGAGAGCTGCAGAGGAGAAGGAGGGAGACAGCTCACTGGGATTTAGGATGGTGCCCACAGCAGTCGTGACCTCCTTTCCCCACCACTGCTGTTCATTGCTGTTGCTCATCTATTCTCATGCCTGCTCAGCATTTCCTCCTGTTGACCTACACAAGCCAGGAGGGGGGAGCATTACACAGGACTTAGAAGTGTCCCCAAATCTTGTTAAAGCAGTTCTCTCCTTGCAAGCTGGGCAAAAAACATCAGGAGAGAAAAAGGGCAGCACTTGTAGATTTTCTGGTATACACAGATTTATCAATCATGATATATAGCAGATTGACTGAATCAAATGACTTAGTGGCCATATAATCATATCAAAAAGGGGACAAGCTTCTGGCATCTGTTCAAGCTGCTTCTAACAGAAGTTGAATGTAGCTTTTTTTTTTTTTTGCGAATACAATATTTTTATTAATTTTTTTTCCTATGCAAATCACTCCTGTATTTTGTCTCAGTTTTACTCCTTCATAACATTCTCTGAGTTTTCAGATGCTGACCTACCTGTGAAGATAAAGAACTCTATAAAATTAAGGAAAAAAGTCTTAGTCTGTAACAGGTTTCTCTTGAGATGCAAGCAGTGCAGAATGGGAACTCTGAGAACACCACTGACAAAACAGCTGCTCCCTCTCAGACTTACCAGCCCCTGTTCCTGTGGCTGGACAAGTGGCCTGCTCTCCCCCACACCTCAGGGCAATTCTTTCTCTTTCTTGCTTGGCTAATGTAGTTACAGCAGCTGAATTTTCAAACCTGTTTTTTTAAAAAAATGTGCTAAGTTTATGAGGATATAAAAAGTCCACATTTTACGCGTTAGGAATTAGGGGGAAGCTCCTGCATACAGGACACTGAGACTGGACTTTATGTTGTATTAACTGTGTTTGCATTGCAGCAATATTTGCACAACTCTCCAAAAGGTCTCTCTCCTGTTACAACATACACTCAGCCCATTTTAAATTGCTGAATCTTTTCCAGTGGCAGTAAGGCCTTTTTTGTGGTCCTAATATGTACAAGAGATTTTTCAAAAGCCCCGGTATAATAAAACACAGTGAAAATTTACGAAATCTCCTATTTTTTCCAAGAGTCAGCACTAAACCACTGTTACATAATTTAATTTTAAATGCCAAATGCCTCTAAAAATCTGTGAGTGATGCATCAAGTGATGCTCTTTGGATGAAGCCTTTAGAGCATATGCATCTCCTGTCCACAATTCACAAGCCGGCTGAATGTCAGCCACGCACTTCTTGTGCATTTGTTAGTCAAACCCTGGGTATGACTGTACGGTGAGGAAACCAGTGAACAACATTAAAAGTACATCCTTTGGAATCAGAACACATAACCCTTTGTCATTCCCGTGGTATCGCTGTCTCGCATCTCTCCTATTTAAAGCATCTATATTTTATGAAGCACTAACAGACAGACAAACAAACAAACCAACATATAGACCACAAAGTCAGCATTAGTCTCCAAAAGTAGCCATTGGAAAGATGAGATATTTCAGAATCTGCTCACTCAATATAGGGATTCAGTATCTTCAAAAACCAAAAGTTTGGATCTATATTTTAAGGCATCAAGTCTAAAGCATGAGACGTTTGTATATGTCAGAATTGAGGCTGTTGCTGTCACCCACCCGGAAGAATTACTGTGGGAACGAATGACCACATTGAGGGTTACTCCTGCAGCGTCTAACTGATCCACCTGATGAGAACCTAAAATGCAAACTGCTTTGCGTGTGTAAGGGTTCTACACTGTTGGAACTTTCTTTCAAGACCTGTACACTAGAAGGGAAATGAAATACTATTTTTCATTTTACTTTTCATTTCATCCAACTCTTTTTCCACTCCCCCTTCACCATTCAGGAATAAAACAAATGGAAAAGGAGGATGAAGCCCTTTATTTACCCCAACCCCCTTCCTATCTAGCTTCTGGATTAGGTTAAACATTTTCAGTAGCAGAATATTAGCAGTTAATGACACTCAGATTGTTTGATCCTTAGCTCATTACTAACTGTAACCCACCATTCTCAAACCACAGCTTCCCATCTTTTAATTCTTCTCCTGTGTTGCAGAGGGGAAGGAGCTGCCCTTGCTGGCAGACTGCAATTCCTATGGGACACAAGTGATTAAAAATGTAACTGGCTCCTTGTTGTTTTGCTGTCCTGCTGGAAGAATTATTTCAGGGGCATTCAAAGGAAAGAAGGCATGGTTCCATAAACACAGGATCCTTAATGAAGCTTGTTAAATGATAAGCAATTTTCTGCATTGACAAGGTATAAAAGGTTTACTTTTTTATTGTAAAGTGAGACGCTCCTCCTGAAGGTTTCCACCCCTTCGTTGAGCCACATGAGCAGTGACTCCCCATGTGCTACAACTGAAGGAGTGATGATCACATCACGGAAAAGAGAAACAAAGACAGTGAGAAATGAGCAGCTGGAGGTATGCAGGGTGTGGGAGGAGGGAAGGAGGATTTCCTGAAGTGGGTCACTGACAAAAGAGATGCCTTGTCATTCTGCAGCTCTGTCCCCTGTCCCACCTGCCACTGCTGCTCCCTGTTCCTGCCGTCTGCACTCCCCCAAAGGAGCAGAAGGTTGTGGAACCTGCTGTGCTCTAACTGGGGGACAGAAATGGTAATTTTTTGGAAAAAAAAACTTTTTCAAGTCAATTCATGGTTGTGCTTACGTGGCAAAATCAACAGCTCTAGTTCTATCTAAGGGAAGAAACAGCCAACAGTTCAATAAATACGAAAAAAATCTAAGGCAAATTAAAAAGATCAGCCACTGAGGGAATGAATTTCACATTTCCTCTCCTGCATAAAAGGCTGCCAGAGTTTCCTGGACTCCAGTGCATGTCCATGTGCTTTGGATTGGCTTTTCTGAACAGGCCTAAACAAAAGCACTATAGAACCATTACCATATCAAAGAAGTTAAATTACTATGGTTATGACAACTTCAGTAAACACCATCCCAAGATCTAAAGATCCTTAATGCACAAGAGAGTTAAAGGGGAAAATAACTAAAATCTGTTTTACCACATATAAAAGTCAGAAACAATAAACGGTACTACAACCATTCTGTATCTGGTAACTTGCATTAAAATATATATAAAGTGTTCTGGGAACTGAAGCAATGCTTCAGTTCAATAAAACTAATGTAATTAAAGAGAAAGAATCCTGTTTTTCCTCTGCTTGCAATTTCAAATGAGAGCTTCCTAAAACTTGTGACCATTGCTGGAATCCAATTCAGGACCTCAGCTTATCAAATTCCCAGCTCTGGCACCATGCCTTTGAGGTATTATAAAGTGCTGCTCATCACAACATCTCTGTCTATAAATGCTCCAGATAACTTTAAAGTGCAGACACCCCATTTTGAAACAGGCAAGTGTTCACTCTGAATCAAAATGGAGACACCAAACATGTGCAGCGTTCAGCTGGTGCTTTTCTATCAGGGCAACAAAGGAAAATGTGTTAGCACAAAAAGTCTCCTTGTAACATTTTTGTAAACTTAGAAAGCTTTGCAGGACAGCACACCTACACATAGCCACAGCTTTTGAGACCCTGTAGACCACACATCTTATTCTCTAATTCATTCTGGGACTGAGAAACTGCCAGGCTAATGAGCTCTCCTGCAGCCTCTTCCTCTGCAGGTGCTTCCCTGGAAGCACAATCTTAAATCAGACACTGCCATGCCAGATGTAACCTCGCGAACAAACACCAATCCTCGCTCCCACCGTGGTCTGAGCAAGCCACGGCAGCACTACCGTCTGACTTTGATGAAATCACAAACTTCTTTTCCATTCAGACAGTGGAAGCCAAATTAATTCCTTAGCTTCTTTAATGCTGAGAGCCACATCTTGGGAATTCAATACAGGAACATATTAATCTCTCTGATAGGTGATAGTGCAATATATTACTGATGGGGGAGCCAGCACTGTGACAGTGACCCTGACCAGCAGATGACTGAATGGGTAAGGAGTGAAGGAGCTGCTCTGGCTTGAAGGCACAGCCTCAGCTTTGGCAGGCAGTCCTTCACTCTTGTCCCACTACTAATTTTCCAACGCATTACTTTGTCGCTTGGGTATCCAGGAAAGCTCATTACGAAGGTATGTGACAGCCCTTGATAATACATGTCTGTGGCAAAATAATTGATCCCTCTTTGCAGTGGTGATCTTTAATGCTCATAGGGCATGGGAGGTTATTAGATGGCAGGCATCCTTTGATTGTCGCTAGTGCAATACGTTACCAGACAGCAATGTGCCACCTATCTATCACCTACGAAATAATGTCATCCCTGAAAACGGGCCTGGCAGCCAGGGTTAGGGGAGGAAGAGGGTTTAATTATATTTGTGGATGAAAAGATGTCCTGAGAAAAGTGTGCAGCCTGATTATTTATTGGCTGTTCAAAAGCACTCAACACCATATAAGGAAAAGATCAGGCTCTGCAATACAGTGGTTCGCATTGCTGTTACAGACTCTAGCCTTGAAATCAAGTTCAAGCTGAAGAACAAAATTACCTCTTACAATATGTGGTTTACTTCTGAAAATGAAAAGGGTAAGAGACGTATTAGCAATGTTGGCATTAGTGGAGGCAGCTGTTTTTAGATATTTGGTATTTCAGGGATGTGAGTTTAGCATCGTTACTAGAAGTACAGCTTACTATATTCCTCTGCTAACTTTCCAACAGTGAGCAGATGGTTAGCCTATTACCAACCATTTGCATTTAACATATTGTAATGATTTATATACCACATGTCACTGAGCAATGTGAAAACAGTCGATGGTAACTAATTAGTTGAGTGTGAAGATGCATATCTCAATGTATATTTCCTTATTGTAATAAAATTTTATCTTCTTGGTTATTAATAGGTTTAATGTGTGGTGTAACAGAAATACTGGTGGCAGTTAAATGTGAACCACCATGTCACTTTACCATTGGGACAGTATTGGTATCATTAACATTTCCACCAGCACTCCCTTACATGCTTGTTTTATGAATGATGGTGCACGGAGGACAGATTATAACAATCCATTGTGCTTCTCCACCAGTCCTTCTGAAGTGTACTTCAAAGTACTTTATAAATCTTAATATATAAGATATTGGCTCATATTACAGGACAACACACATCTGGAGAGGGTGGAAGTGGGAATGCTGCTTGGCAGAGAGGAAAGACACTCAGAGCTACCATAAAGACAGAAATGGATTTAAGGGAGAAAATGAAAAGAATCACAAGGTCTTCAAGGGAGTTTGCAAGGAAGAAGCAGACAACTATTGACATTTACACAAAAAGCCAGAAGATAGGCTCAGGGGTTCAGAGGAAGAGCATAACTTTGGAAACCTGCCCTCCACAGCTAGAATATGGGCAGGTGTATGTACCATGTATCCCACTATCCACGGTACGTCCCAAGGCCTGATCAGATGTAACCTACAGTATGAAGCTATGGATTATCTGCCTTATCCTGAAATGGTTTTGTTTACTTTTGTGCTTATTTTAAAATGCTGGCCATCACCCCAGAAATGTCAAAATAATTTTTAGTGAAGTATAGCTGGGTTACTCCAGAGTACAGCAGCATTTCCAGCGTAAAAGTCTGGATGAACTGTTATGTGAGCAACCAGGTGCTGTTGACAGACTGACTCTAAGGCTCCAAGGACCCTGTATGCTGCAAAAATTACAGGTGGTCTCATTCAGGAGTGGTAGTATGTCAAGAAGTTCAGCAGTTCCTGCTCCCTCCTAATGTGATTAGGACACCTCTTGCTATTCAGCATCCTTTCATTTCTACCATTTCCCACAAATCTCCCGGGATGCAGCCCATTCTCCTGCAAATGGCTGCAGCCAGCATTATGCTTTCCTGAATGTGTCAGCAGCCAGACTTTCTCTTGGGAATTCGACCTGCAGTGTAACTCCTTGTCTCCTTTTCCCTGATGGTATTGCTGCCTCCTAAAATCACAGCATTGCCATTTGTTGTAGCTCTTTCCTTACTTTTCCATGAACAAGATGATAATCTGTGGGAACAAAATGAACAGCAGTGTTGAAAACTTACCCTGTAGTTCAGCCCAGTTAACAATAAGCTTCACCTGTGTTGTACAGAGGATTTTTCACTAGAGCCTGCTGTGATCAAGTAGGGACTGTGATGATTCCCTTTGTGCACGGGTCACTAGTACTGCTGAGGCACATCCATCCCAGAGGTGGACTCCAGAGAGAATGACAGGAAGGGTCTCGCAGACCCCACATAATGATACTATTAGACCTTGACCTTTACTAATTCACTTTCTGGTTTCTGAATGGGTGTGACTCTATCACTGGATTTAACAGAACTGGCTGCTTTACATCAGCTCTATCATACAGACATGAGACAGGATGAACAGACTGAGGGGTGTGGGTTTTTTCTCATTTTTTAAACAGAAGCTGGGATAGTCTTCTTACTGCTGTCCTCCCTCCTTTTTTTTTCTTTTGCTCCTTCTGTCCTCCCTCCTTTTTTTTCTTTTGTTCCTTCTGTCCTTCCTTCCTTTCCATCACTTGTTTTCCCTCATTCCTCCTACACGCATTTGAAACTCAATGGGTTAATAAGGGTAACTTCACTCAAATTACTCCTGATTTACAGGATGGCATCTGAAACTAGTATCAGGACTTGTTTTTTGTTTCAATACTTAATTTCTTGTACATATAGGGAGGGACAGAGAGCATACTGTGGCACCGTTCTAAAGGGAAATGAGAGGAAAGGCAGCAGAGTTAACCCTCTTAGTTTCAAATATGTCCCTCGATCACAGCTGAGTGATGGGTTATTTATTACAGCTACCAAACAAAAAAATTAACAGAGTGAAAGAGAGAAACATCACCTATGTCAAGATAAAGTATGTAGATATTTTGGGTTCAGCTACTACCTTCTGAGGCACTTCACCCACTGATAAATGTCCAGGAAAAAATCAGCTCCTAAGCAGATGCAATCAGGTACTGACATGAACAAAACTAATGGCAGGTACCACACTGGTACCCATGGAAAGGAGCAGAATGTAAACTTAAAAAAAACCAAAACAAACCCACACTTAAAAGTTGGTAGTTCCTATGACTTGTGAAATAGTAGGAAATTTTTAAACTTTTAATGTGATAATATGTTGTACCACTCCAGCTTTAACTTCAGCCAGAAGGACATCCCTGGGCCAGGAACCATTTGTATATGTGATACAGGAGATCCTTAAGCTTATTTCAGTGTTTGCATTAAATTGCACTCTTTTCAAATGAAAAGCTTAAAGGAAAGAAAGTTTCTGCAAGCTATTGGAGTCACTGAATTTATTCAGAAAGGCTCTTTGGATTGCTTTTCAGCATACAAAGCAATACAGAAAGAAAAATCCTCATTTCTTTCATCAGGATTTTTATCTCTACTCCTCTAATATTCAATGGCAAAATGAATTATACTACAAAAAGGCTTGGTGCCTCTCCTCAAACACCCTGATCCTGCATGATACTGAGCTTCCTTAAAAGACAGCTGGGGGAGATCAGTATGGAAATACTTGATGGCTTGCAAAATGGGCCAAGAAAAGATGACCAGATGCTAATGAGCAAAGGTGGTGGGTGAAACCTGTTGATTTAAACCCACCGATTTCAAGAGCACACAGCAGAATGAGAGCCCTAGACAGCATTCAGAGTCACTGCTCTGCTCCCCTTGCAGCCACTGCCACTGTGGCCGCACTGAGCTGATGGCACCAGGAGTTGTGTCACCAGGATAGAGGGTGGAAATCAGTATTATCTGAATGCAGGCAGGAGTAAAACCCACCCAGGACACCTGTACTGAGTACACCCCCGGAGACTGCTCATGCGTGAATAAACACCGTGACCATTTAATTGTTTTGATTCCTGATGATCCTACATTTGCTTACAGAAAATGAAGGACCTTTTTCTTTAGTGACATATTACAGTAGATATATTTAAAAAAGCAAATTGCACTTGGGAGTTACAGATAAATTGACATGCTCTTAAATACATATGTTTCTTTTTCTTTCCTGTTCTCTAATGAGTTTATAATTTAATCAGAGAAATTGCTAGATTCCCTCAAAATACTAGTGAAAATCTCAAAGGAGAAAAGCTGCTATGTAAAACAAAGAGTATTCAAGTATGGTAAGTAAATTGAGTTGAGTTGAGTTGAGTTGAGTAATTGGTAAATAATTGACTTGAGTCAAGAATGGCATTCAGTTGTCTCCTTAAAAGCTTGAAGCCTACATATCTTAATATTGATGGTCCGGTTCTGAGCTGAACATCAATGAAAACATTTTCAATTATAAATAAAACTACAGCATTTCTATATATTATAACTTCCCTAGGGCAAAGTTCTGCTTTTGGGTAAGTTACAGAGGGACATTATTATATAGTGTTCCCAAGTGTAGGACAGAGTAACATAAGAGATTTACTCCAATTCATCCATCCATAGACTGCATCCGCAGAATAAGGCAGAGGATGGGACCCAGTGCAGCCCAGCCTCCCTGGTGGAACCGCCTGCCCGAAGCTGCAGTGTGAGCTCCCACTCAGGGCAAGGGCCCTCACCCACCCCACATCCACCACAGCCTCAGGAGCAGGTCAGGCTCACAGCTGGCAGGAGGGGCGGGCTGACTAAGAAGACAAAAAAGCCCCAACTGCCTAAGTAGCAAATGTATTTTCCTTCAGAGTAATTTATTCAGATGCTGAAATGGATTTAAATTTAGAAGAGATAATGTGAGAGCAAGGAAGTGTTAAAGCTGAGGTTACTTTTCATTTGTGTTCTGTGTGTTAGAGGTTTCTATTGCAGCTGGAACTGCAACCGCAGCTGAGACGCGGTCAGAAAACCCTGGGGCTTAAATACAGAAGCTTCAAGGCGAGAAGAGTATAAAAATAAATTCCAAAGGGCTTAATAACATTGTGCAGAGACTGGATATTCTGGTGTCAGAAAGAAACTAGTGGCTCTTAGATCAAAACCTAATCATTCAAAAGCAATAAGAGCCTTTGTTTCACCCAGCCAGTCATTCTGTTACCCACTGGGGCCATGTTTTTTTTACAAGCATTCCGAATTACAGTTAATTTACAGTGTATAAATGTACATGTCACTGACAATATAACAGTTAGAGCAAAAATACTTTAAAATCAACATGGTTAAACCTTCAGCAGTCTGATCCAAAATCTGCTAGGAACCTTTAGTTTGACTTCAAAGGAATTATTATCAGCATTTTAGTGAACTTCTACAAAAATAAGTTTAAAACTGGGAGCTGTACCTCACTGCTTACTGCCAGGACTGTCCTTCACGTGGAATTGAAGAGCGGCAGAGCCTGCAGACAGCTCAGGCCACCTCTGCAGGCAGCAGCACAGTGAGAGAAACCTTCCTGAGTTTGTGGCACAGGACACCCTCTGATCCTCTGCAGCAAGGCCAGACAAGGGGAAAATGACTGCTCTTTCTTAGCTTCCCATCCCAGAAGACTTTATTTATGCATTAGTCGACCTTTCTAGCTGTTAGGACCATCTTGCTTCAGCAGTTAATTAACACAAGTGCCATAATTTAATACAGTTAATGCTACTTTATGCCCTTTAATGTACCTTCCATTAGTGATATTATTGTAGTATTACCCTGTAAATTAAAATAAGATCAAGAAAAAGAGAGGCTGTCTTTAATTAAGGTACTGGCACACTGCATCGTCCATTATTCACTAGAAAAAATCACCCTGATTTAGTGAAGCAGACCATCAGTAAGTCAGAATTAGTTCATGTGGATTATTAGGTTTCTTGAATAATGTGAGCACAATGGGGTTGCTGAAATTGCTAACAGCCACGTTTCCTTTTTTTCATCACCTTAATAAATATACAATGGACGCGGTAAATTGAAGAAGAATAAACAGGTGGTAGTAGAGGAAGAAAGGCATTCATTGAGAGTACACAGGTTTTCATCTCTAATGCAACATACATCAGGCTTATTCACATCAAAATGCAAAGCAATGACAAAGCAAACCCTATATTAAGTGGGCAAATCTCCTACCTATAATTCATTGTGAAGTATTAACCACCCCAGTATCCTGTATATTTAACATAATGGCTTTAAGGTAGATGCTTTTCACTGTCATTGATGCTTAAAACACAGTGTGAAACAAATTACATTTTATGCTGCCTTTAGAAATATGCTATTATAAGCTTTGGTGATTTTAACTATACTTAACCTACAGGTTATGTTTTTCAGAAAAAGGACTAGCTTTAAAGTGTTATCTGATAGCATCCCTCATCCACTACATGTCAAGCTCCTTGGTAACCTCCCTTTGTATCCTGGCTTCATGGAATAATCTAGTCTAGTTTTACCAAATTTATATAAATAGCGGGGTCTCAAAGCCCAGAATATGAATCTTGGTAGCAAAACAAAATAATTTTGTAACAATTTCCAGTTAACATCCTAAATTAAGGAGCAAGAGCTAGAAAGCTCAGCTGAAGTGGAAACAGTGGCACAACTACCCTGGTAACCCTTGCTTCCCTCCACTGGTTCCCATGCTCAGGGCATGCCAGGGCACATGCTGGGAATATTGATTGGGAAACTCTGGTGGGAAGAGGCCATAAGGTTTCTGGAAGAGACAAAAAATACCTAAGACTAGGTAATAGTGGGCTTATAGCAAGTTACAATTGGTGCAAGCAAACAACCAGGGGCTGTGTGTTGCAGCCCCAGAGCTACTCAGCAGCAAGCAAGCCCTAAAGACTTTAACAAGGAAGGCTCAATAGATATTGAAGCAAATGGCACCAAATCCCAAAAGAGCTGTTCTTCTCATTAGCAGAAAAGTGATAAGAATTCACATGAATCTAATCTAGTGAGGTACTATTACACATCAGATACTTCTTTTAAAGCATGTGTCCAATTACTGCAGCATTTAGACAACAAGCATCAGCATCAGATAAGTTCTCTGTACAGTCACGCTTCATTTCTATAGATAATTTTTCACAAGATTGGTGAGCCCCAGATGTGCTCAGAAGGTTTCTGTTTCTAATTTGCATGCAATGCACTCTTTTTTAATCCTTCAGATGCTTTCTTTGATAAAGTAATGATAATCTAATTGAAGTCAGACTAAGCTTCAAATGGGTTTTTAGATGGGGAACAGGCTTTCCTTAAAGCCTACAGACCTACAAATCCTGAGCTTTGATATGCTGCCTCAGTAGAGCTAACCTATGTGGAACCCATTGGAGAAAATATACACATTAAATAGGTGCTATTTTTTTGTACTGAGGCTAATTTTACCAAACTATTTCAAACAGTATCTTAAGCTGTTCATGATCCACTTAGCCCTCCCAAGTGACTTCTGAAAAATAATTTACACTGTAACTAATGAGCATTGCAAGAAGAATTCTTAAAACAGCAACATTTACTTTAGATTTTCAAATGTTGGACTACTTATTCTGTATGTATGGATATATAGTTGGTGTGACACAGAAGACTGTAACTGCATGTTAAATCTACGGTTCTAAGAAATGTATTTTGATGATTTTGATTTACACTACAGAATTAATAAAAATATAGTCAACACTGTTTTATATAATCACTGTCACTATTTTTTTTCACCCACTTCCGAGTCTGCAAAGAAGGTCCCTGCCTTACAAGATAGATTAGCTTTTCTGTTTGTTTTGATACTTAGATTCTCTTAAAGGAAAAGAAAAACATTTTTTAAAAAGGAAGTCTTAAACTCTGTATAGAAGAAACAGAGGAGGAAGAAACGGTGTATTAGACTGGTGAGTGAATTGCTAATAGAGGTGATCCCACTCATTTCTTCTGAAAAAATTGGCATCCAAGACCCATACAAAGGGATCACCCTCCTGCTTTGAGGGCATCAGTCAATTGCTAGTTTGAGTTGGGAAGAAAATTTCCTGATAGGAATGTCACTGCAGTTATTATTTTTGGGACTACAGCACCTGATACCAGCCACCACTTGCCCCAGAGGGAACCATTTGTCTTGAACCCAGCTGAATAATCATCTTTGTTATATTCAAATCAGTCTATTTAAAACACTGCTAGTTTTTTTTTTCCATTTTAATTCAGCTTCTCTGCATTTCAGAGCTAATTAAAGGACAAGGAATGGACTCTAATCTCTGCTGCTTTCCTTGTTCACAGCCAGACCTAGTGGGAAGGGTTTGTGCAAGGGCTGCTGTATCAATCAGAGCTTACATTAGAGGCCTGGAAAAGTCAAATGATAAAACAGGATCTCTGTTTTTAGTTAACTGCCACTGGATCAGACTCCAGCTACATCAGAAAGGAAAGTGTCCCACTGCTCAGGTGAATTCCTGAGCCAATGAATGAACCAACGTCCTCCTGCCTGTGAGACCCAGGGCTCAAAATCCAAGGCAAGCGCCACCGAACACCCAGACCTTGTGCTACTGCGTCAGAAACTTCTGATAGGGCAGCAATGGCCTTCAGCTGAGCCAGATTTCCAAGGAACATTGGCAAAAAACGTCATCTTGTTTGGGGAAATAAACGGTTCTGAATAATTTCTCAAATCAAACACATATGCCTGTTTTTAAAGTTATATATTCTCTTACCTTCCATATACCCTTATGTCTGAAATTGCATAAAAGTAGCGTGCCAGGTGTTGCTCATCTACATATATTTCACCAGTTGCTGGCCTAAGCAGTCTTATCCTCAGATCTGTGATGGTAAAGAAATCTCTTAACTTCTTGGTGGTGTCAAGCTGGCCATAAAGAGAAGCCATGTTATGAAGCCGAGGTCCAGCAAAAAAAGCAAATCTATCTTTGATTTCGAAGTGGATTATTTTACTATTTGTCATGTACCCGGTAGAGTATTCCTCTGTGCAAATGATTTCTAGGACTGTGTGCTGTGATAAATCCCTCACTGATTTTGGATCCATGTGAAAAGCATCTAAGCAGTCTGTGGCATAGTATTGGTAGGGCTGCCATGTTCGTCCATAGTCGAGTGATTTCTCCAGGATCATTTGGTCTGGACGGCCAGATTCAAAGGTGATAACTATGTTATCTGTGAGCTCAATGGTTTTGTTCCAGGAGAGTGTAATATTAACATGAAG
This sequence comes from Lycocorax pyrrhopterus obiensis, assembly GCA_014706295.1. Taxonomy (NCBI): domain Eukaryota; kingdom Metazoa; phylum Chordata; class Aves; order Passeriformes; family Paradisaeidae; genus Lycocorax; species Lycocorax pyrrhopterus. The sequence goes on along the minus strand of JACSVZ010000013.1, from coordinate 21,129,805 downwards.
AGGCTTTGGATAGTCCTTCCAAGTTGTGGACTGCCAAAACGTGGAGGGATGTCTTCCTTCCAGATCGAACATCAGTTCTGGAGGATGAGCCAGTTCTTGGGTACTCGCATCACATTCATTATTGCACATGTAGGGATTCCCCTGGAAAAGAGCAAAGCAGTGTTACAAGGGGCACCACAGAGGTGAGTGTGACATGTCACGTTTCTTGACTGAGAACTGCTTTTCTCCAGGAGGGAAGCCAAGAAAGAAAAAACCAAATGCTTGCAAGTAATACCTTTATCTTAATGAGATTCATCCTGGCTGTTTTACCTGTTAAAGTAAATGTACAAACACAACATAGAGAGCACCCTTGCTTCTGTAATATAAACGTTTTTCTTAGTATAGGTTAAAGAAAGGAAAAAACTTGTTTACCCTGAACAACTCGGACCAGGGATTGAGTCACAGAAGACTGAGAACAGCATGCAAGTCTCTAACAGCTCAGTAACTCCAACTCTTCTTAGAAAGATACAGCAGCCAAAGAGAATTTCTTTTTGAAACAAGCATGTTCCTCAGAGCTCTGCCCAAAAAAGAACTAATTTTTAAGGCAAGTGTATTTTGTTAGCAGTGCAGCCTGTGTGTACTCAGTATGAGCCAGTATTCAGTATACTTTCAAGTTTCCTTTCACCCAGGTGGGAAATTTATCATGCTTAGCTTGTGCTCCCAGCTCAACGCTGCCTTGCCTTAAAACATTTACACTTGCAACCAAAAGCCATTAGAAAAACAGTGCTCTGTCAGGTCTGGGGCTTGATTCAGCTATCTGCTATCTTATTACAGGGTACCAAAGTACTTCAGAAAAGACTTTTCATGAGGCACCAGGTTCAATTTATCAGGACAAGATAATCCAGCACCTGATTAGGTGGGAGATGTCAGTGGCTCCAGCTGGAACACTGCCGAGGTGGCAGGAGCTCTGAACTGAGGGTTGAGTTAAAAACAGCAACAAAAAAAAGCTTGCCAATAGTGCACAGCTTTTACTGCTGCTTGTCCTCTGTAGCAAGGTGAAAGTGAATTATTCTCTTTCTGGTCTTTTGATGCATTAACTTTCACACTACAATCTTCTGCTTCTTCACAAAGGCTGTTTTGTCTGCAGATTGGGGATATCTTGCAGCAGTTGCCAAGATATCAGACCCTGTAGGCTGCACTGAATCACGTATATCTAATTTCAGCTTTCAACAGTACATTAGTATTTTGCTACTTGTTCATTCTGTGTTTGTTCCACAGAGCAACTGCTGCTCTGTATGCTTCCCTCTGCCTGACATACAGATTGTGGAAGAAGCCTCTATTCACTTATAGTCAGCACTGCTGGGGAAAAATATGCACATGCCTATACCTAGCAGAGCTCAATGAGGTCATAAATGTAGCTTTGTCATTAATCAGAGTTCCCTGCACCTACCCTGAAAAGAGAACAAGCTCTGGTATGATGATCAACCTTTTCTTTTCTTATAATTGCAGTTATACTTCTCTTCTTCTAGAAGCCTGAGGGCAATGAAGCGACTCAATGCCATCCAGTGTGGAAAACGGGTTTCAAACATGAGTTTCCACCTTGGCCACCGCTCTGCTCCTTGACACACTCCCACAAAACACAAGTTAAAGAACTTCTGCACTCACTTTGACCTTCCCACTGGCAACTTCCTCTCACCTGGGCTGGGAAACACTATTTTCTTTCTGTGTCTTTCTTGTTAATACAGCTGAATGCTAAAACTGACAACGATTCACTGGGACTGGAAGTTAGTGAAAAAACCTACAAGACAACAAAAAGGGTTATTTGAGAACCAGCATGCAGCTTGTTACACTGACAGCTTCAAAGCATGCAGCTGGAACTGGAAATACTCTGCAAAATATTGTCTATAATAAGTCTGTTACAGCTCTGATTTCAAGCTCATGGTTGCTATTTCTATGCCTTCCTTTTGAATAAAACAGTGACAATTAAAAGTAAGTTTCAAGCAGAAGAGAGAAAACACAGAATTTTTATTTGACTCCATTTAATATATCAGATACAAATGCCAGAATTTGCTAACTTACACAGGCCTATTTTCCTCAGGGAAAATATACATATTGTGTATATTGTGAAACTCGTAAGGTTCCAGACCCTTTGGCTACATGTAAACACCAGTTTATCAGAAGATACTCAGATTGCATAAATCACACCTGCCCGAGGTTGCCCAGAAAGACCTGGTCACTTCTATCTGTGTACCTCTAACCTATATGCTTTATGCTTCTGCCTTTGCTTTGGCAAAAGCAACTACCCTGGGAAGTCACAGGTACCAAACCCCAGCAAATAAATGTTCCCGTGTAGCCAGACAGGCGCATTAAGCACTGCTGAGGGATGGCTTTAGTTCCCCGCTCCACAAGCAACCACTGAGTCTGTTGTGATTCTTCGTGCTAAACACTAAAGCCGCTCTGATCCGTTAGTCCCTGGATGCTGCAGGAAGCATGTTTTATGACTTCCAGCAGGTAACCCAGGTCGTATGGGATGTAGTCTTTCTTGCTGTACATTAGTTGATTTATTTTACTCCCTTTGCCTTTTATCTTTTGCTTTTTAGCAAAAGCTGAGGTGCCAACAGAATCAGAATAACTGGGAGAGGGGCTCTAAAAACACCCCACAAGCTAATGTGAATACAGTAAGGCACTGAGAGCTGGTAGCCCTAGGCTGTAACTGAAATGCGGTCTACAACTCTGTGCACAAAGCTTTTCAGGGAAAGATGAGACCCAGTTAATGGCAGAGTATTGTGAGAAATAGGTCAGAATCACTGTGCTCTCCTGTCCTGCACCTGAAACTCTTACCAGTGGTAACAGTGGTGCCACAACCTGCCACACTGGGGTAAGGACATCACTGCAAATGAGAATCCTAATAAAGGCTTCACATATATTCTCCCCAATAAACAGAATTGTTCTTTTAATTTTATGGCACAGAATTCTCTTTTAAGAGGTGAATGATTTGATGACACCAAAATAACCCGTGTGGAGTTCAAGTGCTTGAAAAAGAAAATTAGGAGAAAAAAAAATCTAAGCTGATTATAAGCCAATAAAATAAATGTCCTGAATTCTAACAGGAGGAGGAGAGAAATTACAAGTTTATGTAAATTCCCCTCTGTCTACTGACATGGCAATTGCTGATGTAATTTTGAAATATTTAACACAATTATTGCTTCAGAGGCTTGGAATCGGGTTCCCATTTTCTCTACCAGCAACTTGGCTTTCAACTGCTTCTAATTAATCTTAAATGTAATTTGCATGGTAAGTCATACTTACATTACCAAAACAGTCTAAAAGGGTCTTACTCTACACAAATGTCCCTCAGTACATGTTATTATGAAAACAATTAATTTAACTGGGATTAGTTACATATATTAATGTCTTGATCTCTACAATAATCCTCTTTAAGACTTTTGTCTCAGTAAAATGAATACAACAAAGACAAACTTTGCCCAATTTGAGCAAACTATGCTCAGTCTGTGTTGGGGCTGTCTGAAGGACCAGAGCATTAGCATCTTTAAGTAATTTTGTGACTATCAGGCAGCTGTAAATAGATCTTCATTTAAGCCTTCCAAGGAGCAGCTCTTCAGTAAGACAAGGTGGAAAATATGTATAACTTTTCAAAATTATATTTAAGCCAGTAGGAGAGTTCTAAATAATTAAATACTGATAATACTTCTAAACACTTTACTGCCAATTAGCATAAAGGTAGCTGAGTCTTTCCCAACACCACGACCATGACCATCTAAAAGAAACCCGCTATTTTCCTGTACAGTAATGGGAGACTGATATTAAATAGCTCCTTGCAGGCAGGCAAATTAAGCTGCTATTTATTTTGGTTTTGGCTGTTCATGGAATTGAAAATAATATTGAAACTACTGCCATAGTCTAAGTGTTGGCTTTAGGAGGAGGTACTCAGTTTGCAGGCACAGCAAGGGCATGTGGCTGTGATCGCATTCAGTCCTGGCTGGAAAAAGCAGAGTTACCTGAGAAGCTCCTGAGTAGGGCTGGCTGGTCCCAGCAGGGTTTCCCCTCAATTAGCTGTATTTAGTTTGTTCTAGCACACAGCAGTGTCTCTTTGTGCCAGCCTACTCAAGCTTTTGTGATGGTGTCGGAGGTGCTCTGCAAGTGTCCCTGGCTGGGACGGGGTGTCGGGCTGGCCTTGGTCCCCCGGGGCAGCAATGTGTCCGACCAAAAGCCTCTCCAGGAACAGCACAGTGACCCTAGGCTGAGGATTTAGGTCAAAAGCAGAGGTCCAGCAGTAGTGTGACGTTTGAATGTCAGCAGGGGAGCAGCAGCAGTGCTGCAGCTGCTGTTCAAGGGTTGAAGTTTGAGTGCTGCTGCTGCTCAGGTGAAGCCTCTGGTCTCTCACCTGTACAGCTCCTCAGTGGCCCCCACACAGCCTTAGGGTTTGACTGAAGATGTTGCTTCTTTCAATGTGTTCCCTGTCCACATTAACACCTCATGGACTTTTTCACTCAGGAACAAAGGCAGAGGGGCTTAACTGTTCTGTAGCGTGAATATTGGAAGCTGTATCACAGATTACTTGCTGTAATGGACACCTGGCTAAATCCCTACAGAGGATTATAACTTGCATTTTCAAACTGGTGAAGGCTGCTGAGGTCAAGCTGGCCAAGATTCTAAGAAGAACCAAAATAAATTTTCAAGAAGTGAGTCACTGCAACTGAATTTTATACCACTGCCACAAGGTAATTAGCTCAGATGCCCCAGACAAGAAATAGATACAGCCTCACTCATGTTTGGAGTGTGGCTGTGTGGTAAATTACTGCATTCAAGTCACACTTTTGGACTAGAGTATTTCCGTTTTCCTTTTCAAGAGATCATTACAATGCTGTACATTGTAAATGATTAACTAGACAGTAATAGCTACCAGCAGCAATTGCCCTAATGCTTACATTTTGCATGCAGTTTCTAACCAGGAATTACTCGTTTACCATGACAGAGCCAGATTATGAAACCATGAATTGTGAGACACTACTTATTAGGTGTTGTCCTGCTAAGGGCAAACAGTCAGTGAGGTGGAGGATTGGCAAGGCCCAGAACTGTTGCATGACAATTGATGTTATCAAAGCCACTCTACATCCATTAGCTGGTCTGAGAGCATCTCGGTCAATGTCTGCAGAATTATTGTTGTGATGACGACAGGAATGGCTGTAGACAAGAACATTTTACCATCAATAGCCTTTCATCACTGCAGTGACAGCATTTTAAGCTGAAGTGATTTAAGTTAAGAAAGAAAAAGTGCTAAAATCTGAGTGGATGATTTGATGGTCTTTCAAGAACTCCCAAGCGAGAGGCATCTGGATGCCCAGACTAGCACTTTGAACTCTGAGCTCCAGGCTGAACAATGTACATTCTTCAAAATGAGCAAAAAAGAAAATAAAAGCATGTTTAAATCAATACCTTCTGGGGAGACTTAAAAAGATTAAACCAGGGAGGATATGACTGGCCAAAAATAGACAATAATGCTTAACAACTTTGTGCACTTTTAAGCTTGAAAGTGCATTACAGATTATGGTCCTGATCCTGCAACAAACTTGGTGCAAGAAGGCCCTTGTAATTCAGATTAAAAAAATATATTTAAGCTTCTAAAAATCTGTCACTTTGCTGTGTGGCACACAAACCTAGCTAATTATTCTTCATGACAACATCCCCACGAGGTATGGGATCCTATACCAAATTTACATATAGATGCAGAATTAGAGAGAAATGGTTTTGCATGATGAACTCTGTAATCCCTGATTGCAGGGATTTGCAAAGCCTTTTGGTAGATCATGTGAAGGTATTCCTGGCATGCAGAGTAGTTCTCAGATTACTGCCTCTTTTCAATACTATGGATTGAAAATGTTGCATAGGAAAACATTTTAATATTTGCAGCAACAAATGCATTGGCGCATTTGCCAAAGGCATTCAATTCCTAGCAGAACATTCTCTCTTTTTAGTAACTTTAGTTACTTTTTGAAAATTATTTTCAATTTACTTTATGTGGCAAATGGAGATTTGTTTTCTCTGAAGTATTCTACCCACTTTTGGGGGAGTGAAAATCCTTCTTTTCCTCACTGGTGTCTTTCTGCTACTAAAACTATCTCTGACTTGGCAACCTTGCTGATGTAACTTTGGCCACTTGATCATTCTGGCATAACCTTATGGCAGATCTACGGGCACTGACCCCAGTGCGGCTCTGTTATTTCAGAAGCTCAGTTATTGGTGTTTTCCTCTTGCATCAGCAGGTATCTGGCAACATAATCACTTTCCTATTTATAGCTTTTGCAGTGTCATGACATGCCTGATGCTGGATCCCCATTGTGCTGAGCTCTGGCTGAACAATACAGCAAATGTTCCAAGAAAACCTGAGTTTCTTTTACACCAGATGCATACCTGGATTTAAGACACTGAAATCCCAGGGGGTGCAGTATCCCCTTCTCTCAGCACAGTGGCACTCGTCCTGGGTAAACCAGCCCATCCATGAGAGCACTCCTTGGACAAGGCAGCAGAGGGTATCCATCTCCAGCATCGTGCCAGCTCACACCAGTGCATTTTTTTCTGAGCCAGTTTCCAGCCATCCTGCTGCCCTGCAGGAGCTCTGGCAAGGAAGTTGTGCAGGAGATACAGGAGGTGTCCTCAATTGGGAATAGCTTATGCTGTCAGTAACAACAGCTTGGCGTGTCTCTGCCTTAGATTTTGTCTTCTGATACGGCTCTCATCTTGCTCACTTTCTGATTATTTTGGACTATCCATGAATTAGAATGGGAGCCCATTAGAATGGGAAGGTAGAAAGAAGGAGAAGTCTCAAACACTACAGCTGAAACGTGCCCTCCCTGGGGCAAGGAAAATCCAGCACAAAGGAAAGTTAGTCCATTATCATGAACAGATGGTATCAGTGATGCCAGTGATCATGGAAGGAATGTGAGCATCAAAATCTGAGAAATTAAATCATCCTGGGGAGGGCCAGGAAGAATCAGAGTGCTGGAAACACTAAAAAATTTTTTTGTTTGTTTTTTTTGTTCCTTTGTAGTTATAAATGATTGTGTTCAGCGTTTAGGTCCAAAACAGAAATCTGTGCATAGCAAAAAGTCTGAGAAACAGGTTTTGATAGCATGGAAGACCCCTGCAGGCCTTAATGTCTCCGGCCAGCCCCAGCTGGGAGCAGAGGTTGATGACCTTGACCAACCCCACCTGGGCCCCAGGCCAGATCCTATTTAAACTCAGGCTGAGGTCTCTACCTGGTCCTTTCTCCACCTTCGATTTGTGTTGTAGCCCTGGATTCTTCTCTCCTCGTGAGGGGGCTCCCTTGATGACCCTGATTTGCTCACTTGTTGTGCCTGGGATGCCTGATGGGATGCTAATGTCCCCCAGCTGTGCTCTGGCTGTGTGAGGTGGTGCTGAGGTGGGTCTCTGATGGCACATCTTCCCCTGCTGTTCCCTGGCACTTGCTGCGGGATATGCAGGGAGTGAGGGGATGGCTGTAGCAGAAATGCCAAGCTTCCCAGCTGGCCCTAGGGACAGGTATGTAGAGTGGAGCTCTTTATACTAGCTGAGTACGGAATCAGGTCGTGAGATACCAAATCATGGGAGCATGGAAATTCTGTGTTAGCAAAAATTCCTGGAAGACTCCTGGTGTTAGGAAAGTGGAACACTGCAATCTGGGTGGGCTCCCGACCCTCCCATGCAGGGCACAGTGGCCGCTGTGAGGTGGGCTGGTGCTCCTCTGTGTGCGAGAGTGGCAGGAGGGCCTTTTCTGGTACATAACACAATTGAGGATGTAAATGCAACTAGTTCTGTGTTTTTATTGCCCACAGGCAAAGTGAAGAAATGTGCCTTGTAACAGTGCTGGAGGCACTGTTGTAATGGCTGTGGCTTCTGCAAAAGGTTGTTCTTAGGTTTCAAACTGGTTCCCAAGAAAGCTCCATCTTCTGCCCCTATGGCCCCACTTCTGTGGTTTCCTTGCCCCCCTGGTGACAGCTCTGGAGTCGTAACTATGGAAGCTTGTGCAAAGTGTTGATGCCACAAGTCCCAGCCATTGAGTACCTCCAAGTACAGGATACAAATTTCTACCTGATTTTTGTGTAAATCCAATGAAGTGAGCAGAACACTGATGTGGTGCTTAACTGCTGAGCTGCAACAGTGCTCAATGCGATCCTATCCTGTGCTCATTTCAGTAAATGCATCATACTCAGACAATTCTTTATGTGGAGCATTCATCACAGCCCTAAAAAAGTCATGTATGTGCCAAATGCCACGTGAGGTTAAAAGTGAGCAGTATAGAAACACAAAAACCCTGAAGTTAATGGAAAACAAATGTAAAGTGTTGTAATGACTTAAATGAAAACTACATGGCTCTGGATCTTGCCATTAAAGGACAGAACCATGATTTTAGTGTATATAGTTTAAAAGGAATTACAGTGGAAACTTTCTTCACCAAGCTGTTACTGGTTAGTTATATCTTATTATGGTAAGATGTTGGATGTAACAGGATGGATTTATACTGTGGTTTAAAAATCTTCTGTCCATAACAGATCTGGACTAAAACTCTCCATCACTGAATTGCCACTTAAGTAGCTTAATGATAATGCTGAATGCGTTATTTACTTAGTGTGAAGGATGTACAAAGCTCCTTATTCTTTTTCTCTTAGCCATGGTATTTTTCAATCCAGAAACTTTCTAAAATGCTATGTAGCTTGTTAACACCACTTTATTAACTATCTGAGTGTCCACCAAAGCAGACTGTCATAGCTTTTTTTTATGGCACACAGCTATTCTACAGTGTCCAAATACTTAGAGAACTGCTGCATTAAACTTGAAAAATGTTTTACATAAGCACATACAAAAATGTAAAGTGCAAAACAACAAGCTATTCTAAGCAAGCAAAGCTTTTGTTTCTACTGTATTTAAATATAGAGTAATAAGAAAAGTCTGCATTATTACAGAGTTACTATAAAGCAAATAATATGAAGAATTTAAAAAAAATCCACTTAACCCCTACATTACTGGCTTCTGTGCAGGTTCAAACTAGGTAGTAGAAGTCTGAAATGCTAACGTCCCTCTAGAATGATATAAAAACAACTTCAGCACTTCTATGTGTAGCTCATACAATAGCTCAAGTTTTGTGTTAGCCTTGGCTGACGGAACAACATGGTAAGTAATATGCTTTCTAATTAGCATTTAATAAGTTGGGAATTTTCAGATTCAGTGAAGCTCAAATTATGGTTACAAAGCAGTATCATGTAGTTTCAAAGGGGAGGTTTTGAGGCCACAGTGCTAAGGGTGGGTGCACGTGTATGCAGACAGGCCCAAAGGGTCCCAGCCATTCACCTGCTGCTCTCTCCCTCAGCACAGCAAAACAGACCAAAGGCTTCCAGTCACTAGAAGTAATTTTGCACTAAAATAAAATAAGGCTACTCTTTAAAACAGCACAGACATAATTCTTCTGGGTTTGAAGGGGGGGCCTTGAAAAAATTGGAAAACAATTTAAGAAATCCTGCTATGCTACATTTCTGGTCCAGCAACTTCCAGTGGATCCCTTTCCTTGAGGATTGCACCTTTGCCATGGGCTCAGTCCTGCCTCAAGTGAGCATTAGCCTCACATGTAGTAATGTGCTGCTCGCTCAGCCCTCTCCCTGTTTGCCTGTCCCTGTGATTCTGGCGAGCTGATGGTCTCTGAGCTGGCTGCTTCTTTCTAAGCAAAAATTTCCCACAAATCTGGGAGATCCCACCTTTGTGCCTAGAAATTATGCTGCTGTATTGGTGAGCTGCATATGTCTGGAAAACAAGTTTTTTTTCTTTTTTCCCCAGTCTAAAGTTTTTCACCAAGTCGAGTCTCTGTTCTGATGCACTGCTTGGCCAGATGAGTACTGGTACTGCCAGAAGGGATGCAACAGCTGGGAATGAAGTGAAGCAGTGCAGATAGATTGACTGGCTTAAGGGCAACATGAAAATGCACCCTAAGTAGCGAACAAAGAGCTAAATTATGACTGTGCTGTTGTAGTCATGCTTATCTGTTAAAAGGTCACTTACATACAAAAATAGCTACTTGCATGTGCAAGTGTTATTTATGTTGTAAAAGACTGCTCAGGGTAGTACATGTGTGTTGGGCTTAGACACAATTTCTGTCCCAACAAAAAGAATTTCACTACATATGTCCCCCCAAGGCATCATTACAATTTTATTCATACAAAAAGCAGCAGGATTTAGGACAACAAAATCAGATTATTTCCTTTCTGACAGATGTAAACATAGCACCTGCAAATGTTTACTCTGGTCTGCACTGCAGGTATTGCTGTTGCAATCTCTACAATCTAAATTCAGGTATGAAGAATTCTGGTTTTTTCTGCTGGCAGTATTTTATTTCCTCTGTATTTACACATCTGTGTGAGCATGCTTTATATTTTTAATTTGCTTCATCTGATAATTTTATTCTTTCCTGAAAGTGGAACTGTAGAATATGCTACACCTGGGAAGCACAGCAGTGTGATGGAAGGTATGTCACGTTACGTCATTGTGACTGTAGGTTTTATGTTTTACTCTGAATACTGTCAGACTGTGTTAGTGGAGATAGCCAAAGGCACTCTACCAAGCTATTCTGATTGACAAGATGTTTATACAAAACTATTTTCATGCACAAAAATGCACAACTCCTGTACTAGGAAGTTAAAAGGGAAACTAATAAAACCAAATCCCAAACCTTGCCTAGCTTTGTAAAGACAGAGTCCTTGTTTAAGTATTTACCATCAGAAACAAGATCTCATAATTTATTTCTCACTTGTAATTTCCACTAACTTAAAAGATGCTATTTGCTTGCCTAGATGTGCAGCTACACAGACAGACATTCTGCAAAATCTGTGGGATATTGACTATGAATTATGGCAAGACAATGAGCAGAAGGATACCAAATCCCCCAAGGTATTCATTAATGGTTGCCTGTGACAAACCACTGTCAGCTTTAATAGTTTTCCTGGGGTTATTCCTGTTTCCTCTGTGGGAGACTTTTGAGATTGCTAAAGAAGATTCCTAAGTAGTAGCAATAGTTAAATAACTTTCATCAAATGTAATGCAAAACATAGGTAGACAAAAGTTATCTTCAATTTTATTTTATTTCTTCCTAAAGAAGTAATCTTCTTAGAACAGATGGTCTAATCAAATACCTGTACAACCTACACTAAGTAATGTGTATATTCACTAGAGCATTACCAAAACAGTAAGCTGATGTTTTACTAATCACCCCAGTCAGAGGAATGCTGAGTGCCATTCAATAAACAGTTAATTTCCTAAAGCTGGACTAACTTTTACTTTGTTATCATCAAAATTAGACAGCTTTGCTAAGCCAAGGCAGGCTGTCTTCCCCAGCTCTGACAGTCCTTGATTTTACATGCTACCACACCAGTTTGAATAGGATGTAGTGCAGTAGCTACGACTATGGATAGCAAAACCAGGTCACTTAAAGCTGTAAAAAAACTTGCAATCCACGTTTATGTAATATTTGCATGTTTATGTTATGTTTTGCATATTACTTTTTAGCTCTAAATCTCCAGATGTCTTACAAGCAGATGTATTCAGCTGCCCACAAAGTTACAGGTGGGGGAGATCAGACAAAGAGTTGAAGTAATTAGTACTTAGACAAGTGGTGGATAAGCCAGACCCTTTTCCTTTGTCTCACAGGCCTTTTTTTCAAAGAGAAATTTTTTTTGTCTTTTTATTAATTCTCTGGCTAATGCCATAGAGAAAAGAAACTGCAGAGCCGAACAACAAATAAAAGGGACTAAAGAGACAGAAGAAATTCTTTTCTTGTTGGGGATGTCTCAGCTGTGCTTTTGGGACTGTCTGCATCTGTAAGCACTGTTCATCCTGCTCCAGAGTGTTATTGATTCTGTGCTCATGGATCTCATGCAAAATTGTATTTCTACAATAACTGTAATTTCATTTCTGACTCTTAATGTCAGTATTATTTTTGACAACTTTGGACCTACTAATACGTCCACTGCCATTTTTAATAAGTTTTAGAGCTGATGGATTAACCCTGAATGTCAAACACCACAATTAGAATTGCTGATGTAATGCAGAAACACTGCTCTTAATACATATAAAAAAAGCCCCTGTCTTATTATTGCTACAGAATCTGCAGTCATTTCTGTTGAATTTGATAAGTTTTTTGTCACAGAATTCCCAGGTTTAGAGGACCCTTGCATGTATGTGAACCACTTAAAGGAAGAATGAAAAGGAACATAAACAGTAATGACAGTTGTAAGTGAAATCCAATTTCACCTCATTTCTCTTAAAAGGGTGGGCCACATTGTTTTCCCTAATTTGTGTTCGTCAGGATGATAAAACAAATATTTTTAATGAGTCACAGTGTATACCTACATAATGTGGAATTGTTATAGAAACAAATTTGAATGTTGAATTTCATTATACAGTGAAGGGATGTCTTATTAGTAGTCACAATGAATTGTGTGATGTCTCTCCACATTCAAATTAGAGCACATAGTGCTTTGAAAAAGAATGAAGTCGCTCATCAAATCCACATTAGGATATTGCACCAATACAAGTAATTCAATCAAAACCCCCCCACATATTATCTTTTGAGGAAGGGTTGCAAACTTTGTGATAAACTGCTAATTTGTTCAGTTCTGTGCTGGAGAATGTCATGTAATTTCCTTTATTACACATGTCTATAATAAAAAATAACCACGCAGCTCTGAAAAAAATACAATGACTTCCTAAAATCATTATTACTGTAATCTGCAAATTTACACTTCAGGTGTGGTTTGTGCTTACACTGCCTCCTAACAACCTGTAGTTTTAAAGACTTATTTCATCACAGCTGAAATACGGAGCAGCCCAGCTGGCTGGGGGGCAGTGCTGCTAAAAGGGGAAGGAAGGCAGCTGCTCCTGTCCCATGCAGAGGGCAGGGGTGTACTGCCTGCATGACCCCTGCTGCTGCCTCAGGTGGGCACCTCAGAGCAATGGGGATAAAACCAATCCCCAACAAGATTTCATAGCCTCAGGTACTGTCCCAAATGACACAGAGTACCTCCCAAGTCTGAATGTGAATCTTCTACCTGAAGTAAAGCAAGAGCATCTCCAAATGCAAGGAAGGCTTATGACAAGATATGTAACACTTTCCTTGAACTGAGGTAGACTTTCTTCTCGGGTTGATTATAAAGTAATTCAAATCTGGAGATGAAGAGGCTTCTTTCCCGGTGAGCTGTGGCAAGACTTCTGCAAGCTGGGGTTTCCCTCTGAACCTCTGCATGCCTCCACTGTAACCAGGAGCAGTCACTGGCACATGACTTGGGCTAACTCAGGCAAGCTTGTTAGCAAGACCAGGGCAGCCTGGGCCATGTCGTGGTGCTTGGTGTTTCAGTGCTGCTTGCCTATGGGGATGTTGTGCTGCCAATTCTTTTTCTGTGCTATTAGCCCCCCACAGAGATTAAATCTGCATGTGTATGCTAGACAAGACAACTGTAACTCATGAACACTGGAGAATGAATATAATCTAAAAAGTATGTGACTTTTAGTAAGCATTAGGTGGAGGAGTTTCTCACAAGGAGAGACTGAATGTAATTTTTTGTGGTAAAAATAGACTTCATACAATTGCCTGCTGGGATGCCTGAAGGTAAAGTTTAAGGACAGGGTTTCCTTTTATCCTAATACATTTCAATCTATTACAGAGCAAGCTGATAAGAGAAGCACTAAGTATGCTTCTTTCCCTTGTACCACCCTGGGAAGTAATAAATTACAGCATATTATGTTCCCTATCAGTTCTAGCCATCCCACATCTTACAGAAGACGTGATAAAGAGAAACACCTTGGATAGAGTAATGCAATTAACTGCTGCCATTTGAAATGTGAAAAATTACATCCTCTTAGCCTGTCTAGTTGCTTAACTAAATTTGAGCAAAAATGCTGTTTAATGACTTGATGGTTGACTGTATGACTAATTTCCAACAGACTCTGTTTCTTGCAGTAGGTACAAGAAAGGTCAAAACCTTGCACCAGCCTCCAGTGTCCTGCTGAGCAGCCCCAAGGTCAGGGGTGCTAAGGGACAGGAGTGTCCTTGGGACAGCCCAGCTCCACCTTAGCTGCCTCTGTGAGGGGCACAACAGAGACAGCCCCTCCCTGACACCTGGATGTGCTTCTGATGTCAGGTGGCAGCATCTGAAGCCAGAAAGGGATGAATATGGTAGATTTGCCTCCATGTGTTCCTACAGGGATTCTGCAATTTAAACAAGCTAGTGCTGCTCAGCATTTATCTTTAAATGGAATTTTAGGTTCCGGCTTGTATGAAAGGAACTGTATGAAGTGCACTTACTGCAATGAAAAGTATCTGTTTATAAAATGACTCACTACTTGTAAGGGTGCAAAAATAAAAGACCTCAGAGAAGGTGAGGTATTCTTTCCTCTGACAGAGAATTTAAGGCTGTACTATGCTACAAACCAAAGCCATATGCCCCTTTCTTTAAAGGTATGCAACATTTACATTTTTTTATATAAAAAACCCTTTGCATATAGCATCTGAGTATTTTCAGGCCCCAATAAAGTGTTTTATGGATAAGAAGTGGCATAGCTCTGCTTATAACAATGTCTTTAGACAGCATACAAAATCACCCTGTTCCACATGGCCATCTGTGATATGTTAATGCAAAAGTGAAAAAGAAAAAAGCAACTTCAAAAGATATGCCCTTGGATTTCTTTAATTTTCATTTCTCCTAATTTTTCACTGGGCATTTACTGAAAGTGCTGCAGTGAGATCAATGGAAAATAACTCTTAAGTTTTAGCTTATAATGGAAGTGAACATAAGGCTGTAAATAATTTTAAATGGATTTGAGATTATTTTTGTGAATTCTGTTATATAGCACTTGAATGCACTGGTTAATAATACTTTGTGGGCATATGCAAATTCAAAATGCTGGCCAAAAAATAAAATATATTTAAGAAAAAAGCCTGTTAAGTTATCTTTGATTTTAATAACTCCTAGTGACACAGAAAGGTTATGGAAATTATGTATTAATGTAATTTATTCAAGAAGCCAGAGAGATACTTCTCTTTGTCATAGGAGCTATTAAAGAAAAAAATCTGCTGTTTACCTCTCATCTCCTTGCAAACATTTGTGACTCCATCTCTCTCTATTTATCTGTATATATTCTGCAGCACAGTACTGACTAGATTTTAATCATAAAATCAATTCCTCCATCTGATATTATGCCTACTCAAGTTCCTTTCCAAGTTCCTTCATATTTCTTGGAATGCTTATCTAGACTTAATTTTGTAATCATTATTTTGCGGATATAAGAGACACTTAGAATCACAACTATATATATATATATATGTAAAAGCTTACAAATAGCTTTAACTCTGACTTAGCATTTTCTTGTAGGGTCCAGTAACCCCCCCCAAACCTGGAGAAACTGCCTGCATACTTGAAGGTGTCTGGACTTGGCTGATGCCAAAGTTTTGGATATGATGCTCAAAAATAGAAACTTCTGACTTTTTTTAAAAAATCTGCAAGCAGATAAGAAAACCATTTAAAACTGTGTGCTGAATATATGATGGGATATTTAAGTAGTTATAAAACAACCCTATGCCATAGAAAATATTTTATTAGGACTTTATAGTTTATTTAAATTCTCTGAAGTTCCTTTCAATGAGGCAAATCCTATCCTGAGATTCAATTAATTTAATTCCTAGACATGAATTTGCTGAAACCAACAGATGTTCTTACTGAATAAAACCTGAATAGCAATTGAATAAAAGCTCCGGGAGGTATCCCAATGCTTCTGAAGTCCCAGATCATCCTGTCACTTCCCAGAAGCTTTAACTCCGCATACATTGCGCTTCTCCGAAGCTGCCCTGCTTTGCCATCAGCTGCTCCCCCCGGTGTCAGCGGAGGAACATGAGACGGCAGTTTTTGACTGAGGAAAAACTAAAAGTCACCCCTCTGCTCCTGGAGCTTGTAGATGTGGCAGGGCTTAGGACAAGATCCCTGTGCCATCCTGAGGCTGTGGGGAGTCCATGAAACCAGGGAACAGGGGCCGCAGCCCCACCTGAAGGCAAATAAAAAGGCAGTAAAACAAGTGTGACTCAAGTAAGTCTGAAGAGTAATTGTGTTTCTCTGAGTGTAAGGCAAGTATGTTTCATACCAGTGCTTGCCTTCTCAGCTACTGCCTTTGTTAATTAAAGAAATGCTTTATAATAGAATAGCTGTCATAGATGATATAATGCTATCACTTTGATATCTTAATTAAATTACACTGCAGGCCCTAAGTCCTTCAGGACACCTTCATTTAAGATGCTCTCTGTTTGTCAGTCACTATCACAAATGAGACTTTGTTTTGGTTTTTCTTTCTTTTTTTAATACCTACACCTACACATGCCTGGCTTTATTAGCTGAGTCTAGGCTAGCAGAGTGAAGGTAGGCATGGGGTGATGTAACTACAAAAGATTAGACTGAAAAGGCAGATTTGTTGAGTTTCTGACTAGCTTTTATATAATAATGAATCTTATCACCCTGCAGAAGAGTTTAGCCTAAGTTATATAGTAATGGTGTTAAAATGCTGATTATGTACTGGATAGTCCATATTTTCCATTAAAAATCATAGATGTCAGAGAGTCTAAACTTATTGTTTGTCATCCTGCTTCTTATTTGCAGCTGAGGAGCCAATTTTCAGCTCAAGCAGTGGTCCAAGGGGCATAACTGTGTTAAATACCACAGGTCTGTGTAAATGTTTACAGTTCAGTTACATGAACAAGATTTATACAATGGCTGAAGCTAAGTAGAGAAAAAAAGCTTTCTGCTGGCTGTCATTTTGTTGAATGTCTTAATTATTACTATTTGTTTACATGTTGGTATTGCAGTGGCAGGTCATGGAGTGGTGCAAGCCCACAGCTTGCTGAGAGCCATTGTCCAAAGAGGCGTGAAGACAATCTCTGCCTGGAGGCATTGCCCATCTTGACAGCATTTTAATATCTCTCATTGTCAGTTTTATTATTTTGTTGATGGCCAGCTGCTCTTTTGTCACAATAACAATGACAAGCTGTCAAGCATGTGCTGGTCTTAGCAAAGCTCAGGTGTTTGCCTGTTGCTGTGCCTTGGAGAAGGGGATGCAAAACAGCCACATCCTACACTCCTGAGTAAATCCAAGTAGGAAAACTTCAGGAAGCAGCAGAAGCATAAGAAGAAAATAGATACATATATACATATGTGTATTTGGTGCTGTTACTCTGGCATTTGTGATGGACAAGTCCTTCATGTGTCACTGTTAACTCCCATTGAAGACGGTGGGAATCTTTGCACTGATTTAAATTGAAGCAGATTTGCTCCTAGATGCTCCAATTATGTAAACAGCAGAAAGAGTTTATGAGACAAAATTTTCTCACACTGGTAGAAATAATAATGAAGGGACACACTGTTTTCGATTCGGGACACTGAATAAAATCAGTCTCCTAATGATGAATAATTGTAAAAAAAAAAATGACATTGCGACAAACAGTGTGCCCCTCTAATTATCTCAGATGAGGACTGATCTCCCACTGTGTTTCATTGTTTGGAGTTATTTTATTACTGGACTTAACTTGATGTAACATTAATTATTCCTTAATATATCTGCATTTAAAAAGTGCCAAACACCAATTATGAATTATGACATTTAAAATAATTCACCAAGTGAGTTTAATTAAGTTACAAATAGCATGTTCTGCAAATAGAACTGCTGCTTTGAGGGCAGGCTGCAGCACACTGCCTGCATGGCATTAGCCAAACAGGCACTCATGATGCATGTGTGTGCTAGACTTTGGAAACGAAACTTTTTTGAACCAGTGAAATACCAAGAATAATAATTACTTGTGAGAGTGATCTTGTAGAAAATATACCATTCATCTATAAAGGCAGTACCCCAGGCTGCAGTGTCCTAGGTGGTTTCGTGCTTTGTATTTCTAAAATAATTCTTTAAAGGGCCACTGCAGTATAAGCCAACTCAACGGTGAGAAGGCTGCATAAAGGATTTATTTTGGTTTTGAATCTGTAGCAGAGCAGAGGAGTAAGAAGGGCTGGGGAAGGCTTATTACTTTTTGCAATGATCCAACACAAGCAAGTACTTGTAAGAACAATACATTTCCCTTCTTTCAGTAGAGCTGCTTTTTCAGTTTTAGAGGAAACTCTTGTTTTTAACACTCCTCCAAGACATAACATGGAAGAAGTTACATACAAAGGAGATTCTGTGTTGCATTTCTAAACTGCTCCAGAGTTTGAGGGAAGATTATCTGTAGCCTCCTGGATGATTTCAATGGTGCCTGAATAAAATGGCTGGAAAACTATACATCTACTCTTTAGTGCTGTGAAAACATAGATAATCTGGACTCTAGTGCTTATATCCTTATCTTTAATGAAATGTTGTGGGAAATCCGTGTAAACCAGGATTAAGTGGGAATAACTCTTCTGACTTTGTTAAAGCTGCAACAGACAACAAAAAAATTAGGAAATTAAATCTTTAAACATGTATTAGGTTCTCCTGCAGTATCTTTTATCAAAATCAATTTTCTCTGAAAAATACATTAAGACTTCAGAAGCTGAGTATTTTGATATTCAAATATGTGAACTAAATTATATTTTGGATGCTTGACCAATCACAACTGATGCTGGCATCATTACTGAGATTTTTACTTTTCAAAGTGCCCCAGAATGGGTAACTGCTGCAGAAATGGGAAGTTTCAGGGACAGAGGAGCAGTGGTCAGCCGTGCTTTTCATAGGCAGCATTTACTGGTGCATGCTGTTGATAATCTTCTGGCCAGAGAATTAAATGTGAATTCTTTATTCACAGCTCAGAGCCTTTGCTCCCCAAAGTAGCCTCCGTAAAGTGACTGCAGCTGTATCTGAGAGCTGACTGTGTGAACTGCATGTGCTGCTGCATAAATGGGATCAGTGACTGGAGTGTCACGGCAGTGCCTGCTCACAGGAATCCAGCTCTAGGCACTGCAATCCTTCCTCCTGCATTTCTACAGGTAGGCTTTGGGGCATGTCCTTGGTCAAGAAGGAAGTCTGCAAAGAGACTGGGGGGGAGCAGGAGGAGGAAAGAGTACAACTAAATTCTGAAACAACTTAGTGACAACTGTCAGCGACACCAGATAAAACTGAAATGGAGAGGTGGCAATGGTATGAAACAGGAAAACGGGTGTGAAGCACGAGGGTCATCAGAAAAAAAAATGCAAAAGCCCTTCAAAGTTTAAAAAGACAACTTCTTTTTGTTACTGCTTTCTTCCTCTTTAGTCCTCAATTATTTCAGATCATTCCTCTGAATATGTGTCATGGTTTAACTCAGCCAGCCTCCAAGCCCCATGGAGCTGCTCACTCACTCCCCCTGCAGCAGACGGGGGAGAGAATTGGAAGGGTAAAAGCCAGAAAACTCATGGGTTGAGATAGACAGTTTATAGGGAAAGCAAAAACCATGCACACAAGCAAAGCAAAACAAGGAATTAATTCACTGCTTCCCATGGGCAGGCATTCCTGTCCCCTTTTTTTTTCCAAATCTGTGCTAACACAGTCCAAATTGCTGAACTACATTCCTGCATACAAAATCACACCTTCATTTTGCTGTGTATGAGGCAAAGAATTGAGTGTCCAGTCCAAAGGCAGTGGAGGAATTTTGCACATGAAGAAAAGCAATAGGAAATAAAAGGTCACTGTCTTAAGATGGGTAAAGAAAATGGGATGTAAAAGGGCTAGATTAAAAAAAAGTGAGTTACCATTAAGTAATTTTCCCTACTGCCTAATTTCCTTTCACTCCTCTGACTTAGTAGACATTATGCTAAATGACAAAACAAATGGTAAAGATCAGGACAAGAACCTCTCATGTAGAACAGCCAGAAGTGCAACTTTGTAAGTTATAATTTTTCCCTTTTTGCCCAATAGTGTAAAGATGCTCTTATAAAGAGTATATGCTTGTGAACAGAAGTGGGCTCCTAATGGAACTGAACCATAATTTATTTTTATAGCTTGCAATGCTAAGTAATTTTACTTAACATGCCATTTTTGAAACTAAATGCATGAGGGAAGGAAAAGTATGAGACACAGCAAATGCACTAAGGAAGATTTATACATTTCCACTGAAAAATAAACTGATGGTCTGGTTCACTGACACCACATTGCTCCAGCATTAGGCAACTCTTGCAGGTAAGTCTCCTACAGTGTTTGACAAATAAGTCTACCTGGTGCTTCTAAAATATATATTTTTTTTCAGATGAGGGAAAGATGTCACAGTGTAACATCAACTGAGTTACTGCATGGACCATGTGAGCGTTTGCATTGATCACCGAGTTAAGAGAGGTATCACAACACAGCGTTTTGCTTGCTGGATGCAAAGATTTAGCAGCAAGTCACAACTAACTTGTTAACTATGTGTTTGGTGCTACTGTGTCACATCCATCATCACCACACCCAGTACCCTCTACTTGACAGTCTATCTCATTATAACAACTAAACAGAAAAAGGGTCCTCTAAACCCTTTCTGACTCGGGCTGCTACTGGCTCCACCAGGAAAACAGTTAGGAAACAGTTCCTTTGGCAATGCTGCCATCTTAAATGCTTGCTAAGATCTTTTATCAGGCTCTAGTGATTGTTTTTAAGTTTAAAGAAATTTTTTTTTCTGCTTCATTAGCCCCCAATTAAAGTGAGTTATATGAATGAATGAAGACAGACTTCACGTCTCCTGCAAAGTTATACACAGCCTTATAGCTTATTCCTGTTTTTTAAGCACTGCATTGCAAGGCCCTTTCTAAAACCTATTTAGAGCATATATGATTGCTGATTTGGTTTACTTTTTGTCTTCTTTTCAGTACCTCATACTTTTATTGTTGTGAACAGCTGTATATGATCACGTGTTTGGACAAAAAAGATAAAGAGCAGGTCAGGAAATATGAACCGTGAGTCCATCTGGTTAATTAACATATTTCAGGAGAGGTACAGGAGATAAATGAAAATCTAATGGTTCCTGCCTTTATCCTTTGCCAGGCTCAAGGATGCCTCCTAATTTGACTTGAACATATTTTTGAATTCCTTTAAAGCTAGCGTTCCTAAAAATACCTGTAAAATCATCTAGATACTAATTGGAACATTGTGGTTTTTCCCACAGGAAGCTTCATATTCCTGCTTCTGCCTCAAACCAGCCAATTTCTAGGAGAAACATCAAGCAATTCATTGCATTTGCCTGCACAGCCTGGGTCAATCTGTTGTCAAATGATGAGATTTCAAGGCCTAGAAACTTGTATCTTTGCAAACTGCGTGCCAGCTACAGCCAGGATTCAGGTGGGCTCTTTTGTAAACCATTTGTCTCATCTATACGAACCTGCCAGTTAGCATTTTTCTGTAAGCTTTTTAATTTCTTTTCCCTTATTTTAATTATGGGAGGTACATCAGTGCCTGAGGCTACGCTACTATCTCTAGACTGAGGCGCTTTAAAGTAAATGCTTGTTTTATACATCTTCTGCTTTCTAACCTGGTATTAATGCAGAAGTATGTCACGGCTTCTTGACGTGGCAGGCGTAGGTATCCTCACTTCTCAGTGGCCCTGCCTGGCCTCAGTATGTTTGTAAATGTTGAAGCCTTAAAGATGTTTTCCCCACAGAAACCACAAGGTAAATGTAACAAGTAATCAATCTTCTGAACAACAATCAGGAAACCTCCTAACGAACATCCTACACAAATGCAATAATTAATCTGAGCTATGACCTGAATGGCAATGAATATAATCAGCTTGAAATGGTGTGCATACTGTACTCATTTTTTTGGCTGTCACAGATAGTCTGTTATATGCAATGCAAACATATTGGTTTGTTTTGGAGAATACTAATTTCAGGAGGGGAATGTGACACAAATGGTGCATGCAGATCAGGTTGTCTGTTCTTACATGTTCAGACTAAAGCAAAACACGATGTCAATGTCAAAGCAGAAAAGGAAGGATATATACACTCAGAAACCAGAAAACCCCAAGCCATCAGACCTAGCACAAACCTCACAGCAAACCCAGTCCTTTAACCACAAAGCCTCAGCCAAGCGATCGAGGGCTGTGAACATTAAGTGGTGGAGAAAGAGCTGTGCTTGGCACAGGTTCAAATTAGGCAGTGTAAGCTCTCCTTTACTAATTAGGAGGATGTCATTTGGAAACTGCAGGCTGATCTTCAGCCAGTGTAAGTCAGCCTAGTGCCATCTTACTCAGTCCAGTTGAAAATAGTAATGAAATTTTTTTGAGACAACACATTTTTTAATCTGAATCAGTAAGTAACACTTAAAGATTTTACAAAATGAATGTGTTTTTTCCTTTGGCATCAACGTTGGGTAATAAAAGCAGGTGGGCAGGTTTCAGTCCCCAGTGAGCAGGCTGGAGGCTGTTGTGCACAGTAATGTTTCCAGGGTAGCATTGCAGAAGTGTTTTTAAATAGCAGAAAAAGCATTTTCCCTAAGGATTAAAATAATGTGTCTTTTAACAGACACACTTCTAACAATCTTTTCTCTTACACAGATTTTCTTTTTATAAATCCATCCACCAAAATTAACCTAGGAAATGCCTAAAGAAATGCCACCAGAAATAAACACCTCCTTGAACAAATACAGGTGACTCTTACTGACTTTCACTATCAGACATGTAAGGATGGGATTTATTATTATTTATATTATTATATAGTAATTCATATTATATATTATTTATATTATTATTTTTTATATTATTTATTTAGTTAGTTTTTATTTATTTAACTTGGCTGTCATTTCAAAATGATGCAGGGAAAAAAAAAAGAATTCCTTGTACTTTTTCTGGTGGTAGCTCACACTGGTTGAGATTGGGTGGATGCTCCCTAGGGACTGTTGAGAAATGCTCATCATGACATTTTCCTCAAATGACATTGAAATTTTCTTGTGAGTCATTAGATCTATCACCTAAATTTAACTATGCATTAAGCATATTATACCAGGTCCATGAAAAGGTAGGGCTGGCCAAAGGATGGAAAAGTCTGACAGGTAACTGTTGTACAGTTACATGTCAAGAAGAAAATTGATTGTTAATAATAACCTTTCTTACTCACAAAGAAAGAGGATGAGGAGCAATGGAAAAGAAGGGGAAAAAATCAGAAAATGAATGGGCCTAGAGAGAAGAGTGGAGTACAGGAACAGACTAATGATAGTTCAAGAAACATCCTAGCACAGCTAATAATATGTGAAATATATTTTACTGAAGGTTTTTTCTCTTCAGTAATTATTTTCTGCTCTTCTCCATGATGTCACCACAAACAGCTCTTGTTTTCACTTCCTCTACCATGGTTAAACATACATCTATGTTTTCCTTCTCCACGTAGTGTGAATGTAAAAGAATTATTTTCCTCATTTCTCAGCCACTGAAAGAGTGCCTGTTGCCATTTCCACAGTGGCCTACACTTACTTTCCCTTCACCACAGAAGGAATCAGCAACTCCAACGTCAATTTTTTTGCCCTCCATTCCATAGAAGATGTGAACTGTAGAAAGCAAGCCTCCTCCTTCCCTTTGTCCTCCCTGTCTCACAACACTTGGCCATTTCCTCTGCCTTTCCCTGTGGCCACTTTTATCTGCGAGTACCAGCAAGAGCTCCCTGTGCCTCCTGCCTCCCGCGGGCACGGTTCACGCCCAGGTCCCGCTGCCCCGGGAGCCCGGCAGCTGCTCCGTCCTCAGGCAGCCTCTGGGATCTTCTCCTGCACGCTCCGAGGCATAAGGCAGGCAGATGGGCTCTCAGATGGTGACAGGGACAGCGAGGCACAGGATGTGCAGAAGCATCCCTTCCACAGAGCGAATGGGAACAGACTGTGAAAGGGGGGTCAGGCAGTTTCCAGCCGTGCTTTGAAGAGGGCAGAACTTGTAGCTCGTGAAAGACTTTGAGAGTTCAAAGTCCAGGCTCTGAGCTGAACATCAAATTGAAAATCTGAAAATTTGAAAATTTCACTTGAAAGAAAATTTCCACCAACAATGATTTCTGTATCTAGCAAATACAACTTGTTCCAAAATGTTGACCCAAACCACTTTGAATTGTTTCAAGTTTTTGGAGGAGAAGAGAAACAAAAAAGAAAAAAGAGGGATATAGGGAAGCATGAAATGTTCTAGACAGACCATGACTTTTACTTGTGAAATTTTCATAGTTGTGACAACAACTATGAAAAAACCTGACTTTTTATTTCAACAGGTAACATCATCTATTAAAAACCAAATAAACCAAGCCAGATCTACAGACTATCTCTCAGCAGTTCAGTTGCTCTGGTACACATGAGTAGATGAGGTACGTCAGGGGTATCCCTGCTGAAATGGAAAATGCAAGTGCCGAGAGCTAACCAAAGCTGTATGAAAGCATACCAGCTGGGCTGGGACAGCAAAGGAGGAAGGTCAGGAACTCTGAAAAGAAAGACGATCAATACCAAAGTCTTGAGAGGAATGAATTCAAGTCCTACAGAGAAAAAGAAAACTACCTTAGGTGAATTGTCAGAAGTAGCTGCCTGTTCAAAAAATAATGGTGCTTGCTCTTTTGCTCACGTCTCTTTTCCTTTCTCTTTTTCTTTTTCCTTTTCTTCTAATTTCCTTTTCTTTTCTGCTTTCCCTTGATTGATAACATAAAAAAATGGTGCCTCTATATGCTATTGCAAAAGTGTTGAAATCTAGCAACTGCAAAAAGGCTAGAAAAATGAAAGATTAAAAATGTTAAAGTATATTTTACTTTATAAAGTACAGCCAAGAAGCTGACCCCAAACAGGTAGTAAGTTCATGCAGATGTCAACTTAAAGTTCAGATGGATCGCATTTCAAGCAAATTTTCTGCAGGGTTTTTAGAGTGAAAGGTAAGAAAGAAGGTAATGAAACTGGAAGTAAGCTTTCAAGCCTATTTGGCCATGCAGTCCTCTCTGCAGTTCTGCTTAATGGAAGAAATATTCAAATAGTCTAGATTTTTTTTCTTTCTGCAAATTTCTCAATTAGAAATGGTTTATTAATTAATGGAAATTAGTGAGAAACCCCACTAACTAGTAATCTCCAGCTCTGAAGAATGGATTGCTTTCCCTAGACTTGGCACCAAGGGAGAGCTTCAGTACCAATCCTGGGCTAGGGGCAAGGTGCAGAAGGAAGGAGAGGAAGCACAATGCTTACCTCATCTCATCCCCTGCTCTCACATCTCTCCATCTTTCCTGAGGCTCAGATTTTGTCTAAATGCTTTGATAACCCTTGCTATGGTGGGGCTTGAAAAATACTAATGTTGATAGAGAAAACGAGAGCAAACTTGTACTAATTCTGCTAAAGCTACTGATGTTAGTCTGGATTTAACTTGTGCAAATCAGAGCACAGCATGGACCTAACCAGCTGAAGAATAGGAATTTCTGTACAAAGCATCATGTAAACCTAAGATCTATAAAGTCTCTTAGTTCTATGGGGTCTTTGTATTTTTAACTTAGTTACAGCTATGATGTGCAATGAGATATGGATGATGCATGCTGAAGACCTCGGCTATCAATTAGTAATAGGCAGGAATGAAAGATGAATATCTAATGTTTGACTGATGCAGTCTCCACTGAGAGTGGCTGGGTATTTTAAATGCGTGCCTGCATTTCTGGGGAAGATACAGTGAGCGGCTTGATGCCCACAGCAGTTGGCACCAAACAGCTGGCAGCTTCTTCATCAGCCTCTCAGGAGAGTGCCTGCTTTACACCAGGGTTTGGTTTCATGTTTAAACCTGCCATGGAGAATGACACTGATGATCGGCGAAGAGACAGTCAGCAAAGGCACCCATGTCAGGCGCAGTGAGAGAGAAATGTTGCCTCTGCAGTTCAAGTGACTGCTCAGGAATAGGTTAAACCTCCTGTGGCACGGTCACTATGGATTCCATGGGGCTTGGGGGGCTGTGTGCTCACTTGCACAGGCAGGAGGAGCCTGACCCCACAACCTGCCCCCAGCACAGGAGCACAGTGAGCAGGGCTGCTCTCCATCCTCACTTTCTTATGCTCCTCTGTTCAGAGATAAAGTTATATCTAAGGGGTTTAATGCTCTGAATGTGTGAATGCCTCTGTATGCCCGTGTCAGACCCCACCTGACAGGACCTGTTGATAATCTAAACCCTCAGGTATTCAGACATCCTTTTAAATGAATAGCCCACATAATGTTTAAATACCTGAAATGGAGACCAATGAACTTTTTCTACAAGAGAAGTTGTTTTTAAGACACACTTCATTACAAAAAGGCAAAGCCAGCAAGACTGTGTTCCTTGTACGAGTAGCAGCAGCTAACACATACAGCACTAATAGATCTATTATTTACTAGCCACCTAAAGCTTTATCAGTGCCAGTGGTGAACCAGACTGAATCTTATCAGCAAAACTGCTTTGATACCAAGCTGCTTTTCTCAGAGAGAGTTTTCCTGGATTCTCCAGGCCCTGCAATGAGAACTGGAGAAACACGCAAGACAGCGTACAAGCTCTCCTCAAACAAGGCTACAGAAGCAGCCTGTGCTAATCATTGGAGCTGTTGGCACACCCTTAACCTCTTGCCAACAGCTGTGAAATTATTCTTTTTTCAGATCTGAAAAAAAGTAATCACAGTTTTATTTTTTCCTCAAAAAGTTCCAGAAACAGTGATATGACCTTTAGGGGAATGCTACAGAAAATGGGAGAGATAATGGGTCCTTTGAAACAATGAATCAATGGGGGAAATGTATTTTCTTACATAATCCATCACCCTGATAAAATTTGCACTTGCTCTGTTAGGGAATAAACTGGCTATAAACTGTTCTGTGCCAGGAGAGCGGCATGGTGTGTGCTGCAGTCTGTAACGAGGACACACAACTGGGGATATTTTGAGCTCAGCAATTTACATAAGCAAAGAGCCTAATCCTGTGCATGCAGGACTCTGGAGCAATGGAGAAAGCAGGGAAGCAAAAGAAGGAATCACCTAACTTCCATGCATTCCCATGACTTTGGTATCCAAAAGAAATGAATGGAAGATAATCTGACTGTGTGTGCCACAGCTGGCATGGGGGGCTGGCCTGGGCACTGCACTCGGCTTTCCTGCTTGCTGGTCAAGTAAAAGACTCTGATGGTTGCAAAGATGAAAACTTTCACTTGTTCTTCTCTGACAGTCTCACACCTTTTGAGAGATGTTTTGGGAACTGTATATCACACAGCTGAGGATTTTTAAGCATGGTCCGTGGAATTCGGTGGCAGTCAGCAGAAACACCAAAGGTAACCAGAGCAGGATTTATGCAGGTTGTCTTGGACTGAAGACACGAATCACACAATTGCACAGACACCTTAAGAGTTAACCTTATAAAATGCGTAAATATTACAGGTACAGAGCATCAACCAATCTCAAGATAAAATGATGCATTTGCTAAAGATTACTAGAGCCCATACAATATAAAGTTTTCTGTATAGTCTTATAGCTGTCATCTTCCAGACAGAGTCCTTTGGGAATCAAAAATACTTCATGCTTTTAAAATCTTTATGAATCCACTATGAAAAGGAATCATAGGACAGCACTATGCCTAGAAAAAAATCTCCAAAATACTGTTCTTTTTAAATGCTCACAAAATTAATAATTCAGGGTAATAAAATGCAAAATCATTGCCCTTTTTTTTTAACCTTACAATGACATTATTAAACAAATAAGCAAAACAACTTGTGGATTTATCTTTGCTTGATGATTTGAGTGAGTTTTAGCCAATTACTGTGAAAAATGAAACCCCCAAATTACTACCAGCATAAAATGAAAACAATAGAGGATTTTTTTCCTCTGCTTTTTTATCCCTTCATCATCTCTCCATTGGACAGCACTGTGGATTTAGTTCATTTTACTGTGGCCAGTGCTGGTTTGCTGCAGGTTAGGTCAGGCTGCTTGTCTTGCGCAGGGTGTCAGAAACCAACACAAGAGAAATGAACAGAGAGAAAAAAATGCTTCACAGTAAGAGTCATGGAAATTGCTGGGAGCGTTAGGCAGGCATCACAGCTGAAATCATTTTTGCCTTTTTAAAAAGATAATGTTTCAGTTTGGTACTGTCACTTCAAAACAAGCAAAGCGAACCAACATTTCCTTGAAGAAAATAGTAATTTCTTAAAAGACTAGTCTTAAAGTTTGTTTAATGTTCCCTTTTCAGAACAGGAATAATTCATAGCAGAGAGACAACATGTTGAAAGGTGTGTAGTTTGTTAGCAGTAAATAGTAGTAAATACAATCCTGCTCTTTCTGTCCTTTCATTTATATAGTGAAGCTGGCTGGGCTGACAGCTCTTCTGTCCAAGAATACATTAGCAATTCATCAAAACAGCAAATGTCATTATACATGGGAAGCCCAGGGAATTATTTTGCATTTGATTTTCAGCTCTGATAGCATTATTATTGATTTAAATATTCTCCTGCATAGCATGCACTAGACACAAAAGATCATTGTATTTTCGAACTTCCAATCACAGTAATCCTGAGCTGCCCAAATACTGATGGCTTTAATACAATTGAATATACAAACCCCTTAGGTCAGACTTCTAGCCTGCTCACCGATGAAGTTCATTGGAAGCTGCCAGACTAAAGCATAATTTCTGAAATATCTAAGAACACAACCCTAAAGTAGCTGTATGGGTATACTGTATACCCACAAAGCCAGGCATGAATCCTGTAATGCAAAAATCTGGTTTAGGTAGAAGTAGTGAAAATGAGGAAGGAAACATTTCCTTGTGTTGCCTGTCTCAAGTAAATAATGGCACAGTGGGGTCAACACAGTGAGGTCACATGTAATCACAGCTCAGCCTCCCTGAGGGACTGAGACCAGGCCTCCACGTGAGCACAGGGCTCCACCACCTCCATTAGAAATGCCCATTTTAGGAGAAAAACGGGAAAAGACCAAGCTGATAGAGAAGAAACGTGATAGTTTTCTCCTTAAGTGAAAAGGCTTTTTACTGTATTCCTTGAAAATGCAGCTTTATGCTTTATTTAAAGCACAAAACTATCCAGCTGCAGTGCTGGCTGTACAACGGGAAGCTATGCGCATATTGGGACTCCCGGATCATAAGGAAGGTGCTCCTTTGAATGTTTCTGACAGATATCCATGTGTCAGAGCCCACCTGACAGGACCTGTGATGAAGGGTGCCTATGGTACACGGCCAAGGCATCTTCAAGGACTTCCCAAGCTGCATTAGGAAGCTCACAGTGCTCCCGGAAACAAGGACTCATGGATAGCCTTTGGTCCTCTCAAAGAATAAGTGTTAAATCATCGCCTGAATGTGAAAGAGACTTGGCAGGAGACTGGGGCACAAAACAATTTTGACAGTGGTTTGCAAGATGTCCAGAAGAAAGACGGGGAGTTGTTTCTGCAGCTAGTGAGACACTATGTTCTGCCATGGGTGGAATAGACAGGACTACAGCTTGCAGCAATTCAAAGCTGTGTACGGATGTAAATCAACACAGCTGCTGAAGGAACTGGGAAAAGGAAACAAAAAGACCTTATGGCTCCACGTGGCGATATCGGAGAGGACCGGCTGGGATGTTCCCACAAGGCCAAAATAAAATGTGAGAGTGAGAACTTGGTATGAGAAAGCACAAGTTTACTGTTCCTTACTCTGCTTGTAACTAGTATTGGATACAGAGAACTGGTACTAAAGGAATTCGATCCCTCTCTCTGTAAATGCCAAACCAACAAGCAAGCAAACAAACAAACAAACAAGCAAAAAACAAAAGAGAGAAGGAGCTTTGTTTAGATAAATGCACCCATCCAAAACCAAGAGACATGAAGCGCTGCTGGGCTCAGACACGATGACACTTCCAGCTCAGAGAGGGCTTTGACATCTGCTCCCCAGTGACTCTGGCTGGAGGGATGAATTCATAGCCCCTCCCTAGAGGTTGCAGACCCACAGCAGTTGGCAGATGAGGCTGGCTGCTCACGTCAGCGCAAAAGTCATCAGCTCTGCTGACTGCCCTGGTGGCTGTGGTTTAGAGCTAAACCAGGAGACCTCAGGGCTGAAGCAGTGGGGGAGTCCTCTCTGTGGCCTCTGCTAGGGGAAATGGGCAATAACCCCAGCCAGGATCGAGAGGAGGACACAGGAGCAAAGGACAATTCATCTTCAGCCATGTGGTACACTTGTTGAATGAAGGTTAAAAGATACTTGAAACATTCTAGATTCTGTGAAACTAGAAAACCTTCAGAGGTGGTGGCCTGTAGAGAGGACAAGAGTGACAAATACTCTAAGATTACCACCTCTCTTCCAGATGCTTCACTAGATTAGCTTCTGCTTTATTGAAATGTGTGTCTAGCTTCAGCCTCCATTCCTGGAAGTGATGGAGTCAATCTTACTTTTATCAGCATAAAGAGGACTGTGGTCCCAAGACAAGAGAAGACAGGACATATGCAGACATGCAGATTACTGCAGCTTTCCAGACCCTGCTGGCACAGCTCAGCTTTGTCACATTTAGCCACAGACAGGTTATGATTATTTGCTGTTTTCTTTTTTTCTCTCTTAGCAAATTGCACTGGAAAAGTTTAGTTATCAGAACTAACTTGTTTCTGCCACACTGGTAATGACATACATAACTGCCTACATGCTATATAAAAATTCAGTGATCCCATACCTAGAAAAACACATGTATGTGGGCTAGGGAAAAAGTGGGATGAGGACAGGTACAAACAGCATGATTTAGTTAGCTTGACTGAATGTTAAGCATCAGTGTGCTATTCCAAGATACCTATTTATTTATAGTTTTGGATTTTTGATCATACAGCTTTTTAATAAAATTAATACTTTTTTATAAAATTATTCTTTACTGAGAAAGCATCAGAACACACTCCAGATATCCAAG
Source organism: Lycocorax pyrrhopterus obiensis (assembly GCA_014706295.1). Lineage (NCBI taxonomy): Eukaryota > Metazoa > Chordata > Aves > Passeriformes > Paradisaeidae > Lycocorax > Lycocorax pyrrhopterus. The sequence continues at coordinate 21,098,952 of JACSVZ010000013.1, read as the reverse complement.
GATGACAGTAGATTTGCTCTGCTTGATTTATTTATTGAAGTTTTATCCACCTACATGTTTCACAGGTGCTACCATTCTGCTTCCAGTTTCACATTTTAAAAGGAGTATTATCCTTCTAAAAAGAGGCATTCTTCAAATCCTATGTAATCGCCACACTAGACTGTTACTTCTAAAAATGTTAGTCTAAAAATGCAGTGCACTAATATATTTTCATCATATAAAAACACAATACTGATGGGCTTCTCCATTCATGGTTAATTAAAGTGTAAGTTTTATAACATGCATTAATTTTTTTTTTCAACTCATTTTTTTCATTTTTAACGTTGACTTCTTTTGAGAGCCATGGTGAAATCTTTGCCTCACCATGGACCCAGCTTTCAAAAATGAGGTCATAATTAGATGTGGATGATTCTTCTGTTTGAAAACCTCCACAAATTTAACCAATTAAAGTTGGTAATGGTGGTTGTTAATTAAGAGCTTAAGTGAGCATGTCAAGGGTAGTCTGTAGATGTTGCCAAGTGTTTGGAAGGCTGTGATGGCTTCTAATCAGCTCTGAGCAAGGTGAGTTTCACATTACTTGAATAGGACTTGGATGGTTTTTATTCTCCTAGAATTCTGCAGCTGTTCATTTATGGATAGTGTTTTATGGGCAGCCAGTACATTTATTTTTAACTCTATGGTTACCTGTTGAAGGTGTTGTGTGCTAACCTCTGCTGGGTGTTACTGTGTCTGCTCCTGCTGGAAATGCTCTCAGCAAGTGGTGACGGTCAGAGGAGAACGCTGGTAGGAAAGAAATTGGTTGTTTGATGTTGAGTCACTGCTGGCACTGGTACCATTGCTGGGGGTGTGTTTGGGGATGTCTTCAGTGGCTTTACTGTGTCTCAGTTGTGCAGGAATGTTGGTTCTCACGTTCTCAAAGCTAAAGGCTTGTGAGGTTGTGTGCAGTGTCCCCTTGGCTCACCAGGGAGGGCTGCAGCATGTCAAGAAACACCAAATCAAAAGGCAAGCCTGGCATGAGGGGCAGCTGTAGTAGTGTGTCCAAAGTGCTGGAGTACCCACCATCAGAATGTCTCTTTTTTTTCTTTTTTCTAGTTTAAAACACAATATGTACAGTGAAAGTAAAAAAACTTCAAACAATATGTGTTTAATACCTTGCTAGTGAGGCACTGTAAATAAGTTTAAGTAATAAAGGACTCTTAATAAAAAAATAGTAAGAGACTGCACTTGGTATCAGATGCTCTGAAAGCACCTGGCTGCCATACAAACTGTGTTCCAAGACATTAAAAGCATATGACTCCTCCAGTAAGTGATGGAAAATATCAATTGCCAAAACTTTCTCAGAAAAGCTTCTTCCAAGATAAATTTAAGAATCTCTGTATTGTATTTTGTTTAAAGCTGATTTCGAAGTAGCTTAGCTTAAGCTTTGAGGAGTTTGGTGCCTACTGAACATTTTTAAAAGTATTTTATGTGGTAAACCAAAGTTGTTTCAAGTTTATAAAAGAATCTAAGACAGCACAATGTGTATGGAGCAGAAACTTCCATGGGAAAAAAATTCATAACATTAGGATGCAAAAAGAATAGGATAAAAACATTGGAAATACTGAGATGTCACTCCATAAATCATCATTGTACCCTATCTTAAAATATATTTTTGCTTTCCTCACCTGACATAGGACATTGCAGAAATAGAAAAGACTCAAGATCATGTGATAGAAATGATTTGGTGTCTGGACTGACTGCTACAGGAGGAAAAATGAGACCATGTTTAGGGAGAAATACAACAGCATAGTGTGACTTGCACAAAAGTAGTAAATGAAGGGCTGTATTTGTTATTTTACGTAATGAAATGTGGTAAATCAGTGGAACAGGCAATGTATTTAAAATTAATTACTGATGGAGCTTAATCCTATGATGTTTAACTGAAAGCCTGGGTATTGCAAAAAAGGTAACAAATGGGAAGCAGAAATGCAACAAAGCACCATTTAGGTCAAGGTGTATTCTGGACTTAGGCTGGTTGCAGCAGAAGGCAGAATTTAGTACTGAAATAGAATAAAATGGCTATTTAAAACTTGAAAAGGAAAAAAAAATAAAAACAGCAACTCTCTTTCAAACTCCATCTTCAACCCTCAAAAGGTCAAACTCAGCCCCAGAACAGCAGGTACAAAGTATACACAAGCTGAATTTGGTTCTAGAAGTGTATGACTTTAACCTTCATCTCCAAGGTTTTACTGTTTAGTATTTTTTTTTAATTTTTGTTAAAAGCTTGGACTGAGTTGTTATTCTCAGCACAGTCCCATATGCTTTAATGTGACTATCATATTTTATTTGTGTAGTTTAGTCAAATGCATTAGTCATGTATCAGAGATGACCTTGTAAGGGATACTGTTGAAAGCAGGAGAATATTACAATATTATGAAAGGTAATTTAATTGAAAGGATATAAGTTAATAAAGACAGAGCATTAAATAAAAACCAAGAAAAACAAGGCCAAGGAAGGCACCAGCTCTAAATGGAAGTATGCAGTGAATATTGCCGTTCTGAATTATTTTTGCTCCATTGTTATGGACATTTGCAACTGAATGCAGTTAGCATGTTCCACTTCGTCAAACACAGGGCAAGCTATTTTACACTGACTCTTTTTCTTGCAGTATTAAAAAAATTAAAAATTGCCCATTAGGAAATACTTAACAGCCATTGCAGAATACAAACCAACTGAAAAAGGAAGTAAAAATAAGAAATGACCATTTTTCTTAAGAAAACATGGTGGACTCGGTTGTCTGTTTACATCAGTGCTGCAGGACTGGGAGAGACAATGCACAACTTGCTATAGAATGTAGGCTCTGGCCCATTCCCTTGGCTGTGGGATGGCAAACAGCCTTCATGTGCCAGTGAGGGTACCGGAGGTGCAGAGGTTATTACGAAGGCTGAGCAGAGCTGTGGGGAGCACAGGGTTAGCACGGCCCTTCCACACACCCTGCGGGAGGGGCAATGGCAGCGCTGTTTTGTCCCAGGAGTCACCTTGTCTGCCCAGGCTGACCGAACCAGGCTGGCCCCGCTCTCGGTACTGAAGATGTGGGGTCGCGTCTGTGCCCAGAGAGCACCGGGGACGCTCTGAGCACCTGCTCCGCCCCTAGGCACAGCTATGTACGCAGGAAACACGGCAGCATGTGGAGGTTGTGTTTATGTACTGGAAGCCCGAAGAGAGGAGCCAAGAGGTGTATTTATATCCACTGCCAAGGCAGAGAAAGAAAATGTACAAAATTCTGGTCCTAACTTACACAAAAAACTTAGAAAATGCCATCGTTACAGTCTTATGTACAATATTGCCTGAGGATGCAACCATGGCAATTTGCACGTCCTCAGGAAAACTAGTGATTATCTCAACATGGCCAGAAGAAAAACTCCTGACAAAATAGAAATGGAATGAAAAAACTCGATAACACAAACACCACCAACACATATGAATCTGATTAAATGCTGCCCTCACTGAGGAGAACTGAGCTTTATGTGCAGAAGATGTGCTGTGCCCTGAATGAACACTCAAGCTATTTAATCCAAATATGGTTAAACTGAAAATTGTGTTATCCCCTTTTTAGCCTAAATTGTGGGCAGAGCTTGGCACATGAAGCTTGCCTTTGGAAACGTGCCGATCGCATGTCACTGCCTCTCTGCAGCGATGATGTGATTTCGATTAACGAGAGGCAGTGCGAGGGGGATGCTGACTGTAAAGAGCAATCCCATCACCTGACAATAGCTCTGTGATGAAATCTCTTACACAGATTAAAGAGGGAAGGGCAATAACTCATCTGAAAAAGCAGAGCTGTCTGCTTAATTACTTGAAAAATGTCTGAGCCACTACCTTTTATGACACCTGGTGGGTATAAACATGTCCACAGTTTTAATTAATTTTACCTCTTCTTTCATTGCACCTGTATAGCCTGGAGAAATGGAATTCTAATGAAATTACAATTGTGCATTTCTGTGTGAGTTTGAAACGCACCTTGGCAATAACCAAAAAATGAGGCATTTCCACGGATTTAATTAGGGACAGAAAGTGTACTTGGAAAATTACTTCCCAACAATTATAATTATTCCAAATCAAGCCAGAATGCAAAGTCCCTCCTCTTAATTCATATAGCATCGCTTTTTGGTGTCCATTTTAATTTAAAAAGATAATGGAGGAGGCTTTTCTCTGGGGTGAAGCAGAGTTACGGTGAAAATCCCTCTTGGCATTTTCAAAGCAGCAACAGCATAAGCTAATACCTTTGACCTTGCAGTCCTGCTACTCTCATTTAAAATTGATGAGTGAGACCCTTGAATTTATTCTGCTGAAAACAACACTTTTCATAATGACTTTTATAAACATACCACTAATTGTTCAGCATCCTGAAGTGTCAGATCTGCAGAAAAATGAAAGGAGCAGAGGTCTTTCTCATCCTTTTTTTTTTTTTTTTTTTTTTTTTAGGCAGGAACAGGTTTGCTTCCATTCTTTGGGGACATGAGGTAGGAGCCACCGTCTTGTCAAACGCAGCCTGAGTTTGTGCCAAAGCTTAAGAGAACATACCTTGCATGTTCCTTCTTTCGTATCACTCCAGGGAAGTCATGCTCATGCTGCTCTAAAGCAGATAAATTGAGATAAAACCCTAAATACAAATTCTAAATAGAAATCCAGCGTTCTCTAACACTTACAATACTCAGTCACAACAGGTTACACTTCTGCAGCTGAAGTCTTTCACTCCCTGTATTAATCTGTGAATTTGTAAAGAAAGCAAGTGCTTTAGAGGTTGAAATCTGGAGAAATTAAGGAAGTAGGGTAAATACTGGGAGAAGCAGAATCCAAAATGTGCAGGAACAGTGCAGTCACAGCAATATAGTACTGACATTTCTATCAGACCTCAAGCTCCATAGCCTGGGAGTTTGGGTTGGTGTAGGACCAGTGCTTGGGCAGCAGCCAGGATTTCCAGTGTTCCACAGCACTGCTGATGAATACAACAATGGCCTCTGGCTTGGCTAATGCTGACCAGAACATTTTCCATGGACCCCAGCCACAAAACAACAAACCTTCTGAGCTGCTGAGGAATGACTTGAAGCTAGCTCCTAAATTTTATTTGTGTCTCAGCCATTAAATTTCTCATTCCACGGGCAGGTGCTTCATAGTAAATGTAGCTCTGGTTTCTCAAAAACTCACTGACTGGTAATATTTGAGCATGTTCATGCAAGTGTTTAGCTAGGTCTTATTTTACGCAGTCAAGCACATTACACTTGTTTTAACTTTTTGCTTCAAAGGCTTAACATCTGGAAGTTACCCAATTAATAACAATGAAAATGTCATCCCAAGTATATGAAATACTTTTAAAGATAATTTTGTATCCTGGTCATTCAGAAAAAAATGCCAGTATACTGATGGTAATCAGATTCCAAGTACCACAGCACGAATTTTCCAGGTTTTTTGACACCATTTTTAGCAGCATTTTGGATTCCATGTCTTCCCCTATTCAGAATGCCTGTGTTTATAATTTAGCATCATTAGAACGCTCTCAAATATTATCATGTATATAAAATTCTTTACCATAAATGCGCTGAATGTTTTGGGCCTATGATGGAATGCATGCATCTTGTACCAGCACAGCCTGGAACTGCCAAATGACTCTAAGGCAGGTGTGTCTCGGAATGACCAGTATATCCTTTGGGAAGTAGGCATGTGAAATCTCCATATGCTTAATTGCCCTGAATAAAGCCATGGCAAACCTGACATGCTGAGGCAAGAGAAATGACAATATGCTGCTTAGGAGAAATACAGCAAAAAGACAGATCCAGAAGATGTCTGTTCCTTTGAGTATGTCACTCCTCCTAGTGCACGTCATTGCTGAGTATCTGTCGTGACAAACACTGTTTGTCGTGACAAGGAAGACAAAGCACAACTGGACCCTCAGTTTTAAACTTGAGGTACTGGGAGAGGAAATGGGGTTGCTGCGGGGAAATTGACCAGCAAGAAGAGAGAGGCTGGAAGTGACTGAAGTGGAGAACTGTGAGTAAAAAGCAAGACTGAAAATGAAGGGGAACTGTGATTGCAGGAAATGTTCTGCAAAGAATGACTTAAAGCGAGCAGGATCTGCTGTACCTCCCGCCTGTCAGGTGGATTAATTTGGAAAGTCACACTTAGTCTAAATATGTTTCCACTGTATTTAGTTGCACAGAGCAGAGAACTGAGTTAGCTATAAATCTGTTGTTTAGATGTTCTTGTGATAGCTAAAAACCCGATAGCTTGGGTAGCAGACGCCTCGCTTTGGCAGCGCAGTGCTCATCATGGGCTAATTGGCCTTGCTGACAGTGGACTGGCTCTGCCAGATGATTTATGGCTTCCATGCTACATCACTATCATATCACTGCGATACAGTCTTTCCTATCCATCTTCCTGGTTAAACTCTCTTTGAGGCTCTTCCCATACCGTGTTTTGATTACAGCAACAACCTTTTTTTCTGGCCTTGATGAATGCAATTTAGCCCTGTTGATAACCATCCAGAAATCCAGAAGGCTTCTGCTAAGATCATTTTTCTAGCTCATTGCATGCTCTTGTTGCACTCCAGCACCAGCTACTCCTCCATCTCATCAGCCATCAGCTGTTCGCCCTCACTTTCAAAACCCTTCACTGCCTGTTCCTGCCCCACTCATCATCTCCAGTTTGATATCAGAAAGTCAGTGCTGCCCCCATATCACTGCTTGGTGATAAGAGCCTTTGCTCCTTACCTGTTTGATTTTTACTTACTTATACTTTTTTATTACATACGAACCCTTGTACTTCTGTGTTGTTTTTTATGCTTGGGAGGAGTTCTCCATAAAAATCAGGGAAATGAGATCATGAATCTCCTTAAAGGGACCTCTCTTTTTCAGCAATGACTTTTAGCAAGTGGAAATATACTAATACAATATTGAAACTAAATATTAATAGGGTGCTCTGTTACAACTAGTACCTTTGATGCTGGCTAGTGTTGATTCCTTACTTCCCTATACTTCACAACTTGTCCATAAAAAGAGAGCTTGCATTTGGGGTAGGGGATCACCCAGATGTTTGTACAGCATGCAGTTAGCACAAGAAGGGCTCATAAATACATGTTACCCTAAATAATACTGTTGTATAAATATTTTTACAGTGACAACATAGAAAATGCTCACTTGGGAATCAATCAGTTAAACCCCCATCTTCACAAAGTTTATGGAAATGATGCATCATTAAGTGCCGACGCAGAGCGTGGAATTACTCTCCACCTGACTTCCCCTGCAGACTCCCACAACTTTTTAGACATTGTTACTGCTGCTGTTCTCACGCTATTTGGTGTTCAGAGAACTGATTACCTTGTGACAAAGAAAGGATGAGAAGCATGGAAAGGTTTTTAGACAAAGAAAATCTGGACTGCTTGGCTGAAGAAGGAGACAAGTTGAGAAATGATAGATGCAAATAGATTAAGTTGCTGTAATACCACCATTAACTTTTAAAAAAAACCAAACATCGAACTGGAATGCCTGAGTTATAGCAGTAATCTCCTAAATTTAGCTGGCATTGCAAATAAGTGCTATACCTTGAAAGCTACCACTGTGACTGACTTTTAAAAATTCTGTATGAAAGCAGGAACTTTAATGCTCTGTGATCTCCTGTATAGCTTCTAAAGCACTAAAAAAATATACTTAATTCTTTTGAAGGTACCTGGAATGAACAGTGTGATAGAAAAGGAAATATGAAGTATACTTTTCCATAATTTTCTTATATTAATTTTCCTCTGGGAGAATCCTTAATCACAGCATTCAATAGGAGCTTGCACACTAAAGCATCTAGAAGCAATGCACTACTGTGGAAAGTTGACTGCTCATCCACGGAACCGGTGTGAGCTGAGGTGCAGGTGCTGGCTCCTGTTCAGAGCACAGTACTGGAAGTGCATGGATTGTCACAGGCACTGCAGATGAATAGGAAGATCATGTATAAATCACGTTATTTGAGTCAGAGGTCTCCAGGCTTTAGAGAATACCCCATGATGCATTTGCTCCACAACACAAATATTAAGTGCAATGAAAGTCCATCAGAGACTATTTCTGAGGAGTAGGCTTACAACTCTGTGCTTCAGCTCAAAGTAGGAAACTGTAGTGTAATCAGCTACCACTGTACAAGTTTATTTCTGGTCCTCGCAATTTAGATTAGTTCATGCCTCTATAGGATTTCTGTCAGACACCCTGGTTACATGTGAGTCATTGCTCTGGAGAAGGGACCATGCACTCACAGATATCCGCATTTATCACGGCACAACACCTACAAACGCTTAGGTCTGCTGTGAAGGGCAGGAAGCAGCACTGATTTACGTGCTATGAACTGAAAAGAAACATCATAAAGGCAGTATTTTAAACTTAAAATAATGCTATTCTTAGCTGGCAAGACTGGTGATTTTGATCCTTCTCAGATACACAGCCAACAGTGAGCTATGTGGCTGCACAAATGCCCCCGCTTTTCTCCTCTCTGTTAAATCTGTGATTTGAATGCACACTCCAGTCCTCAGGAACATTATGTAGATTTGCAAAACTTTCGGAAAGACTTCCTGTCCATTAGCTATTGGCTGCTTTACAAAAATGCATAAAGATAGCGTTTCCCTCTCGTAACAGATGTAAGCTCCTTGCACTGTTGTTCGAACTGCTTGAAGAAAAGCAATATTCCTTTTCTCTTTTTGCTGAAATAGTGGCATCTCTCAACATAAACTGAAAATATACTTGGAACTTAATTTGATTCAGCTCTCAGAATTTCACACATGAGGGATGAACAAATGAGGATCAGCTTTCTGTAATTAGTGAGGCATGTTAGAAGGGCCGCATCCTGTAAAGTTTTCTGTGCTGCAAATTACTTGTTCTTGTAGTACCAAGAAGCACTCAAGATCTGTGTCCAGTTCTGGGCCTCTCACTTCAAGAAAGACTTTGAGGAGCTGGAACAGGTCCAGAGAAAGGCAACAAAGATGGTGGAAGGCCTACAGACTAAGTCCTATGAGGAGTAGCTGAGTGAGCTGGAGTGTTTAGCCTGAAGAAAAGGAGGCTCAGGGAACACATTTTGCCTTCTAAGAGAACCTGAAAGGAGGTTGTAGTCGGGGGGGGTTGGCCTCTCTCCGAGGCAACCAGTGACAGGACAAGAGAAAATGGCTTCAAGCTGTGCCAGGGGAGGTTCAGGACATCAGAAAGAATTTCTTCTCTGAAAGGGTGGTTAAGAATTGGGAAGGGCTGCCCAGGGAGGTGGTGGAGTCACCATTCCTGGAGGTATTGCAGAAACAACTGGATGTGGCACTTAATGCCATGGTTTAGTTGACAAAATGGTGTTTGGTAATAGGTTGGCCTCAATTATCTTGGAGGTCTTTTCCAGCCTTAGTGATTCTATGATTCTATTCTATCTGGTTTTGAAATTATTATTTCTGTTGTCATTCTTGAAGCTTATTTGGAACAGCTTCACTTTTTAAATTAATGAACATACTGTAGAAATTGTTACCTACAGTGTGAGCAAATTCCTGTATTTTGGTTTCCAGTTTATGTTCATCACAAATGAAGAGGGAGAAAAGTAGTCCTAAAGAGCATTTCATTCTGATTAAGACTTGGAAGAACTCTAAGCGTAATTTAGAGCATCCTAAAGGCTGTTCTAGCTTGTGTTGATTACACAAGTCCCAGCGTTCTGACTGGAACAGTTTTTCTCAGGTCTGCTCCATGTCCTCCAGCTGCTGGCACGGTCCATCTCCTGAATAAGCCTCTGAAAAAGGAGGAGGATCAAAGAGCAGATGGCATTGAGCTCATTTTGCCAGTCCTCTGCCACTGGAGTGTTTTTTCCTGTGTCAGTAAAAGTCCTCTGGTCCATCCTAAAGCCTGGTTGTTTTTGTTTTTGGTCTACTTAACATGGTAAAGGCAGTATGGAGAAACCAAACCAGGGTCTAGGTGCTTCCACAGTGACTTCAGTAGGCTTGCTCCAGACTCAGAGGTGCTGCTGGCAGTGCAGAGAAGCCCACGGCAGATAAAATAGGTGGTTTGTAATGAATGAGGCAGAACTGTGCAGTAAGTCCTTCAGGGACACTGTGGCAAGTCCCAAAAGAGAAAGAGGTCTAATATCCATTGAAGAGTGATGATAAAAATAAATTTTGAACAGCTGCTCTCCTCACTTTGCACTAGACAAGGACATTTTTAAGGGTAGATATTGTTTAGAATAATCTAAAAGCTTCTGCATAATGAATTATCCACCTTTTCTGCAACACCCTCCAGAACAGCTACCCTGAGTTTTATCATAGGACTGTCCACAACTATTTTCCTAAAAAAAATTAGAAAATACATTCTATAGTTCAAAATGTGGACAAAGTGCTTTGACAAACTTCACAGCAAAGCAGGAGCAGGCTGCTGGGTGAGTGGTGACAAGGTGTTTCATAACTGAGGATCTGCAAACCCTTGCTGACAGCAAGATCAGCACAGCGGGACCAGTGTTCAAGGAAAGATATTTTAAGTCTGCCAGAAATTTTACGGCTCTTCTACAACCCAAATCGTCATAGAATCAGTTAAGGCAATTTTTATTTCTGAAGGGCAGCATCTGGCCTACTTGGCACACTTAAAAATTTCAAATGTGTATTTTTCAAAGCAAAAAGCGTAACAAAAATATATAATTCAAACTGGCAGAACATTATACTTTGGATGACATTTTGTAGTTAATAACAAATTTAATATAGCATAAAGTGTACTTCTGCTGCACTTCAGCCTGGTGCAACCTAGAAAAGCATCGCACAGTTTAGAACAGGCACACCAAAAGTTCATCTCAAAGAGGTGGTGCAACCAGGCTCTGCGGCTCTTGCAGGAGCAGTAGCTTCTGCATTATTGCTAGTGACTGGTTTTAGCATTTGATACTTGTAAATGGACAAGATTCTGAAATCAAAAGGGAACGTGAGGGGTAACACCTTGGTCATGGCACTGCAAAATTTACACTGTAGTTTCGTCTGTTCACAAAATCAAAAGGCTGTACAAACTTTAGAAGACTTGTACCAGATACACTGCATGGGATTTTGACTCGTGTCCTCATTCACACAGAAAGCCCTCCCTGTGGCTGAACCCGACCTTGCCTGGTGCAGGACTGGCTCGTGCGTCATTCAGCCCTTACGTTCCCCTGCCCCGCTTTGCATTCGGTGTCACTTACACTTTATTTTCCTTTCACCAAGTGCCCAAACATAATCTGGGCATGTCTCGGAGAGCTAAGCTGTGCCTGAGCAATGCAACTGAGCACCAGCTGCCTTTGTTTGTCCTCAAGTACCATGATACTCCTCCACTCAGTGCATTCTGGAAAAATCTGAGTAGCCCCTCACTGTGCCTGGGAATGGCCAGACCCCGGGATGTGTACGCACACCGCAGGCTGGAGGAAAGCCAGACTGGCTAATTCCTCATTTGTGTCGATGTAGTTAAGCTTCTTCCTAATGATATTTTGACCTGGGTAGAGAAGAGGAGCCATATGGCATCTTCCACCCCTGACAACAACTGCTGTTAGTGCAATCAGCACATTACCTAGGTGATTTGTTTAGATTCAGCTGTCAGTAACTTGTGGCAAACTCAATTATAATTGTGTATTAGGCAGGGTCCTAGTAGAAACTGGTTTCATTTTCATATGCCATTTCAATTGTATTTTCTGCCACAACCTTGCTTACAGATGAAGTGTTCTGACTAACTGTTCCTCAAGGTCATTGCCTTTCCCACCTTCTAATTCAAGAAGGGAATTTGTCTAGCACGGCACCCTCAAGAAATCAGAGAGCTTCAGCATCAGCCAGAGAGCCATGCAAAAATTTCAACAAAAATAATGCACAATCATCAGCCATCAGTGACATGCCTAAGTCACCCTTCAGAGCCCCACTTTTTAATTGCTTTTGACATCTGTGTTACAATTATGCTCCAAGCTATTTAAAATGGTGGCAATGTCTTTGCTTAGTTTTGGGCAATATACAGCCCAGTGCAGCACCAGGTGTAACTAAGGGCTTTGAAAGTCACAGAATATTCGGAGTTGAAAGGGACCCACTAGGATCATTGAGCCCAGCCCTTAAGTGAGTGGTCCATATGGGGACTGAACCCACAACCTTGGTATTATCAGCACCATGCTCTAACCCACTGAGCTAATAAACCACTATTTGTTTTTGCAATTTGCTGTCCTTGGAGGTAAATGATGGTTCAGGGAATGGCTCTGGGTTGCAGCAGCACTTGAAGGTGTTTATCATGTAGGTTTTCTCAAAAAACATTGATGCAATAATGATACTGGTTTAAGTCCTTTAAAATTCCCCATTTCCCCAGACAGTATCCTGTGTTTAGTAACAGGATGAAAGAGCTCAATACTGCTAACCCCCATCCTGCAAAATTAACCTTCCCCCCTGTGGACAGAACAGTGATATCCCCTCCTTTTTACAGTATAGATCTCTGAATCAAATATTAATGCTAAGCATAATGTAAATGGGTTTATAAAGCTTAGAAAAGAGAGAAACAATGTTGATAATTATCTAGGGCTATACTATTTCTCAACTTTACTGCATTAACATGCTAGTTAACAGAGGGCATGTAGTTCTTAGAAGCCTACTCCTCAAGAATACTGAATGGCAAAAAGATTATAGATGCTGTCAGATCACTGCAGTTGATTTACAAACTTTTGCTTTTGAACCATAACCTCAGAACAGGCAAAAAGATTGTAATAATCACAAATAATGATCAAGAATTGAATTATGGCTTTGATAAATACTTTCAAAATTGCAATGATAAACAAATTAGCACCCTTTTACTATGCAGTAAATAGGCACAGTTCACTATTAAAAGAACAAAAGGATGTAATTTCTGTAGGTATTTAAGGTAAGTGTGGGACAAAATACAGAGCAGCAGACAATGGAGACTTAATCCCAAATGAACACTATTAGTATCATTCAAAAATTCAGCAGTTCCGTGAATTGTCTCATCCCCTGCCTGGAAATGGAGGAGACCAGAATGAGATGCAAATCAGTGCGTTTATCTAATGAATAATGCAAATGAGTGCTCCTCTTATGGCATGGCAGTCTGCAGGAATCCTCTCTGCCTCACCTCACATTTCGTGTGGATTTAAGCACCATGTGTCAGAAGAAATTAGAGAATGGAATTGCCAAGAAATGACAAAGCCTTGGAGCCCCAAGTCAGTGCAGACAGCAAGGTACATTAAGATGCATAGTAGGGAGGAGGAGAGAGCAGACATCTCATTAAAATGAAAGTGTTGCTATTTTCCTTCACCTTGTTAATCGAGTTGTACGACACTTTAATCAGCAATTATTTGTGTGGCTACTAATTAGAAACATCCTCTAAAATGATATCAAGGTGGGATCTCAAAAACTCGACAAAATCTTTCAGTTTGGCTTTTTTTTAATGCTGGTGCTATTTTATCTCTGATATCAGTTAACTGCATCAGCATTTTTCTCATAGCATCACAGAGCATACTGCATCTTATCCATTAGTCACAAGCCTTGCTGTAACTTTCCCTTAGCATCTAACATTACCCTCCAAAAATATACTCAAGCAAACAAATCTAAAGGCATGCAAGCCCTGAAAATTAACTCCTTTTTTTTCCCCCCAATCATATTTTGCCTGAATGCATACGTGATTCAGAATCCAGGATAGATTTCATCTGCTTCATTAAAACATCTTAGCATGCAGACCAGCTATGCTGCCACAGCTGGCATCAAGTCCCTCCTCTTCGTCATTGCATTGCGTCCCCAATCTGGGAATTTGTGAAACTTTATGCTTTTCTGACTGGTACTCTTTTAAAATACAGAGCTGGTACACCCAAATGAACAAAGCCACTTGCTCCTTGGACAACTTCTTAGTTATCAAATACAGAGTGCTGACGGAGGTGCCCAACTGTGAAAGGATTTGGGATCCCAAGAATTTGGGGTGCCGGGAGAGGATCTCCCCCCACGGAGATGCACAGGGGATGCACAGAGACCAGAGGTCTGAGGATGCAGTTTGGCCAGGTTCAGTCAAGTCCAGTTTGGGGTGGAGGGAAATTCTACTTGGAAGGAGAAGAGCACCTCGAAGTTCTGAATAGTAAAGCTGAGAACTTAATGCAATCACAACTAAACTTTGGGGTGCCCATTGTATACAACATGCCCTTATTGCCATGTACCAATGGGTCACTGAGCTTTGTCAACCAGCAGGCAACAAATTGGTGGTTTAATTCAGCAACACATCAAAGAGATAAATCTATGTATTAAGCAAAAGAAGAGATTAGAGGTATCTTACTACATGTACTTCCAGGAAATGTGAAAAAAACCCCCAAAAAACAAAACCAAGATCCAGCCCTTTTTTCTCACAAGCTGACAAAGACATCATCGTTATTTATAGTTGCGCTTCAGTTCATCAGTTGGAGGCACACTGCAGAAGATGCTAAAGCACTAGCGACATTGCTACTAAATTAAGAGCTTGCAGTTTCTTTATAATAGTTGAAAGCAAAGCTATTTCTCCATTGGGCAGCTTGTTGCAAACTCCACAATACTGGGAAAAAAAAGGTATATTATTTTGATGGATTTTCTCTCAGGTCAGCCCTAGTGAATCGAGGGGGAATTGCCTGGGATGCAGGTCTACAAGGAATTTGATGTGAACTCCATGAAAATGTAACTTGCAATCAATAGCATTTTCACTCTCTTAAATTAGAAGGACACGGGTAGGTTCTCTGCTCCTGTTCCTGTTGGCAGTTACCATGCCAGAAATATACAGAGAGTTTAGGTTTCTTGTAGCAAGGGCAATGGTAACTATAGCAAAAAAAATACTGTTAAAGCAAACTAAGCAGTTGATTTGAAGCAGGGAGACAATTAAAGCACAGCATTTCTGAAAGAGTAATAAAAATGTCACTGCAAATGACAGATTGTTACAAGTCCTTGGCTTCTTCCTAGCACTGCAATAGAATACGGTGTTAAATCAGTTCCCAGAGATTATCAGTGGTATATGTTATTTTCCCGAACTCAAGGAACTCAGTATCATTTCATAAATCAACTGCATGTTAAAATTAGATTTTTTTTTACAACCTTAGTTCTGTGACCCTTGCACATACAATTAGCAAAGAGAATTATATTAAAAAAATAGCTGAAACCTGACTCATCAAACTTGGAAAAGCTAAAATCATTCCACCAAAAACCCAAACCAAATTAGAAAATAGCTCTTTTCTATGGCTTCTCAATGCCTGTGAGTTACACTGATTGCAGAATGAGATGCTGAGACAAAGCTATTGTAGGAATGGACTCTCATTTCTCATTAGCCTAAGGCTCTGTAAATTACCTGTAAAGTGTGCCTGTATTTTGTTGTGCTTACTTTGTGTACTGCTTTTCTGTGTAAAGCATTAAGAAACCTAGGTCAGAAAACTATAAGAAATTAAAGCCAATAATAACTGAACCCAACTACCTGGCATGTGAAGATCTCCAAAGTGCAGGCTTGAAATAAGTTTCTGTGTTGTCAGGTACACTGGTACTGTAGGCTCAATTACAAGTTCCTCTGTCTCAGGTGTTTATGGGTCACATAATGTCTTCTAACAAAGTCTCTGTGACAACACTGTTAGAATCTCACAAGCATTTCTTATATGGCAGAAAGCTGATTTCTGCTGGAAACAAATTATCCAAGAATCCTTCAAGTTCCACACAGAAATAGGAGGGATCTCTGTTACCATCTTCCGACATGCAACATTGCTCTGTGCTTCTCTGCATGGACAGGGGTTGCTTGGGGGGGGGGCTGCAACACCTCCTGGAGCACTCTGGTGCGTGTAGGATACAGGGCAGGGTCTGCCACCAAGACCAGCATTCCCTTGTAGGCTCCTTACTAGCTCAGATGAGGAGGTTTATTGCCCTCTTCTACAGCAGCTGCCTTTTGCTATAGCTACACTACCCATGCTCACACGTGTTTCAGCAAAATGCTGTGCACCTGATCCTTGGTTAGGAGGGATAATTTTGAATTCCAAAGTGTTTCCAATTAATGATTTACTTCATCACTGTAAAAGTAAACTTGTTCTGCTAATCCTGCAAGGCTTCACGCAGCTCATAATTAACAACACAACAATTACTAACAGAATAAAGGCAGTGACAGCAAAGGCTGGCTCAGCATTGCCCTTACATCTGCTTTTTGTGGCCTTGGTGGTTGGCTAGGCTGAAAGACAAAAAAAAACTACTGTGGCTTGCATGACAGGCGTTGAGAGAAGCTCATGTACGGTGGTGTCATCAAGAAAGTGTTAAAACAGGTCATCACAGGCACAGGTGCCATTCATCTCTGTAATAATTTGTGAAGAACATAATTTTTTCTTGTTTCGCTCCTGTAAATCTTCTTTGGAGTTATGAGGACTGGCCTGGCAGGAGGAGGATGTTGATGGTTGCATTAGTAGGGCTGCAATGACCTTGAGGATGGGAACTAAAAAAAACCTGTCATACTAAGGTAAAATTCAGTGGTGCCCTGCTGCTGATATTTGTTTCTGATCTTATGCACACTTTTATCATTCCAAACCCATCACTTAGTAGGTCAAGGCCCTTGACAAGATACAATCACCAGAACAACGTACTTCAAATTCTTAGCCAGACAGTTATTGATTGGGAGAGCCAAACGCTGCCTGTAAAAGGGCTGTGCCTGCTTTCTCTGAGCTCCTGCAATATGTTTACTATCTTCGAGAGTGGGTACCTGGGAAAAGCGGAATGGTGAGCGGGTCCTCATCCACCAATCCACATTCCAACACACCCTTCTCCCATCCTACTGCTGAAATATTTAAACTTAGAAAACATTTAGAAAATGCTTTACCTGTACCCATCTAAAGTCCACAGATGAGGTCTGTGTGGTCTGTACCATTTCCAAAAAGAATGTTAACCAAAAAGAGTAGCACAAGTCTATGTGAGAGCAAACCCGTCAGCCCTGGTGGCTTCTCAAGGTGCAGAGCATTAAAGGTGTGACAGTAGAGGGATACAGCCAGAAGGAAGGCAGGCAGGCTCTTCTGTTCTTTGGAACAACTCCCCGTTTCTCTCTTCAGTCTTTGTTTTCTCCTCCATTTTTGAGACAGGGAGAGAGGGGCTGGCACCCAGGAGGGCTGCACGGACTGCACAAGTGGCAGATGTGTGAGAGCTGCCTGCCCCACCATCCCATTAAATGCGCATACACCGCTTTACACCAGCTGAGGACTTGTAAATTCCAGAAGTGGGGAAACAATTGTGTGTATGGCTTCAAAAAACCCAAACAAACCCCATGTTGTATTTCAGGCATCAGTCCACTGTTTAACACTGAAAAATGGCACACTTTCTGTCAAGGCTTAAAATTTGACAAAATGTTGTGCTGAAACCCCCACCTTTTCTGATTAACAAAGGAAGGACAACTGTTGTAGTGTTTTTGGAGACCTGTTTTTAAACTTATAAAACTTGAAGTTCATGATTGATGATGCTTAGCTAATGTTCGAGTGCTACAAGCAATGATGGCGCAGTTACGGAGAACTACGGAAAGATTAGTCAATAATAGTCTTCTGTCCTTTTCAATTATTTACAAATAGTCCATGAGATGCATAAAGCCAAAATAGTACATTTTAATATGCAAACCCTGTTATGTATTCTATATATATATATATAATAGCTGGCACATTCCAGCTAGGTGGTCTAAAATATGCTTTCAGTGTATTCTTGTATGCCCCAAAACTGTACCCAAGAAAAGATGGATAATGTCCTATTATCCAAAACCTGTTTTGTCACTAGGGACAAAGAACCTTGCACTGGAAGCTCACAGTGGCTCAAGTAATCCAAAACCCAGCACCAGTAAAACGATTAAAGAAGATTTTAAAACTCAAAAAGCTGGAAATAAGTAAACTTCAGTGAAATTGCTTCTAACAAGAAAAATATTAGAATACAAAGGCATACAGTTAACTTTACCTTTATTTAAGATGATTTTATGGTTTCCAGTTGAGAGTTTCAAACTGGTACAGTGCAGAGGATAATGCTAACTACTAAGGAAGCAGTATTTTGTCGCCATCCATTGCTGTCAGTAGGAGTCCTTCTGTTGCCTAACACAGGACACGTTAATTTCAATGGAAGATCATATTTTAAGTCCTGTTGATGTAAAGTCAAACACTAGCTCTTAGGCATGAAATATACATGATGAGTCACTTCTAATTTCCTTTTAGTTATTGAAGCGTATCTTTTTTAAAAAATCAAAGCCACTGCTTCAGATAACAAAAAGCCTTTATGTTCTTAACATTTTATTTTCAAAGGCTTATTCCACTTCTTTTTCAGGAAAACAGGGTTTTCATCTGCAAATGGTTGGCAAAAATTTACCCCACAAATTTAGTGAGGAAAGCTACAATGCTTGAACCCCTTAAACCCGTTACTTAACGTGTCTGGAAGTCTGAATCAACCCTTGCGAAGTGAGACACCTTGCTAGGATATTTCTGCAGGCTATCCCTACAGTATTCATACCACTTGGCAGATCCATATGGTCAAGGAAGCCAAGAGGCATGTCAGTCTGGAAGCCCGTGATAAAAATAGATGAGGAAAATAGCACGTGTAGAAAAAGTTGTTTTAGCCGTTAGAAAATTGCATTCTGTACTTTTTTTTCTGTAGCTATGCACGTTGCTGTTTTTAGAGGATGAGGGCTTTTGTGTAGTTGTTTGCTATTCCTCTTTATTTATTTTTTACCATCTCCCCACCCCCAGTCACTTCTAAATGTCACCCACAAGTAGCTCTGTTTCTAGTTTTCACTGGAGGAAAGTGTCTTATGAGCAGGTGTAGCTGGTAAAAATCAAATTGATGAGTTAAAATGTGGCTCTTGACAGTTTTACAGATAAAAACCTAAAATGCACCAAAGATGTTGGAAAGACACAGCACGTACATGTAAGAAAATGCTCCTTTCATCATAATGGTGTCTTCTTTTAGAGGTTTTACAACTACTAAGCTATAAAAATTCTCTCTGGGCTGAAGCCTGACATAAAATATCCCTGATATAGTACAATTTCTTGCTTGTAGTAAATATAATTAAAATTCATTTGCACCCTTTTCTTTCCTCCTCTCTTTTTATTCCTAAATTCCATATAAACAATCTGCCTAAAGAACTAGAAGATGAGAAATAAAACCGTTTTCCAGAAAACACAACACAACAAACATCAAAGCTACATGAAATCACTTATGCATGTTGCCAAGTCAGCTCAATGCCAAGAATTTTTGTGTCCTTAGCTATATTTGTACGTGTAGATCAGGATGATGTCACTGTAAGTGACCTGTGAAAACACCAGGTTCCATACCTAAAATGTGTATCAAGAGTCATTTTTTCTACAAGGAAATCGGGTACAGAGCTACCTCCTATTTTTTAACTGGGGAGATTAGCATTCCAGTGTACGCGGGGATCTGCATCTCATCAGTCAATGGCCGTAAGAGTATCTGGGATTATTTTTTATTTTCATATTCAGGCAGGACTTAATAGGCCTTGAAACAAGTCGAGAAATATTTGGATTAACAGATCTCTCACCTGGTTTTAGCTACTCTTAAATAGATATGTTATTTTATGTATTGGAAATGGCAGTTTTGGCAAAACAGCATTGGTATTAAAAAAAAAAAAAGTGGCAGCGGTACTCACACTAAAATTGACCAGCTCCCACAAATTCAGTCCTTTCTAAACTCTGTGGGTAAAAATAAGTGACAGGTTTTAATCCTCGCATAATAAGATGGGTAATTTCCATACTTTGTCAAGAGGGATTGGTAATGCCTGTCTGTATTTCTCCCCATCTGCTTCCCAGCATAGAGCACAAGGGATGGAAGTGCAGGTTATAATCTCAGTTTGTACATTTATTTTTTCTTGAATGAATGAAGGTGATTTGGATTGCATTAGGACTGGATGCTTTATAAGTAACATAAATGTCTAAATGTTAAAATTGTTACTTGAGAGTCAACTTACTGATTTCTGCCTTCTCGAAGGACTCTGGGGAGCCCACTAACCAGAACGGTTGTCCTGAGGTACACTAAGTTTGTATAACTCTCAGTTGACTTCACTTGGCTTTGTTTCAACAAGATGCTTACAAATGGAAATTTTAATATATGGAAGTGCCTCAGGAACTTGCATTTGGTTTCCAGTAATTCTTAGCTTTTACAAAGCACAAGCTCCGCAAGAAAGAAACATGAAACTCTGGGTTCAGAGACGTACAGGTACTAAATGAAGATGGAAAAACATGTTTATCCAGATAATTTGGACAAACCTGAGCAGCATAAAACTATCTCTGCTCCGTTCTGCCAAGTAAATCCAAAATTCACGCTCTGAGACTTGTCCATCACAGTGGGAAGAAATATAATATCATGCTCCTTGTACAGTGTCCTCAGCCTAGAAAGCCTGACGCTGCACAGCTCCCTTGGGAGGGCAGGGCATTGTGCCCCTGACCAAAATGTGCAAAGGCAAACCGAGGGGGCAGTGCTGCAGCTCCGCTCCTCCAGGCTGCCTGTGTGACACCAGCAGGCTGGGAAGCAAAGGTCACTCTGCTGAAAGTAGGATTTACCATCCCGGAAAAAATTCTCAGTTCAGGGTTTCTAGCAGAGGAGAAATGGGGTCACCCAGCTCTGCCTCCCATCAGCCCAGGAGGGATGTGCTGTCCTGCCCTGGCCGAGGAGCACTGTTTGGGATGTGCTGCTGGACTGCACTGTCTGCAGTAGAGAGCAGCAAATCTTGTCAGGAATCTCCCTGCAGTGAGCCACAGGCTCGAGATCACCTCTGCCTCAGCAGCAGCAGTTCAAATTACAATAGGTTGCTAGTAAATATTTTATTTATAAAGTAGTATTTTTTACTTCACTAAAGGTGCTGCTGAGGGGACATTTCTAGTCCAGCTGCATTGAAAGCAAGCCATTCACTTTCACCAAGGATGCCTGGGTATTTATTTTATAGTGGAAGATATTTATTTCTTTATAAAATTGGTGCTACTGGTTCCATACCCAAACAAGGCCAAAACTCCAAGTTCTCACAGAGTACTTGGGCATCTCCCCCCAGATACCCACCTTGGTGCTTTGGGGGGGCCAGGGAGGGGGGGAGCAATGGAGGGAGACACCAGCTCAGGTATTTTTAAGAACCTCATCCATAGAGCCACAATCTCCCCCGGCATGGTTCCTTGCTTTTTAAGATCAATTGTTATTCAAGTAAGTGTCTAAAAATATCTACTATTCCCAGCTAACTTCAGGGGAAAAACAAACCAAACTAGAAGAGCAAGTAGCAAATGGAATAAAGGCAATGCTAGAAAATGCTTAACAGCTGCTTTTACAAAGTGTATTTATAAAATAAGCATTTTCTTAAAAGGATGCACTTCTACACATACTAGTGACGTGCTTTAAAACTGCAACTGAAAATATGTAGAAGCTCTTGATTTTCTTTAGGAACCCTGTTTTGCTCGCAAATATTTTTAACAAATGAAGTACTTTGTGGGCGTGCTTTTGTTTTGTTTAAGGCTTGAAAACATTCCAGTACCCAAAGTGTAACTGAGGAGAGGAAAAAAAAAGCAACTGGACAGAGTGTTGTTAATGATTTACTGGAGAATCTTGATGTGTGATAATGAATAAAATGCAAATCTGTTTTACTGCCAATCCTCAGTTTTGATTTATGAGCAATTATTAATTTTTAGATTGCTTCCAGTTGGAAGAAAACAGAGATTTTACCAAACTATTTTTTTTATTCCTGCTGTCATTAAGTATAACCTTTTTTTTTTATCTTGTAGGAAACCAAGAAATCCTTTCCCATGAGGAACAAGGAGCCTTTGCAGAGTGTGCAGCAGGCTGGTGTCAGATGCACAGGTAGGCTGGTGCTGACCAGCGGGAGGGAGCCGGGGCACAGCACAGGGACAGTCCGTGCTCCTCGGGTCCCCAGGGCACAGCACAGGGACAGTCCGTGCTCCTCACTGCCCCGGGGCACAGCACAGGGACAGTCCGTGCTCCTCGGGTCCCCGGGGCACAGCGCAGGGACAGTCCGTGCTCCTCGGTGCCCCGGGGCACAGCACAGGGACAGTCCGTGCTCCTCGCTCCCCGGGGCACAGCACAGGGACAGTCCGTGCTCCTCGGGTCCCCGGGGCACAGCTCAGGGACAGTCCGTGCTCCTCACTGCCCTGGGGCACAGCACAGGGACAGTCCGTGCTCCTCGGGTCCCCGGGGCACAGCACAGGGACAGTCCGTGCTCCTCGCATCCCTGGAGCACAGCACAGGGACAGTCCGTGCTCCTCGCGTCCCTCGCCCCGCTGGCTGCTGAGGGGCTGCGAGAGGGGCTCAGCGGGGCTCGGATGGGAACAGCCACAGCAGTGGGGGCTGAGCTGTCCTGCCCTACTGGGGACAGGCCAACGGGCAGGGGCTGTAGCTCACAGGTCTTGGGGTATTAGAAATGAAATGAAATGTTCAGTAGATTAAGAGGAGGCACCATAAAATAAATAAAATAAAAACCCCACTCCCTGAAGGGTTAGGTGTTCTCCTACAATGACAAAGAGACAGTTGTAATAATTATACATGGCCAAGGAATTCAAATTAGATGAATGCAGATGTTGTAAATAAAGTCTGCAATAACTTTGAGCTGTACATGCTTTAAAAATATACAACAATGAAAATCCACTTTAAACAAGACAGTAGCAATAGCTTCATCTTTAACTTCCTGTTCCCATTCTACCCCATGCCACGTAGTAAGACTATACAGATAGAATAAAAATGAAGGATTCTAAATTCTAATTTAGCCCATAAAAGAAAAAGCTTTTTTCTTAACAGCATCTCTTAATGATATTGCACAACACTCTTTTAAAATGTCTTACTTGAGAAAGTATGAATGCCAAAATGCTTTCAAAAATAATTTTTGTTTCACATTGTGATTTATCCATTACTCAAGAGTATCTGTTCATTTAATTATTTCAGTAAACATAATAATGGTATCACTAACTATGCTACACAGTACTTCCTTTTTTTTAAGGAATATGAGCCTACTTGTAATTAAAGGAATGCTATATTAATGATGCTGAAAGTCTCAGAGGGAAAAATTTAATGTCCACCTCATAATATTATGCCAGAATTACACGTGCAGAATACTTTTTAATAATCTTTGTTTCTTAATTTAGTTTTGATTGGCTATGAAATACAGGGTAGCACTCAAGGGCTCAAATTTCTACTGTCATCAGCATTTCTGCTCTATAAATTGTACAAATGCACAGGACTCCCATCTGCAGGCTCCTTTTCAAGCTTCTGTTTAACCTATGAAGGAAATTAGCTGCAGGTAACTATAATTGATGATAATTTCATCATTTTTTAGCCGTTGGGATGGTGTTACGATAGCTAGGTCTAAACACAAACAGAAAATTATATTTTCACGTTGCCATTTGAGCTGCAAACACAGGTCGGTAACACAAATTCGTCTCTAGTTTGCAAATTACAGCAATAGCCACTAGGAGTCTCCTGGTTAAATTCATAATGAATTTGCACAGTAATCCCGGCTCACGTTTGGGTGCAAACCCCCGTGCTAAAGGCTGGATTTCAGCAGAGGGGCCAGTCCATGTGCAGGGCAGGGGGAACGGGGGTGACAGGATCCCTGAGCTGTGAGCAGCATCATCAGGTTCCTGATGCTAGTACCAGGGATATAGCTGACAAATGTTTCAGAAGGAAATCCAGCAGCCACCTACACACATGTTCTGGTAGAGCAAAAGATGGTGACGGTCATGAGAAGTCAGATTTGTTTCTCTTTATGACTGGACAGAGTATTGTGGAATTGTTCTTACAAAGAGGGAAGTAGATTTTACCGACTGTTAGTTACTCCCAGGGATTTAAAGCAGATTTGTTTTGCACTGAAATGCTGCAGGCCACAAGAACCAGCACTGCCAGGTGCTAAGCACACTAAATTTGCTTAGTGTCTCTGCAAAGTGAAACCTGCAGTTCAGACCTGAAAATGTAAATAGCTTCTTTTTCTCCTCTCTCCTCCCAGGCCAGCTATGCACAAGCATATGGTGCCAGACACACTCTTAGCAATGCCAAATGCTCAAAGTTCATAAATTACAGACCTGCAGGAATGGGTCACACTGGCTCAAGCACTGTGGCTGTTCAATCCAACTCTGTGACTGACAAAAGATGTCCAAATTTCCTCGAAGGAATATCACAGAAAGCAGGCATCCACCTTCTGCCAGCATATGTACCTCACTCTAAGCAACTAGAGATTGCTTTAAAACGTACAGGGAAGCCAGAGGTGACCAGTGAGCCCTTTCCCCACAGTGTTGGTTATCCTGTAGGCAGGAGGAGCGCTATTTATTGTGGGAGGATACTGTCACATCCTCCTTACAGATACATGCAACTCCACATCTAGAAATTATAAGTGTTCACTGCTCTTAGACACTTACTTGTTTATAAGTTTCTTTTATGCATCTCTTCTCTTGAGCAAAAATCCTTTCTAAGCCATAAAAATCCTGAATGACTTTAAATATGATGACATTTAAACAAATAATAATTTGGAAGGCTATTTATTTGGCTTCTGCTTTTTGAGCTTCTTGGTTTCATTTTCAAACTTTTCCCTGCAACCAGAAGGACTAAGGAAATAAAGATGATGTTTTAAATGAAAGCTGAGAATCTCACATAATCATAATTGTAGGACTCCAGGGGTTTGAGGTTTCAGAATAATCTCAATGAGCTGTCAATATTGAATGTCACCAGAAACTATAATGTTATTCTCAGAATGCCTAAAAGCAACTGTGGGATAGTTTTCCTGCTGCATGCTCCCTGTAATACCTACAAATGCTGTTCTGGGGAGACACACTAAAAGTACCTGCAAGTGGTGAGCTGCCAAATGCTGGCTTTAGCTGCCAACTAGGGCTGTTATATTTTGCAACAAATTTACATATGTAAAGCCCTGTTATTCAGTCTGTCAACTAAACAAGCTCACTAAGTTAAAATTCATCATGGACTCGTAAGAACATTTAATTCCATGGGGAACATGCAGAAATAAGTAGGGGGCCAATTTAACCACTCATCTCTTCTGTATCGTATGCTTGCACATATTGCAATGCATGGCTGCGTTGTGTGTTATTGATTATTATCAGCTACTCTCACAGACTGCCTTAGATTCTACCATAATCTCCCAGCAGGACTTGAATGAAATTCTCAGTCTGGTTTGTTTCAAGGATCTAATCTATATTACACCGAAGGCTGACAGAGACTCAACAGCTAGTGCCTTAGTCCATTTGGTGAACAGAAAACTATTAAACCTGATCAGGGAACTGACATGCAAATAAAACAGGAGGCTGCTTCAACCTCCTTGTCATGCTGCAGAAGCAGACTTGGCTGCTCGATACCCTTGCTTATTGTTAGAATATCAGAAAAGACCCTGTTCTTCAAGTCAGTGTTAACCTGATTTCAATAACAAAACAGTGGTACAGGTTTAGCAGGCACATAGCCTGTACTTACAACAAGAAACCCAAGCATTTGTGTAAGCCAGTTTGGCACTTCACCATGCTGAAATGAAACCTTTGCATCTTTGTCACTTCAAATTTGGGATTTTTAGCACAAGAACATGCCTAACATGAAAGAGCTCTTTTTTCTACTGCCCACTTTCTCCAAGTATGTCAGTGCTATCTTCTTAACTCATTTTCTAAAACCAAAAGTGAAGACAAAAATAAAAGATCTCCTCAAAAATGCCTAAGGCTCAGCCCTACAAAATATATAAAACCTCATTTCGAAGGAAATATCTAATTCCTACAGGTAGCTATGGTACGGACAGACATGAAGCATTTTTAGGGATGAGAATGCTCTGCTGTGAGCCATGGGCAGTACCTCAGGAACGTCAAATATTTGTCATTTTCCTTATGTTTCAAGCAAGTCAAGCCATTACCAATGCATATCTAAATATAGTGTATATGTACAATATACATCTACAGTGGAAACAAACCCAACAGCGTATCATGTAAGAGTCAGTCACTCTACACTTGTGTAGCTAAATACTCTCATTCTGCGTGCTCTCTCCCCCTCTTCCCCAGTTACTCCTCTTTCTCTGCTTCTCATGTGAGGATTCTGGTGGCCTTCTGCATCTCACAAGCTTAAGCTGCAAGTGAGCTACAGCTGTAACCTCAGGTCATTCCCAAGCAAACTTTCATCCCACATCACAGCATTGGTGACCTTGTGCGGTCAAATGTTTTTGGGGGGAGTTCTGGCACAAGTTTAACACTTAGATTTAATCAAAATGTCTTTTGTTTGGTTGATTGTTTTTTGTTTAAAATCATTGTTCTAACTAGAGCTCATACTGATAATAAAGGCCTTCAGAAACGTACAAAATTACTTAAGATAAGAACTTCTGCAATGTTTATCTACACTAAAAGGAAGAAACAAATTTTACTGAGCAGTCTTGTTTGTTTTGGTTTTTTTTTTCCATTAAAAGAACAACTTTTTGCATTACATGATGAGTTACTAAATATTACTGAGTGCTAAATCACAGCTATTACTATTCAGAGGGAGAAAATATATTTCAAGATTAAGAAAAAGCCAGTAAGACAATATTATGTGGGGCATGTGACTTCTATTTGTTTTTAAACAGTGGCTGCTTGAAGTTGCTCAGAGGTTTAGAGTGTCAAAGCCATGTCAGCAGAGATGGATTAGTGGGCAGAGAGCAAGTGGTGCAGTCAAAGGTTCATAGTGAATGTAATTTATTCATGTAGCTCCGCAATTTATCACGTGGTTATTACCATAATGTACGTGGGAAGCAGCTGCATGCGTGCAAATAATGCCTTAAATGTATGTGTGGTTGGATCTGAACTCTCACAGAACAGCAGCGGTGGAAAATGATGCCACAAGGCATTTACAAGCAAATTTCCTTCCTGCGGGGATGCTGTCACCCAGCAATGATGATTTGTACACAGGCAAATATCTTGTAGACTTTTCTCAGTTGTGATAACCTCACTTACCAGAACTCATTGGTTTTTAAAACCTAAATAATGCAGGTAATGTGATGCATGTTTCCGGTGCTGTATTAACAGATGTAAGTATGCATGTTTTGTACCCCAAACTCATATTTTCTAGTCAAGGAACTCAGTATTTTCCACTCAGTATTTAACAGAAATATTCAGTGGCAAAGAAAAGGAATCCTCTGTGGGTGTGAGGACAAAGAAGTTATCTACAAGTTAAAGATCTCCTTTAACTGAAATGACTTCTCACAGCCTGATCTGTCAAACACTTGGGAGCAGCACAGCTGTAAAAGGCTGATATACATACATATATATATATGTGTGTGTATATATATATAGTGTCTGCCTGGTTTCTTATACCAATTATTTACCAAGCCAAACATTTCCAAACCCAGTCTATTTTAGGACCATGTAAAATAAGGAGCTTTGGTCTCTCTTAGTTTGCTTGAATGCCTGCAGTTCCAGTTAGGAAGAAAGCTGTCAGTAGTTGCTAGAGCTTGGAGGTGTATTTTGCTTTACTGTCCATATACACCTGCTGCAGCTCTTTGGGTTGCTGGGAAAACTTTAACAGCCCAGCTTCCACCACCATTTTTTAAGCTCTAGCAATCTGAGTTCAATTGGTCTCACTGTTTGGAAATTATGCTTAATTATGCTATGCTATGATGCTTTGAACTGATTTTAGTGGAATCGGTTCATTCAAATCTTTCTTGATCAGGAAAAGGCCACCCCAGTTACAGGTTAGCACATTAGAAGTTTTATGCTGCTTTCTTTTGATACATTAAAAGTTGATGTAGAGAGACAGTGAATTCAGACAAAGTCAAGTTAGGTCCTCATAAGCAGAATATCTCATTGCTCAGCTTAATGTACTGCTCACAGTTTTGTACAGCAGAACCTTTCACATTTGGAATATGATGCAGGTTTTCTTGGATAATTTCTTATGCGCTCTAGAGCTTCTATTTTGAAGCCACCTATGACAAATATATCCCCACTAATTATGGAAAATGAAAAGCTTGCCTTACCATTGCACAGAAAGTCTCAGGAGGATCTCCACACGTTATGTCTGGGGGATCCAGAGTCACTTTTACGTATTTGATCATATCTCTGGCTTCTGGCTGGCAGGCCATGTAATCCCATACTTTTCCTTCTTCCGTGTAAATCTGAGTCTTACACACGTCATAGTGTCCCCACACAGAAGGGTAGTGCTGCATCACGGAGGATACAGTAACCCAGAGGGCATGAAGTGACAGGAATCTTGACAAATACATTTCTAAATCCTTTTATGTCAGCTTCGTAAGGATGCTCAGTGCTGGCGTATGTGCAGTCTAGAGATTATATGTACATATACATGTATATATTTATAAAATAGGTTCCAACTCATACATGAAGCATTAGGACAGGATCTTTGTTCACTATGTTAAAGACTTTGGTAGAAGCCACCCAGGCCCTGATGACAGCCTTTCACAGCAATGCAGCACTTGTCCTTCGTCTTATAACTTATCTGTCAGGGCTTCTTGTAAAAGATGTCCAATAGCAGATAATAATTTGTGAAGTTGCAGGTCTTCAGCTACACTGTCGATAACCCTGAGTGATCCTCCGTGTTCAGGGCTAGCAGGGGATGCCCAGACACACTGATAAATCAGTATCCGAAGGAAAAGGGTGAGTGTCTACAGGCTGGTGTCTGTTTCCCATCAATCATTCTTTTCTTCTGGCACCAGCACCCTTTTAGAAACAATAAAAATTAGAGTTATTGTCCAAGAATCAATGCATTACAAATATACGATATGTTGACATTTTGGAGGTTAGATGCAATATAAAGCAAATTGGTATAATATGGATAACCTTTACTGTGGGTTCTGTGCTAGAATGAAGGAACTACCAAAAATCATTCACAGTGAAAAGTATTTTGACATGAAGGATTTAACTGTTCTCTAACAAAGACAGATTTATAATGTTCCAGGTGAGTTAGAGGTTCCTGCTTCCAAAACTGTATTTTCACCCTAGCAAAACTGGAGAGCAAACTACTGAACTCAGCCATGGCCCAGATGGTGCAGGCAGGCAGGGGAGCAGGCAGCCCAGCACAGCGGGGCAGCAGCAGCAAGGTTCTTTCATTAAAGTGACACAGAGATGGGTATCAGGGCTAGCAGGTGCTGGTAGTTTCTTGGCAAGAGGACCTCATGGAGCTCTAAAAGCCTTACATATTTCTTTTGTATTATTATTATTTTAAGAATAACAACGATATGGCAAGTACAATTCAATTTCCTTGACATTTCTCATTAGCGTTGCAAGAGCTTTGTTCCCTTTTTTTTCCTTTGAACTGTGATTTACTGACCACATTGATGACAAACTACTGATAAAGATAATGGCTTATTTTGTAGCTTACTATAGGGATGCTTTCCCCTCCTTATTTTCTTAGGTTTGAGGGTGGCTGTACCTGAGTACTCAGCATTTATTTCACAGCAGATACATGCGCTTTACTCGCTTCAGAAAGCAACTAGAAATTCCCTTGCTTTGTAGCACCTGAATCACATAATTATAGGAATACAATGCCATAGACAGAATGTTATCACAGCAACTTCAAATATATATTTCCTAAATAACACAGGTAAAGATCCAAATTATGTATGAGGAAAACTGCAAAGACAGAGTATGTACTCTGGACAGGGACAAGGAAAACCAGGGCTAGGAATTCCAGTGCATTTGTGTCAGCCTGTGCCTGGTGTCAGCCTGTGCCACCCGAGGTTGGGGAGCCAGGGCGCCAGGCTCTCGGCAGGAGGAGGTTTCAGCCAGACGCCGCAGCACGTCCCCATTTCCTTTGTCTGGATGCTGAAATCTAGGCAGACCCGTCGGACAGATGTTGAGAAACAACCATAAGTCGCCACTTCCTGCAGCCCGCTTTGCTTCCCAGCTTTAAATTATGCCCAGTGTCATGAACCCTCCTACACCTCACAGCCACGAGAAGAGGTATGTGACCTGGTAAGCTCCTTAACATGTCACGTTGGGAATAAGCATTTTCAAAACTTATCTTCAAAGCTATTCGCAAACAGCCTCCCTATATTTAAATAATGCTTCATCTTAAACTGAGCTAAACTACAGACACCATGAAATGCCAACAGATGGTTGAATTGTGTTTCCATAGCAAAGTAATTTACAATAATTGCTGTATGGACGTAAATGCAATTTTCCATTATATTCATTTTATCAAGTGTTACCATACAACTCTCATGTATTTTATCGGAATACACAGAGAATATCTGAATTCTCATGCAGTAACAATTCTCAATTTGTTCAAACATATTTAAGCTTCAAATCTGAATTTGACACAAAAGCAGAAATCTCTAAGACCAAATTAAATTTAAATCTTTTTAAGAAGCACGCTGTGTAGTAGTGTTGGTTTTGTAGCAACCTTACATTCTTTTTTTTTTGTTTTCAGTGGGAGTGTTTGCATATTATTTTGGAATTTGGTAATTCAGAGAACACCTTCCACGTCATTCTAAAGACACCTCTTCCCTCTGTTTCTTTTCCAATGTATATTACTATTTTGTAGGGGGAAAAACCCCATTCCCAAGGCCCCATAGCTTAGAACAGTCACTATGAAAAAGGGAAACAACTCCTTGCTAGAAAAGGCACCAAATTATTTTAAATCTATGGCAAATCAAATACCCTTTATTGGAGGTGGCTTGGTCATAGCTGGAATAAACAGTAAGTAAATATAATTTTTCTGTGTAGAAATAAGAAGTTATTGAGTTAAATTATCTTTAGACTGCAAGCTTGTATATTCGGCAAAAAAAAAGTTTGTTTTCTTTAATATCTTCCTTTCTAGCTCTTCAGTTGCCCGTAACCTTTTATAACTGCTGAGACTCAGATCCACTAATAAATAGGACTGGGTAGGACTAAATAATGTGAAGCAAGCCACTACCTTAACACACTGTGCTAAAATACTTCCCATATAACGAATTCTCATTAAAGTAAGCCAGTCATAATGATGGTCATTACACAGAATTATAGACTATAACATCGATTGAATTTAGTGCACTGACAAGAAAAAAGTGCAGAGGAGTGCAAGACATCTGAGCATTAGGCAGCTGTAGCAGTGTACGACAGACATTCCTGACAAGAAGCAGCCAATTATAGCTTAAATTTCTGGCATATAACCAGTTCTGATTAATAGTTTTCCATTACATTACAGACATATTATTAATGTATTAAAAATGTCAAGCTTTGGCAAGAACTAGTATGGCATGGCTCAGTTAGTCTGCAATATCTTCTTTTAATGAGCTTCCATTGATATAGCGAAAGATATTGACCAAAGCACATTAAGGATCATGTGCTGAGCACTGCCAGGCTTTTTTCTGACAGAGCTATACAATTTGTCTTGCTTATGTTTGTTCCTGCAGAGTCACTCATGATATGCATTTTACATTTCAGTGCCCTATTGCTAAGGACACATCTATTTGAATTATTTTGTAAAAAAATGTTTAGAGTAACATTTCTGAAGTTTACAGCTGTACCAGATGTGTCGTGATACGCCTCTAGCTGTGGACAACGCACAGCAATGGAGTTTTTTGTTCCCAGTACTGCCTGTGCATTTGACCTTAGAAAAAGGTAATCAAACAAATCAGGAATAACGACTGTCTGATGCCCTGATTCCCTCCACCCTGCCCTGCCTAGTTGCACACCCTGCGTGTTGGGGGCCACAGAGGTGGCAAAGAGGGTCAGCGTCCTTGCTGGCTGAGGGCGAGGGAACGGGAAACTGCTGGGAGGACTTCAGCTAATGTATGCAAAGCGTCCACAGCACACCGCTCCCAGCGTCTTCTGTGTGGGGCAACAGCGCTGGGAACTGCGGCACGTTTGGGGCCTTGAACATCCCCATGTGTCACACCCTCTGCAATATGGAAAACACTAGGAGGCACCGGTGCAGAAGGCCACATCTCTCTCTCTGCCTTCCCCTCTGAGCGCTGCTCCGTCTGCGAAGTGCCGGTCGTTCTGGCCACAAGTGAGTATGCCACAGCCATTTGAGAAGAACGGCATGCAGCTGACCCCCAGACTAAAATCAGCTGTGAGGAGGCTCTGAGCACATGCATCCCTTTCCAGGTGGAGAAGTCACACCTCACGCAGCGTGTTAATTCTGCAGATGGAGGAGACACCCCCTTTACAGAGTAGATAAAATGCATCTTGGCACAATCAGTGCCAGGGAAGAACTTCAGGTCTCATGAGGGCTGTTAGCAAACACTCCTCCTTTGCCTCCTACCATCACTATGAAAATCCACCCCCTTCCCCAGATAACTCCCTCGTCACAAACCACAGCGGCTGGATGCCCTGCATGAGCTCCCTGCTGCGCAATCACTGTGTGATCCATAGGGGTGGGCTCTGGGCCTCTCTCTTTGGCAAGCCACAGGAACGTGAAGGAGGTAATAAAACCGGAGTGACCACTTCTCACACTGACCATGTATTGGATCGAGTGTATCCCCCCCCCCCACCCCGCCACCACACACGAGCAGGAATGAGAGCCAATACCAGATATTACAGTGCACGGCAGCCTGAGGAGAACTGGCTCAAATAACCAAGCAAGGCAAGGAGTGCCGGCTGTCACCTCCCAACAGCGGCAGCTGCAGAACAGATTTTTCCAAAGGAAACATGTTTCAAGTTTGTATCCCTAACAGCTTAAGCAGATGAATGTATCCAATCAAGCCCAAGTAAAAAGCTCCTTTCCATCCACTCCAGTTATTAATTATTTAAAGCCAGTTTAGAACATAGGAAATAATGTGTACTAGAAAACAGAACTAACCCTCATGCAACTTACATTGACTAAACCTCGTGTTTTATACCATGCTACACCTGGGCAACGTGAGAGGCTGGTACACATACAAACCAACTCCTTTTAGAAAGGCTAAATTATTTACCTATCCAAAGAAGAAGGGAACCTGTATTTAACGATTCAATACACATTATTTCTGTCAATACTTGTATGAAATGCAGTATACTCAAGCAACTGCTTTGGTGTCTTTGGCCTCAAATGCTGTTCCAATCAAAGTTTAGGTTCTATTCTTATCCAGCTTATTTAACTATTTAGCAGAAAAAGATTTCTTTGCCTTGGGAGAAATTTTAAATGTCAATACCTATTGGCTAAAGAAAATAAAATACAGCAATCTGCTACCAGAAAACTGGGATTTGGCACTATACTTGAAATACTTTTGGTTTTCACACATTATTCTTTGCTGACTGACACATCATACTACCACTGCCATTACTTGCCAGGTATCATCAGCTGTCAGAATATGGAGTAAAAAGCATTTCAGCTATTTAAATTTTAGAGCCTTAGTACATAGCTGCATTTTTTCCTCTAGCATCTTTACGATTGTAGCTTATTGCCTTAAATATCTCTGTACCTAGCATTAACCTGTTCTGCAAGTTTTTCTTCTGGGAATTTAAGTTAGCATATGGGGCAGTTACAGGCTTTGGTTTTGTTTTTTTTTTTCAATGATTTTTCACACTCAATAAGCTGATACATGCTCATCACAGTGTATCCAGGGTATAGGGCTACAAAGCTTTCAAGTTACAGTGTGAGCTGATGACTTTCTCACTGAAAGTTCTTAGCCTCAAAAATGAATGCCTACAGGCTGCTGAATTTGTTCTGTGCTATTGCTGTAATTTACATAAATAGCTAGAAAGTCGGTGCCACTTATCAGTGTCAGAGGGCTGAGGGTTGAGGCAAAGTTCATAACTCCGTGAGAGCATCACCACTAACTGCTGGAAACTCTCTGGTAATCATCCTTTTAAGGTCCAGAAATATACCGGAAATCAACCTTTATTTTTATCACATGAAAACCACAAAACGAAAAAACCAAAACAAACTACTCCCACCACCACCACCAACAACAACAAAACAAGCCAGGGGAAGTTGTGCTGTGGTTTTCTTCCCTTTGACGGGCTTCCCAGGCCACAGCTTCTCATCCTTAACCGCATTGTCCTTAGGCAAGACAGTGACTTATTCCCTCTTTAAAAGCATTTCCACCGCTTGTTCCACTCACTGTCTCCGCTAACATCTCTGTAGAAGTAATGCTGGCTCCTACCACATCAGATCCGGAATAGCGAAAAGTTGATTGCAGAACAATAAAAGTATATTCATCAGAGGCCAAAACCGCACACGCACCAACTTTGAGAGTAGAAAAGCATCTGCTTTATCGCGTTTAGCCGATCTGCGCTGCTCACCGCCATGAGGGGTTTTCTTTGGGGGTTCTGTGTGCGTGTGAATGTTTAGAAAAGCCGCCTGCAATTTCCGATGCAAGGGAGGAACTGTTTCCAGGCTGGGTACCAGTGACCTGCCCGCTGCTCCTCGCCAGCGGGGCGATGCCCTGCGCCGCCTCTGCCTCTGCCCAACGGGACCGCCGCTCTCCCTCAGCGCCCGCGGGAGACTCCGCGCTGCAGGGCGGGCGCCGGCGCGAGGGACGCGCCCCTCCCTCAGGGCTCGCGCTCCCTCAGGGCTCTCCCACCGCCCGCGCCCCTTCAAAGCTCGGCGCGGCGCAGCCCGGCCGGGTTCAAGCTCCGGCTCCCGGTTCCGAGCTCCGGCGGAGGAGGCACCGCGCAGGTACCGCCCCAGCCCGGCCCCAGCCCCGGCCCCCGCGCTCCGCTCCGCGCGGGCGGCAGGGGGCGCGCGGCCCGCGCCGATCCGCCCGCGGTCGGTGGCCCGAGCCCGGCGGGGCGACCCCCGCACGCAGCCCCCGGCACCCGCACCGGCCCCTCCGCGCCGCGCAGCCCCCGCGCCACATCCCGCCCCGGAGCGGCCGGCGGGCTGTACTCACCCTGCGGGCTCGGGCCGCTGGAGCCTCACCGCGGGGCGGCGCGGAGCCGCCGCGGCGCTGGGACGCGCTGGGGCTCCCTCGGTGGCGGCATGAAGGGCCGCGGGGAGGGCGTGAGGAGGGGGGATGCTCTTCCCCGGGAAAGTTGCCGGTGGGTCACGGTGGGGCTCGGCGGGGCCGCCGCTGGCCCCAGGCACTTGTCGGCGTCGAAGTTTGGCGGGGCGCGGGCGGCGCGCGGCGGGCGGGCGGGCGGGCGGGCGGGCGCACTCCTCCGGCGCTCGGCGGGGCGGCGGGCGGGTCCTGCCCGCCGGGGCTCCCCGCCCGCCACCGCCGCTCAGGGCGGGGGCGGCCCCGCGCGGGGCGCCGGCGGCCGCGGCATGAGGCGCGGGGCGAGCGGAGCGCACCCCTGGCCGGGGCTGCGGCGCGGAGGGCTCCGGCGGTGCGGCCAAACTTCGGGGGTCGGCGGCGGCAGCGCCTCCTCACTTCGGAGCGACCTCCCCGCGACTGCCGGCGAGCGGGG
Source organism: Lycocorax pyrrhopterus obiensis (assembly GCA_014706295.1). Taxonomy (NCBI): domain Eukaryota; kingdom Metazoa; phylum Chordata; class Aves; order Passeriformes; family Paradisaeidae; genus Lycocorax; species Lycocorax pyrrhopterus. The sequence continues at coordinate 21,063,723 of JACSVZ010000013.1, read as the reverse complement.
CGGCGGCAGCTACCCCACCTCCGGGCCCGCGCAACGCGCGGCCCTAGCGCCGCCGCCGCGCCCGCCCCCCCCGCCGCCGCGCTCCCCGCCCCGCCGCCCCGCGGGCGCACCGCCGGAGCCGCCTGCCCCTCGGGGGGGCAGCGGGACGGGACCCACCGCCCCGGACCGAGCGGGAGCCGCCCAGCAGCCGGCGGGGCTGCGGCTGCTCCCTGCCCGCTGGAGTAGCCTTAATTTTCCCGTGTTATTTCGGCTTCAGCTTGGTAACGCACAGGTGGAGGTGCTGTCCGTGCTGCTGCCGTCCGCGCCCTGAGCCCGGCGGGCTGACCCCAGCGCCCCGCCGCAGCCGCGCTTGGCCGCGGGGACAGGGCAGCGTCCCGCCCAACTCGCCGGAGGGTCCCTCCGCAGTGCTGGGCACACCGGGGAGGCGCCGCTTCGTCTTCTGCCTACAGCACCGAAGTGCCACCGACACAGGGAGGGAGCGCGACCTGTGCCGTTGTGGTGCTGCTGTGACCGCCCGCCCCGAACCAGCCCTTCGGGGCTCCTGAAAGACGCGAAAACTCCGTCCCCGCGTTCTGCTGTGCTTCCTCCTTCCCTCCTGCACGCCCTCTACTTCTGTCGCTTAAACGAAAGGCGCACACACTTCTCCCTTTCAGATTTCTCCAAGCTACAAAACAGTATCTAAAACTAATAATGACTAGCGAGTCCCGTGTAGGAATTGTGCTTACTCCTGGCAACTACCTGGTTACTGAATTTGACCCACTGCAGCTGGCAGCGCTGGGCAGTGGGACACTGGCTGCATTGTGAACGCTCAGAAGCTGCGTTTATCGTTTGTTTGCGTGTTTTGCATGTTAAGAGGTGTTAAATGTATTTATGTAGGCAACAGTGCGATTGTATTTTGTTGACAAAATTTAGCGTTTTGCAATGCCAGTAGGTAACCAGATGAAATGAGGCAGGGGGTTTCTGGAAGAGTAAGAAATTTGTTCTCCATTTGAGCCATGGAATTTGGTAGGTTGTGGAAATAACTGGCAGGAGCCATTAGGAAAGACAGTTTTCTTCTTTCCTCCAAGCCAGGTAACCCAGCAAAGTAAAAAAGATGCCTCCTAGTTCCTCCCAGCTTTTGTTTCCTTGTGTGGGCAGTGGTGTTGGAATGGGCCTTTCCATTTATTCTCTGGAATCTCTGTGGCCATTTTAGTGCAGGTACCACATGCATGGAAAAGTTCTTTGTGTGGGAAAGCCAGGAATGATCAAAGGGGTGGGAAAAATCAGCTTCAGGGATTTTCAATCCCCAAAAGCAGTTCTTGCTTTGTTTGCAGCCTCCTAGTCCCTGAGGCGGTACAAAAGGATAGAAGATGGAAATCAGTAATTTTTTCTTCCCACTTGAACTGGAAGCATGTCAGGCATCGAGGCTCCATAGGGCCTTTTGTAAAGAAGAGGGGCAGAGTTTCACTGCAGTTGGAAGAAAAGGGTTGTTTTCCTAATTACTAGACAGATGGTGGGCTGTACAGCAAAGTGCAAGAGACTGTACACACTGAGCCAAGTCCCTGCAGTGGCACGTGCGGATGGACCAGCCCTGCTGCCTGTGGCAGCTGTGGGGCTCCTCTGCCTCGTGGTGCTCCAAGTGCAGTGGCTTTGTTTGTCTCTGGGCCAGGCTGGATCAGCTGTTTGCAGGTGCTGCAAGGGAAGTGGTTTGGGAGTGTTGGAGGAGTGTTCTCTTGCTTTAGACTTGAATTGGGAGAGGATGCCTTCTTTCCACGTGTGGAGAGCGTAGCTCTTCATGTCACAGTAATGCCACTGGCAGTGGTGTGCTTGGAGAGCAGAGCAGAGCCATACACACTGGCTGTGCCACATACACCTGCTCTGCACCTTGTGCTGCTCCGGTCACATGCCCTAAACTTCACCTGCAGGGATGTGTTGGAAGTTTTCTCTCCTCTGCACAGAGCCTTTGGCCTCTCTCCTGAGACCATTATTTGTCTGGTGGGACTGGCTGGCCACAAAGAATAAAGGCAGGACCAAGTCATCTGATATGTCAAACATCATTAAGTTCTTCATGCTAATGGTATTGGCCTCTTCTGCATCAAAGCTAGAGCAGCTGGTTTGAGTGCAGTGTCACCAAATCCGAGATCAGATGTGCCTTATTGGTAAAAATGATGGCCAAAAATCAAATCTACTCTGAGAATGTGGCCAAACTTTACAGCCAAATTTTAAGCTCACAAGAAAAAAGGGACCTGATTTAAATTCTTTGTCAAAGGCTGTTGAAAGGATGGAAAAGCAGGTGGAATTCAGCAGCTAGAGACTTGTCTGTGTTGTTTCGGTTCTTTTTAGAGTCATAAGCTGGAGTTAAAGGGAGAAGGGACAATGCTTTTATAACCAAACTGAAAACAGTGTGCCAATACCTGTATTACATTTCTGACAGCTCTTTTAGTAGTGAGTAGTGATTGTTCACATGTAAATGGACTGGGCAACTCGCTGTCACAGCACCTTGAGACTGGACTTCAGCAGGATTCCTAAAGCAGATTTGATATGTAGACAGAAGATAAGATTAACCAAAGTTTGAAAGGAATATTTAAAAACACTGCAGGTCCCATTGCCTGCCTTACAGGATTGGAAATTGACTAAAATGAAGATTTAGCCAGTTGCTAAATACCAAAGGATGGAAAGTCACAACACTGGGAAAGTGTTATCTTGAAAGTGCTTCCAGCAGTAGTTCTTATGTCTTCTCTGTAATAGCTGGCATTGGCCCCTAATGGAACCAGGGAAGGGGATTAATTTTTGATTACTGGCCTGAACATGGGAGCACCTATGCCTATTAGGACACTCCTTGCTACAAGGCATAATTTATACTAGAAGCAGCATAAATTGCTGGTACAGAAGTGATATCGCTGATTGCAAACTTTTCTGTGAAACACCAGCTGAACTGCAAGTTTTTAACCAAGTCCTAAATCTAAACAAGCTTTGCATGTTTTCAAGCTGTGGTTTGGCTATTTAGTGCATCCCCTCATGTGCCATTATGAATCTTTTATTACTTGCTGTAGTCCAAGTTGACCTCTAATGATACAGCAGAATTATTTTATTAGTGCCTTTCCCCACAGCAGAGTAGTGCTGCACTGAGCAGTAACAGAGTACCTGGCTTTGCCTGAAGTAGCGGCTGTCCCTGGAAATGTATCCAGAGACACAGGGAGCTTCCCTGCCTGAAGCTCAGTGTTTCAGTATGGTGGTATCTGAGGGCCACAGTGAAAAATGCAGGTGTGATATGATGCAGTGGCTCGGGCCTGGCCTCAAAACAGAGATGCTGATGATGGTGCGGCCAGTGCCCTGGCAGGACCGAGGAGAGGAGGCAGTGGGTGCAGCTGGTGGGGGCTGAGTGATGGCAGGGAGGGTCCTGCTGTGCAGAGAGCGGCTCTGTGCTTCCGTGCAGCTCTGCTCTGCGGAGTCACTACCTGCTCCGTGTGCTGCTCTGCTCCTCCATCTCACTGCATACATATTTCTGACCTCTTTTGCCACCAGCTGAAGGAGGTTTGGCAGAGCAGCAGGCAGAAGGTGTGGGAGACAAAAGCAGGAGTAATGCTAATTTGCCCCTGCCTCCCACTGCTGAGCTGAGACAGGGGTAGAAATGGCAAGAAACAGCAAATTCTCCCAGAGGCAGTGCTCGTCTGTCCACTTTATTGCTGCTTTGCCCCCAGTAGTTTAGCCTTCTGTAAAATCAATTGGCTGTCTAGAATGTGAACATTGGTCTGGGCTTCCATCTTTAGTGCCTCCAGTGCTTACAGCAGAATGATTGGAAAATTGTATTTAGATAAATGACAAAATCAAAAGGTTTCTCCGTTACAGTTGGAGTTGTTCAACCTGGAGAAGAGAAGGCTCTGCAGAGACCTTATAGCACCTTCCAGTACTTAAAGGAGACCAAGAGCAAGAGAGCTGGAGAGGGATTTTTTGCAAGGGATTGTAGTGATATGAAAAGGGGAAATGTTTTTAAACTGAAAGGAGACAGATTTAAATTAGGTCTTAGGAAGAAATCTTTTACTGTGAGGGTGGTCAGGCACTTTTCTTTCTGGGGTTTTTAGGGTTTTCAATCTCTGTCCTAGTCGATGATCGTGAGGCAGATGAGGGATTTTCGGACTGTTTCTTACAAACAGGTTGCCCGAAGAAGTGGTAGATGTCCCCTTCCTGGAAGTGTTCAAGGAAGAGTTGGATGGGGCTTTGAGCAACGCAGTTTAGTGGAAGGTGTGTTCCTGCCCGTGTTGGGAGGATTGGAACTAGAAACTAACCTGGGCCATTGAATGATTCTATGATTTGTACAGGCAGGGGGACAAATCCTGACCTCTGTTCAGCAAAGCGGTGAATACACAGACATCCCTATGTTGTGTTTTGACGCTGCTCGAGCTTCAATGTAGCTCAAGGGCAGGGGGCAGGGAGGCTGCTGAAAAAAAGTCACCCCTTGCTCTGAAACCCCCATCACAGTACAGTTTGTGAGAGGTATTCTCTGAGCAGGCTGAGTGACAGAACAAAAAAATGCTGGCAGCTACAGGTGCCGTGTTTAGACCACGGCTTCCATCACAGCACTCTGCACCAGCAGACCCAGCTTAGCAGCCCTGGGAAGTCCTAATGGAAAAGGCCTGTGGAGGCACGCCCCTGAGTAAGGTAATCTGGGCAGCCAGCTGGGAGTATGATGTTACCCTGATGAACACTACATCAAGAGATATGAGAGACATCCTACTCCTGCCTCCACTTCCATACAGCTTGGTAATGACTTTTTCTCCTTTGAGGGTAAGGAGATCTTTCCCAATGATGTTTCAGGGCTGAGAGCTTCTCTGAACAGAGCATGGGGGTCTGAAATCTTGAAGCAGAGTATGTATGAAATCTGGGAGAAAGACTACCTCATCAGCAGCGTTTTTCATTTGGCTGGGACTGTTTCCTGTTAGCAGGCTGTGGGACCCCATTACTCTTTCCTCAGGTCCAGGATAGAAAATGGACCATTTCAGGTCTCCTGGGAGCAGTGCTTCTGTAATTCCCATGCAGTTCCCCAGAGAATGCAGGCAAAGAATTTCCATGAGATGTGCCCTCAGTGAGAAGGAAAAGTCAGTTATTTTTAATACAAAGTGTTGTTCTTAAGTATTGTACTTGTTGATTCAGAGATGCATGTAAGTTACAGCCTGGATTTCCACTTGCAGACTGAAAAATATTTTGTTCTAATAATAAATACTGAATCTCTGCTGTTCCCATTTACATAACATACATGACACAATGTGTAAATCCTCAACAATATTTTTTCAGAATTTAGCAGCTTGTTTTTCTGCAAATATAAACATTTATTTTTGGTGTTAATAATTAATAATATGCCACATGCCCATAATAAATGCAAAATCTAATCTTGTATAGACATAAACGTATCTGCCAGAGTAGTCTTTCTGTGCTGTAAATGACTTTCACAGAGTGGCAGCATACATTTTTTTGTTTTGTGAACAGATATGTCATTAAATTAAATGTTTTCCTTTGCAATTAACAAATACTTCACACTTAAAAAAAAAAGAAAAATAGTTAATAGTTATTTTAAAAAGGGACATGGCTAATAGAAAAGTCTTTGCAGCTGTATCCTAAGCAAAATACAGACAGGAATGTGGAAAATCCCAGCAATGGAGGGAAGATCAGATATGAAAGTATCAGTCCTTTTCTGCAGCGAAAAAAAGGAAGTGACCTACTTGGGGTCAAAGTCATTCCTGCAGTTGTAAAGAGAATGGCTCTATGCTGTGTAGAACAACATACTGGAGTGGTGCAGGGCAGCAGATAGAGGTACACCCTTCTCTCACTTATTGATTCCTCCCTCCAGAGTCCAGTATTTTTAGGTTTCATCACTTCCTAGAAACCAGCAGTAGCTGAGAAACCTCCTGACAAATTCTTGGGGTTCTATTGCCGCTAATGGCTGTCCCACCTGGCAGCCGGGGTGCGGCCGCTCTCGGTTCTGCTGTGGCTGCTCTTCCTCACAGTGTGACTGCTCTTCCTCACGGTGTGAGCACAGCCGGCAGCAGCCGCTGGGCTGCAAGCTGTGCCTGTGCTCATGAGCCCTGGCTAACAAATTAGATGGTATTTTAGCACTGATTTCTGGTACGAGGTGCAATGGGGTTTGTCTCATTTTCAGGGAAGCCACATGGAACTGTGGTTTGCTAAACTGCAGAGGAAATAGCCATCTTTCCAGAGTAGGCTGAGCTGACTTTTTGGGAAAGGTAGTGATGTGCTAACACCAAAGGCGTAACAAAACATGTTAAGCCTAAGATGTTCTCTTAGGCTGTTTTTAAAGACTTTTTGTTTATAGATTTGTTTTGCTTTTATTTATACTATTCCAACCATTAACTCTTTGTTGACAAGTCATTGGTTGTGGTTAGTAGTGGGGGTGACATAAGGGTCCTCAGAAATTTGTCAAACCATCTAGAAAAAGTAAACCTTAATATTCCACCATGAAATAATGGATGAAAGAGATTTACCTGAAACGTTTTCGTGCTATCATTATGCATTCTGTAGAAGACAAAGACCATAAAAGTCCAGTTGTTATTCCTGAGCCAGCACTTATTAATCAAATGAAAATAAGGTGCCCTAAGAAGGGTGAGTGCAGAGTAACTGGGCTGGGATGACTCAGCCATCTTTACAAACTCACTAAATGGTATTGTCCAAGGTGCTTTGCAGGAAAGTTTTCAAAATTCCCTATTTTCTATATTTCTCTCTGCTCAGTTCACCTCTGTTTGGACACTTTTTCTGGAAACTCTGGACACTCTTTTCATGGAAACACATGGTCACGTAGAGCTTCACAGAGGCTCATGTTGCTGTAACTGAACCGAGTTCTGGGGGAGCCTACTTACCTGCATGGGTGATCCTAGGGTACAGCTGTCAATACAATTGATCCAAAATGTGCATAGCAAGGTTTTTTTGCACTTCCAAAAAGGCTTTTAAAAATGAAATGTTCTATAGAAATGGCCAGCACCAATGCAAGCTTCAGCCATTTTTCAAACATAATAGTAAACACAATATATTATAAATAGGAATAGATTATTTGTCAAAAAATATCGAGCCTGTTTTTGAAATGTAGGTTCTATCTTTTGATTCTATATTTTGAAAATATTTCTTGTACTTGGGCTTTTTTTAGCAGATAGACTTGTCAGGACTTGGAGTCAGGGACTACTGCTTATGTTTGTGTACAGAACCAAGCACTGTTCTCATCTCAGTTATGCATCTAAGGTTGGACTTGCTGCATATAATACATACAGTAATTAACAGTCATTCATCATCTGTCATCAGGTACCTTCTAGCTGTTAATATTATCCAAATGTATTTCCTTTGGAAAAATAGCTTTTTTAAAGACACATAGGTCTCAGTATGTGTATGACAACTAGCTGAGACAACCAACTAATCCAAATTCAGTTCCCAGATGAAACTTAATGTTTGGACACAGTGACTATTACAGTTGCTGTGTTAAAGAACCAGCTATATTTTGTTCCCTCAGCAGGGCAAAATGTACATGTTAAGAACTACTGGTTATTTACCTGATCCCACCTGTTCCTACACAAATACAGACATTATTTAGTACCACTTTTAATCTGTCCAATATTTTGATATTGAATAGAAACCTTCCTGTGATAATTTTCATTATTCTATTATTGATGGATTTCTTTCATGGAGGAAAAGTGTAATTTAACACGGAGGAGGGGATTACAGTAGTGCTCTGCCATGAGACAAGAACAATGGGCAGGGATAGTATTGGCAACTATCTTATCCCTCCTAGTGAAACGGATAGGTAAGTATATAAATCATTTATTACTTGAAAACTTGGATTATGAAGAGGCAGTTTTGGATGTTCATTTGATAGGAAAGTGGAGGTCCTGGAGGGAGAAGTAGGGAAAACTCAGTTTTCACACAGCTGAGCCACAGTTTTGTCAGGTAGCCATTAGTTTTGATTTGTGGTATACCATTATGAACCAGTGAAGGGCAGCACTATCCAACTGTTCTAGGTAACTAGATAGATCACTAATTATGTTTTCAAGTTTACAATGATGTAAACATTAGATGTTTGACTGGATTTGCTATGAAAATGGTTGTGTTGCTGCATTACTGCAAAACAGTAACTTCAAGAACATTTTGTAATCGTCACCAGATTTCTGCAGTTACAAATTAGCAGCTTACTTACAGTGGATTTTAGGAAAGGGCATTTTATTTATTGAAAAGCTGAATCTCTTGCTAAGAGTATTGTCAGTTCAACTGCTTTATTAGGTTGTGGCATAGGTTCTACACATCAAAACAGATTTTAGCAAATTGAAATATGATTAGTATCAGAAATATGTAAACAATAATACAGATATTTTTGTAGTTCAAAACACTGGAGGTATGGTTTTCTACACAAATTGGTAGATGAGATTAGTACTTTTATTTCTGAAGTTTCCTTCAGCATTTTTCAATAGGAATTAATGATCTGTGTGTCCGATACTCATATTCATGCTCAATAGAACAGAATATTGGAAAGAACTTTCATTAACAGTTTTATTTTTTTCTTCATGTGTGAAAATGTAGCTGTATAACTTATACAAACCCTTCCAAAGTGCTATCTTATTTACTATGGTGTTTGGGAGGGAATAAAATTAAAAGGTGCTCTGCTATTTAGTCTCTTTTTAAAGGTTCTATGCCCATGTGCACATCTAAAAATTACTTTAGTAGTGTTTTGGTTTTTACTCCAAAAATAGTATCTTGACTTTCCCGAGGAAGCGATGTTATACTAGAAGTCCATACTAACAATAGTTCATCTACTTGTAAAGCAAAGCTATACATTGTTCTGGATTTGAAGTATTTGTCATGTGAATTCAGATGGTGACACTGTGTCCTTGCAATGTTTTGCATGATGTGAGCACTTTAGGTTTTTCAAAGATGCCTTTCTGGCATACAGCTGGCTCTTCTGCCAAAAAGAAAAGTCTAGTTGGTGTGTACCAGAGCAGGAATTTCGCCTGTGGTGCTTTCAGGTGCTACAGAAAAGTAGGTGCTGGTTGAGGAAGCTACCCTTGGCTCCCTAGGTGAGGGGATTAGGTAGGCAAGGATTCATCATCCCCTGTAAGAGATCTGAGTTAGTGAGAATCCAGCTAGGAGCCTTCTGGCTTAGGGGTGGGCTCCAGGGGAGAGAGCCCCTGGGTGCTGCCTCTCCAGCCCCAGGATGGCTCTCCCAAACTGCATTTGAGAGAAGTCCTGGCTTTATTTCTTTGTCTTCTTTTTCATGCAGACATACAATTCCTTCAGCCTTGCAGTACTATAGAGAGGATGTCAGGGCCAAGATGATGTTAGTTGCTTTCTTTCTCTAGCAGACTTGTGTACTTACTAAACATAAATATCAGGATATTCACATTCCTATGGCTGACACCATTTATTCATATTTTAAATTTAAATTTCACCTGCATTGCAAGACATTTATTACTATATTTAATGCGCAAGACTGTCCAATTAATTCATGAAAAATTCTGGGACAGTGGTTACAAATTAAAATGGCGACATTTGCTGCAATAATGGTTTTTATGTTGGAGAACCAGACCAATAGATCAGATTATAGAAAGATGAATGAATCCACAAACAAATTAAATGATTAAAAGCTTAAGCTGGCAGTAAAGTTTATATGTTTACTCTGATATGTAAAACATCTATTGATCTGAAGTTTGATCAGTAATATTTACAAATTTATTCTCATATACATCATTATGATTGTATTGTCTTGTGCTATAAGTTTGCTAGTTTACCTTAGTAGGGTATACTGATTACCCAGGCTGCTGCAGATGCTCAGACATCTTGGGGAGCTCTGCTGCCCATGCATTCATAGGGCTTCCACCTGAGGTGGGAGGAAAAATGAGCAGGAGGGCAAATGTTTGTCCCAGGTGAAATGATACCATAGGGATGCATCAGTTCTCCAGGGGCGGCATGTGCTGTGTGTGACAGCAGGCTGAGGGCAGCTGCTGGGACTGTCCTGGGCCCCAGCTGTCTGTGGCTGGAGAGGGATGGAGAGCAGTCTGGGACTCTCAGCCCTGTGTCCTCCCTCAGGACAGGGTTGTCTCTCCTTGCAGGAACAGCGGAGCAGGGAAGGCCATAGAACAACGACTGCATGAGTTTGGCCATTGGCATGAATAAGAGCAGGAGGAGACCAGACCTGTGTCAGGCTTGTGAGCTCAGGCTGCAGTGCAGTGCATCTCTGGAGACTTCTTGTGTTTGTTCTCAGAGGTCTGTTTCTTCAGGGCTTTTAAAAGTAGGGTTCCTGAGGGTAAGAAAGTCTTTTCCTAGTCTCTTGTTCTTCATTTCCTTGATGCTCTGAAAAGACATTATATTAAACATCACACGTGCCCTCCCTTCCTCTGAGTTTGGACATTTTGAGGGATCCAGGGACTGATTTCAGGACCTGAGAGGATGGGAACTCACTGTATTATGCTCCAAAAAGGCATGTACAGAGAGAAAAAGATGTGAACCTGGAGGTTTCTCTGTAAAATAGAGCTTAAAAAGAACTGTGAACAATAGACAAGTAATTTCAGAAAAGCAAAACTGGATTAAGCAGAACCTGGGGTTTGTTAAGAGAGGAAAGCTGGGCAATGGACATGGTCTGCTGATAAAAGAGAAAGTACAAAGGATCGCTGAAAGCAAGTATTTTAACAGAATTAATATTTTTCAGAATTATTCACAAACACATAAAAAGGATTCGAAAGAAAAGTTTCTGAAATCAGAAGTTAAATGCCAAGGGGATGCACCTAGCATCCATATTGCAGTTGATGGTAAAGCTACAACTGCTCTCAACTGGTGCGGGGTTCAGACCTGGCTCTTTCAGAGATGCCTGCCAGGTGTTCTTTGGACCATCTACCCTCTTGGGCTCTTTGATTTCAGCAGCTTTGTTTGCAGATCTGGGGCTGGGTTCCCAGGGACTGAGAGCTGGGAGAGCACATTTTGACATTAGCATCTGTCCCACTGGGGAATCTGCCACCGGCTTCCAGTCCTGCCCAGCATTTCATACAGATCAGAATCAATATCAGCGAAAGCTGTAGCTTTACCTATTGGCCACGTACATCCTTCTGACGTATGCAAAAACATAAACTAAAATATGTGTTCTCATTTTTCATATGCTTCACCTGATGTCTGCAATCACAAATTATATCCAAAATGAGAAACATTGTGTGCTCAACTAGTATATATTGTAACTTTAAAAAAATGTATTTTTTATAAAGGGTCATAATATATTATATTTGTATATATTCAGTGGCATAGAGCTAAGCAATATTTTTACAGGAAATATATATGTGCTGCTCTAATTGGAATCTGCCATGGCCCTGCTGGAATGTTCCATAATGGGCACCACCAGCAGGCAAAATGGGGCAGGGAATCAGCAGGAAGGGTGTGCTAAATAAATACTCATAGCAGAGGCGAGGCAGTACAACTTATAACAGCAGATGCTAAAGCTTGTAAGCAACTTTACTTAGGGGAATAATTTCATATTAGTTCTTAAGGGTTCTTTTGTCTTTGTAATTACGTTCTCTTGTAAATAAATATGTAGATAACACAAAGTCTTTTACAATAGGAAATTGAAATATTTAAAGTCATGTCATGTAATAAGTTGTTGTCTGAACACTCATTTACTTCTGAGAAACTTGGCCCAACTGCCCTAAGAGAGCTGCTTACTCCACTCAGATTCTTATTTAAAAATTATATTTAAAATAAGGATCTGAACTAGTTTTTGTTGGATTTTTTGTTTGGTTGGTTTTTAATTTTGTTTTAAGGCCCTGTTTTGCTCAGCCCAGCAGTCTGAGAGTTCAAAAGATAAGCATTTTGTGACATGAACAACCTGAAATATATTTTAAAAGAAAGCCATTAGAAACATTATTTTCTAACACATTTCACAGTTTATTGATGCTGAGTAGTGAAAAAAATATGGAGAAATACATGTAGAGTAATTTCGTCACTGGAGCATTATAGAAAGTGTGATTAGTCTCATAATGAATAATAAACAATGTGCAGCTGAAACTGCAGGGAGGAAGCATGTGCACGACTGCAGTAGAGGTCTCATGGGTTAATTGTGTGTATTAAGGTCCTCTCTCCTCCCTCAAAGGAAGAAATTAACATCTAGCAGCACAAACAATTGCTGTTCTGTTGTCTTTCATATACAGGCTGCTAAAAGAGTATGGGAAATGAATTGAGTTGTGTGTCAAAAATGACATTAGCATGGAAAGTCTATTTTCTTGCCTTGGGGCTCTCTATGATAACTTGTGTGTGGATGTCTCATTGCAGCTGTGGTCTTATCATCACCATCAATTGCATCTGCTTGCTTATTTCTGCATCCTTTTATTCACCACAGATCAAAATCAGAAGGTCCATTTCAGCTGTGTGCGTGTTCTCCAGTCAACCCAATAACTTCATCTATTTCCTCCTGCAGATAGGCTTCTTCCCTCCCATCTGCTGCGCAGATCTCCAAGGTGGTTTGGAAATTGCTTAAGCAACCTCAGCGTATCAGATGAGAGATGCATTCACTATGGAACAGATAGAGAACTTTTCTTCCCTTTTAACAGTTTGGAATCATTTAGTTAATAGATGGTTAGTGGCTCATGTAGCTTTATGGCTTCTTGGCAGCTTCCTGAGCAGGTGGGATTCCTTGGATGGTCTTACTGCACTGTGGTTACATAATATATGTGATGTCATCCTCGACCACAATGGTTGTTAGCAGGAGTATGGAATTAATCCTGGGGATTTCTGAAGAAGCTATTCGAGTTTTGTCCCAGTGGATACTGAAATTATTAAGGGATGAATAGGGTGAAGTTTGTGTTAATGCCATCTTTGCTCCACCCTGGATGGAATGTTAACCATAGCTCAGTCATCTGTCAATATCTGCGCCTCTCAATCCTATGGCCAATTACTGGAACCAGCCCCTCTCTGTATGTATTTTAGAAATTAGTCTCTGATTATTAAATCATGACTGCATGTTAACACACATTATTTTTATAAACCCACTGCAGACTCCCATGCATTATAAATAAATTGTATTAACTCCAGTTCATATGAAATATTTATAAATATTATGGAAAGGGCTCACTTTCTGTGCATAGTTATTAGACATTTTAGATTATAAAAGATTGCAAATGGTCAATTATGTAAAATTATGAGAATACAAACATAAAACCAGGCTCATAATCCTACAATGAGAGACACAGAAAAGCAAGATTCCAACTAGGTTCAAGAAGAGTGGCATGCTTTATGTTTCTTAATTATCTTTATTTCCCAGTAGCATTGCTATTGCCAGAGCTCAATTTACTATGTGCCAATGAAAGAGTAATAAGTTGCAGAGACATTCCTATATCAGATGAGAGAGTTTCACTCTCCTCTGTTGTCAGAACATAAACCCATAGAGGTCAGATCATTTTAGCTGTACCATGTTTGACTCAGAGCAATTTTGTAATTTAGGGCAAAAATCAGCTGTGAAGTAAATGGTTCTTACCAGAAATCCTTCCAGAGATGGGCAATGAGGCTGTTGATGTCACTTAATGTTAAGCAGCTAATAGGAATCACAAATCTAAATATTTTTGTAAATCTAGGTCATAACTCCTGAGTCTTTGAACATACACCCTAGTGTGGTGATAAACCCCAGAAGCCAGAGCAGGAGTACTGAGCCTGCTGGTTTGCAGTGCTCTAGTTTATAGACTAGGGAAGGACATGGCTGAGTGACAGGAAGACGTTTTTGAAAATATTCATTGACGTTCCACTGAATCCAATGGAAATCATCCTTTCTTCTCTGGGAGAACCTGGGGAGACCAGTGAAAAATACCTCTAAAACCCTCAGCCTGGTGGTCCGAGCTGGCCTTCATAAAGCTGCCTGTTAGTTTCCCCATCAGGGACTAGAAGCTTTTGAGATGTTTTACCTTTTTGTTTTGATGAGGAAGCACCTCTAGGAGGACTCTGTATGGTCTTTTACATAAATATGATAAACCTGTTTACCAAACCTCCTCTCATCCACAGCTTTCTTCTAACTAAATCTAGGTTATGTCCCTAGTTAGAAAATTAATAAATAAGTTAAATGTTTGTACAGCACCTTGAAGCTGTAAAGTGCTGTCTAAATCCCAAGTACTAGCAACCCTCTCAATTATGATACAGCATGTTTGTACAAATATGTTTGATGTCCTCAGAACATTTGGACTAAGTGGAGCATATTTCCTGTTGAGAATAGATTTTGCTAGTTGGAAGCCATGCCTTATGAAATGCAGACTGCTGTCACAGCATCTAGTTCAGGAAAATAATGACATAAAGAAACATAATTTGCTACATTAAACCCACATTTTCTACATATTTGCAGGAATAAAAGATTTCAAAAAATCCCTTCTTCCTGGTTTAATCAGAATCGTGTTGCTTTGCTGATTACAGAAGCACCTGCAAGTTTTATTATAGTGGCATTGACTTTAGTTAATGGTCTGACTATTTTCATTACGTATTTTTATGAATTTATTGTTTGGACATTTTAAAATGGAAACATAATGAAAATCATAATGGAATTAGGAAGCTTTCCCCTAGAAGAGCAATTTTCACCATAGCCTGCTCCTACCAGTTCTGTTTTTCTCCTTGTAAGCAGAGGAGAGGGCTGGCTTTGGGAATACTGGGATTTGCTGTGAGGTCCAGGACTGCAGCCAGGGAGAAGGCTTGCTCTAAAGCAGTTCTTCTGTCACAGCTGGAGAGATGTAATAAGGTGCATGAAGAGACTAAAAGAAAATGTAGTTGAAGTCAGTCTTCTATTTTCACTCTTAAGACAGTAACTTCTCCCTCTATATACCAGGCTATACTTTATTATCATAAGCTTTCTTTGACTCAGAATATCTTTAGCATTCTGATTCTTGAGTGTTGAAGCTGTCAGGCAGTACCTCAGCAAGCAGAATCTATTTTTTCAGGGAAGTATTTCTCATCATTACAATGCTTTTTAGCCCCAATTAAGGATGGTTTATGAATTACAATATCACTGCTAATGCCAGTAAAGAGGTCACATTTTGCTGTGATGGAGAAGAAAAATTGTGCCTAAGGACTCCAGAGAATGCATGTACGTTTTGGGTAAAGAGCTGTTAGACTTCTAACAGCCATGTCAGAATTCTTATGCTCATTGTTGAAAGCTGATACTGGATAATTAAGCCATGCCAAGAGATAGCCTCAAAGATATGCTACCAAGGATACAGCATGCTATTCATGGCATTAAAAAAGTTCTAAGGTAGAAAATTCTGATTTGCTCACCATTATGGTAGCTATGCCGCCACTGAAGTAAAAAGTAGAAGTCCTGTCAGCCTTCACAGGAACCATGCTGCTCTACTGACACATGTGTCAGATATCTTCATAATTAATTGCATGACCAAGTATCTTAATTGTACATCTGATTCAACCTTACTCATCAGTAATGTATTAAAAGTATAGACGGGCAAAGAGCAACTGTTCTTGCAATGACTATCAAGCCTTCAGCATTGTGTTTCTTTTTGCCTGATTAAATTGAAATTGAGAGGAAATAGAGAAACCCCCTTTCAGGATAGTGTTCTGATAAGAAAGAGCTGCTTACAGAGTGATTAGGGAGTCACCTAAATGATGGTTAAGAGAATGATTCCCCATACTTGAGCACTGGCCTGCTTGTGCATTGCTTTCCCTCCACAGCCTGGGAGCCACTATGCCCCAGCAGCAGTGGTAAATCACAGCAGGCAGGGCTGCAAGGGGCTCTGCTGGTCCCCATCCTGTACCCTCCCTCCTGCAAAGTCCCTGGGTGCCCCACTCCATCCCGCCTGCACGAGCTCCAGGCTGCCGGCAGTGCCCACGCTGCACAACTGCTTTCACTGGCAAAAACGTCCTGCTCTAAACCCCTCCTTCTGCAGCTTCACCATCTTTTGTCATGCTACTTTCTGAGGCCATGATTAATCCCCATCTTTTAAATCAGCTGCTGCCCTGAAAAGCATTTCTGAGTGGTGCTCAGGCTCCTGGGATCTTCCCCTCCCAGGCCACTGCCTTTCACTTCTTGCAGTTGCTCTTCATCAGCAATGCTGTTAATTCTGCCTTTTTTTTTTTTTTTAGCTCTTTTCTCTGATATTTTCTATTCTATGAAAATCAGATGACAATAAGAACTACAGATGGAATTAAACTGAGTAATTTATTATGCCAGACTTCTATGTTTTCTATATCTGAAATCTGGTAATAATTTTTCTGTGGATAATTTATCGTTGGTGCAACCTTTTCTTGTCTTACCTTTTTTTGTTTATCTTATCAACCAAGACCAGGCCTGCAGAATAGAGCATGCTTCATATTCCTGCCTAACTCTGTATGGAGACCTGCTGGTTTCTCTGCCTGTGATTCCATACCTGCTGCATTGCTGGACTTCCCTCAGCTATCCCGTGCTTTTTGTATTAAACACGTGAGATGGTATCACAGACAAATTGATCTGTCTTCAGTGTATGCTTTTTGTTCCCATAACACAGTGGTCATGGGAATGGATTGCTCTACTTTAGCCTACTCCATGTGTTCACCCCATAGCTGCTTAATTGCCTAAACGTCTGATTTTCTGTTTACTTTAAATCTTGTTTGGCACATGGATTTTTTGATGTGTCGTTTGGGTGTAGAAGCTTCTTTTCCTGTGAGTGTCTTTCAGCTGAAGTAGCTCATCAGTGCAGGCTCCCTGTGTGACCTCAAAGGACTTGCTGTCCATAGGAATTTCAAATCATTGTTTAAGCTGATTAGTAAAGAGCATTTACTATAGATACTAAAAGCCCAAATGCTTAAGAGATCTTCACACTGCATAAACTATTATGCAGTATCTTCACTGTTTGTGGGGTTTTTTTTCTGAAATAATCAGTATGTCTTATAACTGGGTGCTCATCATGAGCAATTTCCAGTGTTGGTCAAATATTTTATGGTGATTCTTAAAGCTTTCTGGCTGTCACCTGGAGAAGTGACCTAATATGTATTTTTGGTGTATGTTATGCAACTTTCTTCTTGGGAATGATCAGAAATCCTAGTACCGAGTTGGGAGATTGCTGTATTTTGTTCCCAAGAGCCAAGCCTCTTTACCCATGAGGTTGTCCAACTGGGCAAAGTTGCAGCTAGTATCTAAACTACCTGTTTTAATGATGGTGATGTGATGGATGATCACAGTGTGGATCCTTACCTTGTTTCTTTAGTAAATACTCAGACTTTTTCATGCTTTACTGGGTGAAATCCTATAATCATAATTACGTAATTTACATGAATGTGATAGTATTAACGTACATTGGATTATGTTGTTAAAACTGAACAGAATTTGATTTATTAAATTTTATTTAATTAAAAGCAATTTCTAATTAAAAAGTAGTTCCTATGTTATTATTTGCATTCTTTGTAGCACATGTGCATTTTAAAGAAATGTACAGTTATATTAGGATCATACTAATTGGCATGAGGGTTAGCAGAGCAATAGCTTTAACTGAAATCTACAGTAAATAGAAGAACAAACCCCAAGGTAAATATCAATAGCTTTATAGCTCCCCACAGCGCAACAGGGACTGCCACAGGAAAACAGTCAATTTCTATACAGGCTTTATTTTTCAGTGCTGCTTTTCCAGCAGTTATAGTAATTTGGAACTGAAAATGCACAAAAATATTGCTTTCACATAAGCAAAATGTTTTCTCCAGCACTCTTGTCCAATGGCCTGATGAAGAAATGGCCAGTGGGGCACATAAGAGATGCCCAAGCTTCAGGTCTATTGACCTGGCTGAGATGAGGCTCCCTTAGCACATTTGTGTGACACTGTACAGTGTGAGACTCTCTGCCCATCCCAGCCAAGGCATCGTGCCCACAATGCAAGGTGGAATGTGGAGGGGCCAAGGGGTGCATCTCAGACTCTTCCAGAGGTGAATGCTGCCTTTCAGCTTGCCCCTTTGAGCTGTTGGGTCTAATTGACTCCTTAAAAGCTACTTTTGTTTGATTCCAGTTCTAGTTCTCCAGCTTTATTCTTTGGTTGCTATGAAAGATATATATATATATATATAAAATAATATTCCCTAATGAAGTATACAAAGAGAATTTTGCTTCCTGGTATTTATTAAAATGTTATCTAGATATAACTTCTGGATGCACATTATAATATAAATGTGCATTGAAATACATGAATGATTTAGCTGTTGAAATGTTCTTAATTAACACAATTTATATTATTGCTTTTACCGACCAGGGGAAGAAAGGAATCAAGCATGGGCAAGTGAAGTTGTCTGATTTTGACAAGAAATATGAATTGCCCTTTCTTACACCAGAACACTTCCCAGTTTCCCTCCTCACTCTGAAATTCAGAGTGCAGGGCCAGAAGGATCTTGAGGTTGTCCAGTCAAACCTTCTCTTTCTGTTATACTACTCAGCTTCTCCCTGTTTGCTATCACACACAATAGGTTGCTGAATTAATTAAAAATATATTCTTAATTTTTAGTTTGAATTGATCTGCTTTCAGCCATTGCTTCTTGTTATGCTTTTTTTCTGCTAGATTAAAGATCCCTTTAGTGGCTGGTATTTTCTCCTGACGAGGTGCTTATCTGTTGTAATCAACTCACCACTCAATCTTCTTCTTGATAAGATAAACAGATTGAGCTGTTCAGGTTTCTTACTGTAAGGTATTTCCTCCAGCCTAAAATAGTGTATGTGAGCCTCTTCTGCACATACTTCAATTTTTTTTTTTAACATCCTCTGCCTTATGTGGCTTTTTATATCTAAAAGGAGCAATCTAGCACAAAAATTGCCTTTTTCTTCCCCCCCAAGGAACAATCATCATACAATGACCCTATGCAAGCCTCAAAATAACAAGAACTGGATTTCTTTTGACAGCATTCATTTATTAGGCAGCAAAGGTAGCTGAATGTATCTGAATCTTACTGCTTTGTTTTTGGGTGAACCAGGTTGTGATAAAATCCTCTGATTCATCAGAGGGGAAGGTGAACAATGACACATGTCCCAAGAGAGACCACCTTGCTATGTCACAGATGCCGATGTGTTGGACAAATGTGAAAGCTTTGTGGAGGGGACAGGAATTGTGTCCAGCACTGGGACAAAGCTAGGGATCATGCCATGGCCAGCCCTGCTATGCCAAACCTGGGAGCATCTTTGTACCATAGTGATTTGGGGATTTTAAACGAATCCCATACCAAGCAGGAACAAATGTACTGTGGGTGCAGAGGGCTCTGGGGAGGAAGACAAATCACACGAGTAATGCTGATGCTTCTTTGGGGGTAGGGGAAAGGGAAGGTTTATCCTGGCTGTGCAGGGGATGACTGAGAGCAGAGGGAAGCTTTTTCCCTGCTTGCCAAGGTCATTCAAACCCCTTGTTTACTACTCTTGTGATACTCATTGGTATCATTGGTAGTGATGTGGTCCAAGAACCAAATGGTATCAGCTATGGTATGTTGAAAAAAAGTGTGATTTGCCCAAATTTGGTAATTACCTCACTCTAAAACACAGAATAAGTTGTAGATAATTTAAAAGGCAGTTATAGGGCTAGTAGAAAGAATAGCAGAACAAAAGACATAGTAATTAAGTTTCTCTCTAATCTATATACCTGGTGGAATCAAATTGCATTTTAGAAGGCAAAGTGAATTACAGGTGAGTTCCCCCCGATGCTGTCTTACAGAACTTGGCTTTTCTGCTGTTTATACCTGTAAACCTCCATGTAAGTGCAGGAAACTGCCACTGCGTGGCTGGGTTCTAAATAACCAAAAATTACATCACTCTTATACAGGACTGCTATATGTGGTGAAACACGTGGCATTCCTGCCTTCAGCTGCTGAAGGATGGAGGAGATGAGGTGCTGGGATTTCAATAGTTGCCTATGACTGAACAGTCATGGTTCAATGGTTTTACCCTGCTGTTAAAAAAAGCTATTTAAGAAATTGCTAATACCTCATTTAAAATCTTGATCCCTTTGATGTGATGACAGGGGGTCAGGCTTGGAGGCGGTGTCACAAACAGAAAGATATGAATGTTCAGCATATAGAAGTATTCATTAATGACTCATAAGCAACTACGCCTGGCGACTAATTGGAGATTTTTGTGCAGAAAGATTGTATTTATGGGCTCCATAGAATCAAACTTATTTTTGTTCTGCTGCTTGTGAGGCTATCTTTTTGGCAGGAAGAAGTCATTAATCAAAATCCTTCCTTTTGTAAATGACAGAGTATTGAGGGGGTGGGGAGAGAGGAGGGCAGGTAGAACATGCATCTGAAATGCCAGAGAGATTTTGTATTGATACAGCTCATACCACCACGCAGAAGGGATGTCAGAAAACAGGAAAACCTCTATTCTAATACTCCTTATGTCAGGGCATCATTGATGAAGCTCTACTTCTCTGTGTGAAATCTGAAGTTACACTTTTATGATCCCTTTCTATTTGTTCATTTTTTTAAAGCAATGCAGCTAAAATCCAGTCTGCTTATCATCAAAGTATTTGAATTAACATTTTACATTTTACATTCTCAGCTGATTTCTCACTGTCTAAGGGTTCTTGTTGGAATAAGGGTTCATGGAGAGCTGTGGCGTTTGGGCAGGGAACCTGATCCTGTTCCTACAGGGTACAGGGTATGCCCTCTCTGCCCATGTGCAGCGGTTGCTCTTCAGCTACCAGAGGCAGCGCAGCCTGGAGAGCAGGCTGCACAGTGCAATGGTGGAGTGCATGGGGTACCTAGAAACAGAGAAAAGCTGTGCATGTGCCTGACAATAGCTCCTCTCGAGCTAAGGCCAGTGCTGTTTTCACATTTTATTGTTATTGAGCAAGAATTAAGGATAATTTAAACAGCTTGAAAGGTATCTCCACCCTTTCAAAGGACTGAAATATGCATTCGCTGAAGCAGTTTCCTTTGAACAGAAAACTTGGTATTTAAGCTCTTCTTGCTTATGCTGCATCATAGACTAACATAAGGATTTCACGTTTCTACTGGCAGAACCACTTTATATCCTGTTCTAGCAAGGCCCAATTAATCTATTTCTTAAGACAATAAATATATCATTGACCCTGTCTGCTCCCATACTTTACAAATTCATTAACACTTTTCTGTGTTGTATTATTTACTGTGCTATACAGCTATGCAAAGAGAGCTCCAGCCATTGTACTGTAAATCACTAATACCCAGACTGAAAGCAGCTGCTGTTAATGAGATAGCTCACCTACCACTTGCATGTCAGAGATGTTAGTAAAAGCAGGATGATGTGCACAGCTTTGGTGGACGCTGAAGTTGTGTCTCTAATAAATGCAGGAAAAATGGACAGGATGCTTGGTGATACACCTGAGCAGCCTGTCTGCAATGCCAGCACTTTGCAAAGAACATTAGAGAAATTAACGGAGATGTCCTTCTGATTAGCCAGCTTTTCCAAGTCTAGCTAGCATAAGCTCTTTACTCTTTGGAAGGAAATACTTCCAAGGAGGATAGAGAATTGTTTTTAATGGTGGTAATCTTCTAATAAATTATTTCTGACCAAGGGAAGACTTGGAGGAGCAAGGTAATCCCAGAGTAAAGTTGATTTAACTTCTCCATTATCCTTAGGAAGGCTCTGGGGTTGGAGCTTTGAAGAGCTGTATGTGACATTTTTAAAAGGTTTCAGCAGAGGCTTAAACTCCTATAATGTTAAATATATTTTCTGAAGTGATGAGATTCTCTTTCCAGGGGCAAGACATGAGGAACGTTTTTGTGTGTGCACTAAAGTTGATGACATTGGCTTTTTGACAAGGTCACAAGATGCAAAAGTACTTCTGAGTACAGTCTTATTACTTTCCCAATTAATAACAAACAGGGGGTTTCCCTGGAATTAAGCGATGTGCGTGAAAGGAACTTACGCTGTTGGACACGAGTGTACATCAAAACTGTGTCTGATGCAGCCTCTGCCCGCATGCTCTAGGTCTGGCATGGAGCACATTGGCAAGGCTCAGAGCGTAGCTGGCTGCCCTCACTGCCTGTGCATAAAGAGGATATGACTTTGCAAGTCTTGAGAACCAGCGCCTTTTTCATTCAGGTACAAGAAGGAAAACCTGAAATTGTCATTTTTTGACAGGATGTACTGATTTGCATTACAAGGCTGGGAAGAAAACATGCACTTCATCTGCTTTGACAGTTGGCCTTCTGAATTACACTTATCAGCTGTATTAGCCCAGTGGCCTTTGGCAGAAGAGGAGCAGGGGTGGGTAGTGTTGTTCTTGCTGATCGGGGACGATGCATGGCTCTGGATTTCTGCATTCCCTTTGGCACTTTGGTGGCATTTAAAAATATGACAGCTGTGAGTTAGCTCAGCTATTTACAGGCTGGATTGCACATGGCTCACTGACAGGCAAGGTGCAAAAGGTTTTTTTCTTCTCTTTCACTTAGTGTTTGGTTTCCACCAGGAAGTCTGTGGCAGCCAAATATAATAGTGGTCACAAGCCTCAATAAAACTCCGCTGATCTATTTGCCTTGCTAATTTCTGTAGACAGTTATGTTTGCATCTGCAGTAGGTCTCGGCAGGAGGATCTTCCTTTTATAGCTCCATGTGCTTGTGTTAGGGGATAATGAAGATGAAGGAGGCTGCACATAAGAATTCCTGCCCTCAAAGAGGACTCTCACCCTTGTTGCTGTTTGGGTGCTAATAATGCTTCTGGCTTTCCCATGGTCTGTTTGATTGGTGTTCCCTGCTGGATGGGCTCTGTAATGAACTGCAGTGCATGGTGAGCAGCTCACATGGCCCCTGCACCATTACTTTGTCTTCCTTAGTAGGAGTAGGGGGGAGAAAATTCCACAACCACTGTTGCTTTTATTTTCAGAGTTTATCTCTATTCTCCACTTATTTTGAAAGCTTAAACTTGTGCTGAATTTCTTTGCTGTCATAGACAGAATTGACTTTTTCCTTAGACTGTACTTGCATGTCTATATATGAGGGTGTGCAGAAAGCGCCTGGTGTTGTGGGCGAGGAGAAGGGAGCTCATTAGGAAAGGCGGAGGGGCAGAGAGCAGCCATAGCCTCAAATCCACCTGGGATGGGCAAGAGTGCAGTCTCCTAAAGCCCTGTTTGTTTTGCAGCAGTCTCTGTCCTGGTGGCATTGAGGCTGGGCATTCATCCAGACTGGGCCACTCTATGAGTGGCCGGCACATTCTTGCCTACTTCCCCTTCTCATGGAGAGAGTGCCTGTAAGTCACCAGGAGATTAAACAGGGAAGACATATTCCTTCCTCCAGACACTAAAATGTCTCACTGCTGTCTTCTGTATCAGGCAGGAAATTATCCATGTTCTTACTGATGCTGGTAAGGTTCCCCATGCAACAGTGTCCAAGGGTCTTAAAATAGGGAGATGCTTTCCCCTCTCAGCTCTCGGGGAAACCTTCTCTTGTCAGATTGTACCTCAGCAGCACCTCTGCAATGCCTTGTTGTATAGATGTAATCAGATGTCTCTCTTACATTATATACTGTGCGTTTGTGGCACAGAGTAGAGGATTGGTGTGGAAAATTATTTTATGTCTTACAAGAGTTATTTCTGTGTTTGCACCCCCTTCCCCCCACCAGACTTTTGGAGTGATCTTTTTGAATTTTTTCAGTACCTTCCATACAATTTTGCACAGTCACCACCAAAATCAGTTATCACGGAAAATCCTTCCCCTTCTGCCCCCTCGCATTGCTAAAATCTAATTTTAGACTGTGAAAAAAAGATTTAAAGGATTCATATGTGTAGGGTGAATTTTGTGACAGACTGGTCCAGAACTCCATCCTGGAAGCAGTCCTGTCTGTCAGCTGAGCCACTGCAGTATCTGTAATTTTTATGTATTAGGGATCTGGCACCTTTCTCTGGCATCTTATGCCATACAAAATTAGCCCAGCATATGGGTAGTGTAAATTGGAGGACATAGGTTTGAGTAATGAACAAACAGTGACTATGCTAATTGGCTTCATGGACATGGAGTTCAGTGTCTTCAGAACAGAATCACCTCAGCTGTTTTACAATCAAAAATAATAAAAATGAGAGTCCCTGATTTGGTGATTTTTGTTTTTTCTTTTTGTTTTGGCAGTGGCAAATATTTCCAGCCTCCTACTTATTGTGATTAGAGTTTGTGTGCAGCCCAACTCTCTGTATATTGTAATGAATGGCTCTTATAAACAGGTGAGCCAACATCCTTTTCCTTTAAGTTGTTTAGTGTAGCTGCAGTAGATAATAAAGATCAGCACATCCAAAGGTGTTTCATCAAGTTCTAACATCAAAACAGTAAGGAAAGCAGGAATCGCTGTGCTCGTAAGAGCTGTAAATATCTCGTAAAACTGAATATCAATTTTCAAAAAATAAAGCTTGCCATAAAAAGAAAACCTCAGAAAGATATATTTTGCAATAAGATTCGTTTTATGAATTTCTACTTACTGCAGTGGTTTCCAAACTTGCCAGGCTGTTTGTTTTTTGGTTGGTTTTTTTTTTTTGTTTTGTTTTTCCCTGCAAGCATTTTAATGACCCTCATTCTTCCTCTGCCCGATCCTAATTCTGCTGCCCGTGGTCACTGCTGGCTTCGGCGCGGGAGTGACCTCCGGCCTGGAGAGTGCTGAGTCAGCAGCAGCGCTGCCTCCCTTGCCAGCCCTTTTCCTACACTCTGGCTGCCAGAAGCACCCTATTGCTGCAGGGCTGAGCGTGTTCCCTGTCCTTCCAAAAGTCGTGGGCCCTGTTGGGTGGGCAAGGGGGTTCTGGCATGGAGTGGGAAGCTGGGACACCTTTGGGAAGTTGTTTGCTGCCATTTAGGTCCCTGCTCTTGGTGCGGGCAGGTCTTGCCAAGCACTAGTGTTGGGATTAAGTGCAGGCTGAACTTGTACAAAGTGAGTTCAAGCAATTTCAGTTCTCCTCTCACTATAAAAAAAAAGGATGGGGTAGAGGGAAAAGGAAAGAAAAAAAAGATGGTTTTGCCTTGTGAAAGCCAGCTCCTTGAGAGACAGTAAGCTTTCCCATTGCTGTAAAAGCACACCTCCGTCCTCACATTAAATTTTGCAATCTGTGTTTTGGCGAACATAAAAAGTGATCTTTCAAATGGGGTATCCTGGGTTTTGTCTGTGGCTCTTGTGGTCATGGAGGTATTCAGAAATTGAGAAGTATGATCTAAATGCAGTCTAGTGAGAACTTCTCAAGCAGCCTTTGTTCCTTATGTTGGTTTAGAACACCAAGTACCTGCATTTTAGGTGCTGTTCATGTAGTTTTAACTGTGAGTAAATGGATGAATTTGATAGTCACACCTGTCCTGGATGGGAGGTAGCTCTAACTTCTACATGTTTCTTGACTGGTCATAAATCATAATCACAGATCTCAGAATACTCTGAGTTGAAAAGGACCCACAAGGATCATCAAGCCCAAGTCTTAAGTGAATGGCCCATACAGGGACTGAACCCACAAGCTTGGTGTTATTAGCACCATGCTCTAACCCACTGAGCTCATCTCAGAGTCATAAGGATCAAAAGGATTCAAAAGGATTGATCATTATTCATGGTAAATGAACTAGAAAAATTCTCCTTTCTGTCATACCCCTCCTCAATAACCTGATGATCACTACTGTGCTAAAAACCTTAAGAAATATCCTAAACAATTTGCTTATCGTTACAAGCGTTTATAATGGAGATATGTGTATATTTATATATGTGTATGCAAAAGGCTAATACAGGCTGAAATAATGCAGCCTGTATAATACAGGCTAAAAAAAAGGCTGTTTTTGTAGTGCTGATATTCTAGGATTTAAATGGGCAGGGTTTTTAGAAGGATAATGATTGGATCAGCAGCTTTAGCTGGGGAACACTGGTAAGTGCTGTTCTCTCTCTGCCTTGCAACAATTAGTGCAACGCTCACATGGTTGTTGTGTGTTATTACTGATGCTGGGGCTTGGGTTCCTCACCTAATCATGATCAATTAAAAGCACATTTTGGTTGCTTTACAATGCACCTTCTGTAATTATCTGTGGAAAAAAAGTCCTGCCAGTGGCCCCTCTAGCCAGGGGCATACTCACAGTATATGTTACTTTGAAATTTCCAAGTCACGGTTGTCCACTATTCTTCTCAATTATTTTTCAGGCATACTGCTCTTTTCTTAAAGTTGAATTGCAGAGTGCTCCTCATCTCGCAACTCATGCAGCAGGATCAGGACAGCAGCAAATGCTGTAACTGATGGCCAGTGTTTTTTATCACCAGCTGGGCTGCTCTTTGCTAGAGGAGTGCCTCTTTGTTACTGTCCATCTACCTCCAGTGCTGTGCAATAACTTCATCTGCTGGGAGTGCAAGTAACCTAATTTTGAGTAATTTTTAGCACAGGCATGGCTAAAATTTCCTGCTGGCCTTGATATCTGCAAGATTTTATGAAGTAGAAGAGCTAAGACTGTTTTACCTCCCATATGCTAATTTCTGTCTTAACTATCTGAGGACTAAGAGAAGAATCAGATGGGTGATGTAATGATAATGATTAATTTGTCTAAACATGAGCACAGATTTGAAAAGCAAAAAATCATGATCTACACTTGTTTTGCCTCACACTTAGTTTTCATGAGTTCTTATACACAGCACATGGAGCTATAATGTGTTCTTTATACTCTGACCAATGACCAAGAACAGCCACTTACTCCAAAACCCAAGCATCAAATATTTTCAACCTTTCTAGTAGATAACTTTAATTCTTTCCAAATAAAGCAACACAATTCTTCACAAAGCTTGGCAGGTAGCATGATGATGAAGATTGAACAACTAAATTGTGTTCTAGATAGAAAGTGCCAAAAGGAATCAACGATATAGGAGCCAGTATGAAGCAAACTTGGGCATTCACCCTCTCTTGCTTTCCATCAGAGAATGGGGTGGTTTGTAATTTAGTATTCCTGCATCAAATATTTTTTCTTTTTCTTCCACAGAGGTGTTTGTAGGAGAAATTCAGAAACCTTTAAAAATGCTTAATTAAAGTTTGATGTTCCATTATTATTATTATTATTTATTGTTATCATTCCGTTTGTATGGGCATATCTAGCAAATCACTCTTTTTCTTTTTTTAGACTTTGGTCCAATGTGTAAACTGTATTTGAAGAGGCCCATTTCGACTTAATAGCTGCCCACATCTCCTAAAACAAAATCACAGCTTAAGCTAACTGTATTTTTCAGGTCACAAGCAGAAGCTTGGTGCAAAGCATTTCCCAATTCTAATGTTTTTAACTAATTTGTTTTTTTATAAAGAAATATGGCATACACTTCTAAAATGTATTTAATAATATAATACCTAGCAATTTCATGTAGATAGTAAGGAAGTAGCTTACTATCTTTAAAAATAAATAGAAGCATACCCTTTAGGTTACCTGCTTGATGGGATCCATTGAATGCCAAGGTTACAGTGGCAAATCTACAAGAAAAGAAACAATAATGAAGACAAAAATCCTTGAACAAGAGAAATACTAGTTTTCAGCTGGAGAATAACATCTCCGCTGTTCCTTTTGAAATATAAGAGGTTTATAATAGATTTACTCATCCCAGAGCTGAGCCGATGGTCACCCCCCAGCAAGTACTGTCAGAAATAATCGAGGATACCATAAAAGCATTTCAGTCTTACACATTTGCTTTAATAGTATACAAAATAGAGTTAATGGGTATCATATCACTGCTTCTAGATTTCAATTTTAGCTGCTCTGTAAGTTAAAAAAAAAATAGGCAAGACAGGGAAAATGAAAAGACACCTTTCTTTCCAAGGCAGAAATCCTTTCACCTCCTTCTGGTCTGGGCCACAGTAGCTCAGAAATATCACAGAACAATTTGGCAGAGAAAGAAAAGATAATTCTGCATTTGACTGTAAATCCAGAAATGCTTTAGTTTATCCAGATTGCAATTTCTCCTGGATTCTGTTACATTTGACACTCCCACACTTACAGACAATGCTGCGGGCTCTTAAGCAGTCACTGTCCCTGGGACCTTGCCATTGAGAAGCTGGGCTGCCTCTCCACATGGGCACTGGGATCGCTCCTGAAATCTCAATCTTCCTCTCACAAACTTCTCTACCAGGGGAAAGTACCAGGCTCGTCCGTGCCAGAGCTGAAATATCTCGGCATGTCTTTTGTTCACGGTGTCACCATTCTCACACTCGCCCGAGAAGGTGCCTGCCTGGGGGCAGGGCAGGACCTGGGGGAGCGGGGCAGGGGCAGTGACCTCCCCGGCCTGGGAGCCCACCGAGGCTCTTGCACATCGCCTACCCTGTTGGCAGCTGTGCTGCTAAAAATGCTGTGCTGCTCTCTTGGCAGCTGAATACTCACAAATCGGCCCCGGGAGGGCCCTGTTTGACCCGTACCACCTTCCTTCTTCCCAGGCCTTTCTGAAGCCTGACGAGGAGGAAGCTGGGGAGATGCAGTGTGCCAGCTGCCCGCCCCTTCTCTTTGCCCCGGGCTTTAGCCGCGTTCCCGATGAAATAGCACTGCTGTGGCAGGTCCTGTTCTTGGAAGAAGCTGTCTTTCCTGGTGGCTCAGTGGCACAGTTTTCAGGAGCTGTTTATACGGTCTCCCCTCTGCCTTATGAATCAATGAACTGCAGCGAGGTTCCAGTGCGGTTTGCCAGCTCTTGTGTTGCTGGCAATGCTTGCAACACTTTTGGTTGGATGTGCTGTGAACGTGACAAGCTTTGTAGCCAGGCTGGGCAAGTGTCCCCTCACAGGCGTTGTAGGGCATTGCTGACTCTTCTGCTTTATTTCCCTGAATTAATTAGATGCAAAATGGAAACCTGTCCCTTTCAACACTGAGTGTAAAATCTGCATTAGTTTGGAACTGGAATAAACTGTGTACATAATTCTCATTAGAAAAGAGGGTCTGCTCAGGTAAAACATGGAGATAAGTATATATGGCAGTGAGGGGCAAAAAATCAGAAAACATAAACAGTTCATGTGCTCATTCATGGTGGCAATTTGCTATTCCCTCCCTGTTCTTACTCTGTCTGACACTGAAACATCCTTCCATGGGAAAATAGTTAAAATTTGGTAGTACCTCCAGTTCAAATTAGAGCAAAACTTTATGTTTTCAACAATTCCACAAGAAAAACAACTTTGAAAAAGTTTTAGATCAGAAATGCCAAAGCAGGAGGTTCTTACTGCCCCATCAGTCAGAGGCAATTTCACATGTTAAAATCAAACCTCAGCAGTGTTCCTCCACGTGACCTTGGCCCCAGGCGGTGAATAGCTCCCATGTCTCTGCTGGTGGCACCCATCCTGGAGTCTCCCTGGAACTGAGGCAGCCACCCAGCTCCAACCTCTCTTGCAGGCAGAATTCCAAGTAGGAATTTGAAAATTGTGAAGGGATGAGCACATATTCCTCCTAGTGTCCTCTCAGCTCTTTTAAAGGACTTTGGATTAAATGCATACTTAACATTTTCATCTATTAATAGAATGCATAACAAAGATAATATATGTTGCTGCCTGTGGTGTTTGCACTACGCTGTTCCAGTAAAGGTGTTAATATCAGGAATATACAGAACTGAAACCTTTTTCCTGATGTGTTGACTATTATTAGAATAGGTGTAGGCCTACACAGGATGGAATGGAAAGTGCTTCTTCAAAATATAGTGACTGATCCTACATTTTAATGCTTCCTATTATATATAC
Source organism: Lycocorax pyrrhopterus obiensis (assembly GCA_014706295.1). Lineage (NCBI taxonomy): Eukaryota > Metazoa > Chordata > Aves > Passeriformes > Paradisaeidae > Lycocorax > Lycocorax pyrrhopterus. The sequence continues at coordinate 21,034,137 of JACSVZ010000013.1, read as the reverse complement.
ACTTGTTTTTATTACAGCATAAAGTACTTTTCCACAGCACAATCAAGAGAAATACAGTATATGCATGTGTATTTATCACATTTTTGGCTGATATACTTCTGGTGAAAATTAGGAATAGAAATAGGACTATGAATACTGGGGCAATGTGACAAGTAAATTTAGAACAAGAGAGTAAGCTGCTGTCTGGGACTAAACTTTGTACAAGGGTTTTCTTTGTAAGGATATAAGGATAAATCTAAAACAATTCCACAGAATTTATTAGGGTGAAAAACAAATATAAAATTGAGGTAAATAAAGCCCGAATTCTGAGTCCTCACCAGTTTGGGGGAGAATTTTGGAGACTGCTATTTAGGCCTAATTCTCATCAAAATGTATGTTCAGATATAACTGTTTATAGCTGAAATCCAAGCCCAGGAATAAAACCTGTGCGTGGCTTGCATTTATATGAATTATTTAATTACATCTGTAGTTATAAAAAAAATTGGAAATAGTCTAAATTTTGAGGAAAACAACCATTATTCAAATCCCACTTTAATGTAGTTCTCGCCAATTTGCCTTCCATAACAGATGCTTCTTCTCTTGACAGTTTATTGAGGCCAAACCATTTATTTCTAGCCAGAGAACTGAATAAATGGCAAAAGTCACACTGGAGAAAGAGATATGTTCTTGTCAGTGGAAAGACTTTTCTTTTCCCCAAGAAGAGGAAAAGAAAAGAGGAGGTTGAGTGCTACCCAAGTGCACGTGCAGACACACACACACACACACACGCTCATTTGCCTTTTTCCTCACAGGTGTTCATTAGCTTAAGACTTGTTTGTTTACATTTTTGCTCTTCTAACTTATTTCTTTTTTGTTTGTTTGTTTCCTCAAAAGTCCGTTTTCTCTCAGCTCTTTCTCTTCTGCTCCAGGCTAGTTTGGAACATCTTGTCATTGTTTGGTCTGAGGGTCCATTCCGTCCTCTTGCGTCTTTACATCATGCAACTCTGCATCATGCAACTTCACATCTCAGTTCTTGGCCCTTCTGTAAGTTGTCCAACTCTTTTCCTAGACTGAAGGGTTCACCTTGCTCTATAGGGCAGTGTTCTTTTCCTACTTTTAGAAGACATTATCAAACTCTTCCACTCAATAGCAAAATAACTTAATAAACACTCAGTACTAAACCAGAGTTGCAGCCTGCTGAAGGTACCATTGTGTGAAAGATCCAGAAAATTGTAATTACATAATAATTTACTAATTTATATATTTCCCTCTCAGATATTAGAAGCAGGTCATTACACTGCTGTATTTGTGACAGCAGCAAGAATTTTAACGTGGTAGAACACTTTATGAAAATAAGCAATATTGTCACATAATGTGTTTTATTAGGGTTTAGAGTTATTGCAGACACAGAGAGAAGCACTTGCTTTTAGTGGACAATAGTTGTATAAAACAGAAGAGAAAAAGCTCAAAGGAATGTTTCTGTGGGAGTTCTACTGTCATACCAGTGTGCCAAAATTTCCCTCTGCTCTTGAAGAAACAACTGATCCAGATGTATTTCTCTCTTGAGTCAGGAAAAAGATCCATGACCTTAGAGTACCAACTGTCCTCAGAAAGCTTGTCTTCTCTGAGCCAGTGGTATATCTGTCTTCTCCAGTGTCTTTTTGCAGGTTTAACAGCCACACACATACAAGAAGCTTGCAAAAGCTGAAACCATCTTGACCCCAGTTCCCCAAGAACACCAAAGATTTCTGCAGAAATTCCAAGGAGTTTAAATATTTTTCCAGAAGCCATTGGGAAATGGGTACAATGAGAACTAAAGATTTTGCAGACATAAAAGCAATTTCAGGTCTCAGATTCATGGACAGGATGTGACTTTAATCATCATGGTTTCTTCACTTGTGCTGAGCTGCCAGGATGCTTCTGTCTGGGCTCTGGACAGATAGGCACGGTCAGGCACCAGGGCTGAGCACTGCCTTGAGGGTCTGAAAACAAGATCCTGGCAATGGTTTGTAAGAGTGATCAGAACCCCTCTGGCCAAAATGATCTGTGTAAAAGTAAGATACTATTCCTACTAGTAAGACTTTTCTGATTCCCTTTGTTACAATTACATTCACAACACGAGTGGAGACATGCTGCTAAGACTAAACTTGATACTTGCGCTGTAGTATAATAAAAATTGAAGATAATTTTCCACAGAAAGAGAGAGTAAAAAGAAACCTTTCTGTCTTTACTGGTAGCATAGCAAACTACCAATGGCTTAGCCTGCCACCGGCTCTATACTGCTGTGTTACTTGGGAAGGAGGCAAAGGTTTCATGCACTTTGAAACCTTTAATTTCTCTGACTAAGAAACTAATTTTGCATTATTTGTAATTTTGCACATTTCATGGCTTGTCACAATCTTACTTGCATTTGAATGCAGTTTCTGTGTGTGTTAAATACAGCCTTTTCAAAGAAATGACATTTCCTGTATTTTATGCGATGACAAATTGCAATTGTCAAAGTAAGGGTCTTAAAAATATTAAATGACGTGCATGACAGCCCAGTGAAAACAGGACTCTTGGTGTTTCACCTCTTCGAGGGGGTTCAAGCAGTAAGTAGTCCATATTCAAAGTGTCAGCAAAGACACTACAGGATGTCATGTAACAGACACTGTTGTCTTACTCCTCTTTGTGCCAGTTCCTAAAAGCTGGAGCCATGACTTGAGTTCAGCGTTTTCTTGGGTACTGTGTGGAAAGGCAGTCTTTGCCCCAAAGGGTTTGTGGTCAGAGCCAATCTTACTCAGATTTTTAATTTTATTTTTTTCCCAGAATGCTATAGATAAAAATAAATTCTACTGCCAATGGTGCAAAAAGTTTCTCTTGATTTTGCTGAGCATATAAAGTGAACTATTTTTTATCAGGTTTAGGAAACATTTAACCCTAAATTGTCTGATTCTGTCCTACAGCTATGCATGCAAGGAACCACCAAGGACTGCAGCATACGTGCAACATTATAATTTAGGAACTGCTGAATCAAGTTTTTCCCTCTGTATGCCAAGGCAACAGATTTTACTTTCTTTGGCACAGGAAAAATTAAAGGAAAATGTTGTTCAGAATTTTTTTAGTAAAAAATCTCTGACCATTACTAACAGCATAGATAGGGGTGGGCCAACATTAAATGAAAAAACCCAGTCCAGACGTGCACACATTTAAGCTCACAGATGATTCTAAGCAGTATAGCACAGCTCTATTGCATGTTGCCATGTCTTGTTAATGTCAGCTTGAAAACATTCCAGGCAAATCTGTTCAGAAAAAGAGCACAGTATGTACGAATCTCACTAATCTAAACAAGATGGGATGCTCCTTACAGGTATGCAGTTTACAAGGCATGGAACATATGTTGAGTGAGGAAAACAAAAGAAATCGTGATCATGTAGCAGTCAACCATCTGAATGAGCAAGGATGCTGTGGACAAATGTCTTTCATCACTTAAATGACACCTGCATTTTCAAAAGGCTTTATTAATGTATTGGATGACTTTTTTGCCTCTTCTAATGCCATTGCTTTATATTCAAATGAAGTAGTATTCCATATAGTTCATTCAGACAACAAGCAAAAGTCTTAATAAACTAATAAAAAGTCTTAATAGACTGTAATTATAACAAAGTGTCTTGATCAAGAAATCTCAACATTCCTAACCCTCCAAATCCATCCTGATTGTAACAAGATGTTTGCCAGCTGTTCACATGGGAATGGGCCAGAATTCATCATTTAAAGTAATACCTAATTAATATTTTTCTGCAACAGATGTCAAGTTGGTTTTTTTTTCTAGACCCGAGTGCCTATAACTTTCATCATGTATTAAACATGTCCTCAGAATCCCATTTTTGACCTCTGTTTTGTACAGCCCAACCAGAACTTGCCATAAAGGAATAGCTGTGAAACACCCTGGTGTTCAGATGTGCAAAAGTCAGAGCAGGCAGCAGCTCTGGGGACCAAAGCTGTGCCCTGGGGCTGCTGTGGGGTGTGTAATACACAGCCGGGGTCACAGCTGGTCACTTGCCTCTGCTGCACTAATTTGGCTCTGCGACCTCCCGGGGTCTTTGGGCAGCAGGAGGCCAAGGGCACAAGACTCTGGTGATGCTTTTTCCTCGGTTGTGTCCATTTCTGGGCCAGTTAGTTCTGCCCGTACACTCCTCTGGCTTTTAACTCGTGTTCCTGATCAGTGCCTGCAGAGGTGTCTGGAAGCGCGTGTTGTAGCCAGGCGCAGCAAAGTGAGTCAGCTGCAGCCTGCATGGCAGCACTGAGCTGTGTCCCAGCAGAGCTGGTGACGAGTCCCAGGCCTCCCACTGCAGGTAATTCTGCTCTGTAGTCAGGAGAATTTGCTATAATTTGCCCACCCCCAGCGATTTCCCTGGCTGCCCCAGCTCGCTGTGCCCAGCTGCCATGCGGGCACTCCGAGGCTGGCACTGGCAGTGCTGCTCAGGAGCAGGTCAGGGGCCTGTTTGGGCTGGACTTGCCAGGGACCGGCACGGTGCTGGCACAGCCATGCCATCATGTGCCTTTCTACCAAAGCCACAGCAATGCAGTGTGCACAGGAAATTACTTACAGGGGCGTCTGAGGAGTTTTACAGGGAAGCCCCATTTTACAGACTCAGAGAGATAAAAACCACACCCAACCATAAATGAAATGACAAGAATCATGAAGGAGATGAAAACTGGAGAGACAGGGAGTGCAATGATAAGGAGGCAGCTCTGAAATGCTGCATTGTTTTGTTTTTTGTGTCATCTCATCTGCTGTCTAACCTGTAGCTCTTCCAAAAAGAAATAAAGTATAGCTTAGCTTGTGGAAGTAAGGAGAGCAAGTCTGGAGTTGGATATGACCCACTTTGTATAGGGCACAAAATTCTAGGGATAACAGTGTAAGCCACAGAATGATGGATTGGAGTGAAGCACAGAGATGGGCATGCAGGGATGCTCAGCAGGGCAGGCTTGATATTTTTAAAACAAAGTGCAATAAAAAAGGCACATGTGTCTGTATGCAGAAAACTGACCTTAACTCCAAAAAAACTCCAAACCGAATTTTGCAAGTGTGACCATAAATTTAAAAGGAAAGGCTTGTATTTTCCTTCTCTAGACCTTATTCTACTTCCATTTTCACCTGTGAGAGGGAGGGGAAACAAGAGTGGAGTTAACCCATATTGTATTGAGAGCAAGACGATGTTTCTACAACCTGACATCACTGGCTAAGGCTGATGTTGATAAACTCCCTTTGGTTTTTTTCTGATGCTTTTAAATATTCTGGGGGCAGTGACCGAACTGTTTGAAACTGCCAAATGGCATGGAGAAACCAACCTTTGGGGTGCACAATCTATGTCCATATTTTAAAAGACTAATTTCTGGAATCTAAAGTCCCTCCAATTGGGACATTAAGAAAAGTGCTCTGATCAGGAAACAGTATTTTTCTTTATTTTGAGCTTCCCAGGTTTTGTTGGCTTATAGTGTGCAGAAGTATAATAAAAACCTGTTTGGCATATACCAAGCTGCTTTAAAATTTGGCATAAAAATACAAACTCTTTACCTTCATAAAGAACTTACTTCCTTGTAGGAGCTCTCCCTTCCCTCCTCCCCCAGTTTATAAGAATGCATGGGAAGAATTTAAAAAATGAAAACTGTGTGATGATGGGATAGCTTGCTTGACATTTCTCAACAAAAACTGAGTTTTTGGTTTCAGGCTGTTTTTCTAGCCTGAATGAATTTTCATGATTACATTGTAAACCCTTGAAAATCACAGTTTATAGGGAAATGGGTGATACAACCTTAGTTATGATATATAATGAGCTGCCATTCTAAAAAAAATTGTTAACTCCTTCTGGGAACTTGTGACTATATTATGATGTTCATACACCATCTGTTTGGTTATATTCCAAAAAAAACGTGATGGTGAAACATGTATAGTCTAAGTGTCAGTTTAGATTAAGTGATCAGCTCCATGAACTACAAACACAGACACACACCTACGCAGCTAATCAATCTAGACTTCATTTGTCAGTTCAGTGCATATCATTTGCAGAGGAGAGAACAAATTCATGTGTTTAGCATGAATTAGAATGCAATGAGGAGGCTTTTCCTGATCTATATGTTTTTCCTCGGCTGTAATTCTGTTTTGGTAGCAAAATTTGAAATTGGAGAGTCAAACTCCCAGGAATGTTGATGTTGGCTTAGAAATCATGACTTTTGAGATATAAAGACTTGGAAATCTTATTAATTGGACTCTACACCCCTTAAAAACATAGGCATAATTCCCACAAATTAGCAGATGTCCAGGGGTGGGACTTTGAACGAGTTAAAACAATTAGCAATTACTTGGCCAAGCAAACACTTTCAGCAGGTGGTTAATAGGGTCTGCCCTCTGACCCCGTGGTGTCTATCAGGCAGGAGCTGGGGCCGCAGGGCTGAGCCGTTCCCCGGCTTTCACCGCTACGCTTTTACCGTGCACACACTCAGCACCTGTGGGTCACAAAGCCGGCAAGACTGCAGGTGCAAGGAAATTTTATTGGCTTAGTACAGCTGTCAAAAGTTACTGGTCAAAGAAATCTCAGCATGTGGGAATGGATCTGTTGGAATTACTGGCTGGAAAAAAAGCGGAAAGGGTCTTCCTCCTCCCAGCTCTACAGACGAGGAATGAGTGAGGTGTAGGGATTTCAGTTAAAGTTGATGCCGTGTTAGCTGACGCACAGGCAGCTTCAGTTCTCTTTAATTAGTGCAACATTAAGTGACAAAGTATTTAATCAGCAAGCTAACAAGTGCAGCGGCTGATTGCTCTGTGCATGCACTTGTGTGGGGGCGCGACTGAAAAAAGTAAATAAAATTACTTTCCTTGCTTTAAATGAAATGGGATCCCTAATTTTATTACAGCTGCAATCGGTTTAGAGGCACGATAGAGCAATAAAAATTGATTCTATCCTGTTTTATTCCTTTAACAAAGTATTTCATTTAAAAAGCTAATACTGTAGTTTAACTGTTTAGCTTCTTGACGTATGAATTTAGGCCTTATTTCCAGTGTCTCTGGCAAGGGAATGATCCAACAGTCTTATCTTGATGTACTCTTGCATCTAAAGGGCACATGTTTCTATTTGCCACTGATCAGATTGAAGATTGAGCCCCCTTTTCTTAGAAAGGTCTAGAAATCATGATCCGAGTACATAAGCTTATTCACTTTCAGTATTGCAATTCATTACATCAAGGTCTTAAGATAAATACTGTGAAAACCCTCTAACTGCTGCAAGCCACTTACTGGCTTAGCAATGCAGATTACCATCAACATGTCACCCTGTACTATGCTCTCTGCTGGGTTCCTGGTGAATAAGGTCCAGTTCAGGATTTCTGTCTTAGATCCAAAGCCCTCTGCACAGACCCTGCAGTTGCCTGTGAGATTGTCACTCTAATGTACTAAACCAAAACTGCATGAACTGGCAGAGGGTGGTTTGTAATGGTCCTTTATGGCCACTGAGCTCCTGGATCTCACACACATGAGCTGGAAATGGCCCGTGCACCTGTTCACTTTCAGACTCAGAACGTCCAGTTCCAAGTGGAATTATTGCTGTACCTGATGCTCCAGGCACACGGGGGACTCCAAGTGTTAGGTACCTACCAATCAGAAAGGCAAACCTTGTCCTAAGCAATTTCTGGAACTAAATTAGATGGAGGCAAGGGTGATAGATGGAGTAGCTCAGAAAAAAAGTGAGTCTGTATTAATTTATGTGGGCATTAGTGTGAGAACAGGAGAAACCCAAATGGGCTTTGAAGTAAATGAACCAACTACTTTAGTACTAGGCAACTACTTTACCTATTCAAGAACTTCCTTTGTAAATCTCTAAGAAGGAGAAAGGATACTTTTCAATTTATTGATAATAAACATGACTCACGAATGCAAAATGACCCCTTGTAGCTGAGTGGCAAAAATCCTAAATATTCACCGAGATTTTTGCCATTGGTTTCAAAGAGCTCACAATTTCAGCCATAATCAATAATTTATAGTAGGGGCCATCGCAGAAATACAGTTTGAGCCCAGCAATGGGGGCTGAAATAACTCAGGTGAAAAGGCTGAAGTAGCTCTGATGTGACTAGGTGGTTTGTGGAGGAGAGTGGTGCAGAGCCCACACCACCCAGCCCTGGGAGTGGGGGACAGTGGCACATGCCCACAGCTCTTCCTGGGTCCGTGCCTGAGGCAGTGGAAGACATGAAAAATCTGTAGCATTTTCTCCACTCCTTATCAACAGCAGCACTCCTGGGAACTTTGTTTTTTGAATTTGCAGTAGAGTGCTGAGAGAGGTTAGCTTGAGAAGACAGACATAGAAAACAGACCCTTGAATATGAAGTTGACAGGTTTTATTTAGAAAGCTGGCATATGCACTGGCTGCATTCATATCTGCAGTGTTCCCCAACTTGACAGGCAATCTAGAGTATGGTGTATATTAAAGAGAAGTAGTTTTGAACTCAGATTTTGATTCCCTTCATACAATTCCTGTAACACTGAACATTTTTAGACAACTACTGGTTTTGTTTTTCAGTAAAGACTACATGGCTTTTTTTTTTAACAGCTCACTGAAACAAATTGTGTAGTAGCATAAGTCTGGCTGCCTAGTTAGGCAAGTTTACTTGCATTTTTTTAATGCAAATATAATACCATCGGAGTTGATCATAAAAGCCTGCCTGAAGAGACTATAGGAATACATGACAAAATTTTTATGGTTTTAATTTAATCTCAGAAATAATGTCCAGCAAGTAGAATACTCTCATAACTACATAAACAATATCAACATAACCAGAATTCCTTTGAATTTCTCAGTGACCTTAGGAGGATGGGTATTGATACTGCAGGTTTTGTCAGGCTGATGCCTCTCCTCTGAGATGAAAAGGTAAATGGCCTGCTCATGGGACCTAATGTTGAGTTACATCATCTCATTCACAAAGAAATATATTTATAAGAAATATATGATTGCTTACCCATGTGCTATTGACCTTGGTTCTTACCTTCGTAAGTCCTTACTCAAGAAAATGTCTTTAGGAGAGCACTTAAACACAATGCCTGTGTTTATGTGCTTTCCTGAGGGGAGGTGGGATGCAGAATGTGTGCAAGTTCTTTCTTCAACTAAGAAAGAACAAATATATCTAGTTCTGTTTGTAAATCTTCCAGAATGAGAAAAATTAGGAAACCTCAAAAAACCTGCCAGACATAATTGTTGAAGCATGTTGGCCCAGAGTCGAGGTGATCCTAGATCTGTGTAATGAAGACTACCAGCTTGTACTTTAAATTTTGCACTTTTATACATTTCTTTCAGTTATTAAAGAGGAGGTTCCCACACAAGACCCTTGCGTGTAGAAGTGTTACTGAAGAACTCTATCACGGGATTTCTTAACCTTCACATGCAAATTCTGATTGCACACAGAGCTCACCAACACTGCTGTGATGCCCCTTCATGACCCTAGAACCAGAGGACTAGCTGCTGGGAAAAAAGTAGATACTGGGAAAGTGGCTGAACAGTTCTGTAGATTGTCTTAAATTGGTCCCAATGGTTAAAAATTATCAACTATTTTAGAGTTATTAAAAAATGACTTTTTAAAAGTAGCAAACAGAGAAGCCTTCTGCAACTTTCAACTTAAACCAATCTCAGAGATGGCTCAAAATCAAATAAAAATAAATGGATGATAAAATTTTATTATGTAAGTTAAAGCAATTTAGGTTTTGCATTATTCTCTGTAATGTTTTCTTTCTTGGATTTATACAGACTTATCAATATATCCCATGAGTTTTACAGTCCTCTTACACATCTTCTTTATATTGATTCACTGAGTGCAAGCGTGAAAAGAACAGAAAATAAGCATATGACAAAAATGAATTATTAGGATTTCTCTCAAAGTGGAGGCTTAATGAATATAAGTACTCTCACATGGAAATAACCCCAGGTGTTAAAGGCTTTTAGCTCAGGAGATGATGAGACCCAAAGTCTGGCACCTGAGGGACTCACTCAGTGTGCAGGTGGGAGTGATTTTTCTGTGACCAATCAGACCATTCCCCAAGTAACATCAGGGAACTCTCAAGGCAGGTGTTGCTGGGTCAGAGATTTTAAGATTAGGCCTTAAAAAGCAAAGAGTTTACTCTCTCTTCCCTCTTCACCACCCCCCACCCCCAACCTTTATCTGTCCTGTCCTTCCCCCCCCCCCCCCCCCCCCCCCCAAAAAAAAACCCCAAACCCTAAACAACCCCAAACACCACCAACCAAAAAAAGGGCTATGTAGTTCTTTGGAGTATAAAGTGTTTTAACTTCTGTGTGAAGCTATGAAGCCTGAATAGCTGGAGGAATTGCAGATAGCTGATTGTTTCACTGGTAAGTGAAATGAACTTGTGGTTTTAATCCAAGCCTCGCAAGTGTGTGTTCAGGTAATGAATCTTGTACCTATTGCTACTTCTGTTTTGGTAATCTTAAGAGAAAGTTCCCTGGAATTTTCATTTGGGACTGAGGCTGAAAGGCAAAAAATAAGAGCCAGGAGTCACACTGTCAAGAAGGTCTCCACTTTCCTTTGTCCACTAGATGCTGCTTCTCTTTGTAGCTAGAGATTGCTCATAGTAAAATGGTGCTTATGGGTGAGGATGCTACTTCATGGTCTGAATGGTCTTAAATGAGCTTCTGGCAACATGGAGAGTTATTCCCTGGCAGGAGAGCAGAGCTTCTGGAGAACCCTGGACTAGGAGAGAAGGTGTTAGCACCAATGTAAATACTCTGTTTTCTGCAGACTGAGTTCTGGCTGGACTAGCCATGCAGATTTATGGCATCTCAGTGGTTTCATGACACTGCCTGCTGTGCAAACCCTGGAGCTGGTTTCTACTGAAAACTACGTACAGCAACACAAGGAGCATAGAGGCACACAGAAGTGAGAAGTAGAAACGGAAGTGATAATTTTGAAGTGATCCTTTCCTAAATTTTTAAGGTTCTTGCTGTACTACACTGGTATGTAGGAAATATTTTTAATATATACTAATTTTTCCTTGGTTAAAATGAAGTCTTTAACATAGCATGTTTTCTGTGTATGTGGACAAAAAGGAGTAAACAGAAGAGGGGCAAGGACAGGGAAAGGGGAGAAAAGAGAATCTCTGAAGAAGCTGAAGAGCTTTCCAAAGAACAAATAGCATGATCTACTTTGTGGCTAAACTGATTAGCTCTCTTATAATCACATCTCAGCTGATGAACTTTGTGATCTTCCTCTGTAGAGCCTTCTGTGGCTGTTCTATTTCATTCCTTAAGAAGATTAGGATGGGTAATCCTGAAGCTCCACAAAACCACCTGTTGTTTGGGCTGCTGTATAATGCGGCTTTTGAGGCAATCCTTTGACAGTTCAGAAGGAGGATTGTGAGTGGGCTCAGCTATCTGCGTACCTGCTGGTTCCGGTCTGCGTGTGCTGCATGGCACTCTGTGCTGTGTTTCCAGCAGCACAAGTAGCTGACCCTTTGGAAAACTGGACCAAATCCACCTACCCTCTCTCCTGCTTTCCCTTCCCAAGGGACCGTTTCTGTCTGCAGCAGCACTGCTTTCGTTGCTGTAATGACATTTGCAGAGAGTCTGTCTCTCCACCATCTGGCTGTTCCAGGGTTTAAAATGCACCAGGTGTTGGTAAATTCACCCACTTCATCAGGAAGGGTGCCTTGCAGGATGTCTAGAACAGAATTATTAAAGAAAACAAAGAATAACCTAAAAACAGATAAATACATTGGAAAGACAGAGGTAAATCCAGGAAAGCCAGTCAGCTGCAGGTTGAGCTGTAAACAGCAGTCATTCCAAAACTGGGTCAAAATCCTTGTTCTACATAATCTGCTGGGACACAATGGTAACTGTTCAGGCTGGGGTGTTTTCCTGTAAGACACACTGTCTGACCATCCTCCTGAAAATGTCACTCACTACAAATGAAATTCCTAAATTTAAACCCACAACCCTAACTCCAGAGGAGTGTAGGAACTTTTTTTTTCCTCTGAAGAGTTCACAAACCTGTGATGATAGAATGTATTTGTAAGATATGAGTTAAATACTCTGGGTTTCCTGTTTTTCTGCTCTGCCAATGTTAAGGACACAATCTAATAATATGTTAAGCTGGTGCTTAATTCTAAGCATCTTAATGATCTAGTGGTAGTAGGCAGTAGTGTGGCTGTTTGTCTGCTTTGATTTAAAGACTTCCTTAAATGCATTGCTGATTTTGGCCTTCTCCACCACAGGTTAATACATTGTGATTAAAAATGAATAAGTGCAGTTATATCATCATCCACAAAATTGTCTTTGTCAATCCATTAAAATACGATTCATCTCATTGGTATGTTTATATATTCTTTTCTATCTCCCCCCTAATGAAGCCTGTGAAGGAAGGAAAAATAATTTTCAGGTTATAAATCTTATAGATGATACAGGTGTTTCAGGCAAAGGTCTTAAGAATGTCTTACGTTTAGTGCCTTTTTCTATGAAAATATAGGACAGACATTAAAGTAGTTCTCTGATGTCCTGCTTACACGTCTGTCTTTCTTACCCTAAAACAGTGTGTTTTGGTCAAAGGGTTTTCCAGCAGGTGGAGAATACATCCTGGGAGTGAGAGTTGCACACTGCTCGTGTCTTCCTGTAGGGCCACGATGACAGGGAGAGCTACAGCTGTTTGCTGCAGTTTGATTACAAACACAAGATTTTGTGAGCCATAGGTGCTGAGAAAATCATGCAACAACTTGTCAGTGCTTTTCTGACTGTGGAAATCTGGTTGCTTTAAAAAAAAAACAGAGTAAACACATGGCTATTGGGTTTGATTAATCTATTTCTTCACATTCCCTGGCAAGGAATGAAGGGGTCACAAGACTTGAGCATAGATAAGGCACTTCTGGTTGCCCTTCAGTTTGATCTCTAGTAATCGCCATTAATGTTGGTGCAGCTTAATTGAATGTTTTCTATTGCAAAATGGATCTCTATGGTTAGCACTTTTCATGCTTAAAATGGCTCAGTAGAAAAAGAATTATCTGAAAAATGTTTTTGACGGGGTGTCTTAAGTGGCAGAGTGAGAGACTAAAACAAAAGATTGCTGTTGTGAGGATCAATCTTATCAGTGGTGCTAAGGGTAGATGGAAAATGGATTAATCATCCTATTCCTGACAGTGCAGGGCAGAGAGGGTTAATAACAGGAGTATTCTTCCACAGTGCTCTTCTGGCTGAGGAAGCTCAAGGTAACCAAATGTAGGGATATGGTTTGATTGACAATTTATTCATCAAGGCATTGATTGTTTCCTGCCATTCAGCTTGAAGACAGGTTGTTGAGTAAAGAAGTGTCTAATTAAAATTCCTTTGTGGTGCGATTTCCCCATGAAACACATGAAACCAACAGCTGAGACAGCAGGAGAATTTAAAAATACTGTTTTCCAGTGTTTCAAAGTACCTGTTTTGCATCATCAGTTTAGAAGCCTGATTCTGGAGGTTTGTTCTTCCATGTAGCTGCCCTGTGAAGTTTCAAGGCAGGCACATGCCTCTGCTTCCTTTTTTGCTTTTGGCTAATGGCTTTGTATTTTCTAATGACAACTTAACCAGGGGAGAGCTGTGATAAACTGGACCTTCTCTCAAGATAAAGAGTAAACAAACCAGGGAATTTACTGTAGCTTTGGCTGAGGAGGTGAATTTGAGTTGTTGATGGCTTTTCTGCCTCAGAAATTCATGCATGAACTTGGGAGTAGAAAGGAGCTTACCTGTTTTAGCTCTCTGAATGGTAGAGACTATGATAGAGGAAAACTGCTTTTTTGGTTGTAGTAATTATGTGAACAGCAGCATTTATACATTGGAAACTCTCCCACTCCAGGAAGTCAGCATGCTGTAGCTCAGCCTTCTGGTTGCTCCCATTGTACTGATAGTAATTTTCTGGCCAATAGTTTCTACAAGGCAAATATTCTCTATATTGCAGATATCTCCTCCTGTTTACTCAAAGAATTACATCAACTGTTTCCCTGCCTTCCTGTGTCCCAAAGGAAGTGTTAGACAAACTAGGCTGTCACAGGGATTGTAAACTCCCAAATGTTTTCTATGAAGAGCACTTCTAAAGTGTAAATTAATGCTGAGCAAGCACAATTTTTTTATCTTTTTATAAGTCTCCTTTGCTATCTTGTAATCTGTAAGACAGTAAATAAAACCTTTTCCTAGTAGAGAACTCTAAATTGTGTCTTGCAGAACAATGACTGGCGCATATATATATATATATATATATATATATATATATATATATATGTAGCACTAAAGAAAAGTTGACTTTTCCCCCATGAATTACTAGTTCCTATTCTTTAGTTGGCAATGGCCATATTTTTTATTGCAATGAAATACTGGGATAAAGACCCATGAGTGATAAAGTGATTGTAACTGCATTTAATGCAGGTATCTGCATATTCTAGATGATAAAGGGGTTAAATGAGACTTCTTTTAGATCAGTATAAAAGGATCTTTCAATATTGTAATCATCAATTCTGGATTTTACATAAAATACTTGTAAATTAAGCAATTTTTCTTCATGTCTAGGTATTTCTAGAAGCTGACTGCAGTGTCATTGACGTGTTTGAAGCAGGGGGAAATAAGAGTTGTATGGCTTGAGACAGTGAGAAAAGTCAAAGTGTCACCTCTTAGAGAAACAAGGCCTGGACAGATGAAGAAAATAATTTGCTGGATACTTTATTTCTTATTAAAGTATTCAGTTGTGGGGAATCTGTATTCCTTAATGAGATCATTTCTGATTATTTTGTTGTAATACTTTCATAAGGATGCAGGTTGACCACAAACTGCAGTTCTTCTGATTGTACAGGGGCTCTGATAGAAGGCAGCAGATAGAGCACTGTCCCTGCAGGCAGTGCTACCCATAGACCTGTTGTTACGTTTTGTTTTACCTAAAGAAGGTGGAGTAAACCTCCCTTGGTGCCTAAGTGAAATGGAGAAAAATAAGTCATAAGACAGATCTGAGGTTATCAGAGTACCTAGAAGTACTTTCTTTTAATTTACTATTTTCTTAAGTGAAAATGGACTTCAGTCCCAAAAGTAGCAAACAAATCATTTGACTACATTTGGGAAGAATGTGAATAATTCTGTGGTGTGATTTATTATGTGCCATTGAAAGCAATTTTAGTTTAATCAGAAATCATAGAAAATACGTAATTAAAAAGTTCTCAAAATATATGGGTTAGAAATGTCACTTAGTATGGATTTGCAACAGCTTCATTTGTCCATTCTGTACTTGGAGCTGTGTGGCAGGGCACAATCACATGTATAGCACAGTGATTTACAGAGCTGAGAGCAGACACTAATGAGAAAAAGCTTTTAAAATAAAGACTACTGTTATATCATTTATGTAGCTGTGGCCATAAAGATCAAAAAAAACCCCAAACCCTGAACAGATAGTTTCTAGGCTTAAATGTGAAAGTGTCCAAGCTTATGCCCTTATGGATATAAGAAATATAGTAGAAAAGAGCTGACAATAAATTTAGAGGACAGCTGTATCTTGCTAAGTGGCACTTCAAAAGTTGTATTAATTCTAAAAGCTAAAGTCAAACTTGCATTTTCCCTCCCTTCCTTATGCAATGAGGCATTTGGGCTTCAGCTAGTGTTGGGTTTTTTGTATGGTAGATGAACAAATACCTCTTGCATACACTATAGAGGCATGGGTCAGAGAGAAGCCTATGTTATTCAATACAATAGAGGCAAAAAAGCTTTTAATAAATAATTTCTCTAAAGAATTTTTGTGGTAGTGAAGGTGAGGCCCAGCTCTGGCTGGTACAAGTCAGCAGTACTGACATTAAAAGCTCAGGGCTGGCTTGCATCTGCTGCCAGGTGATAGAGCCCATGATCTGAGTTGTAGCATCAGCTCTTGCTCCTGTCTTGTAGTTGGCTGGAAGTGCTGTGTAGTAATGGGAAAAGGCTCTGGCAACCTGGAACACAGCTCTGCACACAAGTAGGAAGCAGCTGTGGACGGAATGCTGCTGCCTACTTGTCCCAAGTTATGTGGACCTTCTGCCATGCCTGTCTTCTGCACTGAGCTGGGTTTGAACCGTACCAGATGTCGCTGCTGCTGTTAGCAGTTGTGTCTCTGTCAAAAAGTCCTGCTTGTGTTTTTGAGTTGAAAAGGGTTTTTCTAATGACAAAAAGTAAAGGGAAGAAGCAGAAAATTATGAATAACATTTCTAGTAGATAACTTCAGCAGCAAACAAAATCTTACAGGAGAGTCAAGTGATCTGTTGTCTGGGTACTTTGATGTACAAATTGATTCCCAGTTTTTGAATCTCTGTTTACCAATGCATGTAATGCTAAGTTTGTTTGGGGTTTTTTCTGATTGACACCTAGTAACTGGTTTGGTAATACCGGACAACTGTTCTTAAGGGTACTGCAGGGCATTCTGTGCATTTCATACAGCTTCCATAAGTAATGCTCAAACATTACAATGCTATTCCAACCAGTAGCTCAGAGTGGGGCAAGCTTCGGGTCCCTGTCCAAGAGGGACTTGAATGATGGTAAGTAAACATCTATTTATTACAGAAACTATAAACTTCTACTATACTTTCTTAAAAATTCTAAAAACCCTCCAAAACCCAAAACAAATTCAGAAAAAGAACTAGTTCAAGGACTAGTGGACTCTCAATTTTATTTGTGGAGTGGTGGATTTTATTTGTGAAGGAATGGGAGGGGCTTTTTTTCTTTGTTAATTGCTTTTAGCAGCAGGATTGAGGAAGCTATATGAGAAACTGTAATGAACGTCTTTGTAAACTGGGAATAGGACAGATTTATAAAGCTTACTCTTACCTATGGAATTACTGGAGAGCCTGTAGGGTGGATAGCCCTCCTTTTGGATCAGTGCTTCCTTTCACTAGAAACTGTACGGGTGCCCAGTTACATATCCTGATGAGTGTTGCCTCATCACCTGGGAAAGACCTTGATTGCTTCCCCAGGTAGTTTTTCTGTGAATATCACAGCTGAGAAGAGAAGCAGTCAAGTCTTTTGCCCAGCCCAGGAGCCTGAGCCAGGCTGGAGGCCAGTGCTGTATGGTGTGGCATCCTGAATGGCTGCTAGTAAAACCACTGCCTTGTTCAGATCCAAAAATATAGTAAGTCCTATTCTGGCACTGTATTTCTGAGGCAAGTAGTTAGGAAGGATGGTCAGCAACAGTCTGTCAAACCTACTGCATGACAAGGAACTATTGCAGTCCCAAGTACAACCTCTTAATTTTTGGAACCTTGGGAGCTACTTCAGCCATGAGGGCTGTTTTGTGTAGTATGAAGCCTAATGTGAGTCCTTTGTATAATATAGCATGAGTGGGCTTTTGCAAGGAGTATTAGTAGAAACAGTGATAGTAATATACCTGTTAGTTCACATACCTGATGAATTCCAAATTATTCTAATTATAAAGCAATTTATCTTTCTTTTTTTTTTTTAGAGTTCTTCATTCCTAAACAATAGTCAGTCTTAGAGGAAGCTACCAGGGGACTTTTCAGCCAATTAATAAAAAATGCAGTGTTTCCTGAATGTATGATCTTTGCTTGGCTTTTGTCAGATTAATAATTTAGTAAATATAGTTGAGTATGTTTAATGCAATTTTCTCCTCTTTAAAATGTTCTTTTAGGTAGAGAAAAATCACTTTTATTTGTGCTTTCATGAAAAGAATGCCATTTTCCCTCACTTCAGGATGATCTAATACTGCAGCAAATGGGGGGTGGGGGGATGGAGGGGGACGGGTTGAGCAGCCAGGTTTTTCAAGCATTGCTGTCATGTTTGAATGGCCAGTGCAAATTAATTGCTTTTCGTGGCTTCCATCCTTGTAAGCACTTTGCATATCACCATAGCTTTAACTGAGGAAACCTTGGTGACTGTGCTGTGGCAAAGCAGGCAGCAGGGAGGTCTGGAAGTACAGGTGAGGCGTGAGGACAGCTGGAGAAGCAGAGTCTGGTCTTGCTTTGCCTGCCCTGCATAGACACAGCAGAAGTGCAGTGTTTGATGGGCTGGGACCTGCTCCTCTGCTGCTCTGTGCACAGTGTTGGGGTCAGGGTGATTCCAGGTACTGATGTCCTGACAGCTCCACACATCTGTGGCTCTTAGTGAGTTCTCCTGGCCTGCTGCCTTTTTCCCTCTTCCAAACGGTGCTCCTTCTCTGTGCGCTCATACCACGAGCTCCACAAAAGAGGTCAAGTCCCCAGCTGCTCCAGTCACTGCCCCAGAGGCTGTGAGGGGTCGATGTGCACAGTTGTGGCTGCCAGCAGGTGACCCTCCCTCACATGTCTCATGGGCTCCCGAGCAGATCATGTCATGGAAAAGATAAGGAAGGAAGGATATGGCCATGTGCCCACCAGCAGCTTGGCTGAATCAAACATTATATTGAACAGGTCTCCTGCTTTCTGCTGGAAATAGAAACAAGCAGTAAGCAAGAGAGTAACAGGGGCACTGCTTTCAGCATTAGCAGAGCTTTGTAGTGAAGGATACTGCCTCTTGTTCCCCAGAGGCTGTCCAGCACGTCATCTGCTGCTGTGGGCTGTATGATCAGCAGCCAAAAATTACCGCTTGGGGAACAGATATTAAGTATTTTTGCCTAATTCTCCAGAAGTCCTATTGGAAACTAGACCAGGAATTGCACTGCCTGGTATGAAAATTTTAAGTAGTTCAAATGCTTAGTCCAAAAAATAAAAAAACTCTTGTCCTTTCACAACTGGAATACAGAGTAGAATATTCAGGTAAAAATAATTTATGATCGTAATTATGGTATAAACCAACTTTTCAGCAGCTAGTTGCTTAAATTCCTTCTTCCCCACTACACAGTTATCAAACCTGTAGGGAAATCACTGTAAGAAATACCCCTTCTGCCTGCTATATTCATCAGAAATAGGATGTTGTATGTGAACGCTTAACTGTAATGAAAAAAGGGTCTCATATGCAATGATCTAGAGTATCAAGAGGTCAACCAGTTTTCTGAAATGAAGTCTAATTTTTACTGGCAACATCTAATATTAATTACTAAAGCTCACACCTTTCCCTATTAGAATCTGAACATTTATGCACATAATTGTGAGACATCTAATGGCTTGACAGCTTTAATTTTTTTTCACTGTGTGCATTTCATTTTGTTTAACCACAAGAAAACTGAACTTCTATTTATTATGGGAAAAATTGATTCAGAATAAATCCTGACAGTTTGAGTTACTTCTGAGCTTTTGTATTTAATGGAAACACAGTATGAAATCCCTTTCTATGCTCCCTGTGTGGAAAGGGAGGGATTTGACAGTAGGAGAGCAGATCTCACTGCTAATAAAAGTGACTGCATGGCAGGGTGGGACAGGCATGTTGTGTAGTCATTTTGCTTCAGGACCCTTCCCCAGCAGGGAAGCCCCAGCACGTTGGTACTTAAGTGCAGATAAGCAAGAGCAGCTTCAGCAGGCAGCATTGGCTGTGATAAGTGTGCAGGATTGGTGGTATTGCTGCCTTTACACCAGGAGTTTCTGCAGACCAGAGGTCTATAGATGATCAGATGTCCCTTCTCAACCATCTCTTGATGTCTCCAGGCAAGCTGAAGCCTGTATGGTAGATGCAGATGCTGCATTCAGAAAACAAGCCTTGTTTGGTTGAGCTCTTCCTCATTGCCACAAGAACCTTGCCGAGCAGTCCCTGAGGTCTGGTCTGGTGCTTGCTGGACTTGGGCTGAAATGCTTAGTGTGGTGTGATAAGCATGGATGCCAACTGGACCACGTGTGTATTGCTGCAAAACTGGAAAGTAGTCACCAACTCATTTCACACCAGCTACTGGGCAGATACCAATGTAATAGGCATAAACTTGATATGGGATTTAAGAAAGGAAAAAAAACCCAAGCCATTTTGTAATCATTAAGAAACAAAGCACAAATATAATGCTGGCTACTGAAGAAGGCTAGGTGAGGACATTGTGAGGCCGCAAGGAAATTCCTTATAAGAGAACAGTTACTGCAGCAGAATTCAGAAGTGGTAGGGAGATGCTCAGCAGCAAGGAGAGAGTAGAAAGAGTGGATGAGCAGTCCTTGATAGGACCATGACTATTAAATAGCAATTTCTGCCATTGCTTGCTTGTCTATCTTGTTTTTTCACTTTGACTCAGCATGAATAGTAGCCTAATAAGTACTTTTGTATTGGGAGTCCCCTGACACAGGAGTACTATCAGGCTGGGTAAGCTGTGAGAAATTCTGGGCTCCTGAAGCAGAGGTGGCTCTGGCATCAGGTGCTGAAGCTCGGTCCCTGCCCCCCTGTTGCTTGTCGCTCCTGTTCTTGTTGCCAAGGGGGGGATTTCTCCTCATCACTCCTCTGACACTTTTCAGTCTTTAAGATTGTTTTGTAAACCATGGATGTTGTAAGCACGTATATCTAAGCTGCCCAGAGTTCAGGCTTTTGTGCAAGGATATTGCTTGACAGAGGGAAAGTCCTTCTTAGTCCTTACCCTGCACTAACATAGGATAGTGAGCAGGAAATGGTCTGATTGTTAAAGCAGATGGTTTCTCAGCAAAAGCCTTCTGTGGCTTGTGTTCTCTGTAACTTTTTTTAGTGAGACAAACCAGCTTTCCTGGTATGACAGCTTCATTGCTGTGCCTTGTGGAAACATGCTGCCACTTATACTAATTTTACCTTGCAAGAATATGGGAGCACAGTGGTAAAGCAAAAAAGTCAACGTTGCTATGATTTGAGAGGTGCTTTTTTTTTTTTTTGTGGCATAAATGGTTGCCAATAGAGGGAAGCAATTTGTTAAACTGTGCAGAGAACAATAGCATTAAAATATAGATGTGTTCCTGCTTTTCCTGATTTTTACGTATCTGCATCATGAGCCAATGCAATTGCTAAAAGAGTGCTCCCCAAAAGGGCTGTTCTACAGCTACATGGTTTGTAAATGACAACAGTTAGGGGAAAAATAATTAAGACAAACTTATTCCAGAAGACTGCACTAACAGAGTTTAGAGCCCGAGACAGGGTGCCTGTCAATGAATGTAGAGCACTGGTGTTGGTAAAGTCCAGGGACTGCTGCTAACAGGGCTGGGGAGCTGGGAGATGTAGGAGTGCACTGGCCTTCCAGAGAGTGGGGGGACCAAGGAGGTGGTGACACATCTGACACATCTTTCTTTGTGCAGACCAAGGGAAAGGGCAGTGCTTCTGCCTTTCCTCTGAGGTATAAAGGAGGAGCAAACTGATTCACATTGTCTTCTCCTCTAACTGGTGCATCGTACCTTTGTGTAAGTTGGGGATGAAAACATGGTTTCTTTTAGGCTATATTGACTTCCATTGAATATATCCAAAAGTTTCAGATAGAGCCTGAGTGATATTGAGGTGTGCCTTCCTACAGTGCTATCAACCATGTCTTCCTACAATGCCAAGCACTGTCTGTGTTTGCTGGGAAGGGGTCACAGTGGTGTCTGATTACACATGCTTGTTCTTGGACTTATCCTTTTTTGGAGTGATTTGAGGTCTCTGAAGGTCAACGTACAGGAACTAAAACTAAGAATCACCTATAACAATTCAGAAACAATCTCTGGAAATGGATTTGCCTTCACCGTATTAACTGTTGGCGTAAAACAAGAATTCTTAAATGATTATGCATTCATCATTCACATTTCAGCTCTATGAGGCTGGGCTCATTGATTTTAAATTCATGTCCCAAGACACTTCTTTCAGTTTCCTAACCCTGTATTCGGGCTCTAAATAACAAGTTGATGACATCATGATAATTTTTCTTATGTAATAAATGGTGAAGCCATTAACACATGACTTAACAGGACCATATGACTTTAGACCAAAGAGAATAGGTTCTCAAAGAGAAAAGTTCTTGCTTGAAAACATATCTTCAATAATTGCAGGGAAAATGCAGAAAATTACTGTCAAAGTAAATTGTATTTTGAATGAATACCATCTCCTTTCAAGTTTGCCCCACCATGGTAATCCTTCTTTATTTACTGGTGCTGCCCTTTTCTCTTTAGAGACCTTTAGTGAAGACTTATTTTATATTTCATGTATCATTAAAGTGACTTAAATGATCAAGGATGTGGTAGGCCTGACATTTATTTTTAATTATTAACATAAATAAAGAGCCATCTATATTCCACACCTGCTGCAATTATAAAAATATATTTTCTTCATTTGTAAAACAAATTATGTGCTTCAGGGAGTCAACCAGAGAGATGAGATAATCTCTCTATATTGTCAATGTTTATCAGATCTGACCACAAAGACCAATGACGTGATTTTGATGCCACTCAATTCATGAATTCCGTGCAGTTCCTGGGAAGGGTATCTGCATAGTAATGAAATCAGAATTGCAGAAGAAAAATACTCCGGAAGTGTTTTATCACAGCCTCATATCTACTCTGCTGGGCAGCGCAGTCTTAGATATTGTATTTCTGAAAAGGGCACTTTGGTGAGAAATGCTGCATTGGTCACAAAAATCTTAAGCTGGAACAGCTTTTAGATACCATCTAAAAAGCACTTCAGTTTAAATTTTGATCACTTTAAAGATGAAAAGCTTCATATGAATTGAAACAGCGGAGCTATGTTTTGCTGAGCATTGCTTTCTATTTTTCATTTCATTTGTATGTGTAAATCAGCATTAGTTATGAAATGTATACGTAATTACATTTTAGAAAATACAACACTTTCAATAAATCTAATCTGAGACTCCATTTCTCAAAGTCTTCTGCTTTAGTAGTCCATACTCCCTTCTCATGCAGGCTGTCATATTTATTTTTTTTAATGAAAAGTCTATCATGAAATAGTAATGGTATTTTAACACTTTTGGCAAGACTGGCTACAGCACAACAGTGGAATCAAGCAGTTACAACTAAATAATTCCTCTTCAAACTGTAGTGCCTTAGGTTAAACAGTCTCATCTAACAAGGCTGAGAGAAGCTTTCTGTACTTTTCTGCTTGGTGGAAGAAAGCCTCTTTTATATTACACTAGATAATTTCTATTTCCGAAGCTGCTCTTCCTGTTCAACTTCAGTGAGCTGTGGTATCCTGTACAGCAAGTGAAGATGTCTCACATTTGGATGTTTTCAGTCTGGAGATTTCTCGTGATCCCATTAGATGTAAGAGGGGTCACACTGTCTTCTGAGGTCCGTGTGGCTCTTAGCCTCTCTGAGGCTTCTTCACACTTGTGAAGGTTTTCACAGTACAGGCTGTCTAATGTGACATATTTGCTTCTTGTGACGCACCAAGATGGTCTAGCATTTGTTACAGTGCAAATTATTAGCTGAATACCTTTTGATAAAGTAAGATATGATGGCAATTTGGTAATTTCGTGTAAATTCATAAATTTGTTGTTTAAAAGTTAAAGTAATTAGTTAAAAGCTTTTTGATTAATGATAGCTAACAGCTTGTATGTATGAATATTGTAGTGCTGAGTGGCTGTACTCCAGGTGAAGTGATTGATTGTGTTCTGGGGGTGCACATATGTTCCGGGTGCATATAAATTATTGTTAGTCATGCAGTTTCACTAATAGGATTATTTTCAGTTGTATCTCTGCCATTTTAATGTGCTTGCTTTTCAGTCTGATTCTAGATATTCAAGACTGCTCTGTCTTGCATGACTGTAGTTATTCTCTTGTTCTCTTTCATATAACTGTCATACCTTGGGGACAATGGCAACAAGAAAAATGAAAAGAAAATGTATTTTGGTGTTGTGAAAACAGCAATATAGACAAGAAAATCCCCCCAAACCAAAAAACCCAAACCCATAACACTTTATATTTTAAGCAAGTAAAAGGTCTACTTTGACTTTTTTGTGACAAGGCAATTTGGCTTTTAGGATAATGTTTTCACGTATGTTCAACATCCGCAAAAGTAAAACTCTTTGGATGTCTGTCTTCCATTTGCTTCAGTTTGAGGTAGGAATCCAGACTATATGGTGAAAGAAACTGGTCTCTAAAATGTTCATACAATTTGCTCCTCAGGATGTAGACCTGTATATCACTTGACATTCAGGGAAGCAAGTGTTCTTTTGTTACAAAAAGGTTCCTTGAAATTTCTTTTGAAGGCAGCAAACCAAAGTGCGTGGGCTCAGCTTACCAAGCATGTTGCAGCTTCTCTGGTGGTTTTGTTAGTACAGAGAGCCCACGTGACACCTCTGGCTATACCAAGAGGTCTGTGTGAACACTGAGCTTCTTGGACATGGCCAGAGCCCAAGAGTTTGACTGAGACTTTGCTGCGTGGTGTTAGACATCACCTTGACCCACTGGGCGTTTTAACATGTAATATAAAAACTGTGAGGGGGTCAATTTAATACCAAGCCACCACAGGGCGGAGGGAATGCGGAGGTGGCATCATTTCAGTTTTGGCCCCAACCTCTGACCTGGGCAATAATTCTTTGGCTGCAGCCCACAAGTAAAGAGCTGTAGAACGTGTTGTTCTGAAAAACAAACCCAAGGTGCTAGACTGATGGCAATTGCTGTGCAGTGCTCAATTGTCTTAGTGATGCAAATAAAAAGGCAGCAATTGGGCATGTCTTCTGCCATTCTCTATTTCCATGAGCCTCACCCATTTTTAGACATACAGGTGTCCCTTTTGCCCTTTCAGGATTTGGCCTCTATGCTCAGACTGTCTGGAATTTTGTGGGGAGGATGCCTGTCTCCCACAGCCCAGAGTGGGACCATCCACTCATTTCACACAGTGAGGAGAGCAGCTGCCCAACAGTAACTGCTTTCATCCACCAACCCTCTCCCTCTGTTATTTGCACATTACTGTCATTTCTGCCTCTCTTCTCATGTGCAGCATATCTGCTTCTAGATGTTCAGAGCAGTTTCTGCATGCAGATCTGGAGTGGGTTTTCTATCAGAAATCAATATTTTAAATGATGTTTTCCCCACAAGATTATTATCATTGTAAAATCAAAATATTTTGCAGATCTTGAAAGCTCCAAGAGTATTCTGTGTATGAGCTGACAGGAAACCATAATCAAATTGTCAAGCAATTGCTTCTACTGTGGCAGAGTGAGAATGTTAGATTACATGTGTCAGCATGTGAAGATAAAGACTGTGTAGTGAACAGCACGCTGAAGGCTTGATAGGAGATGGGAAGTTTATCGCTGTACACTGTAACCTATTGTAGACAGTTCTGCTACCTCAGCAGTCCTCAGTTTGCATTAAAAACTATGATCAATAAAATGCCTCAGTTTTGTCATTCTACCAACTTTATTTGGTCAATTAAACTGAAAACTAATTGCTATTCCAAAGGGTTAAGTAATAAAAGATGCAGAATACTAATGTATGTTCACTAGTTGTTTACTGAATCTAATATTATCGCTGCTCTAATCTCTTCAAACTGGCGTCAAAATGTATGCTGCTGTGATTATTTGAGTAAGAAAAATGGCTCATTTATTCAACATATGCATTGGCTGCTGATCTGGGTTTTCAGATGTTTAAAGATTTATGTTCAAATTATTTTTTTTCAGTTTTCCTGTCCTTTTACCTATTCTTCCGTAAACTCTTCAATCTTCCTGCTCTCTATGGCTGCTCTATGTTCACTGAGAACTTCTTACTAGTGTTTGGTTCTGAGCTTGGGACTCTAACCCAAAAATGTGCTGAGAACCTGAACTCTCAGTAAATTCAGTCAGAATTAATGACTCATCACCTTGCAAGGTCAAGGCTTGTGGGACATGTTCCCAAGTAGCCCAATCATTCCTGTAGCTTTTTCTCTTGTAGAGAAAGAAAACATATTTGCAGGAGTGGAATTTAAAAGGTTTATAACTCTAGTAACCAGATTGCCATTCAGGGTGGTTATTTAACTGTAGCAGAGAACAGGCACTTAATATCAGTTAAATAAATTAGTAATCTTAGAAAAGTACAGTATTTAGCCAGTTAACTGGTACAGCCTTTGACCATGAAATGACTTTTAATCCCCCAACAAAATTTAAAAGGAAGTAAACAGTGATACATGATGGGAGAAGAAAAATAAATGGTAGACAATCAGAATTAGGTTGCCAATGGTAGATTAAACCACTATTGTACATTGAGAGGGTGGCTGGTGAAGGGGACGTGCAAAATTTTGTCATTTTGGTTGGCGGGAAATAGTTGCAAGGGTATTGTTTAAAAGTATATGGAGAGAAATATAATGGAGAATGATAAATGCATGAAGACTGGAAGCATTATGTGTATTTAAATTGAAGATAAGAAAAGGAAAAAAAGGATAAATTGTGAATGTTTAGACTGATTTAGAAATAGATTTCTAATCTTCCTGGGGTAACGGCCTGGAGCAGCCTTCCAGCACCACCTGTAAGTGGGAAATGCGCTTTCACCTGAGCCATGTGACTCAATTTCCTCTGACTTGCACTAGAAAGGGCAAAGCAGCCAGTGTTGACTGTGCCTTTGCTTTTCTGTTAGTGGGTGTTGCAGGTGGACTGTCATGTTAGTACTAAACATGAAGGTAAGTTGATGTTTAAACTGGAAATTAGTCAGTTAGTGAGACAATCATGTAATGTGGGGTTGGGACTAGACAGCGTGTCCACTGACTCAGCTCTAGTTCTCTAGTCTTGCATATTTTATCCTGAAGAGCAATTATTTCTCAGAACTATTCTATGTCTGGTAGGGCCATTAATTCACAGACTGAAGGCCAAAATCTGTGCTTCTGTGATCAGTATGTCTGCTGCTTTAGAGTGTGCATGTGAGAATGTGTACTGGGGAGCAATTGGGCCTAGGCTTGTACATTTATTTAGTATCTGCCAGGTAAACTCTCTCTAAATCTGAATTCCTTTGCTCCTTCTGAGGGTCACTTGAATTTATAGCTGAGTCCTATCCCCATTAAAGCAGTAGGAAGATGACAGATGAGATTCTCTTGATCTGGAGAAAATATTTTTTGTCAGGGTCCTGAAGGCTTATCAAATATTAGAATCTGAGACTCAGAAGAAGAGAGACTGAGGCTGACTGGTCAAGATCCAAGTGCAGTGCTAGGGGGAAAAGAAATCCCTTTCATTCCAAGCTCCTAGTTCTCTAAAATGAGCACTTCAGTGTCTACTCTCTCCTTGATCTCTCTCCATGAGAACACTCTTCTCCTACAGTCAACAGCAAGGTATCTCTCCTCAATACAAACAATTTGAGAATGTTGTTGAAAAAGGTGTGATTTGAACCTGTATAAAAATGATCATATATACACAGTATTCTAGAAGAAATACAGAATGAAAGTTAAGAAAACCCTGTGAGCTGGAAACTTGCTGTTGATGCAAGTTCAGTACACACTAGCTTAGTGCTCAAAAACTTTTGTTTGCCAGCAATCTGTAGGCCTTTTCATTAGCAAATTACTATTGATGTTCAATCACTGTTTTCTCATCCCAAAGGCTTATCAACTCTATTTCACTAAGCAAATGTATCTCTTCAGTAAAATGTTATCATCATGCACTTGGAGCTGAGAAAGCCAACTGCACCCTGGGCTGCATCCAAAGCAGTGTGGGCAGCAGGGCAGGGAGGGGGTTCTGCCCCTCTGCTCCGCTCTGGTGAGACCCAACCTGCAGTGCTGTGTCCATCTCTGGGGTTGGAAACAGAGGAAGGACATGGATCTGTTGAAGTGAAACCAGAGGAGACCATGAAGATACTCAGAGGGCTGGAGAACCTTTCCTATGAAGACATGCAGAGAGCTGGGGCTGTTCAGCCTGGAGAAGAGAAGGCTCTGGAGAGACCTTAGAGATCCTTTGAGTACCTAAAGGAGAGCCTATAAGAGGGACTTTTTACAAGGGTGTGCAGTTCTGGGACAAGAGGGAATGGCTTTAAACTGAAAGGGGGCAAGTTTATAATAGACTATAGGAAGAAAGTCTTTGCTTTGAGGGTGGTGAGGCACTGCAACAACAGAGAGGTTATTCACTCCCTATCTGTGGAAGTGTTCAAGACTACAGTGGATGGAGCTTTAAGCAACCTGATCTAGTGGGAGGTGTCCCTGCCCATAGCATGGATATTGGAACCAGATGATTTTTAAGGTCCCTCCCAACCCAAACTGTTCTATGATCTTAGTTGACACCTAAACAGAAAATAAGTTTTGTTCACAGTACCTAAGCAATGAATCCTGACTGGTGACTTTGTGCTGTCGCAATAGGAACTGCAAATGAGTAGGAATTAAGTAGCAGTTACTGTTTCTTTAACTCTTGGTTTGAAACTGCTTACTTGTGGTTTATTTTTGCACAGCTCTCCAAGCTGCTTAGCTGAAAAGGCATTTAAAATGTTTGTTGTATTGCTGGGAAGAATAGCCTGCCAAGGGCTATTATGATGACAAAATAAATGCCAGTGACTGTACTTTGCCAACAGAATATTGGGCCATAACTTTTTTTCTTCAGCATTTTCCACAGTCACTCTCTGAATGGAAGATGGCAAGAGTGTTGGGGTGAAATGCCATAGATTCAGCATTCTCCCTTGACTGGCTCTCCTCTTTCCTTGGAGGACTTTAAGTACACATCTTCCTGAAACTAATCTTATACAGGACCCTACTTCATCTTCCTGCCTCTTTCAATTGCTTTGATAATAATAATAATTTTAGCATTAGAAGAATGCCTTTGTAGTATCACTCAAGGAGGAGTCTTTGTTGTCATACATCTTAATAATTTATCATGCTCTTGATAAGAATTCTAGATCAGTAGATAAGAGTAAACAGGCTCAGGGAGACAGCCGTTTGATGCTGATGTTAATTTTGCAGCAACTGAATTGGTCTTCTGTCACGACAACTTAAGATGCATAATTGCAAGATCATCATTTTGGGGAAGTTACTACTGCCAAATGTTTTACAAAATGTGTATTAATTAAGCAGTTTAAGATAAAATGCACCTTTCCTTACTAACATGGAAAAGAGGAAAAAACTGTAGTGTTGAGACCTTAAAACATTTATAAATGAGGAGGAGAGTGTGCTGCAATCTCTATGCTAAAATTAGAAAGAGATTTTTTTTTTGGAATATAACCAAGCCATTAGAAATGAGCAGACTAGTTTAGATAAAAATAGAATTAAACTGAACCTATAGTTAATATTCAAAAATACTGAATGCTTGAGAAACTGATAATAATTTTTGCATATCTCAGTAACCCCTCTGATTAGTAGGGGCTAAGGAAAGCAAGGAAATATGTCACAAACAAGGTAATTCAGGAAAGCGAAGTGGCTTAGTGATCTAAGTCTAAGTATTTGGAAGTTTGTGTGCTTTTTTCATGATCGTGCCTGTTGTTGTGTTTACAAATAACTGTAGTAGGAAACCATATGGAAGAACAGCATATGAATGCAACATCAGCTTGGAGAGAAATGCCTGCAGTTGCTTGTGAACCTGGCTGTATTTGGGAATGATGCACTTTGTAATGTCCTTTGTCAGAGGTAAAAAGAAGGTGGTGGTTCTTAGCTCCCTCTGCTACACTCCTTATGAGAAGTGACAGCGGAACTGAGTGATCTGTGAAAAAGGAGAGC
This sequence comes from Lycocorax pyrrhopterus obiensis, assembly GCA_014706295.1. Classification (NCBI taxonomy): domain Eukaryota; kingdom Metazoa; phylum Chordata; class Aves; order Passeriformes; family Paradisaeidae; genus Lycocorax; species Lycocorax pyrrhopterus. The sequence continues at coordinate 21,004,726 of JACSVZ010000013.1, read as the reverse complement.
ACAAAATCTGTGACTTGTATCAAGTTTCTGCTCAAGTGCAATGAGAACAGCAAAAATGGCTCTTGGATGTTAATTAGTCTGTGTCTACGATATTGGAATAATCTTAGGTACTACAGCATTCTTGTTAAAGAATTCTAAAAATCCATTTGGGAGAGAGCAGACAATTGTAACTGGGGAGATAAAGCTACAGCATTATGGAATATTTCAGGAAATGAAACCAAAATCTCCAGGATCAACCCTTTGAGAAGTTTAACAATTTTGGAGTATGATGAAAGGGAGATAGCACAGGTTTATTCATTCTTATTGGAGAAAACTAGAGCTTAGGTTCTATTCTAATATGCAGTGGTAAAAACCAGGACTTATTTATAAAAATGAAAGGTGCTACAGAAGTATAACAAAATCTGATCTTGTGGCTCTGGTGACTTGGGTTCTGCTTATGGAGTTATATTTGCTTTTAAAACAATATGTGTTCAAATATTTGCCTCGTTGCTACTCTGAGCTGGTTCTGCCTTCGCCTTTAGGCAGAGATCTAGGAATGGGCAGATGTGTCTGTTGATCCATTTTGACTAGACCCCACTACTCAGACCAGCTTACTGCCCAAAGGCAGGAGAAGCTTGGCCTGTAAATGTGCTTCTTTGTGCCTTTGTAATCCAAATCTCTGCCCCAAGAGCACTGATTGCCTGCTAACGTTTCTGGTATGAGGACAGCAGTAAAGACAGGCTATTACAGCGGAAATGGAACCAAGAGCAGCTAAGAAAAAGCTAATTAAAAATGAAGGGGATGAGGAGCCTGGAAGAGGTAATGGTCCTGGAAAACATTTTGGTCCTAGAACAAAGGGTTATTTCTGATAGGTTTTCTTAAAAGCATTGTCAACATAAATTCCTTCTGTTCTGTAGAGGTCTCTTTGTTTCGGGTATCTTTCAACAAAACTACCGTCACTGTGCAATTGTTGCTGTCTCATCTTTTCTATCTGGACATTTTCTCTTCTTCAAAGTGATTTTAATTGTTGCAGTAACATAGCTACTCTATGGACCTTTGTTGCATTCTCTAAGAACCTTTGCCCAGTGCCGAACGATGGTTGAAGGTGTCCATTATGAACCAAACACAATGCAGCTTCACAAACAGCATTATTGAAGAGGCACTTTGCATTATTCCAAGTACCCACTTTACTAACGTGTGTCTATTCTCAAGAGTAATAAGGGCTGCATTTGATTCTCTGTGAACAATTCAAGGGTCAGGGTCTAGACTCACTTGTGCTGGGATGAATGTCGTGGAACACCACAGAAGTCAGTAGTTGTTATGGCTCTGTATGGCTGGAACAGAGATTGAAATGGTTTTGTCTGTATCACAAATAGGGTTCTCCCAGACCAAATACATAGATTATATTTCCTAAGCACTTACCACCAAATAGAAGAAATATGTATTTAACAACCTTAGAGAAATGAAAATAGGATCTAGTAATTTAAGATATTAACATTTTTTGTCAATCTCCAGTTGTTTGTTTGCCCTTTTTCTCTAACATTATTGCTGGCAGCTTTCCATTTTATTTGGGCTTAAAAAAAACGATGAAAGAGAGGAGTAATATCTTTTAGCATTTTTATAGTAACAGTTATGGTAATTTTAGAACATTGTCATGCCAGTTGGTGTGTTAAGGTAATTTAAAGACATTACAACAAGATGGAGAAAAAAAATAATCTTTTATGCTGATGATGGCTGATTTACTTGCATCAGGAGCCTGGGTTTTGATCACTGTTAGTGTAGCAGGCCTGCTGTTACACCTGCCTCACTACTTCCCAAAATATGATGGGCTTTTTGGAAGAAGATTGACAAAGTTAGAACAAGGTATATAGCCCAGTATAACTCCTGGTTTTTGGATGTTCCTGACTGAGTCCCCACTGCTGAGAGCCTGACCTGTCTGGAGCTGCACAGTGATGTGCTATGTTATTTTAATGAAGAGGACTGAAAGCAAAGAGATGAAGGGTATCTTTCTCCAAATCATGCAGGAGTCTGTGCCAGAAAGCCTAGGGTCTGTTGAGGATGTCAAAGCAGGGTTCTGGTGTGCACCCTGGGTAAGACACTGTCTCCCCTATCTTGTGCCCTGTTGCCTCCACTTTCCCAGGGGCTGGCTCTCCTTTCCTTTTCTTTCCATCTCATTGTGGGCAGGAAGATGTGGTTCCTTTGAGCTGAAAAGAAGAAAATGTCGCTTTTCCACCTTCAGTTTTTAGTGGTTTTAATGTGCATGGCAGGTATGGGAGGAAGGCTGGAGTTGGCTGAGGGGTAGAGGTTGATATAGGATTGCCCTGGGATGCTGAGGTGGCACATGGGGCTGTGCCCTCAGCCAGGAGCTTTGCTGAGGAAGAGTGAGGCTCTCCCTCCCTGAGGAGACAGGAGAACTCATTGCCATGGAAATTGCTGGACCACAAAGGCTGATCTGTTCAGAAGTGCTTTCAGTCCAGGGCAGTTTGTGGAGCCACCTCCACCTTGACCCTGTTTTCCAGGAGAGCGTGGTGGAGGTGGTCATATGGAAGGGAGAGCAGGAAGGGGCCAAGACATTGAGGTAAGAGCTTTGAGGATTTGCAGGGGATATCTTCAGAAGTGAGCTCTTCCTGAAGCAATGCTTCCTTACCGAGGTGAGGACTAAATGCTCCTTCCCTGTGAACTCCTGCCTCTGGCTTAATGCCAGTGTCCTTATGCCTGTTGGGCTTAACCTGTTCAGCAGGCTGAAGCTCTCAGCCTATGGCTGTCTTGGAGGACAAGGGGGTTGGTTTTGCCTGTCCTATTTAGCAGGACAAATGCAGCAGAAAGCCCTTGAAGGAAGCTGGTGCCTGGTTCCCCTGTGAGGGAAAGAATTTGTAACCTGGGGAGTGCTCGTCTGCAAAAGCCTTTTCTCACCTACACAGGGAGGAACAAGGAAGGAGAAACAGGGGCAGTCTGTTGAGAAGTTAAAGCTTAAAGCATCCTTAACAGGAGAGTGGGAGGGAATGCTGTTTAATCTCTGAGTTTTACCACTCTCAGGAGATAAGAGTGGAGGAGTGAGGAAAGCACATCATGACATACTCTGTGACACAGCAGAGAAATGTACTCTTTTTTTCAACACTGCCAAGGAGCACAAGTTATTGACTTGCACTCTGTTGTAGCCAGGTACTGTACAAACACAGCAAAACCCTGTAAACTCCTTGGGTAGGGGGTGTCTTTCTAAGCAAGGGAGTATAAACCCTTTGCTTTATGGTCTGACAAGCTGGCTTTCCTGTAAGTCAAGCAGTATTTCTGTAAAAATCAGAAGCAGTTGCCTGTTTCACATGTTTTCAAGTGGTACCTGGTTTTCACTGCCCTCTCTAAACATGTGCACCATGTGTGTGCCCAGGGGGCTCAGCATCTTTTCCACAGTGAATTACCTGTTGGACTAATCTGAGCTTCCTGTGGTTTCACAGCAAATAACTGAGTAAAGCATTCTCTGAGAACCAACAATTTCTATTATTCCCTGTATTTATACACAGTTATTCAAAAAGGGTGAATTTCTTGATGTAGAAAACATTAGTATACACTAGTCTCACAACACAGTGATAGTAATTCAGTGTTGCCTTTTCTGTAGGATAGGCTGTCAGGTCTTACTGTAGTGCCACATAACCCCTTCTAGAAGGACAGGGAGACCTGAGAATTTTACAATAAACTGAAGAGGAAAAACTGCAACTTGTATTCACTTATAGTTAGGATTCTTGTCCAGTACACACTTCAGATGGAGCAATAAGCTCTCAGCTTCCATGTAACTATGCACAGCAGGTCACCCACTTGGTCTGCCTGGGTTTAGATGAGAAAGGAGGTTCTTGTCAGAAATCCAAAGAATGCTCTATGGACCAGATTTTTAAAAGAAGAGTCATTATCCACAATGTGAGCCAGACTTCCTTCAAAGGCTTATCCCCAGTTTAGGCACCAAAACAAAGTGATCATATTCAGCCCAAGAGCTCAGTGTTGTGTGTGTGTGCGCAGAGTCCCGATCTCTGTGGCACTGCCAGGGCAACGGGGGGCAGCTGCTTCTTGAAATCATGAAAGTGTCTAAATATGACCTTGGCATATTGAAAAATCTGTCCATCCACAGCTGAGGGTGCTGAGCCCTTGAAGATTAGCCCCCTGGGCTCTTATGGAAGTCTGGTCCTGCATCTGTTTGATCTGGAAGTGCTGAGAGGGAGCTCTTGCTATGCAGATTCACATTCCTTGTTGAATTCATTTAGAACTGGTTATCGTATTTTGTAATTACTCTGTCATAAGCATAAATATATTTGGGGGAGTAAGAATTATTATTAATTTGTTAATGTACTATTACAAATCTCTTTGGCACACTTTTCATTATTCTCTGTTTTGTTAGAAGCATGTATCTTTTTCACAGCAAATTACACTTCACTTGATTGAATGCTGGGAAAAACTTTGCTCCCTCTCAGTGGAGCAGCCTTTACAGTGGTTGTTCTATACCTTTCATTTTGTCTAACTTCAGAGAAGTAAGTTTAAGAAATAATTAGGTGTAGATTGCATCTGAGAGAATTTTTATTTCTTTTTTTTTTCCTTTTCCCCGTTTTTTTGCTTTACTGCCTGGTGATGTTGATAAAAGAGCTCTGTTCAAAACTCAGTTTCAACATGTCAGGAGGTCACCACTGGGCCTAAGGGTTCTCTGAGGCAGACTATGGTCTGCCTTTACCTGTTTTATTATTTTTAACTTAGTTTATTACTTTCTTTGCAACAACTCAAAAATTCTGGGATGTTGTAAGGAGTTCTTAAGAGCACAAACCTGCGCTCAGGAGAATGCAGAGAAGTAGCAGCTTAGCTGATGTCATGCACACAAGCAATTGGTACAATTGAGAACAAGCATGAGCCTTGCAACCAATTACTTTTTCAGTGTTTTCCAGAATGGAAGCCCACTTATTCAGACAGTGGGTTTGTGCCATGAATACAGGCAGTAAAACACTGTGATCCTCTGGCTGGAAGAGTTCAATCCATATGTGGAACTGTGGTTATTATACACTTCACCCATTGCTGTAAATAATTTGTGGTTTTGCTAAAATAGTGCTTTGACCCTTTATAAACCATAACACACTTTCAGTATATTCCTTCAAGGCTTCAGCTATAGTCTTTAAAAACTTTTGATTTTGTTCTGTAGATTTTTTTATAATTGTTGATAAACAGTTTGAGTATACACTGTCACATACACCTTATGTGGTGTGCATGTCTTCTCAGCTTCTCTTGCATTGTTGAATAATTTGCCAGAATACAGCCAGTGCAGTAATCCAGCAGAACCTGTGCTACTCTGTCTCCAATTTGCAGTACGATAAACACTGGGAGGCACATTCCCTTGTGGCACAGCTTTAATCTCTCTGGATTTATCCGAATTGGCAATATCATCCTTGCTACAGAGGCATACACTAAAATGATCACTTTTTAAAAAAATCTGTGGATATTTATTAACATAAGGGAATATCCTAAACTTGTCCTATGGTGAACCTTTTAATAGCTGGACAAACAGAGGGAGTATTGAGAGAACAATTTCTGTCTGATAAATAACTATTTAATTCTCTTTGTGCCCAGGGTTCAAAGATTAGGTCACGCAACTTAACCAGTGATAACCTGCCATCCATGAGAGTCAAAGATCCCTTTCACTCAGAACCTGTATCCCTGTATAGCACTCATCTCTTAACTTCTGTGCATGCCATGGATAGCCTATGTTGCACAAAAGCTACATATAGTACGTTCTGTTTCATGGATGGTTTTTGTTGTCGAGAATAGAAATTGCATTGCTCCCCATTTCTGTAGTTCCTTGTTGAAGAGGGAAGACTGTCAGTGGAATAAGGTTATGGTTCCACCTCTCTCTTTAAACAAGAGTGTGCAGGAAATGATGGGTGCTTTGGTTACTTAGCAGCACACCTGGACCTGACTGGCACCAAAAAGAGCTTTTTCTCTCAGAATCTCAGACCCTTTGCAAACACCAAACAGTGTCATCAACTCTATTTTATACATGGGAATATGAGAGACAGATGTTAGTTTTGACCCTTACGTTTAAAAAGTAACTTCTGATGTTTGAATGCTTCAGTTTTGTTTTAAGTGATTGAAAAATGATCCCTGCCAGGAAATCCCTTTTATGCTCTTGCCTGCATCTTCTGCGTTTCTACGTCTTGGACTAATCTTTCTAAGTAGATGACTGTTTGAAAGTGTTGATTTTGTTTTGGGTTTTTTTAATAGGCTATTTGAAAGGTTTGGTTTTGGTTGGTTTTGGTTTTTTTTTTAGTAGGCTATTATTAATAGGTAGTATTTACAAAAATCCCAAGTTTTAGTAGAAGGAGAGGGAGAGACTTTCTTAGTTTCCAGGCAGTAACATATGATGAATAAAAAGTAAAAAAAAGCGGTTTGGATTTGGTGTTTCACATCCTCCGGTGAGTTTAATGTTGACATGACACCGAGGCATTGCAGAAGGCAGTGAAACTCCTGGAGCACAGTGTGGATCCAGGCTTTTACTGATCTAGCACAGAATAGGTAATAAGTCCACATGGACATTGTGGACAGAGAAAACAAGAAGTGAAGGAAACCAAAATACATTCAAAACAGAAAAAGTGTTTCTGACAGACAAGAAACAAACCAATGGTTTCACTCACAGTCAGCCTTGAAATGAGAGGATCTAATTCCAAGGCCTTCTGTGCTTGTTGCAGTGTTTGATTTCAAATGCACAACATAATGCCACTGTTTTTACATGTGATTTTGACACCTGATGTAAAAATATTACTAAAATACTTTATCATTCTTTTTACAGTAATTCCAGGTATCTTTTCAAAGGACACCATCCTGGAAATGTCATTTTTATTTTTCCCCTAAGTGCTTATAATTAGCTTGGAAAAACATCTATGATAATTTTAGAATGTGTTTTGTTTGACTTATAGCCTTTATTATTTTAGGTGATTAAGAATAAAATGGCCATTGTTGTTACTTCATAAAAATCATGGAACAAATTAAGGTTGAACTTAACTTCAGATAGCGCTGACAAATGCTTGTCTCAAGTGTGCCCTGATTTGCTTTTGCTGTTGGCAAGGAAGGAGTGTGTGTGGGGGAATTATATCTGCAGCTCTTCCTTTCCTGGGGAGCAGATTTGAGGGATGAGTTCTGTGAACACCTGCAGCAACACTCAGTATTTCTCATATACTCAAAATTAACAGCCTTACAAAGGGCTTTTGCATAGGAGACACATCCTCCAGTGAACTAGACAAGAACTATAGATATCCTCCAATAATGATAGATAGGCTGTACCTCCGCAGTGATTTAATGTGCAACAACCTTGTTTATAGATATGAATCCTTGTCACTTCTACGTGAGCAATTCTGTACAGCATCCTAATGGGTACCCAGCAGCTTCTGAAATGGTCTGTCTCAAGCTGGTCCTTAAAGGGACGTTAAAGATCCTCTAATTCCAGCCCTGCATTCCTCAAGTATTCCAGCACCATGAGGACTCTTGTACTTCTATCTTTCTTTAAAGCACTTCCATGCTGGAGACATGACTGTATGCGTACAACAACTTACTTGCAGAAAATGTTTATAAATGTATATTCACCATTTCTCTGTAGTTATTTCAGGAACCTGGACCACCTACTTAACCTATAATCCATTAAGTAAAAAAAGCATTTTTAAATTTTTTTTTTAATAACCAAGATATGGGTTTAGAAGCTTTATGGCACCGCTTTAAAATAGGCAAAATAGATCCTATGGGTGCATTCAGAGTGTTAAACAGCATTTAACAAGGCATATCCTATTAAAATCATAGGCTGCTGTCTGGAAAAAAAAGAGCAGCAAGAATGTAATGGAAAACAAAATAAATCAAACAAATGCACACTGAATCTTAGCTATGAATCTGGCCTTGGGCAATTTGGCACCAGTTTGCACCCTTGGAGATCAGCTGCATTGCAGAGGAGCTGCTCTCTGACGGGAGGGTGCCTTTACAAGCCTGTTCAAGGCTCTGCTGCAGCCCTCTGCCAAATGAGTTTCTTCTGCCCAGGGACAGGTGCTGAATCACGTCTCTCTTGGTCAAACAGGAGCCATCTGCTTCTGTACCAGCACTGTCGTTTCCTGGTGGAGATGTTGGCCTCTCCTCTGCGATGGAGAGCCTGCAGGATAATTGTGATTCTGAACCTAAGAAGAGGGATCAGTGTCTGGGCAATGGATCTAATCCTGTGTTCTAAGGAACTTAATTTTTTTTTGTCAATATTGTGAAGTAGTCACTGATTTCACTAACCAGGTGAAATGAGAGGATGATTCTGGAGCCACTGGCACAATATCTATCTACCAAAAACTTTGTTAGAGACACTTATTTTTAACCAGCATCCCTGAGGTTGTATAAACTAATGAATTTGAGCAATAAACACTAATTGAGAGCACCAGTTAAACAGGATGATAAAGTCAGGCTTATAATACAAGATGAGAAATCCCACCTGTCTGTGCACCTGGGCAGTTTCTACAGGTCCCAAAATAGGGTGAAGAAGCTCAATTTTCAGTGGTAATGAAGTGCAGTAAACCAGCAAAACCTAAGTCCTGTGTGGCTTTGGGTTTAGTAGCATTGTTTGAAACCATCTTGTTTTGGTTCCTACTTAAAGATGTAAATGTGACTTGTACTCAGACACTTTTGTGACTGAAGTTTTAAACCAAGGCTATAACTCTGCTGAAAGAGTGTTTTTGGAGGAAGTGGTTGACTGTGGCCTAAAATAAATGGCTGGTCCCAGAGTCCCCAGAGCAGCTTGCTTTCCTTGGACAGCACAGGACGGCAGCACGCTAAGCTTCAAATACTGACAAATGTTTTTTGAAGTGCTACTAGCTATATTAAACCTGCAAATGCTCACAGTAGCCCCATTTTAGTCACTTACCCTCATTTTTCCTGTAGTCACATTATTTGTTCCCTCCGTTTTCCTGTAGCTCAGCAGTTCTCTGCCATGAAAATGGCACACAGAAATAATATTGCCGAAAAAGGGGAGAACACATTGAAAAAATATATATAAATGTAAATGTTTATGCATCCCATATTAGCTATTACCATAGAACATGCCAATTTAAACTAGTCCTCCTTGATAACTGCTATACAATTCTTGAAAATATTGCAAAAGAGGAACTTGATCTGTAAAAAGCACTGAGGAACAAATGCTGGACAGCCTTCTGGTACAGGAATGTTTCACTTTAAGGATGTTTAAACAGTCATGCTGAATACCTTAGGACTCACCCATTTAAATGCATTACTAAATCATGACCTAAAGCTTTCCAGCTATCTGAAAATATGAGTAAAAATAAGAAGCGTGTTTAATAAGAGACATATTTTAAAATAATAAAAACAATAAGATGCTGATGCTGGCTATGTTCCTGGGATTAGCAGAAGACCATTGGCCTTCCTCATCCATTAATTAACCCAGGAGGAATTACATGAACTTTTGTTGTCATCCACCTCTTTCAGGCGAAGAGTAAACCTGTGCTCCTTGGTGGAACATGGGAGTTGCTAAATACCTCCCTTTACCTTTTATAAGTACAGAGATGTTCTTCCACTTCGGGGAAAAAAAGAAATCGGATCTTTAGCTGTTTAAGACCTCCCTAAATTTCACATTTTGCCAGACTGAACAAGTACTGCTATCTGTCTGGGCTGTTAGTAATAAATAGTTTTGTTTTTTTTCTTGAAAGGATTATATTTATACTTATGGTAAAACAGTTTACTACATTTTATATGTAAATAAAAGTTGCATTTGAAAAGGTAATTCTTACTGATAAGAAAAGTAAGTTGTTCCTGAGTAATTTCTAGATGCTATGAAGATGTTTTGGGATTTTTTTTTAAAAGAGCCTCATACCAGAATACTAACCTTCCATAGAAATTTTTTGCCTATGAAACTTTCAATAGCAAGAAAATTATGGCAAAAATTAGCACAAAAAAAAAAAAGTTTGTTGTCAACCAGAGCAGAGTGCGTGCCAGAAATATTTAAAGCAGATATTGATTGAGGTACCATCTTACAGTCTTGGCAGGGAGATAACTTTTACACAGAATGGGGAAAGCCAAAAGGCTAAATTCTCCGAAGAGTAGGGTGTTCAGAAACCTGCCCAGGCTCATGACCCAAGAACAGTCTCTGCAGAGTACTTCTGAGTGAAACAGTCCATTATTGATTCAACAGGCTTTCTTGCTTTCCTTGTCTTTAGTTTCTTCTGCTGTCCTTCATTTCAGTCATTTGGGGCTTTTCAGGAAATCTCAAAGAAGAAGTATCTGATCTGTTGTTTTGCAATTTCTATTATTCCCATCCAGAATACCTTGTTAACGTGCTAAGACGTTTGAGAACACACTAGTAATTTAAAGATGTAGAGCATTAAAAGAATATTGTGGACAATTTTGTAGATAGTGTGTCATTTTTGTGTATTTTTATATACAGAAATATATTTATAAAGCCCTGCAGTATTCTCACAAAATTTAAAATGCAGTCCACTGCACTATCAAGGCTGAATGTCAATGAAACTAGAGAATTCTGAATAATGGAGGTGCAAGGTTAAGGTCACTCCAGCCAGCTTCTGTGCTGTTCTTGTTAGTAGGACTATGAACAGCCTTTTGCATAGTTTAGGGGATTAACCTGAGAGGAGGAGCCCTTTTCTGTAATGTGCAAGAGCACTGTGGTCTTGTAAGGAACTCATTGCAAGTTTGCCAGAAGCATAAAGGTACATTTTTAGCTAAAACAAATTGGTCTCTTTCCTTTAGAAAGCCATGTCCTGAGCCACTTCTATTAGCAGAGGAATTAAAGTCAGTTTTTATGAAGGAGTGCCAGAATAATAGGGCTGCTGCTGCCCCACGGCCAGTGGAGTCTAAGTTGCTGTGTGTGTTTGTTATCTTGTTGGGGTTTTCATTGTTGTTTTGTCAGGGTGTTGAAATTTTTTGTGGCTTGCTTGGTTTTAATTTTTTTTTTCAGAACAGTTCTATTCATTGAGGATTTCATTCACTGAGGTCAGTCAGGGGCTGTAGCTTTGCAGAGCTTCTTAGGAATGTGTCATTTGATGGGTACAAACACCTTTTTCGGAATTGAGGAAAATGGGGTAAATCAAGTACCAAAAGACTTCTATTTTTTGGGGGGGGGGGGGGGGGGGGGTGGGCCAGGGAGGAAAGAGTATTTTTTCCCTGTTTCTGAAGGACTGAATTACAAAATGGCAAAAAATGAATGCATGTAGAAAATGGGAAATGGAGAGGAGTAGTGAAGGTATTTGGAAGAGGGTGTGGGGAAGAAACACAGCTGATTTTGTTAAAAATCTTTCTGGTTATAATCAGATTTGTTACTGTTTCAGGCGCTCAAGACTATAGAGTTTATATTTATTTCTTAGTGTTGACTTAGAAGAGAAGATACATTATTTTATTTGATATTCTGGATCCATTAACTTCATCCTCAGCTGCTTTCTATTTCCATTGGAAGACTTCTGTTTTGGTACAGGTTTCTGGAGCAGAAATACGTAAACTTTTAAATTTAAGTTTCAGTTTAAATTGACCATACAAAAGAAAGAACTTGAAGACTTGCACTAAAACTGGCTGGGCACATCTGAGCCTCCATCTTTAACAGCACACCTGTGCCCAGTGCAGGTTATTCTCTGAGCAGCTCAGGTCAGAGCAGTTTTATGACACCCTGGCTTGAAGCAACTCAGCCTGGGGCTTTTCCAAGTTTCCCATCCCATTCTCTCTGGATCTTAGTGCTTTTTAGTCCCACCTCTTTTTATAGGGCTGTACTTCTTCACAAAGGGCATGAAACACGTAGCAGTATTTCTAAGCTTCTGGCTGTTTATTAATGGTTGGTGCTTAGTGGGCACACAGGGCAGTATAGGAGCTGCTTTTTCCATATAGTTAGCTCTATATCTTTTAGACTCTATGATCCAATGGGTGGCAAAATCTTCTAGATGCTATGACTCCATGGGGATAGACTAGTTAATGAATTTCCTTTTTCTTACCGTTTTAGTATAAATCTGTATACTGGGGTATAATTTTATGGCATTATAAATCCATTTAATTTGTAATTATCTTATCAATAGTTGGCTCTATCTGCTTGTCTCTGTCTCTAATATGCTTAAAAATATGATCCATGAACTGAAGATCTTAAAATACAAGTAATATGTTGGGTTCAATCCTCAGGATAAAAGGTTCAGTAGATTTACTACAGCTGATCTTCCTTAAATTCCTGACATTTACTAAATTCCTTAGAACTGAGACTTTGCATGCTGTATAGGAAACTTTAGAATGATTTCCTGAATGTAATACAGCAAGTCAATTATATAAATTCATTCTTTTTAGGTGATTTGCTACTGGCTGCTTATTGATCTCTGATGAAAAAGTATTATGAAAGGAAATTTATGTGCCCATAAACTTGATGGCAGTAGTGATAAACAGGATTTGCATGCAGGCACAGCTACTGCTTGCATTCCCAACACAGAGGTTATATTGCTTCCCTCCCTGTGACTGGAAGTGACAAATAGCGCTCTACCTTTTAGATTCATGAATTTGGTGTATGTGTCTGTGCATGTGTGCAGGCATGGAATATACCCATCTTATGGTATATTAGAGATATTTAGCTCTCTCCTTTACATTTAGTGACTGTAAAGCGTATTTTGGGTAGAGCAGGCCCAGTTCAGATTCTATGCTACTGACACATTTTCCATACAGGAAGCGTTCCCCTGTTTTTCAGGCTTTTCACATTCTTTCTGCTGAGGGAGTATCTCCAAGGGGCTGCATCCTTTCTCAGATTTTCAGAGAGGGAAAAATGGCTTGTACCTGTTTAGTTTATTCTGGGCTTGGGTACCATGAATTGAGTATTCTCTAAATGTTTGCTTCTGTACTGATGACAAATAGGGATGAGTTGTTGGATGTGAGCTTAGGAGTTGATGGCACTTTGGGAGCTCCCCACCAGCATGGGGGAGATTGCCAGGCCTTTCTGCAGAACCCTTTGGTACAAGGCCTGTTGGTCTCAGCCAAACACAGCACGGGGTCAGCAGAGACTACCATTTTTTGCCACGGTTTAAAGTAGAAGTCACATGAAAATTGGTGACTTGTAATAACCTTGTGATCCATCCTCAAGGTGTTAATCATCCTCACAGTACATTAAACAGTCAATTTGATCTGTGCATCAATCTCCCACAAAATGATGGGAAAAACAACATCATAGTAAGATAGCCCAACAAAATAATTAATATGCAGTATTAAATCTCTCATAAATGCACAGTGAGGAAAAGAAAGCTCAGTCATTACATTGGATTTAATTTGCTGAGGGAAACAGCCTTCACACCTGAGCCACAGTCACAGCTTGGTTTTCTCTCAATTAAATCCATGCTTGTCTAAAGCAATGAGGGTTTGGAGGACAAGATCAGGGCACATGCTAATGAAATTCCCTGCAGAACAAGGACATTATGCAGAAACTGTTACAAGGCATAGACCACATAATCTGTTTTTAAAATTCTCTCTAAAGCAATGAATGTAAAAGCTTGGTGAACGTTAGATATAGACCATGCTATTAATAATATTTATTTTTTCCATGTAAAATTCTATGGATATTCTAAGCTTTTGCTATAGGGTATTGCCATTCAAGAGTACTTATCACTAGATTTATATTTTTACACCTACCCTTTTGAAATCTAAACAAAAAGTTGTTGCTTAGTCCTATCCAGATCCATTTAGAGTTCTTCCCTTCATAAAATATGTTGTTGGCCAAATCAAACTATAGCACTATGATCTACTGCAATACTGCTCTACTAATTAGGTTTTCCTGCCAGACTATTAGAATTTCTGGCAGTATCACACAGCTCCCAGAGAACCTCTAAGTTGGGGCTTCCAGAAAGTTGTGAGTAGTTACTATTAAGGATTGCTTTTCCTTTACTGAAAACCATGCCTTAGAAGGATGATGAGCAATTGCATTCAAAAAGACTTTGAGGTATGCCAAATGCAGAATGTTCTTTATTTTTTTTTCCCTTTCTCAAACATGGCAAAGATTTTTCAGGAACTTTTTCAAGGTTCTTCATCTGTATACACATATAAGCAAATACCCCTATTAAATAGTTCTCCACCACATGCATATACATTCACAAATTCCTTCCCCAAGTCTAGAATGAAATTTGAACTGTTTCAAATCATTCCTACCTAATCCCTTTCTTTAATTCTATAGGGCATTTTTTGGCTTCTGTCTGTAGCTCTCAAGAGAATGTTGTAAAAGAAATTTCAAGGAGCTTAAGAAGTTTGTTAAAACTAAGACTTTTACATTTAAGAATGCTTGCTTTGCCTTCAAAATATTAATTCTGAGGGTCTTGTTTTTGGGTTTTTTTTCCCCTGAGCCAAAGTCATGAATCTCAATATTTGGCATTGGAGAACTACAGTATTTCAAGTTTGCAACTCTAGGAATCTCATCCTATTCTGATTAGCTTCACTCTAAGTAGTTTATTTAAATATAAATATAATAAAATAACTGTAACTAATTGGCAACAGGAAACCCATTTTAAGAATTTGTTTCTTTGAAAAATTCTGAATTAAAAATACTAGACATGAAAAGAGAGGGTCTAAGAAGTCAATTAGTTTCTCTCTTCCCTTTCCTGTTTATCCCTGGGCTGCTCTTGGATTGGCCGAAGTTTATGCAGGGGTCTAGATGACCTATTTCCCCTCTATCTCAGGGCATTTTATCAGCTATACAGCTATTTTTATCATATTCTTAATTTGATTGAACTTGTGTCATACGTCACATTTCTGTCGTTGCTGCTTTTTGTCTAGTCTTGCTGTTTATACATGACAAAAAACTTCCTAGCTGAGCCTAAACATTGGGCTCCTATCCATAAACTGAATTTCAAATAGTGAGCTGGGTTTGAAACAGGAAATAAAACGCTTAAGGAAGGATTAAAACAACCCCAAAATCAAACAACCCAACAAAAACATCACCATATGTTGGTAGCCACTTAGGATTACATCTTTTGAATAGGCTGAGGTACTTCTGCCAGGAACAGTGCTTAACTAGGCTATTTAGAGGTTTGCTATTTAATAATTTACAAAAATCCCCCAACTAGTAATTTCCACTTTGGTGTGGAATGATTTCATGATTTGTTTGGGGTGTTTTTTGAACACTTTCTCTGTTGGTAGGTTGGTTGTTTTTTTTGTATTCTGACCTTGTCTGGTTTGTGTAATCTGATGAGTCATCAAGAGCTGGACTCTGTGCTTATGTGACTTTGTTTGCATATAAAGCCCAAAGCAGCAGTGGTCTGTTCACAGAATCAAAGAATATCCTCAGGTGTAAGGGACCCATGAGGATCATGGAGCCCACACAGGGCAACTGTTAAACCGTGGATCTGAAAGCATTGTCTGAGTGCTTACAGGGCACCCATAGGCTTGGGAACATGGCCACGTCCCAGAGGAGCTTGTTCCAGTGCCCAACCACCCTCACACCTCCTTCACATTGACTCTTCTGAATGTTTTGTATTCTTCTGAAAGTAAATGGTACACTGCTTTTTTTGGTTCAAAGGCATAACCCCACCATTGAAAATTCATGTTGGCAGAAGAAAATTGAAAATTATAAATTCTTCAGACTGTGGAATGTGTACAAGTCAGCCTCAGAATGTTTATAAAGCCAACTCCATTTTTGGCATATCATGTTTATGCCACTTCCATGGAATTGCCTTGAATCTCCTAGCACTATTGATACTAATTCTCAGTAAGACCTGAAAACAAATTTGTGTGGAATAAATAACTAACACTCCCAGGGGCCCTGTGAATTCTGAGATTGATGGGTATGGCAATACCCAATACATGACTCTGCAGATTTGAATATGCAAAGATAAGCAGAGTAAGAGATGTGAGAAAATTGGCAAAAAATAAAGAGCTATTTTTAAAAGAGTCTTAGATGATGGAACACTTGTAGTGTAAATGGATTTAATGATTAAATTTAAAAAGCAAGAAATGGATTAACTTCTTTTCACCTCAAACTACAAAATAAAACTCAGGTAGAGTCTCTCTAAGTCAGAGTATGAAAAACTAAAAAAGGATGGGTCTGTAAAGTATTTTGCTCTTGCCCATAAATCCAGAGGTAAAAAAAAAGAAAGAAAACCCCCACATCAAGCACTAAAAATTATCCTAGAAACAGAAAGATAATAAAAATGTGATACTAAGGGAAACTTAGCAGTATGACTGGAACTCCAACCAGTATTAGTGGTCACAGCAGAAGAACTGGAAAACACAGAACAACAGATCAGTGCAAAATGTTTTCGTGTTAGAATTTGGCATTGAAGGATGGAATGTTTTGTTGTGTTCTGCTTTTCCCTTTTCATGCAAAAATGTTGTAGTAATGCAAATCATTATTCTTTAATTCATTCTGATCAGAATTGCCCCTAAGGGGATGTAACAGCTGAAAATAGTACCTTATACTGGTTCGGGTTTGGGTTTCATTAGCAGCATCGAACCATGACATGAAATTGGGGAGTAAAGAATTAGTAAGAAATGGTAATGTGAGTGCATAAATGATAGAATGAATCTATGTGTGTGCTAAACCAGTGGGAGCTTTAGTGGGTTAAGGATCTGAAGAAGAGTCTGGAAACTATCTCTATTAACGAAATATTTTCAAAATTCTTCTAGACTTCTTTCTGGTTTTCCTTCCTAAAATTTACAGCATGGCTGATTTATTTATTTATTTATTTATTTATTTTATTAGCTAAGTGAAAAAAAATATGTGGCATGTATGACATGATTGAAGGTGTTTTTTTCATATTATGGCAAATAAATTTCATATGTTTTTAAGGGGAAAAAAAGAAAACAAAAGTGTTGAGTAACTACATTTGAGTTTCCAAAAAGGTTACCTTTCTTTTTCCTTGTAGATTTCCAAGGGCAGCTGTCCTCCAACCTTTTTCCTTCTGTAAAAGAAGTCCAAGAAGAAGACATGTAAGCTGGTAATTAAATCTGCTTCACACTGTGTGGTTCAAAATGCAGAGGTAAAGCAGAACAGAGAGAGAAGAGCTCTCTGCTTCACCTATTGAGCTGCAGAGAATTAAATTCTTTTTGAGCATCCTGTTATCTCAAAGGAAGGACAGCTTCACAGAAAAACCAAAATGAAATCCCAATAATCACAACTGCTCAGTGGTTTATAAACAAGTTGTTATACTGGGACTAAGGCATGCACAAAACTAATTTCAGGTTAGAATGGAAAGCAGTCTTCATGCTCACTGCCAAGTTAGAAACCAGTGTTTGTGACAGGCCCAAACTACAAAAAGGTAGCTCAAGACTCAGTTGTGACTCGTCGTGTTTTTCTATTACTGTCATCAAATGAAACATTTGAGTACGAAATGCAGTGTCAAAGAGTATTAGCCTAAAAAGTAAAAATCAAACATAAACCTCTCCAAACCAAATAACCCTTAACACCCCCCCCCTTCTCCAAAGCAAAAGAATCCCCAAAATAGATACTCAAGTTTCTTCATGTGAGTAATGTTTACAATTACTTCCCCAAGGCCTGCTCAGTGAGGAGCCAGAATGAATAAGATATAAAGTGGTCTTATTTGTGAAGAAACACTGAACAAAGATTTTTATTTTTTTTCGTAACCAAGACACTCTTTCTGTCAGTGCATTTTCTGACAGAAACATTGTCTCTGAAGCCAGCTGTAGAAAGCTATAATAAGATAATAAACTTGTTGCAGAGGTTAGAGTAAGAAACTGGTGATATCATTTTAATAATAAGCTTGCAAAAGAAGCAGCTCCTAAGGAGTGCCATAGGCAGGTAACATCTTCAATAATGATCATTTTTGAGGCTCAAAGTATTCCTGGAAATACCATAGGTGATTTCTGTGGTTCATAGCTTAACTGTACAAGGCATCTGATTGTAATGACTTTAATTTTGCACAAAGGTAGGACATGGAGAGAAGTGTGTAAGAGCAATGGAATGCAATGGACAAGGTTTTTAAGAGTATTGAAGGCCTTTGGCATCTCCTTGCTCCCTGTGTGGAGCAGGGGCCCGTGTCAGTCCCTTCCCATGTGAAGGGACCCAGGGTTGTGGCCTTGATGAGCTGGGGCACCTGGTGGGATCATGATATGGAAGATTCTTCTCGAAGAAGAAGTAGGGTTTAGACTAAAGAAATGATGTGACAACAAATGCCTCCAGTAGTACTCTGAAAGTTTTGGCATGTTCTTCAAATGATACATTGCCATTCCAAGCTGGTAACTGACTGTTCAGGAAGCAAAGGTGTTGTACCCTGATAGGTAGGATTGAGGTACAAGAGTTAGAGTGTTGTATCTTTATATTTTCTCTGTATATTTATTATGAAAACTGTGAGGGAGGAATGGGAGCAGGTAGCTGAGAATAAGTTAATCAGGACACACCATGACATACACCAAGGTTTCTGTTGAACTAAGAGATGTGCCCAGGACTGAAAGTTAGAACTTGCTGTGTTATATATGTTACAGAATGATATCACATGCGGCACTTAATAGAGTTCAAGCACTAAATTAGTTATATAACTTTGCCAGATATGTTGTTTTCAAATACATTTCTGAATAGAGAGATGTTACTGTGCAAAGAGCAATGGGTACAATGGTGCCAGACATGGAATTATTTTCACAGGAGAATTATGACTGTGTGAGTTGGATGCAAGCCTGAAGGGTGTCAAGGTAACTAGAAGCTGACAGGACCAAACTCTGTCCAAAGCTGCATGGGGAATGCAGTCAGTCTAGAAAGGGGGTGGCTCTTGGCTAAAGGATAGTGAGTCCCACCAGAACTCTATTAAACTTGCTGAAATAGTTTTCTATGTTTTGACTTTATAGGGATATGCAGTGATGGCATAACAAAAGAGAAATTTAAGAGAACAGAAATCTGTCATGTGTTAAGTTGCACAATGTCATAACTTGTTACAATATGAGAATTCATAGATTTTGTTGTTTTCCCAATTCTTATGCATGTCAGCGTTGTTTGTTGTTCTTGTTGTACCTTCTCAGTTTGAATTTCCCATGGGAGCTTCATCTGACAGCTAGAACTTGGTTGAGACTTTGGTGATTAAGATTTGAGCTTGTCTTTTTTTACTACTGACCCCTTATATCCACGGCTTTGGACTGTCAGTATCAAGAGAATAACTAAACTAGGGCTTGTGATCAAACCAGCAGGAGGAGGGATTGAAGACAAAAAGAGCTTTGTGGAACCACCACAGACATTCGGAGACAAATAGAATTGAGACTGTGAAGGAGTAAATGGGGAAAGGGGAGAATCCAGAGAGGCAGTAGTAAGGGGAAACCATAATATGATAGCATTTCAGCTTTTAATTTCTTGGGTTGGAGCTATCAGATGACTAACTGATCTATTAAAGAAAATGTGACTAAATTAACATCTGAGATGGGGCTGATCTTTAGAGATATTTGCCTTGTAAGGACAGGGTTTAAAGAAAAATGAACAAACTAAAAACCCCTATATTTTCAAGTGTAGGTATCTGAATTTCAAGGTGTGTTCATTTTCTATCTAAAATTTGCCTACTGATTTGCTAGAATGTAAGGAAAAAACATTACAGTTATAAAGGGTGTTTTCTTCCTTTCAAGTAAACTACCAGATTGATTGTAGTAACTGTAATACTAAGAAATGTATTTGGGGCAGAATTCAGGCAGATCTCAAATATTTCACATCCAAAAGCTTTTAAAGGTTTGGCCTTCTTAAATTCTAGACAGGAGAAGGTATCAGATTGATTGTCAAGTGTGTGTTAGTTACTGAATAGGGATAAAGCAGTGCTAAATCTAGATATTTGGCCATAATCCAGTAAAATCTTATTTTGTCCAGATTTTTACTATATACTTGCTAAATTAATTTCTGTGAAAGCCACCAACTGGAAGGAGCACTAGAGCAGTACATGGGGGAGGTATGCTACAGCATATGCTCTGGTTCTGCCCTTGAATAGAACAGTTCTGAAAACAAATTATATAATGTGTTGACAGAAAACTATAATCCCTGAGGTAAATTTGGCTTCAGAAAATATTCTCTAAGAATCATTTGACAGGTCCTTTGAGAACAACAATATGGTAAGAATGGTATCTGATGAACTGTTAGCAGATTTGAATCTATCCAATCTTTTTTAAGAAGGATCCGTGATTCATAGTGGATATAGGGTAAATACTACAATATTTGCTTAATTTTGAAGGGAAGTTTTTTCATATACAGGGTTATGTTCTAACACATTTGTTCTTGATCCTATATCTAGCAAAAAAGGGTGCAATTCTGCTAAGAGTCCTGCGGAGACTTTGGTCAAATTCAGTTCTCAGCTGAGCCTCTAGAAATCCAGAACAACTGCTTTAGTTAGTAAGGTCTATGTGAACTTGTACAAAAATTACTGTCAGAAGAACCTGACTCAGTCAAGTATTACCGAGTGGTGTGTATTTTATAAATGACTGGTATCAAACTTGCAGTCTTCTCATTGATGTAAGTGGGGAATATGATAGAAGTGAAGGAGAGTGTGTGGTGCTGGGTCATGGCTCGTGCTTCAATGGCTTGTTTTCAGAGGTTTTAAAGAGAGTGAAGTTGCAGCAAGGAAGGTTAAATACAGTTATTTTGGTACTGGCTGGATTCCACTGCAATAAAAACTGAATAACCCTTCTTACATTTTAAACCTCTTGTTAGTCATAGGAAGAATATTATATACCACCGTATTTACAACAAACACCATTTAACTGCTATTTGGTGTGTGAGCCTGGGATTGAGAAGCTCTTATGCTCGAGAGCATTATCACCAAATTCACTGGCATGGGTCTGTCAGAACTGATCACATGCACAGGTGCTCCACAACTGACTATGACAGACACTAAACTTCACAGGAAAAAATAGGAATTCACCTAACAGGCAGTTTTGGGGGGTTTCTTTTGTAAAAAGAGGCGTTCAGCCTGCCAGTGAGTTAATAAACTTCTAAGGGTTTAGTGGAATTAGGGAATAATCATTAGTGGTCTGCTGAGAAGGTTAGACAGTTCTGGAGAAGCCCAAAGGGTTGGTGGCTTAAGCTTGCTCACAGAAACAGATGTGGGCTTTGCTGAAAATGAGCTTGGTGTTGTTGATGTTTTTAATGATACTTTGCTTTTGTGCCTTGAAACATAGGCAGCAAACACATAGAGGTCAAAGGTTGCATTTCACTGGTGGGAGCCTTTTAAAAATGGAAAGGCTCTTCAAAAGCTTAGTGAGAAAATGATAGTTTACAGCAGATTTTTTTGCTGTTTTATTGGATGTGTTCTTACTTTTTCATGCTTTCAGTGCGTGATAGCACTATTTGGTCTTTGATTGTTCGGTGCATTAAATGGCAATTGAATATCGCTGGGAAGCCTTTTGTTTGGGTGAAACAGTGAAATAACATGGTTCACATGCAAGTTCTTGCATGCTTGAAATAAAGGAAGGTCGTGACAGTCCTTGGGTCCATATTTTAGTTTTTCCATACTTACAGACTCAGGATTTGATGTATTGTTGAGAATTTTATTTACTTATTCCAAATAGATGAAACTTTGTTCTGTTACTAGAACTTAAATGCTCACTGAAACAAACTATGACACCTCAAATATAGTCCAGCTTTGAAAGGAGTGCAAAAGGAAGAAGATCCTTTTGGAAACCTCACATATATCATATCAGAAATATAAAGTACCAAGGAAAACTGTTCCTTGTTGCACAGTCCATTAGGAGAGACATTTCTATTATTTCTACTTCAATTGTTGTTTTACTAAAGTATACCTTTCATTTTTTTGCTTATGTTAGCTGTGAAATTGTCACGCTTCCTCCATTGTAATCAGGTGCGTATGACTCTATCCCAGATATCAGGATACCCTTTATTAGGGTACAGAAGGCTTGAGGAGGTACTTTTTCCCTGGTATTGTGACTATGTCCAGCTGCCCTACTGAGGCAGCAAGACTGTCACAGCACAAAAATCTTTTCTTGCTTTGAGAAATGTGTTCTGTGCTTTTGTATTAAGTACTGGAAGGTTTTTTTTGAAGCTACTTCTACTTTTTCTCACTATTTTGTTCATACCTACAAAATGTTTCCACCCTGCACTTGTGAGGTCTTCTGTGACATTCATTTGGTCCTTGCAGGGAAATCTTTTACCTGCACAAATTCAAAGTAAGTCAAAGGCCACCTTGAGGAGACCATGGTGGATGAAGTTGCAGTGTAACAGTATCATGCTCAGAATAATGATCCCTCTTCCACTTTCAATAGAAATCAGAGCTACTTCTCTGCAATGTAGAATTCTCATTCTGCTCACATTCTTTATTGATTTCCAGTGCTTGAATCTGATTTTATTGAAGTATCCTTCCCACCAACTGCAAAATGTCAACACAGCTTAAAAAATTTTTCATCTTTTCTGTGACCAAATTCTATTCGATTACACATATAGCATCAGCAAACATTAAAACTCCAGAGTTTCCTGAAGGAAATAATGTGGTATCTTTTTTTTAAATTTTTTTTATTTTTTTACTGTCTGAGGTTTTCATTCAAATGCGGTTGAGTAAGACAACTGTCATTAGCAGGCAGCCTTTTCAGCAGCTGAAAATGTCTGGAACTGCTGAGCACCATTTGTGTTTTAGAAAAGTCACTCTTAAATAATTATTTAACCAAATTATATGACCTGACAATTTATGTGACTTCCAGGGATCAGAGCATCTGTGAACAGGGTGTTACTAAACCACTGCCAGTGCTGGGACTGATTTTTGGTCTGGTGTTTTTTGAAAGTATCTTGACTAAGAGCTAAATCCTGCTGCCTTACCAATGATAACGAGTACTGATACTGTGTGTTCAACAGTGTTTAAGGAGAAAGACTTTGCTCAGCATGAAGAAAGAAAGGTAGAGTCACACTTTACAGTATGAGCCATTCATTCCCATAGCAGGGAAAAACTGGATATCATTAAAAAGAAAAGAAAAAAGGGACACTTTAATTTTCTTTTTTGTGTTGGGAATATTCAGCAAGGAGCCAAATGATCCGTGGAAATCTATTCAAAAACTCAAGTAAAAGTGTGTTAAGATGACTGAATCTCACACAGTTCAAGTGTCTTACTCCAGCAGCCCACAGTGCCTGCTGCAAGGGTGTTTGTGTGTTTGTTGGCAATTAGTGATATTCTGGCCAGTCCTGCTCAGCGAGTGTGAAATGAAAGATTGTCCTGCTGAACCTCGCTCTTCAGATGTCATTTTAACTTTTTTTCTTTAGGGATCACATTTGTTTGAGTCCCAGCTCTAAAACTGTTCCTGCTCTCTGCCTTAGTGGACAGCCAAGTTCAAGTCATGCTATAATAAATCAGGTACCTAGAAAAGAATAAACAGGAAAGCTGAGTCAGAGCTCTTCTCTTGCATAGCCCATCAGGTTTTTGTGGCTTCAGGCGAACATCATCCGACCCACACACGTTCCCTCCTGAGCACACCGAGGAAGGGATGCCGCTTTCTGCCCCAGAAGAAAGTGAGAATAGAGGCACTGCCTGCAGAGTTCAGAGATCCAGTTTCTAGCTTTCTGTACTACTTTCCTGGCCCTGTGAAGGGATTTTGAAAAGGATTGCATAGGCAGTGACTCAGACTTGTTGATTTAGAGTCACATTGAATCAGCCCACAGGAACTCGAGTGCAACATATATACTTATCTGACCCACTTGAGAAGATCAGATTTAAAAGGGAGATGACTGAAATATGGCAAATGAGAGGAACAAAAAAGATATGAAAGTCTGACCTATACTAAATTTTTCAGTGCTTTTTCACTTAAATTGGTTCACTTTACACAACAGGTCAAAGGAGCTACATAAACTTTGCAAGAAAAGCTTGAATTTTAACCTTTGTCTCCTAACCTGATATGAGACACAAGCTTTCCTTTATAACTTGCTCTCTTCTAATGACAAACAGGACATCCTTTTTTACTTAATTACTTCGTATCTGGGGTCTAATTCACTGGGTAAGATTTTATGACCAACTTAGACCAACAACATACAGTAATTTTTAATTTTATTTTATTATCTTTGTGATCAGATTTTTAATTCCTCTGGATTTGATAATGATCATAAAAATGAGCATGCATGATAAATATTGAAAGGGTTTCTGTCACTCATACGAGTGATACATTTCCAAGTGACTGAAGGACTCTCTTCAGAGTTTGGGAAGAGAAACAGAGGATTGCCCCATTGGAACTGCTGCTGCAGGTAAAGAAAGGGCTCATCATTGTTTTTTATAAGATCTCTGTAGTGTCTTTAAAATGATGAGAGTTCGTGTGAATAGTGTAGACAGCCAACTATTAATCATGTCAGGTTAGGTGGGAGGAATCCCGGGATGTGTGTTTTGAAAGGTTTTGTTTATGGTACCTCCTGAAGGAGCATTTGTGCTGTTACGGGAACTTGCAGCAGCTCCCAGCCTCTGCCCTGCAGTACAGGCGCCTGGGCAAGGCACTTGGATTCTCACAGATCAGCTCCCTTGCCCACACACAGCAACTTGGATTTCTCACTTTGGAATTCTGTTGTCTTTTTCCCCTCTATCAAGATTATTTCAAACTCTAATCCTGCTTGTCAACGTTACCTGCAGTCTCTCTTGGTTCTGTGTCAGTTATCTACTTAATTTTACATCTGTCTCATAGTAATTTCACTTGCATCATATTTCCAAAGCTTCCCTATGAGAATGTCACGCAAAACTGTCAAAAGCTTTACTAAAACCAAAGAACATGACACTTATACCTTCTTTCCTGTTCACACAGTCTGTCTTGAAAAGAAACTGGACAGATTTGATGTTTGCTCTTGACTTAACACAGTGGCTGCTGTTAACATCCCTGCTGCTGTCCCAGCGCTCACAAACAATTTTTAATAAGTGTTCCAGATTTTTTTGTACATTGGGCCAATTCACCTAAAATTATCCAGTTCTTCTGTTTTCCTCTTTGAATCCACAAAGAAAGCGGGTCACATATAAATGTATGGTTTATGGCATAATAGACCAGAAGTTTGTAGGGATGCCTTCTTTCTTGGTAAAATTCTATTAGTCAGAATTCAGATTTGTGAGAGAAAACTGCTCAGAGGCAAGATTTTGTTTTGGTGAAAGAAATGACTAAATTTGAATCTGAGCGAAATCTACAAACTTTTTTTTAAGCAATAGCATCTTTGGTGAGAGTCTGGTTGGGAAGAAAAGGTAATTTCCCTTAGAGCTACTGTGATTTAGTACTAGTGAAACCGGGATCTAGGACTGTCAATACAAACAATTTTGGCAACATGTGAGTCTGAATCAATTATTGCCTGATGCAAGGTCAATTTAATGTTTGAAAAAATAATACCAAATTTTAGTAAATAATCTATATCTGAGGATATGTTTGAGCCTTTTAAATGTTGCCAATAGAGAAAAGGTCCCATGGATTTTATTTTCTTCTGGTGCTTTTTTTTCATTGGAAAGTACTAATTCAGAAATGCCAACTATTTGCAGATTTTTGCAGCAACATATCTAGGTAATAAAAATTTCCATGGAATATTAAAAAAATGTTTTGTTTCAGCAAGGTCAAAACACACAGTGTTGCATTCTTGTAATTTCAGACTTGATCCTAAATATACATTTATGTAAAATACATCACATAATACATGCAAGATTTATAAAACGCTTCACAAGAAAGAGTTAAGATATTTGTTTAGCACAGGAAAGAGAGGCTGCAGGAAGAAGTTTTCATAGTTTTTAAGAATCAAAAGGCTATAAAAAAGGCAGCAATTACCTTAATTTTACAAAAAGATGATTTAGATCAAGTAAATATGAATTATATGGATATTTAAGAACCAAAAAAGGCTACTTGTGGAGGTTGTGAAATGCCCTTAACTGCAGAATTGTAATTATAGGTTAGGCAAATATCTTGCATGGACAGCATAGTAATACTTGGCTTTGTATCAATAAATGGGATGACTTGTTAAGGTTCTTTCACATCTTTTATTATTTTTGTAATAAATATCAAAGTGGTCACATTTAAATATTTTTAAAAAGATAAAGTGACATAGTATAATATGTAACAATATAAAATGACCTTCAGATTCTCAAATGGATTAAAGTTTTTTTACATCAGCCTGGGCAATCAATATTGTTTGTCTCTGTCTATTATTTAACACCATCATTTAGGCTTCTAAAAGCTGTGATTAAAAGCATTCTCCCCACAAATAGATCTTGAACTAATTGGCTGTCTTTGATAGAGTTTATCTAAGCAAAACCGCATGATTTCAACTGTTCAGGGACACATCATTGCATCTGGGATGAGGGGAATGGATCGTGTGTTTTGCCAGAATGGGATGCATTATTATCTCTTGTTTGCATGGCACCAAGAATGACCCAGGTGCTATCGAGGTAGGCAATAAAACAAAGGGGAATGAGCTCCAGACATAAATGGTGCTGTTCTGCACAAACGTGGTTCCAGGCGTAAGAAGGGAATGAGCTGAAAGAAAAGCAATAAGTAGCTTTTAGCCTGAAGACACAGCAATTATTATGTGGAACCCATTAATGCTGTGATGTACCAGGGTGCACGATGGCATTCGGGGGGTGATCCTCGGAATCATTACGGAGGTGATGACATTTCTGCAAAACTGAGCATGTCTCTTCTGGAAGCAGCAGTTATTCCCCTGAAGGTGGACCAAAATGTATCAAAGGAGAGAATTTGCAGAATCATGCAAGCAGTGCCTGTATGAATAGACTTGTTTTGAATACAACAATCATGACTTTAACAGTCAATGATTACAAAGAGATTATGGAACCTGAACCCGTGCTTTATGACTGCCAAAACAGCGTTCAGCCGTATGTTATATAAAATCTTAGGAATACAAATGCAAAGTTGTTGTCAACTGTAATTTCAGAAACTTTGCAATTGACAGTAACTGCTTTAAAAATAAAAAACATCCTCATTAATGAACTCTGCTGTGAAAACTCATCTGCATGTAAAGCATAATTTTAAGAAGAATTAACATTTTTCATATAAAAAGAGGATTCCAGTTGCTTTAACAAGCAGTATCGTTGGTTTATCCTTGTATCTAGGGGAATGTGGAAAAAAAAGTTCCATAGTTTCAGTAGATGAAACTTAGTTACTGCAACACTCATGAGCCTCCGTTCTGTAAAGGTCATAAAATGAAAGCTGGCAGGGTCAGTCCAGCACATCCTTCAGTCCACGGCAGGACATACCCTCTACTCTCCAGTGAAATAAGCCTCCCTGCAAGTATTTGCTCTCATTGCAGAGCCAGCAGAACATTTATTATGATTGCAAGGTCCCTCCTTTTTTTTTTTTTTTATTTTCTCATTCTGGAAAAAAATGAGAGTATGACTGTCTTGTTTGTTTCTGATTAAAGTACCAATTGTTCGTGATTTACATTACAACACGCTATTGTCATGGTACTAGGAGGAATGTGTGAAAGTATCACATGAGCTTGCATTTGAAGCAATCAAAACTGAAAAACAGAAAAGAAGGTAGGATAGGAAAGAAACTTCAAACAAGTTGTGTTTTTGCTGCTTTTAATCTGCTTTTTTAAAATGCAGCTGGGTGAATCAGAAATGAGACAGAAGACAATGCAGGGAAAATGAAAAAACATTAAAACACTGCAACATTAAAGTCACTGAACAACATAAAAAAATTAATAAATACCTCAATATTGACCCTGTAACTTGTAGGACATTTAAGAAACTTCCTGTGCTTTATAATGGATTTTTTGAGCTTTTTAGGACATGTATTTTCAGCTTTTCTCTGTAGTTATGAGGCTTTTTCCTTTTACCTGTAAATCAAAAGTTGACCTACTCACAAAATCACCAGATTCTAGCATATAAAAGTTTGTGCCGAGTTATGAAATAGTGAATGTTGCAGAACTGAGAGAGTGGGCAATATTAGCTTGAAATCCATAGGATTTAAAGGCAGATGTGCCAAAGCAGAGGGTGGGAACCGAAATAATGGAAAAAGAAAGTAACAAATTCAGAGACAAAATGTGTAATTTGCCCCAGCTATAGTTTACCTTGGCCACAAGGAACAGATTCCTCATACCAAAAAACCAGCACAAAACTCTTCTCAAATGT
The DNA here is from genome assembly GCA_014706295.1 of Lycocorax pyrrhopterus obiensis. Lineage (NCBI taxonomy): Eukaryota > Metazoa > Chordata > Aves > Passeriformes > Paradisaeidae > Lycocorax > Lycocorax pyrrhopterus. Next base: position 20,976,728 of record JACSVZ010000013.1, on the reverse strand, counting down.
AACCTTTTGTTTAAGGACTGCTTCATCTTATTGTCCCTGCTTCCTCCAGTAAGGGATGTGCAGATCTTTCAGGTGTTTCTTTTCTCGGCCGCAGTGTGACACTCTGCATGTGGCTCTTCAGTTCTCCTGGTCTTTGAGCAGAGCCCTCACCTCCTCCCTTTGCAGTGTCCTTTTCCTGTGAGTCTTGGGGCTTGTGCCAGAGTGCATCACGTACCGAAGGATGAGTGACTGTACTGGGGACAGCGGCACTGCCGTTGGAAGCGCTGAGGACACGTTGTGCTTGTAGGATAGAAGAGGTGGAACAGGCTGGTGACAGCAAGGCAAGTCACCCTGCTGCGTTGTTGTAGTAGAAAATCAAGGAAGTAGGTTTTCTGTGAAATTGCAAAAGAGTGGCAGCCCAGGTTTTTTGTATTCCAGATGCTGCTGTGTGCCTCTAAACGGGAGAAATCTGCTTCTTGTTGTGAAATACCAAGGATTCCTGTAAAGATCATCCTGACTCAGTTTCAGAAACTTTCTCTGACCATGTGACAGGGTCAGATAAAGCCATTAGCCCCTGTGATCTCCCCAGACAAGGGAAAGGACGAGCAATTAAGAGAAAACAGTACTGACACAAGCACCTGTCTTGGAAAGTATCAAACCCAAAGCACTGTGAAGTGCTGCCTAAAGTACTTGACATGAGACATTGCAGAGATTCTGGGCTCCTGCAGGTTGCTGTTTTGATGGGCAGTAATTGTAATTTTGAAGCAGTAATAGAGCAAGCCACAGCAGGCTGTAGTGTTCATAAACTGCCATGTTCTTTAGATCACTGAGACACAAAATGTTTTTTGTTTTACAGAAGCTGATTTCAGTAACATAATCTTGTTTTGTTTTATAATGGCCTGCTGGGAAACAACTCTACCCCATGAGGGGTGTGGTTAAAATAGCTCAAGGCCTGCTGTGATGAGGCTGAAAAAATACCACTGTTTGTACATATGATTCGCATGTTGTCTTTCACAGGGTGGAGCAAGATGAAAAAAAAATTAATATTTTACCAGATAAATTATTTTTCTGCTCAGAAAGTCTACCTGTTTAAATGGGCTTTTAAGAGACAGGGAAATAGTGGTCATACTTTTCATCTTTAGTGATAGTACCAGAATAATCTAAAAAATGGATTTCATAAAACAGCTTAAGGTAATGACGTACAAAGTGGGTGATAAATATATGTATAAGTTATTCGTCTGATTAATTAAAGCAGTAAAAGTTACTGAGGCTATATCCTCGGCTGGTGAAAATTAGGTTGGCTTAATTGGCTTAAGTAGGGTTTGTTGGTTTACTCTGATTTTCATCATCATTTAGTGGTTATAGCTCTTAATCAAAGCAGGCCAAGAAGAAGAAAACTAATGTGAACTCTTTGCTCTTTAGCTGTGGAGCAGTTGCTGTAATAGGGTTGTTTGTTTTGTTAAATAACTCATGTGCTATGTTTTAATACAATTACCTGAAAAAAACCTCAACAAAAACAAACCCAAAGAAAGCAACATGGGAAGGATGATGGTGATCTTCACTCCTGGTTGACAAACAAGTATAATTCCTTAAGAAACAGAACTTGAAAACTTCTCAAGTTGATTTTGCACGGTGCAGAGACTCTGATGTGAGGACGGGGGCTCTGCTGTGGCTGGGATTTCGGGGCCCCGTGAGGTGTTTCTGCCAGTCAGGAAAGGGAGGGCCTGTCCAGGGCCTTCATGGTGGGGCTGCTGCCTTCACTCTTTAACCTCAGGCATGAATATTGTCTCTAGCAGCTCCAGACCCGCTTCTTATGTGAGGAAAAGGCAATATATAGGGTAATGATGCCCCTATTAAAAAAAAAAAAAATCTATGACTTGAATGGAAATAGGAATATGGAGAAAGTTCTGCTTTTCCTTTTGCCTTGCCTGTGTGCAGACATTCAGGGTTATTTTACTACAAAATTATTGGGCTTTATTTAATTCTCACTTCATTTTAAAATACTGTTGGTTTTGCTATATTTTTGCATATACTGTGGATTCTCTCCTAAAGCATTAATAGACATATAATAGAAAATTTTGTGTTGTGGAATCTAAATTTAATTAAGCTGCTACTCCTCAAAATTTTGTTTGATTCAAGTTGATGAAAGACAAGAATTTTACTTTAAAGTCTTTATATTGCAAGATTTGAAGGCTGAGGCAGGTTTATTTGAGGCTTTTGAGAACTGGAAATATGTGTGGGGGTGGTACTCCTGTCTTGAACTTAACAATTTCTGAAAAGAAGACAACTTTCTGCTTGCAACCTTTTAAGATGGGGTTTTCTGTCCATGAGTTTCTATTAAAAGTCTGACATGCATCTTGGCTCCATCTGTGGAGTCTCTGAACTAGGTGAAAGTGTTGTTTCAACCAATAACATAATTTTTCCATTATGATCTTTCCTTAAAAAGACTGGATAAAAGTAATGGGAAAATAATTTGTGTACAGAGCTTATCATGTATGTCTTCACAGGCATTGTGGAAGTGTAATGTAGTAGGAGGTTAAACTTGCTTGTGGTGCACTGAATCAATATTTTTGTCCTAACTACTTAGTGTCAATAAATCTTTTTATATGCCTTATATATGAAAACCTCATTTTTTCAATCGATAAGCAAATATCTATACACACACTTCGCAACTTTTTTCCTGAATATAAAATTTCTTATTCTTTTTCTGCTTTTAACAAGAAAGGAATGTAATGAATTCCTACAGTGATTAACTAAATGCAGAAGTGATGTAAATAGCATCATGCTGGTGTAACTTCTAACGCAATCTTATAATGCATGTGGTGCTTGGGGCTTGTGACCACTGAGTTCCTTCTAACTTTGTCTCATTTCCGTGTGTTATAGAAATTTTCTTTCATGCATATGTCAGGTTTGATAACGCAGAAAGAAGTAACAAATCGTGAGTAACCAGGTAAAGTGATAATGCTTCATCTTAAGTCCTTATTTTTATTTGCTCTTCTGCTTGGAAAGCACCGTCCCTTGGTTCAGCTTGGAAATTACCCCAATGTTCATGAGCTTCCCCACACCAGTGCAGGGTTTTAAATTAAGGTCTATGAATGGATGATAAGAATCTGCAAGTAAGTGTTGTGGCTTCTTGGCCAGAGTCAAAAGTCAATAATTTTATGTATATTTTTTTTTTTTATGACAAGCTCAAAGAGACAGAGAATGATAGTAGGAAAGTTTTTAGATCACCTTTGATGTCTTTGTTAGGCCTATGCAAAGTAGAGAATTTTGGGTTTTGTGAAGTGCTTTATGTGACGGCTATACTAATACTTGAAGAACTTATTCAACAAACACAAAATCTTGAAGAAAAGAAAGTCCTTCAAGGAAAGAGGCATGGCTCTGTGTGTGAAATCTGCACATGCTTCTTCCAAGGCAGAGATCAAGGAGGACTGAAAACCACTGATCCTTGTGTGACAGCTAAAAAGAAGGGCCATGATGAGCACTGTTGGTGGGATGTTCACTATGAACTGCCAAACTTCAGGCCTGGTGAAGCTGTTGGTAAGCAGGAGACAGGGTAACCCAAGGCACAGGGTGGTGGTGAGAGAGGGGTTGAAGTGGCTGAGCTGTGAAAGGAGTACAGTAGGGTACAAATCAGTCACACTCTTTAAATCAAATTGTGTCTCTTCTTTTACTTAATAATAAAGAAGAAAGATTTTGGGGACAGATAAATTTTTAGACTTGATTGTACCTGCTAGGTAAATTCTGGCTGATTAGTATTAAAGTCAGAGGTAGTTTAAATGAGGACAGCCAAGAAATTATAGCACCTGTGATTTCTGGAAGCATTCTTACCTTCCAGAGCAGAAACAACCTGATCCTCCCAGGCAAACAAAAAAACTCCAAAATGTGCAGTAAAAGAACCAGGGTATTTCACAAAGATAGTTTTCAACTGCCACAGAAAACTACTAAAGTACTTTTCCTGAAAGGCTGGTCCAATTGAAAGAAACAGTACAATGATGTAGCAGTTCTTTCAAGGAAAGTAATTTTAAGATACTCTAGGGGAGCACGATATAGCTGACGTTACTTGGAAATCCATACCCAGAGAGTTGCTTGATGGTCTGGATTCAAAATGGAGGGCAATGTTGGACAGTTACTTGTCTTGGGTCTGGTTATTTTCTGTGTGCATTTATTCATTTTTGTAATGAATGAGCTAGAGGATTGAATAGTGTGACAGCTTTTTAAATTTGGAACACATCTGGGAGAAAATTTGGATGTGTTGGAGGATGGAAATGGAATCCAAAGTTACATTGCAAAATTGGAAAAATACTATGAAGATGATGGATGAAGTCTGATGGTTGTGCTCTGTGGGAGGGAAAGCAGGAACAGCTGGCTACCAAGTTCTGCAGGAAACTCTAGTGGGCTCCTAGAGGATCGTGACCTGGGCATGGCTCTAGTTTGTCTAAAGTGGCAATCTTGCTAGTTTTGCCACGGCTGGAAAGAATTGTCATAGGCAGTCTAGGGAAACAGGATCCTGATAAGGTGTGAGACTGATAAGAACAGCAGTGCACCCTGCCAGGTGCATGAGGTAACTTTTGTGAGTTCCTGAGCAAGCCTCAGCTGCAGTGCAGTTGTTTGCACACTGCAATTCACGACTGATACAGACAAAAAGGGAGATGCTACAGAAAGAAAAAGAGAGCTATTTGGTATAGAAATAGAAGCTTTACAAAGAAACATGGAAAGAATCGGGAAAGACTGAAGAGGGACGTCTCTTCAAGGATATTAAATGCTGCTGCAAACCAGAAGGGAATGAGCCATTCTCCATCTCCACAGTGAATAGGACAGGAAATAATCATAGATTTCTGCAAGAAAAACTGGTGTTGGGAAGGGGGATGAATCCTGTTAGTGTGAAAATAGGAGTTTTATTGTGGGAAATGATTTGCCTTTGTAGGTTGTGGAATGGCAGCGATGGAGACTTGCAGAACAGAAACCTGTCAGGACTGATGGTGGGGCCCAGCAGTACAGTAGATGACTGCTTGAAATATCTTCCAGATGTGCGCTTAAAACCTTCTTTTATCATTTTTATGATTCTATAAAGAAAGCACAAGAAATGAAAATGGAGAGGTTTTGCAAAGCCTGAGCTATCCTGTTTCATTGCTTCTTAGTGTTCCAGTGTACTGGGTGCTAAGTTACCAGGTAAACTGATTTTACTGAGTTGGTGCCGTAGCTTTTAGTAATGGAAATGGAATCTCATAGAGTTTTTTCCATTCACATTTGACCTAAGAGTCAATCTCCATATAATGACTACTTTAATTTACACAAGGAGTATTGGAATCAGAAACTTTGAATTTACTTTGCAGTGTTTCTATACTTCCTTTCATACATAAATTCAAGAGTAGGATAAACAGAATTTGCCACCTCCGGTTTGAATTATTAACCATTGTGCATCTTAATTATCTAGGAGTTATCTATATATCTATTTGTGGTTTTTTAAGATTTGGAGTTTCTAGAAGTTACTTATGTTTTAACATGTCTGGTTTAATTTTGGCTTGGCAACTCTTTTTTTTTTAAATTATGATGAAAGACTAGGAAAAACTCATCTTTTGAGCTGATTAAATGATTGTATGAATCTGATAGATTTGCTAATCAATTTCAGTTGAAGAATGCATCATTGGACAATAAGTCTGTCAAATGCATTCAAAAGTTGACAAAATATACAAACAAGTGATGTCAAATGGGCAGCTGTTAACTGGCACAGAGACACTGATCTATGTCTTGTGGAACAGCAAATCCACATTTTTATGAAAGGATTATTTCATAAAAGCAGCAGGTCTTGGTCTTTATGACATATTATTACCCCATGCTTTTCAAATCAACATTTATTTGGACTTGGTAAATATTGTTTAGTATTTTTAATCATTCACAACATGCATGAGCCTGTGCTCTCATGGAGGCAATAATGCATTCATCATAAATGATACAGAGTTTTGAGCATATTTTAACAGAAATAACCACAGTACACAGTCATTTAAAAACAAATTTGCAAAATATTGTTTTGCAACCAAAATGAAATGCAAATGCTGAATATAGACGCAATATTTCAGATGTGACAGATTCCACTTTTCCTTCTCAGTTGCTAACATTATTGTTACGAGTTGTCATGTGTAGCTGAGTGCTTGGTGATTCTGAATCCTTGTGATGGTGCATTCAATTTCTGCAATGAGCTTTGCATTTAGAAAAGTTGAGTAACACAGAGTTGAGAGTTGGTTTCTTGATTCCTTTTATGTTCTTTAAATACTGTAAGTGAGTAGAAGTTCATTAAACTCAGGGGTCTCTCAATTCAGTGGATGTGGAGCAGGGTGGATTTTAAAATTTGGAGGAGGGAATACTTGTTCAGAGAGAGTGAACGACAGAGAAGCTTCACTTTCTGTGAGAAACACTTGGAGAAGGACAAAGGGGAGGGTTTTTCCCCACTAATCCAGAATCTAAATTGCTGCTGGCAGCTTAATCATATCCTTGTGTCTCAGGTATTCATTACCAGCAGTTAGGATGGTTTTACTTCATTTTCTAAAGCAGACAAAGACAATTTGGAATAAAGCTTACCCTCTTGAAGCTGGTCACAGTTGCAGCTCATGGAGTGGCTTAGCTCATACTCTGGTTTCCTCTGTGGACCTTTTGGGGTCAGGTGTGTGCATCTCTCCCAGCTGCTGACCACAAACGGTGCTTTACAAATCTGAGTACTGATAACCAAACTTAGGTTACAGAAACTAGCACAAAACATTTGGAGCAGGGCCAGTGTGTTTCTGGCAGTCTCAACACAATGCAGTAATGCTTTGCTTTTGTGCACATGAAGTGGTTTGATGGGTCTTTTGGTGTCTCATTTTTCTGTATTTTTTTTTTCTGATGTAACTGATCAGATAGTAAGTTTGACTTTATCTGCTAAATTCTACCTGGGATTAACAAAACTACTTTCCATTCTTATAAGTACAAAGATGGTTAGATCTAGTTTGTGTGTATCTGTTTATTCTTTAAAGTGAATTTATATTTTAAAGGAGTTTCACAGTTGGAATTAATTTAAATAACCAGTGGACATTGCTGCTGCCTCTGCCAAAGACAGGAGCAGGCATATTTCTCTGGCTGTTTAAATAAAGACAAGTCTAGGTCCAGAAGTTCTTAATAGGGCAGTTTTGGAAGCTTGCCTCATGTCTCTATTGCCCAAAAGTTGTATTTTGATTTTAGTATTCATAACCAGCCATTGATTTTTCCAACCTAATTTCCTCCCTGATGTATTTAATATCAAGCCAGATCTGCCATCTATCTACAAATCACCCTGGCTTTACAAGCCAGCTCTGCCATCCATCTACAAATCACAATGGCTTTAGTCAGGAAATTAGAAGTAGGCCTAATTTTTTTTGAAAGTAAAGGATTCTTAAACCACTTACTTCAGCCCTCTCTCATGACTCAGCTTGTGTTTCTATTTGTTGCAGTTCCTGGCTCATGGACTTCATCAAGTTATAACATGCAGCATATTGTAGCTGATTCAAATTCTGGCAATCAGAATGGTTGTTTGCATTTTTTCTTTTTAAAGAAAGAGTCTTCCTTTTTGGGTAATAATTCTAGAAATATGCATTTGAACAACAAGACAGAGTCAAAATCAATTGCGCTAGAAGAAGGAAACATATAGTATAACAACAGTACCTCTTTAATAAAGAACAGGAAGCTATTTAAAATTAATTACTGATAATTAATGACTGTAATTATGTCCTGAATTTCCTTGATATGATAAACTCCATAATCAACCCCTTTTTTTTGTAAAAGTCCTCTCAGAATATATTACCAGAAGTAAAACTGAAGTTATAGTAAGAATAAAAATATTGAAGTTCAATGATCTTAATTTCTGAGAGATTTTAAAGATTATTCAAAAGCATCACGATTGTTCCAGTCAAGCATATGCCAAAGTCATGGCTCCCAGTGTGTTCCAACCATGGACGGATGGTCCATCACCTGTCTTTGCTGCTGAGAGCAGAAATTTATGAAAATCAGCATTTAGGAAATTACATGGACTCACTGTGCCATAGAATTCAACAGCAAATTTAAGATGCTCTGTTGATATTGATTAATGTTTAAGATAACTCTATAATTATGTTGTTATTATTATATATTAAGCTTATTGTACTTAATATAGAATATTCATCAGCATAATATATATGATCTCATGTACTCATACTTTGGTTTCATATGACAGTATATTTTTATGCTACTTTGGGGGTGGAAAGACCAGAGAACTACTTTTAGAAGAGGTAGGTATGCACCCAGATGGATTTTCTAAAGCATCTGAAAAACAGTAAAGTCTTACCTTTGAACTGTGAAAAATTTTCTAGATTTGAAACTCTTGTTGGGGCTATCTTCACAAGTTTTAAATCACATAGGGTGGTATTTTCTAAGGGACAGATTCTGTTTATGTGTTTCTGATGTTATTGCTGCAAGAGGCACTTTCCCCTCCAAATAGCGCATCTGTGCCCTACTGAGCAGGGTGCCCTGCAGCGTTCACCCATTGAACAGAACCCACTGAATCTCCCAGGTACAGAGCTATACATTGTCAAAGAGAATTATCTTGAGCTTCTGCACATAGATTAATAAATAGAAGACTAAATTGTAAAATTCTTAGCTTAGGAAAAAAATCCACCCTCTAAATTAAACATCATGCAAGTCTCAAAGCCTGAAAAACTGTGTCTGAGTTATTAAGGGTCAAGAAAGGTACGACCTGAAAACAGCTAAGAATTATTGAGCAGACAGCTGATCTATGCACCTGGAGTACATGAGCATCAATACCAGGCATTACCAGGCAATGTCTGTCTGCGGTGCAAATCAGCTGTAGGAGGCAGCTTTTTTTTTTTTTCAGGCTGTTGTCCTTCCAGTGTTTTTCCTGAAAGACCAAATATTCTTGCTATTCCTTTTACGAGATCATTGCATATTTTTGCTTGTACTTATTGCTTGTGTGTATAACTTTTACAGTCCTTATAAACTAATGATGTCCTACAGAGATATTTACAAAGATGACTCAGTTTAGTCGTATTTTGGACAGATTTCTTGTAATGTATAATTTATAGTGAAAGGAGAATTCATCTCATAGAAAAAGAAGGCTGATGCTCTACAAAGTGTGCTTTGCTGCCAAACCCTTCGTGCATATGGACTGGCTCAGTGTTTTGACAGTGTGTGAGGGGAATACCAGATGTCAACTAATCAATGTATACAGCAATCCAAAAATTTTTATTTACCAATAAGAAGTTATGCTTTTTTTTTTTCTTTGAGGTGTTGGAAGGAGCTGTTCAACAGTTCCATTTGGTTACTGCTGGGGCTGTATCCTCAAATGAAAGGGAAGAGATACTACTGGAAAGAGAAGACTTTTCTCCATGGGAACATGAAATCTTGGGGAATTAGATAATGGTGTTGAAAAAGCACCAAGTGAAGATTTAAAATGTTGTTATATATCACTACATAAAAAGTCAGTCATGTACAACACCTCAGGATTTAGAGATCAGAAGTATAAATTTCAAGCAAGTTAAAATTTTGCTGTATAGGTAACAGAGCAGTGGACTTCAGATCAGTTGGCTCTACACCAAGAGGTTTGAAGATTTTAAATATTTATCAAGATGTACCTTTTAACCTTCACTCCCACTACAAAGCAGCCTAAACTCTGTCCAAATCATTAAATTAATCCTTAGTGGCCTCTTCAAAATCAAAATTTCATTTCTTTAGCATGCAAATGATACTATTAATGCTTGAAAATATACAGTACAAAAAAAAAAAAATCATCCACCTGTCTAGTTTGGTCTGGTCTGAAATCTTCAGCATTGTTAAACTATAGACACATGACATAAAATGTAATTTAAAATTAATTATTGCAATTAGGTGGCAAAAACTAGCTTCATTTGAAGGATTAAAAGATTAGTCTTTTTATCTGCTTTATGCTGCTGAAAAGCATATGTGGACACTGTAAACTGAATGATATAAGAGGAAAAAGTATATTGCTATGAAGGATTTTACTACCACTTTGATTCTGCAGTAAGTTTTGGGATTGCCTCTCTGAATGCAGTTCTGGAGGGTCAGCTTTAGAACAGGGCTGCTGAGTGCTTCCCTCTCTTAGAGAACTTGGTGCCAGGGGATGCCTGGGGATCACCCTGGCTCCAGCTCAAGTGCCCTGGTTCACCTCCTGAACTTCTTCCTTGGGTTTGCAGTAGCAGCAGCTTGGTGAGAGGGACACGTATGTTCCCCATGGCTGTGTTAAGCTGGTTTTTTTAAGCTCTCTGTGAGTGCATCTCCTCGGGGTGCCCCGTTCTGGGGGAGCTGAGGGCTGTGCACAGCTCTGCTCGTGTGTCAGCTCTCCTGAGCAGCCACGGCCTGGGTGCTGCTGGTGCCCGGCTCACACTCCTCACGCGTCCTGCAGCACGGAGACCCACCTGCACCTCCCAGCCCTGGGTACACAGAGCCTGTGTGTGGCACTGGTGAAAGGTGGCCCCGGGGTGTCTGCCACCTTCTTGTCCAAGCCTGGGTGGACACCTGAGGCTGAGCCTGGAGCACTGCCCAATCCAGCAGCCAGAAACGTGTAAGCCTGGGCTATTGGTGTGACCTGGAAGAGGAACTGAGCAGTCCTTGCACGTGCTGCTACTCTTTCGGGTGCCAAAACAGGCAAGTGAACATCATCATGTTATGTTTTTTTCTCCTGGCTGTTGCCTTATTTCAGGAGACGTGGGTGTCTGAGGGATGGCCTTGGGCAGGAGATGTGCTCAGCCCACAGTTATCCACAGGGAGATGTTGGCAGGGAGCTGGGAACTGCAGCTTCGGAGAGTGTGCATGAGGGTCTGGGCAGTGTGCTGGAGTGAGGGGGAGTCCCCGAGAGCAGCCCAGAGTGGTGAAACTCCAGCAGACAAACCCCTTCTGCTTCTGTGCTGCTGGGCCCTGGTCACTTTGCCTTTCTCTGTTCAGTCCAGTCCAGCCACTTTAGCTTTTCTCCATTTGGAAATATTTTAAAAACATCTTGCTATTCTGAGTTTAGAAACTTTTGGTCATCTGCTGTAAAGTTAGATGGTCCAGACAGGTCTACTTGAAACATGAGGCCAAGCTGGGGTCCTGTCAAACTGTCAGGTCCTCAAGTTTTTGAGCAGTTAAAATGAGTAAAGATGCTGATGTAAATAAGTGAGTGATGTGTAGAGAAAGGCTGCTAGTGCTAAGTAAACTGCAAGACATCTCTTATTAAATGGGTTCCTGCTCTGGTTTTGAGACAGGGTCCATATTTTGGGAACCTTTAGTTCAAATCTAGACTGCCTGTGGTTAGTGTTTTGCTGCTTAATGAAAAGAGAAAGGCCTAATGGAGTTATTGTAAAACTAAATCAAGATATTTTAATTGCTTCAAGAAGAGTTGGAGTTGAAATGCTTCAACGCTTTATGATTTTAGGGAATTACCATTTACATTAGAATCAGAAATCTTTGTGCTGCATTTTTGCATGCCAACTTTCCTTCAAATATTTACAATGATTTCAAGATAAGGTGAACTGGAGTAGTGTTGAAACCTAAACAAGAATATCCAAAAAGGTGCTTGTTATGGTTGATTGCTGCCTTTGTTCCACATTACATGAGCACTATTTTGACATATTGTAAAATACTAATACTTCAAAATACTTAGCTCAATAATCAAATCTGTTAGTATTAATTTATTGATTTTGATAGCAATATAGTTTTTTTCTCTTCTGTCACAAAAGTAATATCAAATTCTGTGGTAGGCTAGAGCACAGTGAGCTGGGGAGGAGCAGAAAAGAGATGATTGGACAGGAAAATGTTTTGGTGCTCTCCAGCCAATGCCCAGCTCCTTATAGACTTCAAGTATGAGGTCACAGTTGATGCAATTGTGGGAGTGTTTGTGAAGGTTCTCTGCTTTCTATGCTGAAGTGATCTCAACACTGGGGAGAATTTTTTACTAAGTGTTTACTTGCATATAATATTTTTGAGTAATTTTTAAAGAGTCATGTTGGATGGAAATGATTTTGACCATTGTTTTACCACATAAATCCTTTATGAAGACCTGAGAAAAATTGTTCTTAGTTCTGTTCCCTAATGAAGAATTCTTAAATAAAAGCTAGTTAGGGGGTTTTGGTCTCAAATATGCACACACAGGTAAGGTTAATATTGTTTTGGTAAGCATATCTGTCAATGAATATACAGGTCTGAGAAGGATGTAGGTATCAGAACTGAGCAATCTAAACTGCAAAACTATGTTCTTGCTCAAAAGTAGGCATTTCTTGTTTATGGAAATTATTGGAATTACATTTCTGATTTATTGACAAAATAAGAAAAGCAAACATATATTTGGTCACATTGTCTTTTTAAAATAGCTTTCTTTTACTCATGTCCATGGATCAATGAAAGATACAAAAAGAGATTACAGCTATTGTATTTACAGCAGAGAGGTTTCTCCAAGCTCAGCCTTTCCAGAAAGCAAGAAAACAACATTTTTTTATGTTGTTATAACTATGACATAGTCTTTAAAATATGATACATGGTAGCATGTTAGCAAGTCATGCTATATATTAATAAAAATCCTTTGAAAATGTTATAATATTTGGGTATGAGGAAAAAAGACTAATTTAGTTCAAAGATTTACACAAAACAATCCTCTTGATGTCTGATCCCAGATTTAGCTGTGTAATGAGATACCATTCAAAATCATTTCACTTGAAGTTATAACTATTCATTGGAAAAACCTGGTTTTGGGAATCCTAAATGTATAATCAGAGGAGCATCTGAATTTTTCTGTAGCTAGTATGGAGGTAAAGCATATTACTCCATGATTAAATTTAAAGCTTTGAACTGGTTTAACAAAAGCCAATTTATACATTTCAACAATATTTCTATAGTTGATAAACAAATACTAAATTTATGTTAGTTTGAAAAGTATGTCATCATCCTTTTGTGGAAATCAATGGAAACAAGCTTCTTTTTAACTTCAATTTTCTCTGTCTGCAGAGACATTAAAAAATTTCTAGAAAGAGAGACAAGATGGTAATTTATAAAAAAAAATTGCATGGAGAAAAACTTATTGATGAGAATTTTGATCATTATGGAGAAATTTTCATATTCAAGGTCTTGTTCTATAAAGTGTGGGCTTTACTGTGTTTTATTGAACCATGGGGCAACCAACATATGTTCCTGAATTTCATACCCTTTATATATCGAGAACAATCATCCTCCCACCTACTGCCTGGCAGCTTGCCAGAGATGCTATGCTTTATGTAAATAAAATACTTCGTGTTGTACTTTACATTTAATGTAAATAACATAGCTTACTGTGTACTAATACATAGAGTCAGGTTGATATTTTATAGCCTGGATAAACAGCTCATATTAATAACCCTACTAAAGACAGCATCTGCTATCCATGTGAATAACTTCTGCATAACTTGGCCTTTTTTCTAACACTTGAACATTTAGCAGGGAATATGTCAGAGTACCAGGAGGTCATATGAGTAATTTTTGAAAAACCTTATTAGGAATATTAATTCATGATAACCTGTGGTTCCATAATATATATTTCTGTAATGCCCCTTGAAGGGATAAATTAAAACTTGAAGAGATTTTACAAAGATCAAGTAGGTGAAGCCTCATGACCCTGGTCTGTGGTACCTAGTATTACTGTGCTTTATGGATAAGGAAACATCTGGAGAAACATGGAAAATTCTGTTCTGCCAGCAGGCAGGAGTGAGACCTGTGTGATTTGCCCAGAGAGTCACAGGAATCTCTGGCAGAGCTGGGAAGAGCAACTAAATCTCTTCTAGTGACCAGGGGAGAGGATGACTGAGGCAAAATGTCCCAGTCCACAGCTGTTTGTGGATGTGTGAAGGTTCCTCTTTTGCTGAGTGCACACTCAGGGGAAGTTAAGGGCATTTTGATTTCCTCTGCTTTACCACAAAGGGGTAAATGGGATTCAAGAGAAAAAACTTGTAGATTTTTTCTGCTGAGCTGATACCTAACAGATCACCATCCGTGTATACTTACAAGGACGATAAGTCAGTCTGGAAGCAACCTAAGGGCTTTTTGTTTAGATCTCTGGGTGTTATTGTGGGGATCAGCAATTTTTTGGGTTCTGATCCTGTCTCAGCCACAAGTTATTTTTTTGAGGTTAGTTGTCCTGGAAACAAAATGGGTTTTGTGCATTGTTTCATCCTTAGTGAAGTTGTTTGCATATTTATCTGAAGCAGAAAGTTTTAGCAGTATAGTCAATCAGTGCTTATATGTTAATTACAGAGGTGTGGGAATACTAAATTGGCTTACCCACAAATGTAACAGGGTGAGGCTGTATAATGGGCATTCATTGGTACAACAGCAAGACAGTCTTATGAGTTAGGATTTCAATTTCAAAGTATTTAGAAATTAAATAGGTATTTTCTTTTATTTTTCCCTGAACATAATTGTCATAGGCATCACAGTGATTAGTGTTTTCATAAGAAAAATATTAATTACTTAAAAGAGCCCACTGGTTCCTTACTAGACCTTCCAATCATTCTTTCTAGTTTACACAGTCTATTACTCTAGAGGGCGAAATCCAGAAGTCTGCACTCAGTATTTATGCAGTTTCAATTGAAATCAAATCCCCAGCAGCTTCAGCAGGACTTTTACCTAAACCAATTTCTGAATAAGCACTTCAGAATCTGGACCCTAGTGGAAATATGTAATCTGAATTTAAAAAGAATTGCTCTGAGTATACAGAAAGCTATAACATTCAGCAGCTGAAGAGGAGAATTCACAGCATCCTAGGTTTTAAATTATTAATTCCTATGAATTTGTTGTCCTCTACTTTCCTTCAAAACTTTTTACTGCAAAAGAAATTATCCTTGTTGGTGTCGGGTTTCTGTCAGTGAAGCTTGCAGTGCTCTTCCTCAGCAGTGAGGTCTGGTTACTCTTATGCCACACAACCTCAGTGAAGCCCAGGTCAGCCATAATTTATTATGGTAGATGAAGCAATCATCCAGGATTCATATGGGCTGGAGTGGGTGATAAAGTACTGTAGTGAATACTATCTGTGTTTGGCATTTAGAAACCAAAATATGTCTATTTTGCTTAAGCATAAGTGTGACTTGATGTGTTTGTTTCCCACTTCTGTAACTCACCACATTCTTTTCTCAACAGAACTCATTGTCACAAATTCTGAATCCCAAGTCATAAAGACTTTGGTTTAATGGGTTCAGATTTTGGTTTAGAGAAATAAGTCTTGCAAAAAGTTGCTTTACAGGAACCTAGTGGAGTCATAAATGAGAAAATGGACACAATAGTAGGATGAGCGCAGCCTGTGCATATTTGTTTAAGAATTTGGGTCTAAACCTGTTGCTGAAGGTAATAACCTTTAAAGTGAACGTGCTGTGTTATCCAGGGAACCATATGGTGCTAACACCTTTGCTGCTTGGATCAGTCTACCCCTCAGATGACAAACAAGTAAGAAAATGGAGCTTGATCATCTGTGAAGTTAGTGAGAGGTCTGACACTGAGTTTGATCAGAAGAAATAGGACCTTTTCTCCCCTCCTGATACTTTCTACAAAACCTCTGTGTTTTGAAAATTCTCATACTGAGACTTAATATCTTTGAAAATGTACATATATATTTAGAGAAGGAAGAAATTATAAATGTGAGAAAATGGAAAGAAAACCCCTCACAAAACTAGAATAGTCTCTGAGGGCATGCGGGAAAAGGCCTTTATTTCTAGCCAATGATTATGTTTTATCTTTTGATGTTCTTTATACTTATTTCAATCCCCTTGGCTTTAAATGGTATCAGTACTACAATATACAGTCATCCAATACACATTAGGAAGCTGTAAAAAAATAACTGCCTTCTTCATACGTTTCCTAATAAACATAAATTTAGAAGTGTTCTCCATTCCTTAGTACAAATAAAACAGAGGAAAATACATTTTTAAAAGAAAATAATTTTTCAAAATAAGTTGTTAAATTGAATTTCCTCTTTCCTATAGTCAGCTGATAAAATCAGATCAGTCTACGTGGGGTTCTCTTTTGGCAGCACAGGCAATCCTCCATAATGACCCAAGCAGTTAATAAGCAGTCACAGTTTCTTGTGCCATTTCTTTTGAACACCATCTTGTTCTGTACTGGACTCAATTAAGAAAACCTTTGAAGTACAGAAGTGAAGCACAAGGACTGGAAATTTACTGGTCATTTTTCATTAGCTACTTCTCTGCAGTATGGAACAGCATCACATCATAAGCAAAAACTGCCTAAAGCCTGTCTTGTAGGCAATGTAGGTGGTACAGGATCCAAGGACTTAGTATACTGAGGGAGAATTTGATCCAAAATGGGAAGGTATTGCATGAATTCTTAAAATCATACTTTTCTCTTGTTTTCTATAGATAGGCTGGGGATATTTTTAAATTCCTCCCACCAACCTGCCAAATCACAGTATGGAGTTACTCAGTGTCTCCTTTCCATTGAATGTTTTGCCACATGCAAACTTTCATCTTCTGTCTCAGTGTACTTTTGTGTACTTTCAAAGGTAGGTATCTTGCTAACGTATGAAACTGCAAGGAAACTTAATCATATAAATAACAGAGTTCGGAGTCACAGGTCTAATTTCTTTGTCAAGTGGTACATTTCTTATCACTGTGTGGTTTGCTAATGATAGGAATTGTTTTTTATTGTATTGTACCCTGCAAATTCAGTGCAAACAAAACTAACTTGTATAGGTTGTAATTATAATGGATTTTTTTCTCCTTATTTGTGTGGATTAGAACCAAATTGAATTATAATATCTCTCTGATTTATTTTCTTTGCATTAGGAGTGGAGGAAGGTTAAATGTATCCAATAATATTTTCTCTGTGGAAAGAAGTTACTACAGAGTACATTGCCGTTGCAAATGGGTGACACCAAAAGCCCTTTCATCCTGACTCACAGCTTCAGTGTCAATAGCTATTATCCCTGGACTAGTAGTTTACAGTTAGTGTCAAAAGGACCTGACATGTTGCTGGAAGCATGAAATAGATCAACTGATAATGAAGATTACTGCTGGTCTACAAATTTTCTTAATCTAGCTGTATTAATAATTCCTTTGAATGCAGGTGATTTTGTCAGAAGGAAACAGTTTGAGTATAGATCTTTAAAGGGACATAGAAGGAGATGAGGCTGTTCTGGTGCCTTAGAGTACCAGTTTCAGAGCTTTCCTGATCAGTTTGATTACTTTGAAATGCCAGCAGATTGAATTAATTCTGAACTTGTTGTTATTAGTGGGTCTTTTTCTGCTAATTTCAATAATCTTACCTAGAAGTAATCAAAAAAAAATCCCTCCAAAACAAAAAAAAACCCACATCAAAACCTGCACAACAAGAAAGCATATTGTTTGAAAAGACTAAATAGAGAGCTTTGGTATTTATTGAACAAAAATTATGGTAGGTTATTTCATCATTGTTCTCTTTTTGGGGTTCAGATTTTTTTCATAACTTTTCTGCTGAAACATTTAGATGTAGAATTTCCTTATTATTTAATGCCTGGTCAAATATTGCTTAGCACTACCCATAATTTTATTTAATTGAAATTTTATTCTTATATTCTCTCAGGTGAATTGCAGATATCACTACTCACTTTCATTAGGCTAAAACATTTCTTGGGTGATACTGCAGGCCAGAATGGTTTGGTGTATTTCGGTTCCATTTCAATATTACAGGAACCTTCCTTGGGCCGTTCTACCTTGTGCCCTCCAATCTTAAATGAAGCTCCTCCAACTCCAGTAAAGACATAGAATTTAAATGAATTATAGAAAACATTAAATATGACTTCATATTAGTTTCCATTGGATAAATAAAAGATGCTCTGTGTCTTGTATCAAGCCAGGCCTATCATTATAATCCTGTAGTTTCATCTGAGCCCACAGCAAAGGGAAGCGGCACATGCTGAGTGCCGTTTTATGCTCACCATAATCTCTCTGTGACACATTTATTTTAATCTGTCAATGATTCATGTTTGACACAGACTTGAATTCATGTTAGGAGAATTAAAAGAATAGGCAAACCTTTTATTTTTATAATAGGGATGCAAAACAGGCAGAGAGTTGAATGCCTCTAGCCAAGAAAATGCATAAAGAATGTTCCTTGAGATAGACCCAAAAATCTTGCCATGAGGGAGAGGAGTTTGTTTGGAAAAAACACATAAATAAATCCAGAAAAACGAAACAAAAAATGGCATTTACTCTTCTCCCCCTAGACTGGAAACTGCAGTAAAAGGTGACTAGGTTTGCATACAATGGACATAACCAGACTGAGGCAAGATAAATTAATGCATAGGCAATTTCTGTAGCAATCACTTAGCACACCAAAGAAGGCTGACAAACACAACAGAGACGTGTCTTTTGTTTCATAAAGAGAATCTGGAAACATCAGCTTGGTGCCTGACAAAGGGTCAAATGAAAAATTGACCAGATGAAGAGGGAGGATGCTTTCTTTAAATCCAAGATTTTGGCTTCCACTCTGCAAAAGCACCCAATGAGTAGCATGCTGCTGGTGCTGTCATGGTCTGGCCAAATTTGTGACATCTCTGTCTAAGGGATGATGTTGGAAGCTCCGTAGGTTTCAAATCTACTTCATCTTTGTAACTGAGAGGGTCTGTGTTGATACCACAGATGTTTAGATGATTACTCTTGCTCCCAGGTCCAGCAGGCTGTAACTGGGCAGCATCCATAGGAGAGGGGAGGATTTACGTGTGTCTCCCAGCCAGATAAGTACCATATTAATTTTTGCTTTTAACTAGCTAGAACCAAGAACACGATGATACTATTTATAAGCATGTTACTGTTCTGCTCCATAAACCTGGTATGGAAAACTGGCCTGCCTCGTTATCAGGTGAATGTTTACTGAGCTAAATCCTAAATAATGATTGTTGACTTGTACTTGGACAAATATCCAAGTGAAGCTAGGGCAAATTTCCCTTGAATAATTGCATCTGAATTCTGAGTGTTTTGCTTTGGAGAAATATTGGTTGGCAGTATTTATGCAAGAGTTATTTTGAGGTTTCATTAGAATTTGAAAAAAAAAAAAAGCAATACCTGTCCCCCATGTTTATACTAGGAAAAAAAGATCTATAATTTCCAGAAGCAAATTATCATTTTAACCCTCTTGTTTCCCTATTTTCTTGTCAAGGTTAAAAGGATGGAGTGTACTGGAGCCAGGAAAGCTCAGTGTCCGCTGGAGGTGAAGTCACCAGCATTGCATTTCTGCACCAGTCACAACCGATAAGTTCAAAACCACGTCAGGTGAGGTTATTGTACTCTTGACTTGAAATGTGGAAGTCAATGCATGTGCAATCACTTATCACTGTTAAACCTCTTCCTTGTCAAATCACATCTCACTAATGAGTTTTTAACTGCAAGTTCGGCTATGTAAATTGTCAGATTTCTTCTGCATTCATACGGTATGAACAGATAGGTAAAAATGCCAATGTTATGGTAACTTCTGCATTTTAGGTTAAAAAAGTGCACATAATTTTCCTTTTTACTCAAAAAAATTGCTAGCAAATCAAAATAGGAAACACAAGTAAACAGAAGAGGGAATATTTGAACTAGTACACGCAAAATAATTATTCAGCACTGCAGACTAGCCTTTTGCAAAGCTTTAAATAATATATGTAGAGAGATTAGAAATCCCTGCAAGGAAGTTTTTAATTTTTTCCTGTATGCCTCTCCCCAATAGTTTCTTTGAAGCTCGCATGCCATATCTTTTAGCCTAATTCAAAATGGTGTTTTTACATCAAAAACTGCAGCCAAGCCAATACTTTACCTTAAACTGGTTGTTCAAAGGGGAAAAAATTGTTAAAATATGTTGTTTAAAAACATTCTGCTTCATGGCAGTCAACATGCGATACTTCTTTTTTCTTTTTTTTTTTTCCTAAATAAAAGAAATTCAGAATGTGTACATTAAGAAGTGTAGTAGTTTTGGAAATAAACCTCTGTCCATACAACAGATTATTTTTAAAAGATATCTTGGTCTTTCTTCAAACATTACATTCATTGAAATTATTTCTGCTTTAAAACATGATAAAGAAACAGACCTTTTTCTTTAGGTAGTGGTTGGCTATCCAGTGGTTAAAAACCCAACAATTCTTAGTTGGAAAGTCCTAGTAAATTGCACAAACTTTTTGTGTTACAAAATTCTTTAGCTGAATTACAAAGTGTGTGAAGGAAAGTGCAGAATGATCAGGGGTTAGAAACAAAACTAGAAAAACAAAGGTATAAAGACATACTATATTAAGCCCTGAGGCAGTGCACCTTATTTATACAACAGAGAATGTCTACAGAATAAGCAACCAGCACAACAGAGGTATGACTAATAGATAGGTATGAATCAGTGGATTTGTATTCTCCTCACACATCCCTCTTCCCAAAAGCAGAGAAAATGAAAGAAACCCCCTCCTGCGCTTTCTCACACATTCATCCTTTTCAAACCTGATGCTCACAGTTATGATAGTTAAATTTTAGCTTTGGGCAACCCAGGGTACTAATCTTGCATGACCTGTTCCAAATGAAATCACGCCCTTGTGACTCATTTGCTTTCCCTGTCTAATTTTTTTTTTTCTCTTTGAGAATCCTGTATCCAAGGACTCTCTCTATCAAAATAATAATAATAGTAAAAAAAATCTAGAACCTCTATCTTGTTGCTATAGATCTAAACGCGAAGAGGTAGAGCTTAGGTTTCGAAATCGTGGATCTTGATTACTTCTAGATTACAGTTTTTCTGCTTCAATTTAGTTGCATGGAAGGACATTTTCTTAATATCAGGTTTATAACTCCCCCTGAGTGCCAATAAATCAATATCTAATTGCAATGCATTTAAAATCAATTGATAAATTTGTTTTTATGGTTCTAATAGGGAGGCAACTACTAAGAATAAAAAGGACCATCGCTGCCATGATAAAACACCCCCAGCAAAACAGGCTTATCCCAGTTCAAGGTGGCCACGAAATCAACATTCCAGCAAATGGTTTATCTCTAAAAATATCCTAGATATTTTATCACTAATTATCTATGTAAATTCAGGTCTTCTGTGGTTTTTTTGCAAATGTAGTACTTATGGGTTACTTGGAGGTATGTGTATGGTTTTCAGCCTTTCACGATACCTTAACCCACCCTCTGCTCCCCCTCACCAAAAGAAAAGAATACTTATATTTTTTGTTCTAAAAGATATATAACACTCTAACCAGTTTGTGCCTTAAATGTGCTTTTCTGTGCAGCTGGGGTTTGAGAAGGACTCCAGTGATTCATAGGCCTTGTCCTGGATCTTGTACAATAGCACATTAACTTTGGTGGAATATGTTAAAAGAGAACAGGGTCTTGACCCTGCAAACGTTACTGCATGTGCGAAGCTTTCCCTGCGGGACTCCCTGCATCTCCCCTGGATAATGCCTAAAACCATACATGGGAGTATTGGTTTTGCAGGGGGAGTAATGTTGGGATACAAATCATGCTCTGCTACTTCTCTTGCCTTTCCAACGTATTACAAAAGCACTGCAATCTGCTGTCAGCTGTGATTGGAATTAGCAGATGAATACAGTGGGCTTGTATAAAGGATTGCTGGTTTTACCCAACCTCCTTGTGCTTAAGCTGTTCTTGTTTGCCTCTGTAATTAACGACAATGTGTTTTTCTCGTGTTTCTTATCTATGGCTGGGTAATGCCAGACACAAATGCCAGATCTGATGAACCTGAAAGGGAAAGTAGGTGGGAGCAAATTTTCCAAGAGTGTTATTCTAGTTGACAGGTCTGCCTCTTGTGACATTAATAATGCTTCACAAATGTTGACATAAATCAAGATAAAAGCCAGAAGCAAACCATAGGCAGGATGGGGAGCCATTGGCTCTGCAGTTTTAGCATCCCCAGAGCTGATAGTACGACTGCAGCTTTCAGCTGTGAATACCTTCCTCCTTATCCCAGAAAGTTATAAAACAGGTTCTGCAGCTGGCTGTATATAATGAATCATATCAGGCATCCCCAGGGCCAAATCATCAAACTTGACTGAAAATTTGATCCAAAATACAGTGGTAAAAAAAAAAAAAAAGGTCTTTTAATGGATTTTGGTGGGCTCAATCTCAGTGTGTCCCTGAAATCTCAGTGTATCCCTGAAATCTGCTTCTCTGGCTACTTCTGTGAGTTTGGAGGTCCAAATTTCTGAAGCACTTTTGTGCCAAAATACCAGCTTGGTCCTCCAGTCCTTATGTAAGAAGGCACATCTTAAATTTCCAGAAATAGGAGTGTAGCTGGGAGTTTTGCAGAGTTTATGTGCCAAATAAGTTAGTTTTAGGCCTTATTCTGCTTCTGCAAGTAAGGACAAATATTAGCTCCTCTTGGTGCTGCAGAGCCCCTCTCTAGCTTTTGCTGGTGGTGAAGTGCTCAGTCTGAGATTAGTAAAGAACAGAGCAATCTACAAAGTACACAGTGGAGAGGAATGAGACTGGAGCCAAAGCAAGTGTTTGCAGTGCTGTGTGAGAGTCCCTGCCTGATAATGAGGTGCCTTTTGGAAGTGAAGGGCGTTACCTGTCCTGAATGTAGCATTCTGTTCCCAAAATATGTCTTTTAACACCTGCAGCTGCTGATTTTGCTTTTCTGATGCTGTATGGTTAAGACAGCAAACACCAGAGGATAATATTTTGGCAGAAATTACTCTGTCTGCACTTTTTCTTCCATGGAAGGTGCACGAAGGTCAAAAGATTTCAAGGGAGGTTTTGTGGACAAGAGAGCTACACGTTCCATAGTGAAGGTGGATGCCACAGTAGCATATAAGAAATTGGCATTGTTTCTTTTTTTTTTTTTTGGTGGATGTTCTTGCAAAGCCCTTGTCTTTCACTAGTGTGTGGAGTTCTCTCCTGATAGAGAAAATTTTTTAACTCTAAAGACGTTTGTCCCTCTGGACCAGTAGTCAAACTCTGCTCACTTAACCTCCTGCTCAGCTTCTTTCTCTCCACTCTTTCTGACTGGTCTCAGACCCTTTTGTCACTTAAGCTCCCTTGCAAATGGCTCTTCCTTGCTTTTCTACCATTCCTGACAGCTTTTACACCTGGAATGTGTGTACAAAATATTTCCTGACACATGCCTCAGTCCTTTCTTTTCCTTGCTAAAAGTACAGCCTTCATTAAAGCAGTATGTATCTCTAAGCAAAGGCATAATCTTTCCAATTAACAGTGAAATTTGATGTAAATTCTCGAGCAGTAATTCCCTCGTTGATGTACTTGTTGTCTGCATCCTTTAGAGCTGTGTACCAAGGAGGGATGTTGCTCCAAATCTGAACACTAAGGATATTTAATGTATGGAAAAAATGCCCTCTAGACCTTGAACTTCCCAGGAAGCCCTCCTTTACTTCCATCAAGGTATAGGGAAAAGGCAATTAAATGGCTTAGCATCTGCACTCTACTGAACCGCAGTTGCTGAGTTTAATGCAGCATTTGCACCTAGCAGAGGAAATCGGCTGTGCAGCAGGTTGAGCTTCTGATTATAATAAGATAGGACAATACCCTACCTGTAAGACATGAAGTCACATCTCCAACAATGTGATAAGACTGAGACAGAGAAAAAGGGAAAAAAAAATTAAAATCCCTCTATCCTTGAGGTAAATGGACCTTGTGCAGACCTTGAAAATCTATTTGGCTATTCTGCAGTAAAGCAAGAGAACAACCCTTACTGACTCTTTCTGGGCAAGGTCTCTGATCACAGCTATTACAGAATGCTGGAACTCCATGGCATGGAAACTTCTCTCCATGGCCATGTCTGCCTTGATGGTAAACATTTGAAATATTGCCCTCAAAACACTTCCTTGGGTTGTACACTTTAGTACATTTTTCTGACACTAGTAGAGGTAAAATTTGTGTTTTTCAGATGTGGGCAAGTTTCTCCCACATTCTTGGATTCCAACCAAGTTCCCTGCAATTTTGGTTTACCTTCAGCAGGTCCTTATGTTTCCAGGGAACAGACTTTGACAATCTGAAAAGGGTTTAGCTTCATTTGGAGTTGTCTACCAAACTTTGACTTTGTTCCCCTAACAATTGCTTCAGTCCTCACTTGAAAGAAGAATTTGTGATTTATTATTGCACCATTAAATTGTCTTTTTCATGCAATCTTTGAACATTTCACGATTTTGTTTTATTAATTGCCTTTCTTTTTCTTTAAATGTAAATAACCCCCCAACAACATCAGATGATGGATTCTCTTCATTTATATAACCTTGACTTTACCAGGTGCATTTATCCCAGAAGGGCCTGGCAAGCCCCAGGGTTCTCATTTTTCTTGTAATCTCCTTTCATTGGCATCTAAAGTGGCATTAAGTATACAGACATTTTGACCTTGAAGTCTTCTCGATAGAACAGAAAAGCAAGACCCCTTAAATAATAAAAGAGGCATTTCATAGTTTTATGGTTATAAAATAAGATCCCATTTCGTTTCAAATGCTGTGGTGATTTTTCAGTGTCTACATTTACTGTCTCTTTGGAGACTTACAAGTTTTTTTCATTCATCTCCTGAAAACACAACTAAAGTCTAGAAGGTATCTTCTTTTTTAAAATAATGCACCCCGTTTTCATTTTTGGAAATGCTAGTTCTCCTCCACCATCTATACCCTTTCATTCTTCCTATAATAACCACTCCTCTTTTTCCTATTACATTCTTTTTCTTGACAAAATGCTTTGTGTTTCATATTGTCATGCTCCATTTTGATTAAAGATCCTGTAGCATTTTGGATATTCAGTATTAGTCCTTAACTGCTCACTGCACAGACTTCATAAATACTATATTAGCTTTAACAAAAAGAGCCAAAATGTCCTATTTTTATTAAGAGTACAGTGATGAAAACTCATGTAATTTACTTTTGGTACAGTCTCTCATTAAGAGAAATGGAAAGCTGATTTTATAGTCTGAATTGGTACCTTGATAGTATAATAGCATATGTCTCATTGACAGAACACAATAAAATCTATTTCATTGATACAACACCCCAGTTTCATTTTAATAAGTAAAGAGTTCACAGTATTCCAGACAATTCATTCTGTGATCAAAGTGTTGGCAGAGACTTAAAAAACGCTGCCTGCTGGACATATTCTCCTACATTTCTCTGTGGCACATAAAGCATTTAGGACTAATTACCATTGTCACCTTTAGAAACCACGGCTTGAAAAACTGGAAAGAGAAAAATTCAGACCCCACAATTGCGGCTCTGTGGCCATGACGTCTCCAGGGCCAGGGAGGAGCAGCAGGTCCGTGTCTCTTCAGGACGGCTCCGTGTCTGCCAGGAGAATGGCTCTGGCACGGCAGGGCAGAAACCGCCCTGGGAGTTCATGGCCTCACCGGCAGCAAGCTCAGCCTCTCGGGTGCCTCTCTGGGGACAGCTGCAGCTTAGAAAGAACGCATTGCTTTTAAAAGAGACTGAAATTTCTGGGCTTTTGGGCATAGCAGATTGGGTACCCTGATATGAGGATGCCCAAGGATGGGGTGGGGGGTTTGCAGAGCCTGTGGAATTGTATTTTAGATATTAGTTGCAGTTTGGAAGCCATTATTTTGATGTAGTAAACTTTTCTTGAGTGAAGCTTCTGCTGAATCAAGCTCTGTGCTAGCTCACCACTGAGTGAGTTTACTAACCCTTGAAAAGTGAGGGTGGCACAGCTCAGTGGCCTGTGTAAGCTTCTTGTCCCTTAAATGCCAGTGGATGCGAATTTTATATTCTCCCTCTGTGCTTCTGTTTTTCGCACTCAGTTGTTCATTCTTCACATCCTCAACTTTGTTTTCATCCTATTTCTCACTGGAGTTTTTCTCTGTTCCCTCACTGATCCTTCATTTGTAGTCTCTCCTAAGCAGAATAACAATCAAGTGACATTCAATTTTGTACCAGCCTTTTCAAAACAGTGTGATCTGAAATTAAAGAGCTCAAATATACCATTTACAAATCTGTACACAGATGTGTTGTGGTAAAATATTTGGGGAATTATTTTGAAAATTGCAGCTTACATATGAACTTCTTACAAGGATAGTCCTTAGCCTTGAAAAAACCTTCACTGGAATTAAAATTGTGCAGTGGACTAATCCCACTAGAAGACACCCTGCAGATACTAGATAATTTTTAATGTAGGATAAAACTGCAGAGATTGAAGGTTTACTCTGTGTTGTAAAATTATATATAATTATATTGTTTGTCCATGTCTTTGTATGTCTGTTAATTGTATATAAATGTGAAGATTAAACATAAGACTTAAATAGGAATTTATGTGCATGTAGAATTCAATTCCACAATAACACCATTGACAAAATCACTGGCTCCAAACTATCCACCCATTCTTCTTCAGCAGATAACTTGACATGTGGTTAAGTCCTTCAGTTCCTTTGAAAAGCAGACTTCTAAGCACATGCTTATGTACTCTGATATAGATAAAAGTGGCTTATAGTCTGAATTAAGATGTCTGGGCATAATCTCTTACCACTGAAGTAATCGAAAATTTAATTGTTGAATTTAGCAGTCACGTGAGTATTAATGTCTGAAAGCTGGGACCTCGTTTACACCTTCAAATTCATTTAGCATTCCCCAGTAAAAAGGTTTAGGTGTATAAAGCTTTATCTGCAGAGCTAAAAGATATTCTTACAATGTGCCCATGGCAAAATCAACTGCAAAAGTTTTATACAAAGTCAGATACCTCATCTAGTATGTCTAATAGTTCTGAATGTGTGCATGTCTTATGAGTTATAGGTGTAATAATTCTGGCTTATTTCACTTGTATAATGCTACGTTTGTGAGCTAAAGGCCTGGATTCTGTGGTGCATGTAACCAGACCAGGGTAAGTCCTGAGAAATGCTTTATCCAGAGTCATCCTCTCTAGATGATGCTTTTGCATTAAAGCTGCTTTCACAGTAATGTCTTCAGAAAAAAGTTTTGAAACAGCTATTCAAATTATCATATGAAACAACTCACGCAATTTTGTCTTCTCACACAAGACTTAAATCTCTCTTGAAAGACATAGTTAATTTTTAATGATTTTTCTCCAGAACCAGCCAAATTTTTTAAACTAAAGCTGATATTAGCCCCATGAACGAATGACATCAATTGAAATGTACTTTTTTTTTTCAAGGTGATTGATGTAATTTTGTATTAAAGTGACCTTTGTTAGAAATGTTTTGACTATAATGATTTCCTGTCCTTTTCGCTCAGCAATCAGAACAGGAGAACTAGCATAAGCCTGTTTCAGCTGCTTGCTGTTAATGCTTGAAGGAAACCAAGCTGCACTGAATGCCTGCCTGAAGGATGGGCAGTGGCTACAGGTAAGTGTCAGCACCAACGAGCAATGGAAATGTAAAATCCCAATTTGAGAGTTTATTAAGGAAGGGGACCTGGGCCTCACACCACTAAAAACACAGTCAAATTGCTATCTTGAATTTAATTATGTTACCTTAAATTTCTTAGCAAGAAGTTTTGTTCTCAAGTGAATTGCATTTCTGACATGTGTATGGGCTGATTCATGTTTTTATAGACTGATCTTCTTTGTGTTGGAAGTCTGGCACCTAGAAAACCTGTGATTTATGCTTGCAAATGATACCTATTATATAGTTGTAGAAACATACCTGCATCTGTAAAACTGATTGATAGCTCCTTATATGAAACCATCTTATTACGAGTGACTAGAAGTACTAAGGATGGCAGTGATCTTTTTTAGATTCTCTGGATGAATGTTGTTTTAAAGATATTTTCATTTACCAGGGAGAAGTACAGTTAATTTTTTCTGCATGAAATTAATTCTAAAAAGCATGAGTCAAAACTTAATACCAGTCAGGAAAACACAGTTACAAAAAAAAAAAAAAAAGTCCATTCCCACTTCAAAAGAAAACTTAAGAATAGTCCTAAAACTTAGGTGAGATAGGTGCTTGGATTAGATGCCCTGTGTGCCCCCTCTGGCTTTAAAAGGCATAGGCAGTACTGGGGGCTTATTTTCCTTTGAACACTATTAAGTATCATACCCATACAGGCAGAGTACTGAGCAAGACAAACTCATTATGGCAGATGTTATTTTTTCTTTCTTTATTTTCTTACTTTTCACTGTAGAGAAGAAAATAATCTTTAACATGTAGACCCCTCTTTATCACCTCCTGTTTGTAGGAAGAGATGTAGCGACATTATTGCCATGCTATTCTTTCAACTGTGAACTGCACTTTTTCATAATAACTCTGGGATCTGAATATTTTAGTAAATAAATCAGAAATACAGAATATAATAGAATTAAAAGGATCTGTTTAAAAATAAGGTTGTAATTACAAGCTACCAGGATTTATTTCATAGAGCATATGGCTTCTCTAATTAGGAGGAATGCTGTTATTTTTTTATCTTTTAAGCCGCATATAATACTCTAAGTTCTATTCATATGCTGCCAAACTTGTCAAATGTGCCTGCTTTTGCAGCTAATTTTTTGGTCTTGTTCAACCCCCTCTTATCAAAGGCTGAAGTTAAAAAAAAAAAAAAAGCACAAAACATAGAACAATACTTTGAAGCTAATGCTGGACTTGCCTTTAAAATTCTTCCCCTATTCTAACTCTTTCAAGTTTACTGTCCTGAAGTTCAGTGCTCCCATCATATTTGAAAGTGTTCACCTGATGTCCATCCTTTATTTAAGGCTTCTGTCTCCTGTTTTTTAGGTCTATAGGATGACGCATTTATTACGTGATGATTGCCATGTCAGGTAGTCTGAACATAATTTGAATGATAACATTAAAGATGTTCTTGGCTGTTGCAATAAAGTATAGGACATAGTTTGCATAGTTTAGAAAGCAACATTTTGTCTTCTCTATTGTCTACTTAGTAAGAAAAATCCCAAGAGTTTAAGTAGACTAACAATCTAGGAACAACATTTTAGGAGAAAACTAGGCTAGAGTTTACTTCAGGATTTTTCCTTGCTTTGCTAAGTATACCTACCAGAAGCCCCCAGCTTGCCAGCTCTTAATCGTTGTGAATACTTGGTGGCCACATTGTGTTTTGGTTTATTGTCTGTGCAGAATGGAAGAAGATTTAAGGACCATTTTTGTCACATACATCTGATTTTGAAGACAGTAAGATTTTAGTGCTGAACCCTGTCTCGCTGGGTCATAGGGCACAAAGGGCATTCCAAGTCACACTGAACTAGGAAAAGTAATTGGCATAGCCTTGTGTGCAGGGTTTTGGGAAAAGTGTGTCTCTCCTCAGTGCACCTCTCTATGTTACTGCCCTTCAGCACCGTGTGTCTGTGGGTTGCACACTGACCAGCAACCCAGCTCCAGGGCAGGTCCCAGGGTGGCACAGCTAGGGGCACGGCCCTGAAAGAAAAACGCCTCAAAATGCCTCAGTTTGGAGATCTGCAGGATCAGATATGACATGTGTTTCCTAAAGCTCATCCTGTGCCATCTTGAGCAGCTGCTGCTGATCCTGTGAGGCTTTTGACTGTGCGTATAACTTCTGGAGTATTTAGATTTTTACAGTAGGAGAGTGTTGGTACCTCTGGGAGTTGAGGTTAGATGCTATCCAGAAGTTGCCCTTGCCCTCCCCCAGGAAGTAATGAGTTTATCACCTAGGAAGTCTTGCTTCATCTGCCTCCAGCCTGCTACCCTTCCATTAAATAGCACTTAGTGCACAAGTCACCCTTCTGTTTTCAATGGGGTTACTCATGTGAGTACGGTTTCACACAGGAAGAGTGATGGGATTGGCATCTAAATTGACCACAACCTGGTTGTTATGACATCAGTGCTTATTGGCTTGGATCTACCCACAACTTCCACTTACACAAAAACCCTAAACCAAAACCAAACCCCAAGCAAATAAAAATCCCCCCCTCAAAAAAGTAGAAAAGTAATGGGAATTGCGGATTATTGATGTCTTTCTCTTATTATGTGTGACTTTTTTGTAATGCAAGCCTACGCACACTACTCTTATATTTATGAATTCACATGCTAGGCAGTCTTGTAATGATTTTTTTTGGTAACAACAAGTCCAGCCCATTCTCTTTGTATTTATTTTGTACACTGGCTTATCAATAAATCATTCAAATGATCTTAGTCATCTACTGCAACATGAAGAAGCTATTCTTTGTTTCTGTCAAATCTGCTTCTGAAGTTATCTGTTCACAGGTAAATGAATATTTATACAGATGATATTTTCAAGGCATTTTTGGCCCTAAATTCCTAATGGAGAATAATATTCCAGTTTAAATGAGTTTAAATAGTTTTCTTTTAATTTTCTATGAAACATTATCACTGCACATAAACTAATGCTTTGTTCACTCGTTTTGATCCCTAATAATGTAATCATGTGCAAAAATTATAAGCGAGCTATAAACATTGGTGAACTATAATTAAAAGCAGATTTAATAAGGTGCTCTTAGCTGCTAATTGCCTTCTTAAATTGAAATCTGAAGATTCATGCAAGATGTCTTTAAGGAAAGTCATGTACGGTATAAATTTTGTGAATATATTCTTTAACGATGTCAGAAAAGAGGAAGGAGGCGTTGAGCTATATTCTTAACACTGGTGCTGCCAATGTCTACAGTTAAAGATCTACCCAATTATTGCGTTACACGTGGAGGAAAATATCACGGACTTGGCATTCAGGTCCTGGATCTGACCACGTTCCTTTTTTCTCACCTCAGGTTCTCACTGGGAAAGGGCTATAACAAACATTGCACTGGGATCTGTTGAAATGTGTCATATTTGATCAGTTTTCTGTAAAATGTGCAGAGGTCTTTGCACAGGAATGGCACTTAGGAAGCTATAACATATTCACAAATAAGTGTTTTTTCAAAGGAGACCTTTAACAAGGTGCTTCTGGGATGTTATCCATTCTCTGCAGCGTCTTTAAACTCCATGCTCGGGGTCATCTTCAAAAGCTGAATTTGTGAGTAAGCATGAAACAGATTTGTCAAGCTGCTGTCCACAAAGTACTCAACAACCTGCATGGTGGAAGGTGGAGGAAAAAACCGGGTGCTTATAGCTTGAACACTTATTACATTTCAACTGTCAATTTGTTTACAAGGGAATTATGTTGTTTAAATAAAATAATGTAAAATTAATATGAGACTCAGTAACTGTCCCGTTTGATCATAATGGACTATTACAGAGAGAATATTTTGTAGTGTAGATACATGTATCTATATCTATCTATATCTGTACCTTAGAAAAATACCTACAAATAATCCAGTGGCTGAAATTGATGGGTCCCTTGCATCGCAGGGCCTGTTGTGTGAACTCCCTGAAAGGAGCCTTTGTTTCCATAGGCAACAGAGCTGCTGTGGCACTATGGATCAAACACATCCGGATTTACTTTTATGCCTCTGAGGTAAACAGTTGCCTGCTGCACTACATAAATACTGAAAGAAAAACTCTCTTTCAGTGAAAGACCTGACCAGCATGAGCTGAGGGTAACTGCAGGCTGCTGAGGAGAGCCTGGTGCAGGCAGCTCCTGGGAGTGTGCCACATGTGCTGCCATTTTTGCCTATTCTGTCATTTAGTGCTCCAACCTTTTTGTTGTATATTTCACAGCTTAAAGACTGATAGAAAAAATCTTTAATGTGATCATTTTTCCTTCCCCCATGTCCAGGGAGAATGTGTTTTGGTTGTCTTGCTGCAGTGAGGCTGGAGACAGAATTGTCAAATGTTTCTGCTTTTGACTATTTGAATTGTAGAATTAACTGCACCTTCTGATCTCAGCCATCCCAAACTGTTTGATACAGCTAAATGGAGAGTGTTAGAAGACAATGGAAATCTTGCTGGTTTTTGAAAGCATACCCTTCCATTTTAACCAGAGTGAATGAAATTAAAGCAACATATTATAGAAGTAGGCACAGGAAAAATGACCTTTAAATAAAAAAATGAGATGTCTTATGATTGTTGTTGTACAAGAAAAATTAACCATGAAGATCAAAGAGAAATGTTAGCTACTGATAAGTTATGCCTGACTTTGCTGAGTTTGCTTATTCATCTGATTAAAATTACGCCATTCCATGCAATCTATGTTTATTTTATTTTGCTCTTCCTATTTGTCTTCCTAATGGTTTTGTTCTCTAAAAGGTAGATTTCCAGAGGTGCAAGCCACAGACACCTGGTACACTCTGGTGATTTGGTACAAGTGAAGGCTAGTCCTGAGTTAAGTACACAAAGTTTTACAGATGTCGTGGTGAGAATTTTCCGACTGATTGTAATGGTATCCACTGCCACATTTCTGAAGCCACTGTTAACCCACAAAATTATCAAAACCATCGAGTTTGTGTCTCTGTGATATTAGATAGAGACTCATAATTTGTTCTGCTCCTAAAAACGCTCTTAGTGCTTACTTATGCATCTTAATGAAAAGCGAGTCCTTGACCTGTAGGCAGAAGTGTGTGAGAGCGTTCAGAGCATGGCAGCTCTGCTGGCAGGGGGCTGCCTCCCTCTTACAGGGGCGGATTTGTCAATTGAACAACTCGTGCCGCCCGCAGAGGTGGCACCGCGGCATCACAGGTGCTGAACAAGGCTCCCCCCTGCCTGCTCACCACAGGAGCCCCAGCCTGTCCCTTCCTGGCCCTTCCCCTGGGCCTCCTTTGGCATCCTGCTTCTGCTGGAATGACTTCTCTTCCAAAAGAGGTGATGGAATGTGCCTTTCGGTCTTTGACTTTCTCTATCATAAGAGGTCAAGTACTGAGTAATTTTATCCCAGCTGCTCTTGTCATAGAAATACTCCTTGAATTCATATAAATGTTCTGTTTATTTGTTCTGATTAAGGCTATTGAATAAATTAATTATTGAGAGCAAAATTTAAAATGTCATTTTAAGGTAGAAATATGTGATAAATCACGAAGCGAGTATGTGATAATCCCAAAGTGATTATCACAGTCTGGATGGCAATGCATATTTTTTTGAGTTCTGTGTCCTAGGTCTCTACATCCTTTTTTGGTTAACATGAAAGCTTTTCAAGGTCAGCAGTGCCATACAGGTAATGATGAGCCTGGGGAAGGCTTATGTTAAATGTGTCCTCAGTGTTCAGGTTAATCTTTTCATTTGTGATTTTTTTTCAATAAATGGATACATGGAAAGACATTACCTGTGTTACAAAAGTAATTTTTGTCTTTAAATATTATGGTGGTCTATTTTTCAAATAAGAGGTTAACCTATGCATTAAAAACTGTGACATTCATTAAAAAATCCCGAACTTCAAGTACTTTATTTAGGAAAATGTAAACTCTGCGTACTGCAAGGTTGTGTAGATGTAAAAATAAAGGGATGAATAAAAATAGGGCAGCTTATCTGCACTTTTAGATTTAATCCAAAATTGCATGTTATTTTAGCTGCCCCAAATAGGTGGAAACAACAAGTTAGTGAGTTGAACAGATTACCAGCGTCTTGAAAGTGGAGATCAGTTTAGATACTGCTGGACTGAGACCTGTAGTCCTTATTTGATCTTGTGAGCTCTGCCTGCTACCCTCACTTTCCATTTATTTTAGTGAGATGCTGATTTTCATTAGCATGAGAAGCATTTGGTGTTATTTTGTGAAGATTTGCAAAGGTCAATGTTTGCCAAAATGGTTTCAGCCACTAGGAAATTGTGTATTGTTATTCTCTCCTCTGAGACTCTTTAGTCTTAAACATCAATCAGACTTGTTTCTTAGGGTTTCCTTGTTATAAGGATCCAGCTATCATAAGTTTCCCTGTGCATGAAACTGAACATAAAAAGATAGAATACTTTTTTGGAAAATAGTTTTAGTCTGTTTTTTATCGCAGTAATATTTTTGCATTTGCTTGTCTATGACTGTCTAAATGTCTTGTCTAATAACTTTCAAACCCGCTGACCAATGTCAACCAAATTTGACAGAAGGGAAGTAGTCTCAAGGATAATCGAGTTCTCAGTAGCTTTGGAAAAATAGACCCCATAAACATTTTGACTGAAGGAAACACAGCAGTGAAAGCTCACGTTTTGTGAGAGGTTATAAATTCCCATACCAGAAGAAAAGCTCAAATTAGAGCTTAAATCATGGGATACAAATCCACAAAAAACCAAGCTGCATATATTTCAGGCTTCATTGTTTCACTTTTGTTTCTAATAACGTCTTATGGGATTTAGAGATCAGAAAAATTTTAATCTTTTGTATTTGTCATTATTTGCACTGTTTATTTAGCTTTCACTGTCCAAACTTATTGAAAAGAGATTGTTTTTCTCTTTTTGTGTTTTGTCAACATAAAATGAAGCATCAATTTATGGGAAGTGCAAATGGTTGTGTTTGCTGTTTAATTACTAATTTCTATCCGTTGTGTGCTTTAACAACATTACTCCACTTTTTATTTTTTTTTAATACAACAACTATGTCATAATCTTTCTTTGAAAATCGATTTGAAAAATCTGCAACCAGTGAGCTGTGGAGGGTATTCCCCTTGTTGTCTCTGGGTCTTTGAATTAGACCTGGAGAAATAATACTGACCTGGTGTTTATTTGCTACAGGCATCTTTTGCTTCTCCTAAACATGTAATGGGATTTGACATCAGTGCTGTTCCTCTCTGCTGGTATGGTGATTAAATTCCCAGATTTGAGCAGGTGTTTGAACATGCCAAACAAATCCTTCACCTTTTCTAGTCTTCCCCAACCAATGGCCACTTTCATGCCCGCTTCCCTGCAACACCTTTACTATGCTGAGGAAGGAGGGACCCTGGAGAGGAGATATGGGAACCTGGGGTAATATGCATTTGCAGTGGCCGCTCACTTTGGTGCAAAATTACCGGTCTATGCTTTTTTTTCTAAAATTTCCTCCACATGTTAGTTCCTGTCAAAGAGGTAAGGGGGACTGTGAATTCCTGCTTTCTCCTGTATTTATTCTGGCAGGATGAGCTCTGCAAAAGTAAGCACTCTGTCAGCAGTGTGCATACTGACAGTATCATTGTACGTGGAGTCTGTGCTCTCTGAACAGTGCTTAAAATTGTGCTAAAAAATTACAACAGATAAATGATCCTGAAAGTTTATTGTCTAATTATGTATTCCAAGCAGTTTTTTAAAAAACATTTTGCACTTGGCACAAGCATTAGTTCAAAATGAGTAGGAACTGAGAGCAAACAAGAAAAGACTTCAGGGTCCCGGAGTAACTTGCATGCCTATCATCTACGTGACTGTCATGTCATACATCTGCTTTGTGATGTGTCACTGCCTTCCTATAACATGCCACATCCTAAGCGGTGTGCTGAGTGACAGCATGTCACTCACCTCACTGTCATGCACGGAGTATGTCTTGTAGTACTGAAACTTTCTCAGGCAATGGATAAAAAATTGAAATTTGCTCCATGTTTGCACAGTGAGTGGTGAAAGAAAACAGGGAGAAAACTGTATGAAAGGAAAAATGAGAATAGACTTCCACTTATTGGTTGCTTTCTGTTGCCAGTTAATTCTAATCCAGTAAGCATACATTTCACACCTGTTTGGTACAATATTCCACCCATTGTCCTTTGGAAAGGAGCTGCCTGTATTGGAGGCACTCAGGAGCTGGGCATTTTATAAATGTAAGTCAGGGTTCTGACAGATTTAGATGCAGTGATAGAATGCTCACACTTTACATCTTGCTTCTCAGCTGGAAGTTACCACCTGAAGAGCAAGGGCACCAGAATGGACGTGTGATGTAGCTCATAGGCCAGTGGCAGTCCAGCTTAAACTGCTTATGAAGGTAGCCCTCCCAAACTGGGAACAAGCATCCCATTTTATAGTACTGGGATGGAGATGGGGGGAGGGAACACTAAATCACAACAGGTAAATACTTGAGGCAAATGTAGCCCTTCCGCTGAATGGGCCAGGGGATCTGCTGAAGGACGGGGGAAAGGCCAAGGTACTCAGCACATTTTTGGCCTCAGTCTTTCCTGGTAAGGCTGGCCTTCAGGAATACTGAGCCCACTGCTGCTTAACCCCCTCACTGAAGTGGACAATGGGTGAGAGTGCACCCTGTGGAAGCTTTGCAGTTGATACAAGACTGGGAGGAGTCTTGGATACACCAGGTACTGTCATTCAGAGGGACTCTCAGAGGAGCTCACAGAAGTCTCATGAAGTTCAACAAAGCAGAGCAAAGTGCTGCACCTGCATAGGAGTAATCCTGTGTGGCAGTAATTGCTGGGGGACAGCCAGCTGAAAAGAAGCTCTGCAGTGGAAGACCTTGGTGTCCTGGTGGAGGAGAACATTGCCACCAGGTCCAAGGACATGATCTTTCCCCTCAAATCAGTGGTGGTGAAACACATCTGGTTGCTGTGTCCAATTCTGGGCTCCTACGCAGGACAAGAGATATGACAAGAGGAAATGGGCACAACTGAAATATAAGACATTGCAGTTAAATATGGGGAAAAACATTTTACAGCAGAAATGATGAAACATAGGAACACATTTTCAACAGAGGTGGTGAAGCCTCTTTCCTTAGAGATAAGTATTGAAAACCTGTTGGGGCCTGACTGTGAGCAACTTGCTGTAGCTAGCCCTGCTCTGGCCATGGGTTTGGACTAGACAATCTCCTCCAGAGGTGCCTTCCAGCTGCAGCCAGTCTGAAAGTCCGAGATTCTAAAGCTCACACATCAGACTCCCCAGCCTCCAGACCTTTGTTGTGCTTTCAAATTTGCTTGCTGAGTTGCTTTACTTTTGTTTGATTGTCAAGAGAATGCGATGTGCAAAATCCACTAATGGGCAAGTGTTTGCTAAAGACTCATACAACCTCGGGCTAATAAGGGTTACAAAAGTAGGCAGTGGTGCAAGTCACAAGCTGGCAGTTTTACAAGGTGTCTGCTGGAAAGAAAGTCTTTATAGGTATTTCTTGAACATTTTCTTGCAAATCTGTGAGATAAGTTTCCTTTCTTCTTATGCCTTTAGACGGATGCACGAACTGGTTTGAAACCAACCATACTGGAATTAATAGTTTCTTCAAGCCATTACAGACTTGATACTTTTTTTTTTTTTGGCATTTCTTCTGTTAGAGACCTCTTAAAGGAGATTTAACTTTGAAGCCTTTGTCCCCTTGAACGTGATTGTCTTTTCAGCAGCAATTTGTAACTCCCAGCATTCCCTTTCTACTGCAAATATGAATGTAAGTCTCTACATTATTCATTCTTCCTAAAGTGAGGAGGGAGAGTTGTAAACTGCTGAATTACAACCCGCAGTTGCCAAGAGGCAGGAACAACTTAAGAGCTATTTAATTGTAGATGTTTTCCTCCTTTCCCCTTTAACTCTTTCCTCAGGGAAGGATAAACACCACAGGCAGTTGAATAGTAAAGGAGCTGTTCTGGAGACAGAGACAAGCAGGGATAGAGAAGGTCAGAATGAAATTTGCAGCTAGGAGAACAAAAAACAGCCAGAGTATCAGATAATCTTTAGAATGGCAGGTATTTGAAATTAGTACATTGAGTTACTCTGTTCAAGTTTGCTAACATGGTGGACTTTTAAAAAAATTTAAATTTCAGTTTAACACTAGGAAAGAGTTAAAACTGTTGCATAATTGTTAGTGGGTAAGATTCCATCAATGCCCTATGCTAGCCCAGCCAGCTCAAGACAGAATTTTGTGAAGGAAGCAGATCTGAGGTAAAGGTAAAATGAAGCTAACAGGGGGTCATTATATAATCAAAGGGTATAGTCTCAGGCTGGTTGATGATGCCATAGTTACACTCTTACTGACATTTATGCTTGTGTGAGAATGTCATCACAAAAAGTAAGTGCTATTCTGGAACAGCTTAAAGAGAGTGCTGAATTGGTGCTCCTTCTCTCAGGTGTTTTGTTATCCATTCCATTATTTGTCTATGACCATGGGAGCTTCTCCTTGTGCGGTCCCTCGCCGTTGCTTCCACAGTAATGTGGATGTAACCTGCCTCCTATCAGTGAATCTCTACAAGATGTCCTCTCAAAAAACTGTCCTCTGGAGAACCTTAGGCAGGTTACATCTGCAGTTAACACTGCAGTCCTGAGCTACCTGTGCTGCAAACTGCAGTGCCTGGCAGCAGGGTGAGCTGTTCCTGTTGACTGAAGATACTCTTTATTTAGAGTAAGGAGTGTTTGAAAGGGACTTAGATAAACACTTATTTTAATGTCTTCCATAAGCTTCATGTTAAAAGCAGTACAAAACTGCAACCTTTTTACCTGGGTACCTGCCACTAGAGAGGGACAAGCCTTGAAGCCAAGTGCTTTTGCAAAAAGCATGGAAAATATTAATGCTATTACCATGGTTGAAATAGAAGTGGGCATATTTTCCTGTTGTTGGCTTTGTGAGAATGCCTTATTTTCTACTAACAGCATGAGCACGCTGTACTGCCAGCTAAGGGTGACCCTTTTTTGTGCACGCGTTACACGCTGTATCTGCGAAGGGCAGAGGCATTTTAGCATGACATTGCATACTGTATTTTTGCAATTCCTGAATGTAGCTAAAAGGAGGACGTTTACAAAGAAGATGTAATGCAGGCACCTGCAAAAAGATTTTTCTTAGGTTCTCTGCCTGAAGTGGAAGGTCTACAAGCCTGCCAACACATTAATTCATTATATTATATAGGAGGTGTCTGCCATTTTTAGACAATCTGGTTATACCTCTGGTCATCAGAGTCTGGTAACAAAAACCAAAATGTGTACAAAAGTATTTTTTAAAAAATCTTTTTTTGTTTTCTCTTCCTTTTTGTCTAATTTAATTGACTTCTCATGTACCATGCTGTGAACTAAAGAAAATAGGAAAACAAAAAAAAAAATTGGCTTTTTTTTTTTTTTTAAATCCCTCTCATTTTGATGACAAGTCAAATATGGGGTCATTTGTTTTGTCTGAACTACAAGGCAGTGTTAGCCTTGAGCTTGTTTCCTCTAGAGAAGAGAGATTAAGTTACAGCCCTAAATGGTGTTAATCTGGACAAATAAATAAACAAACCTGGCTGGCTCCTTGAAGGTAGGTGGGGACGAATATACACCAATAGCAGAGAAGGGAAACTTTTCCATGAGTGGCTGAAATTTACTTGTGGAGCCACACACTGCTGGTATCACTTTAGCTGTCTTCTCCTTTCCTCATGAAGAAAGGTCACCAAAATAATTCAAAGGGGGGCTTTTGTGTAATGTATTCATCTTAAACCTCCAGAAACTAAATATAGGGAGCTATTCACATACCAGATACTTTAAGATAAGTATGTGTATAAACGTAAAGGACACAGACTCCAAAAATAAATTTAGAACATTTCTTTTGATTTATTTCTTATAACAACCAGAACCTGATCTTAAAATGAAGAAATATTTCAGGAAATAGTTCTCCTCCCTTAACTTCTGTTTTTCTTGGTAAAACATTGTTATTTGTGGCGTTTATATAATTATATTCCAGTGTAATTCAAGTATGTAATGACATTTCTTAAATGAAAGCATTTAAATAACTCAGGAAATTGTTTTACTGTTCTGTTTCCTGACTTAAAACCCATTTTGTCATGTTCATTTTATTGTTTAATCTGTCTGAGCTCATCTAGGTATATTCTACCCTATACAGAGTAAAATGAAATATTTACTAACTGGTCATCTCATATATGTATTTATACAAATATGCATGTTATATTTAAACCATTCATATATATCTATATATTTCCATATAATTATTATTTTTACCCCTTACTCAATTTTAGTTTACATAAAAACCAGAAATCTCACTCACATAACACCAGAATGTGACTAGACTATAATAATAAAAAAAAAAAGTAATCTCAAATGAAGGAATATCAAATAATAAATCTATTCATTATAGAACAAAAATGAAAAAGAAAAGACATCACTTAAATTTTTCTTGTAGTACCAATCAATCGTAAGAAATATAGACTTTTTTTTGTATTTGGGAATATAGCAAAACCATTTTCTTGCATGTACAGCCCAAAAGGATGCTTTGTTTTCTTCAATGAAATAGAATAGTTTGGTACAGAGGTGGCATTTTTCAGTAAAGAAAGGGAAAATTTACCAGACTTGCAGGAGAACTGAGTCCTCTTTTACCCTAAAGACCCTTCTGTGAGACAAGTGATAGGTTAGCCTGTCTCATTTTTATCCAGAGCTTTTTTAATTTAGTGGACAAGATTAAAGAGCAAGCTGAATACCACAGGTGTAGCTTGGGTTTTTAATCTGCTTGACTCAAGTTAATCTAGTTCCTGAATGGGGCTACTAATAATATAGTTTCCGAGGTAAAATAGGAAACCTAAGTAGTGCAATGCTTTTATTCAGCTTTGAATAAATCAGAGGAGCATAAAATATACTGAAACAGATTAAATTTGAATCCTGCAGGAATCAAAGTTTAAGAAGTTGTAGTAGAGATGGAGAGAAACTCAACAGTGGAGATCAAATGCTGCCCAGGGCAGACAGACTCTGCTGGGGTGTGACGATGCCCAGAGAAACCCCCTGGGGCTGCTGCAGGGCCCTGGGCACTTGGCCTGAATAAACAGCTTAGTGACAGCCATGCTCCTGGTTTTCATACAAAGAATAGACACCAGTGAGATTATGGTACTTATTTCTGTGTTATCCTGCCCTGGAAAATATGTCTCCATGCTCCAGGACAAAAATGGAAGGAGAGGCAGAAAAATTCCCTGAAATAATTGCTGGTATCTAAGTAGTGCCTAATTCAGCACTGCAGCATGAATTCTTGGGTGTCTTTTTTAAAAAGCACTTTAAATTTTATATATTCCAAGCCAAATTCTTTAGCCCTTAGGTGAGCAGAACTCCTGCTGTTCATGCTGAGAGGTCGGCTCAGTTAAAGAGCACAAAAGCTTCATCCTGTGTTACACTGATAGCTTTGATATTTCTGCAAGTTTTCAGATTTTTTTTGTGAGCCCTGTCTGTGTCACCCAGCTCCTGATATGGCACTGGAAAGGCAGCAGAGTGAGCCCTGCCCCCCTGGAGTGCCTGCAAGGGGCACAGGCCCCAGATGCATCTCCCTGTGGCTTGGGATCAGCTGCCAGCAACACCCTGGTGGGGACTGGAGTGAGCGCAGGAAAGTGATGGGAGAGAAAAAGGCATTGTGTTGGTATCAACAATTGCAGGGTGTAGTTCAGAGGAGCAATGGGTTTTGTAAAGCCTTTCCTTGCCAGAAAGGAACACTGGAGTGGTTAGTTTGGTCTGGGAAGAAGCAGGGCTACAGGCACTGCCTGGAAAGAGCTCTGGGCATCCCTGAACTCGTGGGAAGGAGAGCCAGTGCAGGCCCTGCACAGCGACTGAGGAAGAAAGGTGGGTGCATCAGCCCTGACAACAAAGGTTCCACCTGAAGAGCTTCTACCTGTCCCCAGAGCTAAGGGTGTGAAGTGCTGATCCTGTGGGTTCTTCCAAGTTTTTCCTTCATCTTAAACTTCAGAAAGAAATGTGAACTTAATCTGTTTTTCTTGATTGGAACAAGCTGTATTTCCTAGATGTTGGCTCTAAATTTGGCAAAATAAATCCGCTGGATATGACTGTAACTGTGATGGCTCAACTTCATTTTATATACTAACATTATTCTATTCAGGGTAAACTGAGCAACTTGAATTTTTAGTATTTAGCTCAGCAGTCAATATATACTTGCATGTTTTAGTCAATACTCATTCATATATATCTAAATATGCAGACTTTTTTTCAGTCTTCAAGTTAAGAAACTAACACGTTCTTTTAACTGTGTTATTTACAGAACTTCTTGAGAAAATTTCATGATCTGAACAACTGCTACAGCTTGTTGTAGCAGTGAAGGGCTAAGGCACTAACAGAAACTCGAGAGCTTCTCTAATTTATTGAAGAAGATAACTGTGAGTATTTGAGAATCAATGTAAATATACATCTTTAAATAAAAACACATGCATAAGTATCTCACGGGAGTCCTAGTTTTCTTGGGAACTTGCTTTGTGGTGAACAGTAATTACTTATAGTTAAAAAGGCAGTATTAAGCACTTAGAGTGCTGAGGTTAAACCAGCCTGCTTATTTGATGTTTAGATAATTTTCATCAAATAAAGAAAACTTGTTGGTCTTCTGCTTAGCAGTATATGAGTGCAGGATGTGGAGTCGTTTTTAGTTTTCCATAATTTAATCCTCTTCTTAATATTTAAGAAATATAAATTCTGCCTCTACTATATACTCGGCAGGTACTTGTTACAACAACCTTTGGAACAAATTTCCATATAGATGTATTCTCACAGACAGCAAGGAAGGAGGGAAGAAGTTAAGGTGAAGAGATTTCAGATTAGATTTCATATAGAAGAAACTTCATACCCCCCCCCCCCCAAGTGGAATGGTGTTACCTGTTCACGGCTAACCCGCCCCTCCTTAACTGGCACAGAAGACGTTTGTAGATGTTGCTTTTTTTGTGATCTCTGTTCCTGTGAGGAATTCAAGCTTAAAAAGTGTAAACAATATTGAAAAGTCTTTCGTTTTTTAATTCAGATACCATCTATCTAAGAAATACCATATATGATGGTCTGCAGGGCTCCTCTCAGAGCAGCTGGGGCCAAGAGGGCTCAGATGGCTCCCCTGTGTGATCAGTTATGATGTATTATGTTTGTGTTAATGGTTCCTAACTTAAATACTGGCAAAAAAAGCCATAGAAATCCCACTAAAGTATCTCAGTAGGTGCTTCTTAGAGAAAAAAATCTGTTCAAGAAACAATAGACACTACTAGAGTTACCCATGCTTGAAAAATATTGTAACCTGATCGTTAGAAAGCCCTAAGGGTTAAAATGGTGACTTCATCCTAGTATCTCTGGGGAGGGAATATAGGACGTTTTGTGTTGTCTCCTCATTGGAAGGTAAGTTGTGCAGGGTTCAAAACCCTCTGGTTAGTGGGGGAGTCAATGAGAACCTCATCAGTTTCTGCTAAGTGCTCTCTGCTTGTCTTGCACAGGGTGGGTGGTTAGACAATACCTGGCTGTCTGACAGCAGCAGATGTGATGCAGGCTTCAGTGTGCAAGGAAGCAGAGTTCAAATTCCTTTTGTGTCTATAAATACAGAGCTTCTGTGAAAGTCGTAAATAGAGCTTGGGCCTCATGCATGAGGACCCTTGAGGCAAAAGATGTGATGGAAAAGGGGAGGCATATAAAACACATGCCTGGGAACAATTGTTTTCACTCATCCATTCTAAGAATGGTTTCAAGTCTTTAGTAAATGTAATCCATCAGCAAAAGCCACACTGTTTGGAACAAACGTGAGATGTGTAGCTGTCAGTACTGTAAATTTGCTCTGCTAATGACAAGTTCCACCTGGCTGTGGTTACTTAACTACTTTACAAAACTTTTCAACTTACTCAACACACCTGTCAGCTCACCCAGCTATGCAGGAGTTGTCACTACAAACTTTCAAGCTCTATTCAAAGTCCCTCAGTGCTTTAGAGGATTGCCCTTCTAAGGTAAGGAATCTCTACAAAAGTTATTGTTCTGACCAAAGGGGCTTATGAACAATTAGATACTACCTACAATGTATCTTTCCTTTTGGCTTCGAATATCTTGGACAGAAAATGTAAAATGAAATTAATGCAGTAAGGACTTCTCAAGTGAAACCAGGTGCAGTGATTAGAGCAGAATCAGGGATTGATGCTCAGCCTAAACTGGATTCACCTGAATCTGATTTCTCATCTGCTTTACATCCCATCCCACCACCCATTTTTCTCTCTTATCCTCCATGCAGTCAGTATCTTACTAAACTGTTTAGTGTTTTCTTGCCAGCTCTAAGAGCTGATTGTGGCAGGTATGTGCTAATGTCTTTGGAAAAAGTTTTTCAATATTGGATGTTTACTTTGGTCAGAGAACTATAAAGCTTCAAGAAGCTGTGGTAAGTCTTTATTTCTGCTTTCTGTTGATCCACCTGTAACTCTCTTACATGTGTTCTGTGGCTGTCTCTAGCAAAGTAAAAAAATTCTGGCTGGATTATTTTTCTGGTTTTTATGTTTTATGTCATATAGCAAAGTTAAATACTTATTAACAGCGTCCTACAAGAAAAATTTTAAACACGCGGTGAATTTTTGGTACTACTCTGTGCTAGGCAGAAAAGCTATATTTGAAGTTGTGCATCTGCATCTCTTCTGAAAGATGCTTCTGGTCATTTTGGATAGTGAACTATATCTACACGTGTGGGCAAGTTCTGTTTCTTAGTCTGGAATCTATAAGATGACTAAATCTCAGCTATTTTCCCTGGAGACCATGAACAAATAAGTTTAGTCCTTTGGGGCACAAGTTTTGGTCATTAGCCTCCTTGCATCAAATTCCCTGATTCCTAATTCAATGTTACCTATTGTGCTATTAAAATAAAATAAAACCCCCTTAATATTTTTCTTTTCTGTGTCTCTTATCTAGACATGAGCATAATTTTTAAAGTGGATGCCCCAAATGACTTTATTCATGTGTATAAATAAAGGAGGCATTTTCAATTCCAATAGATGAATATATGTTATGGAGGTAGAATTTTAGTATTTAGGAAGATTTGCACTTTTTTTTTTTTTTTTTTTCAAATTCAAAGACATAATGGTTACTGAAGAGATGCCTTTTGTGGGAAAAAAAAAATATATATATAT
Source organism: Lycocorax pyrrhopterus obiensis (assembly GCA_014706295.1). Lineage (NCBI taxonomy): Eukaryota > Metazoa > Chordata > Aves > Passeriformes > Paradisaeidae > Lycocorax > Lycocorax pyrrhopterus. The sequence goes on along the minus strand of JACSVZ010000013.1, from coordinate 20,932,259 downwards.
CTATATATCTATAGATGTGTGTGTGTATATATATATCTACCAGTACTGGGTCAAAGAAAGAATTTATGGAAAGGCCTTGGTAACTAATGTTTCTCTAATGACAAGTTACCAGTGCTTTTGCTGGAAGATACTGAAAGGGAAAAACATCAAGATTTTGAACTACAGAAATAGCCATGCATGTAGGTGTACCATTATCTGAGAAACAGAAAATGTAATTTTAGCATTATAACCACTCTTTCTGTGTACTTTTTGACCCCCTAAATTGGGCTGGCCTATAGTCAGTACTTGAGATTTGAGACCCTTGAAGCGTGGACAATGTCTTACATTTGATTGCTTGATCTTTGTTTGTAGTGACTGGATTTTACTTTATTTGGGGTAGTTCCAGACCTTAAATTAAAAGGTACTAAATTAGTAGCTCTGGATATTATTGTCATACATATTTGACTTAAAAGGCTTCTTCTATTCTAGAGTGGGACTATCGCAGAACCAGTATTTGGAATATTGATTCTTTAGCTGCCTCTGTAACTTACACACCTGATTTCTCTGCCATTTTCAAATTGTTGTGATGTGGGGATTGTTAATGGTTAAATTATAAAATACCCCAAACCTGTAATCACTGTCACTTTCTAAAAGAACAAGATTATTTACTTTCCATTTGCTTGCCTTCATTTTGTGAGACTCTATTCTGCACAGATGAATCCCATTTTCAGGATAGTGGTGTTCCTGCAAGAAAATCTAATACAAGAGAGCAACATCAAAGTGACAGGAAGATTGAATGGGTAATAGATGCCCTCTTCTTTTTAATGTGGGGTATCTTTATGATACTGTGGCCTGTGGTCTACAACTTTGACCCACATCTTTCTTTTTAGTTAACCTCCATCAACTATTTAATATAGCTTCACATGTTTGTCATATGAATCTGTAATTAATGCCGTTCTAGTCCCCATGTTAATATGTTCACTGAAAATGATATAGAAGGAAGGGCACTTAGATCTACAGAGAATTAATTAGCATGTAATTTTCAGCATATCATCTAGCGTTAATTAGCAGTTAAACCATCTTCTAGTGCACGACCTGCTGATTTAAATACAGCATTCTGTTACAGTGGCCCTGGGGGATAATGTCTTGAAAGAGTATTCTCTTGAAAATGGAACTCCCTGTTTGTCTCTCTATTTCTTTGTGCCTTAACATCAGATCTTTGTCAGCCCTTTCTGCCACACAAAAGCCCCTTTACTTAAGTGATCAGCAAGCAGCAATTTTGATATTAATCAGAAAAGATAATGATAGATTTAAGCATGCCAAATGAATGTAGTGCCTGATGGAGGTGTGATAACTGTTGTTAAAGGAGGCTCACATCCTCCCTGATGGATCTCTAACTGCAGTAACTTCAGCTTTGCTATCTTTTCTTTAAGCATATAAAATTCTACCATGAGGCACTGTAATACTGGCTAGCTGAGCCATTCAGGAAATCATCTGAAGTCTCTCTTTAGGTAGTTGTAGTGTATAAGCTTATATTTCTGGTGAAAAAAACAAGCGCTGTATTATGTTTTAACTACCTTGCTTAATCTGCTTATGTTTTGCTATTCCTCTTAAGTTGTGAGTGATCCTGTAAATTTTTTATTTCATCAGTGTAAAAATATCTAAAGCTCTATTTTATTGAGCACTTCCATCACCCTGAATACCTCTATTATACTGCTTTTGAGGTCTTATTTTTCTATGCAATCCAATTCCCTTGACCTCAGAAGAGTATTTATTCCTGGTATCCAAGCTTTATATCATAAAGGATTTACCCTGGTGTGTCATCAAAGCGGTTGCTGTGAAGTGGTGAGTTTTAGTACTATGAAATTGAACTCTTTCAATGGTGATAGAGAACAACTGACCCTAGTTCTTCAACTAGTTGATGACGGATTAGGAGACAAAACAAAGTGAGAAGTTTCTTGTGCTCCTTCTTGTGCTGCTGGTGGTTTTTTTGGTGTGTTTGGGGTTTGTTTGATTTTTTTTTTTTTTTTTTTGCCTGTTTGGTTGGGGCTTTTTTGATTCTTTTTTCTTAATATTTCCAAGGTCAAGTGTTGCAGTTGAGGATGCTATTAGACTGAAAAGAAAATAGTCTCTTGAACAGAAGAGATGACTTATCCAGAAAATGTCCAACTTTTGAGTTTCTGAAATAAAAATCTCTTAATGACCAAAAAAGCAATCCCCTCAGTTGTCACCAGAATTATGCAGATTCTCTTGATAGAAGTTATCAGATGTGCAATAAATGACAGACACCCAGAATATGTTTTAAGAGACAGATATCTCAGATGGTTGTAATGAAATTTTTGGCTAAATCGAAGATGGATTGTAAATCTGTTCATTGCCATTATGAAGTGCTTTTGAGGGCCAGTTAGAAAAGACTGTAGTTTTTGATTAAGTAGTAAATAACTTAGTGAACTCTTTAGATCAAAAATTTCTTCCTCTTTGCAAATTATCCAAGAGCTGATCTCAACTTCTTCAATGTATTCATTGTTCAGTTCTCCTAAAAGACCCTGTCACTATGGTTTGATCAAGAATTTAGTGCTGATAGCTAAACACTGCTTTTATTTGCTCTCCATGGGAAGGATGGAAGCTGCATTTGATAGAATTAATTTCTGAAAAAAGATATATCCAACCTGCACACCTACTCAAACAGACCAGTCTAAGCTATCAGTGGTAAGTTTAAGTACTGGTATTCCCGAAGCTGTGACATGTTCAAGCACTTTTCCCTCCAGCCATCCTAAAGCAGCAGTGGCTAATGCTAGTGTTCTACTGACTGCTGGAGCTAAGCTCAAGAGTATGGAAACCATTTCCAAAGCACTCTGTGGCTGGGTCCTTAAACTGTTTCATGTGGTGTGTTTCTGGCGTGGCTGCTGGACTCCCTTTAGCTGATATCGGTTGGGCCAGGAAGAGGCATTAAAAGGGGATTATCACTGCTGTACTTTACTGTGGGGCTGGGGGAGCTGTTTAAGGTGAATTGGTGGGAGAGCAGTCTGGTGGTTCTTTGGTCATTCATTTTTCCTCTGGCAGAATTTGGGTTATCACTGTTTTCAAGCATGGCAAAGGAACGGAATTGTTTCCTATTCACTGTGATTATTAAATTTATCAAAGTTTGAACATTTCAGATTCTGCATTCCAAATTTTTTTTTTTTAGGATTATGGGAAAAGAAAGTCTTGGTCCTGCCAATTAAAATAATTAAATATACAACCTTTAAAATACTTTTGTATGTATTTAAAATACTTTTAAACTTTTGTGTGTTCAAGTGGGGGGCAATGTCTGAGACTGAGAGAGACCATTCTTACTCTGGTAAGTCTCTTTTTAAAAAATCAGAAGTAGGGAGTACCTATTTGCATATCAGTATACGAAAATATTAAATGATCAAGCCCAGATATATTTTATATACAGTGAAGTAACACTGGTGTTAGAAGTGTTCAAGTGTGTTCAAATAACCTGTGCTACTTCTTCCTCAGCACAGAATTAGCTCTCGTTGCCAGACCCTAATGGATTTGTTGAAATTTATTCTGATTATGATATCTCTCTAAAAATGTTTGGGCCAAAGCTCACTGAAATTGTTCCTTCATTATGGTTCCTACTTTTTTCCTCTGCAAAAATTTCATGTAACTACTTCTCTCCTACAAAATAGCCAGTCACTCTTTCCCTGGTATTCAGAGCCCATTACAAACCCTCTGATTGCAAAATCTTGAGTTCCCACTGTCAGCACTGTTTCAATTCCCAGTTTCTAGGTCACATTAAAATACTATGGTAGTAGCTTTTATTCATCTTTCCCTGTTTAAATGTCTCATTTCATGGGCTCCTGGCACGGTATTCACACTGCAAAGTGTTGCTGCTTGTATGAGTAAGTGGCACAAACAGACTTCGCAGAAGCCTGTAAGCCATAATTTGCTGAATGATGAAAAGGGAACATAGGGTAAGGTTAGTCCAATATGCTCTGTTTCTCACCAAAGGCCGGAGTGTTGAGAGCAAGAAGAGAATGCTGCAAAGAAATCTTCTTTGTTGACTGCCTAATGATCCATAAATGTTTTGTTTGCTAAAATTGAAGATTGTGGTTTTTAACACTGGTGTTCATTGTGTCAGCAGGGGCTGTGATGAATCCTCTCAGCCTAAATAGGAATGAATTAAGTTATTTGAATAGACTGCTGTCATAATTCTACTTCTTGTGCAGTGTTTCTGATTAGTTCCTAACTAGATGCCTATAACCAAACCAGAGTTTTTAGAAAGAATTGGAATTTGAGCATTGCATGCAGGTGTACCAAGAATCAAAAATTTGCTGCAAATTGTCACTTAACAGTCCTGTGAAGATGCAGCTCAGAAACTTGGACCATCTTCTAGTCTAATAAAAATACCAATATAAGATTAATTACTTATTGGACATTATTGCTATATTTATGGTACTATAAAAGTAATTTATGATACTATACAAAGATGAGGTAAATTCTAGAGAACATATGAAAATTAAAAGTACTTTTTAACTGTTGTGTAATAGAACCTGTAATTATTTGCCTGACTGGACAATAAAATCCAGGCTTTTAAAGAACATGTTTGCATATTTTTTTTTTCTCCAGTAGGAAAAAACACTCCCTGTGTCAGAAGGGGCTGTTTCAAATGTTTAGGCAGTGTGGAAGGGTGCAAGAATGGAGCCACGTCTCTTGAAACTCACTTCAAGAGCAAACAACAGTAGCTGGGGCAAGCTGTGCCCAAGGGCTTGCAGGGTAGGACTGGGATAAGCCCTTCCAGGGACTTGTGATTGGAATGGTCTTTGAGTCAAACACAACTGTTGAAAGCCAGGCAAGCCCTGCCATAATGAGCCTGCTTACAAAGCCAGGGCTGGTACTGTTGTTCTGGAGTGTGTTTGAACCTGGCTTCCCAAAATGGTTTATGTGTTCCCACTCTCTTCCGTAGCAGAGAACATTAGCTCAGCAGCTGATTGACAAATGTAAAACTCCTAATCTTGATTTGAAGTCTGCACCTTTTAGATTTGTTTGTGATATTTCTGGTTTAAATTGGGACTGGTGTGAGAAGCTGCATCTACAATGAAGAACACACTTCTATTTCTGGTCTGTTTCACACAGACAGCCTGAAAGGCTTCCGCTCGGATGGAAACAGGTCACATTTCATCCCAAAGCAGTTGAAATGACAGCTACAAACTCTGTAAAAAGTTTATAACAAGTCTGCTGACAGATACTCAAATAAGGAATACTGGAGGCCAGCTATAAAATGTTCATAATGGCCCTCATTGTACAAATCTTGATCAGGTACAGATTCCACCAAGCTTCCTTACTGATGCTAGCAAACACTTGAATTAATAAGTAGTCCAAGTGCAATTCAAAGTAAGATATCAAATTAAGGGAGAAGAGACAGCAATGTCTTTATTGGCCTGTCATATAATTCTCACCTGTTCCTACATCATTAATATATTCCAGGAATGGAATATATTCTTCTATATGACACAGTCTTGTTTTTTCCCTAACTGCTTTTAATACCTGCAGATTATTCTTTCAATCTCAATTTACTGTGAGCAGATTTTGGATGTCGAGTGTCTGGGGCTGGTACTGGACCCATAAATAGAAATTAGGTTGGAGCAAGTAAGATGATTGCCCACACTGCTGGCAATGTCTGTATTAAGGAACCAGTGAAAAAGTGATGTGTTTTGCTTTCTGGAAAATCCCTGACTGAGAACAGAAACTGCCAACCTTCTTATGATGCCCTCTAAAAACCAAAACACCAGTCTAAAAGTGTTTGAAATGATCTCCATATAGTTAAGAAGATTTCTGAATTCAAAGCCTTTAGAGTGATGTACTCAGCTGTTTTAGTGGGAACAGAAGCATTAGTTGCAATTTAGGTTCTGAGGAAGAAAATTATCTACTTTCTGTTCTCTCTTAAGGTGCCTTGGATTCTTAATCACTTGATGTTGGGACCAGTGCAGTGTTCAATTAGTGCATTCAGTGCCTACTATTAATCTGTTTTTCTCAGAGTAGTAACACTATCACTCCACTTTGGTACATGTGTACTTGGAGTTAATGCACACTGAAGGCAATCAAAACTACATGTAAGTTTGTAGGGACAAAATTCGGCATTCACAGTTTAAGCAGTGACACGACAATGACTGAATGTAGCAATGTGGGAAAAGTTCTTTTTCCAGAAAACCTTAGATCAGGTTAGTGGCACTTAAATAATAGCATGGAGAGTTTGTTCTTTTTAGCTAGTCCCAGTCTGTCAGGAGGCTGAAAATCTGATAGGTTTAATCCCTGATGGTCTAAAATGAGATGGGTCAGCTGTGGTTCATGGATCACCAATAGTCCATGTTAAAAGGGATTAAGGAAGAATCCATTAATCTTCAGGTAGCTATGCTTTCCTAGTTGTTTTAAGGTCTTACAGAACCTTCAGAAATAATTATTTTTCCTCTTGCCAATGGAAATAAAGATATCAAGCACTTGCCTGTCCTGTGCTGCAATGTCTTTCTTTTCCGCTACCTTTTTGCAGGAAATTTGACATTTTACTCTTCTGAAATGGAAAGAAGGGAAGTGAGGCTGCAAAGGCCAACATTGAATCTCAAAATGACCAGGGAAGTTTGAAGTTGCTTCTGAGAGAGAGGAAGATATGGGACTAGTAAGCCTCAGTAGTCAGGAAAAAGTAAATATTACAATTTCATAGACATAACCAAGCACAGTAGAATTCATTATCTCTTTTCTCCTTAGAACTGTCCTACTTTGATGCTGCTGTAGGATGGTCACAGGAGGGAACATGTTGGCTTGTGGGTGAGAGTTTGAGAGCACTGCTGGCCAGGAAAGGAGATCTGCTCTAAGAAGTGGCCTGAATATGAAGTAGTGTAAGATCTTCTTTTAAATACCATAATCTCCCCAGGGCATTAACATTGACTAGCAAAGAAGTCAGTAAGTTATTACAGTTTCCAGTTGTGTTGTTTAAGCATGTAACTTACTCCTTACTCAACATTGAAATTCAAGTCCAGAATTTTGGTCTTAACGTTGCTGATTGGGGCTCAGATATTTCTCCCATGACTTCTAACAGTGCTTTCTTTAGTCTTGAGGGGTCTTAAATAAAAAAGTGGTTAATTTCATACAGGTATTTTTCTAAGCTCTTGCAGTTCAAATAAATGGGTATTGCAAACCCTCTATGTTAAAATTTAAATAATAGGAAAGAAAAAGGTGGGCAGGAGGCAGTAAGAAAAAAACACAGCGGAGGATAAAAAAAAAGGACATAATGGTCTATAAGCTTGTTGTGGCAAGAAAGGATTCCTTGTGCAGAACAGCACACCAGTGGGCCTAATTAATGCCTGTTACTCGCCACTTAAGGCTTGTACTGAAACTGCTGGTAAGAAGCAAAGAGAAAATGAGAGGAAGAAAGAAATTCTGGAAGGGGAATGGGGAAAACACAGCACAAATACCTCCCTTGAGATCCTTGCTTTAGACTTTAGGAACTTCTTGGAAGTAGGGACTTCTACAGCTGCATGATGACAGTGACTGTCAATTGGAGGTACAACAATGTTGGCATGGGGAAGGGCAGAATATCTTTACCTTTTCTTGTGAGATTTGTCCCATGGTGGTCTCATCACGGATTTATTATAAGGTGATTTAAACTGTGGGAGCTGGTAATAGGCTTCAAGAGGACATGCCAGTGTCTGAGTGTTGCTGAGGCTGAGAAGGAAAATAGAATCAAACCTGGTTTCTCTGGCTTTTGAAAGTACGGAATCAATAGAATAGGAAGTACCTGAAATAAAGCAGCTGTTCACTATTCAGCTAAGCATTGTTTTAATGCAAAACTATCCCATTTTTTTTGGAATTTTTTTTCTAAATGTGTTCTAAATGATTATTCAGATCTTAGCAATATTCATAATAACACAAATAACTTTTCCAGGCACAGTTTTATAGACAGATTTATTTTTACATGGTTATTTATATGCCATCTGAATTGTTGCTTTGATACTATCTAGTACCACATTACCAAGTGTGAGAGAATAGTCTGATCCGTCTGAAAAATAGTGGAGTTGATGTGTAAACTGTCTACATCAAGGGCATTTATCTACTGAGTGTCGTGTCATATACACACAGGGAAGGGAAAACAAAATTCAGAAATGGGCTTTGTTCTTGAAATAATACTTAAACTCATCTTTTAAAATGATGAGTGATCCGTGTTCAAACTTAGAGCTTTGTGCTGGTGGAGGTATCCACTAGTGACATCCAGAGTGAACTCTGATGCTCCAGTGCTTGCACATCACTGCAGTTCCTCTGCACAGACACCCTGGAGAAGGAGCTGCTGCTCTGGGAACTGCAGTAGGGATGAGTAGCATGGCACTGCCGCCTTGGGGTCGGCTCACAGGTCACATGCTGGACTGGAACAGGCCTTGTTAACCTTTGGCCTGAAGGTAGTCCATGATTTACACAAGTTAGGGTATCTATGATCTTTTATTAGCGTCATTCATGTGAAAGATCTATAATTTTGCTCTGATTCAAATGCAATGTGTACTGGTGGTATTAGGGATTAGGTATTTTTTTTCTTTGTTTTGACCAGATATAGGGATACAAGTATGTGAGAATTGATCATATTCCATACCATGCATTTGGAGATAGAGCCAGTAATATTCTAGTTAGCAGTTTTACATAATCTCATTGACTTCAGCAGCTTTATCCTTTTCTTGCACTATAAATGAAACAGACTCAGTCCATTAACATTTAAATTGGAGATACAGATTCCTGATGTAAACTGTTTGCAATGACATTAATAGTGGGCACAGCCCATTAGTGTGAGCTCATATTAGCAACATCTTAATAATCATGGCAGAGCTTTTTTTTAAAGTTATGGGAATTTCACTGTAGCATATAATTAAATGTGTATAGAATTTTTATTGGTTATAATTAAGATGCATGATCTTTGTTTATTATAGCATTAGAAAGTACTATAATAGCTCTGAAAAGCACTGCTTGTCATGTGGTACTGCTTAATTATGGAAAAATACTATAACACTTCAGGTTGGTCTGATTAAAGCAATTAGCACAAAATTATAATTGGGTGCTATTAAAGTATGTAAAAATATTTACAAGCCTTCTCATGACTATGGGAATTGGGCCTTAAATGTTTTTTTTTCTTAAGATGCAATTTTATATTTTTCCTGTTGCTATACAGGAAAAAAAAATATAAATGTATTAGCTACTTATTGGGCAATGTTACCAGGATCTTATGGGTTTGCATGTATTTAAAACTATTTTCAAATCCTTTAGAATCTGAAATTATGTGTGTTGGTCTTAACCACAAAACCATTCTCATCTGTATTCTTCTAACCAATATTAAGCAGTGTAGAAATGGGATCCTTCTTTTCTTACCAGGTCTAAAGTCCATGTTCCTGTACCTAGACTATAATAAGATTCTTTTCTCTTGTCCCATTGTCTTCACTTGGGAAACACTGATTTTGACTTGAATTTAGTTTCTGGCACAATAATTATACCGATGTCAATATTTTCCCCTTGCTTTTTATATGAGCAAATAATGGGATGTCTGTGTCATCCCTTCTTGTTATGATGGTTTGGGTTCTGTGTGGATCTCTGAGGTATTCATCATTTTAGGGTGGCTGAAACCAGCAACATCAGAAGTAAAATATGCAAATCAAGAGGGTGGAGGGAATAAGGCTGTAAATATTTTTAATTGAACTTATTCTGTCATCTTCTGGGGTCTGGATCTTTGGAGTGCACTTAAGTGAAGCTTCTCTTCACAGCTGTATACAAAAGGAACTCAAGTACTTAAAAATAAGAAGTAAAATAAACTGTTATTGGCAGTACAGGGATAGCTGTGTGAATGCTGAAGGCCTGGCTGCAGAGATTTCTCAGTTTTCTGACAGTGTCTGTGTGAAAGCCTTGCTTTCTCACGGACGCTATGGGAAAACAGTTGAGAGATTTTGTAAACTATGGTATTGTTATGATACCAAGGAGAAAATATCTGAAGTAAGTGTTGTTGGGTTCAGCCAATCCCTCTGGGGGGTGGTTGGTCAGTGAACCAGTAACGTTATGTCAGTCCAGCGTGCTAAGGTATATAAGCGAATCTGTAAATTAATAATGCGTTGGTTTCTTCTTGTCCTAAACCATCCATGTGGCTTTATTCCTCGGTCTCTGCTCGCTAGCGACATAGCTGTGTCTCTCTGAGCTGATACTTCTTGGAAATAGTTTCTTATTGTTTGCACAGTAATCTCTCCAGTTCCTTCTTGAAGCTGCTATTCCTGGGAAGTGGGAGATGTGATGATAACAGAGTTCTGTAAGCAAATAGTAGAGGGGAAATGTCATCAGTTGGAATAAAAATGTAACTCTTTGGTCTCAAAATTATTTCCTCTCTTGTACGTTATGCATTGAAATATTTCAGTCCATTTTACTTCTTCCTAAAAGAAACTTTGGGACATTTCTGCCTTATATCTGCCTCAGTAAGGAAAGTGGAACGATATTGTTTCAGCTGGGAGATGTCCCATTTGCTACAATAAGAGATTAAGTGTGTTTTCAGTGGTTTTGTTTCATTACTCTAACCAACTTTGACTATTTGTGTAAGTGATGAGAATTCTGTGGCGAACTGTGAGATGTGATATTTCCCTCAGCCAGGGATGTGTTCCCTAAAACCATATTAAAATATGTTGTTGCTTTCTTCAATGTTCCATGTCAGTGGCTTGCTTATCTCTATATGTGTACTTTTTTTCTCCTAATTTTCTGTTCTTCTCCTCTCAAAATTGGGGAGCCTGCGTTTCCACCACAAACAGGTGCCAGCCATCTCCATATGCCACACAAACAATTTAATCTGAATGCAGCTTAGTGGTTCTGGTGAGTTGTTGCAGATTTGTTTGTTTGTCTGTTTTTATTAATTAAATAATATAAATCCAAAGAATGAGGTTAAACCAAAATTCTTTCTGTGCCTGCACATTGTGTAGGAACGTACAGGTTACATAGATGTCATCATCTAGATTGTCTAGTGCACGTGTATTGTCATTTGTTGTAGTTTATTGACAACAAGTAACACACGGGTGGTCCCAATGATTACACTTCAGTTTGTGCTCTTAGGATGCTGTCAACGAAATACTTCCTTTTCCTGGTTAGAAAATCTGACTTAACTGATGGTATAAATGCTTTCAAACGAGGTACTCTACTCACTAGTACTCTAGTGAGAAACTGTTCTGTCCACCCATTTTTGCACTTTGGAATAGAAATTTTAACTTTTCTCCAGACACTGACTTGATTTTTTTTTCTTTCATTTTGACAGAAGTTTGGACTACTGCTTTTTTTATTAAATAGAGCAAAAATTTTAAAAAAATACAGCTATTGTTACAGGTGATAATGAAAAAGAGTTTCTTTGCATGTCAAACAAAGAATGCTATAATGAAATTTTGCTTTGTAGCTCCAGCAGTAATAGCCCAGGGAATATTCTGTAATCTCTAGGTACTCCTCTCCCTTATTCATAGATGAGTTGTTTAAATTAATGTACAATAAGCCCTTATCAGGTTTTAGGATTATGTACAAAACAGCTGAGACAAATGTTCAGCCATCTAATTGCCTAGACTAATTTTTCAATTCTTACATTCAGTGGCAAATCTGTCAAGACACAAAAACTTGTCCCCTTCTGCCTGTCTCAGATGTTCAGGTTTTAGTCCCAAATACAATAATTAGCAGTATCACAATGAGAGCAGAATTCAGTGACCACTGTTATTTCATGGTTTCAGCAGCTCCGTCTCACTGGGAGTGCTTTGAATTTTTCACTCAACTTAGCAACATACTCTTTGATACACTTTTCATTATTAAGCTAATAGGAAGCCTCATGGAGGACTTTAAAATGGATTCAAGTGTGAAATCAGTAGGTAATATACATAATGAGGCCATTGCTACAGCTGTGCTGCTTGGTAGATTTAAGCTACAAAGAACCTTGAAATTGGCTTTGGCTTGAGTTAGACCTGCACCTGTGAACAGCAGAGATATTGGGAATATCAGGCAAACAATCTGAGATTTCTTAATTGGCTAAAGTTATCTATGGATAAGTGATCTTGCACAGCTGATTTGGGGGAAGGGGAAATAACAAATAACCCTCCTCTTCTTTCCTTTTTTTTATGAGCAAAATGGCAACAAAACTTCCTGTGTGTATTTCCCCCATCTATCTCCTCTGAGGTTCTGACTATGAACATGGTTTCTTCTCTCCCTTACCTGTTTGTGGATTTCAGGTTTCCTTTCCTATCTAAATTATCACAAGGCTTCTCATGGTAATACAATGGTATGGTATGGTATGGATCTGTCTGAGAATACTAAGTGGGTCTCATCTTGCAAATACCTGAGTGTTTTCAGATCTTGCTGTGGTTGTCAAACACTAGCTGGGATAACAAGGCAATTAAAAATTAGTTTTTCAAGGTCTCTAAATCTGTCCATGCATTCCCATAATTGGGAAGCCATAAAACGATGCCCAGCCTTGTTGTGAAAAGATGGATGTTCTTGTGGCTAACACTGGTGGGGGGAGAGCAGAGGGAGGACATAAAGGTTTGGTTCTTATCTCTGTCACATACTTTTCCTGCCTTATAGCATGTCACTTAGTCTCTGTGTATCTCTGTAGGCATCTTGTAACTACTTGTACCTGCAGGGATAATAGCCCTTCTTCTCTTCTCTTATCCATCCCATTGTTTTGGTTTGTGAACTCTTACTAGTAAAAGACAGTTTTTTACAGTGTGTGTGTAATGAGATGATATCTATATTGTTTCCTTCAAGCTGTGCTATAAATATTTTTAAGACTCATCTGTCAAAATATTTAAAAAACCAAAAAAAATCATAGTTTTAGGAAAACAATGCTCCCATGCTTCTGTTTTTGTTGTTGTTTTGGATTGGGGGTTTTTTTGTTGGTTTGGGGGTTTTTTTGGTAGTTTTTTGTTGGCGGTTTTTTTTTTTGTGGACCATAAAGAAAGCACAGCCAACATTCCTGAAATAGTCTGTGGTTTTCCTCTTTGCACAAATTGCTGTACTGTATCTTGTAATTGTGGTGTATCACGAAACTGAGACAAACTGGGAGTCCACAGGACCTGATGTGTCATCTTCAACATTCTCATGAGGGGAAGCAGAGGGGCAGATGCTGATCTCTTCACTCTCGTGACCAGTGACAGGACTCAAGGAAACGGTGTGGAGCTGAGCTGGGGGAGGTTTATGTCAGGTATCAGGAAAAGCTTCTTCACCCAGACAATGGTTTGGCACTGGAACAGGGTCCCCAGGGAAATGGTCACAGCACCAAGCCTGCCAGAGTTCAAGATGTGTTTGGACGATGCCCTCAGGCACATGGTGTGAGTGTTGGGGTGTCCTGTGCAGGGCCAGGAGTTGGACTTGGTGATCCTCGTGAGCCCCTTCCAACTCAGCATATTTTATGATCCTATGAATAAAGGAATCAAGAGTAAGAACAACAATTCTAGTGACTGCACCTCAATTGTTTTCTGACCAGGAATTAAATGTTTCTAATCCTGGCTTCTTGAAGTGTTTCCTTTTAATATGTTTTATTGACTATAAATCTACAGGAACTTTATCATCTGTGAAACAGGCAAAGAGTTGTTGAATTTATACGTGAAATTTAAACAAGGGGTGATAGATTTTAAGGAGGACAAAAGTTCAGTTTTAGGTCCGGAGTTTTTTGTCTTGTTTTTGTTTTGGGAGGTTTTCCTGACAGGTGCTGTTTGGTGTGTTTAGTGCAGTAAGCATGGACAGTGAGAAGTTGTAAGTACGCAACTATTCCAGATCACACAGACTTGCAGAACTAACACATATAATAAAGAGAATCTGTGCCCGAGGAAATGCAAGTGATTATGCCGTTATGAAAATTAACACTAGCCTGAATTTACTTCATGCAAACAATCTGGGACACCCAGTAAAATAAACTGTAGTTGCTGTAGTGCTGCCTGAGCTCATGCAAAACACTCTATGGATGTATATTTGTGTATAATGAAGGCTCGTTCTCTCAGGGAAATGAAAGTAGCCTGGCCTCTAAAGGATAGGAAGAAGGCATCCTTAAGAATGAAGACGAAGAAGGAATGGAAGCGGAAGTCTCAAAATTCTTAAAATAGCTTTTTTGGTTTTGGGATCTCTCACAGTCCAATATAAAGTGAAGGCTGAGAGATAAATCAGTCTTTTCTTGAGCCAATGAGCTTTTTGTTTTATATTTGTTACTCCAGAAGAAACCAAAAATCTCCAAGCCTTCTTTCTGATGGATGCAGATGAATTCAGGAAATTCTAATTCTGGTAAACCAGCCAGAAATTGGGAAACCAGCTTTTAAAAAAGTACAGAAAAAAGATATTCTTGAAACTTTGATTACTAAAAGTGGTTCAAAAAATCTGAAACTAGGACCTCCCCTTACCTAGCATAAATTTTGACAATTGGCCACACAGAATTTTTAATATTATTTTAAATGCTCTGAAATGTTTAATGAAATGTTTTTGGTTTTAAGGATAGGAGCATATCCCAACACTCTTGAACAGAAAGTTGCAATGCCAGAAATCCCCTAAGGAAGTCTGTTCCTGCTATGAGATCCTGGGCAGGGTGACTTGAATAAAATTGTGAATGCTTCAGGGCTCATCCAAATTGAGCGAACTCTGAACCTTAGAGATTCACACACCAGCAGTTTCTTTGATGTGAAACTGTTTGTGAGGCAAATCCAGAAAAATGTATTGTCTATCAAAGCCTTTTGCCACTGCCCAACTGTGGGACAATGCCTGGCAGTGGTGTGGGAGCAAGGCACGGGGCAGATGCCTTCTGCTCTGATGTGGGGCACAGCCACTGCTGAGCAAAAAGAACAAGACTGCACCACGAGTCATGACAGTTCAAAGCAGAACAGGGTTTGAGCTAATTCCTAATTCTTTTTGTTCTTTTTGCTGTAGCAGAAAAGGAGCCAGGGCAGGCAGGTGATTACCCTTGGCTGTTGCTGTACCACAGTTAGAAAAACAAATGTAGCTGATTTGTTTAATTTTGGCTTAACTGTTCCAAGACAGGTTAATCAGTGCAGTGTTTCCTGGTGCTCACAGCTGCCCCAGCACATCAACTGTTCTCCTGCAGGGAGGTGGCTGGTCTTGCCTTGGTGATTTCCACCATCACCAAGTGATACTTACTGCAAGTCTTCTCATTGTCCTGGGCCTCTGAAGGAGCAGCTCCATTTAGTTTTAACCCATTCTCCTTCTCCTAGCTTTAGACTGCTGAAGATTAGGTACAGAGGAAGGAGGAGATAGAAAAACTACTTTTTTTTTTTTTCTTTCATTCAGCTTCAGATTCTCTGTCATATGTAATGCTTTTCTGATGGTCAGGCACCACATAGTCACTCCTGATATAGTAAAGTGTCTTTTAATAGGAAAACTGAGGAAATAGCCTCTAATGATTCTTTGCAAGATGTTATTTTTACCTCTGCAATAGCTGATTTGAGTCTCAGTGGTGGCCAACAGCCAGGAAAAGAGCAAGAGAGTGCTTTCTAATAGAAAGTGTGAATCTTTGTTACAATGTTAAAAGCAGGAGCATTGGATAATTTCCTTCAGAGGCAGACAAGACTGTGTTCTGCATGGGTGTACTGCTGTCGCTGTGATCCCTCACCCAGGGTTATGGTGACTTGATATCCTGGTTGCTTTGTGTAGGCAAGTCCATGTTCTCGTGTCTGTTTTTTTACACTTATGCAACTACTCTGCTCTGTCAGCTGTCGAGGCAAGAGCTGTGCTGGGACCTTATGCAAGGCGTACAGGCTGCTTTTCTCCTCTTGTGGAGAAAGACTTGTGAGTGAGCTTTTGAAGTATGATCCCAAATCCCACCAGATCCTAACTGCTTCTGGGGTAAATGTAACATTTGACCCTGCTGAAAGCATCATCTTGGTTGGTGGCCACATAGCTGATGTTTTGCTGCACACATACATTGCCCCCCACACTCCTCTGCTAAAAGTCAGTTGAAAAGAAAACATTTCCTTGAAGCTTTTGAAGTTAAGACTTTGCTTAATTGTGGCTGTTCTTCTGCTTTTCTTTCTTCTTCTGTGCCTCTTATCCTGCTTTATTGTATAAATCTCTGTGTGTGTTTATAGATGGAGCAAAGCTGAAAGAGAAATTCCCACAGTTGCTTTTCACTTTGGACTGGTTTTAAGATTAAAAATCATAGTAGTCTGTCTTTTCAATGGAATAATACTGAAATAAAAATTGTCAGGGATCAAGTTGTAATAAAAATTTCATGTTGGTTCTTTCTCTTTTGATTGTAATCACTGAATTGGAGCTGCTGACTTGTTCAGTGAGAAGGCTGGAAGCCTCATACACGAAGACATTGGATCTGGGACTGCACTAACTGAAAACTAAATTAACATATTAGGCAGTAAAGCCTAGCCTTCTATTTGTTATTATTCTGTGAAGGTGGGTTTTTTTGTTTGTTTGTCTGGGGGTTTTTTGGTTGTTGTTTTTTGTTTGTTTGTTTTTTGGTTTTTTTTTTGGTGAAGAATTACAAGGGCATAATATAAATAGTGGAAGTGATGGAAGTTTTCAAACTTTGTTTCCTAAAATTAAAACTATTGAAGAATACAGTACACTAAGAAGTAGTATCCTAATACCAATGACTACTGCTTTCCACCAGGACTAAAAGGTTTTGATTACCAATTTTATTGCAAAGGTAGTGGGATTGTGTGTCATTGCACCTGCCATTCTCGCTTGGTTCATTGTAGGAGTTGCAATATAAGTAAATTAAAATATGACTAAATATTAGAATGGGGAAATTCCATCTCTTCCTACCAACACATGTTCAAAACCATGTAATGCATGTTGAGACATGAAGCAGACGCACCTTAGGAACACAGAGCTTGTAGCTCCATGGATGGCTCCTTTATCTACTTATTACTGGAATTTTCTAGGCTTTGATTTGGGAGGATGGGGGACCTTGCTGCCCCTGAGACAGGCCAGGTGCTAGTAGAATGAATTAGACTTGATACCTGCTGCTGTGTTTTGGTCTGATGAGGAAAATCTTTCCTGTGCTGGCACTCCCATGCTTTGGATTGTTCTGAGCTGACCTCTGTGCTATATTTTAGTTCTTTTACCTGAGCATCAGAATTATTTTTAAATTCAGGAACTGAACTAAAAAAAAACTACGGTATTTTCCTAAAGAATTGCCTCTAGTACAAATGGACAGTATAAATATTTTTCCAGCTCTCTGATTTTGTATCTATGTGTGTTTGTGGGGAAAGAGAGAAATACCACCACAGTTTAACTGAAGAATGTGTGCTTTTCATGTTGGTCTTAGACTCGGTACAGTTTCTAATGCCCCTCACTTTGTCTGGCATAAGCATTCTAGAAAAGTTGGCTTTTCCAGTACTGAAGCTGGCCATAATAATTATAACATATTTAAAGATTGTATGTTTGGGTTATCCTTAGTTCTGTGAAAGCTGGCTTCCAAATGTTTTTAGAAATGGGTTTTTGAGGAGAGTTTGTCCAAATCTGACAGGGGTTGTAATTTTAATGCTTACCATGTGAATTCAATATGATGTCTTTGCCCCAGGCAAAATAACAAATTTTGAGCAAATTTATCCCAGTGAGAATTTAATACTATTTCCACGAAGAAATGTCCCTATTTTCAGTGTGAATCGTACCTGGATTATTAACACGTGGAATAACAGTTCTCAAACTTCACAAATATTTTATTTTTGTAAGCACACTAGTGAAAATTCAGTGAAAAAAGTTTTGGTTTTCTATGGCAGTTTCTGATTTTTACAAAGTGGTGTGATTTCTCTCTTTTTTTTTCCCCCCCCCCCTTCAGATCTCTTAGCTCTGCTTTATTGATGTTGCCTCCTTGTGCCTTTTCTCCTTTTTTTTTTGGTCAATAAGCAATCCTAAGTGCTGACACAAGAGATCTTTGTAGGAAGTTCACCCTATCAACTTGATAGGACTCACTGTCAGTGCAAGTCCCAGGTCAGGGCATAAGCCAAGATCTGAGCTGCAAGCAGTGTAGGCTGGAGTAAACAGACCTGACTAACTTGTACTCACCAGGGTTTTGGCCCAAATATTTTGGCTATGATGAGGAAAACTAATGTTGGTTCTTAATTAGACAAATGTGAGATATTTTGCATTTATCTTTGTTAATTCACAGTTCAGTATATTTTTTATCAAGCTTAAAAAGAAAAAACTTTTTTTAATCCTATCACCCTACAGTAATATAGTGGAATGTTTACTAATTGCTCAGAAGCTTTTTATTTAAAGATAAATAAACTTTGTGCTGCAAATAAAATTTAAAATTATTTAATTTTATGCTGATATGCTAAAAGCAGTACTGTATACAAATGTCTTTATCATCAGTTTTACTAAGGGGCCTACAACACATATGTTTATAATATATTAGCAGGGACTTTGAATGTACCCCATGGATAATATAAAGTAGCAAAATAAGACGGTGCATCCTAACAAAAGAAACATATCTTTAATATTGAATTTTGTTTGTGAGTGATGTGTATCTGTCATTTCCATCCAAGCAATAAGAATTCTCAAAGCCTATCATCTGCTCCATATTTTTTTCCCTGGCTCCTGTATATGATTCCCAGTATTTCTAGCTCCTTTTGTGATTTTCTTGAAAGTTTTCTCATCTCTTATAGTGCATTTACCTCCCACTTCTTCCCTGCAAGGTGGTAATCTTTCCTGGTGCTTCTATTTCACATAAGGCGTTTACATGCTAATTTTCATTTTCCTTGATTTCTTAAAATGCTTTTTAAAAAATCCATATCTTTATGTAGCAATGGCATTCTGAAATTGTCAATACGTTTTTTGGCAAAATGCTTTGTAGAAAGCAAAGAACGCAATAAAAATCCTTAAGTGGCCTTGGTTATGGAAATAATGTGAAGCACTCTTCTATACTGTGCCTGAAAGTACAAGAAACTGCTGTAGATTTCCGGGCACAACGGCCAAATCCTCACCCTTCAACAAACAATATATTAATTCTTATAAGAAACATGCAATTTAATTCAAATTTAAGAAGTACAGAAAAAAATGACATGTAGGGATTGTGCGGGGGAAGAGTCTTCCTTATCAATCTGCTTGGTTTCTACTAGTCTGATTCTTACTGCATTGTGAATTCAGGGTAACATCTTTGAAACAAATACCTATATTCTGGATTTTTATTTTTTTTTGTGTCTTGTGCTTCATCTCGACCCAAACAATAGCTAACAGTAGTTGCAGAGTACAGGAACCAACTCCCACATCCCTTGAATGCAGCTAGACCTGTGTCAGGTTTCCATCCAATGCAGTTACAGTTCTTGCTAATGATTTCTGGGATACACTGTTCTTGTGAGCAGCTGGAACAGCTGGAGATCAGGGTGGTGCACAGAGGTAGGGAGGGAAGAGAAGATTGAGAAATGGGGATGAGGAACTGAGCCTGTTATTCTAAATCATCAACGTGGCTGCTCCCAAGCTTCTCTGCCATGGACCGCTATGGATCATGCAGATCATTATGGTTGTGTACCTTCAAATCTCAGCTCTTAACATTACCTATTAACATGCTCTTTGCTCTGCGTACTGTGCCGTGCTTTTAAGAACCAGAGGCTGTGCTGTTGTGGTGTGGGTTTGTGCTGTACCGAACGCTCTGTGTCACAGTTTGCCTTCGCCCTTCAGGCTGAGGCGGGAGGAGCAAGGACTGGGGCGCCTTGGCACTGAAGTTAGCCACACACCTGCTGGGCTCTGCTGGAGCTGGGCTCTGTGGTGGGGCCTATTCTATGTTTAAAGACAAGCTTATACAAGATCACAGGGTGATACTTGCCTTACCACGAGTTTTGGTAGCACTTGAGCTCAGCCTGCAGTGGCAGCCACAGGAACCTGCCTGTGGGGCCTGGCCTGAGGTGGGGGAGCCCCGGCTGCAGCACTGCCCTGGCCTTGGGCATCCTGTGAAAGCCAGCAGAAGCCACTGATAGTTATTATTTTTCCCCTCTCTGTTTAACTCTCACAGTGGCCTTGTGAGGCCAATGAATTATGTATTACAGACTGGTTTCTCTGGCAGGCTTATCTGCATTAGCTGAGGTGGTTTCAGAGGAGCCAGCGGCTCCTTGGCGGCCGTGCCCGCGGGAGCTCACTGAGCTGGCCCTGCCCTGCCTGGTTCGGGGTGCAGACCCTGGCCTGGGCTCGATGGCTCCCAGAGCCCAGTGCTCCTGAAGGACAGGAGCTGCTGTGCTGATGGAAAGGTGGTCATCCTTCCTCTCAGGTGTATTTAATATCCAGTTATACATCATCTGTTTTATACCTGGCTGTGTTTGTGTTTCTCTACAGTCAGTTTCCTGTTTAGAAAATGTAAATATTTTAGGTATAAGGCTTCAGAACATTTAATGTTGTTGCTCACCAAAAGGTACATGCTGTATTTTTTCAACGCTTTTGCTAAATGCCTATATAACTTTTATTTTTCTATGAAATGGAATATTTTCCCTAAGGAGTTAACTAATATCTCTGAAGTCTTCTGAGGTTAAGATTTGAAAAGCCTTCAATATATGTCCCTGATTTTCTGATTCCGTTGCTTATTTGTTTAGGCTGATGGGAATAGGCTTTGTCTACTCTGCTCGAAGAAGAAAAGAAGATTTTTGTGCTCCCAGGAGGCGAAGGCAGTTTTCATTGGCATTTTAGTGAAATATTAAAGGCAAAGCAGATTTGGAGGGACACACTGCAAAGGCTGTCACAGTGATCAGAGAGGCACTGGAGTGAGGAAAGGGACAGCTAAATGTGTAGGTGGAGAGTCAGTCCATTTGTGCAAAGGTATGAGTAACTGAGGTTATGAATTGGTTGCAGATGGGAGCTGGCAAGCAAGAAAAGTGGAACAAAATTATATTGACATCCCTGTGTTGTCTAAAGACCACTACAAGACCATTAGTATTGCTGCGTAGCCAGCAGGGAGGCCCTGTCAGGGTGAGATTTTACTTAGGCAACTGGTATTGATTTTTGGTCTGCCGCCAGGATGTAGGAAGGAAAAGATTTTTTAATTTTTTCTTTCTTTTTCTTTTTTTTTCCTCCTGTGTCCATATTAATGGATGCAAAGCAGTGTGTCTGGACCTGGGATGTATGGTTGAGACTGGCTGTGTGCTGTCATGACTGACTTTATTGGGGGAAAAAATCTTTTGAATTGACCTTCAGACTTCTTGCCTTGCCTTTGCTCATCTTTCCTCTCATGTCTCTTGTAAGGCCATTCTAAAAGGCAAAATTAAGAATCCAACACGTGGTTGTGGCAAACTTTTTTTTTTTGGTCATTCTCTGAATGAATTTTGAGTGATTTTTTAGCATCTC
Source organism: Lycocorax pyrrhopterus obiensis (assembly GCA_014706295.1). Taxonomy (NCBI): domain Eukaryota; kingdom Metazoa; phylum Chordata; class Aves; order Passeriformes; family Paradisaeidae; genus Lycocorax; species Lycocorax pyrrhopterus. The sequence continues at coordinate 20,910,977 of JACSVZ010000013.1, read as the reverse complement.
TGATTGCCCAAGCGGAAAGCCCTGTGTTTGCTCCCTGGGCAGCAGCAGCCAGAGCTGTGAGGGCTCAGCTCTCCCCTGGGGCTGCTCAGAGTGCTGTGGGGCTCCCGGCAAGAGCCGGGGCAAATGTCACAGCAGTGTAGGGAGAAACTCTAAGGAGTCAAGCCTCCTTTAATTTCTGGCCAAAGTCTGATCCACATACTGCAAAATGAAGCTGTTATTAGTGTTTCTGTTAGCTGTTCTAGTGAAAATAGAGTGGGGGCTAAAAATGGGCCATGAAGAAGCTATCAGGCCAAGGTAGCAGCTCTTGTTCTTGGGTCTCACTAGAAGTGGCAGTCTGGAAGAGGAATAGTTTAGTACTTAGTGATGCTTCTCTTCTTTCTCCTCCTGCAATGGAAGATTGCCAGTTTCTCTTCTGTATTTATGAGTGCCCAATTAAACATGTGTGCAATGAGTTCATTTCCCTACTTCCTCAGAGAAAGCTTGGCAAAGAGAAATTTCGGGCAAGAGAAGAACTCGTGTGAAAAATAATGAGCTATGGTCTGCTTCTAATAGATGGACAGAGACTGACCTGATAATCATGTAGGTTCCTTCCTCATGGCTTACACTAGGTCCTAATATATTGTTATTAATACACTCCTTTAGCAGAGAAAATGAATCTCATAGAAATATGGTCTCCTTTATTCTATTGCATATATGACAAACACTTAGCTAAGGGTGCCTTTTCTTTAAAATTTATATATCTGCACTCTGACAATTGAGGCTGCAGAATTGTTAAAGAAACAAGCACTGAAACAGAACAGTGCTGTTTAACTGTAATTGGTGAATTAAATACCCCATGCTATTCCATCCCTGTTCATCTGTGTCTTTACTTTTCTCTCATGTTGTGAAGCCTACTTAAACATCATTCTATTATGTGTTTGACAGAATATTCCTATGAAGGGTAGATCTGAACACTGCTTCTTTAGAAGGAGATAAAATGAAAATATTCTTTTGGGAATTTGGCCCTTTAATTATGCGTAATTTTTAAACCACTTAGTTTTGATCATTGAAACAGCAGATTAAATCTCAGCATTGATTGAGGTCAGTTCTGTTAAGCCTTCAATTTTTGTGTTGTCTTGTGGAATAGACAGCTGTTTGTCCTGAAAATTGTTCGCTGCTGCTTTATTTACACTCTCTCCTACTTCAGTTCTGGCCACATATCTGATTGAGAAACAATTATAATCAAGAAAACAAAACCCCAATTCAGTATAATATCACTTCTAAAATTGTGAATGTTTTTAATTTTGCCTTATTCATAGTGATTAATTGGAACTTTTTGCAGACTCCCCATCTATTTCAGTGTGATAGTGATTAAAGAGTAAAAAAGCCACTTATTAACAAGTTCTGTCAGAAGAGCTAAAGCACATCTGTTCTGAAGCACAGCAGAAGTCAGGTCCTTAGCTTATTCTTTTTCCTTGGCTCTCCCTCCAGGACCTACTCAGATTCTCTTTGGCTTGAGTTTAACCCTGAGATAGAAAATTATCTGATGCAGTATTGGGCTGAATCACTAAGAATTGTCCTTGTTTGTCTGTGGAGGGTGTTAGTCCCTTATAGAACAACATGCACAATTCCAAATTGCAGCTTATTTGCTTAGGTTTGTCAAGATCCAGAGTATACAGTATTGTATTTAATGTTACTGTTCAATGCTTTAAATCCCTCTCCACACCATGATAACCAAATCTTTATCTGAACTCAGCCCAGTTAGGCTATAAAGTGATCAGGAAAAGGCTTCTGGGTTTTACTTGCTGCAGAAAAGCTGATGCAATATAAATAATGGTTTGCAACACTGTGTGCAACAATGGTTTTATACGATGTAAGCATAAGATCTATTTCCTTAAGAAACTGAGATGTTTTATGAAGACCTATTAGTGTAATAGAGAACATTTTCATCTGTGCATTTTGCTAGAAAATGCTAGTGGAGGTTCGGATGTCACTTAGATGGGTGTTATTTGTGAGCATGGCTGCTTTTTTAACCATGCTTTTGCAAAACATCAAATACAACGGCAACATTCATTCCAGTAACGTTTTCAAGTACAACACTACCCTTTATTCCAGTAACGTTTCCAGACAAATAAATAACTTGCAAGTGACTTTTTTTAGTATGGAATTAATTTTTAAGTTTGCTGGAACTCTCTGCACACCAAAGAGCTTTCCTTTTTGTCCTTAACACACATGCATGCAGTGTAGTTGCCCTTCTAAAACCTTGAATTTCGGGCCGAAAACCATAAATTCCTTAAGCTGAGCACAGTCTCTTGCCTTTACGCAGAAACATTTGCTAAATTTAGAAATACAGACAACAGTTCCAGGAAATGCTATGTAGAATCCTTACTTTACAACATTAGCTGACAAGTAAGAACCCCCTTGCAAGCCAGTAAGATGGGATTGTTTTCCTCTCTGCTGTTTGATAGCAAATGATTACAGATAAGCTGTAGGGATATCCATTTATTCACAAGGACTTTGTCTTGCAGATGAAAAAACATTACCAATTCGGAAAGCTCTCTATGTATGGCAATCAATTTTAACTCTGCCTTTCTGCTGATAATGGAAGCTTCTGTCTCACCCCCTGTCTGGCTCATGCGAACTCCTCTTCAACACGTTCTGAGCTTGACAAAGTTGTATAAATCATTTTATGGTAACAGAAGATATCGTTAGGCTGGTAAACAGAAAGGAATAAATACACAAGTGTCAAGCTGCCTTCAGTTATATCTATTTATTACCCTACATGAATGCACACAGTGCTTCATAAAACTCCACAAAACTCCACCAGTATTTTAATCAAGTTATGTGTTTTGGGAGAGGGAGAAGCTGTTGCAGGAACCATGTTAACTAAACCTTATGCTCAATAGAGTGCAGAACACCAATTAAGGAGACTTTTGCTCTAAAACTGCCCTAATTTGCCATGTGATCCAGGAGGATCTTTTATAAGAAGGCTTATAGGACTCTCTGGGACTTAGTATGCTAGCTAGAGCAAGGTGACATAAACACATCAAGTGTATCCACTAGAGGGTATTGGCACACTATATATGGTGGTGCATTATAGATATTATCTAACAGGTCTCATTTATTATGCCTTTATACGAGACCTTTAAAAGTCCCTTCTCTTGTAAAGTCCGTATTCCCCAGGACCTTTTCCATTTCCTGGTAGCAAATGCATTCCTAGTATGAACTCAATTGCCATTAGGAGAACAAAGGGGTGGGAAGCTGCTCACCACCAAATTATCAAATGGCTCATGCCCAGGTGCTGATTGAAATATTGATGTAGTCAGAAGACTTCTAGAGAATTGGAATGTCAGTGGAGCAATACGAAGACTTGCCTCTGCCTTGCACAACAGCTTTCAGGAGAGGGATAAGTGGGTTCACATTCTGCTCTCCAAGCATTTCCAAAAAGCATCTGTCTTGGAGGGGAAGAAGCTCAAGAGAGGAAGTCCTATTTTTAACAGCATCCACTAATCCCGTTGCTATCAAGACTATATAACAAATCTAGGATGAATCCTTTAAGTTTATAGTACAAGGCTGGTTTGCTTCAGAGGAGAATTTATATTTGTTGCTCAGATAAATGGCCTATCACATTATAATCCTAAGAGTATTACTTTTCAATTGAAAACGTTTACTTGGTTAAGATTGCTACAGGAATTGTTTGGTTTTGGTCATAAATGACTATTAAAGGGAAGAGAGAAAGGAACTGTGTAGTGTGTGTGAATATCAAGTGTCTCTTATGGGCATTGGAGTCACTAGAAGACTGGGTGGCTTTCCTTAAATTTTTAAAAAAATCTCTTTTGTGGAAAACAGTGAGAACAACAAAGTTATCTGCATTTAAGGACATAGTTTAGTGGTGGACTTGGCAGTGTTAGGCTGATGGCTGGACTTGAGAATCTTAGAGGTCTTTTTGAACTTAATGGATTCCATGATTCTGTGGGATTACTTGCAGTGTTCTGTGGCTGTTCTTTTGGAAATTTTAAGGTCTTGGGGAGAACACCATGATAAGTGGTGATTCAACTATGGAAATTTTGCATTAAGATGTATATCTAAATATATATATATATATATCTGCAAATTCCATGTCCATTGAGAGCCTGTGCCATATAAGTCACAAAGGGAGTTTTCTGAGTGGTATAAACAAGTCTAGCCTGGAGATGTGCCTGCCCTACTCGTACCAGACCTAATTGTGGACGTGAACAAGGCTCACCAAAATACGCTGATCCCAAAAACAATGCTGATGACAGAAATGAGTAAAATGAGCCATGAAAGTGAGACCAACAACAAATATTACCTTGTTCATATTACAAAAGCCATTGACTTTCTTTCCCATGATAACACGGTAGCTCAGGGAATTGATGATAATGCATATGAGCAAGTCAGAAAAGCATTTTAATGAGAAAGCCCTTTATATAATATCTATTTTTATTCAAATTGGAGATTGAGGGATCAAGTAACAGGATGAGATGTTCAAGGATTGGTCTGAAAGAAATAGTTTTATTGTTGCAGTCATTAATGAAAATGTTCTCCTTAAATATTCAAACATCTACGGCAATATTAAAAATTAATCTATATATCGCATACGAATACTTGCTAATTTTTTTTTTTTTGTAGAAGGTAAATTGAAAAGAACTGACTATGTAAAGAGAAGTAGTTGTTTAGATAGATTTTTTTTTTTTCTTGTAGCATTGACAGTATGGTTCGAATAATTTATTTAAAATTTAGTGAGGGGTAAAGACTGCTCAGATTTTCCGATTCTTCTTCCAAAATAGGGTTTTACAATAATGTGCAGATTTTAGTGCTCTGCCTAAACTAATTTTAAAGTACCCAGGTTACCAGTGCAATAGTGCAAATATTTCCTGGCTTTTTTGGGTTGTTTTCAGATATGTGGACTTTAACAGTGTCTTTTCAGATATGCATAATTCTGTGATTTTTAAAAAATAACACACAATTTTAGGCAGACCTTTGTTAGTGTCGTATTTTATTGTGAACATCTGTTTTCTATCCATTATTTCTTCTTAACATCTTCCAGTAAAATTACCTGTATACTTTTTTCATGTAATATGCCTGGTTTTCCATTAGATGTTCTACCTCATGTTTTTCCTCATTGAATACCACTTGCTATTTTCTATCCACATCTCAAATTTCTGAATTTTTGTTTTACTCCTTATTTCCGTCATTATGGATGGAAATCAGTTATCACCACACATCACAATTTCTGTAATCATTCTTTAATAGAAAATTATTTTCAAATTTCTGACATATTTGTTTCAGTTGCTCCAAAATAATAATATCGAACAAGGCCAGTAGCCTTTATGTTCATTAAATAAATTATATAATCCCTATTTAATGTAATTCTGAGTTTCATCTAGGCTAGCCTGATGGAATGTTGATATCTCATAGTATTTGAGGGAAAACATTTTCACCCTGGATATTTATGCACCCCTTTCCTAACTCTCAAGCTGAATTTTGGTGTTGCACTCTGAGAAGAGTCTTAACTTTTACTGCTAAAAATGTAGCAAGTTCACAGATATAACCCTCGTTTTCCACTGTAAAGCAGAATGAATAGTCAAATAACAGAAACAAAGCTGTATTTTCCAGCAAACATCTTGTGAGTGCAGGGTCCTTACACTAGCATTTCTTTATCCAATGGTTGGTAGCATCAGCAGTTTAGCTTTTCCATTCTGCATTACAATATCCTACCACAAAAAACTTCCTGAATGTCACAATGGATTGAGAAAGACTATTACAGCAGATTAATTTTTTTCAGCTTGAATTTAGTATTATCAATTTGGCATGTCTTTAATTCCTTTTCTGCTTTATGATGCTCCTTCCATTGTGTTTGTGGTATGACGTCGTATTTTTGCAGAACTTCAAGTAAATTGTGGGACTAATTGTACTTCCACTGGGAATTTCATGGCAAAACCCCTTTTTTGGTTTAACAATTTACCTCAAGAATTGCCCCGCACTGATCCTCAGATACAACACCTCTCTCTCATGTAGATATTTAGGTTTACGAATAAATGGCAATATAAAAATTCATCCCACGTATCTCTGCAGTATCATTTTCCAGTACTTGCCTTATTAAAACAGCTGAACAAAACTCCAAAGAAACTGGGGATTTTGATAAATATTCTAGTTTCACTTGGCATAGAAAGATAAATTTACTCTGGAGAAAAAAAATACTTGTGACTTCTAGGGATTCTAGATTTTTGGTTAATTGATTTGGTACTACCAGTCATGTAAAGATGTTACTGTACCATCGACTGCTTTGTTGCTGCCAGAACACACAAAATAGGGCTAAATATTCTCTTTAAGCCTGTGGGTCTGTCACATTATATGGATATACAGGTATGTTCTTCCAGGAACATACTCAGTAGAGTGTACAGATGCACACTCTACATAAGATTCCTTATGATACTATGATAATTTTTAAGGTGTGAAGCAAACCCAAGTTTTATAATCCCAAGTTTCCAATTAGAAAAACAGTTTGTAATTTTAGTATAAAGACATCTATGGTAATAACTTCCTCTTCAGTTTCAAACAGCCTTTCCTCCTTTTTCTTCCATGTTATTTGAGTGTAGTTTTGTGTTTCCCCATGCAGATCTTTTTCTTCACCTTACTGGTGATAGAATATTTATGTGTGTTATTTGTAAACCATTTTGGGCTGGATATTGTTATATATGACAGAAAAATTTGACAGATAAGTAAGCAAGCTACTACTACTACACCAATAGTACCTTTTACATCTAATGTGAAACAATGCCACCCAATTTAAGCTGTAGATAGATAGATGTGAAAGAAAAACAAACACAAAATTTTCCATAACCTGAATTCAAATTAATTCTCTCAAATGAAGCAATTAGTGTTTCTGACATAGGCTAGAAATAAAATCCCATCTTTATGTGTATATATCTATAACTGAAAAAGGAATATATTCATTTAACATATTGGTGATGCCTCCTTTTTAGAAAGCTTGCAAAATGTGTCAGTTAAAAAATATATTGCTTTAAGCTCTGTATTTTTAGAGATGTTTGAGAGGTTTCTTTTCGTTATGAGTTTTGTTTTTTCCGTGCCCCTGCTCTCAACTCAAGTGCCAATACCCACATTGTGGGTAGTCAAGGTTACTTTTGTATAAAAGTTGGTTTTGGCATATAGCCTTGTGAAGCTTCTTTAGAAGGTCAAAGTGAATGGAAAACTTTTTGCTCAGACTTAAATGCATACTTGAGTAGCTTCTTTAAGTCAAAGCAAGACAGATGTTGGTGAATACATATTTTAAACGTTCTTTTTTTGGATATTCTGCTGCAAGAGCACCTGTCCAGCCAAATGAAAACATCACATAGGAATGAAGTGGCACTTGTGCTGGTTCAAGCATTTTAAAGCAGACGTACTCAACTATCACTTAAAGCAACATCTGTGGCACAGGGGAAGTTTGAAATTATGCTGCTTATTGGGCTTGCTTAAACACGTTTGTGTCTGCTATTCCAATTTGTCTGCCTGGTGCCACAAAAAGATGTTTCAGTGATTTTGGGAAATGAGGTATAAACAACAGTTTTGCTTCTTGAGCTGACAGACCTAACAGAGCACACAGCTCCTTCTTAGGACAAAGAATATAGGGATCACAGTGGCAAAGTCTTTTCTGTGTGTTTTATCTACAGAGGTGAGGGTGTGTTCGCATTCCTATCTCCGTATGCTTGACTTGGAATTTGTAGGAATTACTTCAGTAGTTCCGTCATATTGCATTTGCTGATCTGTAGGATTGGAAGATGAGCATTTCCAGGTTAAGGAATTATATTTTATTAATAAGAAGGTTCACTTATTGAAGGCACGGGATTCTTCCAGTTGTTATGCACTGTTGCACGGCAAGCTAAAACTTTCTTATCAACAATCAGAAGTGCAAGTAGTACTTTTGACCTTCTGTGAATATCTTTGATAGTAGGTAAAAGAAATGTGCTCCTAGGTTCTTAAATGCCACTGTCTTTTCCTTTTACCTGAAGAGCATGAGCGAAAGTATGTGTCCCATAACAATGTTTACCTTTCATCTAACAACTGTTTTTGTATATGTGACACAATTCTGTGGAGGATATCAACTCCTCTGGAATCAGCCTTTTTAATTTAGCTGCATGGTGTGTAATTCACATCTTTAATTTAACATCAATTCACAGTTGTACTTTGGTGAGATGTAGGTAATTTTTTCTTCTCTATGAAATTATTCACATTATACATACTTTGTATAAATTATCTTAGCTGTAGGTAATAAGTCCAATTGGTTTGGGTTTGTTGTTTAATTATGGTTGTTTCCAAAATGATACTGGCATGCTTATGTTTATCAGAGGAATAGCTATCCAACTGACTTGTGGATTATCTAGGCTCTTTAGTCAGTTCTTGCCAGTAAACAGCTGAAGGTGTAAATGTTATCATCAAAAGTGGAAGTTCATGGCTCTGCAGTAGTAGTCAGGACCATAAGTGTTGTGAGATGTACTCTGTTGTCAACTCAGGAGAAACCTAAAGTTAATTTCTCCACTAGAAGCAGATGCTGGGATTTGCCTTATATCAGTACTACAAAATATGAATGAGTCTTTGAAAGTATCCCTAATAACCCAATCTTTGCAGTACACAGATACCAGTAGGGTTGTTGGTAGTGCACTGCTAAAGTGCCAGTCTTCTAATTCTCTGAGCAGCCTTGAATCATATGAAGTTAGGAATACCCAACATGTAAAGGGATGTCAAAACCCTCATTTTGCCAGCCTTTGAGTTGAGCAGCTGACCAGCAGAAATAGCCATGTGCAAATGTGTGTCCAAAAGAAATAGACAAAAATCTAATCTGTTATCCTTGGTTGAAGTAGGTATTTGAGTGAAAGAAGGGACCTGATCTTTGCTTGCTGTTTGAGATACTCAAGTATTAGAAATGGAGCAAAACCTGACCTGTTCTTGGTTACCCTTGTCATGACTTTGATAGTCAGGGTGCCATAATGGCATTTAGTAGTCTAGAGTCTATTTTTTCTTCTTTTCTGGAAAAGGATTAGTTAAAAAAGATTGTTTAAAACATGGCCCTTTAATACTGGAAGACATTATTGAAATCAACTAGGCAAACACAAGTGTTCCACATTGTAATTTTATTTTTTAATGCTTCAGACTCTTTCCAACTACATACTTAACTTTTACAATTGATAAACTGAACACTGCAAGATTGAGAACCTGAATATAAACACTGGAATTAATTTTATTAATTTTCATTATCTATCTTAAGAAATAGGCAGAAATGGAAGATCATAAATAGAAGGGAGAAGTTTGTTTTCTTTCTTTCACTTTGATTTATTCGAAGAAAACTTAGACCAACTAATATGTTACAAGAAGAGTTTGGTATAATAAATAATAAGGTTACAATTCTGGAACAGCAATTTCCTTATTTAATGCTGTTAATGGGAAAAGTTGGAGATATTAATTTGTCAATTACATTTGAAATGCATTAACTAGACACAAATAGCTCAGTCAGAATAGACACTGAATAGCTCATTACCCTTTCATATACTGCACTACAGCCCTAGCTAGTAAGTACGTTAGTAAAAAGCACCAAGCAGTTTAAAATTTGCACACACATCTCTAACAGCTCTTAAGCCACCTTAGGTTTGTTACAGATACATACCTTTATTTTTGCTCTGTTCTTTTTCCCTGATAAAGCAGGTTAAATGAGTGAATGCATGTGAGACTCTGTGAAGTGTATCTAGCTGCACTATATATATATATATCTATATATTTAGCTGTAATTGGTTTTTAGAAATACTGCTATCAAGACAAAAATTCTGAAATCTCAATCATTTCAGGAAATTAAGACATTAAAAGTTATAGTTTTCAGTGTAGATGTTTACCTTACATACTATGATTTGCAGTTCTTATTGCACAAGAGGTCCTTTACAAGGGAACCCATATTTCTAGCTTTCTCCCATATAATAAAAATTTTACTCTAAAACCTTCAGTACTAACTATTACAACTTAATTATCAATTATATGTACTAATTTATTACTTGGGATGATTTGGTGGTTTTTTTGTGTTTGTGGTTTTTTTTAAAAATTTTGTAACGGACAAACTAAGTGTCTTTGAAGTGGTTCATACAAGTACCTCATTGTCTTTGAACAATGCTTTGAATCAGCTTGTTGTGACATGTCTTGAGCCTTTTTTATGCTTGAATTTGCTCTAAGAGCAACTCTGCTAGTAGCCTAAATATTCGTAACATCTGTATCATACAACAACAGTGTTTCCTGAAAGACAGCAGCGACAAATAGTAATTTTGCATAGAACAAAGTATTAGTAATTTTAACAAAGTGGTGTAGTGCAGAGAAACAGCCTGGTGGAACAGCCAAGCCTTGAAGGTGAGGACACAGGATGCCCCATGGAGGAGTATAAGCATAGGATGATGAGAGGTGGCACACAAGTGGGCACCAGAGACCTCCTGTCACTATCTCTGGCTCTGTAGCTTCTGTGCTGGAGTGAGGTGTAGCGATCTCTAAAAGGCGTCTCCAAAGCGAAGCCGCTCAGCAGCATCAGCTACGTACACTCACACACGCGTGCGCGCACAAACGCATGGACAGCTTCAGTAATGTAAGTCGACGGCAAAGAGGCAGGAAGGTTCTTGCATAGATTTCCACAGGAGCTGTTTATTGCTTCCACAGTGTGAAGGGTTCTAGAGGAAGACAGAGAACAATGCAAGGTCTGGGTTTAAGTATGGGAGTGGGGCAAGCACCAAAGACCAATGGAGAAGCTCTGGGGGAGGGGTGAGAGGCAAAGGCCAATGGGGAGAACAGGGAGGGGAGAACCTTCTAAGGCATGGGACATATAAGGTAACAAGGAGGTGGAGGGGCCACGGGCCAACCAGGGAGGCAGAACTAGGGTAGATTAACATAACAGAACAATGCATGCGGGGAGAAGCCTTTCTGGTCACCCTAACCTGGGGAGGTTCTTTTGGTACTAGGGACTTGTCCCATCAGCGGATTCTCTTTGTGCCTTGTAATGTAGGCTCACTGGCCACCACAAGCTCCCAGTTTTAAATGACTCACCAGTGGTCAGTTAGAGAAATGCAGTCTTAGGGGTTGGGTAAAAATTATGTTGGAACAGGAAAGAGAGTAAGGAACAAGTAGCTTGTATGCAAAATCTACTGTATACAGTGAGTCTGAATCACTAAAGGATGAGCAAGGTTTAAAAGAGTATTAGAAGACACATAAAAATGGCCTTAAAGACATCCTGGAGAAATCACTGTCAACATCATGCTCCCTGGAGTGAAGGAATTGGGGTATGGGTGGCATTGACTCATTTCCCCCTGCCAGGTAGGACCTGTTGGTGTTAGGAGCCCAAACAGCACTCCACTCTTTTTTCTGTCAGAGAAAGGAATGGACACTAGGAAGTGTGCCTACTGATGCCTTGATGGGTTACCTGAAAACAGAGGCTAGACAAAATTAGGAGAATAAAAGGGGTTACATATATTGTAGGGCCATCATTCAGGTACATTAGGGCAGTCAAAGCCCCCAGGGGCTACACCCAAAATGGATGAGGGTTCATGGGTTTTCATACTTTTATGTTTGGTCCATTTGCGTATCGGGAGTTAATCCTCCAACTACAGCTTCAGGTAATGAAGTCACTTACCCCAACTTTGCTCCTCCCCAGCTCACTATTGCTTACATTTCTCAGGGCCTGAGACAGGAAGGTGTCCTTGAGTTTTAGGCCTAGACAGGAATTGTTTTGTCTGACCAGAATGGGAGAAAATAGCTAACAGGCTATATGGAGTTTAGAATTATACACTAAAGAATTACAGGATATGAAAAATATAAAAGCTGAAGTCCTAAGGCATCACTATAACAGCTTTAACTGGCATGTACTATATTATTTAATAATAGATTATTGTATAACAGCATGTTCCTTTTTCTCTAACTGCTAAACTGGACTGAACCCTTTAACTACACCCTGAAGATTCCAACTATTGTAATCAAAGTTTCTTGGTTTTGCATCCAATGTGTGCTTTCCTCCTTCTGTATAACAAGACTTAGGCATTCTTTGTTGTGCTGGGTTAATGTGGAAGTCAAACTGCCAGGGTCTGCAGGCATTTTCTGGCCTGATGTGGCAGTGGGTGTTACTGCATCCAGGGTAAAGGCCGTTACCTCTATGGCTCAGTAGCTGGACAGGTGCTCCTGGTCACTCTTTCCAGGACTGTGAACTAGTTCTCTGTTGGTATTGGGAGTGTTGGTGAGAGGCAGGTGAGAAGCGGTGTCCTGACCTTTTCCCTGTCAAAACAAGTTTGATTTAAAACCTCATGACAACTTAGTGTGAACCCTTGCAACTCTTCGTCACGTTTTCGTAATGCAGTCTCTCCCCTGGGTGGCCCCATGTCAGGGCTCCGGGGAGCCTCAGTTGCATTGGTTTTCAGCCTGGAAAAAGCTACTTTTTGTTGTATGTCTCATTGTTGCAAATAAAAATCTCTAAATATGTTCTTGAAAAGAGATTTAAAATTCACAGCTCCTTTTGTCCAGTTCATGCTCGATTTCACTGTGTGAATGATCATTGCAACTATGCTGTATTTAGCTGTATTCATCAAGAGGAAATAGCATCTATTAATCGTGTGGCAAAGACGTAAACCTTCATTCCTCACAGGATTCAGGCACCTGTCAGACACTTTAAGTAGCCTTTTGCCTCAGCTTGGCTTATACCCAGACTAGAATATTTCTCAGTTTTCAAAATGAATGTTCTTTTGAAGTCTGAGTTTCTGCTTTGCTCAGCTCTGAGTGGTTTCTGTGCTGGGTGCCTGAGAGCTGACTGACTAAGAATGATCCTTCTGCTGCTGCTTGCTGTGGGACTGGTTCCTGCAAAAGCACAGAAAGAGCAAGTGAGGCTTGTCCAAGGGCCCCTTCCTATAAACAGGTGAGTGATTGCAGCGTTCACCCGTGGCTTAGACACTATCTCAGCTTCCCACAGACACCTTTGCCCGGTGATTATTTGAGCTATCAGACAAACAAGGTTAGAAATGAAAGTGCCAATTGAGAGAAGTTAGACATAGGAGAGGCATAAGTAAGGTCTCAATTCCAGTATTCCAACGGGTGTATTGGGGCACTATTTATTTAATCTTTGAGGTATCTCTAGGAATTAAACTCACCAGGACCAATTCCCAGAGAAGATTAGAATTGGAAATCTATTTGTTTTCATGGTATTACTAAGGGTTTCTTTTTCCTTTCATTTTGAATGAAAGTTATAATGACTTCACAGAGACAGTAAATTGTACTAATTTGGATGTGTTATTTATTTCAAGCATGAGTCTGCTTGCTGGTGAGACAAATAAGACTCCTGTAAACTTACTTGTGATTGTATGTAGCAGACAGGTTCGTAATTTTAATTGGTGTATATATATTCACTAAATTGAAGTTTGTGCAAAAGATAATGCAAATAATAAAATCAGCAGGAAATCATAATATCTCTGAAAGGGATTTTGAGCCAAAGAGCCCATCTACTTTCAAATGGAGCCTTGTAAAAACTGTAATCTCCATCTTCCTTTAAAAGAATTGTTCTGTGAGGGGGAAGGTGGAAAGAGGAGGGTAGACCTGGGTAAAAAAAGGAAACCTATAGTTTAAACCCCAAGTTATGCATTGCTACTTGTTAAGATTTCATTTCTGCAGTGTTCTGCTTTGATCGATGAGAAAATTTGCAGATTTTATCTAAGCTGCGGAAAAAAATGCTATTAAAAGAAAATCTTTAGTGGTGATTTTGTGGTCTTCAGTTAATTACAGCAAATGTTTACTCATGCATATTTCTGTTTGGAGTACCTACATTTAAATTTCAGCCAGAAATTCTCTCCATCAAGAAAGTGATGTTGTTTAATTATTAAGATAGCGTGCAATGTGACCTGTTTAATAATATAATATAAGCTCTTTAGTGTTTATCTACCAGTATTCATGTGAAAAGCTAAAGTTTGATCCATATGAAATTTTTGCTTCAAAATCAGTAAGCAACTAGAGTTCTGCGAGTACACGGTGTTGCTGTGATATTGGCTGTTTCTGAAAAACAAAAGTTCATGCAAGAAATCACACATCATCTGGGGAAACCAAGACAAGTTTTCTTTCACCATTCACTATGTCATCTGATTTCGAGAGAGAGAAAAACTTAAGCTGTTTTGCTTTGAAAGCTTATTTCATTTAAACCCTGAGCTCAAAATGAAATCTGATATAAAAGCTTGTAGCTGCATGTTGCAAGAGGTTTTCTCAAGAATTTCCAAGTTAAAAGCTTTAATCCATTGGAGGATATGGAAATTCTCATAAATGAATATATTTTGGGTTTTTTTCGAGCTGAGCCATTAAATAATACTTCCTTGTACTGCTGTGATTCAGTGCAGGGGTGCATTTTGCTTGAGTCTGTATCATTGTAGACTTGTTAGTGTGTCATGGAAAAGGTTTAGCCATGAACTCTTTTATTGTTGTACGTAGCATTTACTTGTGCACTGCTTCTCGGGGTTGACATCAAAGAGCAATGAGCACACAGGCTTTAAACACAGCTTTAAAGAAGTCAAGCTATTTTTGGTTGTCTTCTGAAATGATGATACCTCTCAAAACAAATCCCAAGTAGTCTCATGTTCTGTGTGTGCACGTCTCTGTTTTCCACAGTAACTGACATTCCAAATAGCATCTCTGAAAGCAGACAGGTGCTGGCATTAATGCTGATCAGGAATAGCAAGTAATTTGCTAGAAACAGGCAGAAATGCAAGTGCTGTTAATAGAGGGAAATCCTTCAGAGAAAGCAGGTGTTTTACATTCTCGCTTTCTACAGAGTCTTCTGGAAGTCCTTCTGCATCAGTGATTTCTGATCATGGCCTGCAGGGAAACACCCTTTTTGCAATTTGTGCAGTAATTCTGTGAAGTGGTGCTGTGAGAGGGAGACAGTTTCATCCCTTAGCAAAATGAGACATTCCAGACAATATCCAATTTGTTCCCAGGGCATTTTTGGGACAATCTGACAAGCTCTCAGATATCAGCAGTGTCTGAGGTGCAGCTAATGGGCCTTGCACCTGGAAAAGCAACATTGTCCCCTGAGCTTTTCACATTATGTCTGTCCTAAGTGCAGTATTTTCTTATTGCACGATTTTTTTATTGAGTAGAAGGATAATTTTGGCTTGTCTTGTCTTGTAATGGGAGTTTTTTTGGTTTTTGTTTTTATTTATTTATTGATTGACATTACGTGGCGTAGAAAAAAAGCCTTTTGGAATTTGGGACATGTTGTGTTTACGTACTGATAGCCCTTTAGAGTTGTAGTCTGACAAGTGTGTGTCCTGAAGCAAGTTTTTTGTTCTGAAGGGTTGGAGAGTGCTGCCAGTTCTTAATTGCTTGTCTGCAGGGTGTCCCTGCCCTGCCCCCTGCCCACAGAGCTCAGCAGCCACCCAGCCCACAAAGGGAGCTCAGCTTCTTCCCTCTCTGCAGCTCAGCAACGGTGAAACCTAGCTGAGGTGTTTAAACCTGGGTTTGCCAGGTTTATCAGGTCCTGAATTCGTTGACAAAAGGCTCTCAGAAGCTCTGTGTGTTTGAAGGAAAGGGGAGGAAACTGCAGTCCTGCAGCAGAAGTAGCCTGTGCCTGCCATGCATGCTTTCATTAGGCACACTCTGATCTGCACAAATTGGCTTAATGATAAAGAGCATTAAGTTACGGAGTAATACGGAATGGCAGTGCTCGTGAAATGTTTGTTCTGGCACTTTTGGAAATAAATGCTTAAATTAATGATGACTTGGAGAAATCAGACAAATGTAAAATAGCTGAATTTGTTGTGACTTTATGCAGCACTTCAGTATAAATTGCTTGGGAAAAAATCCTTTGAAAAGTAAACATATTTTTGGGTTAACCTTTCTTTATATCTTCATGTTTCATGCAGTAATTTTCATAAGTGAATAAAAAGCTGCATAAAACCAGACTTGTGTTTAAGAAAGTGGAATCTGGTGTATCATGAGGACATGAATTAGGCAAAGTTTTACAGGTTCAATACTTAGCACCTCCTTTTTATATCTCAGGACTGCAGAATGGCAGAAATTACTACTTTCACTAGAGTGTCCAAACTTCATAAACCAAGCTTTGAAATTATGGTTCTCTGTGCCCAAAATATGAAATGAAATATTATTAGGCTAATTCTTGATATTCAGAAAAAAAACCCCAAACAAATGATAATCGAGCAGTTAACTACAGGGCTACTGCCTGGGGATCAAGGGTGTCTTATGAATGATCTGTTTATGTTTGGTAGCACTGATCATTCACAGTCCTTGAGCACTGTTACAATCTCCAGGTTATTCTTCTTTTCTCTAGATAGAAAGTTCATGTTGTAAAAACAGGTATCAGCATGTAATATCATTGAAAAAAGAAGATTGTCTCTTAAGGAAAGTCTTAACGCTTAAAATCCCAGAATTGTAGGATATCCTGAGTCGGAAGGGACCCACAAAGATCATCAAAGTCCAACTACTGGGCCTGCATAGAACAGTCCCAAGAATCACACCATATGCAAACAATGCCATTAGAGTGGAACTTGATCTCTTTTGCAGTGTCCTATTACAGTGAATGAAATATGGAGACATTGATTACAAGTCCTACTCTGCAATCTCTTATTTTCACTCCAGTTGCACCAGTCTTGGTCCTGTTTGAACAACAGGATGGGCTGTAGACTGGGAATATGTGGGAAGTGGCTGCATATTTTAAATATCATTCTCTGGGATGTAAAGCTGGGGGAAACGAAGAAACCTCATGCTCAGGCAGTGTGCTCCAGTACTGTCAGGTGCACACCTGTGAGCATCAGACATCTGGGACAGGCTTAGAGCAGCATGGGGGAAGGGGCAGATCTGCTGCTGCAGATCACTCTGCTCTGTCCATGTAACTGCTTGGAAATATTGAAACATTTGCAGTCTAATTCTGTGTTGATGAACTAGACTGGCTTACTGATGTTATGCTGCAGTTTGGTCCTCAAAGTCAATGCAAGAAAAAGAGCTACAGATTTTCTATTAGAGTAATGATATTTTATAAATTGATTATTGATTAAGTTGGCATGATAGGTGGCTAGTTATGGCCTTATGATAAATCTCTGCAATTATGAGTGCCTTTGTTGAAGACGTGATCTGAAATTTAATAATAGCGTTCTAGTAGGTTTACATAAACGTGTAACTTGATTTAAATTATCAGGCTGATCACAAAGAGGTCCATAACACATCAGTTCCTAGACTAATGAACCATACATCCTTGTCGACTTTTGTAATGTTTTGACAGTTTTTGCCTCAGTGCCTCTGAATTACAAGTGTGTAGAGATGTATTGCTTACTGCTACGATAGGTCTCTCCCTCAGGGTATGGTAGGTCACGTTTTCTGAATCTGAATTGCTTAACTGAACAATGACAACTTCTATAATGCTTTAAAAGAAGGCTAAAATCGGTTATCATAGTTGTAATTGCAATTTTTTTTTCACAGGGGGAGATATTAAAAGAATGACATTTTTCAATTTCAAACATTACTTAGCTTTTCTGAAATCGCACTTTTGGTGTTCTTAAAATATAGAGGATTTATATAGCAGTGTGATTAATTCTAAGATGGTACAAAACTGCTGTTGATCCTTTCTTTACAAACAGAGATGCAAAAATAATTTGGGTTTTAAAATCAGACTGTCTTTACCTTCTCACTAATGAATATATTGTGTGCATGAAACACATGTAGCAACTGTCTTATACCATTTACTTGTTTGAGTTTGTCCTATCAGCTAACCTTGTTTAGTATGGACATTTTTCATAACTAATACTTTTTTTTTTGTCCTTCACTGTGTGGTGTTTTTCCTATAGTTGAAAACAAAGCCTGTGTTGCTCTGTTTGATCTTTTCTATGAATTTCCTGTTCTCTTGAGTTCACAGGAAGCAAACCAGATAAATATAGGAAGGCAATTTCTATGAATGACAGGTGACATTAATATGAAATGTCTAGATTTTATTATATTTGTCTGTTTTTCCTCTTTTAGAGATGCAATAAAATGGGGCTTAAGTGCATCTTACACATTGAGGTCAGTTCTGCAACGAGGATTGAATATTATTTCATGTGTTTGAAACATTGCTTTGCTTTATTACTACGTTACAGAAGGAAAGTTAAGGCAATCTTTATTAAACGTTGTGACCTCCTGAGATTTGGGAAATTTACCAAGTGCAGAAGTTTTGAGGAGTGTGTCTTTTGTGGAAAGTAGTGAATCTTATAATTCACAGGATATTTCTCTAAGCGGGGTGGTATTTGAGTGAAGCATGTTTACATGATGCATCATCATTTAATTACTCATGGGAAGGTTTCGGAGCAATGATCTTGGGCACTGCTGCATTTTGTTCTTATCTGCTCACATTCATGACCTCTGGAAGGGCTGTTGTGGTACTGGAAAAAGGAGGACAACTGTGAGGGTGATGATAGTGTCACTTATGTCCACTGTATTGTCTTGGTCCCTTGTGGAAGCTGAATGTAGCATGAGCCCGTTGTGTTCTTTGTTAAGATCTGTTCTATGAATTTCAGAATAGGCCTAATAGTCCATATCATAGACCATCATTCCCATTACTGCCCATTATAAATGTCTAGTTATCTGTTCAATAGTACATTATTGTACCTTTGGATCCATTATCATTTAATATATTAAGACCTTAAAGCTTTAATAGGTGGATCATCACCCTTCAAAGCTCACTGACAGTCTAATAAGCAATTGCAAATAACTCAGTCTTAAAAAATACAAATTCTTCTTTTCAAAATGACATTGTTCTAGAGGGAACATCCCTTACACCTGCCTCTTCAACCTCACTGCAATCAGCAAAGACTTATGTACAATTAAAGCAAGCCTTATAAGATCTCAAGAACAGTAACGAATTTTCAAAATGGAGCAAGGTTCAGGCTGACTCTTTCATGTTCACGCAATGAAGGACCATAGAGAAGAGCATTTTCTACAGTTCATATATGTTTAAAATTACTCTGTTCTTTTTAGAGCCCTGTAAGTATCAGTCCTGCTGAAGCCACACAGGGCCTCCTGCAACCCACAGCTTTTCTGTTTCCCCATTGCACTGTGTGCCTGATGCAGGTCAGTGTCTGAATGGCACAGAAGAAAAATAAATAATGTGGTTCTCCAGCTCTCTTACAGACTTCTCCCACTCAACTTTTCTGCCTTTCATTTTATGATATTGGTGCCTTTCTCTCGGTCCTAAAATTAAGAGCCAGACCTTAGGCCTTTGGGATGTTTGGTCTTCTGGCCTAGCAGAATACCGGGACTGTGCTAAGATATCAGACTTAAATTGCAAGTATGCATGCTAAGGGTACTGAGAATACATAAAAGGTGTATAAAAAGAGAAGGCAAAATATCATCATGGCATCACTATAGAGAATTTACAAAATGTGCGGCATAGAGAGCTTACAAGGAAAACCCTGGTGGGCTGAAGTCTTGTTCTTTGTTCCTCAGTCCTCAGAGATTTCCTGCTCAAGAGCATTTGCAGTTAGACTTAAGACCCCTTACAACAAAACATTAAGTTCTGTAAGTTCATTGATTGCAAAGATGATGCAATGTTGGCTTGGTCCCTGCACGAAGACATTTTTGTAGTTGTTTACTCTGTAGAGATTCAAGATCCTGAGACATTGCTCCGTTCTGGCAAACAGTTGAAACTGAAAGTGAGGCTGCAGATTAAGTCTAACACAGATGAATATGCAGTGAATGTGTCACTGCACTTGGACATCCTGTACAGTCTTCGCATTCTTTCTTTTTTCCCCATTGTTTCCTAAAGCTTCTTTGTCCATCTTATGATCTGTATATTTGCCATATTTTAAATAAGGATAAATGCCTCTCAATTAGGGTAATAGCTAATAATGCACATTATTAATTCTGGTACGAATTGGTCTTTATTGTCGTTGCATTACACTACTAATGCCATATAGGTGTTTGGCGGCTCATGCAATGACTGAGAACTGTGTCTAATGGCACAGCTGGTCCATGCCAGGTGCTCGTCCTCCATTGCAAAGGTCTCAGTGGTGCTGAGGTTGTCCTGTGTGACACGGGGCCTCTCCCTGGTCCTGTCATGCCACTCGCTTTTAGAAGAGTCTGTTTCTCTCAGAGGAAATTACAGAAAATTTTAGCACTCACATAGCTTTGTCTGTGTTCTTGCTGGAACATAGGAGGGTGCAGGTAGCACGTGTGAATGACCAAATTTCACATGAGAGTAGGCTAAAACACATGGAGATGCTGAACTGTGGCAGTGGGGTGGGCATTCTCTGCGCTCTGAGAGTGCATATTCCTGTTTCAGACACTTCTCTGTATTTGGCACCAGTTCATCATCATGCTGATAGTTCATTTTAGTTTAGTATTAAAGCAGGAAAACATAAATCAGAAACATCAGCTAAAGATTAAAAATATATACTTTTATTGTTGCAGTTTTCCTGTCTTTAAGGGACAGTGACCCTGCTTGATTCAGTATTAGCTTTCAGATTGTTTGTGGTGCTTTTCTTTTTTCCCCAGCCTACTATTCTTAAACTGCAGGTTATTTTAAGCTTATTGCTTTTAAATTGCAGAGCATTAAAGACATTGTAGGCATATAGAATTAGCTTGGACAGTATTGAAGGTCACACTATAGAGAACTAAATTATAGTGACAGCTGGGTAGTCTGCATGATAGTCTTTTTATCTAGCTAATGTATCTGATTCTGGTTTTATTAACCAGTGTTTATTCCTTCCTTCACTGGTAATTATACTTCAATACTTCAGCAGTGACATTTTAAACCTGTTTTTTTTGCAAAAATTTTTGTTTGAACAAACATCAGATTTATTTGGTTACTCTCATCTAGTCAAGTTTAAATGTGTTTCACTCACCATAAATTTTCCTTGAAATTAAGCTTTTCTGTTGTTTTGTTTTGTAACACTGTAATAATCATTGACATGGTGATAGATGAACAAAAACACTGGAGGCATAGTCTTCATTTATTACACGAAGTTTGGGAGAAGATGGGTCTGGACAAAGATGCAACTGATCCTAGAGTTGCAATTGTTTTCAATTAATCGTAGCTTTAAAGACTTCTGGCACCGTAGTAGCTTGTTAAAACAAAGTTGTGCTGTGCTGTTCCTCGTGGGCTGGGAGCACAGAGGTTGGCAGTGGATCTCTTTGGCTTTCCTGGGCTTTTTTTTTTCAACAGACCCCTCTGTCCTCCTGCTATATATAAACATATATGTCCTTATAGCTGATGAGAAACATGCAAGCTGTTGCTCCTCACTCATTGCTTGTAGGGTCTCACATGGAGTCGTGTCCACTCCCACACAGTAACCTGAACTGTGGCTCAAATTATCATGTGCTAGCTTGCTTGGAGAAGGACTTATAACCACAGTTATGTTTTCCATCACAAAGTTCTTGAGCATCTTTTGATTTGTTAGTAATTATGAATTATTTAATAAGCTGGTTTCAAAGTCTAATTCAAATCAAAATTTTACAGTTTGGGATATGTCTGTAAATAGCACCTGCAATTGTTCAAGAATTATTTGAAGAGCGAGGCAATTGGCATTCCAAACAGTTGTTTTGTGAAGGTTGAAATCTAGATCCACTGAGAAATCTGTAGAGGAAAAACTGCAGATAGACTCTTTGCTGCTTCTCTTATGAAAAATTAAAGACAAAACAGAAAATGGCAGCACATAATTATAAAGAAATAGATCCATTTGTTAACAGTTCTATGGTGAAATTTTGTTATTGGCACTAATACAACATAAACATTTGCATTCAGCTGAGAGCATGAGGTGATATTCACAATGCGGTCAAAAATGTCCCTGTAGAGCTCTCAGTGAGAGGAGCATTGCTTTGAATACAACCTATCCAGCTATTGAAGAATGTTATGTTGCTATTGTGTACTTCATTCCTTTTTTTTTTTCCTTGAGGCGTATTCCTCTGTAAAATGTTTTCCAGTATTAAAATCTCCTATGGAAGTGAAAGCTATCTTCCAAATATATTTTCTAATCTGTATTTTTAAACTGCCTTTTTAAGTACATAAATGCATATGCTACAACATATTTACTCGTTATTCCTAAATCTTTGAGCAGGCTCTTTGAACTGAAGTAGAATAAATTCACTAAAGCATCTGCAAAATGAAAACTGTTTAGTAAGTGGCTGGCTACTAATAAATCCCTGGAAAAACCATACAGAAATGAAATAAGGTATTGATATAAAAAAGAGGTGTAAGCAGCATCAGTGCAATGCAGTAGCTTGATAAATCTGGTTTGAAATTTAAAAGAAGGGAAGGCAATGGTCCTGCTCCTGAGAAGCAGAGCTGTAGCTGGGCTCTGAGAGTCTGGGATGGTACGTGAGTTTTCCCATAGCAGCTCCACCTCCCAGCCCTCCAGAAAGAAGTGGTGTGAGGAGATGGGAAATGTGGTGTCCCTTCACAGCAAAGAACCCTCCACCCATTGCACTGTGAGTGCCAAGTGTTGATAACTCTCTATGTGCACCTATTTGGTATAGTTTGGGATTCCTTCTATTGAAGATTTTGCAGCTCTGAAAATATTATGCAGACTTAGCAGCAGAAACTGTCATATGGCAGAAACTCAGCTGAACACTTTTTGGATTTCTGTGTGTCTGAACACCGTGGAGATGGTATCTGTCACAATTGTACAGCTGCCACAAGTGGTAATTTTCTAATCAGATGAGACATAAGAAAAAAAATTTCTTTGTTACATACCTTTAAGCTACTGCATTTAACTTCATTTCATTACCATGTAATTATCTTTTCATTCTATAGATGGTGTGATAATTTCTAAAGCTGTTTGTGTCTGAAAATTAAGTGAAATTGTGACGTGCCTGGAACTGTGTTACTTCAGTGACCTAAACTACTTAGGTCTGGTTAATGTTCCCAACAATAAAAGCTACCTATGCAACGCCCAGTCATCCCAAGTTCTCCAAAACAGCTGTGACAAAAAGATACTGTACTTTAGGCCTGATAAGAGTCAGTGGCTGTGAATTTTTCTCTTTTTTCTAATAGTGAAACTGATGGTGCCTGTTTTCTCTACACGGTGGTTGCATTTGTGGTTCTTGTACCCGTTATAGAAAGCAAAAGGTGAAGTTGTGTTCTAGGCCTGTCGTTTTCAATAATCTTTAAGAAGGAGATAGGGAAACTCTAGCATTTTACTGTCAGAAAAGTATTTGTTCATTTGAAGGAGAGCTGAACAAACACAAAAGGACCTAGCAAAGTAATAGGAACCAGAAGAGCAGATAAAATGTGGAGAAAACCAAGACCATTTTAGTGGTGTCTGAGAGGCATTTGAATGCTGTAAAAATGATATGTTATTAAATATACTGCTTGATAAAAGAATTATGAATTATCAACAGTTATACATACATTACAGCCATACAGAAGTATTGTGTGGTAAACAGTGCTCATCAAGGCCAGTAAGAAGTGTTATAGTCATTTAGGACTACTGAGTCTGCAACCAATCTGTTAAACAGACCAATGATTTACTTTACAGTAGGCCAGCTATTAGGAAATCATTAATCTTTTAATTTAATCTTTAACTGCTTTTGGCATTAATGTAAAACATATCTGAGTCTCCTTGTGCTGGTGTAAAATAAGATTTATTGTAGTTTGTCAGACATTTTCTTCTTTCCCGCTCCCAGATGTTGAGAAGGATACTTTAATACAGGAAATAGATTGTAAGCTTGCATATTTGGTTCTTTTTGTAGTCATTATTATACGTAGGTTTAGTACTTTGTGGGCTCCATCAATTGTCTTACTGTACTATGAAAAAAACATATTTCTTGTTTGAGGAAAAAAACAAGGAAAAGAAGGTGTATCAGTGTATGGGTACGTAAGTCGAGAACAGCTAACAGCCAAAGGGCAGTTACTCAAGCAGAAATGGATACTGTAGTGCTCAGAGAGCGATTGCCTTGGCAGTTATTTCCCCTAGGAGTGGGATAAAAACACTTCCAAAATACAGACACTTGCCTACATGTGCTTCTAACCAGTTTGTGTTTTCCCAACCTACTTAATTGCAAATAAAACCCAAGTTGAAAGATTTACCTGCCTTATCTTAACCCAACTCTTTTGAGACATATGCATGTCAATATTCCTTTTCCTTTCAGAATTATTTTCCACTGCCTTGAATCTTTTTCTCTGTTTGCTGCCCAACATGCACAGCCTGCTGTGTGCTGGAGAAAGTATCATGTCTGGGGTAATGTGGCTGGAAATCCGGTAAAATTGAGATGTGGGGTGGGGTTGGGGGTGGGAGGGATTGGGAAGCCAGAGGAGCAGCAGCCTCTGCGGGGCTCGGAGTGGCCCCTGCTGGGAGCGTGGTGTTGATGCACTCCGGTTCCTTGCGTTGCCTTCAAGGGAAAATGACCCAACCCGTAAGGGAATGGAGATTTAGCAAAGCTCAAATTTCTGCTCAAGTGCTGGACTCTGTGTCTGCTTTTATTATTGATTGGCCAGTGGAGAAGGCTACTGTAGAGAAATATGGCACTGAGATGACATGAGATGAAATATTTTTTCAGTTAGGAGTGACCTCGTAATTCCCAGATGGCGGAATGAAGTGGTACTCCAAATGAATTATGTGGGGACATCCTAATGAGTAAGGAGTTGTTTTGGATTAAGTTCTAGCCACTACAGAATTTCTAAGCTTAGGAGAAATGTATTTCCTATCGCAGTTCACCATACAAAGACAAAATTGAGAAAGCTGCGCAAGTGGAGCTACAGGCTACTTAGTTTATTTATCCGTGAGGTAATAATGATGTTTGGCAAATGAGGCTGAATACAACCATGCCATTCAAATGTTTAGGTAATGTTCAAGACCGTGCACATTTTGTCCTTGCTTTAACTTTAGATCATAAAGGGCTCTAAAACATATGTTCATTTCTTGCAGATAAGGCTTGGGGTTTTAAGTACATCTATATTTACTCCTGATGATTTTTTTAAATTACATTTAAAAATTACAATAAGAGCCATACACAAATCATTGTCAACTAATGTGTAAGGTTTTTGGCTAAAAGATTGCTTAGCTGAGGTTTAGCTTCTTCGAGAGACCTTAAGGCTGTTTATATACAAGCTGCAAGACTAGTGGACATAAAATACAAAAAAAGATTAGAACTTTTCTCAGATAATCTGCAATGTTTTATCTTCTGCAGACAGCTCTGTCAAGAGTACAATACTTTTTACTGTTCTGTCAGGACTCTGCAACATGGTTCTTACACTGAGATGGGTGTGGGTACCTTGAAACTGCTTATGTAAAAGAAGTAATTTCATAAAATCTGACCTTTATTACAGTTCTCTTCAACATGTTGACATAAGGAGGTTCTGTTACCTGTGACTTTTATTAACACACACAACTGGTCAGTTTGAGTGATGCTCAAAATTTCTCCTTCAAAAGGCTGTAGGAATGCAAAGGCTAAATAACATTTTAAACATTTCACTTTCTAGCAAAATGCTTCCGCTGTGGAAAGGAAATATAAAGTAAGGAAAACTTGCTTAATTTGAAGCTTGTAGTGGACCCTGACATGACTACTTCGCATCCCTCTATGCAGAATGGAAGAACTGAAATATTTTCACTGCAAAATTTTACTTTTACCAGACGTACCAAGTGATGCAGTGTAAAGGAAAACTGTGTTACAGGTATAGCTTTCCCTCACCATAAAGACAATGAAAGTTTTTTGAAATTTAGTCTAGAAATATGCAGTGTTTTATTTGGAATTAATTGCTACCTCGGATAAATTCATGAGATACACACTTTTTTTGCGAAAACCTCGATGTAGAGAGCTAGAGAAGCACCAGCAATATTTATAAAGATAAGAGGTGAAGCTGCCTTCAGGGTGGACATTCCAAATACCATGGATGGCTGGAAAAAGAATGGCAAGGGCTGTATGACTTTTGACACTATCTAATGGGTTTTATGATCATGGCAAAAAGATAAATAAAATTATTAACTCTAGGTCCTAAAGCTAAGTGTGATGGTCCTGTTGAATACCTCATAGTTAATTGGTGGCTCTTTTGTGTATGTGTATTTGGGATATGCCAATAGAGGTACTGGTCCTCAGTCCAGGTTTTCCCTGAACAGAAATATCTGGTAGCTTTTCTGCTTGATAAGGTCTTGATGTCTTGTTGCTTTCCATGATTACTTTAACTAAAAACCCTCTAAAATCAGTGTGGTCAGAGAAGTTATTTATGTCTGACACCTGGTTTGGTTGGCAAACACCTCTAAGATCACCAAGTCTGCCCCTTGATAGGTTCGTGAAAGGTTGTAGGCACTTTGATAGTAGTGGAGAATTAGGTCTTTAGCACTTTTAGGGTTGGAAACTTAAAATAAGTTGAGAGGTTTCAACTTGAATAAAGTCATGCAGAGGACATGTGAGATTCATTTGGTACTGCAGACCAGGCAAACTATGCTGGAGTGCACAAACATAGTTCATGTTGTAAGTAATACTGCAAAAAATAAGAAGGAGTCTGAATATTAATATTGATCTTTTTTAGTCCCTTTTATATCTATTTAGAGCATTTTTTAGGTGTTAAACAACTCTGAAGGTGCATAAGGGTTTAGGCCTGGGGGCCTAGGGGGATGTTGCTGGCTGCCCTGGGCCATGTGGCTCCGTGCTGTGGGCGGGCCAGCTCCTGGTGCCAGGGCCAGCGGGGCACAGAGCGGCGCTCTACGGTGACACGGGCTGCTGGGCAGGGCTCTGTGCCTGGGCTGCAGGAACGATCACGTGCAACTTTTTTAACCACTGTGGGTGTGACCATGATTGTCACTGCTTGAGAATGTGCCTTAGATTGTCCTTTCGTGGCCCTGAATAATATTTTATTTTACTACCTGAACCTGACTAGGTTGCACTGGCATTTATATGTCTTATTTGGTCCAAAGAAATGCTGAGGGGAAAAATATAGGTGTGCAGATATATAGCTTGAATTCATGATATACATTTACATTCTCTGCAGGGGTAAGATCATCTTGCTGTAATTACATAGTTCATCAACTGGCCACTGCTCATGGGGCTTGCCTCGCCTCTTGCTGAATGTGGGGACCTGTACATTAATTTTAACTCTGATGATGATTGGCTGTCGTGCTCCCTGTTGTCACTGCAGCCGTGGAGATCAGGCCTAATGATATGCCACAAAATCAGTGACAGTTTGCATACAGACACGGTTTACTCAGGTCTCAGCACTGCCATTCTCAGAAGATGAGGAGGTATTGAACTGTCAAACTGAGGCTGAGCAGGTGACAGCTGATGCATTTTAGATCAGCTGCCTTCATGACTGATTTAGTAAACCTAACTGAGAGCAAGCGGGCTTTTACTCTTTCAATATTATGCTCTTCTTTAGAAAAATAAGAAGAAACCGAAGCTGTGAAAATGTGTATTTTTGTTTTTAAACACTACCATTTATTCCTTCTTCTCACTTTGAAACCTTTTAGTGTAAAAATGATAAGGATGAAAGACCTGAGAGGGTTTTTTCTACAGAATGAATTGAGGTAGAGAAGTATTTTTATCCCCTCCACAGCTCTGTGTCAATTTAACGTTTGACTCTCAGTCAATCACTCTACCTGCTGTCTTCTACATATCATACAGCTTCTTTAAATAGATAATGCTCAAAATAACATAGATAAGCAACATGGGGAAAGATGCAGTAAATATAAAAATGTGTTTCCTTCTCTTCCCTGAGTTGCTTCCTAATTTGATAATGTTGATTAAAAAATGAAGGTAATTCATACTACAGTGAGTTAGCCTAGAATGAAGCCATTTCACAAAACACAGCAAGCTTCTAGCAGGCCATGATGAGGCAGAACAAGTGGCATTGTCATTGCAAGCTGGTGCTCATAGAGCTGATTGCTCTGCCATGTAAGAATTAATCTTGTGTATGCAGAGAGATGGTTCCAGTCATTTCTCTTTGATAACACTCAAATTTGAAAGGCCTAACAGGAGTTTTAAGTGGAAAACAGTTTCCTGTCCGTCGCTGTTTTACGGAATGTCTTTTTGGCAGAACAACTGTATAGTCACAGAAGAGGGAGAGAAATTTTGTAGATGTCATTTTTTTGGCAGCATCCAGTTGCTCAGAGCATTTTTTGTCTCTTGTGTCTACTGGTATGCAAAAGTAAAGGATGTGGGAAGAGATCTTTTCTCTACATCTCTCCTTTTCTTTCTTTTTGACTGAAATATTCCCCTCAGAAAAGCTCTGCCGTTGCTTCCTGTAGCCTTGGGAATGCTCCTTTGTCTGATTTGACTAGCAGGGAATACAGTGCATAATATATACCTTGGGTTCAGAAGAAAAAAGATTTTTATGTCAAGAGAATTTCCTGCAGTTTTTCTTGAGTACTTAAAAACATGAAGATGAGATGCTACTATGAAGAGTGTGAAGTATATTTCTGACTTGATAATACATTACATATGTTTGTTTTCTGTGTGTTGTATTGTTTTTGAGAAAACATGTTTCGGTTTTTTTCAATCTGTTAAATACTAGAAAATTGGATCACTGGAGCAGTGAGTAAACTTGGTGAATATAATGGCCAGAGATGTCCAAACCCTTCTGCATTTCTTTTATTTCCCCCACAAAATTGCAAGCTGGAAATGAAAGCATTTATGGAGAAGTCACATAAATAATATTCTTCATCACCAGTGCAGCTGGGACTGCATTATTTCTGGTGATGACTGACGTATTCTCTCACCTCTTTGTCCTCTCCTCATGAAAATGCTTTGCCGCTCCCGAGGAACGCGAGTGTCGGACAAAGTGCAGAGTCTGCGCTTTGGCTTTGCCTTTGGGAGGGCTGAGGGACAGAAGGGGCCATCGAGGAGATGAGCAGGGCTGTGTTGGAGCAGATATGCCAGTCACTAGAAGAAAGGTGATGACCCAGGGATGTGACAATGCCAAATCACTGTGTGGCTCAGTCCCAGACAGCCCAATTCTCTAGTGGCTGTTGTTACTTGGTGTATTAAAAAGGACACTGGGGGGGGAGTGGTTGCAGAATGCTTTAGAAGTCAGAATTTTATGTGTGTGTATATATATATATATGTATAAAATTTGCACTTAAAGCAGCCTTAAAAAAGTAATAAAACCTGAAATACTTCACTATTTCCAGGTAAGTGTGTGCAGGGGGAAAGGGAAACATTTTTTAAATCTCTTTTATATCTTCCTGTTAGAGAAATGCCTTACAGTTCTTGCTGCAGGCTGGCTTCCCTATATGTTCAGAATTCACTTCAATATTTATTGCAATTTAAGGTTCCATTATTGAGTACAGTGACGCAAAACAGCATTCCAGCAGAATGTTTGCTCCGCAGGCCCTGTGCTACCAGTCCTGCAATATCAAAAACCAGCCCCGTCTGGATTATAGAGAACAATAATGTTATCAGGGGGATACTTGCGAATTGCATTCTATCAACTTCTGTGATACTTATTTCACCTATATATGTAATTTGTAGATTCTGATTCTTTGTAGGCTTCTTGGTTTTCCTTTAAATTATTCAAAAATATTCCATTTTTATTTATAGACAAAGTTTCTTTTCCTATCTCTAGTGAATTTATTAAAGTCCATACGTGATGCTGCTGTCCCTATAAGCTACACCCTGGTCCCCGAATGCTGCTTGACTGTCAGTGCCATTTATGTGTGAGTTGTGAGGCCAGAGACTACAATCCTGTCACTTAAATCAGGATGTCAGCCTGGGACTGGGCTTGAGCCCTCACGGTTTGTCATGATTCAGCATTCTTGCCATCGGGGAAGGAGATAAACACAGCAGCAAAGTTGGCAGAGGGTGCCTTAATGAGAGCTGTTAATGAGAGGAAGGCATTTTTCATTTTAATGGTGCAACGGAATTTTTCCCCCAATTCACTTTTTTCCTTTACCCCTGTGTATAGTTTATTACGCAGAAATACATGCTTGGGATCAAGTTACCTGGAGAGAATTTGTGCACACCTGGGCTATAAGTATTTTGTTTCCAGGAACAGACAGAGGCAGAGGTTTATCGAGGGTGTGAGACTCGGGGGGCATAAAATGGTGGGGTGAGCTTCCCCTCTTGATGTATTAATTAGCATAACAATTGCAATTAGAGAGAATGGCCTGCCGAGACCTTGCTGGTGGCATCAAGAGTCCTGAAAGAGAGAAAACAGTGATTTCAGCTTCTCTCATGTTATTTCTCTTTCTAGACAAAAGCAGCAAGAGAGTGCAAAACCAAAGGTACTCTGAGGGATGGGGTAACCCCATCAGATCAAGGTGTTTCCATGGCACTGCTCCCCAGCCCAAGTCCTTATGGGCATTGTTAGTGGCATATGGACTGCAGGCATCCCTTTGCTGCAGAGCAGATGTTTGTGTAGCTTGCTGAGGGAAAAGGAGAAAGTTCATTGCATTTGCAGCTAAAGTGATATATTTAGACCTTGCTCTAAAATTATCAAGTCACTTCAACCTCCATGTATTTTACTCTATAGGCTTGTAGTTTTCAACCTTTTTTGATCTGTGAACCTCTCAACCTTTTTCACTGAAGATCCAGATCTCTGTATAGTGAGCTAAAGCCCCACTGACAATCAGCTTGAATTTTTAATGTTTTCTTTTCAAGTTATTCTTACAGATATCCCCAGACCTTGAGTGCTTGGTGGACTCCATTGTGAAAACTGTTGCCCTGAGGTACCAGTCGTGCTGAACTCTGAGCCTAAAGCTGCTAAAAAGTTGAAGATTTTGGCTATGAAAAAATACCTGTTTTGTTGAGGGAAAAGTGGTGATTTTGATATGGAGAGCTCATACTATTATCTTTGAAAATATTTGCATTTTTGCTTTGCAAATTTTAAGTAAGCTGGGTCTTGAACTCTGATGTTTGAGTGCCCAGCAGAGAGGGTGGGAAGCAAGGACAGAGGTAGCTGAGGAAGAGGGGTGCGAGTGATGCTTCCCTCGACAAGGTAGGAGCATGCCACAGACCCGAAAGACCAGAAATTCAGGTTTTGTTGTACGATGCTTTGGAAAACCAAGCAGGTTTTCCATGAGGAGTTAGAATTTTGTTGAAAGAAATGCATTTCAGGAATTGGTGTTTCCTGACTGAACATTCATTTTGTTAGTCAAGTGTCAGTCAAGCTGAGGTGCAAGCTCAGATGTCCCAGATGTTTTAGCATTGAGCCTGAAGTTACTGGCAGAAGGCTGTCTAGAGAAGTAATTTGGAAAGGGTAGTGGTGAAAGGGAAATGAAGTCTGATGGGACGGTGCTGAGAAAATAATTCTAATTATCCAATGAACTGACTTTTAAAATTACTGTAGAATTCTGTCAGAAGTAAGGGGCAAATAAAGTCAGCTCAGGAATCAGCCAACTTGGAGAATATCGGGCTTTTATTTTCTTGGTTTAATTTTCTTTGGAGACGTGCTTCCTAGGAGAACTTATCAACAAAGGCAGCAACTATTTATTTTTTTCTCACAGCCAAAAAATAATTCTTTGTTTATGCTTGTGTCTGGATCTCCCTGCTGGCTGCGAGCTTTTCTTTGACTGTCTAGATAGGGACAAGTTAGAATTATATGGTGCAGAACACCTGCTTGCTCCAAGATGCTAAACTGCTGCTTAATAGAAAACTTGATGTCTTACTTGTGTAGTTCTCAATATGAATTTACTATTTCTTTGACTCCTGGCTGTGTGTGATGACTTCTGTAATGAGGAGGAATGGCTAAAAATCAATGGAAAGCTGTTTTAAAACTTTCACGCATGAATTGGTATGTGTGCTTGGCATAGATCCTCAAATGCAGTCAGAGGAAATTAATGGAAAGAAAAGGATGCTGGCAAGGAGGAGGTGCATCAAAGAAGTTTGGATTAGATTATTCTAGGTAAAGCCTTTGTAAGCAGCATAGGAAGCCAGTAGTATTTTTTGTTTGTTTGTTTTTAAGGAATATTTTTTTCCTGTCTGTACTTAAGCAAATCCTGGAAAACAGAGTAGTGCCAAGCACTTTTAGACTTTTGGGATCCTGAAGAAGAAGCTGGCAGTGAACCATGCACATTTTATCAGCCAGCTTGTTCCAAAACTCTGGGGTCTACACAGGAAAGCAGATTTGCTTTTTAGTTGTCTGGCAGACAAAGATGGATTGCATCCTTAACATGGCCAAAGGGGGAAGAGAGATTCTGTTTAAGGGGACAATTTATTTGGTTGTCTTTCTTTGACTGGAGCATTGCTTTTAGGAGGAGGGGAAGCTATGATAGCTGACATAGGCTTCTTGGCAAAACATTACCTCAAATGATGTGGAGCCTGCCAAGATGTGGGGAGACGAATGAGACTGAGATACACAGTGCCATTGCTGGTTCCATGCCTGGGAAAGTTGAAAGAGAAAGTATTAAAGTGTCCAGCATTTGCTATTAGATAACAACTCTTGGAGGTCTGTGTAATAGAAACCCCTCCATTTTAGTAATGTCACATTAAAGTTCCTTTTGCTTCAGAGGAACTACTGCTAACAATATTGACATTAATATTCGTACTTCTTAAAGGGAGTCTTTTGTACATTGATGCCTAAGTTCATGCTGGCTTTTTCCTATTTTATGATCCCATAAATTCTGTTCAGGTTTCTTTTAGTTTTTGAAATGTACCTATGATAGTGCAGAAAACAAAAAACAATATTTTGGCAAATTACTAACTGCATTTTTGAGTGGTCCATATGTGGTCATGTAAATACATGTAGAAAGTGAATATTTGTAGAAACAACATTTTTCACTCATAGTCAAACCTTGTTAATAGAAAGGACTGCAAGAAACTATCCTTGAATTTCATCTGTTGGTTTGGTGAGGAAAGATAGATTTTAACAAAGAATGAAGTGAGGGGGAAATAGAAATGAAGATAAAATATAAAAGACTGAAGAGGAAGGAGAAGCAGATAAACAGAACTCTGCCTGATGAAACAGTTTAGGTCTCCCAGCAGCCTTACTGGCATTTCATAAGGATTAGATCACATTTTAAATATTGCATGATGAGAGGTGTTTCAGCATTTAGGAAGGAGCTTTTGGAAACAAAATAATACTGATGTGGTACCTCATCTGTTTTCTGCAGGAATTAAATAGCTACTGGGTCACTGGCACAGCAGCTCCCTGCACTAGTGGCGATAGACCTCAGAAGTTTCTTACTTGGTTTTGTGCTTATCAGGAGTGGGAGAAAACTAACTGCAAGTCTCCAAAAGGTGCTGGTAGCTCTCCTTTCTTTTAGGATTTCTCTGATGTTTTACAGGTAGAGGAGAGCTTGGCAAAGCTGGGTATGTTTTATGAGAGTAAGAGAGATTATGGCTGTCTTGGTCAGCTGAGGTTGATCTTGTGTTCCTGTATAATTTCCTATCCATGCCCCTAGATGCCAAAGTGAACTGGCAATTCAATAACTGTTGCTGAACTTCAACATTACTAGTTAAAGTATAATGTAATATTTGCTAAAATTATTAAAGCCGGGTGCAGACAGCATACTTGTATTACATTAGAAAAATACATTTGTGTAGACATGTAAGTTCCTATTTTTTGCTATATTGCTTGTTTAATGCATATGACTTTTTTTAAAACAAGGAGGAAAATTCTAGGAAAAAATCCTTTCTGGATGCTTTTATTATGGGTCTTATATCAAATTGTGGACAGGCTATGGAAATCTTTTCTTTCAGGCAAGTGGAAATGCCACAGGAATAGATGGAAAGGAAATCCCATTCTGCTGCTCCTCTCTCGTCTGCCACAGGCTGGAGGAGGGCAGTGTGCTCACCACGATGTGTGAGTGCTCAGTGATTCTCCAAGCCACAGACAGCCCAGCTCAGTGCATGAAGTGACAGGAGTTATTTGGTAGGATGGCCAGTGCAGTTGTCCTGTGGCAGACAGCCCTGCCCAGTTCCAGTATGCAAAGCAGGCTCATGAAGAAGTCTGACATATCATCAGGAGCTGGCACAAGCAGTAGGATGTGGTGACAAATGGAGCTGCTTTGGCCAAGTCTTTGCTCCTCTGTGTGAATGAGCTGTAAGTGCACACGGGGTGGTGCTTAGTTTCTTCTCCTGTCTC
The DNA here is from genome assembly GCA_014706295.1 of Lycocorax pyrrhopterus obiensis. NCBI lineage: Eukaryota > Metazoa > Chordata > Aves > Passeriformes > Paradisaeidae > Lycocorax > Lycocorax pyrrhopterus. The sequence continues at coordinate 20,876,998 of JACSVZ010000013.1, read as the reverse complement.
ACGGCTATCTATTCCTTATTGCAAGCTCTGGTTTCAAGGCACAGCAGCAAGACAAAAAAGAATAAGCAGATTTGTGACGTAAGACCAAAGATTCCATATTTTGAGAACCTTTTCTGAGCAGTACTTGCACAAAAGTACCGTTAATTTATAATATTTTGGGAAAAGACATTACCCGGAGAGAAGTACTGTCAGTAAATGTATTTTTAACTTGCAGTCCTAGCCCTTCATTTTTCAGCTCTAATATGGACTTTCCCCCAAATCCCTAGCTACATAGTTCAAAGAGATGAAGCTATTGGATTATTGTCTCTTTCCTGTCAAGGAGCCTGCAAAATTCTTCCTGGAGCCTGAGTGCAGAGGCTGTTAAATAGAATGTTTTGGTGGTGCACTTTACAGCACATGCGCACAGTACATGTGAATGTAATTTAAGGCAGAAGGTCTTGCCAGAGTAGAAGAGTGTCTTAGGCTGTAGGCAACATTTTATTTAGTTGTGTTTCCTGAGGAAAATTTTTCCACTTCTCTTCATCCTAGATATCTAACTGTCCTGAACGTTAGAAAAAAGAACTTGGCTACCAAGAAAATCGTTCTACCATCTTCTTGATCAGAGTTTCTTCTGCAGACAAGGAAACAGAAACAATACAAATACCTGTGGATTGGTGCCATCTGAGTCATTGATCAGCGCTGCTTTGCACGAGGCACTGTACAAATGTCTGGCAAGAATAATCTCTCCACAGCTTCTAGAAATGCATAATAATAATGCATATGAAATAGATTTGTTTTCTAAACCTATATTCCTACATTGTGTCTACAGACAAATGAAATGTGTCAGGCAGCCCTTGCAATGAGCAGTATATCCATGTCCAATTGACAGAATTCCTTATAAATAATGAGATTTTTTTTTCTTTTTTTTTTCCTTTTTTTTTTTCCAATCCCTTAACTGGGAAAATTCTCTTATAAATTCAAGTGGTTTATGTAAGAGAAGATACAATACCAATCAAATGTAAAGATGAAATGTGTAAAATGTTTTATTTAATGAATCCATGGAGAACACTTGTTGCTACCTGCATCGACTAATCATGAGCTCTGAGTGAGGCCTGAAGGGAGGTTCTCGGGCTAGTACTAAATCGATCCTATTGGCAAAAATGCTTCTAACTACACAGGCTATTAAGGGAAATTATTAAATTTGGCGTCATGGAACATGGGAGTTTTGATATGACGTTTTACTAGCAAGTTTCCTGGATTTCCTAGGCTTCCAGATTTTCAGTGAGTCTAAACAGAGATGTTACCTTGCAAAGGAAATCATAAAATGCAGGAGTAATAAAATAGTTTTAATTATTTCTCATTTGATTACAATTTCTTTTCAATTTGTTCTCCCTTCCCAAATAGCATAAGAAAAACATTTTTTCAGGTAACATTTTCCCTGGATAAAGCATCAAGAGATCAGATTCTGTATTAGCTCCAGAAAAATTGTAGCGTTGGTGTTATTGCTGAAAAGTGACCCAAAGAAATGTGAAACAGGAATTTTTTTCTCATGATGGCTTGTCTACCATGACAACGTATAAAGAAGATGAGAACAATTTTGTTTTTTCTTTTCAAAATGAAATATCTCCCTCTGAGAACACAGAGAAAAGATTGGCTATGTCCCCAGACTTTAAATGAGAAACAAAGATGATTAATCTCTTTAAAAAAAAAAAAAAGACTCGTTCTTTGAATAACATGTTTGATTTTCAGTTAAAGAACTGCCGAATAAAAATCTAAGCACTTTCAACAATTTCAACACTATTTTGAAATTTTAACTAATCTCACGTTATGCTGGCTGTTATAATTGGATTGCCTCTCTTGAGTTTTCTAGGAAGAGCATAAGAGACAAGAATAATTTTTCTGATATGATAAAAGATATAACTGCCCTATCACATAGCTTTATCCACTTTTGTCTGCCAGATTAGCTGTAAAAGCAAAAACTACTTAAAAGAAAAAGCATTTTATAAGCTTTTTTACATTCTTCAGGCTTTTCTTCGAGAACAATATACATCTTCAGTAAATTCCTCATTCCATGTTGTGTTGGGCAACCATCTGCTTATCTGATAAGCTATGATGAATTTGGAATAATGCCACTTATTTAATTGGAATTTTAATTCAAATGGTAAGGCAATCTTGATTTTTGTATATATATTACTTGATTTTTGAATATATGTGTTAGGGACTCATCTGATGGTCTCTTTTTGTGTTTACTGGATACGTGTATGCGACATTTTTATTAATGGTAGAATATATCATAAATTCTAGCATTATTTTGCAAACTGCCCAGTCCTGTGTTGTAAAGGCAAGCATTAAAGCTCAGAAAATCCAGTAGTAGGTGGAGTCAGAAAGATCAGACTGGTATAACAAAGCACCTGGTGCCCTGGGAGTAGGAGAACAGCAATGTGCAGAGAAATGGTAACAGTGGGCTTGGCAGCATTGAGATCTCTGCTGTCACCCAGTGATCTTTCAGTACGGGGCAATCTTTTCCCATCAATGGACTGGCAGATAGGCTATACATTTACAGAGGGTGGATTTGTTCTGAAGTGATGCCAGCACTAGGTCTTTGTCTGTTTTGCTGGGTTTTTTTTAATCGATACAGTTCTGCGTAAGGATGCAATTAAGTCAGTCTAAGAATGCCTTTAGCACTGTTTTGCTCTCTAAGAGAACATGACTTATAGCCACATTATCATATAGTCTATCTACTTCAAAACTATGCAGAGTTCTTTAGCAAGCCTTGGAAATGGTGTGAACTCCAGTTATCAGCTTCTATTGCTACCTAAAACGTTAGTTTTGTGGCTTTTACAGTTGCACCCAGAATTTTGCCTTCCATTTTACTCAAGAAGTCAATCCCCTATGGGTATTTTGGGAGTAGAAAGCAAGTGTGTGAGTATGGATGCTGAAAAAGCTTCAGCAGAGAATTTCTTCAGCTCTCTGCAGCATTTTTGTGAGAGTTCTGTCTTTCTCATGCAAGTAACTCAAAACAGTGTTACCGTTTTGTAAACTTCTTGCAGCTGCAGGTTGTTTTGCAGAATTGGTATGGTTCTAACTAGAAAAACATTCAGAGATGGGTGTCTTAGAACTTGACCAATCCCCTTAAGGGGTGGATGGCAAAAAACCAATTACCTTATGCCATTTAATACACTTTTGCGAACCAACATATAAAAGCCTTCTGAGAGATCATTAAAGCGCTTCCATTGATCCCTGAGCCTGGACTTCGTGTCATTTCTCCACTCATCTGTGGGGAAAACAGCGACACGTGAGGAAGAATAGGGCAAGAAAACAGAGGTATGGTACCATGGCCCGTGGCATTTCCTTTATCAGAGCTTGTCTCCCCATCTCCGTGGTGTAGCAGAACATTCTTAACTTCTTAATGCTTGCAACAGGGAGCATTGCTCTTGCATTTGATCCTTTCTAGACATTCCTCTGAACCCAGGCTTGTGGACCTGTTTATGTGAAAGATGTGTGTAAATACACTGCTGTTGGCTTCAGAATCAGATTTTCTACTTGGTTTTCCATACCTGAAAGGAGCGAAAATACAAATCATTGCCTGAATCCACAAAAGAGCTATTTATACATGCCTAACTTTGTAGCAAGTGCACTCCAAGAATGTTAAGTGGGGTAAAATACTTAATCCCAACAAGGATTAGATAGACAAAATGCCTAGAGAATTTGAAACTCAAAGCAGCATGTCTATATCATGTACCGGATGCTTTTTAAAATTGCATTTTCTAAATGGAAGTGTCTAATCAACATGTCTACTTTGGATGCTTGGGTTTTTTTTTCTACATCTGGCATGATACACACAGTGAAAAAACTCCTCTTCCTCCTAGAGACCTTAAAAATTTACCAGTGGGACAAGAAATCCAGATGGAAATAGGTAGATGGAACAGTAAGAAGAAAATGTGGAAGGGCATCCTAGGACAAGGCATATTGTGTCCAATAGTTTTGTTTTGCTCTGTTTACATAAACTTTTCTAGTTCCAGATTCTGTTTTCAGGAAATTTTAATGCTTAATGTGATTATTTACAGATGAACTTTTATTTCATTTCACGCATTTTCTTTCTCTGGAAAGGTTTATAATGGAAAGCGCTGCTGTACTCCTTTTGAAATCCTGCTGCTTCAGACTTACTTTCCTCTTCCCATCTTGATGGAAGTATGAATGTGTCTCACTGAATGTTACTTAAATAGTAATTGATCTTTATACCTGTGAGCCCCCTTTCTGATAGCGACCACATTTAGGGCCATTGTGAAACCTTTTTGACCTGATTATGTGATTCCAATCAGTTCTGCACTGAACTGCCCAGAGTGCCAGCTGATAGAGTAGCCGTGGTTTAGAGGTCAATTCTCATGTCGTTGACAGCAGCTACACACAGGCAGGCAGAGGCTGGTTTGGCCCTTCATGATGAATTTGGGTTATTTCTTATTTTTCTCCTTCAACTTTCATCTTTTTGTTTGAGACTGTACCTGTTCCCAGATGCTTTTTATATTCAGTACAAGTTCTTGCTGCGATCATCTCACTCTGAATGTCTCTTGCTGAATGAGACTTCAGTAACAGCTATATCTTTTTATACTTTAAATGTGAATTTCAGCCTTGGTTAAGCAAGAAATTAATTCTGACCTGCCTTCTGTACCAAACCTGACAAATGAATGTCTATTAACTCTGGGTTATTAAACCCCCAAAAGCTTTTCTGCAACTTCTGGGAGCTGACCTGGAACTTCCTTTACAAAAGGGAGTGAAAAGAAAATCAGAAGCTGCAGAGGATTTTTGTGGCTTTTTAAATTTTTTTTTTTTTCTTGCAGGAGGAGTGTGAGTAGAGGGGAGTGCAGTATGTAAATATCAGAATATTTTGTCTTCTGGTTTATTTTTATTTCCTCAGGTTTCTGACAGAAGGACTTGCTACTGTCTCTATGTCAAAGTCAGTCCATGGTATTTGTTGCTGACTTTCTTTTTCTGTCCTGTTACTGGTAGGTTTTCAAGTTCTCCCAAAAGACAGGTTAGATAAACTGACAGTTTGCTGGTTGTGGGCAGTTTTCCCCTCAGGCTTGTGTTTAACACAGCACAGGGTTTTTTGTTGGTTGGTTGTTTGTTTGTTTTTTTTTTTTTTTCATGTCACTCTCTGCAGCTGGAATAATTTTCCATGTATATTTTATGTTTTTTAATGCTGGACATATATTTAAGAAAGCAAACAAACAAGCCCTCTTCCAAAGGTAAATAAATAGGTGTTCCAGACCCAAGACCTGCAACTGGACATTCTTGCCTGCTGGGCTCAGCACCCCCATGGGCGTGAGCACCTTCTTCTCCTCTAACTGGGCCTTTTGGCTGCATCTGCCTGTAACCAGCTCCTTGGTTTTTGTGAACTGATGGTCTGTCCTGCAGGTTCTTTCCTTCTACCCCTTTGCCTCTCCAGTATTGAAAGAGCTGCTGTGCTATTCTGAGTGTAACTGGAAGTACTATTTATTGTGTAGGCAGAGTAACCTACATCTAAGGTAGATGCATCCTCTACGGGCAAACTAATACAACAGTGATATTTAACAGATACCAAGATAATTGACTGATGCAATTAATTATAGACAGAAATAGGTAGAGACAAATAAAATATATACTTCAAATCTGTCAAGCATGTTTAACACTGAGATTACTCAGCAAAGCAGAGTGGGGATTGTTTTGGGGTGTTTGAGCAGTGCTAATCTGTATTATCTAGTTGCTATCTGTTTTATCTGTTTGCTATGCCTTTTACACAGAAATATTCACTTTGCTCTGTCTATGTTAAACATTTGGTTATCCCTACCTGATGCTGGCACAGTGTAAAACCTTCTGTATACAAGGTGAGATGGGTGTGCTGATTGAAGGCCTGAAGATTGACTGAGCTGGAGCATTCTCAAGGCTTCAAGAATGGTTTTTACTTGACGCGCTTTCCCGCAGGAGTTCACATTTGCTGTTTTATCTCTGGGAGTGAGCTTAGTGACAGACACACACTGAGAGCCAGGGAGAAATGCCATGGGAGCTGCTTAACAGCATTCAGATGCAGAGATGGCATTTGATTCCCAGGTTTCTTTGCTGCAGCCGCTTTATAAGAAATCTAAATCAGGAAACTCTACAGGGTATCAGGAAAGCAGACCTCTGATCTGTGTGCTCTCACCATTAAGAAACGAGTCCTGCTTCTGAAACAATGAACAAATCTAAAGGTTATTATTGAATAGCTCCTGTTTATTTTGGTGGAGTCTGTGAAGTGGCAGAATAGCAGATGTGTGGACACACCGCCGTGGGTGGTGGGGCCGCAAGAGTTCTCTGACAAGGTGCTAACAGGTTGCCTGACATACTCATTGTGGCTGCTTTCATTGAATGTAGGAATTGCGTTAGTCTAATTCCTACATGTTGCTCAGGTAAAATGTTCTGGATGTGTTTGAAAGCAAGTGCCAGTCTTTTGAAACGGTTCCCAGTACCTGCGTTATAGACATCAAATATTCTTTTAGAGATAGCAGAGCTTGAAATATTTCTTTTGCATTTTAGTTTTTATGCATACATTTAAATTTATATTTATAAATATCTGGAGGTAAGTGAAACTCGTTAGCAATCCTTTTTCATCCCCTTTAGATGCATAGAGCCTGAAAAATCTAAAATACCTTGTGAGTAGACATGCTAATGTTATGTTGAAACTTTGCCTCTTGTTCAATGGAAAGGTAATTTTTTTGTGATTCTTTTGGTGCAGTGAAATTAAGAAAGTCACCAGAAATAAACATAAAAGCAAATGACTAGATGGCAGAAGTGATAAAAATGTAAGCACTGCAGCTGTAAGATAACGTACTCCATGGTGTCAGAACTGTGAATTGGTGATGAAGTTTGAAGTAATTCCATTTTGCATAATATTTTGAAATTCTCATCTAACACAATTGATTTAAATGTGGACCCTTTGAGATACAAAGAATTAACCTCACCTTCCAGACAAGATGCTTAAGGTTAAAAATAATAGAAACATAAATCTTGTGTAAGTCTTATTAGAAAAGAAATATCTGCACTATCTGAGTTAGATTTCTTTCAAACAAAACTCCTATTCTGAAATGCTACCCTTCTGACAGTGTGACAAATTGCTGGAACAAATGCTAAATAGTTAAATGGACAAGTGATGGATGGCCTCATAAGCCTTGCAGGGCAGCCTGTGTAAGATACTAATTGGTTCTGTGGAACTGGTTTTGGTCAATAAATTCACTTGAGATATTTTTTTTGTGTGTGTTAGATATCTTTAAAGAATGCAGTGTTGTAGGTGACAAACCACTTGCAATGTATTAGGCCACCAACAACTTTATTTTGTCTGCTCTACCATCTACCTTCTTTCAAGGATATAACCTACTAAAAATCTATTATTGATGCATTGCTGTCTCTCAAATGCTTCTGAATTATGAGTTTATTTGGAAGCCTCCAGAATTTTCCGATGCTAAAAAATGTCCATGTTAAGTTTTCCACAGTGTTTGCAATTGCTTTTTTTTTTTTCCCCCCTTCCCCTGGAATAGATTCTGCCACCATTGCTCACTTTGAGCAATACTTTCTACTGCAGAGCCTAAATATTAGTGTAGTCCCTTTGTAAAAAATATTGCCTAGGTGAGTAAAGGCAATCAGACTCTGGACTTTGAGACCTGTGTTAGGAAGGAGCTGAGCCACCGATCCTTGGACTGAACTTGGAGATAAGGGAGTAGCTGCAGAGGGCTTTTCAGGATTCTGTCTTTGAGTCGAGGCTCTAGCTGCTCCTGTTGTGCAATTCCTGCACTTCCCTGGGCTCTCCTGGCTGAGCCGTGGCATGGCCAGGGCCGTTCACGGCGGTGTCTGTGCATACCCAGAGCAGCCCCGTCCCGGCAGGGGTTGCAGGCTGAGCTGCAGGGTACCCCTGAGCTCCAGAGGGCTGGGGTGCCAGGAGGAGGCTTTGCACACTGTGGTGGCTGAGCCACAGCCCCACAAGGCCGGCGCCTCAGCCTGGCTCTGCATCCCTGCTCGGCTCCGTTCACGCTGTGGCAGGGCTGGGAAGCAGGGCGCTGGCTGGGGAGAGGAACACAGGCAAGACCCCAGCTCTTTCACTGCTCCAAAGTCGAAGAGAAGCTCGTTGCTATTGTTCTGGTCCTGGGTAGATCAGCTGAAGGGTTGAAAGGGCTCACCCCATTGTTTCCCAGCGATTAGTGGGTGGTTTTTGACAGCTCCTGACTGCTGCTACCCCTGTGTGAGACAGCAGCTCTGCTCTGCACAGCATTGCACAGCCCATCCTGGGACCTGCTGCCTTGACATCATCTCCAGGCATTGAAAAGACAAGCCCTGAAGCAATTGCCTTTCAAGTCCTTCAGTCCTTTGTTGAATTTGGCCCAAAGTGATTTCAGTGGAAATAGGAGATGTAGTTTGTTCTTGGTTTCTTTTGGTTTGGGTTCTGTTTTTTTTTATTGCTTTTTTTTCCCCTCTCAGGTTGGTTTATTTGTTTGTTGGGTGGCTTTTTTTTCTTTTTTTAAAATTTTCATTAGGGCTAAGCAGAATTTTTTTTTAATGTACATAAAAAAACCCAAAGAGAACCAAAGCCAGCCTCAATAAGCAAGCCAGGGAAGCAGAAGGATTGAGAGAGTTTCACAGTTTTTTCCAGATAGCAATTTCCTGTTTTATAAAGTAGAATTGATTAATTCTAAAAACAGCAGGATTTAGAAGGCTAATCTTTGAGATAAAGGAAAAATCTGAAATTAATTTAGAATTTAAATAATTCTAAACTTAAACATACCTTATGTCTTTATTAGCTTTGACTTCTTGTGCATGCTCACATATATGAGGTGTTTCGTTATTAAACTCTATATTTCAGCTGCTGTATATTTAAACCAAATTTGACTGCTAACACTTACTAGCTATGTTAGCAGCAACCAAGATGTTTCCGGAAGGATCTGTAAGTCTAATATAAATAAACTTCGAGAAAACTTTCCAGGAACTAAAAGGTGTGCAACTGCTTTAATATATTTTCAGTTCAGTGCAGTGTAGTCGAGTCTTGTAGAATGCATATGCAACTGCAAGGCAAATGTGTTACTTTGGGAGACTATGAAGATAAGGCTCCATAGGCTCCTTGTTAAGTTTTTGGGAGAGGTAGATGTCTCAAGGAGAACTTGCTGCATGTGACATACAACCCAGCCCTGGCTGCCCAGTACAAGAAAAACATGATTTGTCCTTGTGGAAAAGTACATTTGAGTAATCATGTGACAGCAAGACTAATAGTTTTTTCCTTAAATCCTAATATAGGGTTAGATTTTATGGCCAAGCAACCCCCAAAACAGGCGGAGTGAAACTTAATTTTGTATAAATTATCTGTATAGTAGCTTTCTTGTGCAGGTTAGTTGATTGAGGTATGCAGCAAGCTGAACATATATGTTGTTGATCCAAACAAGCAAGAGCTGAATTAGAGGAGTTCAGAGCTGTCCTGTTAGGGAAGTCTGCTGGGTGTGTAGCCATCTGAGAATCAAGAGATAAATATAATATATATTTTCTTACATTTAATCAGATTCTGTGGCTCCACAGAAAAGACTCACAGGTCCCACTGGAGCAAATTTATAATGAATATTTTTAGTTAATTAATACAAAGGATTGTGACTATACTCAAAACAGAACAAACAAGTGTTATGCAATATCTGATATGCTGAACTCTATTTATTCTTGTGTAAAAGCCCAAGGCTCACTTAGGATATTGAGCAGTAAAGTTTAACTACTGAATCCGCCAAAGATGGTAGACTAGAAATTTTCTGTGCAACCAAGATAATTTTTATTAAATCATTTAACCTTTTTTTTTTTAAGGTTAATTTTGAACTTAAGACTGTACATTTTGTATTCTGTAATACAAAAAATGCTGCTACAGCTATCTGCAAATGAGGCTGTGCCAAGCAAAGAGACCTTGCAGCACAGAGTACTCCAGTTAGTGGTCACCAGACCATAGATTAATTGTTGTCAAGCAGAATTTCAGGCATAAATACCAACATTCTTTTGCTTATAAATCAACTGGAAATGAGGGTCTTATGCCCATCGGGATATTGGAAATTGGAAGGGTAAACTGTACCTTGGGTACAGTTGACAAGGGAACTGCTCTAAAATCTTCTCTCATTTTCCAAAGTTTCCCAGCTAGACTTGAACTTCAAAACTTAAGTGGCTTTAAATTAAGAGTTTAATTCCAAATAGCTTATGAAACAAACACATAGATGATGAGCTGATATGTTTGTCACAATTGTATATTTAGGAAGCCATGTGTTATTAAGTGTTGTGTCACATCTGTGGGAGACACTGCAGCTGTTCATAACTTTGTAAGAAATCTGCTGACCCGCTGGATTCCTTAACAGTTTCAAGTTATTGCTTAACCTTTCTAAAAGAATTTTTTTTTTAAAGTTTATGAAAGTATCTCTTTTCAGAAAACCCGAGTGTGTGATGTTAGAAGAGAAAGTAAAGAGATGGAAAGAATAAAACTGCTGAATGTCAAACTCGCAAGGACCTACTGAAATTCAGGACAAAATCCAAATTCACGTAATTTCTTAAGTTACCATCTGTTCTGTTCACAAGTATCTTTTATATACTATAAATATACCATACTGTAACAGCTTCCCAGCTGTGAAGAACCCATTTACCTGACTATTCTTGTAATCCCTCCATAAAACTTTGGCTTTGAAGTTGGCCATCTGCCTAGATGCCAGTGCAATAGGCATTAATAAAATATAATATAAAGAATAAATTAAAGCATCTGCTAAAATTAATATGAAAAGGTTCTATTTGACATAGCAGGAAATACAATAGCATGGAGAAACTGAGCAGTCTGAATTGGAAATCATAATTTTGAGGTATGGAGGTAATGAAGGAGGCACCTGGGAGCTGGTCTAGCAAGTGCTTGCATGCATAGAGTGTTCAACCATAAGCCTGTGAGTAACCCCATTCATGGCTTACTTGCACATAAACCCACCACTAAATGTGTTATTTGACAGAAACAGTTTTTACATCCTGCTACAGCGATAGAGTTATGGAAGATTCATTTTACTGTTGAGGATAACCCTTAGCAGGTGCAGCTTTATTGGAGAGGTAAGGCTGTGTTTCCCTCTTTATCACCACTGTGCTCTGTGTATCTGCTGGGCTGCAGTTCAGAACTGTAACCACACAGCCCCCAGAGCTCAGTCTGGGCTGCATTGACTCCTCCTGACAGAGAAGCTAAAGGGCAGGATTCTATAAGCACCTGCCTCCTGCCAGGCCCAAGTGATGGATTTCCTGCAGGCAGAGAGTTTGCAGAACGGGAGTGTGCCATACTTTTCATACAGGCAGCAGATAGTCTCTACTCGTTGCTTATGCTGATCCAGCAACAGGAGCCTGGCTTGGGCTAAGCATGGAGAAAATTAGGGAGGTGATCAGTGCAAGTACACCTTGCTAGTTACAGCTGGGGAAACAAGAGACAACCTGGGAGGTTCGAGCTGGATATTAGAAAAAGCTTCCTTGTGAGAAGGGTGTACAGCACCAGGAGAGATTGTGGTGTGTTTCTTCATCCTTAGAAGTTTTTGGGACTTGTTTAGCCAACACTGGGGCCGGAAACTTCTGGAAATGTGTTCCAACTGTCTTGCTTGAGACAATCCTTTTTCAGAACAAACCTCTCTCTCTAGCAGAGTTCTGGACCAGGCACTTAAGAAAAAGCAAAAGATGAGACATGCGTATTTGTTCTCAATATTCTTCTGTCATCTGGCAACAATGGGATGGGCGTTTTCCAAATAGGTGTTTTCTTTGTATTGGTTTAATAAGTATGAAAAAGTTTGGTTGAGACACTTTAAGGTTTTTATTTTAGTCTAGTAATTATTTCAGTTCTGAGATATAACAGAATTGACTTCGTTTTAGAAAGAGTTTTGGTTTTGATGTTTAATGACAGGGTATTTTTATGAGAAAAATGTTAAGAATTTAATTACATTTTTGTGGCACACTGTGTCAGCTCTGCCTTCCTGCTACTTTGTGGGTAGACAGGAAAAGATGTTCAAATTCCTGTTTGTTAGTCAGTCACTTGAATTCTTCTACACTGTCTCTTGGACCTGTGTGCTCAATCTCATAAATTGTCTTGCTCAGGAAAAACAATCTTCACTTTCTTGATCAGCTGCATAGTCTGTGCCTCAGTAACTGAAATAAAACCAGGTTGCTGTTATATAATTTCTAGCATTAAAAATGGGCAGCTCTGATTCAGCCCCTTCTGAGGCTTAGCTGGGGTTTTAAGGCTTGTAGCACGTTCCCCGAGCAGTGTTGCCAGCCCTGTATCATTTGTGTGTCTCCTCCTGTATCGTGTGTTTTTAAACTGGCCACCGGTTCTAGGTTTGTCTCCAGCATGTCTCAATATCGGAGTCTGTTTCATTACATTATTTTAGAAGTCTGCTGTGATTATTGCCTAATCACTTTGCACTCATTTCTTGGCCTTCTGGAAACAGAGATTAACCTTCTGTGGCATTTCTGGTCTAGCTAGCCACGGAATATGAATCACTTCTGCTGCTGGTAACAGGCTTTGAATTTTGTGAAGTTTGCCATCGGTGCCATGCCCAGCTTGTTGCCATTGTCTCCAGCAGAGATTTCCATGGCACAAACACAGTGTCCTGTGCAGCAGCAGAGGCTCTGTGACAAACGCTGCAGTCCCTCGGGTGCACTGAGCCCCTTGCTCTGGGCAGCTGCACATCCCCCTCAGCACAGAGCTGGAGGGCCTGGCTGGGCAGGGCACAGCAGCCGCCTCTGCTGGGCTCTGCCCGCAGCTAATTTCACCTGGGGGCTGCTGCCAGGCCACCTCCTGAAGCATCTGGGACACTGGGGGAGAGGGCCCTGCTCATGCTTTGCTTTTCTTGCTGGCTGCTCATTCTCAGACCTCTGGCTTTTCCTCTTATGCAGCAGTATGTGAAAAGTATCTCAAGGGTTTCTCTGTGTGTATCAAATCTAAAAAGAATACATCATGCCTCTAATTATGATCTGAAGGTTTCTTTTCATTTGCTTTTATCTGTGCATTTTCTTACCATCTCCTTATCCGTTGAAAACAAGCTAGGTCCCTCGGAGATGAGCAGACTATTTCATGTAGGAAACACCAGTTGTGTATATTCAGTTCTAATTCTAGATATTGAGAACCTAATCAGTTCTTTACAAAAGGCAGATGGGAACTTGGTGGATACTCTGCTTACACATATCCAATTAGAAGCATACCTTAGGACTATCAGACATGTAGGTACATGTGGACATACACAGACACACACACTTATTTTTTTTAATTCTTCCCTTTTCAGCAGCCTACTTACGTGCTTGGTATCGTCATGGTGAAAGGTTCATAGAGAAATCTTGATGAAGACCAAGAGTGGAGACAGATAGTGGAAAAAAGAAAAAAAAACAAAACCAAAATATTAAAGAAAACTGATCCAAGAAGCTGAAGACTCATATGTAAAATAGGAAAGACCACTGTAAAAAGCAGCTATTTTCTTAATTTTTTTTATTCTATGGATAACTTTAAAACTTATTAGGAGAGTATTCAGGTGTGTACAGGGAGTCTTTTACCTCAGATAACATAACTTTTACTATCATTGTATGTTGCAGTGGCACTCAGTACCACTGCACTAGCTAAGGATCTGTGAGGAGTGTTTCTGTTATAAATCTGGAAGATTATATCTATGTCTTCCCATATTGCATCATCCTGAAACCTGACAAGTTGTCAGTGGAGAGGCAATTATTTCTACCAAAACATGGAGAACATAACTTACATTTCTAAGGTATGTAGCAATATGAAATCCATGAAAATATATGGACTTAGGAGAAAGTGATGAGGTTGTTGGGATTTTTTGCTTTATTTTGCCCCAACTATAAAATTTGCATGTTGAAATTATAAAAGTGATCTTTTTCTTGCTGGTAGTTGACAATGAGGAAAATTGCATTTTCAGTTTTCAAGGGTGAGGGAGAGGGAATGACACAGCTGACGCCTTGAGAGAGATGGAAAAAACCCCAAAACCAAAACAGTGGGGCTGGCCAGAAAATACTGTTCTATCCTATGAAAGAGCGATAGTATTATTTCCAGTTTGCAGATTGTTGTTGATTTGGAGAGCAGCTGGTGTTAGAGGAAGAGGCTGCGTTTCCCAGCAATGACTCAGTGGATCTCAGGAGCAGCAGGGAGAGCCGGGTGCGAGCCGAGCCAGGAGTGGCTGTCAGGGCTGGGACACCAAGGCTGTTAGCAGGATGTAGCTTGTTATTTTTACTTTGCAAACTGCCCAAAAAAGTGGACGTTTTGGAAGGGTAGACAAAGACTAGGGAGCCATGGGAGCAGAGACCATGTTTGGAGGGGCAAAGGGAGTCTGTGAAAAAGAGTGAAGGTGCCCTTCAAGTTATCTGATAATGTGGCAGCTTAAAGCAGCACAATGTGTCATCAGTGGAATGTAGAGAAGCAGTGGTATGAACAGAGTAACCAGCTGAGAGTAAGTGAACTGCAAGTTCAAAAATTCAGATTACCCTGTATTTCAGGATACTTGTTTATGTGAAGAAACCCAAGTGGCCTTGGAAAAGTTAGCAATTTTTAGTTCCTTATTGTGAATTAGCTTCAGCAATGCTGATTACTGAGAATGGATGAAACAGTTTTTGTATTAAAAGTCTTCAAGGTAAAAAAATTCTTTCTCTCTCCCTTGCTGCGAAATTTGAAATTGAATTTTAACCTTTCCTATCTGCTTCCTTAAAAAATTGAGGAAATGAATCTGGATTATGTCCCAGCAGTGCGCTTACTTGGAAAGATGTGGGAGTTTGAGTCACATTACCATAGTGGAGGTGTTCTTTCTTTGCAGACCTCTGCTGAGTGACTAAGTCTGATTCTTAGGACATGGAAGAGCCAAGTTCAGTTCTCTGCTCTATTATTCTTCTGTGTCTCCTATGGCCTTACACATCTTGCCTTAACATTGGGCTCTGCCTCAGTAATCCTGTTCTAACAGTTTTGCTTAATGTTGGTCAATGAAGTAGAAATTTGAGAGCTGGAGACAGCAACTAAATTGTTCTTGTCTCATGTAACTACAGAGGGCCCCAGAGCAACTGGCCAGCATGGCAAGTAATTTCTAGTGTTCTGAGAAATATTCTGGTTTTAATCAGAAATATTCTGTATACTTGCCCAGTTATATGTTGGGATTTTGGTAGTTTTCAGAGATACATTTAGGTTTCAAATAGCTCAATCAGTATTTTTTTTAGGACCCTAAATAGAAATTGCAACTACTAACACACAACTCCTCAGAGAACATTTGAAGGAACTTGTGAAATTTGTTTTCTTTCTTAAATCAGAAGAATTAAACAGAAACATGAATCAGTAAGAAAAAGTCGTTATTTATGGATAGAGCCTTTATTTTTCACAATCAGATATGACTTATGATTCACATCATCATACTGCTGAAATGCATGAGACAGTGAAAGCAGACACCACGTGGTCTCTGCTGAGTGGATGGGAAGCAGAAGCAGTTTGGGGGTGACAGATTGCAGAGCCATGGTGGTGAGGTCAGGATCATCCCTGCTGCATGGGCTATTGTATCTGTGCATGTCTTGAAATCATGAAACCGTTTTCTCTGGTTCCTCTACCTTGTTCCATCAGCATTATTTCCCTGAAGAAGAGTGGTCAGCTGCTTAACAGAATGAGGGGACACACTGTGAAATTATGAAGTCATGTCTCAGAGCGGTTGCTGGGATTTGTGGGGTCCTGGGGAAGGTGCACAAGTACATTCATCCAAGGAGGTGCAGACTCATTCGGGGGGTTGATGAATATGACAGCTGACACTTGTTTGCTTAACAGCTGGGACCTTCTTTGCTAGCTTCATCACCAGTGGCGAAGTGTTTCATACATGTGCCATGTAGTATAAACACCAGATTGCCTCCCTGCCTGCCAAATTCCCCGGACACTGGTGCCTGTGAAGTTGCTCTGAGTGCACTGAGCAATGGTGATGGCATTTGCTATGTTAACGTTTGTTCATGGGGCGTGAACACGCTGAAACAAGAGTGGTGCATTAACAGCTCAGTGTCACAGTGAGGTTGCTGCTGTTAGCATGATCTCACACCCTGCAGAAAGTAACACTGATCTCAATAGCACTTAAAAGAGAGCCCGTCCTAATTAGTGAGGATGTTAGCCTCCTCCTTGGGGGATGGCTGAGGGCCACCAGGACTCCTTCTCATGACATGACCACATCTAGTAGGAAGGAAAGAAAAATAATTGCTAAATTTTCAATTTTGTGGCTATTAAGAGCTTTTGTATACCTGGCAGTTAAGCCACTCGTATCATGGATCTGCTCCATGTTTCCCATTGATCCATTTCCTGCAATTGCCAGATCAGCAGACTATGGCCACGCTGAGATCTTCTGACTGCATGAACTGTTTTTTGATTTCCATTTTTTTGTAATTAGCTCTTAAACTCAGTAGCCTTCCAGGATTGCCTCTTGCCATTCCTGTATTAGTTCCAAAAAACCTTGCTTTTGCACACCTTTTCTGCCATTTTCTCCGAGGTTAACATTTGTCAGCAGTTCTTACTTTTGTAGAGAGTTATTATGTGTTGTATGCAATTGCACTCTTGTAGGTAGAATTACCTCCCCTTTCACTTCAACATTGCTTTATACTCCTGGGCTACCTGACAATCCAAAAGAAGTAATTAT
This sequence comes from Lycocorax pyrrhopterus obiensis, assembly GCA_014706295.1. NCBI lineage: Eukaryota > Metazoa > Chordata > Aves > Passeriformes > Paradisaeidae > Lycocorax > Lycocorax pyrrhopterus. The sequence continues at coordinate 20,860,340 of JACSVZ010000013.1, read as the reverse complement.
CAGAATTAAGAGCTCATCCGCAAATCCTTTTGTGTTTTCTCTTTTGTGAAATGCCTCCTGACAATAAAGTTGAATTCACATCATAATTTGAGTTTAAAATACCAAATAGATGTTCCTAAAATTAAAATGGCTGTTGGAAAACATATTCTCTTCCTGTAATTCCCAGCAGCGAAAATCTGAGAGTGAGAAAAAAGAGGAAGGGGGAAGGCTGCAAATCTGTAGCGGTAGAAAAAAAGGATGCACAGCAGAAGTTTGCACTCTTTCCATTTTTGTGTGCTAACACTTCTGATTTGAACAGTTAGTTGCTCTTGTACCCTTAACTCTTTGGCAGCCATTGCTTTTAGGTGTCTATTGCAATGGGGAAAATCCATTGCTTAGTATAAAAGGAGTGAGTGAAATACTTTATTGCCTTTTATTACTGGTCTCTTTCTATACATAGAAAGGTATGCAAGTTACCTTGCTGAAAAATCTCTCTCACAGTGGCTTCTCAGGCTGAGCAGCAACTTCTAAAAAGTGACTATGTCCCTATGATACCTGCTTTCTGAACAAGGCTCCTGCAGGATAGACATCAAGTTATTGACTTTGAGAGGAAGCTGGTAAGATGGGAACATTTTCAGTCTGTTATTCTTGTATAGCTAGACAGAGCAAGAACATGAGCTGGGTACTGGTCAGAGACATTAAGTAAAAAAAAAAAATTATTAATGCTGTTGCTTACACCCAGTGAAATCATACAGTCTTGCCTTGAGATGCACAAAGTTTTTCTACAGATTATTTTATGTCCAGGAATCTTAATATGTTTTCAGGCCAGATTTAAATGTTTTACACTGGGATGGTGATGGTGAATGCAGCTTTGGCTCCAAGTATCAGACTTTATCTTATATTTATAAAAATCTGGAGAAAAAAAAACCAGTAAAAAGAAATCCCCTTATTTTTATGATAGCAAACAGAGCAAATCAGAAAAAAACCCCACCTATTTCATATTGTCTTTTCCTGGATTTCTGTTTTATTGTAAATCACTATTTTTAAATAGGCAACATGTATGACAGTATTCCATAGAGATGTCAGTGGCTGCATGTGTGAGTGATCTGTAAGAGAAATCCATGTTTAGTGTTTGGTTGAACTCTTAGATCTTAGTAAGTTGTCTTCAATTTGTGAACTTGTCTTCCATCTGTGTAGTGCATGGAGACAGACAGCAGCCTACGGAGCCAAATGGGAATTTCACTGCTGTGAGGAGTCCCTGACATGCTGATTCTTGCACTGCCTCATTGGCAAGACTGTGAGGAAGATACATGTCCAATGTAAGAAAAAACAGATTATGACATGCATTGGGCTGTAAGTGATATAGTTTGCATAAGTTCTGAGTGAGTTTAAAAAAAAAATCCCAAAATAGGAACACATAACTGGCTCTTACATAGCTTCTTACTTTGTGATGCACATTTAGCTCAGCTGAGGAACAGGCATACAGCAGTGAAACTTCTCACTGTAGACCTGGTTTATCATCTCAGACTCTCCACAAAGGACAACTTGGAAGTAGAGACACATTTGTGCATATGTTTACAGGTCACAGACTGCTTTCTCCTCAGGTATGTTCTACAGGAATGATGGCACAATTAACAGAATTGGTATGCTTTCCTTTTGGACATTTCATGTTCCTAATGAAATGTGCTACTTTTAGAGTAACTAAATTGCTTCTTCAGCATATTTGTGATGTTTAGGGATAGCCAAGACTTATAAAGGTTTTGAATGCAGAAATACACATTTTGTTGACTGTTTTTCTTTTGCTAGTGTTGCAGGTTGGTTTTGACATCATGGGACAGAAGTTATTACTCAATTTGGTCCAAAAGCTGATGCAAGATGTGGGGTTTATGAAAGTTCTTCTTTTCTGTGTGTGCTTAGGAAAGCAGTGGGGAAGGAGGGAGTGATGGGGGGACCAGAAACCTGTGTGCACCCATTTTTATACCATTTTTACCCAGAATAAGTCTTTTACTGCCTTGTAAAATCAAATAATTATACTGGGTTTGAACATATAAAGTGTCCATTGCAGCACATATAGAGATTACTTGTGAGCAATGCACACCAGGTGGCTAAGAAAAGCAAACCTGTGTAAGCTGATGTAAATTCAGTTAACAATGGTTCATATTTTGAGTGAAAAAATTTCAGAGGTCTGCAGACTCCCTGGACTAGTCTGTTGCCTGGGAAACTGCACTTCGTAAATTAGGGTAAGGGGAAGACATGGTTATTAGATATGTATTTTTTATAATTATTGCTGTTTTTTTCACAATAAACATCCAAGCCAGGACTATGCAATGGTCTTGATCAGCCTTTTCGTGTTTGTACAGCACTGATAATAAGGTTGGGACATTTTATTGTAAGCAGTGCATGGTTGCATTGGAGGTTAAATATTAAGCAAAAAATAGGTTTTTTTCAAGTCTATCAACGTATGTGTTGTAGATGTAGAATTTCTTCCTCTTGTTATTGATGACTTGCTGTGTCTACCTTACATGCAGAATGGACTGCTGGAGGAATGGTTGAATCCCTTGTTCCCAAACCTGGTATAATTGAAAAAGCCAAGAGAGAATAAGGATTGTCTGAACTCTTATAGCTCTAATAATTTCTTATCCTGTAGGTGTCCCCTCTTTTCTTAGCACTTGTACTTTTCAAGAGCATGCGCTTAAATTTTTATAAGGGAGATATAGAAAGATTTACTTAATATGTGGTAAAGCACAGAGCATCGACTTTTGAAATTGATAAAATAGAGCACTTGGACTGGCCACTCCAGACACTGAAGCTTGATTTGCATACTTTTTCAAATGGGGGTTTGAAATATACCAAGAGCATAAGAGTGTAAGCACATCATTTTTGACCTCCTCTGAAAAGAAGTAGTAAGCAAGATCATGCTAAAATACTAAACAGTGCCTCCTGCTCTGGCTACCCCGTACAACCAAACCAAATTGGTTTTGCACCCCTTAGGCGATGCTAAGTGGAACCTGGTTTTCATTGAGAGAATGGAGAAAATTAAGGTGAATATTCATCTTGCTTGAAACTAGATACTCATAGAGAGATGTTGAAAGCTCAAGTCAAAATGAGTTTCAGAGAACTTCTTCCTTCGGCAAGTGCCTCATGAGGTACTTCTTCCAAAATATAACTGTAAGAATGTCTTTTAGAAGAGCAGCCGTGCTGCTGTCTGGACAACAATTGCAGCACATGCTCCCAGTGACCATTTCCAGGTCTGGTCTTCCAAGGAGTGCTGTGCATGATCAGACCAGCTTTTCGTGTCTGCTGTCCCTTTCTTGGCTTTGGCACATGGCTGCTGGCACTCTGGGTTTCCTTGCACCTGGGATAGATCCCTCAGAGGCCACACCTGCCTGCTGGGTTGTGAGGTCCTGTTTTGTGCTGAGCACTGGCTTTGCTCTCTGCCCTCTCAAGAGAGAGCTGCAGGTTGCCCAAAAGCTATTTTTTGCGTCTGGTCTCTCCACATCTCGTCTTGCTGGGCTTTTGCTTTTAGACGCAAAACAAATTCTTTGGCTCAGAAGGAAATATCTTTAAAATTGAGTCTTGACATTTGGTTTGGAATGGCAGGAAGATAAACTCTTGTTTTTATATCACTGCATGCGCAGCAGGAGTCCTACTCCAACAAGTTTCTATGAAGAAACTCACTGAAAAACTAATGGCTTTTCTGGTAGTAAATCCATTCTTTTCCTGGGGTTAAGACATTCAGTAACTGTGGGTACAGATCCCTCTGTCAGGGATTTCCAGACATGGTCTCTCCCTAAGTGTCAAGATGCTATTAGAGAATGAATGCTTCAGTCCATAGTAAAGATTATTTTCCAAGTCGAATGAAATTGTGGAATTGAGGAGTTGACATTGGCATAATCTCCAAACTGTCACACTTGTGTACAAAAACTAATCACACAGGACACACTGCAGTCTTCTGGACTGGCAGAGTTTATTTTTAACTCTGTAACTGAGGTAAGTCGGGGAAATTTGGTATTCATTGCCACTCAGCTTCCTCCTCAAGTCCCTGGTGGTAAAGATCTATTTCTCTTGGTTGTTATTGTGCTATATTTACTTACATTCTCTATAGATACTCTTTATTAATTTTTTTTTTCTAAAACAATTTTTTTCCTACATTCAGGAAAGTTATGTTATAAAAATCATGAGACTCTATTTTGCTAGATAAGTGTTGAACCTGGACTGTTCCTTCCAGTTCTACCAGTGGCTTAGATTGTTCCCCCCAAGAACTTCAGTAATGTGACTAATCTGTTACATATAGTTTGTTCTGTCATGTTTTCTCTGTGGGAAAATTCTATCAACATTGCAATGCTTTTCTGTGACAAGATGCTGTTATGTTTGTGAGGGCTTGTTATTTATGGGTGTGTTAGGAAAGGTGCCTTGGAGAAGAGAGCTGGCTTGCTTCCTCTGTTGTTCTGGAATTTCATTTCACTTCAGGACTATTATTATCCTCTTAGGAACCTCACTGCTACCCCAGTGATCTTTGTTACTGAGCACAGTTACTGACATGACCAAATACAGTTTGTTCTTCTAGAGGTACTTTCAAAATGTGTTTTAAGTTGATGGTCCAATGGGTGTTTTCAAGATAAGATCTGACAACTTTTGGATAGTTTGGTGTTTCTGTAGATCTTTGCTGTAACACTGTCCACAATAGCTTGGGGACAATAATAAGTTAAGCTACTTATTAGAAGTGGCTTCAGCAAACTCCAGATAGATCAGCATAATCCTTTGAATACGTCAAAACCATTTGTGAGAAGTTCCACATTAAATTTGACTTCAGGTGCCATGTTTGGTTTTGAAACCTGTATTCTAGCTTTTGAGACAGTTATATTACAAATTTTCCTCATCTTTGATGATAACACGTAAAACAAAACTGTTTCTTGCCTTTACACACAAAAAAAGATCCTTTAGAGATAAATGTGACTCAAATATTGACAGTTTCATAAACTACAAGTTGTAGGCAGCTTTCTTGTTCACAGTGTCATTCGTTTTAAACATAATCTTGATTTATGATGAATTTCAGAACTGCTTTAAAGCTTTGTTTTCTAGTACCATGATGTTTTCTCTTAAGCCTTTGTAACCGTGCATCTCTGGACTGGAATAGACATTATTCCACCTTGCTTAATCTCTTTATATCCAATTACTAATTCTATAATGTGTTTATGATGGGGCAGATGTCTCTAGGAAATTTTTTTCTCTGAAAAAATGCAATATATTGTGCTTCTAAAGAAAAAGATTTGAAGGCCTGAGGAAAACAAACACCTCATAAATGATTACTAGGAGCACATGTAGAGTAACCATAGGGCTGTGAGTTGGCCACGCTTTTGGGGAAATGAAAATTTTAACAAGAAAATATGCTGAAGGAGAATACAGGAATATCTTGTGTCTCCTAAATTCTGAATGAAAAAAGTAAACACCTTATTAAAAAACTCAGTATATCTATCAGCCAGCTGAATTGCTTTCTGGAAACACATTAATTCTGGGCTATGTAAGCAGTGGTTATTAGTGTTCATAGTCAGTTTTATCCAAGAGGTGTATTCTCCAGCAGGTCTATACCAATAAAACTCTGCCTTAACTAGGTTTTACATTTTGCTTATACATGTCCATCTGCTTGGAGTGTCTCAGCTCTTGTTCCTAAAATGATTATCAGAATACCCTGTTTTTCACCTCTGGTTTTTTGGAGTATCATAATTTATTCCTTAAAGAAGCAAGGGTTGAATCTACCTCAGTCTCAATCAGGGTCAAACGTTAGCATGTACTCAACTGAAAACTCATTTATTATCTTGATTTAATTGTAGAAATGGAACAATGGAACAATGCATTCTATTCACTATTCTAAATAATTCAAGTGACTTTATTCAGATTCCTAAGAAGTGACTGTCAGCAGTGTGGGATTTGAAATAGCAAGTATTGCTTTATGCTTAACAAAACACGGATAACTGACAGCCCCTTCAAACAGGGAATGGTTCATTTTATGATGCAAAACAGATAGCTTGGTTGGGAATAATATTGTGTATCTATATTCAGGATTAAATCCCAGGCAGAAAGCACAGGCAGATGAAAAAAATCATATTGCTAGTCTCCTTTTTTCCTGCAGTAAAACTGAATATCTCACAGCCCTCAGGAGAGTAAGGCAAGTGGCTGGTTAATGCATTGGCTGTGTTTGATGTACCTTATAACTATTTTTGAACTTTCAACTCCCTTTTTTAAACATGACCAGATGGTTACTGTGATGGAATAGCTTTTCCCAGTAAGAATCTTGTGACAGGAGATGTACATGTTAGAGAACGGTGTCCCTTCAACATAGGTAAGCAATATTTCTGACATCATTGATAACCAAAATGCTCAAGAGCTAGGCAGTCTTCTTCAGCAAAGACTGCCTTCATCCCTTTCATCATTACTGGAAAGGCTTGGTTTCAAGGGGTTTGTTTTTTAATTTATTTGTTTAAAGTTTGGCACGCACATTTTGAGAAGCTGAAATTTGCTTTCTTAGAACTTATGGTCCGTGGAGCTGACTCTGGTAGCCAAAGCAATCAGGTGGTGCTCAGGAGCCCATTAGCCCAGCTCTTTGCTACCGCGCTGTGTCACAATGGCGAGTCCTTCAGCAGCTGCCATTTGTAAACCTGCCAGCATCTTAGTGCGTGAAACGTCAGGGAAACATTTCTGGGGATGCTGCCAAAGGGAGCGGCTCCGTGCGCCTGGCCCTTTTCCTCCTCTCTGCATGGCGCTTTCTGGGATCGGTGCTGGAGATCAGCCCGAGCGATGCACGCGGATCTCCGCCAGCCGTGGATGGAGGCGCACGTGGAGGGCAGATGCGTGTGGTGCAGCGTTTTGCCCGTCATCCTTCTGGGCTGCCACGCTCATTATCCAACTGATCCAGCAACCACTTAACATATGAGCCCTCCTGAAAGGAACTGTTAAACCGATAGGTTGGGTGAACTCCCACTGACGTTACACAGAAAATGCTTTGAAAAACATTTCAGAGCCCCAATGAGTTAAAAAGCAATTTATGCATTTTGAAAGCTGCTTTGAAAGGGAATATGATATTTTTATATTCTTTGGGGGAAAACTTATGCTTAAAGAGATGTTTCAACTTGTAGCAGGCAGGAGGAGAGCAGGTGGCAGCTTTGGGTGCCTGGGCACAGCTCTTCTTGGTGATGAGAGCTCTTTTGCTGGCAGGTGAAGGGGCTTCTGCCTTGAGCTGTCCCAGAGGTGCTCTCGGTTCACTGTGGTTGGTCACATTAAGGTTTGCTTGGTTTAAAGTGTAATTATTCAAAGCCACAGTCAAATACGATCCCTTCAATCAACTGTTTTATTAGATTGCAGAAACCCAAAGTTCATAGAACCACAGAATAATTTACGGTGGAAGGGTCTCTGGAGGTCACCTGATTCATTTTCTAGTCAGATTCTGAATATCTCCAAAGATGGGTACTTCACAATGCCTCAGGTCTTTTCCATTGCTTACCTTATTGTGAAAATTTTATTTAAACCACAGGTGCATTACCACAAAGGTGCAGCATTCCCATATTTATCCGTCCTTGTGCCCTTCTCTGTCAGGCAAAGTAGGAAAGCTAATAGGGGGTAAAGGAGCCTTGAAATGTGACTTTAACTTGGACTCAGGAGGATATTAGATCTTATATCAGAACAGATTATTTCTTATTTCATGTAGTCCCCCAATAGGCTTTTGAATTTTCCTGTTTAAACCTCTGTAAGTGAATCTCTAATAGCTGCATCAAGATTCCTAAATACTCCATGAAAAAAATCAATATCTACTCTTCATTGGAGGGGAAAAAGAAAGGGTATTTTTGGGGGGGTCACATGTCTTAGAAAAAATATGCAAAATCCTTCAAGGCTCTTGCTTGTGGGTGACTTTTGTCTGTTTTGGCTGGTGGTCTTATTTTCCTATTTTTCTATCTAATCCCTAAGGAAACTTCACAGTAACTGTGATCCTGGACACTCTGTGCTTAATAGCTAGTGTAAAACCCTGATGAGAATGTAGAGTAAAATCTGTGTAATCACTCATACAAAGGACACCTTTGTGAACTGCATTTCTGTGAGGACACAAAATTCAAGAGAAAGCTTGAATGTGCTTTTTGTATTCAGAGGAGGAAAAACTCACTTCTTGCAAGTATTCCATCCTGTCCTCTCATTGATGCTGCTCCCCAACTCTTTTATGTTCATGGGTTTTCCTTCTTCCACCTGTCCATATTTTCTGGTCTCCCTCCTGTCTCTGCCTGACTGTGTTATTTGGGCAGCAGCAGGGAGAAGTCCCAACTCATGCATGTATGCCCCTGATAAAGCACCACGTTCAAATGCCAGCATCTGTGGCACAGGTTTACAATCACTGCATCGATTGGTATCTCAGTTTAAATGATTTATCTTTGCTCTTGGCTTGCTGCGAGCTTTTTCACGAGCTGCAAGGAAAACTGATTTTATATATGTGTTTTTTAGCAAGTGACTCAGCTTGTTACTCATGTTACCTGGAGGAAATGGAACAAGAGCTGAGAAGTAGCGTGGTGGGTGCCAGGGTATGTGCAGGACCTGGAGATGTCCCAAAGGATTGCCATGGTGGGGATGGCTGGAGACCTCAATCCCTCTGCTCTGTGGCACCAGAGCCACACCTGGCTCTGAGATCTATGAACAGGCTGATGAGAACTACTCTATTGGGAAGGATCAGTTGCTGCAGAGTTTCGAAAGGATGCAGTTTGAGGTACTTAAAAGTCTATCATTGAATCAAATCCCCAGGGAACAATCCATTTTTAGTATATTAAAATAAGTATATTTTGCTTATATAATGAATCCTAGGATGACAAATACTTTGTCATCCATTCCAGGCAATTTACTTCAGTGGTTGGCATCAAATAGATATTGTATGGTCAATATAATTTTCATGTCACACCTCTAGCTGCAGTTGCACATACTTTCTAAAATTTATTAAAAGTTATGTTTCCTTTTTACTTGAACTCTGAAACTTTTTTTTTCTGATTAAAAAGTATGTTGTTGAGACTAACCTGGAGTTACGTAAATCAATAATGCTACACAGAAAACGAGAACAAATTGTACCTCTTATTTGCATAATGGACAAGATCTAAAATGAATTCCTCAGGTTAATGAGTGTCCTCCGGGTTGTTTGTGAGAATATACAGCCTTCTGTGACACCAGTGTATTACTGATTGAAAAGTACTGCTCAGAGTCAAAGAAAAGAAGTGAAGAAAATCAGGAGCAAGCAGGTTAGGGGGCTCCAGCATACTAAGCTTTTAGCTTTAGTGCATTAATTTTTGGATGCCCGCATTGAGCTCCACCATAAGCTGAGGATACAAATTCAGATTTACCCTTGCTTTGAGGTTCAAACTCAGCCTGATCTCACCTGGGGTTTTGGCTGAAATGCAGCTGAGTCCCCAAGTTTCTGTCACACTGACTTAAGGTTATCTTTGTGTTTCTCAGAAAGAGAACAGTGCTCCCCAGAGGGAAGGGAACACGAACACCCTGTGCAGGGTTATGCAGCTCGGTTAACTTAGAAGAGTCTGAATCTTAGATGAGACAATCATGGGGCCAAAAATTGCTAGAACTAGGCAGTTACAACTGCATTAAAATGTCTCATATTTCCTATTCTGTTTCTGCTCCATTACCTTTATCCTCTTATTCCAGGCAGTTAGCTTCCTCTTGCTCCTATTAGCTTGCTGTGAAATGGTAACATGGCTGGAGGAGCGCAGGATACTGCCACAGGTGGCCATTTCTGCATGGAGAGGAGAAAGGATAGGAGGAACCTTGCTTTGGCTGGAGTGCTCTGCAAATGGAATTGCTTTTGGAAGCTTGTAGTGTGACTGCAGGTGGATATGCATTTATGTAGATGGCAAGAGGGGATTCAAACCAGAAGGGAGAGCCTATTACCTTCCTACCCGGCATAAAATTTTCTATTCCAAACAGGAGGAAGCTGATGCTACTCAAAGTTCAATTGAGGATAAACAAAACAAGCGTTTTGTTCTTAAGCCTTGCTGATAATAAACCATAGTAAGTGAATTTTACCTTAACTATGCACCATGCAAAGGTCATAAACTACTGAAGGAGGGCTTCTACAAAAATCAAATTACACATTAGTACATTTCATGTAACGTGACAGAATTGACTCTGCAGATCAACCCCTGCACGATGACTCTTGCTTTTTCCCCTGTTTTGTAAGTACCTTGAATATTGCAGCATAAGAGATGATCTCCTTTAGAGGGCTGTTCTGAAGAAGGGAAAGTTCAATGGTCAAATGACAAAGGTGTTTTTCAATTTACAGTACAGCCACTTGTGGAGATTGGGGCCACTCTTGCTTCTTTGTGCCTCAGGACTTGAGTTGGAAAGGCACCTGTATACAGAATATTGCTGCAGCCTGGTTCCTGTCACCGGTGCCCTGATAGCACCTCTCACCAGTGCAGAAAGTTTCTGGCAGTTCAGAAGCAGACAGGCTTTTTCATCTGCTGAAACATTTCCTTGTTGGGAAATAGGACTTGCTACACTGGGAGTCAGCAGCTGTAGCATGCCAGTTTATGAGGTCTGTGCTGTTTTTCTATATATAGGCAGAATATTAAATAAGCGTTTTCTCATATATAGAGAATATTTTTTTATTTAATTTACTGTACACACACACACACAGAGTTACATCTCTGGGTTTCTTTTGTAATTTTTTATATGGCCTTTTTTGCTGTGTAGCAGCCTTCTTCAAACTCTGTTGCATCTTACCTATGATCTATAAAGCTAAGAATTATGGAAAAATTCCCAGGGATTTGTAGACTTCTGAAAACTGAATCCTACTGTAGAAACTTAGTGAATTAAATTGCCCCAATGCCTGTGGTTTTAAGAGGCTGTGAGCCTTCATTCTACGCAAGGAAAAAAAAAGACGACACATTAAATAAGGAGAAATTGTGCAAGAACCCAGCAGAGCTGCTCTGCTTTACCTATCATTCTTCAAAAGATGCTTGATCCTTAGATAAAACATTTGTTAATACTTTCAAGATTTCAACATAACATCTTTAAAGATTTTCTCTTTTTCTACAGTAAATACCTAATAATATGTCATAATTTTACTTAAGTGTTAAACTTCTTTCAATATCTGGAGCTAACTATTCACCCTAGGCATTCAATAACAACAGTGTAACAGAAATCCTGAATCAGGGAGCGAGAGGAAGAAATAAGGCTGGGATAAATGAGCTGAATGTTTAGAATAATTTCAGATTAGATTTAACTCTCTGACTCTCTGCTAGCAACATGAAAAAGATAATCTTTTTATGTCATTGATAGGCAAATTGTGGGAAATGCTGAATGCAGGGCACAGAAACTAATTAGAAAAAGAATTAAAAGATGAAAATGTTCTTTCAGATATAAAATCATTTTATTGGATAAACTAAGGTTCTGGAAGCCTTATTCTCCCTCTCTCTCTTTTCTTTTTTTTTTTTTTTTTTTTTTTTTTTTTTTTTTTTTTTTTTTTTTGTTTTGTTTTAATCAGTTTGCAGGAATTGGAGCAAAGCAGAGCAAACAGAAAAGAATGGCAGGGTGTTAATTGCGACCTGATAATTAAAGTGAAGCATAGTCAAGGAACAGATATCCTCCCGGCTTTCAACATGAAAATGATGATGGGCAGCATCTCTGGATGCTCGGTGCTGTTTTGATAACCCTGGGAAGCTGCTGCAGGGAGAGCCTCAGTGACACACAAGTCTGTGTCTCAGAACACACATTACCAGGTGGGGAGTTTCATAAAACTGATTTTTTAATTGATCTTGTTTTTTCCATCTCTGCCTTGGTGTCTGGGCTGTTGATGGGTAGGAAACGGAAGGGATGAGCTCCCTCGGTGATAAAAATCGTGGGTGAGCAGGCGACGGTTGCAGGGTAATGGCAAAAGTGCCTTGTGCCAGTCACAGATGAGTACTGAGAGATTAAATAGATTAAATGAAAATAAATGTAAGCTAATTGAATTCAGTGATATAGGAGAAGAAATCAGAGGAGTAGAAAATTAGGCTTAAGATGGGCATTATTATGTTACTTTTTGTCAGCTCTGTTTTTGGCTTGCCAGAATCAGGAGCTTTTTGAATCAGAAGTGAAAACAAAACAAGAACAGAGTCTGAAAGAAAATTAACTAGTCACCTGTTTTGTTCTTACAACAAAGGAGTTTTGCAGAAGATTTGCATTGTTTTAGAAAAATTATACTTTGACACCGTCTTAGACTGACGTTGCTTGGATTTTCTACATTTTTTTGTTTTAAGTAAGATGACCTAAAACTTGAGTGTCTTAGTGGCTGGTAAAAGTCTCTCTTTTCAAGTTAAAGTCTCTCTTTTTAAGTTAAAATGTTCAGAAGTGTGATGAACTCTGTGACAACACAATTGTGATTAATTTTCTAGATTTTGTTGTGGGCTCACAGAGGTGATGGTTAAACTCCCCTTCTCCCCACACTTCAGGAACATGTGTTTTGTGGAAGAACGTAAATTTGTGGACTAATGAGTTTATTATATCCAGTCAGCAAGATGGACCACCAAACTTACTGTACTTGGACAGTACAGAAAATAAAACAGACATGAAAGCCTGAAGAGCATGATGGGGAAAAGGGAAGTTTTAAAATAAATCCTGGCAAATTGAAATCCTTGCTGTAAGTATGTGTTGTGTTTTTCTGGGCCTGGTATTTAAGAGAAGAACTGTGAACTTGAAGCAGAGGATGAAGGGTTTGATTTGAATATGAATGTCTGGCAGGGTCTTAGCGGCATGAAAGGGATAATTTTAGCAGCAGCTTTCGAATAGGGTGGTTGGATACAAGCTGAGATATAAGTAAGGTTACACAGGCTACAGCTGAGATCAGGGATGAGGTAAGAAAAAACAGCCACGAAAGGCAGGTGAAATTCACCTGTGTGCAAAAAAAGTCTTGTAGAAGCATGTGTGACTTTCAGTCATACCTGCATCCTGTTTTGTAAATTTTATTGGAATACTAAGTGTTTGGGTGGCAAACAGAAATTTCCCTGAGGCAGTCAGGCTATATCTTATGGTATCCATTTACATGCACTGTACCCTGAGGGGTTTGGTGAGGATCTGAAACACAGGGAAGGTTATCAGGGTAGGGGTTCTGTTGAGGCCTCTCACCAGGTGAAGGAAGGTGATTTGTAGTAAAGATGAAATTGAGTTCATGTGGAGTCAGAGGTTATGGCAGGGTGCCCAAGAGAAGAGGAAAATATATCCAACATTGTCTAGATCCAATGACAGACTTAAAACAAAGATTTTGAAATTTTATTTTCACACCTGAAAGCTTGTGCTGAAGGAAATGCAATGATTAGTGAACAAACCAAAACAATATGAAGTGTCTAGCACTTTTTCCTCTTTTCTAACAAATGCTCTTAAAACTCTTTAGTGATTAATTTTTTCAGAGGAAAATACCATACAATTAAAGTTTAGTAGGCATAGATGAACACTGAAAAAGGCATGCACTGTAAAAGACTTCAGTAATGTTTCCAGCCAAACCATTTGGCAGATGAAATACTTTTCTCTATTGCTTCAAAATTTTCTGTCAGAGGCACTTCACTTTTCTTGCTACACAGAAATGTTTATTATCTTTGATTTGAAAACAAACAAACAAAAGCCTTTTGTTCACTTTCAGGTCTTTCTTTCATTGTAGAATATTTAAAAATTTGACATTGGTTTAGCAGAGGAAGGAAGTTGGAACACTTATACTTGTTTAGTAGTTGGTATTGTGATTTCCAGTATCCAAAGCCTTACTTTATGGGTAGTGGAATCCATAAAATCCCACCATATGTCATAGAATGATTTTTATATTTATTAAACAAGTAACCATGGATAATTGGAGTTTTTTTGACTGATGAGACTCTGGTATTAAACTGATCAAAAATGAGACAGGCTAAGTTGATTTGTACAGTAATGCAATGAAATTAACATTTTTGGTTTAGGACTGTATTCTATGCGTTTAAGAATATTCCCTGTAAATACCAGTGACCGTAGAGAGTTCTCTTTCTCACCTCTTCAGTATTCCAGCCAATGTTACTTAATTCTTTTTCATGAAGCTCTTTGAAATTGAATATGAGTGTTCTTCTACCTTGTAATATTACTTTATTGACTATTATGCCGTACATTTATCACGTGATTTACACATCTCACAAAATGCTTTGGTTTGGAAGGGACCATCTGGTTCCAGTTCCCCTGCCATGGGCAGGGACACCTTCCACTAGACCAGTTTGTTCAGACCTACATCCAACCTGGCCTTGAACACTGCCAGGGATGGGGCAGCTTCTATGGGCAACCTGTGCCAGTGCTTCGACACCCTCTCAGTAAAGAATTTCTTCCTAATATCTACTATAAACCTGCCCTCTTTCAGTTTAAAGCCATTCCCCCTTGTTCCATCAGTACACATCCTTGTAAAAAGTCCCTGTTGTCGGCACCCTTCAGGTACTGGAAGGATCTCTAAGGTCTCTCCAGAGCCTTCTCTTCTCCAGGCTGAACAGCCCCAGCTCTCTCAGCCTGTCTTTGCAGGAGAGGTGCTCCAGCCCTCTGAGAATATTTGTGGCCTGCTCTGGACTTGGTCCAACAGGTCCATGTTCTTCTCTGCAGTGGGGACCCCAGGGCTGGACACAGCACTGCAGGTTGGGTCTCACCAGAGTGGAGCAGAGGGGCAGAACCCCCTCCCTGCCCTGCTGCCCACACTGCTTTGGATGCAGCCCAGGGTGCTTTGGTTTTCTGGGCTGCAAGCTCATGTTGCTGGGTCGTGTTCAGCATCTCAACCCCCAACTTGTCCTCCCCAGGGAGAAATGTAAAATGTCCACAAATTTCAAATACATTGTGGCAACATATTTCATTCTTAAAGTTGGATATGCTTTCAGCCTAAAGTGGAATGAATGGGAAGATAATTTAGAAGCACCAGTCCTATCAGAATGTACCTCCAACAAATGCACTTGTAACTCAGTAGAATAGTGTTACATTTTTCCCCGCTAAAAATAATGAGATCTGGTTTGAAATTTCTGGCTAAAATTAAATTTCAGTAAATAACCAGGGAACAAAAAAATGAGTCTAACTCGCAACTTTCCTCCCCCATTGTTTTTCAAACAGCACAAATAAATTTTTCATTCAGAATTGTGGTAATTTTTAGGATCAGAAATTTGGAGAGCTTTCACTGATCAACAAATATGTGAGCTATTTCAAAACCTGAAAATGTGTTTGTAAGTTCTGTAAATAGGAACAATTGAATGCTGAGCTGTAACAAAAAGCTGGCCAGGATTTTATGTGCCAAGTGTTTAAGAATATTTCCCTTACAGCAAAAAAATATAGCGTTATCAAAGCCAAAAAAATTTGAAAATTATTAAGAATATTCTCCCCTCCCCCTTCATGTTTATGTTGTCTTCCAGTCTGATGCATCTAAAACCACAAGCAAGAGAAATCACCATTTCTTGAAATGTTTTTACACATGTTGTGATGGTGGTACTGTCGTGTCCCACAATCAACTGGTAGTGAAACTTCCAAAATCTCACCTCATCTCAAATGGTTATTAAAATATATTAAAAAGCATAAACTTAATATCACAGCCTTGGAGAAGCAAAGCTGTCACATACAGATGCAGGCTAGAGATTTCTTCATCCTTGAGGTGGCTGCTAATTCCCGGTTTGCACTAGGAAGCAAATAATTTCTTATGCTCTATTATTCTCATTAGAAATCATTTAGCTAGACAAAATGTGTCTATACGTTTTTCTTTTATGTGGTCCTTAAAAAAAGAAAATATGACTGTTTTTTTCATGATACTGTCAGTAAGAAGCATATTATGACTTTTCTGCTGTGTGTCAGGTGTTAGTGGAGGAGAGATGGAGCTGAGGCGACGTTTGCTATGTGTCACTATAGCAGAAGTTTTGATTTCACTGATAAAGTAACTGCAGTGTCAGCTAAAAGGGCTTAGAGCAAGTTGGTTCAGGTCAAGTGCACTGTAACTATCAGCAGTCTGAATCCCAAAGAAAGAGGAAAATAAAGCCTTAAAGCATCAGTAGCCTGTGGCTGAAGCACCTTTTCTCTAGTTTTAGTCTTTAAGAACACATATAGGAAACTGATGGATACGGGGGCTTCCCTGAGCTTTCTTATGGAATAGAGCAGGCTCAAGAGAAGTTTCTTCAAATAGATTGATAGAACGTGGCTCAATTTTCCTAGGCATTTTGCTGATTGGACACTGTTATTAGTTATACATGAATGAAACCTGAGAGTTTGTTAAATTTGGGGGTTTTCTTGATTTACATCACCATAGATAAAGAACAAACGGAATCTGTTGTCCAACTTGTCCTTTAAACCTTTTACTGCTAAGTTCAATAGAGCGCTTTCTGTACACATGAATTTTTGACTGTTGGAGAAAATCTTGAAAACTTGAAATTTCCTTGGAAGAGTGTAGTCTCTGATTTCTGGTGACAGAGTCAAACTCTTCCCATCTCTAAGGTTAAACAAAATATCTGCAAGGATGTTAATTGTCCTTTGAGAATCTAAAGGGAAAAGAGACTGAAAAACATTGAAAAATGGGAAGAATTAAGTTCAAGAAATAAGTTTAATTCAAAGTGTTCCTGGAGTTGTATATGTATTAAATTTACTTTTGTCTTATTTCTTAAAACTTTTGGATGATCTATTTAATCTGTTGGAACTAACCAGTATTACCACTTTTAGCCTTTTTGGCGCAAAAGTGATAAGGAGGAAATAATAAAGACGAGGAATGAGGGATCTTGTCAGCAGGGTAAAGAGATGGAATTAAAGCCACTTGCTTTCCTGATGTTCATTTGTTCCCATCTTTCTTGCTTTCCGAAAGTGCTTGTATGCAGACATCAGGACAGTAAGTCTCATACGAGTCAGATCTGGCTACAGTTCCCCATACTTGGCTTTAGAGTCTGTCAAGTGTCCTTGACAGCTTTTAGAAACTTTAAATAATTGTGAAGGAATATTGAACCATCAGTCATCAATATGAAATAAGAATGCTTCATCTGTGCTGCACGTTGGCCTATAGGTTTTGGAGCCATATGTTTTTTATGTGTACTTTGTTTGACTTATGGAGGTATTCAACTGAATAAGGAAAATCCATACCGCAACTTAGAAAAAGTTTTCCTATTACACTTTTTGTTTTGCAATTAGCTTTCATAGATTTTTGTTGCAAGAAGCTCATTCGTGCAGCCTAGTTTAGATTTCGCATGCCTGTCATGTTTAGACAACAAGGTTTAAGTTATTACAGAGATGGGCAGTAGTATAAGTCTTCTGGCAGTGGTCTGCTCTGGTGTATTCTGTATATACTATATATATTTGCATTGTAGTAACTCCATTTATAATATCTGGGGAAATGAAAATTAAATCAGCATGAGATCTGTTTTAAAAAAAGAGTAAGATTACTTCCTTCAAGGGTCTTTCATCACTATTTTAACTTCTAGAGATACTATACAAGATGTGGATAGTATGTGTGGGAACAAAGGATATTTCATCTCTTTCTTAAGTCTTCTCAGCTTTGGTAACTGCAAAACTGAGCAGGAGCTTTGTAGCTGTATTGTTTGATGATATTTCCATAACATTTGTGGCTGTCCGACTTTGTTGTGAAATGAAAGTCAGGAAATCTGACTGAATGCATTGTTAACTTTCAAGAGCCTACATTTTGCTTCTGCAAAAGCCCTGCAACATTTCAATCTTTAAGCATCTTGTCATTAAACTGGGGCAGAAAGAGAGGAACAGGAAAGGAACCTAAAGGGTGGCTGTGATTTCAAGATTTCCCTGGAGAAGATGAGCAACGTACTGTTTGGGCTGCCAGAAGCTGAAGTCAAAAGAGTGACTGTTTTAACATGTTGGGCATGACTTAATTCCATCATCATCAGCCAGATAGAAAATACACTGACAGGCTTTGAGTGACCACTGACAGGATGAAAGGGCACTGTGATCACAGTGTGGTTAGCTGGCACAACAAGGGCGCCTTAGGTAGCTAGTCATGCAACCTAGTTTAGTGCATTAAATTGTGGGAAGAATTAACATTGGTATTAATTATGATATTTTTAATTAACTTTTTTTTATGTCTGGCTTTGCTAGAATGCTGTTTTTAGTATTGTATATTAGGTTTGCTCTTTTTATTACTGTATTTTAGAGTCACATTCTGTTGTGTAACTATCCAGATGGGTGGAACTACAGGCAGAGTTATTTGGCTTTTATGCATAAAGAAAAGACTACCAGTAAAATTCCTGAATTTATGATGTGTTTCTCAATGATTAAATAGGGAAAGAAGCAAATCATATATTAAAAATCATTGTAGTCTTTGTACTTTTATATTTTTGTGAAGAAGATGATTTGTTTTCTGATGATATTTCATAGATTCTTGTAATTATTTTGTGGTCTTCTGTTCCAGCTGCCCTAATACCGAGACCCTTTGCATTTTCCTCATTCCATAGATGCTCTGGGGAATGCTCTGTTTCACAGCAATGCGTGTGCCTCCCTGGCTGTACTGTGGAGAGAAGCATGCCTTATGATTTCTTTTGAAAAGTCCATGCATTTGATGGTGTGATGAGATCGAGGTGTTCTTCACGATACTTTTGTAGTGCGGTGCCCATGACCTGATGTGCCCTAGAAGAGAAAGAGGTACTTAACTGTTTATTAGCTCTGTATATATATGCAGCAAGAGATTACAAGTAGTCACCACATTATTAAAGCAATCTCAACTGATCATTCAAGCGTTTTTTTTGTACATAAAAGTAGGACTGGAACATTTGTAGTTATCCTTTCCTGGATATCCTCCTCAGGTCTCTCTTCTGGGAACCAGAAGCAGTGCGGGTTTTGGCCCTTGGCTTAGACCTGTGAAATTTCTGGCCAGTTTATCTCACCTTTTCTTGTGGTGCTGTTTAAAAGCTGTTTCAACCATTTTTGCTACTGCTGTTTGTTTGCTTAACTAATCCTTTAATCCTATTCATAGCTTCTGTTAGAGAGTGAGGGCCTCATAATCCTTTTGGGCAAACTTGCTTTCCTTGTATTATCTTGGCTGGTGTTCGTTCATGAGTGGTTACTAGCCATAAACATATGGCAGATTTTTGGCTAAATACAGAGGCAGAAATTGGAGAACTTGTGACTTTGAATTTTACTTTTCTGGTAGTAATTATGAGCTCAACAAATCGTGTTGCCTGGCTTTGTTGTGCCTGGTCCCATAACCGCACGCTTACACCTCCAGTTAAAGGAGGGTAGCATACCTTCTCATGAGGGCTTGGAAAGCTCTTTGCAGATAGAAAGCAAAATATTAGAGGATTTTAGGAGAGGCCATGTTTACATATTTCATTGCTGCTTTGCTGGCAGTAGATCCAAATTAAGTAAAAGTTCCCAGCATCTTAGAAAATATAACATTTTCTCTAAGAGTGGCTGAATTAAGAATCTGAAGCTTTGCCTCCCTGCCAGAAAAGCAGGAGGCCCTGAGCACTGTCATTTTCTGCCAAGAGGGAGGAAGTGGAGCTGACAGGAGCTCTCCTGACAGGGAGCTGCTGGCCACCAGGACATGGGCTGTTGGTCTCTCTAAATGCAGTATTTCTTTTCCAGGGAATGCATTGTGAATTTGAAGCTTTGCTCTTTTCCCTGCTTCTAGCATGCAGAAATATAGTGTGTTGGCAGTGTTATACTTATTGCAATTTTTTTGTCTTGGCAAAGAATTCAAAAGTATTTGCATGCCTCAGTGGACCAGTGATAGAATAATGATATGTAGCAGCAGTAAATGATTTTTTTCCTGCACTGCAATTTTGTTTCATAGGTGCCATACTGGGAGATGAGATCCATGTTTGAGCCCACTCTGGTAGTTCAGTAGTGGATATGCTGCTCTCAAGGGAGGTGGCTCGTGAGTACAGTGGAGGGCGCCCAGGGACAGCCTGGCAGTTTTAGCATCACCGTTTTCCCAATGGAGTTTTTCTTTTGCCTGGAGAAACATCTTAAATGTGATTGTGGATTGCATATGCTTTGGGTGCCTATGTGTGCCCCAAATTATGGACAGCTCATCTTCAGATCATCTGATAAAATGGTGTTGCAACAGTGCTGCACAAGTCGCACACTTTTGAACATCTGATGGTCTGCAGATGCTCAATCAGCACAGAAAGCTGAGGTCCTTCAGCTGAATACACCCTGCAATCAATTTAAGTTTTTTGGGTAGCATTACAGGAGGAAAAGCCCCAGAAAAGCTGGGAAAATGTGTCTTGCCAAAAGCTGTACATGTGCAGAAACACTTTGTACACGTCTGGCACAGTGCATTTCCTGCCTGTGAAACTTCTCGTCCTGGAACGAACAGCTGGTTAATGGAGATGGGTTTTTCCAACTGAACTTTAATGCCAATTAAAACCAGCACTGGGTTATTCAGAACAAAACTGCTACTTTTTCTAGACAATTTTTTGTCATTCTGTGGCATCAGAAGAATTGATGAGAGAAGATAGTAAATATGTAAAACCGGCAAGTTATGAAAATTAAATGATGAAATGTGCTTTTCCAAAACTATGAAGGATTATAGTTTCAAAAGTATCTAAAGTGCTTGATTTTTTATCTACCTTTTTCTACTATATCTCAATTTTTTTGGGTGGTCTCCCTTTTAAAAAGTTCTGAAAACCTGGTAAATGTTACCATAGCTATGTAAAAATATTCTTCCTCAGAATACAAAAATCTTGAACGATACATTATATTCAACTGTTAATTTTTAAAAATTTATTTCGTATGATGCTTTGTGAGATTTTTAGTTTAAAAACTTTGGGCAATTTGGCCAAAAAGCCCCCCCCCCACCAAATCTGGAACCATCTAGGTGCATTACTCCTTGCATAGAATAGAGTCTAAACCACTGATATATTATAAATGATTTCACACCAAAGTCTGCACTGACTGTCCAAAAGCAGGAATTGTTTCAATTCCCGTATCCAGATTGAGATCCCTGGGCACCAAAAAAACCATCTGACCAAGGAACTGAAGCTGAATTTTTCACAAATGAGTAAAAGCTCCTTTTTTCATTCCTGTCTCATATATCAAAGGGGCCAATTGAGTGCATATCCATGCAAATTTTTTGAGTAGTTGAGTTGTAGTATTGTGAAACTATCCAAAAATGTACCACAATGAAATTTCCCATATTTGGGGAAGGATTAATTAATGTCCTTTGATGAGTTTACTGAATCTGAGTGCTTTGTGAGAAGGCATGGACGTATGACACACAGGAGACCTGAAAGTTTGTGGGGTTTGATCTCTGTCATCCTCAGGTAATGCTGGGGGCAGATCAGCTACAGTGGTATGAATTTTGTTGTTAACCCTCTAAGCTTGTGTAACTATTAATTTAACCTCGTTAAACATCTGATTGACTTTATTAGCAGGCAAAACCATGTCCCATTCCAGGCTAGCCCTGTTTTATGACTGCTGTAGGTCTGGCATTGCAGGTGATGCACGGATTGGGGATGGGATTGTGTTCTGTTCATCTATCAGGCTTAGTCCCCAACCTTAAATGTGTACACTATGATAATATTGCATAGCACGTCACACCTCCATTGGAATGCTGCTGAGGATGTGGGAGAGTCAGTACCCCACAGTCTTAC
Source organism: Lycocorax pyrrhopterus obiensis (assembly GCA_014706295.1). NCBI lineage: Eukaryota > Metazoa > Chordata > Aves > Passeriformes > Paradisaeidae > Lycocorax > Lycocorax pyrrhopterus. The sequence continues at coordinate 20,838,777 of JACSVZ010000013.1, read as the reverse complement.
CCAGCAATAACACACTGTCCTGGTCGCTTTGGGTTATATTCCTCCAGGTTTGTGTCTCAAGTCATGGAGATAATTGGAAAACTGCAGCTGCACAGTATGGAGCATGCTGTGTAAGCAGAGAACTAAACACTGTCTATAGAGACACCTAGATACTGGGGTGTGGGTAAGAAAAACTGCTTAATTATGGACACAATAACAAACACATCTGCAGGGAAACTCAGAATTCACTGCGAGGAAGTGTCACTGCGATATAATCTACATACATTAATTGCTAGGTAATAGTTTTACATTATGCAAATAACTAAACAAAATACAAACATGCTGTAGCCTTTTAATGAGGAGCTAAAGGCCTAGGACACCTTGTAAAAAATTCTGACAAACACCATTTAAAAGCGATTATGCCTCTATGCTATAATTTTTAAGATCTTTTGTGTTATTAGGAAAATTTCACAGGAACTGCAGTCTTTGTTCTCTGATGTCTACTTTTCAGGAGCCTGCATACAGCTTTTTGCATGCCCAATCCAAAATGCATGAGAGCTGTGATTATTCAGATAAGCTGTTACATATGCTGTCTTTCAAAACTTTGAGTGATAAGCTTTTTTCTGTATTTTCCTTTTTCTTCTCAGTTTTCTCCTCTGGTACACTAATCTTCACTACACTTATGTTGTATCCCTACCACAGACATTTTATGTTCTAGCAGACACAGCTCCTCTGGCACTAGGCAGCATTTCCACCAGTTTAAGCTTCTGAATGCCTCTCAAATCTCACTTGAACAACATATGGAAATTGTACTACAACTAGTTATATTTTTTGGATATGAATTTCTAAAGAAAATGTGTTCTATTTGAAACTTGAAGTGAGGGGAGATAAGGAAAACAGAATATAATAAAAAAGACACTTCTGGAAAAATCTGTATGATCTGGCTTCTAAGCTCCCCTGTTCTAATTCAGCAACTACTTTTTTTACATGCAGCAAATCCTTTTATTGGTTATTTCTTGTTCTTTAATGACTTCACTACAGGGTTGCATGGATCGATAGGAATGCCTTCTCCAAAATCCATTAACGTGGTTCTTGACTGAATGCAGTCCAGGCGTGTTAATCACCATTATTCTTCAAGAATGTCAGACCTCTCAGGTTTTCTGTATGTGAATTTCATGTCTAAGGATCGATGTGTTTCCTGTTTATGCACAGGACCGAATGCCTTGCTGGAAATTGTGGCACAATGTTGGTTTAAAAATCTGCTTTAGAAAATATGATCAAGATAAAGAAATTTCTTTAATGTTGGCAAAGATGTATAAACTGAAATTCAAATTATAGTATCATCTGTGCATTTCTTATCTAGATAATAGTACAATTCAAAGAAATTTGAATTATATGTCCCTTCTTTTGCTCCAACACATGCATATTAAAGAGAAACTTTTTTTGATGTGATTGCATCAGGAGAAAAGACATAGCATGATTGATGCCAGTGGGGTTTGACAAATAGCAACTCTACAGAAATTATACAAAAATTTCCTTCCATATTTCCTCTCAACTGTTCTGCCACTTTGATGAAATGGTAATCTCTCTAATCCATTTCTCCAGCTAGAAAAGCTGTTTCAGAAACATACCCTTCCCTGCAGTTATTACCATGATGGAACATTTATTATCCAGCAAATGAGGCATCGCACTCTCTGATAATTCCCCTAAAAAAAATCTTAGGGAAAACTGCCTTCCGTTGTGCATATCAATGATCAATTAAAACGTGAAAAAAAGCATTGTATATTCTGCACAAGGCGGAATACAGATTGTTTCACTGATCAATATCCAGTGCAGAAATATGTTAAATCTTGTTAAATTCTGCCTTGTGCCGAGGGGTGGTTTGACACCCCACTCACGCCCTAAGCCAGCAAGGCTGAGGATTGTGGAGTTGTGAATTATTGTTTTCACATACAAGAGCCCTGGTCAATTTTGCCTTGAAAAATATGTCTGTAATGCGCTAAATGATTGTGGCTTTTGGCCCTGTGTGTTTCTGGGCTGCTAGGGAAGAGTGAGAAACACAGCCATAAAAAATCTACCACCAAAAAAGCAATCAACCAACCAAAGAAACCCTTCCCAAAAATACCCCTACAAAAATCACCAGTAGGCTTTGTACAAAACCGGTCCCTGGTTAACTATTTGCTTTATTTAAAAAAAAAAGTAAATCACAAGGGCTAAATCCACGTGGGAGCCCTAACCCCACCATACTGCTTTAATAATAATATTTTTTGTTCAGTCACTTATATTTTTGTTTACTCAGCTTAAAAGCATGCAGGTGAAACTATAAAGGTATTCACAAGAGAGTTAATTTTAGTGTTAGGGGGTTTTATGTATGACAACAGTGATTTTTATAAAATGGCCTAAGAATAATGCGAGAAAGCAGTTGCTGAGTGATATGGTTTGTTTGCTTGTCTTCAATCCCATTTTATTTTGTGTGTACACACATACATTTATATGTGTGTACCTGCTATATGCAAATGCATTCAAGTACAGAGCAGGTACTCTTTGTTAACTTTGCCCAATTTCTTTATTGCTTTCCTTAGACTATTCTGTTATTTCTGCCTTCTGCAAGTAGCTTCAGAAATGTTTTTGTGGCAGCGTGTAACTAAAACTTCACTGAATTACTGTTCTGTTCAAGAGACGTTTTCAAACACAGTTGAATATTACCTTGAAAATGCAATTTTTGAATAGTAATGATTCTTAAAAGTCTTTGTTGTGGAGTCTCTTCCTTCCTATGTCTGATCTTTAAAAATAAATTTCAATTATATGGACCATTACAAAGCCTTAATTACATAATGAGAAAATTTAAGTTATTCATTTTTTAACATTTACTGCTGCCTTTTCTTTAGCTAAAACCAAATAGTAATTTCTTTGCTTTTTTTACTTTAGCTAAAGCAATAGGTGACATGATGTTTCTTGCATTTTGCGCACTCGCAGGTTGCTGTTTGAAGGCTGGTGCACCACCTCTTCAACCACTACGTAAAGAACCACCTTGCATTTCTTTCTTGCAGATATGTGATGTTTTTACAGAGCTTGAAAGAATGTACCATGGATGGAAACAAGACACGTTCCTGAAGAAATGTTTTATTCAACAAAACTTGCCCAACTTTAGCATTTTCCAGGTAAAGGGCCTCCTTTTTTATTTATTTTTTTTTTTGCTAAATGTTACTTGTTTGTTTAAACACTGCGGAGTAAGTGACCTAAGAAAAGCTTGCTGAGTCAAAAATGCTTTGTCCCAGTGTCATTTGTGAGAAAGGGAACAATACCTAAAATAGTAAGCTGCTATTCAAGCTTACCTGATAACGCCATGAATATGTGAGCATTTTTTTCTTATGTAGTAGAAAAAAAAACCCCAACCCAATGATCTCAAATCCAAATAGTTACCATAGTAACTCATGTTATGGTATCTTATTTATGGCCATATTGCAGCATAGTATTCATAATGTGTTACTTTTTTCAGACCGTATGCTGCTGGTTGTTCACGTAACATTTGCACAGCTGAGTGAAAATGCCAGATCTTTTCACTTGTAGCAAGCTAACATTTCTCTGTACTATCAGAAAGTGCCGAATGGTGTACTTTTGAGATCACTAGAAAAAAAAATCATAGTTTGTTTTTTTTTTTATTGTATTCAGTTAATCAGTGTAATACAGCAAAGTAGTGCTACTAATTTTTTTTATCTCTCTGCCGTCTTCTGGGGGTGAAGGGCAAGGAGCCACTGCAGCCACAGCAAGTAGTACGTTCCATATTTGCTGATTAGAAGGGAATGACACTTCATTAAAAAAAAATTCAACTGGAATTGCTGAAAAGAAAGCAAACAAAAGTATCACACAACTGGCTCTACCATAGGTTTTCATAAATGCTCTTTAATAGTGTTACTTGTGATGTGAGCATGTAAATTAGTCTGTAAAAGGCAGACTAATTATTTAAGCTTGTGCTTATGAAATTTCAAACTAATTTTATTGTTCAAGGGTTGTCTTCAGACATGTAGTTACTGAAAGAGTACCTATACTCTTGGTAAACGTAACTTTCTGTCGTTTCTGCTCACATTTTGAGGCACAAAGAGCAGCTGGATACTCTACTGCTTTGGAATGGTAATGAAACTTGGTCACCTGGCTTTGCCATTCCCAGCCAGGAGCCAGAGTAGGTGCTCTGTCTCTCTCTGCTCTCTTCCTATTTATACAAATACTATCTTTAAAAAGTTAAGCTAGGTGTTGCTGCGGCTGTCTGCAAAAGAATGCCATTGAATAGAAGGGAGCAGTGTGGGAATCTGCACATCCAGGTCACCTCGAAATGCTTTGTCTTTGAAGCTGATCTCATATGTGCACCAAATTGAATATTTGGATATAAATATTTAGACACCTGAGTTGATTAAGTTTACTTAACCTCAAGTATTTTTACGTATTACCTAATTTCCATGTTACACAGAGCAAGTTTTCCAAATGAGGTGTTCCTGCCAGCAAGTGCCACTCCTTTCCAGACAGGAGCTTAGCTATCAGTTGATATTCCCTTTTCTGCTTGTCATTTTCATCATTTGGCACCTGTAACTATTTTGAATGCAATTTATGTCACTTACACATGAAGTGTGTGACACCTAAATGCCATAAATCATGCGTATGTATCATTGCTGGTGCAAATTTACATCTGTAATTATCTATACTCACAAACCATCGTTGTTATGAGGCCTTGCTGGAGACTGGCTGAAGAACATGACGTACTTCACCCATCCTCTACATGCAAATTATGTCCCATTCCATAATTTTATTTCTGTTTGAAAGGTTATTAAAATGTTTAAAAATTAAGTAACAGTTGTCATGGATGAAAGAAATGTTGTGTGTGTGAAGAATATTTTTCAGCTCCTCTCTGCACTTCATTTTGTTTCAACTGTGAATGGACTTTCCTGAAAATGTTAGTATTTTATTAAGAACAGGCCTGACCATTTACTACCCCGGCCATGCAATTATCCTGCTAATGGGCAAAAAAAAGGGCGTTTCCCCATACAGATTTTTTTTCCACCAACATTTACATGGATTCTGGTACATGCTGTTGATAAATATTCTTGTAATTCCTTGTTTTCATTGGAAAAGAAAGCAACAATCACTAGCAATAATTACTCTAGTTGTAAAGCCTCCAAGTCTGGTGCTTGTGGTTGTACACGTCTGAGATTTTCCTGCTATGGTTATTTTTTGTAGGAAGACAGTAAGTTCACTCAAATGTAGGGAGGTATTTTTGCCCAGCCACTGTCTGATTATTGATGCAGCTTCTCTGCTACAAACCCTCAAAATTTCTGAGAGGGAGGGGAAAAACTTCATGTGTAATCCACCATTCTTTTGTTAAATTGTCACTATGTAATAATTTAGTTGTAAAAAATTATAGTAAGTACAGTCTTGTCACAATAGCAATATATTTTTTTTCAATCAAAAATGCTGATGTTTGAATAAATCTGGTTTGGGTGCTGTTTATGCCATTGGAACTTTGATCTGAGAGCTCATGCACATGTCACAGCCTTTTAGTCCAAGAATTTTGAAACGTACTCAGCTAGGATCCTTGAAGTGAAAATTTTGTATTGCCTCTCTGCTGTTTGTATCACTATTTTTTTAATGCTTGCTCTTCCTCCTCCAACTCCAGTCTTTGAAGTACTGTGTCTCTGTAGCCAGCTGATAGAGTTCACAGTGATTTTGAGGTTGGGAGTATCTGCATTTATTTGGAATATGTAGCTGGCAATGAAGACTCTTAACAGCCATTTTAGAGCTGTTGTTTGAGAGCTGGCTGTTGCCAGCTGGTGTGGTTTTCTCATGTGCTGATGGGTATTACTTATTTTTAACACTACTATTTTCTAAATGATAAAAGCAAGAAGAATTGGTGAGGGTAAACATCACTGGTTTCTTTGAAACTTTGTATTAATAGAATATTAAAGGTTAAGGAAGGAAAGGTGAAGGGAAGGATTGAAAGGAAAAAAAACCAAATAAGTAAAATAATTGGGTTGAAAGGAAATTTAATCACCCACTGCCTTATAATATCAGTGCTTCACACACTCCAAAAAGACAAAACAGAAAATGAAATACTGGGTTTACAGTTGCACAAGTGGAAATAAAGGCCATAAAGAAGTCAGAAATAAACCCAGTATTTTGGCTGTACATGTGTGTGTCCCTTTCCAGCTGACTTCTGACACCTGAGGTTTGCCTGTGCATAAGCCATCTGCCAAGACCTGTTTTTAAAGCCAGTGAACTTGTGTGAGACGTGCTTTTAAGCCACCCATAGGGACACGTTTTTAAAGGTACGGTTTGGCTGGGAGTTTTTTGGTATAATAATTCTTCTTCTTGTAGTGACCAATGTTTCAGTCTGCGTACAAAATTGATGAGCTTCACTGACAGGAATGTTTTTCCTCCTCACCACAAGAGGAGTTCTAGTCCAATGTGAAATTGGAGAAGCCTTAGCAGAGTTCGTAGAGATCTTCCAGATGACTCTTTGAAACTTGTTTTGTCGTGTTAAAAGGATACTCATGCAAAAAAAAGCTACAGAAATTTTTTGAGAGAGCACATTAATTCTCAAATGAAACTTTGTAGAAATGCTTAGCAGCTGGTGTACAATCTGAAAAAGGTTCTTTCTTTTATTAGAAACACATAATGTTGGCATTCCCACTACTGCCAGAAAAGGTTATGCCAATATGAAGAAAAGAGAAGGAAGGAAAGAAGATTAACAAGTTTCCCAGCTTTCCATTTCTGTGTAATAATGTGACTTCAAGAAAAACAAAACTAATGTTTGTTATGTAAAGGCAAATACCCTTTGCATTTTGGTTCACCTAGTTCCAGAACAGATTGGAAGGTTTTTGCACTTGTGAAGGAGTTTATTGTTGTATGCTGGAAAATCGATCTGTTCATTGAAGTCAAGTAGCTGAATGCTGGCCTTTTGTAGGTTTGGGAGAGCAGGACACAACAAACCAGCAAAAACCCCAGACCTTGAAGGTTCAAGGTTTAAGTTCCATTTTAATCGTTTGTGTAGTTCTGCATTTGTGGTCATCCTGACCAGTTTGGTAGATAAACACCAGTAGAGCTTCATTGACCTCAACTTTGCCACCTACGAATCTGTTACAATATCTAAAATTTGGAAGTGTAAAAGGAAAGCATGCCAGTAAAAAATATGCCTTTTAAATTCTAAATATGCGGATATACATTTAATTTCATTTTCTAATTTCTTCTTTTCATTTTATTTTTTTTTCTTTGTGGCACAACTGATGAAAGCCAAAGTGTAGGTCTTTACCTCAATTAATTTAGTTCCCAGATCTTAGTAGGTTATCTACACTGAACTGATTTTTCTGAGATCACTCTAGTCATGCCATTATAAAAATCATGGAGAGCATTTCTACAGTGCTGCTTCCTAGGATGTAGAAAACAGCTCCTTTTCTGATCTTGTGACTAAAGAAACAAAATGCAATATAGATAAAGCCACGTGTATCTCACATAGCCTCATTTTCCTCTGAGTTAATCAGTCTCATTACCCTTGTCACACAGTTACTTATGTCAGTTGATTACAAACCACCACAAACATAAAGATTGGAAACAGTACCATTGTTCTTGGGGCTAAATTATATTTACATAGGAAACTCCTTTGTTTTCCCTTTGTTTCCCCACACACAGTGACATCCAGCCTTGCAGCTTGGGGACCCTAAGCATGCTGCACTACAAGGGCTTGGAGAGAGAGACAAGGACAAAGAGGAGCCACGAGCCTGACTGGCTTTGTTCCAGGGAGGCTGTGATCAGTAGTGGAGAGAAAGGATGGGCATCCTTACTTTAGGGGTCACCAGGCTCTTTCTGTGCTTCAGATCAGGTAGGATTACTCACACTCCTGCCTAGTGTTATGCAGTCTCAGGACCCATAATTGAACCCTTAAGGTTCAATTTTATCTGAATGCATTGTGAAGACAACTTACTTGAATTGCTACCACTATTTTAATTTTGCTGCAGACCAGTTTTTCGTTGCAGCTACCTTCCGCTCTCTTGTCAATTATTTTGTAGTTAGATTTGGGCCCAATCTGTTCAAATAGCAATGCCTTCACTTAGTCACTTAGATCCAATTTAGCTACCTGGAGAAGTGACTGTTAACATTAATCACTTGACTAATCAGCACCTTTTCAGAATGGCTGAGTACGGATGGGAGATAGAATCTTCCTTCCTGAAGGCAGATGAGTTAGAATATTTTGGCCAAGCAGATAAAATCCTAAAGTTACGTTGTCTTCATTGGTTGCTAAGTCAAGAGAGACGGGAGATGAAATTCTGTGACCTTTTAAAAACGGGCAATTACAGTTGCTGAGAAATTAGCATACATGAAATCTGTGTAGAATTGCATAACTGAAGTTGTATGAATGATTTAACAGTGATACTACCATTGCCCTGCACATACATTTAGCACAGATTAAATTTATTATAGATCTTCTGAAATGTTTTTACAAATCTGCGTGTTAATCTGAATGTGTTTTATATTCTTTGGTAGATAAAATGAACTGTCAGGTTAAATAAAGTAATAAAATATTTATTCTAAGCTGTTGATGACAGCATCAACGATGTATTAGGAGCCAACCCCAGGAAGCACTGATTTCTGTCTCATCTACTTTAATGTGAATCTGAAATAAGCCATTTAAAGGTAAGGGATATGTTAATAGAGTTAAGTCAGTGTAAAATTGGCGTGAGAAGAGAATGAAGATGTAATATTGAGTCACTGGTTCAGAACAAAATACAGACCCTGTTAAATGCAAAAATTCTCGTGACTGATGCATGGCATCTGCTTCCAGATGCAAGTTGTTCTTCTGGTCCTGTTCAAACCAACCATTGGGACATCCTTGTATTCTGTGGATCTTGAATATCCATGTCAGGGGACTGAAAGTATTTGGGTGCTAGAAATTCAAAAAAGCTGCTCTTGGGAGTTATCCCAGGAGTTCTGAGAGGTTGTTTAAACTTATCTTGGCATTCCTAGGATGCATGAAGACATTTTCTTAGCCAACTATGCGTGGTAACTTAATCTGGCTGTGCTCTATTGTCTTCTGCATGACATGGCATGGAAAAGTGTTAAAACTTTCAGGTTGTGCTGAATGGATATAGGAAGTCGCAGAATTGGCAAATGCATCTCAATATAGTACAACATGAATTAATAGAATTTTAATGCAAGAAAGAATAAACTCCTGCATACCCCACCGCATCATCAGTGCTGTTTTATCCTGGCTATCTCGTAATGAATATAGATGTACATCTGTTCAAGTCGCAGAAGTAGACAGAGTCCCATGTATCTCCTCTGCAGGTGTGCCTGGCTATAGGTTGTCCTCACCTCTGGCCCTGGCCTGAGGGTTACAGGGAGGCCATGACTGTGTATGTGTCTGCTGTAGCCCTGCAGGAGGCTATAGGTGGAATCCACTTTCTACACTTCACCTTCAAATGGCTCCTGCAGCTTCCCTGGAACTGCAGCCCAAATTGAGATCTTAATATAGCACTGATGTGCAGTTGTTAAGAGAGGAGGGCTATATATCCACGCGTCTGTTTGACGTTTCTATGGCCTGATACGAAATGCACTGCTTCCTGTAATTGGCTGATAGGTGGAGAAGACAGAAAGTGGTCTGGCTTGACTGCTAAAAAACACTTCATGATTATGTTGCATAGCTCACATCTTTGTTTCCTGTATCACTGCGTCATGATTACGATTCTAATTAGTTTATTTTAATCACGATCAATACACCAAGGAGAAGCATCAGACAGCTAATATGATTTATTACATATTCCAAGAGCATTTGTCTCAGATTTGGCATTTCTGCTATCTGTCTCCAGAATGCCCCTGCCTGCTTGACAGCAGCCTGTCAGTGCTGCTATGATTGCTCTATGCAGTGACTTTAACTGCCAGATTTTCCTGCAGCCTTGGAGAGTGATCGATCAGCACTACAATCACAGCAACACAGAATATTTTAACACTTGCCTATGGCCCTGTCAATTATGAGAGGATGGAGTATCAATGCACATTGCAATCTGGTGCTGTACCACTTAAGTATCAAATAGAAGACAAAAAGTAAACAGTGGTGACCGTCTTTATGTATACTGTTCTCTTTTGAAGCTTTTTTTCTTACAACTGCTGTTTTACGCATAGCTCTGGAGGAAGATCAAGAGCTGTCTTTGTAACATTAAGGATTCTTGAAGGTCCTGTAAGTACTGAAGTAGTGGTAAAGAAGTGCAATAATGCTAAAGATTTTCACAAACTGTCTTTCAAACCTGTGAAGGCAAAGGTCAGGTGGGGTGGTGGTTTATTATTATTAATGAATATAGAGGCAAGGGGAGATATTAAGGTTTAGTTCAAAACATACAATATTTTACAGCTAAGTTTCAAGGCATCTTCTTTTCCTGAATCTGTAGTATGGGTGACTTGACCCTGGTTTTATTGATTAAACTTTTATTCTTCTCCAATGAATAATTTAAATTATGAGTTGTAGTCTGGCATGATTAGCAGGAGCATATGAGAGATTTTAAAGTAATACCCTGTATCACTGTATGCTTCTCCTACTGCATTGGATTCCTTCTGCATCATGGCACTCTGGGTTGAAAACTTTATATGCAAGTTTGTAACTTGATTAGCAATTCTCTTCTGTGAGACACATAATAACAGAACAGATTTTTAGTCTTCTCTGATGTGGGAGGAGAGTTGTTACGGAGCTGGTTTTGGTTCCCTGCTTCTCCAGTCAGTCTCCAACCTTGCTGGAGTTTCTAATTTGCACCCATAGTTCAGCTATGTAAACGGCCCCATGAGCTCCACATTTCCCTGAATACAGCGTGTGTCAGTCCTGTTGGATGGGGGAGAAGGGCATGGCCCCTGGTTTGCCCCAAACACTAGTGAAACAAGCTGTGTTATATCACAAGAAATTTTTATATAGGGGGTGTAGGTAAACTCAATAACATGTACATCTGTATTCTGTAACTTCATAGAACTGTGCAGCACAAAAGGCCAAGATTTGGCTTTAAATGTGACCTTTAACGTAGTCCTGAGATTCTGTATTTGTGAAGAGTTAATTTAATGTTGCACATAATGATCATTATACTCTCACTAATATTCTTTATCTTCTGGTGCTCTTGCAGGTCCCGCTGATATACCACAGCATTAGTTTGTGAGTCCTGAAAACAATTGTAGATCAATATAGTGGCTGTATGACTATATTATATATGAGAGGGAAAGATAGGTGCAGGTGGCACTGAAAAACCATCTCAGATTGTAAATGATATACAGAGATATGACTTGTAAAATGTTAAAAAAATAATAATAAAAAAGAACAACACCAACAACAGAAAAAATACCAGGAGCTATAAATGGCAGCAAAACTGGGGAAAAGGGCCAAAAAAATGATACCAGTTCCCCAGAAAACAGATATTTTTAATTACAAAGCTGTATTAGCTGGCTAATAATCCCCATGGTGAAGTTGAACACAGGAAATTGCCTGTTGCCGTAGCCAGGCTGCTGCTGCAGCATCTGTTGTACCACTGCACCCAAGTGCCCAGAGCCTCCATCCAATGCTGTTGTCAAAACGCTCCCCGGAGTCCTGAAAGCAGCCAGGGCTGTACTCGCAGCCTCTTTCAATGTCCCCTTTATAATGTGCCTTGACGTGGCAGGGCTGATCCTCTCTGCTTTCCTCTAACAGGGAGATCCCTACAGGAGCGCTCGCAGTCCCTGTGATGATGTGGGGCAGGAAGTGGTGCTGCCGTGAGCCGTGTCAGGCCTGAGCACGTTTCTGGAGCTCGTGGGATGCGTGCACAGGCACTCGGGTCACGGAGCAAGGAAAGGAGAGAGCGCGGCCGGCTGCCTCAGGCGTGCTTGGTTCCCAGCTGCAAGCAGGAGGAATAACTTCTTGGGATCTAAGTGCTGTTAGCAGAGGGAACACTGCCATGCACTGTCATATCTTCTTCCTTTTCTTTATTTCAAATGGTGACTGCACTGGCGTTGGTTATTTACATATATATTACAGTCTCTGCCCTATTACAAATTCTGTATTTCTTAAATACTTTATCGAATACTTCCTTTAGAAAAACTTTTTAATTTTATTAGGCTGTCTTTCTAACAAAATAGAAGTATGTATTTAATACAAGTATATCTTGAATGAAAATATAGTGCATTTGTCCTGCAAGCTGTTTAATGTACAGACATATTTCAACCATTAGAACTTGGCAGTTTCCATATGGATTCAGTTTTAACTCAGTCTTAAACAGCATCTTGTTAAATATTTTTAGGCATTTTTAGAGCTTGTTGTTTTGAAATAAAATCTGCCATAGCAGGAAACCCATTTCGAAGGACAGTTATGAGGGTAATCCAAGTCTTAAAATTTTAGAATTGATCTGAAGATGGCATCAGACAATATGCTTCAATAAAATCTTTCCTGGGAAGATGAAATGTTTTAAAAAGAAATTGTACCACACAAAAGATAGGAGAATCCTACCTCTGTACATCTAAAATTTTGGAGCCTAGAAAAACCAAAGGAACGGCATGTTCATGTCTGCTCACCTTCACATCACCTACAGTATTGCAGTATTCCATTTACAGGGTTGTTACCTTAGAACAGATCTCAGAGAATGACATGCATCCATATTTTCATCAAGTTGTTGGTCTAATATAAAATCAATTGTGATCTCAGAGGCTTTTATTTTTATTCATTGGAGGATTAGCTATACTTGCCAGATATTCTAGTGTGTGTATATGGGGAAGAGGATTATGCCTTAAGTGGGTCACAATCCCAGTTGATGCTGGGCGTTAGAAGTGCAGGACTGAGGAGATCCAAGGTTGTGGTTTTCCAGAAGTGTTCTTCAGGCCACACTGTTGCTGCTGATGCTTCAAAGAGTGTTTAGCAGCGCCTATCAGCTCAGTCTTTTTGCAAGTTGCCGTTTGCAGCACTAAGGTCTTATCTTAAATCTTTTCCGATGACTCAGGTTTAGTGGATTAAAACTTTGTTACAACCATTATCCTTCAGTAATTTTCATAGAGGAAGAGTCTCCATCCTAAATTTCAGAGCTGGCCAATCCCACATCTCCATTGTGTTGGACAAGTTTTACACATTTACGAATGTGTAACAATACACAATTTAATGTATCTTCCTACACCTTGGCAGACCTATAGGACAATTTATTAACCATCTAGGGAAATAGCAGGAGACCTTCTTTCATTTGGAGCCTGGAGGCCATGAATTGATATTCATTTTTTCCAATGATCCGCAGTCACTGAGAAAATACTTAAAGAATAGAAAATAAACTACCATGCAAAGATAAAAATGTGATTTGTGGATTGAATTTGAACTTGTGATATTGGTTGTTATGTATATATAGATTTTTTTTTTAAATCTTTTGTGCTGTAATGTGCTATAAGTGCATTTGTACATTGAAGCTGTAAAAAAGAAATTGATCTTTTCTTATAATGATTTGGTTGTATTTTAATACATCTACATCCATTTAGGCTATAGAAAAGACAAAGAAACAAATTCTGTGCTGCTTTTAATGTGTTGTAGTATATGAAGCTGAAGAGCCAAATGCAGCTCAAATGCAAGACATTGGAAGACTTTTACAAGGAACAACATGGAATTGGACTTAAAATTATAACTTCTTCTGTAATTAACTTTATCTTTCTTCTATATAGTTGATAATTTGGATGTAAAACAAAAAATGCTTGGATTATAGAAATGAAATTCAAATTAAGGCAGTTAAGTTTAAAGGATGAGTGTTAATAACTAAAATGTGCTTATTTTTGAGGAAGAAATTGTTTCTGGTGCAATGCTTAGATATGTTTATGGTAAAGACACCACTTTCTAATTAAAATGCTTGATGTGAAAAACTTACCAATCCTGTAGGTTCCCTACTGTGCCTGGAGACTTGTACCCCTTCCACTGAATATGTGAGTTTCTCCTGGTGTCATCTGAGATTAATAATCCTTCTGCACTTTAGACAGAGTTAATTGGCATTAATTTCTCTGCCTTGTTTCTTCATGTTAGTCACTTCCTGCAAGGAACAAGTAGAGTTTTCATGGATTTCAGGGTAAAAATGACACGTTTGCATTGCTCTGCATCAGAAGTATAATTTTATATTGCTGTTATGCATTTTATCAAGTCTTTTTTATGGTATGAATTCCATTTGGAAGGGATGTGGATCAAATGCAAAGTTCCTTTCACCTGAAATCTGTCACCTAAGACTTACTGTTGTCAGTCATCCTCAGGTAGTAGATTAAAGGTCTGGAATTTGTTTGGGGGTTCTTGCTGGTTTTGTTTCATGGAATACAAGCCTGTTGTCTTGCCATAGTTGGTTGGTTTTTTTCTTTCTCCTGTAAAATAATAGAAAAGAATAACAAAATCTAATTCCTATGTGAAAAATTACTGTGTTTAGATGGAAATGTTCTCTGCCAGAAAGTGTTTGAGACAGAATTGAAATATTTCAAGGCAAATGATAACTTTGTAACGTGTGCTACAGGTTAGATAGAATTTCACCAGTTTTAATTAAAAAAAAAATCAGAGTATCAAATTAGTTCTGATCATTGCATGTGATTTTTAATATTAAAACTATGTCTCTTGGTAGCCCCAGACAAAGGTAAAGCTCACAACTCTTTCTTGGTAACTACAGACATCTTCAGAGGTATAGAGCGGTGAGGCTCTTTAGTCCAAAAAGTCTCTTTGCTTTTCTTGCTGGTGATTCTTTTCATATGGTGAGTGGAGGAAAAAAAACCCAAATCCAAGAGGTGGAGTTTTTTTCCCATTCACTAATGAATGAGCTCTCATGCCCAATTTAGGTGCTTTATATCCCTGAAAACCCTTGAGAATTAACATACTATATTCTTTCTGCTCCTGTCTCTGAACTTTTTGTGTTTGTGTCTGACAGAGAGAACCCACCTTGCCCACACCCAAAACTGAAAATGAAGTACTGCAGTGGAGTATTTCTTACAGTTTTGTCTACCTTTAGGAGCAAGAAACAATTATGTTATCTGTTGACTCTCACAGAGAAGAAACAGGAATGCTTCACCATCTGTAGTCATTAGATGCTTCTGGTTTAAATGGCAGTGGTCTCCATGTAGCAATAAATTATGAAGAACTAGAAATCATAAAGTTTTTAGAATCATGGGTTTTTAACGTTTTTAAAAGTCTAGCTTTTTAAGTTAAATGCCATGATGTACCGTTTTAATAATTCAACCTCTTTTTTTAATATAATAGGTAGGTATAAAAGATGTATCAATATTGTACCACTTTTTTGGGCCATATGTGATTGTATCAGAAATTAACCTGATTAAGTGATGTAATAACCATGAAAATAAAGGGGGGGGAGGGACCTTGATTTAATATTTTGCTATAACGATTTAATTTCCCAAGCTACTCAAAGGTGTGGGGGGCTGGGCTCTAATGTAACTTTCTGATTTCTGTCTATGATAACTTTGCTCTGCAGTCTGAACATGGGATACACGGTAAGGCATTGCTGGGGTATGTTGCTGAAACCCTGCTCCACATTCCTGCCTGTTTGCCACGGCTCCTGCAGGCCTCCAGAAGAGTGGCACTAGTCAGTGAGTCTCAGTTGAGTGCGTAGGAAACTGTACTTTTTAACTTTCTTGTTGAGCATAATTCCTTCGGGAAAAGAATAGGGAATTTTAGGGAATATTCTTGTGGGAGTTTTCTGGCCAAATTGTTTCAGCAGGCTACAGGCTTTTACAAAACTGATGATGCCCTTTGGGAATGTAGTTTTCGGCATTGTTTGTATCTTGCCTTGAGAGATAAAGAGGACAAGCATAAGGGGAGGCAGTGACTTCAGAGCTTTCTTCTGTGACCATTAAACCTTTCGTAACCATTAGACCTTCTGTGAACATTTTAGGAAGATTTGGACCCCAGTCAGAGAGTATCAGCTTCAAGTTCAATTGTGCAAATTTGCTTTATCATCTGAGATATTAGTTGCTAGGTCTGGTTCCCATGAGCTCCGCAATCCTACTGCAGGAGCCTCCTTTCCCTTCCTCTCTGCCTTGCTTCCCTTCTTGTAAAATCCAAACAGGAGCAGCTGGTTGTTTCATATAAGATCAGTAAGGAAAGCTCACTCTCAGTCCTTAAATTAAGATGTGTAGTCCTTAATTTAAGATGTCCTCTAATAAAGGACAAGAAGTTGTTACATGCTGATATTTAAGGAAATTAAATGCAAAGAATATGATTAGAGGAAAGCAGTGAATACAGTACTGCAGAGACAAAGATCAGCACCATCAAAATAGGAAACTGATGGCGTTTGAGATTAGTGCACTTGAAATTCATGATCAATTTTTGTGGTCCTCTCTATTGTTCTGTCTAAATATTTCTAAAGGTAAGGGATGAGGAACTTTATTATTTCTGAGTGTGTACCATAAAAGCATGAGGAGGCCCATGGCAGGGATGGCTTTCTTAGCCAATTATGTGAGAAAATATTTATAATATGTTCAAGAAATCTCAGTAATATAGTTCCTTGTTTTATATGGTGCTTAGATATTGGTGGAGCTTTCTGGATATTAGCATATTTCCTGTCACACAGGGCTGAGGGTTGTGTTTGGGAGAAAGAAGAGCTCTTGTCTTTTCAACAGGATGAGCAGATTCATGTTCATCCAAATTCAGGATGTAAATGTTCTCTGCTATTAGATTTATAAAGCTCTCTTAGTGAATTATTTTGTTGGCTACAAATGCCCACAGGGCATTGTGCCTGAGTGGTATCATCTCTCATATCACTTTTGTGGAGCAAGGAAGATAGACCCACAAACATCTCTGGAGCCAGCCATGACTGTGGCCCCATGGGTTTTGAGCCATCTTTAGCTGGTAGATAATTTTGAGAGCTGCTGCTAATAATAACTTTGATAGGGTTGATAGTCCTAAAATCTAATCCTAACAGAGTTTTTTCTTTCCACAGTTACAAGTAAGAAAAAGACTGAATGCGTTAGTAAATTCAAATGTTTTATTACCTTAAATTGTACCCTCACAGTGGGGTAAATCAAATTTCATTACTGTTCAGAAATCTATGTGTGAACTGTGTGGTGTTATATGAAGAAAGTGGTTAGCAATCATTCTTTGTTCGGTAAGAGAGGGATGCAGATAATTTGTATTCATGTTATCAGGACCATTTTCAGGGTTTTCCTCAAAACAGTAGCAAAAAATGTGTCTGCTGCCTGTTGTGTAAAGCTCTAATATGCTTTCTTATGGTCACTTGTTTTGATTGAAGAGGAATTGCTAGAGCTGAGAGGACAAAATGAATGCTATTACAGGGAGCGTTCTAAGCACAGAGAAAAGAACAAAACTTGAAGTCCTTCTTTGCGCCCTCAGTACGTGAGGGCTGCCTATTACCTCTGCCCCAGTGCATGAGCATCTGTGAGAGCCATTTATAAATTGCGTGGCTGCGCGGCGGCTCTGATGGCACCCTCTGATGATGGGTTAATTGAACGGTGTCAGCGAGGGCAGGCCTGGCCCTGGAAAGAAACTGACGGGATGATGGCAGCAGTCACTGCTTCATTACTTAGAAACAAAATCAGAGATTCTTCATTTTAAAGGCAGGAGCTGCCAAGCAGTTCAAGAGCGAACAGTTTAATGTGTGGGGGTGGATGAGGTAAGGAGCTTTTATGTGTGAAGAGCTTCACTTAACCCTGTAGTGGCGTTCCACTCTTGATCTGTCTGTGGCATCAGAGCAGACAGGCCAGTCCTACTGTTTTAACTCGGGTCTTTGATTCTCACCAGCCAAATCTATTTTAATTGTTTAATTAAATTAATTTTCCTCAAGTAAGTCTTTTTCGCCCATGACAATAATTGGCAAGAGATCTCCCTGTCTTTATCTTTACCCACAAGGTTTTGATCACCTTTTCTCCCTGTCCTACTGAGAAGGCGGAGTGATAGAGAGACTGGGTGGTCAGGGGGCAGCCAGAGAAGGTCAACAGACCATACTATATATTGTAGCTGCCTCAGCTAATACCAGTCCTGCTATTCAATGTCCCATTTTCTCAAATCCTTTACCAGGATCTGCGTGTAAGCATGAGGAGGTAACAAATAGAACTGGAAGCTGCTTTATTACTTGAAAATTCTGCCTTCTTCAGTGGTCATCCTATAAATGGGATTTATTTCCAGTGTTGGCTGGGGGGTTTTTTCCTACTCTTTGCCACCCTGTCCCCCACATCATCCACTAGAAAAAAAGAAAGAAAAAATGTTGAGACGTGTCACTGCTTTGTTCTATAGAACAATTTGGGGTTTGTGTCTCTGTTTTCAGTTGTAGATGGAGTACACTCTCTGAGGAGTATTTTCCATAGTTAGTACTTCTCAGAGGAGAACTGTTGTCTAAGGAAAGTAAAAATCACGCAGACTACAAGGTACAAAAGTAAATTCCACACTCTCACACACCCCCAAATTAGTGCATTTTAGATATAACTCAATATTTCTCACTTTACAGGTATTTCATCACTTTGGTGAAAATAATTGCTCCTCTACAGGAAATTTCAGCCAGGTGTACATGCTGGGAAGTGCCCAGGAAGGTGAAGAAGATCCCGTCAGGTCTGGAATGAGTAGTGCCACTCTTGGTACCTGGGTGCCCCTCCATCTCAGATGTACCCATACCCACAAGGGAAAAATGCCTCCTTTCCTGATCCTCTCGGTCATGGAAGCAGGTTTGGCTGTGAGGTAAGTCACAACAACAGGCTGGGATACAGGGAACCACAAAGCCCCTGAATGCCAGCCGGGTGCAGACTATCCCTACTCAGCCTGTCAGGGATCACAGTTCTGCCTCTGTGCCTCTTTGAACTACTGCCAGCTTTTATTGTGTGCAAGCACAACAAAAGGAAGAGAGTTCATAGTATGTTTTAGTATTTTTAATGAAAGAGAACATTGGATGTACAGACTGCAGTCATGTTGGAAGATTTGGCACTGATGTTAATGTAAATAAAAAACTGAGAAAGGACAAGCTGTCTCAGATGCAAAGTTTTAAACTGTTAGACATTTTCAGAAGCAATGACCCATAATTCCAGTAAATAAATGGAAGGTCAGATTTCAGGACATGCTTCATCCCCTGCTACAGAGGTATTTTATGTATTTTGCTGCTTATTTTACTGCTTTCAAGACATGCTAAGTTCTTTTGAAAATACAGTTTAAATGGTCTTTGGAGCATCCTCCATAATCTATAGACTGTGAAACAAAAAACTTCTAGGCTGAAAGTTTGAAAAGACTGGTTTTACTATCATTTTCAGCAGTAGTGACTGTCAGTATTCAGTCTTGGCTTCCTCTAGATGGCCAATAATACTTCAGTTTCTTATCAGCTTTTCTATTTTTATAACTTATTGGATTTGGATGTATATTTAAGATTACATGTGAATTTTTCCATTTTACCTTGCATTCAAGAAGCCATGCAATTTTTGCTACTTGTCCAGTTTTTAGGGATTGTTCATTGAATTAGACTTTAGGAAATTACAGCTCATGTAATGACAAAAGGATGGCGTAATTCAAATAAGAAGCAGCACGAGAGATTTTGGAAAACATTTTTAACTCCCAAATCTTGTGGTTGTTGGTGGTGATTTTTGCTTACTGGTTCAGTTGTTTATTTAAGATTAGATTTAATTTTAGATTTGAGGCCCAGATCCAAATGATTTCTCCCATAGCAGCCCCAAAATGTTCAGTCTGAAAAGGGCGAAGTATAATAAGAACAAACTTCTAGTAACGTTTGCTTATGTTGCTTTTCTCTCATCTGCCACTTACCGGCTTTTACCAGGATTTACCCTGTTTAATCTCATTTAATGGGTGGTTTTGGTGAGGCCTGGGAGACAGAAGTTATCTAAGTTTCTTTAAGAAACTCGAGCACTGTTGCTCTCTCTGCTTCCTTTGCCTTTTTTAGGAAATAATTTCAAATACTCTATGTCTTGCTGTGTGAATGTCTTTTCAAACCTTTGATTATTTTCTGAGCTCCTTCAGTCTTTTAACAACCTTTCTTAGGTAAAATGACCAGAATGGCGTTTGAAGAAACAAACTCAGTGATGTATGAAAAGATATGCATGTTTTGATATTACATTCTGTCCTACTCTTGGGACAAGCTAATATTTCATCTATGATTTCTTTACCTGTTGAGAGAAACTCTCACTGAGCTGTCCATGGTGATACTTCCATCCCTTTCTCGTGGTGATTTTTAGGATTGGAGAATTCTAATTGGAGTAACATAGATTTAAATTTTTCTCTCTTGGTTTGCATTCCTGGACTTGCAGCTTTCACTTCCATTTCCATTGTGTGGTCTTTTCCTGGTAAATGGAGGTTCTATGATATCAAAACATTCCTCAAGATTACAGAGATTACATCAAAACATTTCGTAGAAACCAGGTCTGGCAGGAGAGCTGGCCAGATTGCAGAGTTTCTAGCCAGCCTTTTCAGCAGCAACAGTGCCAGGCTAGGGTGTTGCCATGCAGCTCTTCCCAGGCCTTTCAGGCTGTTTTGATCCTATGAACTTTTCCTTTGTGAGCCTGGATGTTGCAGGTTCTACGCCCCCAGGCTGCCCAGTTTGTCTGTCCCAGCTGCAGACAGACAGCTCCCTCATGGACCTGCGCCTTGTTGCCATACAGGGGAGTGGCTGACGCCGTGCCCACCGACACGTCACCTTACAGAGTGTCCAGCAAGCAATACTCCAACACCAGAAGCTCATTTGTCCTTTCTCTGCCATCTCCACAGTAAATTGCTGACAGGTTTCTGAAAGACACTTTGAAGTGAAGAAATCAGCCACTTCGAAGTGCTAAACAGCTGGCCCTTTGAAAGAAGCAGCTCTTCAGCATCGCTGCTGTGCACATCTGCAGTCGGTGGGAGGATGTGCCACATGGAGGTGTTTTCATTGGCTGGTTTGAGTCCAGAGTAGAAAACTATCTTCAGGAAGTTTAAAACACTGCTTGTGATGCTCTGGTAGTTTTGTAAAGAAATTTCTTTTTTCTTGGTTAATGAAAACTAGTTTTCTCATGAAAACAATGATCCTTTCACAGGTTTCTTGGAAGCTTCAGTCTGGAAGAACACATGGTTCTATTTCATGTTGTGTTTCATGCCCTAAGAAATATGAAGTTACAGAAACTATTTTACGGGTTATGCCTTACTTGATCGTGGTATGCCAGATACTTTGTTTCCCTTAATCAGCCTTATGAGTGCTCTTTAGGCTCACATGTAAAACTCTCTCTCATATGTCATATTGACATGTATTATATGCCACATTTAATTCCATAATTCTATGGATTATTTGCACAGTTTTTAAAAACTAGAACACAGTATTCATTGCCTCCCAGTCCTCTGAAACAGTGGCAGTTCAGTGTAGATGTTGATGAATTCTGAAGTTACTCTGCCTGTGTGGGGCGATGATGAAGGAACATCTTCCAATTTTAAGAATGAAAAAGAGAATTGTGCCAAAAATTTTTGGAAGGCAGAGGGCTGCTGAGACTTTTGTGACATAATTCACAGGATAGGGCTCTCAACAGAATGACAGTGAGGAAAAGGTTTGCTTGGGGAGAATGTTATGAATGATATTTGAGAGCCTTAGGGAATAAGTGAACAGGACCTTAAATACTTGTGAATAAATATTCTCAA
This sequence comes from Lycocorax pyrrhopterus obiensis, assembly GCA_014706295.1. NCBI lineage: Eukaryota > Metazoa > Chordata > Aves > Passeriformes > Paradisaeidae > Lycocorax > Lycocorax pyrrhopterus. The sequence goes on along the minus strand of JACSVZ010000013.1, from coordinate 20,817,200 downwards.
GAGTTTCTTGCCCATTGCAAAAGTATTTTATGTATTTTTTTGTATAAAAGCCTATGAAATTTCTGGAAAACAGCTATTAAGGGGGGAGGCGTCATCTACAAAAAATATGAGCAAATGGGCCAGTGTCTGATTTCTCTCTTGCCAAGGCAGGAAGATATCGTAGAAATGCATCAGTCCCAGCAGACTTATGACAATGTCTCCAAAATAGTCAAATATTCCTTAGAGTCATTTGATGTCTATCTTACTTGAATTCTAGAGCTGTAGACTCTATGAAGAATTTGTAGTTTTCAAATGACTGGGATAATGTGGAAAGTTATGCACATTTTCAAGCAAAATGCTGGCATTTTTGGTGGCATTTTAATCCCAGGAATGGAGTTATTCATTTAAGTGAATTATTTTTGACCTCTCATCTTCCTGCTTTGACTTCACACTGTCAGGTTACAAAGTTCAGCATGGTACATCATACTAGCAGCAATGGTTAATATAATAAAGAAGAAACCTATTGAATATATTTAATTGGGGGCCACTTCAAGGAAACCACAGAAAATTGCTGTATGACTGGTGTGTGAGTTAGCCAATTCTAAACTAGCTTTAGATGAATGTAATTAACATCACTGCCATATGTTTTGTGATTGACTTTTTAAGGTTTTGAACTAAAAAATAAAAATAAATGTTCTATTACAATTCATCTTACCTTGAAAATCAGGTCTAACAGTTTACAAATCAAATAGTTGTATGACTAGGCCTTATTATCCTCCAAGCATCTCATATTTTAATTGATTTGACTTTTTGGAGATAAATGTCATGCGTCACATATATAGCACAAAGCATAACACAATACAATGCAATTTCATCAAGGATCTTTTGTAATTGCTTATCACATGTGGCTGTGCATGATAGATAGAAACAATAAAAGAATAAATGAAAAATATTCAAGCCAAACAATCTTAGCTTCTGAAATGTTGATGGTTTTTTTTTCAATATGTCCAGATCTGAACACTCAGAAAACATCAATCTCTTCAGGAATGCATTAGGAACTGTGGGATAGAATTGATAAAGAGCTTACTTTCCACAGATTTAAAATCAATAGTGGAGACTTTAGGAAGACAACTGCTGAATGCTGCTTGGGGTGTAAGGTATGCTTCTGAGTGCCTGGAGCAAGGTCATCATATTTGTCAAGTCAATTCTTGCTTTTCATTTTGGTTGTTTTATTGAGACAGTGTTGGAGGGCAGTTGCAAAACGTCTCCTTAAATTAATGAAAATACGTTACCTAAGAATGGTATGGTTTAAGAATCAGTAAGTCATAAAAAACTAATTTTAAAAAAATCATATACATGTAAGAATTTAGGATTTTTGTTTCAGAACCAAACTCTAACTGTGCTGCTGGATAACTGCCCGATGTGTGCTTGAATATGGTCAGACTGTGGTAAGCCTTCATTCGTTCATAAAGCTGAAGTCATACAAATATAATTTTAAAAAGTACCTGTTATCCCTTTGTAACCTGGGCTTTCTAGTAGCAGTGGTTCACAAAATATTGTTGTATATAGATGAATGACTAGTCCCGCGCTTTCTGCAGTCTGTGGTAACAGAGACCCCAGAATAAACTGAATTGGTTTTGGTTACTATACTTTCATCTCATCTTGTCCCACCTAGTGCTGGGGAACCCTTTCTTTCCCTTTAAACAGAACCAGAAAATACCTGGGAAAGTATTAAAATGAGGAAACAGATGTTGAAAACTGATGTGGCTTTTCACACTCCTGTGAAATTCTGTCCCTTACCACTGAACGATGCAGGCTGCAAAGCACCTTCAGCCATCTCTAGTCCACCACCCTGCACAAAGCAGGTCCAAGCTGTGTCCAGCCAGGCTCTTGGTACCTACTGGATGGCAGCTGCACTGCCTTTCTAAGAAATGTGTTCCCAGAATGTGATCATCCTCATTGTGAAAATGTTTTCATATAAATCAAAATTTCCTGTGTTGTGGCTGTTGTCTGTTGTTGTTCATCCCAGTGACTGTTCCTTCTGTGGCCCTTGACAGTGCTGAGGCAATTAATTCTCTTACAATCTCCTCCTTTGCTGTCATTTAGCTCAGCTCTGTTTTTTTTCCAGTGGCAATAAGAAATATGTATTTTGTCTTTAAAAGCTCCTACTACCTGCAGTGCTTGAAATGCGTTCTTTGCATTGACGGATATTTAATATCACAGGTCAAAATGGCAAAGCAGTTGCCAATTCTGACTCCAAGATGCAGGGTAACTTTTAACAAATTTTCAGTGTAAGTGACAAACTCCAGACAATATTCTATATGGCAGCCTAATATACTGATACAGACCCCTTGTGACTATTTGCAGCAGCACATTTTTTTATAGTTTTCTGGGATTTTTAATTTATTTTTTGTCTTTTTTCTGGCATTGTAAGATGTCTGGCTTTCTATCATGTTAAGGTTTACTTAATGTTGTCTGTTCATGGGACATGTTAATTTCTAACTTGGCAATCTGCTTCACTGTGGCTTCCAATTCCTGCACACATTCTTAGCATTAATATGTGATGTTCCTAAACCAGTGACTAGAGGGAAACCATGCTTACCTGACCCCATTTCTTGTGCCTTATATCCTGGGGCATAAGAACTCAGGGACATCGTTTGACATCTGATTTTGGTTATAGATACTGGTAGTTATGTTCTCTCAGGCCTCCAAGTTTTCTGTGAGTAAGGGTGAGTGCAAAGTGATGGGTGCTCCACTAGGATTGCCAGTTGCTAGATCTCTGTTGAGAACCACAGTGAAGGTCATAACTAATTCATATTAGCTGCAGGTTAATTCAGCTGAGGGCTTGTGCTCATAGACAATATTTTTATTTGGTTGCTGAATTACTTGTTGTTTGCTGTGGGAAAGTCCCATTTTCTTCCATTTCTGGAGCAATGTAGTTATTCTCTAACCACAAGGCAATGGGTCTCCTTTATTCTTTTGGAGACTCTGCTTGTTCAAGGCTAGTGACAGCTTTTCGTCTTTGGGGTTTTGCTGTTTGGTTTTTTTAATTGTTTGCTTGATTTTGTTTGTTTTGCTAATCATCTGTTTAAAACATGGCATCATTTTGAATGTATAAAGTTAAATGAAATGGACTGTTTGGACTCCTAGCACCTAGATTCTCATTTTGTTTTAGTTTTGCTATTTGCATTCTATGAACAGATTTGGTATTTTTTTCTCTGCTGTTTCCATTGCTCTTGTTAATTCTGCTGCTTTGGGCCATGTTAAATTCGCTTTTGCCAGGAATCATCTTTGGAATCTCTCATTATTAACAGAGCATTCATTCTCTCAGTCTGTCCTCTAGGACATTTGTAAATGGGCAATATTCTGTTAGTCTGTTAGGCTGCCACACACACAGTTATAGCATCATGCAGCTGTTAATATCATATTGCCTTTTCCGATAATGAAATATTTTACAGTGGTGTTGGGTTTGATATGTGCTACTCTTTTGCATTTACTTGCACATCTTCTGAGGTTTTATCTCCTGGTTTCTGAGACTGCTACAAACTGCTTAAGACAGGGTAAGTTTAACCCTTTATACATTTAGGAAAATTATTTGTTCTCTGTAATCTTACATGTGAAAAAGCATTGGCCCAGGGTTTCTATATATTGTTGTAATTTTCTGCATTGAACTGTTCATTTTTCCTGCAGACTGCCACTCTTTTTATTTATTTTTTTTTAGTGTTTATGTTACAGAAACCTTTCGTTTAAGAAAGCAAATTGTGCTTACATCAACGAAAATATATTCTTGCTCTATTTCAGCAACAAGAGAATACAGTAGAGGAAAAACTCTCTAATTAAACAGTAAACAGGGATGAAAATGGACCGTTACTACATCATGTCTTGCTTTTAGTTCATTTCCTGAGACACTATCTGTTAACTCTCAGGAATAGTTTGCTCTGGGTGCCACAGGGTTGTTGTCCAGTGTGCCTTTGGAGGAGGTATGCTTAAAATATTTTTTTAATGATAATTTTCCATCACTAATTGCAATTTGGAAGAGTAAACATATAATTGATTTGGTTTTGAAATTATCGCTCTTGTAGATCATTTGATAGTTTATATGTATTTTATATTTCTTTTTTCAGCATGGACTAGAAACTTACTCTGTAGGGCTTGTATGTCTATTTATTTTCTATTCTGCAGAAGCCATTTAGGTAGATTTCAGCTTTTTTGAAGCAGTTGATGTTTTCTTTCTCTTCTGAATGCCACGTATCAGTTTGCTTGAAGCTATGAATGTCCACAGTTTTATTTTATAGGACAGTATCAGGCATGAGCTGTGGAATATGCTGCATTTAGGTCTGCCAACACAAAGGCTCTGGAGCAGATAAACCATTAGCAAAGCCCCCGGCCTGGTGGCCAAGTGCAGTCCCGTGAGTGACAGAGATGAGATTCAAATACAACCCTTACAGCTTACAAATTCTTACACCTCTTACTGGACAGCAGCTAAAACCCAAGAGTGCCAAAAGGAACTTTGTGCAATAGGAAAAGAACTTTTTTGCATGCAAAACTTAGTATATGGTTTCCTTGTTCATCCAAAATTAACAATAAATTATTCATTTGCTGTAAGACTCAGAAGTCTGTCCAGATGTCCTGGTTCTGGCCAGGACTGGGTTAATTTTTTGCAGTAGCTGGGAGGGGGCACGGCTGGGACACAGAGATTATTCTATACCGCCTTGTGGAATTGCCGGGGGCAGAGGGAAAGGAATTCACTTCCAGGGAAATGGTTTCATGCCAGTCAAGGAAAGGTGGCAGATGGAGCAGTCTGGTGTTTGTTTATTTTCAGGGGCTTTATGGGTACATCATTTTCCTTTCTTATACCTTTTGTTATTACTATTGTTGCTGTGACTGTTCATTTTCTTATCTCATTGCTCTTTCTGGGAATTCATTCTTATCTTGACCCAAGATCTTTGCCTTTTATGCCTCCATCTGGAGCAGGGCAGGATGGGAAGTGGTGCCTGGTTTTAGTGGGAGCACTAAATTGGAGAATACCATTCCTAAACCATGACACCACATCCAACTGTCTTCTCTGAATGTGGAAGGGGAGGCTGAAACCCAGGCTTTGGCCAGGCAAATTTGTGATGTGTTGCCTTTTCACCAAATCAAACCTTTTCATTATCAACATCTCTTCTGGCTCCCAGACTGTCTTCTATCTCATTTCTCTCTTCAGCTTATATTTTGATTTTTTAAAAGTATTCCTAATTAATAAGTAGGACGTTTTAACTATTGCAAGTTTACCCTATTTTAATGGACTTTTTTTGAGTTTAGTCATGCTTTGGATCATCAGCTTCCAGACATGACTCTTCAAATGACAGAAAGGAAAAAAGGTCCCCAGACTTTATAAAATCCTATGCAAGTACCTTAATGGTACTTAACCTCTTTTTACACAAATTGCTTTTTACATTAATTTCCAGTATATATAGACATCAATAATTTTATTTGCACTAGGGTTAAGGAAAAAAGAGATTCTGAAAATTATGCAAATTGAAGGGTACTTCAGATTTGGCAAATATAACCTGGTTGGAATTCCAGAGAAGAACGACAGAGCCACTACATTTGGTTTCAGGTAAACACATACTTGAAGAGGAAAGTGATTTTGGTATTTATCTGAGACTTTTTTTTTAGAACCTAATGCAGTCAGGCACCGGACTACTGATGTATTTTCAAAGAAATCAAGTTTCTATATCCTTTAGTCTTCTTTCATAATTCTAATCTATTTTTGGTGTATCTTTTATCCAGTCATAAGTAATATATACTGTCCAAATATGGGCGGAAATGCTCAATTCATTTATTATTTATTAGAAAGAAATGTTTAACTATTTAAATGATAAAATGGAAAAAAGATCTAATCTAAGCCAAAGCCAGCCTGTGGCTTAGACCCTTGTATGGGGAAAACCATTTCAAGTTATTTATATTTTATATTTCTCTACTCAGCGATTTTTGAGGGCTAAATGTTTTGGTGATTTACGTGCAATAAACCTGGGCTCTTTTCCAGGATCTCCCACAGGCCTTTTTCGTGACCTTCGGCAAGTTCATGGCAAATAAATAATGGGATTGAACCTAATTTCCTTTACAAAGGAAAGCAGTGTGGCTATAAGTGTAAATGTTTATATACTCATCTGAGATACTGCAGTAAAAGAGTCCTGTCGACCACAAACCAGCATTATTTATTGGAGTGGCTGAGACTGAGTGATGAAAATGCTAACACTGTCTACTCAATCTGCATACTTGTTAGTGTGACATAAACACAACGCTTCCCATCAAATGCACTCTTCCCAATATGAATCAAGTGTTTTTATTACAGTGTTCTGCACTATTCATCAGTCTGACTCCCTGGCCTTAACTGCCAAATACAAAATGCTTGCTGATTTTCAGGGATGTCACCTCGTAGCCATCTGCTTTTGGTTAGAGTAATGGGCTATCAGCAAAACACGTACAAAAAATAATTACAAACATTTAGAGCTGAATTCTGGGTATTTGTACCTGAAATGCAATTCAGACACCTGCCTCTACAATCAATGGGCATGCCCTAGGTCTATATACAGAATTTGGGCTTCCACCCATCATTAGAAATGACCCAAAACGTTCAGAGAGAATCACTATGTGACACTGTTACTTTCACTCTCAGGCATAGGCTGGTCTGTTGCACTTGAAGATTTTATCCATCCCCATACATTGCATGGCACCTGTATTTTCTCTTTTTCTCCGTTTAAAATATTGAACATTTTGGGTAGGCAATCCATGCCAATACAGGAAGTTGTCATTTCTAACAATGTATAGATAACAAGAACTTGGTTTCTAAAACTTGGATTCTTGGCTCAGTAAACCCTATTGAAGAGAATAATCAGTCCAGATGGCAAATATTTTTGGTATTAAAGCTCAAGATAGGCAGTTTGCAAGTTTTGGAGCAGAGACCAAGACTCCTCAACAAACTGGGGAAAAAAATCGTTCTCTTAAAGAATTCCATCGGAAAACAAAACTCCCCTGTTCCATTGGCTTGGTTACTGTCATTTTAGGTTAATTAATCCCTGTGTTAGTCCCACGATCTCTTAAGGGGTTGTGCCCAGTGCTGTACACCAAGTGTTGAACAATCAGTGATCTTCACCTTGTGAAAAATCTCAAAAAGTGTGTTATGCGTGGGAGGTGCAAAAAGTCAAGGTTTGAAATACAGAAGCAGCTGTAAACATCACACCTTCCTAGGTGTTTTGTGATGATAGGAAACCTGATGTACTGTGAGATTGTTGCCTAGAAGGTTACAGTATCGTGGAAGGTCTATTTATGTTTATTGCAGGCACATTTAATTGGGTACACAGAAAAAATTGGAGATGTTGAACAAATGTGAGAATTGTTGTGCATTTTGTGCTCTAATTGAAGAAAAATGGTACCAATAAGATAATTGCATTATTTTTGAAGGAATTTCTCTTTTCTTGAATGAAATTATGATTCTTGAAGACAGAGACATTAGATTCTCCTTTGGAACTAACCTTTTTGTAAAATGAGAAGGGTAATCTTTTTGCTCTCGGTAGAAAGCGAGACCTTGAAAAGACATAAATAATTTTAGATTTTCCTGGTGACTGTGAACACATTACTGATGCTCCCTGTGGCTGTTTTACTTGACTAGTAGGAAAATACTAAGTTTTCTATCTCTAGTATTGCAAAGTCCGTCTGTTTAAAAAGCTCTTTGTTATTACTATTGCAGAAAAAAAGGGATTGTACCCTCTGTTGGAGGGTGTGCAGCAGCAAGGAGGGAAGTAGGCAAATTAATGTCTAGGAAAAAATGGATAAGGTTTCATTTAGATGCTTTAAATCGCATGTTTTCACATTTCCTTATGTTTCTTCGCCAGCTTGAGCCCCATGTATGTACAACTGTTTCTTGGTGAAGCGTTTTATTTGATGCTGCAGGGACCACAGAGAAGAGACTGTACCCCACGAGCTGTTTAGCTTCAAAGCTGAAAGACAAAAGCATCCAAATATTTAAGTTAATCATACATTAATTGTTCTGTTTAACAACTCCATCTTGAGAATTTCACATTACTAATGGTGAGCTTTTAAAATTTGGGACATAACTGTCCTCTAACTCATATGTGCTGAAGTGTCCTTTATTTCCCACTGAGAAGTCTGGGTGATACCAACAGAGAACAGTAGGGGAACACAATCAAAAATCTGTATTTATATTTTATTCCAGTTCCTTCCTTAAGTAATTTTTAGATGGTCTCCCTTTGAGTGGCTCTATGATCCATTCTTATTTGAAAAACACTCAAAATTTCAAGCTGGATTGGACTTGGTCTGTCTCTCTGGTTTTTTGGGGTTTTTTTGACAATAAAGTTTAAAGGAATGAGCCTGGAAATACTGACATAGCTTTTGCTTCAGTTTGGTACTCTGCAAGAAATAATTCTCTGTAAGTGGATTTCCAGTCTGTGAAATGGGCATTATAACATGTGTTTTCTACAGCAGGCTGTGTAGGTTAACTAATGAGCTCTGAAAGCATTATTACTGAGTTTTTGAATAAAAGTTCTATCTGTACAAAAGCTGCAGAAATGTTGGAGTAACTGCAGTTTTACATCCCAGACTGAGGATTGACAAAAAAACCCCCAAAAAAGACAAACTTAGCATTTCAAACATCTTCTGAAGTGTGAGGGCACAGAATGACCTGGAAGATGCCTGATTTTTAAAAAAAAACTGGTGATAAATTTGTATAGCATCAAAGTTCCTCTTGGCATATATGAAGACTGTTCTTCTCATATAAGTTTGGGAAAAAGTTGAAATAATTCAGTTCCTCTAAAGTATATCTTGGTGACAAAGGAATAAAATCAAATCCATAGCAGCACTTCAGCTGTTTTTGTTCTTACAGTGGTGCAAACAGAAACTGTTAAGCCATTTGCAGTCTGTGCTCATGTGTGTCATTTCCCAAGAGAACAGACACCTGAAGGGTTTGATTCTGAAACACCATTTAGATGGGAATTATCTTTTGGTTTAAGGTTGTAGCTTTTGGTTTTAGTTTTCTCTTAGGGGAAACAGAACATAAGCGACCAATGAAAAAGGTCTGCTCTTCATTGCAGAGAAGAGCTGCTCTGCCTATGCTGTGGGGTCAATAGCTTGACTGTGTTTGTTTTATTACATATATTTTTATTTAATCACTGGGTTTGTTTTTAATCTTTTATTGGTTCTTTTCCAGACAGTGCTTTGGAGCTGCTTATTAGCTCTATCCTTGTAATCCTAGATTTTTGCTGTTAAACTGTTAAAAGGAAATTTAGGTTTAAGACTTGTGGGAGTGCATGTTGGCTCCAACTGTGTTATCTGTACAGTTGGCTTTATATGATCCTTGATCCTGGAGAATTGAGAGTTGAGAAAGGTGGATTAGGAGAGCTGCTGGACAGCAAGTGTCGTTCACAGCTTGCAAAGTGAGCATTTTATTTTAAATGCAGTTCTGATGGCAACTGGCTGCGTCTGATGTCAGGACAACACATAGGAATGGTGGCATAGAGCAGACGCTGTGTATCTCCATCTGGTGGATGGGATGCAGTCATCTGGGGAATTTCTTAACTTACTGTTCATTTTTTTGTCACTGAATTGAGATTCTGCCGTAAGCATTCTTAATTCAGTTTGCATTTTAGTTCAGATTGCAAGTGAAAACAATCCCACTACCTTTTAATTTAATGAGAAAGGAACTAACTCTTAGAAATTTTAGTGGCACACTGAATAGATGAATTCTACTGGGAAAAAGGAAAAATTATTCCCTCAGGGTGTTTGTCATGGGAAGCCTTTAAAACGAAAATGCATGTAAGAACAAAGTAGATCTGAGTGACTGGAGGTGGCTTTGCCAAGTGCTAATGGGAGACTATGGCAGGAATCTTTTCAAAGCATGTGGAGAAGCAAAATCGTGCTTCTTGTGGAGTTAGTCTTCATCCTGTGGTGCTGATTAACCAAGGTCACCTGACTAGGACAGCCAGGAGCAGTTCTCATCTCGGACACAGAGGGTCCATCCTCACCAGGACTTTGTAACTCTGCATAAATTTGAGTCCTGTTTGGCTCAGTGCTGGCACCAAACCCAACACCACAGCTCAGTGGGGCAGGAAGTGTTGCTGCTGCTGAGAACTGTGAAGTGAACACGTGAAGAAGAGCCAGAGCCACCACACAACGTAGAGAATTCAGATTGCGTTGTCGCTGTTGGCTGTGTTAAAACATTGAGCTGATCTTTGATGTGTCTGAGCTTTTTCAGCTCACAGTTAGTAAACTAAGTTAGTTAAACAATACACATTTTTTTATTGATGCTATTTTTTGTCTCTCCCAATGAAAAGGCAAACTTAGACACCTAGAGTGAGCTAGGAAGATCTCCTGCAAAGGAGGTTTAAGTTGTGTTGCGGTGCAGCCACGTACGTGACTATAGAAACTGCCAAGGAAGCTGGATACTAGCAGTGTGATATGGGGTGGTACAGGACAAATCTATCTTCACTGAATTCTGCATTGTCATGGATACATTGCCAGCAGTACCTGAGTTACCTGCTTTAAAACTGGCTCAGGTGTGCCAGTTGTATTGGAGTTCCTGCAAAGTTTTGGTCCGGCCTGAAAGTGAATAGAAAAGGGATCTTGTATGGTACAGAAGTGCTGGTTCCAAAGCAGCAAAAGTTCTGCTTTCCTCCTCGTGTTACCTCTGATATTGTTGGTTTAATATGGAGAAATGCTTTTTTTGAAAAGCACCCTAGGGCACCCTTAGGCTAAGGGCTTTCCTGTGGGATGTTTATTGGCATTAGATACTGGAGAATGTTCTTGATGGAAGAATACTTTTTTGATACTTTATTCCCCATTATTCTCTTATTCCACCAAATCTGAGCATAAACAATCTGGGAGAAATAGACTGTCAATATTTGGATTTATTATTGCAAATTGAAATCACACAGCTAAATCCCAGTGTACTGGACTAAATATTTACCCTTCTGTGTAGATTTTAAGTGTATTCAAGGACAGAACAACCATTCTCAACGTTCATAAACAGTAAAAGGTGCCATTCAAGAACTATGGACATTTTCTTATTACTGGGGGATTTTGAAACTAATATGAAATATGAGAGTGGGTTCTAAAATGTAAATATTGTGTGTCTTGAAATATTTTAGTGACCATGACATAATGCTGTTAATTGCTTGGCTATCTATTAGTTTAGCAAACCTCTAGGAAGCCCTTTATACATAGTACCACATGTTAAAAACCATTCAGCTTCCTGGAACAGCCACTGCTTAAAGAATTAATAGTCTAATGAGCCCAAATGGACAAAAATGTAGGCTATCAAGTGGATTTAAATGAAGTAAAGTTTCTGGCAATGGTCGTGGAGCTGCTTAGGTGAGCTAGAAGTGTGCTTACTCTTCCTTGGTCCCCATTCTAATACACAGCCCCAGGCAGCACACACTTTGTCTGAGTGGCTGCTCAGCGGTTCAGTTTAGACCATGGGAAATTGCTTGAGAGCAGAATCACAATGACAGGGTTACATGGCTCCTAGATTTAGCTGATTCTAATTCCGGCTTCCCAAATGGTGCAGAAAGGTCCGTACCTTTCGTCATGTCCATGTGTCTGTCCTTTATGGAAAGGGGTTAGGAGAAGTCTCTGCACCAGCCCAGTGGCTGCAGCCTGAACCGTGAGCACATCAGCAGCGGCTGGCTTGGACTCACCATGCCCCACGGAGCAGAGAGGGACCTGCCCGTCTGCCAGGAGCTGGGACACCAGGTGCCCCAACCCAGCAGGTTACCCCTGCACCCCAAAGGAGGGCCTCCAATATAGATATAGCTTGTACAGGAATTTCTTTCCCTTTGGTGGTATTTTGAAGGTGACAGTGGGAAAAACCTCATCAAACTTTCCCCAGAGTGAGACTTTAATTCCCTCTGTCGTAGTCTATCCTGCCTGCTCTTGACGGGCCAAATCAGTGCTATTGTGTTTAAAGATAAATGGCAGAGCTTTGCATACACCTGTGCTAGCAAATGTGTCTGCTGCAACTTTAGAAAAGTGACATAAGGACAAGTAATGACAAGACTGGAGTAGATTAAATGTGGAATACCTTTCTGAGCTACATCTCACTAAAACCAAAACCCTGTCTGTGATTTACTAAGCCAGGAAAATAACTTATAGTTTAGACTTGTTTTTCTCTTCTTTTTGAGACTCAGGAAGGCTAATACTTTTATAACAACTGTTTATAGAATGTCTGACTTCATGATCCTGACCTAAGCACTGAACAGGAGACCACTACAGGAAATTTATGCCTCAAACCAGCATAGTATCTCCAACTATTATTGAATTGTAACAGTACAATATAGCTCATAATAAAGCTTGTAACAGTGGTGAGTTCTTCGCAGCTCTTTCTCTTTAAAATCTCCTGATACACTTTTAAATCAATTTCTAACAGGGAAACATTTTTTCCCAGGGCAGTAAATAAAACGTTAATGGAGAGAAGACGCCTCTCCTGCCCCACTGTGCCTGAGCAATCCAAGAATTTCAATAGATCAGGACTCCCTCTCTTCACCTTTGAGGGAAAGGATGACTGGGGATATACTTGATGGTGGCCTTGTCCACTGTACAAATCCTTCTCTGGGCTAGATGACCCAGACTCAGAGTGCACACAAATATTTATAACTCTCAGAAGTGCCCTTACAATCCATCCTGCCATGGACAGTACAGCTGTATTTCGTGCTGCTGGGTGAAGGTTTTGTCAGTTACAATATAAACAGGAAAGATTACATAATTAATAAATATTTAATTTTATGGTTACAGTGGGATTTTTTTTTAATAGCAAACTGGTAGCTGGCCTAAATCAAACCAGTAGTGATAAAACCTGGGAGTAGAAAGAAATTCATATTCATCTTCAATTTCTCTTCAATTTTGGTCCTGTCTTTTAAATAAGCAGTAGTTTAATATCAGCTCTGTATCTGAAGGCAAACATAAAAAAAAATAATAACAAAAACCTCCTACGGCACCTGAACATCTGCAGTAACACTGAGCTAGTTTGTTAATAACGAAAGTAGCTTGAAGGACTTGGAGAGGTAAATTGTATTGCTAGGTAAGTGAAAAGTGGTGGTTTCTATTTTTATGACCTGACTTGCTCTGAATCAGGGAAAACCTCTGATCTGTTTTAACAAGATAGACTACAGATATAATCCAAATAAGCTACATTTCTTATTCATATAACGTTCTTTCTCTGTGAGAGATTTAAAGGGCGTATTTCTCCTGTATTATTATGTAGTGGCTGCTTACCAGGATCGTAATTTTTTCTAATGCTAAAGAAAAAAAAATGGAGAAATTAAAGTTAGGCATGTTTATTAAAGGGAAGAGGTTTCTCAGTGCAGATTAAATTTTTAGGGGATTTTGATGTCTCCTTTTAAGAGCATGCACAGGTAATAATTCTGAACCTTGCAGTTCAGTTAGGACTGATTGGTAGAAAGCATATTCTACGTCCAATGCAGCATCCTAAAAATCAAGTTGCTGCCAAACTTTGAAGAATCCTATTGCAAATCATGAAGCTGTTAAGCTTTCTCATAACTGATTTATTTTTCTCATTTGAAAAATGCCCCTGTCTCAAAAATGGATGAATTACTTTCCTAAAACTACTTTTTAAATGACATTCGGATGGAGAATTTAATCTCAAATATTTAAAGTGTAGTGTAATGAGAGCAACTGTGCAAGATTACATTGAGAAGTGCTTTCTTATATTAACTATGGGTATTTCTGTGAGCTCTATCTATACTGAAAATGACATAAATAAAAAAGTAAATGCCATCCTCTTTTTTCTGTTACTATTTAAATGCTCCTTCAAATGGGATTAATTTAAGTTGTTTCCGTAAGAAAACTGGGCTATCAGACTGGTGATTTAATGGATAAATGTCTGTTTAAAAAGATTAATTTTACCCTGGGACATCAGTGAAGACTCTGGCTCATTGTGCTCTGCAGTAGTATAGTATATTTCACAGCTGTGGGCTTTGATGGAGAGCAGCCTGCCCTCTGCTAGGTAGAATGCCTCTCAGGGGAATGTTCCCTGTAGTACTTTAGATGATAACCACTTCCAGAAAGTGTAATGGATGACAAAAGAAACCACAAGATAGTTTGACCCATGCCAGTTTGAAGGCTTTAAAATTACTGACCTTACTCTAAACTTACAGTTGATTTTTTATTTTTACTGCCCTATGTAGAAAATGGAATACAGGTGTGCTGTGATTTCCACCAGAAAGGCTTGCAGCAGGATGCCCTGGAGGTTCTGTGTGAGTAGAGTTTCTTGTAGAAAGTGTCTTGGTGAAGACAGAGATGTAGATCACTGTCATGGAGTTGTTGCCACGCAAGAGATCACGTGGTAGAGAATTGGTTCTGGTTTTGGATGGTCATAAAGTTTCCCTGTTACCATCTGAACAACCAAGAGTGACGAGTGTGAAGTGATCCCCTGCACTTTTGTACATAAAGCTGGCTTTAAACTTGCTTATCTAGGCCGAGTTGTGCTGTCACAAGACCCTTCAGTGAAAGCCAGCCTCCGCTGAGCCCCTCTCGTGTGCTGCCGTGGCTGTGTTGCCAATGCCACCTCAGCGAGCAGCTCTGACAAATCTGCTGTGCCAAGTCTGCTCCAGACACAGAAATGACTGCAGTGTTCACATGTCTTTCGGGTTTTCCTCAGAGCACAACACGTAGGCAGAATTATGTGAGATGCATCTACTTTGCAGTAGTCCTGAGAAATTTTGCTGACCTAGAGATAAAATATACTTACCTGGTTTTGTATTAAGGTGCCATTGGAAAACTAGCATTTCACTCATGCATAAAATTGTTATTAAAAAAGTAGAGAAGTCAGACTTTGTGATGCAGGCAGATAACTGGCCATCTTGACTGGATGTATGAAATTTATTAGCTTCTGATTTTAAAGTGCCAGCCTCAAGTGCAAAGGGTTATCAAGAAGACAGTATTAATCAAGTTTATTCATTTCTGCAAAACTTTCCTACAATACCCTCTACTGGCATTGTATAGGTCTTCACAGTGCGACAGACATAGCTCATTTTGGGGCTGCACCACTCAGAATTAACGAGGTGATTCTAAATTTGTGCTGATAAAATCTTTATACCACCTCATGCTGGTACGTGCCTTTGCTGTATAGTGTGCAGAGAGGTAGATGTATATATGCTTATTCAGCTTATTTATTTATCTTTAAACTTACAGTGCATAAAGTTTAAGATCTAGTATTTTAATACTTCAATAGTCCTAAAATGTCCATAACTATAAAGGTAAATGGCCTATGAAATGATATACTTAGCATCTGTAAAGGAATAATGTGTTTAGAGACCCAATGAAATAAATCTGTCAACATAAGACTACTTTAGAGAATGAAGTCATTTTTTTCTACAGAATATTGGGAAAGCTGATTCAGTTAGACAAAAAGAGATTAGAGAGACAAGGGTGTGTGTATGCATTTCAATTACTTGAATTAAACAAAGGCAGTGAAAAAAAATTCCATTTGGCCAAGGCAGTCAATATTTGGAGTAATCGAAATTACCAACAAAACTCTCACAGCAATGAAAATAATTTGAGATTCCTGAGTGTCTAAGTATGGAAGAAGTATAAATGTTTCTTTGAAAGTGAAAAAAATTCCAAGTAAGTTTCCACAATTAAGTTATTTCATTTTCTTTTGTGCTAGCTTTTATTGCTAAGCTCAAATTTGTTTCAAAGCATTTTAAAATGCAGGACTTGGAGGGGAAAGTGACATGTTTATACTTATGCCACCCGAGTATTTTGTTAGTAATTGCAAAAGTGGAAGTATCTAAGACATCAGTGCGAAAGAAACCTTACAGTAATTTGAATAGTAATGTAGCAAACAGCAACAGGACTCAGGTACACATGCTATGATATATACAGCAAGTCAGCTAGCTCTTAAATGTGCACGTATCCCTTCTGCCTGAGCTAGTCTCTGAAAAGCAAAGTTTGAAACTGGGGAGGCTCTCTAGAAAAGTAACCTGTAGATCTGCTCTGGTTTTAAAATTTTCCTCTGACAACATTAATTGAGCAGCTTCCAAGACAGGGCAGACTATGCAGGCAACTGGCTTCGTCCTGGGGGGTCACTCGTGTGTCAGCTTCTTGCTTTGTTGGGAACACCAAGCTCTAAGTTTACAGGTATTTCAGCAAAACAGTTAAGTGCTAGGAAATTCCATTACGTTAAATATTATTCCTGTACATGGTGCTTAATGTCTTTGAAAAAAACCCAAGTAGATGAAGTACAGGATTATATTATTTGAATGAGAGTACTTGACCTCCTGGGTGTGTGTTTATATTGATGCTTTCTATGTATAAGCTACCCTAGTGACACATGGCATCCATTTTGGGCCAGTCAGCGCACATTCTCTTCTTTTAAGATTAATGTTTCAGAATTAACTATCAGATCCAGTTCAATAGTATATTCAACTGCAAATATGAACATACCCTCAAAGAGTGAGAATAGAGGGAAAGGTCAGATGATATCATCGGTTGCTAAGAACAGCTACAGGGTTTGAGAAGCAGGCTGAGGAGAAGGGGATGTTTCTTGGACAGGAGCCAGAAATCTGCAATGTGGTGAAAAATTTTTCACGTTCTAAGTACGATATTTCCATTTGGTGAGGATCTCTGAGGATTGCACCATCCAGCTTCCAGGCATTAAAAGGAACAGCAGCCTCAAGAATCTTGTTTGCCCACATTTTTAATTGTTTGAAACACTGGTGTTAGGCTGTGAAGCAATGAGGCCTATAAAGACACGATCAAATGGTTAATTAAGATATATGTTTGCTCTCATCCTTCATTTAGAGAATGAAAACATTCTGATGGGATATATTCTTGAATGGTGTAGCTATTATTATGTTATCTGCAATTATGTCATAAGATTTGATATTTCAAGTCTATTCAGATATCTTTCAGGGTTTTTCAATACAAAAGCAGTTTAGCCCTCAATGTATCTAATAAAGTGAATTCATTGAGATGATGTGTTGAAGATTAAAGAACTAAATCTTGCAATTATTGCAGCCATAAAACATGCTAGGTAATAAAACTGAGATACATTTTATAGAATGATTTAGCACCTTTGGTAGTCAATGGGAAGAAACAAATGAGATTGGTCCTAATGAATTTTCCTTGGAAATCAAGGAAGTCAGAGTGAATTTTGAAATCAGTGTGAACAAGGCATGCAACACCTAAACCCCTCAGCGTGTCTGTAATGCAATGCAGATGCTTGCAAGCATTTCTGAGGTGAAACTGCAAAGTGTGAGCTGTGTGTGAGCACATCGCTGTGTCTGAGTGGAGCAGCCCATGGAGTGATGTGCTGGCAGGTCCTGTGCCACGTTCTGCTCAAGAAAGCAGGGCACTGCAGGACAGGGGTCTGTAGAGGAGTCTGTACTTGAGCTCTGTGGGCAGAGCAGCTTGGACATCGCCACGCAGCTCTCCAGCCTGCAGTGACAGCTATTCCCTTGGTTTCCAGGCTTTATGCAAACTTCCAAAGAGTGAAAGATTCTATATACTCTCCACAGTGTTTATTCATTCTACATTTCAGTATTCTCACTGCCATTCCTATTGGCAGCTCTTTTTAAAATTGTAACCTACTCAATTGCCAACTTTCATTATAATCCCAAATTTATAAATAAAAGAAAATGACTGCTTAAAAAAAATATTCAATGCACTTGGCTGACTATAGAGATGTGTTATTACAGATCTCTTTGTTTGCTGTGAAAGTGCTTGTCTTTTCTTTCCAAATGCTAGTCTAATTTTCATAATAATGATTTTAGCTTTGCCTTCCTTTTTTGAAACAGCATTAAATTAAAAAATGAGTATGTTCCAGCGGTCAAATCTGTTGGTGGCAAAACATGCTTAATTCTTAATGGGAGTATAACCTTATTAAAGGCTGAGTGAAAACTAAATGATGTCCTTACAAAGAGAAAAATAATGCAGCTTGTTCCTGGCATAAATAGGGGGAGGGGAAAGGGGGGAAGTGTGAGCTATAAACAAGTCTGTGCCACGGAGGCAAGCTTAGTGTCTAACAGGAAAAGTGTCTCGTGTACAGTGATGACTGTGGGAATAGTGACTGACAGCAGTGAGTGATTGGCACAAAGAGGCTGCTGTGGTGACCCTTGAAAAAGCAGTTTTCTTCCATAGAGTCTGTGCTCCTCAGTACCCTTGGCTGAAGAAATATGTCAATGCACACTTCCTAAAGTGTATAACCATGGTTTTTCTAAATGGGAATGCAGCCTTTGAATATCCCTGTGCACAGGAGGGAGAAGCTTTCTCTTGCTAGTAAATCTCATGCAGCTAAAACATTCTGAATTTGGTATTCAGAAACCTGATTCTCAGGTGCTGGAAGATGAAATTCCACGGGAACAATGTAGATTTACATAAGCTGACAAACCAGTACTTTAACTTCAGCAGCAACAGAAAACAGTAATTGATATTTAAAAAAAAATACAATTATAAAGAATCATAGTAATTTCAGATTTCCTATCTGAAGTTAATGAGAGTACATAAAATAACAGTGAGCCAAAAATATTTATTTCCCAGAGACTTCAAAATGAGCTTAGCTGTGATGAGATTGGTTACTATTTTAATGGAAAAGTGAAATAATGAGGGTGAAATTTTGAATTTATATTTTTAATTAACATTCCTGTCTTTACAGAAAAGAGCGAAGGTGTAAAGAAGTGTTAAAAATTAAGTATGTGGACACCCAAACAAGTAACCCTAACTTTTAAATATGAAGTCAAAGTTGACTGATTTACAAATGGATTCTAGATATGGATTTTCTTTTTAATTATTTATCTGACATTTGGAGGTTTAGATGGCGATTAGTGGTAAAAAATTTGTATTGCTTGTATGCATCTGCCCCTCAGAGAAGATGACAGCCAGTTTCCATGTGCAGCACCCTAACCATGCTCCCAGGGGAGTGTTTCTTGGGGAGGATAGAGGGTAATAACTGTAACCCATAAGTAAACTTCCAGAAGAAATGGTTGGGTTTTCTCTTTTTTTGGCAGACTGTTTGCAAACATCCAGAAGCTCAGTGTTTAAAGGGACAGTCACATCAGTATCTAAGGAAATAGTCAGTGTAATCTGATGTAATCATTGCTATGGCAACAATATCTTCCGGATCAGTGGATAAAATGCTTGTTTCAAACTTGTGTCTCTAAGTTGTAAGTAGACTTTATTTATCCTCTGTTTTATTTCCTCCTCAACGTTCTCAATCACCACAACGAAGCTTCTAAAGAGCACTTGTAAAGAGCACAGTACAACAATTGGTGAAGCAAGTGGGTTCAACAATTCATATATTGACACAATGAATTCAATAGAAAACTAATTAATAATAATAAAAATAATAATAAGATAGCGCTTTGCCCTCTATGGTTTCTTTCATCAAAGAAGCTCAAAGAGCTTTGCAAATATTAATTAAGCCTCAGAACACCCTGATAAGCATCTCTCTCTTCTCATTTTCTCCCTGTAACTAATATTAATTTCTGGATTACAGTGAATCAGAACTACAAATCAAGAAAGACTGGAAGGTAAAAAAATCCCACCTGGTACTGTTTTAAGGTTACCCATAGAATCAAAGCCAGCACAGGTGAAACCAAGTGCTGCATCTGATGCTCTGCAGAAAAATCTGTGCCCCTGCCCCAGAACTCTCATTTGTGTGAAGTGTTTCTTTGGTCCACAGTGTGTGCAGCCATCTAATCAGATTTTTTTATCAACATATAATCCTTTCCTAATCAGTAAGGTGTATTGATAGTTCTTCCTACTATATTTACAGTCTAACACATAGATTTAGACAGAGTGATTTTTTTTTTTAATTCTTATTTTAAGAAAGTATTCCCCCAAGCTTAATAAAGAGTTAATATATTCTAGTGTGCAGAAGGCTAGTCTAGGATCTTGAGATCTAATCCTATTTGCAAATGGTTTGAATTGTAGCTTTGGAAAAATATTTTAATCTCATTACTTCAATTTCCTGCTTTGGAGAAGAGATAAATAGTATTTGTTTATATTCAGGGTTTCTAGAAGGATTATTTAAATATTGTTTTAAAGACAGTGTGGCTGAGTGCACTGTCTCTGAACAGGAACAAGGCAATTATCTGTTTATTGAGGCATTTATTTATTATTCTCTAATTTTATGAGTTTGGCCTGGCTGATCTGGGCCATTCTACAGAAGACAAGATTTTTTCTACAACCTTATCAGCAGCTTCCACTTCCTGGTCTCACTTTATTCACCTATCAAAATGCAATAATCTTAATTATTTTCCAGTGCAAAGTCAAATCTTGTCAGGCTTATAGCAAGTCCGCAGTGTCGTTCCCAGGTGGTGTTTTCTTTGGTTCTTGGATTACCACTTCCTGTTTCCCATCGCTGCTCCTCACCTCACAGTCCCTCTGTATTTTTGGGCCCCACACCGTTCTTTAATCAAATAACTGCTGCATCTGATCGTCCATACTGGCTTTTCACATGCGAGAATGAGTTAGTATCATCTCTGAGTCTGATCTGGTGAAAGGAAGAATGTCTAAATTCAAATTATTCACAGAAAGCTGTTTCTTCTGGTTTGTGCTCTTATTTCAGACAGCCAAATGATTTCTGCTCAAGTAAAGACAGCAGTGTGGTGCCACTGCACGAGCTGCATGTGCTTGCTCAGGGCTCTGTGAAAGTCACTGGCTTGGCAAACAGGCTCTGCAGTGTCACTCGCGTTCCTTCTCATCCTCTGACTCTTACGCAGAATTTCATTTGCAGACTGAACTCGAAGATCTTAAACTAAAACTCTCCTGGACAGGGATGCAAATGTGAGAGAGGTGAAGAGAGGTGAAGTGACCTTTAGGTAGCCTACTTCTCTGGCAAATATTTCTCACTCGTCGGAAAGCTGTGGTGCAAGTTCTGACGCAGTTGTTTGCAGCAGCTCTTGTCAGGGAGTTGGGGTGTAAAGGTGTTTGTCCTGGTTCTCCTGTGGACAATTTTAGAGAAACACAGCATTGCTTAATTCTAATGAACTGTATGCAAATATTTGATTAGTCACTGCAGAATACAGTCGTAGAGGTCTTTTTAAATGCAGGAAAACATTTGAAGTTCTTTTCCTACCTGTTCGCAAGCCCAGAAAGGAGAGACTGTTCAGATGCCCTTCAAGTGCCTGAGTGTGTAGTTTTAGCCCCCTAAAATGTCTGACTTCTAAGGGAAGTTGGGAGTCTGACTGTGAGAAATGCAGTTTATTAAGACCTGTACTAGTGAATGCCCAAGGTGCTTGGGTGTTTATCACCTGGGAGTGCTCTCACTGTCTCACCCAGGGCACTCTAAACTGTATCCTGACAAAATCTCTCTTTCCAGCAATACTTTGAGACATTAGGCTTCCTGGCAATGCTCTGAACTGTACAGAAACTGGTTGTTTAAAGGAAATGGTCTTAGTAGGACTTTTGGGTCTAATTCTCTGTGTTATGCTAAAAGTGTGGTGGTACAGGGAAAATATGAACTGAAATCTATTCTGGTTACTATCAAGGACAAAAAATTGCAAATAAAAGCAGTCAGAATTGATTTTTTTAAAGTATTAAGATTAATAAGGTAAATGTTTTGTGTTGCATTAGGGCCCCAAATTAAGAATAATTATCTTTTCAGGTGGAAATTTGTATTTGCTGAGACTACTCATTTGTACAAAATTAGGCACCTTAGTAATTCTCTCCAAGTTTGTGGTCCAAATGTGTGATGCTAGGAATTTTAAGCATATGTGCACGTATTTTAAACTGTATTACACAAGAAGTGTATAACAAATAGTTCCAACAATTGTTCACTGCTACGTGACTTCAAAGAGCAAATTTACAATTAGGCTCACTCAGAACTTGCATACTAGTTCGTAAAGTTGTAAATCAAACGTCTCAGATGAGGACTGCATTCTCTTGAAACAGCTCTTGAAATTTGGAATTTTTTTTAAAGAATCTTTTGCATTCCAAGGATAAGGTAAAGAGAAAAAATTTCTTCATCTATTTATTTTACTATTAAAAAAACCTAGTTAGCTGTTGCAGACTGTTGCCTCTTACACAGATACCAGTGTTATAACAAAAACACCATGCCAGAAGTAGCATATTTGGCACAATTATGAATATAATATCCAGCTAATGATTTAGTTGTCTATTTCCCATAATTTTGTTGATCTTATAGGATAAAATAATACCTATTTATAGCACATATATAAAATTTGCTGTTTTGACTGAAGCACCTTAGCAGAGCCATCTTTCAGCCGTTCCTTCGGGTTTCAGGTTTCATCACCGTGCTATTACTGTGGATTAATTAGCCTTTCCCAACAGAATGGTGGTGTTAGAATATGAATGAAGTCCTGCAGCAATCCCTTTCAAGTGTGGGATCACTGGGTTAATCTCTACATGAAACAGTTTGGTTACTGAATGGAAGAGCTGCCATGTGGGCTAAAGCTGGCAAAGTCAATACGTTTTAAGAGATTTAGTAAGACACGCTCTTCTGAAGTAGCTTCACAAGAACTGTGTGGTCTGCAATAATTTAATAAATTGGAATTACTTTTATATCTAATTGGAGTGCAGCTTTAGTTTCCATCCTTTCCATTTGCTGTATAACAAAGACCTAAAGTAATTGAGTGTGATCCTTGGCTGTCACCCTGGGAGCAGACAGAGCAGGGAGGGTGCTGCTTCAGGTTTTCCTGATATACTCCAGCTACTACAGAAACATTAAATGAACCCCAAGTTATTATTAGCCTGCGGTTTCATTATCTTTTCTCTGACAGAGAACAACCACCTGACACAGGGGCTATACACAGTGCCCACACAGGGATCTGAATTTGGCATCAATATGGCCCAGTTAACTGGAGGAGCAGCCCTAAATCCCCTCCCTGCCACTGTGTGAGTTTTCAGTCAAGGCCGCACACTCGGCTTCCCCTGTCTGCTCACTGTCATGCTTGTCATGCTCACTTACTGTTAATATTTTGGGCATCCTACAAAGTGTTAGTAACTGAATTCTTCCCACAAATGCCATATGCCACGACCTCTAATGCTCACCTGAGTGATTTTACCCTGCTGACTGTCCCAGACCAGCAAAGGGGCTTGCACCTCTGTGCAGGGCACCTGAGAAGTGGCAACAAGGGGAAAAGCACATCAATTGTTATGAGCATTTTCCTCAGGGAGAGCTAAACTGGAGCTGGATGTGTGACTTGTGGCTGGAATGAAAGCAAAAGGAATGTGATCCTTGCATCAGAAAGGATGTGGGCAGTTCTTGGTGGACAAGTATTCTCAGTGGGAGCCTGCTAAATATTCTTTCTTAGAACAGTCATTTTTGTGTTTGTTTTTCCATTAAGTGGTCATTGTCCTGCCCAGGTGTACACCCTCCCTAGCCAGAAGGACAAAACTGCATGGGGATTACTTCATTTTAAGTAAATATTCTTTGCTCTTAGGCTTGTACACTGTGAAATCATAGTTCAACAGCAGTGACTGAAGTGGGTCATACTTGTTTTGCCTGATTTCCAAGTAAGTTTAACAAAGTGGATTCAAACCTCTAACTCAAACATTATTTGGTTTACCTTCCACTTAGAAAGGTCTGGGAAAGAAACATGAGAGAAAAGGAGAAACCTGTGAAAAATATGAAAAAGTAAAGAGGGTGGAGGAGAAGGAGGAGTTATTAGTACCTGCCTGCCTATCTTTCCATAGGTACACAGGCTGAGGGCAATCACTAGCTCTCGGTTAAGTAGCCTAGTGAATAATTTATAGCTGGAAAGAGTATTTCAGCCCTTTCAGTAGATTCTATTTACTACTGAAGATATCAAAAGTGCTTTTTTTTTTTTCCACCTCTATACATACTAAAAAGAAACACTAGCTGGAAGAGAAAAGTCACCAATTAGTAATAAATCTTGCTGTGGTTCCTAGCACCAAATTTTCATCTTCCCATGTCCTGCTTGCTGTCTCACACCTCCTTTCTTTACTTGTGCAGTTGTGGGGGGCTTCCATGACAGCACCCACTTTCATTTGCAGGAGGGGATGGATGAAGATTCTAATGGTGAATAAGATATGTCCCCTCTCCTACAGTGGACAAAAGTGAGCAGAAATTCAAACCTTCAGTCCCACAGCTGTGAGAGGGTGGGTAGGGGCACATCCTTGTGCTCAAAACCCCCACTGAGTCTTTCAAATGGTGCCTCTGCCCCTCTCCCTTCGGATAAAGCAGGGGAAAGCAAGAGGGCAGCCTGAGCTTTAGGAATGTGTATATGAGGAAAGTGCTACACTTGAAAGGCTGACAGGATATGCATAGCCAAGACACACAATTTCTACAGTTTTTTACCTTTTCTAAAATATTTCTTTATTTGTTGCAGGGTAACAAAGATGCCAAAAATATCCTGAGAGTTTTGTTTTTTAGAATTGCCTCCTGTTAGAACTAATTTCAGTACACCTGAAGCATTGCCATCTTTTTTTTTTTTGTATTTTGTTTTTTTGTTGCTGAATGATTTCAGTAGAACTGCCTGTTAAACATTTATTTTCCTTTTATGTTTTTCTCTAACACAGAATGAAAACTGTTTACTGCACAGGAAGAACTAGTCTCCCTACTTAGTACGCAACACAATTTAGCGCTTAGATTACCTATTCTGTAATTGTGTATGTGTATACACAGCTAAATATGTACTTCTCAATAGCGCTTAACCTCCTATGAACATATGCTGGAAGTCTAAGTTGTTTGCACAATGTTTATCCAACTTGGTAAAATTCTAAGATTTAGTGGTATAGAAAACTTAATGTGTTTTTTAACTTGGTAGGTGGAGGGAGAGGGGATCCTTAGATCCTTAGATCCTTAGCTGGAGAGCTCTTTGCCTTGGTTCCTGAGGATGCTTTGAAGTGCAGCTAAGCAGGGGTGGCAGTTCTGCTTTGTGGTGCTGCTGCCAGTTCTGCTGCTGTTCCTCCACCATCTCTAAACAATGTATTTTGGAAATCGACAGATCTCTTTTGAGTAGAGTTTTAGCCCTACTGGATATTGTAAAATAGTAGTGGCATTAGATGATGGTTTTTATATTTTGTCTTCAGTTCCTTGATTATAGTACTGAAAGCAGTCTGCAGATTTTAAATTGGAGCTGATGGATGAAACTGTACAGCTGAAGAGACACAGCACACGTGGCAGGTTTGCAATAGGTTTGTTCATCTTCCTATGCTAAATGACTGAACATCAGCCAGAGTGAAATGGCATTAAAGGTCTAGGTCTAGTGAGCTGGCAAAGAGATATTCCCTGAGATACCAAGAGATGGGAGGCTTTGGGTAGGAATTATTGTACTATTATTCTGCAGATGTTATGGCAATAGGTCTAGTGACTGTTCTTTGGGGACTTCAATAGAAGGACTTAATTGTTCTATTTTAATTCATTTCATGCCTCAGCCTAACTTATAGAATTTGGAGAGAATAAGAATGGATGAATCAAGTTTTATTATCATCTTCTACATTGGCAGGTATCCTATAATGGAATTTTTTTTCCTGTTGTCAGCAGCCTCAAATCTAAACTTGATTTTTAACGTTTTCATTGGTCGAAAATGCAATTGACAGAGAGAAAATACTGTCTGAAGGAAAGCTAAAAATGATTTCTGGAAAAAAAATTAATGCTATAAGCAGAAGGAAAAAGCGGCAAAACTCTAGTAGGACAACTTGTTAAAGATAATGCTATCAGATTAAAAGGAAATTATTAAAAAATTAATCTTCAGACATGGAATTTCCATGTACTGACTTCACACAAGGAAAAAAGAAAAACTTTGTAACTCTCACCTCCCTTGATGAGTCATCATCTTTTCTCCTTTTTGATCTTTAGAACTTTATTTTTAATTTTTTGTCCAGAAGTACCATAAGAACCCTACGCAGAACTGTCCTATATATATTTTTTTCTACAAGTCACTGTCACCATAAGATTGAAAGAATAGCATTGTCCACACACCATACTGTACGCTGCTTGTGGCAAGCGATTTTGTGCAGCACGAAATGGAGATGAAGGAATTCTGTAGCAGGTGTCTGCTGTTGGATAAAGGAGGGGAGGCCTTGGAAATCTCTTAAATGAAGCTCTGGAATTCTGGCAGGCTGATGAGCTGAAAGAGAACAAAGCCACAGGCACAGCAGAGGCAACAGTCTTGTGCTCAGTTCTGTGGTGTGCTGAGAGAATAACGTGGCTAAATATTGGAAACAGATCATGTCAGGAATGAACTCTGTGGGCTTCCAGGGGGCTCGGCTGGTCCATACAAGCAGCACATCTGGTGGTATCTGGCCTCTGCTGATTCCTTAGGCGTGCACTCAGTCTCATCCAGACTTAGAGTCTGTGTTTAGAATCAGGTAAATTTCATGTACAGAGAAGAATAAAAAGACCCTTCAATTAATCTGCTTAAGGCCTTTACTTAGGTTTTGTGCTTTGCATATTGCAGTGACCGTTTTCTCCAGAGAGATCCAATTCACTAATTACATCACTAGCATTGCCTCCCACTGATGCTGCAAAATGAGTTATAAGATCCAGATGATCAGCTGTGCTTTCAAAAATCTCACAATCAGAAGTGTGCAGTATGGAAAACAATGTTAGCTCACAGTGTTTGATTAAAAACACGTTGCTGCCTTTTTTAAGCCAGTTTGAATAAATATTTAAAGATCTCTGTTAAAAACAGAATAACAGAGTAACTTCTCATCATGAGAAGGAGTCACTGCGGTCTTTTGTTATAGATATAGTAAAAGTGAGAAAACTCGTGGGTTGAGATAAAGACAGTTTAACAGGTAAAGCAAAACAAGGAACTAATTCACTGCTTCCCCCGGGCAGGCAGGTGTTCAGCCATCCCCAGGAAAGCAGGGCTCCATCACATGCAATGCTTACTTGGGAAGACAAACACCTTTCTGTGCTGAGCATGGCTCCATATGCTCTGGGACATCCCTTGGGTCAGTTGGGGTTGGCTGTGTCCCCTCCCAGCTCCTTGCACTCCCTCAGCCTCCTCGCTGGTGGGGTGTTACAAGGAGCAGAAAAGCTCCTCACAAGCTCTGCTCAGCAATAACAAAAACATCTCTCTGTCATCAACACTGTGTTCAGCACAAATCTAAAGTAGTCCCATACCCACTACTGTGAGGAAAACTGATTCTATTGCGGCCAAACCAGCACACTCAAGGCTCCACTGAAAGGAGTGTTATTGAAAAACAGAAGGAAGTCGTTGTATGCATATGTATAATGTAGATGATTCCCTGCTTCATGAAACGGAATAGTCTGGAAAAACACATTGCAGCAGGAGAGAGGAGATGATAAAGAAACAGAAAAGTGATTATATTTACTACAATGTGGGCCATTTATAATTTAAGATAAATAGAAATTTATTTTTTGTAAGAATGTCTAATATTGATGTGCTCTTTGGCTTTCTGTCTGAACAGGCAGCTTTCATCTGACTTTTGGTGCATTTCAGTTCATACCTAAACTTTCCAATTTGCATCAAGAAAAACTATAGCACAATGACTTTATGGAGACTGTAAAATATGTATTTTATTCTTTCTTTTGAAAGACTGCTCATTATTAAAGCTCTTCTTAGGGCTTTAAAGCAGATTGCTTGGGACATGAAACATGAGGTTTTAAGATGACATTGCTGTGCTGTAGAAAGTCTTTATAAAAGTGCAGGTGTAAGAAAAATTTGATCTGTTATTACCCTAACAAGTCACATTTGTCTGCTAGCTTTAAAGCTTCTTTTAATCACAGGTCATAGTCTTTGATGTTCATGGCTACCTTTCATCCCTTCTCCAAAATTCTCTTCTCTGCCTTCCTGACATGCCCAAACCATAATTCTCAGTGCTGCTAAATCCACACATCAGACATTTTTTGTGTACTCAGAAATAGTTTTACAATTTTAACTTTATTTCAATTCTAGTCTAAGTACTGACTGAACTGTTGCTTTTAACCTTTGTCTTTAGATATTTCTGTCTATGTGCCTAAGGTTTGTTTTATTGCTTATTGGGTAATTTTGTTTCATCTGTTCATTACACTTCTAAAAGAGCTAGCAAAACCTTTCAACGATTTGTTAATTAAATACTAACTCCTCCAAAGCTTTGTAAAGGACCTGTCTGTGGACTAAATTCTGCCATCTGAATTAGAGTGCCATGGATATCTCCTCCACGGCGCTGGTGGTGATGCCTTCTCTTCTCCTTGTAGAGTGTCCATCCATCGTACCTGGCGTTCATAATCTCATATTATTCCCATTTCCCTGGGATTACTCTTACAGCCAAATGCAGCCTAGAGTAAGGCGGAGCTCACTCCTTCCTCACACTCTGTCTGAGGGTACATCCAGGCAGCAAATGAAGCACATTCACCATGAATCAGCGTTAGGGGACTTGAACAACGTGCCACAATGCTGCTGGGGCTTGTGGTCAAAGCAGTGCCTTGATTCGATTTTGGAGTGTGTGGCATAAAGGCCAGCAGAGCAGGTAGCCAGCGTATATACAGAAAGCCACAATGCTATGACTCTTACACCTAGTTTTTATCTGAATCTGTCCTTTCTTGTAAGATGTGGACTAGTTGAGGGTCTATTAGAGCATTTTAAAATGTTGTCTCCTTTAATCCTTCTGTTGTAATCATCCCTAACAACAGGAGCCTTAGAACATAGCTGTGCATTAAGTGTTTGTTGCAACAGAGCAGAAGTTATGCATTTCATTAAACTATTAAAACCTGGGCCTAAATTTGGAAAATGTACTGGCTCTGCAGATCTCAGATTCATTCAGTCAGAAGTATTGGGTACCAGGGATCAACTGAAGAAAATTAGAGAAACAATAGGTGGCTCAGCTTTTTAGTTTCCTTTTTTCCTACCCAGTTGACAGCAAAATCCTACAATAATAGAGTGAGCTACAATGGCATCTAATGATTTTTTGGGAAGCAGGGAGAACACTTCAGCAGGGAACCAGAAGCCATGTCATACTGATGCTTTATATGCTAAAGTTTAAAACCCAAAACCTCAGCAGCTGGTGACTGAGACATGCTGAGGAAGGAAAAAGTAGCCCAGTGTTTATTCACCAACTCATATTTTACTAAAATTTATAACATCCCAACTTCAAAACATATGAAATGGGGAGAGGTTTAGGCCGATTTTAATCCAAATGAGGATTATAGACTGCAGAAAGTTACTTCTTGGACACTATGTCAGACATCTTTGGTTATTCAATTGAAGCAAATTTCCTAGGCTGTTATTTTCAATAATTTTAAATTAAGAAGACTTATTTAGTCTTTTTTTTAATGCAAAGCATTAAACAAAATATTTATTACAAATTAATAATAATTAATTCTTAAAAAATTACAAAACAAGCTGTGGAGCAACAGAGTGGCAGAAATGTCAGCCTTTCCACCAAGTTGCCCTTCTCAGGAGCCAGGGGTCAGCCTGCTCTGAGCTTGGCCAGCTGCAGCTTCCCTTTTGGCAGCTACCTACAACGAGTGGCTCCTGATGGCAGGGGCTGCTTTCCACAAGCCACCAATCCAGGATACGAGTCACCACCTTAAACCTCAGGGTGAGTACCTTGTTGGATGGCTTTGGCATTCAGGTCGCCTGCAGAGGGTGGCAAATACATCCAGGACACAGATGATCCTCTGCCCCCTTGGGGAAGGAGTGGGAGGCAGGACATCAAATCTTAGAGCACCCAAAATGATGCAGAATACTTGTGTTTTGGCAGCCAGCACCTGCATCAAGTTGTCAGAGATAACCAGATAACACCATGAAATAAACTGGAAAAGAAAAGTCCACCTTGGACAGTATATTTAGTCACCTGTTATAAACCTGGGCTTAATTCTATTACCTTTTGCTAGAAAGAGGTCAGACCTAGAGTATTTACCAATGATCTCATATACTTATGTCTTCCTTACAGGAACAAAAAAAAAAAATCGTCTTTCCTATCTAGCAGTTCATATGCATTTGGAAAATGTCACATTCCCCCAGTGCATCCCTCCATTTATTCACACTGAAGTTCTCCATCTGTGTCTCAATGCCAGGGTAAGGAGATTTCTCTGAGTAGAGGCAGACATGTTCGAATGCATATTGTAAATGTGGAGTGGGGGTTTTTGCCTTCTTTCTTCTACCTTCTGGGCATAAGTAATGCACACAACTGTTAAAAGATGTGGTCACTATATAGTAGCTGCAAAAAATGTTTGCTGTTTTATTGTAATGGAATGATATATTGAAATATTAAAATACATTTATGCATATTCTGATGCGTATGGGTGTAAAAAACCCAATTAATACATACTTCTTTCATATGTAAAAGTTTAGGGTGTTTTTTATTTTGCTTCAGTGGTTCCCAAATATAAGTTTTAAGTGTCCTATGAGACCAGTCTACAGCAAGAACTTGTACTCTTAAGACAGGTGGTTTTGTTCCGGGTATTACAAACATTATTACTCTTTGTATTAATTACCTGACCTAGCAAGTCTTGGATGTGGGAATGGCAGTTACATTTTCACGTTGAAAAAAAAAATGTAAGTTTTTTCATTTCTTCGGCTACTCTGTGAAATGTCTCTTAGTTCTTATTTCTCTAGCTTTGAAGAAAAAAGTCAGAGAGGTCTGTGGAACATTAGGCACATAAGATTGCCACATTGACAATAACTCCTAATATTTTAATGTTCTTATGGGTACTGGATCATTTTGAATTGCAGGAATTTGTGTGCATAACTTCTTCTACACAATGTTGATAACAGCCCTAAATTTTAGTGACAGATGGATTGATACAATTTGGATGATGATGTGCTACTCTGAATAAAAAGGCAGGTGTACTTCATGCCTGATGCAGAAGGAGTATGTGATGTTTGTTAGTGGAAAGGAAATAGTCATATGGTATCTCAAATGCATTTCTCATACAAAAATATTCTTTTTGAGATGGAAATCTGTAGGATTGACATGTTGGTACATTGTGTTAATAACTTGTTCACAGCTCTTATTGTTTTTCCTGGATATGTAAGCCTTTTGCCTCAGTTTCTTTGTTTGCAAAAAAATTATATTTAATTATCTGGTTAGACTTAATAACAGAGAGAAAATGCAAACCATATTCACATACCTTGCAATTAAACAAACTACAGTATTTGGGTTTTGATACTGATAAAAAGGATAAAGTCATGCCATCAACCATTTAGTATATTCCTAGCTGTATCTATTTCATTTCTGGGTAGATTCATGAAGCTTTTTGTAACCAATGGAGTGCACCACTGACATAAAGATTTATTTCATTGTTTAACTCCTAAACATCCAGCAACATAAGAAAACCTGCAGAGAGGAATGAACCATAGCCAGCCCTGCGAGAGTAGTTGAGGCACTTACCTTGCATGTGGGAGACCTGTGCTCTGTGACTTTTGTCCTCCCTTGAATTCCCAAAGAGTACCCTGCCCATCAGCCACTGGAGCTATTCAACTTTCCAGGTTAACCCCAATCTCTCAGGTGTCACACAGCTGTCTCCACCACTACCGCATTTTATTTCATTCCAGTAAAAGCCTCCCTTCCCTGAACAAGTGGGGAAGGTGCTGCAGACCTTTACAAAAAAACCCCAACAGCATGTTATAAAGCTCTAATTCCTTGGATAGGATTAGAGCTGGCTCCTTTTCTCGTCACTGGTGCTTGTGATCTGGGAACAAAAGCTTTGTTGTACTTCATCCGTGTTAGATGATTCTTGGGCCACAGTTGCAAATGTGTAGGTCAGGGAACAGAGCCGACCATGCAAGATCCGTGCACACATCAGAAGGGCCCATTAACACCACCTGGAACATTAATGAAGTGTAAAATTGAAGATGTGAATGTTTGTAAATGGAGAGATTGCTGACGTTTTACCATGTCAGTTTTTATATTTCTGTTTTTTCCTCGTAGGTAATAGGGGAGCAGTAAAATGCATTTCAGCATTATGAATGAAGATAAGTATACAGTAAATATGAAATAACTTCATTGAAAATACTGAAATAGAAATACAGTTAAAAGTCAGGGCGTTGTCTACCTCAGATCACTTATAAGTGGTGATTTAGAAGAAACAACTGTGAAATCTAAAGCATTACCCATGCCTAGGTTTATCCTTTTTAAACGTCTTTAAAAGTTTGTGGAGGGATCTAAAGCTTCATCTCAGGTAATCTGAAAGGTCTGAACATTGTGCTTTAATGTTACATCACAGACATAGGGAAACTGTAAATTTAACTCCTATGTCTTTTCAAATAGAAGTTGGCTTTTGTCAT
This sequence comes from Lycocorax pyrrhopterus obiensis, assembly GCA_014706295.1. Classification (NCBI taxonomy): domain Eukaryota; kingdom Metazoa; phylum Chordata; class Aves; order Passeriformes; family Paradisaeidae; genus Lycocorax; species Lycocorax pyrrhopterus. The sequence continues at coordinate 20,785,038 of JACSVZ010000013.1, read as the reverse complement.
ATGATGTTTTCTCTCAAGCAGTAGTAGATTTCAACCAATGAATGAAACGTTTTCAAATGTTCACTTAAAAAAATCCCAACAGATGTAAAAATATATACATATGTAAAAATTCCATTTCAAGAAATTTAGACAGTGGGGGGATAAAGACAGAAAAAAGTGGGAAATCTACTTTTCACATACTCATGAGCTCAGCTTCTTAAACAGTTAGTACATTGGTTTCCATTGCAAACATGGGAATTACAGTCCTGTTTCTGTTGACAAGGGTGTTCTGTTGACATTATACGATGATGGTATCAGTCTTTCTTTTCTTTGCTCGTCTATGGAAATCAAATTTGCTGTACCTGCTGGCATGGGCAAGAGATTACAATACAGGTGTATTTTCTGAGCCCTGTGGACGATCGTGCCTCTGCTTGCAGTCTGGTGTCTGCTAACCTGGCTGATCACTGTCTGATACATTTGTTCATGGGGAAAAAAATGGAAAGCCAGATTTCTTCAACTGAATTGAGATAGTGAAGCTGGCTCTCCATTTTCCTCTCAGGAAATGGGGATGAGGATGATGCTTTAGGCCAAACTGGAAAGAGGGAAGGTTAATGGTTGGAAACAAAAGGAAACAGAGCAGCAAATTTGGTTTGATCTTCATTTGTGTTACATATTTGTTTGGTTTTCAGAAGTTGTTCTCTTCAGATTGAATGATTTTGTCCTGAAATAGACAAATGTACTTCATACATGGGCTTGATGGATCCAAAAGGTCGAGAAGAGAGTCCTGTTTTCTGAAAATGTGTTTCCCAGTGGGACAGTGCTTCTGATCCTACTTAAATGAATGTCATACTTGACTTGGTGTGGCAGAAGTCACGTTCTCCAGTTGCACTGGCTGCCTTTCACAAAGCTGGAGAGGAGGAACTCCATTTACTACTAATGCTTGTCACAGGCAATGGTAGGATTTTAATATCGATTACTTTGAGCATTAACAGCTGGTTTCAAAATTATTAGATCCTCTGACCATTTTTTTAACCTTTGAAAATCTTGCTACTGCATGAAAGACATTCGGTACCTTAACATCTATTTTCTGGAAGCCAGTTTTATCACTTAAGATATTGTTTTGGTCAGGATGTGTAGTCTGTGTAAATAAAGGGAAATAAATATATTCAAAACAGTGATAGTCTCAGCCTGAATAATTAGAGTGTCAGTTTTTAGGAACTTTAGTGGGAAGTGTCAGTAAAACTGAGCACCTGTATAGAAGTCAGCAGATGTTCACACCAACCACACCAGTTTTCTAGGATTTATCTTTTTATTTCCCTTTTGTTTAAGTATCAGACATATTGTTTGATATGTTGTACAATTAAGATAAAAAGTGCATTGCCTTCTATTACAGTAACTAGAGAAATAACTAATTAATTTATTTTAGTAACATGCATGTTTCCATTATTAGGATCAGTTCTCTAAATAGCCTGATTTAAAAGAGAGAAAACAAGCCTAGCATAACTCCTGGAGTAATTTCACATTATTTTCAAATTGTCCATAACCTTTTACTCCTGACTTTATGACTGCTGTGCACAATTACTGTTATAACTGTGAAGATAGTTCTTTCATTTGAATTCTAAAAAAAAAAATTAAAATTTTATGATTTATCAAGGTACACTGGTCAATCTCTACAGCTTTAAAAGACTTCTAAGCATTTGATTAAGTTATCCAATGAGAGCTGTGTTGCACTTAGGGTTTCAGCATCAGTGCTGTGTCAATACACGGTCAAGAATTAAGGCTTTGTTGTCTGAACTAAGAACAGAACTGCAGCAGAAATTTGTTCTCCTTTAATTGGCAAGTGCACGGAAAAGAACTGGAATTATTAACTAAACATCTTAAGTAGAAGCTAACTCATCTAGGGAATGACTTGGGTTTTTCTCAGAATTTTTGGACTTGAATAGAAAAGGATTTTCTACTACACGTGGTCAGATACCTGAAGGAACACTCATTATCCCTCCAGTATTGTATTGCACATGATAGCAGGAGACAAAATCCACTCTCATTATGTTTTCATCACTACAGGTCGAAAAGCATATCTCTCGTGCTTCTCTGCATAAAGCCATCAAGAGTTTTAAAATGTTAATGGTTCTTAATGAGGATAATTTCATATAACCTTTTTGTGGTTTCTTTGACAATTAACTGTTGCTGTGTTCTTTAGATGACTTGGATCGTTCACTTTGGTGAGCAACTTATAATGAGCAAACTACTACTAATACTCCTTTATTTGTTCATGCTGTTACGAGTTGGTTTTCAGATATTGACATAAATCTGCATCCTTGCCAGGTGGTGAAAATTGCTTTCTGCTCCCTGTTTGTCTCCCTCACTAGAGATCTTAGAATTTCAGTTTGGTAAATTTGCACATTGCTCTTTTATTCCTTTGATATTTGAAGGCTTGATCACCTTTCAGATAAAGGAGGAATAGGCAATTTCTCTGAATGTATTTGCTATTCTACTAGATTAGGCCCTGTGAATATCTGATCTTCTATGCTTTCCCCACTTGGGCATGATTCTAAACAAGCATGTCAGATTCCCTGTCTGTTTTTTCTGGTGCTGAGATAGACTTGTGTTTTGTAACAAGTAAAATGCTATACATTGATGCTGTTGTGTATATGAATATCAAACTCTCATCACCTGTCTCTTTGCTTGCAAAAAGTTTTCCAAAGAAAAGAGAAAAACTGATGCAAATCATGATGAAAAGGCTTTTGAATTTTTTTTTTCTGCTATTTTATCTCTGACAGTGTGTCTTTGCTGTCTACTTCGGATGCATGTTTTTGAGCATAAAATATCACATGAAGTGTTAACATTTGGTAGAATCTTGTAAATTTAATCTGGTTTTCTCGTGGGATGTGGAAATCAATAGCAAAATATATCTGTGTTTGCCTAAAATGTTTTACCATCAAATAACAAAGGTCTATTGATATGGCAAATGCAGGACAAATTCAATAAAGAATACAAAAGGGTAGCATAGGGATGTGAAAACATTCTCATGTTGCACAATGTCGTGTTAAATCATATTTCATAATGGGAGAATAATGCAATGATACTGCAGATGATGTCCCACAAGGTAGGTGATTTGGGCACAAGTATTGGCAGGACTGTCTTGTCAATACTATTTTGTCCAACTGCCAATTCTGAGAAGAAAATATAAGCCAAGTTAAGATGTATGCATGATTGTTATTTGGTAAAAGGTTCTCTTTCTATATACAGAAAATTATAGCTCTTGTTCCATGGTACCAAGCTTACAGTTGTTTCATTTCTGGGTCTGATAGAATTGCTGTAGAAAATTACAGATTTGCCATGTTGTTATATTGCAACAGCTTCATTTTCTCTGTTGATTAGTGACTGAAGTTGTTGCTTATATATATCCTAAGGATTCACAGATAGGAAAGGTGAAGATAAGCAGTACAACAGGGGCAAATGAGACCTCAGGTCTATTACCTGCTTTTTTTTTTTTCTGGTTTAGTAGTAGAAAAATACTAAAAGAATTGCTAGCAATATTTATTTGATTGCTTTATCTGTTTTTTCTCTGAAAAAATTCTTTAACTCTTTTCATCGTGCAGCCAGTGCCATTAATTCACTATCATATTTGAACTTTGCTATTGCCTAAGTCTTCCTTCTTCAGTCTTCAGATGTTTTCTTGCAAATATGTGTCTGTTCTGAGACACATATGGGCAGAGAGGGTTATGAAACTGCAACTTCTTCACAAAATTAAATTAAATTATTTTGTGGAAATGCTTGGAATTAGCATGGACCACGTGGATCCAAGCTGGGAACAAAACTATCCATCATTCGTGGCGTTCTTTTCTCTTTTTACTTGCTTTGTTTGCTGTGGTCTTTTGTTTGGTTATACTGAACTGTGCCACTCATAGAGAAAATGAGTTTGAGTGCTGAGCAGCTTTGTTTCTAACAGTCAGTACAACAGCAACAGTAATTAAAATCCCATACTATGTAATACAAATAATTTCATGTGTTCCCAAAGTGCTTTAGTAACTTTAGATTTGGATTAGTTCATCTCTTCTTGGCTAAAACTCTCAAAAAGATAAAATAATCCTTACTTGTTTAAGACAAAAAAAGTAAGCATACCTTATTCAGATGGGAACTTAGAGGGGAATTTATTTCCTCATTTAAAATTCAAGTATGACATTGCTTCTACTGCACATACTCTAAAAACGCCACGGACAATTTTTAATGAACATGGAAGTGCACACTTGGATGTGATTCCTTTTCCAACAATAGAGTCTTGCTGCTATATTGTCTGTCTGTCCTAGCTATAGGGCACCTGTCTGCTTGGCTCCTGGGAGCAGACAGGGCTGCAGAGATGGCTGAGATGCAACATCTTGTGCTTCAGTCTTCTAAATGAGTGATATAAAAATCTAGGCAGAAGCATCAACTTTTAAATACAGATGGGCAAGCGGGTATGGATTGGGCTGAGAAGTGTAATAGCAGCAAAAAGGCAGTGTATTACACAAAGTGCTAACACATAAGTGGGAAAAGGAAATGCCAACCTAAAATTTGGCTGATTTATAACAAATATTAAGATTTTTCTAAAGCATTAAATACATTATTTTTCAATTTCCAACTCTTTCAGAAATGGAAACTGTACAACTGCCAGATCCACAGCTTGACCTGCTATTATTTCCTTAGGAGCCTTTTATTTGAACACAGCATCCTTCAACCATTCAAGAGAAGACCTTGAACTCTGCTTCTACTCATAGCAGAGGTTATGCTGAGAATACTTTTGATAACACTTCTTTTCTTCTAGGGATGCTTCTAGAATATATATGCTACCAGTTTCCTTGGAGACTGACATGCAGTCAGCACAATGGCTCTGTAGCACCTGTAAATCAAACTTCAAAAGGAGACACTGTCCTTGTTAGAGGAAATGGTATGCATGGTGGCGAAAGAGGAGAGGAGAGTTCTGCTTTCCCCTTGTCTTCCAGAGAATAAGATGGCTGTAGTGCTATAGAGAGATTGAGATGATGTCATGTGCTGAAAGCTGGGTAGACTGTGTGGCACACTTCGGACTGCCTGGAGATTTTATCAAAAAATAGCATTGGACTGCATTTAATTTGTAGAGAATAAGGCCTTGTTTTGCAAACGGATTTGTGAATGCAGTAGTTATGGGGATAATTGTGTATGTATCATTAAGGGTTTTGATGTGAAAAGATACATTAGTAATTCTGATAAGCTTGAGCATCTTTTCAGCAAATTCTTTTATCACAGATTCTGTAGTCTTCATGTATCCCTTTTATGTACCCTTCCTGCATGAAGAGATAGGGCCAGTACACTGTGAGGAGATGAGTTTGGACCTGTTTTCTCCGATTCAAACACTTTATCTTTCTCCTCTGTCCTTTGCAGTGTGGTTAAGGGATATGTCCTAATGGTTTCCTATTCCTTTCCCTTATGTCAATGTTTTAAAATGTTATTAGTTTTGGCAGTTATAAATTTGGTCAACATTTAGCTTCCCAGCTCTCACACAGATACAAAATCAAAGGACATATTTGCTTTTAGATTAGCTACCGATTCAAAAAGGGCTGAAAATAAATAATTGGAGACTCAACTTGGGAACAGGTGTTGTAATACAAGGGATGCAAAGAGGCTTCCCATTGGAACAGACACCTGGGAATTCAGGTGAACAACACTTGGTCAAATAACAATGATATATATAATCCTTATTATTCCCACTTTAGAACAAGTACTATTATTGCCAATATCAACATCCAAATTTCCTGTGACTTCGCTTTCAGTGTCAAGTTTCTAGAGTAAATCCACAGCTAAAAATTGCCAGCAGTAGATACAAACAATTTAACAAACATATCAAATGTCCTTCACAGTCTGAGCAAATTTTAAGAGCATGATGCTCAAATATTTGATTAGATAGTGCTGTGGGCTGTTCATGTGCTGAGCCTGCTGACTGAGATCCTTCTGACTGCTTACCCTTTGCTTTGTAAGGGAGGGGAACAAGGGAGCCCCCAAGGTGAGAGTAAATGGTTATTACAGCTTTTCATGGCACTTCCAAGTGAAAATAGAGTCAACTACTGTGTGATTTTATAATCCATAGCTTCAAAATCTGAAATATTGACACCTACAACAATGAGTAAAGCCACAGCTAAATGACATTTGATCAGATATGATGCATAGCTGTAGAGCAGTCCTAATTCTTGTGTTGTTTTCTGCACTGTCCCATTATTCTTTGATGCTTCTAGGACATGGCCATCTTTTCTTCCCCCCGTCAGGCCTCCATCAGCTGCTCCTTAAAGTCTTCTACGAGTTATGCAGAATGAATCAGTTTCATCCACCGAGAGGCTTTAGCACGTCTGCATGATGATGTTGCATGTCTGCAGGTTGAGTTAATCCTCACTTTGCATTTCCTCCCACACCCCGCCGTTTTCAAAATGCCTCGCTGGCACTGGGTGCATGTATCAAATCTTTTGTTAGCAAGTCAGCTTTGCCTCAGTTCCTAGGCTAAAAACTCTCTGGCTGGAGAGTTTTGGGCAGTGAATCTCACAATAGCCGTGTTGCCTGTGAATTATGTGAAATGTGTTGTAGTTTTTCCTGAACCTCTAAAGACCATCCAAGGCTCTCTTCTACAGAGAGGACTACACAGGCAGTCTACCAACACATACTCTACATCTCCTCTGACTCTGGGGACGCCAGAGTGTAGATCACACGGCAGATGTACATCTGAGGAGGTGCTTGGAAAGATCCTTCAATATCCCTTGGATGAAAGCAGCATGGAAAAAATCTGTGACTCCAGAACACCTCATAACTGTCTTGCAGCCCCAAGATGAGGCAGTAGCAAGAGGGCAGGATATAGTCAGATGAATGGTTTCTCAGCCTGATTTCAGAATGAGTAATGGCAGCCGTCCTTGCCTCACAAGAACAACGTACAAAGCACAGCTCAGCCCCCACTGAATCACCAGGCTGTCCCTTCTCAATTACTCTCTGGGTGTCATTCAGTCCTACATACTTATTTCCACTATAATTTTATTTTTGTCGTTGGTTGCTACAACACTCAGAGTGCATGCACACACTGTTGCTAAGAACTCTGATATGTGACACTTGCCAGCATTCTACAAGGAAGAAATTAAGGTGTTCATCACAAAATATATATTTGGTAAGTCATTGATGTAGGCTGAAAACACAGAGCCTCAAACACAGCTTGTCTACTAGAGTCAAGTAAGGCATAACTGATGGTTTGGAGAACCTATTGTGAGTGTTGCACAGATGAAATGCAAAAAGCTCTCAAGAAATTAATTATATCACCCTCTGTGCCCTGATTTTGTAGTTACATGAATCTGGACTGTTTGTGAACATGTATGGACACTCTTAGTGGTCAGAATGACAACTTCTATTATTTCCCTCTGTGTTTTTAAGTTGTTAGGTATGAAAATAATTAGTACATTATAGCACACATGAAACTCTTTAAAGAATTTTAATTAAATGTTCAACATTAGGTATGAAAATAATTAGTACATTATAGCACACATGAAACTCTTTAAAGAATTTTAATTAAATGTTCAACATTAAAAGGGTTTTGCCTTCTCTTCATGTACAGGCTAAACTCTCATTAGTATTAATAGAACTTACATGTGTTCAATGAAGTGAAAATGGGACCACAGTTTGTAGGGGAAAAACTTGAAAGAAAATAAGATTCTTAATTATAAATAAGATTTACATTAATAAATGTTACAGATATGCCATGAAAAAAAAAGATCTGAAACCCACAGTTTATACTAAGTAAACAAATTATTTTAAGTACTTAGATAGTAGTAGCTTGTTTCTAATTTTTTATTTTTCATGTATTCATATATTTTGTAGTACCCACAGATCTTATCTAGATGGAGTCTTTGTTATATTTAGTGCTGTATAAATGTGTAATGAAATTACTGACCCAAAGATATTGAAGTATTAATTTTATTTATAGCCCAAGCCAACCCTGTTGTCTACAACATTGAGTTCCTACATAAGTAAAGTATTTGCTATTGATTTCTTATAAGATTCAGTGAAATATTAAATAAACTAATTTTCTTTACTGGGTCTGGTTATATGAGTTAACCACTAATGTTTGTCCCTGTTTATTAATTATTATGCTTAATATTTCTTTGCATAATCATGTATAGAGGAAACAGCATCTGTCACTTAGCTCAAGTCAAAGTTGACAGAACAAATCTAGTTATTGTAATTGTTAAGTAAATAGAGACTTTGATTCTTGCAATTTTTCGATTCTATCCTGCCAGAAAACAGGCATTTTTTTCTCATTTAACTGAAAACTGGCTGAGCAGGGCTAAATCACAACTGATTTCAAGAGTAAAGAAAATTTGTGGTATATTTTCCAGGGTGTAAGAAAATAAAATTCTGGCCCTAAATCAGGAATTTCTGTAATTTGAAATGATTCTTACATGATTGGACTCAAAATCTTGTAATGATGGAATATTTCTGAACAGGAAAAAATTATTTTCAATAGGTGATGAACAAAATGACAGTTAACTACTATAGTAAGGGATCCATTTACTTTTTAATATCTTATACAACAGCAATTCTTTAATGTTTCAGATGCAGTTTTATTGCTGCTATGGTTACTGTTGTCACTTGTGTGTGTCTGTGCTGAGTTGTACAATCCATGAAAGGACATCAAACCCGGGTTCGTAATCTATATGAAATAATGTATCGGTTAGCCACAAAATGTACCACAGTGGGAAATAAATATACCATTCCACTTTGATTTTTGTGTTAAAGAATTGCGGGGTGTTCATTCCTCTGCTGTGGATTATTATTAACATCAAGTGTGTGGAATGCAAATCAGTGTGATTTCTGAGCAGGGAGCTTTGACTCTCGGGACACTCTGAGGAGGCACCGGGGTTCTTGGGCAGAACTTGCAGGGACGGGGCAGGGACAGCTTGTGCTCCTGAGCCAGGTCATGTGTGACAGACCAAGGGCTGTGTGGCAGTGACAGACTGGTAGTAGCAGCAGCAAAGGGGAATCTTTGGCACTTTTTCTCTAGCAATTATGCCCTGTTGCAAGGTTGAACTCATCTGTCTGTCTACTGGACTAGATCCAAAGGAAGAAGAAGCCTTCACAAGCCATATGTTATGTTTTTGAAAAATACCAGGTCAACAATTGCTGAGTTATTCCTGTTTGTATCTCAGGGCCTTCTAGAGAACTTGACATGTCAGAGTGACTCTTGCATGACTTCAGCTACCACATTTGATAAGCCAAGCAGAACCTCATAGTTAAAATTTCCCTTCCTACGCTGCAGCCGCATTGTGCTTCTTGTTGGAATCTGTCAGGGCGCTGGTTCTTTTAAGCTGTTTTGTATCTCCTATAACTGTCTGATGAGAGGGTTGTACCAGGCTGGTGCTGGTGGCACATACTAGGTATTGGACCCCTCCACTTATCCTCTACACCCTTCCCTGTTTCCACTTGCTCCCTACAGCAAGAGGTTGTAAAAGCAGCAACAGAGGGTCATTTTAGCCGTTCTGCTCTACCATGCAAGTCCTACTAAACCAGCAATATGATACACCTTAAGCTCTCTTACTTCTTTATGTATTATAGATCTGGGACAGAACACCAGAACAGCAAAAAGAAGATTACTTTACAGCCAGCCACCAGCTCAGTTGGTAGCAGAGATGTGTTTCACTTGATCATTGAAGCCAGCAGTGACTGGAGTCCATTTCTGAACAGCTCTGTCCTGCATAAAACCCATTTCTGTTTTTCAAAAGGTTTCAATATTAGACATGAAAAAAATGGTAAGATAGAAAGAGGGAAGAGTTCTCATTAAAAGTGTTCACAGAATTGAAGTTCTAAAGTATTTGTATTCATGCCCTCCCTGCTGCTGGTTGTTCTCGAGAATCAGGACAAGCTAATTTGCTCACTATTTGCTGGAGACAGAAAGTAATATAAGTAAAGTAGGAAGTTCCAAAGCACATTGCTGGCTTACAACCAGTGCAGACACTCTTTGCAAATTGTTTATGCTATTATTCCTATTGCAAATTAATTGAACTGCAAAATTCTTATTGATGCTGATGTAACTAATGTTTTCCCCTCCAGGTATGTGTCTGTTGGTGTTGTGAGCCTTGGCCATTACTTTTTCGGGTCTTATTTCTTTGGATGAGTCGCGTATTTATTTGACATCCTTTTGGAATTTTTTTGTCAAATTGAGCAAGTTTGGTTTAAACAGATATGTAGATGGTGAAGGGCAAGTTAAACTACTGTCCTTTGTTTTAATAAATTTGGCCTGAATACTTGGGATTTAAAGATTTCCTTTCAGTACCATGTGGTTAATGAATCCATATAACTGTCAGTTTGCAGTATAGCTATTGAAATCAAGCCGACTTGCTTTTAAAAGAGAAAACTTCAAAAAATGATTCAGAGGATGAAGAAATAAAAAGGATTTCGAAACATTTTTCTAGGAAACGGGTTCACAACCAGAGAGAAACATAACAGAGAGAACTTTTATACTTTTACAAAAAGTAATATTTAAATCACAGTTATAAGCAAAACAAGTTGAAATTAAAAATAAAAATTGAAAAAAAATAAAGAAAAAAAGAGAAGGAAAAAGAATTGGAGGGGATGGGTAAAGACAAAGTATTATCTCATCCTCTTGATTTTCTAGGATAGCTGCTGGTATAGGCAAGTGTGATTTTTACCCTCTTTGCTAAGCAGCAATTGCAGAGTTAATTAGTCTCCAGTGTTAGCAAGTGGGTGGCATTTACTTTTGTAATAATAGGTCTGTCTCTGAAGTGGAGATAGGACAGGTCATGATTGTGTACCTTATCTTTTGAGGCAGGAACAGTAAAGACTCTGTAAATGGGTTTAAGCAGAAAGTTAACTAAAAGCATTTTGGTGTGTCCCAAGAATGTCCTTTGTTCTAATTATAGAATGGCAAATATCAAGTGGAAAGGATGCTGTGCTGGGGTGGTGTTGGTGACTCAGTCCTCACTATTCACTGCAGAACAGGCTGTCAGAAAGTGCTACTTTTCTGACTCACCGCATCTTGTAAATGAAGAAAGAAACATGAGCTATATTCATATTATATTCATAAGTGCCATGTTATTTAATTCTAACAGTGTTTGGAGGATTTGCTCAGCTACTGAGCCCTTTGAAGTGTTAGGCCCTTGCTAAGTAGTAACAGTAGTAATGCCTAACAGAGTTACTGGCATTTTAGATGTAACTGTGGGCTTAAGTGCCATGTTTAAGCAATAATAACAATAATAGCAAAGGTAGTGTCTTATTATAACAGAAACAAAATCTCTTTTTTGGCTCCATTACATGAGTTCCAAACAAACAGAGAAGCACATACACGGACATTAAAAAGAGTTTAACAGAGGACTCACCATAAAAATAATTCTAATCTGATCCCATTCTGAATGCTTGGCTAATTAAACAAAAAACCCAAACTAGTTACCCAGTGAGAAAAAATTAAATGTTATTCTTCCTGCGGAATATTTTTTTCTAAAGAAAGTCTGCTGTTGTCTCATTTTCTTTTTATATCAGAAAAAGAGTTGTAATTCTGCAATAGTCATTTTTCATGATGTAATGTAAACTATTAACATGTATTTTAGGCTTTATATACAAAAAAAAATTAAAATTGTGACCATTATTTCAATGCTTGCCCATATCTAGGGAATGTTGAACAAGACAAGACTCATCACCTGCATGAAGTAATGGATAATTCTGAACTTCTTCAGAGAGGGACCTGAGCCTTTTAAAATCAATTTCCAAACTGTTTTGCAGAGTCATACCTAGAGTAACTGATTTCAGAAGCTATGGATAATTTTACCATAAAATTATTATATTGTGTGGAATTCCACTTAAGTCTGCTTTTGAAAACTGGCTATTTTTTGCATTGGGGTTTTAAACAAAACACCTTTGTTAGCTAATAGTACATTATGTTGAAGAAGTAGTCAATGGCTGAGTTGTTACTGATATATATTTCTTTAAAATTTTCCCCTGAAAACCCTATCAGCTCTTCTTAATTTTTTTTTCCTATGCAATGCTCTATTATTTTTGTCCAGATTTTACAGTATTATCCACAATAGTCAATATGCTTGAAGACCTCTTTGGAAGAGGCCTTTGGAACAAATCCGTAGGTGATTTATTTCATTTTGAAAATGGAATGTATAGAAGGAAACTGCAGAACAGATGGAAGAAATGCTATTGCAGATTTGCAAACAGTGCAATCAAAGACATAGCTAGTTAGTGCCTGGCAAGATTTTGGCTGTGTTTTTTTGTCATTTGAGAGATATCTTGCTAAGGATGGATGGCGTTCTTTTAAAAGTGAAATTAGCACCAGGACATACAAATGATTTTTTTGTTTTGTTGTTTATTGTCCATTACATCCAGTTGAAGTTGAGTATGTTGGTTTGTGTTGGTTTGAATTTGCTGTACTGGTAACAGCAACATGTTTAAAACACAGACAACTCAGTGAATGGAGCCATTCAGCAGACTCTGTTTGCCACTACTGAAGATGGAGCTCTGAGGACCTTTGGTCTGGCTTTTTCTTTGCTTTATTATTCCTCTGGTTGTAAACTGGGCTCAACACATTTCAGAGCCTGGTCTTCAGAGCCTTGCTTTCTGACTCTGGATAGTTGGATTTAAATGTGTATAATGCAGATGTGTATATGCATATATCCACAGATATTTATATTTACGAAAAAAAAAGGAGGGGAGTTGTATTTTGAGCTAATGCAAGACTAGCACTTTGAAAAGAACCTGAAAGATACTATAAATTAATCCTAAATTTGTTTTAATCTCATTAAGACTGAATGCACATTTTTAAAAGTGCTCTGTTGAACTTTCAAAACTGACTCTGCTCAATTGCTAGTCAATAACTTTCATATACAAGACTTAGTCTACAACTGACGCGTATTTTGAATTTCTAGTTTCCAGGTTCTTTAGAGCCACTTTAGAACAATAAATTCAGTTGTATTATTTTGTTTTTATTAATTATTATCAGTAATCATCATATGCCTGTTTATCTGCGGAGCTACATTGTCTTATGGCCTCAGTCACCTTTTATCAGTCTATTCTCTTTAATGAAGAAACACAGATGTGATTAACAGTGAATTAGGAAGAATAATTATACAGATCACATATGCAGACACACACACAGAGAAGCTAACTCCCAGCAACACTGGTTCTACAGACACAAAGGCAATAACACATAGCAACAATCAGCAATTTCAGGCTTACCAAGCAAATACAACAGATAAGTTAATCCCAATTTCTAATAAATCCAAGGAAAGGTTAACAAGTATTTCGATGGTGCTGGATCAAAGCAGAGAGAAAATTATCAATACGTGAGCAGTTAACTTCTGGGTATTTTGATTGTCAGTGATTCGGGCATGAATCATACAGTAATTTAATGTTTAGAAATAATGTGCTGTGTGCTATCACCTTAACAAGCATAGAATTCCATGGTGCTGTGCAGTATTTTGTCTAAGATAAAGTTATGGTGTATTTGTTGTGTATTTTGATGTTGCAATGAAATGTGGTTAACACTGAGGTTTGAGTGTATAGTAGCATAAATAGGCTTTATTTTCCTTTTTAGCAGTAATTTCAGCTTCTTTTTCTCTGCTGTGCTTATGATCATTTCACTGAAAAGAATGACAACCTGGTGGCACCACAGTATGATGATAGAGTGGAGGCTGCTAATATAAGGTGTCTGAAGAACTGCATTGAGTTGTGGTAGCCAAACAATTTAAGAAACACGCTGGCGGCCAAGGGCATTTATGGATGTGCAACCTGTGAGTCTAATTTTTTTCAAAATGAATTGTGACTATGGTATAAGTTAAGTGCATATGTGCTTGTGGATGAAAAGCTGAAATTCAGTTAATAAAAGCTGATTTTTATGTATAGCTCCCAGATCCTAGAGCTATGGAAATATTGCACCAACTGTTAAGTACGCTTAAATGTACAGAAGATGCAGAGCGGTGTTTTTCTTCTGACCTCTGCTCTGAACCCTTAACCATAGTCTGTAGGTTTACTGCATGACTTGAAAACTTTTCCCAATTGGAATGGAGTTTCTTCATGGAGAATGATGAAGATATGGCAGATTGAGAAGAAATTCATATCAGGAAAATGGTTGTTCTTTTCAGTTTGCCTTTGTGGATTATTTTTGCAATATTAATAACTATAAATTGAAAATGGGCTCAAAACTAGTTCTAGGTCTTATGCTATTAAGAGTTGTAGTGTCGGTTGTGGCCCTGTTTGGGATAGGGACTAAATCTGCATTGATGTGCTATTAGGTTTGCTTTCTGAGGAAAGAATTTTGATGCTGATCTTGGCATTCCTTGCAATGGATAGAGAAGGCACTTAGAGCACCAGCGGTCAAGGAATTCAGACAGGATAATGTCTTCCTCTCACTTGGGGATGTCTCCGTGCAACTTTTCCGGCAGAGCTGTAACATGGGCACACCTCTGTCCTCCACCTTCAGTTTATCTTTCCACAAAAAAGCAAAACTATTATTTGACTTGAACAAGAAGTGGCACAGTGGACTTAAGGGTTCCTGCATTGTTCACTCTTTTTGATCTCCAGTATATATTTGAGTTAGTTCTTCTTTCATGTCTAGTTTTTGAAGCAGCAGCTCTGTGTTTGTATGCTGTTCCAAAACACCAGGAATGCAGCTTTTTCTGTTGTATGTAACATAATGATTCTCTTTTAAAATTGTAGTGCCTCAAGTGGTTCTTGTTATGGATACATTCTCTTCTCATCTTATGTCCAATCCCCTCATAATAAAAACATGCTACCAAGAGCCTACTCCCTCAGAGAAGAGAAAATAGCAGCAGCTCTGTGAATTTTCCTGTAGTTCTGGGGTTTGGCTGTTCTTGTCAAAGTGTCAGGATGTGGTGATAACAGCATAAACCCATAAGAGATGTTAAAATTATATCAAATTGATGTAAGAGTTTTGTACAACATGCAGTTTCCAGCATGTCCTTCACATCAGCTTTTTTCCTTGTGCGTGGCTGCCTTGTAGATGAAACATGTTTCTGCTCTTGGCTCTGGTACTCACCTGTGCTGCTTAGCAAGGAGCTGTGGCACTTGAGCATGCTTCACCCAGGGGCTGGCAGTGCTGGAAGCACAGGGCAGAACACGTCAGTGTGCTCCTGAGTTCAGCCAAATGGCCCTAAGGAAAGGCAGATAGAGGGAAAGAGAAAAAGAAATCACACAGCAGACCTTTGCCAAGAGGGGTGCATCGAAATGCCAGTGTGCCAGCCTGGCCGTGCATCTGGCTCAGGGCAGGGGTGGCAGCACCGGCTGGGGAGGGCACTCTGAGCACCTCGACACTGGAAGTGCTGCGGGGTGTGTGTCCTACCCTCCCTGCTCCCTGGGCTTCACATTTGACCAGCTTCTCTCCTAAGGCAGTGGGGCCGAGGGCCGTGGCTCACATCACCTCCCAGAACTCTGTTGCACATGATGGCTTGGTGCCAATTTGCCCCTGTTAAACTCAGGCTGAAGCAGTGCCTCTATTGCCTAGGAAAGGCTGCAAAACAATTTAACCTGAGAGTTCTCCCCCTTCCTCCCCCTCCCCACTTCAGTTTTTACATGGAAGAGAAACATTTAAATATTGAGTATGCTTTTAAAAAACATTAGAAGTATAAATCACATGCATGTGCTGACAGATTCTATTACCTCATTTTCAATACCAACCTCTTGAACAGAATCCCAGAGGATGCATTTCTGCTTTAATCTCCCAGTAATCAAGCAAAAATAGGTATTTTACAAGCTTTCACAAGCAAATGCTTAGATTGAACTGTAATTTGCATGTTAGTACCTGAATGTGTTGTTTCTGACTTTAATGACTTAGTTTTATACTGTTATTCTAATTGCTTTTGGAGTATTTTATCAATAATTTTCCATCGATATTTTTATCAATATTATATTGAAATTGATGGGACCTTGCTGATATCTAGTACTTTGTCAATGGAGCCTTTCCACTTTATGGCAATAATCATTGACCTGTGAGTTCCTGAGAGTAAAAGAATACAGGCTTTACTAGACTTCTGTCAACAGTTTTTGTGAGGGTTTTGAACTAGATTATGTTGTCTGACCATTATAACTCCACCGATTTTAATTGTGCTGCTTTGACCTGAATGGTCTGGGATTTCTTTTTGGGATATTTTACCTGAATAAAAACATTGCAGTGATATCTCAAACAGGGGGATTTTGATTACCCTTCTGGTGATGCTAACAGCCTGCAGGAGGTCGGCTGTCAGAGCAGTGGATTGCTCAGTTAGAGACAGCAGAATTCACTTCCACATCTGTTTGCAGCTAGCAGGGAGAAAGAAATGATTTTAGCCAAAGGTAATGCAAGGCAGAAGGCTAATGGCTATCTGTTCCTCACCACGAGTACTGAAGGTATTACTGTGCTGATTGCTCACAAAAATTCCCTTGCTCAAGTAAAGTGATGTGAATTTTTTGAATTAACTTCAGTAGAGTTTGGTTTATTGACCTATGGCTTTGGAAAGTTTTTCTGCCTTTTCTGTCTTTTTAGAAATTCTCAAAGGAAAAGTATATATCTGCAGCAGATATAATATAAATTTTAAATAACTATTACAACACAATTCTCTGTAACTGCAGACATGAATTTCGATGCTAATCTCTGAATATAATGAACTTCTGTCTGTTATTTTGCTCTCAGATTGATGCTTAGTTCCAGTATCCAGTAGGGCAGAAAAATAACTTATCAGCATTCATTAGATACATGAAACTCAGCGGAATATTTCCTGTTGCCTATGAAATTTGCTTTCTAAACTAGGAAAGGATGTGTGAAAGGAGAGAAGGCAAAACAGAATTGAAATTGGATAAGGAGCCTTTCACATAGGGGTTATTAGTTATCAAAAGCTATTCTTACATGATGGCTCACTGGTATTCTAAATTTAATACCATATGTGGGTGATCTCATCATTGCTTCTTACTTAATAATTTAACATCTCTTATTTTTGCTGCTGGGACCTGGGTTTCTTAGTTGTAGCAGATTTTTGGAGTTTCTTTGTCTTTCACCAAAAAAAGAAACATTGTTTTTCAGGACTGTGTTTTCAAGTATAGACATCTTTTCTTCACAAATCTTATGAGATGAGCTGGTCTGCAGAGGAAAACCAAAGTGAAAAAAGTCTGTCCTCTGCTCTTTGCCTCCTTGACGTAATGGCAGTGCCACATCAATTTCTGGTTTGCTTCAGAAGTGTTCGTAAGAATAGGTGAGCTGCCACCCCTCCTCTTGTTCTGCAATTGCACTTTGTTATAATTTGCTTATGCCTAGGGTGATTTGCTTGATCTGAGTCAGAATGGATTTTTTTGGTCTCAGTGGCGGGAGCTCTATGGTTTTTTTTCCATTTCCTCATAACAACACCAATGCGAAATTAGATCGAACAATTACAGCAATATAAAACTCATCATTGTTTAGAATCAAGAACAATTGAAAAACTGAAAATCAGATGCCAGACTTGTGACTTCATTTTCAGTCTTCACCCATGCTCCACATTTTCTTAAAGGTCAAACCCAAGAATTTTGTGTGTATTTCTAAGGGATGGTGGGGGGGCGATGTTGTTTCAAAACTGTAACATCTTGCAGACATCCAGCGAGTAACATCTATGTTTTCTGTAACAAATCTAAAATTTTTTCTTCACAGCTAAACAATAGCATCCTGACCTCTAAGCACCCCAGTGTCTTGCTTTGAGGAGCACATGACTGATGCATTGAAAGAGGAAAATATGTTATTATTTTGCAGGATACTACTTCAGTTATAGTCAAATAAGATTCCCTGTATTGATCTGGACATGAAAACAAACACCAAGATGGCTTTGTTAATTTAATGTATAAGTTTAGTGTGTGAATTCAATTTACAGAGTCACAAGCAAGCAGGGAAAGATTAGCTCACCCTCATTTCTAGGTTACAGATGTAAAGAGGCAAAAGACTTAAAAGGAATCTAATTTTTGCCCTTACCATACTTAAGTCAAGGTAGAGGACTTGTAAACATGCCATGAACTTTAGACAGTACACTATAACTGGGCTTCTGAAATACCACTGTTTGTAAAGGAGAGTTCTGACTTTTTTAGAGACCTCTGAACCTCAGAAATTAAGTATGAAAGTTTCCATGTCCCTTCTTACTGTTAAAGTGACTTTCTAAACTCCTATTTGTTTAAATTGAAAATTTCTTAAGTGGAAAAAGTTCCGTATCATAAACTTGATCCATCAGCTGTTAAATCGGTGTTGATTCCTCAGGTAAATTCTGTAATTTAAACCAATTATCTTCATTAGATTTTAAGTGTCAGAAGTAAATTAGAAGCTGCTTAATTGTTAGTGCTTTTCACTTGAGAAATACTGTGAAATCATACCTATGACTTCAAAAATATGGTATAAGAATTATTTTGACTCCCTGGACTAAAACTGAGGTGTGATGTGCTCTTTCAGTCCGTTTTGGGAAGGGACATGGAACTCTCTCCTCGTGATATTTCACATGTACAAAGGAAGGTGTAGTCAGAGAATACTGTGTTTAAAGGACAACTTCAGCTTAAAGGAGCCCAGGTCTAGCACTGTGCTACAGACCTTACTCAAAATTCGTTCCTACTTACTATTCTTCCAAAATATATATTTGCAAAGAAATGTTTCACTAGAACATATAAAAAACACATTTTTTTATCAAGAAAAGTTTTCATTGGTGTTTTAAAAAATTGTTTGCTTTATGTAAATTTTTAATGCAACTGAGCAGAGCAGAATGAAACATCAGAATAGTTTTGCTTTAAGGCTAAACAAATTTGATATTTCTATACAAATTTTCTATAAAGGCAAGGGAAATGAATGATCATACAACTGTCACAGAAAGAAGGGTTTTTGGTCTTCTCTTAGTACATATAAACCTCTGTACACCATATTTGTTATGTTTCAATGGCTCCAGTGCCTTGTATTTCAGGGGAAAAATCCCATTTGAAAGGTTTTCTGATGTCGGGGGTCATTGCCCAGTTAACTTGCTAGTGAAGAAAGCTTGTAGCATACCCAGGAATTCCATTCTAATCCAAGCAGGAGAATTAGAATTTTAGCCTAGTGATTCAAAAAAGAAGAAATTTTAGTTTTGTTATTATTTTTAGCTGGTATGTTTGTGGGTGATTTCAGCAGAACAAAATTTGGTCTAATGCATAATTCTAAATTATCAGGATTCAGATACTAACTACTGAGATGTGCATTTGGATATGGTAAATATGCATAAAATTAAAATAACCCTGAATATGAAAGAAAATATGATTGGGTTTACATTATTTATTATTTTGAAGCACAAATGATGAGGCTGCAGAATCCGTGTTTGTAAGTCTGGGTCTAACCAGGTAAAAAAATAGGGGAGAAAAAATTCTGAAAAAGGGATGAAGAGTAAGACAAAAAGTTTACAGGTAACCAAGAGCTAACAATAAAACTATTAAACCTCTTTCAAATTATAACATCTCTGTTTAGGAAGACTTAAACCTTCTCAGGGTGCATGGTTTGTCTCCATTATCCATTCGTGTCACTGATATCTTGGTTTGCAGCAGCAACAGCAAAAGTGAAGTGTTTTAAGACACTGAAATAGCTGTTGGCTTGGGTGAGACAGGGATTTACTCAACCGAGAACCGAGTGCTGTAGAAGTCCTTTGGGGTTTGGGTTCTTTGTTCTTTTTTACTTTTGGAGGCTCATTCTATTTTATTGATGTTTGAAGAGTTGCTTGAGAGTTACTTATGTTGTAAATTCACTCTTCTTAAATCATTGGTCAGGTAGTGTCCCTTCTTTGAGATGCGTAATCCAAATTCAATTATTTCTGCTTACGTATTTGCCTACCATCTAAGCTGCAGTAAGAAAAACTCCACTGACTCACTGGTGGTGCTTCATGATGTATCAAAATCTTACCTGAGATATTGATGACTGACAAAAAAAATAAGAGCCTGGGAGCAAAGGAAAGTATACACCACTTGCCTTTCTAAAGAAACCTTGAAGTTATGGATTTGATTGACTAAATGTCATCAGCTAGAAGGAATCCCATGTCTTTGTTTCCACTGTTGATATCTTTCTACTTCATTGGGTCTTACTGTTCTTACCTACCTAGTTGCAACCTAGAAAAATATGCTCTTTTTTTGCCTGGTACCCTACTTTTTGAATTTTGGTTGCACATTGAGTAGAGCTTTTCAATAAGTTGTCCTTAACAACATTCAGCTTTCCTGTCTAAGTGGTTACAGCACACTTTGTTTGGGACATAGCAAGGTGTAAAAGTAAATTACAATATTGCTTCCCAGATGAAATTATTGCTTTGCAGATGGATTTTCTGGCATCTGCAAACTTCAACCCAACCAATTCTACAGTTTTTTGACTCCTAGGCAGCATTTAATTAATGACAAAATATTAGCTTTTATCTGAATTTAAATCACTAAAGAATCATTTTGCTGCTAGTACACTTTCAGCTCTGGAAAATATAACAGTGTGGAGTTGAGGGAAGAGGGAAACAGCACTTATACCATTTTTCCTTAGGCTATATTCTTATATTCTTATATATTCTATATATATTGAGAAACTTTTGTTTCTTAATAGCTCCTTGCAAGAAAGAACGAAAAAAACCAACTCCACAACTGGAGCTACACCCTCAACCAATACTCTTTGATGTTGCTCTTTCCTTTTCAGCAGGCTTACTCTATTTTGCCATACAGATCTTTAGTTTTGTCTTATTTCCTTCTCACGGTATTGGCCAGTTTCTGATTTCTCTGAAATGCTCTTTTCCTCTGTATTAATTTTAATAAAGTTATGCTTAAGGAAAGGCTGCCATCACACCGTGTTGGTTATAAGGAGGAGAGGAATCCCATACCAAAGGGCAAAAGTCCAGCTGCTTTTGCTGAGCCATAGTCTGTGCCAGTCCACTCTTCTGCACTCAGAAAAAGCAGTGCAGCAATGAGAATAGTCAACCATCTCTTCAGAGTAGCTGATGGAGTCTGTGAATGTCTGTTCTGGTCAGTGGACTGAAAATGCCTCTGAGGAGAATCTCTGCTCTAATCTTGTCTTTGTGGTTTTCTGCAGGCCTCTAATCACTGTTAGCTCAGATAACCACCTCAATCTAGCTGTCTATTGTACTCCTGCGATTAAACCCCTCCGTTTTCTGCAACAAATGCACAGAGAGGTGCAATCAGTAAACCCCTTCACTCCAGTCAGCTGAATTGCTGTTTGCTCTTAGGTTGATAGCTTTGGGGCACAAACCTAAAGTCAGGTTGATTTCAGGATCTGTAGCAAGATGCTTTCAAGTATCCTTGCCTCCCTCCTTCTCCTTCATTCTCTGATGCTTTCTTGTACTTGATGTACTTGAAACACGTGTCTGGGTATTTCACACTGCTTAGGCAGTTATTTTAGAAATCTTCCATTCAATACCTAAATATAGTGATTCCTAATTTCCTCTGTTTCTCAATAATTTTCACATTGACAGTTAAAAATTCCCCTAACAATAAATATACTATTTATTACTCCAGAGGAATATTTTCTTTGCCCAGGACTTTCAGGCTCAGGTTTGAAATAGAAGCACTATAGGTTTGGTGGCCACAATCATAGGGTTGCAATAACCCTGAGGCCAGGCAGACAGATGAGGAATTTTCAAAGTGCCCCACCAGCTTTCTCTTCTGTTTGTCTGTACTCCAGTATCTTGCAGTTGTTAATGCTTTTCATTTTATCTAAGGGATTTCATTAGAAAAAATCCTCAGTAGTGTCTATGATGAGAATTCTAAATTTCCTCTATTTCTGATCCAATTTCTTTATCAAATACTGTGATACTTCAAAAGGTTTTTTATGAAATTATATGTTTTCAATCAAATGGTGTAAGGAAATACTGCATATAGGGTCAGATTGTGTGCGTCTGTAACTGGGAAAAAAAATTTCACAGTGCTGCTGTCCCACTGTTCAGCTTATGTTCAAGCAATCTTAATAGTTCATTGTTGAATGCATTTTCATCTTCTAATTTTTGGACATTATAGTGTATGAGAATCATACACTGCTTCCTATTTTTGGGAAATGTCAGACCATAACACTGGAAGAAAGTTGAGGACTCTTTGGTCCTGCTAGGAGATTTCTCAAGTCTTTACTTTCCAAAGATTTGTGGTTAATTGACGGTCTTTGAAACTGAAGCTCTGCAAATTACAAATTAGAAGCTCGTGTTTAAAAAGTGTAAAGTAGAGCTCAACAAGCTTTAGCAGAGTAAAAAGCTAGTGATTGAACAACCAACATGTCCTGGAATCTGTAAAAAATATGATATGTTGGTAAACAGGAGTCTGACTTAATGATACATCAAGGATTCTTGAGCTGAAATTCATTTAAGAATCAAGGAGCTGAAGTGAGCAGACTGATTCTATTTTCGTATTACCACCTGAAATTTTGTGTGTTTAATCTTTGAAAATCTTTGAAAAGTGAGACTTTCCAGAAGTACCTATTTAAGGTATTTAAGTGACTCTGAAAACCACAAAGTACTATTGTAAAAGTATAATGGGGTGTTTCATATTAACAACCGTTGTTACAATAAACCAAATGCTGCAAAGTACAGAACGCAAACACAGATGGTACATGTATTAGACTTGGGTTTTGCTGTAGACAGTCCTGCCTGTCTGTTAGCACTGTGTCTGTTGTTGACTCCTGGCTGACAGAGCAAGACTTCATCTAAAACCTGCTTATTTAGTTGCATTGAATTTCTCTTCTGACCAGCTGAATAGCCCAGTCACACGGCAGAGATATTTAATGTGCTGCCTTCAGCCTATCCGATTAGGCTGAAGATTTATGCTTAATCCAAACCAGATGGTTGAATGGACTTTAAAAAACATAACTCTATAGTCCTTATCTTTACCTGGTTTTGTTCTTTACATTTTCCTTTGGTTTCTGGTAATCATTCTTCCGTACAGTTTGCACCTCTCTCTGCTGCCGAGCAGTGGGATTCATTCTCCCGGAACCCACCGCAGCAGCGGGCACAAACACACGCACTTTGCAGCTCTGCAAAAATGGGGAGTGAAATACTGTGCTCCTTCAAAACAAAAAAAATATGTAGAATTAAAACAAAAGAAGATACGAAGGAATTACAGTAGAGAGAGTGATACAACCATTAAGTTTCCAGAAATGGAGAACTAAAACCCTCCTTTAAAGCAGGCTTTTCCAGGGACTATGAGAATATCAATTTGCATGCGAGTGTGTATCTCTTATCATTTTATGCTATTCATAAAATCTTCCACACCATCACAGGACTTCAGATCTGGTCTTCCCTACCCGTATTTGTTCAAGTAAACGGAAGGGTGAACAACAAAGACCGTAAAAAGGCTGCTGCTGCCTATCTTTCATCATGTTTGTAATCAAAAACCTTCACAGTAAATGTATGAAACTATCACCTGTTTCCTGGACACGTTCCACATTAAATGTAGCACTTCCCTTCACGTTCCTAAGATAAATTATTATTTAGTGTCACTTATGTCTTCCAACTGTGAGATTCTGTGCATCAACTCCTTCTTCAGAGACACTCGTGGGGCTACTTAATAATGGGCTAGGAGAGAAAATCTCAGCTAGAGAGTACCAAAAAATTTCATTTAATTAGCTCTATTTTAGTTTAGTCTTCCACTAAACCACCCCTTTCTCCAACAGGCCGTTGTGTAGGGGTCAAATTTAATATCTGATATGAGAACAAGCATTGGTAATCTTATGGCAGCACATGAGATTAGGAACAATGAAGAGATTAATTTGATGAGGTTTGTTTATATCTTCTCTCTAAAACCTTTTCTGGGAAATTCTAAAGGTTTTTTGTAATCTGTGATTAAATTCCAATATATCTCCCATTCGGTTCCTGCCTCGTATTTTCTGTTTACTTAAATAACATGTGTTTTATGTAAGGACTGCATTCCCATTCTTCTCTAACCTAAAATATTTCTCTTGAGTTGTCACTGTCGAGTGAAAACTTATTTTAATATCATTGACGCTACTTTCGCCAGCATAGACTGCTTTAAAATTTGACTTCAGAAACGTTTTACTTTATGATGAAGAAACTGTGAATGCTGTGCCCCCGAGTCCCAATGACCTTCGTGTATCCCTGCAGGCTGGAAGCAGGAGCTCAGCAGCACCGTCAGCACTGGAGTGGCTGAGCTGTCCTGCTTGTGAGCTGCATTTAATCTTTGGGTGTGCAACTGTGGAAGTGTTTCCAGACCAGAGAACTGCTCTGGAATCTCTCCACTTCTGGATCACCCAATAACATCTTGCTCCTTGCTCAGCTGTGTGTAGAGGTTGGTAGGCACCTCGTAAAATAAAGGTAAAAAAGACACTTTCTTAAATAAAGGCAAAAATCCCCATGAGAATAAGACAAGAAAAAAGGGTAATCAAAGAGAAGAGGAGAAAATAAGATGATTTTTTAATTTCCTGATGAGTTATGTCTCAGAAAGATATTTGCGTAATCAGTGAAAAAAAGAAAAAGAGAATTTTGTGAAATTCCATTGCTCTGGAACGTGACCAAATTTATGTAGAAAATACTTAATGATGAGAGCTGCGTTAGACCTTGAGACAACCAATTAGCTACTTCTCTTGAAAGACCATATTCAGTTACAAAAAATTCTAAAATATGCATCCGGTGGTATGTTAAATTTGATTTTTTTTTTCCTTATTTCTTTGATGTGAAATAAGAGAAAAAAATAAAATAGAAAAAAAAACCCCACAGTTTGTTTTTGATTGCTCCTATCAGTGGGAAAGAGCTATGGCCAGTAACACTAAGTGAATGTTCTAAGTCCAGTGAAACGGGGAACAGGATGTGACATTAATTAAATTCATGAATTTTTAAAGAATGAGTTGATTCAAACATCAATTTGCAGAATGACGTAGCAAAAGAGTCCGAGAGCTCTTCCCTGAAGGGGTGCACAAACACTCAGGGGAACCTTTGCCTCCCAGAGGCAGGGAGGAGGGGAGGGAGGGCGGGGGCAGGGCTGGGGTAATGGATGGTGAATGACGTGTGACTTTCATGTGCTCCTGGCCTCTGGTCCTTCAGCCTTTGAATGCAGTGCGTTTTCTTCGATGACAAATGTTAGAAAGTTGTTTATTGCCCAGGGTGTTTTAGGTGCCAAAAGGCTTGCAAATGAAAGATGGCAAAGCAAACATGAAAGAGAGCATGAAACTGTTAAAGGAATGTCAGTTGATGTATACAAGTACAGAAATAAAAACAAAATTATGTTAATACCTTCATCATTATTTTCCCTGGAAGTAGACCCTTACTCATCTGTCCTTTCTTTAATATCCTTTAATTAAATGTGTTTAAATAAATAAAAAAGCCCGAAGCATATATTATGACAAATGATATTACTCTAATGCATTTCTCCAATAGCAATCACAGCTGAATTGTTGGTACATTTTCAATGAGACCACAGTTCTCATTCATTCAACAGTTCTTGTGAAAAGGGGCTGCACTCGTTCACCATATTGATTAAATGATTTTACAGCAATTTCTAGGTTATAGCAGTGTGTATGTCTGCTTGTGTAGAGGGTGAATACTCTTCGTTTAGTTAAAAATAAAAGAAAGAAGCAAGTATTTTGGAAACTAATATTTTGTGTGACATTTTTCTAATATATAAATGAATACAATTAAATATATAATGAAATGTATGGCAGAGTTTTCATGTATATCAAGGTCAACATTAATATTGATATTTTAAATTGTTTGATCTCTCTCTGTGAAAATATGTCTTCCTCGGCTTATGGTTCTATAAAATAAGATTGTTTAGCTCTGAAAAAAAAAATTAGTGGAGTAGTCTGCCCATTGGGACAAAATGAACCCAATCCTGTCTTTTTGTACCCTGCCTCATCATTGTGGGAAAAAAAGAGAATAAATTATTAGCTAAATATAATATTTAATATATGAGGTACAACATATGCTAAGTTTTATAAGCTCTCCACTTCTTACACTCAGATGCTCCATAATACTCAAGGCAAAAAGCTTTTGTATAAAAGTATAACAAATGATATATTTGTGTTATGTGGAAAAATAAAAAAGGAGAAGGAGCCATTTGAACACCTATTGCAACTTTCCCAGGTATCTATTAGCACTTGCATGGTCCACAACAGGACATTTTTTGACTTTGTTACAGATTCTCATTTACTGGAATGCAGAGTCAGAATGCAGCTGGTTTGTTCCATGTTTAGCAGTTTAACTATTTATTAACTGTCACAGCTCTCACCCTGTCCAAATACGTAGCACTGAGAGCATTCAGTTACACACTGAGAAATCTCCGTTACTGAGCATAAGGATCATTAACATAGCACAAATTTAACTAATAAAGTTGAAAACGACTAATAAATCTACCTGTTTTTATTGTCCATTAAAATCTGCATACATCCTATGACATTCATTAAAAATTAAGTGGACAGATACAATCAGAGATAATCATGCATGCCACTTATCCCCGAGAACATGAGGCACTGTTAATTCATAGGAACTGAAAGCCTAATTATTTCTATCACTGTAATTGATGGGCTTTGTATGTACTGCTTCATCATAGAAATTAATGTGAAATAAAATTTCCTCTAATTTATCGGCACTTCTGAAATAAAGGAATACTAGTTAAATATGCAGAATTCTGCGTATGTGTGCTATTGGAAATTTCAGTATTAATTTCTGCAATCTTTCACAAGCATATTTCAGCATGGTGTTTAAGTATACTGTAATTATTTCATTACCTAATTGCCTAATATGTTATTGACCATGAAGTAGAATTAATTTTTCATTGGTGAATACGTTCCCTGACCATACATTCTGTGTTTGAGATTGGGAATAGCTCATGGTATTAAATCATCCTCCAGTGAGCTAAATACTTTATAAAACACACATACAAGGTTACATTAATATTCAAATATTAATTTTCCTTCATCTGTGGCATTCTTGGCATCTCTTTACTACCCATTAAGTACATTGAAGGTGGGAATGCTACCTTCCATGTCTAACTTACTCATTTTCTCATATCCCTGTAAATTCAGCAACATTGGCTAAGTTAATCTGATGGCAGCATGACTGATAAAATTCTGCTTTCTTGATACTAAGGACATGCAATAGAATTCAGATTAACTTGCTGGAGTGAGTACACTCTAAAATTATGCAGGTTTTTGGGGGTTTTTTTAGCTCTCAGCTTAGTGTAGATTTTTTAATGTATTTTTTCTATATTGAGCGAACAGTTTTCCAGCTCTTTGGGGTTTTGTTCCTGGAATAAGTGAACAATTTTCTAGAGATATCTCTGTCTTCCCTGGTAACTGTAAGGTGCAAAGAGTCTTTGCATTGTGCTGTGTAGCCGGGACTGTGTGGGCATTTTAATATCTGTTGTAACAAAAACTGTAATGCTAGTTAATCATTTGGGCAAGACTGATCAGGCTTCTCTTCTGAATAACTTGGGAAGGGTCCCTCTTATCCTTTCTCCTATTCTCTCTGGCCTAAAATTCTGTAAATCAGAAAATGAGTGTCAATGTATTCAGGTTTTACGGTACTCTTGGAGATCCTGTACTTTACAGATCACAAAGCTGACAGTTGGAAATAAAACACCTAGTTGAAATGAAAAATTAAACAAGTTTATTTCATGTATGTGGAGTTTACTATTTCCCATATTCAAGCTAGGCCAGATGTCTCTGTGCTGGGATATACAGGGTGGGCTGAATGTGGTTCAGGATTGGTTTGGGTGTTGTATTGCATATTTTTAGACATATAAAGATGTGCTTTTGATGAGATAGAGCTGCTTCCCTCCTCATTCTAGTTGCACTATCTAACCTGCTTTCTGTCTTAACTTACTATTCCTCAATTCCAGAAAGCACAAACTTTGCAGTCACTTTTATGGTTTTATCTGTTCTTCAGAGAGAAGGAATTGAAGGTCTATGAACTTAATTGCTGAATAACTGGTAAAGGTGGGTTAGCTGTTTTATACAAATAAAGGACCCTGACCATCCATGGAGGTTTTTCAAAGATCTGTCACACACATTTTGTAGGGGGTTGATGAATCCCTGTAGTTGAATATTACAGGGCAGTGGTACAGGATGTTTGATACTATGGTGTCATTTTCCTGAGTCTTTTTAGAGCAGTGGAAGCAGCTTAGAGTAGTATTTACAGAAAAATTTTTGACTTTTTTCTACACCTTAAGTAATTTTTCTTCTCCCAGAAGAGAAAGAGCTGGAGGCAGCAGCTCGTTCTCAGATGTTGCGAGAACCAGCAGTGAAAAACTGAGTATTAAAGGTGGAAAATGATGTCTCTAGGCTCAGAGAAGGAGTAGAGGTTTGATTTTTGTTTGTTTATTTGTATTTGAGATTGTGAAAAAAATTCCGTTTGTATTACCAGAATAATTAGCTAAAAAGGAAGTGCAGAAATCCAATCCCTTCCTGGTTTTATTTATGCTGTAAAAATTAGTTGTGTTTATATACCTAGATAAACCTGAAAAATTGTCTAAGAATATGCTCTAATTCAGTTGACAGTTTCACAGATAATTGAGTAGGCAATAAAAAGGGAGATGTTTTCTCAGTCATATTTACAAACTATCTTTGATCTGTTGGATTTTATCATTGGAACAAATAAGCAAGATGACGTTGCTATGAGTAGAATTAACTTTATTCAGGTTTAACAAATATTGATTTAAAATGTAAAAGATCTGGCATTACCCTCTAGAAAAATAATCAAAAAGATTTACACTAAAAGCTCCCAAACATGATGGAAACATCTTTAAGTAGTAATGTTGTGATTACAGGAAGAAGATGGATGAAATACCTGTGCAGAGATCTACTTGTGACTTGACTTTCTAAAACATGATATTACTTCAGAATTTGAGCAAAGGTGTTATTCATTTTTGAGAGGGCGGAAAAAAGGAAGAAGCAAAATAGGCTGTTGTGGAAAAAAGTTTCCAGTATTCCAGTATTTCACTGCAAAGGTTTATAGTAGCAGAAGTCATGATTTCAAGAGAAAATTTTAAGGAAAAAGAGATAGAAAAAAAGGTTTTGTAAAGACATTAGTGATTTACCCATAGTTTGGTGTTTTTATTCAGATTGTTTTATCAAAAATAAATATGTATGAAGATTCTTTCAAATTAAGAATTTGCAATAAACCAGATTTATTGTTAGACAGTAATAACAAAGTATAGAAATATCAAAGGAAAAGGAAAACCTGCTGTGATAGCTGACAATTCCTTTTTCCATCAAACTTATTTAAACAAATGTAGATGACAAGAGATTTGGGCATGAAGGAAGAATCTTCAGTAATGGTAATGAAGAACGTGGATTTATTTGCTGGATTTGCTATTGACTCCTCCTCTAACCATGAACACGTAATTTCCCATGTCCCAGTTTCCCTCCTTTGGTTCCCATTTCCATGTAACCAAACCACAATTATTCTGTCTGTCTCTTCTGTTTTGTTTCATTTTCTAGGTTACAACTTTCTGTGCAGAGGGAATATGCTCTATGAATATGCTTGGTTTAATGGAACTTGGGAGTTTGTAAAGGCTATTCTGATACCAACAAATAATTATAGTTTCAATAATCTTTGAAAAACATTTACCAAAATTTAATGCTTTAAATTTCGCTATAATTAGTTTTCCTCCAGTGTTTCTGTGAAAGGAACCACATAATAAGCGATTAACTAAGACATTTAGCATTGAATTGCTTTTTCATGGCTCCTTGCTTCCATTAGAGAAAAAATATGTGATTTCTTTGGCTTCTCTTCTCTGGATTCAAAATGGATAAACTGTACTGATAATTCTTCATAGCTTGTAGTGGTTGGCTATCACAGATTGCATGGTCATTAGCCATTGTAAGTACAGTGGTAATGCTAAACTTGAGATCCTTCTATTTTGCTCCTAGAATGCCTTTATTACACAATCCTGTTTCAGAATACGCTTTCTTTTGTCCAAACTGTGAACATTTTAGCCAGAGAGCAGAAAGTTTTTTGAAATTATTATGTCACTCCTTCACACTGCTTGAATGCTTCAGTAAGTCAGATTCAGGCTTCCTCTATTGGCACTACATTCCCTTTGCTGTTATCTGTGAAAAATAGTGTTATTTATGAATGGAATTTCTTGGTGAAAGTGGACTCAGCACTTTCTGCTAAGCCCACAATCTGACCAAAGAACATTTTATTTCCACTGTAGCTCAAACTAATTCAAGACAGTGCAATGCTGGAAATGAGCATAACTCTAAAAATGAGCATGCCTCTAAAAATTCTATACATTTGTGTGAAAAATCTCTTAAATGGGATTTTCTAATCTTGTAGCCTCAATCAGAGATTTGACAGCAGTAAAACTCTTCCAGCTACTCTTAAAGAAGCTAAATTGCAGGTAGATCCTGCAGCTATTGTTAGATACACGAAAGTAACTACATTAACTTGATAAATGTGCATTTTAACATAGAAAGTGAAAAACTTTCCTGGAGCCAAAACAAAAGCAAAATTTCTATGCTATTATGGCTGAAAATCTAAAAAAGGCGGTTGCTCTGAAGAGGAGAAGGTGTTCACAAGTATTTCTGCTCTTCACTTCCTGCATTAAGACCCTGAAACATTATTCTTTCTTGCCCTACATTCCATTTTAACTCAGAAGTTACAAATCACACCATAAAGATCTATTTCACCAGCATCTCTGTCCCCTCATTATAGTAAGGTATCTAGCTTTTTTTTTTTTTTCCTTAAAAATTAAAAAAAGGGCAGTGTATTTTTCCCAAATAGCAAACTGCTGGATTTTCTCTTCTGCTGTCAAAGCCTGTCCCAGGCCCTCTGAGTGTACCCTGGGACAAAATTTATTTAAACTTCATAGTCCTTGGTTTGATACAGAAGAGTGCCAAAAATTCCTTCCTATTTTCTCAGCTCTCTTCTAAGAGCTTCCTGTCTCGGAGCTCTGCTTGGAGCTCAGTTGATGAGATCCATACCTTTGAATGGAGCTGTGTGACAAAGGCTCTGGGCCTTCAAGTACTACCCAAGTAAGAGTAATTTGTTTACATTTACTTTGAATGTCACTCTCCCTTGACAAGAATACTAAGCAGGTTAAATGATTGTGGGTTTGTGTACAAAACCACTGATTATATGCTAATTTCTGTCCCTTTGCTGAAAGTCAGTGTCTTCAAAGTTGAGATTGAAAAGTAAAAGATTCTCAACAAGTAATGAGAATTCTCTACCTCTTCATGCAGTGCCCCCATTATTCCACATTATTTATCTTCTTTTTTATAGGATATCAAGCTACACAACTAACAATTTTTTCTGATGTGAGCTTCTGAAAATGTTTTTGAGAATTAATAGTAGGCTTCAAACTGTAACTTAGAGGATTTTATTTTCTCTTGTCATTGGTAATTGCATATGTGTGGACCAGTATCAGGTCTAGCTACAGCTGTAGATGTATAATGAGGTATAATTTAAAGGGAGTCATGATTAGGAACTATTTAACTGAGGGTAGAGTTTCAGAAATATTTGTAGGGTGAAACACATTTATGTGTCAGCATATTTTCATATACGTTCTTCTAATAATCATGAACTGGTAAATATCTTAACTCTCGGCCTCAAAAAGATCACGAAATTTTGATCTTCATCAAAATGAGACCTAAAGAGCAATGAATGAGGAGCAGAACCAAAAGTAGATTTTTCACCTTGAAGGGATGATGGCATAAGCTTGAATCTGTATTAAGAAGCTGCACATGCACTTTGCTGATTACCAGCAGGGGCATGGCTCTATCATATGCAAATGCAGGAGATTTTGCTTGATAAGGGTTTGACTTGATTAGGATGCAGGAAAACCCAGCAGCAACACAGGAGTCATCAGCGTGAGTTACAGCTGGAATGAAAAATCAGGCT
Organism: Lycocorax pyrrhopterus obiensis; assembly: GCA_014706295.1. Taxonomy (NCBI): domain Eukaryota; kingdom Metazoa; phylum Chordata; class Aves; order Passeriformes; family Paradisaeidae; genus Lycocorax; species Lycocorax pyrrhopterus. The sequence continues at coordinate 20,753,224 of JACSVZ010000013.1, read as the reverse complement.
GGCATTGGAGAGGGCGTAATCCAAGGTTGTTCATCTCTGCCATGGGCCTCTGCGCTGGGATTGGCCATGGAGCAGCGCAGGCTGTGGAGAGTGCTGTGCATAGAGCCAGTCAGGAGACAAGCTCTGTGCTGATGGAGGGTGTTACAGCCTGGTACTGCCTCAGTCCCAATGGCATTGGCATTTGCCATCTGTTAGCTGAGGGCTGGTGAAATAAGGCTCTGTCTTTGGAAAATTGTCCAACAGAGCAAGGTAAAAATGTAGAACGAGGCTGAAGAGTTTTTCAAGGAAAGCATTCTAGAACTTTGCTATTTGAGATATTTGCTTAGATGAATTATTTACCTTGATTTGCATATTGGACCTTATCCAAAATTTAACTTCCATTCCTTGTAACACCTAAAAATCCATGAAGTCCATTCTAACCTTGATCCATCTGGGGAAAGCTGTAAGGCTAAACCCAAGGATTTTAAACAATGTTGACATATTAAACAAAAAAAACAAAAACAAAACCAAAAAAACCCCAAACCAACAAGAAAAACCAAAACCAAACAAAAAAAAAAGAAAAAAAATCATCTCAGAAACACAGTATTGGTCTGACCTGAAACATCAATGTTGATGCACTTTGATTAAAGGAACACAAAAGAAGAATCCAGCAAAAGGATTCCAAAAGAAACGTGTTGCATGTGGAATAGTGATATGTAATTTGCAAGAACCTCTAAGTTAAAAGGTGTTTTTTATGTTCAACAGAAAATCAGAGATGAGAAAAGAGTTTGCCCCGTTGGGCAGTATTGATGAGTCAGAAGGTTATTAAAAAGGTTAGAGCACTGATTCAAATCAAGTCTGGAGACAGAATTTATAACCTGTCCTTTCTTAATTTTTCTTTAAAGCGTCTTTTCTTTGTAGTCTGCAATGTCTGATTTAAAATGCAAACAAGAATCAGTTATCAAGGGGCAAATCTCCTGTGTGTAGTGCCCACACAGAACAGGCATGCCCGTTTTCAGGTGACCATCATTTATTTTTCGCAAAGACAGTGTGAAAATAATAAAAAAAGAACCACCTAAAAGCCCCCAAAGTATCAGCATTTACTCCTGGCCTTGTGACTGCAGTGGTCACATGAACATTGAGGGCCATCTACTTGCCTGGGTGCGGGTGACTGATGATGAATACTGATGTTTTTATAAAAAGAAGGGAAAATAAATAATTTGCAGACAGTAAGAAGTCCATTATAAAAGTAACTCTAGGGAAACAGGACTAATGTGGCTACTGAGAAGTACCAGGCTCTACAAATTTCACTCTCATGGTTCTCTGTTTCCAAAGAATACACAGGGCACTGCGTTTTGGTAACATTTTGTCTTTTTGATCTGATAGCTACTGCTCCATTACAATAAAAGAAAATTAAAAAAAAACCCACAAAAACCCAAACAAACATACACAAAAAAATTTCTTTCTCAGTTCCAGTGCAAGATTGGACTTGTTAGGTAAAAAACAGCATTTCAGGAAATGTTGATTTTGTTTCACATCATTATGAGATTTATCCTAATTAAAAGTCAAAATAATCTGTTAATAGCCCCTAATAATCCTGTTATTTTCTATCATAAATTAACGTAGAGCTTGAATTTAAAGGAAATGTTTCTGTAACAGCTCAGCAGGAAACAGTAACAGCCTACCTTAGAGTTCCAGGCCTGCAGAGAGTAAAGCACTGACTACACAGTCTGTTCCTGTTTCAAATGTGTTCTTTGGGAATTAATTGGAAAGTACATTCAGTGTCCAATAACGAAAAAAATTGCAACTCAAGAGCTCCTGTCGTAGTTTGAAGCCACATTAAATTCCTGTTTTTTTCTCTTTCCAACGCAAAGCACTCTTGTATTTTTGCCAGTAAAACGAGTGGAACAGAGATTCTTTACCGTTTTTGACATTGTAACCAGTACAAACTATTGCTCTGTGATATTGTACTAATTCTACTGATATTGAGCCTGAAATCATGACTCGTCAACGTGAATCATTGCATCAGCTCAACTGGGGCCAAGATAAAGCCCGGGGAGCATCTTTGAATCTAGCAAAACAACACAATGAAACATTTCTATACCTAAAGAGCCTCAGAGATGTTTCTGGAGTTCCTTTAATATGGGTCAGTCTCTTCAGTATTAATGATGAGTATGGAAAACCAGGAGAAATTATTTTTTTGTGCTGCATGCTTTTTTCCATTTAATTTTATATTAATGCCTGTGATAGTGACCGAATAAGACATAGTCGAGGAAATATGTTTTTCTACAATAAATTCTGTAATTGTGGCACGTTTTTCAATGTTATTAAATGAAACTGCTGGATCAAAGTAATATTTTTCGTGTAATTATGGTGCTTACAAGGTTAAAAAAACCCCCAAAGAACCAAAAAAATCCAAACCAACCAACCAGATAAAGAAAACCCCAGCAGTGGGGTTACAGATAGATACCAAATCTATTACTTTTCTAACATATAAATAATGCAAATAGAGTTTCTTGTTAAGAGCCAGGAAATATGTTATACCTACTGTAGACGTGTCTATAACCTTTGCAAACCTGGGGTTAAGGCACAAGGATCATCTCACTGTTTTGGTCAACTCACATTCTAATACTGAGAAGCTAATGCATAATCTGCACCCTCAAAGAGCTACAGATAGACAAGTTTTGATAGCAGACTGCATTGGAAATATCTTCCTTGCTTATATTAAATAGGATCTAATTTTAAACCTTCTTATATTGAATATTAGTGTCGAAAGTGACAGCATTTCCTTATTTCAAACGGTCAAACAGTGGTGTCCCTCTGCTAGATAAAACAATATACATATATTTGAAAATAATATTGCTTAGTTTTAAATTGAACCAGTTTTAGGTGTTGTTCTCCTACACTTGGGTGTTGGTACTACACGAGTGGGAAGTACAACACAAAGGGCTTTTTTGTTGTGCTGGTTTCTGCCTTTCCAAGCAGTCTGCCTTTTGCATGAAAATGGCTCCAGTTTCCTTGGCAATATTCTGAAGAGAGCTCTTTCCCTCAGGAATAGGAAAGCATTTAAACACATTTTTAGCCAACTCACATTTTGCAGATTGGACATTTACCTGTGATAAATAAGGTCAGGAACTGGCCTACAGGGGAGGAGAGAAAAAGGACTGTGTAGCTGAATGGGGTCTTTAATGGGGTTGCTGTGTTTCTGGAAACACTTTGTATGTAGCTATGCCTTACAAAGCCTTCAGCACTGTCAGGTATCTCTGGGGAAACACAAATCACTCCTTCCATCCTTCTGGAGCAAGTGAGGAGAGGCCCACGGTCAGATGTTCCCACTCCCACGCCTGTCCTGGTTGGGGCTTCTGTGGAGGTGCCTTGTTGAGGAAAGATGAAGAGCCTGCTTCTTCCCATTGATCCCAAATGGACACAATGGAGAAATTTTGGCTCCGTCTGCGCAGCTACTGGCCAGTTCAAAGGTAAAAATGTCAGTGCAGCAGTTTGAAGCACATTATAAAGGAACAATTGCTTCAAAATAAGTGGAAGGGACTACACAGCTGATTTCTCACACTTCCTTCCCATGTAGCCTTTAGTGGGCAAAATGTACTTTAATTTTAGGTATGACGTGCAACCTTAATACAGAATCAGAGTTCTGGGAAGTATTTTTGGCAAGTGCTGCACCGTATCAGTTTCACACATGCACATGCTTTGTTGCAGCGTTCGCAAAATAGATATGGATCTTGCCTAGGATAATCAATCTGTTTAACTCTTCATCAGCTATGGTTGTTAAATTATGGGTTATTGGTAATTTTATATGCCTATTGTCTCATATCATTTACAGATTTGACAGCAACTTGTGTGGTAGATGTTTGTATTTTGCTTTTCTCTTTGAGGCATTGAAAGAATTTAATGTAATACTAATTTTGGGCTTTGAACAAGGAATTAACTCCTAAAATTGTGCATTAAACATAAATCATGGTGCTACTCCTTCTTATAACCCAAACACCTGATCTCTTTCCTCAAATCTGCACTAATTGCTTGTTAACTATACTTAAAAATTAGTAATAAAGAGTTTGGCAAACTAATTCTCTTCAATAAAACAAGGATAGGACTACATTTTATTATCTATCATTTATGCAGAAAGCAAAATCTCTGTGGTAGTAGAATCAAATTCCAGGATATCAAACCAAATGAAATGTGTTTATTATATTTAACTATCCAGTGATTCAGCAATGGTTTACATTGACTATGGTCTGGGTCTGACAGGGAAAAATGTGACATATTGAAATACAAATTGTAATTATTATTGCCATGATAGATACTGATCTATTTTCAGGTCTTGTAGACAGTGAATCATATTTGACTTTTTTTGAGTGTAGATAATTGTACTATTCATATGTTAATATGATTTTTCTTGTATTATTTTAATACAGATTTAGTCCATGAAAATATGTAGGAAATTTTGAATACCAAAATATTGGTTAAGGAAAAAAAAAAAGAACTTCAAAAAAGATAAAATTAAGATGTTGTTGTTGTTGTTCAGACTGGGCCAATTGTTATTTTATTTACTAGTATTGTTTATTAGTTCAGACTGGGCCAGCTGGGTTTTTTTTACCTTTGGACAGTTGACTGTAGGAGTTCTTTGTCTTTTGGATTACAATTACATGATTATAATAATTGGAAGCATACATTAGGCATGGGGACTAAATACATTTAGAAAAAGAAGAAAACAAAGGTAACTTTACAAGATGCAGATGAGAGAAGTTCTCTAAATTTCCATGGGTTTTTTTTCCCTTTCCTCTAACAGTGTAGGAAAAAATAAGTAAATAAATAAGGTGTAGCAGAGAACAATTAAATTGTAATTATTTGCTGGATCATATTTCAGGAAACATGTAAGTGTGTTTCCTAATTTTTGGTTGGATTTTTCTAGCACTTAAACCAAAATAAGTATTCCCATTTTCTTCGGTGGAAACTAGATCAAGCCAGGAATTTCAGGTTTATTAAACACTTTCAGAGAAAAAAAAAAAAAAAAAAAGCACTGAGGATGAGGCATCAGGTACCATCTGTGCTACTCAGCACAGAGAAGTAATACAAGAAAAAGATTCAGGGATGAGAACATTTTACTCTATGTAGTTAGTACAAACACTATTGGAAGCATGCAGTCAAGTACTTCACAACTTGGAAATGTCAAAACAAAAGCTGCAACCTTAAAATCCCCCCATTCTTCTGCCTGTTTTGTGTGTCTACATAGTAATGGTGTCCCTATTTATGGGATTACTTACAATTTCCCCAAACAAGACACCTAATGTGATCAGTATTCTGTTATACAACTAAGATATAAAGATAGATGAGAGATCTGAGGTTGTGCCAGGACCTGATAGATCCTCATAGACTTTCATTTTAATTGAAAAGATGGAATTTTAATTTCCAAACCCTAATTGTGAAAGCATATTTTTTATCACTAACCGCCTTATTGTTCAAAAGTACATATCATAAAAGGCGTTTCAAAGTTAAAAATATGATTATTTTCAGTGGAGTTTCCATATTTGAAAACTGTCAGACTGATGTTGCAGAATTTTCTTTGATGGACTGGATTATATTTTGCAATATTTCTAGTTAATCTTACTATATACGTGATTCTAGTGTTTAAACAGTCATAATATATTCTTGTGCCAACATTAATATCTTTATTTGAGTGACAGAGAGAAGCATCCAAGATAAAAAACCCAGATGTTTTTGGTGTCATACAAAAATTTAAAAATTAAGTCCTTGAAGTTGAGAAATAAAATCACACCCCACCCTGCACACACCCTCCAAAATCCCAGCTGTCATTTCCGAGTACACACTTTTCATTTAAATGAAAATAAGAAAAAGACACTGTATTTACAACAAATTCATTCAATTCCACATTATTTTTCTCCAATAGAAATAGTTTGATTAAAAATGTTCATTAGAAGGGATTGTTTTGGTGTGAACAACTTTTCAGTTTTTCAGACATCACTATGAATTGTTTTTTGAAACCAGAACTGCGAATTAGCACAGCCTCTAAGTAATCAACATTTTCTTGCTTGGAAATGAATGTTGAATCGCAAGTCAAGTACGGTGAGCTTCTGACTTCTGTGACTAGAATCACTTTTGACACTTTTCTTAGGGAACCAGTTCCCCTACTTTATTATCTAAAAGAATTATAAATGGTCTTCTTGAAAAAAAAGCTCACTTGTTTTGGCGTTGTTTTTGGCTGAGAATTTAGCCAAAAGAGAGGATGTGTTTCGTTCTAAACACCCCTTGGCAAAAAACTCCTCATTTTCAAAAATTTTGATAGTTCATGGAAGAGATCTCTGAAATAAGTGTTAATTTTCATAGTATAATATTAACTAAAAAGCACACAATACAACTGAGGTTATTGATTTTGTTAGCTAAAGCAGCAGTGAGAGGCTTTTCACTGGACGTATGGGAGCATTCATTTTGAGATGACCGTGTGATATAGAAGGTCTATTTGTTGGTCAGTGCACACAGCCAGTAACAACAACAGTTTATGCTATTTTTATCGACTGTTTCATGACAATAACATGAAAATATCCAAAGAGGATTGTGAGGTAATTAAAGGTAGGAACAGCTTTGCCATGGAATTGCATTGTAGCATAGTTAAGTAGCAGAAGGATTGATTATTTTGTAACTTGATTTGATAGTTCATTTCTGGTCTTATTTAAGTTTGGTTTTTTAATACATTTTCTGTGGGACAGTTCTCAGAGAGAAAATTGGACTCTGCCAAATTTCAGATGAAAAGTTTACTGGCTTTTCCTTATTTTGCACGCCTTCTCACAATAGAAATAGTTGGAAACTAACAGATCAATTCTGAAACTTTATCAAGATAACTTGGAGCATTAGATGACCCTTAATCTATAGCAAATTCTTTTTCCTTCCCTTGTCTCCCTAAGTTTTTACACTGAGATCATACCTGCAAGGTTGGCTTGAAAAGATACCTCAGTGTGAAACCCGCTCCTGCTGTGTCAGGAGAGAAATATGCGCATGTGAAGGGTTTGTAGAGAGCTTCATTCTGCAGATTCTCAGCTGGTTCAACAAGATACAGGTTCTAGACTGTTACTGCAGCACAGGCTATAAGGAGGCTTTTAGTGATGAAATTACTTTGATATACAATAATCTTTAACAGTGTGCAATTTTTAGAACAAAGAGATAAGGAAGGAATAATAATAAATTTGAGACATTTCATTGAATGCTCAAAATTGCGTTATACAGAATAAAACCATCTTATCTAGTTTGCTTGGAAGATTAGGAGGCTAAAATAACTTGGAAAGATCTTTTAAAATTGCACTTAAAATTAGCCTACTAATGAAATTAAGATTTCAAGTTTTACTACAGAAAAAGAGCCAGTTTCGGTGAACTATGAAGGTTGAAGTACCTTGGAATCCGTAGAGCAGGAAGCCAGAGCTGGAAGGCCAACTGCAAAAGAAAAAATCCATACAAAGATTACAGTGAAGCAAAGGTGGAAAGTTACTGTCCATTGATTGGCCTTCAGCCCGTTCCTCAGAATCAGTCAGTGGAATAACTCATTTGATCAGCTGCTGCAATTCACATGGTAATTAAAATAGTTCTCTGCTCTCTTTGTGAAAAGACGCGATGTCTGGGAAGGCATTTTGACAGAAAGGTCCTAGGATCTCTAAGAGATGGTGTTTTCGTTGGTGAGACCTTGTGCTATCAAGGAGCAGGAGCAGGGAAGATCCAGGCCAAATTTATTCAAAGTTAGGTCCTAATCAATGTCTGTGATTTGAATAACCTTATTATAGAACATAGCAATTTTGTTGACTCAGATGACCCTCCACTACTGCAAATACTCATAGATCCCTGATAAAAAGTAGGGCTATAATGCATATATTCTTTCTTTGTGGCTTTTAACCCCACAGAGATTTAATTTTATTTTCCCTGGTTTCCTACATGAACTGCTTTGGTGTTTTAAGCTGCCTAGGTAAAGTTCCAGAACTGATCTGCTAGCCTCTAAGAATTACCTTCTATTGTGAGAAAGTATTCCAGGTAAGAATAGCCCAATTAATTTTTCATCTAAAGTTTGGCAGCCTCCAATTCTTACAGGATATTCTCCAGATTTTGCAGTATCCTAACTAATAAGAAGGCAAAGGAAGTTTTGCAGGTGGTTAGGATAAAACACACTTCCAATAGTGATAAAAATATTGGTGAATGTCTGTAGAATATAAAGCTTTTGAGTAATCTGCTCAGAATAAGTAATTGTAATCTGAGGACACCACTCTGACAATTTAGAAAAATACTGCATTTAATATTTGTGAGTCAACATAGACAGAAACGCCTTTTGACTCCCCTCCTTCGCTAAGGTCCCCTCCTTCTGGCTGCTGGTGAGAGGGAGGGGATCCATTGCTTCTTGTGAAGTGGAGGATGAGTCCCTTTGTCTGTGGTATTACAACCTTTACTTTTTCTTCCCGTTACAAAACCACTGTGAAAGCAAAGGGAAAAAGTTAAGTTTTCCTTGCAATGAACTACAGAGCTTTTATTTTGCTAGCAAGTTGTCCACTACTCAGCTCAGACAGCATAACACTGTAATAATTTAAAACTATATTCTACAGCTTATTCCAGTGGGTTGTTTTGATATGCTACAGTAGCATTTAATTTATGGAAGGATGTACAGGTATATAGGCTTGTTTTCTTCAGTTTGTGTCTGGAAAAAAAGATAACAAAAAGATGGTTGGAAGTAGGAAAAAACCAATATTCATGTGTGCTGGCTTTTTATTCTTATCTACCTCTGCACCCCAAATTTAGTAATATGGTAATCCCAAATTGTTTATACAAGCCTATTGAAATGTCCCTTTCCTCTCTTTAATGTTTATAGGTATGCACATACGTATACATAAAAAATAATATAATCACAGAAAAACATGAACACATTTCCCAAACTTCCAGCATTTAACAGCACAGGGAAGTATTCACTTCTTTTAATGGTTACTTTTTCTCCATTTCTTTCATTTAAATACCATTTGCTGCACTTTTTTTTTTCTTTCAGTTGCATGCTTCAGCCTTCTAGATTTTTTTTTCACAGCCTCTTCATCCAATTAGTAAATGCCTTGCCTACTCTTTAAAGGCGGAATGACAAAATATAACAGTTTTATTCCCATCTATTTTTTCACAGCTCTGTTTGAAGACACTCTGGCCCCAATTTACTACAGTGTGTAGGCTCTTATGCCTATTCAGCTAAAAATCTGGGAATTTACATAGGCATTAAATAACGTCTGTGTGTTTTGTATCTGGTTGGGTGTAGGCAGCAGAAAGGTGAGCAGTTCCTGTTTGTATAGTGCTTTTTGTACTTGCTTAATAGTAATACAGAAAATGACAGTGACAGAAAAGCCTGTTGGTTTATGAAATAAACCTAAATATTCTAAAAATATAGTATGCCAAGGCATAACCTACCATCTGCAGGCTTTTTCAGTCTGGCTGCTTGTGTCTGAACACTACAGAGCTGGGTTGCACTGACATCCGTGGCTTCAAAACAGCTTCTATGTAGATTATGACTTTCAGACTTATAATGACTGTCAATTGATTACATCCTGCTTGCTCAATACTGAGTATTGTGCTCTGGAATAAATAATTCATGCAAATAGTACCATCAGGAGGAACCAATACTATGATTTTTTTACCTGCAGGAATGACTTGTTTTGCAAGTTGCCTGAAAGTATTTGTACACAAATGTTTACACATTGCAAGGCACAGTGAGAAACATCTTTCTGTACAAGGAGACCTTCTACCAAAATGAATGAAATTCAGTCTTGACATTTCTGACAGTCAGAGCAGGATTCAATTCTATCACATTTTTGTCCCGTAATGACCTGCCATCATTGTTCTTCCAAGACTGACAACAAAAATGATCCCCTTTGAAGAAATAGCTTGAATATGTGAAGTCCCTATTTAGAAGTCCCATGCACCCCTGAGGCATTTGAAAATGTCATAGACATTTTAAAGATAGCAAACCCTCCACTGCAGTGTGTTGAGTCTGCCAACAGCACCATGGCAAGGAAATATTAAGTTTTTTAATGATATTGTAAGGTTTAATTATGTAGTTGGCATGTGAAATCTATGGTGACAGCTGAGGCAGGGAGGGAAATAGAGTGATTATCTGTTGATATCCATCCTACAATCTACTGCTACTACAGAATTTCAGTAAAATTATTGGACAATAAAGAAGGCTAATGAATGTTCCAGAATCCACATACCTAAAATTAATATTATGTCAGGTACTTCCTAGGACTTGGATTATCAATAACCTTCTAAGTGACAATAACTTTCTAAAAAACGTTTTGTTCTCAAGGTCACTCAGAACTCATTTTTATCATCAATTTTTTTTTTTAATAAGACCTAAAATTCAGTTAATGGAATCTAAGCTAAGAGATGAAGAAATTTCATAATTATCTTTGTCTCAGATGCCAACTTTTTCCAACACAACACGGTACTTGATTTCATCCTTTTTTGGAAGCCTTGTTTTCCTCCTCCAGCTCTTTCTGAGAGTGCTTTAAGTCACAATAGATGCAAATCTACACTTCCTTCCTCCTAAATATTTTATGTTCTATTTTTTAACAGGACAATTTGTAATTTATTGTAGGTTGATCACATAAATCCTGTCAAAGGAAACGATTTTTAACCTCATAAGCAAGAAAGTCAAATCTGTGGAGTCATTAAGGGATGATTCAGTCATGTTGAATGTGCTGCAGTTTGTTAGGTGCTTCTTCCACGCATCCCCTCTGAGTGCTGATACTTTTCACCTGTGTCAAATATGGTGCAGACCAAATTTTTTTGTTTAGTAAACCAAAAATAATAATTGTAATGATAATTTCAAAAATATGTTTTGTTTACTTATGGTGATTTTTTTGGGTTTGAAAGAGCAACATCCCTGAGGCTGCCTGCTCTGAAAGATTTGTTTAAGGCCATTGTTTCTGATGGGATGTTAAAGCCAGTGTTCATGAATCTAGTTTGCTGTAAAAATTTCTTTGCACCTCTTTTCATATCTATTCCATGGGAACTAGTAACTTCAATGCCTTTGAGAACCTGATCCCTCAAGGTGCAGATATCAGACTGATTTGTAAAGTGGAACAGACAAATTAATACATTTCAACCTTGACAGATATTGAGTTTAGCAACATCCTGCTCTTGGCATATGTCCACACCAACCGTGCTATTAATCTATTTCCAGGAATTATTCTTTGTTTCAAAACTAAAATCTGTTTTCAGCACATTGCTATACTTACTCTAGCTCTCTTATGAGAGAACAAGAATGTCATATTCATGCACCAGCGTCTGCACTTTAAAATAGAAAATAAAAATTGAATACAATAAAGCAAGCAAAATTCCATAGGTCTCACTGAAATGTAATGTTATTTGAAAAAAACCTAATATTAATGTTGTGTCTTCTACAACTGGGACAGGAAATCTCAGTGAGATATGACTACCAAAAAAGACTTTCTTTTACATGCAAACTCTGCTAATATATTGAGGGCTGCTTTATGCAATATTTGTTTTATAGAATGTATACAATCAGAAAATGTCATGCTATAGCTAGAAGGTAACAAACCCTGAGATGTAGTCTGAGAATAAGTGTTGTCTTCAGGTTAGCATGCAGCAGGTTATGACAAACCCTCTCAACATCCTGCAGGGGTAGACCATTTATTTCCTGGCTGGAATATTCTCTGTATTAAAACCTGCTTTATTACAACTTAGTATATATCTCTTTTCCCTTATATTCACTTATCCTGTCTCATCCTGTACCATGGACTCCAACAGACATTAGCTATACTTTTTCATATGGCACATTTCAGTTAAGTATCCTTTTTTGTGGCCTTCCCTGGGAAATGGCACGAGTTATTTTATTTTAGATTAATTGATAGCTTTTATCTGATGGCGCTCCTGACTAGTTTAAAAGTGAAACGATGTTATTTACAACCTCGCTAATACAATATTTTAAATTATTTCCTGTCTAGAGATTAGACATCCTTTATTGTAGCATTCTAGGATTTGTTTACCCATCTAACACAGGGAACACTGTGTTGATGTATATGATGTATGCTTCTGTTGTATTAGGAACTCATAACAAGAGTAATTTTAACCATCTGAAAAACAAACTAACCCCCCAAAAATGCATTGGCAGTAATCTCTTATGACACTTAGCAAACAGTTTTTATTACTCTGCATTATGGATGCATATGGATGGACTGCTGTGTGAAGGGTATCACATACTGGAGCTGATAAGAAACCCTTATCTCTATCATAGAAGGAAGAAGCCACCTCATAAGGAGTTGCACCACTATATGTTTTTTTTCTAAAATATGTATTTTAAGTGAAGATTGCCTGCTATTTCTTCTACTGCATGTCTTTTGTATTCCTAAGATTTTCTAGTTCAGTATTTTGCTTGTAGACATAGACACTTTTAACTATAGTTCTCCTTGGTTTTCGCATTTTAACAGTTCCTTCCATTACAGCTAGAAGAGGTGCATTCTCCCTTTTACCTACCACTCACTGTATTTGTGATGTATTTTGTTGCTATCTGACTGGTTTAGGCACAGAAATTTGTAAATAAATGTTTGTCCTTAGTATATTAACACATGAACAGCAATGTTTGTGATATTTGAGTGTGATTAGCTCTTGAAAAATTCATCAAATGTCCTGAGATCTGCATTGCTTTTTAAAAATTCATAAAAAGTTTTGAAGAGTGAAAATGGTTTGACAAGTAGGCAGGCCACAAAGAAACTGACACATCAAGGGAGGAAGATCAAACAGGAATAGAGCAGCATATTCATACTGGAGGCTGAGAGCCTGGCTGCACTCCAAGGAGGTTGAAAGAACAAGTAGACATGAAATATAGAGAAAGAATAGAGACAGGAATCTCAAGGTGGGGAAATGAAAGACCATTTGACATTCAAAAAGGATTTTTTAAACATCTTTGACATGCAGTCAATAAATTCACCTCTGCTTTGCTTATTTAACTAGATGCAAAAATTTTCTTAAAATGGAAATGTACACCACATGAAATTTTCAGGAAATTATCTCCTATTTAGGGAGGAAATACTCAAGGGGTTTGGAAAGGGTCTCAAAATAACCATTGTGGCTTTGATGTGGGGTTGTGAGTCAAATAGGCTCTACAGTGAAGTCACCCCTGTTACCTGATAGCTGCGATTTAAACCTTAAACCTTAATGATTTATGTCTACTACACTAAACATGAACTGTGTCTTTCAAATACTCCCTATTAAAATACTCCCTATTTATTTTTATTTTAAGTATTTTATTAAAGGTGCTGTCATATTTATATAGAGAAAGTCTATTGGTTATGTGTGTATGAATATTCCTAAATTTGAAATGAATGGGAAATGAGAAAGAAAATGTTTCATGAGTTACATTTGATTTATTTCTTTTGTATTAAGCAAGCATTTAGCACCATGTTATAAAAGAGGTATCTATGTAAGTGTCAATCTGAAATATGTTTAATGATGTCTAACAATGCACTAGTGAATGGCTATACCTGCTACCTACAGGGACACTCATCCATTCATAACATTTACACATATATGGTATGTGAATAGGACAGAAAATGGCTCTTTTGCCTTCTGCACTTCTTTGCCACATATCTGTTATGCCATTGATGCCATCCATCAAGGAATTTCAAAGGGCAATTGGTAAAAGAAAACATAAGACATTCGTCTCAAGAGGCCTGATTCTGTTTTATTAGATTCTCCCTAGGTTTTTCCCATGCTTTGAAGCAGAGGTAGCAGCAAGGGATCAAGCAGTAAAAGCCTTTTAAAACTTCAGCCTCCTCTCCAGCTGGGTTTCAAATCAATTCTTTTTTCACTGGGCCAGCAGTAGTGCTGTATGAGTGTAGAGCACTGCAGTATTAAAAACTTGATAAAACTTAGCTTGTCCTTTCTTATTCCAGGGGAATTTTACTGGGAGAGCACAGAAGACAAAGCGCCAGTGAGGTTACAAATGTCAGAATACCTGGTTCGTTATGGTTTGAAGAATTTTAGGTGGAAATCTGGAAGAATATTCAAGTATTTTACTCTTGAAGGTGGATTTCCCCCATGTTCTTCGAGATTCTCATGCACTAGTGACTGTGTACGTCTGTGCCGGGCAATTCTCAATGTGTACACTAGGATGGGAATAAATAATTTTATTCACTTGATAAGTCTGAGAATCCTGTTCTGAAATGTTTTTGAAGTTCATTTTTATGGAAGATCTAAACGAGTCAGAAAATTTACAAGACCCTCACAAATTTGGAATGAGGCATGGTAATTTTGTCTTCTTTCTCTTGTAAGTCTCTCTGGTACTGCTACAGAAAGCAAGCCAGCCTTGCAGTCCCAGAAGCTATTTACAGAAGAAATGTACTCTGCGGTTCTGACAATAACAAAACAACGAAGCCATATATCTCAAAATAGTTTAAGAAACCTGCTTTTGTGTATTGTGTCTAAATATTAGAAGATGGAATATTTCTACTGTGCTTTGTAATTGCTCTGGGGTGTTTCTTTGCCGTCTGAAGCGGCTGCCTCGCCTCTGGAGGTGCAGGTGTGTGATTTGTGCCTTGGCTGAGGGGCGGCTTTGAGTCCGTGCCTCAGGTGCGCTCAGCCTGGTTGCCTCCAGGTGCAATTAATTGCCTGGTTAATTGCCTGTAGCTGGGGGGGAGGGCGGGAAACGTCCGAGCCTTCTTTACAACCCCGGGGGTGCAGAAATAGGGGCTGCTGTGACCGAGAGTTGGGGCTGCTCCTCCGGCCGTGCGGCTCTTCACACACTCAGGTAAATTCCTTTTGTTGTCCATAAGAGAGGTGCTTGATTTTAGTCCTAGTGAAGGATAATTCTCCATAGCTGTCGGGTCCCATCACCTGAGCTCTTGGCTTGGCCGCTCCGGCTTCGGGTGATCCCCTCACAGCTCCGCGGGGACCCCCCCCCTCTGCCCGCCACTGACTGCACTCACCTGTCTGGAGCTCTTGGCTTTTCTCAGTGTGGTGGGTTTTGTGTTTTTATGCGGTGCTTTTTTATGTTTTTTAATGTAAGTATATATATACATATATGTTTATGTATAAAAGTATAAATACACTAAAAATAAATACACTGAGAAAAAAATGTATCTATTTTCACACATACACACAGATATATATACACATACACACAGATATAGATTCTCAGGGTTTTATAAAAGTAGGGAGAGTTCTCCTGTTGGATCTCAGCAGAAAGGCAGCGATCTCTCGGCCCCTATGGGGTACCTGTGCACCATTGTTCTGGCCAGCACTGGCCTGCCCGAGCCCCGGAGCGCCCCGAGCCCCAGCGGGAAAGCGCTGGATGGGGACCCACGTCCTTGGTGTGTCTTCATGGCCCTTCGTGGCCTTATTGTGGCAGGACAATGGCTGTTGTGCCTGGCCATTATCTCCCTGATCGTTATGATTCCCGTCTCTTCTGGGCTTTTTATCTTAAATAGGTTTTTCCGGCAAATCACCTCCTCTGCTAACGTGTCACTGGGAGCCGCTCGGGCTAGCCGAGTCCTGGGAGGTTAGAGGAACCTTTAGGAGTCCTTTTCTTGCAATTAACTCAGCTGTGTGCCAGGTTTTCATTAGAACACGATAATTGGTAAGCTGAGGTATTGCAAGGTGGTGCAATATTTTCATCGTTTGTGATTTATTTTCCTCTGGAGGGGTGGTCCTGTTGTGTAGGTCATTTCTGGCTGGAATGACAGAGAAGCTGTGCTCCAGCGAGGTGATTTACCACAGTTATAACCATGTGTGTAATGTACTTCTAGCCTCTTTGTCATGCATGCTACATGCCATGAAATATTATTGTTGAATGCTTAATATACCAGTGCACAGCAGGAGATAATATCAGATTAATTACACTGGTGGTGTATATAAATCATGGCTTTGAAGCTGCGGTTGCTCAAGTTCATGTGCTGCTTTATACGCTGCTTTTGAGGGTATCAGGTGAGCTGCTGCCTGCACTGCTCAGGTTAGTTGCTTTCCATAAAGATCAGGTCTTTGCATGTCCCAGCTTTACTAAGGCTTACTGTCTTTGGGATATAAAAACCGTACAAGCTGGTTGTAGAAAAATATATTGTTAGGCTACTGCAAAGCTGGAAACAAGATTAATATTAAAATGCAGTTATGGAAGCTCATGCATTGGGGTGAATGTGAAGTATGTGAGTGGTGCCTTCTCCTCTTCCAATGAGTTTCAGTTCTCACCGTTACAGCTGCTGCATTTAGAAGGCTTTTTGTTCTAGTTGCTTTCTTCATAATCTGCATCTGACCTGCGCTTCAAATTCTTGAGGAACACTTTGTGTTCAGCTCTCCTTTTCCAACAGCAGTTTCTGGTTCTTAGAATCTGCTCTTCCTACCAAAGGTGTTGAGATAAGTATCTCCTACTGCAGTTCCTTAGGTTCCTTTTCTCTTTTCCATTCCTTAAAACTTTGAACAAAGCTGGGTTCCTGTAAGCTTCAAAATACCTTTATATCTCTCTCTCCCTTGTTTTACCCCTCCAAGAATTGCACTAATATTCCAAACTTTCTAGTACTCCTTTGATACTGAATTTAGACTACTAAAAAGGGATAGATAATGGGATTTAGGTCTTAGCTAGTGTCTGCTAAAAATTCAGCACAGAACTTTTCAGGAGAAGGAGGAACATTTGGGACGTGAGAAGGAAGTCAGGCCCTTTCCTTAGAGCTTTGTTGCATTTGTTAGCTGGTCTCAAGGCTGTGCCAGAAATCGGTACACATGTCAGTTTGCTTCTTAACAGCATTTCTGTTTTGTTACCAACCACATAAGACTAGCATATTTAGAAGAATTTACATGTATAATATGCATTTCACATTTAATGGAGGGAGCGTGTGGTGCTCTACTCGCAGCTTCCCCTTGCTAACAATTTTATTGTGTGTTTACATGAGCTGTTACGCTGGCCCCTTTGTTACCAAAACAGAAAATCTCAGGTATCCATACCTAACCCTTAGTGCTTAGCCTTGCAAACAGCAGTCACTTGCTAGTCAGTGTTTGGCTAAATCCAGTCACAACATGTATTTTACATGCACACAGACTTTCAGGAAAACCTTTGTGTGAAAAGAAGGGGTGAAAGCTTCACACGTTGCAGCAGGCAAGATTTTGGCCATTCTGTGATCTGTGTGTTCCTGCTTAACCACTTCCCTTCATCTGTTTCCCACTCATGTTTTTCCTCATAACTTTTTTTGTTTTGTTCTGTTTTTTGTTTTGCTTTTTCTTTTTTGTCCTTTGCAAAAGGACATTTATGACACTTCTTAAATTTCTACGACCAAAACATGGCCTGGTCTGGTCTGTAACTATGAGTGGTGCTTTTAGATAAAGATTTAAAAAAATAATAACAGACTGTATGTGTTATGAGAAATTTCTCATGTACTTCTCTGTTGAAGACCACATGGCCAAGGCCATTAATACCAGAACTATTTTTCTTTTCAGACTTGGTAGCATCATATCTGAATTTTGCTAAATCAAATTTGCTTCCTTCAGAAATTTTTGTGCAATAATTCCCTAGAATTTAGATGGTATGAACCATCAGACTCAGTGCAGATTTTTTTTGTTGAGTTCATAAAACAACGAGTCATCATATCGAAGACAAAGTTAAACCATTTATGCAGTTAATATCAATGACATAATGTGTTCAGGGGAAACTTGAAACTCCGAGGACATCACCAGACAAAGGGAAGAGTAAGATGGGAGTTGGCTCCCCATTACCTGTAGCTAGAGCTTCTCCTTAGAAATGTTTAATAAACTCTACCCGTTCCTACGAATTTAAACTTTCAACGCACTGAAATAGAAGCTTTGCAAGTGTCAAAACTGAGCATCTTTGTAGGAGATAGTCTTTTGTTCTTGAACAAATAAAAGGGTAAAACCCAAAGCTTATAATAATTACTCAGCATGATTTGATTCAGACTCAGGCCTGTGATTTCTTTTGGCTGTTTTACAGTGGTTTTTACAGTGTGTTCAAAGAAAAGCTATCACACTCCCTCTCAGAATTATTTGTGGTTAGAAAATACTTGGACTACTTTAAGGATCCTATGGGATCTTTCAGGTGTACGTTTGATTTTCCACTGTTACCTGTGGATTTCTTGATGACACTTGTGAAACTCCTCCCTGTGAGAGATGCTGTGCAACGGGTTAATGGCACAACCTGATTCAAACTGGCTTGTCTGCAGTCTGTGTGACTTTCCATGCAAAAATAGGGTATGCATGACTACTGTATTAACAGGAATAAGTTTTGCAGAGTTTTTTTGGGCATCGCACGTGAACAGAACAGATGACAGCAGAACAGCTCGTTCTGCTCTTTTTTCAATGAATAATAAAGTGTTGAAGTTTTATACTCTTTAAAACATATTCAGGAAAAAGTGGCATTAGAGGTTTTGAAAGTTAGAACCGGTTGTGATGTTTCAGATCTGAGTAAGTGTAAGATGTATTCTGATGTTTATTCCTATTTGTGGTGAGCTAATCCTGGCTCCCCAGTATGAGTATTCACTGGTATTTTGTGCTTAGGATATTTGATGTTATAAATGCTTGCCTTTGGCCTTAACTTCTGTAACTCCACATATCAACATGCCAGTATGAGAGTCCTTTCCATATTGGAATATACCTTGCTGCTTTGATAATTATTTTTATGTAAAACTATTCTAACTTTTCTGTGAAATGGGATTTTTCTTACCCCACCCCATACTTAGGAAAAAATACCTTGATGAGAATGCAAAACTGTTGTTTCGTGACAGATTGTTATATTATTAATTATAAAATAAACATTATTTCTTGCTGGTATAAACTACCAATTTAACTTTCCAATTCCAAACTCAAATGAACTGGATGCCTTGAAGACTTTTGTTCCAGAAATTACCTTAGTTTTTCTTACATCTTTTGGTCTCAAATTAGGGGTTTTTGACAAGTTCATGTTTGGTACTTTTGTGCAAATTTTTGTTCTTTGTTTTGGATTTCTGGAGATACAGCCCCTCTGTTGTTTGTGGTGACCTTTTCTGTTTCATCTGGTTTGCTTGCCTCCTAATTTCTGCTCTCTGGGTGAGTGTGTCTGTTTTCCACTTCATTCCAGCATCACTGATTACTGAAGTTATTTCCTCTGTCAATATACACCGTATCTATTATACCCCTCAGTCTGTGACTGTCACCTCTGAAATTTTTTTCCTGTTGCTGATGATTTTGTCCTTGTAATGATGTTGCTTGATTTACTATTGTTAGCTGTTACTCAGGCTTCAAACTCTATTTCAAATCTGTCTTCCTTGAAATCAGGATCTGGCTGTTTTGGGGAGTTTGTGCCTTTTTACAGGATAGGCTATAAAATTGATATGCTTAACCTGTAATCAGTGCAGTGAAGAGGGTTTTTTTGGCTTTAATATTGTTAGACTTTTTTAAAATGTCATTTTTTCTGAACATAAGTGTTGCTGTAGTGTGCTAACAGTTTACAATTGTGTAAAAAGAGTCAATCCAGGATTGCCTTGTGCGTCTAATTATGAATGTTTATGCGTGGAGAGAAAGGCCAGCTGTTCTTTTCTCATCAAAATATAGTAGTTGATGTTGCACTGTCAGTAAGTAGGTGCCCCTAAACCCTGCCAGTAAAAAGCAAAAGATGAATAGCAGTTTCTTATGTAGAGCAAACAGACTAATTTGACTTTACTCTACTATATGTGTGTTGTTAGCAGACTGCAAACACTTCCTGAGGATAGCTGATGATAATTGCAAAAGTGGAGCTGCTGAGGAATAAACTTTCTTCAGGGATAGAAGAGCAAAACTAGAATTCCTGGAGGTGAAATACTCCTCCTCAGACAGTCTCTCCAACGTGTTCAGAAAGCATTGTTTACTCATTCAAGTTCCTTCAGCTTAGCATTGGAGGCTGCTTTATTTTCTTAATACTACTCTTGAGATTAAATAAATACTTTTTTTAGACAATGCTTTTTTTTATACCTGAGTAGTGCAGGATCAGAAGTGTTGCCTACGCACTTAAATAATGCAAAAGCAAAGTTACGCTCGTGCTTTACTTCTCCCTAAATCCTTCTCTGCCTACTTGTGTTCTGTTAAAAATATGTGCAAATGGGGCACATCTAGAATTTTTTTGTGCTAAGAATGTCATAGAAGCAAGTCTGTTATTTAACTGATAAAAATTATGATTTAATCATAATTAAATAATATTTGAAAGAAAAGCCTTAGTGCTAGTGTGAAATTTAACAAAAATCTGTTATCAGTTTGAGAGCTGATGTCTTTTCTGTGAAGAGTGTAGTTTAAAATATTCATTTAGTACTTCAAAAAAATTCAGCTTTCTTGGCCTATAAACTGCACACCATTGCTCTAAGTACTGCACTATTTCATAGAATCGTAGAATGGTTTGGGCTGGAAGGGACCTTAAGGTCATCCAGTTCCAACCTGACCCATCATGGGCAGGGACACCTTCCACTACATCAGACTGCCCTGGGTCCCACCCAGCCTGGCCTTGAGCACTTCCAGGGATGGGGCATCCACAGCTTCTCTGGGTGACCTGTTCCAGGGCCTCACCACCCTCACAGTAAAGACTTTCTTCCTAATGTCTCGTCTAGACCTATCCCCTCTCAGTTTAAGGTTATTTCCCCTTGTCCCATCACTGCATGTCCTTGTAAAAAGCCTCTCTCCTGGTGTCTTGTCAGCTCCCTATAGTTACTGACAGGTGCTGTAAGCTTCTCCTAGGAGATCTTGAGAGGCCTGTTTTACTCCAGGCTGAACAGCCCTATCTCTCTCAGCCTGTCTTCTTAGGAGAGGTGCACTCTGAGCATCTCCGTGGCCTCTTCTGGGCTTTGCTTTGGGGGCTCCAGAGCTGGACACAATACTCCAGGCGGGGTCCCCCCATGGCCTTAGAGGTCTTTTCCAGCCTTAGTGATTCTATGGTTCTCTTGTTCAATGGGATGAAGAAGAAGAACACCACTGCCGGGAAGACGACGGCTCTGGAAAGGGAGGATATGTCTAAAACAAATACAAATAAGCATTTATTGGAAAGGGGGAGTCTTAGCTGTTCTGTGTTTGGTAGGCATTTCTGAAACATCAGAATGAAGTAACTTTGTCACAGGGTCATTGTTGGACTTAGGATGTGAAGGTTGAAAACAATTTTGAGATCTAAAAGTCCCTTCATAAAGTTATTTTAGTATTTTGAGCGCTTATGTTTGGCATATTTACAAGGAATTAGACCGAGTAAGAAATTAAAATCAAGAACTTTCAAAAGGCAGAAGCAGGGCTGAGTGCTGCAAGAAGCTTAGAGGGAAGCATGTCCTGGGACAGTCCTGATGGCACTTTCTGGGGCGGAAATAGAGCTGAAAATGGTTGGTTAGGAACAGGTGACAGAACTAGTCCAGGACAGAAAGAAAGATCAGACAGAATTACTTAAGAATGTAAAGATTCTAATTGCCAGGGGAAGCAGCACTCTTTCTCTGAGTAATTACTCTTTGGTGACTGAGCACTCTTACCAATTACCCTGCACTAGGGGATGTGCAGGTTACTTTTGTTGTCTTTGGAATTAGGTGAAGGTACTAACAACAGAGAAAGCCTTTGTGTTGGAAACAATAATACTCTTTTCTCATGACCTTCCTTCATCAGTGCTTCACACATCCCATACCTCACACATTGTTCTAACTCCTACTTTTTCATCAGCTTTTCATAATTTCTGCTGCAGTGGACAGTCGACAGCTCAAATTCCCATCCATAAGACAAAGGTAGATCAGCTCATGACCAGAAGTTTCTTATTCAGCATTTCAATGTAGAAGTGTCATTGGTACCAAGATAGTATGGATATACCTTAAAAACATCAAATTTTCTTATGCTATTCAACTTTTCTTATCCCTCAAAGTGTTAGAATTTTACAGGGACAAACCACTAGATAAGATCCCACTTGTCCACTGGCTAAAAACATATACCCTGTGCTTTAAACATGATGTGAAAAAGATGACTGGCACAATGCATTTACCTTTTAAGCTGAGGACTAGTCTGGGAATGAAAGAAGTGTTTTTCACTGTCAATATTTACTGGTTTTTAAATGCACTAGGCGTGATTATTCTCATCGCAGTGGATATTGAGTGAGAATAAGTGGCAAGTAAGACAAAGTAAAATATTTGTGTGGAACCAAGCCAAAAGTGTGTGTCTGTTTATAATCTTAAGCCTTCTGCTCTGTGAGGCTAACTGTTCCTGTCTTTTCTGCAGAGAGTAAACCTCTGTCGCTTTAGGGGTCTATCTGAGGCTCTTGCAGGAGCATTCTAATGGCTGGATTTCTTTTTTTTCACTGGGTAATTGCTGTAGCTTTTCAATTCTGCAGTCACAAAAGAAACACCATATCGTACACTGGGAAAGGGTACCATGTTTATAAAAGTATGATGTTATGACTTCAAAGTTATCTTTCAATGTCCTTGGAATTTTCTTTTATCATATTTTCTTACTCTTTGTGCTGTAAATTCTACAGTATATCTTCAAAGACATATTTTATGTCCTAATTCTCTTCTGCTAAGAGAGATGGCATTGGGTTCATTTACGGTTAGGTGACAATCAGCAGTCAGTGAACGTGGTAGTGTTACTAACCCAATGTCACTGCAGACATAACCCTTGTAGACTGTTATCAGAGACAGGTTGAGTCTTTAGAGGTGTTTTACAAAGAATGCCTTAGTCATATGGTGTAAATAAATGGGTAACAACAGATGAGATTGCAATAAATAATGAAAAAATCACTATTGCAGAGTTCTGTATCATCTGTATTCCTTTAGGTCAAAGATCATGTCACTCTGTCTCAGTCAGTGGTTAGCCAGTCAATTTTTTACAGCAAAAAATGATTACCCACACCAGAGGTCAATAATACAGAAATATTATAGATCACATTGCCCTGTCCTAATCAATTGAACTACATGAGACAATTCAAGGTTGTAATAATACTTAAGCATGTAAAGAAAGTAGAATTTTGAACTTAAGCTACATAACTGGGATGGATTATTCTGTTTTATTCAGGAGTATCAAGAATGTGTAAGTAGACTGCAACAATGTCCTGCTGTAGGCTGTAATTGCACAAAGGTATTGGCCAAAGACTGATAGTCCTGCCAATACGTCTGTTTGTCACCACTGCCTGCACCGAAACTTCTGGTAATCTGCACTGCCAGGAATCAAGGGGAATCTGACCCATGTTTCTTGGTTGCTTGGTCTGTTACTTAAATGCATTTAGCTACCCTGATGCTGCTGCACAACAATAAGAACTCCTATTATATTTTGTTCTAGTATTCCTTGAAATATTGTAAGAATATTGATTGTTTCCATTATTCCAATCTTTAAGAACCAGGTTTCAAAGAACTCTCTAAACTTTCCAATCTCCTTATATGGACAAGCTTTGTAGCATTTAGTTTCCGACTTTTGTGCATAAAAGTCTTTTAAAGAATACAAAAATAGAGGTTTCATTTTTAAGAATAGTTACTTTTTTCAAGATCCTTTGTTTCACCAGTTTTAATACAGTCTATACAACACTATTTGTCTCTTGCAGCTGACTCTTACAGATAGCTTGCTGCAGACATATGTAGATTATCAAAGCTTTTCCCTGCTAGCATTTTCATACAGCTTTTTATGTTCACTGCAAAGTCTGACTTGGATTCAAATCTAGTAATTACCAAAGTCAAGAAAGTCATCAGCTAACTGTCAGTTTTACATATGTGTTTGCTGAGGCTCACTTTCAAAATGAAAACCACATTCTTTCCTAGAAATCCTGCTTGATAATAATTTGCAGAGAATTAAAAATAGATGCCCTGTTTAGAAATGAAATAGCTCCAATATCTGTCTTGGCTTTACAGATCAACGTGCACATGAAGAGTCTTTAGGCAGACAGAATAATTTGGGTACATATCACTTCTTTTGAATGGATAAATTTTACAAAATCTAATTAATTTTTTAATTAATGTTGTGTTGTTTTTTTTTTTTTTAAATGCTTGTTATTCACATCTTAAGCAGATACAGGCTCTGATCTCTTGCCCAGTTTGCTGTTACTCATTAATTATGTTGCTTTGTCAGGTGTTTTCTCCCAGTTTGTACTTAAAATCAAACCCATAGCATGTACTCTTGCTTATTTCTGTAGCACCTTTGCTGCCAATAGATCAGACTTTTACCCCTTGTTATGATATTCAGCCATTGTTCTTCCTTGTGTTGATTATGATGGGTTATGTGTTTTTGGTACTGTGGAAGATTGCAGCATACTTTCTGGCCACTACTGAAATTGGATAACTTAATTAGCAATGAGTGCTTTTGGTCACTTGGATTATTCAGATCTTTTGCTTATTGTATAGGTGTAAACATAAAAGCTTTTAAACCGGATATTCCTGCAATAAAAGGGTCTGGTTTAAGTAATATTTTCAAGAATCGTAGATGATTCTCTTCGGTTCCATTTTTTTTTTTTTTTAAGAGTTCAGACGTAATCATGCAGGCAAACGCGGAGTATGCTGGCATGTACATAAGGAACCCATTTACTGAGTCACTGTCATTTTAACAGCAGGGATCTTGACTCCCTGAGGTGTTTCTAAAGCATTTCAGGCTCACTGAGTCAGGACTCAACAACACCCAGCTGGGTAAGAACAAATACCTGTCAGATAATCTAGCTTAATAGCTGGTTTAGTTATCAGTGCTCTTCTCTATCTGCTTCCTCTTCCCTGCCTTTCTAAATGTATGATGCATTTCCTACAACATCATGTTTAAAAGCTTCAATAACCCCATAATGGCAGCTGATGGAGACTTTTTATATGTTGATTCGTTTTTTTCCTTGGTTTTGGAAAGATGGCAAAATTTTGCATGATGGCATCTTGATTAGAATGTCTCTTTTTGTGTTCAGGTGTATTTCAGCTGGGTTTTCCCCTCTTTGGAAGCGTTAGTCAGTGTTAGTAATTGCTTCTGGAATTCATATCCTCTTTTTCCTCAGTGAGACTACAACTCTGCAAACTGAATTCTTCTGTGAGTGGGCTGGTTTCATAGATACAGCTTTACATTGTGCCTTTGAGGTCCAAAGGCTGGCAAGTGCAAATTGTAGAACATGAGCATCACCAGACTTCTAAGCCTGCATTTGTGGTTCTGGTGACTGTATCCTTGTCCAGGAAACTGGCCTAGCAGTTTATGATCAGCTTCTTTTTACAGTTGTTCCAAGTATGTTTCCTTGTTTTCTAGGTGTACAGGCAGCTCTAATTCTGGACTTGCTAAGTCTTGAGTTAGTTTGTAATCTTCCTGCTGTCCTAGAATAGTTCTGTATAATGCACATTTCTATTTTAATTCACTATATTTTACATCCTGCTCTATCTGGGTGCAACATGGTACTGTCAGCTTTGACAGTTTGTTCTTCAGTGTTGCTGTAAAGCTCATCATTCTTAGCTAATCCGATTGCTTAATTAGCTGAATATTATTAACCTCGTAGATTCACACAGAGGTTTTTCAGTTACAAACTGTCCAGTGTGAGTGTACTTCAGAAAACTGGCTTAACTATTTTTAGTCTTTCTTATCAAGACTTTATCTAGGCTGAAAATCTGTCGAGGCTCAGTCTGAGTCAAATGAACACAGTTAATGCTTAGGGCTTGGCTATTTCTCTGCTCTGGTGTGCTAACATGCAGTCCTTGAATTTGGAGTCTGATTTGCACTGCAGGGAGTGGCTTTGACAAGACCACAGCAAATGCATGCAGGCTTTGAAGGGGAGGAATACCTTGCTGTCATCCTGTAGAAATACTCTGGGAAATGAGAAGGTGGCATTAATGGGTTCCAAGAGACACGATGAAACCATATTGCTGTGCTGGCAGAAAGGAGATGGCAGTAGGGAGAGCTGATGGTGGGCGTAAGTTAAAAGGCATCACATGACACTTGACAGAGTGGCAGACATATGTTGTAGCTGATGGCAGCAGGGAGAGGAAAAAGCAGTCAGGAATCCATTGTGTGTACATCATATGCTGTGATGCTTCCACTGAAGTGCCTCATACACCTTCTCTGTAACTTTTCTGTTGTAGCTCCTATTAGTGTCCCATCACAAGTGGTGCTTTTCCTTCCTTGGTGCCTTTCAGTCCTTCAGTCCCAACAAGTGTTCTGCTACCTGGCCTCTTCATAGCTGAGTTCAATCCTGAGTTCAGTTGATCCTGTTCTTCTCTAATGCTTGTTGGTTCTGTCTCAGCTCCTCAGAGGTTTTTAGGTGGGTTCTGTAGCTGGGTTCTCTTCCGTATTTCTTCCTTTAAATACATGTCAGTAAGTGTTTTTTACAGTTGTATTTTGCTTATTGAAATCTCTCTCTGAATTTAAATCTTCCTGAGAGACTTATTCTGTGACAGCAATAATTCAGGAGAGAATAAATATGTCTCTGGCAAACTGAAATTTGATAGGCAATCCCTTGTGAAAATGCCTTATTAGTGCTTTTGGAATATAATTTTCCTTTTCTGTGACAGAACTGTGAACTTAGAATTGGCAACAGGTTTGTAGAACCTGGAAATTTCTTTTCTTAAATCCATGCTAACAAAGGAAGTAGGACTGGGTTTTCTGGGAGACAGTATTGTGAGCAGCTGCAAGCTGTTATTAATAAAAGGGCCTAAAATAATTATTAATAAAAGAGCCTGCTGGAAATAAAGTGACTTGCCCTATCAGCTTTAATTTCCAGGATCATGGGGAGTCTAATTGGGTAGTTTGGGCAAATCAGAAAAACAGTTATGCCTATGATGATCTGTATCTAATCTGCAGACACTGCGATGGTTTGGAGTTGGAATATTTTGTTCTGCTGGTATTAAAGGAAAAAGATTCATCTTGTAGGGGGAGGTCCAGGATGGCTGATTAGCTGTTACAGGATGCTGTACCTCCCTCTGCTCCAAGTCATATTCTAATAATATCAGCATATTAGGAGCTATGAGCTTCAGTGTCATGGAATTTGGATGAAATATCTCTGACAATCTGACGGACAAGGTGGCAGCTGATAAACACCTAATGCCAGGACAAGTCACCTGGTATCTACTGAGGCTGGCTGGGTGTGCATGTGGATATTGACTCTAACATGTTAAGACTTGTGCTGATGCAAAGATACTTGTATTGCTGTTGATACAAAAACAAGAGTTCATGTTGCAGAAAACAGTTTGTGTTCAGCATGTGAATACCTTGAACTCTCCTGAGTGGTACAAATTGAAGATATCTTCACTTCTGGAAAGCTGCTGGTTAAAGACATTATGCACAAAGTGAGACATGAAGTTAATCTGGGTCAAGGCTCCGGGCTCACGTATTCACCGTGCTTGGTGAGATGGAATTTTTTTTTTTTTTTTACCATTTTCTGATATATTTTCTGTGACACATCTTCATTGATTTGTCATTTGCCATCTTCAGGATTTAAAGATACGTAGTGAATGTTAGGAAAAGAGCGTTGGAGGATGTCACTTAGATCAAATTTGATATTTTACCAGTTAGTAATGCTTTACCTCAATTTCACTTCCAAGTAAGAGGCTGGTGCATTGGCTACAGGCCACAGCTCATTCTGGGTTGTGGCTGTGCTTTTGGAAGAGTCATGTTTAGCTTAGTCTGGTTATTGTGCTCCAGAAACAAAGAGCAGGATTGTGAGAAGGTGCATAGCTCTTACATAATAAAGCTGCAGAAGAACTGGAGAGCACAATCAGAGCGTTTGTGCAACAGGGAGGTGTTTGCTTCCCAAAGGTAGTGCCAGAAGGTGCCTTGCAGTGAAATGGCAATTGTGTTGTGCTGTGCCTCAGGGGTGGTCAGAAGAAACAGAGACATTTCCCTGCTGATACAGCTGCTTTGTACAGGAGTTTAATATAGTGAAGGTGTCCTATCAGTTCCAGGGTGATGTTGCATCATCGTGCCCTCTTTGACTTTTGCTATGTAGTAGCATCATTTTTCTTTTTTTGATCTTGTAGAAATGTTGGATTTTCTTGTTTTGTGTGGCTTTATAATATAATGGGGAAAAAAGTAAGGTGAATAATTTAAGTTTGTTATTCCTTTGTCATTAAGAGCATGAGTTTGTATTGGTTTAGTTAAATATGACCCTTCAAAGAGATAATGGATTGGTAGTGTCTGGTCTGCAGTGGGGTAGAAACCCATGTAGATGGCTCTCATTTCACTCTCTATTACTATTAACCACAGAATAACTTTGAAAACTTCAATATCTTGTTGCACTTTTTGTAGTCTTACATCAAAGTCTACTTCCAGCTGTGCTAAGTAATACTTTGTTTTATCCAGATATGAATCAGGCTTATTCATTGCCCTTATTCTCTATCTTTTCTTGACCTCTTTGAATTTTAGTCAGTAGCAGAATTATTTCTACATGCTGATAACGCTGTTGTCATTTTGCCATTGAATTTTTATTATTTTTACTAAAAAAACCCAACACAATCCTTTGTATTAATTTTAATTTTAAAGCCTTGAAGTATTCCCACGGTTCTTTGCAGATAACTTGTAAAATGTTTATCTTGCAGACTGACTGCTTGCAAAACCAAAACTTAGGGCTGGGTTTGGGGGTCAGCTGCTGCATGGAAACACAAGTGGGCTCACAGGAATTCTCCACAGCACTATTGAAGCTGCTCTGAGGGCACAGAGACCAGTGTGCCATAGTTTGCATTATTAAGCGGGGTCTTTCAGGCTCACAAAAGAAGTGGAAGTGCCCAGATAGCACTGGTGAACTGACTGTGCCCTGTATGCATTTGATGAAACTGGTTAAGTTGTTGGCAGGTGTCTTGGAAACTCGTTCCAATGCAACTGACCATAAGCCTTCCTAGATACTCCCTTTACTCTGCAGTGTCCATTCAGGAGCTGAAATTAACTCTAGTTTCCAGCCTGGATTCCCCAGGCCTGGATTCCCTGCAGATCTTTATACTTTTTGGGCTTTCTCATTTCCAAGCATTGATAAATTAGACTTTTGACACCAGAGAACTTTCGTTGTATGCAATAGACACTGTGCTTTGATAATTGTTTTTGAATTTTGTTTTCATCTTTGCCATGGAAGGCTGCTTGGCATTGCTGCTGATGGGCCCTAAGAAGCAGCCAAGAATAACAAGTTCAGCGAAGCCACCCCCTCCTAGCTCAGTACCTGAGACTGCAGACATGTTGCCAGGCAGTGTGCTGGATGGTCTGTGAAATATTTGGGTGTTTTTGCAAGTTTTCCCACGTACCATAAAAGGCTGCACACAGTGGTCCTGCAGCTCAAGGCCCCAGGGCTGTTGTTGGCTGGAGCTGGTGTGGGCTGGTTTTCCTGTGTCCAGTGGCTGCGTGCTGTGGCCTTCTTAGCGTTGCTGTGGCACAGCCCTGGGGGTGCAGGAGGTGTGTGGGCACCTGCCTGGCTGTGGCAGGGATCCAGTGGGATGGAAGCAGGGTATGACCAGAAAATTTGTGAAAACAAGCTGCATGTGGCTGAGACTGAGCAGGAAGAGATGTTCCCCACTGGTTCCTCCTTAGGCCATTGGACGTGGCCAGCTGGGATGGTGAAGGTATGAGGTTGTCTTTGTACAACACCTGTACCTGCGTAAGGTCTTCTCTTACTAAACAGTGTGGGTTTCCAGCTCCGTCTGAGTGTTGCTCACTTTTACCCATAATAAGCTTTTGATTAACTTTAGAAACTCCTCTCTATTGCAGAATGTTGTGGAAATAAACCACTCACCATGTTCACTCTTTGCACATATCTAGTCGTTTGGCACAACAACCAAGTAGTTTAACGGCATTATTTCATCTGATTAATGACCTAATAATCTTCTAGTTTCCAAAGAGATGATTCTTCCATGTTACCATTTTTTTTTTACTTTTTCTTTCGTGAAATAAGCTTGCTGTAGTTTAAATTTTTTCTCAAATATCTTGTATTGAAATCTAATTATCAGAAGAGCAACAGTTCTACATTGTCCTTTCAGGCTTTATTGTGAAATATATTTGTGCAATACTGAACACTTCATCATTCATTAAAACTTTTTATAATTATATACATGTATTTTAAAATAGTTTTTATTTTATGTATTATCATGAAGGCACAGATTTGAGGGAGGAATTCTAGCATTTCGAACTAAATCTTTCTTAACCCCAAACCCCAAATGAGTTCTTGAAGGATTTAAAGATTTGGATTATCAGAATACAATAGGATGAAAGAGTGACAAATACTAAGGATAATAACAAAGAAGTGCCATTTTAGCTTTTTAATTCATGTCTGTTTTTAGGTACTTTATACATCCTGCTGTGAAATAGATACTGCTTATTGTATAATAATAAGCATATTTAAAGAAAGACCCTCAAGCTATTCTTTTCCTATCTATTGAAACATTTAAAGGTGTGCACATTTTTAACTATTGGCATAAGAATTTTAAGTATTAGAAAATTACAAAATAAACGATACTCAAAGCTCTATTCATGTATTCCTTTTGAGATGTTCAACACCTATTTAGAAATGCAGCTTGGGCAGAGCTCTGTCTTGGTGGCAAAATGTGGCCCAATGTGGGGCTACTGTAGTGGAAAACTCTCGTTCAGTCCATGCATGAGTAAATTATGCAAATCAGCTTGTGAAGCTGATATTTCTGTTGGGCTTGTCATCTAAAAACAAATGAGCAGAAAACAAACAAGTGTATTCTGATTAACTGTCTGTGCTTCAGTACATGCTCCATATTCCTTTGATTTGAAAAGCTTTGCAGTGTTTGTGCTCCTACTCCCCAGTGAGTGGCAAGACCTCCTGGTGTTTATGTGTTTGTAGCTGTTTATTTCTTTCTATTTTAGTTTGGACAGTGCACGTCAGTCTGTCTTCATTAGTATTTCCATGGCTTTCTCTAAGAATGAGAATCAGCATCTAAGGAAAAGGGAGAATGAGATTTAGTGCCTCACATGTATGCACATATGCAGGCTGGGTAAATGGGCCGACAGGAACCTGGTGGAGTTCAAAAAGAAGTGCAGAGTCCTGCAGCTGGGAAGGAAAAATCCCATGCACCAATACGTGCTGGGGGGCGTGACACTGGAAAGCAGCTTGGCACTACTGCGGGTCCCAGTAGGCACCGAGCTGAAAATGAGTCTGTGACATGCACTTGCTGAAAAGGTGGGTGGTATCCTGGCCTACAGTATGCAATGATTGCCAGCAGGCCAGGAAAGGAGATCCTTTTCCTCTATCCAGCACTGCTGAGGCCCCATCTGGAGCACTGCGTCCAGTTCTGGGCTTTTCAGTACAAGAGAGAGACACTGGACATACTGGAGAGGACCCAGTGAAGGGTCAGAAAGATGAGGAAGGGAGCACCTCCCATGTCACGAGGGCTGATAAGAGCTGGCACTATTGACCCTAAAGGAGAGAAAGCTCAGGGAGGATCTTATCAACATATACAAATACCCAGTGGTGCCTGGTAACAGGGTTAGAGGCAATGGGCACAAGATGAAACATGGTAGGATCCATTTGAACATTAGGAAACACTCTCTTTCACTGCTGAGGGTGACTGAACATATGAGCAGGCTGCCCAAGAGAGTGTGCAGAGTCTCCATTCATGGAGATACTCAAAAGCCACCTGGACAGAGCTATGGACAACCTGCTCTAGGTGACTCTGGTCAGGGTGATTGGACCAGATAATCTCCAGAGGGTCCCTTCCAAGCTCATGGGGCCATAAGATTATGATATGTGATTCTGTGATATAAAGACTGTTGCACAATAAATGGTAGGCAGAGTTTTCCACTCTTATTTAATTTCTGGAAATAGGTAACAGTTTTGCTGAATGTTCTAATCAAATGTTATTTGACATTCAAATTAAAAGCTGATGATAAATTTCTGTAAGGATTATTAATGCTCAGCATGTGTATCCTATTATGCTTCTGGCTGTATAACATATTTTATCTTTTAAACATGCTATATATGCTGCAGAAGCATGACTTTCTTGGAAGAGTTTGCTGGTGTCTGAGCCTCCAGATGATAGCAATGATTCCAAGTCCCTCAGGGGCAGTTAGGCAAGTCTTATTAGCTGTGAGCAGTAATAAATTCTCTTAATGCATGCAACCAGCTGGAATCCTGAAAAAAATCATTCAGGGTATTCCTGCCTTAAGCTGATAAGAGTGATTGCAGTTCCTTTACATACATGTCAGAT
Source organism: Lycocorax pyrrhopterus obiensis (assembly GCA_014706295.1). Classification (NCBI taxonomy): domain Eukaryota; kingdom Metazoa; phylum Chordata; class Aves; order Passeriformes; family Paradisaeidae; genus Lycocorax; species Lycocorax pyrrhopterus. Next base: position 20,721,152 of record JACSVZ010000013.1, on the reverse strand, counting down.
TTAGTTTAAATAAATTGATAGTGTATTAGTCACAGCACTGGGGGCTCTCCACAGAGTGCAAGACCCTTAAAAAGTATTTGGACTCTTCCTCTGTGGTTGAAGTTGTGGTGATTACACTGCTATCAGGAGTGCAGCTGGCAGCAGTAGTTAACATGGGCTCTAATAGAGGATATTTGCTACAGCAGCACCTTCTTCTCTAGACTACGCATGTTGTGTTTCTAGTCACCTTGCATTCCAGGATGGGCTGTCTGACAGTTTAACTTGAAACAACTCAAAATTAGTCTAGTGGAGCTTAGAGATTGCAAGAGACAAAATTTGTAAACAAACTGCAGGAAAGAGCTTTAGGAGCCAAACTCTGTGATGAGCTTGAATGCATGCATTCTTGTTCCAGTTGTTCTCCGTTTGTCAAGGACTACAGCTGAGTCTTTCTTAATTTACGTATATTTCTTAGATGGAAAGATGTAAAGGGGAAAATATGGTAGTGGTTTCAAGGCTTATCAGCTTTCCAGCTGTTTCGAAGAGCCTGCAAAAGAAGTAGTTTGCAAAAACTTTGTGTGGAGCAGGGAGTAGTAGGTTTCAAGTAGGCTGCAAGTGTCTTCAGTTTTAATAATACAAAGCAAACCTGCAAGTCCCCTTTAGTTGCTATTTTTGGTTCAATGTATTCACCCTCAGGATGCATTCAATCAAGGCAAGATTTTAGAACCCTGAGCAAAATTATAGCAATTGGGTATTTATTTTCTCAAAAGGTTTCTGCTGGTTTTAACTTAAATTTTGGAGGTAAAGAGTGCATTATTAGAGGCAAATGTGCAAATTAGGCACATTATGCCTAATTAAATGTTTATGTTAAAGTTAGAGGTTATGTACCTGCATAAAAGTAACAATTGAAAACAGTCTTCCTCTGGCTCAGTCAGTAAATACCTACCAAGGGAGCATCCATGGGGAAGAAGGGAAGTTGCAGTTTCAGCCACTCAATAGGACTTTTGCCATTATCCCTTGATGACAGGACTAGAAGGGGTGAACGGCAGAACTTTTGCCATTAGCATGGGCTTGTATTGTCCTGAGCAGGGCCCCAGGAAGCAGAGGGGAATAAGAAAATGTATGAAGCATTAAACACGGGAGATGTTCCCCCAGCTCTGCTTAAGGACAGCTGAGACTGTCAAACCTTTAACCCTGGGTGATTTGGGAAAGGAGAGCGTAGCACCAGAGGATTAGCTGATGCTAGGAAGTTTTTTGAATAATTTATCTGTATTAATAATGAGACTTTTTAACATGCACATTGGCAAGGAGGTGGCTTCAAGCCCTGTAATGAGACTGCAGTTTGGACTATTTGACTGAAAAAACACTGTTGAAGTACCAGCATGTTCCTGGATCTATTTAAGGGATGCATTTTCTGTTGTAAGGTTCTGAGAAACGAAGTGCAAAAGACATGTGACAACATACTGAGGAAAGTTATTCCTGACTTGCATTTAGTGAAGCTTAGTAGTTATGACTAACTCTTGCAGTGTTTCCAAAGGTATGTGGAATAGGTAGTCCATACTTGAAAGGTCACTCTTCCCTGCCTTCATATATGTTTTTAAATTTTTATAGTTATTTTCCATTCAGACTGGGAAAAAAAAAAGCTGATATGTCATTTGTTTTTAATTATCATAAAAAGGAAAAAAATACTGTCAGCAATTTCTAAGTAAAATAATATACAACAGTTGACATATTTTGTGTCAATGAGTATTTTTAATGTTATTAGAAGTGGTTAGTTTATCTTGACAGTGGTAACATACTCAGTAGGAATATGTAACCCTGCCAAGTAACAAATGCATTGCTTTGCCATGCTGCCCACTTTTAACGTTTCAAGCTTTCAGTGGGAACTAATCCCCCCTTTCCCAGCACTGTGACCAAAGAAAAGTTTTGAACATCTGTGTGAGAAATCTAATGCGAGGATCCTCAGGTCCTGATGCAGTATGACATAAAAATATATGCCTGTAGGACTGCCCAGCAACAATCACTTTGTGAAATTATGCTAATGTGGTGTATTAAACTTTCATGAATTGGTGTTTAGCTAAACACGTAGCACGATTAAAAAAGACTTGGAAACTAAGCGGTCGAGTACTGCATTAGCATTGTCTGGACAACTTGCAAGCTCCCTCTTCTATTAATAGATTGCTGAGAGAGACTTGAAAAGTTTGTAAAGCTCATTATTACAAAAATGAATTGAAATTCTGTCACTCCTTATTTCCACTCCCTGTTCTCATCTGGGCAGCACCTTCCAGTCATGGCTTCCAGTAGTTTGCAAATGACAGCAGAACAGCAGCAGCAATCTCTTAAACTACTTTAACCTTTACAACAGTGTGTTTATTTGGAGAAGGCAACCATTCCATTTCTCTGGTGCTCACAGAATATTAAGGTTGCAGACAGAGGAAACAAAAGGAATGGCCAACGACTAGAATTTGAAAATTTTGAAAAGGTCAATATAGCACAGTTTAGGACTCTGAATGCTTTCTTCTCAGCAGGTGACAACTGACCAAATACCAATAAAATATTAGCTATATATATATTTTTAAATATCAATACAAAAAGTGTCTCAACAGTCAGTTTAAGAGACACTGTTTCTTAGGTTTTCAGTTTTTGGTACCCAGAAGTTATTAAAAATAACAAAGTTATTTTGATTTCTTTACTGCTGTAGGGTTTACTGCCACTTCATTCTCTTTGCACATGCATGTTTTTATATGGCAAATGTGGTGTTGTAGCAAACGTTTTTGGGGATTACTTTTAACAGTATACATGGAGTTTCATTTAGTAGAAAGCAGTGTAGACTTACACCTTCTGTTTCACAATGCATTGATTCTCAGAACAGTAAATCACCAGCAGGCTGCTTGCCTATTCAAATACTGGGCTTCAGTCAGATGCATTGACCCGTATGAAATAAGCGCTCAGTGTACACGTTCAAATGAGAAATGTTTTAGAGGCGAAAAAAATCAAGAATAAATTGTCATAAAATTGATGGACACTGGAACTGCTCTGAAGATATCCCTCTGCAGCAAGTGTCAGTTATATCTAATGGATACCTAATGCCTCACAGGCTGTGGAGGCTTCTGTCTCTCTAGACAATGTGCCTGGCTTCTGACCTGTTTATTTAGATCACAATGCTTTTGCTTTCTTGTCGAATCTAAGTCTCTTGCAACAGTGGAACATTTCCTTTTCGGTGCATGGTGGTCTATGAAAACAATTTGCTTGCTTCGTTGCAGCAGTTATCTTTCTTTTTGTTTTCACATGGTGCTCTCTCCTCCAGGTGAAAACTGTCCTGGAACTATATTCATTTATTTCCTAATGATTAAAGCATGAGCTCACCAAAGTTTAGCATTTGAAACTTTGAAGTCTAGCATTAAAGTTTGTCTTCTAGCCTGTCTTTTCAACAGACAGAAAAAGATGCCTTCAGGAGGCAGCATGTTGCATTTCCCTGGGGTTGCTGTCTCCCTTCACTGGTCTTGGAAGTGGACTAAACCAGGAGCAATGCACTTGGACCTTTTGGGATGATTATAATCATATGAGAGTAATTCCTATAATGTAGTTGGATGTGTATGAAGGTGGCAGAGTAGGAAAGAAAGGAAGATGATGTTATGGACAGCTTAAAGGTAATAGGCATAGAATGTGTTTGTAGACCCTTAATTTTTATTGCTCTAGATTCTTTTAAACCTAGTAGCCTGAAACAATTGTTAATTAGTGACTGTTACTCCTTTAGATGTTCCATCTCTGAGAGAACCAGGAAGCATTATATCCTATAATTAGTTCCATGTCACTTAATCAGTTTATAGCAGAGCATAGGGTGGGAAAGAGTTTATTGCTCCCTTCCAGTTAGCAAAGCAGTCCTCTGACAATGTGAAGGTCTCTGATGCATAAAGAATTAATACATTCTTCCCAATGAACTGTGTCCAACCCTGCTAAACTGCTGACTTTATTTTGGACTCGTGACCTTTTACCTTCTTCGGTGTCTGCTCACTTCTGTGTTGAGATGAAATGAGAACAAAGCCCTAATAAGAGAAGGTAATTAAATGCAGATGGTCTTCTATTTAAATACAAACATCTGAGACAATAACCCAGCTCCTACCAGGAAAACTGTGTTGTCAGGGAAGAGGTTACCTTGGCAACAAGGTCACCGGCAGGGCCTTTGACGCAGAGTGATGGGGCAGCACGTGATGGCAGAGCCTCCAAGATGATGAAAGAGCAGGAGGTCAATCCCTCACACTTCTCACTGACTTTGCTCAGCACAAGGTGAGTTACTTCAGGAGTTTCATAAACCTGGCTTTCTGAATACAAATTGTCTGTGTGAATTTCAAGGGCATGGGGGACTTTACACTCCAGAAATTATCATCAAAGATTCTTTTTTTTTTTTTTAAGAGGGAAGGACTACTTTTGAAGCTCATTGGTGACTACTTGCTCATAGCACTGAACTGTGTGCTCCCAGAGAATGATCCCAGACTTTAGATGTGAACAAGGGAGACCCAGGAAGTAGCTTAGAGTGCAGGACAGCTGAACTGACAGGGGGTTCCAGTTCCTGGCTGTTGGTGCCAGACAGGTGTCCTTTAGGATTGTGTCCGGCAATCTTAAGATGAGTTGAAGCATCAGCATTTGACAGTGAGCTCATGACAGGCCAGCAGTGTGCTCTATCAATTTATCAAATTCCTCCAGAAGCTTTGGAAGCCAGAGGAAATCTTGAAAGCTCTTGAGGTTTCTCTGGTGCTCAGTGTGCTGGATGGGCTCTAAGGCAAAGAAATGCAAAGGCTGTGGAGAAGTTGCTAAGCACAACTGGCAGACCGAGAGATTCTTTGTCCTTACAGGACTGTGTAAGAGAGGTGGAGACAGAAATTATCTTTTTTTTGCCCATGCAGCTTTAAACACCCCACTCTGGTCTGTATATCTTCTGTCTCAGGAACAAAGGAGTGGTTTGTAAACAATAATTTGCACTCTTCCACCTTACTCCTTTTTTTCCATGCTGTGAGAAATATTAAATAGGGATACTAACAGGCATTCTACTTAAAGCGGATAAATCAATTCAGCACTGTAATTAACAGGTGGATCTTAATCACTCCTTATACTTCTCTTTTACCTGTTTTTATTTTCTTTACCAAGCCATTAGTTTTGTCTATTGCTGTTTGATTTCTGGGCCCTGTAAGAAATTCACTGCCATCCTTAAGGCACTTTTCTCCTGGTTCGGGATGTTCAGTGAGGTAAACTCATTGTGTTGTCTCTTTGTAATTAGTATGCCTGCTAACCATGTCTGCAGTCTAAACTGCTCAGTTGGAAGCTAATGAGACAGCATAGTGGTGTTATTCTGTATTCAGTGCTCAAGTCTGGGTCTGTTTTTCAGTCAAAGAATTGCCAGCTTTTTCCATTTTGAAGGCAACATTCTGCAGAAGTGTAAATGACACCACCTCCTCTCTCGCATCGTGCAAGACTGCATGTCTAACTGCAGTGACGAGAGAATCGAACTTGTGACTTTGTTAGTGAGGAAATGATGTTCTTGATACTTTTCTCGGTCCTCCTCACCCATCACCTCAGGCAAAACTAACCTACTCCTCCACAATCCTGTTGTTAAATGGAGATATAGCAGAAAGACATGGTGCTGATAACAGAAAAAAACAAACACTCTAGGTACTGCTAAATTATTCTATGCTGCTCTTAAATAAGGTCTATTTCCTTTTTGTGCTGGAATTAGTGATGTAGCTAAAAAAATCACGTCTTGAGATCTACTTATTCTTAACTAGTGCCACGAATATTTCTTTTTTGAGGATGTTGGAAGGTAATGGTCGTGATTGCAATCACTTCAAATGTGTTTATTTTCACCCCCATGCTTATACTTTTGCTACATTTTTGGGGAACAAAGGAATTATATCACCAAATTGGTGTTGGTTACTGTTCACTGAGGAGGGTTTTAACTATTAACACCAAAAATATTTGTATTTTCTTATTTTCTTCACATTTGTCTGCTGAAAAAAAATTAGCTGAATATTCAACTGCATGCAATGTGTGCAAATTGGATAGAAGCTCAAGTTACTGTATGTACACCTCTGGGTTTTTTGGGAAACTAGAAAACGTTGAGGAATACTGCAAAAGCCACAAAGAAAAAGTGAATGTGAATACTGAAAGCTCTAGAAGGGAAATTATTGCTAAGGAAATAGGAGTTTAGGCTCAAGTTCTTAGAGCTTTTCTTCTGAGTTTTCACCTCACCTTTCTATCCTGTATGTTTGTACATGCTAGTTGAGGCATAGGGCATAGTCCAAGCTACACACCTGTCCTGTCTTTTGTTCATCCTGAGAATTCAAGGACCACCAATAAGCAAAGCAGCAGCGAGAACTATCCAAACATGACAGCTGATTTTGTCTAAGTAGTCTTCTGCCTCAATTTGTGTGGAGGAAAGGCTCATGAATTGAAGAATTCCGTCAGAGAGGGTAAGTTGTGACTGCAGTTGCAGCAGCAGGTGTGCTACAATTGAAGACAAGAGTGGTTCCTAAATGTGGGTGTAGAAATAGTCTGCTTTTTCTCCAAATGAGCTGCCACAGTTATCCTGGTAATAAAGATGGCACTCTCTTAAATGGCATTTAACAAAACTACTAAAGCAAGATAATAACAATTTATTGCTAAAATACTAATTGATATTTTGTAAAGCTGTAACTTCCCTGCATAAGCACTTTTGTCAGATTCTAATTAAATACTTAGACATTCTCTTGCAAATTTAATTTAATAACTTAACAACATCTATTGCTTCTCTAGTTTTCAGTAATTGCTTGGCTGTGTTCTCCAATATACTATTCATCCAGGGTACATAACTTTCTGATAATTGATTGCTATGCTCCTGCGCAGCCAGACTAAACAAAACATGGCATCAGGGGGTTTGTCTAAGTGCCCCAATAGTACAGAATGCCCGAGAGCTGGGCAAATAAGTGTAAGCATTACTTTAAGTAAAAGTTGTGACAACTGATTAAATGTTTACATTTATTATAAGTTAAGATTTCTGCATATAGATTTTTTTTTTGCTTGTTTTAAAATTACGAAAATTATGGCCTTATATCATAAAATAAGAATCTTTTAAAGAAGTGGATCAAAAACTTGTAATAATGATTATGTAGTAGCCGAAGAGGGATCTTAATATTTAACCCACCTAAACATTGTTGACCTGTGTCTTAAGGGGTTTTTTTTGCTATTTGTATAATATTTAAGCAACATAGCAAAGCAAAATATGCTACTTTGAAATGTCACATTTCTCACCATGTTTATAATTTTTTTTATTCTGTAGCAGCTTGAGTTGATGGCCATAACATAAGTTTAAAATTGTAGCTGTTGAGAGGTGCACATTTAAGTTTTGTAGTCATATTTTCACAATACTTTTAGACTCTCTTCTTTAGTAAAGATGACTTTTGATGTTATACAAGACTGCTAATAATTTCTTTTTGAGGTTGCATACACAACACAACTGATTTTTGTAAGCATATTTGCAAGGAAAAGTGGCTTTAATTGTTTTTATTGCATAATTACTGAAAATATTAGGAAGCCTCAAATATGAGTGGGGTAACTTCATGTTGATAGAGACAGACTAGATTGATTTGGCCGCTGAAAGAGAAAACGTTTCTTGTGGGCAGCTGTCTAATATTTCTTTCCAGTGATGTTAGCTGTGCTTTCGCTCTTTGTTTTGCGTTGTTAACATCCCCATCTTCATAACTGTGGCTGTGGCTGCTCCTTCAGGAGCTTCCCAGGCTGGGAGGAATATCCTGCCTGTGACAATGAATTACTGTTCTGTCACTTGTGAGTGCTCTTTTCCCTGTTGTGAGCTAGTGCAGCACCTTCATTCTCCATGTACACCATTAATCTTTTCCTGGTGAGAAGCAGTTTTGTGGCTGTTAAGGATCTCCTGCATCTTTGTAGCTTTCCAAGGGTTCTGGGGCACTCTAAGTTCACAGAATAGGACTGCAGTGCCCCTGCACATGATTTACAGGCTCCCTGTTTAGACTCTGACCATGTGCTTAGTGTGGAAGACTTTTTCAAGATCATGTAGGTGATTTTTAGGAGCAGTGATATTTAGAATAAAGTCAAGTTCCTATATATTCAGTATCTATGCACAGATGCATAAATGCAGTGAACTAGGTATTCCCTCCTAATTTTGGGTGATGATCTAGGGTGTGGGTTTTGGAGCTGTATCCGATTTTAACTTGAGCTGATGGTAAATGTAGCAGCAGCAGCTGCAGTGGGAAGTGGTTCAGTCAATCCTCGTTTTGGTTTCCTCTGGGGGTTGCTTGGCTTTCTCTGTTTGCAGTGTATCCAGCCTGGGGCAACCTCCTGCTCAGACACCTTAGACAACAAAAATTGGTATGTCTTTTGGGCCAAACCAATTTACTTATACCAAGCCTGAAGCAAAAATTGCCTTACATATCTATCTGTGCTTTGTGAATGACCATGATTGTTTTGTTTCGATTCAGCTGATTACATTTCCAGCTAAAGTAACTAAAGGTTACTTCATTCTTCTGATTGAATGTTAACTGCCTCATAAATTTTTATTTTTTGTGGTATTAATTGATTGCTGGTTTATCCCGTAATTTACTGCTAGAGAAATTGTAAGTAACTATTTTCCAAGTGAAACTTCAGAATCTGAGTACTTTGCAGCAAGTTGTAGTTGTTTCAAAAGCACTAAATGATTGAGTCAAAATTCAAGTGCCTGATCACTAACAGTTTTCAAAGAATCAGTTTACACTTCTGAAAGTAAGATCTCTTGAAAGCGTTTAGAAGCATCAAAGTAGTCCATTTGAGGATTTATAGCATTCAAAAATTTACTGGAAAAACTCTGCATTGTCTTCTCTGCTGGAATGGAGCTGTTCAGGAGCAGTAGAAGATTCACCATCCCTCAATAAAAACTTCATCACCCAAATCATTTTTCTTTTAATTGTTCTGAGTTTTTATAAGCTGTCTTAGTGTCCATAGAATATTTTAAAGAACAGACACAATGGCAATGTCCTGAATTCATGTAAATCAGCTGCAAGATCTGTAGGAGAGAGTCAGAACTGCAAATTATTTGCCCAAGAAGTTAAAGAAAATGTGCAAAGTGTTTAAAATGAGGACAAATGCTCAGGGCACTGCATTTTCACATCTTCTTAGATACAGACTTTACAGCTGTTAACCTTGAAGTTGGCAGTTCTGGAAGTAACCTGTGCTACTGTGTATGTGTCTTTTAATGCCACGTTACCAGAAAAGTTGTGTTGGGCTTGAGTCAGAAAACGCACTGGCTGTATTGTTAAAGGACCAACTTCAGTATCCTTCCTGGCACTCTGATGTGCAGGGTACACAAAACAACTCAGCTGCCACTCTCTGAAGCTGGAAGGCTTGGTGCTTAAAGCAGTATGAGCGTTGCAGTTATGAATCTAAACTAACTAAAGTACCTACAAAATTTTGTCTTTAACCCTGCTAGGATAAACTATAGGGAAACCTTCTCTTAGTTCTCTAGCATGTTTCTAGAATGCTTTAACAGAACTCTTGTTGCTTATGTTAATTCTCTATTCATTTTGTGAAAAAAATCATACCGTGTTCAGAAGTTTTTCTTCTACACTTTAGAAATATGGAAGAAAGAAAAAGATAATAGCTTTTTGCACTAAATTAAGTCTTGAAGGAGTCTTTTTTTTTATTTCAGACACTAAAATATGTAATTTCAAGCAAAGCTAAGAGATTAAGTCCCCTGTCAGTTGAAGAATAATTCATGCCTTATTTATGAGAAAATGCAAATATGCTAACTAGAAGATTATTCATCTTGGGATGAATATTTGATCTCTGATGTACCTTAGGACAGGCAAAGCTTTTCATCTAGAGGAATTGCAATGAAGTAATGGCCAGAAGTTCAAAATTTAGTTATCCCCAAATGTATAAATGAAGTATTTGTAAATTTGCTTCATTTATGTCCATAAATAGCATTTTTGTTAGTTGTCCCACAGGTTGTATTTGAACAACTCTAGCAAACAATAGCATTCCTTGTTATGTTAGAGATTTGTGGTTCAAAATACAGCTGTTATGTGAAGGGCAAGTGGTTGCCTTCACCCAAGACTAAGCAAAAGAACCTTCGCTAGGAGAGTACAGAATATGCAAAATGCAGCTCTGTGATGGCTGCTCCTTTCCAAAGGCTGACCAATCCATGAAAGTACACCTTGTACAGCTTCTCTTGTGCTTACTGGTACACTTGGTTAGGATTTCTTTTGGTCAGAAGGGATGGATTTTGGCTGTGAGCATGTTCTGCTGGACTCCCAGCTGCTTGCATGCTGGTTGTGGTGCTTGCCAGTGCTGGAAACAAGAACTAAACCATGTCTGTTAGTTCAAGAGCTGCTTTTACAGTGCTTATTCAAATAATAGGGTTTGGTTTCTTAAAACATGTCGTAGGACTTCTCTTCATGAACTGTGTTTTACGGCTCCTCTGGTTTGAAGAGCATATCTTTTTTAATAACATAGGCTCTAGAATAGAAATATTTTGGTTTCCCTGCTCAGTTTTACATTTCTGTGGAACTGTACTTGTTTGTGAACTGGTATTCAAAGAATTTAGTTCTCATTTCTCCCCAGTCTCCCTCTGTGGCCTCGTGTATGGATATCAAAGAGGCTTCACACAGATGGTGTGGTTTTCATGTGCTGTGTATGAATGACAGCTCTTCTATACCTTTTTGCTCTCCCAGAGTACTGTGCGTGAAAGGTCACAAACTCATGTATCTTAAAGAAAGAAACAGAAGATACATTCAAGATAAATATGTGTGCATATGTATTAATACACTGCAACTGCCTGAATCCAAGCTGTTGTGCTTCTGGGAGGTTAAATAGTTAAGCAAATACTTTAGTGTGGATAATCTGTATGATGAATTTCTCTTCTTTTCCTATTAACAAATCTTCTATGAAAGCATAATATATCTTCTGAGATGTACTTATTGTTTTAATTGATCTTTTTCATTAATTCTTGTTGTGACTTTCAAGCCATGAATTGCATGGAGATTGTTAGTGTTTGAAATGCATTGATGAACCTGATTGAACTTTGTTATATGGGAGGATAATTTTTTGATGTCCAGGTGGAGAAGAAATTAGTTTTTGGTGTGACCCTGCAATCTATAAAAACAGTTTTAGTGGTTTATGTTTTCGGTGTGGGGGAAGCAGAAATGTGCATGGAATGTTTGGAACCACTGTAATTCATGGCAGAAACGTTAAATATGCAGCATCTTTCTGCTTCACCTACTTGTTGTTAATTATTTCTAATTCTTTCCTTAAAATAAATGTTTAAGGTTACTGGAGCAAAAGATTACTGTACACTTCTGCATAGATTCCTATTTTTGGGAATTTACTTTGACAAAAAACACATTGCTTGTTCCAGGAATTAATCTGGTACCAGAAAGATACAAAATAAACAGAACAAGAAATCTACTGTTTAGAAAATAATATCAAGGGACTGCTGTGAATTTTCTTTTGCTTTTGGTAACACTGTATAAATTTTTCTATAAAGGAGGAAAATCTTATCCTTCAATTTAAAGCCCTTTAGGGATTCAAAAGTTGATTCAGTTCTAATGTTATCAAGTATCCATTACATACAGGAAGATCCTTGGGGAGGGGAAGGAAATGAGAACAGGAGTGTATTGATTGCATCTGTATAAACAAAACAAAGAACCCCAGCCAATAAACAACAATAACAAACCCCCATATGCAAAATATAGCAAAAAGCATTTTAAATTGGAAAGATACATTTAATATAGGAGCAGCACTTTCACATTGCCCTTGGAATGCTCAGGTGAAAGATGAAGTGAGTATATAGTGCCAGAGAAAAATAATTCACATGATGAAGTTAGTTTTATGTGCTGTTGTAGTTCCTCCCCTATTCCCCTCTGCCTCCCTTGCTCACATGCAAAGGTGCACAGTCTGCAGATCTTCAGAGCCCACAAAGTTCATCTATTCCCCTTTATGCTGAAAATGCTGACCAGAAATCATAGGGGAATAGAGAGTTCAGGCAGGGAAGCTCCATCTGTGTCTCACTGTTTTTCACCACGTACAGCACAAAATATCATCCCAAATTTGAAGCCTGCATCCTGAGGAGTAACAGAGGAGATGTGCAGAGATCTGCATCCAAATATCTGAACTTGCTTGCTGTTAGATATTTTTGTTTCTTTAAAGGAAATGTTTGTGAAGCAGTTGCTTAGTTTTCAGAAAAAAAATACAATGTAAACAGAGAAAAAAGTGATTGTAGCTGGTTTTGCAATTTGTTAAGCTAATGGGATTTCTTTTGGTGGTATTCTTCATATGTATTCTCAGCATATCCCATTATAAAGTCCCATGGAACCATTTTAGTGTGCGCTGCAAATGTTTATTGCCAATATGATGGATTGTTTAACAATGCTCAGACAATCATAACAGATTTACTGAACAAGTTTAAATCTCTTATTTTAACAAAAGCCCTCCTGGAACTCTCAGAAGAAGGAAACAGACCTTCAAACCATTACAGGCATATTTAAAACAAAAATAGATAGCAATTAGTGTGACTGATATTTTTATATTTTTCCCATGATAAAAACTCATGCAAGTGACCTATTTTTAAGGTTTTCTAGGGGTTTTTTTCTAGTATTTGCGTAACACAAAGTGGTGTTGTAACTATTCTGTAACAAAGGCCTAATAAAGCAAGGCTGATCATGCACAAGGAAATTTTTTCTAAATGTGGTCTGTGAAAGCTCACAGCTTTTAATTCATGCTTGTTTGTACTGTTTCTTGTGACTGCATTGACACCTTTGGGATGGCAGGAGCATTGTGCTAATTCATCTGTTGGGACTTGTAAGTAGTTGGAAGAATTTTCTGACTTCAGAATAAATTGCTAAGGCTGTGAGAAGCTTGGAAACCATGGACTGGATAATGATGGGCTGAAAACTGACTCTCCCGTCAGGCTGAAGGGGCTGGTGGACAGCCATGGGCAGAGTGCCCCAGGAGTTAAAGTAGAGGCCAATTTTTTCCCTAGGAGTTGTAACATCAAAGAAATATTGGTTGCAAGAGACCTCTGGGCCTTGATTCTTTCTGGAAGTTTGAGCTCCATCTTTAATGCTACCGTCAAAGCTTGGAGTCACTTTTGAATTGCTTCTTACCTTCTTCTCAAGCAGACTAAGTCCAAGTGCCCCACCCTTTCTTTTTAGATCACGTGCTGGAGGTCTCTGTCCGCAGTGGTGGTGCTTCAATGCACCTTCCCAAGCTTCTGAGCATTCTTTTTGAATTTGGCCACCCAAAACTATGCCCTGTACTACAGATCCAGTCTCACCAGGGTTGAATAATGGCCATAAACTGTGTTCTGAGAGGTTTAAGTAGAACTTTAGGGAGATTAAAATAAAACCTGCTAGAAGAGTAGTGCAGCCCAGGGAGAGATTACCCAGACATTCAGGAGTCTGTGTACTTGGAGGTTCTCAAGACAATTGTGAAGAGGCTGATCTGATTTAGTGCTGATTATGCTTGAGTTCATAGTGGGAGGTTAGTCTAGATAACATTTTGGGGTCCATTCCAACAAGCATTTCTAAGATGGTATCATTAATTCACTGTATGAGAGCTGATTTTGATTTTTAAATTCATGGTTTCTACTTAGAATTTTTCTTTCTTCCATATTGTTAAGCAATACTCCGAAGAAGTTAAGGATCGAACTAAAAGATCTGTTTCAAAATGATGTTTCAAACTGATACTGTTCAGTTAAGTAACCTCTGACAGAACAAGATTTCTAGTTTGAAAACTTGTATCGGATTTTTAAAAATAACTCAGGATTTTGTGACCATTCATAATTCAAAGTCTTTTCTCAGGACCAATTTTATTAAAACAATCCATATTTTTCTAGGGCCACAATCTGAAAACAATTTTGGAGAAAGGGGAGTGCCAGTTCACAGGGTGCATACATTCATTGCTTTGCAATGCTGGGGATGTGTTGAACTTTTTTATGGTTTTTCTTTTTATAGTCCTAGTTGAAGTCTCAGATTTTTTTTTTTTTTCCAAAGGAAAGGACTAATTTCATTACAGTTGCAGGAAATTCCACACTGAAATCATTAGGCTTGCAGGGAATGGAAATTAAAGAAGAATTTTGTCTGGAATACTTTCAAATTCTCCCCATCCTCACCAATAAATGAATAAAAGAAAACCTCAGAAGTGTGTAGAAGTTTGTATGTGTCTGCTTCTGTGGAAGCCAGCATGGCTGGGGTTTTCCAGTTATCAGGGCTGAGAATTCGGTCATTGGGAAGAGCGTGTTAACTGTGTCATGCTTTGAACAGGAGCCTGGGCTGGGGTCCCTGCCAGCCTTGGTTATTCTGTTGTGATCTTGTGGAGTGAGCCAGGCAATCTTTCCTCTCTGTTCCCTCTGGCGCTGCTCCCTGGGGGTGAATTCCTACTGCTGCCTGCCTTGGTGGCAGCAAACAGTTCCCCAGACTTTAGGTGGTGAAATATAAGGTGGCCATTGAAGCATCAGGCACCTTTTGATTACGTGCTGTTTTACTGTGCCGTGGGAAGGGATGCTTGACACTGCGAAGCAGAAGGAAGCAGCAGCTTTCCCTGGACTATTTATTGGGCAGGACTTGAAATGCAATACTGAGTGGGAAAGAGCAAAGTGAGGTGAGACTAAAGCAGGACTAACAATAACATCTCAGGAGCAATTTAGATCAGGTGTGTGTACCTGTCTCTCTTTAAAATATAAAATACCTTCCATACACCTTCTGTAAGTAAAGATGCTGGGGGTCCATTGTAGGGGGGTGCTAAGCAAAATCTTAGCACGTTTTTGGATGGAAACTGAGCAAAGACATACCAGGACTGCCAGGTTTTGGAGGAGGGAGTTTGTGGAGGGCAGCCAAATGGTGTTGCTTAAGTGCCTTGTTCCAGGCTTCCTCCAGCTGTGCACTGTGAAGGTGGGTGCTGGGAAAGCTGTAGGTGTAGAGAAAACTGCAAACACCTTTTGCAGATCACCTGTAATTTATACTTCTATTCTTTAGCCATGTTTCCTTATACATAATTTTTGGTTATAGTGTATGAACTCATATATTACGCAGTTCTTTACCATCTGCAACCATTTTCTGACTAATTTACACCTACCTATAGTGTTCCTTAGCACAACAAATCAGATCTGCTTTTTGGGGCTACCTCTCTTTAGAAAGAAAGCAAGTTGTAGTCTGATTTTCTACCTGACAGTCACACAATGTAAATGGAATGGGAATAATTTGTTTTTCCTTTTCTGAACAAAAGATACTGTGTTTGTTCAGGAACTTCTTATTTAAAAAAAAGCATATGCCAAGGAATATGTAGCAGTGAGATAACACATGCCTCAAGGAACTCCGTGAGGCACGTACCTTTGAAAATATTTTATTTGTGTATTCTTTTTTGAAAAGAAGTGTCAAAATATGGAAAGCCAACCGGGAGCTCTCACTAATACACCAAACAGATTTTATTTACAACATATTTGCACATAGGACCTTCCAGTCAAAAAAGACATAATTAATGCCCTGGAACACTAGTATATAAGTTTTAGTGGTTTTGAAGGTAAAAACATTACAGGCTAGAGATAAAAATGCTAAAGAAGGATCCTGGTGTGCAAAGACTTGCCCGCAAAATGTGTTCCCATACATATGCTCTTATATATATTGGATTGCAGGACTGTGACCCAAGTATGCACTGTCTTTATTGATTAGGGAACAAATTGCTTCAGAATTTTAGAAGAATTCTTTCACCTTTAACTCATAGGAAAAACATCTGGTTGTTGTAAATATATCTTTATTCACTGTTTAGCTATTATGGAGTCATTTCATCTGATCCTTTGATGGACGTTGGCAATAAGTCCTGTCCTTGATGACGTTAAATTTTGCATTCAGATGTTTCTTTGACTAATCCTGAAATAGCATTTTATATGGGTCCTGGCTGTTTTTTCCTTCTTTTTTTCCTCGCTGATCTCCAATATGAATTTGGTTTATGGGCAGTGGCAGCTCAGAAGGAGCTGTTGACCCCATCTGTGCGTGGGTGCTCCCAGCTGAGCCATCGGCCCAGTACCAATCGTTGTCTCCAAACCTGTCCAGCCTTGCCTGTCTGTGCTGCCTCCCAACACCTCTGGGTACTTGTTGGTGACTGAAGAGGCAGAAAGTGCCTTTGAGTCTTTGAGACTGCCTGAAAGGATGTTACCCAAGGTATGCAGGAAGGAAAGCAAGGTGTACAGATTATGGCAGTTTTCTTATTCAGGTCTTACCCAGGACTTCCTTACAGTGGAGGAATACATCATAAATAGTGTAAATATAAACATACTTGGGCCTCCACTGGAACATCTGAAATGTTTTGTGACGTAGGTGTTTTGTAGTAACAAAAGTATGATTTTCTCTTCTACATATCTCATTTTTGGGTGGGGGGTAAAAGTTTTCTCATTGTACTGATCTCAGATATAAGATAAAGAGATGGTATTGTAAAAAAAAGTCTTAGGTGACAAGTGCGAGTTTCTGAACAAATCTGTTTTGCAAGGCTGACTTCTTTTTTTTCCTCTTTTTCTTGAAAAATATTATTGAAATTATCTTACAAAGCCCAGGTGGTTTTAAGCAACTTGAGCATTGCAATACATCATCATCAATAACATAGCTACACTGCATTTCAGTTCTCAGGGCTTTTTTACATTTTGTTTCATGAAGCTATTTATAATTTTCTGGTTTATCGTCTTCTTTGTGTTCTTGAGCAAAGTGTGTGGATTTTCTGTTTGCTTGCTTGTTTTACCCCTCTGATTGGACAGTTTAGTAGTTTGACCTTATATTTCAATGTGAGTTTTTTCTTTGTTTTGACTGTGCTCATCACCACAGCCCTTTGGCTCTGAAGGCAGTATCTTTAAAGAAAGAAATTATACAACTGGAGGTAAAGGCTTTTTAGAGATCTCTTCTGGTACAGCATGGAGAAAAGTATTTTCTTTTCACAACCTCCTTCCTGCTCTAGTAGGTTATGCTGTAAGGCACCAATTACTGATCTTATTTTGCCCCAATGAAACACCATTTTGTAAGATAAAATAAGACCTGGTAAGCAGCAGCTTTCTTCAGAAAAAAAGGGAACATCTCTTACACTATTTCCAGTTCAGTGAATGAAAAATAACTATTTCATTCCCAAAGTTATTTTGCAAGAGCTCTCTGAGGAAACTTGGGAGATTGCAAGATGAAACATGTCACAGAACAGTATTTTTATAAATATGATTTCAATGTGGAGAAAAAACCTCTTTCTGCCTTCAGGCTTTGCTTGGAGAAGGAGCTGCTGTAGCTGTTCTGTGCTGTGTTCTCCAAGAATGCATCCAGCAAACTCTGAGGCTATCCTCAAGCTCTCCCTGTTCAGGAAGCGAGGGTGCAAGGAAGTGAGGGAAGCACGAGATGCAAGTCTCTACATTTCCAAATAACCCTAGGCCATGTAAATTTGGCTCTTTTGAGCCATCTCCATCTCTGACTACTATCCAGATATAGGAAATCTAAGCTCAGTTGTTTCAGTTCTTGAAGGAAAACAGGAAGTAATGAGAGTTATCCTGAAGAAAGTCTAGGTCTCCTGGACTTGTTTTACCTGGGTAAGCACTAGAAACTGAGCCTAGAACAGAGGCAAATTTCCAGCCATCCCTGTCAGTTTCCAAGTGTAGTGCCTCTTGCCGTGGTGCTCTGCCCTACCAGCTAGGCATGGGCACAGGTACCGCTAATCCTCGAGGCACACTAATGGGAAGTGCTGCACTCGTACGGGAAGTGTAGCATAATGCCACATGTAGCACTGATTAACTTAAGCTGGCTTTCCTCAGTTATTATCTTATTTATATCAACAAAAAAAAATGCAGCAAATTCTTAAACTGGCTCATGGTCATAATTAAGGCAGTTAAAGTGCAAATGGAGTAGAGGGGGGAAGAGTTTCCAGACTGGAGGTAGAATCTGTGCATGTAAGGCAAACTCTCTTACTGGTGTTGAGTGTAATAGAGCTGTGTTGTCAAGTCTTCCCTGTGATGCCTAGATTTCTAAGGGGTTTATGAAGCTTTGAGGTAGCATTTAGTTTATGGCAAAGATTCTTGAGTACTTAACAAGACGACTAATCCTTCCGAGGTAAATTATCTATTCACAAGTTTAAATGCAGACATGTGCGAGTTCAATAATATTTTCTTGACTTTGCACGACTAATAACTGCACACAGTAGTCATACTGCTAATATGTTATGCAATATTTAACAATCTTGCCCTTTATTTAGTCTCTTTGTTTAAATCTTTTATGATTAAAATGAGTGTTTGGAAAACACAGACGTAGGAAGAAAGCTTGAAAAGAGGAGGTAACTTTTATGAGATTCTTATCCCTTTTTTTTTTTCTTCTGTCATTTTCATTTCCCTCTTATTTTCTGATTTCAAGCTAGCTGGACCTGGTTCAAATACTCGTGCTATTTTGACGATATTTATGGATCAAAAGAATATGATTTCCATGGCAACTGCTCCAGGTTTTGAGCAAATATCATCTTTGAAGGTGCTTTTTCTCTTTTTGGTTTTTATTTTGTGCTTATTAGATTAACTCCGGGAGGGGTTTAGGTCTCGTTTATAAACAGAGAACTTAATTTGAAGAAGAAAAGCAAATTTCAAAATGGAACAGAGTGTTCAAGATATCAGATCCAGCTGCAGAGTTCTAGCAGATTCTTGCTTTGTCCTTGAGTGTTTAAGCTACTACAACTTCTAAAAAAAGCAATCTTTAGAATATGATGCTGCTTATAATCATGTGATTTTATAGTTAAATAAGTGTTCTGAAAGAGTTATTCATATTTATAGTTTTGTGGGCCCGTGGCTGTCCATTTGATGGTGGTGCATACGGTGTGGGTAGATTGAGGGTGACAATGCAGCTGCTGAGGAGAATTGAGGGATAAGTGTTCTGAATGGGGAGCTTGCTCTGTAAGCACTGATGATAATAACTGAACCTGATTGTTGCTTGCATGTAGCAAAATGCTTTGGGACAAAGTTTTCCCAGTTTGAATGCCTGCTCTGCCTGCACGTTAGCTCCTGCCTCTTGCGAATCTTAACCCTGAAACAGCTGTAATAGGCCTGTATTCAGTGTACACAGCACTGGATTCTTTTAAAGGAGTCAGTATTTAATGCCCACCATTATAACAATGTGTCTAATTCAGAGATTCATGAAGTACATACCATTTTGATAAGCATTTAATGAATTGTCACCAAGTCAATACCAAGAAATGGTGGGTTCGTGACTTTAAAGACGAAATGATTCTTGCTGAGGCTCAACGTTTACGGCTGTGGTTCGGAACTGCTGTGTTGTGTGTGTGTTTATGTATTCACACACGTGCACCCGAACAGTTGTGGGAACACCCAAGTTGCTCAATGTAACATTAGTTCTTCATTATTCCTTGGTGCTGGTATCGCAAGGAATGAGGCAGTGAACTCCTAGGGCACAAGGGAATGTAATTATCCCATGAGTAAGTTTCCACTATGTGTCACAACATGTAGCCATGGGAAAGCAAAACTGAGGCTGCACAGGCATTTCCTCACTCTCTTGTATGTAGAAAAAAGTGTCTTTCAGAGAAAAAAAATGAAGGTGTTGGTTATGAGCAGCTGAACCTCCCCATGTGTTATTGGCAAGGTTAGAAATCTTAATTTTGGGCATAATAAGGCAGAGTCAAGGACAGGGGTTTTGGTCTCTTCAAGGATCCACTCTATAAATATCCTGGTTAGGTTGTAGGGAGCTCCAATGTTGACTAATTTTGGTCACCAGCCTCTAAATACGTGTGGTAAATACATGTGGATTATGGGATATTAGAGGAAAAAAAACCTTAGACTACTTTTCTCCATATTTTTCTATATCACCACCCACACTGTCAGCTGCTGTCATATTTTTCTGGCTTTGATACTGTTATTCATTAAATAAAATAACAGATTAAAGTAGCTTTGGCTACTCAGCTTCTCTGTAATCTTGAAGTTCGTCGTTTTGTGGTATCATGTGCTTGGGAAGTCCTGGATGCTAACACTAATGTTCTCTGAAACTCCAGACAGCAACAGGCCTTTCCAGTTTTGGTTTCTAATTTTACTTATTGTTTCTCAGAGAGCTAGAGTATGACTGTATTTACGATGTATTTATTTTCTCATACTTACACAGATGTGGAAATGGTTGAAAAAACACTATGAATTTTTCCCTGTTTGTTTTTACTTTGTGTGAGTAAACCAGGCTGTTGCCTTCCTGTGGGAGGCCTCCTGTACTTCCACAGAGCTTTTTGTCTTTGTTAGACCCAGATACTGCTTTTAATGTCAAGTTACAGACACCACGTAGCAGGAGTTCACGCAGATTGTAATTAAGAACAGGAAAAACTGACCCAAGTGTTTTGGTTAGCATTGTTTCACTAAATTTCACATTTGAATTGTGGCATTGGAACAAAAGATAATTAGAGGAAGTAGTCCAAGATTTTAACTGGAAGTGTGAAATCAGATGAGTAACATTTCAGGAGTGTGCAGTCAAGCCCCACGTTGCACTGAGTACCTTATGATTTTGACTCATCCATGCAAATATACTCTGGTTTGGTGTATTCTCATGTAAAGTTTTATAAACTCAGGTCAACCTATTAAGGATCAAGAGCTGCAAGGTTGTGCTGGAATGAAAAGGCAGGAAATTTCTTTTTTGCAGATTCTCCACTGATAAGCATGTTTTAAGACTCTGAACAGGATAAAAAAGTTTCTGTTGCTTCATGTGAATATGTCTCATCGTTCTAGCTGTGAAGTATTTCTGGCCTTTTTCAATAGTTTACTTTCTCATACTTTGTAAAACCAAGAGCAGATTTTACAAAGCTTTGTTAGGATGGCTTCTTTAGAGATGTATTTTTAATATTTGAGTATTGTGAGTGAAATTATGCATAGACATACCTGGTTGATTCAGTCTGTATATTTTGCATACTAATTTTATCCTGCTAGAGCTATTTAATTCAACAGAGTTACCTTTGATGTTTGTAGGAGTGCTGAAGTAAAACTGCTCTTTCCTATCTCAGGAGCTGCAAAGCTTCCAGAGGGATGTTCCACGGAGTGCTGTGCACCTCTGCTCCTTGTGTGGTAAGGGGGAATTGCACATACATAGCACTTTGGTCGTGTCAAGGATACCCTGGTACTCCTTTCCTTTTTCAAAGTAAGTCTAATTTGTTTATTTCCTTGCTACAGAGTAACATTTTTGAATCTTTTTGAAAAGGTTCCCTTGTTCCCCAAATACATATAGATGCCTCGTTGTCAGAAACAGGTTAACTAGTAGAAGAAGTGTTTGCAAATTCCACTTCAGAAGTGTTGAGCTATTTCTGTTGAAGAGATGATTCAGTGTTCCAGGTCTATGTACAACTGAACTCCTATCAACTGGGATGTTTTCACTTCAGGAGAGATAATAGCAGACAGGGCCTTTAACCTTTAGGTCATTTGGCTGAGTGCTGCCTGATTTGCCACAGATTAAGAGTCATGTGCTGGCTTCACTGACCTGTGTGAAATGACTTAATGGCTTCAGTTTGCTTCATGGAGGACAATTCTCCATGTTACAAGTGTCAAAAGATGTTGGTGGCTCTTCCAGCAGAGATATCAGTGTTTATGAATGGAAGCAGATGCCATCCTTGTGTGCAGGAAGGACATAGACATGGGAGAGTAGGGGCACTTGTGCTGCTGCTGTCCCCACAAGCATGCAATGAGTGCCAGTGCTGCTACACTATTGAGGCAAAGATTGCCTCTTTTATTTAAATTTCTCAGAAGGAAATACAGTAACTAAAATTGCTAAAGAAGGAGCACATAAAAACTAAGGAGTAAGAGCTAAGTTCTACCTTGTGCTGAACCTGTAACTGTGCTGCTCTGGGGGTCCCTGGAACTGTGAAGCCCGATAGGGAGCAACACGGGTTCCCTGGGCTTAGAGGTGCTCTAAGCCCTGCCCAGCGCCCTGTGTCTCCATGGCATTCTCTGTTCCCCATTCTGCTTTGATTCCCACTCTTGTTTTTCAGCAGTGGCTGGCTCTGGGCAGTGGCCTGAAGCCAGGCTGGGCTGGGCTGGGCTGGGCTGGTGGTGTAACACTGCTGACCACAGCTCGTTTGCCGCTGTTTGGTCACAGGTGCTGCATTACAATTAGTAGCCTTTATCTAGAAACCTCTTTCACCCCTTTCTTTCCTGTTGAGAAAGTACCATTTGCTCATGCAGAATCACAATGGAAAATGTCAAGTCACTTTGAATTTGCCAGATGAGGAAAGGAAAGAGAGAAAGCCCCATAACAGAAATAACTTTTATGAGGGTGAGCCAAGACAGGCATTTAACTCCTCTTCATCGTATGGCTTTATTATGTAATGCTTTAAATACAGAAACGAAAGGCAGGTGGCAGTCAAAGAGAGGAGAGGACACCAGCCACTGGAGAGCAGGACCGTGTGGTCCTTAGTGGAGATGAATATGAGGGAAGGAATACAGCCACAGACCTCATCAGATTAACAGAGGAGTACAGGGCTGACCCAAATTTGAGATGAAGAGCAGATAGTGGGTTCACACCTTATGGCGTCTTCTTTCCCCTGCTCTATATCTCTCTCTCCGTGTTGTTTTGAATTCATTTTCCCGTGTGGCTCAAGGGCTTTTGTGATTTCTTTCTCCCAGGGACTGGCTTTTCTTTTACTTTTGGCTACCACATAACTTTCATTTTTGTTTTAGGTTTAATGCCATCTAGACGTTAATGTAAAATAGGCTGAGATGGTTGTGTTTTTTATGAGTCATAAACTTGTCCTGTTTATGGCAGGGATACTGGTATGAGACTAGGTATGTTAGACAGTTACAGACAAAATTACTTGGATTCTTGTTGGTCCTGGAAATGTACAGATTTAAATAGCTATCAGTAGGTCACATGAACTAATAGTTCAGAATTTCAAAAATAAATAAATAAAATTAAAAGAACATTACTTAGAATTCTCCTGTTACCTGGAGAATCTAACCGTGATTGCTGTTTCACATTGACAAAATGTTCTCATTTACAGCTCAACAAGTCTCCAAGTTACCATGTTTTTAAAAGGCAATATTTCACTGGCTTTAGACGTTTCTGTGTATTAGGTTCAGGTTAGCTTCATGTGAGAGTCCCAGACAGCCAATTGTTTGAGCTCTTGAGATGAGGAGTTAAGGACAATGCAGCTTGTTTAGTTATGATAGCAGCAGTGATACAAGAAAAATCAGCTCATGTAAGTCAGTGTCAGGTCTGTGCCATTTCAACACGTCCCCTTGAATCTCTCGCTGGCTGCCTTTGCATTTACGCTGTGTTCTTGCTATCGAAAGTCCCTTTACATCACTATGTTGTTTTACTCATAAGGCTGCAATGAAGCCAAAGAACCTAATTCTCCAGGCTGTTAAGCACTTCTAGTGTTGTGCTGTACACCTTCAAATTCTATTGCTTGGAGTACTCAATGCCATGCGAGATCCTACCATTCTAGAAAGAGAAATGCACTCAAAATGTTTTGCAATTCTCTGATGAAAGTCACAATAGCCCACAGAAATACCAGGTACAAGTATTATTCATATTCAGGCACTGTACCAGTAACATCTGTTACCGCATTTCACTTATTCCTCAAAAATTTAGAGAAATTGTTCTCTGTCACCAGAGATGAGAAGACTTTTACTATCTCTGTCATCACACCCTTTTTACCTGTTACTTGTCTTTTTGTCAAAAATAATTCTCCCAACTTCCTTCTGAGACCTTGATAGGTGGAAGTTTTTATTTGAGAACCAAAACCAGAAACAATGATTTTACAAAGATGACATTCTTATTCTATTCACTTTTCCTCCTAAACCACAAAGTCTCCAGGAATAATTATCCTAGTAGAAGTTTTCGGTCTTGACATAGCTGGAACTTGTTGAAATTTATTTGAAGTTTTTGCAAGAAGTAGCCATGTTTGAATATTTTAAATTAACTTTCTCAATATGATCTAAACATGGAACTTGTGTCATGATGTCTTTTGTAATACATTTGAAGAAAGTAGTCACCTTTGTCGGGTCCAGCTGTGAAGCTAATTTTTTTACAGACTGAACACTCTGATAAAAGGGACTTTGCAACTCAATCATCTCACTCACTGAAAAATTGAGCCACTACCCCAGACTCTTTCTCTACTCAGTGGAGAGGGCAAGCATCTCCACAGGGCAGCTCATCCCCTACAAAAAGACCATTTCCAGGAGGGAGTGCACTTATCTTCCTTGACTAGGGAGATACATAGATGATATATCTAGGCTAAACACCCATGCTTCCAAGTTGAAAAATAATCGGAGTTGACTCTTACCCTAAAATCATGTGTTAACACAACGAAATAACATGCTTTTGGCATCCAAGATGAAAGGACTGTAATAAGTCTTTATCTCTGAATCATTACTCAGGCAAACCTTTAAGGGAATTGTTCCTGATCAATTGTTGCAGGACCAAGTTCTGTAAGAATCTTCGTAGGAGAGACTGTGATCTCTGCTGCTTTAATGAGTTTTAGTATTGAGATTCATTATAACTGAGCTGGCCTTATGAGTGGCCCTGAAAAATGAGTTCTGAGTATGCTGCCAGCACTGAGCTGGATAGGTATTTGTATGAGGTGCTTACAAACATCTTTTTTTTTCCCTTGAAGTGGAGTCCAGTTTTGTTTCTTCCAGCATGACTCTTGGTCTTCATTTTATGGAATGTAAGAAACAGGGCAAGAAAAATGTGATTATATTCTTGGCTATGTAAATCAGAGTAACTTCACTGGGTGAAAACACTGTCCTACTATTTTATTACAAGATGAAAACCGTGATTGAGGTCTTTCTTTACACTTGTACGTATCATTCTCCAGCTCAGGAGACTTGTTCTTGTAGTCTAATACCGTAAATGGGGAATCCTCTGTGTGTCTACTTCCTTCTGTTGATATAGCTGAAGAAGGCTTGCCAAGAGGATGTATGAATAATTTGTTAGAAATATTAGATGTTTGAATTGAAGGCAACTGAGAATTTAATCTAAATTTAAAATTTATCTCTACTGTAAATGTAGTCAATTTAATAGAAGTATGCACAAAGATTGGAAAAGGGAAAAAGACAATTTTCTTAGCAAATGGGGAATTTTGTTCTTCAAGGTGTTGACCTTCTCAAAGTAACAACAAATCTTAATGGCAAGTTCTTATATCTTCTGAGTTTTATTATCTTTTAGTCTTTCCTTTTCTTTTAGTAGTTGTTTTGGATCTTAGCAATAGGGTCTCAAATGTTAGTTTTCATTTCAGAAGCAGTTGGTCTGGAATGAGAGAGATCATTCTAATTCATTTATTCCTCTTGCACTGTCTCTTTTACTCACTCTCTCCTTTTTCCCCCTCCCCACCTAGCTGTTTCCCTCCGCCTCCCCTAGAATTGCCATCCTCTCTGAAAGGACACCAACAGGGAACTTACTGATCATCTTTCTACAGTACAGAGCTTGACTGAGATGTCTCTGATTTAGGCTTTCTACCATGAAGCTCAGTGGGTTTTCTTCAATCTGTAAGGGTTTGCTCTTTGCTGAAACCAATGTGTTTGTGCAGGCTTTTTTTTTTTTTTATTTACAGTACAGTGTGCTTTTTAGCACGTGTTACTGTTACAGTTGTGTGAACCTGACTTTTTGAAATTCTCTTTTATTTTTAAACATCCTGTCATGAAAAACTTCATCCTCCATCACTTAGTCACAAAAGGATGTTTTGGATTTTTCAGCCTCATTTAACATCAGCTTAGCACTTAGTTTATACAAGATCTGTACTCTTGTATCATGCGACAATCGATCTCTTCTGCCTTAATGGTGTTTTACTGAGGTTTCAAATTTGGATCTACACTTGAGTAAAAATGTCACCTGCTGAAGGCTGGGAGAGACTTGGGTTCTGCAGGTTTCTAGGTGAGCCTTTATAAAGTTACCTACTGCAATAATCACGTTAACACGGTACTTTAAACAGAAGTTAGAGATTTACTCTCTTACTCCCATCCTCTTTGTTGTCTTTTATGTCCAGGGAGGCTGTCTGGCCAAACTCACTTTGAAAAGCAGTACAGTTAATTTCCCTTAAAAGAATGAATGGAAAAGGTTAATTTTTTTTCCCATTGGCAGCTGCCTATAGCAATGTCTTTCATAAGGTTCCCTTTATTTTCCACGGAAGGAAAGCAAAGACTCAGTGCTCAGAGCATCTCAGTCACAAGATGTAGATGTAGTTTTCTGAACGAGATCTTAGCTCTATCCAGGCATGTTTTCTGCAGTGGTTTCCAGCTGCTTCACTCAAAACTATTCTAGGTGAGAAGGACATAGTCAGGAAGCGGCTGTGTGTGTAAAACTAGAATTTGTAGTGCTGTTTACATTTTCTTGGCCGAGAGACTTGTAGTAGTACCTTTGGGTGTGTGTACACATGAATATAAACACACACATGCATATCTAGATTTCTGCCTCCAACTCTTACTACTTAAACTTGGAGTCTTTCCG
Organism: Lycocorax pyrrhopterus obiensis; assembly: GCA_014706295.1. NCBI lineage: Eukaryota > Metazoa > Chordata > Aves > Passeriformes > Paradisaeidae > Lycocorax > Lycocorax pyrrhopterus. Next base: position 20,694,717 of record JACSVZ010000013.1, on the reverse strand, counting down.
TTCTCCTTTGTTGCTGTGTTAGAAATGTCTGTTCTTCAGTAAACTGTCAGGAGTGTCATTTTACAAACTAATTGGAGACTACAGAAAGGAAAAAAAAAATCTTTAAACATTGATGGACCTGGCTGGTAAAACTTCAAGTTTTTCTACCTGTATTAGTTTAACAGATGATTTCATTTTTCTGGGCAGAAAATTAAATACTTCTTCACCCATATAATTTACTAAATTGACAGAAAGACACCAGAGGGAGAGTGTATATTATCTAGTTACTAGGTGCTGGACAGAAAGAATTAATTTGAAGGGTATTTCAAACAAAAATGATGTCATCATACCAGCAAACCTCAAATTGTTCATGGAAAGGAATTATTTGGATTCCTGTATTTCAATATTTATTTTTTAAACCATGTAATCTCCATGCTATCAGTGCTATAGATAAGACAGGAATATTCTGAAGAATGCTGGCTAACTGGTTTACATGAACACTCTGAAGCCAGGTTTGGATAGACTTTCATCAGTATTACTGTTTATTCAGATTGGTTTATGTTCTAATCTTACAGTTTGCAAATACAAAATTTGATATAAATGAGAGAAATCCCTTAGCATTTAATTTTAATTTGTGTTCTGATTTTAAAATGCAAGATATTTATAGAAGTACTTCAAAAGAACTATTATTTCTCTCCTTTCACCTTACCTGTAGTAATAGTACATAATTCAGTGTTAATCTAGGGAAGTCTTGAAGCTGACTGATTTTTCAGAGGGCAAGAGGTCTTCCTTTGGCACAAATGTGATTTCCCTGCATTGCCATCAGACAATCTTGAAAAACCTTATTCTTTATTTAGAATAGCAAGCAATTTGCAGTGTTCATGTAGTTGTAGCATAAAAACCTGTAAAATCAGGTATGGTTCACAAGATGCGAAGTGTGAAAATGAACAGTATGATATGAAATAATAAAAATGCTTGTATTTCGCAGTTCATCTGTCTTCTAATGAGCAATTCAATTAAGTCTGGCCTTGTTAAGTAGGTGCTTGAAAAATAAGTCAAGTGATGCAGTAATTAGGAACAGAGAAAAACAAATCCCTCCCTGTTTCAAATAGCAATCAAAATATTTATGTGGAGAAGTTACTATTGTGGAGCCTTTTTATACATTTCCTAAAATCCTTAGGCAGCTAAGTTAAGGAAAAACCCAGAGTGCAAAAGTACAGGTTTGGAAGGCTTGAGGAGGCATTCAATGCAAACCCATCAGTATCTCAGTTTCAAGACTCCACAGGGGAATGATTTAAAGAATATGTAAGTTTATAATAGGAACAAATTATACTCCTACCAGACTGTAAGCAAATTGAGCATAAAACATGAATAATGGCATTTCACACTGGGTATTTGTTTCCAATTAATGCAGAAAACTTAGCCAGCTCTAAAGTAATACATGATACTTAAGTTAGGCATTAGTAATGAAACTGATTTCTGGACAGTACATCTGACCATGAGAACACTGGCTTTATTTAATTGACAGCTCTCTGGGTTGCCACACACACTTTTGTTTTGCTCTTGGTCAATTTTTTCCCTAGGACAGCAACATTAAGTTAAAGAGCAAGAGCAAAATGTAAGAGGCACCATCTACGGTGTTTGACGGAGTGGCATTTGGTTCAGCTTCAGCAGTGTCACAGGAGTTGAGAGCTCATTTGCCGTTGCCATTTGGAATTTGTAAGGCAATCTGTAAAGAACAGCTTCTGTCCAAGTAACTTGTCTGTTTTGTGAAATTCCGCTTCACCAGTGAGAGAGTTGGTCTTTGGTTTATCTGCCTTTGTCTTTCTCCCTGTCACTAGTGTCCACTCTGGAACATTTCACTCTGTTTCAGTCAAACTTATACCTGAGCAGGTGGAGGTGGGTTGGGCAGGTTTTTTTCCTGGTCTTGATGGACCCTGTCCCTGTCAGAGCTTTACTGAACATCACCTTTAAAAACCATGAAAAGTCTGTCCTGTGCCCCAGCAAAGAGTTACATGGTGGAAAAGAAAAATAAGCAGGTCTTCTTATTGGACTATCCCAGAGACTCCCTCTGTCAGCTCCTGCTGTGCGTTGCCCAATTAATAAGAACAAATTACGTGTTTAAATGTGTTGATTAACATACTGGGTGGACAATCTGGCAATTCCAGTGATTTCTCTGCAGCAGGAACTGCCTAGAATTGGCCAGATTGAACATAAATAATATTAAGTTGTCAGTAGAAACTGTTGTATATAGGCATGGGAAACCAAAAAGAAACAACTGCAAAACCCACCCAATGCGCAACAGCTTTGAAATACAGAAAGTAAAGTTTTATTGTTGAAGCCTTTGGGAATCACTGTGACAGTAATTTCTATGAGACAGAAAAGCTTGTTTCATGTAGATGAGGAACAGCTCAAACAGCTTGACTTGTTTCCCATGTGAAGTGTTTCAGATTACTTAGATTTTTATGGGGGTTCTCTTTTCCAAATGTACCTTGCACTTCTACTGTGACTGTTGATTTCTGATCCTTTGGGACGAAAATTCCATAAAGTCTCTTATTATCAACATTTAATTGATATTTTATTCATATCATTTATTTCAATTGCAGGACTTGAATGTCATTTAAACAGCCATTATTTGCCCTATACTATGTGTTACCACATAGGCACGCTGCATTACAATGAGTTCATTTAAAGGAAGATGATTCTGATCAGGGAAAGAATGTTTGCAGAATAATTCGGTAGCGCGGGACTGCCAAAAGGATCATGAGGTGGTTTGGGTGTTTCTAATCACGTGTAGTCAATGTAATGTTATTAAAATACTTAGGATAATCTGTACTAGAGACTTAATATGGAAATCATGTATGGTGTGGGACTTAAATATAACACAGTCCCTGACTGCTGTGTTAAAGTGTTTTGACACTACACTGAAGCATCAAATCCATTTGATTCTTGCTCTTTCTTCTGAAATTATTATGAAATACTGTTAGTGATTATTGTACTCCGAGCACTTTGTTGCTAGGCACTGCCTTGAGCCTGGTGGTAAATTCCCCATATATCATCAGCTAGATGAGATTTTTGTTTTTTTGAAAAACGTAGTTCAATTTGTAAAGCAAAATTACTCTGTAGACAGTGATCAGGAATTGGAAGCCTCACTGTTATTGGTTGTGCTTTTCTGTTTTCTCTGTGGACAGATCTTCAGTTTCCTTTTCTACTAGGGAAGAAAAAAACTGGTTAAAAGATAAGAACTTGGTTGTAAGGTTCAGATCTGATTGCAAGGATACTTAAAACAGCGACATAATGGCAGTGACAGAAATGCCAGCAGCAATGTTAGAATAGCTGAGGAAAAGTGAATAAATAGTTGCTCCTCTTCTGTTTCTTTTTGAGATTGAATTAATGATGGCATCATCATGCTTCTCAGGAACAAAAGGTGGAGGTTCTGTGGTTTACTGTGATGCATATGGGTATCTAATAAACCAAAAAAGTAAAGGGAGTGGAGTGTCCTGGAGTTGCTGTAAAGGGCTCAAACTGTGTAGGTCTTGGGGAGCAGCCTGCACTTGTGCAGCGAGGTGGGAAGCAGGTAAATAGCATCCTGCTGTCCTTGACAAACTTGTCTGGTCACATGCAGATGGTTTGTGAGTTAGCTATCCTTGGGCACAGTAGTTATCCCTGGGCTTTGCACTAATGACATAACCATAACTCTCTGAAAGAGGGTGGTGCTGAAATGATGCCTTATTTTCGGATTTTAACACGCAATTTGTGCGTCATGCCTGAGGTTAATTTTGCCTCTAGCAGGTGGTGAGGTATCTGACCAGAATGCCTGTTTCTGTCAATCCATCCTTTTATTTTTTAACTTCCTTGAGCAAAATATGCTGATCTTCCAAAAATGATAAAATTTACTCACAAGTTATTACTGGAAGATGATAATTGTTTTATCAATACCAGACACAGTCAATTACATTTCAAATGCCTTTAGAGCATGTTATCTGATCACACTCAGGCAGCTCTGGTTATTGTGTGTGAGTTATTAGCAATAGATGTGTAATTGTGAATAACTTCCTCTGTTCAGGAGTGTCTGAGCTTTAAGCCCAGCTCCCAGTGTGAGCCAGGCCACTGTTTGGGCAAACGTGTAGGAAAATTGCTGGGGAGGAGGATGACTTCCCACTGCTGGCACTGCAGCCAGTTCTGGAGGTTGTCCTAAGAAGCTGCCCTCCAAGAAGAAAATGGAAGCTTGTCAAGTAGCTGATGAAATGCTGATGCTTCTGTCATTCATCCTGCTCATTCAGATTTGTGAACTTGGCAGAACCAAGTGGTTTCTTTTGTTTCCTAGTAAAATCTTGATACTCCTTAATTGTTCCTGAAGACTTGCCCCAGCAGGGGCAATGTGCAGGGACCCTTTTCAAAAGGGTTCTCACTAGCTGGTCTTTGGGCTTGTGAAAGCTGCCAAAACTTTTGTCTCAGGCCAGTCCTTGGTTGTTAGAGTAGCAAGTATGTTAATGAAAGTGAAGCCTTCCATCCTTCGGCAAAAAATTGTGCTTTTTGAGGGCAACAACCCTCAAAATAGTATTACTCTGCTAACTGTCTATATATGTATGCAAAAAAAGAAAGTCTCTCATAAACGATCGAAGTGAGTATTTCATATAGTAGGATAACACTAAGAATGCTCTTGTCCAGACAAATACTGTTCTGTGGTGCTTCAAAGAGCAACAATGTAAAGTAACATGTTCAAAGTAAAAGTGAAAATTTTAAAGCCAATTAGAAAGCTTAAGGCATGAGTTTTTAAAAGTACCAAGAATATACTTTAAAAAATCAATGTGTTCCCCTAGCGCAAAATAATAGTGTCAGGTAAGACCACTGGAGGTAGTGGAAGACAGTGCCCAAAGCAATACTAGATTTTGCACCGTAAGTTAAATTGCTGATTTGGGGTTGTGGTGGTTGTGTCATTGATTTGGTGCCTGCCCAGAGTGACAGAATCCAGCATCTCCAAACTGGCAAACAGCAGAGCTGATCTGGCAGCGATGACTGTGGGGGGCAGGCGTGGCTCATTCATCTTCTCCTTCTCCGCTGCACTCGAGTGCTGCAAAGTCGTTTGCTCTGGATAGTCCAAGTACAGGCATTAAGGCTTAAATGAAAATTACTTTTTGTTTGTTTGTTTTACTAATAAAAGCAGTTTTATTAATCTACCACAGTTAAGGTGCATATGTTTACAGACTTACCTCCAGTGCTGTGCTTCAGCAGCCATGTAGTAACAAACACATATGAGGAACCATAAATTGGATGGCTTGCACTTGTCTCTGTGTGACTGCACATAGAACTCTGATATGCCCTTACCTGATTCTTTGCCTAAGCAGTGCTCACTGCGCTGCTGAGGGGTGTTTATTTTCTTTTAGACTGCTTTATAAACCTAATTAAATGCTTGTAAATTGTAATTATTTAAACTTCAGCCAGAAGATTTATGCACAGATGGAATTTGAGCTTTTTGGACATATTAAATTTGATCTAAAGTTTTGTTTTTATCTTCTATATTTCTTGCACTTAAAAGTGGAAGAATGTCTCTGAAAAAAAGGAATAATCTAAAGTGCAGTCTGTTAAAATTTAGGCTATCTGAAGCTAAGGATGGAGCTTGGCAAAAACATTTATTTTCTGTGCCTAGTGATTCCAGCCTTAGCTGAAATCTGAAAATAATATAGTGTTGTTTTTCCAGTAGATATCTTAGGCTTTTCTTTTCATGAAAAAAAAAAAGAAAATGGACAGCAACTAAAATATGTGTGGCGTAGGTAGAGAAAGTTTGACCTGATTAGATTATATTTTATAGTTTACAACTCAAGAACATCAGCAGCTATCAGCCTTATTTTCAAAGCTTCAGCTCTCTCCATTTAAAAAATTATGAGCCATGTGAAAAAACATAAGTTTCATTTTAGTTATTGATATAAGTCAGAGCCCATAACAACCACTTGCAACCCAGGGTCATTTCCAAACAATTTACTGTGTGAATCATGAAATTCTTTCCTTTTGAATGAATTCATATTTCTTTCAGAAAATTAAGGAAGATGTACTCTCTAACATGAGTTTACATAGAGAGTCTGGGGATTTTTCCAGGGGAAATATCACAGTATTTTCATGTCAGAGTTCCATGCATAATACCTACTTTTAGTGCACATATCTATTAATTTTATAGACTTTTAGCTATTATTTTCAGGAATATACATTAAAATGTGACTATCTTGTTATTTAGAGTGGACCAATGGATTGCATTTCTGCTTTTCACATTGGAATAACTTTTCAAAATTAGCATAGGCACATCTCTATGCTTTTATTCCTTTACTTACTGTGTCCACACAATTTTAAAAGAACACTTTTCATTTAACTGCAATCTGAACACAAGAACTAAAAGATGTGCTTTGCTTCAGTAATGGCTGGAATTTTAACTGAATAGACTCCATGTATTTAATGAAAAATACAGAAGGTGGATGCCACGATACTGGTAATTTCATTCACCCGTTTCACAGGAAATAATTACCGTGACACAAGCACAGATTTTTAAGAACATAGGAAATGTGTTCCTGGGTCATACCAGTAGACTCCTGTGCCCCAGTGTGCTGTCTCCAGGAGCGGCACCAGGAAATGTTATGCAGTGTTTTATTCTGGATGCTTTCTGCAGGCTATTTCCTCATAGTCTCGCAGCATCCAGTAAATAGCTTTAACAGACTGAAAATCTGAACTACTTTTCTAATTTTTGAAAACCAAAAATCATCTCCCAGATACTTTTCTATACCTTTCTCTGATGGTTTTTTTTTGATGTTTCGTGGTTCTTTGCTGTCATGTGCAGATGCTCTTTGTTCTCAGGAAGGGATAAGACAGCAGCCCTGGGGCTGTGTACCCTGGCTGAGAGTTACCTGGTGCAGTTCAACTCTCAGTTTGTGTGTTTGTCTAGATCACTCTCACCATCACGGTGCTAATAGAAATTAGCTCCACCGATAAAGTATTTAGACATTACTTTTACTTAAAAACTCTATAATAGTAGAGACAAAGAAATGAAAATGGTATCTCATTCTTTTCCAATATTTCAAGTAAATGGATTCCAAAGACCCGAAAACATCAACCTGTTGTTGTATTGAAGTGAAGCCGAGGCCTTCATGTTGGAAACATTTAATATATTTGGATGGGTACAGATATATATACAGCTGTAACAGAGAGGAATGCTATATGATGAGATAGAAATAGGAAAATGACATTAAATATTGAAAATTAAAAAAGGTGTATTAAACATGGAACAAATCCCTTTTTAAGACCTGCCCGTCCTTACGCAGATGGGACAAAAATCAGAGAAAGACAACTTAGCTGCCTCCAAAATATCAACTCACATCCTCCTTTCTGTAATGAATAAGGAATATTTTATTCTTTTTTTTTTCCTAGGAAAGGTTCCTAAAAATATGGAATGCTTAGGCTTAAATATATAGTTAGGAAGTACCATTCTGTGGAGTCTTTCATTGACTGGGTGGTCTTAATGAGTCAATGCAGTGCTGATGGGGTGAGAGCTCTGTGCAGGACAAACTGTTTGTGTGTCTGAAGGCCTGAAAATTGTGAGGTGATTTCTTCCTTGCTGTGCAGTGGGAGCACGGGGAGCTCAAGAAAGTGACTGATAAGCAGCCAGATAATAGAATCATGAGTGGAATGTCAGAAATCCATCAAAAAGAAAGCAAAGGTTTGCACTGCGCATGTGTGGTCTTGAATGAGAAGCAGCCCAGGAAATATCCAAACATGATGTGAATAGAAGCGTGAATTGATCACATTGTGCTTTTAATGACTGGTGTACACCTGCATGCTCTGCTTCCAAGCCAAATTAACTAATTTGAAGACGAGTTTCAGTTCAGTTGTAGAAAATACAGTAGAAGTTTTGGTTAATGCAGAAGTTTTTGATTAAAGAATTGATTACAGTATATAAAGGTGAGGTGTGGGCTGGATTCTTTAAATTTCTATACTGTATAGTTAATTTCCCCTGAGAGCTACTGAATGACTTGTCCGAAGTTATTCAAAACAGCCTTCTTTCTGCCACCATTAGCATTTGGTTTAAGCATGACGCTGCTTTGGTCTGAAGTCATAGCTGGCTTTCAGGAGTTAAAAGATAGATATAAATTTGATATTGTTTTTATCTCTACATTCATAACAATCAGTTTCTGTTCCTCTACCTCTCTCAGGGACTGCTGCTTTGATGTTTTGGGATTGGCAAAGAGAAGCAGGCGACTGAATAGTAGTGTATACCCATTTTTGTGAGGCTACAGTTCCTCAGGTCCCTACCCTCATCTTGAAGTACGATCAAATCCGAGGTTAGGTCAGGCTGCTCAGGAACAGATGAGTTGTGAAAATCTCCAGGGTGGCTCAACATCATCTCCCTCGAGACCTGTTTCACTGTTGGTCAGAAAGATGTTTCTTAGTTGTTAAGCAGCCTAAGGAGGACATTATAGGTTCTCATAGTGTATTCCAGTACTATTCATTTTTTGGATCTCTCAAGGAACTCCTGGGTAACTAGAATCATTTAAATGTTCGGAGCATTTTATATTGTTTACCTTTTTTAGTAAATGTCTTCCCTAAACAGGTGTATACCTACTCCGTCTATCTTAAGCAATTGAAAATCAGCTCCTGCCTGACTCTTTTTTCGCTGGTTTAGTTGGAGGGTTGGAACAATCTTCAGTAAAATAGGATTTTCAGACCATTAATAAAACTTTGTAGTTATGCAAGCTAAGAGAGGGATAATCAAATTTCATACTTCACGCCAATATGCTGATCATCACAGGAGTTCAGGAGAAAGTTTTCTTTGGATTTAGGCACTAAAGAACTTGCTGTTTTTCAGTTTCCCTGTAGACCTCACTGGTTGCTAATAGATGAAAACTGCTGGATTTGAAGGATCTCATTACCAAATCCTGGACACTCTTGCTCAAGTCCTCTGCTTTTTCACAGTAATACAATGGAGTTTCCAGGCCTTCATGGAGTTCACTTTTACAGTCTTTGGTAGTGAAGGAAGCTCAGAATGTTCTTTCAATGCTCAATGCTGCAGTAAGATAGAGGTAGAAAGGAATGCTGAAGACCTGGAAGATACTGCTGTGTTTTCCAAGCAGACACCTCAAGGAGAGGGGAAGGAGGTGGTCAAGGCACTCTTCCATCTCCACAGTGGGCAACGAACTTGTTCCGTTCTGAATGTGGAAAAAAGGGTTCCCGTGACCCCTTGTATCACTGCGTGTCATGAACTGTGTGTTGGAATTTAAATTACAATCTTGAGACCAGTTACGTTCTCCAAAAGTGGAAGTGGCAAATCAATATTGATTGAGAGTTCAGAATTCCATCACACACAGTGATGTCATCTCACTAGGTGGTGCTACAGAATCATTTTGCCTAGAGAGAACAAAAATGTGCTTTGTGTGATGATTAATGGCTACTATATTTCTGAGAAAAAGCTGAATTAGATGCTAGAGTTCTTGTCTGAGAAAGTTATGGGGTTTATAGTGAAAACTTTCTAATGCACAGTAGAATCTGAACTGTAATAAATAATTTTAGCTAAGGAACAGTTGAAGTAAATCATCTTTGTATATGTGAGATGCAATGTAAAATGCAAATAATGCCTATTTGCAATCTCAGATTAAGGAATAAGGTAAAGGGTAAAAAATGAGAACAACAAAGAAAAGGCAGAAAATGGTAAAACTATGCTTCCTATGAGCAAATACTTTCAAGATTTTGATGGGACTCATGGTGCTGTATCACCATGATGGAGATTCACTTTTTGAAATACTTTGGAATGCTGTTGGATTAAGTTACATCTTGCTGTTTTGCTCTTTTCTGAATATCAATGGTAAAATTTAAAGGATGGGGTTCTTTATAGACATTTAATTAACAAAATATTCATTTATAGTCTTATAAAATTTGTGATGCAGAGAGCTCATTTACAAACTGATAGCAGGAAACTACAACATGAAGAGTCATTGTCCAAATTTGAAATAGCCTCAGTACGCGCTAAGCATAGAAGAAATATTCCCCACTGTTATTTCCAATTCCTATCCTTAGAGTTCCCCAAGGGGAGGTACAACTAATCAGCTCTTGCCCTAAGATGACAAGGAGGAAATCTTCTGTTGCAAACATGCAAGACTAAATGACAGGACTTTAGCTTAATCCAGGTCTCTGCAAAAAAGAGGAACCCAGTGCAACACATGAGCCAAAAAGTCAAATATAGAAACAGGGAAAAAGTGCTTGGCAATATTATTGGACTCACTGAGCATGAGCCCACCAGTAATGCCACCTGGGCATGTCAGATGGATCAAATAGCAAGTCAAAATATTTTGAATATAGGTCACAAGTATTCATCACTACCTGCAGAACCTCAAAGTTCATGGACAGAATGAGGCAAAATGAGCCAAAGAGGTTGAACACGGAGAAAAACACCTACAGCTTTCACTGCAAATCCTCAAGGACCTGGTAAATTTCAGTCTCCATTCTGAATACAGCCACAATTATAGTGAGACAGTTTATCCCTTTGAGCAGGACAGCTGCTAGGAATGCTTAGCATACAGAACAGTCTCGACTGTGGGTCAGCTGTGACTGATTCCTGTGAACCAAAAGCTGTCTGAAGTTCCCCTGATTTAAATGTGCAAACCATCCAGTGTGTTGCCAAGAGTGATTGGTATGCTGTCCTGTGCTCTCTTCTGAGAGCACCGTAAGAACATCAAGTATAGCAGAGCAGAACTAGGCAAATAATGGATTTTTTTGCTTGACTGCTGAAACAAAAGGAAAGTAAAAAGAAATTAAGAAAAATAAATCAATCTGAAACAGGTTTGTGGGTTTTTTTTAGAGGCACTTTGAATAATACCGCTTGGAGGGAAAAAATATTAACACTTAACAGAGAATTCTTTTGAACTCTTTAATTTTTATAAAATTAAATTTGACATAATGCTATTTGGAAGTGAAAAGTTGTGAAGTTTTATCTTGGAAGTTTATAAAATTGCTGGTGTTTCCACTATTTTTTGTTTGAAAATGGATGGCATGCTTCATATAAACAAGCAACATTTTTATAGGTAATTCTTGCCGTTGCAAGAAGTCGTAGCTCTGTCTTGTAGTGAATATGATATTCATTAATGGAACTAGAGCAGATTTCAGAATGGAAAATGGGCTGTTTGAGACAGAATTGCCAAATGGCTAGCAAGTAGTCTTCTTTTCTGTTATTAGGGCTGCTTCATCATCCTGCTCTTATGGCTTATGCACATTGATGCATGACATGATTTCTATGATGAGAGAAACACGGAAGTTATTTGTGTAAATGGTGTAATCTTATTGTTTAGTATATAGCTTTCTTCTCTTAAATACTCCTCTCTAAAACCAGAATAATTTTTATTGAATAGTTTAAAGCTGCACTTAGTGTTATTGATGTTGTCACAAATCATAACTATTTTGAATTAAATATGAGGTTTCTGTTTATTTCAGTGAATATGATGTTCTTTTTTAATCATCCTTTAACAAATAATCTTGCTCTTTTTTTCTGGGCGAATAAAGAACAACTATTCTCAGGAGAAATTGTTTTGATCTCTAGGATGTTTGGCATATTGTGCTTATAATATTTTTTTATGAACAGAATTTATTGAAAGTATTGGAATTTAGCTAAAAGTTAAGATAAAGCTGCCCTAACTTTCAATTCCATTGTAAGGCAGAAAATCAGTAGAATTGGATAGAAACCTTTATGGAGTTTAGTCACCAAGGCTGAAAGAGTGGTACTCAGTGGTCTCAGTATTGGGCTTTTTGGAGATCCTGGTCCAGCCTGTACAGCTGCTCTGACAGAATATATCCTCTGCTGAAGGGGGAAAGAAGATCCCAGCAGGATAATAACCTGGGCTGGTGACAGCTCACGTTAGTAGAGGTCTTTCTAGGCTTGGTCTGCTCTCTGTGCTGTGCCAGCTGTGCAGGTTCTGGGAACCCAGGCCCTGTGCTCCAGCTCCTGTGCCGGGGCTGCTGTTCCCAGCAGCATCCCCATGGCCATGCCAGCTCAGGGACAGGGACAAGCTCAGCCCTGGATTTTGTGGGTAGGTGGACTGCTGACTGCAGAGGTGCAGAGAGCCCAGCAGAGCACGGGAATTGAGTATGGGCGTTGGCCAGCCCATGTTTGTGCCTCAAAGGAGAGAGCCTGATGTGTGCCAGGGATGGTGATACTGACCCCAAGATAAGGATTTCATGACAGATTCCAGTCTGAAGGGGGATCATATACCTTCAAAACCCTCTCAAAGCACAGTTTCTTTTCTCCACAGCCAAAGCATCAAGCTAATGATGCCAAGTGAGGAAGATTTAGCTTAGTTGCTATGGCAAAACTAGAGAGGACAAAGCTGATAGAAAAAGTATGTCATCCTCTGTGGCTACTCCAGCTTTCTCATCTTTTTTTCCCCAACCCAGGAAAGATTTGAAAGAGAGGGAAGAAGGATTTATATATATATATATATATATATTCTGTGTTACATATACACGTTACTACACATTTTTATAGTATGATGTAATACATACATACTGGCATTTCATGCAAATTAATAGACTTCTAAAGAATTAATTTTCATTATGAGATTTACTCATCATGAATTCCAATTTGGCAGCCTCCTGCAGTGCTTAATATTACATCTGCTTAATAGGCAGGATGATAATTCTGCAAACCATATGCAGATTATTTGCTAAACCTTGGAGCAAGTGGCTGTGAAAATAAATATATTACCAAAAAAGGAATACTGTAGTACAACATCTACATTTTATGTTGTGGTTTGTTTGACTCGGCTTGTAGTCTTGCTTTAAGGAAAAAAAAAAAAAACAAACCCACAAAAAATAGTAAAAATAATACAAACTTTTACTTTGTCTTTTGTAGCAATAACAGCAGTACATACTTTAAAAGAGTATTTTTTCCCAAAATGTGTTAGATTATTGTCTGAAGCCCTTATTGCAATGTTGTAGGAGTTTGTCCCAGGTGAAGCCACATACTGGCACTACAGACCTCATTCCACTGATTAAGCTCTGAGTAAGGAATCCCACAAGGTTACCTGGCTGAGAGAGAATTCGGAATGATTTGTAAACTGGAAAGCCCAGGAGTATTTGACATTTCTTGATGAGATGGTTGAGAATGTGATCACCTGGCCCAGAGGGAATGATTCTTTGAGCTGCAGGTTGCATCAATCTGGAATCTGATTGACTGTCACATGAATAGGTCCTTTCAGCTAAGAAAAATGAAACTTTTAGCAGTTAAGTTTTATACCTTGGTTTAAGGACAACTCTGTGCTCCTAATATAAGCAAAATCTCAGATCTTATTTGCTTTTATGAACATTTAATTCTCTATTTCTTTTTCTTAGTTCTATGTCTTTCTTACTTTAGAGAAGAACAGAATCTGAGGCATGACTTATTCTTTCTGCCCTGTGTCACTCTTTTTTTTTTGTGGTTTTGTCTTTTTTAAGATTTCTCTCTAGTCTTTCGGAAACAAAAGTTTATGTTTTAAGGTAAATGAAGTACTTAATGTGTTTTGGGTTTTTGTGTGTGTAAGACAAGTTCTTTCCAGTCTATATCTTTTTGCCTTGCTTTAAATTTCTGGTAAAAATCGGGCTTCAGCAGCACTGTTAATTTATGCTGTGCTACTTAACAAATCTGAAATCATATTTTATGTCTTTTCTACCCTTAAAAGAACAAATATATGTGACAATTTACAAGTCTTTTACAAGTGTCTTGTTGCTTAGCTCGCAGGCTTGTATTGCAAAACTTAAGGCAAAGGCCAGGTAAAACTCAGGTAGTGTCTGGTAGGGCAAGTTAATTATATAAATATGTCTTCAGAAACATTTGCTGTTCTTTCCATCTACAGTATATTTTGTTAAAAATTTGTTTAACTAGAGAAATTATTTGATCTTGCTCACTCGTGCCATCACTTGTGTCGAAACTGAAGCTATTCTCACATTTTTAATGCTTTTAAATCCATTGCTTGTCAGCTGGGAACTGATTTTATTTGTGGCTAGTAGGAGCATTTTCCTTAAAAACGGTAATTGCATAGGCTTGCTACCTTGTGAGCACGTAGATTGTCTTGCAGTAATCAGAAGAGAATGAGAAACTTTTGGGTCAGAGTCTGGGGGTCACCAAATCTGAATGAGTAGCATGGACTGACTGGCTAAATGAGAAGGGAACGCAAAATAATAGGATCATAACAATGGAAAAGTTAAGTAAAAATGACTGAGATGTGTTTATATAACACACATGTATTTAATCTGTTTTATGTTTCTGATTTCTCTGGTTCTGAACAGGAAAATTTGAGAGGAATTTCAATGACAAAAATTAAATTGATGGAGATGATAAGCTATACGGACATAAGTGATTAGGACAAGTAAATCCATATTAGAAGCGGTGTAGCTGCAATAAAGTAAATAAATATTGTAATTTTTAACAAGATGAACTGACAAGTAATTTGTAGGTTTAGTAGAAAATGTAGTCAAGCATAAACTCTTTTCTTTCGCATGCAGAGTAAAATGCTTATTCTGACAATTACAGCCTCTAAGTGTCTATTGCTCGGTGTTTTTCATCCTCTGGATTTGATATTCCCTCAGTGAATCATCAAAAAGGCAGTGACCTTTACAATATGGTAATTGTATTGTTTTACATCTTTTTGATAAAGAAAATTTAAAAAAAAATCCTATATTTCAGTAATATACAGAAATAAATTTCTTAGTGTTATTGCAGTGCTTTCAATGCAGATTGTATGTGTTTAAAAGAGGATGTTCACCAAAGGGAATAGCTGGGGAATAATCTAGTCATGTTTGAAAAAGAAGAAATAGAAAAGTAGATAAGAGCATGAGCTCTGTTCAGGTCACTATAGCTTTACTCCTTTCACGGTTTGTTAGCCCTTCTACAGGAGATTAGGCATGGCTACCCAAAATCACCCTGGTTGCTGACAGTCCCTGAGCTGCTCTTCCAGCAACCAGGGCTGCCTGAGCCCCTGGCTGTGCCCTGCCCAGCTCTCCAGTCCAGTGGTGAGAGGTGGTTCCCTGCACAGTCAGAGCAGCTGCTGGAAACTGGCCGTGAATGCTTCACCTCACAAGGCAGTACAGACCACGTCCCACTCAAACAACCTTTGAATTAACCTATTCAGGCACACACACAGCAGGACACTTCAGAAAGAGTGAACTGTTTGGAGAGCGTTGGTTGTATCCCGACTGCATGATTATAGTTTGATTAAATGGATAAAGTACCTGAAATACATAGAGTTGAAGCTGTGCGTCTCCTTGGCTCTTTGTGCTGGGCTGTGCTGTTTCCTGACATGTTGCCTGGAGCTATTGAAGCAATAATGCCATAGTAAAATTTCTTCCAAGACACCACTTCCCACCTAGCTCAGATACAGGAAATTGTCAATAGGATTAAATGGCTGCTCTGGCCACTGTTCATCCGAACACTTGGAGCCTCCAGATGACTAAAAGGTTGTCTAGAGTGTATAACACCAGGTTTCCAGAGCTGCCTTTTGTGTCTTGTTCATAGTTATTGAATGTAGAAATGGTGAACAATGGCAATGGTTTCATTAGTTGCTCACTGGAGACCTCCAGTCTTGTGGTTGAGTTTCACTGACAAGAGGTGTTAGTCTTCATGTTTATAAACCTACTTGAGGCCTTGTCATAAGCGTAATTTATGTCACTGGGGACAAAGAACGACATATATATATATGTACACAAAAGGATTTATATAATCAGTGAACTGCTATAAAAAGGATTTGTCAAAAGCATGGCTGCATTGCATGCACAGCACAAAAAGATATTTCTCTCTTAAAGTGGGTTTTATAAAGGTAATTTTCAGGAATATCTGTTGGCAGGGTTCTTGGCATCTCTTCAACTTCCCTTGCAGCATGCGGAGCCATAGGTAGCCTGAGCACCTTTCAAGATGTAGGCGTTGCCTCTGTTGTCTTAAGGTGTTCTTGGGGGGGTTTTTTGGTGCTAATTTTTAGGGAGGTTGTTTTTTGATGCATGTGGTGGGTTTTTTGTTGTGCGGATTCAGTTGTTTGTTTTTTGTTCATTTGTTATTTTTGCGAGGGTTTGTGTTCTGTTGTTGGTTTGGTTAAGGTGTTTGCTTTGATTGTGTGTTGAGGTTTTTTTTAGGGGTGGGTGGGAGAGGGAGGCTGGTTTGTTTGTTTGTTTGAACATTCCACTGTTCCTGCATGCAAGACAGTGTGTGCTAAACAGAATACTGCAGTCCTGATGTCTGCTGTGGTTTTCCATCACAGCCTTGTTTATAGGAGTGTTACCTGGATTTGACCATGACACATTATGCACGTTTCCTTTGTATGCGTAAATTGCCAAGTAAGGTTACAGATTTTGAAAGATCAGATGATGGCTCACAGCTTATTCTAAGCCTGACATCCTCCTAAAATTAAATCCCATGTGCTGCAGGACATGGAGCATTTTACAGACTGGTTTTGTCCATGTAGTTGCATAGAAACCGTAAATGTGAAGTATTTTATACAGGATGTTAGTGTAAAGAGAAAAGGGAATGGGTGGATTGAAATTCATTGACACTATCCACAGTTCTTCGTAGATTAAAATAGTTATTAACTTAATAATTTATCTAACCATAATATTTCTTTATCTCTCTTTTTCTCTGAGATATTCTAGTGTCAGTAATGATATGCTGGTTATTTTATTTTACTTAATTTTGTCTAATGATAATCACCCTTTCTAAAGGTGAAATTCCAAAAAATAATTCAGGACATTCTCTCTCTCCCTCACCCCAATAAGGTGGCCTTAGGGGAGGCACTATGAATAAGTCATAATTTACTTTACAAATATTCAAATTCCTTAGTATAATTCAACTCCTACTTTCTATTCAGCCACATGGAGCTTGAGCCTATGATATCATATTTCCTTGTGCAACCTTCAAATGAATAGTCTTCATGTCAATCCCGTTCCATGAGTGGGGCTGGTTAAGAGCATGGTTATGAAACATTCCAACTTCTTTATATGATCAATTCAAGAGTTAAAGTCAACACATGTTTGATTAGAGGCATACAGAATTTTTTTATCAGCATCTCATTTCTGTCATTGTACAACATCTACTGTGGAAGCCTCAGCAAAAGATAAATTGACCTTAGAATGAAACAGTAATATCTATATTGATATGAAAACTGGTGATCTTTATCGGGAAAAATATACGATTCTTTATTTTTCAATAAAACACGTCAATATTTCCTTCCTTACATTGAGCAAACAGCAGATTAATATTTTAACATAGCTATTTTCGAGCAGTTTTCTGTATAACTTGAAGGCACACTCAGATTTCTTTCCTGGTTTTAAAGAATGACAGCAAAAGCACCTTTATCTGACATTTAGGATGATTAAATTTTGAAAAATCACTTGGCATATTCAGCATGACTCCACAGGGTACTTTTGCTTTATAAGGCAATGGATCATGTTAGCTTAACTTATATTTAAGATTTGCTGGCCTGATATTATTGTGTTAGGCAGTATTGCTGAAATGGAAACATAAAATTTTGCTGCCAGGAGATCAAGTCTGTGCCTGCCCTACACTATAAATTAGTTCCATAAAGTTTTAAAATGCAATATTTGCTCTAACCCAACTAGTGCTGTGAGCCAACAAATTGTGCTTAAATATACAAAATTAAATCCCAAATCAAAAATGTATGCATTGCTTTTTTTGCCATCTCAGAAGCTATACAAGACACACTGCTATTTTAAAACGGAAATCAACTTCAATTGAATGTTTGCAGATATGAATAATTTTCATTCTTTTTAATCCATGACACTGATGTAGAAACAGATTTTGGAGTATCAAAACTTTTTCACCTGGGTCCTTAAGTGGTAATGTGTTTGTTTTGTCTTAATGAGTTGAGTCCAAAGCAACACTCCTAGAAAAAAAAAATGTTCTTTTAAGAGGTCATGGACCTGAAATTTAATTTCATTAATCATCTGAAAAAAATTGTATTTTCTACATTTCTGTGCTTCAGTATTTGAGCAAGCTATCTATTTGCTGCCATTGGGCTGGGATTGTGGTGAGGATGCTCTGCACAACACCCTGGCACAGCCTCCTTTCTGACTTCACCCTTCACCTTCTGAGGAGTGGAGACAGACAGCCAGCATGGAGGTTCCTACAGATCTCCTTGACATGCCTGCTTGAGCCATTTGAATTTCCCTAGTTTTCTTTTCTCTGCAGTTGGGTCCTGTTGTGCCACTTGATTGAGCAGAAGTAGCTTCTGTTAACGTGCAACCTCTGAGGGTCAGGGAAAATCCTTTTTTCATCAAAGGAGAGAAGTAAGTTTGTCTCAAAGCTGGGAAACAGGCACTTGTCTTTGTCCTAAGAAACAGACTTGCTGGGTTAAGAGAATGCTGGGTTTGCAGCTTTTCTAATCACAAAGATGTACCTCTCACAATAGATTTGTGGAAGAGAGAAGCTGGCAATTCCTGTGATTGCAGCAGTGTAGCAAAAGACAAGAAGAGCAGAAGTTAAACCCTGTCTGTTTTCTGTTGCCTTTTCCCTCCATGCCCATACAGATTTAATATATTTGAGATGATTGACTTTTGTATGTAGTCCTTAGGCCTTATGAATAGTATCCTATTAAGAATTTTGTTGTTTAAGTGAAATGCTGATCGAGAGAACAGCTCCCACCTTGGTGTAGCAGTCTAGGAGGCGGGTTCCTGCAGAATGCACAGGGGCTGAGGAGCACAGGGAAAGGGCTCCTCCACCTATAGCAGTGGCTGTGTTGGGAGGTTTGCTCAAATTTTGGTAGCTGAAGGACTCTGAACAAATTGTACTTACAGGCTCTCAGGTGAGGTGCAGCAAGGAGTTTTGCACCATGCCTGCAAAACTGGCACAAAGCACTTAGCTGCCTGTAAGCGCTCCCAACAAGGGTGCCCACACAGATTTGCATGAGTGGGTTTTCTCCTGCCTCACAACAGTAACGGGGCTGGTCTAGGTCTGCAGGTGCAGCAGAAGCCTATTTGCAATCTAATCAAATACTGTGAATTAGTTGAACTAATAGAATGGGTGTAAGGCTTTTCGAATCTGTATTAATGCCTGTTGTTTGCCACATTGGGCTGGGAAAGGCAGGCCCAGGAAACGCTTTTTGGAGTGTCTGATGTGTGCTGCTCCAGCTGGTGGCCGTGCAGGGCCTCAGTGGAAATGAGCTGCAGCTCAGGCACTGACCTCTCTCTGACTCTTTCCTTCCAAGTGCTTTCTGCACTACACAGTGCCTGGGTTGATAAATTAGCCAGAGGTTTACAGTGCACCAATAAATTAATGCCTGCTTTGCGTTATGGCTGTTTACAAATCAATTTGAAAATCGCACTTTCACTGCTGATCTCTTCACTGGTTTGCTCCCTTTGCCAGTTTGTTCTGGGAAAGATGGAAAATTTTAAGCTGGAGATCAGATTTAAGAAAGGATGTAACTTGGTGCAGCATTTGAGTAAAAGAAACTTGGAAAGTCATGCAAATATTTTGAAGAAGCTGAGTATTAATTCAAGTGATAAATTGTTGAAAAAATACATCTGATTGCTTGTAACTTCTCTTATTATTAGTTAATTAAATATCCTAAAGTATCAACTCATATTTTTGAAAGCTTATTCGCAGAAATAATTGAAAATAAATTACAGTTTCACAAAAGGACAGCTATTAAGTCATTAAGACATTATTCAAAACTGCAGTCCTCGTCTCCCAGCCTCACATTCAGTGCCTGTACAAACAGACAGATGAATGCTGCTAATGCTGCCTGTTCTGAGAGTTTCAGTTTTAGTTTGCCTTTTCATTTTGGTTTCAGAGCCTGTATGAAAACTGGATCATATTTTAAAGCATATTTCATCTCAGGAAAAATACCTGATGTAATTGCATGCCTCTGGAGGCCACAAATCTGAATTGAATGCTGAGTACCACACAGTTCTTGTGACAAAATCAAGAAAGATCGCTACAAATGCTGAACATATCTTGTACTTTGCAGCCATCCTAAATACACTGTTTGGCTCCTCTGAATGAATCTGGTAGGTATTCAGACTGGATGTCCTACTGTTTTCCATGGTAAGAAATGTGTTTTGGCGTTGTTTCAGCAACAGTTAGAGAGCCATTCACGCTGTAGACTTCATGGTGTACAAGCCAAGAATTCATCCAATATAGAAGAGAGAATTTTCTCTCCATATAAAAAGCAGCTGCTTTGGGCCAGCCATGCAGATTGTTCAGTGTTACTCTGTGGGACAGTTGGCTTTGGAACTGCTGCTTTGCCAATGTTTTTGTAAGTTTTCGGTCAGCTCCCTGAAGGAGGCTGACATTAGTGCCTCTGTAATAATTGGCAAGTGCTAACATAATAGTAAAATAGAATTTCTGTAGACTGATTGATTAAATTGTATCAAAAAATACAGATAAATGGAGTACGTGTGAATTAAGGTATCACTCAGTCTGAATGAAGTTAGCAACAATCTGGCTCTAGATGATTTGGATTAGGGTTGTTTTGTTTGGTGTGTTTTGGTGGGTTTTTTTTGCCTTTGTTTGTTTGTTTTGTTTTTTCATTTTTTTTTAACCTGAGAAAGTGTATCTGTATTTTGTAAGCTCATTTAGCAAGTACTGATATACCTTTGACATTGAGTCTGATACACAGAAAAAGTCAAAATGACTGAATTGAGTGCTTAGCTACAATTTTCAATTATATCTGTATTATATCTATCTAGAAACAAAGCATGTGCTGTGCTTGGTTAAAAAAAAAAATCTGTCTTCTGTAGTCATCAGGACAGTCTAAAAAACCCCTTGGTTTATCTAAGAGACAATGTTAGATCAAGTGCAAAAATTGTGATGTCTTTCTGTCGCCTGCGGGAAAAACAAAAAATCTCTCCAACATTTTTAGTGTTAGAGAATCAACTTTATTCTGGCTAGGATTTTGTTCTGGCCAGGATGTGCAACAGAAATCATTTCATCCACACATAGCACGGGTGTGCAGAGAAAATCATTCCATGACATATAGCCCTTTACTAGATTTTTCACATATAGTCAAAACCCATAGAAATTCATGGTTCAATGTCCATCAAATGGTCCCAAGTCACGCAGTTCTTAGTATTTGGTTTCCTGTTGGTTACGGATTTCTTCGCCTCCGATGCTAATTAGGTCCTCATTCTTATCTCTTATCATCAGTCTTTTCGGGACCAGGTGTCTCCGACCATGCCAGGGGTGATGTTTGGAGCTGATGGTCGTTGATGGTTGTTATCTTTTGTGTATCTTCTGTGCTATTCCCAGTCTGTTGAGATGTTCAACTCATCATGCCTTGAGTGATGAAACAGTCCTTTGAAAAAAGCCTTAAAATTCCTTTCCCCTGGGGCAAAGATGAACAAGACTGACTAAAGTTACAAAAAGAAGTAAATTTTGTAAAATTTTCCAATAATCTGGATGTCTGAGACTCTGCCATGGGAAAGCCAGGGTCGGGCTGGTGAGGAAGCCTGGTGTGACTGTGGGTGTGGGGAGTCAAGTGGGGACCCGTCCAGTGTCCAGAGCTGCCACTGCCGGGGGGCCTCAGTCCTACACAGGTGGCTGGTTGGTCAGAGAGGCAAGTTTCCTTAACATCTGAACCTGGTCTATAAACACTGAGGAATGATATTTAGTCAGTTACATAGACTAAAACATCTAATAACAAATTAGAGGAAGCACTGCATAACCCTGTAAAACTGCTCCTTTCCCAGACACCTTTTGTCTTTGCTGTTCAACTTGTCAACCATCTCTTTTTATTAGTTGTTACAAACCGGTTTAAACACAGAAGAGCAAAGGAAACGAAGTCTCTGTGAATAAAACAGGAAGAACTTTGAAGGTTCAAGATATTCCCCGAAAAACTAAGATAAAAACCAAACGAGATTAAATGTTGATGTCAAAAATTGATATATTTTTATTTAATAGTAAGAGAGGCAAAGAGAAAGAAAAGTACAGAAAAGTTAGAAAAAGCTATGGTTACTTTAAAAAATATGGGTATGTCACCCCCACACTGTGATACCTTTGTTGCTTCTGAGATGTGGTGGGGGGAGCAGAGCAATTTTTGCCTTTTTTTTCCTGCTGTTTGAAGCGTCTTATCTGCCTGCTCCGGTCTCTGGAGCAGTTTGGCTGGGATGTGGAGGCCCATCCTCCGAGATGCAGGCGCGGCGCCCGAGGGCTGCGGCCGAACCTCTGTCCACTCGCAGTGCTCTCGCCACGGGATGCAAGAGCAGGGTTAGGAGTTCCACAACTCACTTGTGACTTTGGTCCAAGGGTGCAGGATCGGGGGGTTCTCTCCTCCTGCTCCCGGAGGCGTCACGGTGTCCCGCAGCAGGCGATTGTGGTGGGGCAGAAAGACAAAGGTCAGGGATTCTGCCCCTCACTTTCCCCTCCACATTTTGTGCCAGTTTTGCCTTCCCTTTCATGGGCCTGTCCTAGGTTACAATGTAAGATGTAACCAACACTATGTGTTCTATTATCATCTTCACAAGCTGTTAGAGCAGGTGGGGCAGCGTTCATTATCTCCTACCATGACTCATACCTGATAACTCCCTCTGGGTGCTATCTCTGTTTAATGGGCAATCAAGGACCCACCGCATGACTCATAGAATCACATCAGCCCATTGTGAGATGCTCTGCCCAGGGGGAGGAGCCAAGCATTCCCACCTGGGTGTAATCTGGGGTTTGGTACAGCACAAGCAGCCCTTACCTACTGGATTCCCAGAGGACAAGAGTTACCACTGGACCTTCAGGTGAAGACCAGACCCTTCTACAGGGTCACCACTTCAACAGGATCGCTTCATCTGGACTGCTACCACCACCCTGACTAACAGGGTGTCAGGTTGTATCCTGACTCTGTCATTGCTCTTGTACAATTCACTTATTTAATTTTCCTATTAAATTATAATTCTGACTTGAGATCTCCCATTGGTTTGTTTTCTAACTAGTACGGGGCCTCAAGGCAGGCTACTCACAGTACGCCCTGCATGTGGTTTTCAGGTGTTCAAGGGTGATTATGATAAGCAGACATAATGATGAGAACAGAAAGTACTGCCAGGTATCTTATCAGATATTATATATACATATATTATTCTAACTTATCACAGAGTATTCTGAGTTGGAAGGGAACCCTCAAGGATCACTGAGTCCAACTCTGAAGTAAATGTCCCGTAAAGGGATCGAATCCATGGCCTTGGCATTATTAACACCATGTTCTCACCAACTGAGCTAATCTGAAAAGCCTTTAATAGACTATTTAAAATCCCTTGGATTTGGGATACCAGAGCACAAGGCAATTGTGTGAGAAAAATCGTTTCGTTTATACCATGTTTCTGGAAAGGTGAAGTACATAGAGGAAGCCCTGCTGTAAAACGCTGGTGACTTGAGAAATCAGTAGCTTCTTGTGTTTTCATGTCAGGTGTTTTTGCTTGATTGTATGATCAACTACTGTCTGCTTTGCAATGCATTCAGCATTATGTACTATGGCACTAGAAATGACAGTGCAGTTATTTGTCATGAGAATTTGAATCAGAAGGAAACAATTTTGCAGTCTTCAGTGTGAACTGTAAATGACAGGCACACAATATTTTTTTCACTCTTTCATTTTGTCATGTTTAAAGTGTCTATTTCTATTTAAAAATTGAGTATATGTTTGTGGAATGAATTAATAATGTTTGAGGAACTAGAGTTTCATGTGCTATATCATATTCATTGTATTAGCAAATTAATCCAAATATTCAACTTCTTTTTAGGAAAGAAAGTTCTCTGACTTGTCTGACAAATATTTAAAGCATCCCAGAAGCCTATGCTGTGCAAAAATAAACAAACCCCAAAAGAACCCAAACAAACCAGAATCGGAAACCAAATCACATTTTCTCTTTTGACTGGAGGCTTTTGTAACTGCTCTGCAGTGCCTCACTGTGCTAATGCACAAGAATTTTGTTTCTGAGCAGAACATAAGACATCAAGGGGCAAGTAATGAGACTACAATATCTTCACAGGGGGTGAAAACGAAAAACCCACTAAAACATTTTGCAAAATATACTTTTTTTTTTGTTCATGTTCATATTTGGAAGGAAGGTGGGATTTAGCACTGGCACACAATGTAAGACTTGTTTAAGTGTTGGGCTGAGTAGGAGCTGTTAGATATTGTTCTAACTTTTCTTAAACACATGAAATGTAATAAGTATTTAGCAGGGAAGGAGATTTTAATTCAGTGTTGTCTTTACCATGAAAATGGATAGGAATAAGTTCTGAACCAGGTTAAGCAGGGAAGTAAACAGCTCGGTTACTATTTGTGTCTGCAGTTTCTGAAGTTTCATACTGATGATACTTTTATTCTGTCCCTCAGTCCTGACTTTTGATTAAGACCTTCTGTGAAAATAATAGTAATGCTGATAAAGAGTGTGTTCCTAAATGTTTGTTGCAGTTTTTTACCTATGTTTTTATAATCCCTGCCTATGAAGTTGCTTCTGCTATTTTTTCCTTTGGTGTCCTTCATGAGGGCTCATAACTTTAGAATTTGTTGTAAAATCTTCTGAGTGTAGTTATCATCTTGGGTCCAGCATGGATGACGCGTGTGCTGGTGCCAAGCCCAGCAGTGACACGTGCTGGAAGGAGAAGTGTGCTGTGTCTGTGCTGTAGTCTTCAACGGCAATTTTTATGGCTGTCCCTGAGCTTGCAGAGAATTAAAATGTCCACAGCTTTCAGGCACACCCTGTGTAGAAACTTGAACTGTAACTTTAGGCTAATATATTAATTATCCTTGTTTCTTATGCTGTTCACAGTGGTTCTATTAATTTTTGGGATGCTTTTGTTACTACAGAACAGCTCCAGTAAACCCTTTTCTTATTGGCCTCTTTAAGTAGCTGACAAAACAAGTAAGCCCAGCTGAAATAGTTCTGTATAAATAAATCTAACAGCTACTGAAACATTAGTTCTGATTTGATAAAAGAAAGAACTGTAGAATAAACGCAGACTGTTATTTTTAAGATATAGTTACAGTGAGGCAGGAGCTAAAATCAGTTATATCACAGAATGATATTGAGGAATAGAAGCTGATTAAAAGGAAACAAAATATGACTGATAATTCATATTGACAAGAGGTTTCAAGGGATCTATCACAGTGTTCTGAGTGAAGCACATAGTATTTAAATATCGCTATGAGAATAGATTACTGTATTACATCAACAGTTTCTAAAGGTCTGAGTGACAATGAAATTGAGATGTAAGGCAAAACAAAATGTCAGGTTCAACTTAAAAAGTTGAAGGAGCAACTACAGCACCCCTGAGAAGCAGGTGGTTCAGTGTCAAATGAATAACCTAACTAGTGGAAAACAAACAGGGGGAAAACTACCTAGAAAGTAACAGATTTCATCCTGCATCAGAGGGTTTTTCTATGTATTGCTCTGTGCTCTTCCAGTGTCCCCCCACATCCAGTTTACTTGACCACCCCTCATAGAGAATTTATTTTCCATTGATTGTATCATCTTGATAGGGGAATAAGAAGTGATCTCTGCAATGCCAGTTGTCACCGGGCTTGTCTGGATGTTCCTTCGAGAGCAGAGAATTGCGCATAGCACTCAAAATGCTATCTGCTCCCAAAGGGAGTGGAGGGTGTCCTGTTGTGCATCGTAGTCAAATGCTAAATAAAATAATATGGAGATTTAATGTGAAGAATGAAAAAAATTGCTCTGAAATGCTTTTTAAACAAAATATTTTTGTTTCTCCCTGTAGAGTTTATTATCAGCCAAAGTATTTCAAAGAGAGATTTTTCTACTAGATTGCCTATGAAGGATAAAAGATTTTTCTAACTGGCTTAGGAAAATAGTTGCAAAAGATTTCATTATATAACCCAAATAGCTGGTTTCATTGTATTTCCAAAGAGTGCCAGGTAGTTTGACCCTCACTGGAGCACACTAAATCCCTTCAAACTGATAAGTAGGAGAGTCCGAGTGATGCCTAAACCCTCAGTATTTCATAACTCAACCAAAAAGATGCAAATCTCTCTGAAACCACCACTCCACATGTGGGTTTTCCTCTGGAGTTCAAATACCAGCGTGGATGTAAAGTATCTATAGCTTCCTGTTGGCAAGACGCAATATGATCTCTGTTTTCCTGGACTTGTGCCTGCCCAAGTCACAGCACCTAGGAGAAGGAATTAAAATGGCTTTGAGGAGACCAAGAAATACTCTATCACCAGGTGGTTATGGAAGTGTGATCCTCTTCAAGCTGACACTCCTTCCAGTTGTCAATTTCACATCTGAACAGGGTACTCTGTTCATTTTCTTTTCTTGCACAAAGCTCTTTGAACATATATTTAAGATTGCATCAGGATATTTTTTAGCACTGGCTGCTCTCTTTTTTATTTATTTCACAAATCCCTTTTGATTTCATTTCTCTTTCCCCTTCCATAATTGCATATCTTTTATCACACAAGGTATGAGAGTAAATTCTCACATCTTCAGCTGTGTGCTGGTATTTTTCTAGAGGAAAGTATCAGAGAACTCTGGTAACATATGATCCTGAAAATAAATTTTTGTGGCTGTGTTGAGTTTTGAGGCTAGGCTGGATGAATGGGCGTAAATGTGGTTTGCAGCATAAATGTGTCCAACTGGGCCAAGCTTTACAGCACGGTATGAAATGGGATTAACAAAGCACATCACTGTGATTGGTACTTACTCTTTAGTACTGTTGCTAACTTGTTGCTATTTCCTTGGTAGTATTTGGAAGGAAACAAGACTCTCAGCCAGCAAGTATGTCCCTATCTCAGTGCTGCTTGCTGAGAGCACTATAAGAATATCTGCAGATATAAGAAATAAGGTCCTGAGGCTTTCATGCAGTATTTGATCCATAGTATCGACAGGAAACTTAAAAAAAAATAAACATTGTCATAGAAATTAGCTACTGTCAGGAAAATATCGATAACCTTAGAGAAAATTGGAATCTGTAGTTTTTTCTTTTCCTTGTAAATGTACTTGAGTAGTGGCTTGAAATTAATAATAATTTCATTATATTAAGTGTGTTAATATACCTTTCAAGTTGGCAATACATGACACTATATACTAAATATATAGGATACAAATGTAATTTTTAACTTTGTTTTCCTTTAATAGAATAGAGTTACATGATTAGAGATATAACATTTTCAAGAAAATTATCTGCAGGTGATTAATTTTGCTACCAGAGCAATCTCTTGTTCCTATTGGAGTTCACCTAATGGGAGCAGCTTTTATAATGGATTAGGTGACCAGCTGAGTTAATTCTGTGGCTTTACATGTTCGCAGTATCACAAATCAGATTAAGAAGTGAAAGTATTAAATATTGTATCTGTAAAACCATTGCAAGGTTTATTAAGATCATAAATAAAAATTCAAAAGAAGTTATAGGTTCAGAAGATGAAACTTTTAATTTTGGCTTATTCTCTTTGAAAACAATGGCTTTTGAAACAAAGTATTGAGCCATAAGGTTTTCAAAAGCTGTTCATATTTGCTCTTGAACAATATTCTGAACACCAGAAATGTCTAAATGCTGCTCCAAAATGCCTTAAATTTATAAAGTCTTGTAATGTGTTTATGAAGACAGCTTACCTGCATTGATTTGTTGAATATTCAGCATCAGAAAATCCTTTGCCATTTTGTTTAGCCTGCATAATAATGACTTTTGCTTGCCTGGTATGAGCTTTGAAGTAATTATAAAAGGATAAACCTTTATTGGTAATCTATATCTTTGGCAGAGTCCTGTTGATTTTAACTGAAAAACAATGACAAAAAGGATATTAGCTTCAGTGAACCAAACATTTGCAATTAAATCGGAGGATTGAGGAAAGGCTTAACACTAATGAGGTGAATAGTATGGATTACAGGATCTACATTTTGTCCAATTAACTTCAGAATCTTTGTATTTGGACAAAATAATGCTTAGAGTAGATAATGGCTAATAATTGTCAATCTTATGTGAAATACTGTTTTGACAGAATGCATCCATGGAATGTTCATTCGAGTTATTGGATAAATTAGGATTTCGCTGTCTGTCCTGCAGCCTAGACCTGTGAGAAGCCTTTATACTGACACACGGAGGGGCGGCTGCAGTTCAGTTACATGTAACGAGGATGCAAAAATCTCATTTTTAAATGGTCATTTTTAACTCTGGTGGTACAAGGCATGCAAGAAGCAGTGATACTTTTCTCTGGTCCTTTATTTGTTGGACACGAATTTGCTGCATGAAGAGATTGACCTCTTAATTTGCGTCTAACAGTAACAGCCATACGAGAAAACGATTCGTGACAAACTCTTTGCTCCTCGATAGATTACTCCTTAGAGATGCTGATTCTTTTTCCTTCCTTCATCTTCTGTGCAAAATATTGTCGGGGTTTTTTTTTTTTCTGTTCATCTGTTTTGTTTTCTAAAGGGGTAAATTCTTGCAAGGTTCAATGTTCTTTTTAGTAATTCAATCTTCTCAAAGCATTAATTTTTATGTGAACAATAACATATATATGCAAGAGGAAACTCACGCAGTAGCTAAACTTTGTGAAGGCAGAATCTGTTGTTGAAGCCACATGCATTTTCCTCTGAAAACCCTGAAATTTTGCACATATGATCTCCTAAAATGCCATATGACTGAAATCAGGGAGTGGTTACAAAGAAGCTGAAGAAATGTAGGTAACTGGAATCTTAACCATGGAAAACATTGTTTCCAGACCTCCTGATAGTTATTGTAGACTTGAATAATTTGCCAATTTTTGTTCTCACTTGAGATGTTTTTAGACATCTCTTAAGGGTAGACTTAATTGAATTTGCATATATGCTGATGGTAGTACTATGATATGGCGTTTCTCTTGCTATCTTGAGAATTCTAATATAAATGAGTATTTTTTTTTCAGTTGTAAAACCAATGTCCAAGAGAATTATTGTTTAAACAAACCTTTCCTAAATAGTAATAATGATACTAAAAAGGAAAAAGCCCCACACTTTGCTCAATATCTGGAAGATGACTGAATATTCTAAAATGATAATAATAAAAGAATTATGCATAGATTTAAATTAGGCAGAATCATAGTGATACAGAGGCAACTTCACCCAGTACTACTTTCTTTGAAGAACTCACCTAGTCTGCCCAAGATATGAAAGGAAATTTTGGATACTGTTCTATCCAGTGGAAATGCCTAACTATTTTATATATAATAGAATAACAATTAACAATTAAATAGACTGAAAGTTACTTTAGGGGGTTTGGATTGTGGATTTTTCATTTTTTAGGGGAGGGTGTGTGTTAAAATTTCATGCCTAAGATTGATTTTGTTAATAGAAATTGACTTTCTTAGATTGCAAATGTTTGCCTGAAGGAAGCTGGATTTGTTTTCAGCTACACGCAGAATATAACAATGAAAACATAATCAAGAGTTAATGAATGTTCAACATATTAAAGAGATCAAAGAATAGTGTGGTGAAATGAATTTTTCGGATAATATTTTTTTCTGTTTTCTTGGCTGATTACTTGTGAAGGTAGTTAACACACAAAGGATGAACCATTGCATAATTAATTTATAATTGTAATACCGCATCTACTCTAAACAAAACTGTAAAATTAGAATATTAATATATGCAGTAGTGATTATGTCAAATTCTTTTTTGCCCAAACCATGTAATTATTTAATGCACTATTTAGCTGTGACTAACTCTATGAAAAGGAAAAAGAATATCTGAGTGATTTAAAGTGTTTATAAATACTTGTCTGTGATTTATTTTTTTTTGTAATTGTATTAAGTATTTTAGGAACCCTGCTTAGGTCTTGGTGAACTCCTTATTATTTATTTCATATCATCTCAATGTTAGCATGCCATGAGAGTTAAAAAAAAAGGAAAAAAAGGAAAAAGTAGTGGAATTTTATATTTTTCAGATTTTTATACTCAATTTTTATTTACTGCACTTTAAATTTCCCTGTGAATTACTGTTAATTATTTCTATAAAGACAAACCAAAATGAAACCAAGAAGACAATTCATAATTTTTTGTCGAGTGTAGCTCTGGATAGAAAGGATTGTGTGGAGTTAGAGGAGGCATCTGTTCTTGCAGATTACAACAAATCACTTAGAATTGTAGGAAGTTAAAACAATTTCATGAAGAGTAAATTTGCAAAGGCATCTATGCAATGTGTCATCTGCTGTTTCATGTTCAGAAAAAAGTGGAACAATATCCAAATTTGTGATGACAAAGCTTGAAAGGACAGGGAAAGAAGGTCTTTTTAAATTTTTTTTTTTTAGTTTTTTTGGTGGATTGTCAAACCACATTTTCCCATCACCTGGTTTCTTCCTCAACACGGTGCAGAAAGGTTTGCCGAGGTGCCCTGTTTGCTCCCTTGTGTGAGTTCTGTGGTCAGCACCCCACAGAGGGTTGGCAGGGGAGTGTCCTGTGCCCATGTGCCGGTGTCACCCAAGCCCTCCTGAGTGTGTTCCTCAGCTCAGCATCGTGTGGGATTGTGAGGTAAGGCCAAAGGCATGAATTCACACACAGAAGGAAGCCTGGGATGCAGTTTGAGGAAGACCTTCAGGATCATACGGGTTTGGCTCTTCCTCTTGTCTCCTCGCAAGACCTGGAGGGTTTTGTTTTTCTTAACCTTAAAATGCATGGAAGAAATCCTCTGTGTCTGGATAGGGACTGGAATAAATGTGCCCAGCAGAAGCTGCAGCGTTCTGCAGAGCTCTGCTATTCAGGGACACAATCGAGACTTCCTTGCAATAGCTGAAAACTGTTCTAATTATCCAGCATAAACAGAGCTAATTTAATAATTTCAACAAATCAAAAGGATTTTATGTTAAAAATTGTCAGTGGCTTAATGAAGCACAATAATGATCACAACTTCTCAATTAATTTAAACTTTTTTAGTTTTACATACACATCTTAGGTAAGCTGCAGCAGTCCTGGGCTGGTATGTTTTAGTGGTGCTTTTAACAGTTGTCTCAAAACTTGTGCTAAAAGCACCAAATAGTCCTGATATTGTTAAAGAAACAAATTTAAATCTATACAAATGTTAAGCCAAACAAGACCATTGTGCTTAGGCAGAACATTTTGAACCGCTCCATCTCTGCAAAGTACACTTTAGTGGCTGCTATTTTCACTGTAAATAATGTCTCAACTTTTAAACTTGCAAACACTTGTTTTGCCAGGGGGTTTCTGTTATGTTCTTCAGGACCCAATTAACCTGACCAAGGTACCCTGAAAGAGGACTCCCAAACTGCTAAGCAAAATTTGAATTAATTGTTAAGACCTGTCTAATTAGATAGCATCACTTCTATTTTGACTTCTCTTTTCAAATGTTTGCACTGTAAATGCTCTAAATTGCTCTCTATACATTCCATCATAAATATTCAGATAATCTTTTGACGCCTATTGCTAATTTATTCTCTTCAACATGATTGCAAAGTGCTGAAATATTTTCTTTATCCTGGTCGAAGACGAAACAAAAGATAACAGAACCTTTTTCAAGAAGGTGTGAAGGAAAAGACTCTGAGGATTTTAAACACCATCTAATTAATTCTAGTGCCTATAATGTTGCAAAATTTCCTTTAGCAAATTAGGTTGTGTTTTTGATGTGTAAATACGATGATGCATACAAATTATATCCAATCGTAATTAATTACTCTGGGAAGTTCTTAAAATTTCAATATTAAATTATGAAATACCTCAGAGAATAAGGGAAAATTTGCCATGCTTTTGGCTATAGCTCTGGTCTTGTGAGCTTCATTAAAACTATTGTTCAATGTCTACAATGATCATAAATGTGAATGCCAATGCAAATTATATCCTTTTATTGTGGAAAGGAGACTGTTCTTGTAGTCAATAGCTTGAAAGCTGGTTAATCTACACCTTCCCACCCGTGGGAGAAGGATGAGACATCATTGTCCAGCTGAGGCTTTTTATGCTGATGAGCTGAAGAAAGTAATCAGAGGACCATCAAAGTTCAAGAGCTTTGCTGTGATCCAGAAACAGTCCAGGAAAATTCAGACTTGGAAACAAATGTACTGAACCCAGTGAAATGAGGGAGTTTAATCAATTCCCATTTACTGGTGACCTCTCTGCTGTGAGGTATATCTCTGGATCCTGGTCTTTCCGTGCTTAAGCAGCATTTTCATTTGCTCAGGATTTTGAGGAGCATCAAGCTGCGGTTCCCCCTGAATATATGGGATAACTTATACAAATAGATAGATATTTGCACATCTAAATATAAACATACTACACATGTATATTGGTGTCAGGGAGCTGGAGATTGTTGTGATGGGAGTTTCAGAGAACTGAAAAATCATGCCAGTTTTAAATTTGTTCAAAATCTTTCTAGTAGTCGCTTCTTCATATAAAAAGATGTAAACAGATTCATTTCTTCCTTTTAATTTTAATATTGATATATACGACAGGACATAAGCCAGCAAGATTCAGACAATAAAATGAAGTGATTCTAGAGAGAAAAATTAACCAAATGAGGAATATTGTTCTTGGGTATGATCAAAGTGGGAATATATAACTGAGAAGGCAGTGGCATCTTCCTAACATTTACCAAGTGCTGCAGTGAACCTAAATCATTATTAAAAGGATTCCCACCCACATTTGTAGGAACTTTTGAAGGCTTTAGTTTGTAAGCGCAGGATGTGTCAGAGGCAGAGATATCCTCTTTGGTTTTCTCTCTCCAAAGTGGAAATTACTTCCTCAAACACTCTTAGCAAAGCGAGGTAAATTCATAGACCACCTTTTGAAGAAAAGGGGGGGGTAGTAGTTCTAATATTCTAAAAGCAGTAGTTCTAATATTCAGGTTAGCATTCTAGCGTATTATAAATGTATATGCACAGTTCTGGAATTTAATTTAATTATGCAAGCTCACAAAGTTTTCTTATTCTTTCATGAAGTTGAGGATAAAGATTTTGGTATTCAATGTTTTTAAAGCACAAAAATATATTTGTTGTTGATGGTGCTCTATTTGCTCTCGAACAGTTGCTTCTGCTCCCTGAAAGGGCACAGAATGGCTCCTTTAACAATTAAAAACTCATTTACTGAACCCTATCCCAAATGTCTGATTTCTGTAACATTAAGTAGAAGAGGCACTTCATTCTACCTTAGATTTTGCAATACAGCTCTTTTTTTTTTTTTTTTTTAAGCACAAGAAAACTTTGGTTTCTTTATTAACTTTTTAAATCTGATTTTGTCCTTATTCATTGTTTGTATCTCAAGGTTTTTCACTTTGATATTTGAAGTGCTGGTTCAGTTTTCATAAAAGTCAAGTGGAAATATGACCTGAACTTCAAGAGGGCTGAGAGTCAACTCTTAAACAAGTAAAGCATTAAGCAAATGTGTATTTAAAATGCCATACAAATTCCATCTGTTTTCTCTCGCAATTGTGAAGATATTTTTCCCTGTGGGTAAATATTTTTTTATATAGCATTAATTTAAGCCAATTAAAATACAATTTGAGTGTTCTAGCAGACTTAAAGTAAGAATTTATATTTCCTTATCAAACTAAAGCCTGAGAGGTCACCTCGACACTCAGGATTTCTTTTTTATTTTTTTTCTAACTGCAGTTTTATTTAGTCATGTCTGCACATGTACCTAAAATTTTGTAATAATGTGCATGTGTTCTTTCAAGGTTAATTTTTATTTTGCTGCCTCAGCCTATCAGATCTATCCAAAACATTTTTCCAGCACTCAGAACAGCTCTTCAGATCGCCATGACCCTGAAAAGCTCTTTTTGATGTATAACAGGTTCTGTAAGTATTTGAGGGGTTTCTTGGTATTTAAAAAAAAGCATTATCCATGTATGCTTCTCCATTGTGCATGTGTCTGAGCTAGGCCAGAGATCAGTGGACTTTATCTGGAGTAAGATTGTGGTGCAGTTATGTGCCTCTGTCATTTCTGTAGGGCTTCAACATCCATTTTTGATGGAGTACGAAGACTAGCAGGTGAATGATTTCCAGATACGTAGTTTACTTAGGTTTGGGGAAAAAACATATGGTAGGGGTTGCCCTGGAGCCTTCCCTGATGAATAATTGTGATTCTCACTATTTTTAGGACTGGTTTCACAGGGTGAGTTTGATTGTCACGTTGTCAGGTCCTGCATATTTTATAGCTGCTGAGGGGGAGAAAAATGAGAAAATACTTGCTGACTTCAAGAAGCCTCAGTGTGGTCCTTGGCTAATTTTGCAGTTCTAAATACTGTGGTCAGTCAGGGTGGAAATGCGGATTGACTGCCTGCTCCATGTTTGCGCAACCGTAAATTTGCACGAGAGAGACTTTGGTACGTCCGTCCCAAGAATGCACAATACAGCGCCCCTGAACCCAGGCACTGGGCACAGGAGTGTCTGAAGATTCACACTTATGGGCATAGAAATGCAGGGGGTCTGTCATGGACCCTACTTCCATGTTCATGTCACCCTCCAGCTCTGATATCAAACCAATTCTCTGATGGTCAGAAACTGCTTCTGTTATAGCTGAAACTCCTATGCCCGTGACCAACACTGAGCAGATCTAAGAGCTGGACGGCTGAAGCTTCATACTGAAGGTTACTGTCTTTATAATGCTGCTGGGCATTTGAAATACTAGGGGCTGTAGGAATGATTTCAGTGATTATATTTCCTTCCCTTATTTTTATTTTCAGTTTAGTGCTTAGGCTCCTTCTCATAGTTTCCTTCCCACTGCACTTCTCATGCCTATCACACTCTTGGTTGTTAAATGAGTAGCTTTGATTGCCACCAGTCAGTAATTAGCACAAGTGTAGTTATAAACAAATTGGAGTTTTTTTTTCTGAAGTATCTTTACAAGTGATAAAACTAAAATCTCTCTAACACCTAGGTTACAATCAAGAGAAACCATTTTAATGACAAGTAAATTTCCTTTCCCTGTTAATAAAATATCTTCCATTACAAAACAGTGAATCAACAGCCACATCTTGAAGATATGACCACATTGTGAAGGGTGAAGATTTGCAGTGATAGTTGACAGTAAAATTAGAACAAGATTTTTTTCTGGCACTTGTTGACCTCTATTTATTTGCCCTACTGGGACATGCTCCTTATGCTTTCTAGCAGCCAATATCTGAAACAGCTCAGACTGTAGAAAATCTCATTGATTGACTCTCTAAGGAAGCAGTGATCAGATCAATTTTGTGGTTGGGGTTGTGTTTTCTGGGTGGGTCTGTGCTGGCATTTCAGCTCACACCTAGTACTGCTCTTCTGCAGTGGATTTCTTGACTGTTCCCCACTCTCTTCATTTGGTTCCCGCTGTAGAACCCTGGAGCGTTCTGAAAGGGATTTCTTCCCAGTGACATTAGCCCAGAAGGTGAGAGCAGGGATGTGCCAGCAGTGGCAGTTCCTGTCAGCAGCAGATCTGCCTGAGGTGTTGTTGTGTGGACTCTGGTTGCTCAGAAGCAATAATCTCAATCTCCAGATCAGCTCCCATTACACAGCACTGCTTGGCAATGCAGACATGACTGCTCCATGAAGTTCTATTTTTTTTTTTAAACTGTTGTCAGCTGCAAATGAAGATAGACTGCAAGTCAGTTGTGCTATCATGTCAGTGAAGATAGCTATGAAATAAAGGCTTCTTGGGGGAAGGAAAAACCCTGACTGTTACTATGACAGACCTTCATCTTTTCACTTATGTTAAGTATTTTCTCTGTTGGAAATTGCATGGATATTTGTATGCATCACATGATGCATTCTCCATGTAGCTGTGTGGCTTCATTTGTAGTCTCTCCCACCTCATGAATGGTATGTACACACCACGTGAAATGGGACATAGCGGTAACTAATGGGCATTTTTATAGAATAGCAGAATAAATAGGCACATAAAACTTTGCAGTGGTTACTGCTGCCTTTCAGCTGTAGTGACTCACTGGGGTGCACTTCCAAAGAGAGATGTGGGATCCAGAAGTAAGCACACAAAATATTTCTATGTTTGTGAAATTGCTGAGGCTTTGTTGTGTTGTTTTGGTGTGAGGTTTATTTTTCATTTGTTTTTGTACTTTGTTTGTTTGTTTGTTTGGGATTTTTTGTTCAGTTTTGTTTAGTTTTTTTGTTTTGGAATGCTTTGTAACTTGCTTCATTGTGAAAGTTCCTTTTTCTTCTCCAGAAAAAACAATATTCTTAATTTACAGACTCTTATTTTCCACCTCATTTCAAGATCTTAGGTTTTCAATGCTCTTCTTTCTAAGTCTCGTATTTAACAAGTTGCTGTAGCTAAACAAACAAACAAAAAATCTCAGAGCCCAGTGTTTGGCGAAAATTTTTAACGTAGTGAGAGTTGTAGACAAAAAAGCTGCATTTTCTATTTTTGCAGATTAAATACTCAATACCTGCATTACCTCATTTTGCAAAGAAAGGGGTATTACTAAGCACATTTTCCTTTGATTCTAGTCCAAGAATGATTAAGAAGGAAAAGTTATTAACAAGAAATACAATGCACAATGGTGAAAAATATTTGCTTAAGAAATTCTGTATCCCAAAATGTCATTATTGTCACTGGAAATGAGAATGACTCTTTGGATAAAACCTGCTGCTGTGCTCTGGGCATGTCCTACATGCTGCATCTACAGAACCACCTGAAGACATTTACACAGATAGCTTGATCAGAGAATGGATTGTGGTGGAAAAAATGAATATAAAAATCACTGCAGAAATCACTTGGTGTGAAAGTGCTAACTACTTCTGGGTGCACCGTAGGAAAGACATTTTCCATGCTTTTAAGTGCATGATAGCAAAAATGTAATTTCAAGGCAGTTCTGCTCTTTATTGTGGCTGTCGCATAATCCAGTTAAATATTTGAGGGTCTTTGTGCTATTATATATCTATGTTAATCCCTGCTGCTATTTTTTTAATTTAAAAAAAAAAAAATTTGGTTTGCCATTTCAAGATTGTTCTCTGGCTAGTCATGCTACTGCTTCTAGAACAAAATTTCCTGTATAGTTTTGAGGAGATTTTGTTTCACTGGAAACAAGCGGGAAGTGCTGGCTTGTACTTGCATTCTTTGGGCAACAGCTCCATTCAAAGAGGAATGGGGTACCACAGAAAAACAATAAGTGCAAGCTGTATTTTAAAACGCCAGGACACTGAAAAAAAAAAGTGTGAAAGGTCTGTGAATGTATTCCAAGTAAAAGCTACATAAGAACTGATTTACTTCTAATAAATTCTATACCTTAGGCTCAGAAGAAGGAAAAGTTAGAGTGGGACTGTAGAAGGAACACGTTAAAATTGTATGTACTATGATGACTGGTATTTTTCGGGAGGAAAAGAAAGTCGCGCTTAAATAGGATTGAGAGATGAAAGAAAAAAAATATTTGTAAATTGAATGTGTAGAGCTCTTTGTATTTTTGCTTCATTCACTGTCAGTTATGCTCACTTGTGAGGGCCGTATTACGCTGATAACACTTGAACAATACTGCTGTTGCTACAAATAACTGTTTGCAACACAACAGCACCGACACTGTGCTTGACCTGCACAAGCTGACTCTGTGCTGCTTGCTCCAAAGCCACCCACAAATAGGGAGATAGGCCTGCAAGCAGAAGCTGAGGTGATGAAGATGTAGCTGGGTGTTGAGAGAAAAACAGTCTCCTGATATGGAGGCATTTTAGGTGATCATTGTGTAGCAAATGCAACAAGTGAATAGGGCTCATGCAGTGGTGTTCATGCAGGATTGTACATGGTTTCTCACTTTTAAGAAGGAATTATTATTTTTTTGGTTTAGAAACTTTGAATTTTTTTGCTAAATTATTTTTTTTAAAGAGTCAGAGATTAACATTTAATAATGATACTTTTGTTTTGTACAAGTACAGCCAAATACATCTGGCTGTACTTATTGTGGTTTACTTATTAGGGACCTTCAATGTTGGTTTTTGTAATTTATTTATTTTGAATGATGTGGACTAGAAGAAAGTGTTCCTTACTTGGTACCAGCGTAGCTCATGATGTCTCATCTCTAATCTGTTTACTTTCTCAAGCCTGATGTGAAATTCTGGAGTTTGATGTTGACATTCCCTTGAAAGTATTTAACAGCATTCAAAAAAGAACCTAGCTATCCATAACTCACAAATTTAATTTTAAGAACAGATCTTGGGTTTTTTTTGGCCTACATGCTTTTTCTTGTAATTGCTCATTGTAATGAAGCATTGTACTTAGCATCACGCTAAGATGGCTTCATTTCTTTCAGTGCTAAAAGATTAGCTTCATGGAAGTTGTTATTGTTGGTTGTCCTTTGTTTACAGTTTTTAGACTAACGACTACTTGAATATCAGGAGTTTTCCTTAGGTGAGTTGATGACAGACGGGAGAAAGTTGCAGAGTTCTAGTGAAGTGCCAATTATAAACATAATTTTATTTCTTAATAATGACAATATCAAATTGTTCCAGAGTTTCCCTTCTGTTCAGTCATTATTTCTCAACATTGTTTTGAATTCAGACAAATAAATGTACTCAAAATTTTTCAGGTAAAAACAACAGTAAACACTTCATGGGACCAAGCTGCTGCCCAGAGGAGACTTTTAATTTAGTCAAGGATGGGGCAGTTTGAATCAGTGTGGTTTAGTGACAAAGGAATCCGGCTAGGGAACAGCTGTGCAGATGTAGCACTGCGTGATAAGTGCATGGTTGTCTCACACACGTTTTGTGGTGGTGCCTGCCGTCTGAAGAAAGCTCTGTTGGCTGGTGATGAAGCCTTCCATGATTTAGCAGGAGCCAGGATGGATTCCTTCCCCGTTGTCACCTCAGCAGAGGTGTGTCTGCCCTGCACGTGGTTGCCCGTGCCACGAGAGCTGCTGAAGTGGCACAGGAGGCCTCACGGACCAGCTTTGCCCTCAGCAACCTCCCCCGCGTCCCCTGTCCGAACTCACCGGCCCAGCCCCAGCCCCAGGCCCGGGCACTGCCCAGGCGGTGCTGCAGGTGCCCGTCTCCTGCAGCCTGGTGCAGGAGCTGTGGCGGGTTCTGTGCCATCCCCTGGAGAGGGCAGCAGCCAGGCAGGGCTGGCAGGAGCACCTGGCAATCGCCGTGCCCGGGGGAGTGTCCCTGCAGTGGGAAGCGAGCCAGGAGCCCGAGGGGCAGAGGGGCTGGGCGTTCATCCCCTGTGTGAGGCCCTTCCCTGGGCAGCTGCCTGCTTGTGCGGAGTCTGCTCCCCCCAGAAGCAATTATATAACTCTCCCCTCACCTCCCATACACATCTTGCCGGGTCTGATTGCGTGGTTGGTTTTTTTTTTTTTTTTTTTTTTTTTTATTTGTGCTTTTTGTTTTTGTTTTCTTTCTCTAAGGTACCATTTGCACCCCTGGATAATTATAGGACCTGGATAGCTACCACCAAAGGGTATAACTCAATTTAAAGAAAAAATATGTTCAGGCTCCTACGTTGCAGATGGTCATGCTGGGCTTCTGAAGGCCTCTGCTGGCATTATGTGGGCTATTCTAGAATGGGAGCCAAACATTGTTACTGATTTGAGACCTAAATGATTATTTAAATTTAGACTGAGGAAGAGATTAATTTCCTTTAAAGTATGCTGTCAGAATTAATGCAGGTTCATTCTTTTCTCTGGTGTGCCTTCTTGTTGGAAGAGACCATCTGTTTGTCTAGGGAAGCCATAAAGTAATATTCGATGTGAGATTTGCACTGAAACCCTGACATCTAGCAACTGCAGTTATGAAAATTATCTAAATGTGCCTAATTCATTTATATTTTAATTCCAATCCATCAATGTCAGATAAAATAAGTTATTTTTTCTTCTATTCCTGGGTGGCACCTATAATAGCTTAATGTTCTTTGGATAGTAGAATGGTAAATTTTGAAGTCTTGCTGCTAGCCAGGGGCTTTTGACAAGGGCTGCCCAGATGAAAGCTTTTTTTTAGAAATTATTAAACTTCTTTATAGTTCTGTAGTTAATGATTATGTTTCATTTCTTTAAAATGATTTGCCTATCACAGCTGTTGGAAGCCATATGTGAAGAGAATATGAATTAATGATAAAGCAGGTAAAAAGTTCTGGATGTCAGGACAGTGATGAGACTTGAGAAGAAACAGATTCTGTTGGCTAATCTGATTGAGACAGTTTCCTTTTTGTGTTGCAAAATTGGAAAAATACATGGCAAATTAACAAAGCAGTTGTGTGCTGTTCCGGGTCTTCTAATTTGACTCATCCCATTAAATTGGTGATTGCAGTGTTCTTTCAAAAAGTATTTACCTTATTTCTTTCTTTGCAAAGATTGACTACCAACCTTTAGAAATATGTGGCTCAGATACATGGGTTTATATGGCACCCCTAGACTTTTATCTTAAGCACTTAAGGATTTATATAATGAAAGCTTTCTATGACTTTCAGAAAAGATATCTTTGCTAGTGTCAGGGGAGGATGATCCAACTTGTGTCTTTTTAACA
This sequence comes from Lycocorax pyrrhopterus obiensis, assembly GCA_014706295.1. Lineage (NCBI taxonomy): Eukaryota > Metazoa > Chordata > Aves > Passeriformes > Paradisaeidae > Lycocorax > Lycocorax pyrrhopterus. The sequence goes on along the minus strand of JACSVZ010000013.1, from coordinate 20,654,381 downwards.
GGAGCCAAATATCGGAAAACAGTGTCCTTTGCGTCTTCCTAAGATTAATAACCGGACAAGTCATGACATCATACTGTTTTCCACAGGAGTTTGTATGATGATTTCTTTTAAATAAACTTCATTTCAGGCTGCTATTCCACTAACTTCTGTGGTTTCACATTTTTAACTGCTCGGTTAGGTGTGGCATTCCTAGACCCATTGGCCATGTGAGTCTGTTGGCCCTGCCAAACAGCAACAGGAACATGTGCTCATAGACTGTGGCCTGGAATGAGACATCGGGGTTTGAAGCCAGCTCTTTAGAAATAACAGTCTGCAGAGCTTACCTACCCCTTGAAGTAGTATCTCCATATCTTCAAACTGATTTTGCCTTGAATACACCAAAGAATATTGTGTGTGTTTCTTCATAGCCTCCCAGCGAAAAAGTGACAAAAATACATAAAGCCCATAGTCCGTTTATTATTAAAGTTCATCTTTTATGTGTTTTTTCATGTAACAAAGTGAAAATTGACCCTTTTGTTGCCACATAAATGGCACTTACAATTAACTATTTCTGGAATATAACCCTTCTTAAAGGTCCCATTTGAAGTCCAGTTATTTTTACTAATCAAGGCTTGCTTCTTTAAAAGGTCATTGATGTTATTATCAGCCGAAACATGTATGAAACTGTGGGATAAGTGGGATTTGCAAACTGCTTGAGCATACATGAAACAACCCAGCCATTTTGGGCTAAGCTGGGTTTTGATTTAGGCCTTCAGCAGTTCGCAAGGAGTCACGAATAAACAGGCGTGAAGTAATAAACAGGGAAGAATTCTGCCTTTTTTCATGTCTGCTTTTGATCTGCTGTTGACAGAACAGAGGCATGTATTGTAACTATATCCTCTTTTCGACAGAAGATGAAAATATGACAGCTACATCACAGATTAATTCAGAACTTTTAATCAGTGAAATATTTTTGTTTCTATTGCTTCAGACTCAGGTGTTTTCTTCATAATGCCAGGGGCTTTACACAAATTTGTTTTTATAAAATATTCAGTGACAAATCCTCTAATCTGAAAGTTTTATTATTTTTTTTAGTGGACTGTTTATACCATTTCATTAATTTGCACTATGCAAACCCAGAGGTTCTGACTTCTGTTTTACAAGAGAAAAGTGAAGTATATTTTATCTGTTGGTATGCTAAGCTTCTTTTCTTCCCTTGTCTCTTTACTGAAAGTAATACAGCTATTCTTGCTATAAAATATCTTTGTGTTACTGGGGAGCAAGTGTGGCAAGAGGCTTTGTTCTGAGGTTCTGAAAATGAGATTGATTTTCAGTAACTGGCTAATTTGCTATGAGCATACTAAAGCTCTTCAAATAGATATGGTTAACCTAGAAAAGAGAATATGATGAATTCACAGGTTTTCAATTTTAATTTTCTGGCTTTTGTGTGCATGAGAAAGATTTGTTTTCTGTGAATGTAAGCACAGCTGACAGGAAGACTTGAGAGACAGACTTGTAGTTATTGTGTCATGCCACATGGTCTGCTGGTCATCCTGGTCAGTGCAGCTGCCTCCTCTTCTTTCTGTGAAAGTGGAGAGATCTGGTGCTCATTTGGGTCTCCCTCTGAGATGGACTTGGGACTGTGTCAGAACACACAGCTGGTTTGGGTTTAGAAGGATTAAAAGTTGGCTTTGATTTTGTTTGCTGTTCCACCAAGGAATAGCAAAGTTTGTAGTTTCTTGAATATTCTGACAGCCACATCTCAAATGTTTTTCTACACTGTTGTCTTCATGAATGAAAGGAGCTTTTTGTAAAAAAACAAGACAAGTGTTACTCTCCTTTAAGATTGCAAAGAAATTTTACAGTGCCATGGCAGTCTGAAAAACAATACCAGCAGAAATAGTGCTTAATTGTTGAGAGTGTCAGTCTACAGTCAGGTGCTGTTTCCCATCAGCCATCAGCACTTTATTCTATGCTCCCCCGAGTAAAGCCCACCCACTCCTTAAATTCCATTATTCAGTAACATTCATTCTAGCACAAAATACCAAATTCCTCAGAATTTGCCTCTAAAAAAAGTCCACCTAATTCTGTCATCAAATTCGAAAGTGCCTATTGTGTGGTTGAACCTAGAGCTGTGACAAAAACAAAGGTATTGACTGTCCACTGTACATGAGTGGCGCCAAATACATTTTTTGTCATCTATTTCCCTCCTCCTCCTCCTCCTAGTAATAATAATAATAATAATAAAGTCAATCAGCTGTCTATTTATAGTGCTCATTTTTGCAAGTGAAATACTCAATTAAAATTTGTTGGTTAGAAAATTGTTTGGTTTTATGCTTTTAGGTCAGAAAGAAAATATAATCAACCCTTCCAAAAGAAAGTGTCCTATCCATTTCTTGATCTGCTTTTTATGTACTGTTGGCAAAACAAAAGCATGTGAAACAATTATTTCTTCTGTTAAACATCAAAGCATCAGTCTCAGCTATATCATGCATATAAATTGGAGAATAGCTAATTAATCAGTCTCATCTTTTCACTCCCTGAAAAGAAATGCTATTATTCATTCTCTTACCTGCTGCTTGTTTCTACAGTTTCAAGAACCAAACCTCAGAATATGATGGTACAATTTAACTAGGTTTGGGTCTGGGCTGTTTCTGGGTTTTTTTGTGTTTCCTCCCATTTCATTGTATGTTTCTACTGCCTGTGCTCCATATTTTTATAATAAGTTAAGCAATCCAAACTGTAGTGAATTATTATATTATAAAAAGTCAGTAACCTAAGTGGCTTTATTTATACCTACTGTAAGCTTCTTTTCTTTGTCTAGTTTTGCAGAGAGAAATACCTATATTGTGTCTAGAAAAGATTTTCAAGTGCTGTGCTATTCACTGGATACTTAAGGATGGTACATTTAGAACTAGAGTGGATAATGTTTGTACTTTTCTATCCGTTCAGTCAGTGGTCAAGGCAGGAAATAGCTTTGACAGTGAAAACCAGGGTGTTGTAAAATGCTTAAAGATGAAGAAAGAAGAATGACATTTCTTTCCTGGCTGTTTCAGAATCCATTTGCTTTTGTACATACAGCAAGGGAGTGAGTTTCCTAAACTGAGAAATGTTTTACTCTAGGAGCGAGGCAGCATGAGAATCTCAATTGGTAGGTTCAGCTTGTATTATTTACATTTTTTTTCTGCCCTCGGAGGTAAAATCCTGGACCACCCATTAAAAAATAATCAGTGGATGTCTCAAAGGGAGGGGTGTCTAATATACATATACCAACCACTCGGTAAAGCTTTTTTGACTCTGTATCTGACTCTTTAACTGTCAATTTGTTTGCACTTTTTTGTATCAAACTTTTGTGAATTTCATGTAAAATTTTGGTAGAAGACCATTATACATCATTAATCTTCTTTTCACTCTACTTTTCTCCTGATGTGCAACTGTTCTGCTACATCTACAGTGAAACCTAAATCTAAGCTTTACAACAAAGTGTGAGATTTATGATACCATCTCTTTCACAACATCACAAAGGGTACAATGTAGGAAAAAGTCTCTACAGAAGTGGCTATCATGTATGGAGATAAAAGGTGGGGATAATGAATTTTTAAGTACTGTATTTCTTTGAGATAAAATAAATCAGCCAAAGTCCTGCTGAAAGATTTGGGCAAAATTACATGAATCAACCTTGATAGCACAAACCAGTCTGTTGCTTGTACCGCTAAGCCTATGTATGTAACTGGAGATCTGCATTTTGTACTTTCTGCCTCTATATCAAGTCTAGCAGAATATTCTGCAATGGGATGTGAACTTTGTTTTCTACAGATGATGATTAAAACACCCAGTGCATGTTGACTCTTTCACCTTTGCCTTGGTATCTCACTCCCACTGAGTGCCTAAATACCACCACTTGTTTCTTGCTCTCTGAGAACCAATGTGTTGCTAAAGAAGTTTTGTGTATTTCATAAGTTCAGATTATTTTTTTTCAGTAAAAGTCAGAGTTCAGAAAGTATTCTTCTCTTTCCAGGCTTGTTTCTGTATCCAGTGATGATAATAGTAGAATCTTTTTACTGGTGGGGTTTTTCTGGGTTTGGGTTTCTTTTCTTTTTTAAACTTCTATCTAAATTAGCCCAAACTGTCAGGTACGCAAGCAGAACCTGCTGCTAAGCAACAAAGCTGCATTACCTGGAGAATAATATTGCACTGCGCTGAATACTGACAGAATTGGCAAATGGTCTCAGAGGAGGGAGATCAGTCCCTGTTCTGTTACAAACCTGCAAATACAGATGGTAACAGGGATTAGCAGTCTAGAGGTTTTCTGGCTTAATAATTTACAGATTGTGTCTTTTCAAAGCATGCATTTCAATCGAAGTCAGGCTCATCTTTGCCTATAATCTATTAAGTGTTATGAAATCTACGGATTAGCAATTTTGAGGAACACAGGTACAATCTATCAGGCTGTGAACATCTAGTTTTGTCTTTATAGCATTAAGAAAATTCTTTAGAGAAACCAAACTTGGAAGTGTTGCAATTTCCTAAAAGCTGAATTAAAATCTTTTTAGTTTAGTACCCAGCAATCTGTAAGTCAAAAGTAAAGACAATTTACAATGATAAAATTATCCAGGTATGGATAGCAGGTTATTATTCGGCAGTAGATGGAATATCACTGAAGAGGAAAACTGAAAATGTATTTTTCTGAGATTCATTCTGGTAATAGTCCATTTTATGTATTTTAATATATACTACTTTGTAACATGTCATACGCATTCTTCTCTTTATGTATGAGATTTCTTTAGCTTTGATGTTGACCTGGATAAACCTCAAATCCATGTCTTTGCTTTCATGAGTGCCTGTATGCTTTTAGGAACATTTTAAAACAATGGATATTCCACTTCCCCTTTCTGCAGCCTGGCGTGTTGTGCTGGTTAATTGTCCATAATGACCCAAAATAATAACCATAATCTCTCCCTTAAATGTTTTGCTGTGGTCTAAATCTCTCTTTGTGGCATTTTCACCAAAGAAATAGGGACCAGCTTATTTCTTTTCTCCTGGAAGTATCATTTAATGTGTTCGTTCAGTCATGATGTGAAAAGAAGATACAGAAAGTTGAAGTGGAATTGAGCATCACTAAACAACTGTGCTAAATATTAAATACATTAATAAATACTTATAGTTACTTCTCTATGTGATTTCATGCATAGTCAATGCTCAGTGAAGCATGCCTCATTCCTGTCATGCTGTGTAAGACACAGAAACAACCAGCTCTATACCTGCTTGAAAATATGTAGTGTCTCTTTCTGTAAAAATAAGCTTGGTGTCTTCCTACTTAGTGCATTTCACTGCTGCAGAGCTGTCTGTTGAGCCAGCAGGTCCATCAATCTGTCCTGCATTTGGGCAGCCCTTCATGTCTGGCTACCATGGCCAACACGTGGGAATGGGCTTCCCAGACCCGCAGGGCCAGGAGCTGCACTGCCCTCCATGCCACAAGCCCCCCTAGGTGCTCTTGAATGTGATCCGCAAAGGGATTCAGCAAATTATAACCTTCATATAAATGAGTGCTGGGAAGGCAGAACAGCTCACCCAATTATGTTGTGTTTTCACACATTTCTCATCGTTTTCATAAGGTCGTAATGGAGCTCTGTGCAGAAGGTGTCCTGGAAGCACCAGGCATCAGTCTGTGCCTCAGCAGTGGCAGCCGAGCTGTAATTTATCTGACACGCCTTTGTGACTTCCCTCTCAGTTCCAAAGTAAATGGCTTTCTCACATCATTCACATGCACAACCAGGTTATCAGTAGCTGCCACTTTTCAGCCTAGCAGCACAAGAAGGATGTAAAATGCTACTTGCCCTTAACATTGTTCTTTATGTGTTTCTCTCAGCGTGCCCAACAGTGAGTTTCCTGGCTCCCCCTCGGCCCTCTGGTGAATCAAACTCAGAAGTGTTCTGACTAGCTGAAGGGGACCTGAGGAGGCACAATGTTCATTATAAGCAGGTCATATTTAAACCTCCTCTGATCATGCAGCTAAATCTATCAGTGTACTAATTCTCCCATAGGAGCTGATGCAAATTCTGCTGGTCTTAATGCACCAGCCTTGAAAACATTGGTTTCAAAGAATTTTAATATGAAGCTTTTCCAAATAGAACTGGTTTGTGTGACTCTTCATAAGCAAAGTGGGGAATTATTAGTCTGCTTCTGTCTTCAAAGTATTCTGTAACGTTGGGCTCAGCAGTTGTTACATTTACAGGTCAGCTAAACAAAGAATCCATTTGTGTTGTTGGTCTTCCCCAGCTACATTTGTTTACAGTCACAACACCTTTTTTAGTTTGATTAAGGTAGGTTTAGCTCACTCTGCACAGATGTGCTGATACAGTGTAATTAAAAAAGGTGATGTGAAGTAAAGCCTCAGTTTGTCTGGTTGCAGCCATTGTAGTTTGTCAATTGATGTCTTGGCCATCTTGAGTTTAGTCCGCTCTTTAAGCAGGGCTTTAGGTCTCAGTTAACCTGTTTTCCTGTCAGCTATTAAATAATAGTCATTCCCCACCAAAAACTCATTGTTACCATCTTCATCATGAAAGCACTCCCTAAACTTGTTTTTCAACCACTATTTTCTGTAGAGCACTATTGATATTTGAACCAATTTGTTTTCCTTTGTAAGGATTTTTTGCATTTCATTTTGATTTCTGACCTTTTTCAGAGATGCTAGTTTATGTTGAGATTATGATTCTGATAGATGGTGACATTTTCTAGGTTGGTGGGGTCACTGAAGGGACATTTTCTTGAAACAAACGTTTGTTTTTTTCTGTTATTGGTCCCACAATACACTCTTCAGATGGGCATTACAGGCAGTTGTTTCCAAGCATGAAGAAACATTCCAAAGCTATCAAAATCATTCCACTTTGAGACAAATTAACATCACACCTTTCCAGTGGCAAGTTTCTAAAGATGATCATGTGAACAGAACTGAATCCAGCAATTTATTCAGGCCTGTCCTCTGAGGACCATTTCATCCTTCTTTGTCTTTCACAAATGATTCAATGGAGACAGCATGGACAGCTCTATGCAATGGGCCATCACCATGTTAGTACCATTGTTCTGAATCATGAGTGCAAAGTTTTCATTACATTAAAATGAACACAAAGCCTATTCAGGACTGCAGACTTCTGTAACCTTGGAAACTGTGATATATGTTCATTTGAGAGACAATCAATTTATTACAGCAGTGTCAAATTGTTTTGAAGAGAAAGTGAATTGCCCTGTTTCATTTGTTAAAATGTTTGTATGACTCAACTGCTGTTGTTATCACTCAAACTATTATTAATAGTAGTAGTACATTTAATGAACACTTCTTTTTTTGTAGCACTTGAGAACTTCATTGAAGAGTGAAGCACAAAGTCTTGGATTCTATTTAGTCTTGGGAGAGATTGCACTGAAAGGCCCAATGGAGACAGGTAAAGTTGTTACTTGCTAAATAGATACTTTTCTGAGGGCTTTGGAAGGGGCTTTGTTTATAGTCAATGCATGGAGCAATTAAAACAGTTTTGAAAAGGCTCTAACAAGTGACTAAATGTAAAGGTGTATTGGGAATTTTTGTTCCTTTTTTGTTTCAAAATACAAGTATTAATATTGCACAACATTGATTATACTATTCTAGAGAGCATGCTTGCAACTTTAAATTTGGACATTAAGTTTAACATTTGTTTAAAATGGATGTGTGTGAAAAAACAGTGATCTTTTTGAAGAGTGCACTCATCTTTCCGTGTTACTGGTAGTTATGTATATTCAGCAAGACATGATTATTCCATGATAAAAACCCCCAAACATTTGGCACTCTTTCTTTCTGATTTAAAACAAGAGTAAAATATGTCTAGAGCATTCCAAAGCTGTAATACATCGTGTGTATCAGAGACAGAATGTCATCACAGTGCTCGTTAGCACATGTGGAGCCACGCTCTTCTAAAATCCCAACACTGGGGTCTCACTGTGCTGTCTGGCTTAACCTCTATTTCACAGCTACATATGGCTGCTGGCAAGAGACCCAGCTTTGCAGGGAACAGTAAAAGCAGCTATGTGGGAAGGCTGGGGTCTTTTAAAATATACTAAGGGTTATTTTATAGAGGTTTTGCAAAGCAAGTGTGAATCTGATGAGTGCTAGAAGGATGCAGTTGTCACTAGATGTACCTTTGAAATGGCACGGTGGGCTTTGCTGTTGGCTCCCTCAGCACTGTGTTTCAAAAGGGGTGTTTTGTGTTGTCTCCAGCAGAGTTGCACAGTAAGTGTGTATACAAATGCTTTTGACAAATAGCTCATGTTTAATTCCTCTGGCACTTTTATTACCAAGTGTCCCTGACACTATCAGTAAACTTTTTTTCAGCTTTTTTGGGGTATGTCAGTTCTTCCACACAACAGCTTTGGTTTGATCCTTTTTTCACACTGGACTGAAAATAAAGTATTTTGAATATTTTCTTGCAATAGAATTGTGTCAGAACAGATGCTCTTAATTTAGAAGCCTCAATTTTTCTTCAAAAAGTTTCAAAAGATTTTTAAAACTTTTGGACTGAAAAACATTGCAGGAAAACAAAATGTTTCCATTATAGTTTTGTTTTCAATGAAAGACCATAGAACCATCTTCTATGAATTCTGCAAACCACTGAAAAGCTTTCCCTGGAACAAGGGTTTACTTCTCAGAAAGTATTAAATCTCTATGGTGCAAATAGAAGTTCCTCCACTAAAGATAATACCAAAATTCATATGGAAAAGAGAAAAAAATCCCCCTATCGCAACAAATAATAGTAAAATTAAAATAAGTTTTCACAAGGTGAGAAGATGGGGCTTAGTGGTGGGATGTTTTATTTTATAGTTCAGTGTTACTCACATGAAATACAGTTGTCAATACTTAGGTGAGCATCTTGTCCCTCCAAGTTTGTGGATATCAAACAGTTTTTAGCACTGGGAGTAATATGTGACTCAATGTAAGATTGGGAGGGCTGCTTCTGCAGCCAAAGGGAGCCATTTGGACTCACATCTTTCAGTAATTGTACTATTAATTCCTACTGCATGTCATGGTAAATAAATGCTTTAAATTCCATGTGCTGTGTAGAAGAGACAGCAGGAGATATATTTGAAATCTGCCTTTCTGTTTCAGTGTCATATACAATCACTGAAAAAGGCAACACACATGAACAACTTAAGTACTTAATGGTTTCCCCTTAAAATTGTAGCTTGATGTTAATATGTCCTGAAATATCTTTAATTTTTCATTATACCTGTAATTATGCAAACATTTAGAACACGATTGTTGTGTATAAATATTCGCCTTTGTGTATGAAGGCATCAAGGTATGTAGAGGTCAGATTCTGTGCTGCAGTGAATCACAGCTGAGAAAAACAAGAGCGTAGCTCGATGTGTTTTTAACTGGAAATGGGCAGTGAGAGCTGCCGGGCACTGAAAGGACAGCTGGCGTGGCACCATTTGACATCCTGTGTGTAATTGATTTTGAATGCTTGACAGGTTTTTATAGTGGTGCAGGGGCACTTAGACCAGCAGGTAACTGTTGGGAATAGATTGAGTGGTGGTGAGCCCATTTTCATATTACTCTTACTTGAGAGTCCTTTAGACACACTTGACATCAAAGATATGTTCTCTTTCAAGTTTGAGTGCTTGTCAACTGTTACACCCCTTTTCATCAAATTCCAGAAAAGCAGAACAACTTAAACCACCTGTATGTTATTTAATTAAGTGATCATTGTTAAGGATGAAATTGCAAGTACAGTTTATATATCAAGTAGGAGTCAGAAATAAAATATTGGCTGGGCATCCAGCCTTTAGTTTTTATGTCCAAGTTATTTTTGTTAAACCCTGAGCAGAGGATCACTTGTGAAATTGATGTCAGAATTAGATCGACCAGCCCGATAATTACAACCAGGGAAAAGACAAGCTGTTTCTGCCTGTCTGAAGTGATGACATTTTTATTTTTTAATGTGTGCTAAGTGGGCTGATCAAAATAATGCAACAATTCTTAGAGAGCTATTGGGTTTGTTTTCCTTTTGCATCACATGGCTGCAAATTGTTGATTTAAAGAAAAAAAAATCACACCTCTAAATAGATTTGATTTTAAACTGGGGTTCGCCACCAGACCAGAATTTTAGGAAGGGATTAGTGGAACTGAGTGCCTTCATTCTGGGTTTCTGAATTTACTACCTGGTAAAAGAATTTGCCTTGCAAATAGTGAAACATGATGTAGTGTCTGAAAATCAGGCTGCCTGAAGTCAAGTATGCAGATACGGATGACTCAAAAATGACCACTTGCTGTAAAAATCTAGGTCATAAATTTCTAGACTTTTGGTCTTCAAAGTATTTTGTGCTTCAAGGATGTTTTTTTAACTCTGTCATAATTCGCTGCTAAATGTTTGGTGTATCCAGTCCATTAATGTTGGAATCTGGGTGGATATTTGTATTCGGGACAACAAAATACCTCACATAACACATGGTAAATATCCAAAACAACTGCTATGTTAAATTTAATAGGTTGTGCCAAGCAATGTTCATAATATTGTATTAAATGGCTGTGAACTGGATCTAGAAAATTTTACAGTGGTTGGACTGACCATTCATCCAAAAGATATAGGCACTTAATTGTGTCTAAGCAGCTGTCAATTTTGTATGCCCTTAAGATGTCCCTTTCTCACTTGGCTGATCACATCATGTTTGGAGCCTCTGAAACGTTCAGACTTAGACCAGAAGGGAAAATTTTGCTTGTGATAGAGCTACAATGGCTTAACCATTATTGTGTATGTCTAAATCTTAATATATCTCTGCAAAAATACTAAGAGCTACAGGAAAGGACAAAGTTGCAGCAAATTTTCATAAAAGTCTATTTTGCAGTGGTTTGTATATTTGTAATTTGCTGAGTAATTAAACAAGGTATTTTGATAATAGACATGAAGTATTTCCAAACTGAAAGGACTCACATTGCTGTGCTTGTTAAATTAATTTCACCAGAGATTATATTTTTGAACAAAACCATGAAAGGATAGCCCCCTGGAGACCACAATTTTCAAAGAAATAGAGGGTAATGACATTGGTATTTTAGTTTACAAAGTTAATCAGATAATTTAAAGTCTGGCTACCCAGATCTCTTTGGTTTTACTAATTGTCCTTCATTTGCTGTTGTAAAGATGTGTGTTATTTTATGTCAGAGTTAAGCTACAATATCATCTCTTAGTGTCATTTGCAATTATTGGAGCAGAGGAGGTAAGAAAAATCAAGAGACAAAAGCTTATACTAGAGTCTTGGGGATCCTGCAACAATAATGTTTCATGGCAAAGCTGGAAAGTGTTGTGGCTTAGCTAATATCACAATAGCAAATATCACAAATAGCTTGAGCAATTACACATTTTAACCTGTTCATTAGTTTTCAGCTAATAAGCAGCCACTTAAGTATTGCAGTTAATCTCATCAACTCTAGTAGTATCATCTTCCTAAAATTATTTGCATACTAGAGGCTTCTTGAGTAATTGAAGGGAGATATTTCATTGTCATTAGATATTTATTAAAAATGTCTGAGAGAAAATTGATTTAATATTTCTTTATTAACAGAATAATAAAAATGATTTTTTTAAAAGAGGCTTTTTTCCCCGTTATTTAGAAATTAATTTCTTGGAGACTAATGTTTCCTAAAAGGGATTCTGACATCTCAGGTAAACATTGCTATAAAATCCCGAAATCTGAATGACTTGAAGGACATTTATTAAAGAAAAGACATATTTGAGATACCCACTAATCTCCTTTTGGTTTAATAATTCCATTTGCACCCACAAGAAAGTAGCTGTAGATAGCCCTGTGATTCTTGACAAGAAAGGTGTTGCTCTGGTTAGGTCTTGGAGACAGTCCATAGAAAATTAGAAACAATCCACAGAAAATTAGCTTAGATTGGCCTACAATAGCATAAAACAGTATTAGTGACTTAAAAAGAATCACTAACAAGACTAAAGAATGCATTTCAAACATACACATTACAGTAAATGCACATAAAATGCAAAAGCTCTTGAAGTGTGTGATGTTGGCCTCAGTGTTAATTATATTATTCTCTATTAAAATATACGGGCTGCAGGAACTATTTTTTTCCTTTTTCATTTTTTAAAACAGGAATATATATATATATATATATATATATTTTATTCTGTGGGTTTTTTCTTTTACTGTTTAATTTTTTTTTTCTTAAAGTAAGGGAACTCTTAATCGTAAAACCAAAAACGAAGACCTACTGGTCCTCTGCAGTTAAAAACTGGGGAAATCCTGTGAGTGGAGACCCTGTTTCTTGCATTAAAATGTGACAGAGTGGTAATTTAAATTATGAAGGAGGGCCAGTTCCCACTGAACCCTAACTAAGCAGAATTTAGCATCTCTGTCATAGTCCATTTCATTTTCAGGAGCATTATACATCTGTCACCTCCCAAAAGATAATCTTGGGAAACTAATTTGTATCAATATTTGGCTTACATATTCAAAACTTCTAACCTGTCCTGACCACTCCACAAACTGATTTAAATATTCTGGGTTTTACCAATGTTGCACCAGTGTGTTTTGCATAGTAAAAGTAAAGATTGTCTAAATTCATGGCTGCAAAATTTCTCAGAAGAAAAATGTAGTGTGCTATATCCTTCCTGAGGTGTTATTTGTTATCACACGTCAAAAAACGTGAGTTTTCTAGAGCTCTTCCAAGTAACCTCAGTTTCTGTGCTGCAAGACTGTACCTGTTCCTGGATACAACAGAAATAATGGATAAGATCTTCCATTCTTTTCCCAGAATCTTTTCAGTAATCAGAAGCTAGACTTTTTCTTCTTCCTTTTCACCTCTTCTGCATTAGTGCCAGGGGAGGAAAAACCTGGTGTTAAATGTTCTATACTAGATTTTCTCCTCTCATTTATGTCAAGCTAAACATATATTCCAAACACAGGCCAGTAGCATCTGTTAATTTTGCTCTTTATTACCTTGCACAGGATATTTAATTTTTTTTAATATACAAAAGACAGGCAGTTCTTAGCCCTACACAGGCTTTAGTATTCATACAGTTTGCATGTAAATAATATTTTTAGCTGTATCCATGAGTACAGTTATTTTTAATTTATGTAAATGTTCTTCTGGCTAACCCTTGATCTTAGTTGGATTCTTTTGTAATTGTTAAATGGAACTTAGTGCAATTGTATCATTTATTATATCATGGCAATGATTTCTTTCCCTCTGAAACCCATTAAATGTTCCTTATCAGAATGGTCTTGCACCACTCAGGTTTCAAAATTATTTACTTTACATGATCACAACACAGTCATTACAGTGTGAGGAAATATGAATTTCTGCCATGCCAGATGGTAATGGGTGCTGACAGCTGCTTCAGTGAAAGAGATAGGAAGCTTCTAAATTTCTTTTCTTCCAAAAGAAATGCCTTCCCAGTCAACTTTATGCCCACCTGCCAGAACTTTCAAAAGTGACTCCCTATCTTGCACCCAAAGAAATGGCCGTACTTTAGCAAAAGGTTAGTATAATAGAAAAATCACCTCTGTTCTGTGTCTAAAGATTTTAAAAATCTCTCTGAATATTTTTGGGCAAGAGCTGTTGCCTGGGAATTTTGCTGTTTTTATCATGACCTGAGGAATTACCATGTGGCTGTTTGGGATTTCAGCTGTCTGTGGACAGCTCACAGGAGGGCTGTGGGTGCCGCTTGTGTGGCAGCAGCTCAGGCAGTGTGATTGGCAGCGGGGGAAATCCCAGGCTGTGCAAGCTCAGCCAGTCCCAAGGAAGACTTCACAGTTTGCACCGGCACCTGCTGGTGCTGTCTGGAGTTAGGAAAGCTCCTCCACGGAGGACAGGCCGAGCTTTGCCCACGCTGACTGAACAGTACCAAGGGGCTCCGTGTCAACTTCAGGGCAATATCTTCCTATTCAGCCTTTAGTTTGCAGCATTTACAGTAAGATCTTGTACTTATCCCAAGTGAATCATGGGCCTGTTTTTGAGGATGGTGATGCCATTGGTGCTGGTTATTAGACTAAAGGACATCTGACCCTCCCTGGTTTTAGATTAATTAATGTAACCTACTACTACAACAACATTTAACCTTGAACACTTGACTTATTAACATGAGTAATTGTTTAACATAAACATCTGTAGGGGCTAATTTTTTTTTTTTAACAATGAGCTGTACCATTGTTGTAAGCAAGCTCCAAGTGCAGAGCAGCTGTAGGAGAGTTTCCATAACGTAGTTTTCATTCAGAGGGAACAAATAGATTTGTGCTACTTCCCAGAACAAACTGCATAGGAAAGTGATGCCTATTCAGGTGATAAATTAGGTGCTATATACTATGACAAGTGCTCAAAAATCCAGATGTATTTGGAAAAGTAGCTCTAATGATAAAATAGGACTTTTAGGCACTGACTGAAGTCTTCAAACAATGCCTGAGTTTGATGATTTTCTTTAGCGCCCAAATTTAGTCATGCTTCAGATTTTACCAAATGTGCCAAAATCTCACAGTAAAACAAAATCACATTAAAATAAAAAAGCAAAGCCCCAGCCTGAAGAGGGAACAAAGGGGATGACAGCAATGAGTTTAAAAATCGCTGGCTTTCCCCTGTTCAACACAGTCATCTCACAGGCAGTCTTGTCCACATTTGTTCTTGGGTATGCTTGTCCACAAGTCAAACACAGGGGTTAATATATATCCTCTACATGGCGAGTGTGTAATAATGCCTTAGATAAAGCAAGACATTTGATCAGTGAGCAATAATACTTGTTTTTTTAATTTTATGATTATTCCATTTATTCCATTCTTATTAATTATACGTATTAATTGTTCATAAGTATTTTATTCAAATAAAGTTGTTAGTGTTAAGAAAGCTGGAATATTAATGTGAATTTTCTTGTCGTTGCACGTTCTGTCAGGTTTATTGTTGCTGTAATGTGGGGCAAATGGGCTGTTAAGATCATGCCTTCTGAACAAGGATATCACTACCTCAGTAATGACCATTTCTAACGTAGAAAGAAGATTCTGTCAAGGAAAATATCTGTGTTCTCATTTACTCTGTGTGTTATGTGATATTGCTAATGAGATTTATCAGATGTTTTTGTCTTGGTGAGTAGAGATCCCTGTATGGAGTGATGCTGAAAGGGCAGTTTGCTCTTTGGAGGGCACACATTGACCCAGCCAGAAGCCCCAAGCTGAGTTAGCAATTTTGCGTTCACTTGCATTTCTTCTTCTCAAGCCTGTGTTTGGGAAATGCTGCTGGTGTTGTTGCAGTGCCGGTGTCAGGGGGTAATAGTGCTGCCTCTGAACACCTCAACTGTGGTTATTTTGTGCTGATCCTCCAAGGGACAAGTTAATTTTGGGTCCTGGTTACAGGCACACAGTTCAAGGGTGTACTTAATTCATTGGGATGGGGAATTCATTCTGAATGGGTGGGAGGCTGAGTGGGTGGCTGTGGTTGACTCTGCACATCTACCACCAAGTAATCCAAGTGCCTGGAAATTTGTGGAGCAGTTGTCTCTGCAGTGAGCTACTGAATGTGCTTTTTGTAACCACGTGTGGCCATGCCACTGTTACAAAAGCAATAACTGTATGATCTTACTGTGATTAGGCCCTGACTGACTTGACTTTGGATTTTGAAGTAGTTTGTTTAAGTCCAACTCTCTGTAATGTTGAGAGTGGATGATTTTATTTTAGCACTGAATACAAAAAGAGAGATGCAGATGGATTTTCAAAATTCTCACTGGTTTTGTGTGTTATTCTACTCAGCTGCGAAGGCGCTACATATTCTGTCTAGAACAGTCTGATAAAATACAGTTCTATTTCTCATAGGAATTGAATTTTAATCAGGAAAGAAAAAATGCACAAGGGAATAAAAACTGCCAACATTCATTAGTCCTTGAATTAGGAAGTTACATAAGCCAGCAGTCTTACTACTCAGTGGGTATGTGGCAGTGTGGGTGGATCTCTGAACTTACAAAGGAGCGTCGCTGGAGTCAGGTGTAGGATCAGAACAACTTTATGAATGCAATCATTCCCACCCTTAATGGCAGCTCCTTAAAATTATGTAGGATTTCCTTCCCACGTCTTTCAACTGCTGTTTAAGAAGTAATGAATTCTCTCTTTAAAAAAAAAGGAGCAAAAGTGGTTGTAATAAATTCTTTTTGTGTAGAGAGGTTTAAGTCAAATGATGCTGTATGGTTATAAATTGCATTGTAGACCCATCAGGAATGGCTTCTGTATATATTCCTTACCCATTGCTAACAGATGGCCAACAATTTAGAATTTCTTTTTAATGAATCCTTAGCCAGATCTCCCATACTGATGAATTTGCTATCAAAAGTAGGACCTACTGTGTCTGAGTGTTTTCTGATTACACTGAACTTTTATCTACTTCTGACCCTAAAAACTGATCTGAATTCCATTGGATTCAGCCAGCTGTTTGTCAGCCTCCTTTGATACCTAAATGCTGTGAACTAATTTTTCTCTCTTAACTGTTGAAATTTGTGAGACCAGAAATCTCTTAACAGAACATGACTCCCAGTGGCCAATATTTTAAAAAGACCAGCGTGAATACCAGCTCTGTTTCTTTTTCTGTCACAAGGAACTAGCACTGCTGCAGTTGGCATGATGACAGAGAATGCAGGAAAAGGGTTGATTCTTCAGGAACACTTGCAGATTTATATACAGGATTAAATTCTCCAATTTCTCCCAAAAGACAGTCCCTAATTAATTCCTTACCATGTATCTGGGGATACCTCCCAGAGCAGTCTCTAAAAGAACTCCATCCCATGGTAGTCCATTAAATATTTGTTTTAAAAAGGTCTTCAAAGGACATGCAGATATAGAAAGGGATGCTTGACCCCCATTTAAACTGGATGGAAGATCTTGGGATTTTATGTTGTTTGTGTAGAGCATCTACTGTGCTTGGAATAAGAGGCTCAGAGGAGTTTGAATGTGAGGATTTCTCCACTTATTGGGGGGGAGCCACTCATGGGACATGAGCAAGGAGCTTTTCAACCACCATACCTTTGTGCTCATTTTTTTTCTCTAAGAGGATAATTTGCTTTCGCTGCCTTTTTGACTAAATATTTCTCTGCTTGTCCGTAAGCTCCTGATATGTACTACACTACGTGGTCTCTCTTCCTCATTTGCTCTTGTTTTACCTGTGCAACCCTAATTTCCCTCTAGTTTTGTCAAATCTAATGTAGCTAACGACTCCTTTATTTTCCTATTGTTCATCTCCATGATATCTGGGCAACTTAAAGTTTTCCAGCTTGGTTGCAATAAAAATATCTTTCATCTAACCTAGGTTTCTCCCCACTGCTCCTATTTCCTGTCTGGTACCAATTCCATTATGGCAGGAAAGGTAATATAAAAAAAAAAAGGAAATCAAATTTAGTGACAAAAATGTGGATCACTGTGCTTGCTGTCAGTGTCTGCAGAGCTGTTTCTGTAAGGCTTTGGTCAGAGGTGATGCTCTGTTTGTGCTGAATTCTCCTCTGTAGCATAAGGTCCTAGTTTTTCTCACAACAAGCTTTACAGCTGCATTAATTCTTGGAATAACCTTCCATTTCTGTGCATCCATTTCTCTCCCATCTTCAAGTCTACTAAAATTAATTTCTCCCATTATCACCCTTTGTTATATCTTTCTTTGTTCAGATGGTCAAGTCTTGCAGTTAAGGGCTCTCTGTTGAGTCAGTCATGAAATCAGTGGTGTTATACCACCAGTGACAGTCCTTTCGTCCCTCCAGAACCTGATATCCTAACCCTAGTAAAGGCTGCCATGGGATAATAAAGTTTCTTGGGGTTATTTTTCTAAGCACTAAGCTTTAGGTGAAGGTTTCTTAGTACGTGATGAGCCTTAGACACGTGGAGAGCTTTGAAGTCTCCCAGCATTAAAGAAGATCTAGAATGAAATATTAGTAATATGTGTTAAAAACCACTAATGAAAACTTTTCTGTGATCTACATTAAAATCAGTGTCAAGGGAAATTCCAAAAAATAGAGCATGCTTTTTGAAAAAATGACATTGCTTTGTCCTAAGAATTTCTACTTTTAGGCATGTAATAAAAGCAGGATAGTGTTGTGTGAAAAATGTAAAAATATGGAGATTTTTTCATGTCTAGGTCATGGTATTATTTCATAAGAAATTATTATAAGCCTTCAAAATTAATATCCTATTCAGTCATTGAAGGCAAATTAAATGCAAATGAAACTCCTCAAATGAACACATAATGCTTACTACACTGAGGTTTCAAAACACATTTGTGATGCTGAGTAGAAAAAAATCAAACTTACATTGAATGTACTCTGCAAATGCAAATGTCATCATCCATTTCTTTTTATGCTTTTCTGGTTTGTGCTCTTTGTTTTGCAAATATGGTAATTGTAATGCAGTTGTATTAAAATTGGAAGAAGTCATTGAAATTCACCCAGCAAACACACTCTTCTTCCAAAGTTATTTGGCTCAAAAGTGTAAAATGGATTTTGAATTTTATGTCAGCAGTTTCAAAGCTTATCATGTTACATTCCTATATTCTACTTTGTCACGAGTGAGATCAGAAATATTGAGGTGTTAGTACGAAACTACAAAAAAACCCCAAAGTCATGTTTTAATCTCCAGTTTATTTATTTTTTTAAATGAAAGGCCATCTGATGACATTTCTTTTGGAAAGACCAATGTTTTAATTCATATACTGAGGCCTTTACTTAAACTTTGCATGGTGTGCTTTCCTTCTAGTATTTTAATTTCAAGAGTTACCTTAACATGTCAATTTCTCTGTACATGTTCTGTAGGAAATAACTTTTTAAGCCTAAAAGGATTACTCTTTCGTGCCTTCATGCATTTTATACTTGCATTTACTCATACCCAGTGACAATGCTGGGAAGAGCTCTCTCGTGTTTGCTACACCACCAGTGACCGCAGTGCTCTGTGATACAAACCCAGGGAGCTGAAGAATCTTTCTCCAGTACATTTTAAAGTTTTCTACACTTTTTTCTTAGATATCGCTATAGACAACTTCCAGCACTGCTGATTCTCTCAGGTACTGGATACGTTCATCTGCAGTGGTCTGCTTTCCTGGGAGTTCACATGATCTTCCTTACGCGAACGTCTTGCCCAGCACAGCAAGGCCATCAGTGCCAGGGTAAGCACAGAGCCATTGGTTGTGTTAGCATGTTCCCAAACTTGGCAAATAGGGAGATAAGCAGCTCAGCTGCCAAAATCTGTCCTGCACAGGAACTGGCTACCCAAAAACCGCTATAACTACAGCATGGCTAATGGAAAACTGCCATGGGCTCACCCCACAGAAAGGACTGTGGTGGGCTGACCTTGGCTGGATGCTAGGCCCTCACCAAGCTGCTCTATCACTTCTCCTTCTCAGCTGGACAGAGGAGAGAAAGTTAGATGGGAGACGACTCATAGGTTGAGATAAGGCAGCTTATTAAAGCAAAAGGTTATGTGCACACAAGCAAAGGAAAATAAAAACCCAAAGATTTAATTTTCTGCTTCTCATTAGCAGGCGAAGTCTGGAGACTTCCCAGGAAGCAGGGCTTCAGGTCTCATAGCAGTGGCTCCAGAAGGGAAATGTTGTAGACAAAGAGTGCCCCCACTTCTGACTCCTTTTAGCTTTTACGTCTGAGCTGATGATATATGGCCTGGAAAATCCTTCTGGTCAATGTGGGTCCACTGTCCTATTTGTGTCCCCTCCCATGAGCTTGCCAACTCCCAGCCTGCTGCTCTGGGCTGGAATGCTGAGAGACAGTGCTGATGCTCTGCCAGCCCTGCTCAGCAGTAGCCAAAACACTGGGGTGTTAGCAACACCTTTCCAGCTCCCGATGCAAAGCACAGCACTGTGAGGGCTGCTCAGGGAAAATGACCAGACCCAATATAAATCTTCTTTTGGGATTCACAGCATAGAAAGAAGATTAAGACCATTAAGAGAGGGAAAGCTGAATTGCTCTAAATGACTGACACAGGCTTTATTCTGCTATGGTTTGTGTGGAAGATGCTGGAACAGAATAGTGGTGTGGCAGGTATGTGGCCTGTAGTACTGTGCAGACATTCCTACCTTTATCAAAAGCAGAAATAAAAAAAAAAAAGTGGAGAAAAAAACTCATGCCCCACAGTTCTCACAGGTCATATTAGTAATGAGGCATGTGGTGTGCAAAGCTTGGATAGAAGACATCAGAAAACTGACCAGCAAGAAAGGTGATTATTACATACCTAAACAAGGAACACAAGAAAAAACTATTTTGTTACATGCACAATATCTGGTGAACAAGAAAGGTGGAGGAATCTTATGGGACTGATTGTCAGGGGGAAAAAAAAAGCTAAAACGTTTTATGGGAAATTAAAGTTACACCCTGTGGTGAGACAGACATGCAGTCAAAGACAAAAACCTGTGTGTTTTCATTTTGCAGCATAGCAGCAAAATCTCTTTTGATCTCATTTGTCTTGTTAAATGTTTCAACTGACTCTGTATGCATTGTCTTTATATCCTGTAGGATGCAGGTTAAGATTCTGCATGCTGTTTGTCAAATTTTAAGATGTAAAGCAATGCTCTTGGAGGCTTAGCATCTTTGTTTAACTACAGCTGTGTTACAGTACGTGTTTGAGAGTCTGATGGAATATTACAAGGCTACAGGCAAAGCAGATCTCCACTGGCCTTTGATTAGACTGGAAATGGAAAATAAAAATTTTGGAGCTGCAATGGTTTCACATTTATCATCAGAGACTATTAATAAAGGGAGATTGTCTCCTTGCTGTACCCAGGTACCGACAGCAAATTTTGTGAACCATGCAAGCCGTATCTGAGGACCTGGAATCTAACTAGTTACTTTGAAAGAAAACCAAAATTTTTGAGTTTCTAGGAATATCTTTTATCATTTGGAGACAATCTTAGAATTACTGCTGTCCTTGGCTGGAAGGAGGTATTCCTGTGTGTATGTATATCAGCCAGTGTTCAAATCTCAGTGTCAGTATAAACAGAAATAGCTTTGATACTTTCTTGTAATGTTTTAATTATGTGTTCCACTTTATTAGAAATTTGCTTTAGCTACTGGCAATTCAAAATGCTAAATCTTAATTCATCAGGTGGTTGCTCCAAATAAATCTGTAACACCAATGATATAGGAGTACAAATGCCATTTAATATCTATGATATTGGGGCACATATACTTTATAAAAAGTAGCTATATAATATAGAAATATATGATGCTATAGTTGTTATAAGCAGTTTAATCATATCTGACCATGAAGCAAAATGTGAGCAGATGTGACTGGTCTTTCAACTGGTACAAAATAGCGTAGTTCTGTGAATCAGTAGAGTTATGCTCGTATGACCAGGACAATTTGACAGAAAATCTGTGAAAGTTGATGTGATTTTTGAGCCATATTGGTGAATCTATTAAAAATATGTATTTTTAAAAATTTTTTAATGGAGGAGTTGTTGCTCTGTGACACAGATTACGGCAACCACCAAAAGCGTTTATAAATGAGGTGGTTCCAGGTGTTACATACACAGTGGTGCTTGAAAGCTCACAATTGCTTTCATAACAAATTCTGTGATCAGGTGTGCAGCTGGACCAACATCCATGAGTAAAACCACTGCCAGGCAGAGCCAGGTGATGCCTGCAAACCACGAAAGATGTATGAAAGCTCCATGCCCGAGGAGATGAGCACTTGGCATTGGCAAGGGCTGTGCTTGCACAGCCACAAGCTGATGGTTTTCAGGAATTCAAGTAAGGCCCCTGGCTGTTTGCTTTTGATAATCTTTTTGCCTCTATGGTCCTTAGACTTCTGTTTATGTAGGTCTCTTTCTTAAAGAAGTTGTGCATGTGAGGCCTATAAAAACACATTCCAGTTATATGAATTCTGAAATGAATACAGCTGGCCTTTCGGTATGTGTGGGGTGGAATCATTGAAATATACAACTGCTGCAGGTAGCAGGGGAAGTTTTTCTTTGAGTCACTTTGGTAAATCAACTTTCCAGTGGGGTGGGTCATAATCTGTCAATGATTTTGCTGTCTCTAGAGATGTTTTCATTCAATTGAGATGTAAACGTGAGGGCACTTCAGTGAAAGGTTTACTACATAGCTTTCCTCTCAATCTCTTTTTTTAGTGAATACATGAAGGGCTTCAGTTGTTTGCAAATAAATTTGTATAGAGAGAGGAATAATGAGTACTTTTTTTAATCCGATATCAACAGGAAAAGTTAAAACCTTTCAGTTTTGTCTATTCTTAATGTTATTGTATTGCTCTAAAATCTGGTTTTAAGAACTAAATGATATAATGCGTTTTAGGTTAAATTCATAGATGCAATTAATTTCAACAATATTCTTTTTAAGATCTGCCTAAACCCAAAACTTTTTCTTGGGTTTTTTTTTTCAAGTTAATCAGTACTTTATTAATTTTTACCACTCTAAACCTGAAGGGCAAACAGCATTTAGAATCCCTAAAAAGGTGTGAACCTGGCTTTATTTAGAAGTTTCAAGTCCCGTTTTGCAGCTATGCTGACATTTATGAAACCATCAAGCTTTGATCCTATTGGTTAATCCAATTTAAAGATGTTTAGAGTTTTTGTTTAACCTTCAGCTTGAGATAACTGGTGGTGGTTGTTTCAGAGAGAGGCAGCGATAGCGCATTCAGGAGAAATACCACAC
Organism: Lycocorax pyrrhopterus obiensis; assembly: GCA_014706295.1. NCBI lineage: Eukaryota > Metazoa > Chordata > Aves > Passeriformes > Paradisaeidae > Lycocorax > Lycocorax pyrrhopterus. The sequence continues at coordinate 20,631,732 of JACSVZ010000013.1, read as the reverse complement.
GCCAGCATTTGCAACTATTACCATTTAAATAGCCTGTGTCAAGCTAAACAATACACAAGGGTTTGGATGACATTTTTTGTGGGAATTTGATTCCAAGGATCTTTACGGTATGATAAGTACATGATCCAAAATGACACATTATGGAGTTATTCCGGGCTGGGGTGAACACAGATCTCAAGCAAAGGATGATAGGCAAAACTGCATCCCAAACTGCGCAGAAGGAGCAAGAAATTACAAATAGATGGAAAGCACTTTAAACAATTTCCTCCACTATGTACAGGACTGTGTCGTGACATTCATCAGAGGAATCTCATCTTCCCAAGCTGCTTCCAATTTTCTGCAGCCTATTTGAATAGGTCCACTTCTATTAGGACCAAATTTAAGGGACTGGTAGGGTTTTCATTCTATCTGTGTCAGTACTGCCTGGAGAATATCTCTATAAATCCTGACTTCTGAGTTCCTTGATCTGTAAATACCATACATTTGTTTACAGGTGCACACCTAAATAACTCATTAAGGTTAGTGTTTAGGAAGAATTTTCAGGATAGAGGATTAGAGAAAATTGTAATTTTTGGCTTTATTTCTTCTATTACATAAAAATCCTCAGTAAATTTTTATGAGAACCTGCAGAAAAATTCATGTTATAAATAAAGAAAAGTCTGAAAAAAAATAAGGTCCAGGGACTCTGAGAGTTATAATCTTGCACTTGAAATGTTAGGCAGGGTTGAACAAGGCTTGCAAGCTGCTCCTGCAGTGCTGGGCTGCAGAGAGCTGTGAGCACAGGGCTGGAGGAGTGCCGGTGCCCACCAGAGCCAAGCAGGGGCGAGTCGAGAGGGAGAATGCAACTTTGGGTATCAGAGTCTGCTGTCTAGGTTGATTTTTAGAATACCAAGTGTGGGATAAATTATAGCTTAACTCTCAATTGTGTAAGTGTGACACTTTCATAATAAACACAGGCTGCTTGGGTTCATCTGAAAACAATCTTACACGTTTGGTTCATTTTATTCATGGGGACAGTTTCTATGTCATCTGCTGAGTGGGTTTGGTGCTTTTCCCCCTTTTTTTTTCCAAAACTAGCTCTGGGTGCTTGCAAGGAAAGAAGAAAACAGACACCAAGAGGAACTGAAGTTGTTCATTGTGGGAAGTGTGCCTACAAAATTTGTGTTAAAGCTTTGAATATTTTATTTTTGTAACAAAATTGATTTCAAAGACTGAGGAACAGGTCTTTCCGTCTGTATTCTTTATCTGCAAAGTTTCTTTAATTCTTTGCTTAAAAAGATTTGCTCTCTTTTAATAAGTGGGCAAGAATGGATTGGCTAATACTGACCTTTAAGACACAGTTTTTGTTAGCAATCAGAAAGTTTTGCTTAGTGCTCCAGTCATATGAAAGATGATGTGTGGCACAAAGCAGGGCAGACATTGTAACACTGACCCTGCATTTGGGATACCATAGGAGAAATAGTGTGCATGGCAATATTGACAATGATGTTGTGTTGTTTGTAATGCCCATGGATGTACTCTGAGGGGACCTATCCTGGGGAACCTCCCTGGTTTAGTATTGTGCCAGTGCTTTGTTTAGCAGGGCTATTTACCATTGTTTCACTTTGTTACATGTGTAAATATTCTTTATATAGCTGTCAGTCCATTATCTGCCTGCAAAGTACTCTGTGAAAAAAGATTCCTTACTTTTGCCTTTTTTTTTTGTTCAATATTATCTATGAGAGATATATATGTGTGTCTACATATGTACAGGAATACACATTGTGTCTTCATTTGTGTGGCCCATGAGAGCTGTGGAGATGTTTGTTCCCGCTTCAGCTACTTCCTATAAACTGATTACAATTTTAAAAGCTCATTGTGATATGGGGCATGCTTGTGATCATCTTCCAATTGAAAGCTACTCTGACAGATACTGGTGTCTTGCTAATAGATGTTGTACGACACACGTTCAAAAAAAGGGGTAACATTTAAAACTGACACTCAACATTACTGACAATGAAAATGGTGCAACCCCATCAGTTTTAAATCAGTTTGGATTTAATCATCATTTATAATTAATTTGATTTCCTCTTAAACCCTGCCTCAAGCATCTCCTAGGTGTTTAGACTGCAGAAAGATAAAATGCATAGATGTCTATTGCTGCCTAATAAATCTCTTTCATGTTTTCCACTTGCAGAGACAGGGTAGCCTGACCTTGGAAAAGGGCTATAATCCAGTGTCTTTATAGAGATGAGGAAGCAGCTTTGACAAGTAGAAGTTAAACCCTCGATGGTCCAGGACTATCTAGCCATTGCTTAATCTTCTTAATATGGTAAGACAGATCCCATTCTTCATTTTTATATTAACATATTTCAATTTTATTACAGTTTTTAACTCTTAAGCAGAGCTGTAGAAGCTTGGATAGAAATGCCAGACAAGCACAACACATTCAAAAGAAAAAGAACTCCTCAGCTCAGCAAGCTCACAAGTTTCAAAAAGCTTATTTTAAATGGCTGTGAGTGAGGAAAAATTAGGGCATTGAGCAAGCCAATGTAACTACTGCAGAGATAATAAAATAAGGACCGTAAGATGAGAATTAATTACCATTAACAATTAAATACATTTATTCTGGGTAGGGCTTGCTGTCAAGACAGGACTTCTAATGGCCACAGGCTTAAGTAAAGGCCACTTCTGGTAGTTACCTGCATCACCAGCTAGTGCATTTTTTGGGAGCAGGATATGATCATCCCCAGTTGCTTCTGAGAAGGAACACCTAATGTCAGCCTTAATCTCTCTGAGGTGACTGCTTGTTGTTAGAGTCTGCACAGAGACTGACCACATGGATGCCGCTTGGAAAACTGTGTCTGGAAATGAAGCTCTCTTCTCTTCCATGTCTCTGTTCCATTCTTCTCTTCCAAACTAGTATAAAGGATATTATTCTGTATTTGCAGAAATTGTCTGCCACTGAGCGGGTCACACAGGCCACTAAAGCAGCCAAAGAGCTGAGTGGTGGTTGAAGTTGGCCAGTTTAATTATGGACACGGATAATATTTTCAACAACACATGCTTTTTATTTAGGAATAATTAAATTAAATATTAAATATTTTATGGTGAACTTAAAAAAAAATCAACTCCCTTCTCAAACATAGGGACAAAGAGTCTGATGTCTACTCAGTGTGTGCTTTGGATATTAAAATCTGTGATTTGAGCTATATAGTTCTGGTATATCGGTGGTTTGGTTGCTATAATTGGATTATATGACATTTTCTGGGGAACTTGATCGCTTATGGGTTAATTTCTTATAAAATATATTTTTCTTTGATAAAACAAAGAACAAAATTGCTAATAACTAGAAAAATTCAATATTTGCAAATATGTTTAAAAATTCACAAAATGAGTGATAAGTCATAAACAGTTCAAATCCAAATTCATTCTGCTGAAATGAGTTGTTCTGAAAACATTTCCCATGTTTCACTAGCTCTAACATTTAAAATCCCATGCAGAATAAAATCTCTAGAAAGCATGAAATATTTGCAATCCTAGTCAAAAGACCCCAAACCAATCTTTGTACCTTTGCTGTAAGAGTGTTACTGATATTTGGAAATTTGAATTATGAAGAGAAGATTTTAAATCTGGCTTCTCAGACTCTGGTTGTATTCAGCATGCTTGTAAATAACCTTGGAAAGGGCTGATTAGGTATGAGATACAGGCTGTTGATTGATTAAATTTGTTTGAATGCTCAAAAGCAAAGTTGATTCTAAACAGGTGAAACATGTTTTTTATGAAACTGAATGGCAGATGAAATTCAATTTTAGTAAATGGAAAGGAACTAACGTATTTAAATACGCATTTTGATTCAGTAGTTACTATTCAGGAGGGAGATAGTGGTGTTATTGTGATTAGTTCAATAAAACTGTCACCTCAGCACCAGTTAAAGAGGAAAATACAGTTCTATAAAACATCTTGGGAAAAAATAAGATGAAATAATGAATGCAATCCTTTTGAAATCTAGGTTGCATTGTTATCTTGAATATTAAGACAAGAGTGGTAGAAGTTCCCAGAGGAACTAGAAGAGCTACAAAGAACAACAGTAGATGACAGGGAAGGGGTTCTTGTTGAGGACCAATTAAAGCACTCTCTACTTGCTCCTTGGAAAACAGGGGACAGGGGTTGTGGTAAAGGTCTAATAACTGACAAATAGAGTAGGAAAGGTAGCATTTTTATTTGTTTTTATAATGTAAGGATGATGGTGTACTGAATAAAACAACCATGCAACAGTTTTAAAACCAATCAATGGAAATATTTTCTTCATAAATGGTTAATTACATTGTGGAATTCCCTGTTGGAGGGTATGGTGGGGATATGAATTGGGAATAGGTTCAAATGGGATTTGATTACTTTGTGCTGTAATGAATAGGTGTGATTTTGTGGATTTTAAAGAAAATGCAGTCTTCAGATATAATTCCTCCCTCTGCTTTCAGACATAATATCCTGCTGGAAGGATGTACCATTCTGTATTTTCCTGGTTTCTTAGAGTGTTTTCCCACTGTGGGCCGTTTTCGAAACAAAATATGGCTGTTCTTATGATCTTCAGACATTTGAAAACTGGATTAATTTTACCAGTATTAACAGTTTTTCTGTGAAGTGTGATATTAAATGCTTACACATGTTCACACTTTAATCTTGTGAAGTGCACCTGCAAGACATCCATGCTGAAATGTGCTGTGCTTGGAGAGAGCTCTCCGGCGGTCCATGTGCTTTCCCAGCGTGCTCGTGCACAGGAGCTTTGCTGCACTTGCAGGATTCTTGGCACTCATGGGTGATCAGAAGGACAAAAGTGCAGGTGCAAATTTAGGGACTGGGATTTTCAGCTCTGTGGTTGCTGTTGGGTTTGGTCAGAGGGTTTGCTTCTGATAACACAGCTGCATCCGCTGGCATCTTGATCTTAGGGCTAACAATTGTATCTGTATGGGAAATAAACCCAAAGAGACAATAGCACGGGGCTTCTCTCTTCCTCTTTGGGGTCTTGTACCCCTTTCTGCATTCTGTCACCAAGTTGCAGACCAGTCCTCAAACAGAAGCTGAAACGGGCCCTGTTATGTTCACCCATGTTCTTTCCTTATCTGTGAAGAATCAATGTAAATGAGTTTGCAATGCATTTGCTGCTAGCAGTTTTGGTGTGGTGTGTAACCTGTTTCATATTTTGGCATATTAATTTCAGGACCAAGTAATTATTATATGGTTTTTAGTTTTTGTTCCTTGCTTTTGTGATCCGTAATAGAAGTTCTGTTTATTTATGGCAAATGACACAAGTTTGTGGATGCATGTCAGATTTCTCAGTTTGCAGGATTGCTTTTTGTATCAAAAATTGTCCCAGGGAATGGAGGAAAATGGGATAAGTAAGAAATAAGGTAACAAAAACAGAAGGAGGGCAAAAAACCAGTGGGGTTTTGAAATAGTCCATATGAGAAAAGGTATTGTCAGCAAATTCTAGAAAGGTTTTTTGGGTACAGGATGAGCAAGAAATATATTTCAGAAATACAGGATGCACTCCAATTCCCTTAAGCCTCTCCATTCTACTTTAGCCTAAATTTGACATTGCTGGCATGTCTTCCTCACAGAAAAGTTCATGGAAAGCCAGAATGGTGCAGCTGGTTCCTGGCTAGTTTGTTGCTAAGGGGAAATCTTAATTGAAGCCTCCTTCATTATGTGCTACCATGTCCTTGGAAGGGGTGTGATGTTGCAGAGAATATTTCATGTCAGGGACAGCTTCAGAGAACACTGGTCAGGGAATACAAGTTCTTTGGAGAACGAAGTGTTTTTAAAATAGATAATGATATGCAGAATTAAAGTTTGGAAAATTTGGCCTTTGCTTTGGATTTGCAATGCCTTGGGCATTCTGCCTGTAACTGTACACACACATATCCTGAAATGTCTGCCAGTCACCTGCCACTTGGTGTGGTAACATCCAGACACGCTTCTTGCCAAGTCCCACAGGACTCCTTGTTGCTCTGTGCTCAAAGATTTAAACCAGATTAAAAAGCAGCCATGAGAACCAGGGCATAACAAGATCCCTTAAATATCTATGAAGCATCACTGGCCTCTCACAAGTGACAGCACTCCTTGGCACCATATAAATGGTCCGGGTGCCAGTGGATATCAGTGGAGAGCGAGAACAGGATGGCGAGCTGTGCTTCTGGGGAACACTCCAGCTCTACTGGTGTCTTAAAATGTTGCTTTAACTCAAAAATAGCATTTTGCAATATTGCAACTGCAGTATGTCAAGCTGGGCTAATTCTGCTAGAAATTTATATATAATTTTAATTTTCCCCAAGGGAAAAATTTAAAAAAAAAAAAGTTGATTGAACCATTCCCTCATATAGAATCCTGAAACTGCACTTTTTAGTAATTTGTTTAACAGAAAAATGCTCAGCTTAGTATCTGGGAATTTGGGATTAATATCCTTGGCTAAAATTGTCTCTTCATCCAAGCAAAAAAATCTTTCACTCTTTAAACCTTGACTTAGATATGTTGACATAAATGAAGAAACAGTGCTTTTCGGCTTCTGAATTTAAAAATTATATAAGTAATAAGTGAGTAAGAGAGCATCCTTTTCATAACAATATTATGGAGGTGAAGAGCTTTCAGTAGAATCTTTCATATTTTGCTGGAGAAGCTTTAAAAATTCTTCACTCCTGATTAGATGTAACTTAAAGGGTTTCTATGAGCACACAGGTTTGGCTCATCCGTTTCCTTTAGTGGATACATAGCAAACCTAGAGAGTCCAGTTATTTCTTTTAAAGGGGACAACTGGGTGAAGAGATAATTTCATGGTGTACATATATTTCTCCAGAAAATGTTGCCTTATGCTGAGAAACAAGTGAATATAGCCAAAGAGGTAAATCAGTGATGCTTTTTGTGTGGTGTTTGTTAATGGGATCTGCTGGAATACTTCTCCTCTATTTTACAAATAAGAAATGCACAGTAATTCTCAGTAATATTTCAGTAGCTGCTCTGGAGCTCAGTGAAATGAGACCTGCAGTGGTTTAATCTGTTTTTTAATTAATATGTCTATATCTCCATAAAAACAAATCCAGTGGGATCTTGCTGACACTATTAACTCTTGTGAGATTATGCTACGTATCAGTAGGCTCAAATAGAATTGAAAGGAGACAATAGTCAAATTTTTAATTTATTTGGATAATTTTGAATTCTCAAAATTATTTTTTCAGGTTAGCAGTGCATTAAAATAGCTTTCCCTTTTCTTCTTGAAAATATTTGCACATTTGAAAATGTGTGTCTGTTTGGATAAAAGTACTCTTGGCTGCATTTAGCTTATTCTCTGTATTTCCAAGGTCAGACCAAGAGCAACATTCAAGGGCTCAATAATCAGATTCTGATTTGGGCCTCAGCAGTGTAAACCTGTGCTAAAATATGACATTTCAGTGGTTTCACTTTGATGGTATTTTTGAGAGCAGAATATGACTTTAATTATTACATAGAACACAGTGTGGTATATCAAAAAACCCAGAGAAAAATTGACAAGCTTAACCTACTTTAGAATCATCATTTAAGCCAAAATTCATTAAAATGGAATTCCACAGAAGACATCCTATTGGCATTTCAGGTACAGACAGTAACTGAAAAATGCTTTTATATACAGATTCGTACCGACAGCTTTCTGTCCAGCAGGTGACTTTCTGCATTAAAAGGTTTGTAGAAGTGGAGATTGTAATAGGATGAACAACCTTGATAAAAACTCTTTGATTCTTATCTTTGAAATTTTTTCCCCATTACATTTGCCTTAGCTGGTGCTGCTGCAGTTAAGGGGATGTCAATGCTCCCATTGTAAACTCCTTTCACGGGGTTTTATGACTTCATGGTAAAAAATAGCTTTTGTCTGAAATGCAGCAGATTTTTTTTTAATAATTCTTTGTTCCGTTAAATAGCGAATGTTAACTTGAAAAAACACATTTGTTGTAAATGAGAGGGCAATCTTCAGCTCAGCAATATCACCTCGGATTAATAAAAATGACAGTATTTTAAAAATCCAATTTTGTTTTCACAGTTAAGGTTGTTTGTTTGATTACCTTTTATACATTGCACTTTGTTTAGACAGGGAAAATGGATGAAGTTAGTTTCAGTGGGCTGGTAATCATTCTCACTCTCAGGTCGTTAGTACTGCAATATTTAAGATGCAATAGCTGCAAGGTAAGTTTGATGAAAACAGCTGCATATATTGGAATTTTCTGAGAAGTTCTAACATTACATCCATCCATTTTTGGTTGCATTTCTGTGTCACAACCCAGCAGCGCTCACCTGCTCAGCTCTGATTTCTGCCCTCTTGCCTGTGAGTCAGGCTGCAGAGCCAGGCTGTCGAAGATGCTATCTGCAGCTCTTCCTTCCCCCTGATTCTGAGGGCACACTTTCACAAGCAGGAGCTGGGAGATGAATGAGCCAGGAACTCAGAGGGCTGAGCTCCCTTCCCTGCCCTCCTTGTCTTGTTTCCTTGCGAGAGCCCAGGCTTTGCCCTTTCTTGTTTCTTGACTTGTGACAATGCACCTGACTTGTTTGTTGAGTTCTCCTGGCTTTTGGGTTTGTGTTCTAAGCAGAGTCTCTGCTGTCGTGTAACTTAGCAAAAATGTGTTGTAGTGGAAATGTCAGTCACTTCTGTCACCATGGCCTTGGTGCTGTACCAAATGACCTCTTGGGCAGAGGCAGTTTCATGTTAATGGGTTTTATTGAGGGAGCTACCAGAGAATGGTGGTGCTTCATTTTAAATCCGGGTGTTTGGAAAGAGCTTTTGTTATTGCATGGAGGCTCTCAAGGCTTTTTCTTTCACACCTGCTGTAAGAATTCAGGACTTGGGAAAAGACAAGTCAGGGGAACAGAAGCAGCTGGGAGCTCCGTGGGCAGTCAGTGCAGTTCTCTCGTGGGACAGGTGAGCATTTTGGAGGAGTTTTCTCTTCCAGTGAATGCTGGGACACTGGTGCATTTTTCTCTCCTTGATGAAAACACAGCAGAACCCAGGTCTGTGTTTACTCTTGCTTTAGTACCCTGCAGCTCAGATCTTCAATGTCCCTTGAGCTCATAATTTGTCATTATCTCCTGGTTTATGCAAGGTCCATACTGTGAGATACAGGAATGAGCAGCTAAACACTTAGTAATTTGTATACTTAGTAAAATACTAAGAATATCATTCTTGGTTATGCTGTTTTCTCCTTGCTTACAATACAGAATTAACTCCTATATAAGCACTATACTCATTCATCTGGAATGGTTATAGCAGATTTACCAAATTCCTTCCTCTGTTGGAGAAGGCCCTATCAAAGGGTAGCAGTGATAATATAAGGAATAGCCTTCAGGCACTTGCAGAGACAGCATCTCATGCAGCATGGATTGTGTCACTACTATCTTTGGTGAACAGGAGCCATTAGATTTGACTGTGAAGTGCTTTTAGACATGAAAATCTTTTAAGAGATTTTCAAAATGCCTATCTCAGTTCTTTGACAACTGCCTTCGCTTGAGATTTGTAGACTGAATATATTGTTTTTGTAATTCAGAACACTAGGCAAATTTTTGTTGTGTCTTAGGAAATATTAGAACAAATCAAACATGATATGAAAGCTTTAACTGGAAAAGATTTAGATCTGTGATGCAAATGAGTTCATGAAAATGATCTACTTGCTGTAGAGGAATAATGGAGCCAAGTTATTGGAAAGTAAAGATAATAGCATATCTGGGATCTCATTGTTCAAGAACTGCCTATGAATATAGTGCATTATTGCTCAAGCATTACCAGGTCATGTCCACATTGCTCAAATTTATGTGAAACACTTTTCAATATCTTTGGAAAAAATGGTACAAGAGGATCTGGCTATTTTAAATTTTGGTTGGTCACTGTTGCCACGTACAATGGAGACTGAAAAAATCAGAGTTGCATTGCTAGAGTCAAGTAACATTGTTATCTAAAAATGAACTTGAGACAGGATTTGTTTTTCATTCCCTTCAAATATTCTGTAATTAATCAGACAATTCAATTCAACTGTGAATTGAAATAAGTGATGGGACAAATCTCCTTTGTACGTAGCCTCATCAATCCCCAACACCCCACTGACCTCTTGATAATGCTAAAGTGAAAGCTGTTGTGTATTTACAAACCATGCTGCTTCAGCAGCACTTGGAGGGAAAGGTTGAAGTGTGCAGGGCCCTACATGCCAAGTACAGTCAGGAGGGGTTGTGAGAGTAGCCAGGAGTGAGTGCCTCAAAGCATAGGGGTCATGCCTATTCCTCCAACTGAAGAGAAACTTCAGGGCACTATGCCTCTTCCAATGGTTGTTTTAAGAAAATTAATTTATAGCAGAGGCTGAGGTGTTCAAACACGTAGATAAAAGCCATGACCACCTTCCCTTCCTGGAGCTTATATCGTAAATATCTCTATTGTGCCAATGGCATGATGGCAGTACAGTTGTCTCAAATCAATGACAGCCTCCTTCAGCAGAGTATGTGTATTTTAATTTTCTCTATAGAAGTATCAGCCAGAAGTATGCTCAATAAACTGTTTTCTCAACTGGCTGGTTTTTTTGTTTGCTTGGTTTGGTTTTTTGTTTGCGGTTTTTTTTTGTATTTTTAAAGAATAGTTTAAGTTTTGCTTATCTTTTTGGAGAGAGGCTGTTTTCAGACAGAGTACTGCAAATGAAACCTCTCCTCACCCATCAGTGAAGAGTGGCTGAGCAGCCACGTGATCCCATCCTTTTCCCTTTGCCAGGTTTCCCATGTCTGCTGCAGGCAGCTCTGCTCACTGTGCAGCACTGTGTGCCTTTGTGCTTGGCATGGGCCATTGTCACAGCCTAGGTTTGGATTTAATGATGGGAGATGGCACTTATCAGTTAATAGTCACAGAATTTATTTTTATGGTTTTTTGTTCTTTTTTAGTATAGCATTATATGGCAAGGGCACTTATTCTTTGCAGATATGATTAGGTGACTTCTCCATCTTTTGTGAAGCTGAAACTGCAGATATTTTGGGCTGTGTATGTAAGCCTGTATTCTTTAGGGAATAAAATATAGGAAGCTGTAGAAACTGCAGCTAATGAGCAGTAAATTCATTGGCAAGTTATTGTCCTTTCCCCTTGGCTTATTCTTAGTCTACAAAACTTAGTTGAGAGTGCAAATAGAAAAGAACAGATTCCCTTGACTCTCTTGCCCCCTCTCCATGCTCTTCTGTGATACAGAAGGTTTAGCTCTGAATACAGTTGTCCCTCTTTCAAAATAAATTATCATCTACTTTGTAAGCAAGGAAAGCATCATAGATTGTGTGAGAGTTTCTTTCCATAATTTTGCTGTAGTCTATGTGAGAAGAGGGGTTTTCAGACAAGCTGGGGTTCCCCAGTTCCTGAAGGCTTAGTGGTGTCAGACATTCGTAATGTCAACACTCATTGCATCTATAGTGATGCTTCACATTCTAGTCTTGTTTCTGGTTTTCAGGGTCTTAATCATCCTGAAACAATTTGAGTTGGAGTTTTCTTTTTCAACCATGGAAAGAATAAACAAAATAGGTAATCTATTAGAGTGAGAGAATGCCTTGGTCCATCAGGGGAAAGTGTTACAGCAACGTGGACTATGTGCAACAGAAGGTGAGCGTAGCATCATCCTCCTGCTTGATTACCTCTGCCTGACCTCCAACTGACTCCATATTAATTAACTCCTCACCTCACCATGAAACTTCCATTTCAGCAAATACTTACAAATACATTGGTCTCCTGCACTGTATCAATTGGACTGTACTGGAAGTTATTTTATCCGTAAAAGAGATATAACAGAGAGTTGAGCAACTCGTTGTAGGGATGAAAAATACTGGTTTCTCAATCCATTTTAGTTTTAGCTTTCCTCCTCAGGCTGTTTACTAGCATGATATTGTGATGCTGGTGGATTTGTTTTTTCTGTCGGTGCCATTATTGTTGCATTGTTGTTTGTTTTGGGTTGGGCTTTTTGAACAGATCTATCTCTGTGCTGCCCTACGTGCTGCACATCGTGACTCACAGGCCATCTGATCATGAGGGCTGACTTAAATCCACTTTCAAGTGAACATTCCAGAAAACAAAACATCAGCTCACAAAGTTGAGGAATTCTGTTTATTTACTCCTTTATTTTTTTTTTACTCTTTATTTACTCTTTTATTTTTCCCATGAAAAATAACAGTTTTACACTAAGTAGTTTTTTAAGCCATATTTTTAGTAGGAGAGGGCAAAGTTGTTTGGTTTTTGGTTGGGGTTTTTTTTGTTTGGTTTGCGTTTGGTTTTGTTTTTTTTTTCACATGGGAATCTCTTTCTGGCTATGCTGCTTCAGTCAGCACCTCTATTAAGTTTGTTTTCCTATCTCTAAAACATGATCATGGCTGAGTTCTATGGCTTGGGTAACCCAGGAGAGAGCTGTAGAGGTAAATTCAGGAAGAAGTCAGAATGCCACTGGCCCAGAACACATTCCGTGTGCTGAACAGTTTCACTTAATTGTTCATGCCTCCCTCTCTTCATCTAAGACTTACTGTAAAATGCTTTCATGACTGGAGCATTTTCAGAGGAGTTAAGACATGTCAAAGTAGGGTAAGCTCTGTGCTGAAATGGCTTTCTTAGGGTTTTGGAGACTAGGTTGAAGTGCTGTGAATATCTTTCCCTTATTCCTATGTCTCAACTTCATTCTTGTCTCAACATTATAGAACATAAAATGCCCAGAACCAGTGGGTAGTACTATGAACCTGATTGTTCACCGAGTGCTGTAATATTTACATTTGATCTCACATTTTTAATATATAGCCATAAAAAGTTAATTTCAGTGCTAGAAATATTCATATACTCAACTGTTATTAAAATAAAGTTTAAAAATGATAAACATATGAAAAAAATCAAGTGTCAATGCGCCAGCTATTTAGAATAATTTGTTTCATTTATTTTCATGTTTATATTTTGCTAAGTCTTCTTTCTCTACCAGATGCAGTTGGAGGTTGTGTATTAAAGCCTACCTTTGTATTTTAGTGATATTTTAAATATATAGCACATACCTGGTTAAATCTTAGCCCCCTCTTTCTCTCCGTGTATTTTAAGACAGAATGCCTTGTTGGGTTGCTGTGTGATTAAATGCTGATATGTCTGTCCCACAGATGTGTTTAAGACTGTTGGTTTATTAAAGTATTTAATGTAAAGCATCATCACATATTAAACTGCAGTTACCATCTTCTTGGAATATTAAGTAAATGCAGATAAATGACACATTATCTGGGTATATGTGTAGAGAAAAAATAATTTCAGCCATTTTCATCACCAGTTGTAAAAGGAGGAAAACGCCTTATGGTACTTTAGATAATGCAGTTCTGAAACAGACCTTGTTGCCTCACTTCAAGCATAATCCATGTAATGGCTATATTGCAGCGAGGATAAGATCATCTTGTAAGTACCATAAATGCACAATCTGCCGTGTTTACCCAGTTTTTCCTTTTCCAGTTCCTTTTTTAAATCATACTTAAATAGATTCCCAGCAGTAGTTTATCTGTGATGCATCAGAAGGTAGATATTTTGGGTTTGGGAGAACAAAAAGCCCTATAGGTAGTAATTGCTGCTCTCTCATGAATTGTTAGCAAAGAGCACCCCACTTCAACAAAAGAAAAGAAAAGAAAAATAAAAAGGTTATTTTCAGGCACCCCTGCAATAGAAATCATCCTAAACTATGCTTTTTAATAGGGAAAACCCTGGCATATGTAGTTAGAAAGGCATTTACCTCAGTGATGAAAGAGCTTTTTTATAATGCTAAAACCCACTAATGTTGACAGGGACAGCTATAGAAAGCAGATAATGTTCCATTTTAATATCAATTGTGACATTTATTAATATTTTGGAAAGCAGGGAGCATGTCTGTAACAATCAAATGCTCTGGGAAAGCAGTAGTTTACCAAGTGCTTCTTAAAACAGATATATTGTCAAGCTGTGTGTGGTCTGGCTGTGTCATTTACTTGAAACATGTACTCAATGTGTTTGTTATCAGCATGTCTGGATGCACTCAAATGAACAGTAATGTAAGAAAAGTGCTTTTCAAGGCACTGAGGAAGCCATCTGAAGCCCCATTTTGTACCTACTCCTTAAGAGAATGATTCTGATGAGGGTATATAGAACTTTCCACAGGTGTGAGTCACCCTCATAAATAAGGGTATCAGCCCATGCGACATTTCCCAGGTGCTCTTTCCCCTCCTCCCTGAACTTCTGCAGAAACTTGTGGGTTAGTGATAAGTGTTGTGTTGCGTTTTTCTTGTAAGGGTGAGCATGTTTTCTCCAATTCAGGCAAGCAGGGAAGCCTGTTTCCGAAAGCTGTTTACTGTTTTGTTGCCTTTGACAAGCAGCAGTGAGAAGATAAGTAGGGAGGGAGGCTTTGAGCCAGGTGTGGGACCGTGAATTACTTGCACTGCTCTCTCCTAACCCAGGGTTCTTCTCCAGCCATTCATTCAAATCCATAGGAGACCACTTGTAATAGTGCTTATTCCATCTTTAAAGAGTTAAGATTTCACAAATGTAATTTAAAAATTTTTTTTGTTGCAGACATAAGACTATAACAAAGCAATTACTGTAACTCTTTTCACCTATAGAATTGTCTACAGACCTGAGATGTTCAAGAAAGCTTATTTCAAACTGTGGAGAGGAAACACAGAACCAGAAAAGAGCAGGAAGTCTTTCCAAAAGGAAAATATTGCATTGTAAATTTGATATCAAATTGAATTAATTTAGTTTGAATGAAACAAGTGCATCAAACAGAATTGTCTTCTGTTATTATAAGGCAGTGTTGTATTCTGAATATCTGACAGCAAAAGAAGACACTTTTCAGAGACACCAAGGAGCATGCACAGTCCTGATGCTCCAAGTAGGAATGCCATAAATACCATTTCTTTTCTTATTACTCAGGATATTTTCTTAGGTAACTGTTAGTTTGTGTCAGGGAAATGTGACTGTTTCACACTAAGTGGACCTGTGCTGGTCTGAAGGCAGTTTCAGAGAGACGCGTGCATGTGAAATTTTTCCACAAAATTCGAATGGAGTGAGACAGGTTAGGTGTTTCATTTCTGTAGTCCCAGAGAACCACTGGCATACCTGTCCAGCAATATGGAAAAGCTGTCTTTCCAAGTAATTCTGAGAAGGTCCCTGCTATGGCAAAAAAAACCCAAAACCAAAACCCAAAGTAAAAGCAACTTCTCAAATTTCTTCACCAGTTAACAGCGGCTGAAGCTCAGAAGAAGATTGTGCTGAGTGTTAGACATTTCTGTCAATACTTGTGACTAAGTTCTAGTTTATTTCACTGATAACTTATCTGTGCGTTGGGGCCAAACAGTGTTTAAACATTCCCCAGACACTGCCTTAATTTTCACAGATTTTTTCTATTCTACTGGATATTTTCCTTCTCCCTTATTCCATTCAGTATTTATTAGGTCATGTTATTGCCACTCTGCATCTTTTTCCAGCTATCAGAAAGATAGGGGATGTGCGGGATAGGCATGTTTTGCTCAGATCTGAATTCTGGCCAGAACCTCAACATAACAAAATAATTGACTCCAAATCAGCTTGGACCAATGACTCTGAAAAATACAATTCCCCATCTGTGACTTCGCTTCTATTTTTGTTCTCTTCCAGCTAAAATGTATTCTGAGAAGAGGAATCGTAGGGAGCTATTATCCCTTATAGATCATCTACTCTGTTGGGTACTTAACACCTAATCCATTGTAGTAAAAAAGGTAAATAAACATGGAAACTCCAAATTCCTTTTCTTGGTTTGTAAAACCAAGCAATTGGACTTTGCATAAGGACTCTTTAACATGTTCATGAATACAGTGAGGTACCTTCTTGCTTTAACTATTTTAAATTTCCACTCCATTTAATAGGATCCTTCTCTTTAGAGAATCCTTTCTTGAAAAGACAATCAGGCAGTGAGTGAATTCATTGAAGTGAATTGAATCCATTGGAGTGAAAAAAAAAGTTCTGTTTGCTTCAAAGCATCACTCACCATTCTGTCCTATTTCTTGAGCTGATAGCCAGCCTTCAGAAGTCAGTGGCATTCCATATTGCACGTTTCTGTTCTTCTTGTCACTGTCCCTGGTTTGGCTTGAGAAGTGAAGAATCGACCCTACAGAAACAGGGATGGGGGGCAGGGGAACATGGAAATAGTCACTGGACCAGAAATTCTTTATATTAGGGATATTTGTTGATACTGATGATGAAAAGACTTATGTTGGGGAAAGGAAATTCATAGGGATCTGAAGTTCTTTCCTTGTTTTTCTTTTTCTAGTGACATAGATTTCTGAGAGACATACTTCTGCTGACGTGAATCACCCCATATCCTTTTAGCAGCCTGTAGCATTATGGACATTTTGGAATCAAACAAAATCTCCCACACTGCTCTGGCTGAAAGGATCTTTTAGCATCTCTTGAACTGTAACCTCTTTAGTTATGTAGGGGATAAAAAAAATAGAAGGAGACCTGCTAAAATTGTGACCTCTCACTGCTGGAGCGATCTGAAAGCCTTGGTCTCACAGGCAGTTTCCACATGTCCTGTCTTTACTGCTACTGATGAACCAAATTACGGTGTGGTCTGCCAAGCCAGTGTGAGACTGCTGTCCAAGGAGCTGTACAGACACACAGAGCACAGCTTCTGCTTCAAGGCACTTGCAATAAACTATTTTGTTTATTGATAAATGCACAGATGATATTACTTGCTCCAGGGTATTCATCTGGTCAGTGAAGAAGCTGTGTAACCGTTCTGCCCAGCTATTAACTGTTTTGTTCCCTCAAAAATAGAATATGATAAAAATAAAACCTTTATTTGATCTTTCCAAGGAAAGATCCCCTTCATTACAAGTCCCCAGATTGATGATGAAGACATAGCTTGATCTTTCCCAAATCCTTCATCCACCACATATCTGTAACTCATTCTCTCCTCACTGTTACACTTACAGGCTGTAAATTGTGGGTTATAATAAGCTTCATGCTTATTTGCTGATATTGTTTTTTGTCTTGTTACTGTGTCTGAGACATTTTTCTTCTAGTTCCAAAGAAACTCTTTGCCATCTTGTTTGCGTAATTCTGTTTTAATCTTTCCCCTTGGTTAGTATTCTGTTCCTTGGTAGAGCTCAGTATCACCAAAGGATTTCTGTCTGCAAAGGTGAATTGACTATATAAGTGAATACAGATTTTCACTCAGGCACCTCCTCCCTCACTAACCTGGATTTTTACCCCGATTTAAACACTGTGAACCACCAATTTTACTCTCTACAATTTCAAAAGAAGAAGAAAAAAACTTCTCTTTATGTTATTTTTTTGCATTAGACAAAGTTACTTTGCAAGAGCAGGCTGATTTTTGTTTCTTGAAGGGCATTTTGAGCTTTACATGATATTGAGAAATCCCAACTTTAGCCATCTGAAGGATAAACCTATGGGTGCCTCAGGCAATACAAGTAAAGAACTTGCCAAACTCAAATGTTTATTCTTTTGGGAATATATCCTAAGCACCGTAATTTCACAAGATGATTCAGTTGCCCCATGGCTTATTTATAGAACGTTAAAATGTTAAATACAATTAGTATAAGCGTCCTAATCTCTCTAGAGTCTCTTTGCTTATAGTATTGCTTGGAGCTTGTGTAAAATAGTCTGGAGTATTTTATCTTTTTTTGTTTTTGTTTGCTTTTGTTTTCTGAGCCTGAATGGAAAAGGAAATTTCAAAGATAAAGTATTTTCTTTCTTCTTGCAGGCTACTACACTCTGCTGGTGAAGCTGAGGTAAACTGGTTCTATCCTGGAGCAATGATACAGTTTGGGTAGTTGTGGTTGTATGCAGTGATTTTTGATATTTTATTTTTAAATCACTGTATGATGAGAACATTGTAATGTGGCCTGTGTGGGACTATTTCCTGTTTTCAGATGGAAAAGGAAACTGTCAGTTTGTTTATGAAGCAATTGGTGATTCTGGGAGAATGTGAAACTAGAGTTCTCTTTGCTGCGGTAGTGTCTGTGTCTGCTTAGGAAGATTCAGAAAATAAAGTGGGGTGTTTGTTCCGTATTTTAAGACTTAAATATTTGAGGACCTTGTTCTGGATGAAATGAGTGGTTACAGTGGGGTTTGCTATGTCAGCAAACATTACATAAAGTAATGATGAATTTGGATTTTAGGTTTGCTTATGTGGGCTTCGACTAATGTTAAAATCTGGGCTGTGTTTGATATTTTCTAGTCTTTCAAACAATTTCATTTTTCCATGATATTCTCACCATTAATGGCTAGCAGAAGAGGGTTGTCTTTCTAATGGAGACTTTTTAGGCTGCTGGTAGTAATTCACACATTGACTCTTACATGTTTAATTGTGTGAAAAGGGTGATTTTAATTGATAGACACTAAAAAGAAACTCAGCCTCTCATCATTAGGAAGGACTCTGCCAACTTATGGGTTCAGTGTAAATTAGTTTGTTTATTTTTGTCTGTTAAGACAGTCAGAATATGTAGATGGGACATTGGAATTTGTTGTCAAAATTTCAAAGTAAACCATAGGCATAAAAATTGTCACCTGCATGAAATCTCACAAGAGAGAGCTTGTGAGACCATCAAAAACATGGTACAGACTGAAGTCACTTTAGACATCGTGTAGGAGGAAGGCCAGGTTAAACAGAGATTGATGTAAAGGTGATTTGACAACATTAGAAATTTCTCAGTCCTCAGTGAGTTTTGGGCTCACCTTCCCCTGAATTTGCTGTGTTCAACAGCAAAAGCAATCAAACCTTGAACAATCTTAAAAGTTCAAGGAAATATTTGTCACTGGTTTTATTGAATAAAAAGTGAGTTTGACTGCCAAGATCACGTGTGAACAGAAAAGAACACAAATACAACAGAATGACACCCTGATGATAGACCTAAAGGAAACTTTTATCTGAGTAAATAACTGTTTATGGATGGTAGCAATGTGTGCTGAAAAGGATTTCTGTATCTGAGCTTCGTGGAGGAAATCTTTCAGTAAGGTTTTGGATGAGAAGTGGAACAAGAGGCAGTGAATTGTGATGGATGTAAGAAACCAAGGAGAAAGAAGAAACTGAGAAATGGGAATAGGGGAAGTGAAATAAGAGCAGAGAAAAGTTTGTTCTTCAGCTGCTTCTCAGTATGGTTTTTGGTACTGATCCTTTCAGCCTCAGAACATTTACTAGAGGGAAGAAGTGCATTAAGACCTCAGCTGGTCACACTGATGGGGAGATAGCATCTGCTTAGTGGCCATGCAGGACATAACTGCAACATGTTGTTGAAGTATAGTTTGATTTTTTATGTTATCACATTCCCAGAAAATGGTGATTTCATTCTGCTGCTACTGATTTCAATAGCAATGATTATCCATATAATTTGTGACTGATACTATGAACAGAGTTAATGACATCTAAAACTCCTTCCTTTTGCTCAGTTCAGGATTCTGCTGCTGTGATTTATCTTGAGGCTGTTATTCTCCCATCCACAACAAAAATATGTGTTTGAAACAAACATTTATATAAAATGGCTTTGCCTATGACAACAACCAGGTTGTAAATGAGATGTGACAAGGCAGAGGGTGGATATTCTGGTTTAACAGCTACAATTAATCAATCGATCAATCACTCTATGTCCCTAGGGAAAATGATACATTACACGGATGCAGATGATCTGTTGCATTGCCCTTGGGGAAGTTCAGGTTCTTCCATGTGATAATCATCTGCTCAGAAGTGACAGTGCATTTAAAGTACCGCCTTTACAATCTCCCTACACTGGTGGATCATCAGATTGGATGATATAATCAGGAGTCAGTGCAGGTGATCTATAACTCTGTTCAACTCAGAGTAAGAAACATTTTGTTGAGTTTTTCCAAGCATTGACTGTAATAGAGCACGGTAGAAATTAGTCCTTTTATGATTTCCTTTATGATTACATACACTTACATGGACTAGTGAATATAGTTAGAGAAATAAACCAGATAATTAAATGGAAAATCTATCCAGGTGTATCTTTTGCAGAAATCCTATTTTAGTCTGAATTATAGGTACAGTTACATTTTGTTCTCAGTGTTAAACATGGCCTTAAATCTAATTAATTTGTCTTTGAACTTGAAAAGTGATTTCTTGCCATGAAATCTTGAGACCCTGCAGGATGAACAGAAATGTAAGGTTTTTTTCCATGACAGTGAGAGTTTTGACCCTTTGTAACTAACTCTAAACCTCCAGATATTTTAACATAACACAGGTACTCTTCTGTTTGAGTGAGCCTTGCAGAAAACAGTGTGATTAAACAATTCTGTCTGTATGTATTACCTGCAGCCTGTTTTCTTCTCATTTGTTTTTTTTTTTTTCTGCAGCTTTGTCACAAATAACAGGATTTTTACCCCTTATTACAGCTTATCTATCCCTGCAGTTTTTCCCCTCACCTGGAGTAATAATCCTCTATTTGCAGCACTGTCAGCACCCTCACGGTAACCAGCTGTGATCTCACAGGCAGCAGTGGATCATGATTTCTATTAAAGAACATCTAAACTTTTAAACCCAGCATATTTTCATGACCCAATGTACATTTTAATGAGAAACTAATTTTGTTGTTCATCTAGATAACAAAAGTAAAATCGGTTGCTTTGAATGTCGTGGTACACAAATAGAACAAAGAACACTTCCTGTTGTGTGACCAATGTATTGTTGACAAGATTGTATTCTCAGTTACTCCAATGAGGAATAGCTATTCTTTTGCTATTATTAGGCTCTGATTTTAATAGATATATAGGGTGGATAACAAAGATGCAGAATAAGCAGCTGTATTGCTTCAAAGAAGAGAAGATAATGTAGAGTATGGAAAAACTAATTGTGAACCGTTGCAATTTTGTGGTAGTTTATTTTCAGTAACACCAACGAGTCTTGTCAACACAACTTGCAATTGTCTGCCCTTTAGTTAGGAGCGCAGTTCTGCTCCTTTAAAGAACTTATTTTCTGATATCTTTTCAGAAAGATTATAGTGTAATTTGAAACATTAACCCATTCTGAATGAGTGAATTGGAAAACAGAGAACAGTAACAATTGGGCAGTAAATAAAAGTAAAAAACCAGTCCACAGCAGCGTTTACTTTCTGAAACCTTCTTAAACGTGTATTTTTACTGCCCAGAAAGTGATCTGCTTCCTGAGTCATACTCCATGGGAGCTGGCCTGGCAGATTTGGTGCCAAATACTGTTTCTCTAGAATAAATAAAATTGCTTCAATTGGTGAGAAATCAAGCCATCTTTGGCTATAATTTTTTTATGGTGTAAGCATCCAAACATAGGGTAATTATTGGATTTCATGGAGAACTACTAAAACACAGTATGTATGATATGCCAGTTAAAAAATTTATGGACCAAATCAGGTAATCACAATAATACTACTTCAATAATTTGAAGTATAAAAAATGTTTTTGAAACACATACAAAACGAATGATAGTTTGTGCTGGAACTTAAACACAGGTTATTTTGGTTTGCATCAAGAATGTGGTTTGTTCCAGGAGATCAGGGAATCAACTAGAATAAATGGCAAACTGATTGTGTTAGTAAGGAGGCATTCCCGGAGAAATGGTGGTAAGCACAGTGCCTGCTGTGTAGAAAATCCTCCAGGGAAGATGTGAGGGGTGGATTCATCATTTCCATGTGGCATATTAGAAAGACTTAACTGCTGTCTCAAGAACAAAAACTCACTATTTGGGAGCAGCAATCAATTTCTCTAACTCATAAAACACCTTACCTGTGTTACCATGGGATTTGCAGGTATGAGAAAAATACCCAGACAGGGGGTATTTTGCAGAAAACAATTTGGTTATTTTAGCCCTTGGTTTTATTTGCTTTGCAAGTTGAATATGTCAGTTCAATGGTATGAAATTTTCACTTTGGAATTTCGTTCCTAGATATTCAAGGATACTTTGTTGTTGTTGTCCGGATCCTGTTAGGTACAGTTGCTTGGATATGCTGTGGGATCCAGTTTCTACTCCACCTTGAGTATGCAAATGCTATAGGCTATGCAAGTATTTTTGGTCATGAGCATTTGTAAATAGAACACTGAAATTCTCCTTCTGTAGACATTCCTGAGGAAAATCTTAATTGTATGTGTGTTGTCAGAAAGTATCAACAAAGCTGTTTAAAGATAACAAGTGAATTGCCGTGGGTATTGACACTCTTTTGTGAGTGAAATGATTCATTGTGTTTCAGAGAGAACAGCTGACCAGATTTCTTGACTGAAAGATTTTTCAAGACACAGGGCTCCCCTCCTTTGAAAGTACAGGTTTTCGTTTCTTTCTGAAATAAAGTTAAAAAATGTTCAATTCCTTCTACCTTGAAGGATTTAAGTAAAAGTGCATTAGAAAATCCTATTTTTTTTCTCTCTCTACCCCAAAAAACTTGCCTTCCATTAAGAAATATCCTCAAGTCCATAATGAGAATTTAGGAGCCTTGACTGCCTAAAGCCTAGTACTAAAATCTGTTCTTTTTTGTAGGTAGGAAATGACTTTTTCACAAACAGTTTGTTCAGAAGAATCAAAACACAAAGTAGCTTCAGTAAGGTATGTGCACATTTAGAGACAAGAAGGTCTCTGAATTTGACAGACTTTTTTGTGGTTCTGAGTATATTTCAGTAGCCTATTAATTTCTCTGTCTAAAGCCTCTCTTTTGCTGGCTGAATGCTAAATACTTGCTTTATTTGCAAAGGCAATAAAAGCTTCATGTTTGTACAGGTTTTTTCCCTAGATGAGTCACTGCAGTTCCATTATTTCATCTTTATAACCCAAAATAATTATTTTTGATGCATATATTGAAATGAAAACCTCATTCAACATAAAACCTCAGAAGTGAATTTCCATTGCCTCAATCCTTGACCTGGCTTATGGCATGTGCCCATTTTGTAGCAGCATTCCTTCATGCTCCAAATGTACGTGTGTTGTGTTTCATGCAGTATCACTGTAACCAGTCCATTTCTTTGGTACAAAGGTAACCATTATCTGTGATCAACCAGAATGTTCTGTATGCGTAAGAAAATCCTGGATTTACTTATTATGAGAATGGGGTCACCTACTGGTCATAAAAAAATTTTCATTATTTTAAGCTGTCTGTCATTTACATTAACTAGGATGTGTATAAGAACCTTTCTTAATGACTTTGTGTTGTTTCAATTAAGTTGTTCTTAGATCAAATCAAATAATGGTAGGATTTGTGATCTGCAAAACTGCCTTCCCCATATGGATTGGTAAGAGATTATCCCACCAGGGGTTTAATATCCAGGAAATTAAAAAAAATATATCTGAATGACTAAATGTTTTCAAAAGGAGGAAACATCTATGATAATGAAACTGATTCTATTTTAAAATGCAAGGGATCCTCTTGGATGCCAGCACTAAGCACACTCAAAGAAAACATTGTGCACTAAACACTGTGCATTATGATTACTAAACTAGGTCTCATTTAATCCATCAATATTTTGGTTTGTTTAATATTTAAAGAGTGTTTTTAAACCATTATTCAGAAAACCCTAGGATAAAGATTTTGCAAATAATAAAGCATACAAGAATGAAAGTTAGTTTGACCTTTATCACTGTATTGTCATTAGTAAAAGAAATTCAATTGCAGCAGTAGTCTGCATACATATGTAATCTGTATCTTTTCAAAACAGGAGAATACATCAGAGCATTTTCCATAATTTTGAGACTTTTACGAATCAATTGCATAATAAAATATGAAACTGTAATAAATCCAGTTATGCATCCCAAATATATGCCAAATGTGTTATCTTATTCAATAGAAGGAAAAGCAGATGTTTGAAGGAAATTTGTTTTCCCTGTGATCAGTAGAACCAATTTCAAAAAGTACTTACAGAAGCTGACAGTGAGTCATCACCTTTGTTTCAGCATAATACAGGAAATGTTCCTTTATCATCCGAGTGACCTGAATATATGTTTTTAATTTTTAAGATTTAGTTCATAAATGAAAAATTATTAGAGGAAAAGTATATGTTTTTTTAAAAAGGTAATATGACTGTATCACATGATTTGAAACAGCACCTTTCTGTCAGAGCTTGCCTGGGATTTCATTTCCCATGGATTTTCTCAGGATTATGATTGTTACACTGGGTACCACGCATCCGGAAAGGTGTTCAGGGGCTACTGATTTGTGTAAAGAAACACAGATTGAACTGGCACTTCTTTTACCCCTTCTGAGTTCTGCCCTGCATTATTTCAACACTGTGTATCTCACAGTACCAACAGCTTTCAAATAGCTGCTATGTACTTTATACAGATGCTAAACCACATAAAGAGTATTTATGATTTGTGAGAATTCTAGTAGCAGGCTGATGGCTTCCTTTGGAAAGAGGTCTCAGCTGCGCAGATTTGTGACTTGGGTACCTCACAGTCAAATTAATATCAAGAGTTTGGCAAATCCTTTATTTGTGCATTGAAATGATGGTACAGGCTTAAATGAAGAGAGTATCAAAATTTCCAACCCCTCAAATGTATGTTGCTTTATTCGTTATGAGGATATATGGTGAAAATATCAGGGTGATATTGCATGTAGGGTGTTTTCTCTATCTCTTGGAGAATCTGATACTGAAAAGACAAGCCACTGCAGTTAAAAGTCACCTTGGAAATCCTCTACTTTGTCACGTGAAGCCACGTGATAAAGTTAACCTATTAATAGAAATCTGCTTAAAGTAATTAATATAATTATATAGCCAAGTTCCGGTGAATTAGATGACTTGTCATCTCTCAGTAACTTTTTTTGTGCCCCTACTCACAGGGTTTCTTCAAGAGAGGGGTAGGACCTTAAAATTCTCATTGAATCCAAAGGCTGGTTTTGCAGAATTGCCACTTACTGGGTTATGTGATATCAATTGTATCTTTCAAATGTCTAGAATGCCAAATACTCAGAAAAAAGGAACTACTTTAAAGCAGATTCCTCAAGTGGGTATGAACCCTTTACATTTCTGGGGACACCGAGTTATGAGGACAACCAAAACACCAGCAAATGTAGCACAGCAAGCTTTGGGCTGTAGGATTAATATCCCTGTGAATTCACATGTGTCATAGGCAAACTGCTCCTGGCTTGTTCAAACACTGTGAATGCCTCTACAACACATTGGTGTCACCCTGTGATAACAGGGTACAGGTACTCTCTGTACTTAGTTCTCCACCAGAGATAAGGGAATACAACTTTACACTCTGATGGTAAATTGATTGGTGGCTGTTGATCATTCATGATACAGCAGAAAACTTCACAGAAAAAAAAACTTATGAAGAATTAAAAATAGGATATCATGGCAGGTTTTTGAGGTGGCATTAAAGACCTGAGGCATCACATTAAATAATGGAGATAGAATGAAATAAAATACTCTTTTGTTCACTGAGTTTCATCCATCTTATTTACCAAACAAGTTGTAGTCCAAGGGAAATCCTAATATATGAATTGATGATTGCAGAAGGAGTAGTGTGCAATCTGCTCTTGCAATTGAGTTGAAAGTTATCTGAATTTTTGCTGTTCAGTTTTCCCTTCAGCTGAAACCCAGTAATCCTTCACTGAACCACAGCAATTCTTCTAGTCCAGGGCAGACCAAGAGGTTGCTTCTAACCCCTTTGGTGACAATTAAAACTCAGGACTTCTTCCTCTGGTCAATAGTCCCCATGTTTCCCCATGTTTCACATCCCCATGTGATGGTAACCCCTCAGACAGCTCAGACCCAGGTGCACAAACAAGTCTGTCTGTGCCCTACACAGCAGAGTTGTCAGCCTTGTGTGCTCTGAGCTCTGGTCCTCTCAGGAGTAAGAAAAGCTGGGTAGAGCTGTCAATACCAGGCAAAACAATACCTGATTTTATGAATACTCTTACTTCAGTTAACCACTAAAAATTACTGCAATAAATTTAATTTCTATATCTGCAAATGCTGTAATACGAGACATACTGCTGCTGACAATCTGAATTGTTCATGCTGCCAACTGTTTGGAAGAGCTCTCGGCCTAGAGTTTGACATGTTCTTCCTCAGTGGAGAACAAGGAGAGTTGTTTTGCCCAAGCATAATGTGTTTATGCAGCAAATAATTTGTAGAGGTATTTCTTTTATTGATATTCTTGCTACCTTGAACAGGCATAACTTTAATGAGCTCCCCCTTTGTAGTTGTACTTTGTCTTCGGTTTCTTTTCTAGACCCTGAAAACTATTTTGTCCACTTTGTAAGCTTAAGGCTGTGGTGTCTCCCAGACCTCTTAATGTTTGTGGTGGTGCATATTTGCTTTTCATTAACAGCAGCACAAGGGGAGATAATAGAAACTAATCCTGCATACAAGCTGTCTATCTGACTTTTCCCTCCTGCCCAGCCCTGCGCCCTCCATTGAAGGCAGTCCCTCCTGCCTCGCACTGGGCTGCTGGGAGAGAAGACAAATGTTTCAGTACGGCAAGGATAGGGAAGAAGTCAGAATTTTTACACTGAGATCTGTGGCAAGGAGTCTTTGTAGTGCCCAAAGAAGACCTGAAGGTAAGAGAGTGTTCCTTGGTCGTCTGGGTCTCTTTGGGCCTTATTACATGGCTCAGGCCCTGGGCTTTTCCCTTCGGCAGTGGCACACTGCTGTGTAGAGCTGCACCTGGAGCTTTCAAGCGAGCTGTAGAGGAGCATTGGAGTTCTGGACTAGAGCTAGGCAAATGCACAGGAGTTAGTTACACAATGTGAGATACAAAAGGCTTAAATGAGCATGCATATCTAGCAGAAACTTAACAGAAACTTAGCCAATTGTCTGCACACTGTTAAAGGAAACAAAGAGTAAATGGATTAAAACATGTTCAGAATCTAAGCTCAGATGCATACTTTTACAAATAATAACATGAATACTGTGGATTCATGCAAGGGTCACTTAGTATTTCCTTAGTAGAAAAGAGGGAAAAAAGTGGTATTGAAACACTTTGTATATTACAAAAGATCTTTTTTTCTGCTTGACTGTTCAACATTTGGAGCTGTGTATTTATGGAGTTAAAACCTTGCATTTTAGAATTGCTACTTGTTTTCAATGTTAATAAATAAGTGCAGGAAGCAAGAAAGGCAGATTTGTTTGCAGAAGGTGGATACTGTTTTAAACATTTGTTAAAGTGAAAATGGGCTGAGTATGAAAAGAAATCCTGTTTGTCCCTTTTTACTTTAAATTATCTGTTCCATAGCATATCGATAAGGAATAATATGACTCACACTTAATCAAAATAATCTGGTCTGGAAAGTAAGACAATTTATAAGTGTATGATGTGTATCAGTGGCTCAGTAATCTGCCATAGTTTGATAATCACGCATTTGTTGCAAAATACTCAAGAATTTACGTAAGAGGCTAATACTGATCTCTGACATTTGAGCTTGGCTCTGTGTGTTTATATAACACTTCTTAATGACTTAGGTTTTCCTGACAAGTGCTGCTTTGATTGCAGCCTCTGTAAGATCACTTCGCAAAATCAGTAAAAGCTGCAAACTATGAATGAAATGTTTATGCTGGAAGGTTGGAGGGCCACATCTTGACTGGTAAATTTTTAAACTCTGCTTCCATCAATGGGAATGTGGCAGGGTCTTGGCAGCTCTCATGCCTTTGTAAGCTGCAGTATACTGCTAACAAAGCCCTGATGCTTTTCTGTCAAGACTGCTAATTACTTGGATCCTGCTTCTGTCAGTGCTTGTAATGCCTGCTCGGAGGCAAGTGGATTCATTGACCTGAAGCATGCATAAATTCCTCTCAAATTTCATTGATATTCTGTCTGAACAACTGAGAAAGAGGAGAAAATGCATTTCATTTTCTCACTAGGTCAGTGGAGATGATGACCATTTGAAGCAGCAGAATGAGGCCAAATGATTGCCAGGGCAGGCTATTTCATTGACAGCAGGTGCTCCAGCACAACACTCAACACAAGCAGTGGTTAACACACTGAGAGGGAGAGTGAGTTGCATGGGAGTGAGTTACATTATTTTCTGGCATTGTGGAACCAAGTCGGTTGTGTCTGGGTGATCCTGTGCTTTGTTTATCGTAGAACGATGAGAACTCGTGTTTCTGAGTCTTGCTGCCACGGGTTTCAGTGCAGTATTCTGTAATTCTGTCCCTTTGTGAAGGGAGGTGACAGACGAAAGGCTGGCTTTCTGAGGCTGTGTCCTGTTGTGTGAGGATGTGTGTGTGGGATCCCTCTGGAATCACCAAGGGGAGGGAGAGCAGTGTCAGTGCTGGGCTGACCCGTGCCAAGGTGAGGGGGCAGCTCCGCAATTGCAGAAGGACTGAGAAACCTGGGCTCTCTGTAGTGGGGAAAACTCACTGCTCAGGCCATGTGTGGTTTAGAGGTAGGTATTTCCGCATTGCAGACAAGAGTACCTTTGTGCCATCAAACAATGGGGTTACTTGGATCTTTATAAGTATCTGGCCACAACTAGGCCAAAATTGGCAGGTAGCACACACCTCATCAGAAAATGCAGGTGTATGTAAGATTTAGTGGTTACTGACCGAACCCACATTTCTCCTAAGGTTTGTTAATGTAACAAAAATTCGTGCTTTTGGCTGGAAACGGGTTTGATGATTATTGAATGTCCTGTGTAAATCAGCTGCTGGTCTTTCTCTTCTGCAATATGGATACCTATAAACTAGGTCATACCCACCCCTTCTAGCTATTTCGCTAGCTGACAGTCCTGCAGGAGAGAACAAGGTTAGGATGAAGACAGACAATGAATTTCTGTGTTATCCCTGCAGGAAGGTTGCCCCTGCCAGGTCTGGGTTTAGCTGTGTGACTGGTCAGTGGCAGCAGTTTGTGCTTTCTAATGCTGATTGTACTGAGCTTGTTCTGGGAACAAAAGGGTTTGGTTTCTGCTGCTGTCAATCTGAGTCCTTTTCAGAAGCATTAAATTCAGTCAAGCAGAAAAAAAGTTTTTTGGCATGCTTTACCTTAATCTTTACCTTTATGATGTGCTGATTATTTTCCCTTGTCTTTTTTTTTTTATAATTTGATTATTCATTTTTTCCTTAGATTGAATTTGACTTGATCACCTCTATGTCGCATCAAAAAGTGTTTCAGACCTGAGGACAGCTTGACTTCTCCAAGTTCTTCCTTTTAACTTCCAACTCTAGATTTTAATGAGCATCCATCTGATTCTGCTCAAGCGGCAGCGGGTTATTATGTCTGCTGTGATACGGGTTTAATTGTGTGCCTCTGTTACTATGCTGAGATTCCTGGAACCTATGTAACCACTTTGATGTAGTGTATGTTTAAAAATTGTGTGAGTTATATTTTTCCCTCAGAGGTAAGGAAAATGTTTTGTAATTCAGGCTGAAATTATAGAAAGGAAAAGGACCATGGGAGGCAGTGAACATTTGTAGCCTTTCTGATCCATTGGTGGTAAGAATTTCAGCTGCAATATTACAGAGACCTGCTCCTGGTAATGTGTTAAAGGATTTGTCATCATTGGCATCTTTGAGGCTGAGTTTTATTAGGTGTTTGTAACCTCTTCCCCTTGATTTATTTTAATTGGTATAATCTTTTTTGACAACCAACATCACTGCGGCATTTTTGCTGCTGGAAGTGCCATGATTTACACTGCTGAAAACCACATATCTTTGCTAAAGAGAAATTGCTTTTAAGGCTCTTTTATTGACAGGAAATCCACAAACGTCATTAAAATTCTCTGAAACAAATCCTTGTAGTTGATTTTAGCTGTGTGGAGAAAGAATTCCTGTCATTACTGGAATCACTGTTGCTGTTCTATTACAATAAAGTCTTACTTTGATTTCCATTTATATTAATTTCCTTTTACATATCTGTGGTGTGTGTTTTGTTGAGTTTTTTTTTTTCCCATGAAATTATTAAGGGCTTCAAATCAAATAATGATTGCATTATGTAGAAATAATTTATGAAAAAAGTGGTCATAGGCCTAGTATAGATAAAGCAACAGTATATTAGTGAGTTTTCTGATAGCCCAGTTAAAATTATTTTCTATTGTTCTTTGGAAATAATAGAAGGAAGCTGCTATGTAGCACAAATTAAAATACCTTTCAATATAGAAAAATCCCTCAAATTTTTATTTTGTTCTTGTAAAACTTTGACACTTTGCTTAAGAAGTGGGGATAAAAATTTGTAAATCAAAATACTATGAAAAATGTTTAAATTTCTCATTAAAAAAAATCTGGAAGATGCAGGGACATCCATTTGAAACAGGAATGTCAGTGAATAAAGAATGGTGGAAAAAGATTTTATTTTTTTATGGGGAGATTTAATTCCTTAAATGAAGTAATGAAATTGCTTTTCTATTCAAAGAGTCTTTGTCACTTTCTATGTAGCCAGCATATTATGTTAACTATTTCTTTGATATACTTTTGCAGCTAAGTGGTTTTAATCCCTTTGAATCTCACAGTACTAATTTTGTGTTATACAGTGATTTAAATACAGCACTGTTTCAGAAATATCTGGTTCCCCTCATTTAATATTTATATCTGAGAATCATAATTTGTGTTTTCTTTTCCTGAGGATGATGTACAATTTCATTTGACATTTATCTTGATTCAAGGACAGTGTTAATTCATTTCTGCTTGGCCTTGTCTGTTATTCAGTGGAAGGGATTGCCTGCACCTCTGTATGACATTAACTTGTTGACTTGCAATATATTGCTCTTTTAAATGGAAGGATTTTCAATTTTCCTTTTTATGACGCTATGTTGTTGATGACTTTACTTCAGATTCTGGATTATGCACTGCTGGTTTATTAGCAGACAAGTTCAAATGTTGTCTTTGTTTACAAAACATTTGTGAGGTATGTTTTCTCCTTTCTGGTGATCTAAATTTCAAGTTTTCTACTTCAGCTAAGTTTAGGTTTTAGTATGCAGAAGTGTGGACATGCCTTTTGTCAGGGAAAAGTATTTTTACGTGTTTATTTTCTGTCTATGGTTACGATGATTCTTAAACCTTTCAAAGTCCTTTTCTGGAAGGCCATGGCATTGATGATTTCTCCTGTTTCAAATTTAGGTACACAATTGAAGTTAGTTTCCTGTGATCACTAGCACAGTCTGTTTGCTCTTTCTCCATGGGTCTGCAGTTCCTTATTTTATCTGTTGGTCCCAGAATATTTTAGGTTTACACATGTGTTCAAAGAGAAAAATTAACTGGGTTATGTGCGAAGTAACAGGGTAACCTGAACTTTTCTTAAGAGGATGGGTGCTGTGTGGCCAGGAAATTACTCCAGCCTGGCAACAAAGATGAATTGCATCACTTTGTTTGAGATAATGCTTAACTCTCTCTGGTATCAGATCATAAACTCAGCCCTAATATGGCCCCTCTGTATGCATCGTGTACAGAAGGCGTGCAGAAAATAGAGGCTTCAGTGGCTTCATGGGACTGCCTGAAATATTTTCAGTGTTTGTGCTTAAGTGCAGTCTCTCCTTAACCTTTTCCACAAGTGCAACAATTAAGTGTTAATCTCCAGTTTTGTACAGTCCTCAACAATGGAGTGCCTGCTTGTGTTAAATGCCTCTTAATTCCTAAAGTCAAAGCTGCAGATTCATTCCACGTTACCTTTTAAAGGTAGAAATTAGTTTGGGACTACCTCTTAAAATCTTCCAGTTGCTAACACATATCAGTTCCCATGTTGCACTCATGCAGAGAGAAAGTGCTCTGCTTTTAGCTCAAAATATTTCATTTTGCTTCTTCTCTAAAGCTTTTTCTTGAATTCCTGGTTTGTATTACCATTGATTTAATGGTTTCTCCACTTAATTTTATTTTCAATTTATGCATCTTAATTTTAGATTATTTCAATTGGAGAGATTTAAAAAGCCCTGGAATTGTGTTTCTTACCTATAATTTATACACTTAGACATGCTGTATTACAGAGATAAGTAGGGATTTTATTCACTTTTTAAATTATGGTCAGAAAACATGGCTGCGTCTTGTGATTATTCTTTCAATTTTTTCTAATGAATTGTGTAGACTTGCTGAATGATATGCTTGTTGCTGATGCTTATAATTGCATATTGATCTATTTATTTTTCAGTGTGACTTTATAATAGAAGGTGCTGAGGAATACTGTGATGATGCTCAGTAACCTCATGTTGACAACTCCAAGGAAATTGTAATTAAATTGGCAGATGTGACTAGTAAGTAATGTAAGATACAAAATTCTCAATGTGTGTTTAAATGTGAAAGAAAAGAGTTTTTGGTTCTTGAATTACCTGAAATGGTTGCAGTTGTAATTCTTTATGCTGAATCGTCTTCAAATGTTATGCCTTTGTTGCCATGTAAGTAATTGTGAATTATGGTTATCAATCCTGGGAACAAAGGATGAATTTAGACAACTCAGTGTAGAAACCAGGTGAGTGAACTTTCAACTCCTATTTATTGTGGATGTTACAATAGTGGGAAGAAAAATGTTATATTTTATATATCATCTGAGATGTTGTTGGCTATATGATGCATACAGCATGAATTCCTGTATTGGTTTATTATTGTTGGAATACTTTTTATTGCAGGTATTTTTACAAAGTTTCAAAATGTTGCATACCTCAAGGGCGTGGATATTACAGTTTTAAGCATTCCTTCCAAAGATAAAAACAAGCAAACTAATAGAAAAAAACCACCAAAAAACCCAAACCACAAAAACCCCCTGTTTGTCCCAGGCTGGTGTACTGTACCAATAAAATATGATCTCCATTATAATAACCTACTTTATGAAGATTAAATGGTTTTGCAATTCAAACAAGGTAAAATTGGTTTAAAGCAAAATCAAACACTAGTTTGCTAGTTTAGGATTTGAATAGTGGAATGAGAAATCTTTTTTTATATTGCTATTGTGCACTGGTCAGCTAAGAAGTAATTGCTTTTTATAAGGCAAATTTGCTTTTACTTTTCCAAGGTAATGAAATGAACCTGAAACATTTCCTTTGAAATCAAAGTCACTATCACTCAAATGTCACCAGAAGAATTCCATCATATGGGTTCTGCAAATACATAATGAGAAAATAGTGCTTAGAAATGATTGACAGGATTCTATTAAAAAGCTTTACTACACATTCATCCCTAATTATCTGTGTTGTAAATCAATAGCGATTTGACTTTTTTTGATATTTACATGTTACTAACATGTACAGACAGAGACATCTGGATGCTATTTGGAGAAGGATAGCTTGAAGATGTAAGTTTGAAACTGCAAATTCATCGAAGGAAGAGGCTCTGGATTTATTTTTTTTTAATACCTAATGAAATTCTGTGCAAACAAAGTATGCTCATTGACACAAGAAAGTCTTAAAATATAATATGCAAAATTATTCAAAGAAGGAAATAATCTAAGATTGAATCAAATCTTTAAACAGATATGTGTAAAGGTCTAACAAAGAAATTATTCCCGAGGGTAAAGATATTCCATTGCATAAAATCAAAGCTTCTTAAGGAAAAAATTATGTCAAATATGCTTTAGCTCCTCTCCAGGCTAATCATCAGTTCAGAAGAGGAGACTTTATTTGTGGTTGGGGAAATGCTTTTTAGGGGCAGAAGGACAAGGGATGTAAATTCAGCTGCAGTAGAGAGGGCAGCATACTTTTAACAAAATAGATATCAGAAGGAGTCCTGCAGTAGGGCCATAAAGTAGAACAATTTTCAAGCCCATCCCAAAGATTCTGACATATTCCTCTTGTAAACAAGACTAGAGTGAGGGCTGTAAAGTTAAAAAGTGAATTAACAAACATGGTTCATGTGAATTTGCAGCTTCTTGGCATTATCACGTGAGACTGTATTTAGAGGGCATTCTAAAAGTTGCTCAGCAACTGAGGAGGAAAACTAATAAATACAGTAAATACCAGTAGGGCAACGCTGAAGTCCATTGGCACGACTCTCATGACCCAATATTTAGTGTATTGGGGAAGACTTATGTGGCAGAAGGGGGAGGAAAACGATACTTCGTGCCAAATACAGTTCTAGCCATTTGAATTACCAATTGCTTGGGAAGCCTCCAGTGACAATGGCTACATCTTCCAAGAACTGTAGTGCAGACTGGCAACAGTGGGTGTCTCCTTTGTAATGATCAGACCCAAGAACAGAATGACTGCCCTCTATGAGCTTATTTATCTGTAACAAGTAAAAAAAGTAAAAACATACCTTATTGTGGAGATCGTGGAAATTTGTTCATGAAGTTTTCATGCTAGATCCTGCATTCAACTAAATTGAAAGTAATTTCAAAATGCCTGAGTATCCTAGAAGACAATACCTGACCCAATTGTAGCCTGAATACTACTAATCAAAAAATCATCCAGACTGAAAATGAAGACTGTCACAGCTCAGTGCAAAGACTTTGACAGTACTCTGCTCACTTAAAGAAATATGATTAAATTAATTAAAAGACAAAATTAAATAAGGATATTGGAATAAAAACTGAGAAGTTTACAGAATATTTGGTGAATTACATAGCAAATCCTAATGCCATGTATCATAAAGATCCCCTTTTACTTTTGAAGACAACAAATAAACCCAGGTCTACTTCAGGGAGCAGTTAGATACTCTGTAATGCTATAAAACCAGTTTTAACCAAAGGAAAAGTACAAAAATAGAGAAATTATAAAGTAATGGTTAATAATTACAGAAAGTAAGATAATGAAAAAGAAAAAGACATTAAAAATACCTAAGACTTGAAGGTTTTGGTTAAATGGGTATAGTTTGATAATGGTATTGAGTTGATTTAATGTACTTGAAATAACTAACATGTTCTGTTACATTGAAATGGAACAGATGTGTGCAATTACCGCAACCCAGGTGAGGATGAATTAAATTACACATCTGTATCACACTTGTGATTGGTGTTGTAGTTAATAATACATGGAATGTAAATACACTAAGAAAATTTTACATAAAAACATTGTATGGCAAATAATTGAATAAGCAGAGCAAATGTCATGAAAATTGGAAAAGCATTCAGAAAACCTACCTAATTTTCAAAGATTTCTTTCTAAAGCTTGCTTTAAGAAGAACTTGGAAATTGACATTTTGTTGGTTCTTTTTCAGAAAAATGAAAAAGGTTTCCTTCAAAAAATCAAAAGAAAATTAACACTTTTTCCATTTGTTATGACTTAGAATCTTCATCTTTACTGCAGTCCATGCAAAATAATTGAATGGTTGAAAAAAGGCTTGAATAATAGTGTTGAAATTGGGAGGTATAATTAACAACTCCTGAACAGACTTGATGGAAGATAAATCTTGCCAAGTTGGCTTGGTATAATTTTTAATGTGATTTAGATTGGCTGATACAGGCAATGGTGTTTTATGTGATGAATTCCTGTAAGCACTTGTTTAAGATTTTGCGTGAGAAAATGTAAGGATGCTAAGTCAAGTGGTGGATCTTGAATAAAAGGAATTCCTAAGTTAGTAGTTTTAGCAGTATTTGGGGCATTAATAATTTTTTTCAGACTAATATTTGGAACACTTTTTTCATTGACCAGGAAGAAAATATAAAATTATTAAAAGTGCAGTGAAAAGGTATTTGGAGGTATGATGAAAAATGATTACAAAATTGTACTGGTGTTGATCCACAGTGGGTTGAATGTACACTACTAAGGTGATGTTGCATCAAAGGATAATGTATTTTTTGGTGTTGAAAAAAGCCAAACTACATTAGAGACGTTATTTTTGTTGCATCTGTCACCTTTATAATCAAAATAGAAGAGTGTATTCAGTTCTGGAGTCACCAGCTCAAAAAGATGTGAGTAAATTGAGACAGGTTCATAAAGCCATGACAGTGATATAAAACGTGCCAATGTTTCCTGGTGAAAGATAAAACATTCCATGCTGAGTGTCAGCAAGCCATGGTGCCACTTAAAGTCCTCTATTGAAAAAACTTGTCAAGAATATTCTACTGATAATATTTGAGGAAACTGAAAAACTACAGTAATGTTGTTCCACTGCTCAGTTAATAAAGTACAATAAACTTTTATCTGTGCCTCTGTACCTGGCAAAGAAGAAATGTGAGGTCTGATTCTGCCACGCTGTGCTCCTTTTGTTAGAAAATAGTTCTTTGTGTTTCTGGCTTCTAGTTTGCCCAAGCTGTCAGCAGCCCAGCCAGGCAGGGTGGCTGGTGGTGGTATTATCCTGCCTTTCTCCAGACAGCCCATGGCAGTGTGGAGCCAGGAGCAGCCACCAAAGCTGTTCTGAGATAGTGAAGACCCACATGTACAGCGGCACTCAGCCTTTGGAGCAACGTGTGCACTTCCAGAAATAGCACAAAGGTTTCCATGGGTGTTGCCACAGATGTAGCTGGATCAGGTTCAGTGAGGCGGGAGCTCTTGTGTAGATGTAGCTTCAGCTGCTTCTGAAGTTTGTTGGCAGTACACATGGTCTTTCTGAAGATTAAGGAAATTTCTGGAAACTTTCTATAAATGTGTTGATGCTTCCCCTGCACCATTGAGTGTGGCCATGTCTCCTGGGACAGGATTCCTTTTGGAAATTATCTGAGGCCTGTGAATGGTAAAATGAGATACAGATCTTATAGGAATCTGCAGTGCTCTTTATTTACTGGAATATTCTAGTTTGCAATTATATCTCACTCTATTTATCAAGTATATTTCAATCCCTCTCACTTATGTTTTGCAGGAAAAGGAAGACACAAATCTGGATCCTTTGAATAAATTTACATTTTTTTCAATAGCTCAGTGAAATAATGCAGATTTAAACCATCTGTCCTCACTGGCTGTAAGGATGGAAGCTGTCAGAAATTCGCCTCCAAGGCAGTTTAAAAAGTGCCTTGTACAGCATCAAACCTCCTAGGTTTGTCATTGGAGAATGTTTTTCTGTGGTATAGGTAAAGTAGTTTTTTCTTCTTTCTACACTGTAGTTGCAGTTGAGGTGTTAAAATTTGCCATGATAACATGTACAGTCTTCTAGGAAGGTAGTTCTTGTGACATTTTTCACTTGGGAATCATAAAAGAGAAGCAAGCAAACTTTTCTTTGTGCTGTAAGCTAATTTTTAATGTGGGCTCTTAAGAGAATATGGCAACTGAAATGGTAAAACCTGTCCTATGTTAAAAAGAGCTTGATTTCCACAATAGCAACTTTAACTGGGTTTATGGTAACTTGCATGTCCTCACCCCTTGATAAAATTCCGTGTGTATTTATAGACAAGAAACCTGAAAAGAACTTACAGGATTATGTGCATCCATCTTCAGTGATTTGTCAATGTGATTTCATTTTGGTCCAACTGTCTCGGGTTGACATAATAATAAAATGCTGGAGTGCTGAGTCATGTTTGCAGGATTCATGGTGATGTTTCTGAAACTATCAACTTCTAGAAATTTTGCATATCTTAAAAACCAAACTGCAAGGTTTTGTTTGAAAAAATTGTATTTACAAAACCACTTCATGAAGTTTTCACTCAAGGAGACAGGCGTTTACAGTATGTTAATGCTATTTACTCGGAGTAAATCAAAGAAAATATCTCTCAAACAGAGGACACTTCAGCTTCTGTTGTTACGACATGTCACAGCTGACTTTTAAATTAAAGAGATACATGACAACTAGACACAAGGTATAAATTTGATTGAATCATAAGTACCTAATATTTTTAACTATTTCTTATTAAGGAAATGCTTCTGTAGGAAGGAAAAAAATATCAGGTCCTACTTAAACTGATGATAAAACTCCCATCACCTAGAAGTGTTCGTAATGCATGTTGCCAAAAGCTCAAGTATTCCTTTATTGATGGAAGTCTTTATCGTGTTTTCATTAAGAAATTATTGGCTTCTTTCAGTAATATGTATCTTCTGTAACTGTTCTTAGGCTGGCAGGAAGTTTCATGCTCTCTAAAGGTGAAAAGGTTTTCCTTTTCATCATTTTAAATCTGTAAATCAGCAAATCTTTAATAGATAAGAAAACTCCCAACCAATCAAATGACTAAATAAACCCACTTGTTGGAATGAGTTCTCTCCTGGCTGGGAATGGTCAGGGATATTTTCGGGAACCACATGGGGTTTTCTTGTGAGTTTTTCCTTGCTGCTTGGTTGATAGGCAGAGCAGCTTGAACCACAGTGCTGTGGCACTTTGTAGTGGTGCCTCTTTGGGG
Source organism: Lycocorax pyrrhopterus obiensis (assembly GCA_014706295.1). Lineage (NCBI taxonomy): Eukaryota > Metazoa > Chordata > Aves > Passeriformes > Paradisaeidae > Lycocorax > Lycocorax pyrrhopterus. Next base: position 20,593,657 of record JACSVZ010000013.1, on the reverse strand, counting down.
CTGTGTGTAATCCTCTAGGTCAGAAATCGGCTGTCGATGCACTTGCTTTTTGTGTTAACTGTGGTGGAACGCGTGAGGCACTGAAGAGGTGGAGAAAGCAGATGCAGAAAACGAAGCACATTGCCCACTTTCCAGGTTTGTTTGCTAAAGCTGGTAGTTGAAACTGCTCAGAAAAGGCCTTTAAGCTGGCATTTGTGAAACACCTTTCCGAAGTGAAGGAAGTGTGCAAGATGGATTCCCCACGTTGCTACACTTCATCAGGGGGTTCACTTATGGTTTAATCAGTCAGCTTGGATAGTTTAGAAGCTGTTCGTGCCATGCTCAGTGTGAGGCTCCATCTGTATATAAATAGATTGGATTTAAATTATGCTTTATTTTGTTTTGATCTTACAGAAAACTGCAGTGCAGGTAATAATACAAAAATGCCTAAAGATACAGTGAAGGTAACTGGAACCATTTTTCCTGCTAAAACTAGACCACTAATCACAAAATAGGTCAGGATTTTAGTACAATAAAACCCTTCCTCAGAAGAAACAGAGGAAAGCGTTTTGCAACTCAATAAGTTCTGTATGCATAAGGAGTAGTGCAGCACATGGCAGCACAGATTGGCACCTGCACTTTCTTTCATTCTGGAGCCTTTCAGCTACAAATGAAAGACACAGGCAGCAGGGTAATGCATGTTGTAGGCATTAGGAAGTTTGAACCTACTTTGTGTAGCTTGAGTCCTCCATAACATTTTGGGAGTTGTACCTAACATATTGTTGTGTGTGGTGCTAGTTCATCCTTACAGTTTTCTAGCTCGTGGGATGCTATAATATTGGCATGCTACGATAGAATGTTATTTTACAGGTAACACTTGTAGAGTCCTTCTACTGTTAATGAAAGATATCGCTGACTTTTAGAGCCACATGAGTTTGTTGTGCATATCATAAGTATTCCTATCAAATTAATTTTGATATATATTTTAAGCTGAATATTGTATTTTTTGTATCTGTAAGCAGAAATGGCTAGTGGCATTTGTTATCTACGGTATGCTGTCTTATCCTGGAGCTGGGATAGCTCTTCACTTCAGACATGGTGATAGTATGAGTCTCAGCTTTCCATGTCTAGCCTCAAAAAGAGCCAAACAGGAAACAAAGGTTTTCTTCAAGCATTGCAAAGAAAGAGCGTAGTTACTGTGAAAGCAGTTATCTGCTGTAGGTAGAGTGGTGTATGAAATAATTGTACAAGACACCAGCAGAAATCAGGGAAGTGATTCTGCCCCTCCACTCCACTCTCATGAGACCCCAGTGGAGTTCTCTGCTCACACAGGACATTGACCTGTTGGAGAAAGTCCAGAGGAGGCCACTGTCTTAGCTGGGGCACTTCTCCTATGAGGAAAGGCTGAGAGAGTTGGGGTGGTTCAGCCTGGAAAAGAGAAGGCTCTGGGGTCACCTTATGGTATCCTTCCAGTATCTGAAGGGAGCCTACAGGAAAGATGGAAAGAGACTTTTTACAAGGAAATGTAGTGATAGGACACAGGGAGTGGCTTCAAATTGAAAGAGTGTATTAGTTTAGATATTAAGAAGAAATTCTTTACTGTGAGGATGGTGAGGCCCTGGGCCAGGTTGTCTAGAGAACTGGTGAATGCCCCATCCCTGCAAACATTTGAGGCAGGGTTGGATGGGGCTTTAAGCCACCTGGTCGAGTGGAAGATGTCCCTGCCCGTGGCAGGTGGGTTGGAACTGGATGATCTTTAAGGTCCCTTTGAACCCAAACTGTCCTATTATTCTATGAAATGATCTGATTTATTAGTATGTTTCCCAAATACATACAACTCAATACATACACTTCTAGGAAGATTTAAAGCATCAGTGATATGTTGCCATAAGCAGAGCAGAGTCTTTCCCTTTCTGTTTTCCCTAATGCTGCAATCAGAAGGATCTCGTTTCCTGGAGCACTCCATCATGTTGATTTACAAGTGCTGCTACCGCCTGTATCGTGCTAATAGGAAGCTCATGGCATCTGTCTTTGCACTGAAAGCTAGCCAGCAGCAAAGAACACATGATTACTAGATGATGCACAATCAGTGGATAAGGAAGTTTGGGCAAGATTCTGGGCAACTTCTGGGTCTTAGTCAATGATCTAGAATTACATTATTCTCTTTTTATATAAAAAAAGTATTTTCTGATTAAGACTCTGCAATCCCTTTATGTTCTGCTTGATCGCATTGTATTGCATGTTCTTGACTGTATCACAAATGAGCAGGAAAAATTTAATTCTTTCCCACCACTATGTGTGTGTCTGCTTTCCTCATGGGCCCAGATAAAACTGCCATAGTTACCTCTATCCCTTCACCAATCACTGTGAAGAGGGATGAGTATGTGTGTACGACTTCTCCTTTGAATCTTATTCTATTCTACTTCCTACTACTTTAGTGTATGAAGAATTTGATTTCTGAAATGAGGAATTTGTCTTTGACGTCTCAAAAGCAAACTGTTTTCAAATTATTTTCCTTTTTCTCCCCTTGTGGATGCCTTTCCCCTCCTAAATTCAAGATCTCGATATCTTTTATGCAAATGGCATGCAGCGTTTTACTTCTGTTTGTCTTCTGTTACTTCTCCACCTTTATCTCTACAAAAGTCAACCATTTACAGAAAGAAATCAGAAATATTTCCTACATTTTTGAGAATTGGGAGCTGCAAGAGCTTTGTACTCCAGCATACAGAGTACAAAGTCTGGATGATTGCAAGGCCTTTAAGAATTGTTCAGTATTCTAAATGACCACTCAGCCAAGAAATCTCCTATACTAGGCACTGCTTGCGGGGACAGGCATACTTGGGACCTGAGTTTTTGGATGATTGCCAGCACCTGATTTCCAGCACATAGTTTAAGTGATGTGTTTTGTGCAGTCTTTGATTGTTTTGATGCAATTCAATCACTTAAAACATCAGTTTCTCCTGGTAGGATTTCACAAGGGAGGGTCTTAAGGAGATCTGTTGGGTTAGTACGGTTTACAGCTTCTTACTGCTCCTAGGGGCAGTAGTGGACAACTGAGCATTACAGCCCAAGGTTTGCCTTTCCCAAATGGTTAGGGCTTGAAATATTCTCCCCACATAGTGCTTGTGATCAGCAAGAAATGATGCAAGTAGGATAACATCTGGCAGAAACAAGGGCAAAAAGCCTGGGATAAATGTGACTGATTGTATGCCATGGCTGTGCTGTGTTCTGTCAAAAGTTAAGCAAATGCATGTAGCTGACAGCTTGTTTAATCTTGATTCCCTTTTTCTGTGAATTAATTTGTATGGTCCCATGATGAGGGAAATGTCTTGTTTTGCAGACACCAGTCTGCTCCAAATATCTGCTACTTCTATAGCAACAGGACGGAAACTTCAGGAGATGAGTTCTTTTCAATTTCAACTACAAATTGGATTTACTCATTGAAGTTACAGGTGTTATGCTCTCTAACAAAATCTGCTCCTTGGTTTTCTGTCCAACAGCCAGGGAATACTTAATTCTTTGCAATGTAAACAAGTAATTCTAAAGCCAGCAAAGTTTCTTGGGAAAGTAGATGTTTCTTGGGAAAGAAAGAATGTCATCTGTCTTGTTATTCAACTTGAGAATTTTGGGACCAGTTTATTTTGCGGTTGGATGCATATGTGTATTCTTCATGTAATATCTTGAAAACATGGCTAGAAATAGTATAATTGAAATCAAACTCCTGAGCTCAGCAAGCAGTTCATTATATTTTGGGAAATATTCTTAGTAAACTGCTAAAGGTGTTTTCACACTGTAACTATGTAACTCACTTCTCTAATAAAGCTAAGAAATACCAAGCTGTAACTAAAGGTTGAAGTGAAAGCATTGGGACATTTTTTGTTTGTTTTATATTTTATTCTTTAATCGTATCTATTTTTTACATTTTATTTTTTATTTTAGGTCCCTCTATCATATTTATATTGAAATAATTTAGTTATTATAATTAATTATTCTTATTCTTATTATATCATTGACCAATTACACCTTATTAGACAATATCTGCAACCTTCAAAGTATTGAAAATATATAAAAATATGTATGAATATATCAACCTGCTTACTTTTATCACTCTTAGAGTCTGATTCAAGTGTCTGCCATTACTGCAGTTCTTTGGGGGTCAGAACAATCAAAAAAATCTACCCTGATGATTGCAAATCTACCTTGCCAGAATGTCTGTGCTCTGCTATTTAACACTTCAAACAAACAACTCCACCTCTCCTGCATCTTTTCTACAAGCCATGCTCTGATGCTAAATGGTAATTTTTGAAGAAGAGCAAGACTTCACCAAAAAAACCTGCTGTGTGTTTGGTGTTCAAGGAACTTGAAAACTCCACTTGTTTAAAGCTTCTTTGACAGAAAATGTGATCAGCTTTTGCCTTTTGAAAGTCTATAGAGGTTTGGTGGGTTTTGGGCTTTTTTTCCGATTTAGATGAAAGACATACTTGACAAAGTAGATATTTGCAATACTTAAATAGAAACTTGTACAAAACATTTTATGTAGACATTTTCAAAGATGAGGTATTTGGGGTATACTGGGTATTTGGGGCCATATTTTTAAAATTGTGGGGGAACAGGTTGATATATTTCCATTGGCATCTGTGAAAACCCCAAACAAGAGTCCAGACTCCTGAATTACATCAAGTGTAATGCTGATGGCATAAGTAGCATTACATGTGTCATCACTCAGTGCAGAATTTGGACTTTTGCTGAGAGAGAATGTGGGAAGTATTTTGCCAGAGCTGCATATATTTTCCACAATAGGTAGTCACAGAATTACTTAAGAATAACAGATTTGTAATATAACAAATCTTCTGTGTTCTGAAGGAAGAGCTCTTGTTTCAAGAGCATAGAGTTGAAACTTTTGGGATTTTTTAATTTGGCATAGAAAAGGGCATGTGAAGACAGGAAAATCCATAAATAAGGCTGAGGTTCTAGGCAGCCTGCCATTCTGACAGCATATTTTATAAACAACCATAAATAACACTCACTGCAGCATATCAGAGACAATTATCCCGTGCCATCAGCACCATTGCTCTGATTTACTGAGGTCTTTGAAGAAAAGAAATACTTACCTGTCATGCCAAACTGCAGAGCTCTAATATAGTTGGTATTTTTTCCTCAGAATTCATTACGTTTGGCTCTTGTTTTCAGTGAATTTCTCTTGTTTTGTGTTTCAAAACACAGTCAAGAATAAACTTAGGTAAGGGTTTTGGAATCAAGATGTCTGAATGTCTTCAACAGAGTATAGGTGCAAATCCTGTTGTACTGCTAAATAAGAATAATTCTCTTATGAAATGTGTTTTTCTTTGGTGTCTTTTGAGCAAAGTCCTTTTGTTTCAAGAACAGAAGCAGCAGAAACAAAATACCACAGGGATGGAAGGACAGTGGGAAGCGGTGGTGCATGAGGGCAGGAGTCCCAGGAAAAGGTGTATTTCTGTGGTGTTGAGGGGTCTGTGGGGAAGAAGTGATGTGCTACAAGAAACAGCACAGTATTTTGACTGGGAGGTTCTGCAGATGCCAAATAGCTTAATTAGCAAAGGGGTGACCCTAGGAAAATTTTATAGTAAGGGTTGGGTTATATGAGGCACAGAGTCCAATTGGAAATTAGTAGAAATGGGATCAAACAACAAACGTGGGAACCTTAACATTTTAAACCACAAATTGAAATGTCTAGCCCCTTACCTTGGATGTCTAGCACTTTGAGACCCACTGATCCTGTGTAGTTTTTTTAGAGAAAAGAAGGGTTGGAAATTCTGTGAGATTTTCCTGGGCAAAGAGGTCAAACAAAAGTTCACAAGTTGCATATGGTGTGGTGCTCCAACAGGTGATATCCACACTCTCATTTTTTCCAGTGTCAGGGAGGCAGGCTGCATGTTATGGGGTGTGTCTGCTTTGCTGTATGACACTTTTGTAGGGCAGTACTTCCACTATGGAGCGAGGTAGTGTGGATGCTGCAACAACATATCCTTGGCAACTTGGCCTGAGCCGGTGATTGCCTGCACAGGGCTTTGGTTTGGTGTGTGCTAAAGGCCATCCAGCCTGGTGGTGTGTGCTGATTAAATGGTTATATGGTTTGTTTAGGGGTGGGGAGTTTGTGGTTCCCTATTTTTTGTGTGCGTGTGTTTTTGTTGTTGTTGTTGCGTGATTTTGGTGGTTTGTTGGCTCACTTGTTTGTCGTTTTTGTTTGGTTGGTTTTTTTGGTTAAAATTGCATGTCATATCTAGATGAATCTCAACTATAGCCTTGGGAATTTAAGATCTCAGAGTTCTTTACACACTTGCTTACAAGGCATCCAACAGCACTTCTTAACAAGAGAAATCTTGACCTGATAGTTTGGCCAGAACACAAGTTAAACAATTTCTTTTGTCTGCTTCCAGTTCCACAGACTGATGTAATCTTTGGCCAGTGTTTTGAAAAGCTCTTTAATATCATACATAACTTAAAAGCTGTATTTCTCAGGTGAATCAGTTGTATTCCATAGTTCACGGAGCTTTTGAAGAAGGGTTTTGGGAAATGGGAGAGCATTATTTAATATCACTGTATTTCAAAGCTGCTGCAATTCTTTTGGAATAGAAAAAAAAAGACACAGCATTATTTAGCTCACCCAGAGCATGCAAAATTTAGAAAGCAGAATTTCATGATGTATGGACACTTGACAAAACAAGATGATCTTCTGTCTTGCAGGAAGTATGTGTCAGTAAGGAGTATAATTCTTCAAATTAATGCAAGTAGATGGTTATTAGATGGTAGCCATCTGGAGTAGAAGCAATACAGCATGGAAAGTTTCATGAGATTAATTTTGTGTGCAATGAATAAAAAGTCACTAGGAACTGTCTGGTTTGGACAAAAGTGCCCGTATTTTCTGAAGCTTGAGCATTCTTATATATATAAAACTTCACTCTGTAAATCAGTAATCATAAAACATTTCCTTGCAAATGTAGTTTACTTTATCACTTGCTGGTTTCTTCTTAATTGTTTATATTGCACACATTTCAGAATTTTCCAGTCCCAGTGAAATATTTGGGGTCCAGGCTGATTAGAACAAAAAGCTACTAAAAGTACTAATTGAGGCATGATGCTGCTGGCAGTTTATCAAGGTTAATATAACCTTGATAAAGGGGAATCCTCGATGATTACTGAGGTGCACTTTGAGCTTGTTATTTTGGATTTGTTTCTGATCACAAAAGAAATCCATGAGTCCTTCTGATAAGTAAAAAGCTTGGCTGTTTCTTGGCTTCACAGACTGTTTACAAAACAGACCAATATAAATTGACAATATGCAAGATTTCTATTGAAAACTCACAGGATTTATGATTAAAGAGTTTGTGCCATGATTTTTTTTCACTCTGCATACTGCTGTGGGCACTAGAATGCTAACTTCCAATTGTGCAAGATATTCTCACAGGATTTTTCACAGTATACTCAGTGTTTAATCTTTCATAAGACTCTTCCAGCAGATGGTTTCTGCATTGTGCATATTCATTGCAGTTTCTATGAACACAAACATTTAATGACTTATCTCTGAAAAAAATACAGAGTTCCATACTGGTTTCCATTGAAGCTTCTAATTTAAGGAGGCATTTCACAACTTCTTACTTCCCAAATGGCTGCCTGTCAAAGTCCGGGAGCTGGCTTTTTATTGAAACAAAATCTCAACCAGATGTGACTCAGATGAAACCCAGTTATCAGAAGTAACTGAATAGAATCCAGCACTCACTGGATTCACTGTTTCACTGGACTATATCCAGGTAAACTAGTTCACATTGGAGAGGTACAGATTCACAAGGTCAAAAATGATCAAAAAAGATTAGGCAGAGAGTTGACATTCTGTGTAGCATCTCAAAGTCTAAAATTGGAACCATACTGCTAAGAAAACAATTAATAATTATTAAAATAATAGTAGAAAATGTTAGGAGAACGATTTGATATTTGAATAAGAGCAGAAAAGAGACTTTTTAAAATCTCTTCCTAATATATTTTTTTTCCCATTCCCTGATTATGGCATATGATTCAGGGAAAAATGATTCTAAAAACAATCTCTTTTTGTTGTACTGATGTGAATGATGTTCTAGTGAAAATTATGTGTTAAGGTATGGTGTTGCCTAGCAAAAATGTCAGAACTGCCTGTGGGAAGTGCAAATTATTGAAGAAATTTATTGTAATTTTTTGACAGATGAATTCCAGAGAAGAGAAGAAATATTAAAGAGGGAAAAAGGAGAATCTAGATCTGTCATTGTATAGCAGTGTATTCTGGCTCAGACGTATCCTCAGAACCAGGGATACCTGGCTGACTTTTAACTGAGTGCTAAAAAAACTAGGTTGCAATTCCAAATCAATGCCTGTGTACAGAAATGCCTGGAAATTAGTAATTGCCTTCATTCCGTGATTGAAAATATACAGAGAGCTCTCTGACCTTTGTTTTGTGCCTCATCTGCTTGTGGTAAGCACCAAACCTCTGCTGTGGCAGGGAAACAGGTACAAAACGCCACACAAGCACTGGGCAGTGCCTGAGGCAGCACAGATGTCGTATCCAGACACAGGAATTCAGATCCAAGAGCGGGGAAGCCGTGTCTGAGTGGACAATTTTGGCAGGTTGCTGTAGCTGGGTTGGCTTGTGGCTGGCAGCAGCTCAGGTAATCCTTTGCTTATGTATACATCAGAGTTAGATCTGTGGTCATAGCTCAGTTTGAAATAATTTTGACTTGTGTCATTGTCTGTGAATCACAGGAAGATCCACATATCCAGAACAATCTCCACTCTGAACCATGAACCCTAAACTGGCTCTTGCCAGTACAAAAATTTACTTTTATTTCTTTCAGAGACGTGCTATTTGAGTCCTGTGTTCAGTGGTTCTGCACCACTTTAACTGACAATCTGGATCACCTGAGTGACTCTAATGGAGAAGTCTAGTTCTGTAGGTTTTGAACTTGAGGGAAAAATCCCCACTCTCCTGAAAGTTATTCAGGCAAAATTGTTGGGTGCTAGTTATTATTTATTGACAATAGACAATAATAATGAAGTCCATGACTGAAAATATTTCAAAGCCCATATAGCCAATCAATCACCTGTAGTTAAAGACAGGTAAAACATAAAGACAACATACTATAGGCCTATATAGGGATAGTAGGATCCATGGGTACCTGTGAAGTCTGGTCGTAAGATAGGTGTAAGTGAAAGTTGTGTGGTTATTTTTTTTTAAATCCTCCCTCACCTTTCAACCTTGATGTTTTAAATTTAGCAGAATTATGCTTTTAGGATTGTACTGATGTCTGCAATATACTACCATCTCAGGATGACTTTTGTGTGGTTTTGGGTGCAATTAAGGTTAGAGAAATAAATAAACCCATACGTAGAAATATTTAGATGTAGTATTTTGTAATGTTAATATTCATATACTGATGATTAAGCAGAAGATAGAGCTCTGGTTATTATAAGCATGTGCATTACTGACAATATTATTAGAACCATTAAACTCTGTTGGTAAAGTGGGATAAATTAAATTAAAGTGTTTGTTCAATTTTCCTTGTGTGCTCAAACTCCAAATTTAGCATGGTTTAAAGCCTTTTTAAATTTTGTTGCTCTTAATATTTCTGAAGTCAAAGATGTATAAATGTCAAATTATACTCATTTACCCCTGCTAATAAAACATCAATGTATACACACTATGGTAGGGATGCAATAATTGTATATTATAGTAGCAGTACTTTCATACTAATTCTGGGGGTTTTTTTGGGTTATAAAGATTCAAAAGGGTCTTGCCCCAGATGTCTTTATTCAGCGTATTTTATTTATGACAGATCTTTTCTGTATTCAAAACTGGATGCAGACTTCTTAAAAATATTGTTATTTCATCACAAGAAATAGGATAAGAAAAGTTTGGGGGAATAAAAAAGAACCACAAACGTATAGTTTTGAAAGCCAAAATAATTAGCACACAGATAGAATTACAGTTCTTACAGAATAATATTTAATGTCAGTCTTTTTAAAGTTTATTTCAGCTCTTCAGCTACTTTTGCTCAATAGTAGTATGAACAGTTTGATATTTTGCTAATTTTGCAAGAATCACATATACACATGATAAGTGTATCAGGCTTGTTTTCAATTTTATTTTAGTGGATTGAGTAGGATCACAAAATAGAAAGTAGAAAAGGAATGGTGTAATCTTACCCAGAGCACCCTGGTTGTCTTCTTTATTTTTACTAAGGTATGTCAGAGAATCATAGTTTGCAGAAAAATCTTGGAAAAGAGTGAGGCTGGAAAGGTGTGGCAGGAGAAAATAGAAGATAATGGCTAAAATATACATGAAGTAGGCAAAATCAAAAAAGGTATTTTTAAACAAAACCTCACTTACGGAAATACCAAAACCCTACCTATGCATATCATATTTTGTATTTTTTGAATATGATGAGAACAGTTCTTTTTCATTACTAAGGGTCTGATTTGGTAATTTTGGAACTGCATTATGATGTTTCTGAGATGTTTCTCCATGAGAAAGAGCTACTCACCAAATGAAATATTCCAAACTGTCTCTAGATAATCTGCCTGCAAACAGCAGCTTAATGTATGTGTGAGGTATATGAAGGTATTAGTTCTCAAACCTCATTTATAGAATTGCTGTTTTCTAATCAACCTATAATCATTTATGTGGAAGCTAGTTACAATTGTATATTTACTTAGTGCTTAGAAATTGTTATAAACTCATTATGACCTGCCCCATAATATGCTCTTGTATTAAAAAGTAAGATTTTAACTGTATTGCACCCTGAAATGTAATACTGTGGTCTGCAACAATTGCAAGAATTTTGAGCTTAACTTTATAGCATTTAGTTGTAAGTTTTACAATCATAGTGTCACTGATTGTGAAAATTGCATTGACTATAAAAATCAATCACTTACCAAGTGAGGTGATGGCCATGCATGATTAAAAGGAAATGTGAGCCTGAGCCTTACTTGAAACGATTCAGGTTGTCATCAGACAAGACTAGACAGGAAAAAATAAGCGCACTGGTAAAATATTTTTCTTATTTTTGGTCCAGAATCCTGAGGGGTTGCAGAGTTTGTGGTGTCTTCGCTGTGCTCCTGAGTGAGCCTATGGCTCAGTGACCAAGCAGAGCGGATTTAAAGCCCAGCATTTTTGCTGTTTCCAGTAGCAGGCCTTTGCTTGTCTTGTCCGGGCAGAGAGGGCCCCGAGAGCTCTCTGGGGTTGTGCTGGCCCCTGCTGCTTGGGACTTCTTTTCCTGTGTCCAGCACCCGGTGGCCGTGGCTTCCCAAGCTGTAGCTTTGGCTTTGCAAGTGCCAGAACTGGGAGAGGGCTGGCAGCCCTGGGATGATGAAGTACTGGAATGGTCTACCTGGGGAGGTGGTGGAGTCACCATCCCTGGATGTGTTTAAAAAGAGATTGGATGTGGCACTCGGTGCCATGGTTTAGTTGAGGTTAGGGCATGGGTTGCACTCGATGATCTTGACGGTCTCTTCCAACCTGATGATTCTGTGATTCTGTGATGTTGGTGCATCGCAGATCCAAGGCTAGTGGGTGGAAAAGGGAAAAGCCCCTCCCTCCCCTCCCCTGACCCTGGCTCCATGAGCCTACCCAGCCGCCAGGCACCACAGCCCAGTGCTGGCCAGCACAACTCATATTGGTTGTCTGTGCAGACACAAAATGCAACACGGGGGAGGGCTCGTTTTGCCACAAGAGTCGCTCAGTTGCCATTTAAATATTAGCAGCTATTGTTAAAGTCAAACACATGGATTACCAGCTAGCTGTAAATTTAGTGAAGCTTAAAAATATTTTCACTCACAGGCTTGTGAATGTACAACAAATATGCTAACCAGGGCCCTGGCATGCTGGGAGCGTGTTTTAAAGGGATTAATTAACGTGAGGATAGCGTTCTTCCCAGTGGAGGAAAAGCCGATTTATGGCTTCAGGACCCAGAGCCAGCTGAGGAATACATTATCTGTTTGCAGATCAGCAAAGCATGTTATGCTGGCAGGTCAGGAGTGGCCAACTTTATTACCACCCAGTACTGAACACCTTAATTAGAGGAACCTTCCAGAAACTTTTGGCATTCTGAAATTTGCTGTAGCGTGGCATAAATTTGCAGCATCCTAAATGAAGTAAGTTCCAGGGTTCTGGTTTCCTGGATATAAAATAAATTTCTCAAAGCAGTGAATCACAATTAATGAACAACCATGCGTCAATTATTGACATTCCCTTCAGATTATGCTGCACAGCAGCAAGACACTTTCTTCTTCTAATAAGGCCTAACGTGACATAAGGTTCTATCTGGAGGACCTTCTTGCTTTATTAATCTCATTATGACCACTTGAATTGCTACATCCTCTGTAATGATTAAAACATTTGACTCCCAAGTGCGACATTATAATGAGGATGGAGTTCACAGGATAAGGCATTGTACCATTCTCAAAGGCTGGCAGCAAATGGAAATATAAAGTCAAACTCCTCGGTGTCATTTCCTTACTGTTTCCATGGAAAAACAAATGAAAAAATTTTACATTCTTATGTATGCAGGTTTTCAAACACAACTAATCTCTCATGGAAGATATGTTTTTGCATATTTAAACCTTAAAAAATATAGATGCCTTGAGCACCAATTTTAAAAGGAATACGGTTTACTTCTGTGAAGTGCCAAGCTAATTCGACCACATGTAATATAGTATGCCCTTCTCTTCCCACCATGTGTATATTTTTGGGAAGAACTGGGACTGACTAACCAAATTCCAGTTTGACAAATTATATATATTCTCTTTTCTTTACATTTCTCCTTTACTTGAAAATTTATAAACTGCTCTTCATTTTCTTGAATGTACCACTGCTCTGTGGGAGTATACGATTATATACGTACTCAGAAACATGCTTTCATTAAAAAAATATTCATCTCTTATCCCAAAACTAAAAAATTCTGTATAAAATTTGAAATAAGTCTTGTTTCTAAGTAATAAAGCTAAATGAAAGAAAGATAGGAAATAAAATTTTATTCTGCCACTTTTTCTTCTGCAGCAATCTTGAGGAAGAGAAATTTGGACACTTCAGCATGATGATTTGGAATAAAAAGTCATAACACGTGCTGGTGAAGCAATCCTGAGGTATGAGACAAATTAGTAACAGGAACCGAGAATAATAAGATTTCAGGTCTGTCTTGTTTGTTTTTTTTTCAGCTGTGTGGAGGGGGTTGTGTTATTTCTGATAGAATGAGTTAATCCAGCATTTTTCTGGTTCAAGAGCAATTTCCATGGGTGCAAATGTTGCCTTAAAAGCCTTCAGCCTTGATCCTAATTGTGATTTTCTGCCAGCAGTTTGTCTGTCCCAGCACCAAAACCCCAGCGACTTCAATTAACTGAATATTCAGTTTCTTTTTTTATGCTCTCTTTTTTGGTCTAATTACCTACCTAATGGATACACCCAATTCCCCAAGCTATGTGTTGTTTCCTAATCTTGGTGAAAGCAGGAAGGGAACATAACAGAATACTGTATTATTAGGGAAAATGTTAAGATTTGGATGCAACTTGAAAAAATATGGAGGAATTCCTGCTTTTGAAACCTCCTGGGAAATATTCCCCAGGTAGTCAGGGAACCTGAGGTGTATTTGTTTGGGGTAAAATTGATTTACAAGGGGTTAGAAACCTGCTGACCTTTCAGATAAACTTCTTTCCAAATTATGTTTTTACTGCTATTTTGACTTTGAACAGGTCAAATTTTGCTCAGACTTTTGCCTTTGTCTTGCTATTTGGCAAAAATTCTGATGTTCAAAACCATTAAGGGGAGCAACAAATAGAACAGATAAGTGGAATCTAAATATCAATGAGGTAGAAAAAGTGCCATCTATCGTCTTGGGTTTAGTTTTGTGAGAAACAATGTGTGAGAATGTAAAAAAAAACAACATTAGGACATCATTCTCTGCATTCCTGAGCACTTCATATTGCATGTATTAAAGAAAAAAGTAAAAGACACTCTACTCTCTCCCCTGCTCCTGATTACTGAGGTAAAAACACAGAACCAAAGGGATGGACTATAAACTATAGAACAGTATTGGAAGAAAGCTAGAAAAAAAATGTTCTGTTGTACTGAGAGATTTTTTCTGAGGGTCATTTTTACTATTATTTGGTTTATAAGGTCACTTTCCTATGATGCTATTTGAGAATGTGTTGTGCACGGAACTAAAAATAATTCCCTTTATTTATTTCATGGAAGGGATTGTGGGCTTTTGGAAGCTGTATGGTTTGCTAATTATATCATTGTCATTCAGTTGTCAAGTTAACTGAATTTTCCACTTGGTCTAGGATTGGGTAGAATTTGTTCTCGTTAGTCTTAATAGGAGAGAGACAACAATTGCACCAGAAGGGATCGTATTCTCCTTAATGTTCTTTGAAAACATAACTGCTTCGGGTCATTACAGCACATGTGTGCACGATAAATATTTTATCACTGTAAATTGGGCTGAGGCTGGGTGGTTTGGTTTGGGACCTTGATTCAAATGTCAACAGTGAACCTGACTTCCATATTTCTGCAGAGTTTTCGTGTTCCATTTTAAATTCATCCTTATATTAAAAGGAAGTTTTGTTTTATCCTGTGGAACGGAAATTAATACATGACATATAAGGAGGCTGCAGTCTTGTCAAGAAGACAAGAAAGCTGACATTTGGCTTCTAGGAGAGAGTTTTCAGAAGGAAAATTGTGGATGGAATAAGGAATTCTAAGATTCATTTTCATGTTCTCATTTCTTAGTAGCTTGTTCAACCTAAAGTTGTAACTGCATTGATGCAAAGCTGGGGTGGCGACTCCTCTCATACCTTACGGAATTTGAAAAAAAGGAGGGACTCTGGGCTCAAATTCCTCTGTTGCTATAGAGGACTATTTTTTTTTTTTCTCAAGAGTCCAAAAGGTGATGACTATGTCCTAGAAGCTGATGATATACCTAGTCAGCCACCAAAATCAAGTAAATGTCAGCAACTCAAGGTGTACCGATCTGGTTGTCTGGAAGTGGATGTATTTTAAGATTACATGGGTAATATTTTGTTGTGATTTTTATATATAAAACTGAAGTGATCAGCCATGATAGACAAAAGAATTTTAATTTATAATCTCAAGAAAACAAATAGGTGAAATGGAGAAAGGAAATTATTCCATGCATTAGCAGTGAATGGAGAGCAAGATCTTACACAGTGCTATTTTTACTCTATCCATACAGTAAGAAGTCACTTCAAGAGGTTTTGGGTGTTTCATTGCCAGTAGTTGGTTCTGATTTGTACCAAAAGTTGTTACAAGCCTTCATTTGTTGTAGACCCTTTTCCGTAATACTTCACTTAGCTAATGTTTTATTCCAAATAATGTAGGCTGTTTCTTTATCAGTAGAGCCCTGGTTTTAGTTTGTTACTGTCTTTGCTATTTAAAGATTGTTTAATCCTTACTGAAATACTGGCATTATTAAAAAGACAAACATGCTTGGGAGTGGACGGAGTACCTTGGGAATATTGAAAGAGTGTAATGTATATACGCAGTGTAGTTTTTGTGCCTGCAATGAAACATCTCAGAAGTGTTGGTACGGTGCCATCGCGAGGCAGTTCCAGATACCAGAGGCACACAGCATGATTTGCTATTTAGCTAATCCTGTAAGATAGGTAGTTGTGGGCTCGCAGCAGTGTCCCACTGGCAGTGCTGTAACTCCTCCAAGGTTGGAAAGCACAACTACTGCACCTTAATTAGCTAGAACTACAAAACTCCCACTTGAAAATCTTCTCCAAAAACTGCTTGGTGTTTGGGTCTTTTTTTTGGCAGGGGGGAGGGCATAATTTATTTAATTCATATTTCTCAGTATCACTGTGTTTAAGACAATTTAGGAATCTAAAAGACAAGAATAGCAAATCTCATGCTGAGAAAGGAGTGAAGTCCATGTGTTTTGTTTGTATATACATGAAACTAGTATTCAGACGGAGTATTTGTCAAACTGTAATCCCTTGAAATGGACCTCAAAAGGCTTCTTCAAATAAAGATTAAAAACCCTAAATAAACAAAACCCCCACAGACCCTTTCTGACAATGCTGCAAACATCTATAACAGTGTAGATTATAAGACTTTAGCTGCCCAAGGATACCATATTTAACATTATAGGTATATTCCTGCTGGTTTAGGGCAGAGTTTCTGCGAGTGCTGTCAGTGGTACTTGGAGGAGTACTTGGGTGGAATGGTTTCTTTTCTGATACTTGACTAAGGATTGTTTTAGTTTGCTGTAATACTCTGCTGTTTATACAGTTGTGGAAAAAAATGTCCTTTTAGCAAGCAAACAGAATGTGATGGTTCAGCATGTTGTCACTTTTGGACAAACACTTTCTTCCAAGAGACGTCTGCTCTCACAGGCCAGTTTCTCTGTCTGCGAGGCTGACTGCAGATCAGCTGTTTCCCCATTGCAGTTTTTAGCAGACCTCTCCTCGGATTCTGTGTTACGGAACAATGTCTGTCCCTTCTCATTCCTTACCCTCCTGTCCTGATGTATTTTTGTCCAAGACATAATGTGACTGAGATTCCATGGCACCTGAAAGAGTTACCAGCACATCATGACAGAAGTTCATCTCTCGTATGGTAGTTGCTCCTCAGCATCTGCATAGCAGGCTCTCACTAAATTTAGGCACTCACATTCTAGCCCTGTTAATATATCTGCCAGGTAGGTTGACTTCTGCTTTACTTGAAACTACCTCTGAGTTCCATGGGACTAAGGAGGAGAGGATTGAACTGTTAATGTAATTTGTAGTCCCTTTGGGACAATGAACAGGCTTTTTTAGTGAACTCCACCTGTTTTCAGTTCTGTATCCTTGCGATTACTGTGAAGGAGAGGAGAGTTAAGGTGGGGTAAAACCCATCATAGTTTTTAGTTCCTGATAAGCTTTTTCTGTAGTTTTGTTCTTCATTTCTTATCTTCTCATATAAATAGCCACTAAGAGCTCTATTAAAAAGTTCTTTGATCAGGGTCAAAGAATTGTCAAAGCCAGCAAACTAAAAGTTGAATTGGCAACCAGATGCTTGGAAGAAATGAGCACCATTTGGCCGTGAACTACCTTTAACCAAGATTTAATTACAATATTCATTACTTCAGAGACTAGGAAGACTCAATATGACAGTCTTAAGGGACCAATAGTAATAAAATAATGAATGAAAAATTCTAAAATATAAGCCAAGTGAGAGAGTGTATCTGTATCAGTAAAAAAAAAAAGTAATTAAAACAGTCATTTAATTTCAAACCTGATTGTTTTGTGTAGCCTTTAGAGAAAAAGGATACAAAGAGAAACCACAGAAAAAACAGTGAAATATGTCTGCTTGAGCTCCTGCTGGATGCTGAAAATGGTTATTCTGTTAGTTATGAGAGCTTTCTGTGAATGTGGGTCGACAGTACATATATCTTGCAATAACCGCTGTACTTTTTTATTCCTTATTGGCCCAGTTCCTTTGCTATCATACCAGTGTTAAATCCCAACCCATCTGCTAAGTGAGAGAAGAGCCCAAAGGCCAAGGGGCTTCTTTTGCAAAATATATCTGATGCCTAATCATAATGTCCCTCCTTGCAAATTGCAGATAGTTATTACTTGATTTTGTTTTAAACCGGGTAATTTACATGACAGCCACTCAGATTGTGCAGCAGAGGAATATTTTGAGTTTTAATTCAATTATAATATCTTCAGAATTGGTTTAATCTTTGATTTGTGAAAGCACATGCATTTTAATAAACCGTGCATCTGATCTGGACACCTCATATAAATTGTAAAACTAACTCAGGAGTTCAAGTGTCAAGTAGTTTGTTTTCCAAATGTCAGCAATTTCTGAAACTGCATTTATCCTGGCATTAATATTTTCCCTTGCACTATGCTGTGAGATAGTGACATTAACCTATTACTGTGTATTAAAGCCATATCTTTTGTAGATAATATCGAATTGCCGCTGAGTGGTTGCAGGTGCTGGTTCCTGCTGTTATTTATATCAAACTGCTGAAGTTGTCATCGTCCATAAACAGCTTAGGCCTTTCTGAACTACTCCCATTGATCTCAAAGAGGTTTATGGTAACCTATGGAGGAGAACAAAGGAGACTTTTTAAGACAATACGTGGGGTATCATTTTTACAGTTTGCTACCCCATTTACTTTTTCTGTTGTACAGATTTTTTTTCTCACATCACGATCACATATTTCAAGGTCGAAATATGTATTTAAAACCACATTTACCTCCCACTTAAAAGATTTTTTGTTGTCATTTCTGAAATGAAAACCTTTCAGCTGACATTGTTTTACCAGTTTATCTATTGAGGTTGTAATTTACTATTCGTACTGCACAAGGCATTTTCTTTTCTGTATGTTATATACATATGTGTCTAAGAATAATGTAGTCTTGTGATGGCTATTATCTCTTTCATTCGTTGTTAAGTATTTCATTTACTGCCTTATGTCCCTAAGAACCAAGGCTGCTTAGTTGCATTTGACTGGATTTAGAAATCTATTTGATGCATTAGGTTCACTGAGGCACGCCTCCGATGTGACATGAGTTCTACAAAAATCATTGGGAATGCAAAGAAATGTACTCAGATAATTGTTTGCAAAGTCTTCTCCTAAATATGCAGTGGATTTAATGCAAACCAGTGAAGAAGCGCAGAAACAATATATTGTTCCCATCATGTTTTCACCAACAATTGCATATATATCCTTTGAAGTCAATCCCATGCTTTTATGTTCCTCCATAAATGTGCTTTAGTCGAAGAAGGAAGGGATGTGGGCAGAATATAAAGAGGTGGTAAGCCTAAGTAATTTTTAATGAACAGCCATAAGATTGTTTTGCTTTGAAGAAAATATATGCAATGAAAATTCCTGTAGTCATATGCTTTGGGCTGTATGTGGTCAATAGCACTTCACTTGTGAAAGACTATAAAATGTCAGTATTTTCCCCACAACCTAATATCAACCTAGATTCTAAATAACACAAAAGCAAAACTTGGACCCAAATATGGATTCAACAATGTCTGAGGAGGTGTTGTCTGTAAAAAGTAGATCTTGGATTGAACTTGGCAGCTGGACTAAAGCTTTTCTGGACCTCTGTGTAGAGAGTCTAAATGATATGAATGTTTTTGCAAATGTGTTGCATCAAACATATACATTAACTTGTTTACATCTGTTAAAATGTAGTAGTTTAGTTGTTTTTATCCACATTCAAGACATATCAGCCTATAGTTGAGGGACATTTGCAACTGCTGTCAAATTGACAGCTAAAGAATGTGATGTATTTAACAAGGTGCAATACTACCTAGGATGAAACAGATATTTATTTCCATTCATGTATGAGAAATATTGCTCCAATATACTGGCCACCTCTACACTGGAAAAAAATAGAAGTGATGGCATAAAGAAAGTGCTTTGTGAAAAATGCAGGATGTCTGTGAATAGCACTGTTTTAGGAGCTTACAACTATGAAAGGAAATATTTAAAATATATTTACAGGATTGGAGGAATTTAACACCTTAAACTACATCACAAAATTTATGCACTCTCTCTATCGACAAAGGAGCCACCAAAATTTAAATAGATTTTGAAATTTTGTGAGATGGTCATGTCTGCTTGATGGGAACAATCTGGACGTTTTGAGCCAGTATACCCCTCTCTCTCTGGGCCAGATACTACCTACTTATTTCCCGGTTTGTACTGCATACTAGTGTGCAGAACCCAAAGCATTTCTTCTGTCTGAGCATCCCTTATTCCCTGTGTTTGCATTATTCATCTCCTTTCCTTATATGCCCCGAGATCAAATATTCTTTGTAACAATCATCCTTTAAGCCAGAACCTACAGTAGTAATAATATAGCCTGTGCTCTGTCTAAAGAGCAGAGAATACTTCAAACTTTACAACTCTAACACAGCAGAGCTAAAAGTAATAGAATAAATCATAACATTATGATCATAGCAACAACTGGTACATAGGCAAAAATTAATTATTGTAGAAATATTTTCAGTATATTTCATTAGAACTCTGTGTACAATGTGTTTGCCTCTACCTCTTCTGAGAATGATTTCTCTTCCCTGTCAACAAGAGTATAAATTCTGTGTAATACCAACAGTTTCTTTTGCCATAGGTGATGCATGTCACATGGTTTATTACCAAGCCAACTTGGTTGTAAATGATTTTCATCATTTTTCAGTGTAATAGTATTTTCATTCAGTAGTAGAGTGATTTTGTGTGGAGCATCCTCTGTTGTGTGGTTTAGCACATCTCAGAAGGTAACCAACTGGAATTACTTTATACTGAGTTGAATCTCTGATCTGTCATTAGCTTGGCTATGTTAAAATTTTTGACATTATTAAATGCGGTTTTAGTAGGAAGTTGTGTATTTTCTTTTTTCAGATGAAGAGAGATTTGTGGTCATAATTTAAAATTAATAGTGACTGCTAGAAATCTTGAAGAATTTGACCTGAGATCAGATATTTTCATTGAAGAAGTTTAGGAAACTTTATTAAAATATTTTGAATGCTTCTCCCAGACTTCATAGCATCTGGATTTTGCTACTTACAGCAAAATTTGTAGGTAGATTCTGGAGTTGTGTTATTATCATCATCACTATTCTTATAGTTCGTACTTTGCGGTTGACAGTATCAATGATATGTGTTTCATTCAATCCAGATATCCATCTGTGAAATATGCCTGTGTATTCCCTGAGTGTGTTGCCTTCCATGCCACATTAACACTGCAAAACCATATCCCCTGGGAAAGGAGAATGGTTTTGCAGCCAGTGGTTTCTAGGAACGGGAGAGCTAATTCCATGAGAGCAGATGAAAGCCTGTCTTATTTAGGCTGGGAGAAGTGCTAATGCTAATATGATTGCATTCTATAAATAGATTTGTATTAGGAGAGAGGGAGAAGAAAAGCGGGCTTTGTGTGAAAGGTGAAAGTTTAGTTTGCATCATAAGGATGAAGGAATTTATTTTAAAATATTCATATCTAGGTTGGAAACTACAAGAAGCATATATTTGTTACCCTGCTAACACAGGGATATGTTCAATACTCTTCTGAGAGGTAGAGGAAGGATAACATTGCAAGACTGTTACTGGTAGTAAGTGCTCATGGCCTCTAACATAAACTTATAAAATATGAGCCTTTTTTTTACAGGAGTGGGGTGAGTTGTGGTCTTGGTGGATTTTTCTTTTTGGTACCACTGTTGTCTTCAAGAAATAAGATTGCTCCTTCCATTTGTGTATAATGTTTCCAGTGCTGCTGATCAGTGCTTAGGGAAGGTTTTTCAGTTTGCTCATTTTCACCCACTAAGTTTTTTATTGCATTTTGGTAATGTAAAATGCAAGTTACTGACCTGTCCTTGATTTTCTGCCCTACTTAAGTCTTGAATATCCTCATATTTTGAAATTCCAAAGATTTTTTAAAAACTGTCACTGTTCTTAAATTGCTGTCACTCACTTTCTGGAGATGTTTTTGTATTGTTGTGGTCTGTGGAAACAGTATAGGATTTGTCTTTACCCCCAGAATATTTGTGGTGGTTACATCCCTGAGAACATCAGAAATCTCTTGACTGTTGTATAAAAGCTGAGTAAAGAGTACTTCTCCAATATTGCCAGTTCTTCTTCTGACAATGATCTGTTTCATAGGGTAAATTATAATGATTTGAGAGTTCTACAGATTAGCTGGATGATATTCACTCTAACACTACTGGAGGATACAAATTACACCATTTGAAGTGACTGTTTCCATTTTCTGCTTTCAAGGTCAATGGGTATTTTGGGTCCACTTGATACCACTTGCTGAAAATTCTTTCTGAGTGGCTCACTTGCCACAGAGATAGAAGATTTGAAAAGCTGAACAAAAATGAGCACTTTGCAGAGATTCTATATTAAATTTGGAAAGTGGTTTTCCATTAAATAAAACTGTTTATTTAAACACAAAATTTGGAACTGGCAATTTACAACTCTTAATTCACTACATGATCATACTTGAGATCACCACCCTACACTGAATTCTGGATGTGTGGACATGTGCTTTCATAAATACCTAGAGAAACCAATGGGAATGCCACTTATCTGGATATGCAGAGCTTCGTTTTAGCTTCTTACAAAGATATGCTGAATAACCTTTATAAAAAATAGAGATGAAACAAAGTATTCATTATGGCATTGCTTTCCTTCCAATATATGTTGAATATATTGTATTTTCAGGTAGGAAGCCTGCAACTCTCCTGCCGTGGGTGGGGATGCCACCTACTAGATCCGGTTTTTCAGGGCCCCATCTAACCTGGCCTATGGTTTTAGGTTCATTTGGCATCCAGCTGGGGTCTCATTGCAAAGCAGTAATGCCAGATACAGATTCATCCTTTAGGTGCCTCCTCCTTCTCAGAGATGAATTGATTTTCAGCTGTATAGATGCTCATTTAAACATAAAAATTGGGATGAAATGTGGTAGGATGAACATATAAAGTGTACTACTTCTTTATTAACATTCATGTCATCATTTTATGTTAAATTTAAGTTAATTTGGAAGTTCGTTATCTTAATCAGTAAAAAGACACTTTTCTGGACTAAAAGTAGTTTCATGTGTAAATAAGTTGTAGCAGGAAATGCATAAGGAAGTATGTAAATAAGCTCACTTTACTTTTTGAATCAGTACTGGTGCAGGCATTTTATCTGGTTTTGCTTTGAAGATTATCTTTGAAGCTGGCTTTGGATTTACCAGAAGTCTACCACCACATTCCTGTATTTGATCACTTATTCTGTCAGTCGTTACACCAAAATTGCTTTTGTCTTCTTTAATGGTAGCATAATGAATATCTTCATTAACTTGTACATGAGAAATGCCCCATTGAGATCCAAAGTAGGGATTTGGCTGGTTCTGGCTGGGTTTTTGTGTGGGGATGTATTAATCTGATATATTGCAAGTCCCACCTCATCCCAGTGAGGCAACACAGCAGCCCAGGGCTGTCTTGCACCTCGCAGTATGAGATATCATAAGTAAACCATCTTCCTCCATAAAGACTAGACAGCCCACAGGCCACTGAGCTCTCCTGACCAGCAGCGGGCTGCACGCCAGCATTTTCCCTGGAGCAGGGATAGTGTGCCTCTCAAACTTTCTACTCCTCAAGTTTAAGAGAATCCTCATCAGTTACTCAGTAAACAAAGTGGGAATAAGAGTACTGAAACTCTGAAAGCTAACAAATAGAAAGGATCGATTGCGCATATATGAACCTTTAGACATAAACCATTGACCAGTTCCAGGACTGTCTGCATCCATCTACTTGTGGACTGCTCTCTGAGAAGGTGTTTAGAACACAAGGAGGTCCTTTCTGAACCTCACGGCTCAAAGGCAGGGTCTTCCAGACAGTTTTGTCTGACCCTGTGCTTTACACAGTAAATACTTGTGTACCTTGCCATCAAATCTTGTTAAACCAGTACTGCCGTTACCATTGAAGGCTGTTAACTCACTGTCTTATATCAATCAAATATACCAATGCTTCTCTCTTGTGAGTGAAGTACATCACTCTTTATGCAGTTCTTCTCTGCAGAAAGATGAATATGGACTAGGAATTGTAAGGAGCTGTTTTTGGTAGCCCAAGGATGACTGTGGTAGAAAGAGAGAAAGGAAAGGAGGTGGCCAGATTCTTGAGCATATCTTTAATGATTTCACGTACTCCTAAAACATGGATAGATATTTCTTTGGAGAAAAACCAAAACTGGCAAGATTTTGGCTGAAAAAAATAATTATGGATCTTAAGAACTGCCTGATATATGCCTTTATATAAAGGTCATTCAGGCACAGTACAGAAACGGGAGTAGGAACTCAATGAGGGTGCAGATTCATGACAGAAAGTCATGACCCTTTCATGCCTAGCAGAGTAGAGGATAATGGATTTCTTGTGGTGAAAGCCACTATGCCCAGTGGAATAGGTAGTGGCGTGCTGCCCCGCCGTGCCGTTTGTAATGCTTGTTGTGGTTTCAGCGAAGGCAGCTCTTTTAGCTTCTCTGTAAATGTGAGCACTGTTTCAAAGGGTAATAGTGCAAGGACGTGTTCTCCCGGTCCAGTGGAATAGGAGAATGTAGGAGGCAGTCAGTGTGCAAGCAGTGGATTGGTAAATATAAAAACCAGATGCACATCGCAAATGTGTGTAATGAACAAAATGTTGTCTTAATATCCATCTCTTGTCAGAAGTCTGCACTGTCTTTTCCTCCATTTCACTCAGTGTGCTGGTTTATTTTTTCAGTATTTAATCTTGGGTTTTTTTCAGATTTTTATCATATTTTTGGGTGCGGATTTTTTCAGTCCTTGGTCTGAAAACAGGTGAAAAAGCAAATTTTCACTTATTTGGCCATGAAGTATTAGGAGATGTTCAGTTAAATTTTGTTGCATTTGTCAGTAAACTTAAATATTATCTTGATCTGAGAAGTACTATGCAACTGTAGATTATATAGGTAAATTAAAGAAAATTGCTATATTCTGGATTTTAGAGTTTCCAAAACTGGTCCAGGCAGAATTAAATTAAAGATTAAAATAAAATAAATCACAGAATATTTTGAGTCTGAAGGGATTCACACGGACCATCGAGTCCAACTCTTAAGTGAATGATCCATACGGGGATCAAACCCACAACCTTGGTGTTACCAGCACCATGCTCAAACCAACTGAGATCATCTCAGAGGTCAAAATAATTAAAAGTGTGGCATATGTATGCAGAATAATTCCTGTCACCATCCCAAACCTATGTAGTATATGGTTATCACAGATTCAAATAAATTCCTTGCATAAGAATTCCGTCAATAGGAATGGTAGCTGTGCTTTAATAATGTTTAGTCTTTGATTATATCTGTAGATTTTTCAAAACAAGGGTTCTAATATTTCACCAAAGTCTAATTTCATATTCCCAGATCAGCTGAGTAACTCATTTTCAGCCTTCTCCACGGTGAATTTTGTGCAAGTTTTAACCTGCATGCATTTTTGATACATGTGGAAATTGACTTTCATTTCCTGCATGCCTAAAATAATTCCGTGTCTTGTTAGATTAATGCCATACATCATATTTACCTTAATAAGTTAAGAAAATGTCTTCAGAGTTGTCTCCCTTAGAGCTGAAACTGGAATTGGGTCTTAAAGATTAATCAGTGGGTAACTTGCATTACATAAGTTTGAAATACAGGCTGGAAATAATCATGTTTAAAAGAGCATAGTTATTCCTTTCTGTGACGTATTTTCATATGTTAATAATTTTTTATTTCTAACTTGTATAATTGCCACTGGGACCAGCACATGATGTCTATTTTTGGTTTCTTCAGAAAATATTGAATTTAAACCCAATTAAAAAACTCTTAATCTGTCACCTCTTATGATTTCCTGATCTGGCCTGCAGTTGTGTTAAATAAAATGAATGCCAGTGGCACAGACCAGGTGACTAATTTTACCCAAACACTTTATACAATAATTTTTCATTGATTTGGGTTTTCTTTTTTTTTTATTTTCTCTAGTTGTAAATGTGGGTATATAACCAAATGGTACCCTCTCAGCCTATTTCATGATTCTTATGGGCAGCAGTAAAGGAAAAGATCTATTTTTTCAATGTAAGACTCTACAGAATGGAGACATGGAACTCAATGGAAGTTAAAATTTTGAACATTGAATGTATGTTATTTCAGCAAGATTAACAGGCTTGAAAGCATGAGCTCATATTGAACACATGATATGAATGCACAGAAGACAGAGGTGTTGGTGAGTTTCATTCTGTCAGTAATTACTTATGGTTAAGAAACATAATCTTCACCCCATGAGCTGAAGTTTAAGCACAGCCTAACTCCCAGTTGAAATGGAGAGCTAGTAGTTTATGGGATAAATTTATACCAATAAAGGCTCATAGATTCGATGTATTTTGTTAAACTTTTGTCTTAGTTCTGGTTCAGATCTGCAGTAGAGGAACTCCTACAGAAAGGAGTTCTGCCTGATTATTGGTACATAATAACCCCCCATGCTTTTCTTAAGGGTTCACCTGAATTCAGCCTGTGAGACCCACACTGCCTGGCCAGAAGGAAGATAAATGAGTAAGCATTTTCAGCACCTCTTGTAACGCTGTGCTGTCAAAAACCAACATGCTCAACATGCTTAGCTGAGAGTACTGTTGGAATGCTGCCATGTTTTTAGATGGGAGATGTCTCCTGCTGTACCTTCACATTCAAGTTTCCACTGCATGAATGGAAACTTCAGGGAAACTAAGGTCACAAGGAAAAGTTGTATCCTTGGCAAGGAAATTCCTTGGGTGTTCTGAGATCAGAGACTAAATTCTGGTAACTTAGATACTAACTGAAGAAAACATCTTTATTTGGGATGTTAATTAGGTGTTTAATCCCACCTTTGTAATCATCTGCTTGTCTTTATCCACATGTGAAGAGCTTGCATGATTACTGTACTGTTCTATTACTGAACTGGTTTGTGTTAAACACCTTGCCTAAAATGTATCTGTCTGAGGCTGTGCTCACATCTGCGGACTTGGTGGTATTCATTTTACTGTGCTGATGTTCTGACATATGTTTGCTTGTCCACTGCATGCTTATGACGCTATCAGTGAGATAAATTTAACTTCCCTTGCAAAACTAGTGCATGAGGGGGATGCTCTCCATCAGACTTGGATTTTATCTACAACTTGAAAAGAATCAGAATGTCGCACTTAAAAGCACTGTTTGCCTCTCAAAGGGCTGCAGGAAGCCTCTGTTGAAATTGTAAAGCTTTTCAAACAGCTTTTTAAAGGTTTTGTGTGTGTGTGAGAGGACTTTGTCCTCCTGTTTCCTTTATGTAAAAAGCAGGCTGTGTAAAACAGGGAAAAATGCTTTAAAAGTTTTACTGCAATATATTTCTTTGCCTAGGAGGATGGAGGACTTTATACTTTTTGTTTTGCCCCTTTATCTTTCACAACGTGTTCCCTGGTCCTTGGGCTCTGTCAGAGGGAGTGGTGACGTTCTTGAGATGCATCCTGCCAGTGCTGGGTCAGATGGTTAATAGCCTCAGATTGGGGAAACCATGCTGCCTGTTCCTCATACCTGCTTTGCATTTATATGAGCCATTGTTCTGTGTGCTTGAAAGAAGAGCCCCAGCTGAAAAATACCTCACTTACAAAGCATTCAAGCAGTTTTAAACAAGCATTTGGCTGGTTTTCAGACTGTTTCCTGCTGTAATTTCTGCCCTTCAGGGAAGGTAGAAGGTTCTCCTGTATAATTATAGCTGTCATTTTGCAGCAATCCAAGGATAACTGTGTGGGGGGGAAATCTTTTCTACAGAATACATATAAAAGGAAATGTATATTGAAACAGATATGTGTAGCTGCTATTTTTTTTCTCTGAACTTTCTGAAGAAATACCAATATAATTTGGAAAATGTTACATGAAATTAGAATAATATGATGTGTGTTCATACAGTGTTTCCTAAGGGATCCCTGCCAAATTATACTGTGCAATTACAGGTTTATTCATTCTAGAATAAAACTTTAGAATTGCTAATCTTCCAGTCTCTATTAGAAACTGGTAATATATTTTGTTTATTTTATGATTACATATGACAAATATTTTGCAAGGACAGCATGACTTCCAATTATTCACAACCCTGAACAGATGACGGAGTCGTAGACTGTTAAAAGCCATGGAATGAAGAGCTTCTGGCAGGGAAAGAGACATTTTTCTGAGTATAAAATTTATCAGTGATGAGAAAAGATTCTGTGTGCTGCATCTAGAATTCGAGAGTGGTTTATAGTGGTAAATACTTTTACATATTCAAGACTTAGGTCTAAAGCTGGGAGCTTTCTTCCTGTCTTAAACCACCTTGTTTGTTAACTAGCAATTATGACATCAAAAAGGAATTCCCACCCTCTGCCCCGGAGCATAAGAAAGCAACCTTTGATTCAGCTTGTATTGCTTTTCTATGATCATCAGTTCAAAGCATTTTTTTCTGATCAGCTGAGATTTCTTAGCCATCTGTGGACTGCAGTTGATCAATCTTGTCACGAGGCCTTACCCCACCTGTAGTTGTAAAAATATTATGTAGGAAATGACTTTCAGTAGTAGCAGTGAATGGCATTCAGATCTGGTTTGAGTACCTGTCAGAATATGTGTCACTGCTGGCAGTGGGGAAGGAAGAAGGCCTTCCTTCAAAAGCTGGTCTGAAGCACTTGCATTTATATTTGAAATACACCTTGGAGAGATGATCTTTGGCAGCATTAACTAGGGCTGCTAGTCTCCTAATCAAGCAGCATCAGTACCCTCTGACAACTTGCAGAAATTATTTCAAAAACAGACAAAGTTTAGGCGGGAGAGAAGTTACTGGGCAGAAGGTGGGCTTGCAGAGTACTTGAGAGGAACATCTCAGTCTTTGTGCTAAAACTGTGTTTGAATTTGGGTTTTTTACAATTCATCTTCGTGTCACTAGTGATACATGTGCTTTATTGCATGCAATGAGCACCAGTTTACTTATTCTCAGCATACAGTGTATATATGAAATTCCCTGGAGTTGTCTCCAAAGAGAATGATTGGACATGATTTTGAGATGTTGTGGGGAGTGGAGCTGAAAATCATGGAGAGGGAGGGATCATGTTTATAGTGGGTATAAGAATGACAACTTCAGCAGGACCATCTCATATTCCCGTAAGAAATTTTTAAAAAGTTAAAAAGTCAGTATAAGACTAAGTATGGACAGAAAATCATGTCAGTTCTCCTTTAAGTTTTTTAATTGTTTTCTGCAAGTGCATGTTCATGCTGTCCCAGGAATTTGAGTGAGCCCTTTTAAGCAAGCACCAGCATGCAGGTGGAAATTTTTATCCTTTAGCTGAATCATGATGAGTTTCATCATGTCTTATTCTGTTGCAGATGCCAGGCAGCTCTGTCTTCACAGCAGCAGCTTCTGAAGAGAAGAAAGCTTGTTGGGTATGACAGGTGTAGACCACTACCTTCTGCAATATCTCTGAGGGAAGAGAAGGGAATGGTGAACTATGGACACAGTGCTGTTATAATCACTTATCTCCTGAGGATATACAGATAAGAGGAAAGATAATGTACGTACAGAGAACAATGCTTTGAGAATACAGTTCATCCCAACCTGTCTTTTTTATTTGTGCTAGTGGGTACAGTCACCACCAAAGCTACAAGTTTCATGTACAGATCCATTGGCTCACAAAACAACTGAAAATAGAGCAAAAGTGAGTTTCCTGCCTATTTGTTTCCAGACTTGCCTCCAAAATTCTTCACATCAAGATGCAGCTTTATGGTCAGTTTATACATATGTTCATTTGCTCCACAGAATTTAAATTCTGTATCATGCTGGCTACTGTCTGTCCTTGAGTGTGCAGTGGAAGAACAGATAACTGATTTTAAATAATGCTACAAGGGTGTTGGTGCAATTTCCAACAACAACGTAGTCCGAGACTAAAATACTCACTGAAAAGATGGTTTGCATTACAAGAATGTCAATATGCTTACATAATACAAATCTAAAAAAATATTAGTCTTAGTTCCATGCAGGCTTTTATAAAATAGTATGGCTCTGAGCTATTTGGAGGAACTTCAAATAAGCTTAACATATTTGTAAAATATACGTCTTTATATATTTTAAAATTTATTTGATAATTTACTATGTGTCTTTTCCATTTGTTATCTTCCTCTGCTTTCTAGGAAGCTGTTGGATTCAGAACAAAGGTGTTAATTGGTGGCAACTTGAAGGTAGAGTTTATATTCTAATAATTCAACTTTATTTGGTCTTGAAAGGAGTCACACTGTGTTCTCAGGCTGTAGGAGGTCAGAATTTCCTGTCTTAACTTCTCAAATATGGCTCAGAGAACAAATACTGTGAGGAATGGTAGGATCCTGATAATAATCTGAATACTCTTTAATATTTTATCAAATTCATACTTTTCATCTCTGTTTTGGTCTCGAAGGAAATAATTTATTTTAGACTTCATTAGAGAAGTTTGGGGAAGCAAAGAATTGGATACGATGTTTCATTGAGAGAATGTTTGTGTAGTGCGCTCAAAAGGAATGCAAGGTGCTCGCTGGGTACTCTGTTTGGGAGAGGAAGCTGTTGACGAGTGCTTTTCCTCAGGGATCCACTTTCTGATTGGTGTTCTAGACAATCACATCATAAATTGACATGAAGTGCCACTCTGTACATTTTCAGGCCACCAAGCAAAGGGCCATGTCATGTATTGCATTTGATTTTTGAACTGCGAGGTGTGTTGGTGTTGCCAACTGGCAGCGCTTATTTATTTATTTATTTATCTATCTATCTATCTATTTATTTATTTATTTATTGATAAAGCAGCTTGTAACGGGTACTTTTTCACTGTCTTTTGTATGGCACTGTGTCACAGTGGGATTCTCTGTAGCTTGGTCTTCTTCCCTCCACGTTACTCTTTTACTTCTGTGTTATGTCTTTCCATATCTTTTCTGTCATTTTTTCTCTTTCCCACAGCTCTTAACCCTTGTGGAATTCAGCAGTCTTTGTTTCCTGTGCTCTCTCAGAGCCTGGACCAGGACCACTGAAGATGACAGAGATGTTTGCATTGAATTTGGTGAGAACAGTTGAAAACTGAAGCCGTGACTGTACAAAGGGATGTATCATGGGACAATACCTTTGGGTCTTGGTGGTACCCAGCTCGTGGCACCTCCTGCCTGAAATCCAGATCTCGTGAGGCACTGTTCTGTAGGCAGCTGCTCATAGTTCCACTAGATGGTTTGGGCAAACACAAGAAGCTGTGAGGGAGTAACAGATTCTGTGAAACTTTTAAATTGACCTCAGTCTCCTGGTACCTAATCTCTGTTACACCTCCATGAAGACAGGTAAATGACAAAAAAAAAAATTCAAACAAAACACTGAAGTTCATGTCAAAGGTTGATGTCAGTGAAAAATGTTGCAAATTTCAGAATGCAGCCATGCTGGATTTTTAGCTAGTGGGAATCAATGAAGTATCACTGATTTGAAAAGGGCTAAGAATATTTTTACCCACTGAAGTTTTGTGATAAGATCAGCATTTATATAACAGCTTCAGAATGTTTGGTTTGCACTGAAGAAAAACAAACAGCTTCATCCTATGTTCAAAAAGAGTTTCCATAGTAGAAATCATCAACTGCTTTGAAAATCCAAAATTTTTTTTATACAAGAGAGTAATTTAAAGCTATAAATTAGTAGTAACTTTGCAAACAGTTAATAAGTGTAGGTCCTGAGATGTCCTGAACCAAATAGCCTTTATAAAAACAAAAAAACCCCAAACAACCCCTCTACCATAACTGCAGTTTTATTGCTGTTAGAATTGTGTGGTTTCTCACATGGGTTGACTATCAATTGTTGGTGTTTTTGTTATGGAATTTCTCTTTTGTCACTTGCCTTCTCTTTCCCCTCTGCTTTTTTTCCTTTCTATGAAGAAGGAAAGTAAGAGAAACATAATGTTTGAGACAATTAAGTAAACCACCTACAGCTAGTATAGACAATGTTCAGAAGTTAGTCACAAAATGAGAGGAAAGTTGCTCAAAAAATGGAGGTTAAATCTCCCTGGGTATCAGAAAAGAGCTGGATGAGGTCACAGATCACAGATATCTAGGACAAAGCTGTGTTTAATTCAGAAAGAAAAAAAAAAAAGGAGTTTGTTGAAATCTGTTTGAGTCCAAATCTGGAAAACTATTTTTACCATTTATCTTTCAGTGTGTTTCTCCTCCATGCCTTTCCCCTTGTACCATGCTAGTCTGGCAGCCCAGAATATACTTGAAATGCCTTCCCTTACTGTCTGAAATGATAGCTTTTATTTCAGGACTTGGCTTATTATTTGATCCTCTAACCCCCTAAGGCCTGTATTAGCAGTTGGTGTCAGGAAATCCCAATTCCCAGTGCCAAGGGGTTAATTGCTTTTTACCGTTTGATCTTTTTCTGCCCACTTTATATTCTACCTGACCCTGTTACCAGCTGTAGGAGGTACACATACTTTTCTTTGCTGGCCTACTTCCTGAATCTCCCCATAGTTTTCCTCATTGTTTTCTTCCCAATTACATTACATATTTCTCAACCAAAAAATTGCAGTTGACCTGGATTTTTCCTTCTTATGCTATCCAATTTTCTTGGCAGAAAAGGTGCAGTGTGCTGTTATTGTATTTCTAGGAACTGAGATAGATAGGATGGGCACGTGATATATTATAAAGAAAAAAAATTGAATATATATATAGACTTATGAAATTGGACTGCTGATGTGTTAGATTTGGAGAGTTTTGCTGCATAGAAATAATTTTTATGTCTTTTTAAACAATAAAGCTGAAGTATGGGGGGTTGGGGGAGAAAGAAACCCTCAAAATTAGATAAAGACATCTCAGATTTTATTGCTAAGTTAAGTAATCTTATAATCAAGCAAAACATGATCAAATTTTTCAGAAATATTTCCCGTGTCAAGGCTTACCTTACATTCATTGAAAGTTTTTTTTTGTTACCAGGTTACAAACATAATACCTGAATTTCTTTAGGGATACTTGTTTTAAAATAGTAATTTTATTTATGTTTTCTTCATATTCCAGAAAGTTAGCAGTCAAGCTGATATGATGCCATAGCACTTTTTGAAATCTTTGCAGTTGTCAGAAACTGTCATTTTTGTGGCATGCATTAATTTCCTTAGGAAAGTGAGAAAATATTCAAAATAACTGAGAAAATTTATTAAAACCTATCACCATAGATTTTAATGGCTATAACTCTGATACATACTTATCTTCTGTAATTTCACTATCTCTGAAACTGTAATGTGCCACTCCAACTTTCATATTTTTTAAATAACTATGTCGTTAGTTAGGTAAACCAACATAAACAGAAAAACTTGACAGAGAGAAAAAGTGCATCCCTATTGGATGGTCAATATCAGGTCTTTAGCATGGAAAAAAAAAAGCAGTTTAGATGGGGAAAAACAGTTCTACCAGCATTAAAAGTTACACACATCGCAGTGTATCTGTATCTCGTGATAAATTGGTCTCAATTTTCAATTTTCCCTCCAGCTTGTGATTTTATTAAATATTTTCCATGATGTTTGTCTGGTCTGACAGAATGGGAACTCACACATCAAGATTTTTCCTCTAGCAAGGTGCTTAGGTCTTGTCACTAGTCTTTCAGGCTACCTGTTTTTCCACAAAAGCAGTAGATATTTGATTCTCTTGAAAACCTTAATGATATTCGCTTTGATAAAAATGTGTTGCCAAGTTAATAAACGATTTTTTAAATGGAAGTGAGATTCAGAGAAAGAAGCATTTGTAAACCTAGTGCAGTCATGTGAGATTTATTGACTTCAGAAAATAGATTAAAATTAAGAGTAAACTTTTAGCTTTTGTGGATCCTGATGTGTTTAAAAGCTTAGCTGAATTGTGCTGGTTCTTTGAAACATATTCAGTAACACCGTGCAGGTCTTTCAAAATGCAACTCGAAGCAGAGTTTACATGCTCTTGAATTTTAGTATGAAGATAAAAACCTGCAAAGGTAATTCGAAAATCCACATGGGAGTTACAAACTTCACAGATCTCTTTGCTGGTGAATTTTGTTTATGTGGAGTTAATTTATCTCCTCCTCAGCTAAAATTTCCTTCCTCTGCAGGAAAGGAGCTAATGCTTTATCACCTCAGAAGAGGCTGTTGTTTTCATGCTGGCATTTGCCTTCGAGAGGCCGCAAGGATGGAGCCTCCCTCAGTGACGCAATTGCCTGCTCTCTCTTCAGTGCTGAGCTTTCTCCCGGCTCTTGTTGAGTGGTCAGGGCATGTAGATTCTTACTCTTCTATTCAGGTGCTTCTGTGCCAGATCCTCCTAACTCTGGGACTGAATATTTGGTTAAAGAGCATATGGCCCTTATAGGGATTTAGGAATTTCATTAAGTTTGCACAATGTCTACAGCACCTTCTCACTTTCAGAGATGAAATACTACATAGGAGGGACCTTTCCATTGCGGCTGCTTTACGGTCTGAGTCTGAGGGAAGAAGAGGGATCTTAGTGTGGGTGGGATGGCCTGGTCCTGCCAATCCTTGTTTTTACCATCTCTCAGGATGTTTCATGAGGAAAGTCAGAACCGGCTTCTCACTAACCAAAAAGGAATAATGAAAATAAAGTACGGCATTAGTAGATAAGTGGCGTTAGTAGCTATGTTTACTATTTTCCATAGAAGCACATCATAGTGTCTGGAATAGACTCCTTCAATGTGAAAGCAAAAAAACACAGGTCCCATCTAACAGCCATTTCTGGCAGCCCACAGAAAATAGTATCCCATGAATTTATTTATACTTATGACATTATAATCCCCAACTTAAAAATGTTTTCAGCTTGGCTGCCTTAGCAATGGATCAGGAATCAGGCTTCTACTACCTTTCTCATTCATTATCCAGATTTTATCTTGCTACACAATAATAACTAGCCTAATTTCCCTTAGGCTCCTATAAGTTTTGCTGTTAGGAAAGTGCAATTGCTGTATCTTGAGGTCCTTTGTGGATGTCAGAATGTTTTTCCCTCAAAATGCAAAGAGAAGTACAATTGGTAAAAAAAAAATATGAGGAAAATAGAAATGTTTCATTTCTACTTCTTGATGCAATATTTCATATCTTTCATGTTGACTTAGCTCAGCAAAATTCTTTATTGAGTTTCTTTTCCAATGGGCAAACTTAAGACTGCATTTTCCAGAAATTATTTTAAACTGGTCTGAAATGTTGCAACAAAAGTTATAGTGAAGAGATCTTTTGGACTGACAAAGCAAAAACATAGAAAGTGCAATCGTGAGTTAGTTTGCCAGAAATGTCTTGCTGAGTCCCCAGGTTGTTTTTCCAGTGGCATGGAGATGTACCTGTTAAGAAAGGGTTATCAGAGGCGGATATCCATGACACTGGGCTTCTGACTCTTAGCTAAACCACAGCTGCCAATAGATTTATGGTGAACTATCCTCTAAATAAGTGGCAACAATTCTGAGCCACTGAATGACCTAGTTTGCTCATATCTTTAGCCTTCATAGGAGTAAACAATAGAAATCACTACTGGCTTGAGCAAAAGGGTAGGTGAGATGCACTCCTCTGCATGTTTAATCTACTCTTCTGACTACTTCCTTGAACCTTGCTAAAAAAGGGTTTTGATTAATTATTTACCTTTGCCATAGCAGCAGATTGCAAGTTACAAGATTGAGGTACTTATCAAAATCTCAGAGTTTCTGTGTGCTCGAAAGCCAAGGACAAATCTATGTGACTTCCACAGACTACAAACCTCTCTATTGTGTGCCACATTTACACTGTCAAGCCATTACCTCAAGTGTCTTGTAGCAATTCTGCACTTAAACTTGACTTTGACCTTTTATTATTTTCATTCCCATGACCTCTTTTCCCCTCTTGTCCAATTTGAAGGATGTCATATCTGTCTGGCACCAAATTGTGCCAGTACTCGGGAGCCTGAGTAAATGTTACAAAATAAGAGCAGCTAATTAAAAATCTGTAGTGTTGACATCTGTTTAATATACGCAATACTTCCAGAATTTGGTAGCAGACCACCTTACAGTTTCAAGGGTCTAAGTCAGACTGTTTAAATAAAGTAATAATGAAGTACAGTGATATGGTTGTAAACTTGGAACTGTTCCAAATGGGATAATAAAGTGTGCTAATTGGTTCTGAGAATTGGAATGCCGTAAAAGTCAAATTTTACAACAGTGACTATTATACAGTGGAATTAACTTGGCTGCTCTAGAGATTTATATAAAATATACCTAGCCATTAAGAGACAAAGTCACAAGATTATAGGGATTTTACTCAACTAACAGAGATTGACAAGTCTGTTTCCATTGCTGAAGATTAAGATAACAAGAACATCCTAATTAACTTATTTAGTTAAATGAGGGGTGTGTACAATGGTATTTGGCTCAACAAATTAGTAGTACCTACAGGCTTGATGAGGTAACATGCTGGAACACTACCTAAAACTAAGTAATCATTTGAGTCACTTGAAATATATGTAATTATTTGTTCTACCATTATTCAGTCAAAGTTACAGAGCAGCTTCTATTCATTAAATTCATTAAGTTAATAAGAAGTACAGAGATTATGGCTTTGACAGTGTTGAAACATCCATAATATTTAAGACTATAGAACACAAGTGAAATAAATTTGTACCAAAGTAGTGATCTCAATGAAATGCATCACAAATGTCATAGCTATTTAATATATTTCTGTAAATTTTAAACCAAAAGCAACTGCTAAAGGGTTTCTACTTTAGTGTCTGCTGTTACTTGAGGCACTCAACTTTCTGTGGCAAAAACCTTCCAATCCATTCAAACCATTTTTCCACTAAAGTTTGGTTGGTTTTTTTTAATATTCCTGGGGGTTGATAGGATATCTTATTGCAACTTAATGAAAATGTCACCATTTATACAACGTTTTCTGGATCTTAAAGGTAGTGATTACTGGCATCTGAAAACAAACCCAGTGAGTAAGTCATGGTTGTGGCAATCCAGTGTAGCAGTCCTTGCAGCTCGGATCACTGCCTGCCCCTGTCTTTTCTGACAGTGAGGAATACAGACCCAGAAGGAAAATGCAAAATACCTTTTACTGGATAATTATACTAAAAGTGGTACACAGAGAGCAGAACAAAGGGAGCATTTGGTTCCTCCCCTGTTATTCTCTGAGTCTATTCTAATCTTAACTAATTCTCTAACTTGAAATGCAGTGTTAGTAGTTAAAATAAACCCAACCGTGCTCTGTCCAGTCTGTCCTGGTGGGTGGCTCAATGGTACGTGTTGGAACAGAAATTTGATGGACCTTGTAGGATCTGTTTCCTGCAGGGGCATCTGCTACTAATAACCAGTTTCTGAACATGAGGAACCTGCCAGGTATGGAGAAAATACCTGCTGGAGAGAGAAGAATAGCAAGGAGTAGATGCAAGCAAGAAGATCTTTAAATCTCTGAAGTCTCCACATCTGAAGTAAAATGGTTTAGAAGAATAGAATTTAAAAGATGAGGTATAAAGGTTAAAAAGAGACAGACATTGTATGTAGTTGTCTTCTTCAGTTGTACTGAGGCAAATGAGAAGATAACTGCAATAGACAATTCCATTAATCATTCAATTGGAAACAGGTGCAACAGTATTTAAACTGCACAAAGATTATGTTAGTTTAGTATCAATCAACAGCTGTGGAGTAATTGCCCTTTTAAAATGAAGTTATGAAACTGTTGACAACAATAACAGTAACCCAAATCTATGACAATGTTGCTAATTTGATACTTGGACCACCATCAGATGCTCAGAAGAGAAGGTTTTCCACTGATAACAGGATTTGTGGAGGGCTTTGTTGCAAACAAGTTATTATAGAAATGATCAGGTAATAAAATGTATTGATTTAGTCTGTTAAATTTAGATAAAACTTACATTTTCAATGTACTCAACTGTCAGCACAATATGATGTGAGAGGAAATCTCATGCTTGGGCCATTTATTTTTAAAAGAAAATATTTACTTTTAAACATTGCAGAACCAAATATAGGCATTGTAAGAGGAATGTGATTAATACCAGATTTACTCTTTCCATGAATGAAAATGTACACAAGGTATAAAATCAGTTGGGTATTTTCAAACTTTTAACTAAATAACCCTTCTTTAGACTGTTATTTTTCAGCAGCTTTATTTCAGATAATTCTCCTGCAAAATAAACTCCATAGTTTTGAAGAAAAGGTTGGTGGGAATACACCTCTGTTGCAAAGAAGTGACATCTTTTCCTCTTCTTTCTGATCTCTTTTCATTTCCTATCCCCCACTTTTGTTTTCGTTTTCCTCTCAGGCTACAGATATAGTGCAGAATAGTGATGAGGCAAAATTCAGCATAAATCCAGACAGTCATTTGCAGATAACTGCTTTGGTCTCTAATCAGCCAAAGTGTGCCTATTTTCAGGAGATGAAATTGACTCTATTCCATCCTCTGTAGCTTCCATATGAGCCAATGTCTGTTCTCTTTTTTTTTCGAAAGCACCTCTTGGTGTTGTGTTCTCTTTTATCACGAGAGTATAGCATCTCTTGTTTCTAGTTCTCTCTCTTTTCTGTTTAAGATATTTAGGTTTATGAAAGTTTAAGGACTCAGGGCAGCTGCTACAACTGCGAAGAGCATGCATATGCCTTGCACTTGCCTTCAAACAATATTCCACGAAGATAAAATGGTTCAGACTATGAAGAGGTATTAAAATGGGGATCTCTGCTCTTATCTGTTATGTACCACAAGTCAGTTCAGAAAAGTTTGGTTGTAGCACCAAAGTGCTTGCATCAAGATAACTCCAGAAACCATTTTTGATGTTGATGAGATTGTTTGTCTGAATAATCTCACCAGATGTATTATAAATGCCAGTTATTTTCTGAAACAAATAAATCTTACTGCAGTGCTGCAGAGCCTCTAATGCTGTATGACAGTGGATTAATCACTTCCCCTCACCTTTAAATCAATTTTCCTTCTGAAATACTATTTTTGATAGTTTTATGGAGAATAGCTGGCAAACACTTGAACAGGATTTGACCAGAAGCACATTAAAAATCCATTAGTAGCCATGCATGCCGAAACAAGTAAGAAAACCCACTCAGTTATTTTAACCAGCCCATCACGAAGAATTTCATGATCTGTAATGTCAAGATGGGCCTCTACCTTTACCAGCCCTTGTGTGTAATCCATTTGACTGGACCAGTTTAAGCTGGCCTTGTTATGCAAGTGGACGTTGGTTGCATGTCCTGTGTGAGGTGTTGGGTTTGCTGTACACAAACAGCAGATCACATGAGGATATTGTATTTACCATTAAACCTTCTGATGTGGACAGGCTTATATTTTTTAAGAACCTCTTGGTCATAAGACCCCAAACCAGATTTTAAAAAATTAATAAAAGAAAGGCTTCTGAAATACAATCTCTGCTAAGAGGGAATATGACTCCTGCTGGGACACTGCAATTGGGAAGCACAAGCTTTGTCACAGCTCCCAAGATGTGCTCTGGCTGCAGGCAGTGCAGGATTGGTACTATTCATTTTCCTGCTAATAATGGATTCTCTTCCTTTTTGATTACAGCATTCTAATAGTTGAAAATGCAAACTGACTCAATACTGACCCAACTGATCTCACAGTAAGATAACTTATTAGGAACTCAGCTGAGCTAATCTGAGAATTAAAGTCTTTAGGCTACAAAAATACATTAGGACTGGACCAAATAGCATCATTCCTCTTTTCAGGCTTACAGCTACTACATAGCAAGTAAGGATCTAGTATGTGTAAGCAGCTAGAGAGGTTAAGGGGGAATCACAAACAAATAAACCACTTTTTTTCCCTTCATTTCTTAGACCCTCCTGAATCTTACTTTACTGTAGAGAAAATACCCTGCCTAGTCTACTTCTCTACCTGCCCAGAGGCCTTTGCTGCCCCCTGATGTTTCCTTTACTTTTTTATATGTATAAAATGAAGGTTGAAGATAATTTTTCCCACTCTACTGGTCTTTTCTATACATTTCGACAGTGTCAAGTGCAGCAGAACTCCTGTCTCAGTTAAGGTCTGTGTGTGTTAATATAATCTGTAAGTTTTAAATCAACCTCTAAATGAATTTCTTCCTAGAAAAACCTCTCTGTCCTCTAATGCAGTTAAAAATAGGGATAATGTGTTGATACATTTTCATAATATTTTTCCACTTCAGGGTGCACGTTTTCATGTAAGTACTGTGAGACACTATAAACTTACACATTTCTGCCGAATTCCTAAATTACACTCAAAAAACCCACCTAAGAGACCCTCTTTCACAAGATGATTCAGTCTGTCACCACAAAAAACCACCCAGAATTTGTAATCTACTGCCCTAAATCTTTCCATGATAAACAGCAGGGCAGAGTAACTACAGCTGACAGATGCTCAGTTATTAAGGCAGTTTGATGAAGTAAATAAGAATAACAGTTTTAGCAGTCAAGATTTCATTCTGCAGGCTCTGAATGCTCTGCAGGTAATTACTACATCTACCTGTCAGCAAGAGTGTGATGTGATGAAACGCTTAATTTACAGGAGAGGTTTGTGAGTTCCTCCAGAAGCTTTCAAGAATGAAGAGGCAGGAAGAAAAAGCTGTCTTTGCACAAAAACGGACGTTGAATCTTCCTTCCTATTTCTCTTTGGATGGTTTGTAGACCAGTTTGTAGAGGTCACTACTGCTTTGCAGCTGTTGTGATGACTGATATAGGTGCATTTCTGAATGGCAGGTCCCAGACAGCTGCATGTTCATTTTCATGGGCTTTCTAGTTACGCAGGATAGCAGTGAGGCAAAAAAAAAAAAAAAAAAACCAACCTGAATAAGATTTACAAGTACTTTAAAATTTGAATGTGGAAAAATCCTACTTACAGTTCTGATTTTCAAAGACTCTGGTTTTTGAGCAAATACACGTGGTATTCCTATGAAGGAAGCATAGCTACAAATGGCAATGTTTATTGTCTCCTATTCTGAGCAAATGCTCAGAGGATAAAATATCAAAAGGATAAAATATATTATTATATATTAAATTATTATACTATATATGAAAACATTTTTATTGGTGCATCACAATCCAATTTCAGTAATATATGTTAACTAATATACATGGTCATTAAATTAATTTCCTAGGATTTTT
The DNA here is from genome assembly GCA_014706295.1 of Lycocorax pyrrhopterus obiensis. Taxonomy (NCBI): domain Eukaryota; kingdom Metazoa; phylum Chordata; class Aves; order Passeriformes; family Paradisaeidae; genus Lycocorax; species Lycocorax pyrrhopterus. The sequence goes on along the minus strand of JACSVZ010000013.1, from coordinate 20,553,008 downwards.
TTTTTTTTTAATTTTAGTTGAATCTATGGAATGAAAGAAGGAAATGTAATAATTGGGACAAGAAGGAAATTTTTATTTTCCTGCCCTGGTATGAAACTCTTTTCATCCTCTTACTCTGTGAGCTTGTGTGCTGGTTTGGCACCCCAAGACAGCTTGCTTGAGTAGCACAGAATGAGAAGTGGAATTGAACTTCAAATTACTTACCTTTCTTTCTTGGCAGAACCTGTCGTCTAAAGTGTTTCCTTAGGTCATCTTGACACCTTCTTGTGGGATAGTTGTCTCTGCCCCTTACTTCCAAAAGTATTTTCCTTTTTTGGACCCACAAAACCTAGCTTCTTACCCATTTTCTCAGGTTCATTTTCTGCTATCTGATGCAAATGTTTCCATACTATTGATCAGTATTCTTAGCAAACTTCATTAACCTTGCAATTACACTGGGAGTATGTAATTGTTGCTTTTTTTTTTCTTCTTTTATCTTTAACCTCAAATTCATTGGAATTCTGAACAGTCTGGTTTTGTTATGATGTATCATTACACACTGTTTTTGTTTACCAAGACATACCTTGCAGTTTTATATGTAGCTTCTAATAGGCAATTAACTGTGGTAACTTTTCAGTCAACTGAAGTGATTCTTTCAGGAATTAAACATCATTGTTGTGTGTTCAACTTGAAGTCCTCCATTCTGCTCTGTACCGCTCCTGTGAAGAGGGATGCAGCTTGGACAGCCTGGCTGAAGCAGTGAGGCTTCGTTAAGCTCTTGTGATCATTCTGGCTTTATGGGTGCTGTGGACATTCTATCTGGGGTCTCCTGTGACCTGCAGTAAGGATGACTTTGAAATGCAGGTAGGAACCTGTCGAGACACTGTGACAGACATTGAAAATGACAAGCTGTTTCTAAGCTTTTCTTTTGAGCCAAAAGGTCTTAAAGTCTCCCGAACTCATCCCCCAGACATGCTGAAGCTCTGATCAGGGAATCATAGAACAGCCCAGGTTTGAGCACACCCTGAAAGTTCACGTGATGCAGCATTTTGTGGGAAAGGAGCCTAGGTGACCTTATCTAATGTCAGCCCAGTTCTACCTTGAAAACTTCCAGTGATGGGGATTCTACCACGCGCCTGGGAAGGTTCTTCCAGTCACTGGTTGCTCTCATGGTAAAAAAATTCTTTCTTATATCAAGGTGAAATCTCTCCTGGTGCAACTTGTACAGATTGTCTCTTGTTCTCTCCATGTGGCTTCCTTTGAGGAGAGACCTTCCTTTCATGTTGTAGCTGCTCTTTAAGCACTGGAAAACTGTGATGTTGTTCCCACTTAAGCCTTCTATTCTCCAGGGTGAAAATATCTACCTTGTCAGTCTTTCCTCAAAGCACAGGTTCTTCAGCCCTTTGGGAAGCTTTGTGACCCTCCTTTGGACCCTATCCAGTCTTTTTTGATTGGAGGGAGCAGAAAAGGACAAAGTAGTCCAGACCAGTAAAGCCTGGCCAGTGCTGAGTAGAGGGGTCAACTGGCTCCATTCCTGTTGTTGACTTGCTGACGTAGATTGTGTTGTTGGAATGTTTCTGTGGTGAGGGGTGAGTGATAAATATGCTTATAATTACCAGTTATGGGAAAAAACTTTATAACCTTAGCTCCCAATGTGAGTCTATCTAACTTGGTTTCCAAAACCAGGGCTATTTTCAGCTATAAAATACATATTCTGCACTATAACTGGGTCATACATGCGTGTGAGAAGGAAATAATGTGGTAAGAATAAAAATAAATTTATAACACCTAGTTTGTGTAGTGACTGCTGCTCCATAAATATCTTCAACAAAAATTAACATATTCCAGGTGTAAGTGGAAATATACCTAAAAAGGAAGGGAGGTGACCAAAAATAAAGTGGAGGAGCCTGTCCAATAAGAAAATATCTAATAAGAAAATACTGGAGAGACTGAAAACTGCATGGCTTCATAGTCCCACATCCCAGCACGGTTAGAAAAGTAAATAAAACTAGAGAGAATTTATCACAATGGTCAACATTAATCTTTGTTAAAAGACCCATTTCTAGTGGCATGGAATGGTTTTGTATTCCAGCAGCACTTGGGCAATCATCAGCATTCTTGATAAACCAGATCAGGCTACAGGGTCAGTCTCCATTGTGATGAAGTCTGTTTGCACCTAAAGAAGCAAGTGTTCCAAACTTCATTTTTTTTTTTCACAAAGTCATACTTTACTGCTGAATCAACCATTTGACTTTGGAGTTATTGAGTGGGGTTGTCTGAATTCGCTCCACATTTCCCTCAGAAGAATGTGGAACAGCATAAGATGCAAGCAATGGATTTCTGATATTTAAGGATGTTTTTATAAGCTTATCAAACAAAGCTTTAATCAAACAAAATTGTCCTGAAAGTAGTTGCCTGGGCTTTTACCAGTTATGACTTTGTTAATGTTTAGCACAAATAGAGAAGAGGAACTTAGACAGGAAAAGAGAGAAAATGAGAGCTGTGAGAGACAAAAAGATGTTTTTTTAGTTGAGAAAAGGAGAAAATAAAATCACTTTCAGAACTTAGTTTAGGAGTAAAATTTGGGAATGTGTTGCACTATCATTTTAAGAATCTAAACTTTGCCACCATATATAATTTATCAGCCAGATGCAGGATTAGCTTTATGTTGTACTATTCCTTTGTAATTTGGGTAGTATCACATCATCAGATTTTATTTCAACATGCATGCAAAAAGAATCTTTAAGTGAATCTGGTGTTTTACTTTTTAGCTAATTTTTTCAGTGTAGTGAGTAACAAATTATAGGTCCAAGATGAAGCATGCTTCTTTATGGGAGTTGTTGTTTTTCTCTTTCATTGGGGTTTTTTCTTTCCCTTTTTTCCCTTAAAGGGGAGAGGTTACGTTTGTGGCTGACCCATATGATATTGACATTATTATGAATTCTGCTACATTGTATTGGACACCACATCAGTGGCCTATTTAATACCCATATGTGTATAAATGTGGGCTACTTTTCTAGTAGATTTTGCTTTCGTATTGGATAGCTCATAACCTTTTCATAAAATTTATTTTCCCTTTGTTTTCAGATACATCTAATACACTAGGTAGCACATATAGCTCATTTGTTGTTTTACAAATTTGCCAGGTTGATATATTCAATACTGTTTAGCAAGTCAGTGAGCAGATCTCTTTTTTTTCTTTATTCCTCCTCAAAACAAATACTCCACTGACAGAAGCTTAGTAATTGATCTGAAATTGGATGGACAGAATCATCCATACCCAAACACTGGCTCTTTAGGTCCTGTCAGCTTCTGGTCTTTGTTTAATCAATATATTCAGCAGTAATACAAGATGAAGTGGTCAGGTCTGCAATGGCCAGTCTACAGCAATTCCGTATATGGAATTTGTAAAGTTGAGAATTGATTTTGTCTCCACCGTGAAATGTTTAAAATAAATTAATTAAAAGCTTGATCTGCACTGTGGAAAATTCCTGTTTAGATACTCTTACACAGTTTCAGACCAGGTTTTCTTCCCAGATTGTAGTGGAAAAGTAAAACATAGCAAGGACAGCTTTTGACTTTAGAGAATACTCAAGATGGTGATGGGAAGAGTTGTTTTTGTAGTCTTTGTTTTTGCAGTTGGTTTCATATGCCTGAAAATTTCCTGTCTGGATCCAATAATGATTTTTAATTTTTGGCATCAGGAGTAGTAATACATATTTGAAAAGCGTATTGCTTTGCAATATATTGGTCCAAACATACAAGTAAGAAGAGAGTTACAGAATGACAGGAATCTTCTATGACTGCGCCCTTAGTAAAATCAATTTCTTTTCTTTACAGAGTTGCATGTGCATGTAGACAGCTCAAATAAGAGAAGTTTTTGCAATATTTTTTTAAATTATAAATTGTCTGTAATAAGCTGCTGTTTGCTACCTGGTTTTCTATTGTCTAATGCATGTTTTTCATCAAATACTTGATAAAATATTTAAGTGTAACTCAGAAGAATAACTTTCCCTGTTAACTTGTATAAAATTCTGGTTTTCACACATAAACTCTGAAATATTTGTTCAGTAAATTTGTGTCCTTCAACAAGTGGAAAAACAAGGAGAGTTCTCCCAGAGCATCTTGCAGCACAGTGCTCAGGCCGAAAACATTAGAAATATTTATTCAGAGTGCGGGGCTCAGTTAAGCTGTACCATCTCCTAGGGTCAGGGACTAAAATATGCAATTTCAGTTAACTCACATGAAGAAGGTGTTAACATAGCAATATTGAAAAGCATGACCTAGAAGTTTGGAGTTTAGGTGTTGAGTTTGCGTTTTGCTTTTGGTTTTTGGGTGGTAGTGGTGGTATTTTCCTTCATTTTGTTTTATTGTAGTTTTTTCCTTTTTTCCCCTTTTCCTTTTTCTTAGTGAACAGCTAAAGGTCACTGTAGCAATAAATTTCGTTCCTATGGAACAATTTAAACAGCTAACTCCTTGCCTCTCTCCTTTCATTCTGTGTACTCTGGTTACTCCTACAGTACATCAGCACAGCCAGAAGTCAAACAGAAAGGTCACTGCCTGGGTTACTTGTGTTTTGGTCCAGCATCCAGTCGGTCTGCCTGCTGCATTACATTGTCAAAGTTAGCCTTTCTATTGACAAGGCTATTGATCTCCTGATTAATGTACCTCTGTTTTATTGGCGTTTACTACAGGGGACATAATTTTAATGTTTGTATGATCAATAGCTCCATCAACACCAAGAATTCCTACTGTTAGCTTGCACGGCTCTAACTATGGGGAGTTGTATATTTCTTGATAAATACTACAGGGAAGTCGTAAACATTAGAAAAGCAAAGAAAATTGATGTTCTCTGTGGATTCCTGTTGTATTTCAGCCCTAGGAGAGAATGCAAAAACTTTCAAGTAATTCTCTGTAGGAAAGGCAACCAACAGGTACTCGATCTCTGGGCTGGAATATAAATGTATGGGAAGTAATTACTTTTAGAATTTCTGTTGTGTAATCACTTTATCTCAAATGTGTAAATACCCATAAGAGAAATTATGGCTTTTATTCAGTTTTAGATTAAGAAATTACATTTTAAATACCCTTAGCAAACTTCATTATAGGAAGGGAATCCTGTGGCTGTCATACATGCTTCTAAACGTGCATCTGTCCATAAATTACACAAGGTACCTTAAGGCATCTACTTCAAATGTAGCAGTTTTTGTCTTGGAATTGGTAACAGACTTCACAGTCTCCTGCTTGTTACCAAATAGTTTCTTTTCTTCCTTTTGCCTTCCTACCTGCCCTGTTTCTGACTTTTAAAACCTTCATGGAATGAAGAGACTGATTTTTCTTCCGCTCAGATAAAGCAGTAAACTTAAATGGTCACTTTCTGTTAATATTTGAAATTAGCTAATGAGAGAATGACAATAAATTGTGCCATTTACTAGAAATTTTACCTAAATATTTGTCAGATTAGATTCCTTCATTTCATTAAAGTTTTTATTCCCCAGTGGCTGGCAGGTTTCCTGTGTGATCTAAAGGAAATATTTCAATGGCTTTCCTCAGTATCTGAGAAAGTGCTCGTATTTGAATATTACCCCTAAGAGCACAATTTTGTATGACTGTCCTGGTTAAATCAGTGCTGGTTTAGCCTTACAGACAGGGAGATGATGGCTATTTATCAGGTAATTTATTCATTATCTTAAAGCTTGTTCTTTCAGTGAAGGATCAGGACAAAGGCTATGTATCTTGAGAGACAGAGTACCCACCATTAATTAAGAAAACAGAAGGATGAAATGAAAACTATTGCAAATTTCCTATCTCCCGAGAAGCAGGAACTCTCCCCTAAATTTCTTGCCAATAAGGACTAAAATAGCAGCAAAAAATCCAGCAGTTTCCAAGCACAAATTTCAGTGTTTGATTTTTGGTACGAATTTCAGATGCTGGAGTGTTTATCACTTGCTTCCAGCACTGACATATCCCAGTGGATGAAATTCTAAAGCAAAAGGAATTTTAGTGTGATGATTGAATCCACTAAAATTAGAGCTATGAAGTTCACTGAGGAAGGTGCTAGTGACATGCAGCTAAATCCTCTGGTATATGGAACTGAAAAGAAATGAGGTCAGTAATGAAGGTTTAGTTAGGCACTAGTTTCCCATATTTGTCCATGGAACTATCTTCAAATATGCCTGTATTCCTGAAATAATTCACCAACCTGATGTCATGGAAATCTAGAAATATCTCTGCCTCTGAAAGTTCAGAGCAGTAGTGAATGTTTGACTAAAACAATGATAGAATATTGTAAATAGGTGCTACTCCTGATATCTATCTCTGTGGTTGATTTTACTAGAATCCTAATTATTGCACTAGGAGCAAGCCAGCTAGTTTGAGTCATAGCTTTCAAGTGGTTGTTTCAATTCTTGGAGAAACTCTTTAAAGCCACAGGGTTCCCTGAGGGGATGCTGATGCTGCCTTTTATGTCAGTGACTTTGGGTCCCTACTTGTGTTTCTATCCCCTCTTTTGAGTAGAGACTTGCTGTTCTGAGGTTTCACTGATGTATTTTGAACGCTGTGGGACTCTCGATTCTTCCTAAGGGTCTGCCGGAGAAAGGCTGCTGCCTCTCTCCTGGGCTGTGGTGGGGCAAAGGGCTCGGCAGGGCATGAGGTGCTGTGTAGGTGGTGCATACACCCAGACTCCAGTGCAGGTCGGGCTCTTCATTTTCACTGAGGGAAAGTGTCGACAATTTAAGCTTCAACCTAAAGGATTGTAAGGCCTGAAATGCTTACTTTGATTAGCTATTTGGTTCTAATTTTGTGTTCTCTCTATAAAATATATGAGTGTATAAATGTTCATTTCCTAAGGAAGTGCGTGAGTCTGCGTACATCCACATTTTTGTTAAGGACTTTAATATATAAACCTTTACCTGAAACACTAATGTAGAGTGATTGAGTTCAGGTTTCAGGAAGTAATGACCCTTTTTAGCCTTAGGCATCTTATTTAACTTCCCTGTGATTCATATCATTTTGTGTTACATAAAGATAATTTTAACTCCATTTGATCCTGAAACAAAGATCTTGAGTAAGTACAAAATTAATATACAGAATTTTTTTCACCACTTCACTTTCCCCCTTTTTTTGTGATATCACTTCAACACAGGTACCAATCAGGAAGATTTAATAGAAGAAACAAATTGCCTTTATTTCATAAAGGACAATATACTCCCTTACAAACAGTTCCAGCAGAATTCAGGAAAAATGATACTTAAGTTTCATTTTCAGGATTGGTAATTCATCCATCTTTTAGCCTCAGGGTTCTCTACAATTCAGCTTTCACTTTTTTTCTCTTTTTTAAGCAATCACTATAGCAACCTAGTGTTATCTGATGAGCAGTGCACACAGAGGGCAGATACCCATACCTGCAGCACAAGATTAAGAACAAAAAAAAGAGAGCCAGGTAAACTGGTGAGGTGCTATATTAGCCTGTCACACAGAAGATCTAAGCCCAAGCTGCAGTTTTGAAGTTCATTAGCAGGGACAAATTTTTTGAGATGTCATCCTCCTTAGAAGAAATTTCAGCTTGATTGGTTGTTTCTCCTATAAAATGGTCTCTGGCTGAAATGGCAATGTAGCTGATGGATTCTATGATTGCCTAAGAGCTGCATGAAAAATTGACAAGATTTTAAACATTGTTTATTTACTTTTATTTGTAAGCACTGCAGTGGCACAGGTATGGTAGGGGTAAAAGTATGCATTCGTCTTGACAGTTGTGTTTAGTCAAGAGAAGATGTGTGGGGACAATATGAGCTGAGGAAAGGCAGGCTTTAGAAAAAATTTAAGTAAAGGCTTGGATTTGAACTTGACTAATAAACTCCATAGGATCTGACAGACTGTGTCAACCTTTGAAACCTGCACTATCATAATACAAGAATTCCAATGACTCAGTTCTTCAATCTTTATTCTTGTTGATTAGTTCTTAACTAATATTAATTGTGACAAAGAATTGCATTGGAATGGAGTAGCATCCAAGGGGCAAAGCAGTGCTGTACATTTCAACCCCAGATCTGCAGAGTTAATCGAGCAGTAACAGCCTGCTCTATGAATAGCTCCCTTCAAGGAAAGGTGCACCTAAATTCACTCACGGGTACTCCCGTGGTTTTGTCTCTGTTCAGGAGGAATGTATTATTTTAATTGCATGCTTTTCTTCCCCTCTTTCTCCTGCTGGACAATAGAGAACTTTCTATCCCTGTACATCTCAGGTTTGTTCTTACAACTCTGTGCTGCTCAGCCTACTTACTTCTTTCTCTATGGCTGTGCCAGTGAGAGCAGCACTAAGAGCAGGGAGAGGTCAGTGCTCAGCTACTCTACACTTTCACTTCAATGTGGAGTTTCTTATAGTCAAGCATTCTGGTTTCACCTGTTATATTAGTTGCAAAAGAAATACCTGAAAACTTCTATATAACATGTGAAAAGAAAGAGGATTTTTAATGTGCTTCATGTGCTGTTCTAGACCAACATGGACCCCTGTGTCTCTGTGGTGCTAATTCTCTGTGCAACTGGAAAAGCGACAAGAGCACATTTTTATTGTTACTGTGAGAGAGGGGATATGTTTTAAATAGTGCTTTTCAAGAAATGCCTTAGACTTGCTTTGATCACAGGTGCCAGAGCTCTGCCTTTACACACGCCTTGATTGCAAAGTGGGGTTAATTGCACCTCATTCTTCACCTTCTGAACAGACATTATTTTGCATCAGTTGATACACTGGTATTTTTACCAAGGGAGGTCACTATTCCTCAGCCCAGAAGTCGTCAATTTACTCTTTACAGCCTCACTCCAGGCTCCACAAGAGCCAGGGAACTCAGTGAAATTCTCTGATTTTCTGAAGGGGCAATGCATGCACCGCCTGTATTGGGTCCCACTAGCAGGGGAATGTCTGATTTGGGTGTTTGCTTTATGGTCCATGAGGTGGGTGTGTGCATCCGAGTTAGGCCATGCACAGGACCTGGAGGAGAAGCTCTGCTGTTCTGAGCGTGTGAGCCCTGCTAGGAGCTCTCCCTACAGCGCACAAACGGGGTGGCTCCCACTCCAGATATCCAGCATGGGTGATTGGCACATGGATCAGGAAGAGAAGACAGTAGGCATCTCACTATGAATGTTTTAGCAGGCAGCAGTGTGGAAGAGGTACTGACAAGGAGACAGAGAAGTGAGAATTGAAAGGTCTGTTACTGACAAGTTTAGCCACTGATTTTCTTCTAACCTTGAGCCTTAGCTGTGTGCTCTCCTGCCACATAGCTGAGCTCTCAAGACTCATGACTTGCTCACACCCTGAGCTTTGTTTCCCAGTTTTGTCCTGCAGACCTGTAAGGAGAGAGGTAATTTCTCATCCCTGAGCTCTTGTGACAAAAGATGTAGAGCAAGAAGCAACTGTGGAAAACCACTTGCAGGGCAGGAGTGTTGGGATTGTCTTGGCTGTAGAAGGAAAAAAAGTAGTTCTTTCCCCCAAAAGGACTACTTTTGCCTTGTATTTCAGAGAAGGAGGAAAATGTCATGGTGGAGATGATAAAATTTGGATAAGGGGTATGACTGTATCAGCTCATGATTTGCAGGGACATAGTTGATTGAATAAAGCCATCAGTTTGCAGTAATATGAAGAAGCTTTGTTCAGAACTGTTAGCTGGTAGTGTTTTATACTATACAGAATTAAGAGGAAAGTCTCAAACTACTTCTGTAGCAAGTAGAAAATTAAGCTACAAATTTGGCAAATGCATTATAAGTAAGATCTTTACCTTTAAAATCTTTTAAACCTAAGGTAGAAAAGAATGGGTTATCAAAATATTCCCAAGCATTTATGCGCCAAGTTTACAACCCTCCACCCCTCACCCTGCAGCAAAATCTGTACACTGCAAAGCTCATCTTACCAGTAAAATGAAATTTCATTTCCAAGCCTAGGCAACTGAGTAAGACTTAATGTTCTTCTGACATTTCTTGATCCTGAGTATAGGGGCAATTTGGACTGCTGAGAGTGGCCTGGTGTATATAAAAGTAGCTTTATTCTTCTCTATTTAACAACAGCAAAACAAGTTCTTAAGTCTCTGCTTTCAGCCCAGTTACCTTATGGTTTTAATTGAACATAAATCAATATCAATTTAGCAGAGGTCTAAGAATCTATGACTTGAGCAGTAGGTATCTGATGTGAACAGTAGGCATTTTATGAACAGCCTTTTAAGGGTAGACACTCAAAGATCAGATGTTTTAAAACAGAATTCAACAAGCAATTAATGCATTTTTGAAAGATGGGGAGAGAAAGGGGTGCTGGTTCAGTGGTGGAGTCAGTTTAGATTGCTTTTTCTGCCGAACTTTGGTCCTCAATCTTTTACCATTGCAATTGAAATTGCTGTGGAAACCTATAAGGATAAACAATATTGAAACTTTCAAGCATGATTTAGTGTTACTAAGGTAACAAATTGTAATTAATTTTAAGCACCAGCTGGCTTGTGATGAGCATGAAACCTGACAAAGACTCTCAGAAGGACTGCTTCTCATTTTCTTAGCCACAGTAATAAGACTATGAGAAATTTCTTTAAATAAAGCATCTGCAGCAACAAATTAAGGCACAGCTTCGGTATTGGTTAGTTAAAAGGATACTTGTTATCTGGGAGAAGAGACCAACCCCCACCTGGCTACACCCTCCTTTCAGGTGGTTGTAGAGAGTGATGAGGTCTACTCTGAGCCTCCTTTCTCCAGGCTAAACACCCCCAGCTCCCTCAGCTGCTCCTCATCAGACTTGTGCTCCAGACCCTTCCCTGGCTCTGTTGCCCTTCTCTGGACTTGCTCCAGCCCCTCAATGTCCTTCCTGTAGTGAGGAGCCCAAAGCTGAACACAGGACTGCAGCCTCACCGGTGCTGAGTATGGGGAGCCTGATGGGCCAGGGAGGCTGGTTAAAATTTTTTTTAATTCAATTTTTTCTTTCATCCCGTAGCACTAGAATTGCTTACTTTCGTTGCTAGTTTTACTTGAATTAATGTTATGATTATTGTATAGTTCCTGGACTCCATCATTTAACATTTTGGACAATTGTAATTAGAAATACGAAAGAGTTCTCTTTGAAATGGTAAAGTAGAAAAAGAATGAGGACAGGTTTCATAGTCTTTGTGTCTAATTAAAAACATAGACAAAAGCAGAGTACCCAAATATTTAGAAATGGAGCTAAATTATTGACATGGCTTGATCATTTGGCTTTCTGAATGTCAACTTGGGTCTGGAGAGCTTGAGTTATTCTATGTGATGAGGAAATATAATGTCAAAGCAATCACAAGTGTAGTGCTTTTTCCCTCATTTTTAAAAGAGAAGGTATTCAAAGCCAAAAAATTGCCAATACTTTATGTGAAAATAAATATCCTGTCTTAAATTAAGAAGTTATCAAACTCAAGGAAGTAAAATTGCTCAATTTTTCATTTGGTTTTGATGCTGATGTCCTTAATCACAACTGAAAGCTCAAGATTAGTGAAAGCTAAAACATTACTTCTGCTCAAAAGGAGCGTCTTTGAAAAAGAATTTAATTTCCCAATCCTACAAATGCAAGCAGTGCTGTGTTGGGTGTACATATATCCAAGTCAAAATGTAGAGTTTCAAGTAACTCGGAGTGAATCAGCACGGTTACTACTATAGCCTGGTGCAAGACATGTTATAAACTGCTCAGATGACCCTGATCCTAACCTTGTTTATGCTGGATACATCCACAGGAAACTAATGAATGATAGTAACACGATGGAAGACAGTGAAATTAGAGCTGAATCATTCCATGATGACTGAGATAATAATCTGTCCTAGTTACTGTGTCGCTTGGCACAATATGTCGCTAATGAGCCACATTTCTCTTGTCTTTAATTTTGCTGGTCGGACTTTGGTTGTGAAGGTTACTTTGCACAAAATGGTGACTTTTTTAGAGACAAGAAGCAATTGCAAATTCTCATTCCATGGGCAAGTCCACATCCAGAACTGTATAGGGTCCTAGATACAGGACAAGAGGCAGAGCTTCTGTTTGTTTATCAGCTGATGCAGAGCATCCCCTAAGGCGAGTGCTGAGCCCGTGCAGTGGCTCTCCTCCAGGGCAGAATGGGATGTCTCAGGCAGGGTGTGGATGGTGTCAGTTCTGCACAGGCCCGTCCTTTAACTGATGTCTCTGGCCACTCACATGTCTGGCTGCATTCCAACTTAAAGGGAGAAATTTTACTGAGATATTTTCTTCCTTCTTTTGTGTGTTTCTTCTCACTATTGTGAGAAGAGGATGCACCCTATTTTAAACATTTTATCCTCATTGCCTTGAAGTGAGGGGGAAACATAATATTTTTATCTGTATCTCAGTTGTCCTTTGTTGTTGGTAGCCTTTCAGAGTAGCAGCCTGGAACTGATATAATTCTTAAGGGTTTTACTGCTCTCAGAGTTCTGCATAACAATAATAAAACAGGTCCATGTTACTAGATTAATTCTGGTCTTATACTGAAATGTAAAAGCACTACCAGAAGCACTAGTTACTAGTCTGCAGAATTAGACATCCACCTCCAAACCTGTGTCATGAACAGTACTGAGGGTTTAAAATCCTTGAAGTTGGGGAAGTTTCTGTTGGTGCAGGTTAGCAGAATGAGTCCTCCCTGTGCCAGGACCACCCATAACTCAGAAAGAGAGTGTGAAGTAGAAAGAAAATGTTCAGCTTTCTTGTTTGCTTGCTAATTTTGCATGTAAGGTTTTTGGTTAGTTGTTTGTAGTTGTTTTTTGTTTTGTTGTCCAGCTACAAACCAAGCTTGCTGTCAAAACATGCTTCTGAATCTAAGTATTTAATGCCTGTTAACTAATTATGCTTTCAGAACATGAAAACTTTGAAAATCATATATTTATTTTGAAAAGTATTGTTCTCATCAGTAGTTGATTTGTCTTATAATTAATTCCTTTTGCAGCTCTCATGCTATATTTTTGCTGTGAATTTAGAGAAGTAACTATCCAAATAAAATTGTGTATATATGGGCAGATAACTGTTCCCAGAATACAGGTGGACTCTGGTTTACCCTTAATATCAAGTAGTTCTTATGTCAAAAGTATCTTTTTCCTACTTTCATGAAACTTGTGTTAATTTCCTTATTTGTCTCTAAACATTTAAGGAAAATGCAGAAACATAATCAGGTGGAACCCTACTAGAAGATTTGAATTGGTTTGTCCACAATTATAAACCGACAACGGATAAGTCAATGTTAAAAATCTTTTTTTGAAGTCAAGTGATGTTTATGCACTCATTGAGAGACTGGCCTTCAGTGCCCATGGGCAGAATGCACACCTCTGATTTAACAATGAAATGCGGACAGCATATGCTATATGCTGTATTTTCTGTAATGAATTATTTATAAAGGCAGAGGGATTTTTAATTATTTTCAGTGTTAGCTTGTGTGAGACTTGTGTTTGAGACTCCATGTGATAGCTAAACAAAGAATTGAGAAACTTCTGAAAACTTTGAAGGATAACATTTGAGGGCTGGGAGCATTTGTAGCCTCAGGCTGTGCCATGAAACAGCCACTGCCTTAGTCTGCCTCAAAATCCGCAGCAGAGTTTTAAAGAATTGTTTTGGGAGTATTCAGGGGAGTAGGGGGGAAGGCTTAGAAGTGTTTGACTTCTGGTATTTCTGCATACATATAGGATAAAAGGCCTTAGATCATTACCATATCTAAACCGGTTTCATTTTTGTGTTACAAAATCTCTTCGGATTTTTATAAAAGAAACAGGGATGAAAAGATTGAGACTGGGATGCTGGGTGAAAAGAACACTTCCATTTTCATACTAGAACATTTTAAGAGTAGGACTTAAAGGCTGTTCAGGAATGATTTTTAAGTTCAGGAACCTGTCCACATGTCACAAGTGTCTCTAATTAAAGTTACTCACAAGTTTAATGACACATACTTGTAAAAATCACAGACATCTAAATCAGAATATTAAGTTTTGTTATCCAGATTTTATTTCTGGCTGATCAATCCATTCCACTGAGTTGCATTTTCTCCATATTTGTGTCTGTTCAGTTTTAAACTGAATCCTGGAAACACAAGCTCTGTCACCCATGAGGCTTACCCTGAATGATTGTTTCTTAATAGCCCTCACATTGAAGTTGTTTACTGCCAGCAGTTGAAATTAAGGGTAGTGCATCAGCCCAAGAGAAACAAAATTTCCAAATTAGAGTCTCAGCACTTCTCATTTCTCAGGCAGACTTTATATCAAATGTTCTCAGAAAGCCAATAGAAGTCATTTTAGCAATTTAGGTCTTGGTAAATGATTTTAAGTTATTTATTAAATCAGGTTCAGTTGTAAAATGCTCCTTAAAATCACGTAGTATTTTGATGTAGATCTGGAATAGGAGCATAAATGTGAAAACATGCTGTGCAAAGCTGCCCAGGTGGTTTCTTTGCCTCGCTTGGCTGTGCCCTACAGTGTCACTGCTGTTTCAGAAACAGGAGGTCTGTGCTTCTGCACTAGAAAGTTCCATATTTCAGAGCAAGGTGTACACTTAATAAATGGTTTCTTAGGTTGTACCTAAAGTTGGATGTTTTCTCCAGATGAAAGCTAAGGCCCAAATGAGGCAGTATTTTTTTTCAAATGGAGAACAATGCTGTTCCCAAGGTTTGCTTGCATAGGCTAAAAGAGAGACACAGGGACAGAGTTTTTCACGTTGCAGAAGACCAGTGAATTTCCAGTGTCTGTGCTGTGGACAGCATGACTGTTTTACAGAGTGTTCACAGGAAAAGCCTGGGCCTTAGGAGGGGAAATGCTAGTATGGGAAACAAGCCCTCAGAGAGCCAGGCTGATTGCTGGGCTTGGGGTCTGGGGTAGCACATGGAACATTTTCTTCAGCAGAGCCCTCCTGCAGTTCCTACTGCATTTGGGGCAGAGGTGGCAGCTTCACGTGCAGTGTTATTCCTGGCTGCATGGGCTTCCTAGGAAAGGCTCCTGTTGGCTTGGAAATCTTCACAGTTGTCTTATTTCACTGTGGCTTGGAGCTCGGTGATAGTGACAGAAGGTGGGCCTGCCTGTAATATTTTTATAAATTCTGATGGAAACTTTTTTATTGTGGAAAGCTACAAGGTCTGTATCTGTCACACAATCAAGGGAGGGCAATTTAACAGTGACATATGTATATATATATATATACATGGATCCTGTTGAGGGGGTTGAGCTTCAGTGCAGTGTGTGTGTGAGTGTGGTATTTAAAATATTGTCTAATAGTACATGCACAAATGCAGAGTGGAATGGGCTGGGAGAAGGAGAGCTATGAGCACTGAGGACAGAGGAACTGTAAACAGCAGTAGAAGAGGAGGCTAAGAGTTAAATAAAGAAATAATGATAGGAAACAGGGATGGGAGAAGAGAAAATTTATTTTGGGCATCTATTTTTTCACTGAAATAAACAGGTGATGTATCCATTAAAAACACATTCAATTATGCTCCTGGCATTACTGCTAAGTGTTAATATCTGCACATGATGTTGCTAATCTATCTCTGACATCTTCCTTTTAGTAGAGCAAGACCTGTAATTCGTTCAGTAATTCATAGTTTTACTGTATTTACTTGACACTTTGGCATATACCATGGATAATGGATTGTGAATAAGGAATGCTCAGTATGTTAAAGATTATGAAATTTTAGGTCAGCAACTCTCATCAGGGAAAGTTTTATTTTGTGTTTGCTATGACTTTTCCTTGCCACAGATAGATTCTAAAAGATGTCTACAAGTAGTCTCAAAATAATGAGGACCTGATAATGGTGAAAATACGCAGTCAATTCAAAAGGTTTGTGTCTGAACCATGCGTTTTCCTTATGTGACATGGCAAGCTTTTTTCCCTGAGGTCGCTGTTATGGACAGGATGATTGACCTCTACTGCAGAAGACAGATTTTAAATGTAAATCTGCTACATGTGCTGCTTTCTGATTTCTAGGTGTAAAAAGATGTTACTCATTTTTCCTAAAATGATGTAAGGTGATGGATATAGGTTCCTTCCAAACAGGAGAGAACTTGTAATGTCATCAAGTTTTGTCCCCTAATACTGCAAATTCCATGTCATGTAATTTCTTTCACTAATTTAGTGAGCTTTATGTTTAAAGCAGTCAGGAAAATTGTGAAACACATCACTGATCTAACGGTTTGGATTTTTCTCATCTCTGGCCTACCTTTACTCACAACAAGGCATTGCCTGTTTGTTTGCGTTTGTTTTGATCTGTTTTTTGTTCTGTTAGACTTATCCTTTAGCATCAAAGTAGTTCTGCAGAGCCTTGGCTCTATTTGTTGCAATTCTTTTGTTTAGATATTTAGACTTAACATCCCCTCCCCAAAACCAACTAACCCACCCAAAACCCCCTTTACTTTCAGCTCATTGTTCTCCTGAGGGTCTTGTTCTGTACCAGTTGTTGTTCTGTCTCATTTGAAGACAGTTGATGAGTGTACTATGCATTGATCCAGAGAATGTCTTGTAGAATTATGTCATTTTTCTTACTTGGTGTGTCCTAAGCCATAATATAATCTCTTGGGTCTGTATCACAGTTTTATGATCATCTTTCCTTCACATCCTTTCTTCAGGTGCTTTCTGGACCTCAATTCCAAGTTAGCCAAGAAAATTACTTTCTTTTTATGCAATTGAATTTTGGTGCTTCTCCTACTGCTGTCCTCAAGATTTCCATCTCTCTGATAACTTCATCTTCCTCTTTATTAAAGATAGTGTTACTTTCTCACTCCTATTTGTGTCCACGCCATTGACAAGAGTACTAAATGAAATACTTCATGAGAGTAATCCTTGGGGAATTTGAAATAACCTGTTTCTTACCAGATGTGTTCCCTTTCACTGCTGTCATTTTCCTTTGCTCCACCTCCTTAATTCCTTGTATGTTTTAAATTCATCTGCTAATCCTGGCTTTCTGACTTTAATGCGAGCTCTAATGTGGCACCATCTGTAATGCGTTCCTGAAATCCTGTTAGATAAGATTTTCTTTGTACCTCACTTATGTTGTATTGAAAATCTATTGAAGAAAAGCTGTCAGGTTAGTCTAGTGTGATCCATAGCTGGCAAAATCACATTGAGCTACATCTAGTTTTCCAGGTTCATCTAAGTCTTTGATTAGAGTGTTGCATGCTCTGGAAGACAATCTGTTGCATGGTCAATGTTTTGGGGCTTTGTTGTTTTTTTGGGGGGGATTTTGGAGGATGATGGTGGTGTTTATGTTTGAGTGTGTACTTTCAAAGGGGCAGTAGCATTAGTGGAAATTAACTCCACAGGTAAAGGCATTGCCGACTGCAAGGCTCCCGAGTGTCAAAACTAATTTATGTTGGAAATTAGATTTTAGACTTCTAATAACAATGCTAAGCCACTTAAGTATATCTAAATAAACCTGAGATTTACTCATATTAAATACTACTGGACAAGGATTTTTTTTTTCTTGTGTGTAGTACTAGTGACTCAAATGAAATTCAACAGATATAACTGAAAAGGCAGAATTTCATCTGCTTAAGTTTCATCTGAGCCTTTGCATACTACAGGGAGAGCACTTCTGGAGAATTTAAAATTTTGCCAAAGGTCAAGGAGCTTTTTTGCATCCCTAGAACACTTCCACTCGATGTAGAGAAAGTTGTCATAGTAACATTAAGAAAACCTAGAAGTCACACTTTTTTTAAAATCCTTGCAGTTGAAAATAATGTTCAAATTATTGCTCTAAGTTTGCTTCTTCCCTGCCAGCCCCCCATCCCATCCCAGTTTTCTTTACACACTGTGCCACTGCATTTGTTGTTCAATGCAAATATTTCTACCTTAAGTAAAAGATATTTAATTGCAGAAGATTTTGATTCTTTGTAAACATTAACTTAGTAATTCAAGGCAGCTGTGTATGATACTAAGTAAAATACTGAGTAGGAATAATTGATGGGAAGTGGATTTTAATCCTATTCTTTATCTTTCTGGAAAATTACTGCTTGTGCAACAAACCAATGTCAATCCTGGGATCATGGGATACCCATGAAAGGTCTGTGCCGAGTACTCCATTAAACTATACATTATACGTCTATGAGATGGAATTTAGGAAAGAAAACAACTGTTACCACATCATTTGCATCTCTCAGTATTTGAACAAATAATTGTCATTGACCAGACACTCACTTCCATAGGGAGTGTGCATATACAATGAAAGAACAATGCGATCTGCTGGAGGTCAAAAAACCAACAGGCTTCATTATGGCCCACTCTACTCAGTATTCTATTTAGTATCCCTTTCATGGACTTTTGAACAATTTTGCAGACTTTTGACTGCTATGAGGTTTTAAATTCATTTAGAGAGGCTTGAACTTAAACCAATTAATTTGTCCTTTTTTTTTCCCCGAGTTAGAAGTAACAAGTGACATCCTTAAAACTGCAGCTGTAATGACTGTTGTATAAGCATGTTTTACAGCTTCCATGTGGCTGACTTGCTTTTGGTTTGGTGTTCTAATAGGTAGATTAGCAAATAGGATTTCAATTTGTACTTGTTATGCTGTCCCTGTTTTTGTTGCATCTTGCTCTGCCACCCGATATACTGTGAACTGATCCCATCGAAAAGGTGGGATACCTGCAAAATTAATTGGTACCACTCTAAGATTCTGTTAACTGAAACAGTTATTTCCTGACCTAAATCCACGTGCTTGGATTTAATTAAAATGAAGGCATCTGCTGTTTTTTTCTTATTATCTTGAACCTAATCAAAGTTTAATGGACTTTCTGGAAGAGAAACAGGCACAGTATTCAGAAAAAAAACAAACCGAAACAAGCAAACAAACAGTGCAATGTGGTGTTATAAATATAGGCTGGTTTTATTTGAGAGCATGGATTTCTGTCATGATGAATGAATGTCAGTGTTTGCCACATGAATAACAGTGATAACATTTATATATAAATGTTAATAGGAGCAAGTTTCCAAATCATTGCTTATATAAAAGAATTTTAAATCTCTAGTCCTCAAATATGTTGAAATGCAAAGTTTGGGATTTGGTGGTATTTTTTTTTAATTAAACCTAAAAACTTAATTCATACATTTTAGAATAGTTTACCAAAGTATAAGAAAAAATAACGGCTTCTTTTAAAGAACCATGGCAATTGGTTTTGCTTTGGTAATTAATTGCCTCAATCTGCCTCTTGTTTTGAGTTTCTGTATTTCTTCCTTTCACTATTCGTAGAAATATGTGTTAGTTTTTACAATAAATGGAAAATTGGCACGATTTACAGTCTTAGTCCTGTTGATCTCTGTATTAATGTATCTCAGTTTGGTCCTAATAGGTGATGTTCCCAAGAATGACATTAAAAGATGATGATGGTCCATGGTGACAGAAACTGTGGTTATAAGAATAGTTGTTACTAGAGGTGGTTGGTACTTCTGTGCTCAGAGGCAGTTTGAGTATTGTTTTTTAAGTGATGACATAATGCTGGCTTTCGAGACTGATATCCTGGAGGACTAACTGTAATCCAGTGAGTGGTGATGGTGAAGGTTAAATAGT
Organism: Lycocorax pyrrhopterus obiensis; assembly: GCA_014706295.1. Taxonomy (NCBI): domain Eukaryota; kingdom Metazoa; phylum Chordata; class Aves; order Passeriformes; family Paradisaeidae; genus Lycocorax; species Lycocorax pyrrhopterus. Next base: position 20,533,505 of record JACSVZ010000013.1, on the reverse strand, counting down.
GCAAGGTCACTGTTCTTTTTGGTTTGGGAAAGCTGATTTTAAACGGTCATTTTCTCCTCCTTTGTGAGACAAAATGGAGGACTTAAGTTTTGTAATGGCTGTGGCATCTAACTTAGCCAGAAACACCAGGAGCTGAAAATGTTTATCATGAGCTCTTGTGCACTTTATGGATTACCTTGGACTTCCATTCTAGGGATGTGCTTAAACAAGTTGGTGCTGGTTGAAAACTTCGGCTTTATTGTCTTTTGGTGGAATGTTGTTTATGTATAAATTTGGAATTGGGCTGAAGGAAAACCTTTGCAAAACTTGCCTTCCCTTCCATGTGCTTGGTCCAACAGCGTCTTGGTCAAGGAAAAGTAGGAACTTTTCTCAGATCCCATGAATGAATCAGTGTGACAGTTTGAAGGGAGATAAAGGAAAGACCTTTCAAGCTATGCCATCGAAACCCACATACCAGTGCACTGAAAACAAAATATTCAGAACATAAAGCTGCCAGATGGTACAAAGAGTAGTTACAAATTTGAAGTTTTTATGACAAAGTTGAATTTCTCTGCTAAATAACCTGGCCTTCGGTCATGCTGATCCAGAAACACAATAAAATGTAATTAACTTTTATAAAAGCAATTAGGCTGATTTTCTGTAGTTTTGTTTTTCTAGAAGAGCTCAACAAAAAAACATTGTTAAATTTGTTTCAGGTATTATTTCTACCCAAACAAATATATCTGGGCAAAATTAACAACTTGCAATCTTTATAAATGAGGAATGTTGGCTACTTTGATTGTAGCAAATCATTTTTATAAGATCATATTTGCAATGCCCATGCAAAAAATCTGGAAAAATAGAATTATTAATGAAAATGGAATTTACATGCCCATCTTGTTGTAAGGCTACATTTTTTCACCTTGCATTGAAATTTCGGACTCTTTATCTGGTGGAACTTAGTTTTTTCTTCTTATAAAAGTCATTGTAAACTGAGCTAAATTCAGATTTCTATACCTCCTTGATATTAATTCATTCTTTTTCTGCTGAATAATGAGAATCCTGCCTGCATTCTTGAAGAACTATTCTTGCCCTAACTTTACTATACTTTGAAATGTTTGCCAGGATGTCCCTCTGCTTTGTCTTCTCAAAGAAGAACTGTGAAGTATTCCTAAAAAAACCCCAAAACATAAAACCCCACTACTTTCTCTAAAATACATTGTTAAATCTGAATCTGTGTGACATTATCTTTCTTTTTGACAATTTTCTTTTCAGTAGTTCTGTATGTGGTAGAAAGGATATAATATTTGCAGATGTATAGTCTTTAGAGAAATGCTAAAAATGTGCCTGAAATGAAGAGGTAGAAAGTTAGAAAACTCTCTCTCCCTTGGGTCATTCAGGTTCTAGCTAAAAGTCAGCAGGTACTACACCTACAGGAGAAATAAGGAGAAAAAGAAAAGCGGTATTAACTAGAAAATCCTGTACTGCAATCACATTCTGGGCCTGACTTCAAAGGGACTGTTCTAAATGAAATTGCCAGCAGTTACACTCTTCCACAGAAAAATGTCATTACTTCTTGATATGCCTTTTATATGCAAGATGTCTCATTTTCTGATGTAGACTTGTATTTTTATATATATATATATATATATATATATATATATATATATGTAAAAGACTCAAGGGTGGGTAGTGATGAGTAAAAAAGTGGTATCTAGACTTGCACAAATTTAGGGGCCAGTCTCTGACTGCAAGGAAGCAGCTCGGACCTGGCCTTTTTGTTTAGGAGTTTAAGAACCAAAACTCTCCCTGTTTTTCCCCTACACTTCTTTTAGCTATGCCTTCAAAAGTCACATGATTTGACATTCCAGTTCTAGCTCATATCTGAATAAGTGAAGTTTCTTAATTTCTGTAACTATGCTCAAACATGGCTACAGTTATGGAACCAGAAACATGTGTAGGTTGAACATTATATTTTTTCTGCCACTTACGGAGGTACAAAAATTTTGCAGGAACACATCTGAAATGGCCTGGAAAAAACCAAACAGTAGAAGGATGATAATAGTCCGAGAATCTCTGTGTTTTCAGCAAGTTTCTAAAATGGGCCCACTCATCTCTGGAGCCCAGGGGACTGCAGAGCAAGTCTATCCTGGAGAGGTGCCCTCAGAGCAGGGAATGCTCAGGGTAACCATATGGAGAAGCCAACTTGCCAGAGTGACTCGGGAGCAGATTTTGAGTGGCTTGTTGACATAATCTTTACCCCCACTATTGTTCTAATAATCTGGGTAATACTTTGCACTTTCACTCGATCGGTTCCTGTTTCCTGCTGAGTTCAGAATTCAGCAGGGCCCAAACACTGCGCCAGTGGTTCCTGGGGAGTTGCAATTGGCACATTTAACCTCCAGCTGCTGCATTTCCCAAGTTTCTTGGTTGCCTGCTGCATTAATTTTCAGGGGGTTTTTGACAGGTAGTTTATTTAGTGTGGAGTGGCAGTATTAAGATAATAACTCAGTTCACTAACTTTAGCTCCCCAGGCGACAGCCAGGAGGGACAGAATCTCCTCTAAAAGCACACTTTTTTAAAGGAAATGTATTTTTATTGAATTTTGGGAAAGAGGAAAGGGAAGATCCAAGGATAAGACACACCAGAGTTAGTAGTCCTGCTGAAACACAGTAAGCAAAACCAGTAAGAAAAAACTATTTTCCTGTCTCCACTTTATTCTCAATGTTATTCACCCCAGTACATTTTCATTTCAGATAAAATTACGCAAACTTAGTGCTGGAGACAATATTTTGAGCATGAATGCTACTTATCGATTTTTCTCCTCAGGCTTGTCTGAAATCAGGATTAACACATCAGGATATCAGGAGAGTGAATGGTGCCACCTGTTGCAAGGACATTTACAAGATATGCTGTGACTAGTGGGTCAGGAAGCTTTCAGAGGTGGGTGCAACTTAATCACAGCTGGTGTTCTTGAATTGACCGTCTCGTTAGACTGACCACATTGTCACTGACAGATGTACTGGCTAAAGCAGCATGAAAATGGCATCAGGACAATGTTGGTTGAAATCACTATAAAAATCAAGCCCAGATGTTGAAGGTTTTCAGTCACATGGTTGAGATGCCACTAGGTTTTAAACTCTTGTAAGCAAGTGTTTGTGGAAGTAATTCTGAGAAGACTCATAGGAACACAAAATTTGGCATGTGACTTTATCATCAGAAAAAGAATTATCTTTTCCTGTGCATTGCAGAGTTCCTGTGAATGTTGATTCAGTCACATGGTCAGAGCTTTGGCTTTCTTGGTGTACGTGCAGTATATGCACATGCCCACCTGTGGTATGAGTGCACATGTATGTATCCATGCATACTTTGCATCTGAATTCCAGGTGCCCAAGGGAATTAAGTAGTCATAACTGTGAAGAATTCCTTGGCTATAAGCCACTCACCCAGCTCCAAGAAGCAGAAAGCAGAGCTGAGTGAGCAGAGACTGGAACTACCCGAAAGTGAATTGCAATGAAACCCGCACAAAAGCTCTGCGGATCAGCCACCTGGGATTTGCATAACTTGAGCTTGAGCCAAGGCTCATCAGGCCTTTTATGAATACAGCACAAACCTGGACTTCAGAACTACTAAACCATTATTTTTCTGTCAGTTATGAAATGTTTCTGTGTTTCCTGAGCACAAGGTGAAGCCTGTGCTGCTTGGAGCTCACCTGTGCTCCAGCGTGCAGCTCCTGAGCAGCTCCTTCGGGAGCTCCTTAGGTAAACACCCCACCCCAGGGCTGGCAATTTGGTGATAATGTTTGTGTCTGGGCAAACTTTTGCCTTTGTTTCTCTCATGCTTTGGGAAGATCATACTCACTGTCTTCTCTTCTTACTGAAAAGTGGGTCTAAGGTTGCAAAGTGTAGGGATATGCCTGGGGTTTAATCATTCCCCCTCTCTGTCCACCTAATTGTTATGGCATGCAATGAGAATTTACCATTGGATTGGATGAACTAGTTATAAAAGATAGTCCCCTCAACATCTACTGAAATTTGGTGCAAGATTTTTCAAACTGCATTTTCAAAATTAGCAACTCTCATCCATATTTTGCTCAGTCTTTTTAGAGATTTTTGTTTAAATTGGTTTTAAGGGGATTAAATTGGGTAAAAGGAAATTTGTACTGAAATTTTGCCCTGTACGCAGCTATAATTACAACTCAATAGTTCTGTTGATTTAGGATGCAGCAGGCTGTGGTCCTCTTTCCAATAATTTATCTCCTCTGATGCCAAAATAACTCCTGAGAAGAGTTAGGAACTGTTTTTGTAGATAATTTTAGCAGAGATGGTTTCAGATCTTATCATCTTGCTGAGTGGCAAGCCAAAGATGAAAGAACCCCCTCAGTCTTAAAAGTGTTGCTCTCTAATACCTTTATTATTTACACTTGTACATATGCTAAGTATAGTTGACTTGCTAGTGTCAAAGAGGAGTTGTAAGCTGACACAGAGGTGTGTGATTCTTTCTTTTATTAGAATGACAATAGAGCGTTCTGCTCCCTGATAGATGAGGATTGTAAATCTGCAGTGTGTAATCCAGCTACTGCCATGACAGCCAATAGGGGATGTACAGCTTGCTGAGACCTGAAAGAGTAAATGTATTAAAAGGAAATTGTGCTCTTATTTTCTCATTTATTTTGCCCTCTAGATGATGATAATAAGAATAAGCCTTTGTATCAAGGCAGTTATACAGTTCAAACAGGTAAGGAGGCTTTAATGGGAAATTGTAGGGCTTTGAGGATATGGTCAGGTGGCACCGTTTTTAGCCTGTCTACAATGTAAGAAATCTACACAGAATCTACTTTAAAAGTTAAAGTAGGAACATGAATGGCCACATCTGAACATCCTGCTATCACAAACCATGCAGTTTATCTGTAGTACGTGGTTCACAATTTTGTAAAGAAATTGATGTATTGTTACACTATAAAAGATTTTATGAGTTCAGATTTCTGATTTCTTTAGGTTTTGTTTAAAAGGTCCTATTGCAGGGTGGGGATGCAATTCAAGCACTGGAACTGGTGAAATGTCACATTCAGTATAGTTTGCTTTTGATTATTCTGTGTTTACTGAACAACAGCTTGATCTTTCCTTTTGACCCTTTCTTGTAGAATTCCTCTCTCCGTGTGCTATGTGACCTGTTCTGTCACTTAACTTCCCTACACGCTTTACCTTGGAGATACTGAGAAGTGTTTGCTGAGTATTTTCACCCCCCCACTCCACTCCTGGTTTACATTTTTTACGTCTTTTACCTCTGGGGTGGCAGCTGTATTCTGAACTCTCTTTTGTGTTAAAATTTTATTTGTATCATAGGTTTTGCATCACTGTTGATGCTGCAGGGATCTCAGCGTGTGGGATTATTCTAAACAGTCTCCACCTATTTTGATCATGTAATAGTAGTCATAGGTTTGCTGTTTTAGTTGCACTAGATGAGACGTAGGTCACTAAATACTTGATCCAAAGCTGAGAGAAGTCAGGGAAACACTGTTGGCTCTGAAGAAATCTAGAAAAAAACTGCTAGGCATAAACATTTTGTAAAACATCTCTAAACAAAACAAAAAGATTCCTTTTTCTTAAATTCATATTAGTGACTGATGTAGCTTTGACATTACAGAAAATAGCACGCTTTGGGGTGCTCTTAGTCTATATTGCAGAGCTGTCAAACAGTAGGGATGAAATTCAGATTTGATGATAGTAGTTTTGATTCTGACATGAGCAGGGCTGGGGTTGATTTTGGAAATTTAATCATGTTAACTTTTCAAGTTATTCTGCTCTAAATTCTTTGTTGTCATTAGGATTTTATCCTAGTGATTCCCTATGTAATAACAATGAATTAAAAGCAAAGGCTCTGGGGAGATCTTACTGCAGCCTTTCAATACCTGATGGGGCCTTATAGGAATGAGGGGGACAGACCTTTCAGCAGGACTGTTACAGTAAGACAAAGGGTAATAGTTTTGAACTAAAAAAGAATAGATTTATACTAGACTAAATGTTTTTTTTGTGATGAGGGTGATGAAGCACTGGCACAGGTTGCCCAGGGAGATGGTGGATGCCTCATCCCTGGAAACATTCAAGGCCACGTTGGGTGGGGCTCTGAGCAACCTGGTCTAGCTGAAGATGTCTTGGCTCACTGCAGAGGGGGGTGTGTGAGGATTAATGATCTTTAAAAGTCCCTTCCAACCCAAACTATTCTATATTCTAATGAAAAAATTCTGAGATTCCAGCTCATCAGTGCTTCTTTTAAAAAAGCAAGAAAACTTTTAGGATCGATCATTATATTTGCCAGGCTCTGACAGGAGAAATGTTATAAAAGGTAATAAATACACTGTTCCACTTTATATTTGGCTAATATCTTGATCTGGAAGATTTTTTTGAATTTAAGCATCCATGGCTTTGATTTCTCATTTATAGAAATCACATATGTTTTACATGTATTCATTTAATTGCTTACTAAAGTAATTGGTGGCAGTATTGTATTGCAGTGTCAATGCCATGTTGATTCAAAATTTAACACATTTGGTATTTCTAAACATTCAAGTAATTATCTTAATTGCTGCAGAAATAAATATGAAAATGATCTGAGGCAGTACAATTTTACAATTTTCTCCTGAATGCTTAGGTGCACTGGAATTATGCACAAGGCAGTTGAAACAGTATGGTTTTCATTCATTTCAGATGTTGAATAGGAAATCTAAATGGATCGATAACTGATTAACCAAAATCCTGAGAATGCAGTTAAAGGAAACAAAAGTCTTTCTGTCAGTAACTTATAATGGCAGCTCACAAATTGCAATTAAGGTACTCTGAAACTCTCTAAGAACTCACAAGTGAAAAAAATAAAAACAACCCTGAAAGCACTATTTTATTTGGCTGCACGTGGAAGGTCAAAAGATTCAACTGGAAAAGATCACAGTGGTGGAAATGTTTGGGTTTATTTTTTCTGGGCTACAGCATGCTTGAGGAAAATCCTAGCTTCCATTTACCACGTTTGCTTTTTTGCTGTAAACTTTGCTCAGTAGAAATTGCGTGGCTTTGCTGAACTTAGAAATTCTCAGTTAGTAAGGAAAGGAAGGAATTCCTGCAACTTCATGAAGTTTTAATAACATTTCAGGTGGGACTGGCTATTCAGCTTGTTTTGTTTAGTTTCCTTTCTCTGCTACACAGGTCAGATAAATTATCAGTCTAACCCAGCCTGTGCCTGCAGCAACAGGTGATGATGCTTTGAGAAGGCGCAAGAGCTGGGCCACTTTCTGCTGTCCCATCTACTTCTACTCTGCTCTTCACCTACCTCCAGCTATAATGATCATGTCAGAGATGTTGTGGGGTATACAGTGAGGATGAAACAGTAGAAATAACAGATGAAGCTCCCTGGAGTTTATTTGAAACTTTTTCTCTTTTGTAGTACAAAAAATGTTAATTTTTTGAAACAAGGTGACACAAAACAATCTTGCAGTTGACCCTCGCAACCTCCATTACCTCTCACTTCTCCACTTTTATTTTTAGCTAAATGTGTTGCTCTTATTTTATGGCAAAAAAAATTTAATAAAAATAGCCCTTTTGTTTAATACTTGCAGAAAACATTCCTCTAAAACAACTTGGGCAAAAGCAATGCAAGAAGAGAACTATAACATTTAAGTAGTTCAAATTCCTTCCAAAAAAAAAAATAGAAAAGAAAAGAAAAGCTGTGTCAGACATTGAAGTTTGCCAAATTTGTGCCAGGAAAGTTCTGGAAACCTCGATTTTTGCCTTTGGCCATGACCCCGATCCTCCCTGACAGGCTGAGAAGCCAGGCTTCTGAAGTGCACTGGGACACTGTCCAGAGTCACTGGCAGTGATGAGAAGCTTCCCTGGAGGTGGGCTCTGGTGACACAGCCAGGGAAGCTGTCTGTCTCCTGTCAGAAGCCTGCCTGCTCGGAGTGGAGTACCAGGACAGCCTGGCCAAGAGGGAGAGAGCAGGGCCCTACGGCCGCATCGTTAAAGCTCTGCATCTGCCTTGGCTTCAGAAGATGTTTGGAGATCCTGTCCCTACTGGAAATCAGTGGCTGGTTCCCAGGGCTTCACAAACTTGTGCCCTAACTAGTGCCAATCAAAGAAAAAAGACAAACACAAACTAGCCCCAAACAGGAAAGCACAGTAGAATATTCTATTTTGTTCAATTTGTTAATTTAAGATTAATGGTTATCTGCTATTTCTAATGCTTTTGTAACACTAAATAAGCATATTCCACTGAGATGTGACTGAAGGGTGTCTCAATGCTGTTACTGAGGTGTTACTGAGTTTAGGAGGTGCTACTATCTCCTGATCATGAAGCAAGGAGAATTCCTCCAGGAAGAGTGTGTCTTCAGAGAACTCATCTGCATCCTTGTGCAGAAACAGGTATCAGCCAAGGCCTAAACTGAGCATTATGGTTACTCTTGGTGAAGTGATAATGAGTCTTTGCTAACAGTGTTTAATTCTTCAGTTAACCTGCTTAAATCACATTTTCTTTTCTGATGCAGATTATATACTAAACAGAGATCCAGGATTTGTCCTCTCACTTTCTCAGTGGTAAGTAGAAATCAACTGTATTCCTCTCTCAAGAAATGTGAGTGATTGATGAAAAAGTTGCCAATAGACAATAGCCTCCATCTGGCGATTGTGTTTCTATATTTTTACAAAAATTGTTCCATCAAGTATACATAAAGATTAAGCCCATATTTCAAGTTCCTTTGGCCCTAAGTATGTTTTTTAAGTCTCAATAATGTGGAGATTGACTCTCCATTGCTTATCTTGTACATGCTTAGTAATGTGATACTCACCTGAAATGCAAAACTCATGGGTGGTATTTGTTTATCTCATTTGATAAAATTTTTAGCAAGTTCTGACTTCTGACAGATACTCTGTCACAGTGTTTCACGGGGGAAAAAATGCAGCAGATAAATTCCAACTTCAGGCCCTCCTCTAGCATCTTCGACAGGTCTGTAAAAACAAACTGATGGATGATGTCACAGGAGCCCCGAAGGAGCTGCACAGTAATGACCACGATCATCAGGCAGAACACTTTCTCATCAATCTCAACCAGGAGTGAAAGGACTGTTATTTTAATGCAGTAGAAACATTTTTAATGGGGTGTATAACGGGGTTCTATGCATATCTTATTTACCAGTAATATATTGAAAGATATCAGGGGAACAATTTCCGTTAATAATATTTTTAAAGACTCCTGTCTAGAGCTTGTTTGTTTAGCTGTGCATTTTTTCAATTATTTTGAGCTTTTCCATCCTCGAAGTTGTCCTAAACAGGACCCATAATTGATAGCTAATTTTCTTCTCACACAATGTTGAGACTGGACTAGTTCTATCGAAACAGTTTTGTGCCTTCGAAATTTGTTGGCATATTTCCTGAGAGTTGTTACGTTATCTGATTTGCAAGCATGGCAGAAATGCTGTGGAAGTTTCAGAAAGTGTTTATTATATAGAATAAAAAACCAAACAATTTTAGAAGTTAGAACCCCTTTTCATTGCTATTGTCTGCATTGCTTTTACATAAGTTAATAATAATTTACTTTTTCTTTTTAAACTCTTTGTGTACTGCATGGAAATAATAGGAAACACTTGTTGTAGTGGAAATCATCTGCCTGGCTTTTCAAGCAGTGCTGTTTATCTGTGTCTCGTTGCACATCCCTGGCAGAGGTTTGCACATTGAATGAAATGCTGAGTAGCTCCATGCCCTCTTGCACAAGGTAGTTGGATCTGCAGTTACATGTGTGTCCACCGGACCCTCGTGGTGTCCCTGGTTGTACTTGGCATATATTGTTGAATCTTTTCTGGAAGGCTGTGTAATTTCTGAATGCTCAGGTAGTAAGACAATATAGTTTTTCTCCTAAAATAAATGTTTATGTTTAGTCAGTGAGCGTTCCTGTGTATTGCCTTCCAAGCCAAAGGGGAAAGGTACCTCTGCTGTCAGCTGCTCTAAACCTGCACCTAATCACACAATTTCCAGAGCCAGCACTCCCCATGTACCAGTAACATGGACATACAGGGAACCTTTTATTATCCCTTTAGGCAGCCTGCACAAAGATCAGCTGTGCTGAAGCCCCGTGGTATCAGGGTCAGCTCTGTCTCCAGAAGGTGTTACACTCCAAAAAAGACAAAGAGACACAACTCTTCCCTTTCTGAATGAAAACACTGGTGTGCCTCTTTCAGTGTCTTTGCTTTGGAATCGGTCATCTTAAATAGGCATGGCTGGCTTTCTGCTTATTTTTTTTTTTAATTGAATGCATTTAAAGTAGACTACCTCAGTTTTTGCAGGACTTTAGTAGTAAGTAATCTTGCTTCTTGAAGAGTGGACTTGCAGGAGCAAATACACTGTATCTTCTTGGAATTTGAAGCTTCTGTGTGACGCCTGGCTGCTGGAAAGTTTATATTCTTGATGAGCTAATTTTTTAGATGAGGTGGGGCTTTGTACCCTGAATGAGACTGTAGTCAGTGGCTGGAGGATTGCAAAAAGGGTTTATTAATTTCTCTCTGTTATCCAGATTTTGCCTGTTCTTGCAATCAAACAGATGAGTAAAATAGAGACGTGGAGAATACAGATCATGAATGGATATTTTGTTCTGACCAGTAATCTAATGGCAGACTGTCATGTGTCTCCACCGATTCTATTTACAACTGCCTGCAATTGAGACAGAAATAATTGCTCAATTAGATAGAAGATGAATTTTTCATTAATTACTCAGTGATGTCTAGCTGAAATGGAGTGTGTCCAATGGGTACCTGGAAGTGCCCCCTCCTTACACATGATACCATGAGTTGAATGAATTCAGCAGTTGCATCCAAGGAGGATGTGGTATATATCCATTCTCCTCTAAAAAGTATATTGTTGACAGCCTGCTGTTCTCTGTATTCTTCTTGTGCACTGGACTGAGATTTTTTCATTTCATGCATCATCATTCACAGCTTGCTGGAGTAATTCCATGAAGTCAGTACATATCCCTCATACACACAAACAGAAGAGGGAACAATATATTTTTGCTGTTGTTTTTGAAAGCCGGGCACATTTGCATAGATTTAATTTTCCTTTTCACCTGCTAGTGAAGTCTATTTGGTGGGAAGGAAGAACAACCTCTAGTTATTTTAAGCTCTTTGTAAGCTTGAAGTCCATTATTAGTTTGTTAGAGAGTTTGGTTTTCTTTATGGTTTTTATCACTTCAGTTAACATGGAAAACAACCTTGATTTAAAAGAAGAGGTATTGTGTAGTCTAGCTGAAATCACCTTGATAGTGTTTCACCCCTAAGAGTTAGGAAATGAAATTATAACTTGTGAAGTAAATGGCTTTGATCTAGATGTGCATATGGACTTACAGACCCATTTTCTGCTATGTAGCCTTTCCTACTGATTCATGAGGATCAGCAAGAAACTGGTTCTTTGCTCTAAGAGTTTCTGAGTGTGGGGAGTCCTCAGCTGGTGAGGAGGGAGTATCAGGGATGTGGGGCAGGAACCTGCTGTTCTGTGAGTTTGACCTTAGCGCGCCTTTTGCTACCTAGTATAGTTTAAAACATCAAAATTACCTTAAACTGTATGAATGGGCCGAAATCAAGTTGGCTTTTTGTATCTTTGTGGTGGGAAGTGCAATATCTTATTCCTTTAGTCAAGGTGTGCAGCATGCTGCTCATGCTGCTCATGCTGCTCATGCTGCTCACGCTTCAGGCTGCAGCTGGAAACCTTTGGCAGCAGTGTCAAACTGAGGGTCTCCCACTGCTGATTTTCCTTTCTGTCCCTTCCTCGATCTCTGGCTGCTGGTTCATGTCTTTGTGATATCCCGTCAGTTGTGGAGTTGTGCAGAGAGAAGGGCAGGAACGTAGAAATAGCATCCCGTGGTAGGGATGGCAGAGGGAAAAGTGGCTCCTTGAACTGCCTGTATCACTGCAAGCTTCTGAAACCTCAGCACCACTGGAAGTGTGGGAAGATGTGGGAATATAATGACAAGGGTATCAAGGGCAGAGAAGGGAGATATGTTGATTGCTGTGATATGCTACATCTGCACAGGGATACCCATCCATTTCTGTAAAAGACAGCTGAAAACTCTCATGAATCTTGTCCAGAATACAAAGTGTTAGGGTTGAACTGAGACTGAACTGCATGGTCTGGAGACTGATAAAATAAACATGTGATTTAGGTGCTGATTAAAAATGTATGTGTTTATGAGGGAAAACAGCAGGGAGTTCTGAGAGGCAGATAGAGTAATGGGGAATTAACAGCATCAGTGCCACGTTTCAAAACAAGATGGAAAAGAAGGGGCTGTTTTGAGGCTTATTGCTGACTGTGAGAGACACAGTATTAGGAAAAATCTTGCTGATTTGGGTTTTTCTTTGTTTAAGGAAAATTACCTCATATATTCTTTATTACTAAAGACAACTGCATCAAATGTATTTGAGGTTGGTCTTTCTGATTGGCCAAGTGAAATGAAAAGTTGTATTTGGATTTTGATTTTGTTTTTTTCATCTGTTTTCAAAAGTTGGATGTTATTTTTTTAGAAGCAGTATTTAATAAATTCTAATTTTCAGGTTAAACATGATTCAGCACTTAATATTTCTCACTTAGGATAGGTATGATTACCTATGGCAACTGAGCCCTGGTTTCTAGAAGTCGTATTTTTCCTGTAGAATTGTTTTTTAGTTGGTTAATTGGTTGGGTTTTAAATTACTGATCTGTGGCTTTTAAACTGAATCCAAAAGCATAATCTATGGTTTAAAGTAAGCTGTGTTATTTCATGTTTGTATCTCCATAGATTTCGAGGGAATGATTAATAAGTATAATAATATCTCAATATCATCTAATAATATATCATTAACATTTTAATATGATATCTATAATAAGAGCTCCTAGTCTGGGCAAACATCTGCTGCATGTGCATCCAGCTCATGCTCCAAGGATGCCTAAGTCCCTGGGTGGTAAGGTGGGTTAAAGGCCACATGGCAGCTCACAGTGGTACAAATTTTGATAGAGCTTCTAAGCCAAGACTGAATTCTGCTTTGCACTGTGTGGAAAGTACAGGCACTGCTAGAACTTGCTCTTTGTGAATCAGCCTCCGTCCGTGTGTGCTGTGCAGTGGCTGAGGTGATGTGCAGTCACCGCCCTACCTGTGCAGGTGTGACCTTCGTGTGACCTTCGTCTTCCACATCACAGGGAAAGTCATCATTGTAATCAAGGCACTTTTGTGTGCTTCAAACTTCTAGAAATAATATATATTTAGCTCTCTTGATATCCTGACAGAAAAGAGAATTTCTAGGTTTTTAACTGTAAAGTTTTGTTTCAGCCTTTTTTCTAAACTCAGCTTAAAGGGAAGTGTGAGTACGTGTTCTTGTTGATGTTTCTGACTGTATCTATGTTGTATGCTAACATTCTTTCCTTTATCTAAGGAAAGAAATTAAATCCTTTTCTTCCAGTTTGAGCAATATTGCTTGAATAATGTGCCGGGTACAGATTGGACTCTACTCCCTTCAGCAGTACAGCACTGCAAGCAAGGATCATGTACTGTTTTGAATGCTTTTTAAGTAGCTCAGTGATTGCTGATACCGAATAGTTTGATAAAGTGTTAAAGAGAACCAAGAGTAGGGACCAAAAATATCCCAGGGATTGCAGGCTTAGCCTTTCCTCAGCACTAACAATTCCCTCCCAAGCTGCCCTGCTAAAAAGAAGCTCCAGCCTTGGCAGTGTGTAGCAGGGCACTGCCAGTGAGGGCGAGGGGCCCAGACGAGGGGCTCCATGCTGAGGCAGTGTTGTGGGAAGAGGCAGGAGTGTGTGGCCAAAGCACCGACACATCAAGGTAAGATAGGCCCTGGAGATGCTGGATCGCGTAATTTTTCAGCACCTGCTAGTTTATGTATGTGCCCAATACTGGCAGAGAAGTTAAACCTTAAGTGTTAGTCCTTCCTTTCTTTTTTCTCTTTTGTAAGGTAATTTAATCTATGCTCTGGACAGTTTGAGGCAAAGTGAAAATGTGGGACCTGGGATCTTGCTTGGGAAACCAAGCTGCAGTGCTACCCCTGTGTGCCTGTGAGCAGCCTCCCAGGCCATCACTCTCGAGCCTTGGGCAGGACCAGAATCCTGATTTCTGAGACTTGAAACCAACTAAAAATCTGCCAGGGAAGTCATGACAACTACTTTTCTTAAAGGTTGCAAATGGATAGAAGTGTTGCTTGCTGTCTATATTTTTATCTAAGCCACCATATTTTAGGTCAAGAGTACTTGCCAGAGACTTGCAACATTGTGAAATGAAATATGCCTTGCCTCTGCTTCCTCTGAAGATGAGCTACTTCCATAAAAATCCCAACCCGTGGCTGGAAACTCTTTAAACCTATTCTGTATCAGAAAGATCTTTTTCTTAGTGGTAGCTGAAGGCTTATAAAATTACACTAATAAAATGTGATTTTAAAAGCTTCATCTTGCATTTGACAAGTTCAAACTAGCATGCCAAATTAGTCTATAATACTACATCTTATTTTGTTTTCTAAGTTTCAATTCACTTAAAATTCATGACACATTTTGGTTTTTATTTTCAATGGGAAAAAAAAGATGAGAGTGAAATATTTTTGTAAGATTTTTAAACATTGAAAAGATGTCATTAGTTCTACACTCAAGGATGATCAGTTTGTGTTAGTAGGGGTAGGACTGAGCTCAAGGAAATGAAACCAAGTACTTTCTAGTGAGAAATTATCCCTCTCTGAATGTTCCTTCTCTTTTTTTGGACAGTTTTTTCCAAGTGTGAGCAAGAATAAAATATTCAATCATCATTTAATACTTTCAGAGGAATGCAAAACAGTAAAAATTTGTACCTGAACTGCAAGCATTTTTACCATTCCTGTATAATAGAAATAATTTAGTATGTTTATGCTCAGTTATAATGAGACATGCACACAAACCAAGGTAGATTGAAACTCAAAGTCCAAATTCTGATCTTAATTAATACCAGCGTCAATCTACAGTAAATTCACTGAACACAATATTACAGCAGGATCACTGAAAATGGATTGGGGTGTCAATGTACCACAAAATACTGTGCTCTTCTCGCTCATTTAACACAGCTCCATTTGTATAATAATGTAAAGCTAATTGTCCAACCCTAAGTTAGCCCGTTATATTGGTCTGTAGCTGTTAATTAACAGAACAGGCTTTTGAGTAATTTGGAAGTACACTGTATTTTAAGTTCACAAGGAATTGAAGATGTATTGAATTAAAGATAACATTGCGCATAAGCCATTAGAGTGACAACTTAATTCCATATCCTAAATACTTGATTTAGCAGCACAGTTCATCGTTGCCAACTACATAAGCAGCTCTCATGCATGAGGAGACAGCTACAACACTTCTTCCCCCCGGCTGCAAGGGCAGCTCTTTCAGGAAGGGCCTGGAGGCTGCCTGGGCCATTGCCAGCCAGGCCTCTCTGGATTAAAATATAGAAAATTATCTCCTCTGTCCTACCTCTCCAAAGGCAGCTTGTGCTCTCGGATTAGAATCTGACAAATCATTAAAGTGTCAGAACGAGCAGCAGAAATATAGAATAATTATGTCACATTTGTAAAATTCAGTTGGCATATTTTATGGTTAAGAGCAACTCACAATTAACTGACTTTGCAGAGTCATAACAGTGAAGCTTTCAAAATCATAGGCAGTATTACTTGGATGAAAATTGCTTGTTTAAAGGTTTTTTACAGTGTTACCAGCGTTTTTCAACACTCAGTGATAATAAGGCACCTCGTTATCACAACGACAGAAAAGCTATTGTGTTCAGAATATATGATGAATTTGATTGTCACATCTTATAAAAAAGAAGACTTTTGTATCATTTTAACCTATCATTAGGATACAAGACATACCATAATTCTTACTTTTATTATGGTAATCTAACAACCATCTAGAGACCCAGAAACTGCCGTGTCAGATATATCTTAGCACATGGTGCAGTGATGAGAAGACAGCAGGTCTGCATGGCACTCCTTGCATTGAAAGGGTGAACTCTTGCCCCAGAGTCTGGACATCACCAGTTCTGACCAGTCTTTTGTGATTTTGAGCAGCATCTCTTTCAAGTCACTGTAGAGTTTTATTAGAGAATCTTTTAAAGGACCTACTTGGAAGTTTGAAGTGGCTCTAGTTGTTAGGAAGAGGGATGGCACATTTCAACGATAATATCCAGGCAAAAGGGAATTTAAGTTTTCCTCTCCAGTAACTTTTCAATGGAAACCAAGTTGATGCAAAGACATTTTGTAGATCTTCCTCCCGCTTCTTGTAATTCATGTTCTTGAACAGAAAATAGAATCTGAACACAGACCTGATATTTAAACTGAAACTCACCTCTTTTCCTCCTTTCTTTTCCCAGGAGACACGGGAAAATCAAAATAAAAATTTTTTAACTTGCTTTCACTGGTTTCCTAATACAAGAATGTACATCTTCAAAAGGATTATTCTGTTAAAAATGTATAATGTACATCAGGAAGGGTGGAGGTCTCCTTCAGTCGTGGCTATGCATTTTTCCATATTTTTATCACTGCCTGCCTTCCCAGTGGATCCCAGGCTGAGCTGACACCAGGCTGTGGGTTGTCACCCAGTGTCCCACAGCCATCTCCCAGCTCTGGCACTCACAGAGCTGAAGCTACAGCCAGGGAGGCCACGGGCACAGGGCCACCAGAGATGGGGCAAGTCCCAGTCAGCTCTGCCCAATGCGAGCCCAGAGAGCTCCTGGGGTGCTGCTCTCCAGGACAATGCAAACCTATGGCCTTCTGCTGGCAATGGCCACACCACTCATATTTATGATGGGTGTGAGAGAACTACTGGCATTAGCAAGGACACACTGAAGATTGAAAAGGAACTGTCCTGTCTGGCAGCCTGAGCGTGAGAACAGGAGTGCTCCCTCCCACCGCTCTTACCTCGGATCCAGCGTTAAGGGACTCAGTATCACACACCCTGTTTGGATGCGTTCCTTTAGGAACACTCAGCTTCAGAGAAGATTGAATATGTCTCGTGGCTAAAGCAGGAGACTCTCAGTAGGTATTTTTTCATGCTTGCTGTGATGGAGTCTCTGTGAAAAAAGGCATTAATGTATTTTGTCCTTCTCCTACTTTTCTGTAATCACCCAGGCAAAACTACAAGAACAAACCAATCCTGTGTATGAGAACAAATGCATTTCAGGATATGGAAACAATTTTACATTTACTTGTCATCTGCTTTTTCGGTTCAGCAGAAAAAACTGCATCTCCCTCACGCAAGCTACGCTAGATGACAGGAAGATATTTGCAATTGTATTTTCTTAGAAAAACAGAGGAAATGAGTCCTTATACTCCTATTTCCTGCATGGGTGTTCTAACTTAGATTTAGAACTGTCACCTGGAAAAAGGCAAACAAAAGGCAGATTGAACTTCCTTCAGTTTTTTAAAAGAAGAGAAGTGAGTAGGCACCTTGTTTTAGAGGAAATGTGGACATGAAGAACTAAGAGATGCCTCCTCTTCAGGGGTAGGACACTTGGTATCACTCTGTCTTTATTTGCTGAGGAGAATGGTGTTTAGGCAGCTCAGCATCTGCAGGGCAATCAAAAGTGAATTCTGCCGTGTTCTTACATTGCTCTCTGCTGAGAGCCTCAGCTCCATGTTCAGGGCTCCACATTTTGTTTACATATCTTTATTTAATTCTTTGTTTTATAAGCATATACTGCTGATGCATGCATCAGATGTAAAGCATTTGAATAGTTTGATGAAAACATAGTTATGGAGGAAGATGAACGTTTCTTAGAAATAATAACCTGAGCCTGATGTTGTGGAACAGTTATAACTAACAATATTGGTTTTGAAAAGGTATGTTGGTGTTCAGTCTGAAGTCCAGTTTGGACTGAGAAAGATAAGAAAATTGTTCTGGCAAATGTGATGGATACAGAAAGGTGTGGTGTTTCTGGCTAAAATAATCCTTCAGGAACTTAGTCTTGTAGTGCTGGTAGCACTGGCATTTGGTATGCTACAGCTGCAGCAGCACGCCCAGAAAATTTAAATTCAGTGTGACAGTTCTTAAGGTGGCATTAAATAGAAATTAGCAATTTATAAAAGTGTTTTCTGGAGTTTTATCAAAGGAGTAGAAGATGCATAGGACAATAAGTCAAGTTTCAGGAAGTGTGTTCCAATTAGACTTTTGGAAATATGATTGTTTTGATTCATGCGGGAATTGCAAATAAGAACTACCGAAGCGAGAGGCTCACTAACAACCGGAAACCAAAGTATTGTTTTTGTCTCCAAGTATTCAGCACACTAAATTTACTCTTATAGTAGTAACATTTGGTAACTTTTGAAAATGAATTTCCAAAAATGTGCTCTCTTACCATCATATAAAAATAGCATTTTTGTTTCATGAAGGACTATAAAGATCTGTACAAACAGAGGATTTTAAAGTGCTAATTAAGTGTACTTTTCACTTTTAGCAGATTGATGGATTTTTAAAAATCAGTCTAGTCATATCTCTGAAACCCAGATTATGTCATTTTGCTTTATAAGTTTCATATTAAAATTTCTTTATGTTGTTTTTAAACAGAATAGAAATAAAAAAGAGTCTAATGAGATACTAATTTTTCAGTTTATTCAGTCCCTGCTTCTCTTTGTTACTTCTAGTGTGCTAATGCTTTTGTCCCCTTTTGTGGATTTTTTTAGTTAACCTTTATTTACACTCAATCTTTTTTTAGATGCAGTTTGATGAAGGTTATCAGTATTTGACATCTATCTGTAAAATGAAGAGGGGGAAAACGTGGGTATTTTTGTTTTGTTTTACTTTGTTATTGGTTCGGGGTTTTTTTCTGAAATGCCTCTAGAAATACTTTTTTTTTTCCTTTAGTCCATTATTATATCAAATAGTATCATCTCAAATAGATGTTTATTTAGTATGTTCTAGTCTTGTATAAGCAGAAGAATTAATCAAAGTACATTTTTGGACATTGTTACTTAGGAAACACGTTGTCAATAACTAAATACTTTTAAACATGCAAACCCTTCATAGCCCTTGTTCAGAGACATGTTGTGTTTCCTGGAGAACAATGATATTGAAGGAACTGGCAAGCTGTTTTGGAGGACTCTGAAAGCTTTTAGTATCACCTCAATGAGAAGCTTTTACTCTCTTTTCCTTTGCTGCAGACACACAAAGATGGAAACTGCAATAATCACGCAAGGGCATGGACTCCACACACACGGTGGAAAAAGGGCAAAGCCTTTATTGCACACCTGAAATTCCCCTAAATACCAGCACCCAACAGGATATCACATCATATAAACAGGAAAGATGTTCACCTCAGTGTCCCCCAATCACCTGGGGTAGTGCACAGATATTACCTATTATGGTAACAGGTAAACAATACCCTATAAGGTCACAAACTACAATTATCACATCTCATAGGTCCAACACTGTCCACAAACCCACAATCCTCTCTCAGCCCATCCTCGGTGACCTGGATGCACTCCCAGGGTCACCTCCGGGTCCAAGAAAGAGGCTCTCTCTCCGGCCCTCAGGGCCTATCTCTCTACCACCACATAGAGCACCCCAACAGAAATGATTCAATTTGCCCTTCTGGATCACGTTAGACACTCATGGGCAGAGTGTTTGTTAAAAGAAACACCTAATTTGTTGGGTTTTTGCACAGGGTACCATAATCAGTCCATATCAGAAGTCCCTCCTGCAGACTCCCCTGTAGCAGTTATTTATCCTGGGGGCAGCTGGGAGTTCACTCTTGTCTCCAGCTGGTCTATTCCCACCCATGTAGGTGACTACGGGGGAGTTTCTGGACCATCCAGAAAACTAAGTCTGCACCCAGGCACTGCTCTGTCATCCAGTTATGCAAGTCTAACAAAAGGACTTAAATTCCATATCTCTTACCCCAGTGGGAAAACTGTTCTCATTTGCCATGGTTAAAAACCAAGCACAGGTGCAAAATCAGTTGCTTGCTAAAGTCCATGGATATACTTTTGCAGCAACAGAAGATGGATAAATTAGAAGAGATTGTTATCCCATTATTTCAAAGTGAGGTTTTAATCTAAGTTATGAAGGTTCTTCAGATTCAAAGGTTATATGGGCTCATCGTGATTCGCTTGTACTTTAAAAAGATGCACACTGGTAGTCGATGTGCTAGTCAAGTACTTGCAGTTCTTAACTTCTACCATCTGTGATCAAGATGACCTTGGTTCTTACCCTTTCCAAATAAAATGTGTGGTTCTTTTACTGAGATTTCTCTCAGTAAAATGTGTGACCGTAAAGTGGTTCAGCATTTTTGCTGAATGATAATCTACTTGGAGACAGTAGAGAGCCGAGGGAAATTGAGTCCTCGAGTGTTATACTCATGTGTAAGAAGTGAGAATCCAAGGCTGAATTTCTGCTTTCAGTGTCTTGACTTTACAAGTGCAGGCACCCTCAAATGAACTGCTGCTTGTTTTATAAGTGAGAGTAATTATTGCACTTATAAGTCAATTTGTGATTTGTCACTCTTAAGTGCTAACATTTTTAATTGCATTAATTTGATTACATTAAATTACATGCAAATTAATTACATTACAGTATTTAATGTACCTTTCTGACTTGGGGGGTTCTCAAGTAATTGCAAAGACAATTAATTCATTTTCATGATTTTTTTTAATGTTTTTGTAGCCACACTCCATGTAGAAATTAAATGGAAATGGGGTATAAATTTAAATGGGGAGAAAAATGCTTAAAATACTTCAGAGAGTAGTTAGAAAAATCTCAAATCTCACTTGCTCCTCAAGACTCCTGTGAAGTCCTATCTCAAGAAAGATATCATAAAAAAAACTCAAAACAATTTAGAGATGGTAAAAAAATTGCCTTATTTATTGCTTTAGGCAGTTATTGAAACTTCTTGAAAAGTCTTTAAAAGTAAGCCAATAAGATGATAATAATAATAATAATAATAATAATAATAATAATAATTTTTAAATTTCCTTATATCTCTTAAAGCATTTCTTGTAATAACAAGCATCTAGTGATATAAATGACAGGCGCAGACCCTAACGGCCAGATCCAGGAGAAAATGATCCTATATCTGAAGTCGGCTTATTTTATTGCAGAATTTAAGAAAAGCTGCAATCTGCTTTCTGTGCTGGGGTATGTGAAAATGAGCTAATTCTGTTAAGGGCATTGTTCCCTAACGACTGCTTAATAACTGAGTTAATGCTAAATGCTGTAGCAAAACCTGGGGTTTGGATCTTCTGATGTAACTCTTTCATCCATGGTAGTAACTACACCTTCTCTACCTGTCAGGGAATAAAGAGGTGCATCAAACTATACCAAAGGGAGAAAGAGTGACAAATATTTTTGTGTAAAAGCTGGCTTTGTAATATTTGCTGGAATGCTTACCTAGAATGTCCTAAATTGTTTCTGCTCTGAGGTCAAAATTTTTCAAAAGAAATTTTATGTAATGTTAAATTTGAAAAGAGAGACTTAAAGACATTTAGCTTCTTTGTGTTGAGTTTTTAGAATCCTGTCTTGGGTATTTGAGCCCTGCCATGGTAGTGCAAGTGGAAAGGCTCTCTTTAGATGAACTGCAGTGATCCCTTTCAGGGTCCTAACACAGACCAGTGGTTTAAATCATGGGAAATAAATTAGGGAAATAAAGCTAATAAAAGTTTTATTAGTAGTAATAAAACTGCCAATGCAGTTTAGATATGGTTTGGTCCCAGCCAGCAGCACTGGGTATAGCTGGGTTGCCAGACCCTGCCTTGCCTGCTCCTCCTTGCTGGGCTCGGAGTGTAGCTCAGAGAGAGCTCGTTCTAAAGTGTCAGTGGTGCTGCCTCTGTACTGAAATCTGCCAGCATTGCCAATCCAGACCTCTCTGCATGGCATGGGTAAGAAACATGTCCAGGAGATGATTTCCAGTTTGATCTAAAAATTTATTTTGAGAAACATGAACTGCAGCTGCCTGAAGGCTTAACTAGTTAATTTATGGCTCCTAGACAGTTTTTTATTCAACATGTTAGTAATTGTTAAGATATAATTTATCTTCAGCACTAATTGCAGTTTTTTAAAGAGTAATAACAAACATGCTCTAACACAACTAAACAAGACAGCTAAAACACAACTAAAAATCTTTGTCTTAATATAGACCTAGAATAAGCTCTTCCTGATTACTTTTGAATAGTTTGCCAAATAAAAATGAACTGCTCAAAGACGTTTCTGAAAAAGAGTGCATTTTGCTTTCTTTTTCCTGTTTCTCAATCACTGCAGCTCAGTAGCTTCATCTCTGAGTCAGGTTGCCTTCTCAGCTGCATCCTTTAAAAAGTACTAGATTCTTCCACTAGGAGAATATGAAAATGATCAATGCAATGATGTTGATGTGTTGTGGCAGCGTTCCTAAGTTGAAGTCTTTTGGGGTTTTGGCTGTAATGTTTTGGCATACACACTTCTGTTGAAAATCTGGTGCCTGATTAAAACAACAACAGCAAAAAAAGTTGAACCCAGGTTTTGAAACAACAAATGTTGTTACACCTTCACAGAAACAACTGGGAACATTTTAAACTCCATTTAATACATTTTAACTGAGCTATTTGAAAATATACATGAATATAACTGTGCCTGCTCTTTCCTGCATAGCTCTCTTCCAACACTTGTTGAATGCCTTTTTTTTTTTATTCTTAGTGGGAGAAAAAGTGTACTGGAACCTGTAAAAATTGAGCAAAAGCTGCTCATTGAGAAAACAGACCTTTGGCTTCCCTTGGCAACAGCACGGGATCATGGATTCGGAAAGGCAGTAATTGTCAAGTGTGAGATCCATGTTGGTCTGGTGAGTACAGGTGCATACAAAATGGCTCAGAAACAGCTACACAGTGCTTAGGTAGGGGCAGGAGTAAACAGAATGTTTCTTTCATACAGGAGGTAGAGCAATTGAATTAGTTTGCAAAAGCTTGTTTCAGTTCTGAAATCTGCTCCGTGAGAAATGTAAAGGCAAAAACTTTATTAATTACTTCAAAGGGAAGATGCCTGAAATTATTGTGTTTTTAAAATTGCATTTTATTTAGTCAATTTCCTTCAGGATTTTTATATATTTATAAAAAAAAATCAATGTTTTTAGTTCTTTTTTTCCAGTTTTATAGAGAGAAGATAATCATGAGCCCATTCTGTTACAACCAAGTTATATTTACAGGGGAGAAGTAGCAAGTGTCCCTGCTGAGCCATGATTTACAAGGTAAATAGCAAATGCCAAAGATTAAGTGATGGTTTTCCCTTGTTTGGTGCTTAAGGGAAGAAATAGGGTTACTTCTCTGTTTAACTTGGGCTAAGTAATGCCACTCTTACAGTGTATCATTCTGTGCAAGTGCTTCAGTTCTTCAAGATGGGCATCTTGGGAACTCAACATGTCAGGAGTCAGTGTTTTAAGCATGATGCCCTTTCTAGTTGAGGGAAATAACTTTTTTCTGTGCTCTTCTTACTTCAGACTGCAGATTTTAAAATTCCTCAACAAAAAACCCAACTTGAGAAGTGAGGGAAGGTTCCTACTAAAAATCTTTCCAGACTGGCTGTGATCAACCTGGCTGACCATATAAAGTACAACTTCATGTTACATGTTGATTGTTGCAATATCTAAAGTGTATGTTAACACACAGGTAATTACACTGAATTTCATCTGTGGGTGAATTATGCAGACATCCAACATAGCAGACTTCCTGAAGTAAAATTCCTTAAACACAGCGATTGTCAAGTTTGCTCTATAAAGAAAGCTGCTGACATGGAACTAAGAAAACCAGAATAATTCTGGGCACATTCCATGTGCAGAAAAAAAACCCCAATATGCTGAGCCAGGCTGCATGTTTTCGTTGCTGTCCTTTGGATAACAAAAGCACTGCTCACCAGCTCTGAGCAATGTACACACAGGATTATTACTTTAGGAACACTTCACTTTCATAAGCTAAGGGAATAAGAATCTACTGTGAATTTTCAACAGCAGCAAGAGGCAGAAATTGAGTAGTGAGAGCTTTAAATTAGGGGGCTGGAGACCCAGCCCACAGGTGAGGTGGGGTTTAAAAGGAAAGCGGGCACAAGGCATGGTTAGGGCTATGGCATCACGGGAATTACAAAACCAGAATAGATATCATGTAACTGAGCGTTCTGTTGGACAACTTCAAGGCACTTAAGAAAGTCAGCAAAGATGAGAAGATGGGTTGTCTTGTAGGATGTGGAGGGAGCAGGTGGTAATGCTGAGAGCTTGTAGGAAGAGTCACAGAATGGTGTGGGTTGGAATGGACCTTAAAGGCCACCGCCATGGGCTGGGATGCCACCACCTAGATCAGCATGCCCAGGTCACCATCCAGCCTGGCCATCAACACTTCTAGGGATGGGGCATCCACAGCTTCTCTGGGCTCTAACCCCCTTGAAGTACTGGAAGACTGGAATGAGGTCTCCCCAGAGCCTTCCTTTCCCCAGGCTGAACAACCTCAGCTCTTTCAGCCTGTCTTCACAGGAGATGGTGCCTCAGCCCTGTAATAGTCTTTGCGGCCTCCTCTGGACCCACTCCAACGGGTCCAGGTCCTTCTCGCTCTGAGGGCTCCAGACCTGGACGCAGAACTCCAGGTGGGCTCTCACGAGAGCGGAGCAGAGGGGGAGAATTCCTTCCCTTGACCTGCTGGTTGCCCCTCTTTGGATGCAGCCCAGGATGCTGTTAGCAGTCTGGGCTGAGAGCGCACACTGTTGGCTCTTGCCCAGTTCTTTGTCCACAAGGGCGGGAATTATAGGTCAGGAAGAGGTTTGGAACAAATATTCCTTCAAATTAAAGGCAATTGGGCATTTTTCAGGTAATGGTGTCATGCTGACTTGCTTGCGAACAAAGTGAAGCACGTTGCCTTACTTTTTGAGACTTATTGACTCTTGTGACTTGCATGTGTTTGTTACCATCTAGTGGGAATTGAATCTCCAGGTGCTGTACCATCTGTTTGGGAAAAAGTGACCTGTGCCTGACTTTCAATTTTGTAAATGAAAAATAATACTTAGTATTTGGGGATTATTTGGAAAAGCAAACATGTTCATGAACACCAATGAATATCTCTCCTCTCTAGTAAGGAGGCTTTTTAAATTTTGTTTAATTTGAAAATTACAATGGAATGTCAAAGATTTTCAGTTCCCTTTCCCTACTGCAGAAAAAAGGCACCCTAAATGTTTCCAGGAAATTATAATCATGAGGGCTTTGGTAAAATTAGTTTGGACCTAACATTTCACAAGTTATATTACTGTCTTTGTCAAGAAATACAATTTTTTGTTCAAACTACATAATATAATCATTAATATATACTAGTTCCAAACTCTAAATATTCTCTGCTAGGGCTGGGCAGTGGAGTCATTAGAAATGGTAGTGTTTTGTTTATGGAGGGTGGTTAGAAATTGCTGGTGTAGGTTTTTATCTTGTATCTTCCATACTTCACCTTTTTTTCCCCTGAACCCTTTAATTTTATATCTATTAAAAGAGTACATGCAGCCTCTCATCAGAAATTAGAACTTCTGTTGTATTGAGTACCTCCCATCCATACAGTAATAGATTATCCCACTCCCATCTGGATGGACAAAACAGGAATGTCTGGTATTCAGGTAATGGTATTATACCCATTTAAAGACAGATTTGCTCTTTTCTGCATTTTTATCTACTGAAGTCTTTTATTTAAGACTCAAGAATTGTTACATAATTGGTGAGGAAACAGTTTAATGGGACAGTGCCAAAATTTGGACCTGAATCCATTGGTTTAGGATTACAGTGAGGGTTTGTGGACAAGCTCAGCTCTGAATCCTCACTGACTCCATTTTTGGCCAGAAATTTGAATTCCAAGGTCGCCTTTCCTTTGCACTTGAGTCTGTGGTGCTGCTTCGTTTTTGAAGGCAATAAGGTGCCAGCTTACTCTGTTAGAGCAGCTCTGCACCTTCGTGTCCCAGGATTTCTCTCAGTGTACGTGTGGTTCTACAGGTCTGAAAGTGGGGGACCACAGACATTTAACGAACGAGAGGGTTTCTTTCCTCAGTTAGCGTTGTCTTCAGTCATTTCTGAGAGTAGCTGGAGAAGCTGAAATAGAAAGTTTCACTGGGTAAGGTACCACTGGTAGTACATAAATATTACACAAATATATGTAATTTAACTCCTTTTGATGCCATTATTGGTCCCCATATAACACGGACTGAGCTGTGTGATACAGGGATGGATTATTTATGTGCATTATATGATTTTCCATGGCAAAACTGATGGAAGGCTGAAGACTTAAGGCAGCATTCTTGAGCTGTTGAGCTACTAATGGGCCTCAATGCAAATTGAGTCAGTTCTGATGCAACCAGTAAACCAGTTTGAGAAATACTAACAATAAAGAGCAGCTTACTGTGATCACATTGCCATCAAGCACTTCTCTACTCCCAGACTTTTAGAAATATTTAAAAGGCAGTATGGTACACAAGTGAAAAAAAAATCATTTAAACAATGAATTTCTGTAGCATTTAGTCATTGCTGCTATCTGTAAGGCTTAATCCCTCATTGATAAATATGCTTTACTCAATGGTTTTTCTGAATTACTTCTATACAATCTGAGGGAGATCATATACTTGGCTAATCTTGAATTTCTTAACGATGCCTATTTTGCTAATACTAGTTAAAAGTTTGTCCAAATTAAGCCAGAATGAAAGTCTCAAGGTGTATTTTATACAGAAGGAATAATCCATGAACCAGCTCACATGATGAACATATGTTTCACAATGTGTCAGGTTTAGTTAAATGTGATTTTGGCCTTGGCCTTCTTGATTCATTTGCAAACTGTTTAGAAGTCCAGAGGAACCAGAATACAGCTGACAAAACAAGTTTGTTGTTGCTGAAAATTTTTAAGAGATCTTTCTAATTGTTTCAACAGTCCAGTGGCAATTGCAGGTTATTAATTGTACAAAATGTGTTCTCTTCTTACTGTTGTTTTTATTCATTGCCACCAAGAACAGGGAGAGTGAATTTTCTTGTTATAAACATAATGTATGGATCTTATTAAAGACAAATATAGTCCAGTGAACACCGAACTTATAAATGCATTTTTACAAAACTGTTAAAGCTCTATCTAAATTTTAAAAATTGATGAGTAGAATGAAGCAAAATCTCAATGCGAACACCTAAATGTTTTCTTTCTGAAACTATAGCCTTTATTTCTACTTTGCTAGATTTATACCACACAAGAACACTGGAACTATTAATGCCAGATGTAATTGGTTTCCAGCTTTTTCCAGCTAGGAGTATGATGACATGTTTTATTTTCTTTAATTATGGGACAATTATTTGCTACTCACACTCTTTGTATTATAAAGCTGCTTGACCTTTTCTTTACTAGTCTGTCTTTTGCCTCTCAAAATGTGCTTTCCAAAGAAATATCTAGAATTTATCCACACTATTATTTTTGCAAATCCGCAAAATGAAATATGATGTGGAAATACCATTAGCAGTATACAGACATTAAGCTAAACACTTTTAACCAGTACAAGCTTACGATAAAGTGTCAGGTGCTCTACTTCATTGAATAACACAAAGTGAACAGATCAATCCAGTAAGCCATTAACAGCATTATGCAGAGATATTTTTAGACATTGCAGCTTTGCTTCATCAAAATGTGTCTATCATCTTCTTCCTCTCGCTGTTTGAGTCCCCTCACCGAACTATGCATTGTGATGTTACCATAAACTTTCAAACCTAAAGCTAGAAGGGAGGTTTTATTGTAAATACAAATGCAGCTCTAGGAAATTGGCTTATTAGGCAGGACTGCTTGAAGTTTCACCTTTCAAAGTACTTTTGTCCTTTTTTTAATTTGTTCCCATTGCAGGTAAAAGTATAATGGACCAATTAATAATTCATAAAATCCTTGGCACAATAAAAGGATTTACTTCCATGTCAGGTTGTTTTAAATAATATCAGGAATCCTGGTACTGATTTTTGAGACAGTGCAAAAGCTACAGTATCAGATCATTTTTACATTTCCTTGGAGGGATTGTGAAAGGGTACACTGCACCAAAAAGGCTTTTAATGAGATGTGTCCCTGAAGGGAACAAGCAAGATGAGTTCATTTTTGTGTCACAGAATGCAGTGATTTGAGCACAACATTGAGAAAAAATACCCATTTGAATCAAAGGACAAGATGGTTGAACATCATTTTGGGTTAAATAGTGTATATATGAGTTTTTATTTTGTCACTAGTATGAATGGATGTGCAGAGAGGAAAATAAAAGGATGTGGTCTAATAGCCAAGGTGTAAGCTTCCTACTTATTCATGATTTGTGGTAGTTCTCCAAGAACATTAGTAACAACCTTTCAAAAGTCCTGATTACAGAGAGAGATGCTGTGCATATTAACAGCTGCTCTTTGCCCAAGAGAATCTACAACCAGACTGACAAAAGCAAAAAACAGCAGCAAGTCAAGGGAAAAAAACAAGGCAACTGCATTTGAGTAGAATGATAAAGATGCACTTGAACTAAACCAAGTTAAGTAGATGACATTGCAATGGAAGAGAGTTGTTTAAAGTGCCTCTAACTTAACAGATAATCTTGAAAAAGTGGGAAGCTAGTAGGTTATGTTTTGTAGGAATCTACACAGTAGAAGATATCTGAATTTTATCTCCTTGTTTTAAGGAACGTGTACAAGCTTTGTTCTCTGGTTGCTTTATTCCAGAATCTAGACACTCACCAACCTAATTTGCTTCAATGAAACGTAAAACTACTTTTCTTATTTGGAAATTAATGCAGAAATTTATATAGTTCTGATGCAAACTTTTTTTTTTCCTAATTAAATGGTAGCCAGTAAAATGCTTTTTTAAAGGCTTATGAACTTTTCGCTTTACTTAAAGAAACAATATTACATTACAGTGTCTGATCTGATTTGGCATGGAATAAGATTTAAGCTTTCCTAATAAAAACATTTTATCATTACTCTCAACGAAAGCTACTAAGAAGTGTTGGGTGTAAAAATGTGTTTGCAAACTGTGGCAGTAAATTGCAGTGCAGGACATATTTAAATTGGGCATTTAGTTATCCATACATTCAGTTTATAAATTGTCTGCTGCAAGAAGATTTTGGATATTAATCAGTATGAGCAGAGTTATGCAATAAGAAGTCTAAAAATATTATGAGGCAAGATTAAACATATTTGCAATGATGTTCAAAATCCTTGAAAGAATATAAGTTCATTTAATTAGGGGTTGCCCTTGTTTTGTTACAGTATTACCTTAGGTCTCACTTTCTTAAGAAATATTTGTGACCCAGCTCCTCTCAGTCCCCAGCATTCGAGGGTTTTTAAATCAATATAGTTTTGGTGGTGTCAGCTGTGTATGGCCTTCATTTTTCTGGATGCTGAAACTGATCCAGGGTAACTGACCTGATCTTCCCAGCCCTGGAATGAGACCAGCAGGAGCTGATAGTGTTTCACTCGGCAAGGGAGAAGCAGAGTGTCCTCCTTTGCCTGGGCCAAGGCAGTGGAGGTAACTAGAGGAGGAGGAGGACTGCAGCCTCACAGGGGGCTGCTCTCTGTTGTGGTCCTGTCAACACCCTCATCTGAGAGTTTGTAAAAGGTGGAATGTGTGAGGCTGCAATACTTTCAGTGCACACAGCTCTCATTTGGGTTTGCAAACGTAAGCGGCCATCACAGGCCTTCAAAGAGATTTTTCAAGAACCCTTTGTCTTTTTCCTTCTCATAACCTGAAGTCCCCATAAGGACATAAGAAAGGTGACCAGTGCCATGGGAGTGGTATCTCTAAATTCTTTCAGCCACATCTTTCAGCATCAGCCCCATGTGAGCAGAGAGGACAAGTGTGGTGTTCTTGTTATTTAGAGAAGAAATCAAAAATAGATTCATGCACCTCTCCAGTCCAGTGGGGAAAGGATAAACAGGATGCTGCAGATATTTCTCATTCTTATGCTTTTCAATTTTATTCATCTTAGCTTTTAACCTCAAAACAAATTTTATTTACATACCTGGGAGAGCACACTGGCAGTGGCTTTTCATGGTGGTAGAAGTCCTTTCTGTTTATTTCTGCAGATGGAATTGCAGCCAAAAGCGTTTCCTTCAGCACAGTTCTGCTTATTACTGTTGCAGGTCTTGACAATGCGGGCTTAAATAATTATTAACTAGGAGAAAGCAGACAGGGCAGTAGTTTAAATTTTTGAATTATAAGCTCCAGGTCATATTAATTATTCTGAAAAGCATTCAACAGCTTAATAAGACAAGGGTTTGACCATAAATGTTATTTTCATTTGTTTGTGTTATTTGAGACTGTTGTAACTGGCTGCTTAATGGTCTGTGTCATGTAGGTGCATTATTATCTCTCATTGGCACATTTTACTCAGTTGTCATTAATGGCACAGAATGTCTTTCCTATCATTTTCTCTCGGAATCTCAGATAGAGAGCAAGATCAGTGACAGTTTTATCAGTGAGTTACATTAAGCTGCTCTTTGCCACTCAGGAATCAATGTATTTTCATCTCAGACTGGTCCCTGCTCTGCATATGTCAGTGCCACTCCACCGTCTCATTTGCCAAATGAATAGCAGAGCTCTCATTAAACGAACACTGTGATTTTTTGCGCTGGATTACTGGCAATATGTTCAGTTTGCTCTTTTGATTTTACTGAAAAATGACTCTCAAGTACCAAAGAATAAATAACCACAGTTATGTAAGAACTAAAGAAAATAAAATGGTATTTGAGTTATAAAATCAGTCATGGTTCTTGACTGAAAATTCAGCAGTAATTGGGGAGATTAGAGGCAGAGAAGCACATTAGTTCAGCTTCCAGACCTACAGTGTGGTCACTTGTCTTTTTATTTGTGCTAAGTAATACAGCAGGGAGAAGAGAATAGAGAACAGCTTCTTAGTGACTCCTGTCTAGATAAGTCTGCACCTGACAGGTTTATAGTCAGAAAATCTTACATATCCATGAGCTTTAAAGGAATGAAAATTTCATTTTCTGACTGAAGAAATCCAAAGAACCCAAGTGTTTAACCCCCAGAGAAACAACAGTCCTGCTATAATCAGGAGAAAATGATGGGTGCTCTTCTTTCATCTTAGATGTGGAGGAGAAGCAACCAGTTTGCACTACTCTAGTCATGGAAATTGGCTGGAAACCAGGAAATCCAACCAAGTAGCCATTCCTCCAGCCTGGTAAGCCCTTTCTGGTTTGAAAGCAGTCCTGTGTCAATGTTCGTTGACTGTTGTCCAAATGTGAGCATTATTGCCAAGGCAATGAGCTAAAGGCTCTTGAAAAATCAGTGTAAAGTAAAGTAAAGAGAATATTAAACTCTTAAAGAGGAGACAGAGAAAGAGTGAGAATGTTCATGCAGGCTTTGGCAGCCAGTTTGCATCACCAGTAGCACAGAAGCAGTTGGAAGATAAGTAAAGGAAGGTGAGCTTGTAAAAAGCATATGGTACAACATGAAGGTGAGAGAGTTAGAAGGCTAAGTGTGAGAGATGGCTCTGAAATAGCAAAGACTTTTGAGATCAGGTGATTTCCTGAGTCACAAATCAATCGCTAATTTAATTTAGATTAAAAGGAGAAATAGGAACCATAAAAATGCAGAACCAGGTTTCTAGGGTTATTGTGGCTTTGGGGTTTGTTAAAATCAGGCACATTACCGTGTTTCATTGGTCATGATGCCATATCTGAAGACTCATGACCTGAGCACCCCTTCAGGTTTGAACTGTCATGTTGTCTCATTCTGACCCCGCAGCAAACAGTTCTGCATGTACAGGGATGCCATGGCTGGCACTGCCAAACAGGGAATCGCTAGTGCTGGGAAACTTAAAAAAACCAAAAAACCCAGATTAATAGTACAAACATGTCCAGTGTAGAGGATATTTCTTGTCTGGGGAGGCTCATGCCTTGCAATATTTCATAGAATCATAAAATGGTTAGGACTGGAGGGGGTTGGAAGGGACCTTGAAGACCGTATAGATCAACATTGGGTCGTTTTAAGAATTATCATCTGGAATTGATTAAAGAAGCAGGAAATAGGAGTATATGCTCTCTCTGGGGAACTTCAGCACTTGTTATGACTTAATCAGAAGTATTTGTGCTAGCTAGTAGGATAGATGCTTTGCTGTTCTGATCAAGATTGGCATTTCTGTACCTTGCACACATTGTAGTTCACTGAAGAACCTACCATTTCAAAAACAAAATGAAACCAAAAGGCAAATGAAGCAAATTCTAAACAAAACTTAGAAAGCAGTGATTAGTTCTGTGCAATTCAAAAGAAATAAAAATTTTAGGTATTTTCTCACTTTCAGAAAATGAATGATCATACATCAAATACCTTCCTTTAATTTTAAGGGCTACTAATCTCTTTACACCAGAAGTCTCCTAAGGGCAGGAGATGAGGCCATGTCCTTGCCCTTCTCTGTAGCAACCAGGAAAAACATACATCTGCTTCCTCTTCAGGATGCTTTAATCTGCAGGGGATGACACATCCACTGTTGTGCACAAGTTGGTTTGTGTCATTGTCAGCTTCCAGCTTTTTTAGGGACTTACAATGCATTCCCACCTTCAGTGCCCTTACATTTTTTTAATTGAGCAGGATAATTCATTGAGAGAGAGTTCTAAGAGAACCCAGAGTACAAAAACTGGTTTGGCATCTGGGCATGTGGTTACTGAAGGAACATTTCAAGTTGTGTGCTGGCCACATTATTGGGAGCAATATCTCATAGCTGACTTGTATGTGTTACTAGGTCACCATCAGAGAAATTGTTTGTATTACCGTCCTAAACTTTGGTTATCAGAGAAACTTTCAGTCAGACAAAGATGGGAGGCTTTTTTAGTCTTTGCAAATAGTCAGCTGTCTGTTTGTTGAGTTTTTTTCCAGTGTCTGTCAAACCAAATGAACCGAACGCCTTGCAGTGCAATATCTGACATTTGAAACAAGTGAAAGGAGTGGCAAAGACCAGTGTAGGGCACTGACATAATAGCATGTTGAAATGAAATTAATAAACATGGGCTTTCTGATGTGTATTTTATACTTAAGCTCTTCACACTTATCTATAGTGTCATGATAGCTTTTATCAGCACCTTTTTCATTTTCTTTTCCAGTAGTGCTAGAAAATTGTAAAATGCATAGGTAGAAATAAAGTAATATAATTGGAAATTAGAATTCTTTAAACTATGGGGTAAGATGCCAATTAGCTCATGCTCCGGAGAACGTTGCCCAGAGAGAATGAGGAAACTCCAACCCTGCAGTTTTAAAACTCTTGCCTGAGTAAGGCCTTGAGCAACCTGACCACACTTTAAATCTGGTCTTTGCAGGCCTTCAGTTGTGCCTTCCAACTCAAACTTTTCCATTCATTTGAAGCATCAAATCTGGCTTAAATATTTTGAGCAAGGCTTCCTTTCTGAGTTTCTCATTTGCTGAGGTCTTTCTGGAAGCCTCTGAGAAATGGGGTTGTGGTGTTTAAGCTGTTGCTGCACAGGTGTCAGTTGAACAGATGGCTGACAAGTAACGTGATCAAAGGGATGCTTATTTCTGTCTGTATTGATAGGATCTGTAAAACAGTGTGGAAAATCTTTATGATAAGCCTGTATTACATGTATAGTAATACTTCCTTTTCTTCTTTATTTTTTCACCTGCCAGGCATATATTAGCATGATTTACATGTATAAGGAAGGAATAGAAACCTACCTTTTATTTTATTCCTATGATAAAGTACTTTTTTTTAGGAGACATCTTGTAGTCCACAGTTTGTTGCAGAATGCTTTGAATGACACTTTTTAATTCAAAAAGCATTACCCTTCCTAGGAAGGAATATACAAAAGTAATAAGTTTCTTTTACCAGGAAGATGGAATTTTGTTTCTCATTTTATTCAATGCTAATTGGCTTCAAATTGTCAATAATACCATAAACCATTCAAAAAATTCATTTTAAACATGTTGGCATATCAAATGCTTGATCTGGAATTTTCTCTGGCATGTCAAGAACACTGATAGTTGGGTCACTTTTTAAACATCTTTCTGGAGACTTCATATCATTCATTTTGTAATTCTGTATTTTGTCACATCAGCCTTCTTGTTGGAAATAATATTCTCTTGCTTAATAGAACAAGAAATTACCCTTGAGATATTTATTTTGCTATAAATTTTCCTGGTCAGTAATAATATGCTGACATTTCTGCTGAGAGAACTTGATGAAATCTTGTGGGTTTGACCTATCCTTGAGAATCACTCCTGGGAAAAGTGCACACTACAGCAGAAAATGTTGGAGTTCTGGTGTGATGATGTCGTGTTAAATTCATTAGGAGTTCACAAAAATTGAAATTTTGTTAGCCTCAGAAGAAGATGAAGGATGAACCTGTGTAGTAGAGGGGAAAGAGATGAGTGGAAGAGAAAGAGAAAAATGGTTTGTTCTTGCCTGTCTTCTGGCCTTGTTGACCTAGGCTGTCAGTACGGATGGAGAAGAGCAGTGAGCCTTTGTTCTTTCCTTCTGTCATCCCTTTTGGATCGATCTGAATCTTCTTGCCCTTCAGTTTCTATAGCAAGTATTTTATTATGGTTTGACTTAGGATATTTGCCATTAGTTTGTCACTTGATTTCCAATTTTAATAATCCCAATAATTATAATGATACTTACAGAGGTACAGAAAAACAACCCAAAACTTCTTTATTCAAACTGTATCTTAGGTGACCTTCTGTCCCTTAGTGCTGGATTCCCAAAATCTCAGGTTTATTTAGGTGACCAAGGTAGGATCCATCAGTCTAAGCAAAGACATGTTCATAACAAGTTTGGGTTTTAGTCTCCCATGAAGATTATCCATTTTATTCAACATTAAAGTCTAACACAGATCAGCTGCATAGTGTCTCTCCATGAGCTGCTGGGGAATGATCAGCTCAGGTGGCAGCACTCAGAAGTCAGGGGAGGTAGATCCTTCTCCTGCCCTTTACAGGTAGGGAACTAAGACAATGCTCATACAAAGAACTCATCTGGATAAGCAAAAACTTAACCCTAAATTAAGCTAAAATGTTTTTTGAATATTGACTTGGGGTCAAAACAGGATCCCAAGACACAACAAATTTTTTCACATGCTGAGACTCTGTTTTGGAGCCCCGAGCCCATGTAGGTCTTTGTCTGTCTTATGTGAACAGTGCTGTGGTACAAACTCTGCCTCGCTGTCCCAGACACCAAACTGGTTTTTCATTTCAGAATGTTCTAGCATTAAGCCTAGCAACTTCTAAGGGACTGATAGTATTTCACGTTGCCTTTATAAAGGGAAAATAACTTCTGAAAGCAGAATGAAAGATGAAGAGCTCTCTTTCAGAGAGCTGTGTCGTGGGAAGGCTGCATCCAGAGCCTTTGTTGAAACTTGCTAGAGAAACACTTGAATGCTGAGGAAGGCAGGACCTCAGCACCTTTCCAGGGCTCTGGCAGATGAGTTGTAAAGTGTACAGAATATACTCTCTTTTGTAAGTCGTACATGAGAAAGGATACATGAGATATGATACATAAAAGTCCTACATGAGATATTTGTTGGTTCTGAGGATTTTTTTAAAGAATTTTTATTACCAACAATAAAATAATACAATTTCAGAACACACTATGGAAAAACATTAAAGTTTTCAATGAGATTGAAAACTGTTTTAATTACTGGTTACTAAATTACTTGACATGGTTTAGTTTCATTCTTCAAGGTTTCCAGGGTATATTTATTCCTTTTTAATGTAGTTAGCACAATTCATGAGGAGCATACCACGTACCAGTTTGTTATTCTTTAGCAAAAAGCTTACTTAAACTTCTTGGAGTGCTGCTATTGAGGAGAAATTAATTGAGTATTGCTGACATAAAGTGATTATCTTTTCCTTTAAACTTCTGGTTGGAAATAGATTTTGCTTTTGCTTGAGGCCGTGCCACTGCATTTTAAATCAAACAACAATATTGTTTTTTGAAATGCTATATTCCGTGATTCAAAAAAAATTGTCTTTATCAAGATTATATTTAATCAGGACTGACTGGGAGAGAGATATGTGTCAATATCCAGATTTGGGGCTTTTTTCTTTGTATGGTGTGAGGGAGCACATTTTATCTGTTGGTAGCTGGGCTTTGTTTCCGTGTGAGCAGTGGCTTTGTAACAAGCACGGTTGTGGTTAGATCCTGGGTAGGTCTCGTGGCTTAAACCCAGCTGGCAGCTGAACACCCCACAGCTGCTCACTCACCCCACTGCCAGCAGGATGAGCAGGAGAATCAGAAGGGGAAAAGTGAGAAAACCCATGGGTTGCAATAAGGATGGTTTAATAGGGAAAGCAAAAGCCATGCACACAAGCAAAGCAAATATAAGTAAGCTTTCCCATGTTAAATAATTTGCTTTTCTTGAGCCCAGTGTGCTTTCCTTCCTCCCCCCATCTCTTCTGCTTTTTTTGTTTTATTTTCTTGTCAATACTACATTTTATTTTCTATCAGTCTCTTTTAAATGAAAGAGAGAAAAGAGGAAATGGGAAAGAGAAGCACAGTTCAAATAGTGAATTTCTTTGCAGTGAAGTAAAAAACCCCTAAGAATTAAGACCAAGTCATTCCTCCCAGCTGTGTTTATCAGTCCCTGTAAAACTCAGTGTGGTAATCTTCATATCACATCTACCTAATGCTGCCCCATTGGAGGAGTCAGAAGTTTCATGAGCATTTAATCAAACTGAGCTAAAAATAAGAAAAGAGAGATGGGCTGGCTGAACTGTGATTTCTTCTATGCAGCTACCTGGGTTCAAGTAGCATACAAACAAAATACTTCATTATTGCATGTCAGAGGCATAGGCTCAGATATTAGAATGCTTCCAGTAACCTTGTTATAGAAGCTGTGAACTGAAATGAAAGAAAAGGTTAAACACATTTCTTTGTCTTTTTCTTTTTTTCACCGGGCACACAGCAAAATCAGAAATTTTCAGTAAAAGTTCCAAATGCCATTAGGGAAAAGATGGGAAGAGTTTAATTGTTCTTCATTCTTGATGAAAAACTTAAGGCAAGGTTTGAAATTATTAATAAAATAGTCAATGTTGAGTTTTGAAGCTGACAATAATGTGATAGTTGCCCTTTCTGAGACCTGGTCTATTGTGCCTTGGTTATCTCCAAGGAGATGTAGACATGGTTCTTTGTGTCTTCTTTTTCCTCTATAAAGTGTTGTGTTTAATCGTTCTCAAGTGTAAATGGGTAAAAATGGCCTTTTCTAAGATTTGGAATACTTAACTTTTTCAGCTATAAGACAGAAAAAATATCTAGTGAGAAAACCAGGGTTGCTGAAATCTTTTAAGAATTGCAACAATTCTGCCATTGTGAATGGTGCTTTTTAAAAATACAACTATGAAACTGTTTGTTACAATACATTTCATGCTGTGTTACTTGTCGTTCCATTTATTAGGTCAGAAATAAGCAGTATCTGAATTTCATTTCATTACTACTATTTGCCCCCCATCTTTTCATTCCCTGTTATTGCTTGTAGAGTATTTTAATTTATATGTTATTAAAACTTGCTTTTGAGTTTAAACTATTTCAGATTCTTGGTTGTCTTCAGTGCATGACAGTACTTCTCAGAGTCTTTATTTCAATCACAAACCACTCTCAATTACAGTCTGAGGAGCACTAAAAGATAAAAGGAGGAAAAGTATCTTCTGCAAAAAAAAAACCCAAAACAGCTTTTTGATACAGAACAAATATTTCAGTGAGTTTCCTGCTATGACAGGCAGCACAGCATTTTAGTGACGAGAGTTTGAGTACCTCTGTTGTATGAAAATACTAAAGTCAAAGTCTTTCTTCAAACAACAGGCAGGAGACTTTATTGCAATAAAAAAATATGATCGTGCAACCAAACTTTACACCTTGAAGCATGATCCTTAACTGAAAGGTCCTGTGTTCCAGGTTAGAGAATTAATAGTTTGATTTGGCCTTATTGCAATTAGGTTTAGTTTGATTTCTTAATTTTAATGTGCTTATTTGCATGTTATCTTAAAAGATAAACACTGTATTTATCGTATATTTCCTTGGCATTCCATTAGCAAGAAAAGGTGTTATGAAGAAACATCTTCCTGTGTGTGTGAGTATTCCTAATTGGATTTACAATCTCCTTGTGAGCTGCTGACCACTGCTGTTTGGTAGCTGGAAGGGTGGCCTAATAAATTAAGGTACGTAGGTGTGTTTATATCTAAATTCAAATGTTAATCCCACTTATATCAATCTGCATGTGAAAGTCTATATGTAGACAGTTTTTTGTCCCATGGAAGACTCTTGGAAACTAGTTTAGTTCCATGGTTGCAGGACATAGTCATGAATATGGTCTAATACGCTGGGAACTGAAAAATCCACCAAGTCAAGTCAGACAGGGATCACTGTCTGCCACCATTGATTAGACCAGCTATTCAGCAGCACTTCTGACAGTTTGTTATTCACAAAGCTTTTAGTTGTGCAGCTCCTGTCTCCTTTTAAGCTGTCTAGAACATTGCCAAACAATAATTTCTTCCTTGAAGTTTTATTTTTTGGGTATGGGAAACCTTTTGACATTGAGGATAACTAGAATTTTGCTTTGATGATGAACTTGCTCCTTCTTGCCTGAGAACATCTACAGAGCAACTTGCCAAGAAGTTTGTTGGGATTAGGAAGTTCAGGAAAAAAGAGAGAAATGCAATTTTATGTTTAGGAAATATTTCTTCAAAGACACTTCCTTTCATGTCATCTCTGTGTTTTTCCCATCCTTCGTGGTGTGACACTTAGTGCCAGGGGGATGAGAGTCTTTTACAGGTAGGTATTTTTGAGAACTGAATTTGACAACATAGTTTTGTTCAGAGAAGGGGCTGTGCAGACAGCATTTGACATAGTTATACATGTTGGTATACTGCTAATGAGGAAATGGTAGTAGTTATTCGCTGGAGAAATAATGTACTCAAACCTGGAATGCCTGTTCTTGCCCTTTCGCAGTACAGCATGCTATGATGTTTTAAAGGTTAGGAATTGGGTATCCAGATGCTGTCAGGGGATGTAAATTTACACTGTTATGTATGTACTATTCATCCATAACTCCTCAAGACTTTGGACCTACAGATTTCTTTGCTTAGTCTCATTCAGAGCTATTTTTACTTTTGAGAGTTTGATAAAACTCTTTTATCCTTTTTAATTATACTGGAAAATAAGGCTTTCCTGATTTAATGAAGCTACTTGTTTTAGATAGCAAAACAAAGAAACAATCAAACAAATCAAGTAGAACAAACCTCAGGACTAAAGTCTTAGAATAAAAATGCTGAAGTTTTAAGTAAGGCATGATTCTTCAAATTATGTATGACTAAGCAGAGGCTAAGAGCAGCAGTTCAGAAACACATTGGGCTGATTTTAGGATGATTACAGTCTCTACTGCAGTGCTCAATAAATGACATTAAAAATGGCATGTTTCTAGACAGAGAAATAACAGCCTTTGCTTCATCTTTGCTTTGGGAAGTTTTCAGAGACTTTCAGTTTTCAAGTTTTTTGTGGGTTCTTCTGTCCGTTAGAGGGATAATGTTATATGTAAGCAATCCAGACGGGAAAAGAGACTGGTGCCCACGGCACTTCACAAAGTAAAGGTTTTGATTCTCCTTTCTTTAGCTGTCAGCTCATTTTATGACATGTAACGTTTCCTGTGAGTACCCCACCTGCCCTAGGCAGGGCCAAGGGACAGAGGCAGTGTGTTGCACACCTGCTCCCCATCACAATGTGTACATGGACAGCTGTGGGACCGGACAGTGAGGGAAAGGGGCACACGTAAGATCCCCAGGAGCTCCCAGAAGAAGGCTGTTCCTGCAGTTTGCAGCAGCCTTTTTTTATGTGTCACCTTCTGTCCCTGGCTACAATCAAGAGCTCAAGCTGAGGGAGCAGCACAGGAGTCCTGCCACAGAGGTGCAGCACTGTAGTTGCAACCTGCTGCCAGGTAGCCTCCTTGCCCTGCCTGCTCAACAGGACAGGGTGGGGTTTAGCCCTTTAATTTTAACACAGGGAGGGTAGGTATGGTCAGGGGAGATATTTAGAGGAAGTTTAGGTGAAAGAAGAGTAATCATGGCCTGTAGCCATGATATTCCATATTGTGAGAAAAAGTGAGAAAAAGGATGTTAACTGATGTTAAGTGCTACCTTATTAAGACCTGCTCCAGCATGTACTGCGTCATTAGTACAGAACTGCACCCTGTTCTGTTGCCATCAAAATGGGTTCAAATGCACTCTAGCTCTTTTCTCTCTCTTATTTTTCCTACTGGAGAAATAATAGCACCCAGCAAGTCTTGTTTCCTTGACGGTTGTTGTCATTATATCTGGTAACTATCACAAAGAGAAGAAATGATTTGTTTTGCATACTGTAGGCTGTTAACATCCTCTGTTTGTCAAATCCTACAGTACTACAGACAGGGCTGTCGCTCTGTATTAATTTGCCCCTCAGCAAAACAAAGGTACACGCTGTACTCAGTGCAAAGCTGAAGTGACAGAGTCCTTTATGCAACTGAAATAAATACATTCCTGTCACTTTGAAATCAGCAGTGTTCTCTGGCATTATTTTACAGGTGCTAACAGAGGTTAAAGGAGGAAGTGAGAGAGAGCAAACTTATTGACTTTCTTGCATATATATGTATCTATACTGATTTTAACCTTGCCCATAAAAGGTCAAGCATAAAATTATTTCCTCGGAGCAGCTGTCTTCAGGGGGTTGAATTAACATAGATGGAGAGTGCCATAGAAAAAAAAGTTCATTTTACCCTAATTGGATTAGGATCAGTCTCACGCATACTGCAAGGGTGAGGTTTCACTGGAGTACAAACTGCTGGGTTGACAGAAAAGGATTAATTTATGTGCCTCTTCTCAGGTTGTTGACTAATAATGTATTGATCGTATCTGTAAGATATGCAGAGTGTCTGTCAGAAAGGAAGACACTCTGGAATTGAAAATTGCCAGCATATCTGACATGATCAAAGCTAGATTAATACCATTAAGCAGCATTTAGTAGGCTGCAGCATGTATCAGATGCAGAGTTTTATGTCACATGTCTCAGAGCAGGACACCATAACCAGGCATAATTCCCAGCTTCAGCAATGAGTTACTGATTTGTGCAGTACCTGACATTTTTTTTCTGCTTTTCTTTTATGTGCTCCTGCAGACATATTGAACTACCACAGTTTAATCCCAGAAGAGCCTGCAGGTGGTACTGTCCTTGCATTGCGGAGTTATTAAATTCTTAAGGTCACCATAAAAAAGGTTCCATTGAATTGAGTTAATAAAAACATTGGGCAAAGGTTTGCTAAGAGTGCAGGTAATCAAAGCCCTGGGAATTGGACTGTCTATTATAACATCAAGCTAAAAGAATATTTTAAACACATAGCACTATGAAGATGCCAGAAATGCTGCTTCTGTGAATTTTGGCGTGGGTGGGACAGAGACACTTGTGCTTTGCTGAAGGAAATGTCCTGTTTAATATTCGGGTATTTTCAGAAGGAATGGGCTCTAGCAATTTTCATTGAAGAAAAATTTAAACTTTCTACAAAGACATACTCTTCTATGGTTGGCCTCACATATTTCTGCATAAAGAGACAAAAAGATAAATAGGTGCACATAAAAATGCAGATTAGGTATATAGATCCATGGGTGACCTGTTGTTAACCCCAGGTTTGTATCAACAAGGGCGACTGTGCCTGACGTTTTTCCAGTAATACTAAGATATTCTGAAGGTTTTTAGTCAGGGAAACTCCTGAAGAAGAGCAGGATTCCAAACCATTTAAAGCCACTTTCCTCAACCAACTCTGGTATGAAGCCTCTGATGAGAAAAATAATAATAAATTTGACTTCTCTTTTAATATGTCTTTTTTTATGACTGATGGTTTCTTTTCTTTAAATGTCAGTGTGAGATTTCAGGTCCATTTAAGTAAATAGTGAATCCTTCATTTACTTCAATACAACCCAGATTTCAGCACAAGAAAAAGATGTAGTTTTGCTGAAATATATTA
Organism: Lycocorax pyrrhopterus obiensis; assembly: GCA_014706295.1. NCBI lineage: Eukaryota > Metazoa > Chordata > Aves > Passeriformes > Paradisaeidae > Lycocorax > Lycocorax pyrrhopterus. The sequence continues at coordinate 20,491,544 of JACSVZ010000013.1, read as the reverse complement.
TCATGGCTTTAAAATGAATAGCTAATGCTATTTTCAACTCCAAAATATCAAGAGGTGATGAATTAAAAACTTTGTTTGCTACATTTATTGGCAATGAAGTAAAAGGAAATTGCTATATTAGCAATTAATTTAGGACCAGTCTCTCTAAGGTTTTAGTTTTGGTTGACAGGACTTGCTGTAAATTACATATTTAATTATACAAAACAATAAAGCTCTTTCATGTGGTGAATGAGAGTTGCATAGGATAGTTTTAAGTAATCAGCTTCTTCCTTCATAAGGGTGATGGAGCTCCTTTATTTGCAGTATGACTCCTTTTCTTCCTTTTTTTTTTAACAGAAGAATTTAACATCTATAAAATGTAGGGATCTTTTTGTAAAGGTCTGCTTTGTAAGCTATTTTAATTTTTATGTTTGTTGGTTAGAGTTTGAAATGTTTTAAACATCAGATATTAAATTGATAGAAATTCTGCTCACAAATAGCATCCAATTCCATGTATTTGTGTACAGCTTGTTGCAACAAGCAAATGTCAAGCATAGCTAACACTTTATTGTTTAATGAGTGAATACTGTGGGACTCGATGCACGCCATGTTAATAATGAAAATGGATATAAATAAAATAGTAATAAACAAAACACAACTGAGAAATGCTTTACAGGTGGAATGGAACCCAGTCAGACAGACTGGATCTGAAAATCCCTGTGACTGCTAAACTCAGAAGAGTTTCCCTAATTTTTCATATACTTTTTTAAAAGGATTATTTTTCATTGGATGTTTTCTTTTCCATGGAAGTATACCAATTTAGCTTTTGTCCTTAGGTCTAACCTCATATTAAATCAGACTACATAAGCCTGAACTAACATCTTGGCACTCTTTCCCCATTTCCAGTCACAAGTGCATATATCTCAGTAGCCTTGCAAGTTAATAAATTCCCTTACTGTATTCAGAAAGCAAAAGTAGCAATTATTAGGAGCACATATGGCAGGTGCTTTAAAACTCCAGGGTGACAGTAAAGCATATGACTCCTACTCATTATAAGTATTCTCTGTGCTGTTAATTCTCTAGTAATTAATATTCACCAGAAACTGTGAAAATGCCAAACACTTAAATAATACATTCCTAATGTATGTATTGCAGTTAATAAAATACGTGTATTTTTTAAATTTTGAATTAAGCTACTTAGTCATCTGTGTTGTTACAGGGATTGATTTATTTTCATTTTACTCTATCAGCTTTTTACCCTTTTTTTTAATTAAGAAATTATGTGTTTGAACATTCAGGTAAAACATAAATAAAACTAATTTAGCTGAGGCTGTCACTGGAAGCAAGAGTAACATGTGCAATAAACGACAGATGATATCGATGGAAGCAGCGTGATTAGTTATCAGTAATGAGAATTTCACCTGTGTTCAATGAACAGCATTGAAAAGTTCTGATAAATGGTTTACGAATGGTCTTGAAAGACTTTGGGAGGTCTTATTCAATCTGACATTTCATCAAAGTCACTGATGTTAAAAACAACTTCAGGATCCGAGAGTGAGGAATGTATGTTAGAGGCAGAGTCTGAGCAGTTTTGACTGAGATGGGAGGACTGGGTTTGTAGTAAACAGAGTTATTTTTGCATATGAAATTGGTTTCTTAAATGCAAACCTTTCAATGTTTAGTGGTGTTAGAGGTTAGGTAATACCCTTGAGGAAACAGTTATTTTAAAAATACAATCTAAAATGCACGGCAGCGTGGCCATTGCAAATTGCCTTTCAAGAGAAGGTTTAGTTATTATGTGTTTAATCAATCCTAGCTGTAAGCAAATTAAGGGAATAGTGTAAACAGAAGAAAACACAGCTCTTTCTTAAAGGCAAAAAGAGAGATTTACAAATAACCTAGCTTTTATAAGGTTTAAAGAAAGTTATTTTTCAGGAGTTGAGAGGGACGGAGGAGGAAGTGATTTATAGGCAATATTTTTTTACAGACAAAAAGACCTCCAGCCCTTTAATTGAATAGAAAAATTAAAAATTACATTATGAAGCTAAGCACTCCATCTAGAATGACTGTCCATGTAGCCCAGGTGGTGTTTGCTGGGCATCCAGAATATGAAGAGACTGTAATTAGTAATGAGGAGAGGAAAAATAGTATAAGTGTCTTCTCTGCTTTGTAAAATTCTGTAACTGCATTTTTTGGGTACTATTGAGGTGCTGCAGGCCTAAGACTGTAATTTCAGTTTCTCATTTACTGTGTAATTTGTGAAGTTGTGAATGCATTTTCCCTTGCACCTTTCTTTACACTATTCAGCATTATTAAGCCTCAACAGAGAAAAAAAGGCTCCTTGGGAAGGGACCTATTGATTAGGGTCAAAACCAGCTTTTCAGACACCTCTGCAGAGCAGGGGATGCTCTCCTGTGTCCTCCTTTAATGTCTTCTGAATTTCTTACTCCCGTGGCATTCCTTCCATCCCTGTTTATGTTATTGTCCCTCTGCAGTCATTTGGACTCTGATTTTATGCTTCCTCCCTTAAACCTGTAGTAGCAGACCTTTAACTCATGTGCCACCACGTTCTGTAATAGAGAGAGGCTTGTAATATGTTCTGTACAAAATTAGCCCCCTGTGAGGCGTGACCTGAGTCACTGTGAAATGCACACCCTGTCTGCTGAAATTAGGGTGTGGAACTGGGTAATTTAGAGACTGTCTCGGAAAGCCTGTGTGATCAGAGGCGAGGGAAGGCTGCAGGGGCAGCCACTGCTGTGATGGTTCCTAAAGAGCCTCTGCCCAATTTTGTCAGCTCAGGGCTCCATCAGCCAATGCCACCTCGGAGCAGCTGCACGTCTCAGGCCTGAGGATCCACAGCTCAGAGCTGTGTTGTTCAGCTGCGGGTAAAAGGTTGGTATGAAGAATGTTGTGAACCATCAGAATTGCTCATGGTTTTCCCTCTTTTGCTGATAGTATTACTGAAGTTCCACCTTTCATAAACTTGTGAGGTGTGAGGGCTTCTTTCAGATTTTTCTTTTTTTTTTTTTTCCTTTGGAAATGGTGATTATTTAGAGAAGACTGCTAAAGTGAAAAGATGTTAAATCCTGAATTAGACTTTTTTACTCGATCATTCAGTCAGACTTGCAATAAAACACCTGCTTTATACTTAGTTTAGCAGCTGGACTAGATCTATCATACATGCAGCTGCTTATGAGTAGGGAATTGCTATTGAGCAAGTCTAGAGCTGTTTGTTCACAGCTGTTGAAAGAAAAGAAAAAAGGAAGAAAGGTTGTCCATTTGCAAGGTTGCATCCACCTGCTTGCTTTGTTCATCACATGCAAGACTCTCAGTCAAGGTGCCCATTTCCTTCATGTGCATCCTGGCTGTGCTTACATTGCACGGAATTGCCTCTGTTGCTGCCAATTCAAGCAGGAAACCTTCTCTGCCTGTAGGTGGGTGCCACTGGAATGGCATTTCCTGATGAATGTCTGAAAGATTGCTATGGATCTGTCTGGGGTACAAGTAGAAACAGAAACCTGAGATCGGAGGTGTCTTGTACTTGATTTCCATCAGTGTGGCACTGAGAAAGTTTGACAGAGCAGAACTTGTTGAATACTTTCATTTCAGTGTCATTTCCGTAAGAGTTTTCTCTGAAGACATTTCACCAAAATGGAGAATACCACTCAATTAAACGTTTTTGCTTCACACAGAATCGCACAGTATTCAACAACGTGCCTCTACCCAGTGAGCAAAGTGCAGGATTTTTGCAATGGCACCTAGGTTTACATATGAATTTGGGTTTGGTCACTGTTCTCCACTACCTCAAATCTGCTTTAGGATTAGAAGATTGCATTGATTGGCTGTCAGGAAAGACTTTGGGTCTGATTTTGAGTAGTAATTGGCAATGTTAGGTTACCTAAAAAGTATAAATTGTCCCTTGCAGGTGTTTGCTTAACGAATGTATGAGCTAAAATTGCCTAGGGATTTGCAAAGATATTAAAAACCATCAATAATGCTAGAGAAGTAATGAGATATTATTTAGGATCTTGGGAAGACTACTGTTCTATGTAAGTCTGAGTACACATCTTCATTGTTGATTTTGTTGTCGTTTTTAACAGTTAAGGTTATATGAAAGTTTCTGTATCATGCTAATGTTGATATTTCTGTCAGCCACTGTTGACAGGAAAACCCTGAGCATTATTGTTATCTATATACACACTTGGTAATGGAGCAGCTAGTGGTTGAACATTCAGGGAAGCTAATTTTTATATATATATATATATATATGTATTTCATTATTTGGTCTAGTTTGAGCCAGTGCTGAATTCAGGTTAAATCCTACTTTTTTCTGAAGTTGCTAATTTGCATTATTAGAATTTCTAATACAAGACTCCTTGGGCTTCAGGACTTTACCACTGCTTTCTGCAGTTTCAGCTATAGGACTTACATTCAGCAGTAACAATTTATTTGTGTATATATAATATATATAAAGGTACACTGGAAACATAAGACATTTCCATTCTTTATCTTGCAGTTAAATAGTCTTAGAAAAAATTCTTCAGACATCAAGCTTTTATTTGCTGGCTAACTTTGGCCATTAATATTTGAATCATTTGGCCTAATGAATTGGTCACACTAAGATGAAATTTGGGGTCTCTGACTGTGTCCTTCTACCTGTGAGAAGTTGCTGTGTTGGTTTTTTGTTCTAATTCCAGGAAAGCTCATATAGACTGGCTCAGTTTCAGCAAGTATTAATGTCTATGAACTTTATTTTGCTTTGAGGTACTGTGCAGAACACTGCAGTTTTCAATTAATATAGATTGCCATGGTAGCTTGGAGATCTTTGGAGAATACTGATTTTCTTTCCCCCTCAAAAATAATAATAAAAAATCTTTTACCTCTGTGATTCTTGATTTACTCTTGTGGAAAGGGAAATGGTAATCTGATAGCCAATAATATTGGCTTTTTAGGGCAGGTGATTAATTAATGCAGGGTTTTATTTCAGATTTAGTAATAATTTTTATTTTGTTTCTCAACAGCATTGTAAAATCCCAGAAGACTTTTGCTGAAGCGAGAATGAAAAAAGTTAGCAGGTGTTATTAAGAGAACATGTCTGTTGCTTTTGCAAAATGCCAGAAGTTGATTGCAGACCAACTGGGGAAGACCTATGAGATCCTTCCAGTGTACACAAAAGGAATGAACCTATAATTAAATTACAGTTAAACACAGATGGTTATTTTACAGCAGGTGCTCAACTTTGAAAGTGTATCTCTGGACTATTTTTGTTCCAACATGGTGTTTGGTCCCTGTTGGGTTTCTGGCATCATTTTATGGTTAGATAAAAATATTCCTTTGTATACACTTCCCCCCCCCCAGGACACAAAGCTATCAAATGCTCTTGTGTTTTAAAGGAAAATTAGAAGAAAAACGTGAAACAGAGATTAAACGTAGCACAGGAAAAAATAAATATTAGAATATAAAAAAGATATCTTTGTACTACTTGTAAGATCTAGAGGACTAACATGTAAAATTAAATTAAGAGCTCAGAATTTGCAGTTAACCAAGGTGAAATAATCACAATGCAAATATCATAACTAGAGTGTTAAATCATTGCAAGGTATAGTTATATGATTTATGTAACCTATGACATAGGTTGATACTGAGGGAAGTCTTAGCGAAATTTGTGACTCTATTATTACTAAAACTCTGTATATTGAATTAGACTTTAGAAGTTTGGCTTGTCAAGATAGCTCAGGTTAATAGTTCAGCTTGGGTATTTGATGAATGTCCAGAGGACATTTTACTTGCTGTAACCAGTCAGGTCAGCCCTCATAAATAAACCATGAACAGAGAAGTGGGAGTTACAGAACACTTTAAAGAGCAGCTTAGGTGAGCTTTCCAGATCTCTTATTGTTCATCATATGTTTTTAATGTGCACCTCCACCTTCAAGCACAGAGTTATTTTCTGCAGCCCTGAGGCTGGAGAAATCTCGTGAGATGTCCAAAGAGTGAGAGGAATTTTGATGCCTTTATCAGGACTGAACAAAAGGACTCCACATTTACTTGGACAGTAAAATGGCTCCTTTCTGTAGCTGATGTGCTTACTATTTCTGGGTGTCTAAAGAGCTTTTTATTTTCTTGTAGGGAGAGAAGTCTGTCTAAATATCTTATTTTGTAACCTATAGAAATTCACAGAAGGATGTCTTCTGGTAATATCCTTTTGACTTACTTGCTTAACTAAACAATGAAGATGCAAGAAAAAGCAATTTGTTTACAGAGGACAGGTCATAACTTACAAATGGTCAGCCTGTCTCTTCTTGCAAGAAAAAGCCAGGACTTCTGTGCATGCATGGTCAGAAGAAGCCCTCATCCTGGAGAGTCTGAAATGCAAAGTTAACAAAGCTAACAAAGCCTGTCCTGCTTTTCTCCTCTTATTCTCTTATATATGCATGACATGTTTAGAAATACCTTATTTTGCAAATAGAGTACATCCCAAAAGCACTTTAGTGTTTGTAATTTAATTTTTCCCTTTAACCAGTTTCTGGGATGACTAGTGCTGTTATCCTAGTTACAACTTGGACTGTTTTCTCTTATCACAAGATGACGTATGTTACACCAATATGCTTACAATTTAAATTGGTACCTTTCAAAGACATTCCTTACTGAGCTTTAATACTTAGAAAGGGTGTTTTAAAATTTAAAAAAAATTGTTAATCCAGAGGTGCATTAAGGGATGTTTTTGTTTGGGATTTTATTATATATCAGTATTTTCTATTCACTTTTTTCCAGACACATCATTAATTTATTTTTAGTTTTTTTAGCTCATCTGTAGTATTACAACACAGATTAAAGATTACCTTGTTACAGATGAAATATGACAATTTTGCTTGAACACTAGTCACATGAAATTCAGTGCTTATTTTTGAGATTTAAGATGAATTGCAGTGTTTATTCTGTTAGAGTCATGTGAAAAGACTACAGTGTTTTGAGTATTATACAATGTTGACTAGCTTTGCATTGTTTCTAGTTGAGATTCACCTTTATGGATTTTGAATTAAAATGCTTAACCTTATTGAGGCAAACATTATAGTTTTATCATAGGTCAATAAAATAAAATGGAAAATGTAATGGTAGCATGGAAGAAAAAATATTTACAGCATAATAGATACAAAGCCCTTTTTTCTTCTTTTTAAAGATCAATTCACATTTTTTGCTAATATTTAATCAGTCATACTGACACAGTGATTTACTTGGCATTACCTCTGATGCATTCCACTGAGACTTTGATTCTTAAATTATTTGTCTTTGAACTCACCATGACCTATATTCAGTCTTCTGTGGCTGATGAAAATTACTCCTTTACCTTTCACTGCTGATGACTAAACCACCAAGAAAAGAAATATGCTTTGATATTCTTAATAGCCACATTAAATTAGTCTTAAAGTATTAATACCTGAGAACTCTTTCACGCTGTGTACGTGTTGTTGCTGTGGTGAAGAGCAGCAGTCCGGGTCACGCAGGTCTCCAGGACTTTTGGGTGTTGGAAGACCAGCCTGCCACGTGCATTTCAGCTCTGGTAGCAGGGAGAGTGGAGATTCTGGAGTTTGCAAAAGTGATCTCCATCTAACAGTGGTCTCTGTGGGAACAAAGAGAGCAAACCAAGTGTGTCACAACAGCAGTATGATAGACACAATCCAATTACTGGAATATTATGCAAGATAAATTGAACTGTTAGCACTAATTTGGATTCTTGAACTTTATATTCTGTTATTTCCCCTTTGTCATCTTGGTTTTTTCTATTTAGCTAATGGACATTCTTTCTTTTACACAGGAGGAATTTTTCCTCTCTCTGCTTGCTTTTGCTGCCAACTGCTGCATCTCATATCTGGGAAGGAACAGGTGTGTGAAAATACTAGATGTGGCAAATGTTCATTTCAATCACACATATTCGTATAATTTTTAATTAATTACCGTATTTCCTGGGATCTCAGGCAGACGTTATCCACAGATTAAAAGAAAAACCCAAACAAACAGGAATTAAGACACTATTTATATCCTGGGGATGCTTTCCTCAGATGCTGCCACTGCCGTGATCAATGACATAGTGGCAGTGATGGAGGAAATGTCTGATGAGCTTTTTGCTGTGGTCATGTGTCTTATGCACTGAAGGTGTCACTGCCTGTCGTAAGACATAAAAGGCAAGGAATTATGGACACTGTTTACCTCCCTACTGTTCACAGTGTAAGACTTCACTCTTGTAGAAATTCTAGTTCTTGGAACAGATCTCCTTTCTCTAAATCTTGGCTCTGCAAGTGAGTGTCCCCCAAGCCCACAGTCAGGCTCTGTGGGTTCGTGCTGCACCTACACCTGCACCTCTTTCTGTTCCCCACCCAAAGTGCACTGTGAAATCCTGTGTCCTGCTGACACAGAGCCACAGATGATGCTGGGCACCCACTCTGAGTCCTTGCTCACCTGACAAGCAAGAACTACAAAAGTCTCTGTTTAGTGAGATAATCCATCTTGGAAGAAGACACTAGATTACCTCTTCCCTATGAAATGAAAATGTGGGGAGTGTTTTTGTGGGTTCTTTTTCTGCCTCTAAGACCAATAGATAGAGAGGAAGATTTGGCCAAAGAAGTGATCAGGAGAGGAATAATAGAGAATCCAGTAAAGATACATAAGTCTGTTGTGATAGAGCTCTCAAGACATTGAAACAAGTGTCTGAAGGCTCTGCATGGAGTGCCGGCATGGAGAGGGAGGTAGGAAAATAACTACAAGGCAAATAAATCACTGCCTGCTTACCTGTGAAAGAGCCCATGGTACAATCACCTTGTCTAACCTGTGCTTGTTTGTTTTATTTAAAATCACTTTACTGTCGATGGCTGCATCTCAGAACTAAGCTGCCTTTCCCTGTAGAATGCCCTAGCCTAAGTTGTCTGCTGTCCTTTGAACCTGTCTTGTTACTCTTTTTTGTGCCTTTCACTTTTCTAAGCCTTCCACTTTGCCAAGCCTCCCACTCAGAAACTAGACCTGTCCCAGAGAAATGGCTTCCTGAGTAACTTTTAAAGGAACACAACCCAATGTCTCTCAACTGTAGTTAAACAAATATTACTATATATAATATACTTTCTTTAACTACAATAAAGCTGTAAAGATAGATTATAAACATTAAAGACCAAGCACCTTTCCTTAAAATCTTGTTTTCTGGCTGGCATTGCAGTCAAAAGTCAGAAACTCTCAGCAGATAGATGTTACTGAGAGACTTCTCATATAGATAGAATCTGTCATATCTCTAATACTTAACTACAAATAGAATGCATTTCATGCTCTTTTTAGCTGTAAAAGCATTATGTTTGTCTCCTTTTCCTCTCTCTCTAAATACAGTTTGAGACTGTAAAGACACCCTACAAGTCGGGTCTTTCAACATTTCAGCACGAACTTCTGGGACTGCTGCTCTCATTTGTAAAATGTAAAATGGATTCAGCGCTTTATCAATGAGACGCTCAACAATATCTTCCTTTGTATCTGACTCTCATGAAATGTTATGCTTACTTTATTATTACATTTTTTCCATTGTTGCCTTTAATTAAATTGTAAAGCTGTCGTCTTTGTGTACTTGTCTCCCAAAGGGAGAATTATAGTTAGACAAAGTATTACTGACAATATTGTCTGAAGAGAGACGTGGAGATATTATGTTCGTGGTAATACAGAAAAGGAATTCCCAAAGCTGACTTTTAATGTGTATGCCATTCCCATTCAGAAAGCAGGAATCACAGCTCAATTCTTCTTTTGGGTAAAGAGAATGACAGTAGGAGTTAATTTCATCTGATTTCTTAGTGGCTCCAAACCTTCTCTAAATCAGCTCTGTGGAAAACACAGGTGCAGCCTTAAGCCTGAGGCCGTGGGGGCCATTATGATATGCTGAGTAGGTACACCTTCCACTGCTTGTTACCAGAAACAATGCACATTTTTCTTAAAGGAAGAGAGAAAATTTATATATAAAGAAATGAGCTTTTCCACTGAAAGCAAAACAAATATTTAGAAATCTAATTCCTTGATTGTATCCCTAGATTTAGGAAAATTAGCCCTAACTTTGCTATAACTAAGCTTGTCTACTGGAAATAGGAGTGGTATTTTGGGAGGCATCAGGGAGCTGAATAACCACTGCCTGATTAGGATGCTTGTAGGAAGCAGTCTGTCTGGGTATAATGAGCACTCTGAGGAAGCAGTGATTTCCAAATGGATTCTGGGAACATATGGACTTATTTATATGCAGCATATTGAAATTTAGCACACGAAAATGGGACAGGACAAATATCCTCTCCACATCTATAAATTTCTACGCTCAAAGTCTTGTTTTGTGCAAAAAGGGGGGGGTGCATCAGGTATACAAAGCCCAAAATTTATTGTTAGTTTAATTAGGAGTAGAATCAAAATGCAACGGTGATTACTGGTTCAGTTACAATGCTACTCCTATTCACAGCATCGTGATAGACAGGTTAGCTACATATAAAATTTAAAAGAACTCTTGAATGTCGAACCTTTCTGCTTTTTGGTGTTATTCTCAACCTGCTGCTGCTCTTCCAGGTGCAGAGGCCGTCTCGAGACTGCAGTGCATTGTCAGCAGCCTGCAGGGGTCCTGCAAGGAATTACATGTTGCTGATGGAGGTTTCTTCCTCCCCTTTGCTGGGGCAATCTCGCTGATATTTATGCTCCTCTCCAAAGGTTTGGTCATTTCTGTGTTTTATGGGGCTTTCTACACCTTGCTCTTCGCAGGGCTGCAGCTTCACCTTCGACCTCCTTTGCTACACGTGTGATACATTTTGTTAGTGCTCAGTGGTTGCTCCGTGTCCTTTCTCCTGCCCCTAAAACTGCTCTGAGTAATTTTCATCTATCACTGCTGGTAGTCCTGAGCCTGTGGATGAGATTCAAGGGAATGGTCCTGCCTGGGGAAAGCTGTGAGCTGCACGTGTGGGATTTTCTTCCCTACCACGCTGCCCGCAGCAGTCTGCGGAGCTGCATGGCAGCAACCAGAAAACACCTAGAGTTTCTTAAACATAAATCAAATACAGATTGAACATGAGCCACTATATTTTTTAATACAATACTTTGTATCTCATCAAATAAGAAATTTTTGAATTATCCACATCACTTGTGCAGAGACAGAAGTATGAGTTAAAAGCTTATTTTTTAAAAGCAAATTTCCAGTTGTTTGTTTGAGTCTCGAGAAGGTATTAATATTTTCATTAATGCTGAAATAGTAATTGCTAGCAAAGTTGGGGAAAGTGCTGTAAACATAATTAGAAATTAATTCCAGAAGAATGCTCAGGCAAAATGATAGAAAGCTCAGATTGTGTTAGCATGAGTAGGTGTCCTAGTGCTTTTAACCAGAGTATATTTATGTACTCGAGTGTTTTGATGAAAAGAAAAGAAACATGCTACTCTCTTTCTTCTTTTGAAATATATCCTGAGAGACATTCACCATGGTGTGTGTTTGTCTGCAGTTAATTCAAGTAAAATTTTGGGGGTATGAAAATAGAATGACACTTAATTTATAATTTTCATATGTAAATAAAAAGATTTCACAGATAAGAGCTGACATGTTGTATTTCCAAACAATTTCTTCTAAATCTAAATGAAGCACCTAAATTAACACATGAATGGTTATTTAGAAGCCAGTTCCTACATGTACTTCATCATTTTATTGACTGTAAAAAGCAGAGGTTATGGAAGGTTTGATTTTGTAGAACGCAGTACATCCATTTCAATTTGCTTTAATCCAGTATAGTAAATCACTTCTTTTCTTTGTTACTTAAGTTGCACGCCTAAATTAATGTTAGACACTTTTAAAATACATTTACATCAGCAGTAGTATTTTAGCAATATTATAACTTGCAGCAGCTTTTAATTACTGTGCTTGGAGATGTGTTTCTCTTCTCCAAATAAAACCGATCCCTATAATATCCATAGTAAGTTGTTTGATACTTGGACTGTTGGTTGAATCGCTGATGAGGAGTATAACATGTTCTCTAAGGTAATTGGTTGATGAATCTGCAGTCTAAATTTATACAATTTGATTAGTTCCACTGGCAGATAATTGGTAATTAGACGGTACACAAAATGTCATTTTCTTCCATGCTTCATCTTTCAATCTTAGTTCCCAAATAACATTTGTTGGAATATAAAATTATAGGCTAAACTGAAAACAGTTTTATATCCTAGATAATGCAATGGAATAGAGAATTTGGATTGATTCATTGATATGATTTGGTACACTGATGGTAACAATTAATTTATTCTCTTTAAAGAAAATGTGATTTAGAGGTTTTTTTTCACCCTAACATTTTAAAGACAAATAATCTAAAACGCAAAGCCTTTAGCTTGCAGGAATAAAGCGTGAAATGACACTGCCCATGTTGTTTGTCATGTTCAATTTTCTTTTTTTTTTTTTAAATTAAAATCTGTTCTCTCTTGAAGGTTTTCACAATGGATTATTTTGACATATATGAAAATCTTACTGAAACTTTGAGACATCTATTATTGGTTAGTTACAAGACAAATGACTGTGAAGTTTGCCTATTAGCATAGCAAAGCCATGGTGCATGTCCCATTATTTCACCAGGAAAAGGCAGCAGTTTTATTAATTTGGAGACCAACAGGAACTAGACACGACAAAAGTTGTCTTCGGACTGTTTGGCTTCTTGATTTCTTATTGAGTGCTCTTCTAAGACGTGGTTTCCATTGCAGGTTGAAAATCGAGGCAGGGCAGCATTTCTTACTAAGGGAGACTAAACTCCTTAGATTCTGAGCCTGTCTTCAGAAATGTGTTAGGGAGACATTCATTCCTGGGGGTGGGGGGGGAAGTAGAATTGCAAAATAAATAGAGAATGATCTGACAGAGAAAAGAACAGAGTGAAACGAGTGTGGGGAAAGTTGCATGATTTGGGCTGTACCCAAATTTAAAAAGCAATCAAGCCCAAGTACACGGAAAGTTATACTGAGTTGTTGAATCCCCCGGTGTTTCTTTGGCAGTGTATACTTGACTGGGTTTATTTAAACTCTTTGCTTCCGCTTCACTCATAATTAAATAGCAACAAAGGGAAACAAAGGGTTTGAATCTGCAAGTTCTTGCACTACACATATTCACCTGTGTGCTAACACTTCATAAATCATTACCCCATGAGGATGGCAGTACTCTGAACCCATTTGGAGCAGACATAAATTATTTTCAAAGTTAAAGGCAGCAAAGAAGCAGGTCATATGAAGCTTATATCATTTTTCTGATTTAATTGATGTTTTTAAAGTTCAAACCCCGTATAGCCGAGGAAAAACTCCAGTAATGATTTGCACATCTTTGTATTGATTGTGTATAAACCTGTTTGTGAAGCGTAGTTATTGCCATGGAGATCACAGGGCAGCCTGATCTTCTGCCGTGGCTTTTGCTGAGAGCGGTGAGAAGGAGGTCTGAGGTACTGCAAGGAAGAGCAGCCTTTCCTGGGCCTTTCCTTGCTGGAATGGAGAAGGGCAGAGCAAAGCCTTGCTGCTTGGTGCTGATTACATCTGAGTAAGGGGAAGCTTGGCTCCACTGGTCCCTCTGCAGCGCCTGGCGAGGCAGCTTTGCTCTCAAACGCCTGCTGGTGCATCCTCTGCTCCGTGTCTGGAAGCAGTGGCTGCATCACAGCCCCAGGCACCACCAGAGGCACTTCCAGCTTGGTTCCCTGCTTTACACCATCTCCAGCCCATTTGGAACTGCAGGGCTTCAGTGCCAACAAACTCAGGAGCAGCACATTGGTGGTTTGTGTCTCCTTCGAGCGTAGGGATACAAAGGCCCAGCTGTACCAAATCTGAAAATGCAGCAAGTGTAAATGATCCCAAATGTTTTTAGTAGTGGTTGGATTGGGTTTTTGGGCTCTGGTTTGGTTTTTTTTTTTTGGGTTTTTTTGGGTTTTTTTGGTTTATTTGTTTTGATTTTTTGTTTGCAGATTTTTTTTTGCTTGGGTTTTTGGCTTGCTTTTGGTTTGTGTTTTCTTTTTTTTTTTTTTTTTAGAATTTTAATAAAAATGGCTTCAGCTCTAGTGGAAACATTCACCAATCATGCATCCAGTGATTCACCATGCAATCAGTCTTGCAGCCTTCTGAGGCTTCTTGGTCTAATAAAACACCATTAATACAGTGCTTTTTAGTTCTTAGAGTTTCAAGGAAAGAAAGAGTATTGGTCAATTGTATAACAGATTATAAATCTCTGTTGTATGCTTAATTACTTTCTAGATTATGCACTGAATCTTCAGGTTTGCATTGTCTTGCCTTTGGTGCTGTAAGTTTAAATATTATGTCACAGCATTCCCATATGTGTCTCTCCTCACTTACAGAAGTATTTAGTAACCTTTGAATGCTCAGTTGTCTACTGATTGTCCCTTAAAAGCAGTTTTATGTAATAAGCTGTGGATTATTTTAAATCATCAGCTCTAGTCAAGTTTTACAGCAGTGATGTGGAATTTGATTTTTAATAATTCAATTGACCTTTTTCTTTGATGGTAGCTTGCTTTATTTTTCCCTTCTCTGTAGTAATTTTAGTCTCTCATTGGTTAGAAGTTTCCAATACGTAAATCTTCACTAGATATTCTCAAAAACCGGAAGTTTTTTCCTACCCAGGAGGCTGCACTACTTTGGTTTTCATCTTTTAAAGCAATTTTGCCTTTATATATATTTTAATTTCCTGCTGTTTGCTGTTCATGGAAGTCTTCTTTAATTACCCTTTTCTTGGTATTTGAATGGAAATTAAGATGGAATTATAGAATTATTTTGTGCTTTTTTTTTATTAGTTAAAAAAGTCTAGATGTGTTCATAGAGTTAAGTTTAATAAAATTCAACAAATTTATGCCAAAACTGATTTGTTTTGCAGGAGTTTTGTAGCAGAGTTAAAATGCTGAGCTACTCAGATCAGAGCTGTAGAACTGGTAGATCTCATCTGCTGAACCCCTCTTTTTTAATTGTATTATTAGAAACGATAAAATAAGTTGGGTTTTGTTCATTTTTCCCCCCTTGGATAAGCTAAGTAGTGATTGAATCAATGGAACCTTCCTTAGCTTCAGGAGGGACAGTGTTTTTAATCAAAACTTTCAAACTTGGAAGTGTTTGAAAATTCCCAGTTCTCACTACTGGTGAATTTAGGTGGTTTTGAATGACAGGACATGATTGTAAAAATCCATCAGGTTTCTGGTGCCATGTGGATACATTTAGGCATAAAAAAGTGTCTAAAAAAACCCAAGAATTCTCCATACACTCAGAAATCAGAAGTTTCTCTTCATGCTTAGAAACAAAAAGAAGCCTAGATGGTAGTGGTTGTGAAAAGTAACTGGTTTATATTATTCTCACCGTTTTGGGGAACTTGTTTTTTGTTTGTTTTTATGCATGCTTCATGTTGGCAGAACTGTGCTGCACCAAGACCCTGGAAGGAGGTGCTTGGAATATGTGAGGGGGTTTGGCAGCAGAGGAACGTTTCTGTACTGACCAAAAGACAGGGCGAAGAAGGAAAGAGGATCTGTTCTAATAGAGGAACAGATCATCTAACACAAGTTTGGTCCCTGTCCCCTGCTTTCCACTTTTCTGACCCGCCTCCTGTTAACAAAACTGGTACAAGTAGAACAGCTCCAGAGGTGTTATGACTCTTTATAAAATGCAGTGGAGTTTTTGTAATAGAAAAGCAGAGTTATGGATGCTGAAAAAGCTTCAGCAGAGTATTTCTTCAGCTCTCTGCAGCATTTTTGTGAGAGTTCTGTCTTTCTCATGCAAGTAACTCAAAACAATGTTACAGATCTGTAAACTTCTTGCAGCTGCAGGTTGTTTTGCAGAACTGTTATGGTTCTAACTAGAAAAACATTCAGAGATGGGTGTCCTAGAACTTGACCAATCCCCTTAAGGGGTGCATGGCAAAAAAACCAATTACCTTACGCCATTTAATACACTTTTGCGAACCAACATATAAAAGCCGTCTGAGAGATCATTAAAGCGCTTCCATTTATCCCTGAGCCTGGACTTTGTGTCATTTCTCTACTCATCTGTGAGGAGAACAGCGACACAGACTCAGTATGGATAGATGGAATATGGTTGTTCACTTTACAGTAGATTATGTATTTTCTCCTTTTAAGAGCTACATGGAGTTTAGAAACACAGTGTGTTTATGTATGTTCTAACTCTACTGTGGGGAATGTTGTTTATAGCAAGTGCATTTTAGAAAGACTCAGCTTATGTTTGCAAAACAGATGTTCTTGCCTGATATTTCTGTACTAGAAGATGGTGTTGCTTGAATAGGCTAAGGGTTGCAAATTCTTATAACTGGCTAATCATGAGCTTCTAATTTGCTTCTCTTACCTTTTGACATTATTACTGTAAGTTTTTTGAGGAAGGGTCTGGTTTGTTTAAGGCTCAATAGTTAAGAGATTTTGTTGCTTCAGAAGGCAGGTTTTCAATACATGCAAGAATCATGATGATGTGTTTGTAAACATATTTATCCAGTTCTTTTATCAACAAGCAATTTTCAGTGCCACAGCCAAGCCTCTGGACAGTCATTTTAAAAATAGCTACGTTGCTCGTCTCATTCCCTACAATTAACATCTCTCTTTCCCAAGATTGCACAAGGCAGGAGTTACATAACTTAGAAGTTTTAACTTAACAACTATCTAAACAAATAAAACATACAAAACGTTGCAGAGCATGTGGTTTTAGCAAAAGTTTACAGAAGCTTATGTGATGTAGTATCTGTAAGAAACTGGGACAGAAGTGACTCAGGGATCTCAGTTTGATGTTCCAATGTGTATCAGATTTGCATTTTTAGGATAAGGATGCGTGCCTCTAATACAAAAAGTACATTATTTCCTTTCCCTGCTCTCAGTCAGCCACCTGGTTTCTTTCAATGTGTCTTGCTTGTGGTCCTACTAAAGGAGGAATAGCAACGTTTGCCATTTCTTTGCTCATGGATTAAACCAGTCCTGTAAGCTGGCCAAGTTCTTACATTTATGGTGCTCACAGTTTTCAAGTGTAAATGCTTCATAGATAAAAGTCTCTTTGTAAATACAAAACCAAATACACACTTGTATTGCTCTCTGTGGATTCATGGGTTAATGCATGTGCTTTGCAACAGAAACAGTAGGCAGCCCTTTTTAGAATATCATCCCAGTCCTGGTCTGCTTCATTGTGTTTGTAAAGCTTAGAAAACATCTTTTCTCCTGAATTGGTGTGAGGTGACCAGTGTGTCCTGTTTGCCAGTCAGCTTTATTGTCAAATTCTTCTCCCTTGATCATCATAACAGTTATCCTTATCTTCACATATTTGTTTGTTTCCTGAGCAATAGATTTTCTTGTAATCTGTATAAAGATGCTTTTTTTTTCCCCTTCACTGCAATTTTTGCTACCTGTTGAGTTCATGTTGCTGAGTTGCTTTTCTATGTTTCTTGGCTTAACCTACTCCGCGGATAAAATCCCAAATGAAACCATGCATTATGAATACACTGTAGGAATAAGCTGGATTTTGAAAAGCAACCCTTTCTAGGTGCTTTAATGTGTCTTAAAATGAACCACAGCTAAGCAAGTTACTTAAAACATTATCTTCACAAGGCCAGATACTTTTTTTGTTGTTTTTTTTTCTACTACAATGGGGCCACTCAGCCATAAAGTGTTTGATTATGCAAAATAGATAATGTCATATTGTCGGTGCCATAAATAGAAAAGAGAGGAAAAGCAGTGATGTCTGTGACTTTTGCTATTCCACATACAGAAAACTGGGGGTTTGATTCAGCAGAGAGATGTGTCCTTTCAGAGACAGCACAGAACCAGTGCCCTTACACTATTTCGTGTTTCCAATGGCAAAGGCACTGTGGCATGGACGGCATGGAGCAACTGCAAATCACAGTTTATTGTGTTTTCTTGGGGTGGAAGGGAGGGTGAATGGTAGGGATGGAAGGAGGCACTTCAAAATTCCATATGAAACCACATACCAGGCAGAATTCTCCAGACTGAAGTCTGTTTATGTTCCGTGACTCACGGAAGGAATCATGACTGGCTTGATTTCATCCCTCCTCAGGGCCGTACAGAAAGGTTCTCTCAGGCAGTGTCCTAAACCCCGGCGATGGTCTGTGAAGAGGAGGACGAAGAAGGGCATAAATTGTTTTTTATTGTCTACCAGTTGGTCAATTCTGTCCCAGAGTAGAGGAAGCAGCAGTTGCATAAAAACTGAGCTTGGAGTACCTCTGAAAGACAGACTAAGGACAGCAGCCAGTAGATCATTATAGAGGCTGCAAATAAAATATTCATGTCCTGGATCAGATTCATGTTGAGGAAACTGTTAGACAGAATACTGAAGGAAAATGTCTTTGAAAAAGCCACTTTTACCATTACTGTACTTTTTTAATAGATAGAGATTATCTCTTTTTTCCTAGTATTTTTTGCCTCTCATCCCTTTGATGTTTCAAATTTTTGTGTATGTAAAAATTTGTGTGCCCTTAAGCTAAACTGCAACGACTATTGTTGGAGGTGAATCCTTGATCCCATAGATTTTAGGCAAATTTTGAATTCTAAATTCCTTTTGCTTAGCCTGGCCTGTCAAGGGTCACACCAGAAACATGTGACTTGCTATTTGAGTCCACACCTCTGTTCCAGGTGAACTATGAATTTGTTTTTATTAAGCCAAAGGAAATTAATTCTCAGTAGGATTTCTCTTTCCAACAATTTGAAAAGTTTAGTCTCAGAAAGCCTCTTAGAAATGATCTATCATATTCTAGAAAGTGAAGTTTCGAAGTCATTTTATAATAAATATAAGGTAGAGATTTTCTTTCCCTGTTTTCTTTCCCTCTGCTTAGAGCAATAAAAAAAGGAGTGTGGCTACAGCCCTGAATGAATACCCAGATGGTAACAGGGAAATCTGAGTCCCAAAACAAAGTTATCCTTTGTTATGGATCTTTCCCAACCTCCTGGTTGAGCTCGCTCGTACTTCACATTCTTCTACTCAGCAGTGTACACCGGGTGAAGTTCACTTTGTCATACACTTGTTGCATGAGTCTCTCCCTTCTTTTTGAAGGGAAATTGAGAAGACTTTTGAACAAAGCTACATCCATGCATTGCAAACCTAGCTGAAGGTACAGTTTGTGCTGTCTTTTTTTAAAATTAGGTTACAGTTTACAGTGAAAGCATCTTGCTTGATTTCAAGTGCAGAAAGTTTAGGTGAGCAAGTTCCTTTCAAACTATGTAGAGGAGTGAGCTGATGCGGGGCAGATACCATTTATTTAGAGGTGTTACAGCACTGTCTCCTTGTGAAAGCATTATTTTAGGCAGTAGCTTTAAAGTTTTAGCAGTAGGTGTTGACTGCATTTCTTGCATTTTTAAAAAAGGCTGCCAGCCAGCAAATGAGGTGACAGAGAAACGGCAGCTGCTCAAGGCCTCGTGCTGTTTCAGCAGTCCAGGCCACTGGGACTGATTTTCTAGGACAATTTTCTGAGGGACACCCCAGGACATTTTGTCTGTAACAATTTCTCTTCTTATGAATTTCGTGCTTTAGAAAGTGAGAAAATGATAGGTTTTCTTCCCCCATCCCACAGTAAATGTCATGAACAAACCTCCCCAGCTGAGAGGTGTCTTGGGTACAACACAGTCACTGGCATTCCTGGCAGTGACTCTTGCCTTTATGCAGACTGTGGGTAGAGCTGTGGCAGAGTGGGCAGTGAGGACCATCAGCAGAGAAACATGAAACTGGAATTATGCAAAGCAAAAAAACCTTGGTTCTGTTAGATTAGGGAAAGTTCTATCCCTGTGGGTGTTTCAGTTCTGTCATCAGTTAAGAGCGGAGTGCAAAGCACAGGCAGACACAGTGTATGATACAGACCAGCCCTGTGGAAGAAGGTGATGGATCAGGGCACTCATTCTGCCCTCACTCAAATGCAATTGTCTGTATTTCTTTCTTACAGGGTGAACAATCAGAACACAGTGGGGCAAAATATGCAGCTGGCCCCGTGCATGCATACTCAGAAAAGGGCTTGGCCCAAGGAGCAAGCTTGCTTCTTATTGTCTATAAAACACATGAATTTTGTCTTTCTAAAAACCTTTGTGACTTAAGCTGTCAGATTTTTTTTTAAAATTGTGCTTCCTGACAGACAGAGGTGGAGTAAAAATGAGGGAAAATTTTTTTCTGGGAGTGTAATTCATTTGCTTTTTTTGTCTTGCCATCTTTCCATACTTTCGACTGGAACATTTTGGGCTCCAAAGGATAAGGGAAATGGTTCAACTTGAGTTATAATTGGAATGAAAGGCAGAATAAATACTTAAAGGTGTCAGTTTATTATTTTATTGCTTTAGAGTTGGAGTATACAGAAAGAGAAAGTGACCAGTCGAGTTCATGAAAGACAAATCCAGGGAGGACAACACAACCTGTGCCTCAAGAACTTTCTGAAAACTGTATTGCTAAAGGATAAGAGAATTTGAATGAAAAATCACTACACACTTGCCTTTCCTGATAATCCACTTCTGGCCACTGTCAGAGAGAGAATACAGGTTATATGGAGCTTTGTTTTTACCCAGCACAGCTGGTCTTATGTTCTTATTTCATTTAATTTCATTCATCCCATATGCTACCAGTAAGATTGTGGACTTTTTTCAGAATAGATCTCTGAAGAGCTCCTTACAGGAAGATTTCCTTGTTTAAGACTTATTATCATATACAGATAGTTCTTTATTCATTTCCAGGCCTTCAAGAATGTTAGCAACTTAATAGGAATTTTAATCAGAGTAGCATATTGATGACTTTTTTAAACTCCTGAATAATTTACATTTTTCTTAATAACGAACAGTACTAGTTAATTACATTGAGAAATCAGATCATGGTATATAAAGGAGCTCATCTACTGGTTAATTCCCTGATCTGTGGTTACAGTTGGGATTATAAAAATTTGAGAGACCGGTGTGGTGCATTCTGTGATGGGTGAGCAAAGCCTGAACTCCATCTTGCACAGCACTGTCACGGTATTTGCAAACACAGCACTGTGTGATTTGCCATATCTTCACATTTCTTCTCTTACAGCAGTTGCACCAGTAAGAAAACATTGAAACATCATCATACAAATTTAGTGCTTTATATGAATTTGTCTCGTCATTTTTATTAACCTCCTTCCCCTAAAGTAAGGTGTTCTTACTGAAACAGTGCAGTGTCTTCTTGTGTAACCCGACTGAATTTGATCAGAACTCTTCCTCCCAAATGTCGTCTGTCTTTAGGAAAAAAACCAGATAGATATAGATATAGATAGAAAAGGGTTTTTTAAGATATTGTAAGTGCATTTTATGGATGGCTTTCAAGGCATAGAGGATTGTTTGCTAAATTTCCAGATGGTACCAAGCTGGGAGGGGATCCATGCACTTTGTTGGGCAGAATTGCAATTCAAAGCATTTCAACAATTGAAAAATTGGTCTAATATGAAAAGCTATAGTTGATTAAGGAGAGTTCAAAGTGCTACTCTTAAGGAAGGAAATTTATGTATAAAAGTTAGAGACTGACCTATTAGGTAGCAATATCTTGGTCACAAGCCTTTTGATTTACAAGTGCCCCTTTGCAAATCATAAACTGAACATGAATCAGTGTTGTTTTTCTATTGTGGAAGCAGGCAGGCCGGCCTCATTCTGGGATGTGAAAGCTATGAGTGTATTCAGAAATAGGAAATAATCCTTCTGTTCCACTCAGGGTGAATAAAGCCTTTGTTGGAGTCTTTTTGCTGTTTTTTGACATAAACTTCAAGAAATGTAAGGACAAATTGGGAGAACTGAGTGATGCAGAGAGGGAAGGATCCAAAGTGTAGCAAATATAACTTGTGAAAAAGAAATAGAAGGCTATTGTTGGTATTAAGAATAGAGAAGACAGGACTTGAAACATGGTAGGTCTTCAAATGATTTAAAGAAAACTGAAGAAAAATGCAAGAAGCTCCCCCAACCTCCAAGGACAGTTGGGCTTCTGTTGCAGAAGGTGAGATTTATATAAAGCCTTAATAAAACCATCCCAAAGTAAGGACAGTGGGAGATATTCTCTCACATAAGTTTCATAGCATACAATGAAATCTCCATCACTAGGATTTTGTGAACAGGATGTACAACCAACTGCCAAATATAGGTTAGATAATTTTAATCCTTTGTTGTGGTAGGAGTCTGAGAGTAGAGGACTGCTTGAAGTCTCTTCCAACTATTTTTTTCTATTATATTCCACAAGTATCACCCATATATTAAAAAACCAATCAGGACTAAGCTTTTTTTTTCTCTCAAAAGTTATAGATTTCTTTTTTATAAACTGCTTTGCAATAATAAAAATACATGGGTTCTACTATCAAATTTGACATACAGTTTGCAAAAGTACATGTACCTTGCTGAAGAACAATTCAATTTAGACTTCTACCGTAAACATACTTTTGTAAATTTTCCCCTTAGTGATATATATATATTAAAAAGTATGCAAATTAAGTAAGTTTAAACATTATTCATAGAAGATTTTCCCAAGGGAAAGCACACTATTAGGTGCTCCCATGCTATGAGTACTATCCTCGAGCTGAGAAGAGGAGCAGTAAACAGGTTGAAATGTTTTATAATGAAGAGTGGAAGAAATACCTTAGCATCTGAACTGATTTAAACACTCCTGAAAGTAGCAATTCTGATGCTTTAAAAATACGCTCCTCTATAAATCTGCAGCTCCTATTAGGACAGCAAATTCTTGAGCATCTGTGCTAGCTGCAGGATTTACATCTTCCCATATAAGCTGGGAGGAGGGCTAAAAACAGCGCCCAAGGGCTGAAATTCAGTGCAAGTGTCGACTTCAACAATGCTGCCACACGTACTTAACAAGAACTCGGGGCAGCATTAAAGCCCCAGTTACAATTGTTAACATTCACGGCATGGCAGATCAGTTTGTCTGACATTCCTCCAAATTATATGCACTGGGCACCAGTACAAGATGCTACAGTCCTGCTTTTCCACTGCAAACCATTTAAAAGTTTGATGAAAGCAGAAGAAAGGCCAAATGAATGGTATTACCAAATATTCTATCCATCCCCTCCAGCTGTTTACTAGGGTCCAAAGGAAGCTCTCCAGCTGGAAAATATGCCCTCCAAATTACCAAATATGAGGTTTTCTGTTCAATCATTGTTTTAATGTTTATCGCAAAGTCCGTGGAAAAACATGGTCTCTCTTTTTGATGGCCTGCTGGGTTTTTTTGTGAGTTTTTGACATAAAATTTGGAATATATTTTGAGACTAGCCTGCATGTGTGTCCGTATGCATATACAGAGGGATAAGAGCCTATTGGGCACAATGATTGCTACAGAGCATTTACCTGAATCTTCAGTAGTTGCAGCATTTTGTTCACTGAGCTGTTTCCAGTTGGCAGAGGTTATTCTTGAGGGAAAGATCTGAGCACCAACAAAATGTTTCTGGTTAGATAATAAAACCTTGGTGGAGTTGATCAGCTGGCATTCTTCCAAACCAGAACCTGACATGCACCTGCTTCATTTATTTGTTTTATGCAGCTTCTCATTTAACAAACTGTAAATGAGAAAGGGAAAGCAATCAGGTTCTACTGAGCAAATTGCTAATGTTTTCTTTCTATAGTTCAAGAAACTGCACACTGTAATGTCAGGCTGCAGTTACAATACAGGGATTCTCTCCAGAGGATTGGAAAATATTAGAAATATACCAGTTATTTTCAACAAAAATTCTCTAAACCAGAAGTCTGCAGGCACTGATGCTTTTGGTGACTAGAATTGCTCCAGGGATAGATGACTTAAAATACAGCAGAGCTGAGATATTAAAGACAAACAACCTTACTACAACTTCAGTTTGATCTTTCATGTTTTTCACATGGATAGATATTAAAAACCCAAACACAAAAATATATAGAGAATATAGGCTTAAATATGTTGTTTAGACCAGTTTAAGAGACATATCCTCTTTAGCTGACATTTCTCCTGAAATCTTTTGTCAGTTAATCCTGTTCTGCCTGCAGACAATTCAGAAGTCCTTCAAGTCGTTCTATATTTGAACCCATTATTGTGCGTGTTCCTGTTTGGAGTCACTTGAATCAACAGAATGTCACTAAATAAAAAATACACATACTCAGGGAAACAATCTAAGATACATAATTAAAGAAAATCAAGCAACAGAATTTTGTAGGATGGCTAATGAATTAATTTCTACTCTTTGACTTTACTTGTACTTCTGAAATGAATCTGTGTAGCAAAGGCAATGGAAATCATGGTTGAATTCCAGTTCACTTACTAATGGGGGTTTTAGATAGCAACTTTTATGTATGTAGGCAGATAGGTGTAATATATGTAAAAGTACTTACCTGCCTATCATGTCCCTAATTATTATGATAATCTGGTTATACTGCTGAAGATATAATTTCCTTATCTTTGTGGTTTTACAAGTTTGATTTAATTATCTCTGAAAAAGTTTTCTGTCCTCTTTCAAATTCCAGTTGATTTTCCTTTCTAATTAACCTTTGCTCCCTGCTTCATAGACATACTTTTTAATTGTTTAATTGCTTGTAAAGCAGGGACATTTTTGACTTAGCATTCAACCATGTCCCAAAGTACATTGTTGAGCTTTGAGCTTAGGGTGGGAATTCAAAAGTGCTTTTGTGTGCAGCACTATTTGAACTGCAGCTGCCTGCCTGCTGACAGGTAGAGAAGTCACTGTCAACAAGATTTAAAGTTGCTGTCATGTTTACACAGCCGCCTAGAAAAGGTTGAGAGAGTATTCTGATTTTGTTGAAATTAAGTACCAACAGTTACTGGGCCATAGCAGTGTGCCTTGGTTATGATTAATGTTTGACATCTGCATCTTTTTGAGATATTTTAGCCACTTTTCTTGTCAGATGAAAAGTGCACTGCGCTATGTTTCCAGTCATGGGGGAAGGTTCAGTGTGCTGAGGTTTCTAGTGCTTAAACTGCGCTATTCGAGTCATGTAAGTTCTTATTCTGAACCCTTGTAAGGATTTTCAATATATCTGAACAGTTGGGAATTCTGTATTTCAGTGTTAAAAATCCCACTAGGCTAAACAAAGTTTTAAGCTATTGAATACTGTCCCTTGGTGCTCTCTGTTTTCTACTTGGATCTCCTGGTAACTGGTGATGAGTAGTACCACTATGGAATTGTTTCCCTTTACATATGAAAATTGCTACCAAAAATGAGAAATGGTTCAGAGACACAAAGGTTTTGTCATGGATATTTTCAATTCAGACAGACATTGAGGTATAAAGAACAAAGATTGAAACAGTTAAATACAATTTTTGGCAGAGTTTGCATATGTTTTATTAAAAGTTCAAGGTAGCCCAACAATGCTCTTCTGCACTCCACAGCCTGGTGTAGACACAGATATTGCTAAAGAAACCAGCTTACACAATGCTTCTTTATTTCTGTCTCAAAGAAACAAACATTGCAGTAATATTTTTGAGTGGATGTTGTCCTTGTGGTAATTAGTTGGAGAAAAAATTAGGTGTGTGCATGCAATTGGATCACAGAATGGTTTGGGTTGGAAAGGACCTTAAAATGGTCTGGTTGCAATCCCCATGCCAGGGACAGGGACACCTTCCACCAGACCAGGCTGATCAGAGCCTCATCCAACCTGGCCTTGAACACTGCCAGGGATGGGATATCTGCAGCCTCTCCAGGCAATCTAAGAGGGTTTTTATCATGCATTGAGATGGCTCTAAATCAAAATGCATATACCTCAATCCCTCTGATATCTGGACTAGCTTGAAACCCAGGTCCAAATTTTGGAATTACTGAGATTTTGATCCTGGATGTGTACTAATTCGAAATATATGTTTTGATCTGTATTTTATATAGATAAATATATAGAATTTGGATATAATATGAACTTGCCTCTCTGGCAGGGCTGTCCTGTCACTTCCATGTGAGTTTTCTCCTATGGGAAAAACCCAGAAAAAAATTGGTAGTAAACCAGAACATGCTCTCTGTATACATTCCATTGTTCTCATTTTAATAAAGCATCTTAATATGAGCAGTTTTCTTCTGGATTTCTGAAGAAATCTCATAAATATTCTATTTTAGTCACATAGTAAATTTGAAACCTACCTCTGTGTCTTACTAGGGGTCATAAACCATTACCAGGTTAATCACCTGCAGTGACATCACTGCCAATGACCAATACTTTCAGGTTTTATATCTGGAGTTGATGACCTTGCAGTGAAGGCCAACTCAGGAGATGCATTCTGAAAGGCTGAAAATTTGTCTCCTTTACTGTTTTTGTGATTTGGTGCTGCTGTGTCTACTTTGCGTTAATATAGATTTATATTTCACTTCTCTGTACGTGATACAATGCTGATGCTGGCCTTCATTCTAAGTCATAAAGCAATCTCTTTTAAATTATTAGAAAAATATAAATTATTTATAATGATTATTTTTACAATGAAGTAATTATAACCCATCCCTCATTTATGTGTCAATGAAAACCATACACATTAGTTACAGTAGGATTAATACTACATTGTTTACGTTTGGTTTTTTCCTGCACTATGATTTCTGTATGTGTGATACTGAGGGAGATGTGACCTGTAGCTGTGTGTTTTGCATATTAATTTTATGCAAAGCATGAAAAATTAAATTAATAATATGTTTCAGCATTATTGTTCGTAACCTTGTGACAAAGACAAAAAAGTCTCAGCGTGCAAAAGAGTTAGAAAGGCCAGAGGATGCACAAACAGGTAAAATGTGGCAACTGATAAAATAGTTGGGAAGCAGCCATGAGTCTTGTGATACAGACATCAGGGAGAAATGTTAAGCACTTCGTCATTCCTGCCCTCCAGTGTCTGATGTTTCTGATTTCTTCTTTATTGATTTCAACTAAAGAAAATACAGAGGAGTATAGAGGTGACCCATTTTGTTGACAGATACACGTGTTAGTCTTGTACTCCCAGCGAATAGTTTAGACATCAGGAATAATGGCTTATAGGTAAGAGATAAACACAATTTCCTGTGATTTCTAAACCTAGTGAATCAGCAGACGCAGTCTGCTTTCAGAGTCTCAGTTGTTTATCTTTTATTCAACAGATTGAAGATTTAACAGGACACTGGAAATTAAAAACAAAACAAAACAATAAACCTCCTAAAAAACCCAACTGACTGACTAACCAAAACCCCACCATGAACAAATTGCTGCAATTATTGAACTTTCATTGCTCCTGAAATGCATTATTCACTCTTAACAAAAACAGTGACAGACTACCCCTCTTCAACCTTGTGTGTTTATAAGCCTGGTCATTTCATAAGTTTCAAGTAACTGATGTCCTGCAGTACATGTGATTATTTTATAAAAATGAAAATTGGGCATAAATTGTTGCTATTTAGGTATGAATTTCAGTCAAGGGCACTGGTAAAGGATTTTCCAGTCACATTCTATATACAGTCAGTATCACATCTTTCCACACTGTGGTCATAAAATGTCAATGGCAGTTGTTTGGAGGCTGTGTGCAATATTGACCATCAGGGAAACAATTCTTACATTTGTCTCACATGATAAAAAAAACATGCCAAGGCAATGAAGTAAAAATACAGCAACTGAAACAGTGACAAACTGTTGCACAGTGATACTATTATCATTCATTTTGATGCATAAACCAGTCATGTCCCACTTACACATGGCTTCCTTTGTTTATTTAGAAAAATGCTCTTTTCAGTTTAAGTTATAGCTTTAGAAACACGTGAAACCCTTTTCCTTTACGCTCAGCTAGTCAGTTTTCCAAACTATTGACTAGGGAAGTATGAATTGTGGAGCTAAAAAGAATATCCGTCTTTTTTCCGAAGAAACAATCCTGTGCTCCCCTCCCTGGGAGAGAGCGTGTCCTAGATGCTCAATGTATTTCAGTGTGACATAGTTCCAGGGCACAAAGATGCCCTATTGTATTTTATTGCACATTAGAAGAGATTGTGAATGGGAGATCCACGTGTTTACAGCAGGGATTTATGCAGCAGTGTTGGGGTTAGAATGTCTTTGAAAGGGAGATTGCGCCTGGTCCGAAATGAGCTGAGCACCTCCTGCACATCGCTCCAGAGCCTGAGCAGCTCCCGTTCTGGTCCTTGGAGATCAGATGCTGTGGGTACAGGAACACGTGCAGGAGTTGTGGAAAGTGGAGCTGCTGGCATTTTTAAAAAAAGCTGTCGATAAGGTGCAGTTCCTAAATAACATGAATGAACTGTTTTTTCATATCTCTACTTACCTTCCAGTGCATGTCCCACTCTTGTGCTTCTGGGTGGCTTTACTTGCTGTCTGCAGTGTCTACTAGAGGATATTTTGTGCAGCTATGAAACTTAGCGTCCTGCCTTCCACAACCTTCACTCCCTTAGCAGAATACTTACAAAAACACTTGGTGTAATTTTTCCCTGGCGCAGATTGTTTATAACACACAAAATATTTTTTACTGATTTAGCATTATTAATTGTTTTCATGTAAATGTCTCTTGCCCTTTGATTTTCCCATGTCAAAGTAAACCATAAATTGGAAATTGATTCATTATCTGCAAGACTCTGTATATTCTAATCCTTATTAATTTCTATTACTTATTGTTATTGAGACTGGAATGAAAAATTATTACACGCAGAGATCTAAATCTAGAACTGTAATTATCTATCTAGTAATTAAAGGAGAAAAGATCATTAGAAACTTTTGTCATTTTTTCTATGGTTACAAGTACAGCATTAGACTGGGTATTCTAATTCAACATTACAAAATTAAAAAAAGAAAAGGGAAAGAAAAAAGTAATACTAAAAAGTCAAAAAGATTGGAAATGTGAGTTAACAAAATAAGCTTAATGGAGACCCTATGATTCTTTGACTGACATTCTTGTGAGATAAAGATTTTTAGCTATACAGATATGTTGTTGAATGATTTTTTTTTAAACTGACTAAAAATTTTTCATGTTATTGTTTTCAAAATGAAAACAAGAAAAGCTCAAAGTTGTTACATCTATATAAATCTGGTAATAATCCTTATTTTACGTGGATGAGTTATTTAATTGCAATACATTCTAAAAAAAAGGCTGCAAGCCCACATTAAAGTAGTGAATAAAGACGTAGGTTAAAATAATGTCTATTTCTATAAGTCTTTAAATAACACGGCAGGAAGCCAAACACCTTCTGTTGCTCTTGAGCTGAAGTATGTGGGTGCAGGGTAATGACAGAATATTTTTAAATAAGACATTAGTCTTTAGTTAACCTTAGTGAACCAGTTAATGAGTGAACACATGTTAAGAAACCAATTAAAATCACAGGAAAATCTACATTGAACTAAAGGAAAAAAACTTACAGGACCTGTAAAAAATGGTTTCTTTAAGTTTTCTAAGCAGGGATAAAAGGTCCTTTCTCAGTCCCACATATGCTCAGGAATAGATTATGTTTTGTCCTTAGCGTCTCAATTTCTGGTGACAAACTCCCATTTATAAACCTAACCATGGTGTAGTTCCTAAGGTAATAACCCCAGGAAAATAATTTGAAGAAATATTAATTATTTGTGGACTGTGGATAATCTAAAAACCCTGACAATTTACAACAAGAATGGTGTTCCAGAACCTTTATATGACACTCCTACCACCAAACCTGAGTGGGGTTTATTTTTCCCAGTGTATGACTCTTTCTCTTGAACCAAAACACCTTTCATGAGAGATTTCAATTGCTGTTGGTTTCCGTCTTTAGAAAGAAACCAGAGATGCCTCTACCCTCAATGTGGTCTTGAAACTGTGCACAGCAAAGCTGGATTAAATGATTAACAATTATACCAGCATTACATGCGTATAATGCCATTTGTATAATCATAATTACAATTATTAATTATTATTATTATTACTTCTGTTATTTAGTTCAATTAGATCTGAGAGCACAAACATAAACACGTGACCCATTTGACTCATTAAAGTGTGATAGAATATTCACAGTAAGTAGCTATACTTGCAGTGGAACAGCAATGAGAAGTGATTTGCAGTTAAATCTCCATATGAGAACCCAGTTAGGGACCAGGTGTTCCTTAAAACCAGTAGCTCCCCAGGAAAGGGATTTAAACTGAGAGAAGAGCAAGAGTGAGCTTTTGTTTTTAACTGGGCTTTCAAATAACATGTCTTCACTTTAGAAATCATAAGGTGAATGATGAAACTCTAAATTAGTTCAGTAAAGCTGAGATTTAGTTTTTTGTTCTTAATCTCTTGTGTGTCCCTTGCCTGAGCTATTTTTCATTTTTCTGGGTTTGGTTTTGTTTTCTCCCATGCATTAATTGACGCTATGATTTTGTGACTCTATGATTGACTACTGATTTTGTATTTTATCTTTTCTCACAGGTACCTTTTCCCTCTCAATCTTTTTCTCTTATACAGGGTAGCTGCTCTGAAAATATTCCTTTAGACTTCCAATATAAGCCCACGAGGTCCACGTGTAGGGTTTGATACCTGGGTTGGTTATAAGAAACTAAAAACTGTAGGAATGAAAACTATGAAAGAACATCTATCATGGAGTAATTCATCATTCATGGAGTATTCACCAGTTTCTCATAGAGTGAAATCTAGTAAGTTTTGAAGAGTTAAGGGCAGAACTCTACTGAAAACTTTGCTTCTCCTGTTGACTGCAGATCAATTGTTTTGCCCCAAATCAGGTGAATAATGTTAAATATTTTACAACATCAATAACATGAAGAAACAGTAGATAACTTTTTTCTTTAAGCACATTTTTCTCTAGTGGCCCTTCTTTTTCAAGCTCTTTCGTATGCAGTACACGAAGCACTTTTTGTACCCTTGTTCAGAGGACATGAACACTCACCCTGCTAAGTGGTGGTCACGACTTAAAACCCACTAACAAATCTTCATGGAAAGGATCACACATGACTGTGGAAAGGAGGTCCTGTGCTGCTGCAGATTTGCTCTTCTATTCGTGTTCTTTGAGAAAATATGTTGACAATGTTGGCATGAACCGAATTCCATGGCTCCACATTTCAGCCCCTTCTAGTCCTGGAGTTAAGTTTGGTCAGAGATTGTGCTTCATAAATGACAAATTGATGGAAGTCACAAAAATAAGGACTATAGGAGTGCTTTCAGGAACTCCACGTGGGCCAGTCCAGTTACATGCTATGCTTTAAGCAGCTCTGCAAATAAACTAGAATTGAAAGCCTTTAGAGAATAAAGTTGATTACTTTCTTGTGATCATTTGCATTAAAGTATTAGTTTCTAAATACCTCTGATGAAGGTGTTTCTCATAGTTGGTGCATGCAAATCATAACATCCCACTTACCCAGCAGGGTCACAGGGGTAATATCCTTTCCTCAGCTGGTGAAAGTTCTGCACAGTGAATACAATATTCTGACTCTTTTAATGCCTCTTTTCTTTTTGTGTTTTTTCTTTAGTGGTTATTTCTGGAATGGATATGATTGCTGTTCTTTGAGTGCTGTCGGCCTTCTGCTGGAAAATATACACATGTTCCCTCAATAAGTGATAATTAGTACTGCATCTCTGTGTCTCTGTGTTCAGATACCTTTTTTTCTGTATTTTATATACATTTGTAATTTTATCTTTGAAGTTTGATGAATGTTTCTCATTGCAGCTTGGATGCCACTGTAGATCAAAGGAACTCTTATATGAACAAGCTTTAAATTTGGCAGTGAGAGACTGCTGACAATGAATAGAAGAATGACTTCATTTTTTTTTTTTTTTTTTTTATGAGAGAGTTGTGAATAATTTAATCCAGAAGCTATCAAATTATCACTTAGGAAAATATTAAAGGGCTTTTTCCTCTATTTTTTCTTTACATGTGGTACTCCTTACCCGTCTACTAGATTTCAGCATATGTCTAGCTATCATGTCTTGAAAGTAGAACAAATTTTGGGAGTGCTCACCTTTAGCAATGATAATTTCCCCTCACAGACACTTTCAGAACTTCTATGCAGTGATTTTTTTTCTTTTTTTCTTTTTTTTTTTTTGTTCAGCTGATGTTTCTACTCATGTATCAAATTTTACTTACCCTAATTTTTTACCTCAATTTATGCAAACCCTCAGTTTGAAAAGGTAATTTGGAATTCTGCCATATACCATATACTTGCAGTCCTCAACCTCATGCCATCCTCAGCTCTGGGAAATACACACTTATTAGCTAAGTCATTAGTAACCTTAATGAAAATTCTGGACAGGAAGGTTTCTGCCACCTAAGTCTCCTTTGCTTTTGGTAACAAACAATGAAAAACTAGGTTTGAGCTATGGTTTTTCAGCCAGGTTTTGCACCTGTTTTTTTTTTCTTTTTACCTGTCCAGTGTGTTTGTCAAGTGGTGATGAGATTGTCAAGTGAGATGCTATCTCAATTTTCCTGAAATCAGGATGTTAGAGGGTTTATTTCCTATCTCTTAAACACAGAAGATCCTCTACCCTGTTGAAAAAGAACATTTGGTGCTGAAATATCTGTACAGTCTGCAGTTTACCTTCTAGATGGCTACAAGGAGGTGGATAAGTTATTGCAGAAATTTTGGGGAACTGAAGTTAACTGTCTGGCCTGTAATTTTCAGTTTCTCTCTTTCTTACTTTTTTTTTTAACACAGACACTTTGATGTCCCATCTCCCATCTTCTGACAACATTGTGAGATAACCATAAAGAACTCAGAAGTCACTTTGGCTGTTGCTTTAAGTATCCTAGATAAAACTGAGAATAATCCAATAACCTGGAAACAAGCTGCCTTTCAGACAGCTTCCTACACCATGCTTCAAATTTCATTTCAGGTAAGTTTTTAGTAAATAATGTTCAAAAAAGCCACATTTGTTCATATCGTGAAAGTCTGTGATATTTCTTAGTGAATTTAGTATTACAGCTGCATTTGTATGAACATTAAAACAACCCGTTAGAATGAAGCAATAAGAAGGAAGTCATAAAGAGTTTTCACTCAAGAACTTAAGAGAAAAAGAAACTAGTAAGTCAGCACTGCATCTTATATGGCTGAAGGGAGCTATTTAAAACAGGCAAATTTATACTCTGCCTCTAGTTTCTTTATTGATTATTGGTTTTATTTAGTATTTAAGCAGTATCCTGCTCTTTATAAAGTTTATCTGGCTGTTAATGCTTACCTCTTGACATCGACAGGACACTTCAATGGAAAATATCATTGATGCAACTGTTTCCTCAAGGTGCAAAATCTAGACAGGAGAGAAAATGATTAGTCACAGTGACAGAGTGAACATTTGGGAATCACTTTTTCTGTGCATATCATTAAAAAATCAATAAGATGAATATATGGAAGCCAAAAGTATTTACTATAGAAGAACAAGGGAAAATAGAGAAGCCATACTTTGCATTACTAAGATTTTGCTCTGTGATCAGGTCCTCTTGTGGGATGAAACTTTCAGGGGTGGTAATAAAGGTCACCTTTGCTGTGCAGTGTTTGTTCTCTTCATAGCCCTTCATGGAGAATGACAGTCAGATGGCTTAGTTCTAAAATCACAAATTTACCCTCTTAAATTTTACTCAGAAAATGAAATTACCTCATGAATTCTTTTCTGGCTTGACTTTTGCATCTCAAAACTGTGTTTATTGTACTTCGGATGATTTCGAGAATGTAATTTTCCTGTTCAGCATTGAATTATTGATAAACATAAAAAAAATATAACTCAAAATCTATTAACTCTTCATCCTTCATCTTATGGAAGACTATAATTCTGTATTTCCTCCCTGAAGGAGAGGCTACTAGATAATGGGATATACCTGTGGCTAGTGTTGTGCTTCAGTAAAACAGGCATATTGCAAAACTGGGAGTTTGAATATACCCACTTATATCTGAGTATTTCTGCGTTGTGTTATTTGTGAAGCTGTCAGTGGTAAGCAGAAACCAATAAGGAATGACTGCTTTGCAAACTTACACAGCCAGCAAACCTCCTGGAAATCACAAAAAAGCCTTGTAAAAGTGTCACAGGTTCAGACCAAATTCTGATACCATCATAAATGAAATGTAAAACTTTAAAAGTCTAGATTTCTTTTTAGTCTCTAATGAGAGCTCATCTCATTAAAAATTAACACCTTTTTATTATACCTAATTTACTTATAAATCTTATCGCCAACCATTATCAACTCTCACAGACATCTCAATCAACCTTATGATTAAATCTGTTTTATTCAAGCTATTCTTTTTCCACTGATTTTAATTCTATCTTAATGACTTTCCTTTTTTTTCGTTGAAAATTCATTCAGCTTTGGAGACTTTCTCATTTTTTCGTGTGTCACTATTTTCATACCTTGAAACTTGACTATTTTTTTAGCTTCCAGCTAAGTCTTTTTATTATAGCTATTTTGCTGAGGAAAAAAAGTCTCCTAACTGTATAAACACTTTAACATCCATGAATGTGTTTTTGTAAAAGGCTTTTTTCTTACCTCCTCCAGAGTTTAAACACTAATAATTAAAATTGTGTTTTACACTCCAGTTCCATGTTTTTGCTAAGTATATGGGGGGCTTAGATGTGACTGAGTAACCAATGAGTGGCAGCCCTGTCCTGTGACAGGGTATTAAACATGATAATCCTGACCAGGTGAAATGGCCAGAGGCAAGCAGAAGAATCAATCTATTCCCTCATGTTTTGGTGTGTCAGACAATTATTATCAGTGCATGCTAGAATGTCTCCTGTAGAATCTGAAAATGAAGTTAGTTGTCCTTATTGTCTCCTGCTCTCTGGCACATCATATCCACTAAAAACTTATAATAAACTATATTAGAAATAAGAAGGCAGAGGTTTTTAATGAATGTTAAGGCATTCTAGAAATAGAATTCATTCTCAGTCTACAAGGGTTCATATGACATATTACGTGTCTGGAATTCCTAGGACAAGTTCCTTCTCATTCTCAGGTAAATGAATTGGTAGGTGCTTCCTCTGTCCTGTTTACATGTTCCTACTGTGTCATGTCCTTCAAAGTGTGAATTTCATGCTCATTACAGTGAGTTAGGCATTGTTTCTTCCAAAAGAAATGATTGTGCTGTTTATTTATTTCTCTTTATTGCAGTGGTATAAAACAAGATGTCTCAGTACATTTAAGTGCATTTCTTCCTGTGGAATCTTCCTTCCAGTTCAACGTGGAATTAGTCCCACCGAGTGTGCTCACAGGAATGTGGAGCACTCCTGCAGCTGGCAAGACAAAATCTCAGTAAAGGTAAACATCTTGAGTGTTTCCATAGATGTGTGTTCTAAGAACTGAATGTCAGCTGGTCCACTAAGAGCTACCACAAAAATAATGAGGATGGTATTTTTGAAAGGCTTAAGGAAACAAGAGCAAAACGTGCTGCTCTTAACTTATTTCAGCAAGTGTATGCTTAAGATTTCTTTGTCTGAATTTGCCATAGGTTGATTTAATCTTAGAAGCACTTCAGATAACTATTTTTAAGAATAAGCAGGCATTTAACACATTTCTTTAAGCATTCTCCAGGACACCTGAAATTTGAAACACACCCTTACTCCTGTCAGTCACGGCAAATGATGGAGTTACTTGTTTGCTTAATTTTGTACTGTTTTTGTTTGTACAGCAGAGAACTGGCTGTAGAGATCTATTTTAAGGGGGAATGCTATATTATGCTGTCATTCACTCACCGCTCACATGGCATGATATTGTTGCTTGTGCTCTGCTGTTAGTCTGCCAGCTTGGATGAGATAATAATCATAACACAAGATTTCAGCAAAAAGCATGCAAACCTTGAAGTCCCCATTGTATGTTATTTGGAGAGGCAGTTTTGATATTTGTGTCTCAGCTTGCATGAGCAATATCACATTACTCGAAATTGTGTTTCCTACAATGACTCCCACAGGTAAGGACTCTCTGCAGCATCAAGATGATTTTGTTCAATTTGGCACAGGTAGGTTTTGCTGCAGGAGCTTGTCAAACATGAAATAACGCAAAGTTTCTGGTCTTGAATCCAAATTTTCTCAGTTCTGGCTCTCCAGATCCTGATACACTACTTCTGACCTTTTCACACAGAGGATGGCTGAGACCTGAGCATATGGATCCCTTGTTTGAATAAAAGTAAGATATCTTTGCTACTTACATGACATGAAAGGATATGTATCTCTTTTTTTTTTTTCTTAGAACTGAAGTAAAATTCAAATGCTTTGAATTTAAAAAACATCCCTGCTTAAAATACTTATCTTTTGTGTACATGGGGGTCATTGCTGTCTAGACTGCTTCAGGTTGCTGCTGCTATTTAATTTATAGACTTTTCTAAAAGTTGCCTCTCCCTTTTTTACTAATTAAGGAATTTTGGTATTTGTTGATAGGAACTGGAGATGTTAGTTTTACCCCCTCTGCTTTTAGAGAAATAGTTTCTACTTAATCATTCCATTTCTTTTTGACTGAGTCTTTCATTCAAATGAGGCTCTAGAAAAATATCCTGGCAGATTTCTTGAGAAGTATTTTCCACTAATGTGAGTAAAATAACATAAATTAAAACAAAGTTAAACTAAGTTAAATTAAATTTTAAAAATAGAACTCCCACCATTTTGTTTACATGGGGAGTAGTCTCTTTTCCAGTGCATTTTGGGGTTATGCAAGAGAAAACTCCTGCAGGAAAACTCCAAAATGCTGCCCATTCAGGAACATTATGGGCTTACAGCCATGATATCTTCTTGTAGTCAGGAATATCAGTGGTTTCTGCCAACCCAACAGAGGAAACCCTTCAGCCTCTGTGTTGGGATACATTGAGTGACTGCAGACAACACCACAAGTTCAAAAGTTACACAAGCTCAGTTACAAGAAACTGAAGCATTTTAGAAATGATTTCTTGTTCTCTAAAAAAACATGCAATGCTATATTTGCACACCATATTCTACTGAGTTTGCCATATTAAAATATGTTTAAATTACTTCTCAAATAGAGAGAGATTTTTGAAGCAAAATGGATAGTCATAATTACAGCATCTTATCCTGAGGCAATTGTGTGATTTTTAATTTCCTAATGGTATATTCTATATACAGTATATCTAGCAGTTGCATTAAAAAAAGAAAAAAAAGAAAACTTAGTTTTGTTCAGAATCAAGTGATGACAGTGGTGATAAATAAGTAAGTTCTAATCATATAATTGGCATTTATTCAGAAACATAATTCTCTTGAGACGGCTTGATTGCATTCATTATCGCCAGTTAGAGACGACTTAATGTTTTTATCAGCCTGATTCCAAATGCTAAATTGGAGTACAGATGTCAGAATTCGCTCCTAAATCAGCCTGCAGGGTTTTGTTTTGTTTTTCTTGGGCTTTTTTTGTGTTTTAAACATTTCTGAACTTAATTTCTGTCTTGAAACTTGTTTTGAAAACCCATGTGTCAGCAAAACTATGCAAGCTTATTTATAGAATTAAAATAAACCAATCTGAAGCTAGTTTATTTAAATCACTGTCATTCTCAAATCATTTCATGTTGGTTTGACTATGAATTGTTTTACTGCTGTGCATGCCTTGGGATAGTGCCTGTGTCTGGACTTAGCACTTCAGGAATTGGCTAATGACTTCTCAGGCCTTTGTAACAATCTCACTGGAAGATTGTAAGTTAAAGGCTAGTAGGTAACAGAAAAGTGGCAGTAAATACCTCTCAGTGGCCACGTAAAGGGCAGTGAAATTTAGCCCCTTACTATGGACTGGGAAAAGCTGCCCGATACATTTGCTGGTTGTTCTTCCAGCCAAAGCATCTCTATAATGCCAGCTAAATTTCTGTTTACCCTTTGAACTTTGAAATAAATAACCATTTACCCTTTGAGACATCCTTGACGAACACCAGCTACTTTATAACACTGCAGAATGACATTTATCAAGCAGTTATCGATGATTAGCTGTGCTTCTTTTGACTGGAAAGGGAAAACAATGGTGTAGTTCCTCTCTGGTCATGGTAAGGTTTTGAAACCTTCCAGAATCGCTTTGGAGAAAGCAATAATACACTCATAAAAAACCTACTGGGAGACCTCAGATAAACCATGAGCTGATCTTGGTGAACGCAGTCTTAATCCTCTCAGCAGAAAGTTATGGGAATCCTCTACTCCTTACTGGTATGTTCCCAGTACCGAAGTCAGTAGAGGAAGGTGAAAGGGAAGAT
Organism: Lycocorax pyrrhopterus obiensis; assembly: GCA_014706295.1. Lineage (NCBI taxonomy): Eukaryota > Metazoa > Chordata > Aves > Passeriformes > Paradisaeidae > Lycocorax > Lycocorax pyrrhopterus. The sequence goes on along the minus strand of JACSVZ010000013.1, from coordinate 20,453,481 downwards.
AACTCAGATGTGCCCAAACCTGAATATGTGTCAGCCTGGCCCACACAAAGTACTGTACCTTAGAAAACAAATAACTTTCCTTTGTGAATATGAGTTGCTAGTATAGCTAAACAATATCAAAATACATACAAGGTATGTATTTAAGGTTCAGTTCTTGACCAGAAGATATCCCCAGCATTATTATCTCATTCCTCTACTATTTCCTTCCCTGCTTATAACAGAAAAATCTAGAAGGGATTAAATTTATTCTGGTGCATACATTTTTCCGAGTTCAGTTGAACTTGGGTAGAGTTAAGCAGGAAAGGTGGTTAATTTTCTTGTGTTCATTTTGGAGAGTGTGCTTTTCTGCACCCCATTGCATGTTTGCATGAGTTTCTCTGTGGTAGAGATTACTCTCTGTTACTGGCTTCTGTTAGTGACTTTCTGTTACTCTGTGCTCAGTATGCTGGCAATACTGCATACTGAGAATATTTTCCCTGAGCTTCTGTGGAAATAGAAAATAGAGGTCACAAATCACATAATTTAAGAAGAACTCTCTCTAAGTGCTCTACAAGTAGGGTGGCAGTTTTGTGTCCTCTTAATGTGTCAGAACTGGAGCCATTATTTGAGATATTTCAATATCCCAAGATGTTTTTATTTGTATTGACATTTGTAAGTGAGACAGCAGTATTCTTTTCCAAGGAGCCTGTTAGGTAACTTGGTTGCATTAACCATATTAAAGTATTTTGACAATACATTCCTTGAGGAGTCCTAGATTCCTTGTGTAGGGGGTCTTAAAATTCATCCTGTGTGCCAGTGATTCATTCCTTTCACCATTTCTGCAAAGAGCAGCTGAACTTAGACAAGTTTTGAATGTTTGAAAATGTCTGAGTATTTACAAGACTAGAAAGAATATTCAGATTTAAAAATTGACTGCTGTGAATATAGTTTGCATTGGACAAGTTCCAACACTGAGCAGGACAGTCCTTGCCATTAGACCTCCTGCTTGTTGAGGAGTGTGCGGGGTCTGACACTTTCCGTGCCTTAATTAGGCCTCCCCTGATGGGGGAGAATTTCCAGAGCCCTTGCCCGGGCTCTGCAGACGAACAGGACTTTTTCACGCTTCTTGCTTTCAGATAGTTGTTTATTAAGTCTTATCAAAGGAGCTGGCCCAAGAGCATGACTCCCCTTAGAGAATGTGAGAGAAAAGGTGAGTTATCAAGATTACACTGTCCTTTTAAAGGTAAATTACCCAATGAAAACCCAAAACGAAAGATATTTTCACTTTTCTACCAATGTTCAATAAATCTTTCTGTCACATGAAAGGAACTGCGGAATTTTTCACCCAATCATCTCAATCCACTTTTGCCGCAGAACATGGAGTAGTAGAAGAAGAAGAAGAAGGTCTGGAGAACAACAACAATCCTCCATTTTGGAGTTTTTGCTATTTATCTATTTACTATATTAACAAACCCAACACCTCTAAATTTTTCACCCCGTGACAATCTTACATAATGTTCTATCACCTAGTTCACACCAGTGTAGATTCTGCTTCTTCCCAGAGGGTAGGCAATTTTCTCCATGGACAAAGGTCAAAGACAGGGCTGTCCAAGGGGGTAGAACTTTCAAAACAGGCAGAGAAATATTCCCTGCACTTTGGACTCCCACAGGTCTGAGCTCCAAATCTGTGAACACAGGGATTTGTTTTCCTCCATATCACGTGATGTTGATGCCAGCTTTTGGAAATCAGATGAAGAACTTGTACTGATGCACTGCTGAGGAGTCAGGGCATGATGTCTGGGAGAAGGAGAGCTGTGGGAGGGACTGGGACTACATCCGCCCAGAGTGCTGATTGAATTAGGGTGATGGAGAGACGGAACAGGACTGGGAATGGGGATGGGGAGAAGAAAGGAAGACCGGGAACCTGGGAAACCTGGGACTGCATATGTCTAATTTCTGATAGTTTAACACTGTACCCTTAAAAATCATCTTTTAATTACAAATCAATGTAATGTGGGCCAATACATATATGGAGGTTATTTCTGGAAGTAATATTGCAAAACAAATGAACTGGTAAACACTAATGTTGTTGGCTTGAATGATAATTTATGTATCTAGTGATTCTCTTACAGAATCTCTGTCTGGAGATAAACCTCAAGGGTTTAACATATTAATTATTTTTAAGTATTTAACTCCATATATTTAATTAGAGAGTAACCTGGTACCTGTCTCCTATTCATGCTTGAGCTTGGGTATTATTCTTGATTAGGGTCTGTCATTTAAAAATCACTCCTGTGTGTAAAGTCACTGTGTCAGGGCTGTGAGTGTTTTGAGACTTGGTGAATCCAGAGTCATCAAGATATATCTCAAAACTACTACCTAATTGCCCCTTCCTTTTGAGAGTGTTTCTGAGAAAAACAGCAGAGTTTTGACTGCAGACATCTAAGGAGCTGCAGCATCAGTGTAAGGTCATTTTCCAGGCTTGCTTGTGGAGATACTGTGGTGAAGTCACTGGGTGAAATCACGGCTGTGCTGGGGTCAATAAGAATTTTAGCAGGTATTGGATTTCACTTGGTAGGTAAACTACCAGGGCCAGGACCTGTGAGCTTTTCTGCAGAGGACAAAAATAAGCAATATGCTGTCTTTTGGGAGGAGCTGGGAAAAAGGCAAACATACAGAGGCTGAGCCCAGTCACCTGTTACCATCTGCCATAAGCTTGCACACTGCTGTGTTTTGAAATACATTTTGAACCCATGGATATTAATATCCCACGAAATACTTTGAGTACAGAGATTTTGGAGCTGGATTCTTGTATGATAAACTTGTCTTTGCTAGAACTTCCCATAGGAAACTCGACAGTATTTGTGCTTCAGATTCATTTCTGTACAATAGATGTAAAATAATGGTAATCTGTCAGAAGTGTTACGGCCTTGAGCTAATTGAGATAAAGTGCAGTGCATTAAAGAAACCAGGAGATAATACACAAGAAATATTCTCAGACTCCACTCTAGTAGAGGACTTAATTGTGGACTTAAATGCAACTAACCTGCATTACCGCATCCAAAAAGTTAGGGAGATTTTAAATTCTTTTGCTACTTCTTTTGCCTTAGAATGTATACATTGGGAGATTAAAATGAGGTTGTTTTAGATTAAACACCCAAATAAACAACAAGCAACCTGGTAGACATGAGTACCCAATGTACACAATTTTTATTCTGCCATTGACACAGATTGAGAAAGTCCCCATGAAAGTACTTGAAAAGAAATAGAATATATCAGATAGGAACTTTGTATAATTCTGTCCAAAATACATGCCACCACTTCACAGAGCATGGGAAAGAAATTCCCAATTTGTGCAGGTTGAAAGCAAAAATGTTGCTGAATCCATCTACACGTGGAAGGAATTTGGACCAATACCTGTGTGGTGAAGCCAGTGGCCACACTGGCCAGTTGCATGGGAGGACTTCAGACTCCTCCCAGTGCTGTCTGCTCAGAGAGAATTGGTCCCTGGTTGGACCACATCTGGTTAAGCTTCAAGTGGAAGGAGAATATGTTTAGTTTCTATCTCCTCTAATCTCACTCTGTGATGCAAAAGCAACTGTATGATGTGAGGATAACTAAGCAATCATTTTTAAAACTGCAGTCTTGGCCTGTACTAAAATACTTCTACCATGTTCTCTGCTTTTAAGTAGGGTCTGTCTATGGAAGGATTATGCACCTTATTGTTGTTTCCAGTTAGAGTGCCTTTTTTCTGTCTCTATTTTTTAAAGTAGAAGGAAATGTGAGACTATAAAATATTAAAAGAGTAGCTGCTATTTTTCTGTTCAGAAAGAACGTTGCTATTTTCTGCACATTTCTTGTGGGGATTGATGTTTGAGTTTTGGGGTTTTTTTAATTCGTCAAATTATTTTGGAAGCATCTTGAAACCTAAAATATTTGGTTCAGTTCCTCACACCTCTTTTTTTTAGGAGAGAGGATCTTAGATATTTGTCTCAGACAGATAACTGGTCACTGAACTGCAACTACTGATAAAATACAAAATATCAGAAGCAATAATTTTTTTTCATCCTTTCTTTCTTTCCATTCTCTCATTTCAAATTCTCATGATTACAGATTTTCAAGACTTTGAACACTGATCCACATCTTATTGCTACAGTATATTTTATAAAAATCAAAGACAAAAGCCTACAATGGTTTTCAGTGAAATCCTAATGCTTATTGAAAAGTCTGATTTTACAATTCATAACTCCATGGTGGAGGTTGTAATTTGGATTTTATGTTATTTAGGAACATTCTCCTTCAGATTTAAAAAAGAAACAAATTATATGCCTTGCTAGTAAAATATGGTATAAGACATCATTCAGTTAAAAGGAATACAAATATCCAAAATAAGCATAAGAATTCACCCTTTTATTTTTAAAATTGTGATTATGTCCTCACTGGAGGCTTTTTCATCAAAATAGTAATAGCCATTATTTACTCTCCTTCCACACTGAGAGCCAAGTGACCACGCAAAAAAGGAATTGTCAAAGTGATAATCCAGCTGTTCCTTGCTGCTTTTACCTTGAGCGTTATGAAATTCATAGTTGCATTAAGTAGTTGGAAAATATTTATAAAGATAGCATTGCAGTTGGGGAGCAGAGGGAAGCATGGGTAAAAGCATATATTAATGCTTTGTGAGGCCAGGGGAAATGAGAGAGTCCTATTAAAGCAGAGCATCTTTTGAGAAGGTTTTAGCATAGTTAAAAAAACCCAAACATTATCTTTTTTGCCACTGCTGGTGCGTTTTTCTGTCCTGACACAGCAGGGCCCCTCGGGCTGTTTGGGCTTGTGCTGGCCTGAGTTCATGGGACCCATTTTCCCATAGCCAGCAGCCTCACGTGAGTGGCCTCCCCAGCTGGAGCGAGTGCCAGAGCTGGGAGAGGACTGGCAGCACCTGGGGTCAGGGCATTGTCACTGCCCTGGGAGAGGGGTCAGCCTCAGGGGGCACTTGTCCTGCTCTGGAGAGGCGACAGTGACCTTCCCGCGGACAGGCACTGGAAAGTGTCGCGTCTCGGCGGCCGCGTGGTCGGGCAGCACTGGCTCTGTGGCAGCAGGCGCACCCAGTGCGAGGGGACCCGAAGGTCTGAGTCCCTCAGGTATCCCAGAGGCGAAAGAGGCAAGGGAGAGGACCACTCCGTGAAACCTTCCAGGGGCTTATTCTCCCCGAAAGCAAAGGGGAGGAATGGCCAAGGGTGCCAAGGTTCCAGGTGCTTTTTTCAACAGGGGTGGTACAGAACAAACAACCAATAGAGGGTAAGCCTGGAGGAGGATCCCGAGGACACGGAACCAATGGCTGGGTTACAGAGGAGGGAATTTACAGAACAAACCAATGCACAACTGAACTTAACAGAACCTTCTGGAGAAAGTGGTGCAGGCTCAGAACCGGGTCTCGCCCATGGACTGCCCTTCGCTCTCCGAGTCGGCTGCCCATTGGGTAGGCACGCTGTGACAGACAGCGGGCGGACCCCAAGTGGTCCGAGGCACCCCAACAGGGCATCACAGCCCATGGCCTGCAGACACATGAGAATGGAAACTAGCTGAGAGAGAGCTAAACCCAGGCTGCAACGGGTACATTCAGAATGAGAGTTAAAGGAATTGAACAGTTAAGGCAGAGGATTGATAGTAGAAAGGAAAATGGATTAAATGGGGGACAAGCAACATTACCACATGAAGTGACGCTCAGATTTTTCCCGAAAATATCTAAGTCGTGACTTAAATTTGGTTCAGAGATTTGAGGAACTATTGTCTGTTCAGGAAATTTAAGTCTTTCCTCCTGAGGAGGTCAGGTAGCAATGTGGAACCTGAAGTTTAAGGAAGTCAGAGGGAATCAAGTGAATGTCCTGGGTATGGAACATGACCACGCCTGAGCTGTGCATGGCTGTAGCTAAGGGTTAGCTGTGTAGGGGTACAGCTGAGAGGAAAATGGAGCAGAACACTGGTCTACAGAAAACTTCCTAGTTCCAAGTAGTTTTCATTTTCACAGACAAGGAATGCAACCTATTAATATAAAAATTAAATACCGGCAAGAACCCTCCACAGAATCTGTATTTCAGAAAATTAGTTTTTGTTAGACAGAATATTATTGGTATTGTTTAAATCTATCCCTAGGGGTGCCTGTAGGAGCACCTCTGATTCTTGAGTTAACATTTCCACTCATAAGCAGCAGTGGCTGGGCAATGTGCAGACTACCCCGTGATTTCTGGGTTTTTTCAAAACCAGCTTCATGGTTAATCTGTATATACTGTGTGCTGTGTGTAAAAAAAAAAAAAAAGTTGATCTTTTTAAATTTAAGCTGTTATTTTTCTAACTATCTGACAACCCGCATAAATTCAAAACCGCTTTTATGGAGCTTTTCCATTATTTTTTGTTGCTTGCTAATTACTTTTCTTGCCCGATTTCATTTGCAGTTTGAATAAATAAACTGTTTGGTTCTGCCTTCAGGTTATTGTAGGAATAGTCAATATGCAGCTATAATAAAATCATAAATTTCTTTGAACAGGCAATTTCGAACATATCCGTCCACAGAGTTTTAAAGTTCTATTATTGTAGAAGCAACTTGCTTAGGAGCTGCAAGTTACAATGCTAATTTCTGAAGTTGGGAAGACATTTAAATCATGCGTAGCTCTATACATTGTACAGGTAGTTTAAATATTTGTGCGGCAACTTTGGTAAAAATGATTCTGTTGTGTACTGGAATGCAGAACCCTGAACAATTTTATCCCCTTTTTATCTAAATTTAGGGAAGTTTTAGGCCTTGATCTAGGCCTTGCTGGGAGGAATCAGACCACCTGATTACTGCATAATGGATCGTTTTTACCCCAGGTAAAATTTTACAAGTTAACTACTTCCTTTTCCATGATACTACTTTTTTTTTTTTAAATGCTACTCTAGCTGATAATATAAAACGTCATTATTCCTATTTCCCTCAATCTCCTTCAAACCACACGAGATTATCTTTATTACTTGGATGGAATTTGTCTCCAGGCATGCTTAAAAATCTGTGCAGAACGGGAGAATCACTAACTTGGAGTAAAATATCTCAGAAATTGCCTGTTACCATTAAGGACAGGTGGTTTCATTAGAAATAGGACTCCTCACTTCTGTCAATGTGGCAGCAAAGTTAGGTCCTGCTGGCCACGAGGGCGACAAAGGGAGCACAGTCTTGGCACACAAACTTTGCTTTCTTACCTATTCTGTTAACAGTGCATTAAATATCTGTTTCCTGCACAGGTTCAGTCACATGGCAGTTACAGTGCTCTCCTGGGATGCTTTTTTGCATTTGTAGTTAGATATTTATCATCATTTCCACACATTCTGCTGACTGTTAACCTGTTTTAAGCTGGGTGGGCTTTGCTCCTGCAGCCCGCTGAGCTCGTGACTACCCTTGGAGCATGTATATCCCATTTCCTCAAATACTTGGTTTCCTCTCTGTATCCCTCTAGGCTTTGTAATTAGATCATAGAAAAGAAAATGACAGCTCCAAGTAGCTTTGCATGTATAAGCTTGAAAATAATAAGGCATTAATTTAATTTTGTCTAGTATTTATATCAATGCAAACACATTTACATTTGTAACACAAAGCAGTGGGCATAGATTAGCCATGATTTGGTATATCAAAGCACCGAGAGGGATCATTACCAACACTATAAATGCTAAAAATTACTTAGGTATATCTAAACAGTCACAGAGATAATTGCTTTTTAGCTGCCACACAGCTATTTAATATTCTTTAGAGGTCAGTTTCCCAAGCCTTATGTATTACTACATTGTGCAAGGGCAGTTTGTAGAAGCTGTAAATGACAGAAATATATGAAAGATTTTATAATACGTAATAGTTAATAGGCCACTAGTGGCTACTGCCTCAAGAATAAGAATTAGGACGTCTCATGAAGAGTAATACACATCTGGTTCATGTTCTGTGGGTGTAACATGACCTTGGTCTCTGGACTAGAAAAGAGATCATGGTGGCAAAGAAATTAATTCAGCTTGGTAAGCCCGTATTAGTGGCAATGGATGAGGTGATTTGTCAGACTGCAGGTGAGTTCACTGACTAAGATTTCCTTTCTTCCTCCTCTTTTCTCAAAATAACAGAGGGCTAGTAAGATCTTTAGCTGTTGCATCTAGAGGAGATTTATAATCATAGCTGTGTGCTGTGTATATAACGTATAAATGTTGGGACTAGTCTGGGTCTTTGATACCTGCCCTAAGTAACATATTTTGTCAAACACTGAATTAGTGGATGTTTAATCAGCTTGGGAGGCGTTTTTGAGTTCAAAGTCACTGGTACACTTTGTATTCAGTCAGAAAATTTGGTTTTTTCTCTTTTTTTTAAGGCAAACACTTAAATTCTAAAGTTTCTATTACTCAAGCATAAATGTCAAATAACCAGCCTTTTACAATACGATGAGCCTAATCTGTTTAAAGGTTGAGAACTTGTTGTGAACCCAGGGAATGGTGTTGGAATCTGCAGTGTCATACAAGTCCTAGACCTGAGAATACTGAGGTTTTCCATGCTCTTACCTCATGCATGATGAAAGGATGTAAAATGTATATCAGCCTTTTAAACCTCGTAGGGTTAGAGAGGGAAGCAGGGACATGAATAGCCTGCAGCATGCTCGTGAATTTTATACATGCATGACTTCTCTGTTACTATTACATCCCACACCTGGAGGCTGGAAATCCTTGTGGCTGTCCATATGATCACAAAACACAGCATTTACCCAAGCTGGTGTGTGTCAGTGTGTACCATGGCTGGTTTTCCACGGAGGGAATGCCTGGGCATCGGAGGATGCAGCGAGGTTTCTGCCTACATTTTCTCTGTTACAATGTGCAATTGTGATTGACTGCAAAAGCTGCAGTACTGTGCTTAAGCATCCTGACCTACAGGATATTCCAGGTCCCCAAATAGCATTTTTCTTCCCTTCTCTCCAGACAGTGATTTTAAAAGAAAATAACAAGAACAAACTGAAATAACAGGCAAAGAAGTGGCCACATTTTGTTCCGTGCTAAGGTGCATCATGCAGCTGGTCCCCTCATGTATTAGAAAGGGTCCAAAGTGCAGACAAAGGATGCAAAATGGAAAGAATGTGACAGAAGGGCAAGATTTCCAGAATACAATGACTCTTAGAGCAGGGAGGTCACTCTGGTGCCCAAAAGCTCTAAGCAAACAAGCTCTGCTAGGTCTGGTTGGGGCAGATAAAGTTACAGAACTTACCAGATTTTTTTGCCCCCTTGCATTCAAATCATACATATATATAGTGGTAGAACTGAAAACCAGACTGAAGCCATTGTTGGCTGGATGCAGAATTGTTTTTTATAGGTCATGACATGGGGAACAATCTCCATTCAGTGAAATGTTCAAACACAGAGCCACAGATGTAACTTTTACTAGGTCACCAAGTTCTTGCTGAGACGTAAGCAACATCATAGATCTGTGGTTATGTAACATCTTAGATTTATGTTTATTTTTATGTTTATTATGCTTGCAGTACTTCCAGACCCAGGACTTCAGGGGTATAGATAGTAAATATAAACAGATGTAACCCCCTGCACATGCTAAGCAGCAGAATACAGCTCATTTGATCATCTGTAAGCTTGGGATGGTAGGAGCCTGATACTGAGCAAAGGCAAGAAAAAGAAAGCCTCCCTGAGCCCTCACAACAGGGAGTCAGAGACCAAGGGGAGCTCCAGGGGCGGTCTGACTTTCACAGTTTGCATCTACATCTCTAAAGCAGCTTGTGTGACTCTTCCTTACTGACACTGCCTCTTGGCACAGCCCCAGTAAACCGGAATGAACTTACTGAGATTCATCTTGCTAACTAGCATCAGTTAGAATTTAATAGTAGTATTCAGTATTTGGTCAAATTTTCATTTGGTAACATCGGTAGAAGTATTTCATTGCTATGTGAAATACGATGCTCCACTCTGTATTAGAGATGCTATTTTCCATTAAGAAATATTTTGTGATAGATATGAAATATCTAGTCTTTTAAATGCAATAGTGTTTATTTAATGTAGAGTAAGCAGTACAAACACTGTAACCAATCTAGACCATTAGAATGTAATTATATAATAATGAAGTCAGACAGTAATTTATATTCCAAAATTTACTGCAGATTTTGTAGTGCAACTACCAATTATAAAATGATTTAATTCTGTGATTAGAGTTACATCTCTGATTCAGTTTGTGGAGAAATGAAGAACAGTAGATTTTTGGATGAAAATAGGCGAAAAAATTGTCATCAACTCTAGGAAAAAAAAGTTTAGTCCAGTGACATTGTACTGCTTTACTCAAATAATTTTCCATAAGAACCACTCTTCATAGGTTCACACATCCTTGAGAAACCCCGAGTGGCTCTTTTAAAATATTAAATTTTTTTAAAACCCCCAGTATGAGTCATAAGAAAAATACCCTTTATTTAAAATAAATTCTCATTTCACCCCATATGAAAATACTTATTCAGTTTATTAACTATTTGTTAATTAACATCAGTCTACTTTGCAAACGTTGCTTGCTTCTAATTGCCTCTCAGAAGCATTTATTCATGGTCTTGTCTTTTTCTATATGATCAGTGCCATCATATTGATCATGGCTGAAAATCAAACATTGAAACTGAGCATTTATTTTATCAATAGACCCCAGATCTAGTTTTTTCTGAACATGAAGGTTTTCTTCATGTCATGCTTTCCTTAATGCATGAGTTGATTCACCTTTCCAGAGGAACATTTTCATTCCTGATAGACTTTGACATTTAAAGTTTAAATCCTCTAGCAACGGCATAGGACAAAAACTCCAGGAGACAGGGTTTTTAAAAAAATATTAAAAGAAGATGTCACTGAAAGTATAAAATGGTAAAATTGCTCCTGCTTGTGAACTGTGACTAACCCAAGTGGAGGCAGTTTTTCCAGTAGTTGGACTTGAAAATTATTTTGTAATTTAACACTCTAAGGTGTCACTGTTAGATAAAGAATCCTATTCAGCATGCTATAGCATGTCCCTGGCCAGGGTGAAAACCTGAGCCTGATGTAATTCTGATAGGTTAAAGTTCCAGCACAGAAGTCCAATTCTAATTTTTTTTTCCCTTTTGGCTACAAGTCTTAGTAATTATTTTAGATTTTACGTCTTCTACCTTAGAGGCACATACATCAAAAAATACAGAAGTCAGGTATGAAGTCGTTCATAAGTAAATGTTAAACACTCTTCGTTCTGAGAGAAGTTATTTTCTCCAAAGCAGTGTAGCTGCCAACACAAAAATTTAGGATATGTTTTAGATATTTCTGAAATGACTGTCTACTTTTAAAGTGAGAATAAGAAGCCTGATTATATCCATTTTCTTCCTGGAGTAGCCCATTATATCTAGGCCGACTGACAGGAGATCTTGGAAGATTTTGAGAGATGTAAGCTCCCTTCACACCACCCCGGCAGGAGGTGCCGTGTGTCCTAGGAGGGTGTGCAGGTGTTCAGCACGTTTAAGAATCAGTACATTTGCGCCCTCCTGTTTGGCTGAGGTACCACCAGAAGCCCCTGTTCACCCTCGCTGTAAGTGGGGGGGTAAAACAAAGAAGAACTAAGAAAGTTGCAGAACTCAAAGGCAGCACGGCAATGTCCGCAGTGCCAGCTCCCTGTCAGAGCTGACGGTGTAACAGCATGAGGCTCCCAGGGGATGCCGGTACCCCGAGAGCAGCTCTGCTCACAAAGCTCAGCATCAGCAGTTTCCCTCCTGAGGGGCTGGAGGACCAATGCCACAACTGCATCTGCTCAAGGGCCAGCACAACGGGCTCGTGTTTTATTGAAAGTGGCTAAATCCACCATAACAATGAGAGACGGCAAAATTTGGAATAGAGCTGACCCTCCACAAAACAAAAGAGCTATAATAGCTTACTGTGCCTATAAGGTTCTTTCTTTTCATCTGCTTTACTTCCTCTTCCTTTTTAAATGTCTTTTAGTCAGTCTTTTATATTAGGCATGTTTTCTTTAAGACTGTTTTTTCTGTAATTTGCAATCTTCTTTAATTGCTTCCAGTTCTTCCTCTCTAAAACACTCTCCTAATCTTTAAGACATTTTCAAATTCCTAATTCAGCTTTTCTGAATCAATTCGTCAATTCAGTATCTTGTAGGGATGCCCTTTACTCGGGCATTCAAGTGCCATTCTTCAGGATTGAGCATAAAATCCTCTCCTGACAAGAAAAGTTTTTAAATTATTCCTAACTTTATTATAACTATTATTTAGGCAAATATATAAAAAGAGGGTACTGCTGTGGCCATAATGATTATTTCAGGAAATCTAAATTAGTCTTGAATTTTGAATTAGCTTCCTAACACTTTACTTAACCTTTTGTATTTAACAAGTAGGCAAACTTCTGTGTTTCCGTAGGATTCCACGGAAAGAAAATCATTCCCTCTACATCAGGGACTTCTCAGAATGGCAGATCAAAAGGTAATTCTACCCTCTCATTCTATCTGCAGTATGTATTTGTTCATTCCCTTCTGACTGCTTTTTTTTTAACCTGTCCTCTTTTCATTTTATGGGCATGGACTCTGGAACTTCACTCTGTACAGTGCTGATACGTCACTGGGTAGGAAAATGAAAATTTAAAAAAAAATTCTAGTTTTATAGAATCACACCTAAAATGGGCTTAGTCATCTGTGTCTTTCTAGATGGAAAAAATTCTAGGAAACTAAAGTAAATGGTAAAAAATAAAGTTTTCTGTGATTGTTTATGTTGATAGTCATTGCTAACTAAATAAGAGGGAAAATGTAAAAAATACTTGTTCACATGCAAAGCTCTCATCTGCTTAGGCTATGGAAAAGTAAACCAAAAGTCTGCAAAAAATACAGGTAATTTAAATTGCAACTGGAAGCCAAACAGGGCACACACATTATATTAATACAAATACATTATATATAATATAAATACATTATAAATCATAGACCCTGCATGGATTTGCAAGCTCAAAGGGGGTGAGACAGAAAATGGCTGGGTTAGAAAGACAAGTTAATGTTAGAAAAGGAATGTGTTCAGTCCTCGGCCATCCAGCAGCACCAGTCATACTTCCCTTCCTGGTGAATGAGATTCCCATCTGCAATATGGAAGAGATGAAAACAACATGAAAGGGGATAAAGTGGTTTTGAAGATATTCCTCAGAGCAATAGAAAATCCCAGATCGTGCATGTTTAGTATCACTGCACTGAGAGTTGCTCTGGAAACAATGCAAGCTCAGCTTTGAGAGGCCCTGGGACAAGGGCCAGAAGCCCTTTCTTCGTGTAGTGGAAAACAATGATTGAGGGGGATGTGAACTGTGTTATCCAGTCCAAGACAAAAGCAAGATTGCAATCTTTAGTGTCTACAGCAGACTTTAAGGATGAGGTTTCAGATGTGACGACCACAGACAAGGGGATAATGATTCCAGTTTGAGGAGAAGGGGTGAATATACCAGTTAATGGTCTTGGGAGGGCAGAAAGGTTAATTCCAGGGGGCTTTACAGGAAGAAGCCTCATGACTTCTATACAGTCTGTGCAGATGAGCGAAAAGCAACAAAAGGTTAAAGTTGAAAATAAAACTAGAAGTAAAAGCAGCAGAAAGACCTGGTGGTGATGATGACTATAACAATTCACTGGGGGAGCTGAAAGGACATAGGGAAATATTTGACAGAAAAAAAAAATCAGTGAACATAAGGCAAGAGTATTCTAAATGCTAAGCAACAGCTATGTTTATGTATATAACTGTAATTGAACCATACTCTGATGACAGAGTAGCATTCAAATAAAATTAGCCAGCAGTTGTAGTGATAGACTAGACTAGAACTTGCAATGTTGATATGTTCCTTGCCATAATATTTATTTAGAAAACATAGAGGTAATGCAGATATACTGATATAAACATTTCATTTATATCAAAATTTTAAGTCCAATTTTAAGTCCAGAAATCTCTTTCTGCTGTGGTCAAATTTAATTTCTTTCATTTCTCCCTTTTCTATAACATATGCAAGTAATATTAAGGGTATCTGTGCATGATAAAGTTTTCAGTATCAAATGCTAATGGCACTCTGTGCATAAACTCAGATTTTCCTCATTTTGCCTTCTTTTTCTCTTTGCTACTTGTCAGTTTTTTCTAGATTAATTTAAATGTGAATAGATAGAAGTTCTAAACTAATATCAAACCATGGCTCCAGGGGAAATATGGAACAGAATGCCAGTCCCAGCTCCTGACAGTGTAAGCTTCCACCTTTGCTCATCTTCACAGGCCTCCAGTCACTCACAGGGCCTTTCATCAAACCCTCCAGTCTAACCATGAAAGTATCAAATCATCAAGTTTTATGAAATACACTTAAAAATAGTGTGAACATAGTTGAGCATGCTGCACATTACTTTTTATCATAAACTGGAACAGATTTATTCTGCTGCAAGAAGCATCTCAGTGCTGCATTACAGCAGGAATGTATTCCCCAGGTGGAGCAACTCTTGTGTAATGGAGGCCTAGAGCATGGTGTCCGGCATGATGCAGTTCATCACTAAACACTGTGAGATTTGGGATCAAACTATCAGAACATCATTGGAGAAAAAGGATGTAAAGAGCTGATAAAAGCCAAGAGGCTCCAGCCTCTCCGCTTTCCCCATCCAGATGGGGTTTCTGTGTTTCCCAGGGCAGCTGCTTTGGGTGTCATTTACCTGCTCCTCTCTGGAGAGTGTTCACAGCAATGAAAGTATTTCTCCTTCAGTGTGACTTTGTCCAGGAGTACGTGAAAAAATTTGTAAATCTGTAAGTTAATGCAAAAGAGGACTTGCCATCTGTGTAAACCTGTATATAGGTATGTAGCACTTGCATGAGTTGAAGCATGAATGAGTAGAAAATTAAATGGATGATTCTTTCCTGAAAGTCTAGCACATGAATGCAAAAAGGAATGAGGAATCAGGAGGAGCCTATGCACAATGAAATTTGTTACTGTTTTTCAGTTAAAATTCCACAAAATTACCACTTCTATTGCAATAAGTCCCTGGTGTTTTGTGGTGAGCAACCGCTTAGCAAGGAAAAGATTCATATTGTTGGCAATTTACTTTCACTGTTGCTTTATGTTCCTGTCCCTCCTCTTTCTCCTTCCATCGCTTTTATGAGCCCAGGTGTTTTCTTCCCTGATATAGCTCAGCTTTACCACTGTGTGTGAATCTCATGATACTCAGAAGAGTAAATAATGCTGGTTTGTACTGAACTTCTGTAGCCTATGACATTTCTGATAAGTTCTTCACCAATTTTGCTTCAATTTTCTGTCACTGACATAACGAAAGAGAGACAATATGTCAAGAAAGAAGTGGGAGACGAGAAAATAAAAGGAAAGGGAGAATCAGTGGAGAGCAGTGACAGAAGTTTTATATGTTTGTGAACTTGTAGAACAGAAAAATAAATACTGCCAAGCGGCAAGAATGACACGGGGTGAGTCTTCCATGGGGATGTTGCATAGCAGAATACATAATATTTTACCTCATCAAGGCTCATTTCTTAATTTAAGGAGAAGTTGCATTTGTTTCTTGAGTAGAAGAATAAAACAGAACCAAATGTGACTCGCAGCCGCCAGGCATGATTCTATCCCACTATCTATGGAGTTAAAGAAAGCATGTTGCATTCTTTTAATTCTCAATCTGGGAGCAAGGCCTCATAATGAGAGTGGCTGTCAATAGTCTGCTGAATCCTATAGTCTGCTGCATGCATATTGCCAGCAGAGTGGACCCAGTCACTGGGAAAGCAAATTTCTTTCAGTCGAAAGGCTTTCATCATTTTCATGAATTGATATACCCTGCTCAGGTTGTCTTCTGTCACAATACACATTGGAAATGTTTTGTGACCCCTTTATCACCATTTCCAGATTCTTTGGTGTTCTCAGCAGTTCATGCAAATGAGCGAGTAAAAATCCAGCAGGTCACATCATCTACAGTGGTGTTAGGGTTATTTGAGGGAGTTTTGGTTTTGCTGGGCAGGAAGGAGACAAAGTGTAAGATTGCTTTATGAAGAGATTTTCCATCTAGAGGTGAGTAAGCAATCATGCACAAGTGTTAAGAAAGTTTATGCTGAAATTTGCTGTTTGATATGAATATTCTTTCTTCTGCTGTAGGCACCTGTGTTTTTCAGGATTACAGAAAACTGGGCTGGCTGGACTAGAGCAGCGTCCCAAAATGTCACCTGGCCAGGAATTACACTGTCCCCTGACTTTCCCTGTTACTCTATACCTTTGCAAATGAGGACTATATCTTTCCCACCGTCTTCTGACTTCTCAGGTATGGCCTTCCTCTGCATGTGCAAGCTGCGGCTGTCTGTGGAACACAGAAACACACCTTTCACACACTCAACTCTCCTGTCTCAGACTCTCACACATGTAGTTGCTATATCAGCAGCATGAACGCTCAGAGCCAGGACCTTCCAGAAGCAGGGAGTGTGGTTCATCAAAGCTTGAAAAGCTGCAGTTCTTTGACCTTCTGTGGCAGACACTGGACACTGGCATGGTCTGTGCCTCATAACCTAGGGAAATTAGAGATGAGTGTTTACATAGTTCCTTCTTCAAATCTGGTGTTCCAAAAAGTGGTCTGGAAGTACCACTCTATGCATTCCCGTCACTTAGCACCTCATGACTAGGGATGCATCTTTAAATATGGTGCTCCTTGTTTTTTGAATCAGGGTCTGCTTGGCTGCTTCTAGTGTGTTAAGATATAAGCCTATTGAAGAACAGGAATGGAAGTAATTTCAGTGATATATTTAGGGCTGGTGTCAGGCACTGGCACTGTTTATAGTGACACCTACAGCAATTGCCTTGTCAGACTTAGGCTTCTTCAGCTGAGATCATTTAAAAATCTGTAGAGCTGATGTAATCTCTGGTATTAAACAGTAGTTTCTCTTAATGCACTGGCAGGTATGCTCACACTTTGGAATGCATGTGTTTATCTTGCTGAGAACCTGTCAATAAGGCAGTGTATGGAAAGAGCACAACATGGAACCCGCTTCATCAAAAGCTGAAAGAAAGGCTGTAAGGACAGATCAAGAGTTCAGTCACACTGTCTCTGATAGACTTATTTCTCCAGCAATCTCTGGCTAATGGACTTGCTAAGATAGAGTCTGGTGTTTAGTAGCATTTGGTGATTTTTTTTTCTTCAAATAGTGCTATTAAAAAAGAAACACCAAAACCAACAAATGCCTGCTTTGTTACACAAGAATATTGTGCAGCAATGAACTTCTTCCTTTGCTTATGCACACTGTGTGATAAGTGCTTTGAATAGTTTTATATTTGTTTCTTGACTATATCATTTTATATTCCCTCTTATTTTGCTGTAAAAGTAGTGTAAAATAGTTATCTATCGTTGTTCTGTTCTACTAATTTTTGTAATAGTTTTCTATCCTATTTAATTGGGACATCTCTTCCAAACTAAAACAGCCTATCTTATCTAATCTCTCCCTTCACAGAAGGTGATCTATTAGATCTAATCATAGTTGTCAATCTTCATTAAGTCTTCTCACTTCTGCTGTATCTTTTTTAAGGTGAAGAGAACGAGCATGCATGCAATATTCAAGGTACAGATAAATAAGGGATGATGCAGTGACACCAGTGGTAATTTCTGGGTAGCTCTTTGATTCTGTTTTAACAACTCATAATCATCTTCATCATCATTCTTTTTTTTAAGGTAACCCTTTCACTGCCTGCCCACAAAAACATTAAGATTTCTTTTCTGAGCACTGGCTAATTTAGATGCCATTAGTGTATCCATGTGGTTAAAATTGGTTTTACTCTAGGTACATTGCTTTGAATTTATTGATGCTGAATTTTATCTGCCACTCTTTTCTTTCAGTCACTTTATCATAAGAT
This sequence comes from Lycocorax pyrrhopterus obiensis, assembly GCA_014706295.1. Taxonomy (NCBI): domain Eukaryota; kingdom Metazoa; phylum Chordata; class Aves; order Passeriformes; family Paradisaeidae; genus Lycocorax; species Lycocorax pyrrhopterus. Next base: position 20,435,616 of record JACSVZ010000013.1, on the reverse strand, counting down.
CCTTTTGAGCTTTTTGCAGGTATTGTCTTTAGTACCTTGAATAGTTTTATCACATCAGCAAATTTCATCCTGTCACTGCATAGGCTCTTTCTGGATCATTAATAAATATGTTGAGGGACACCAGTTCTCTTGCAGATACTTGTAGATGTCCACAGCTAACTCCCTCCAACCACTGTGAAAAGTGGCTTCCATTATTAGTTAGATAATAATTTGAGAATTTTTCTTTTTGCCATAGGAGAATTTATTCGGTCTGGTCGAAATGGCTAACTTCATTTTCAAAATTCCTGTAGACTAAATCCATGAGTTTGTCCCTCATGTTCTTGTGGCTTCCCTAAAAAAATTGTACTTGGTTTGTGCGATACAATTTTCCTGTATAAAATTATACTGTCTTTTCTGCACTTTATCATGTCTATCAAGGCATTTTCTATGTCAACATATTACGTAAGTTTCTGCCTGGCATCACATTAGGTATTGGTGGTGTTGGTTCTGCTAAGAGCACATTTGATCCATAAATGTGGATTTAGGACCCTGCAGTCAGTTTGTTCTACACTGCCTAAGATGCACTTTGGTGTTCATGTGTTCAGCACCTGGAACTATTATGTGATAAATATAAATGTTGAACCACAGACTGCGGACATAGCACATATTTAAGATGAAACCTGACAATGGTTACTTTTTAAATATTTATCTGCCCTTGTTGAGAGGAGTAAGCTGGAGATCACAGATTATTTTACAGATAAAAAGATAAACCAAACAGTACAAAGGTCAGAAAACGAAAATGACTGTTCATTTTACACCCTTTTTTTGATACTTGATGAAAATGTCCTCTCTGAATGTGGCATATCCAGTCCAGCCCTGTTGGCCCAACATAGCTGAAGAAATAACAAACACAAACTACCCATGACTTTTCCTCGGTTGACTTGAGGCACACCAGTGTAATCCTAAAAGGCAGCATTAACCAGGAAACAGAGGACAGCTCTGAGCTCAGGTAACATACTAAATCATTCTTGTTCCAAAAACTACATCTAATACTGTCTAAGTCTTTTTGCAATTATTTTATTTAAAATTGCATCATTTCTCTGTGGTAGCTGTTACTTTGAGATGAATCTCATTCTATAGACATAAAAGGATGCAGTTGATAGGAATGCATAAAAATCATTGAAATCAGATGTATTTGTTCAGAATATATACTCATGCACACTCAGATATAGAATATGTTTATGCTAGAAGAAATAAAATGAACTACAAATGTTTCCAAAGCACAAAAAGTTTAAGTGATAAAAATGCAATGTGACTGTACTTTGGTAATAAATAACTCTAATATCACTGTAAAATATAAGAAGTTAAACTATCAAATAGCCTGTAGACTTTATCTATGAAACAGAAAGCTGAGTATATTGTCTTATTTATTCTCATCTTCTACCCTGTCAGGAGAGCATGATGGCCTTTCAAATATGTAGTTCTTGAATAAGAGTCAATATAAACCAAACTGTGTGGGATTATATATCTTTAGCTAAATGGATGCAATATGATACAGGTCATTAACTCTAAACACCTCATCCATTCATCTTTACAACATACATACTGAGGTTGCTGGATGAGAAATGCTGTTGAGGGCACAGACCATTTTTAACTGTGATATAAAATAAGTTAAAAAAAAGAGAAGTACTTGTGAATTTTGCATGAATTTTTTTTTAGTTTAAATAACATTTGATACATATAACCCTTCCCACAAATGTTTACTATATATCACCCTGAAATATAAAATGGGGATACATTTTCTTTGAAGGGCTGAAGAAACATAGAGTGCTGTTTTATTTTCCTGGTGTGCTATAAGTTACATTGTTCTTTTTATCCTCCCACAAAGATGACTCCTGTAATACAAGGAAACAGTTCTCTAGATGTTACTGTCTTCAGCTAATCATGGTAAGTTACAGTGTGTCATTGCTGTTACCTACAATTCATATTTAGATAAATCTCACAGCCTTCCAAGGCAAGGAAAGCCTGTATTTATAGGCTTCCGAGGCCATATTTCTATTTCAGAGATAAAAATTTATTTGGTAGCAGAAAACATCCCAGCACTTTAAAATATAGATTTTCAACTGTGGTGTATTGTTAAAATTTAGTGCAGCTTTTACATATAAGTACTTCATGGCTGTATTTTATAATGAAAAGCATAATCTACATTTACAGATTACCCTGTAGACTTTATACTCACTGTACCAATTTATTCAGATTTCTTGTCTGGTCTGTAAAAGCATTTTTTCCTCTCCAGCTAAGGTTAAATAAATGAAAGGGTAGATTCTGCTGTTGAGGTCAAGGAAATAATACAAAATATTAGACTTAATGAAAACAGGAAAGGGAAAAGCTGTAAGTTGTGTTCTTTTTACTAATAACCCACTAGGATGCAGTTGCACAAAGAGATCATGGTCAAAATTTGATTCATGGAGAAAAAATAGCAGCTGTTATGTCTGCAGTTTATTGGAAAACTAACAGCTGGATTTGAAATCAATGTTATTATTATATCTTTTGATTGTGGTTACATTATAAGGATCATTTTCAGCAATGGAACTGACAGTTCCTCAGCACTGCTGGAGAGAACAACGATTGATCAAAAAAATGTACAATTACTGGCTTTCCAGTTGTTCCCAATAAAAGATTACCTATAACCAGGTGGAGATTTCCTTTGAAACCCTTTGAATGCTAACAGCTATTGCCTACAGTTATTTTTGGATGCTTTGTAGTGCAAACATTGGTATAACTATTTCAAATATCAATGATGTTTCAGCTACATGTTTATCTGCTAATGGTAGTTGAATATTAATGATTCATAATAAATTAATTTTTTTACTGTAGCTCCATTATATTTGTGCTAATATTTTCTTTTGTCAAAGATTGAAAACCCAACTACTCTTGGTATGGAATTTAGGTGTAGAATCTGTCTCCTTTTGCCCAGTACCATCCACACTTGACAAATCTTGACCTGTCAGTATCAGATTTAGCTGCTTGGCCTTTGTTCCCCTTCTCTTCCCTCAGCATGACATCAGCATTTTATGTATTTGGTGAGAAGCTTTTCAGCTCCTTCTTTGGCTATTATTTGTGCTAAAAACTCGCAGGAACATATTTCCTGTACTTCTTCTCTTTATACTTGTCACAGGTAACATTGAACTACATGAATGACAGGAGAAGGATTGGTTAATGGACCTAACAGACTTGGCCCATCTCCTGTCTGTAGGTATTGTCAGCAGTGTGTTAAAGGGTGGGAGGAGTGTCAGGAGTAGGAGATGGAAGGTGGTGTGAGGAAAAGAATGGAGGAGCAGGAGGATTTTTGTGTGTTTTTAATCCGTAAAATGTCAGTGTCTCACAGCCAGATGGGTTTATCCAAAAGGACAGTAAGTACTGACAGAATAGTAGGAGCAAGTTTTCCAGTATGGAGTACTTTAGACCAGATGTCACCCAGTGCACCTTGAATGTCCAGCCCACAATGCCAGATGGAACAGGAGTCCATGAAATTCAGAGCTGTGTGTGAAGAGGGCAAAAGGCATAGGAAATGAAGTTAGAATTTGTCATAGAATTTTGGATACCTCTCTAAACCTGGTTTATTTCTCTCCAAGCTGGGTGTGTGTGCAGTTATCTTTTACATTATTGTTTATAAAGCATTCTTCAAAAGAAGAAGGAAAGCATATATCTTAAACTCCAACGGAAATGTTCAAATGTTGGGGTGCACAATGTGCTGGAAGAGAGCTAGGCCCTGAGGGCCGGAGAGAGAGTCTCTTTCTTGGACCCAGAGGTGACCCTGGGAGTGCATCCAGGTCACCGAGGATGGGCTGAGAGAGGATTGTGGGTTTGTGGACAGTGTTGGACCTATGAGATGTGATAATTGTAGTTTGTGACCTTATAGGGTATTGTTTACCTGTTACCATAATAGGCAATGTCTGTGCACTACCCCAGGTGATTGGGGGACACTGAGGTGAACATCTTTCCTGTTTATATGATGTGATATCCTGTTGGGTGCTGGTATTTAGGGAATATTTTCCTGCACAATAAAGGCTTTACACTTTCCATCTTATGTGTGAAGTCCATGCCCTTGCGTGATTACTGCATTCAAACACCCAAAACGGCAGAGTTAGACTTCCTGGGTTTTGTCCAGGTGCTTGGATGCACTTTCATCCATCATTTGTTGCTCATATTAGGCAACATTAAGTCTCATTAGAGTAGGCTTTGCTATGCTTTGCATAATCACTGCATGCATGCTTCTAAGTTTGTATCCCTGAAACAGAAGAGTCCCAGGTACATCTCATTTGTACAAAACCTCTAAAAGTTAATTGCGATTTAAATCCAGGACAGCAATAATTAAAATAACTACATGCGTGTTTTTCAGTGTTTGTTTTTCTTTTTTTTTTTGTATTACCTTTTGTCTCTCATGTTTACAGGCTGTATATTTGCAAGTGAAATCCCTCTTTAATATAGTCTTTGCTTTCCAAAGAACCTATTGGATTTCCCTTGTGTAAGGGTTTAATAATAACAATAAGAGTGATGGTTAGGATTACAAAAATGCCTTTTCTACCCCCAAAGCATCTCTTCCCAATGGCAGTGAGGAAATAATCATTGCACCTAATGGCAGAGAGCAGGTAAATCTTCAAACCTTGTGGCTCTATTGTATTCCTTCGCATCATCCCCTACTAATATTTAATCCTTTCAAAAATCCTTTGACTGGCTCTTTCTTCTCCTCTGAGCTTCATTTTCCTAAATCTTCTCATGCCTTTTGATACAGTTAAGAAGATTAGACAGACTTAGGAGCAAAATTTCTTTCTTTCTTTATTTCTTTCTCTTTTTTCTAAACACACAAAGACTTCAGGGTGTCTCTTAAGAACAAGCTATTTTCTGAAATTACAGTGATTGTGTCAGCAGTCTGTACAGCCACGTGGCATTTAACTCCTAATGCAGTGTCCATTTATCTGAAGGAGTCATTCCCTTGAGTTCGTGGGGGCTGGGATCAGGCCCTTTCCATCCATCGCTCCCCACATTTCATCATTTCTTAATTAAATGAAAAAGAAGTGGTCCAAGCACCAGTGCCATGAAATGCTGACTTTATCCCAAAGATACATAAAAAGAACATCTGTTCAATCCTCCACCACGTCTGAGACTCCCATCTGAGTGGTGTTTGTAGCACATCAAAAAATGTGCTGCCTTTTTCATAGAGGGCAACCATGAGACTTTGGGGCTGGCCTAAGCTTGTGACACACATGAGATCTCCCAAGAGAGCCACTGGCTTCCTCTTCATCATATGTAGAAAACCGTCTGGGCAACAGCTACAAGAAAGAAGAGGAGCTTAAAAAGCTTAATTCCCTTGATTTCGCCTCTGGGCTACAACAGCTTGGGCAATGAACACTGCCATCCTCGATGGCTGCAGCTGGCACAGAGCTGTGCTGGGAGGAGCTGCAGCAGGCTCTCTCTCGGAGCCTTTGAATTACAGCTTCTGGAAACTGCTGTTCCCCACGCGTGCTGCACGTTTTGTTCAGTTGTCCCGTGCCCTGTATATTTCTGTGACACAGGAAAGCAAGGAAATAATAACTTACCCAAGAAATCAAGGCAATAATAACTTCAGAACAAAATTCTGTCTTACAGCACAGAATGGTGGAAGAAAAGCTGGCAGGAGGCAAAACCCACATCATTTAAAGATTTCAGTTTGCAGTTCAGCCCAAATTTCTGTCTGACCTAGGCCAAACCCATTTACTTTCCTTTGTGGCTTCAGAGAAGAATAGAAAATCCCAAAGGTAATCTGCAGATGAAATCTGTTAAGGACTGTGAGACATTCTTAAGCAAATAAAAGCCCTAAGAGAGTTTAGCTAGACAATATGCTTCCAGTAAATATTACTGGAAATGGTTTCCCTAGGTTTTTATTATGGTTTTCCCATAATCAGACTTCAAAGTGTAAAGACCGATGTCCGCCTGTTCACAAATTTTTTCTTGTGGTTTCAAACAACCCACAGAAAGTCTGAGTTAAAGTTTATGTGTAAGTGGTCCTATAGGATCATAATGCTTAGCAAATTTTCTTGTATTAGTGTATTAATCCTGATAATGTAACTGCAAGCCTAGTGCCTGAAATTTCTAAGTGGTGCAGAGGGCCTAGCTCCCTGAAATTAGGTGATTTAAACCCATCAAAAAAGGTTGGATTTTCAGTGTGTTTAGCACCCACAGCTCCTACTAAGTTAAACTTCATTAACTTATCAAAAGACACAGGGGGAGCATCAGCACCAGCAGTAGAACCAGGGGATTCCTGCCAGCCAATACAGCATTCACACTACTCATCTCTATTACAGAGAAGCCTGTTAGCAGGAAAAGTTCAGCATACAGTGAAGCTCTTCAGCGTAAATAATGGAGAGAAAATGGGATTTTGGGTTGACTGAAGTCAGTGGCTACATTGATCACAATTCAACTAGGCCTTCGTTTAACCCTTTGGGATTGGTTTCCATGTGCAGTAAGCATTTACCTGCCCTTGGGAGCAAATAGTCTGTACAGAGTATGAAAATACTCTTTAAATTGCTGGAATGACATGAAATAATCTTAGACTTGAATCAGGCCCTATAATGAAGATTTGGGAGAATAAAGCTAGAATAGTGTTGTTCCCTATGGAAAGTTATTGGTTAAAGTATTTATACGCCTGCTGCAGGAGAGTATTCCTGCAATTTCCAGAAGCAAAGATGTAGTAGCAGTAAACTTAAAAAAGGAAGAATACTAAGCAACAATGTTCAGTAGTAACTGGAAAAGAAATCTGCAACATCCCAAGGATGATGGTAATCAAGGACAGTTTAAAAAAATTAAGTTGAAGTACTTTTATTTTTGCAGCATTAAAGAGTGAGTATTTAATTTAGGATGACCTGAACATATTTTGCAAAGGCCAATGCTGTTGGAATTGAATACAGATGATTCAAGAATGCTACTCATATTTGCAGTATTCAAGCTGATGTGAAGCTGTCTACAGTGTACACAGTATTGGAATATCATTAGCGAGGATACAGCATTCTAAGATTAAATTTATAGAACGTTCAGACACTGTGATTTTGTTTTAATAATGCTAATCATAGATCTTTTGAACAAATGTGATTAGTTAGACTATATGTTACATATTTAAATCACCACTACTCCTCTATTTCGCAGTAACTAAGAGCTCTGGGCAATAATAAAATGTGAGTAATGACCCTTTCCATTTCAACTCTGTAAGCAAGAGGTAGAAATGCTCACTGTTTATGAGAAATTTGCAATTGGGGGTATGAAAAAGCAGTAATTGTTCTGCATTAAGTAAACAAAGGAAACTATCATATATTAATGCACTCCCTGTTTTATTACATCTCAGTCAGAAATTCTAATCAGCTGTGACAGGAACTGAATGAATTGGCAGCACCCAAAGGTGCTTCTTATTAATTTATCATAACAAATAATGATGGTGTGTCAAAGTAAATTATGTCACTTCTTACATTGTATGTCTTTGTATTAGAATACCAGCAGTGAAAAAGGGTTGTTCACTTTCCCTTTTCAAAGTCAGAAATGTTAAGCTATCCATGTGTTGCCTGGTTTTATGTTTCCCTGCCTTTTCACTATAATCTGGATTAATCGCAGGGCAACCACGTAGGCAGACAAAAACAGACACCCACATGCATATTTTCCTGGAAACACTGGGAAATTCTGTTTCCATACTCCTTTGCTTCTGCACTGAGATAGTTAAATTCTGATTTATATAACATTAGTGCTTGGAATCCACACCAGAGCTTGCTTTTCAAGGGGAGATAACATATACGTGTGTAGATGATTATTTAAATATGTATTATGTAAACACATACATATGTACAGGTGCACACGTAGATTCATAAGAAACTGTTCTTAAAGCTAAGGGACGACCATCTATAGGGATAGGAAGAAAAGATTCATTTGTTTTCATCCCTGAGGACCAAAACATGAAATCTTAAGTGGTTTGTCCAGTGCCTGAAAGTAATGTAGTGTCCCCAACAGGGATGTAACCTGGATCTCATTCACTCCAAGCCTCAACCGTTTCAGCCTATTTTTCTTCTCCAGTGATATTTCTAATCTGTACCTCCAGCCTCATGTGCCAGTGGTACCTTAACTTTTAATAAAAGTCCTTTTGAAGTCAAATATCCGAATTCAGAGTTGATAGAAGGAAAAGCAATTTTACTGGGTTTGACTGTATTGAACTGATACTGGTTCCCTGATTAAAAGTTACACAACTGAATGACCACTTCAGTGTCTATTTTTGACACTTTTCAAGTGTAAACTTTGAATCACTGCATTTTTATTAAATGGTAATGAAATTTCATCCTGAATAGATGAGATCTTTCTGACAAAGATGAAATACAGGGAAAAAATATGCACATGTGTGTAATGTGCATATTATTGCCTTGAATTTCCCAAACAAAATCCAATTTGCTGCTAGATACAAAAATTAGTTCGTAATACTGTCCTTATAGCAAGTCAGAAAAAGCATTGTATTAGCTGGATTGCTATTCTCAGAGATTGTCACAGGACATTTCTTCAGTGAACACAATTTAAAAAGTAGTTGGGAAAAACATGTCTGAATATCCACTTCTTCCATTATATAAACTTATTGATGTTATTATATGGTGTCCAATGGTCATTGTAACAGCAGCTAAGGATTTGAAAATAAACAGAATACTCAACAATATATACAAGCATGCACAATCTACTAATTTGCAAAAGCAAATTCCAGGGGATTGCATCTGTGAGCCTGAAGAATGTTCACATTGGCACCAAAATACTTCCACGGACACTGAATTCCCCCTTACTTAGAAGTCAGTGTAGCTGCTTTTCTCCAAATGTGTCTGCAGACCTTGTTTGGAGTCAAAACCTGTTTCTCACATCGCTGCAATCAGAGCCAGAACCTGTTTTCCTAAACTGAGCTTCTGCTTTCTGCTCTATCAGCAATGGAAAGCAGTGGTATCCCTGGGCAGCTGATGCTTGGTCAGACAACTTCTTTTCAGGTCAATCTTTGGTAACTTCAGTTGAAAATAAGTAATAAGGATTTTTCCACTCCAACCAAAGTGACTCTCTACTGATGAGTTATATCACAGAATCACAGAATATGTTGGGTTGGAAGAGACCCACAGGAATCATCATGGCCCTGCACAGCACCATCCCCAAGAACTGTACCATTTGCCTGAGGGCATTGTCCAAACACTTCTTGAACTCTGCCAGGCTGGTGCTGTGAGCACTTCCCAGCGGAGCCTGTTCCAGTGCCCAAACACCCTCTGGGTGAAGAAACTTTCCCTGATATCCAACCTAAACCTCTCCTGTTACAACTTCAGACCATAACCTTGGGTCCTGCCACTGTCAGCCCAGGGCAGAGATCAGTGTCACCGCAGAGATCAGTGCCTGCCCCTCCTCTTCCCCTCTCGAGGAAATTGTCACTGCAGTGAGGTCTCCCCTCAGTCTCCTTCAGGCTGAACAGACCAAGTGACCTCAGCTGCTCCTCATGGCTTCCCCTCAAGCCCTTCACCATCCTTGTTGCCCTCCTTTGAGCACTCACTAACAGCTCAATGTCTTTTTTTATATTGTGGCACCCAAAACTGTCCCCAGCACTTGAGGTGAGGCCGCCCCAGGGCAGAGCAGAGCAGGACAATCCCCTCCCTTGCCCGGCTGGCAATGCTGTGCCTGATGCCCCCCAGGACAGGGATGTCCCTCCTGGCTGCCAGGGCACGGCTGACTCATGTTCAATTTGCCATCGACCAGGACCCCCAGGTCTTTTCCGTGGCACTGCTCTCCAGCCTCTCATTCCCCAGTCTGTCTGCACATCCAGGGTTGCCCCATTCTAGGTGCAGAATTGGGCACCTGCCCTTGTTAAATTTCATACAGTTGGTGATCGCCCATCTCTCTAATCTGTTGAGCTCTCTCTGCAGGGGCTCCCTGGGTATCAGTGTGCCTGTACAGAGGGGTTATAAGGAAAACTATTCCAGTGAATTGCAAGGCAAAATATGCTCCCAGAAAACCTGGATACTTTTGAAAATTCTATGCTTAATACGCAAATGGCTACATATATATTATTTAAATTTTTTTTAATACACTCTCATGGCAAAATCCTAAAACTAGCATAAACCAGCTCATTCTATAGTTACTTTGCCTTTGTACTTGATTTATATATTCCTTTATTAGAATTTCTATATTGTCAGTAAAAGAGAACACAAGTGCTTCAAAATAAAATGTAACACACATTTAGTTACTGTAGCCTTGTTTTGCAGAATGATTTTAATATTTTTTTAAACCCACAATCGCACAGGGAAAACTGTTAACTCAGTCTGTATTGACTCATTTAAAAGGACAACAGCTCCAAGTAGCACTGCATGTCCAGAGCTACCCAGCTTGAAAGTTCCCATTAATTTCTTTACATTTTAGGATTAAGAATATGAACACAATCTGTCTGAGATAAATTAATCTGGTGTGATGAAAGAGAACATTCTTTAATTGCAATTTAATTAATTGCATTTATGCTTTTAGACATGGAAATTATTGATGCTTAAGATGAAATCTGAGAATTAATAAGACCTGAAGTATTTTGCTGTATTTATTATTTCTGACAATCCATCACTTTTTCAGCTATGACAACTAAAATTTGCTGCTATGAATCTTCATCTATCTGACTAGATCATAAATCTTCCAGGGTGTATAAACTTGAGCTGTAGATCTTGGTCACCCTGAAAATATATTGTATTTATTGTGGATCTTTCGTATTCATAGAAATTCACAAAATTCATATTTTATATGATCTTACAAAGATTTTGCATCCACAAAATAGCAAGTCATTTTTGTTGGGGTTTTTATCCTGCTAAGTGTGACATTGGTAACTCATGCTACAGGCCACTCTTTCCCTGTGATAGTTTGACTATTCAGCTGTTATTAATGAGGGGTGGGTTTAAACTGGATGTCTTTAAGTTAAACTTTAAATTAAATTTTTCTTTTACCAGAAAATGGCCAGCATCTAAATGTGAGTCTAAATAAGCTTCAAAGAAATTGGCTTCATTAATATCTCCTGTTTATATTAAAATAGACATGGGCGTGTTCAGAGCTTTTCTGGTATTGTTTCAAACTTCAGCTCTTTTGCCTTCAGATCCATTTTTAGGTCAAAAAACTTTGCATAGTTTTTCCAAGAAAACTTGGTCAGAGTCCTCAAGTTTTTCAGGAAAGGTTGGGATAAACAAAACAGGGGGAAAACTTTCAACAAAACTGCCTACAGCTACTGGCATTTGTGCCTCTTAATGGCATGCTTAGAGTCAGCTGCTTGTTTATTTTTTTATGTGCTCACATACATACACACACAGAGGTCTGCAGCTTTAACAAAAGTAAGATTGCTCGTACAGGAGGTGTTCAGGATTTTAACAAAAAATGGGTAACTGAATAGGAAATTAGGCAAAAGAGAAAGAACGGTTTGGGAAGGAGGTGAATGCAGTGTCAGTAACTGATGTGAGTGCTGCTCCCTTTTACTGTCATGAAACAGCACGACTGTATTTGGAATTAGATGACTGATTTTGTATTTCAATTTTAATTGAGTTTTCAATATATTAATTCTGTGGACATGTGTCTGAGTTTAATAACCTTCAAATACATGTTCAGATTGAATGACCAAGTCAATTATTCCTCAAAAATGCTTATTAGCATCGTGTTGGAGGCATACAAATAGCAAAGGAAACATACTCATGAATATGCCACTTGTTTCCAAATTAATTTCTCTCAACCTTGGCAGCATGCTTTTTGTTACATAATTATTCCTATATTTGAGACATTCTTGTAGTACTACAGTCAATGAAAGTTGCAGCATTCCATGCATTTGCTGAATAAATGAGCTTACAATTACAATGCCATTTGAGTCAGTGCTGTATTCTCAAATGTGGTGAATGTGGCTTATTTGGACAGTGAACAATGGAACCTTCCTGCAGTTGTGGTGTTCAGTGGCCCAGCGTGTTGTGCTTTCTCCCAGGCAGTATTTATCAGAATTAGCTAGGTAATTCTTGTATATAGGAGAGAGCATTTATGTATTGTTGGACAACCACTGTCAAAAGACCAAGCTTTTTTTCTGGAACAACTTGCAAATGCAAATAGCATATTTATCTTCTTTTTTTTTAGTATTGAGCAGACATGGTTCCTTTTGCACTGAACCTTGAAATGCACTACTGCTTAAATGGTTTACTTTGTGATCCTCCACCTCTTTAATGGGCAACAAGGTAAGGCATTTTGTGGAAAGAAAAGAAAGCGAAAGCAAGTTTCCCTTATTAGTGCATGTGCCTTTGTCAGCTAGGTGAAAGCAAACTGTGCTACATTCAGAAGCACAATTTCTTGCAATGGGCAATTTAGCAAGTGCTATCATTGAGAAAGACATATTTTGATCAGAATGTGCTTCTTTAACACACTTAATCTGCACGTCATGAGAACACTTGGCCTTCACCCCTTCCCTCTACCCTATTAATCTTCTAGCCTTTTTATCTCATCCCTCGCACTGAATAATGCCATCAACTAGAAAACCAAAGGATGACACCAAAGAGAAACAAAGAACCATTATTGAACAAGATAAATGTACTGCCAGTTCTGCTAATTCTAATTTACTTAGAATTTAGTGAGGATTATTCTGTCACATCATCCATCACAGACGGACGTTAGGGCGGGAGTGAAGTAAGCAATTAAAAACATGTTCTTCATTTCAGGTATTTTGTGATTTCTTATTCAGTTAGGTTCCATTGACTGTTTCTCTCTTTCTGCCAAGTATAAAATCATTTGTCAAATTTTGAGGTTAAGATTAGTGTCTCTGAGAGGGCCTGCATTGACAGCCACTGAGGATGGAGTATAAATATATTTTACTTCTAGAACAAGTGCTGCATTACAATGACGGTTGAAGTTTCCCCAGGCTGCCCCATTATCATGTACTTCCACCTTGGCCCATGGTGTAAACTTCTACAGATAAAATCTGATATTTTGACATTTGAGTTGGTGGACTCTCACATAGCACAGTCCACCTGTAGCATTCCTGCCTGAGGAAGCTATCAGGTGCTGTGCAGGATCTTTAACAGGATTGAAATATTTTATATGCAGTAAGGACAGTCAGAGCTATGCAAGCTAAGATAATAAGTGTAATCAAATTTAATACTCCAAGGAATACAGATTACCTCAGGGATCAGGAAAAATTTAACTCCATATCCTCAGGTTTTGTGCTGCTTCATGCAAGCAGAGCAGCTGTAAGAGGGCAGAAAGTCCTCTAAGGCATCAGTTGTTGTCCACTTTTTCTGGCAGGGTACCTAATTGTATAGAGCAGTAGTTCAACAAACTAAAACCTGTAGAAGAGAGAATCTTTGATACTATTCAAAAAATGACTGTTCAGGGTGGGAGATTTTCCATGCTGGAGCAGTTTAAATTGGAAAATGGTTTACTTTGGCTTCTTGTTTGTCTTTAATTTGTATCACTTCATAATCCTAAATACTTCAATTCCAATCTCCTAGTTTATATTTCTGCATGGAAATACGTGTGTAAAGCTGTTGGCATCAACCAGATATTCTCTATGCCAAGTCCTGTGTCATGCAAACCCTTCATCACATCTGTAGTATTCACACAAGGGCGTGACTCCGCACACAAGATGGAAAGTGCAAAGCGTTTATTGTGCAGGAAAATATTCCCTAAATACCAGCACCCAACAGGATATCACATCATATAAACAGGAAAGATGTTCACCTCAGTGTCCCCCAATCACCTGGGGTATTGCACAGACATTGCCTATTATGGTAACAGGTAAACAATACCCTATAAGGTCACAAACTACAATTATCACATCTCATAGGTCCGACACTGTCCAGAAACCCACAGTCCTCTCTCAGCCCATCCCCGGTGACCTGGATGCACTCCCAGGGTCACCTCTGGGTCCAAGAAAGAGGCTCTCTCTCCGGCCCTCAGGGCCTATCTCTCTTCCAGCACATAGTGCACCCCAACAATACCACTTAAATTGGGGAGCTAAAGCACTTTACACCAGTTAAACATCTTCTTGTCCTTAATTACTGAATTCCTTTGTTTCTTGATTTGTGAGATAGAAAAATCCTGTGGGTACTTTCAAGTGAGCTGTGGACTCATTTTGGAGTCACAAATAAATACTTGTAAGGCCACCTACACATTTTTCTGTCACTGTAAAGGTGGTGAGGAATCCTGTTTACCTTGCCCCAGCAAGGCTGTTTCAGCCCTCTCGGTGTAGAGGGTGCAATGTGTGTGACTGATGCCTTAGGCACACACTTGGGATGAAAATTAGGGTTCAGTTTCGGTGTACCCAATTTCTGACTTTTTTTCAACCATAAATAAGAACAAAGTTGTACCATAACAGCAAGCTCCTTGGTAAAGAGCACTAGGGGGGAGTTAATGCTTTGAAATGATATTGTTGAAGTCAGCTTGCCCATTTGTGAGAGTTGCAACCCTATATGGGGAAATAACTGCATTTTGTGATGGTGCTGAGGGCCCAGCAGCTGTTACTGACCCTGACTGTGCTCTCCTGGGCTGGGCTGTTACTGACCCTGACTGTGCTCTCCTGGGCTGGGCTGGGCTCTTACTGACCCTGACTGTGCTCACCTGGGCAGGGCTGGGCTGTTACTGACCATGACTGTGTTCACCTGGGCAGGGGTTGTTACTGACCCTGACTGTGCTCACCTGGGCTGGGCTGTTACTGACTATAACTGGCTCCACCTGTCTATAATTAAGGATCTACCAGCCTCTCTCCAAATCTCTGGGACTTTCCTCTGGATTTCTGAAGTTGTCTTCAAACCTCTGCTGGCTCAATGGGCCCTGCCTTTGGAGGGTGCCTGTGCCCCCTGCCAGCCCCTGCTGGTCTGTGTGAGGTTCTTTTCCCCCAGCTTCATCCAGGTACCTCTGGCTGCAGCCCTGCTTTTGGACACCTCATGTGGTGACCTGCGGTGGGAAGGACCCTCAAGTAAGCAGGTATCTCCCTCTTTTCTTTACCTGTTTTTGAAACCTGTCTTTTTTTATGTTAGTTTCTGCCTTTATTGCCTTCTTAAAGCATGGCCTGAGGCCTCTTCAAATGATGAGGGGCAGTACTTTGCCAGGGGGAGGGTGGGGTTTCAGGTCTGCATCTGCCTGCCTGGGTTTTGAGGCTTTGCTAGTCTGTTTTAAGTTGATGTCCTAAAGTACGAAATTTTCTGAAAGGTTTTGTGGTTCCTTCCTAATTTGCTTTTTCTCCTGAAAAAAAGCCTAGCCTAGCTTCATTTGTCTGTAAAAGCATGTGGGTTTAGGTGGTGTGCTCTAGAGATGAGATGAAATTTTAGCTAGGATTTTTGGCCTCCAAGATAACTTGATTAAGTCAGTGACGTTGTACCAGCATAAAGGTAATTATTGCTCAAGCCTTATGCAACAACTGTGTGTGAAATATTTAACATACATTATTTCATTTAAATATTGGTCTTTGCTTTTTTAATTCTAAAAGAAGATACGTGTACTAGTAAAAGCATTTGTAGAGGTGCAGGTAAAGTCCTTGAAAGATGAGCAGGTGGAAAGCTCAGTCTGGGAGATGATATTTAGGGCTCAGGCAAACTGGGGCAGCCTGTGGGCAGGTGAGGGAGGGATGGGAGAGGGCGGATGCTAAGACGATTGTCATTGCTGCTTGGTGGCTGCTGGCAGAGGTGAGGATGGAAGTGGAAGTGTTGTAGCTGTGTGCTTGGTGTGACTGTCACAGCAGCTTCACTCAGGAAAGGTGTCCTGGTAATGCAAATAAATTGTGTGCTGTGGATTTGCAGAGGAACACACAGTGGTAGAAGGACAGAGAGTAAGATGTTAACTGCACTGGACTTGGAACTGTAACTTAGATATTGAGCTGAAGTGAAAAAGGCAGAAGTAAAATTAGCTGACTTAAAAGAGGGAATGTGGAGTACTGAAAGTGGAAAACAAGGAGACTACCTGTCTATAGAATACAGTAACTCAATGGAAATGCAGCTTTCTTGTCTGTGGCTCTGTAGCTGTCCATCTGAATATCTAAAGAGCAATACATCAGGAGAAAAAAGGCAGCTCTTCCCTGCCCTTTGCTAGGAGACGTATATCCTGCAGGTCTGAAAGCACTCTCCAAAAGATAAATAAGACTGGACCAATTTTAAGTATTAATATTAATAATGCTTTCTTGGACTTCAAGGGTAGCTTTACCACTGATTTTATTATCACAGTACAAAATGGCAGCACTGCTTCCAGTGTTTTTTTCTCAGAACTCCCTGTGCCTTTCATGAGTCACTTAATAGGTCTGGGATGTTAGCTGCCACAATTACACTTGTTGTTTGGATTATTCAGGTGTGACTGGGGGAACAGAAAGAAGAGTTTGCTGGCGCAGGTTCTTTCATGGTGGTTGTACCTTGTGCCGGACTGCCTTAGATCTGCTATTAAAATCAGCATCATCTACTTTGTACTTCACAGCTTCTGTGCTGAGAATCAAATCACCTGGGTGGCTGCTGCTGGTTTAATAGCATAATTGAGTAGTCTAAGCAGCATCTTAGCAGCTGCTCCAAGAGGCTTTAACCTCTGTGTATACACATTTCCTGGGATTTTGTTTTACAAAGAGAGGGATTATTGTCATATTCATTGTAACCACTCTAAGTACTGTAGGCCTGATTCCTGACTGTCTTGTACCTTCTGCAGTCATTTACAACTGTCTAAAAGGACTCTAATATGTGATGATGCTAGAATGGCTGTGATATTATTACATTTGCAGATTGTACATTGCATATGGCAATGAAGAACCAGGGCATGTGCAGAACGAGTAGAAAGTCGCTGTATTAAGTAATTTCAGAGGTGTAAGTGACTGCATGGTAGAGAAAGGCTGTAGAAAGAGAAAAGAAGACAGTGGAGACCTTATACTGTAATTCTAAATGAGGTGTCTATTAAAATCTACCTTTGTCTGCTGTAGTGCTTGGACTTGCTGGGAGTTGTAGTTATCTTTAAGGCAACCCTTACTCTAACAGTGCTCTCTGCTGGGATGTTTATTTTTAGCTGTTTATTTTTATTTTCCAGATCTTCATCTCTCTGCAGTCTGCCAAGCCAGGAGTGGGCCAGGTGTTTGGACCTGGTTGTAGGCAGTACTGATTTTTAGGTAAACATAAAGGCAAATCTGATACTGATCTGTGCCACCAAAATGCTTTGTCAGTTCACTTAAAAAAACCCAAACGAAACTAACAAGGAACAATAAACAGACTTCTGCTTGCTGTACTAAAGCTTGGACTAAGCTTGCAGAACCCCAAGGTTTGAGGTAGTTACAGCTATACTGGTTTAGAGGTAAAGTTTGACTGCCAGGATTTCTTTGCCCTGAGAGCCAGCTTGCTCTGGACAGAACAGAGCCCAAAGAGCACAGATACCTGAGCTGACAAGACAGCCCTTGGCTTGTGATGAAGACAAGTCTCCTATTGCTTATGTATATCTGGCTCAAACTGAATGTTCTAGCTGTATTTCCGCTCAAGCTGTAAGTAGTTAGATAATTTTACAAGTGCCAGGGAAAAAAAAAGTTGCTTCATCTCTTAGGGGCAGCTTATATGTCACTGTCTGTGGTTCTGATAGCACAAAATGTCTCAGTCATGAAATGTCAAATCTTAAGTATGACAAATAATCCTAAATTATATTAACATTTATTGAGGGGAAGGTGGAGAATGCATTTCAGAGCTTTAGCAGGAGTTTTACTAAATCTCCATATGAAGAAATCACTGCACGATTATTGTTGTTTGGAAGTGCCATATTTCGAAGGTTATGTTGTTGTCAAGGCAAAAGGTTCCGTATTGCATTTTCAACCAAGCCTGACTGATTAAGGGTGTTGGGAAGAATATGTTTTCCTTCCAGAATCTTAATTAGGTTGACTTTAACTCACGACAGGAGATTCTGCCAGCTGTCAGCTACTGCTTGGATCTCCTACTAATTAAAACTCTGAGGAAGCCTATTAAAGGTGTTCAAAAAGCCAAATCTCCCTTTAAAATATCTCTGGCACTGCAAAAAAAGTGTCTGACAGGGATATTGCAGCATAGATAACTTGTCTTTGCTTTTCATGTTGACAAGATGCAACTTAGATTATGTGGCTGAAGAGGCTGTTGTTTCCAAGCCCTTCTCTGTCACCTTCCTCTGAATGGACTGAAAGAAATTTAAGGTGAAGTTTTGCTGGTTTTCAGTTTAGATATATCTGACATTTAGATTTTCTCATAAGATGAGTATGGCTGATACTGAAACGCTTCTCTTGAGGTTTAATTTCTGAGGCAGCAGCATCATGTAGTTTGTAAATATTTTCAGCATTGAAACAGATGATGATATAATTTCTAATTACCATCATTTTGGTGCTGCAATTCGTGTTCTTAATTAGATGCTACAACTGGGATATATCTGTATTTTAATCTTTTCCAGTGTACCTGTTTCAGATATGTTTTAAAAAAAAAATCCTTCTTACATAGTCAATTTTCTAGACAAACAAATATCCTAAGATACTGCCAAAAAATTCATTTTGGCAGTATTGCTTACTCCACTGGGGACCTGGCAAAATATCTCTTAACTTTTTTAGAGTGGCTGCAAAGGCAAAATTTTGCTATTACAACTGCATTTTATCTTCTCAGGTGTAGATGGATAAAAATCTAGCAGGATTTTGCAGAAAGAAAGGACTTACTGCAACAGCAAGAGATTTCAGATGGCGGGGACATTGAATGGATGGGAAACAGCATTGTTTTCCAGAAGGTCATTGAACTCCTCTCAAATTGTGGTAATTTTGTCCAGGCATGGGTTTCTAAAAGAGTTGCTGGCTTCTTGGTAAGCAATTTAGGGGCTAAGAGAAAAAATTTTGTGACAGATGAGGATAAGTTCACTGAGAGGCTTTCTCAGTAGATATCTGCTAAGAAAATTAACCAGCCATAGTAAGCTCTCCCACATGTTCTGGAAGGTGGTGTGTAGGATTTCTGATTTGTGGAATAAAAAGCTTAGAGCTGCTGTCAAGATTTAAGGTAATTTGGGATTACTCAGAAGGGTGAAATGTGGGATTTCTCCAGAAGAGAAGTTTCAGTCCCTCTGAACTTGTGTATGACCTTTCTCTGCTCCCTCGGTCACTCATGATGGCAGGTGCTCCTGCTTCTGTCAATCTGGCACCTCACTAAAGTTTAAGAGCTCCCTATTTTCCCTCTAGGCATTTAGCCCCGTGCCAGGTGTGATTTTGTTGATGCTCAGGCTCTGATTCTGAGCCTTACTGGTGCTCCTTTTTCCCAGGCAGGGCAGTGTCTGGCAGCACCTGTCCAGATGGATGGGTGTGGGGTGGGTGCCTCCGGCTCAACAGTGCAGTAGCTGAAGCCACAGTCATGCACTGATTTCTTCTTGGGAGCTACCAGTTCCTGTTCCTATACCTCCCTTGAAATGGATGTTTTTTTGCAAATAATTGCCAAATGTCCATGCTGTGATCCTCTGTAGACATAGATACTTATTTGGGAAAAAATTCTTACCTGCAGTGTTATGCTTGTTCATTTACTAATTCCTATTCCGTGACAGACTTTGAGTCAGTGCTGCATTGATCATATTTTTTCCCGCTGTTTCTTCAATTAATCATGATGTCATGCCAATGGTACTTATTATCTATTACATAGCTGTAGCTTTTATAAGGTGCTAAAGCAATTCTTCAAGCATTTAACAACTTAATAGGTTAATTAAAGGGTAGGTTTTATTAATTGAATTTCAGACAGTGAATTCCATCATATACTTTGGGAAAAGATAACATGGTTATTGAAACCTCAATACCTGATATGCTTGGATGGGCCCATTACTGGAAAGAAGAATGAAAGTTTTGGGGGGGAAAAAAAGCCACAACAAGCTTATTTGAGCACTCCCAAAGGGATAGATTAATGTCAGACCTTTCTAGGCAAACTTCAGGTTTATGCAATTCTGTTCCTTGATTTAATAACAAAAGCACATTCAAGAATGAGATCAGAGATATTTTTGTTTGGTTTGGGACAAAACCTTCTTGGTGTGTGTTTCTGTATATTTACACAACTAATTTTTTTTTTTACTTTGAACTTCTTCATTTTCTCCTCTAAAAGAAATATAGCTTCTGTTCCTGCTGTTATGATGGATTATCTATTTTTTTCTGGATTAAAGATGCACATTTATTTAATAGGCAGCTGGTCCATCTAGGCACATTTGTGTCTCAGTCGTTAAAGTTGATTAGAAAACCATTTCTTTCTTAATCAAACTGCATAGAAAGGAAGAGTGAATTTTTTTATTTATAAAAGCTTCACTCAAGAGGCACTAGATCCTTATTCATGTAGTAATTGACTTTTGTCATCTGGGGATACTAAACTATTCTAACACTGTAATATAGCTCTGTCAGAGTCTCAGTGGTGTAGAGTTATTTTTAGGCATTGCCATATGGGAATCTGGTAACATTTCATTGTCTAAGAATCAAAATGGATCATAAAATTATCAGTGCATCCATACAAAGTTCACATGGCAAGTGAATACCCCCAGAGTACTGAGCGGTGCAGCTGGTAACTCTATCCATGTGCTTAATATGCAGCATTTTGATCTAATTGAAACTTTGTGATTAGAAGCTCAAAATAATGGTTGTGTTATCATTGAGTGCTACATCTTTCCTGACATCTGCCATTTTGCAATCCTGTTTACATATATATATATATCTATATCTGTATGCTCACACAGAAAATTTGTGGGTTTACATGGGCTGGTGTGAAATCTGAAGCTGTCAGATTTTTTCCCCACATTCTGGTAGAGCTGTATGCCACTCCAGTCCCTTTTAGCAGCATATTTCCCAGTTTTCACATCAGCATAGGTACCAATTTATCTCATCGAATGAGTTGCAGCAGGAGACTTTACCTTTTGACCTGTGGCAGTAATAAAAGGTGTTATTTAAAAAAAAAAGACAAATTGTAAAATTCACCAAGGTGCTTGGATAAGATATAAACTACTTTTTTTTTTTTTTTCCCCCCTGGTAGTGTGAAGACAAACAAAATCAAAATACAGAAGGTATTGATCTCTTTTATAGGTAAACTGTTTTAAGTGATTTAAGATCTAGACTTTAATCACTGTGTTTTACATAAGTTTGATCTGAGGGGTTACCACTTTGAACTAACAGTTGCAGGCTGAGCATGTTAATAGGGTGTCAGCTCAAAGCTCCACTTGAAAATACAGAATCTGTATTTTAAATTGGGAATTTGCTGTCCAGCAGAAGGATAGCTCTGCTTTTCCTGCCTCTGTGAAAGCCCTGGTTCGTGCCCCTGGGAAGGGGCCAGGAGTGTGTGGGTCAGCAACTGCAGCAGCACAGAGACTCTCCTTGTCCCGAGCCTGACTCTCCTGGGCATCTTGGTTGCTCCTGGCCTCTCCCATGGCACTTTTGTCTTGGCCCCACATGGTCTCTTCTGTTATGCTCCCCTTTTGCCCACTGCCAGCTGAGGATACCTGCTGATTTCCAGCAAGAAAACCCTTGTGAAAGTAATACCTGGCTCATTGTGAACAAGCAGCAGCATCCTTACGTTGAATTATATCCACTAGAAATTACAGATTTTTTTGTGTTTAAAGATCTCTTGTGAGAAATGGTCATACCTCCTATTTTGCACTGTTTGGCAGTTGAGTGTTCATAGATTCTGTGCAACAGTGATTTTCTGGCTGCTAAGCTCCTTTGCTTTATTGTACATGTAAGGCACAATAACATGCCAGTGATGTGGACCATGGTAGCATTTAGAGAGTGATTAATTTCTTAAACAACAATTTAATACTTCAAATATAGAAATATTAAGTGTACAATTCATCTTGATTCAACCCTTCATATACAACTAGTCTTTCAGATAGTTTACCTTGTTGTAGCAGAAGAATGAACGTAGTACTGTTCATGTTGCTTTCTTGAAAAAAAAATAAAAGTCTTTATCGATGATATAGGACTAAGGAAAGCCAGAAAAAATCATCCAGTGTTTTTATACTGAGTAGTCTTGTATTCCAACAACATGTGCCCATAAGAACATTTTGTGCTAGTTTTACAGGAATGCCTGTGGAGAGTTTACCACTTAGAGCTTTCCAGTCGCATTTTCACAGTTTTAGTAAAATTATGGACAAAACCAACATGGAGTCCTTTTGTTTCCTTCATAATGCCTTCCTTGCCTCCTCTTGACTCCACAATTTAAATTAGTGCACAGATGCCTTGAAAACACTTACGGGATACAAAGTATAAAGAGTTCGCCTTTGCATCTCTCCTCACTAGCTCACATGTTCAACAGTAGGACAGAATGGCTTCTCTGAGGTTCGCAGCTTTTTCAGAATATTCTGGAGCTAAACCCACTTTCCAGAAGTATCTCTAAAAGCAGGGCTACCACAAGGTTACCAGGGCACACAAACGAGTTTGTGGAGTCCCAGGCACGTGCATATCTGTTTTACATCAGGAGAAAATTTTCTCTGGCTAAAGAGACATTTCAGGGAAGTTCTGCACAGACAAAACAATAGGAAAGCAAATTGTGTATACAGGATTTGAAGGCACACTTCTAATTAACCTCCACAGTTACTGTTATTCTGTTAGCATAATTGTTGATGTTATTGAAGAGGTAACAAAGTCCTCTGATTTTATAGAAGCTGTAATAAACGTTGGTGTACTATTGAATTATTGTCCAGATGCCTCATCTTATTTCTTTCATTTTCAAGAGCTGTGCCATAGGAAGAAAGAAGATAAAGTTATATATACAATAAAATCTTCAAGTGTAAATTCCTTCTACTTTTTTAATTATGTGACTACAGCAATTTTTTTTTCTTGCTACTTGTTGTTGCATTTGCTAGTGTTTAGTGCAACTGATTATTTTTATGCAAGAACTTCAGTTTCTGGCAGACAACAAACTACAAAATTGTCGTACTTGGACACGAAAGAACCATGCAGACCCAGCTTAGTTCAGGACAGAAAAGAAGCCAGGAAAAGCCTCAGCCTGTTTATTTTACTTCATATATATATATGTTCTTAGGAATGACCGTGGATTGGAGGATGAGGTTACCACCTCTCCAACCACACCGGTCAAACGAAAAGTCCATCAAACTTCTCCGCCTCAGGAGAAGGAATGAAAACAAAAAGGAACCGTTAGCCAAACATACCTGTGTTTACAGAAAGTGCGTGAGAACTCCATCACAGAAATGAAAACATCAAAAGACTGCAAATCTCAGGGCGACATAAACTTAGCTTATTTTTTGGCAGTTAAGTTGCAAAATGGGAAAAGTTAGTGTTCCTGCCTATAAATGGATTGATGAAGAGTTAGGCTGCTGCTGAAGCCTTGCTGCCTAGAGAAGCAGGGTACCCATTTGTTACCATCCATTCTCATTGTAAAGGGAACTGTGAGTTGCAAAGATGAAAAAGACAAAGTAGTTTTTTGTGGTCTGTTTAGATGTTATTTAAATCTTCACATGGTACTTCCAATGCTGCTTCCATTTTGGTAAACATCCTGTGCTAATGTATACAGGAACCTGCTGTTTTCACATGGTGGAGTTGGAATATAAGTACCAATGTTTGGCACAGTTTCCCTACTTTGTTCTTTCCCCTATCCCTCTCTTTAGTCAAGGACCTATTAAACTTTTTCATTAAGCCAGAAACTTTATTTTTTTCTTAAAACTGTTTTTACTCTTGTAATAAAAAAACAAAGGATCAAAAATACTTGGAAGAAAATCCTCAATTTTGATAAAATTGTTTGTAGTTGCCAAATTCACCATCATGTTTTATTTGGAGTGAACATAGAAAATCAAGCATTAATAAACACGTTTCTCTCTCACTAGTATGTTCAGAAGCCACGTGACACAGTTCACAAGAGGTGCATTTAGTTCTGCAGATATCTGGAGTAAAAGTGAAGTGTTATGGGGAACATACAGCCCCGTGTGATTTCTGCCATATCCTTTATTGCTGATTCTCCCTGTTAGCTTTTTAGCTGTCTAGCACCTGTGCAGTTAGACAAGCAACCCTGCTACCAATTTTAGCTCCTCTATAAGGATTTACACCCTTGCTTGCCAACCTGCTTCTATCTCTGGTTCTCTCTCTGATTTTGCTAAGAGAGGATATATTGACCATGATATTAAAGTGTAGAATCCCTTTCCAAACAGGGAGTGAGTGCCGTAATCCCAGGTGTGTTGTCAGGTAGAGGGGTCCTGCCTATAAATCCTCGTTCTAGAAGCTTAAGTCACTTATGATGAAGGAAGAAGATTTTGAGTTCCTGATTTAAAATCTTGCAAATTCTTCTGTTTATCAGCAAAGGGAAGGGGGCAGAGAGCCTCAGTGCACTGATCTGTACTCTACAACTTGTATAAGACATTCCTCATGTCATAAACCTGATACATCCTCAGAGGTCAGAAATGTTTTGAATAGCCATTATGACATTAAGTTGCTGTTGTGTTTTCCTGTAAGAGTTCTCTACATCATTAAAATTGTTAACAGTGGAAAGACAGGTTATGATTCCATGTTAATACAGGATCACCTGCTGGTAATCATTTAACCTGTGATGGGTATGTGCACATGATGATACTTCTATTCAGCTAGCCAGAGCTAGGCCAGTTGATGCTTTTCCAGCAGGCTTATGCTGACAGAGGGAAGTTGATATGTAGCACGTGATAATTTTCAGAAAAGCATAGGGGATTGAGAACTGATTCTAAAATTTTGAGAAAAAACTTCCTGTCTGAACTGGGAACTCTTCTAGCAGCAATTTTACTTGTATTTACCATCTGCAAGCATAGGCTCTGCCTCTGTTGGCATGAGAAGTATTTAGAGCAGAGTACGTGAATATAGTGCTCTGGCATGTAGCACTAGTTCTGGGACCGACATTTGTGCCCACATTTTGTCTTCCGTGAAGATGTAGGTAAAGTAATGCTGTATTTGAGCCTGTAAGAGGCAGCATAATTTAAATTATGTCTGTATAATATATATTTTGGCTGAAATTCTTACTGCGCAGAGAATGAATGCTCAAGTTTCATATTAGTAGCAGCTGAGCAGTCTTTAGGTTGACCCTTTGCACAGGAATGAACTTTGCCTAAGGAAAAAAGGTACTAAAATGTCGCAGAAGTGTCGCATATTTTGCCTACATTAACTTCATGTGGAATGTAGAATCAGAATTTGTTCACTCTGTTCTCCGAGGAGAAGGAAAGGAAAAGCTGCTGAAAGGGTGAAATGAGATTATCAGTGCTAAATGGAAATGTGACCCTTATTCTTTTTTTGCTAAAGATGTGTGTAAATGCTAAGCAGCAAACAGACTTAAAGTGCTCAGCTCTGTCATGTTCAAGCATAATATTTGATAATTAAAGTGCAAGGAAAGCAAAATGGGTGATGGACATCGGACAGTCTTGATAAAACCCAGTGTTCATCCCCAGTGATGTGGGACATCCAACCCCTTAAGCCAGACAGTAAATAGACTTTATTTTCTACATGTAACACTTGCTATTGCCCTGAACTTCTGGAGTTTGATACTTGCAAATTGATTTGTCTTAAATGACACTCTTTTCCCCCCAACTTCTATCTGGTCCCTAATATCCATATAAAACTCATCCATATCCTTATTTAGAAAAATTAATTCCAAATTTGGTGTCTTGATTATTTCCTAGGTATTACCATAACTCGTTATAATTGTATTGTTGGCATGAAAAGATCTATTCAACCAGGAATACCCAAGTTGTCATAAAAGCTACACAAACCCATTAATCCTGTTATTTTTAAAGCAAGCACCAGAACAAACTGCAATTGATTGCGAAGGTCAGTTCACATTAAAAATATTCCAATGAGCTTAAAAATTCAGGCATTTATCTATTATGCAGTTATTGCTGGTGAAACAGGACAGAAGTTCACACAATAATTTGCATGAGCAGCTTGCAGTGCTTCTCTGGTATTGATAGGATGTTCAAGATGCAGAATTTATTAGACGAATACCAACAGAATGTAAAAAATAGGGAGATTGCAGTTCTCATTAATACACCTCTAATGTATGGTACTATTGAAATAAAGCTCTGCAGATCAATACCATTGCTGTTCAGTAGAGACATCTTTGTGATGCAGTGTCATTGGCATAAACAATAAAGATGATGTGAACAGATAGGAAGATTAGACATGGGGAAGCTGCTGTCAAGTGCTACTGGGCTGCAGCAGCATGAAATTCTGTTTTCTCTTAAGAAATCTAAGCAAAGAGCATCCTATAACATGTGACTTTTTTTCATTTTCTTTAACTTGCTTCCTTTCCCTAAACGTGCAATACAAATATGGTTTTGCAGCAATAGCTAAATAAAACAGAAGTTTTCAGGAACGTGGAGAGAGCAAATTAAAACTGTGGTTTAATCATCTATTTAAAAAGTGGGCCAGATCTTGCACTTGGTTGGACGTGGCACTTGTGCTCGTGCCATTTCAGTTACGCGCTGCAGGTCCCAGGCCCGTCCATTCATTGCCGCGCATACGGGCAGCAGCGTCAGTGCTCAGACTCATAAATTTGGGGTAGAAATGCTATAAGCTTCTATCACTTGTGCTTAAAAGTAATTGTTTACCAGCAGCAATCCCAGGGGGAGCAGGATTTAGTATTCCAAGCCTTTGAGGGAAGAGTAGTTAGTAATTGAAGATTGGATTGGTATAAAATTTCATCAAAGAGATTACTTTCTCTAGGTAATGGCTGTATTTAATTTTTCAAAATGTTCATAACCGTGTGACCTATGACTTCCTCTCTTGTAGGTGTGTTTCAGAAAAGTTATTAACTAAACTGTCCGGGATTTTGAATTGCTAATCTTCAAGCATTGGAGTATTAACATGTTTTTTTGTATAAGTATAATTTAGATGTTGAATGTGGTTGTCTCCAGAATAATTAGGTTTTCGCTATCAAAACTTTGGTGCAATCAGGAATGTCTAATAACTGGAGGGCTAGGTTCCTTCAAAATAACTTGAAGGTTAAAATAGGTAAATTGTAAGTGGGTTTTGGCCTTTTCTATTTTATCTGTGCTTAAGAGGTGAAAAGAATTTAGTACCTTTTATTGTACGCACTTGGGCATGTGAATTGATTTTCAGTGCTGGTGTTTGAGCTACCATTCACTTTTTACTCGATAAAATATTTATTGGATAAAATATTTAAAACAAATTTTCCCAATGTCAAGCAATAAGATCTTGGTTACACAACTGGTTCTGTGCCAGGAAAGGTGTGGGGTTTCTTACCTCAGGGTAGATATCACATGTTAGTTATTCTTAGCAAGAGCTCAGACAGGATATGGCATGTTCCTTGCACTGCCACATAAATAGATAAAGTCACGTCCAGGTGTGGAGCAGAGTGAGGACAAGGTCTATAACACGTTTTATTGACCAGAGGCAGTGAGGCAGGCTCGGTGAGGAAAATACACCAAAGTGCAGGGAGACAAAGGAGGGGAAAACAAAGCAAGAGAGATGGGCACTAATGTGCTTCTGGGGGGCAGATGGCAGTGAGAACAATGAAATAGAGGATTTCAATTCATGCTAATTAGCTATGCACAGGGGGGAAAATGATGGGTAAGTAATCCACTCTTCAAAAGATATGTGGGCTGATCAGCCCCAGACAGAGATGCCAAAGGGAGAGGCTGCAGTGCAGACCTCAGGAACTGCTGAGATCTTTCTCTTGGGGCAGGGACAGGCAGCAGGAGAAAGAAATCTTTATGTTCTTAAATGGACTGTAAGACTGTAGGGACTGTGGGTGGTGATTCAGGATTTTCACGTACCTGCAGTTGGAGGCTGCATTCGTGCACAACAGATGATGTTAATTGTTTTTATTAAAGTCTCTGCTGGTGGTTTAATTTGGAGATGTTCAGCTGAGACTATTTGCTTGAGCATGTTATTTTTTTGGTCTTAATATCTGTAAGCAGAAACATGAAGTGAAGCAGCAGTATAGACTTGCACTATATGCCAGCATCAGACTTTTTAAATTCAGCTTCTTGAGCTCTTCTTGTGTCCCTGGTGTGTCCCTGCTGTCCCAGATACTACATTACCTTGAGGGAAAACCAACCATACTTTAACCTCAGCAACAGTTTTTAATTTTTTTTCTTTTCCTCTTTGGCAGAAGTTTTCAAACAAAGCTCACACCTTCACCCAATTCTCCCTTTCAGAATGTCACTTTTAGAAAACCTATTATGTTTGCTTGTTTCCTAATTTCCATGAAGTCAGCATTTGCAAATAGTGCAACTCATTGTTGACTCTTGTCACTAAAGAAAGAAAGAAAAGGGTTGGAGGATTCATTAGAAGAACAGGCTTTTGCTGACCTAAGTACAGATGCTGTCCTGAGACCAGTTCAATGCTTAGACCATTCAGGCCACAAACTCTAAAAACATTAAATAGCACTAAAATTTTAGCTTTCCTTTAAAGTATATAAATGCCTTCTCTTTATTCATGGTTGTTGAGGAAACCTTTATAAAGATCACTTAACTGTGCAGTGGTGAAATCTCTTTGGGTTTTTAAGGCAACATGACCACAAAAGGGTTGCTGAGAAGTCTGAATTGCTTCACGCATCTGTGATTGCAGGCCATGGAGCCCTATGCTCAGCTGGACTTTTATAGCAGTGAGAGTTAGATGTGTGTTAGTCTCTGCTCCAATTAAATTGGCTGCTTCAAGAACTATGTGCAAGGAAGGTGTGATTTGATATGCTTACTACTTCACTTTGCTTTAATCCTGGCTCAGTTTTGTTTCTGACATGAAGTGCAAGCCAGGGTGCAGGCTACGGTCGCATCCTGTGAAAAGTGTTGTAAGACAACAGCGTGGTCCTGTTGTCTTACAAAGCCTACAAAGGTTGTCTTCCAACAATCAGGGTGTGTTAACTTAGAAATGGGGTTAGAGAGACAGCGTCCTGACACCGTTGTCTCTTTTTTCTGATATTAAACCTGTGTTTTAGTACCTTTTCATAACAGTGTGTCCACAGCATTATATCTATTTGACATGATCATCTAAAAGCTGCTTTTCTTTCAGGCCTGTTCCTCTGTCCAAGACATTGTGAGATTGATATATAGCTCACCCTTTTTAGCCTGTGCTGCTTGCTGCATGCCCTGCACAGGTGAATGATTGGATTTGCCAGTCTCAGGGATGCTTGTTTCTTCTCTATCCTATAAAAAGGCTACAGAGTGAAAGGCACACACTCAGTTCTGCCAGACCTTCGGGGCAGCTCCTGTGGAGTTTAATAGTAGGAAAGGCCTTACCTAACTTGGATGAGCACACTCTATGGGGATTAGAGATAAATCAGTACCTGAAGAAATTTATTTATTCTTCCTATCAGAGATGATGATTTTGCAACCAGAAGTGCCTTGCTTTGACATTAGAGAAATTCTCAACAACTGGGTTAGGTTAGACATCTTGCTCTTAATGGCTAAATTTAAATGAATTTTGTCCTGCCTTGGGTGCCCAGCTTATTGCAGCTCTGGGTAGACACTTTCAAGTGCCAGATTTGGAAAGGAAGACCCAGGCTTCTGTGAAATAATCTTGAAATTGTTTTTCTCACTTGTTAATATTAAACACAGATCATTCTAAATTAGCCTTCTGAACCTACTCCCACAGCGCACTTCAGAGATACTTCTAATTTTTTGTTCCTACAGCATTTTGTTGTTTCCCCTCTCACAGGGCATATATTATGTAAGTTTGTGTCACACATTGTCCTGGCTCTGCAAGGAAATGGGACTTACACAGATGCTGTTTACTGCCTGCTAGAGCGCGCACACACACCCCCACCCCTATATTTGAAAACTAGTAGTCAAAGTTTCTGTGCTTCAGTGCATCTGATCTTAAAGTTGTTGGCAAATTATCTACATGGAATGGGGTAAAAGGCAGGTGAATTTCTCCTTTCACAAACCCTTTTCTGTGTCGCGTATCTTACTTAACTGGTAAGTGTTTAACCAGGATGGCTGTTTTATTGGGACATCTCCCAGGAAACCAATTTAGCCTAATGATAGTGAATGACAATGACTGGTGTTTAATTGGGACATTATTAGCCAAAATTCAGCTTCTATGAACAGTAGTTGGCTAGTGCAGTGAGGTTAAGTAGTGTTTAACCAGGTGTTAAATAGACCTACAGGTCTAAGCTCTCCTCTCTGAAGAGGAAGTAGCTGGATTTATTTAATATATTGCAAAACTCGAAGTGATGTTAGTTCTACTGGTTATGCTGTTGGTATGGAACTGCACAATGCACACATTCTTTCATAAAAACAGATTTGAAGTTGGCCAAGAGTATATCTACAGGAGAACCTGCAGCCTGAAAATGGCAAAATGGCATGCTTTGTGCAGCAGTTTGAGTGTTTGGTGCTTTTTGACTCTCACTCGGTGGCTCTGGGCTTTGTGGTAGGGAGGACAAATTTTGACCCTTTCTTTGTAGCCTGGGGAAGATGCATTTGAGCACTGGTAGCAAGCAGTGTTGTCCCAGAATGGCTGAATAAAGACCCAGGCTGCTTCTGTACTTGAAGGAGGGACACATGGATTAAAAGATAGTTGCAGACTGCAACTGGATGATTCAGGTAGTGGCACTGTCCAAAACAGGTGTTGGGAGGTTACCTCCAGGGCAAAGCCCTGAGACAGGGTGCCAATTTCGTTTGGGAATTAGAAGTTATTGTTTCAGAAGACAAAAATGAAGTGCTCTGTTTTCTGGTTGAAAACGTTCCATATTAGTTTAATTCCGTAAAATAGATGGGAGTCCTCTGCCTTGTCTCCAGGGGCTGTATCACATACAAGACTTGGGCCTGTGCTTGAAGATCCTTGACATCTACCTCCAGTAATGTCAGTTTAACCATTCTTTCTACCACATTTTCAACCATAATTTTCTAACACCACAATTCTCACCTTTCACTTTGTCTTCCGCTTGAATTCCTATGCTACCCCACAATGGAGCAATAAAGGCACATTCCTTTTCCTTCATTTAAATTTAGACCCTGAGGTCATTAATTCTTAAATTTGGGTTCAGAAGCAGTTCTTATTTAAGCGTTAACATTGGATCATACTAACATTTCTGCCTCATTAAATCAAGCACTTTTAATAAGAAAATGGTGTCATTAGTGGAGCATTTACTTCCTTCCCTCTTCTTCTGCTGGTGCCTGGAATATAGGGACCCTTTCCTGATGCTGTGTCACTGGGGTTTAAGTTTGCCATCCACTTGCACACCTCAAGTCTTTTCCCTTGGGGAAGGTTACTTGTGATGCTTTCAAAAAGTGAATCTTGGAGACAGGTTTATTATAATTGACTTCATACATGCATTTTTAAGAGCATGTAGGAGGATATAGTTAACAGAGAAAGATATTCCAATACCCAGTTCCGTTGTTCAAGAACAAGTTCTTGGCGTAAAAATTATTTTTGAGGTATGTCTCCCTAGGAAACTCTGAAAAGGTGACATGGCAAACCCACAAAGTTGCAAGCCAAAAAGTCTTTTCTGGTGTTTAGAAAACAAAAACCAAAGCAGAGCACCTGTACAAAGCTTACTTACAATGTCTGGAAAGTACAAAAACTAAATCTGTGTAAACTTTCATACCAGCTGACCCCTTGATTCTAACAATGAGCCATCTGAAGTCCTGTTTTCAGACATTCGAGAAAGAAACACTAATTACAGAGCTCCTACAAGGTGTTTTAGTTCATACAGAGATGAGTTTGTAAGCTTTAGTGCTTTCTGACTTGTGCTGCTTTCTAATGGAGAGCCTAATTTGCTCCTGCTTTGTATGCTGGCCTGTCAGAACAGCTGTTTTCTAATTAGGATGCTTTTTTTCTCTGCTATTTACTTTCTGGAACAATGGCATTAACGTTGGAATAAAATACTCAAGAAGTGTACGTTGATAAGGATCCATTCCTTAAGTATTTGTTATAACACAAGATCATATCATAGTAAAGAGGGCATAAATGTAAAGTTCTATCCACAATGGTCTGACAGTGCTTGAATGTAAAAGCAAGTTTCACATTCCCTTTCATGCTGTGAATTTTGTGTATAATCTTAGCATTTGAGATGTGTGTGTTTACACACAAGGATGGCTATAAAAGTCCTAAGGCTCTAATTGTGCCCCTCAACTGTTAAAATTCTTTCATTTTTTCTGTAAATGAATGAAAGATTTACCAGGCTGACAGATTTAGCTATTCAAGGCATTTCCCTGAGCAGCAGGGGAGATGAGTATTGCTTATGTGGGTGTCCAGTACAAAGGTGGATGACAATACCACAAAAGAAGAACTAGATGAACTTGAGAACTGTAATAATGGCAATAAAATTGTAATTCAGTTATCTAAAATGCAAATCCATGCCCTTTGAAAGTAACAATAGGGATTTCTGCACTAAGTGTGAAGCTCATCAGCTGGAAATGGCTGAGGGAGGAAAGGACTTTGTGTACTCTTTCACAGAATCAGGCACTAATGAGACAGAGACATAAGAAAGATAAATGCGATCCTTCAGGATGCATTAAAATATGTGGGTTTTCTTCTCAAGGGAGGAAAGGAAATGTTAATGTTGTTGGGCAAAGTAATGTAGTGACACCACTCAGAAAAGCTGGCTGCAATTCTGGTTATCCAGAATTGTTTAAGATTAATTCCAATCTGAACTGATAAAGAAAAGGTCTAGTAACGTGAGTGTGTGGCTTGCCATGAAAAAGAAGGAAAAAAAGGTGCAACTGTTAGACCTCTGATGCCCTTGTAGAAAGTGACTGCTTTTTCAGCTTTTCTTTTGCTCTGCTGGGAAGAGAAAAAGCTATTTAAATTCAGAACAAATGTGTGTTTTGGTAAAGGATAAATATTTGGCTGAAAAGTAAGAGGTTCTCCAGCAGCTTTCTAGTAACTGCAGCGGGGGTCTACAGACTCTAAAAGGTTTTAAAAGTACTGCTGGATCAGTTTGTGAGTATAATAAAGTGAGGTGGCTGTAGTCATGAAGACATGGTGCTGCTAGAGCCATGGGATGCTTCAGCAGGAATGGGTGTTTGACAAGTCCCAGTGTCCTCAAGGTTGATAACTCCATGGAGATAAGGACCTGATTGTCCACACACCCTTTTTCTCCTGCAGCTGGGCACCTCAGCACAGCAGAGGCATCCTGAGAGCCACCAGTCACTGAAAAAAGCAATCCCATTCCTGTTCTCCAGTTGTTCCACTTGAGATTGTGCAGACGCTTGTGCAGGCCCACAATGAGCTCCATTTAAGGTGCTGAAGTGGAAGACAGGCAATGCTGTAAAATACTCTCCGCATGGATGATTCTCGTGCAGGAATCCTCAGAACAGAGAGAGCTGCTGGTGATGCAGAGGGTGCTGTTACAGCTGTAGTGAAGGGAGAGACAGACCCAAGCCATTAGGCCAAAACAGTGTTTCAGCATAAAAGATGCTGTTAATTGCATTGTACAAGGTTGTTAGGAGAATAGTGAGCTGAAGTACCTCTACCTCTTTCCACTCACAACCCCACCACTTTCCCCATTCACACATTTTTCTTCTAATAGTCGTAACTGCAGCTCAAAGGATAGAGCTCAAAGCTGTTAATGCTGGCCCAGGAGAGGAACATGGTTTATCACATGCTCCTGCCATTAGTGTGTGTTTGTTGCTATTACACTCACAGCAGTTGGCCACAGTGAATCTGACTGGAGCATTCTTTGCAAAGATTAATTTTTAACCAATTCTGATTCTTTTTAAGTATTGTAGAGTGATGTTTTCGATATCTTACCTATTACATTAAATTTAGGTTGTTTATCTGCAGCTGTGATCACACCAAGTGAGGTATTAGATTAGATTTTATGGATTCTGATACACAGCATTTACTGGTTGAGCAGAAGTGCCACTAATGTAACTTGCAAGAACAGGAATAAGGAAATCTTTCAAAACATTTCCATATATTAGGAAACGTGTGCAAGTTTCTGAGCAAGAGTTAGAATAAATGCAAGCTGTGGAGTTGATCATAAAAGGCACTGAATTCCTCCTGAGAGACAATCATTTAGCAATTCTCAGAAGAATATTGGTAACTTATGAGAGTGTAGTTAGACACAAGGAGAGAAATAGAAACATCATTTGGTGGTCAATGATAATGGTGTTTATTCATAATTTCAGGAAGAGCTAGAAATGAGCAAAGTAGGAAAACAGATGAACAAGCAGGCTAAATGGAAGGAATTAATCCAGTAACTATTTATTGAGCTATGAGCATGACAAATTAAGGGCTTGGAAAAGCTCAAATTAGTTTGGCTCCAGGGTAGTGTTACAGAATGGTTTAGGTTTAATTCAAAAACTATTCTCAAATACTTTTTTTTTTAATCTTATCTCTTGGAAAGTCCTTTTTATCCCGAGTGCATTTAGATGTATAATAAATATGTTTATTCAAGCTATATAACGCTATAAAACTGTATCTAGAACATATGTGTATAAATTATGTAAGAGCAAGAGACCTGCCCCCTTACAGGCATGGTTGTACATGCTGGTGTCTGCTTCAGACCTGAGGGCACTGACAGAAACCTCCCTCAGGCTGTTGCCCTGTCCCAGGCTGCCCTTGCTCCATTATCACACAGGTACTGCTTTCTTTCCAAGCCTCCCTATTTCCCCTGTTGTGGGACCCACGGGAAAGTGCCCCTAGCTAACACAGGGTCCAGTGATGCCTTGTCCACAGCTTTCAGCTACATTCTAGCAAGGCCTCCTGTTGCAAACCTGAAACAGGAGTGATGGAAGGTGTTGAGGAGCGTGGATGTGGATCTGCAGACAGCTTCTGCTTGAGGAGGAGACTGGGGCCACTGTCAGCAGTGCTGTGGCAAAGGGCCTCCCTTTCCTGTGCTCTCAGCCCTGCTCCCTGGAAAGCAGTGGCTCAGGAAGAGTTAAAAACAGAGTTCTGCAGTATCAAAGTACACATCTGAATCACTTCAAACTGAGCCCTTTAGGAGACAAGATATGAACTGGGATCAAGCACTAGATGGAGACGTGCACGGAGACAGTACCACTCTAGTATAATTCTTCCAGACTGCTCCAGTAAGACATGTATAATGTTTTACTGGTCACAGCAAAGAGCCAAACAAAAATCCACAAAATTATGGGCCTAAATGCACTAGTTCTTTCCTACTGAATGATAAAGTTCAGGAACTTACAGTGATAGGTTTATTGTGCAGTACAGGAGTTGGTGCAGTGATAAGTACTGTCAAATTATTAAGTCAAATATAAGGAAAAGCCTAAGGCAGATAACTAATGAAGTGTTGTTTTGGTAAATTCTCCTTCTTCCTTTTAGTAACCAAAGTGCTGGGGTGGATGTGTTTTTTCAGAGGCAGAAAAATGGTCATGTTTATTTACAATCCAATTAACAGCATGGTGTAATGCAGAGGTTTAGCCACAGCTGGCAGCTAAGCACCATGCAGCTGCTCCCTCTCCCCCCACATCAGGAAGGGGAGGAGAATCTGAAGGGTTAAAGTGAGAATCCGGGGTTGAGATAAAGATGAAAATGGGTAAAGGAAAGGTCTTGCAAGCAGGCAAAGCAAAACAAAGGATTCATGAAGATGTTTTTATCTATGACTGCGTTCACTTGCTCCGGTTGGAAGTCATTCCTCCAACACCCTGGCTCCTTCAAACCAAGTATTTTGAGCACTGCATCGGATGAGGTGGAAGTTCTGTGAAATGCATCTTCTTGCATTGTGTGATGCAGATTTATCCTGTCTACTGGTCAGAGTAATTTCCTGTTTTTCTCCTTGCCTTTGACACTCTGTTTTGTGAAAACCGTCATCTTCTCTTTTAAATGATTTTGTTTCAAGCTAAATAATTCAGAATAGCAGTCATATTTACCTAGAAGATAAGTTGTTATTGAAATCAGAGTGACACTGGTTTGCCAGCTGCCTCAGACATCCCAAAATGGATCTTATTTCAAGTGAGAAAGGTTATAATGTTTGAGGTTGCTTTCTAAGATGTAAATATGGGTGGCTACACAGGAAGGCAAATGGGAAGATACAGCTGCCTCCCCTAAAGGACAAATTAGGGGAGAGCAAAAGTAATTTCTTAAATGTATCCATCATCTGCAATAAAACAATAACAATAAAGGTT
The DNA here is from genome assembly GCA_014706295.1 of Lycocorax pyrrhopterus obiensis. Taxonomy (NCBI): domain Eukaryota; kingdom Metazoa; phylum Chordata; class Aves; order Passeriformes; family Paradisaeidae; genus Lycocorax; species Lycocorax pyrrhopterus. The sequence goes on along the minus strand of JACSVZ010000013.1, from coordinate 20,399,628 downwards.
ACCTTAAAAATGGAGGTTACTAAGGGAGAGTGATTTCTCTGAATATATTGATTGGGGAGCTTGAAAATGATAGTGGAAAGAGGGAAATAAAAATCCTGAAGTACATTTAAAAAGAGAAAACTGATTAGTTAAAGGCTCTGAGATGAAAACTGAGAATTGAAATTGGGCTACTGAATCTAACATCTAACTTGGTGTCTCATTTTAATAAAAAAATAGAATTACAAAAACTGCAAATTCTGATAGCAGGCATGTCTATCTCCTAGCAATGAGTATATTTTACCATGGAGTCACCTGGTTCAGAGAGCTGAGATACCCTTCTTTCTCTCCCCACCTCCTGAACTCTGTAATTTTGTGGTGAAGGAATAAGAGTTATTCCTCTGTGGTTCCCCTTTTGTGAGTGTTTCCAAACTGGAGGCCTTCCTGGTGAAAGGCCTGGTGCTAATCTTTGATGAGTAGCTGTTGCGTGTGCCTGCCCATCTTTCTCTTTATGAAGATTTTGTCATCACTGAAGTCACTTCTCACAAAAGTTTTCTTTTTGTCACTGGGATAAATTTGCTTTAATAATTCTGGATTTCCCTGTTTTGTATAACTATCCTTCTCTACTTGTTTGAGGGATGTGCTTCTCTCTTGAGGGGATAATGCCTTTCTTTGAAGAGGTATTTCTTATGTTTCAGTTATTTTCCTTTTTTTATTGTTTGCAGTGCATCTTTATATGGCTTCTATAGTATATTGAAAATTATTATAATTTCTACAAAAACATATTATGAATTCAAAGGCAGGTGCACAGTTTATGCAAAGGAATGACATAATTTCTTTGAAATGTGGCACCTGAACAAGGCATTATGGATGAGATTGACAGTGCTAGACTGAGTTTGAAGGAGTTCATTGTGTTTTGGAGTGAAGCTGCTTATATGTTTAATTATGGGAAATAATGAAATTACATATAAAGCTAGGATTTCTGGTCTTAGCAACTGCAATAATAAAATATCTCTTTTTCTATACTGTGCCATTGGGGGGACCCATGAACCTAAACCCACTTGCAAAGGAGATTGTGTTCATGTATCCTGCTCTCCAGCTGCACAGAAAATCCACCTACAGTCAGCTTGTGCTAGCGTGGATCTCTGCTTTCTAGGAAATATTTCAACCATTGCCCCTTTGGGACATATCAGGGAACTTGTCAAGGAAATCCGGGTGTAGAGTGAGGTTGATAGTGCTGGTAAATTGATTTGCCCATGAAGTTTTCTGTTGTCCAGGTGTGGGACCCCTGTTGTAAAAATGGGTAATAAAGGCAATTAACCTAATGGCAAAGAAATGCAGTAGGAAAAACCCCCCTAAAAACTAACAACAAACCATTCCTGCAGACCCTATTAATAACGAACAACCTCTGAAAAATCCCGAGTTTTGGCTCACTAGTGTCATAAGTGGGGCTTCTTGTTTAGCCCCCATTCCTCCCGCTTCACCATCAAAAAATGAAAACTTGGGAAAGTACTTTCCCCATCGGGACAATGTGATAAGATACTGCCATCTACAGGTGACACATCTCCTCTTGAACTTGTACTGTGCGCTAAAGTGTCTTTGGAATTGCTGCTGACTATAACCCCAAAATTCCAGACTCTTCTGAATTCGAAGTATACTTGTTAAAGAGAGTCCATGGGGAGCACATGTAGCTGCAGGGTATGTAGCAAAATTCCTGCTCTGCTTGCACAGTGCCTGGATACAGGTATTTTGGCAAGCTCTGAGAATTTAAGCTCATATCTGAAATATTTATGCATGTGAAAATCTTTGTGCCCTGAAAAATCCCTCTGAATTCTGGAGGGCTGGTCATGAGCAGAAAAGGTGATTGTGTATTTGGTGTCTATTCACTGAGACCTGAGGTTGGTACAGATTTCTTTCATCACTACTTCCCTCCCTTGTCCCCCCTCCATGTTAAGCTCTTATGACAAAAACACAGTGTTATGATATTTTATTGGACTACTAAGCTTTAAATATGACCAATGTGTTTTAATAATAGCTTAAAAGTAACCATCATAGTGATGCTTCCATGATTTTCGTCAATTCACTGGATGAGCAAAATATCAGGATGCTAGAAGAGCAGTACTGCTGAAGTTAGCACTAGCCTAAAGATTTTTAAATAGTTTTAGTATTATCATTTCTATGGCTTTTCAAATGTCATCAGGTTTAAGGTACTGGTTTGCTCAAAGGATTTGAGGAGAGATTTGAAGCCATTAACTCTATATCAGACTTTGTTTCAGGCTTAATTGATTGTTAAGGGATATTACAGAATAGTCATGCTCGAGGAAGTAATGTGCTAGAAATAATCCTCCCTGAAGAATTGTATGGTTTGATGTATACTGCTGAAGCAGAAAATTGTGACCTTTTATTAAAAAGATAAAAAGCCTGAAAAATAAGTTTAACTTGTACAGTTTTATTTTGGAAATGGAGTCAAGTATCAGCACAAACTGTAGACTTGTATCCTAAGTGTGGAACAACTTGTTGATGTGGTGGTGGTGGTGTTACATAAATCAGAGGAGGAGGCCTGTAAACTATCTCAGTAGTGGAAGGGGTGAGATATTTGAGGGACTTGGTGTCCCAGTTCAAGAAAGCATCTGAATTCTTACCACCAAGTAGGTCCTTAGTCTGACTTTATCAAAATGTGTTTCTGAATTGCAGCACGCATGGAAAATACCTTTCACTTTGGATGTAAAGCTAGTGGAGCAGAATGCAGATCACTGTAAGCATATGGCAAAGAATGTCTTACTGAATTCTACCATTTGCCTTTCATGACACTGCATGTCATGGAAATGTCACCATTAAACATAATAAAAAAGCTTAGACAGTTTTAGCCTCTGATTTTCCCATATCTTTGTCTTCAAAGCTGTGCTAGCTTGTGCTTTTGAATACAGCTTTTCAAGGGCAGATAGCTAAAATCTGCAGGTAAAAACATTTTAAGATTCAAAGAATCCATCGTATATTTGGTTGTTGGACACTTCTAGAATTTTGTTACTTGTAATCTATCTTGAAAATAATTGGTTGGGTTTAGGGGTATCAAATACCTGCTTCTAGCCTTAGTTGCTCATGATATGTTATTTTGAAACGCTTCACAAAGGAGGCCTCCCCACCTGATAAACGCTATGAAATTGCACAATTGAGAAGAAGGAGAGAGGGGGTGTTTTCCTTTTCAGTTATTTTTAAAAAAGTTGTATCTTTGGGGGCTGAGCAGGGACTGTGTGTTGGAGAAAGGAACAGCAAAATTAGAATGTTGGTCTTTCCAGTCTTCCCTATGGCTCCTCACTCAGTTTTGTCCCCTAACTACACTTGTAGCTGTGGACATTTTTTCTTCCCTTTAAGAATGCTCATCTTTATTTTCATTTTCCACTGTAGGTAGCCATCTCTTCTCTCTCCCTTAACCACGGAAAGAGAGGATTTCGGGCTTTCCATGTCTTTTCATCCTGAATAGCTCAGGAGTTCTTGGAAAAGTTATCAGGGGTTTTCTTGACCAGGCACCTTGAGCAGAAACAATGCTGTCTTTTTCCTCATTAGATATTTTTATTGTTTCATCCCCAGTTACTTGGATTTTGGACCTTGCTGCACACAGGGCTGTGGAAAGAAGCTCTTTGCTTGTGATTTCAGCATCCTTCATGTCCAGTGGAGATACAGAATCATGTAAGCAGATATGGTTTACACTTAGCCAGCAACTCGCCTTCTGGATTTTTTTATGCTTTTTCAGATTTATTAAATGATCAGAATTAATTGCTGTGACAAGTTCAATGCTTGCCATCAGAGTTTGAAGGTGGCCATGTCCTGACACCATGAGCTCTGCTGAAGCATGCTTGTCCCCAGGCAGCAAGGGGAATGTGGCTGACAAGGGTCACCAAAGCCAACCCAAGGCAAGGGGCGGGGAGAGGGAAGGGTGAGGCCCCGTGGAGGTACAGAAAAGAAGAGCAGAGCTGTTTATGGTGGTAGGAGAGGCCAGAAGGAGAAGAAAAGTAACCTGATATGTTGGTAAGTAGAGAAGGGAGAGAGTCTGGAAAGGTAGGCAAGGGAGCTGAAGAAAAGAGGATTTGAGATGGGGGTACAAGGAGGGGTAGACATGTCTGAGGGAGTAGGTGATGTCTCCTGGGAAGAAGTCCCAGTAAAATGGATTACTGAGTGCTGATCCAGCATGTTACACATGCTCGTAACTTCAGACCTATGAAGTCAATGCACTTAGAGTAAGTGCATTTTAAGTATCTTATTGAATCAGGTGAAGTATGCAACTCCATGTTTAATTTAGCCCTTACACACATTTAACTCTTCAGTGAGATTCCTGTGAGCTTTATCCTTTAAAAGGTTTTCAGGAACCTGCATGTTTTTATATGAGAGAAGATTCATCCAAAATAACTTCTCTGGTAGCACAAATATATGGCATGCTTGTTTGTAGGGTTGTGCATTTATTTTTGGTTATTTGACTTAGGGTACAACAATTGAGTAGTTAAGCTTTCTCCAGAATACATGCTCTGTTTTGCTTTGTGCTGATGCAGGGCCTGGTCCAAAGCCTACTGAAGCTGGAGGAAAGACTCATTACTTTCACAGCTTTTAATCAGACCTGTAAGGTACCCAGAGGCCCAAATAGAAAACGAGAGCTTTTGAATACCTTCAGCCGGAGAGGCACATTATGCAGCTTTAGCACTGGAGCATCATAAAACTTCAAGAACCTGCTTTTTGCCTTTTTTTTTTTAATTTGCAAATCAGAGCTGTTTTTACTGCAACTGTAGGTTTGTAAAAATGGAATTGTTCTTTCCTTTCAAAGGGAGAGGTTAAGATTTTCTGAGGTTAAGAAGATCACTATGCTTGTTACTCCTTTTTTTATTTCCATTTATAAAGATCTGTGCCATTTTATTTCCACTGCTACTGTTGTCTCCAGGGTCATTTTCAGGAGCTTATTCCGTCTACAGATGTGCTATTGATATGCATATAAACCAGGCCTCTTTGCACAATATGTTATGCTAGAAGGACAGAAGTGGATCCCATTAAGTTTCTTCCCCAAAACTACACAAAGTTTTTGGGTTGATTTCTATGGGTTATCAGAGTTTTGTGATCTGAGGTCAATAGCAACCTTGATTAAAGGTGGTTTAGAAAAGAAATAACCCTTTCATTCAAACTCTTTTGAGGTTCTGCAGGCTCATTGACCCTCATATGCTTTCATTTATTTGCATAGGCCTCAAAAGTTGGAGCTAAGTCTATTTCCCATCACCCTATCCTTTCATAACAGCCTCAACCCACTTAAAGCAGCTTTTTCCAAAGCCCGGCATCACTCGTGTTTCTTTCCCGGTGGCAATTGCGGGAGCTGTTAACAGTGAGCATGACCTGAGTGCTCGGAGGCCCTCGGTGGGATGAGGGGTGCACAGAGCAGCAGGAGCTGCAGCTGTGGGGCTGCCAGCTCCATCCCAGCCTGCCCAGCTCGGGCATCAGCTGGGACTCATTTGCTCCCCACTGCCTGGAGCTGCTCCAGTAGCTGCAGTTTGTATTCCCAAAGGTCTCACTTCACCCTGTCGCTGTTTTCCCCACGGACGAGTAGAGAAACGACACGAAGTCCAGGCTCAGGGACAGATGGATGATGGTTTAATGATCTCTCAGAAGGCTTTTATATGTTAGTTTGCAAAGTGTATTAAGTGGCATAAGGTAATTGGTTTTTGCCATCCACCCCTTAAGGGGATTGGTCAAGTTCTAAGACACCCATCTCTGAATGTTTTTCTAGTTAGAACCATAATAATTCTGCAAAACAACCTGCAGCTGCAAGTAGTTTACAAAACTGTAACATTGTTTTGAGTTACTTGCATGGGAAAGACAGAACTCTCACAAAATGCTTCAGAAAGCCGGAAAATCTCTCTGCTAAAGCTTTTCAGTGTCCACATCACCCTTATAGGCCAAGGGCTGGAGGTGACTGCTGTGTGAATTTGGGGGTGTTTCAGCCATTCTTAGCCAGTTATTTTGCTTATTTCCCATAATTGCAGAATAATTTTGTAAGTGTATCAGACAAACGCAGAGAGTTTCAGTGTTTCGAGTGCTGCACTGGCAGGGATGGATTCAGGCTTGTTCCTTGACACCAGTCAGATTGTGCATGTTTTTATTACAGGCATCTTTGAGGGAAGGTTTCTCTTTGTCATATTCAGAAAATGCCTCTCTGAAGTCGATTATTGTCATTTTTTCTTTGATTCCTGGTTCCTCTGTTTTTCTCTTCTGTTGTAAACATTTCAGTATTTCCTGTCAAAATAGCAATTTGCTTTGAGACAGACTGTGTTCTCACAGAGATTTCCATCCTAGAGAGCTGGTGGCTCTCTTGCTGACCGTTCAGTATTACCCAGTAACAGAGCTAACCTTTGTTGTAGAGTCAGAATACCTATATTTGTAAACCAGCTACAACAGGTAGCCCTGATAGACTCTCCCTAATAAGATTTTATCATGTTTCTATGAGCAGCTGAAATAAATTGCTTTAAAAAAAGTGCCATACCACATTAAATGGGGTTATGTGCAGTTATCCTCTGTCATGTGAAATAATTCTCAGCCTCATGAAATGCAAGCTGGAAAGCCACCCCCAGGCATTTGAACGTTTTCTTTCCTTCCTAGCCTTGGAAATAGGAATTTAAACAAATCCAGAGCCATATACAAGAGTAGTCTGGTACAGATTCTTTCCTTCTTTAAGACTGATCCTGCAGTCTTTATTAATATCAGAAAAGGATGCTAACTTGGAAGAAGTTTAGCCAATTTTTTGTAAGCTGGTTTTCATGAGGATACCTAAATGTTTTGAGGCTTATAAAAGATTTTGTGTGTGTGTGGTAGAAAATGTATTTTGAAGAGAAACTTTCATGGCATCCTTTAGCAAATATCAGGAGGGAATTGTTGAATTAATGCTATTGGTAAGGGTATTTTATGGGCACACAAAATTAGAATACAAAGTTTCAGTTTATTATGGTCTGTTATGTATTACTTTATAGCTGTCTCATCAAATTGTCAATGCTGTGTTCAACAGCAGATTAAATGGAGATTTTTTTAATCTTAGAAAAATTGAAGTAGAAAAAAATGTGTGTAACTGAATCTCTATGTTCTGGACCTGTGGAACCACAGAAAAAAATTCCAGAATGAAGAGTCTACTATTTGTTTTATGCTTTTCTTTTTTTCTTTTTTTTTTTCCTGTCATCTCCAAAAGGGCAGGTTCTGGACCTAGTGATTTGACACCTGGTTTTGAAAGAAAAGCAATCAAGTTTAAATTTCTGCTCCAAAGAGTAAGACATTGCTAGCTTTGCAGACTGCCTTCCTGTAATATTTTAAAGATGATAATTTTTTTTAAAAAATAGCTGATACGAGAGCTTTTTTTTTTTTTAATTAAATCCTGTACCACATTTCAACATGCAACATGACTGTGTATTATTTGTTACTGGTCTCTGGAAAAAGTCTAGGTCAGAATTGTCGTTTTTGAAATACCTAGAGGAAATTACCTTTGAATACACTGGTCTAGAAGAGTTTGTCACTGGTAAGTCTGCTTATGCCAGAAATACTGTCCCCTTTCCTCTCCCTTCATGGAGCCCTGGGGAGGCCAGAGGGGCACCAGAGGCTTTGGTAGACCCTAGTGCTGCTGGCTTCGAGAACAGTTCACGGATCATAAAATAGAATATAGTGAATGTTCTGATTACCTGTGTGCAGTTCTTGGAAATGTCAACCATTCAAAACATTGCTAAACACTCTCTGGGTAACCTGAGCATAAACTACTTGGATGTGCTGTAAAATGTTTCCTGCTTCTTCAGATGCTGCTAAGCATGAGTAGGGGCAGCAAGCTCTGGTTCATGGGAGTTTGGGTATAAAAGTAACAAAAGTATGTTTTGTTAGGCAAGTGTAGTCCTGTCACAGGATTATCTGGATGGCCATTTTCAAACCTAGTTCTGTGTGCACGCAGTATATGCCTGTCTTAAAGAATACATACAGCCACTGTGTTTTTAAAACTGTGCACACTAGCGTGTATATGTATATCTGTTTCCAGTATTTTTGTGGCTGCTTAGTTTGGATTGTAAGAAAACTGACATCCTGAATGTCTCTTGGCCGGAATAGGTCTAAAGGCAGCTAATCCATTAGTTCCAATAAGATTGTTCAAAGGGTTAAAAATGCAAGAAAAATATTCACACAAATTAGGAGGTGTAGAAAGCTAAGAACACTATTTTTGCATCTGGTTGACCCGCTGTGAGATATCAACACTGTTTGGAGATACAGAGCACAATAGCTTTAAAGAAAACAGAACCATGAAATGTGATTTCAAATGAGGATAAACCACTCTGGGTACATGTGGCTTAATAGAATGTAATTGTTTTAATCAGTGTTTGACATACTCCGTCATTAACTCTAGAGATAATGTCTACCTTGTTTAATAGGATATTAATTCCACAGCTGTGCAGCAGTATGTGGAAACTGCATGGTATCCCAAGAGTGGTATGATATTTATTTTTTTTTTTCTCTTTTTCCCCAAAGCCTTGTTATAGAGAGAATTCTCGGATAGTTACTGGTGTAAGAAGTTTCTTTGATTCTGTGTGTAGGAGTTTAAGCTGGTGTATCACCGCATTTCAGCAGTGCTCACATTTACAAAAACAGACTGTCCTTCAGACATCTGAGGCCCATTTCAGAAGCATTTTTCTTTGCCGTTTCACTAACAGAAATCACTGAAGGACACAAATCTATCTCTTTCCCTTGTACACAGAAAAAGCCTTCCAGGCAGTGGTTTCAGTTCAGCACATTCATTACCTTTTAATTGCTTCTAAATTGCATTGTGACCTGCTGCATCAATAGCTGAATCTAACAGAAAGTAGCAGGAGCTGAGCATGTGTGGTGTTAGAAGCTTAACTGGCAGTTGTTTTGCTGCTGGACTGCAGAAAGGACACCACATGAAGGGCGATGGTATTTTGGGATCTTTTTCCATAATATACATTAACACTGTTTGGGAGTAGCTGTAAGTATCAGCTTGTTTATATGCCAGAGATGTTTCCTTTGGGCAATGAGCAGCATAGAACCTTGTTATATCCCCATCAGATGTGGATATAGGTATTAAGTTTTACTTGTCGCTGACTAAATGTAAAACTTTCAATGTCAGCTGTGGCATGTCCAAGCTTCCATGGAAAACGTACTTGCATGCAAAGTCACAACTGAATAAAGCATTTTATTTAAAATTCTAAGCCATGGTATAAGAATCACCCTTGGAGGAAAGATAAGCTTGAATACTTTTTAGGCTGGGCCACAGCAGGCCCGATGCTGTAAAAGGTAAGTTATCACACCAACCACTGTGGAAGCTGAGGTATAAAAATCATTGCTCCCCTGGAAGGCTTATTCAAAGCTATTTTGCAATCACTTACAGAATGTAACCACACCATCTTACCTACTGATAATTTCAGCCAGCTAGCATGTGTGTTTTAGTCCTTTGTTTTACTCCTCCCTGCCACCAAAAAAAAGTACAATAACAGTGAGCTTAAGCGTGAATGTTCACTGTATTGCAAGTGCACATTTCCTTTTTTTAGCCTTTACATTTAGCAAACCATATGTATAGAATTAGTGCAGCTGTTGTTCCTTTACAATTTTTGAAGGATATTCTTTGTATCTTTTTTTGTGGGAACGGTATTTAGTTAGTAGTGAAGAAAAGCGGTATTTTTAAATGCTGTCTTCCTTTGAAATTGCCCTACTTTAGGGATTGTGTCATTATAATGACTTAACACCACTGGCTTTTGTCTGCTACAGAGGCTGCTGTGGCTTCTTTTTGTAAGACATTTCCCACTTTTGAGCCAGGCATCATTTGGATTGCTTCACAGGCTGCACCTGTCTTTGCAACTGCGGACACTGGTGAGAGATTCAAAAGAAAGTGGTTTGTGTATATTAGTCTCTTGGCTGATACACACAATTACAAACATTTAGATCATTCTTATGCTGTTTTCAAGTTTTGAGGTCACTATTTATTGAACACTTTCATCCAAAAAGGCTTTTCCCAAGCGTGCTGGGAACATTAGAAATCCTAGATGTCCTTGAACTCCAATAGCATCATCCAGCTCCTCTCAGGTTACTCGTTGTTATCTCTTCTTTTATGGGATGAGAGAGACCCCTGGAGGCAACGAAGTGCTGGAAGTGGCACATGGAGTAAAATAGCAATGCTGAAAATGGCGAAATAGCAACAAGTTTCTGCGCAGTGATTCTTGGTGGACAGAACCACCAGAGACTGTGGAGAGGCACATTGTTAGGATTTTACTGTAGGACACATCAATACCACATCCAGATAGAGGTCAAGTCCTCAGGTCATCATCCAGTTTAGCAGAACTACATTTAGGTTGTAGTCTTCATGCACTCATCTGAGTGGAGGTGCCTGGTAGGGTACTGAGAGGGAAGCATGAAGGGTGTTGCACGATTTTTTCTTTCATTTTGGACTTCGTCTACCTCAGCTATGGCTGAACCCTAAATGCTTGCAAAGCCTTTAGGAAATGTTGCAGACTGAAATGAAATGTTTGGCTGGAAATAATGTGGAAGACTATTATTGCTTTTTATTTTTTCCTAGTTAGAGGAATTAATGACGTTATTAAGCTAATTAGATTTCCATTACATCTAAAATGCTGACAGAAAATCTGTAGCCATAGTAATGTAAGTAATCAGACTACATGGTTACACTCTTCTATTCTGACCTTAAAAGCTAACAACTATCAAGTGTATGAAGCATTGCTTCAAATCTACTTTCAAATTTGTCATGAGGATGAGTAAATAGTTTGTTCACAAGCACTAGCCTGGTTAAAGCAAAGTATATTAGAAATATTAACCATATATTTGTCAACTCCTTCTCTTTCAAAAGCATTTTTCTATTGCTGCCTTAAAAAAGGAGAGAACAAAAAAAACGCAGCCACATTTCTGGTCTGTGCCCTAGAAAGGTCTCCTGGAACAAAAGATCTCTTAGACTAATGCATTTCAATAGAGTTCAATGGAGTATTTCAATGACAGGTCTGTCCCTACTTTTCTCCTCATATGGTAGCTTTCAAATGTTGACAGATGTGATCTACTGCCATGCTCCAGAACTGTCTGATTGAAATCAAAGAGAAGTGTTTGCTCTCCTTGAGGTGAGCAAAAGTTAACTGACCCCACTAAATAGAAAGCTAAATTCAGAAGCTTTTTTTTAAAAAAAATGAATACTAATGTCTTAATTTCTAAAGTTGGATGAGTCACTCCAGGCTCAGGCTTTCACAGGGATTAGTCATTGCACTGTGGGTCTCCACTGCTCTCAATAAATGCCATATGAGGTTTGGAGCAAGGATGCAGTTTGAGCTCGCTGTCGTACTCTGGCTCTGCCTGCAGGAAACTGGCTGGGTGCAGATGAGCTTGGACTTGAAGCCACATCTCTTTGCCTGGCATGAGCAGAAGGAATATCTGTCTCTATCTGTTCATTTATGTACGTTCTTGGACCTATTGATTTTTCCAGTGATCCATGGGCTACAAAGCAGAGTTCAGGCACAGCAGTTCTGCCTAAACACTGGATACGTATGGAGCGTAATAAGCACAACATAGTTTATAATTCACAGCCATGATATCAAAGTACTTCAGGAAAAAAGGTTTCAGACCTTCTGCTGTCTAAGTGTTTTCCATATGCAAAAGAGACCATATCCTTTTAAGTTTTCAAATGTTATTTCCTCTACAGACCTAAGGTGCTGTGGCTCTTTTATGACAGTCACTGCCTGAAAGGACCAAGTGGCTCAGTACGCATAGGGTGGAGGTTGGCATTGCAGGTCACTTGGTAAATGCCCTGTACCACTCTTGCAGTGCTAAAAAGTGTAAGCTTGCCCAGCAGACAGTGCCACTGAAGGGATGCTGGTGTGCATCTGGGTTGTAGCTAAGCCAAGCCTCTCTCTCTTGTCCCACTTCTTGGCAAAGGGGCAGGAAAGAGAAGCATTCTTGCAGCAAGAGGATGTGAAGTGGTGTCAGGTTCCCTCAGGCAAGGAATGATCTTGAAGCTCCTTGCTAACAGCTTTGTGTTGCACCAGGACCAATGTAACAGAGCTGCCTTGCTGACAATTTAAGTTTATCCAGACTGAGGCTCAGAGGTGCTTTCATTAATGTGAGTTAGGCTTTGGGGTTTTTTGCCTCCTGACAATTAGAGGGGTGACATTTGGTTTTCCGAGGTCACACAAGAAGATAAAGGGATCCTGAGAAGAGAACCCAGGTGTCCTGGCTCTCATTCCTATACATTAGTGTCAAAACTTCTTGTCCTCCTTTGCTCCTACACATTTATCTCTTTTGCTTCCACGCTGCTTGTGGGGTTTTTTGCTGCACTGTACAGACTGCCAAGCTTTGAAAACACAGCGTTGTATGTAATGAATGGTATCAATTTTCTTGCAAGTACTGTGTATTTGTAGTATAACCCTATTAACACTGACAAGCTAGCTTTTATGATTGCTGAATAAATCCTGAAGGCTAGGTCCTAAGTAAAGTTAATATCTGCCACATAGATATTACCCAAGGGAATATACCACTCTTTGAAGTAGTTTTAGTCTTTGCAGGACTGTGAAAGTTTAATGCAACCCATAATCTGTTATCAGAAAATATTCATGGGAAAGCTCAGGATGTGAAAACACACTGAAACCTCCTGTAATTTTCTTCCTAAGATACTGAATAGTTGGTGTCTTTTTAAAATCTGAAATGGAAATGAGACACTATGTAGTCAAGTACTGCATAATGAAATAAGCATGTGCCAATAAAATAAATTCACTGTGGAATCCTTCAATCCTGAAATTTACCTGAAATAATTCTGTTTATAATTTAGTTGGAGTGATATTTAATGAAAATATCCTACAGTTTGAGAACTAAGTTCTGTACTGTCAGTGGTGTTTAGCGGGAAAAGTGTAAGAAATTACCCTACATTTGAAGTAAACAGAAATACCATTGCCAAAACAGAGCATAAAGAAAATTCTGAATTATGACCACCAGTGAATCAACTTTGCTTCATAAAGTTCATGTGTTACAGTAGATAATAAATATTGTTGAGTGTTTTGAGCCTACATAAAATTGCTCTATAAAACCACCTCGGATGATTTTCTGTCTAGCAGTGGCGAAGTGAAGTTGCATACATGTGGGTAGCAGAAGTAAACTCCTGTAATTCTGGGGACAGCAGGGGTCAAGATATGGATCCCCCCCTTCTAATTAGAGTAGCCTCTAGGCTGCTCCATTTTATGTTCAGCTGCCAGTGTTCTCCAGAGCCCACTTGGAAAGGGAGGTTTTCTAGGGCACAGCAAAGCACCATTGCACCTGAGAAGGAAGTGGGAGTAGCATATGCAGCAGCATTATGTTACCTGGGGACATTCTTGGGGGATTACTAGGTTTTGGTGGAACTGAAGGATGAGATTCATCATTCTGTGTCAACTTTGAGAGTTAAAATATCCCGCTTCACAACCCCACATTAGAAAACAAGGAAAGCCAGAAGCTCAAACGATTTGTGACTGTGGAGGAGATTTTAAACTTTTGTAATACCTGAACAAGGATATAAAAGTCAAGCAATATACATTTACCATTTTGGGAGTGAAGCAGGGGGTTTTCAATAGGAAATATCCCTTGGTCTGTAGCTATTGATAAGGTATTGAAAGAACTGCATTAGATTTCTCAAGTACTGTATATCATCTATTAAGTTTCTCTGTCTCTTTGGAGTAGTCTTCCAGCTTCGAACATGTTTATGTACCTTTTTTTCCACTTCTGCATTGGTCCTAAGTAACCCCAATAGTCTTTGGAGCCATTACTTGTGCTTCCTTTATCCCAGAAACACAGTAAGCAAACCATTGCAGGTGGGGGGCCACCAGCTGGATGGCACTGGCTGGGTGTTTGCAGCTGGACAAAGCTGGGTAGGTCCAGCAGCTTGAGCCCAAGTCCAGGCAGCTTTGCCTGCCCTCCTATACAGCACAAATCCTAGTGCATCATAACACACATTTGCTAATCAGTTTTATAACTTATTCACTCGCTGCCTATACCAATCATTTTTCTTGCTGTGCTCCAGGCTGTGTTCCCTGATTTCACATGTCTTGCTGTGTGACCTTGGAAAGGGCATGGACATTGTGAATTTTGAAATTAGATTTGAAATTAACTTTCTTTGTGGGCTCCCCCCCGCCCCCGCCGCCAAGCTATAGTCTTGTGAGAGAATCACCTTTAGGCTTTTGCTGAAATAGTTTGGCTTCTAAAGTATCGAGTAATAAATTGTACATTCTAATGTTATTTCTTCATGACTGCGACAAAATTCTTTGTAAATAGAAGAACAATTTTCTTGTGACCTGTTTAAAGTTAAAAGGATGAAAACCAGTTTGACTGGCACATCACCAGCACAGTTTGATTTTCTTATCCACTAAAAATTCCCATGTTCTCCTTGAATACTTATTTTCAAGAAAGTTAGAGGTGGTTGGAGACCACATGGGTTGAGTGAAAATGTAGGTAAGGGTGATTCCTGGCCACTGGTATCTGTTCTCTCTTCTCTTCTGTTGATTTTCAGATGATTGCTCAGTCCAAGATATTTCTAGATTTGTGTGTGGGCAGTTGACAACCCAACATGTTACCAGCTAAGTGAGATTATCCATTGTTTGGGGATGTGCATGTTCTCTGAGATTATGCTTAAGTAGCTACAGGTGGCCGAGGTGAAACCCATCCCAGGGAAAACATTTTGTGTCTGAGGAGGAACTTCTAGATGACTTTGAGAGCAATACTGGTGGAATAAGTATATGCTAAGAGGTTACTTTTTAAAAAAAAATGGTTTTTCTTCTAAATATAAAACTCTCAGGAAAAGTAGCTAAGAAAAATCCTGTCTGGGACATTAGGGAAAACAAATGCTTGAAACAGTGACATAATTAGTGAAAATCAGTCTCCAAGTGGAATTTGAGGAGATTGGAGATTTCATTGTTCAGATACTCGCAGTGAGGCTGGACTAAGTGTTCTCTGTCTTCAGTGGATTTGCAAGACTTGCACTGTCACCTGGACCGAGGTGTATCTTCCAATCCTCCTCAGCCAATCAGAATCTTCTTCTTTTGCCTAAATAAGTGTCTCAAAAAATAAATCAAAGAGCGTTTTTCTGTGTGTCCAGAAAAATGAAGCATAGAAAAGATATCAGTTTGTCCTCATTGTTTTATTAATATTATAATAATAAATATATATTTATTATTATTATATATAATAATAAATATAATAAAATATGAAAATTTTCACTGACAAGATACTTCTCTATATTTTAGGTGGTTACACATTTTAATTTTAGAGTTGGTAGGGAATTTTATTGTGTTATAAAGCTTTGTCTAGCTGCATATTTGCTGAGAGTTAGGATCCAAGTAGAAAAAGGTCACCAAAACTTTGGTGATTCAAGGCTATCATCTCGTGTTTATAACCCCATAACATCTCAGAAGAGAAACTCATTATTGATTGTGCCTAAGGCTTAGGATAAAGTATGTCTCTGTATAGTTAATTGTACCCCACGGTACTGCATCATTTCTGCTGTGGCAAGCTCAATTTAGTTTTGTGAAAGTATTACCCAGTAAGATTTGCAGATGGGGCTGATAGACATCCATTAATTAGGTGACCACAGGAAATGTGGAACTGTCCAGCAGGGAAATGGGACTTTGTAATGAATTATGCCTGGATGTGCCGGTATTAATGGCATCTCAACATTTGTTGATATGTACCAAGGAAAGTAAATCAAAGAACTGTTTAAATAGGTTCAGCTGAACTCGTGTTTTGCAATGCAGATAGGTTGCAAGTGCCTAGTTCTGGATCAGATCTTAATCTGTTTTAAGTCACTGCAACATTAAGGTCACAGGAAGTCTGAGACTGAATCTGCGTTATTTATGTCCAGACATGTACCAGAGGTAGAATGAAGACTAAAAGCAGTGTTTGAAAATAGCAAAGGCTTATCAGTCTGTGTCTTTCTTATTGCAACAATAAACTCGTTAGCTCAGTTGTACCCAGCCTGCTGGATGAGCTGGGTCCCTGTGCTCTTGGAAAGAGGCAGAAAGTACTGAGTTTTGTAGGAATATCTAAGCTTCCAGTGTGGCAGTGCTTATTTAATCATGGGAATTGTTACCTTTAAGAGCCATTTTAGCAACAAATTCGCATTTCATCTGGTCTCTCTGCAAAGTGGCTTGAAATGAAATGTGGTGAATTGCACACCAAAGCTGTGTTAAAAGAGCCCTGTGACTTCTGAAGTACATGGCCTCCAAGGAGTTGCCAAAAATCTCCTTATTTTTTGCAGTAAGTCCCCTAAAACCTTAATGTACCACTTGATTGCAGTGTATTGCATGGCACTCTTACAAAGGGCTATTAATGTGACTTTTCTAGATGTATCACTTTTCTTCAAATACTTCTTGCTTGTGAGTTCTGGTTTTCAGCAGAATTTACAGTCGAATAGTACAGAAAATGTAGTATCAGTTTCTCTAAGTGTGTTTTTCTTGATGTATGTTTTGCTGTGACACTGCAGAAAACAGTTCAAACCTAAAGGGCTCATGCCCCTCTGACAGTGTTTTTACAGTGCTATTGCCCTCCTTTGATTAAAGCTTCTTTTTAAAAACTGAATGTGGAAAAACAAGAACTACTTTGAGTAAAGGACTTCATTGGTTGTTTTTTAACCATAATTAGAATTATCAAAATAGAATAAATGTCTGTAGTAAGTATTTAAATTGTTCTTTGAAATAAGCAATGTTTTACCTCTGTCTTTACAGAACAGAAAACTGGTAAACTGGAGGTGTTTAACATTTTAGAACAACTCTTTAGAATTTTTTCTTGTCAGTTTTCAAGTGTTCTGTGGTAATGCAAATTACTGTCTCTTGGTTTGCTCAGAATAAGTTATATAACAATAGACATTGCCAAGAATATGGTTGTAATTGTAGCAAATGATTTTTGGTATTACACCAAGTCTTCTTAAGGAAGTTAAATTATTTTTTGGACTCTCAGACTAATTAGTGCCATATCAAGTTATTTAGAAAAAAAGTAAACTGGGTAGAATTTGCAGAACTGTATTTTTGCTCAGTGGATGGTTTTCATGGAAAGCTTACACTACTGCAGAAAATTCTTTTGTGCGTGGAGAAAAATAAGATTATGTGAAAACAAATTCTCAGAATTGTGGATTTAAAAAAAAAAGTCTGCTTTGCGAGTATCAGTTAAAAGCTCACAGTTTTAATTCATCTAGCACACAGGTGGAAAAACACTCTTTGACCAGAGCCAGATATTATATTTGTCCAGGGCAACACCTACAGCTCATATATCATTTCCCTGAGCAAAGTGATTCGTGGCCCATGTATTATTTTCCAGGATGATTAAGTAATAAGACAAGAACATGAAATAAGGAAGGAAATAAATTGGCAGTGTTTCTATAGCTACAATTCTTATGGCTTAATTGTTTAATGGAAATGTGATGAGGTTGATACATTGCTAATTGGAGGAAAGTATGAGCTGATGAGATAATGTAGCACTTCAGCCAGCTGACTGATTGCTCTGTTCAGTCCATGTGTACAAAATTTTAGATTAGCCTATTGATTATCTAGCTGAAGTGCCTACCATGTGGAACACTAAATTTCCCCAGGAAAAAAGTAAAAGAAACTTCAAAAGGTCTAATAAAACTTACACAGTTAGGTACTCACTGACACAGTGCATTCATTTTTTAAGTGCACTTGGTTTAACGAGTCTGCTGCTGCACATTTTATCTTTTCCATCTTTAACTTTTGAACCTGTTATTAATTCTTCACTACTTCTGCATTTAAACAAATGTACCCACACTTGCAGACTACGTAGATGTTAGAGTTAAGTTTTTCAATGAAGCGAGGAGTGAGTTCTTGCAGATCAAAGAAAAATTATTTATAACCTGTTTGTAACAACTTTGAATTTGGATTTTTTTGAAGAAATGTATTGCTTATTATTCTTAGTTGGAAAACAGTCTAAGAAGACAGTGAAATAAAATGTGAGTATTGCCTAGGTAGTCCCTAAAATAAATTATAAAGTACGTGAGTTGCAAAATATAATGAGGGCAAGTACGTGTTCACCTTATCTAGTCATCCTCTAGTGACCACCAGTGTCTAAAGCTGCTGCTGCTGTCTCATGAGTTCGGTGGCACGTGCCTGAAATCAGTTAAATGTTTGTCAGCACATTTGGTTGTTCCCAAAAGCTATTGCACAACCAGCACCTGTTATTCTTTCATAGCCCAAAAGAGTGTTCTGCTTCCTGTAGTACCTTGAGAGCCAATATCAGCTTTCATTCTCCCTGTCATGATGTTTTTATCTGTGCAGGAAATGTTTTATCTGTGCCTCTCCCTCCTATTCACCATCAATGCAACAGTTGCAAGAGATGCTGTAGGAAAATACAGAAATGAAAACAATGGAAGACTTTGATAACTGGAAGTTTGTAAATGGAATCTTTAATTTCAGTCACTTTTTTTATTTTAGTGTAGCAAAGTGGATTGGAGCAGAACAGACTCATCATTATTTAAAAGCAGCTTGCAACACAAACTGATTTTTCTTCATGCACTTAAAACCATTTGCACAAGATCTCTGTTTTGGGGAAAGGTGTTATCAAAATATATTTAAAATTAAACTTACTGGAGCATAGGCATCTTTGAAATGGGAATACTAAAGGATTTCTAGAGCATCCATTTAAATCACAATTAAATTAGATACCTATTGATCACAGTCTCCCTGTGGCAGAAATTCGTGTTGATATCTGAAGGTTGCTTGGGCTGCACTCCCATATCTACCTGGGACTTCCTCCACCATTTCTTTCTTGGGCGTAGAATCTAACAGGAACTGCATCTGCTTAGGGCAAAGGTGACCATTGTAAATAAGAACATGGTTATTGTTCAGGACCTCTACAACTGTAGTAGTAATCTGTGATACTCAGCTAGAAGTGTAAAATATTGGTTTAAAAGTCAATTGCAAGGAATCTGACTAAGAAGTTGAATTTGAATTTTTTTTTTGTTTGTTTAGCAGAATTATCAAATGCATAGTGTAAATTATGCATTTTGTTAATGAACAGGCTTGTGGCACCTTCAGGAAACACATCTGTGTGAGAGGTGTCTGGCTGTAATAATGCCTCAGGGGACAGAAGGAGACATTTTAAAATTTCTGTGAGGAAACAAAATACTCAGAGGGGAGTGGGAGGAACAACATTGTCCCAGCACACTCACTGGTGGTTGCACACTTCGTGCTAGCCCTTTTTTGGTTACACTTTATGGAATATATGACTCGGCATTAAAAATATGATCATATTAACAAAGCCAACCTTTAGCTGTGTCAGAGAGCATTTACAGTTGCAGATGTTTTAATTATTTTATTATTATTTAATTGATTAATTGATAATTTTAATTGTTGAGTAAAATACATCAAATGAATAAAGATGCTTGTTTTTGAAAAAGCAGATCAAATCAGAGGTAACCCATTATATTTAAAATATGTTACGGAGTTTTTTGACAAAATGTCATAAAATGAACATGTATTGTGCTCAGTGAAATTTCTGAATTCTGGAAATTTAATCACACCTTCATTCTTACAGTCAGACGGTCTCTCCTACAGATCTGTGAAACAGAAAAAACCTTAAACCCATGCACCAGCATGTTTGTCTATGTCTCCAGCAGTATCAAATGATATATTTGGTGGTGACTTCTTTCCACAGGTTCCTTTCAGTCGTATATTCCTTTAGTCTTTCTATATTGGACACTTTAATGTCACTCACTGCAGCTTAGAGAAAATATTTGCAAGCTTCAGAATGAATTCTGCCTCATAACTGAGGGTTTAACTCCCGGCTTGTTCTCAGTGCCAAGTTTTATTGCACTGGTGCTGTGCCAAACAGTGGTCAGATACAGGTTTTGCCAAGTGATGGTTAAAGCACTTGCTGAAACCGTGAAAAAATGTGGCCCACACCAAA
The DNA here is from genome assembly GCA_014706295.1 of Lycocorax pyrrhopterus obiensis. Lineage (NCBI taxonomy): Eukaryota > Metazoa > Chordata > Aves > Passeriformes > Paradisaeidae > Lycocorax > Lycocorax pyrrhopterus. The sequence continues at coordinate 20,379,720 of JACSVZ010000013.1, read as the reverse complement.
AATCTGGAGATATGACGTGGTTGGTCTCCTTGTACCATTAACTCAGGGCCCTTGTTCCTGTAGTTTAAGTATAATCCTTTCTGCTTGTTAGATTCCGTGAGGTATCCACAAAGGGTACTGCACGTGGAACCTGAATGACTTCTTTGGCTGTTGACAGAATTTAGGCTACATAACATGTACAGAAAGAAACGTTAATTGTATAGATATGATTTAATAACATTCAGTGAGGTTTAGATTAAACCCAAGAGTCCTTTTCTGTACTAGACATAGTGTAACTACAGCAGGAGTAATTTCAGCAAACCATTTGAAAGCAATTATTTTTATAACTCTGCTTTGTCCCATAGGAAAAAAAAGAAATCAATTGTGCAGTTCCCATCTGAGTTAGTTTTTAGTATTTAGTCAACAGCTGGACATATATGTATGAACAGAAGATATGTGGGGTTTTTCCATAGCTCTAAATATTGTATTTAATTTCTTTCTACAGAATTGAAATTCTAATAGGAAATTTTGCCCTAGAAAGTAGATGCACATGCAGCACAGTAGGTGATGGCACAAAGTTTTCCCCCAGACTTATGGGTTGATATTTTCAAGTTGGGTCACAGTATGCCTTGTGAAATCTTTCAGCTGCCCAAAAGGTCTGTTTCTTACCTTGCCACCAGTACATATAAATTCATTAACCTGGAAGATGACAAATTTTCAATATATTATGCTCTTTGAACCTGCTGACCTGCAGTCATAATACATACACAAAAGGCAGGGGATCTTTCCCTTTAATGTACTGTCAAAAGCCAGAGGGGAAAATAGTGTATTTTATAGAAAAGCAATAATTCTAGCTGGGCAGATTGTCAGTAGCTTGGCTGCTTTCTGGGAACACTAAGTAATGGTTCCCTACACAATTTGGTGTTTGAGGTATGTGTTCTTAAATATTTCTTCAATAACCCTCAGATGTGCAGCAGTATTGCTAATTTAGTTGTGCTTACTTTCACAAGTATGGGGTAGATAATTGAGATTCCACTCCTGCTGTCAGATGAAGATCCGTAGCTCTTTTATCAGAGTGCTAATCTTAGAATGGCAGTGTCACAGAAAAGAAAAAAATTAAGGAAGATATAAACCTACTTGACCCACTGACACACAGCCACATTCATAGAGAATATTACCGGAGACATAATTATGTTATTACCAGCGGGAGTAGAGCTTTTGTGGTGGATAGGATCCTGTTGTAATCCTTCCTTAATTTTTTATACCTATCCAAATAATTTTCAGCAAGAGTTCTGATAAGTTAAAGTAGGAAGCAATTAAACATCATCTCCTTTCCCTTTCAGCTTAGACTGCGATATTTTATTTCTCCAGTGGTATTTTGCTAGAGAGAAATATGATTGACTCACTACCTCACTAGTGTTTTGTGTTGGAATTAACCAAACTGTTTCCCATATTCTGCATTCTCCTGGTAACAGGGTGGTAGAAGATTGAAGAGAGGAGGAAAGAGGGTTTAACTGAAAGAAAACACAAAAAAACCCCCTTCAAACCTCCAGTTCTAACAGCAGTAATCTCTGTAGATTTCTTTATGTGTATATATACTCTTTGTAAATATTACAGTAACGGTAATGGAAAGTTCCTGATTCTGTCACTAAGATTACCAGCTTTGTCTAAGAGTAAATTACAGTGAACTTACATTGCTCCTATTAATAGGTCTGGTTGCAATTCTGTGATATGGTCTCCTGAGCTGTGACCTTGCTGCTTCACAATACGTTTCCCTGCTGAAGAAGTAGAATAACCTGACTGGTCTCATTTGAGCTGGACTCACTAAAGTACCGTGTTCTTCAGTATCATAAGGGCACTTGGCATTTCACTTGGTGAGCAACAAATTCCAGAGTGGAAGACCTGCTGCAGGTGCTTTGGTTCTGTCTCAGTGCTGAATTACAGAATGCTGCAAGAAAACTCCAGTAGAGGCATCTCTGAGTAGTATGTAATTTGGCTTTAAATATCAAATTCATCAAGCTTTCAAACCCCTAAATAAGATTCCTTTCAAAATCGGGACCTTACTAAATTCACAGAAGCAAATTTAGGAGCTAAGCTGTAATTGCATCTGAGCAGCCCACAGTCAGAAAAAGATTTTTAAGAAGTGCTTTGTATGAGAAGCCTATTAAAGGGGAGCCTAAGCAGTTTATGTGATTGTGACTAATGCAGAATAAACAAGCGAAGGTGGTGTTGAAAGTGCTGCTGTGCCTGAATGAGAGGAGGAAAAGAACCTTATACTGATTCATGTGCAGCTATGCATGCTTTGTTATTCACAGCTGGCTGAAAAATATAAGGAATTTGAAATAGACTTGATGCAATTTTCATGCTGCTAACATATGATACCTTTTTAGACAGCAGCTAGGGGAATGTTGGGATGTATTTTCAGTTTCTGAATGGCACAGCTTCTGCAGATAGTCAGCAGCTGCCTTCTTATTTCTGTTAGAACCTGTGCACAGATGAAGGGTCAGTACTTTATAGCCAAGACAGTGCACATCTGGATTGGAAGTGATTATAGGGCTGGAAATAGATCGTGATCTAAGGAAATGGAAGCAAGAAGGTGCTTGAATGTGTGATTCTTGAGTGAGGTATTGCTGAGTAAGGCTGCAGTCTTGGGGAGGAAGTTGCTTGATGAGTACAGTTGGAAGGGGTGGAAAAGAACACCTGATTTGTATATGTGTCATGGGGTGCAGGGCTGCAGCTGCTGCCAGCAATAAATAACACATAATGAATACTGAGCATCACCTTCCCCTTCCCTAGCATCAGCCATGGCTGGGAGTTGTCAGTACTCAGACAATGCAGGTTTGGGAATCCCTGAAACAATATCTAACCATGGCTCTGTGTGTTTTGCATTTGAAACAAACAAAAGCAACTGGTACTACCAGATTTTTTTTTTTCCCCTCCTTGGTTCGTGATTTTTAATGTCTTTTCTTGTGTTGAAGCTTTCTCCTTGAATTCCTGTTTTTTTCCCTGATGTTTTCAGTTCAAACACACCAATGTGCCCACTCCTGTATGTGGAGTTAGCAGCTTGGGAAGTGGTGCTTTTCTCTCTCCCAGTTAGCTCTTGCTCTGGTATTGCCATGTAGCTCTCTCTAATAGTAGCATCTATTATTTTCTTTATCCCACTCCATAAAGAAGCTCAATTGTTTTGTTTCAGGCTTTTTATTTAGCCTGACTGATGAGCATGCTAAGTACACTGCAGCCTCAAGGCCTGTGGTTGCCCATAGATCAAAGACACTTATGATGCCGCTAACGCTTTCCAGAAGAGCTTGTTTAGTTGGCTGCACTCTGATGCTGCTTAGCAGGGAGATGTGGAGCACACCAGCACAATGGGGGTCTTGGCAGACCTCCCTGTGTCCCCCCAAACCACAGTGTTTGGGAGGGATTCCACTGCATCACCCGGCCTGGCTTTCAGTGGGTGGTAAAGCCCAAAACAGTCCCCATCTTTGGGTGCTCATATTTTGTGCTGCTCCTACAGATTAACAGGGATGGCTGTTGCATCCCATCACAAAACCTGTCAAAATCACAATAGGAACAGATTTCTGCACTTGTTATAACTGGAAATAAACTATATTACAGAAAAATTATATTGCTTTTTCTAAGGGTTATTGTCCATAAGGTATTTTTTATGCATCAGTGATTTTTGTGATCCTTTCCATAATACTTCAGATGGAGGAACGTGGATCTAGGTAATTTTTAATCTGGACAAAAATAGCAGAGACATGTCCTACTAAGAAAGCAAAAAATGCATTACCTTGCTACTCAGGATTTTCTTTTGGGGCTAAAACAAATCAGAGAGCTCTGCCAAAATTAAAACATATCTGTGTAGCTCTAACTCAGTGATGCTATCTAGAAATTCTTTGGGTTTTCAAAAAAACCTAACCAAACAACAAATAAACAAAACCCCCAACCAAACATGGGGAAAAAACCCCAAAACCTGCCATTGGAAAGCACTCTGAGCAGCATTGTTGGAAAGAGGCTGAAAAGACTGAGGCAGAATCTTAGCCTGTAAACTCGTAGCTCAGTTTAGAGGTTTCAGGAAGGCTATTTGTGAAAACTGGTCATTTTTTTTCTAGATAGGAATTGATTTTTAATCTGGCCAGAACTGTTTGGATGTGGTAGTGATTTAAAATGGATAATAATTCCAGGAATAAGGGGAAAAAAGCTTGCAAATAGCTCAAATAAGTCAAATGTATCAAAAACCCCATTCACTTGTTTTCCTGCCAGCTACATGAGAAGCATTAATGTGGCAAATCGTGTTTTCTTTTCTTTTTGACTGAATATATTAAAAGGCCTTCAGTTGGAAAAATAGAACCCATAAGGAATTAAACAGAATAGAATGTGGAATATACAAAACATATAGGACATAATCACCAAAATCATAAAACACCGAAGTAATATCCTAATTATCTGGGTAGAAGTAAACAATACCTAGAATTTTAGCTGAGAAATGGGTTACTTAAGAAAATTCATGTTAATGTAAACATTTTTTGTCTTGGCTGGTGCATCAGTAGAATCATCCAATGCAATGCAATATCCTCTTTCTGACTAGATGCCTTTTTTGGTTTTTTTCACTGGTAAAAATGTATGTGGCCACATTTGAGTTGTAGAATGAGAAGCTTGCTGTAATTTGAGGACAGTAAGTGCAGTCTTGTGTTTCAATTGAAGGTTAGTGCAAATATTCTAAATGAGATTTCAATCAAGGAAAAGGGGATAATGAGAAACTGACTCCTTCCTGTCAAGAAAAGGTATATTTTATGCTCTTGATAGAAACCTGCAAACTCCTCAGTAGCACATACATTTTGGAAATGTGGAGGTAACCAACCTAAATTTTGCATATACAAAGTTTATTCACCAGCACATTTTCTTCTAGATAGATATGCAGTATGTATATGTGCTTACCTCTGTGTATGGATGTAGCTCAGGAATGGAAATTCCAGCAGAGAGATCAGAAATGATACTACAAAAGTTCATTTTTAAAAGGACAGTATAAATGGCTTAGCTTATTCAAAACAAATCATTAAGTCTTCTCTGGATTGCATGGCGTGGTTATTTTTATTCTCTTCCTTCCTTTCTGCCATCTGTCTATAAACCTATTGATTGTCCCAGTATTCTCTGGTTTTGCTGCTGATGCAGTGTATCAGTTTGCTTTTTATTACAGGGACTTTTTCCCCCTGATCTTTGGAGGACATTTATGTAAACTGAAACAAAGATTAGTTATAATGGTGATGTAAGCAAGGGGCTCAATCTGCATTGATCCAACGTTGACTATAATCGAGAGGAATAAATCACAACTTAGAAAAAAGGGATGGGGTCAATAGTTTTGAACCATTGGTTTATTTCATATACTTTTGATACATTAAAGTCTGTTTAATTTTTTTCCCTACGTTATTATTGTGCTTACCAGAAATGAGCTTGGCAGGCTTAAAAGAATCTTGTCAAAGCCCTGTTGAATATTTTTAGAGAGATAGCTGGAATATTCTACTCTACAGATTCAGGTAGTTAACAACTTTCTGGATAGGTTGTGCAGCTCCTATCAGACTGATTAAAAAGATATGTTGGGTCAAGCTCTTCATGTCTTAAACAGTCTTACAGTTCTATAGACATGGAATGAAAGGAACTCGGTTTTGTGAGGCTTGTTTCCAGATTCTTTTTAAAGTTACTTAGCAAGCTGTGTTCATTGAAGAATATGGAATACAGGAGTTGATCCTAAAAGTCAAGGTTCAAATTAGAATGGAGGTAAAAAATGATGTCTCTGAACAGAAAAGCTGTGTTTAATATATTTATTCTTATAAAGACTACATAGAAATTAAACTGTGTAACTCTAGAAAATTAGTCTGTAAATTTTTCTGTTGCTTCCTGAAACTGCCTTTGCTTAGGTGGAAAATATCTTTCTGAAGTGGTTTGTATTTTTTCTGTATGCACGTTTTATGCAAAGGCAGTGTTCTTGTGTGATTTATCCTGTTATCTGAGGGATAAAAGTACAGAAAATGACTTTGAAGAAGTGCCAAGAAATTACTTTTATAAGTGCAGAATACCCTCTCCTATTTTCAAATCACACTTGTATTAGAAGTTATTAAGTTGATTTCTTCTTAAAGACAGAAGTCACTGATTTTCTCTCTTTTTATTACTTTCATGGAACTCAGGCAGAACAGCTTATTTCCAACAAAGGATATGTTCTGATCTTAAGGTCTGCTGATTCAGTGTACTGGGCTATGCTTTGTGGCAAACTTTCTTCTAAGGCTTGGTGTTATGGAGGCCAATGTTCCAGTGGTGGAGCCAATCCTGTGTCACAGTGATACCTTGAGAGGCCACCTAAAAACAGAGACTAGACAAGAATAAGAGAATAAAGGTCGGTATTTATTTGAGAGGCCTTCAAAGGTACCTCCTGGGGAGCCAGAGGCTACTGCCAAGATGGACCCCAAGATGGACGACAGGTCACAAGTTCTTCACACTTTTATAGGTTTGGTTTGTTTGCATATCAGCATAAATTCTCCAATTAAGACTTCAGTTAATGATGTAATTTCCCCTCTGCTTGCCCTCCTTTGAGGCTCTTTGGTTTATACTTTAGGGCCTAGGACAGTCTGGGTGTCCTTGGAGAGCAGGCCTGGAGAGGCTTTGTTGTGTCTACCTAGCACGAGAGAGCAGAAGTTAACAGGCTACAAGAAACTTCAGAGTTACACACTGGGCAGTACAGGATTTGAAAAATATGAAAGTTAAAACCTAAGGCATCAACAGTGAAGCAAAAAAGTGTAAATGGGTTAAAAAAAAATTGACAAATTGGTATGGAATGAGTAGTACAACTCAACAGTGCCTAAATTTCTTATTGGAAATCAGAGTTATTTTAGACTACGATCATCATGTATATCTTACAATAATTGTCTTAGTGTATGCTACTAGATTCCTTCTGACACCGTTCTGAAATAGAACCATCTGGTGCTGTGTTGTCATGAGCATCTCTGTTCAGTATTTTGATTCAAGATCCATGATTTACTATTTTCTAAGTTCATATAACTACAACTGGGAAGAAGGAGTCTTTGGCAATCACCAGAATTAATAAAGCTCTTGCAGAACTTCTGAAAATTCTCACTGTTCTTTCCCAGAAATGTGGATTTCTTAAAATCAAGTCTATGGTGCAGAAATTATGTATTGGTCTTGGTAGGAATAGATCTAAATCCTCAATCTCAACAGATTATCTGATGGATAGAAATGAGCCTGCATCTCACACACCCATGGAGTCTGCCTCGGGGTCTTTCCTTCTTTCATGCATGAGCTCTACTTGAACTGGTCCTGAGTTCATCCTGCTGAGATATGAGGAATCCTTGTGAGACTGGAGTAGAGTTTCACATCCAGATTTCTCTTTACTATAATCATTAGACACTTGCTGTTTTGTTAACAACTTGCTGAACTGCCACCCTTCACTCACTGTGGGGAAGTCAAAGCTTGCATTTTACCTTCCTCACTTAAAATAATTGGATTCACCAAACAAAAATGTGACCATTAAACTTGAGTGGATATATATTCATAGGTGGCCATGAAGGGACCTGTCTGAAAAATATTAAATATTAGTTCTTCTTGAAATGGATATGGAGAATTTCGACAAAATGTGCCTAAGTTCTATATTTTTGGAAGACTCAACAGCTTAATATAAAACAAAGTTTTCTGTGGTTTTGAATTGTGGAATTGAATCATTTGGTCCCATAACAGGTTTCTTAGCTAGGAGTTTAATTAGATGACTGGAATTACCATTCAGACTGGGATTTTCCAGGGGAACCTGAGGAAGTTCAAAAACATGCTCAAAAATCTTTTAGACCTTCAGGGCTGGCAGGCTGCCTTAGGCTGGTACCCCATGCTCTGAATTGCCCCTTGCTTCAGGGACATGTTGGGTGTACAGAGGGTACCTGGGGGTGTTACATGTACTTCTACATGTACATGTTGCTTCATAACTTTAAAAAAAATTCCCCACACAAACAAAAAACCACTACTCTGATTTCAATAATGAAAGAAATAATGTGGGAGTTTGGGTTTTTAAAGCACTTAGGGCCAGCTTTGCTTTCTCCTTTCTAGAATCTTTTTCTTTCTGAACAAACAAAGCTAAGGAGGACTGTGTCAGAGAGATATTTCTGAGATTGCCGTTTTCTTGTAAAGAATGTTGATGTGCAAGTAGCTTTTGGAGAAAGTTCCTTTTTTTCTTTATTTTTAATTTATTTTAAGCTCGGAAAATCAGGCCCTTTTGAAAGATGGCTGTTTGGAATATTCTGTAGTTCTAATCTTGTTTCTTTCCCTGTCATAATAGCAATCTCATTTTTAGAGATACCAGCCTCCTCCTCCAGCCAGCTGGCGTGAGCACAAATGTTCTGTGAAAAGCTGACACCTTACAGTGGTTCTCTTAATGGATGCTTTGCTTCCTCATTGGGAGGGAGGAGGGAACATCAACTTTGGTCTTCTTACCTGACTTGTCCTTGGTAACGAGTTCCCCTCAGAAGAAGGAGGACTTTGTTCTTCAGCTAAGGAAAATAGTAAGGTGGCTTTCTTATGATGACTGAATGGCTCAGTAGTTTCTGCTACTTCAACCTCTGGAAAGAAAAAAACAGCAGCTGCTGTTGCCTTCCAGTGCAGGAGTGTAAGGAGGGTTTGTGGAGAGGGTTTGTGGAGTGGCTTTTAGATCCATCAGCTGTCACCCTCTGCTTTGGTGTAAATGTGAATGAGAGGGAAGCCCTGGCACTGAGCAAGGGAATGCTCTGCTTTGCATCCCGGGGCCATGTGGCAAGAGGAAACCTGGATGTGTACATATTTAAGGCAACAGTGGTGGTAAGAAGACAAAATAACTCAAGGGATTGATGAGGGGGGTGAGGGAGGGAGAAAAAGGTATAGAAGGATGCAGTTGCAGAGTAGATGAGAGACTGGAGGAGAATTAATAATCTAGAATGAAATGAGTAGTGAAAATAGAGAGGGACTATAAGCTTATGGAAAAACAGGGTTAGGTTCTTTTTGTTCCTGTACTTTTCCTTCAGAAAAGGGATTTAAACAAAAGAAGACATAGGGGATAGACAAGAAGAAACAAAAGGAGGAAAGACATCTTAGATTAAATGCATAATAAAATAATTAATGTAGAAAGTGTGAAAACAGGTGACCATAGGAAATATTTCCTTTTTCAATTTAAAAAGGGTATGCATAGGGATAAAATTTTACGTGGTGTGCAAAAGTCAATAAAGAAAACTTTGGGTATTCTGTCTGTTTCTCTTTACAGGTTTTATTTCATTTTTTGTCTAGTATTTTTCCAACTTATACACCCTGCCTTCAGTTTTTGGGGAACTACTTTAAGAAATGCAGAAAATTTTAAAATACACCTGATTATCCAGCTCTAGGCCTGTCTTTGTGTTTAATATTTGGGATAGCAACAAACTGATTTCCTCTTGTTAACACACAGGCTGGCCACTACTATTGCAAATACATTTTATGGCATTTGTTTCCCTAAAGTTATGATGTACTCTGTCTTCACAAGGTCACATTTGAGTTCATATTGTGATATTGTGTCCTCAACAAGGATGCATGTTTTGAACACACATTGTGCAATCACTTGCTACACTCCGTGGATGAAAGCTCATTGGAAAGCTGGCTTTGTGCATCTATAGTCCACACAGATCTAATGTAGGCTATTATCTACAGCTCTGGGAATTAACTGAAACCTGGGGTGTAGTCAATTCCTGCCACATGTTCCGTTCCTAGTCTGGTACTGTTCTCCTTATGACTTGCAGTATTAAATTATTTCATTCTTCTCTTCCAAAAAAAGGTTTATAAGTTAATAAGTTATAGATAATAAGGCAAAGCCGCCTGCTGTAGCAAGAATCTCTCTAAAGCACAAAAGAGTGGTTATGTGTAAAAAGGGAATGTATTCCAATTCTTTTTCAAATGAAGATGTGAATGAGCTTGACTTTGCTTTATATACTTAATTTTAAATATGTTTTTTTTGTTTTGTAACTTACCATGTGTCTTGGGGTGATATTTGCAGCTATGAATTTTTCATAATAATCCATATAAACTTCTCCTAACTATTTGAGATCAGTACGAAGATATCAGAGAGGCCATATCTAAAATCTTCATCGACTATGAAAAGACTTTTAAAAATGTAGGAAACCGGATCAGTTCAGTGATTTAAGTAAGTTTTTTCTGGAATACTATTTAGCAAAACAGAAAATGTTCCTCAATAAAGATCTCTTCAGTGACTGTGGAGACCTGAATCCCCCTGGCTCTTGTTCAAATAACTACTCATATTCCCCAACCAGTTACAAGCTAAGAATTTGTTACAGGGAGAAGGAGGAAATAAAAAATGCTGGTAAATAACATTGCAAACAGCTTTGCATGAGCACACTTCAGTGGTTTTGATTTGGTAAACAGCACAATGATATCAAATTGAACTACTTAATCATTAAATAAAGAGATGTGACCTATACAAGGTAATTGTAATTAAAATCCAGTGTCTGTGGACTGCAATTTATTGCATCCATTGCAAGCTTTTTGCTTTCAAAACTAATTAGAGTGATACAGAGAGAACATGTTTTAATATTGGGGACCTCATATCCATAAATTTGTGGTACCTAATGCCTGTTTCATCCTCATGTCTTGTCTAATTTATCCTCAAAAAGTATGTTTGCTTTGTGGCTTGCTCCTAACCCTTCACAATGACTTTACCCTCCCTTACCTTCTGCATACCTTAGCTGTGCTCTTCTCAGAATATTCTCTTCAAGTATCTTTTGTTTTTTCAGGGTTTTCTGGGGAGATTTTTTTTTTGTTGTTTTGTCTGTTTTTGTTTTGGTTTTTTGTTTGTGCCTCAGTTTGCTTTGTGGTTTTTTTTCCTAATGTGTATATATTAATAAAATATTTCTTGGCTTACCATAAACCATTTGAGGTCGCAGGATTTTGTTCATCATGTGTTTGCTTTGGAGTTTGAAATCTGGGTGAAAAAAGACATTTAATCACCAAGTAACATTATTGTTTCAGTAATGGTGTGATTTCAGATATATTGATATGCTAATATGTGGCAAACATTTAATAATGGACATGATAATATCCAAATGCTTTAAGGGAAACACTTAACAACAAAATGAAAAAACATGATATATGGTGTGGTGTGCCTGGCCAATGAACGCAGTTTGCAAATGCATGTGCAAGGCTTAAGGATCAAACAGCATATTTTGGGATTTAGTTTAGAGAAAGGAGAAGAATTGTCCCTGAAAGAAATCTCTGCTATCTGCTGTTCACTTTGATTTTATGGAGCCAAAGACATTGTGAATGTGATAATCAGCTGTTAGTATTTGCTTCTTTAAAATAATTTCTAGACGTTACTGACAAATTACTGCCTCATTTAAATTTTTTAGTTTGTTTTATGCATAGTACTTTCCTTTAAGCTTCCTTTTATATCCTTCCCTCACAGCCACCACCAGAGGCAGACTTTCCTGGACACTTGCAGTTCTGTTTTGAATTCTCTTAATCCTTGAGGATGCTAGAAATGAGGCTTTCTTCCTTTAAGTATATGGCATAGGTAGGCTATGATAGTAGTTTGAATAAGCCAGTATTTCCTCCCAAAGATGAGATGTCTAAGCCCAGGTTCATTTCTGTCTAACCATGATTGAAGGCAGGTTTTTTGCAAGTGCTTGACACGTACCTGTTTTGAAATCACGGGACACGTAATGCTAAAGTCTGTGTAATGGCTCTCACCTCAAAACCCCCAGGAAGAAACTTTGATATCCAGCTCCACACTTCCAGCTGCAGGCAGCGTCCACCTGCAGTTGTACCTGGGGATAAATAAAACCACTGTACTGGCATGGTTTGCTTCCAAGCACTGCGAACTCTGCAACGCCAAAGGTGCTTCACTTCATGTGCTTTGGGAGCAAATTAATTTTCTATTTCTCTTTCTTTGTAACAGCTGGTTTAAAACTCTGTTTTCATATTTCCTTTTTTTTTTTATTCTGGTTTCTTAAAAAGATAAACAACTCGTATTTTCTGGAAATCCCTCTCTAGCGGGTTTCACTGCCAGCAAAAGTGTGCTAATGGCAAGCAGTAAAATTTGGCTTAGAATTGAATTTCCAGTGCTTATTTCTCAAGGTTTTCTGTAAAAGAGTCCTAAAGTATGAAATTATAAGATAATATCAAATTATTTCTGGTGCAGTTGTTTTTATTAACACAATTCCATTTTCTGACTTTCCCTTATCCCATTTTTAATGTATTAGCTCAAAATCACATTTGTTTCTGTCAGACAACACTGGAATATAATTCCAATTTCCAGTGTAGTTCAGTTTTGCATGCTGGTTTTTCCTTATTTTTGTTTTAATAAAGTGAACAATGTAGTGTACTGGAGAGAGATTAAAATGAAAAATTTGCTCCTTTTTGGGATTTTATAGAAGAAGACTCCTGCCTACTCCTTAATCATGAGGAGATGCTGTTTATTCAGATTTGGATATAAGTCCCTGTGAAATTCTCATATTAGTAAAAGCAAAGTTGTTTAATAGTTCCAGCAGAAAGTCATTTCTGATCCAAGTGAAATGATCCTCGAAAAGCAGAACTCAGTTTAGAGTTCTGAAACTTGGGAGTAGCAGAGCAGGGTGCACAAGTGCTAATTTTTTAATGCCTATCGATGTAGTGTTTGGGGTTGGTTTTCTTCAAATTTATGATTTGTGCTATTCTTCAGAAGTATTTGAAATTTCTGGAAATTGTTAGATTTTTGGGTCAGTTTGATACTTTTGAGAATCTTGGTATAACACTGGAAGGACCTCCTGGTTATTTGGTTGGATTTTGCTGTTGTAAATAAACCGTGCCATATTATCCATTTTATAAACCAATGATTATGTGGACATCTTTGGTTTTGGACCCAAGCCTTGGTTAATTTCAATTACTAATCATTCCTCCTGTAAAGTGGCCTCACTTCATTCCATTTTTCCCCTCCTTTACTTCCAGGACAAGAAAAAACTTGTCACCAGATCTCATCCTCTCTTTTGTTTGTGGTGAATTATCATCCTGAGTGGATGGGAGCTTTGTTTTTTCTGAAGTAGTCGTGGGTGTCAAACCTAGTCATTGACACAGAGCTGTGGAGGAAATAAGGATGAAAGGAGTGGATTATGATAAGATTGTACAAAGCTATCTAAATCTATTCCAAACCTCAATGAATAAAGCAAGTGTGAAAGATATCTCTGAGAACACTAAATATGCTGAATACTAGGAAATTTTGACAAACATTATTCAAATTTATATTTCAAGTTCCCTGTCAAGGGAGAAGTGAAAGAGGATGCTGTCTTGTTGAGAAGCATGAGGAATACTGAAGTCTCAGCTCTTGTTTCTCTTAATTTTACTGTACCTCTGAAAGGAGGAAGTATGAAATATCAGCAATCAAATGAATATTGAACTTTGCTAGCAAGGTAGATTTGATGTTTTCCATGAACAGACATCTTGTTTGACTGGAAAATATCTTGTCTCCAATTTCTTTTCTAATGTGTTTGTTTCTTGCTGTCAGAAAGTGCTGTTGCGTTTCTGGTATTTCAGCATCAATCTCGTGCTATCACAGAGCTGGGGCCGTGGGCTGTCAGGCCCGCACCGTCTCAATTGGCAGAATTATCTGTCTTCAGCAGGATTAGACAGAAATGTCTCGTTCACATGATGCTCCAGCCTTAGGCTGCACCAGCCCCAGGAACCTTGAGCACATTAGCTTCAAAGAAACTGTCTGCAACCTCTTCTGACAGCATATTTTACAAAGTACCCTCCAATCTATTCCTCAAGCTGTTTTCTCTGTCTCTTTAATATTTACTCTTTGTATTGTATTAATACTTTACCACTTGTCTCTGGCAGTTCTGTAATAGAAAGTGTTAGACCATTCCTTTTATAAGTTTATTAGTTATGTGCTAATATATTTCCAGTGCGAAATGGTCCTGTACTTGGAGCAGAAGAAATACATGAATGACAGGACAAGACAGTGCTTATTAAAGACCGTCCTCAAATTCCTACTCTATCCTGATATGAACAGTTTTCTTCCAAACAGCTTATGTGCTCCATGGGTTTATTTGGTGGAGAGAATAAGAAATAATGTGAGTATATCATCTGAGAAACTCTTTTCATCAGCTTTTAGGCCTCACTTCTATTATTGCAATATTAAAAGAATCATAACCTCAAAACGTGGTTATCTTCATGGCTCTATGCACATGTAGTCATGCCTGCGTTATGTATCTATACACACACTTCTAACTGCACATATATAACCTCAAATGAACGTTTTATTTTTTAGGAAATAGTGTCCCACTGAGCAGCCCTAGTTCACCTGTAAAATATTAGGCTATAAATTGTGTTTATTCTCTTTGGGCTAAGCTATGTCATTCTTCAAATAGCCCGGTGCTACATATTATAGCATTTAGTGCCTGTGTAAGCTACTTGTTATCAGAGAATGCAGCTTATAAATTGCATATTTGTAATAGTAACATAGTCTGCTTTGCATTTTATGTCACTTCAATTCATACATACCTCAGCAAGAGCATATCCCACCCAGGCCATGAGAACTAAATACAACTGCAAAACTTGAAGTTAATATTGCCTGAAAAAGTTGGTATTTAGATACTGACAAGTTTTCTCACTTTTCTGATGCACTGGAGAAATGAGATCTGCCCTTCCCTGTGAGAATTCTATTGGTTTTATTGCTCTGTGTAGGGCAGGCAGGGATACAGGAAACATGACTGTGAAAGCATTATGATGTCTCGAAAGTCCCAATTTTAGCTGCCTCTGTTTTGACAGTGTAGAAATGATTGTACAGGCATGAATGGCTGCAATGTGCAGTCCGTTTCTGCTGTGAATGCTCTGACTGAGGAAAGCAAAGAAAAAAGTACCCTTCCAAGGGGAATGTGTTCAAATTGTAAACCAGACAAGAACCAAACATAGGCCTCCCTACAAAGCGTTTCAACGTAAAATACAGTGAAGTTTGTGTAGAGCCATGTATTCCCATGGATACACACACCCCTTTATTTTTTCCATTGGACTTGGAAGAGGTCAGCAGAACATAAAGATGTTACCATACATGTGGAGAGACACCTCTGTAATTGACTGCTGCAATATTTTGGAAGCTGTTCTTTTGCTACCACACCAGTGGAGTTACCTGATACTGCATTGGACTTTCTCACGTTTCTACCAACAGCACAGCCACGAAAAGGAGCCAAGGAGTCTTTTTCAGCTTCAAGCCTGTTCAGCATAGTTTTGAGGACAAGAAGGAACGATCCTTCTTTCTTGGCTTTTTGTTGCTGTTGGGGTTTCTTTGAAAATTAGAGAGACTCTAAATATTTGGCTTCTCTGAAATAGTTCCTATTATCCATAAAATTTCAATTCACAGTAGACATGAAGCTACAAGAGAACATGTAAGTGTTTGCAAATGTGTCATTTCACCACTGATATAATTTTTAACAAACATACTTTTATGGCTAAAAACTTGCAAATCCAATCAAAAAGATGGGTATTATAGAGCATGTACAGAGAGTAATTATTTTGGAAAACTTTAACTCTTGGAGAACAATACACAGTGAATGTGTCCAGGATACTTGAAGCTGAATGATAATTCTGATGAAAGTTTGCGGGGTTTTTTGTTTTGTCTTGCGGTCTTTGGGGTATTTTTAACACACTGTGTTAACAGACAGCAAGTTTTGTCAGGGATGCATCTGCAAACTTTTATATTCAAAAAAATTCTATGTTTTTCTGAGATAACCTTTGCAAGTCATCCCTGACCATTCAGACTCTGCTCAGGCTTTGCAGCTAATATGCAGCAGCTCAGGACAGAATATGACTTTCTGAACAACTGCAAGACTTAAACAGTTTCAGTCATGCTGGGCTTGATTTGAGGGCAGGAAGCTTTGTTGCTGTTCTGTTGTCAGTGCTAAATAACAAGTCAAAAGGAGGATGTACCTGCCAGATTTTAATGCAGAGAGAGTATAGAAATTGCACAGGGGGTGGTGGTGTTTGCTAGGTTAAAAAATGTGGTGTTCGGAAAGGTATCAAAGGAATCAAGCTGTGGGATGGGGAGAAGCTGGAAACCTGCTACAATGGAAGGGAAAAAAGATACACATGGTGGGGAAGTGGAGGGGGAGCAAGTCCAGTTAACTTTTAGAATACTGGTTCAGAACCAGCACTGGTGTTTTAGCAACACTAGAAGAGACTGTTTTGGCCTGAAGATGTTTTATGAGCTGTGGATGTAGTGTTGGAAGAGCTGTGTGTATGGAGGATTTATCACTGCAAAGGGAAGCGTAGCTGCTGTATGTCTGTAGCACATTTTATACAAAGCTGTGGATATCCTTGGGAGTTTCGCAATATGGGAGCTGGATGCTTAATTACTTATCCTACGGAATGTCATTAATGAGGGGCGTGGCTTTAACACAAGGTCTTTCACACATAGTAATTAAGCCATTTTCCTACTGACATCTGTCCTTTATTCTGTAGCTTCTGTGAATAATCTTGTTTTCTCCAGTGCTTGTCAGGAGCTCTCTGTGTGCTGGATGGTTTGCCATTTCCAGGGTGTAGATTAGTCAGTCAGCAGCTGCAAGCCGGAGATGAGCCTACCTGCTTTCCCATCTGTGGGAACACTAATTAGAGTTTTCTTTCTCTTTCAGGCACAGTTTTTTCCCTGAAACTTACAGGAACTTAATTATCTCTGAGACTTTTTCTGTCCCCTACCCTGTGTCAATTGGATAAAATTAAACAGCAGAATTTCTCAGTTATTAAGGTAAAAACAGTGAAACAGGCAGTGCAGTCACATAAGTTTCACTGCCCTAGGAATCAGAACTAAAAAGATTATTTATATTATGGCAGCACTTCGTTGATAGAGCTACACTAGTCCTAAGACATTCATTCTGGTCATGGGAATTTTTGCCTTCTGTCAAGTATGTATTTTCATAATACAATGGGACAAAGATCAGATTCTTCCTGTAATCAACAGCAGTGATACAACTGCACACACTGGCAAGAAGACAGACAGGAGGGAGAAGAAATGCTGCTCAGGTGTTCATTGTCTCTGACTTCACTGGGTTATTTTTAAAATATCCTTTCATTTAAACTAGTATAAAGAAGATGGGTTTGTATGGCTTCTTCTTTTACTTAACCTTCATAAAGGTACTGAGCAATGAGGTTTGCCTAAATGTCTGTTCTGTGCTGTTCTGAAAATGAGCTGTTACAATGTTAACTAGACCTTCATTTGTCCTTTTTCATATGTTAACATCCGTAATGGTCTGATTTTGTGACTACAATATAGTTCTCTTGGGAGTAATTTGCCCCAGTTAGACCATCTGAAAACAGTTACTTCATGTTCATTATCCCTCAGTAATTCAGCTATTCCTTCAGTAATTAATACTATTTTAATTAAAGTTTCAGATATATCTCCCTGTATGTACTTAGGCATAACCTAAAGGTATCCCAAAATTTTTATGTTCCCTGGTTTTTATTGCAACTTTCTCCACAAATGTCCCTGGTTATTAAAATAGTGAAACAGTGAAACTGAAGCTGCACAACTGTAGGGCTCATTATTGTTTATTGCACAGAGTAGAGTGTGTGCCTAGGACCACTCAGGCCACATATTTTTCTCTCCAGCTAAATCTCCAAACTGCAGTTAATATCAAATTCTGTACTTCTGCTGGTATGGGGTTTGGTTGTTGATGTTGGGGTTTTTGCTTCCTTTTTTTTTTTTTAATTCTGCCAGCACTTTCTATTATAAAAGTTTGTACAAACACCCAGGAAAACCTTAGAGCAAGAAGTGTGCAGTGCAATAAAATAAACCTTTTTTCTCTGCATGAAGGTGAAGCCACTCTTTCAGGCTGCAGCTAAACAAGCACTTAAACAAGTGTTTAAATATTTGATTTAAGTGTACAGCTATGGCTAGGCCTTTGCTTTGCATGTCTAAATGGATAAGAAAAAAGTTGGATTTTGTTTCTGATTATAATACTTACAGAAATGCATTGTTTCTGATAGCTTCGACATTCTGCTATATGAAATTCACTTGATTTGAAACATTTATAAATTATCATCAGTGTAAGAGTTTTCTCGCCTACATAAACACACATTCTCATCTTCTGAGGCTATAGGCAGGCATGTCTTCTCAATAGTAGTGCTGCTTCTGGTGCAAGAAGGATGTTGAGCATATTTTTTTATTCTGGTAGGGAAGCTGCACTTAATAGAACAGAAGAAGGGAAACATTTGACAGCTATTACAAAATGTTGTCTATTGCTGCTATTGTAGGACAATATCAGAAAGTATTTGGATTGTTGCTACATCATTAAGCTTCAGAAAGTAATTCTGCTCTACAAACTATTTCTGTGGTTTGGGTGGAAATAGCAAAGTTTTACATTAGGGCAAAACTTTGAAGAGTTTTTTGTTGGTGGTTTTTGTGTGATTTTTTAACCTTTCCTCTACCCTAAAAATCTCTCAATATCAAGCTTGAATCTGAAATTTGAGATGGGTTCTTCCTGGCACATATTTCATCAACAATGAACTTTCTGTAATCAGAGTTTGAAAGTAAAAGCATGAGGACACGCAGCAGTTTTAAATACAGTCTCTCTGGGGAAAACAAAAGATAACTGATTGTTGAAGGTTTGGACCAGCTGCCTTCTGGAGTCCAGGGAGCTATAGAATGTGCTGATGCTTCTGTACTTCAATGGTTTTGTCATTTAATTCCCTGTTCAAGACTGTAAATGCTTGTAACTGATAGAGATGCTATTCTCTCTGCCTCCATTTACTTCGCTCCTGAAGGAAAAGGACAATCCTGGGATGTGTCCTTTGCCCTCTACTTCCCTCTGGCTTGGCATCTGTGGCAAGATTTCTCACCTCTTCAAGCCATTTAAAACTCAAATTTTTGCTTATAAAACACAGCAACTAAAGGCCCTGGGCTGGATGATTTCAGCACAGGAGAGAGCTGAAGGGGTGGCTGAGCTGCCTGTGCTTACCTCGAAAGCACCACATCATCGAGCTCTTTCTCTAGCAGCTGTTGCTTTGCCAAAAGCTCATCCAAGCACGGCTTGTCTGGATATGTCCTGCCTTCATCCCTTCCCCAAACCCAGGAATACCTGCAGCAGCCTTGGGCTGTTCCTGCTGCTGAACAGACGGGCTGGGGCTGGGGCAGGGCAGCGTGTGGGGGCTGAGTGCTGCCCAGGCCTTGCAAGGCTCTCTTGTGCCTTGCCAAAGCACTCCAGGCAATCGTGTGCCAGGGTCTCTCCCAGCACTGCTGTCCCCTCAGGTGGAGCTCCAGCCTGGCCCATCTCCTGCTCCCACCTAGAAGAGTAAATCCTGCTCTTGGTCCTTTCCGTCTCTCTCTTCAGTCTAGCAATGCACTGCCACAAAGGGGTGAGCATGGGCTCCTTTGCAAGGAGAGCAAAGGGTTATCATTTGTAGCTTACACCTGAAGATCAAAGAGGAGATTGTCATATTTGATCAGAAAAAGATTGGTTTAGACCACCAGAAGAGTCATGGGAATGGCCAGCAATGGGAGACAGTTAAGGGAGGATGTCCATGATAGAAAAAACTGAGAAAAGAAGGGTCCCGAGGAGGAAGAACCAGCTGGAGAGATATACCCCTATCAGCAGGTGCTGTAAAACTCAGTTGAGACATGTCCCACCCAGAGTCCTTGAAACAACACTGCCTTCCACAAATTCCTTTAACTCATTTCTTTGCTTAAGAATCAATCTGAGCCCAGCACTTTCTCTTGTCTCCCATTCAAAGCTTACACCTACATGGCAGAAAGCTTTGATATGACTTTGCTGATCAGTGTTGTAGTAGCCCACAAATACACCATGCCCAGGCGGCAGTCACTGCTGGCAATGTTAGTCTTAATATTTAAAGTCATCGATCCAAGTGAAACAAAGAATGATTTTACTGTGCTGGCAAGAAACAAAAGCTTGCATTACCCCAACTTATGGCAGTTTTAAGAATTACAGCCCAGAAAAAAGTGTTCTTGTTTAAGCCTGCCTGAATAGTGCCAGCCAGTTGAGAATTAGGACTGTCAAGATACAAGCATGTACTAGTCTGTTGTGTTGGTGAGAAACAAGTAGGAAGTGCAAGGCTGGCCATTCTCCATGCCAGGATATCCAGTGTCCTTGCCTTGCCTCCACAGGATGATTTGCAAGCATGAGCAGATACGAATGCAGTTTGCAGCTTCTGACAGTCATACCCTGTCTGGCTGCAGCCTGTCTCCTGTGTTGGACATTTTCCTCTGACAGTTTCTTTTTAATCCAGTTTGTCTGCTGCTCCTGAGTTGGTGTTAGTTGCTACTGCTTCTCTAGATACCATATCATTTGTTCAGTCAATGCTGTGTCCCATTTCTTCTTACCCCTTCTCCTCCTCAGCCAAGAGAAGAAACATGAGTGTTGAAGTGGAAGTCTGCAGTGGGAGATGACCTTGAGGCTCATTGTTTTTATAACAGCAGAACAGATCTTATTTGTTATGTGCTACTGAAGTATGTGAACTGTAGGCGATGAACAGGCAGTGTCCCACTTACAGCTATTGTGAGCAGTGCAAGCTCGTGTTCCTGCAGGAAAAGTGAAAACATCAAGAAAACCTGAAGAGATCTCTTTCAGAATTTCCCTCTTTTCAAAATTTCAAAGTTGCCTTTTAGCCCACTCTGTTTATTGCTTAAAATGCCTTGACTCATATTTGTGAGGGATGTTTGTGCTTGGTGTGAACAACCAAGCAGCCCTCTAGCTGATTTTACACTGCTGCCAGGGCAGGGAGAAAAAGATTCCTTCCCAATCTTGTCAGAAATCCTGTTTTGATACATCCTTCTTTTTCTTATTAGAAATAAGGTGGAGTCACTGTCCCTGGAGGTATTTAAGAAAAGACTGGACATGGCACTTTGTGCCATGGTCTAGGTGAGATGGTGGTGTCTGGTCAAACTTGATGATCTCAGAGGTCTTTTCCAACCTTGTAGATTCTGTGATGCCACAGTCCCAAGTGTTATCAGGATGACCCATCTTTTAGAAGTCAGTTACAGATTTTGAAACCCCCTGAAGATTCTCCCCAGGTGAGGTAAGTCCTGCAGTTCCCATCAGTTTGCATGTCACTGCCCTGGGAGAGGGGTCAGCCTCAGGGGGCACTTGTCCCGCTCTGGAGAGGCGACAGTGACCTTCCCACAGACAGGCACTGGAAAGTGTCGCGTCTCGGTGGCCGCGTGGTCGGGCAGCGCTGGCTCTGTGGCAGCAGGCGCACCCAGTGCGAGGGGACCCGAAGGTCTGAGTCCCTCAGGTATCCCAGAGGCGAAAGAGGCAGGGGAGAGGACCAGTCCATGAAACCTTCCAGGAGTTTATTTCCCCCAAAAGCAGAGCGGAGGAATGGCCGTCAGTCCAAGGTTCCAGGTGCTTTTCCAACAGGGGTGGTACAGAACAAACAACCAATAGAGGATAAGCCCGGAGAAGGATCCCGAGGACACAGAACCAATGGCTAAGTTACAGAGGAGGGAATTTACAGAACAAACCAATGCACAACTGAACTTAACAGAACCTTCTGGAGAAAGGGGTATGGGCTCAGACCTGGGCCTCGCCCACAGACTGCCCTTTGCTCTCTGACTCGTCAGCCCGTTGGGTAGGCATGCCGTGATGGGCAGCGGGCAGACCCCAAGTGGTCCAAAGCACCCCAACATTTGCGTCTTTGTACAGATTCCAGTCTTCTGTAGATTTTACTTAGCTGTTTCTTCAGTTATTTTGTGAGAGAACTGCTTTTCTCCAGGTGCTTGAACCACGACTGTTTGGCTCTTTCGTTGAGGTCAGTGTAACAGTGAAGCTCTTGTGCAGGCAGTGGCAAAGCAGTCTGCACGTAACCAAGAAGGATGGAATGTGGGGAGTGATACTGGTTTGATGCACTTCTTGTCCACGCTAATTCCCTGGATACTCTTTGAAATAGTTTCTCTTCTATAAAAGCAACACTGTTGTTTTCATTAACAAACTTCCTGATGTGTCTTGCTCTGAGGGAACTTTTAGTAGCTATACATTATGTACACATGTACATGCCTGTGCATAGAAATATGGTTACTGAATTTATGGCATGAGCTATTACAGCTTTCCTTTTAAAGTACTCACAAACGAGACTATGAAAATTTAAAAGCAGCTACGCTGAAGCTGTTGATTGACTAATACAGAATTACTCAATCTATGTCTAACCATCTTGATCCATACTAACAAGACCAAGATGAAAGGTTAGTTTCTGCTCTTCTAGTAAATAGCCTTGCAAATGCCTTTTTTAAATTCTGTCATGCTGAATTACATGGCTCTTATCATTTGCAGATCCTTTTTGAAAGCAGCCCCAGGTTACATGCATATTGGATTACCGTGCATCAAAGAGATTAAAATAGGTGTGCTATAAAGATAAGGACTTTTCCGTATTCTACTTGCAAAAAAAACTGTATTAAAAAGACCCTTCAGAGAAAACAAAAAAGGGCTCAGAGGAACCAAACCGAAAGAAGCAGCTCGTAGAACACTGCCGAATGGCTGACAGATTCCTGACAATATTCACTGGTACTTTGTTTCTGGCTTTAATGTGTGTTTTATATCCTCGTGAAGAAGCATAAAGCTGGGCATTAACATGTGAGAACAGAAACTGCTTACACATTATTGACTCATTTTATAGTCTTTTGGAATTATAAAGAAAATCAGTTACTTTCAGATGGTAATTTTCTTAGGCACTCCTCACTGACAGAACCAAAAAAATTTACTGGTAATCAAATGTAAAGTAGCAACATGTGAAATTATTTAGGAATTTTAGAGTAAGAGTTGAGAATTCCTTTTTTTATCTCGAGGTATGGAAATCTTGAAAGTTTCATTTGATCCCATTTTCTATTAGCAATAAAAAGTCCACAACATGAAATGGTGAAGAAATATGTTGCTATTCATACAAGCATTTCAAAGAGCTGTCTGTACACCAAAGGACCAAAACCAATTAGATCACTGAAAATGCAATCAAAATGTGAAAGAACAGTAAGTTCTCGTGGGGAATGCTTTTTGAAAATGTCATATACATGTGCCTGCTTCTTACTTGGGTTGACTGATGGAGAATCCAAGCTCTGAGAGAGGCTCTTGTGCTTCATGTCAATAATCATGTTCTTGACAACTGACAGACACCTGAGGTTAATTTGAGGAGCCTTGGAGGCACAATGTTTGGTGGAAAGGTTGGGGTATTGAGTAACTCAACTTGCAAGATAAACAATAGCAAGAAACCATGTGAGCTGTATCCAGTATAACTCAAAAGAGGTTATCTGCAATTCATTATGTTCTCTAGATGATCTAAAAAGGGCTCATTTTGGGGAGTTTCTGACTTATACAGTCTGATTTTACTGAGATTAAGTTGATTAGTAGTTGTTTTTAAAACATGAACCTCCAGATGATTTGAATATTTTTATTTAGAACATTATGAGAATCGAGAATATTAGTCTATTTTACCATTGACATAAGCTACTAAAACAAAGCAAGCAGTATTAGAAGGAAATAGAATAAAACCAAGATGCTAGAAGGGAGGGGGATGGAGGTGTGGGGGTGGAGTTCATCTGGGGAGATCTGCATATGTTATTCACCACATTTTGGGAAAAAAAAAAAAAGGAATATTTAGTTTTAATAGCAAAAGTGAAAAAGAGTGGGAAGCTGTACACTCTGGTGGCCTGTTCAAGGGTACATGGAGTGGGAGAGAAGGAACTGTCCCCATCCCTCCTGGTAAGGGTAACGGGGGAAGGAAGAGCTCCCAACCCAGTTCCTCTTGGTAAAACACATCTGGTGGAGGGAGAAAAGTGTTCTCCATCTGTTTGTGCACCTGTGTGGTCTGGGAACTTTACAGGACTCTCTCCTGTTGCACCCCAGCTTTATAAGAGTGCGCTGCCTGCTGCTTTCCCCCCCCAGCCTGGGGTCACTGCCTATGAAATGTGCTTTGCTGTGTGGCTGTATCCATGTTTTGTACTATGCTGCTTCTTGTAGGTGTTTCTGAGCACATCCTCAAGCTATAGGCTCACCCATTTAATTAAAATATCATTCAGATTGCACTGCGAGACCAAGCACCTTGTTGTGCTGGCAGTGATTAATCACTAAGAATTCCCAGTACCAATCGATCAATTCTCCGAAATCGATGGATTTAGTGAAGATTAACATATTGACTTGTCAGCTTTTCTAATGTACATGTCATCTCAGAAATGGCCTGTGCCTCCCACGTGTCTGACCCTATGTTATAACACAGTAGAGGCAAAACATTGCATTTGACTTTTTCTTAAGGCTCCCATCATCATCATCTAAGCCTACGGATGGCGCCTCTGGGCCCAGCTCTCAGGGACTCTATCCAGGCTCTCTGGAATTTCTGACAAATTTATCCTTTGCTAGGGAAGTGGCCTGCCTGTGGGTGAAATTTGTGCTGGACTTTGTGCTGTTCTCCTGCTTTGCATGGGGCCGTTCCCAGAGGAACTTACAGAGGAGCACCTATTTTATCAGGCAAATTGAACATTCTACGTGAATTACTGTGCACCCACAAGCCAATAGTTAACACAACTCTAACACAGAAAATACTTCAATATTTTTGCATATAACAATTTCTTGCAACCTCATCACCTGCAGTATTCATAAGATGGTAATTTTAAAATTAGTATCTAGCAGATAATAATTTTGAAATAATGATCTTAAGATCACTTAATATTGCCTCCTAACTAGATGTGGTAAATTAACCTTTGCAGCAACATTCGACATTAAATTTGACTCCATTTTTTGTAAAATAAAAACAAAATTAATTTGATCAGGAGAATGAAACATTCTAAAATTCTCAAAAAAAGTGTAATCTTCACACTGATTTTTATGGGCAAAAAGAAATCTCAGCCAGTGTAGGTGATTCTTCATGTAAGGAAGTCCATGAAAATGTCGATGTACTGGTCCTGAGCTTTTGTTAGATTTCATATGAATACAATGCAGTATTTTATGCATGTAAATGAATGTCATTAATGTTTTCCATTAAGAGCAGACTAATTATAAAAAGAAAAGCAGGTGTTGTGGCTGTGCTGAATGCCTGAAGAGTTACAGGTTCAGCAGTAAAAGGGAGGACCTTTGGCTCAATACTGAGGGTAAAGCTCAGCTTTGATAAATGATTATAAGCATACTGAAATTCACATTGCTTAAAGCAGCTGTGGTTCAGTAGCATTTTTTTGGAGTAGTATAGCAAGGGATTAAAGTAAAAGAAAGGAGTTTTTATCGTATGATAATAACTCTTTAGGCTTTAATGCTTATTCCATTCAGGAAAACATCAAAGTTGATTTTTCATCTTCACTCTTCTCAGATGACTTTTGTCTTTATATGGCTGAATTACATATTTTCCTGAATAAATTCTGAATGGCTGGTTAGCAGGAAAATAAAGCAAACCTGAGTATTTTATAACCTTATATTAAGGACAAATTACTAGGATTTTTTTTTTGTGAATGCTATTTGTAGTAGATTTTAGTAAAACCAATTGCACAGGGGAAGTGTGAAAACTTTGATTAAGAATTAATCTTTTGGAGTTCAGATGGCATTAAGTTATAACTTATTACTGAAGAAACTGGCTCAATCTAATCTTCAGAATGGTGATGGTTTTCTTTTAAACCAAGAAAAAAATCTCAGTAGATAATTATTTAATGCGAGATTTTGAGCTTCTCTAATTGGAAGAGCAAGTTTAAAAGATAATTTGGAACAAAGAAAACAGCAGAAAAAAATGTAGGTTTTTTTATTTAGATTTGTCTGTCATGAAATGGATTTTTGAAAAGCTGACAGCAACAATAGAAATGGAATGTCTCAACAGGTACAAGTAAATGCAAGAGTTTTGATTATCAAATATAAATCATCGGTTTTCTCTCAAGTTTCAAATAAATGCTGTAATTACAGAACTAGAAATCCAGCTATGCTTTATATTTTGCCTAATTTGAAGCTGTAATTCTGACAATGACTGAGAAGAAACTGTAAACTGACATCTTACCTGTGATGTGGTTTAGTAGAAGGAGAAATGAAGTACTTCAGTTCCGTGTAGCATTCAGTAATGAGTAATACCCAGGTTCCTCAGTATGTTAAAAACCATTGCATGTTTGCTGCAGAACAAAGATATTCTGTTAGAAAATATGTTTGATTTCTCAGTCCTTAAGATTTTGTGACCAGCCTTGAAATTCCAGCAAAGTTTTATGTCGCAAAGTGATTGTGAAGTCACTGACTTTCCTTGAAAGGTAGTAAATTTTAAGCTGCAGAACTGCTGAAATGTTGACACTCAAGTAAGACTTGATCTGATGTCTACTGAGGACAACAAGTGTGCTTGCCGTGGCTTCAGTGGGCATCAGATCAGCCATACTTTTCAGCCTTCCCTTGTTATGTGACTAGTGCAGTATTTTGAAACCTTTCTAAATATTGATTAAATTATTAATTGAAATTAAACATGGATCATAAGCTTTCTTTCTTTGTTTTTTCTGGGGTTTTTGTTGTTTGGTTTGTTTTTTTTGGGGGGGGGACTTGTTTTTTGTTTGTGTGTTTGGTTTGGGATTTTTTAAGGAAAGGAACAAAATGTTACAGAGGTATTAGAAGGAATTTTAAAGTTAAGCGAGCAGCAGCTACCATAGTGTTAGCTGGAATAATATGGGGAACAGGAGCAGAAAAGCAGACAAAAGTAGCACCTGCAGAGGTGCTACAAGAGGCTTGACAAGAAGCAAATTGTGGGTGTCACTGGAAAATAAGAGAAAATAAATGCAGGCGGAGAGACAGTCATAAATGTCAAATCATCGTGATGTCACTAGGAAAAGACTTCTTTGTTTTCTGTGACAACATATGGCTTTCAGGTGTCCTAGGTTTTCCTATATCATGAACATAACATAGCAGAAAATTACTTCAACCTCACACAATAAATTATCCAAAAGCAAAACTATTTCCCCAAGATGTTGTTAACAAGCACTCCAGGAAAATGTAGCACACGGAGGGGCTGAATGTAAGGATTAAAGCCGGGAAGACCGAGTCACTGCTGTCAGCCCGCTGGCATTCTTCAAAGCCACCCTTCAGTGATGACATTACCTCCATGCTGTATCATGAACAGACAAACCATGCTCTTGCTGTGTGCTGTTCATGAAAGAGCAGCACAGGGCAGCTGGAGGAGTCATATTTTCAAGGGCTTTTAGACTTTGCCTGAGTAACATGCCGCTGATGTGAAGCTTGTCTTTCTCCAAGTGATTATTTTTGCTTTCTCTTTTCACTTTCAAGTTAAACATTACAACTGATATCTGATGCACCAGGGTAATGGAATAAAACAATGGAGATAAATCATAGACTTGATTTAGAGTTGCTGAGGTTCCACTCAGACCCAATGAACTGAGGAAGACAGAAATGAGACACCGGGTCACATGGTCCAGACTGGTCTCGTACCTTTGAGCAATTTGTCAGAATCTTAACATTGGTTAGAATGGCTACACAAATATTGTTCTGACAAATGATGCTTGGCACAGGACCTTATATTGTGTTGCAGAATGCCAGTATCTCTTTCTGTTCAGCCTCAATCCAGTTCTAAGCAAAATGCTGCCAATACCTATGAAAGCCTATTCGTACATGAAAACAACTACTTCTTTTATTCTCACAGATGCTTTTTAGTTCTGATGTGCTTTGGATGAACACAAACCTTTTTTTTTATGGTTTAGATTGGGTCTGAGGTGAAAAATTAATTCATTTTCTTATTGGATGAAGTATTTGTTGAATATTCCATGCAATACTTGATTTCCTCCCTCCCATGTGCTCCTGAAGGCTGTTGGGGTGTGGCAAAGAGGACTGGACATAACTATCCTTCTAGCAGTTGAATTGGAGTGATGCCCCTTCCCTAGGGAGTAGAGTGTGATATTTTAAACATTCCAGAGGTGATAGGAGTTGGTCTGGGCGTTGCAATTACATATAGCTCAAACTAACCAAATGAGCATGCAGGGGTTTTTTTCACAGCTTTTGAAAGAAAACAATAGTGTGCAAATGAAATCTATTGACAACATGATTTGTTAGGCCTGAAAAGCAACAAATGAGCTATAATAATGCAAAGTGCAAGCCTATGCACTTAAGTAAAAACAAAAATTTCAGCGCTAAGCCAGGAATTCTTCAACTGAGAAGGCCAGAGGAACAGAAGGGCCTTGGAGCGTTAATTAATTGGAGATTGGCTGGGGGCCAGCTGCAAGCTGCAACTGTGAAAAACACAGATGTATCAGCTGAACTTCTTTCAGCTGAGGTAAAGACAAATCTTCTCTGGAGTCGTAGACACTCATATAGTTAAGCATAGTTGAAAGAGACGGAACAGGTGCAACAACGTTTTGAGACTGATGTAAATGAGGGTGTGAAGAGTTCCTGCTGGACTCCGGAAAGGAAAGGAGGAAAAAAAGTATCTCTTTTGGATTACAGATCTGCCTGTAAGGATTTTCTCAATCAACAGCACAGTACTTTGCAACAGAATCTCTTGTTGGGATTATAGTGTGGTAATTTGCTTCCAACTTCTCCTACTTCTTGTTCTAGGGTTGAGGGACTGTATCTTTCCCCATCATGTGAATTCCATCAGCCAGGATTCAGCCTCCAAGTTAATATCTGTGCAATATCTGCCTTGCAGCAGCTATTTAAGATCCTTGTGGGGGTATTAAACAAAGCAAGAGCTGAGCATAGATCACTGTCCAGTGATCAAACCAGAAGAATAAAAAGGCAGACAAGAAATAACTTCAGAAAACAAACAAAAAAAAAAAACTCAACCAAAAATACCCAAAGCCTAAAACAGTGTTAGTGCAGTGATCAGTGTACATTTATACATACATAACTCTTTTAAATTATGTGTACGCTCACATAGTAAATGCTGTCTGAAAATCTGAATTTCCTGAGACTCCCATATGAGGGAGGGCATGATATGCTACAGTAGGAGTTTGCACTGAACAGTGTCAAAAGTCTTTTGAGTCATGTAGACATAAATTACTGGAATTTAAAACTTTGTATCACATGTACAAACAATATTTGATTTTTTTCTGTAATATAAAAAATAACCTTTCCCGTAAGCAGCGCATGAAATGCCCTGTGACAGGCACACTTCAGTTTTATAACAATGCTCCTCTAAGCTTTATGCAAAGTGGTAATTTCAAGCAGCTCCAAGATTAAATGGTGTCTGGTAATTAACTACCATCTTTGTTGGACTAGCTTTAGATATATTTTTCAGAATGAGTCAAAAAGCTAGAAATGTTCTCTTCCATGTTTGTGTTCAGTATGGTATCTAAACTGTTGATGTTAGTGCTTCAGTAGAGCAAAATAGATAATTGATTTGTTGAGCTATTAAAATGCATGGATTATGTACTGCAGTAGGGATAAAGATTTGCAAAATATAGACCAAAAAAACATCTGTTGCCTTCAGAATCAAATACAGACTATAATGCACAGAAATAGCCTTCAGTGGAGCCAAGAATTTCAAAGATGTTGAAAGTACAGATTTCTATAAAGTACTTGGGACAGGGACCTTTTTCCCCCCATCCTTTCCTCCCATTCTTTGAACAACCAAGTTCTGAAATTTAATTTTTAGATCAGTGGAAATCTATTATAGATGTCAAACTGTATAGGACATTTAATCAGATAACTTTTACAATCCTATTACAAGCTGCCCTCTGCCAGATGCTGTATTTTCTCTTTGAATGAGAAGTAGAAAATGTCTATGTTGGATGTGTCTGGATGACAGACACAATGAGAGTGTCAGAGCTTAAAAGTCCCAACAGTCCTATAGCAACGTTTGCAACATTTAAGCATCTTGCATTCTAACGCTCAAGTTAATTATGGAAAATAATGGTATCACCAGAAATCTATTTGTTTTGAGTATATCCACAAGGGAAGCTGAAATTCCCTCTGAAGATGGTGATAGTAGCAAATGATGTAAAATCTCCATCTGAAAAACTCTAAGCAGGTACTTTGTTGGCTTTTGTTGCTAAGCTACTGTTGGGCCTTTTCAGGAGAGCAATGTTAGAGTTAGGAATATTAGAATTATACATTCTGTTTTTCAGGGGAGAGCAATGTTTTTCATTAGTTTGGAAGTCTTATTTTAATGCAGTTGTGGAGGCACCCCACACTAGAGACAGTAAGTTGCATTTCTCCCACCTCCCCAAGGGTGGGGTCAGCTGGGTGGCTTCAACCTCAAATCTGTACAGTGATTGCTGATAGCAGTTGGAGTTTGATGTGGATTATAAGCATTTCTGTTTTGTTTCATTCTGGGACACCTAAGAGGTATCTATGGATTTGTCTCTCCAGAAGCATTATTAGTATAGGGTGTTGGTCCATTTCAGTGTATGTATACAGAACACCGGGAAAAATAGACTTTAAGGATGGAGGTGTTGCAAATGCTTTCGACAGGCTGCCCTCAGCTATTTCATCAAACCTAAATAAACACTTATGTGGTGTCCCCTCCATGACTGGTTGCTTGCAGTCTGAATAAGACCTGAAAGTATTGGCATGCAGAAGGGTATGATGGTAATACAGTGGTGCTTCCTAATCCTTTATTTTGAGATGAAGGGGTGGGGGTGGTGTGGGTGTGTTTCCACTTGTTCAAGAGATTTGACTTTTTTTGGTTTATTTTTGAAATGTGTAGTAAAATTACCCCTAGGTGCCCAGTGTCATGACTCACTGGTTCTGTTATAAAATCTTTTCTAAGTAAACATTTACTGCCATATGAGAACAGCCCGTATCTCCGTCCTTACTGTACCGGTTATCTTGCATTTCACATAAGGAAGGTGCTGTGCCTAGGTAGCTGCTGTGAAATAAATGTCTCACTTCAAGTTAATCTGTACAAATGTCCTTCCAAGGGGAAGATCAAAAATGGATGTTCTTTGTTTTTCTTTAAAATAAATTTTACCTACCTGTCCATCAAGTATCTGATTTTATCAATTTCTTTGTTTTGTATAGTGCAAAACAGTGACTTTTATCTACAAACCCTGTGCTCTGGGGATTCAGGTTGTTTTGATGTCTCTCATTCTCTGTCTCCCTGTTTTTTAAA
This sequence comes from Lycocorax pyrrhopterus obiensis, assembly GCA_014706295.1. NCBI lineage: Eukaryota > Metazoa > Chordata > Aves > Passeriformes > Paradisaeidae > Lycocorax > Lycocorax pyrrhopterus. The sequence continues at coordinate 20,348,709 of JACSVZ010000013.1, read as the reverse complement.
GACCTCTTGTTTTATTTATGTGGATGCACTTGGAGGCATTTTTGAAGTAGCATATCATAGATAAAATCATCAACATTTTATAGATTGATATATTAAAACACAGTAAGTGTGTGCAAATCTAAGCTTGCTGCTTATTTCCATAATCAGCCTTGATTTCTCCACTGACCCTCATTTTCTCTCAGTAATGTGTCAAGAAGGGACAGCAATTTTTCAAACCATATGATTACTGACAAGAATTACTGTCAGAATTACAAACTATAAAAGAGATATTTATACAACTGACTGTAAAATGCTCAGTAATGCTGAGTATTGCCATGTTGTCTTGTTTGCATAGTTTTCTTTATTACCTCAATATCTTTCCATTATTAGCATTCTTTATATACGCTACCTTTATGCTCTCCGTTTATAGTTACGTTAGAATATTCTCATGAAGCCCAAATTATTCTGAGATTATAGTCTCTGTCAATGGTGACTTTTTATTTCTTCTTTTGTCTTTCCCTTGATCTTTTTGAACAGTACAATTGAAATTACTCTCTCTAATTTTGGCACAATAAATCATGAGAGTTCAAATTACCTAAGGTCAAAAACCTTTTTCCAGGAGGACTTGCATACTAAATGTATCAAGAAACACGTTGTAACTCTTAAAAGGCAAAGTGATGAATAAGTTATCAAAGGAAGTTTTAACAGAAGTGGAAGTAATATATATCCCAAAGGAAGCTATTATGAGCCCATTAATATCACAAGCCAAAGTTTTACTTACTGAATATAATCTAAATTGCATTGAACTCTGCAACCATCAAGGGAAATACTCAGTTGCTGTGGTCTTGTGGTTGATTCATTCCTTTGATTTCTTCAAATATCTTTCTTCCTCCCCTTTTTGTTTACATGAACAGCTCAATTTCAATTAAATAAACCACAGTGACTTGGAAAGTCATTGTTCATAACAGGGTGACGTTCCTTGAGGCTTGTAAATAACAGGGGAAATATCCTATTGTCCAAACATGATGCCTCCAGACCTTAGGGTACTGGGACTTGAGCCATGCAGTGCTCTGTGTGCAGTGCTCTTTTAGAGCCTCTGAGCACATCAGGTTTTGGTTGCACAAAAGACTGGGAGTATCATGGCCAGCACACTGCTGAAGCAAGTGCTGCTCAGCTCTGCTGGAGTTGGTATTCTCAAGCTGAAGGTGTGCTTGGGCAGTCTGGGAAAAAAACCCCTAAGGACCTTACCTACGTATGAGCAAGAAATGGTGGTTAACGGGGTGATTCTCTGTTGTGCAAACCATCTGTAATGCTGAGTACTAAGGTGCTGTGGGTGCCAAAATGTCTTTGTCAGGCAGGAGAGGAAGCCTGGTTTGTGTGTGCCGGGGCTGGTGTGGCTCTGTGTGTCTGTGCCCTCTACAGAAGTATCTCCTGAAGTCTCTGTGCACGTCTGGGGGGAGGCTGGCCCCAGGTGAAGGTGCTGCCTGAATCAGCGGTGGCACCTCTGTCCTGGCAATGACCAGGCCAGGGGCTGTGGTTAAGAGCACCATTCTCTGCACAGGCTCCCAGCTCAAGGACCTGCATGTGCAGCATCTCCAGAGATTCTGGTAGGGCAATGGTGGTCTTACCCTGCTTTGCAAGCCAGGGCTGCCTGGTTGAGCGTGGCTGAGGGTGGTTGTGCTGGGTGGCACAACTTGCCCCAGCCGTCACCCCACATGTGCTGCACATCCATCACCCCGTGGTCAAAAATGCAGCCTCAACACTGGCCCTGTGCTGTCACTTCATCTGTTATTCCCCACAAAACGTCCTTGCTGATGATGGTTGTGGTCTGCTGTACTGCCCTGGCAGCCAGATGATGTCATGGCTGAGTATGACTCCATTGCTGCTCTTCCCTTTCCCCTTCCCCCCCCTTCCCAGTGGATGATGGCACGGGGCTGTTTTGTCAGGAGCTGCCTCACGTGAGCACAGCCCCGTGCTGGGGCTTGCCCAGCCCTGTTCCAGGTGCTTTTATGGCACATGGCCTTTCTTGCTCATCCTCAAGTCTTAAATGCATCCCCAGAATAGATATTGTGCTGCAGATAACTTCTAACAGCGTGGATTTAGCCTTGAAATAGATAACTGTCTGTTCTCACAAAGCCACAAAAAGGCATGCTGTTTAAGGACAAGACTTCTTTCTGTTTGGGAGAATGAGACATAGTTCTGGTATATTTAAGGAAAATGTCTCGGTCAAAGAAAAAGAAGTTTGTCTTTGGACTGAACTGTCTCCAGAAGGCAGTAGAACAGGGGCAGGACTGCAGTACTGCACTTCCCTCTGCCAGGAGGTTAAAAGTTCTGGCACAAATTTGCTTCTAAAGCAGGTCTCCAGTAGTCTTCTCACACAGGATTTTTTTTTTTTTTGTAAAAGAAAAGAATATTAGGTAAATTGAGCATGTTAAAATTCCTCATGGCACATGAATGTATTCTTTCAGTTATTTCTTATTTATACACTGCTTGTTTGTGTGCACTTTGTGTGCTGAGCAGCGAGCGAGCACTGCAAAGCACAGCAGCTACTGAAGGTGGCCAGTCTCTGCCTTCTCCTTGCTGGGAGCTGAGTCAGGGAATGGGCTCACTGAGGGAATGTCACAGAGTTCAGCAGTCCCCATTTGATCAGTGCCAAATGTCTTTCACTCACAACTTGTCTTTTATAAAAAAGGATGAGCATGGACTAAATATGAAGCAAAGAAATTTGAACCTTCATGCTTTGCTCAGGCCAGCTCCGAGCACCCAGGAGGTATCTTGGGGTAGTAGATAATGATCACTAAATGGTGTTATCTCTTAGCAGGAAAGCAAGTTTATGCCATTTCTCCTCACTTTTCTTTTTCCATCATACAGAGCCAAATATAAGCTATATATTTTATGCTACTAGTTTTTTAACCAACCCCATCTGAAATATTTATTAGTGTCTAAATTACTTTTTAGTTGGCCATTAGCCCCGCTTCCCCTTTCCTGCTCACCAAATTAAAACATTATCCTAAGATACATAAGAAAAAATCAATTAAATAGGATGAACTCTCAGATAATCCCACCCCTACAATGGAAAGAACAAAGCTGAGCACTGAGACAGTTTTGTAACAATTAGCTTCAGTCAGACAAAAGCTTTTGAAGGATTCTACTTTCTTATTTATTCTTTCTGTTATGGCTTTTTAGAGTGGTGCATTCAACAATCGATTGTACAGTACATACCAAACAGCCAAGCATCCCTAGTAGGTACTTATTATGTATGCCCTTCACATTTTCTGCAGTTTCAGTTCTATGACTCATTTTATCATGAGCTTCCACTTTGATGGCCTTTAAACTATCTATCCATGGCTGTTAAAATGACTGCAAAGTTTGAAATCCTTTCCTGGCACAACTTAATTCTATAACCCAATTAAATCAGATGGTGTGAGCTGTTTCTCAAGCATTTTTACTGGTATCTCTTATTGCTCTATCATCAGCTTTTCAAGTCCTAGAGTTTGAGGATTGCTAAAGTTTCTCTTTCCTTTGTTATTATGGAATGCAGCTGAAGCCACTTTGTTATGAAAGTGTTTTTGATAAGCACTTAATGGTTAAAAGACTTAAAATAGAGTTTTTAATTTGTTCATGGAAAATGTTGAATGTATTTTGGAATACGCATCAGATTCTTATGAGCATGGCTAGATTAGATTAACATATCCTGCTGGGTCAGGCATGGGCTCTGAAATGCCTGTTTACACTTGCTGTTCCTTTTCCAGAGAGAATCCTGAGTATAGTTTCTGTTTGCAGTGTGTCTGTGTAGAATAAGAGTGTCCAGTGTGACATTATTCTCTGTATTGTTCTAGTAGAAGGTGGTACACCTCGCTCTAGTTTCCATTAAAATGGTCCTGCTCAGCAGTGACCATCTCCCTGTGCTTCAGGGACATCCTGATTCCATTTGTGTTTGATTCCCATGTAGGAATCTGCTCCTGCCCGCTGCTGGAAGCTGCAAGCCAGGTCTGCCCGCGGGTGACAGTTCTGCATTTCAGCTGCACAACTCCAGCCATATGATCCCAGGGAGGCAGGAGGAGAAGGAGTTATTTTGTTTATTAGTTATACTTAGGCAAATGTGAAAGCAGGTTAACTTTTGCCATTCACTTCACAGCAGGGAGCAACATCTGTGCCTCCCTCGTATTCTGCTGCTCCATCTCCTGTCTTGAGTACCTCCAAGCTGACTGATGTTCTGAAGGGTGTCTGGGTCACAGATTTGATTTAATCAGTATTTGGTCTAGACAGTAGGAGAAATAACTTTGATGTAATTTTGAGAACTTTTCTTATTATGTTTTGATGAGCTCAAGCAATACATATTTCAGTACTAAGAGGTTGCAAATATATATGACGGTTCTGAGAAGACATCAATTTGAGATTGCCATTAACTCCTTTTTTTTTTTTTTTCTCCAAGAGGTGGGTAGTGACATCAAGTTGACTTATACCAGCTGAAAAAAGGAGCTAGTGTCAGAGCCAAAGTATCATTATTAGTAATCCCAGGCTCTCATACATTTAATTGGAGCACAGCTTTTTTCTCGTTCAGTCTTTAGTGCTAGGGAAAATAATTGACTGAATACTTGTCTTCCTTGATTGTGTTTGAGTATCATCTCAGGTTATAAAACTTTAAACTCTTCAGGAGTTACGATGTATTTCTCTGTTCAACCATCGGGAACTGCGGAGTTTTTAATTGACAATATTGGACAGAATCACAGTGCTGAAGAGAGATTTGAGGGATGTCACCCTTCACTAGTATTTTCTATTAGCTCAGTTTCTAATGTGTAACACTTATTTGAAGAGTTACTAATGAAATACAAGTGTGGAGGCCAGATTGTCACCTTATTCTCCTGCTGAGTTCATTATATTCAGAGGAATCAGAATGTGTTTGTATTTCTGTTTCCAGATTTGAATTTATATCAGATAAACCATTTAGAAGTCAACCCATTTTATGTAACAAACAAAACTTTTCTGAAATAAAAACTGCCTTATGCTAAAAGCTTTTTTTTATTTTTGCTGAAATGAAGTTAAAATTATTTATGATCAGGACTCTTTTATAAAAGGTGACTAAGAACAGGAACAGAACATTTGGAGTAACAGAGGATGTACCTGTAGTTTTAAATGTAAAGTGTATTTTATCATTAAAACAGAGAACCCTGGAGGAGTTAAAATGATCAAATTTATTTGATTACTAAAATTTATTTGATCATTAAAAATGATCAAATGATCATATTTGGAAACCTCTGCATGCTTAGGATTTTCACATAGAAAGGCTTAGTGGAGTTTTTCTTTAACACACAAGGAATTTATGTGTATTCTTCCAGTTAACATTAATCAGGGACCCCCAAATAATTCTCCTATGGTATTGAGGGAATCTCATGGAGTATAAACCACCAGTGACATTTTTGTACAAGTGGAAATGCAAAAATATCTTTTTACAGACCTGAACATTTAAAGTGAGAATGCTGCATTAGGTGTTTATGGTGCATAGCCAATAATGCAATTTAAGGTACAGTTTTCTCATGATCCAAAAAGCTGGTGATATATGGCAATTCTTTTTTTTTTTGTTATTCCAATTGTAAGTAATTATCATTATGCAAGAAATAAACACTAGTCATTTATGAAATTATCTAGTTGCAAATTAGTTTGTTGTGTACTTAAGACATTTTAAGGACAAGTACATAAATTCTCTGAGTAAATGAAGCAAAGCAATTTTATTGTCTCCTTAAGGCTGATACAAGCCACTGGAAATAGTGAAGTCTTGTCTTTGGTCATGCTTTGTACAACTAAATGTATAAAATATCATCTCCTAAATATGTATGAGTAACATAGTGCAGCGCTTGATAGGATGATGAACATAAAGATGTCAAAGAACAGCTAAGTCTAACAGAGAAAAATAACTAAAAATTACCAGAAAGTGTTAGTGCCAAAAATACAACTTAGGCCTTCTTTGGGTTTTTAGGGACAGGAGTTTTTAATGTTCCGCTGAACACTTGTGCAAAAAGGCACCAATTAAGGCACAAGTCTGGCAAGTGCCTTCTCTAATCCCAACTCTTGGCTGTTTCCCTGCCAGGCTCTTGGGGCACAGTGCCTTACGTGTCTTATCTCTGCCATGCTGAGCACCTTTCTGCCTTCCACTGCCAGATGTACCTGGTGACTTTAAGAGACAGAGAACCATTATTTATGCAACAGTAAATCTGGAGGCTGACACTAAGTTCAAGGTCCACTGTCTTGGGCAGGTCTGGGCACACGATGGGGGTGTGTCCATGATGTGGAGCAGTCCTGTGCAGAGGGACCTGAGAAGCATTTTTACCACAGGGTTCCCAGGTGCTTCAGTTTTATAGCCTGCTCATTCTGTGGCATAGAAACCTGTTCATAAGGAAATTATGATGTTACTTTAAAAGTATTAGGACAGTTAATCTGTTGGAAGTTTGGTTGTAGTTAAATTACTATTCATCTAAACTGAATATATTTTTTCTTCCTTGTTTAATTAAAAGCCCACTATACAGGACTGCTGGTTACCCTACAATTAAATTCCTTTCAGTTTGATCTCTCTCATTTGGGGACTTCTTATCTGAATTCCAGATTTCTGTATGCCTTCAGAATACATTTAGTACTAAATATAGAACAGGGTCATGATCAGACTTGGCTAGTCTTTAACATTTTCAAAAAGATTTTTCAGAAGGCTGGAATTGTTAGATGTAGCTTGATAATTCTGCTTTTTCTCTGAGATGAATAAAGCTAGCTCTTAAAAAGTATGACACAATCTAATCTTTTGATGTCCCTTAACTCCAAAGAAAATGAAATCTTTCCGGAGGGAGGTCCAAAGAAACTCCAGAAAGAATTTGGAAGACCTTTGAAAATGATAACCAGCTGGTCATGAAGCAGCAGGCTGCTACTACATGAAAGTGCTGCAAAGCTAATAATAACCTGGAAATAATGGCTAGTGAGCTTATGCTTTCAGAATATCTGGCTGAGTACATCCCCTTCATCTGAAACCCAAGTATTTCAGCTCAGAGACCACCTGTGCAAATCATCTAGAATGGGAGGTATAGAGACACACCACGTAACGAGTTACTCACACTTGATAACCCCAGCTACCACATTTTTGGGTGAATGGCTTTTGACATACAATATATAAGTCTACATTATTCTTGTTTAAAAAGAGCTCTGCATACACAGAGAAAGTTGTTTCTCTCTTTTCTCTAAAAGATGGAAAGATATATTGCTTATAAAATGACATTTTGACTGAGTATGCTTAGAAAATTATATGCGTTATTTAAATGGCTGCTGTAGTGGTACTTTGTCTCAGATGGGACGCACATGTATGGGAAGATGTATTTAAGACCTCAAAGCTTACCATCAATGCTGAATAATTCAATTTTTGTTGCATTACCCATGTGAAATAGGTTACTGCTAAATGCTGTTCCATAGACTGGCTCTTCCAGCCTCAGAGAGCCTTAGGTTATGTGTGCAGTGTGTAACATTAATACTATGGAGACAGAAAGATCTGCCTTGGATTAGGTCAGAAAGCTGTACAGTACAGATGATAGGTCTTACCTATCCAATATGGAATACTGATAAATATTCCAGAAGGAGGGAGCTGCTTCCATTTTTAGTAAGTCCTTTTTACTATAAAACAGGTTTATCTTCTTTGCACAGTGCTCAGACGTGCCACATAGCTCAATACACCTGGAATATCCATGCTTATTAGTTTGCCCCAGTGGTGACTTAATGAATACAAAGGAAAACCCAGAGTAATTAACACAAATGGAGTTGGCTTTACGTGCATCTTTACAGTGAGTGCATTGTGACAATTTCTCTGATTGCACTGCCATCTCCCATTCTGTACTGAAATGCACATGAGAGCCTGGCCTGTCACACACCTGTTGAAGGAGTGTGTTTGTCAGGTAGGGAAGGCTAATCTGGAAAGCTCAGAACTTGTTTTTCCTTGCTGACCAGCCAGTCAATGGTATGCAGGTATTCTTTTGGACTGGATGTATCACCCCTAACATGTATTTTGGGTTGTCTTCTGAAGAAGATGCCTCAATTTGAAACTAGTGATATTGGGTGATGCATCAGAAAGGAGCCTCTCACCAGATCCTAAGCAAGGTCTCATCCCACAGCTGTCCCCAGAAAACAGGAGGGGATGAGAGAACAATCAATTATGGTTTACAACTCTGCTGCCTGCATGAGCAGTGTTATATGGGTGCTTTGACTGACAGGAAATGTCCTTGTACAGGGGCCAGAAGTCTTGGCTTCAACGTCTCAGCTCTTTCAAGTATAAACAGTGCCACAAAAGCTGCTGGGCTGAGTGCTTGGAAACTAAACAGGTATTGTGGTAAACTTAAGTTGTAAGGAGAAAATGTTTCCTGATGCGACTACTCAGCACTGAGAAAATGTGAGCAGACTAGCATGCATTGTAAAATGCTTTGAAATAAGCAACTGAATAATAAATGGCTAAGGAAGTAAAGAGACAAAGGAGAAGAGGGGAAAAAAGAGAATGAGCAACTGAATAATAAGTAAGAAATAGAAGAGACCTAAAGGGAAAAAAAAAAGTGAACACAAGCAAAGATAAATGCATTTGTGAACCAGAGAGTGCAAAAAGAAGAGTGAGAACAGATTTTTCACAGAATTAGAGTCCATCAGAGCCATAACTTCAAACCAAGGTACCCAGAATTTGACATCTAAACCTAAATGTCAACACTAAAATCAATGGTCTGATTTCAAAAGCAATACAGGCCTCACTGATGTGAACTGATACAGCACTGAGGTTAGGGGAGACCTTATTTCTCCTTACTGCTACCTGCAAGAAGGTTGTAGCAAGGTGGAGACTGGGCTTTTCTTCTAGGAAACTGGCAACAGGACAAGAGGAAACGGCCTCAAGCTGTGCCAGGGGAGGCTCAGGTTGGACATCAGGAAGAATTTGTTCACTGAAAGGTTGGTTAATCATCAGAATGGGCTGCCCAGGGCAGGTGGTGGAGTCACCATCCCTGGAAGCGTTCAAGAAACAGCTGGACCATAGTGCCATTGGCCAGCTGACAAAGTGGCATCCTCTCAAAGGTTGGACTCGATGATCTTGGAGGTCTTTTCCAACCTTAATTATTCTATGATTTTGGTAAACAAATAGATCTGTGTGTTTGAAAGAAAGTGAAAATATGTAAAGCAATTTAACCACTCAAGTGAAAGTTGGCAGTTTGGAATGGGAACACAAGGATTGTTTTGTTAACTTTAAATGGCTTCTCTCTTCCAAAGGCTTTATCCTTTCTTTTGAAAGGCAAAGTAGTCAGACCTCCTTTTATAATATGATATCTGTAAATATAAGGTAGATTTTTTAGAGATATTGAATACCTCTGAAATCCATCACTATTGAATTAGAAGAGCTAAAAGTAATCAGTATAAGGATCACTAATCTTGCTTTCAGAATACTAAAAGTGTTTCCACATATGCATATTGTATAAATTGTCTATCTTACTAGAGGAATTAAAACACAATGGGAAATATGTTTAGTCACTGTGCAAATACTCCAGCAGGAGGAAGACAGAATTGTTTGAAGAAATGTTTGTTTATTTCTTCAATCATGAATATGAGACAAAACATTAATTGAGGTTTCACTAAATTGAACTCAGGTTTGCCATGTGTATTTTCTACATTTACAAATGTGCAAGCAGAAATATAAGCCGGATGTGGCAGAAAGCCAGACAGGAATGAAGCTGCAAAAAAATTAGAGAAAAGCATTAGGATTAGGCAGCTTTAATTATAGCACTATTTGCTTTGTTCTGCTAGGATCCTTAATCAAAACAAAATGCTTTTTTCCCTTGATCCTTCATTGTTATTGCATGCACACATACATGTGCAACAGTTAATTAGTGTAAAAGCGCGGAGCTCGTTTCCTCCCAGTCTAATCTTTGATTGTGATTAATGAAGAATAAAAAATAATGTGCCTGTTAAAGTAGGAAACATCTTTATATACTTAAAGCAAAATCAAAGTTGCATGTATGTATAATCTTCAGTGTCTTCTCTTTGAGAAGCACTCTCTCTGTAGCAAGGTTTTTTACCAGCTTGGAAGGTACTCTGGCAACAAAAGCTTGAAAGAAATACTTCTGGACTTCAGTAGGGCTTTTGATGTGCTATCACCTGGGAAATCATGCACGTGGAATAAAATGAGGACCAGGAGGAAAAATCTAATGTGACTGAAGAGCTGCTTGGAGAGGAGATGATGAGGTATATGGAGGGGTGCTTACCAAAGTGGATGAGTCCCTAAGGATCTGGAGTGGTCCAAAGAAGTAATAAAATAGTATGGTGATGAAACTGCCTGGGGGAAAATAGCAAGCTGGAAGGCTTTATTGGGATATTATAAGAGAAAAAAAAGAAATTGTTTTGTTTAGTGAAATTGGAAAAGGAAAGGTAACTGTAATAGCACTAATTATCAATGCACATTCAAGGTTTAATCACATGCTCTTCAACTGTGCAACAGACAGTTTTGCAAACTGGAGGTTCTCATTGTTTGATGAGGAGTAGTTTATCTGAACGAATGTTTATGCATCCCAGATGATTGGGAATCATGAGTGTGCCAAGGGCTTGAACGAACACACTGTGGGCTAATTGTGTGTCTGACAACCTGGTTTGAGTAGGTGTGTATGGAACTAAAAGTATCCATGTCCAAAGCACCATTAAGTTCTTACCTGAAATACTGTATTTAGTTCTTGAAAACTGACTTCAGACTAGAGTGGAGAGGAGCTGTGGTGTCCAGCAGTGGTTGCAGGAATTCCGGCAGCAGCTCATATGGAGTGGTGGCTCCATAAGGAGCTGCTGGCCACGGAGCACAGCAGAGTGTGCAGCCCTGCCAGCTCCATCCTGGAAGCTGTGCAGTGCCCCATCGCAGCAGTGTTACACACAGAGAAATGCAGTGCTTAACTTGCTCTTTAAACTGTAGTGGAAAGTGAGGATGTTACTACCTAGCATGGTAACTAACTGGATTGTTTCAAAAATTAGCTTCCGATAGATCCTTGTACTCAGATTTAGTGATCTGCTGTGGAGGTGACTCAAGGGTTTCCTCACTGTTTGATTTGCTCTAGAAGGGGCTTCACTGCCCCAAATCCCTGCCCATTCCCGGTGCTGTATGGAATAGTTTTTGCAATTCTGGTGTCTGTAAAGAGAGATCAGCAAGTGAAAGTGTCTTTTCAGACACCATCTGTGCTCTGCTAGGCCTCAAATGTATTCAGCTCAGCTCAATGTTTTACCTAAAGAGGGTTAAATAAAAAGAACTATTTGATATTGTATTTATATTAATGAATGGCTTGGTGCTGTATTAAACAGAGACTCCTTGGGCAGCAGGTCTTTGTTTCAGATGATTTTTGTTGTAGTTTTGGTTAGCATTGCTTATCTGCTGGTGCAGTGCTCTTTCACCTTTCAGGATTGAATCTGTCATGCCTATTAACTGTCCCTTGACACAGTTTTGTGTGTCATAAAGGGCCTTGAAACTGAATTTAATGTACTTGAGAATAATCTCGATTCTTTCAACCCCCTTGTGTGCAATTTAAGGAAACAATGGTATCTGTTAAAAATTTAGAGGAGAAAAGCAGTGGATTTACAATCCCTAGGAGGAGGTTGTAAACTCTTACTAGGGTGCTTATAAAAGGACATTATCACATTTGAAAAGCAGAGGCAGTAGAAAACAACTGTCAGAGCTGTAACCTTCAGGCTGCATTTTCTCCTTGAGGAAACCAGTTTTGTATAACCGATACTTTTTATGCAAGAAACTGCTTTTTCTTTCTTGTTTGACTTTTTAAAATTATCATTTCAGATGTGGTGGTGGTGCAGTAGAGCAAACACTAATAGCTTTGCAAATGGTAATCCTAACCCTGCACCGATTGGCACCCAGTGATATTGTGTTTTTGATAGGTAGAGAGAGAGAGCTAGAAATACTTTTAACAGCATGTGAATGCTTTGTGGTTTTAGGCTAGGATAGTTGAATATGCGTCAGCCTCAGCTAGTTCTGCCATGGCTGGAAGGCAGCATAAATGCATTGCATAGCCTTTCCTAAGATAAATTAATTGTCAATCTCCAGCAAGTTTTTAGTGGCCTCGCTTCTGCATTGCAAAAAGGCAAATCATCAGAATTCCCACTTTTCTTGGTGACATTAGAAGGAAAACTAAACAGGAATGAGACAGGAAGACTGAGCCATGCGGTGATGTGGCTTGTTCAGGCTGTGAGTGCTGGTAATAGGGCCCAAATCAAGCACCAGAGAGGGATGGTTGGCAGAAATATACTATCTATAATATGTAGAGAGAACTGCTACTAATACTAATATTGATGCAAAATAGATTCTTATGAAGGACAGAAACACCACCTATCTGTGTACCTACCTGTTTCCAAATTTCAGAGGCCGTTAGTCTCCCTTTTGTCTGCATACTCACTTTTAGGCATTCATGTCATTGCCATTAATGGAGTATTTTATGCTTTGTTACCAAAATATATTGGAAAGATATCTGACAATAAATAGAGCATAATACTGAGGATAATCAGGTGTAATTGAAATCCATCTTTGTTACAATATTAAGAGAGGAAAGTAGTTGTAGCTTCCAAACTCTTAGGAACTTGTAGAGCTGCCTGTGATTCCAATTTAGAAAACAAAAACGATTCTGTGAAAAATAAAATAAATTGTAAATATTGCTTAACTATGCTGAAAAATAGTTGTAAATAACCTGAAATGTGAGGTTACTAACCTCAGTTACTGAGTTATAGTTACTAACTATAACTCAGTTATAGAGTTACTAACTGAAAATTAAAGAATGCAAACATTTGCCAATAAAAAGCCTTGTTTTGCTTATAATTATACAGACAAATAGTGAAAGGTGTCTGCCCAGTTACCTCATTATCTGCATGATATGGCATCGTTAAATTATTTGACTAAAACAGTCAATGTGACAAGAGAAAGGATTCACATTAGTACCTTTCTATCATGTTTAGGAAGAATCCCAAGATTAAAAATTTTATGTGTGAGCCAGAAAAGGATTGTACTCTCACCAGTAATTAAAATACCTCTTCAGGTTTTCTGGTCTTCTAATGGTCTAATATTGAAATTCCAGCTGTGTGAAATTCTTGTATCACTTTGTAACTCTGACTTGAAAGAATTGAACATTTTTAATGTTCAAAAAATAATAGGCTTTCCCTGAAGAAGCCATTAAGTACCTTTCTTCTATATGTTTTTTCCCCCTAGTGTTTCAGTTCTTTCTAATCCTCAATTCTGTAAAAGTTAATATTGTCTATTAGTTTAATTTACATCAGATGAAGGGTGACTTTCGTAAAGCAAAGCCACCCAAATGTAACTGAAGTTATTACTTCTTGGAAGTACTTGAAGTTAACAACCCTTCCTGTACCTGAAATGAAATGGCCTTTACTGACACTGACAACCATTTATGTCCATCAGAAAATTCTCATTACAAATTGACACTACTTAAAATCAAAGAAAACATTAATATTTAGACATCAGTAAATGTCTTGTGGTTTGTGATTGGCTTTCTGATAGAGAGAATTTACTGTGCTAGATTTATGAATTAGCAATCCTTTTTCAAGAGACTCGATCCCTCTTATACTTTGAATTGTTTGCATAAGGATTTTTGAAAATTATTTGTTGTATTCCTCCAACTTCTTTTTTGCTTGAGCAGAACAGCAGAACCACCTCCCTCATCCTGCTGGCCTTGAGACTTTTGCTGCAGCCCAGGATATGGCTGCCTTTCTGGGCTGCAAGAACACATTCTGGGTCACGTTGAGCTTCTTGTGCTGCTGCTGCTTATTGTTGAGCCTCTTTGTTGCTTTGGTATAACTCTAAGGCACAGATTGGCCCTGATTTTTCCTGGAACACATATCCTCTACTTTCTTCATCTGTGCCATCTTTTGTAGCAAGGCCTCTGTAATATTTTCCATAATGTAATTTCTATCAACCCAGAGCTTTTCGAACTATAGGAATATGTAGACTGAGACTTTTAGATTTTATGTTTGTGAAATACTCTCAAAATAAAAGTAGCTTCTGAAATCCTCATGTTCTTATCTGGTAAAAGCAGTATCTTACTTTCAGGGAAGATGCAGCCAATGTTCAGGTCAGTTTTCCAAAAAATATGAGATGCACATTAAGTTCCCTCTCTGGATTTGCATGAGTAATTCCAGATGCACAGCATTTTTGCAGTAGCTGTGTAAGACAATCTTCCAGAAAATACTGATTGGTGCACCCTAGAAATCCCTTCAGGAGTGAACTGGAATAATAAAGATAAAGATGATTTCTAATAGGTATCACACCTGTTATATTGTACTTGTCCACTAAAGAATTATCATAGAGAAAAGCTGAAAATAAAATTAATAGGCAGCATATATTTTTCTTTTCAGACAGAAACGTTGGACATGTTTTTCTGCAATTTTGCTTTTATTATATGGCACAGAGAGGCCCTTCAGTAAGAAAAAATGTATTATTATGCATTCAAGTATCCCTTTTGGCAGAAACAGCTGAAGCTTGACATATATGTGCTGTTGAAACATGATCATACACAGTAAGGCTTTCTGCCGGCATACCTGCAACACTTAGAGCTGCTGCAAATAATTCCATTTTTCAGTATGATGAACCCTCTATTCTGATCCTCAGAATCCTCTATTCTGAGCATGTATCATACATAAAGAAGAATCAGTTTGGTTGTAAAGATGTCTGAATCTCAACACAAATGCACTGCAGAAACGGTTACCCCAGGTAACGAGTCAATAACAGCCTGAGCCACTTTATATCTTTATTAATATATTTCTTATTCTTAGTATATAAAAAAATTTCTTTTTGAGGGACTGATATTTTCAACAAATTCACAGTCTCTAACTATTTTTTTGAGATAGACTCGAAGTAGGACACTGACCTGGACACCAGGCCTGCAGTGATGGTCAGGATCTCAATCATGTAAATGTCTTCAGATTAGCTATAAAGTGAACTGAGTGAAAATCCTGGATCTGAACTCATTATAGTTTTGAGACACTTGAATTTGAAGAGGTTTTTATTGTGCCTTTAACTTATGACTCCTGATTTTTATTCCTGTAGCATTCTTTTAATTAAAAGTCTGAATCATTCACCAAAGGGGTAAGTATCCCTAATACAAAAGCACTGCACGAGTGACTTCCTGTAATAGGATTGATCTGGAAATATGTATCATGATCTATTCCCTTAAACTGCAGTATTTCCCACATTTATATGAGACATAACTAAATAGCTATGTTTGAACAATTGAAAATGCAAGCACAAGTAGATATTCATAGTAGAAAAGAATCAAAATGCCCCCATGTATTTCAATGCATAAAATTTTTTAATAATGAGAGCTGAATTGTAACCTATGCTACTTTTGTTTGCATTCCATACCTATGTGATAAGTATGGGTAGTGTAATTTTTTCAGGAGAAACGTGGCTTGACTGGAATAATGGCTCCCTATTAGCATTCTGGTGAAAGGATAGGGCTGTCTTCAGATACCTCTTTAGTGTTTTTACACCTGTTCAAAGGTACAATCGTGAAAGACATTTAGCAGGAGTGAGTAACACACACTCATCAATGAGGTGACCCTTCCTTGTGTCTGAGCACAGCTGCTGTTGTCAGGGTCTTTTTCTATCAAAAATTATCTATCTTGTAAAGCATAACTTCTGTATTTTTTTTCCTTTAATATGTGTATTCTTTTCTATATGTATAGACAGTGGAAAAATAGAAGTTAACTAGAGTTGAAATCAAACTTCAACTCATTAAAAAAAGGTTCTATTCACAATCTCTAAAATTGTGGTTTTGTTTTCATAACCCTGAGAAAATATAGGATATTTCTTCCTTACCACTAGATTCCTTGATATACTTCACATATATGTTACTATACTTTATGGCATACCTTGACTCCCATGGGATATTCTGGTTCAGACTGAACTTTAGTCATCTCTGATGTCCACAGTCACTGCTTTTCCTATCTCCTTGTCTTTAATATCTTCCCTTGTGAAGTGCCAACTGTTCTGACATATTTGGTCGGTTATTCTAAATACTTTTTCTTCTTTTATTCCATTATTTTCATCACCACTGTATTATATCCCCCTAGGGAACACCTGGTGCTTTGGGCACAGTGCTTTGCATGTGAATTAGTCTATTCTGTTCTGTATGAATTTTTGTAAAGTGTTTATTACCTCAGGATCTGGGCACCTCCCAGTGGTACATTAAGTAACCAAATCTGTCACAGCTTATTTGCTTCCTTATACTCTCCTTAGATTTGCAGGGGAATATTTTCCTTTGGAATGGTTTTCTGTTGCTATTTTTGAAATAAGAGATGTGTTTACTTGTGCTACAGAGAGAGACGAAATAATTGCCTCTTGCACTTGGGGCAGAAGTTTTGAGTTCTTGGATCCCAGGGGTATTCATCCCAAAGTAAATTCCCAGATAAATAGGAGTTGCCCAGCTTTTGCAAAGGCAGAGATGTGACTTTTTTAGTAAAAGTGTAATAATTACTGCTAATGCTAATGTAGAAATACAGATCTTGGCTACTCAGAGAGTGCTTTTAACCATAAAATTCAGATATTTTACTGATGATCCTCAAGTCAAAAAAAAAAAACCAAACAACTAACTTGCCATGTAGCAGTGTGTCTAAAAATGTTTCCTGGATGTCAAATCTGTTTTATAGATAATATAGTCAACAATATTGATCAGAAAAAGGGACAAGTTTTGTTTCTTAATACATATTTTTCTTTTCTTGAATTCTCTAATAAATTTAGTAGTGATTATCTTTTGTAAATGCAATTTTATATGCAAGTTACAGCTTATTTGCTATTGGGTTATCTTCAGATGTACCGTATTGGCTTCAATATTGTCGCATATTTATGTGCAGTGCTATTATCAAATGTGACATGCTCGAAAAGGGAAATGCCTATAACAAAAACACAGATGAATACTAGAAGCTATTTTTTTTTTCATGAACATGATTCATTATTTGTTTTACAGATTTGTGAGTTAAAATATTATGAGGGAACCAATCGATTCATAGGTCTCAGAGGACTGAGGCAGAGCTGGGTTTGCAATTGTTATCTGATAAGGGCTGTTGATGCTATCATCTCTCTCCATCCCCTGGATAGGGAACACGAAGGCTCTTCCTGCTCAGCAAGGCTTATTACTGTTAGATTGGCTTCTAAACCAACCTAATGCAGGTCACAAAGTGTAGTAAATTGGCAGCTGCTCTAACTGATGAAAAAAATAATTGCAGTGTGAGGCAGGGGAAGTTCTAAACTAATTTTTCCTTAGCAGAAAATAGGTATTATCAAACGCAGAGAAAGCTATGTTAAAGTAACCTTGAATTTTTGCCTTGAAGTCAAAAGCAGCTGGAATTTTCAGTCATGGTAATGGGTACATCTGAACAGTTGCATAATGAAGCTCCAACATCTAAAGAAGTTTCATGCACATCCCCCACCCAAATCAAAGGTGTTATTTTTCTAGGGAGGAAGCCTGTGCAGCTGGAACTTTTATTCACATCCTTCAGAATGATGTCCTTGAGACCTTTTTGATGCTTTGATGTGGGCCAGAATGGTAAGGCTGTGTATCTGAAATTGGCACGTAATGTTTAACTTTAGGAACTCAAAATCAGGTCATTGTAATGTCAGAAGGGCTAACATTGAGATCTCAGCATTAACTATGAGTATAGTCAGGAAAAGAAAAAACCATGCAATTTTGAATATTTTTTTCTCAAATTCTACTGTGTAAAAAAATATGTCAATTGTTAATTGGACAATACATACAAGTTAGAGTACAAAATATGAAGAAATAGTGAATTAATTATTCATACTGCTTCATGTCATGAAGATCAGAGGCTGTTGGTGGGAAAGCAGATGTGAATTGTGTCAGAAGAACTTAAACAGAATCACAGAATCACTTAGGTTGGAAAAGACCTCCAAGGTCGAGTGCAACATTTGGCTGAACCATGTCAGCTACACCATGGCATTAAGTGCCATGTCCGGTTGTTTCTTGAATACCTCCAGGAATGGTGACTCTACCACCTCCCTGGGCAGCCCTTCCCAATGCTTAACCACCCTTTCAGAGAAGAAATTCTTCCTGATGTCCAGCCTGAACCTCCCCTGGCACCGCTTGGAACCAACCTTCTTGTCCTGTCGCTGGTTGCCTGGGAGAAAAGCCAACCCCCACCTGACTACAACCTCTTTTGGGGGAGTTTTAGAGAGCAATAAGGTCTTCCCTGAGCCTCCTTTCTTCAGGCTAAGCACCCCCAGCTCCCTCAGACTCTCCTGAGAGGACTTACTCTCCAAACCTTCCCCAGTTCCACTGTCCTCTGGACACATTCCAGCAGTTCTGAGGAGCAAAAGTCCTTGGTTTCTTTCATCTCTGTGATTTTCAATGACCCAATATGAATTGTAAATACATAGAAGATTGCCAGGCAACAAAATCTCATTGCATATTATTCACCAATTCTAACGATAATGCCTTTTAAAATGCCTGCAGATTGTTTTATCACAAACTTCAGTATAATTTCCTTTCTAGACAGCGTTTTGGTCTAGCAGAAGAAATTTTTTCAAAAACTGAAGTAAATATCTGATGCAGCTTAAGGATACACCCTGAAGCAGAACATAATATTTGCATAAGAAATGACTGACTTATCACATAAATTTTCCTGTGTAATTTGCTAGTTTGCCTCCAAGGGGCATGTAAACCTGAAAAAGAGAGAAGTCAAATGTAAAGGAGGCATTTCTGCTTTAAAAAAGCAGTCTTATCTGAGGGCTTAGCATGTTGTATCCTGATAGGAAGAGGTTTGTCTATCTGGGATACATGGAAAATTTTGTAGGCAACTTGTGCAAGTTCTTAGTTGATGCATTGTAGATGTATTCCCTGCATGTTATGCTGCAGCAGTGTGATATCGTCATGTGTCCTCTTGCTTCTTAGAAACTGAATTTCAACATCAAGGATATTAAAGATGACAAGTCTTTCTACACAGCTCAGTTGCCAGGAACTGGTAATGGTTTATCAGAAAATGTATCCTGTTTTAATGTAGTGTAACAAAGAAGCTATTTTTAAAAGGATGAAGAACTTATACACGTGAGGTAAAAATGTGAAGCAACTGCATATAGTCATCCATATCATTCAAGGTGTACACAGCAAAAGATTGAAGGAAATGGTGAGTGCATGATGTTGAGCACGCACATGTATAGATTACTTGGAGCTGAAAATGCAGCTCTAAATTAATAACAGCAATGAAAAGAAGTGTAAAAGGGACAGGCTGGTAGAGCTTGATACAAAGCATCACCGCTTTAAATATTTACTGTTTTAAATGCTGCTGGTTGGTGGCCAGGAAAATTGTAATCTTTGCACTCAGTATGTTGTATTAATCACATGGGTTGTTTGAGAGGGACACTGCTGGATGCCATGGGTGAATTGGGGCTGTGGTGCCTCTCCTGCTCTTGACAAGCGAGAGGCTTTGTGTGTGTAAGCCAACGTCCCTTTGAAATCATTAAAAAAGGACATCAAGTTCAGTGACCAGCAGATCAGATTCCTCCTCATTGATTATCAGAGATGTTTTTATCATTGATTCTCACTTGCTTCTCTCGGTCAATAAACTACACACAGCACTATCTAAAATAGCCCTCTGCTGAGGTCAAGTGTCTTCCACACATCATCAAGTTCATGACGTGAAAGGGTCAGAGGTGTTTGCTGGAGAAAAGCAATGATAACCTGGGATTAATTTAAGGAACCTTGAGGTAACAAAGCACAAAGAAGGGTTTCCTTAGGAATTAATTTTTAAACTGATACTTATTAAATTCAGTGAAGCAAAACCATGTTGCATCACTGATCCATTTCCCTGTGCAACGTGCATATTTATTACCATTAATTTAAACCACTGACAGCCAGAAAGATGCTATTTCTGTAGGATTGCCTGTAGTCATACACTGGAGAAAACTTATACAAGTGCCAGCACCTATTTTGTGGCTATAACCCATTTGTAAGATGCAGGCTGTGTTTTCTCCTTAGGTGGTGCTTGTGTGGAGCTCAGTGCATGAACGTGTAGACTCAGTGTGCTCCCAGTAGAACCTTGGGTTTACCTCCATGTCACAGAAAGGAAAACATACCTTCAAAATAGTATTGTCTTTGTGACTTATCACAGTCTGGGCTTGTATATTTGTTGTGCTCAAACCACAGTGCTCAATAAAGAGTGGTTCTGTAGAATAACTGGAAAGAGGCTTTCTGGCCAGGCTTTTGAGAACCATGCCGTGATGGTCTCTGCTGGAAGCCATATTTTGCATATCCTACAATAGCAGCATTTTCTGTCAGTGCCAGAACTGTTGTAGTCAGTCATCATTCATGGGAGCATAATATCTTTGTAATGCCAAGTGGGAGAAGGACAATGACACCAGACTCTGCAATGCATGAAACATGCATATCCTAAACACATGGAACTATCTGACTGCAGATGGCCATCTCCAGTTCATTTTAAAGTAAGCACTTGATCCTTTGTGCATCAGGATGTGTTTCACTAGACCACAACACAGTAAGATGGTACAATATAATATTCTTTCTGTCATTAAGTTGGCCATGAAATCTCAGTGCTACCAACATATATTAAGAGGCAAAATGACCAACCAAAGGGCTAAGAACAGACTTCACCTTATTAAATGAACGATAAAATTGAGCAATATGATTAAAAATAAAAAAAGTATAAGCAAACCAGGTGAAGGTTGAGAAATGCTGCACTAATTTAGCTGTAACAATATAAGTCACAAATTTAGCTTTTGGAGATGCGTGAGTACAATTACAGTGCAGCGCTGCAGATGTCAATTTACATGTCAGCCTGGTTCTTGTGATTAAAAGGAAGGTCTGCAAAACCTGAAGCAGCAGTATTATTCATATGAAGGTTGAGAAAACAGATTGAATGCAGCTGAAACCAACTCAGTTGGAAACAGAAGCTTTGTTGTTCCAGGCAGAATATAGAAGCAGAGATTACAAAGTTTTAGTTGCAAAGATCACACTGGTGCCACCGCCATACATACTTTATAGTATCAAAGCAGAACTCACATCTGGCTGTCATGCCAAAGGTTGCTTTGCTTTGCTTTCTTTCAAAAGCTGATTTCTTTTTCCTTTGCTGCATGAGGCGGTGGCATTGCTTTTCTGGGAGATGGATCTAACAGCTCTGTGGAGTGCAGTGTTCTCGTGCATTAGGACAATCCTCTGTTTGCCTGTTGTGAACAGACTGTCTGTTTTGCAATGTTCGGGCAACTTAAAGAAACCAGATCATGAAAAAAACCTCTGTTTCTGAATGTCTGCCTGCACATTTCTCTCCCAGTAGTTTTTCCTCAGCAACTCAATCTGCCCTGACAACTGGTAACACAAAGCCAGGTTTTGAAAAGCTTCTGTTAACTAACATGCAGATGGATAGACCGAGGGGCTTCTGAGTATGCCTGGGCACAAACTCCCATGGAAGCCTGATCAGGAATAAGCTTTTGATTGTGATTCATCAAAAATCCTTCAAAATAAGAAATAAAGTCAGAGAAGGGCCTTATATAATGGGACAAAAGAAAAAACGTATGTATATCAACTGGTTTTCTCACAGTGCAGTGCTGGGAGCCAAACCATCTTTGGCATGGCTGTAGTCTGCATCCATCGCCTGCTTTCATATTGACTGTTCATCTTTTCAGCATCTGCTTCTTTCTATTTTCTCTCATCATCTCCTTTTTGCTCCCATCCTTTCACCATGAAAGGATTAGTGTAGGTGAACATCTTTTAAACACACCCGATTCAGATTCATTTGAAACTTACCATTTCAGAAGCCTTTGAGCCTTTACTTAGAGCTTTTAAATCTTCTCTGCTAGAGACCAAGTATATGACAAAAACTATGCACTAGGGAAAAATTCCTAATGCCACAGAAGTCAGCAGGGATGGTGCAGATCATAAACCTGTTTCCTTCTGTAAGTGTAGCGATTGAAATGCCAATCCCTGCCATTCAAGGTGGCTGAAATTGGAGAATTATGATGAGCATTTGCACTAATTTTACTTGGTTTGCTTCCTGGCTGGGTTTACTCTCATTTTGCTAGTTGAACTGAAAAAGGAAGGAAATTAGTTGGCTGGTTTTACATTAGGGAGAGGTGGCAGGAAAATACATATTTTTTTTTTTAAATGTAGATTTTCTGTTTTGTAGTCCTCAAAATTTATGTTGTTGAAAGTACTGTTCAAAGTACATCACTGAAATTCTGTAGGAATACTTAGAGTTTTGTGCAAAGCTAAATTTTATCGGTTTCATCTACAAAGTGCTCTTCCTAGGGTGTATAGTTGCACCAAGCCAGAGCTGCAAAAATGAGTGTGGGTGGCACACTCTTTCTATTCCTGTACCATCATGCTTTGTATTGCCTGAATTTATTCATCCGCATTTTCCTCTGGTTTAAAACCTGGTTCCAAATTTTCACAACACTTTGAGAAAATCTAGAAATAAGCTTTTTTCTGGTCCTCTTAATACTCTTTGCAGACTATTCAAATTCTTTATGTTCACTCTTGCACAACTTTTTAATAAATACTTTCCTTCAGTGAAATATTTGTATCTTTCCCCAGTCAAGGGAAAATGTCCATCTAAGGTCTTTTCTTTCAGTAGTTTTTTTTCTTTGGAGGACAGGTATTTATTTGAATGTAGTTGCATTATTTCAGTGCTCACCAATATTCTCCACAGATTATTAGTAGTGAATCACTTTCCTAAATTGACACACACTGATTCACTGATACTCTTGAGGGCAGAAGTGTGCTTCTTCCTGCTAAAAATTAAGCCAGAAAAACTTTCTTGCTTAGTCCCATTGGAATATTGAATTGATTAATAGAAATGTGCTTTGCAGAACATCTGCCCCTGACAACTGGGCTGCAAAGAGATGCCATCTCCATGCAGAGAGTACAGCTGGGTGTGCTGATGTCAGCTACTCCACTGGCCAATAACAGTTTTTGTGATCTAATCATTTTTCTTCAATTATATGTAACTACATTGTGGTCACTATTCTGCCTGCACAGGTCAAGAGGTGCTTGCTGTACCTGAGAGGTGTTACAAACCATCTGTCTTTCTCCAGCTAACCTTCCCTTTCCACACAGGTGAAGTCTCTAATGAACCAGTGTATTATTCTGAAAGTACAAGCTTCTCTGATTGAGATCTCTCAGAAAACTGCAAAGTAAAAGAAAACTAACAGTGGAAGAAAACTCCAGAAAGAGGCTCCCTTTTATGTATTCTGAAGTGATTTTTGCTATTTCACAGTAGCTTATGCAGTTTGCTTTGTGACTGTCCTGTGACCCACTACGGATAACCCAGGTAATTATTACGGTGCACCTCAGCATCCAGGGAGGTCCACTGGAGCTGAGGGTGGTAGGAAGGTTTCCTAGCTGTACAGAATATAACAATGGAACAGGAACATCTGGTTCATGTGCAGAGCTATCTGGCATATAGACAGTCAACTCAGTCCTCCTATAAATTTTTAAGTTCAGTCCTCTCATGCGGGAACGATAGGAACAATTTCTACCCACTATCCAATTACCAGCAAATGAGATTGCTGTCTGAGAAAAGGCAAGCCATTCTAACAAGCTTGAAAAAAGGCTTTTACCCTACCTTTAGCATTAACTCTTATTATGTCATTCATGTCTACCTCTTTCTATTATTCTTTTGGTTTTCACCACACTGTGACAATGATAGCAGGGTATAAGTGCTACATCATGAACATCAAAAAAGTATTTTCTACCAGAAATTACATCCTGTCCATGGCTGGCAAACTTGTATATTCTTATGTGGGCATCAGAGGTATAAAATATCTTGGGTTAGAAGGGACATTAAAGATCAGCTGTCTAATTATATGAAGAAAAACTTTATGAAGAGTTGTCACAAATATTTTCTTATATAAAAAAAATCTTTCTTGTAATCATGATAGCCTAACATGAGAAAAATATTTCTCTTCCCATTTATTGTGTATCCAAACACCTCATTCTCAGACCATTTAAAAAGTAATGGAGTCATGCTTGATGCACAGTAAAATTCAAAATTTTGCTGAGTACAAGTAAAATAAGTCCATTGCCTGAAGCTGATATGAAGGGAATCTGAATAGGAGGTACAGTTATACCAGCTGGGAGGTACACTTATAAAATCACACATTTCAAATAGAAAACAAATATTCCCAAAACCACTTTCTCAAAAAACCTCATTTTTTCAATACTTCAGTGCACAATAGTGAACAAAATAACAAACCAAGTAGGACCAGAAGAAGCTTTCCTTTACAACAAAGAAAATTAACCACAGTGCGAAAGAGGTTTGGGTTGATAGAACACAAATTCCTGTAATATAATGAAATGTGTATTTTTAACCATCACTTTTTACATTTTCCTTTTTGACCTAATACTGAGGTAGAGAGCTTTAATTAAAATGGATTATTATAAGTGAGCCCAAGCACAGGGACAGAAAGATTAGGTAGCAGCACATAACCAAGGAAGATCATAATAACTACAGACAGACTCAGGTTTCAGGGAGAAAAAAGTACTGTAGGTACCACCTTAAATTCTCCTGTAGCAGCTTTCCACTGAATAAATAAAGGCTACATTATAAAAGGCTCCACAGGTCAAAATATGAGTTTACTTTTAATTGGAAGACTTTATCATCTTCTGCAAAGATTTAATTGCTTCAACTTTTTTCTGGCTTAAAATCTATATTAAACAGAAGGCATGGGAAAAGAAAGGGAATATCTAAAAGAACAAGTCATGTATATGGATGGAAAAAAAGCGGCTTTCCTGGTTTTGGAAGTGGAATAGTATCATTAAACAAAGCAGATTAATAATTCAAATATGAATTTATTATTGATTTGTAGTGTGAAACCAAACAAGCTAGATTTCAAAGCAATAAATAAGCCACACCTATCAGTGGGAAAAGTGTTAGTGAAATGAAGGATTTGAATTTAGAAAAGATGAGTTTTAGTTGTTTCTCATGTGCTCTAACATCTCTAGAACATTAGGAGTTTTGCAATAGTCGTGGGAAACAGTGGTCTTTGCCCAGCACAGGCACATAACAAAGAATATTAATAGGAAAATGAAAGTTTTGCTTTCCTTTCCCTCCCATGGCTTATCCAGATACATCAGACAAAAATCCTGTCTAAATAGGACAAAGATTTTACTGGGTTCTGTTTTCTGGTTGGGGGTTACTTTGGTATTTTTTAGCTAATAAATGCAAGTACTATGACTTTGGTGTCTACAACAAGTATAGTGACACATAAGATACTGCAATAACAGATCAGTTTGCATTCATTTTATGTTTTTTGTTAGCATTTTTCAATATTTTTGTCAAAAAGCCTGAAAACACACCCTGTGGGCATTTCACCTTTGTCACTGGCACAATGCTCTCTTACGAAGCTGAGCACGGAATGTAAGGGATAGTTCAGTCCTGGAAAATCCCAGAGGAAATTTTGTTGGTTTTCTTCTGAATATCATACACAGCTGTGGCACGTTAATTCTGGATCAGACCAATAGTGACCATTTGCTGTGTTGATTTTAGTCAAAATATTATTTTCTATCATCTCCAGGAAGAGTAACATCACACTACCACGATGATCCAGAGGGACAGGAGTCAAGCCACACATATTAGCACACTGTGGAAACACTATCATTTATCCAGGCAAACGTAGTCATTACGGGACTCCTCTCCAGCAGAATTTCATTTTTACTTTAAATAGCTTCACAAACTTTGACAGTGATTTCTTCTTCTCATGAGATGTGCAGAGGCACACCTTTGCTCGTGTCTAGTATTACCTACTCAGTGTGAGAACACACAATTTCCCTGTCAGTGCAACCATTAGAAAGGGTCAGTGGGGCTGCGAATGCAGTTACAGAAGTGGTTTCTGCTCTACAATGTCTCTAGAAATCCCACTCGTTATTTCCTGCTCTTGGTTCTTCACACACATTATTTTAAAAGCAATTGTGCAAATCATTGCTGTCTCACAAGACCTTCTTTCATGAGCTCTCTGCACAGTAAGTGTAGCTCACAACAGCCCGTGTTTGTCAGAATCTGTGCCTAGTACCAGGTGTCGTTTACACCCATGTCCTGTGTTACAACATGTTCTGATTTCATGTAGTGTGTCTTAAGCTTAGACTGGAGCCCAAAATCTGATTAATAATTTAATTCATTAATAATTTACTAGATTCATAAAATTGCTAAAGAGGTGACAGCAGCAAAAGACTCTACATAACTGCTGTGTGCACCCCCAAAATTAAAATATATGAGTTCAAATCTGCACAAAATAAGTCAAAGTAATCCTACAACACTGGACGAACAGCCAAGAGAAAAATCCTTGTATTGGCATGTCAGAAATTTGATTTATTGTAGTTTCTCTTAAATTTATGTTCAGGCTATTGAGTGTGGAGAGAAAGAGAGAAATCTTTTCAGTGGTCATAGGGACTCTCTAGTGACGCAACACGGAATATAGTAACTGTTTCTTCAAACAGTTTCTTGTAGGTTTGAAAAGTCATCACATTTTTCCATATAACCCCCAGTGAAGATCAGAGTCATCATTAAATTCTCACAATATGAGTGGCTATTTGCAATAGAAAGCCAAATTCAGTTATGAGTGTATCACAATTAATACAGAGCTACCCTTTCTTCTTAACTGGGGTGACAGTATGTTCATTCAAATTTCAGAAATTTCAATATTTTATAAAAGGTCTGCATAGCTAAGTGTGTTCAGTGGCATATTTAGAAATGTCACAGGGCTTGACAGCTGAAATTAAAGACGGAGAGATTTACATCTCGTAATGAAAAGTAGCTGTTCATAGATACCCCTGGTTGCTGTAGTTGTACCAGCAGCCTTCAGGAGCGCCAGTGAAACACTGAACTTTGCAGAATAAGCATCTTAAATACTTGAAATTGTATTTGTTACACGTTTTAATATTTGTGATGACTGTATTACAGCAGAGTGGCTGAAAAGCTGACTCGGTGCTCAGGGCATTTCTGGCTTCTCTTCCTGATCAGTTTCTCTGCCCTGCTTTGGCCTGAAAGAGCAGTTGCACCATAGAGCATAATTGCACAAATTCCTGGAGCTAGCAACACATGTTATATGCTGTTGGAAAGTGTGAAATCCACACTTTCCAGTGCTAATAGCTATTTGTTTATTTTTAATTTCCTGGTTCATGAAGTGCAACTCCCCCTCAGACTGTACTGCTGCCTGCTTGCTGTGGCCTGCGGCTGTCCAGATTTCTAATTGTCTTCTCTTATTTTGAGGGAAAACTCAAGGGGAAGTGATTCAAAAGTACTGATTCTGATGCTGCCATTTCCATTTTTGAATTTTTCCTTTCATTGTATTTATAAGTTGCTAGCTAGAAACATAAGAGGATGTCACATTATTTAAAAAAAAGAAAATTAGGTCGATTCCCTTTGAGAGTCTTTCATTCTTAGTTAATGCCCAGGTAAAGACTCATCTTGTTTTCATACAGAACATGATCCAACCATTTTTTCCTTCAGTTAATCTGCCTTTCCATTAGCTCCTTAGAGTAAAACAGTAACATACTAATATTCTTTTGGCTTCATGGCCAAATATGGGTATTTCTCCAGGCTCATTCATTACCATTCATCTAATAGCTGCTTTAAGGTTTATGAGAAAAAGTAAAACCTACCATAGGGATAATCTCAAATATGGCAAGCAGCTTTTGCCAAATGGTTCACAGCAGCCCTGCAATTATCTCATTGCTTTATTTCTCAGAAGGGAAACACTCTTTCCTCAAGCTTTTGCTGTAAAAACTGTGGAACTCTAAAAAAAATTACTTCTATTTTAAAGGTCTGATTTCACATGAAAATTATATGCATTGCAAATGTTTTCTTGGCAATTTACTTGTCATAAATGCCTATTGTACTGAAAAACTCTACAGGGAATTGGATGTATTTATTCTGCGTGTGCTTAGGAACTTGTAAAAAAGACACAATGACAATAAAAATAGAAATATTATGACTCTCTGAAAACCCCAGATACAGAGATTGTTTTCAACTCAAATATAGCTTTCTGAGGTCTGAGTGTAAAGCAGGTTTCCTAGCAGGGATTAGGTGCATGCTATTGTACTTTCATAATGAGGAGAGCACTGAACCAAACAAAAATATTGTGCAGTATTGACAGAAGACATTCAGAGCTGATGCACATAAAATAATGCAGCAAATTACACATAAGGCTCAAAACACTGCTGTGTTTGGGCCATTATTACTTTGAAAGCAAAGCTTAGCTTTGTTGCTTAAAAAGTATTCCAAAAAGAGTTGCAATGGCCCGAGCTCTGCTCCAGTTCAAAGCTTGCACCCAGAGAGAGGTCCTTGGAAAGTCCTTCCTGGCTTTTGTAGGGAAATGTGCCCAGGGGGCAGTGGCTCTAGCATAAAATCTGAAATAACTTGATTTTCACATTTTTGCTGAAGTGAGCCTGAATCCAGCCCTCAGCTGTGCTCATCAGTCAGTATTTCCAGTTGCCTGGGGGAAGCACAGCAGGCTTTGAAGTGGATGAGAGTTCTTCCAGGCACTAGCAGGACAGAGACACAAATATTTTCACCCAGGTTGGTGAAAACTCTTCCAATGGATTTTTTTTGCAGCTGCCTGTCATTGAAAGGCTCTTAGTTTTTTAATTGTAAAATTATTAGCTGGGTGGAATGGGCTGCCTGGGAAAGTGGTGAGGTCAACATCCTTGGCAGTATTTAAATGACATACAGCTGCGATCCTTAGTGACAGGGTTCACTGCTGGCCTTGGCAGTGCTGGGTTAATGGCTGGATTTGATGATCTTAAAGGTTTTTCAACCTAAATGAGTCTGTGACTTGACTTTGATGCAGTTGCTCATAACAGACTGCATTGCTGTGTGGGGAGATGCAGTGTGGGGGTGCTTGCATGGGCAGTCACAGGAGCGCACTGGTTTCTGCTGTGTTTCCTTTTCCCAAAGCTAAAAACTGGGGGTTTGTCCTCCCTATAATCTTGGGAGCTTTCAATTTGCTTGGGAGCAAGCAAAGGCACACAAATGGAGTTCAGAAGTGGTATTACTATTATTTGATTACAATTGCTTGTGAATTTTTAAGAAAAAAATGCTAGAAGCTGTTTTTTCACTGAAACTAATCATTTTTCTTCAGAAAACCATCCTCTGGGAAATCTATTGTAATAAATTATTTCATTTAAACGTATAATTCTGATGTTTCCTGTGTGGAATGTACTAAGAGGTTTAAGGTTAAAATTAAACATTCAGTTAGGAAGTAATTTTGAGTGTCTGTTCAGGCTTTTTGGAATTGTGGATTTCTTCTTTCAACACAAAAGCATCTAGGACTGGAAAACCTTTACGTGTCAGACCTTATTTGCTGCATATTGTTGGACAGAAAGAAAATTTAATTAGAAGCAAATTGTGTGAGATGTTCCTTCCCCAAGAGTTCTATGCCACACATACAGTGAAAGAAGGCTGTTTTCATTAAAACTCTAGCAAGGAGAGGATTATAGTATGGCCAGAGTTGTTGAAGAAATCCTTCATGGCCTCAGCAAGTACCCCAGGTATTGCTGGTACATCAGAGCTGTCGTGCCGTCTCTGGTGGATAGTGCCTGAGCTCAGTCAGCTGGGGACTCTGTTCTCTCACGTGCAGTGTCATTAGAGAACTTCTTGGAAAATCTTTGGTGTATGCAGGGTAGCTCCTGGAGTCAGGAGAGACAGAGGGAGGCTCTGCACGCCTGGGTGCTGGGGGCAGTGCCAAGCCTGGGCTGCCTAAGGCCCTGTGTGAGCTCTTGTGGAGCTGGGACCCTGCAGGGGCCTGTGGGCTGCCGGGGCAGGAGGGCTCTGCTGAGGCTGCCTTGGGAATGGGGACTTCCTTGGGGAACTGCCTCCAGCCCTGGGAGAACCCCCCAATAGAAAAGGACTAGATCAACATCTTGCTGGAGCAGGAGTTGTGCTCTGCTATGGGCCTGAATTTTGCTTCCTGAACGTGAGGATCAAATATGGGTTATTGCCTCTTCAACCCTGGGGCAGCAGCACTTGCTGGGAAGAACTGAGCCAGGTGCTGGATGGATGCGGGCTGTGCAGCTTCCCTGCACTTCTCAGCATGAGTGCCGTGGGATTTATCTGCTTACACTGAGGGATGGTCTGAGTAAAAGCAGTAAAAAACCCAGGCTTGCCAATATCTGCAGTGGGATCACACCTGGGTTGTTTTATGTTACAGTAGGAGGGAATGCCCAGCTGTATGAGGGATTCTGTTATTAACAGATTTGCCATAAAAATCTTCAGCTAATTTGATGATACTGGATGACTTAAGTAACGCTCCCACAGAGTTAAAGGAGTGCTGAGTTCAAGGTGGCTCTGGATTGGTCCCTCATTATTTTTACCACTTGGCAGCCGAGGCCACTGCTCAACCCACCTCCGCTGAGTTCTGATGCTGTACCAGGAGTCCTGAGACAGGGCACAAAAACACTTGCTCCATTAGATAGCACCAGAGAGACTTCTGAGCCCCTGTATTTGGCAACCTCGAAACAACTGAGCTGGCAACGTGTCTGCTCTGTGTTCATCTCTGCTTAAACAGGCTTGAGTGAAGCAATACCTGGATCTAATAAACCATGTAAATGTCGCTCCTGCGAAGGCTCTTTCCAGAAAGAGATGATGTGCAGTGCCATGCAGCAGGCTCGTGCCTAAGCCTCATGGAGGAGACCCAAATTAAATCTTATCTCCAGAAGCTGTTGTTCCCTAGATACCAATATGAAAATAATCCATTTCTAAAGATAAATTCTCCTCATACATCAAAAGTAGAGTACATCAAATGTTGCAAGAAGGAAAAAAATAGTAGCTGTAGGGATGGTTTCAGAAATTTCAGAGTGTGTAGAGGAAACCCAGAGCTGTTAGCATATTTTTTTACCTTTTTGACAGCGAGTAAATGTTCTGTGGCAGACAAATCTGCAGGAAATAAAATTTTATGATGTGCTGTAACCATACTGGTTATATATCTATACACTACTGGCAGGCTATCAAAAGACGCACATTTTCAGCGTTTCTGAATGTGACTTGAAAGCAGCTTGACTTCTGTAATCATAAACACTGACAAGTGTACTCTGCCTACACGGACCAGATGATGTCTCTCTTCATATTAGCATGGTGGTGTTGTACAAGCAGTCCAGTGAGATCAAAATTAACTGAGAAGCAAAGGGAATTTTCTGTCTTGCCTAAATATTGGTTATAAACCAATTCATCCATAAAAGGCAACTGCAGCTCGTTCTGTTTTCTATCCTATTAAGTTACTGCTCAAAATAACAGTAACTAGTGCTGGCAACTACTCCTTTTTCGTTCTGTGCATCTCACAAATATGGAACCAAGCTCTCTTTTCCTTTATCCTAAGATAATCCCTAATGGAGGGGTTCTACTGACCATGAAAGCAATAATAGCTAATTGCAGACATAAAACACCTTTCTTCAAGTGTGTACATTTTATGTTCATAAGAAGAGCTCTGATGAGTCTATATGGTGCACAGCTGTACTGTATCCTCTCCAGGCACTACTGTCAGACACAAGCACGTAAACCAGGTGTAAGCATATTCTTCAAAAACACCTCCCCTTTTCAGCTCCTATTCCTACCTTCCAGAAATTGTGCACGTGATTTCTAGCTCAGTTGAAAACCAGGAGTAATTAATGCTTTCATTGTCTTTGTTTATGGAAAGGCAGTACAACCAGGTAGAAGCTACCATAAAGAGTGCATGATGAAAAATCAAAAACAAGCATACCAACTTAACAAAACCCAGCTGTATTTTTGGGCTCTGTTCTTTTACAAAGGCACACGTACACATTGGTGTTTGTGTACCTAATTACCACACTGAAGAACAGAATCAAAAGCAGGTGAAAGTAAATGTAAACAATTTGGCTCTAATGTTGTTGTCAGGACCTTCATCATTAACGTGAAATGTCCTTGTTCTGGCTGCTGCCTCCTGGTCTGACGAAAAGCTGTTCTGTCAGTGCCACATGCAAAAATTTCTCTGTGTAGCAACCTGGGGGTCATTGATAAAAGAAGATGGAAAAAGCAATAGGTAGCTGAAAAATTAATTATGGTATTGAAAATATGCTTTATACTATACAAGGCTGAGGTAGAACAAAATTAAATCCCCAGGGAAAAGCCACAAAGTACAGTAATACAGGGTAAATTAAAGGAAAATACACAACTTAATAGAAATGACCACTCAATTAAAGGATTTGACAGTGGTCCATGGTTCTGGTGTTTTACTTTCAGGCATTTGGACTTTCACATTTTTAGTCTATGCTCTTTATTTTGCTCTTAATGTAAAAATGTGTTAGGTAATCCTCTCTAATGTTTGCAAGTCAAGGAAAGTTTTGAAGATTAAAGCAGAGCTCTTCCCGGATAGCTTTTGTCTAAGTGTTCTTAGCAGTAGAGGTTCTTAGCTATAATATACTGCCCATGAATCAAAGAGAATAATTTCACTACAAGCAGAGGAAAGACTTGTGGATGTCTGTTATTTAAGAGGCAACAAATAATGGATGATGTGGAAAATATTGAACGTTAAATGCTCTCTTGCTGCTGACTTACAGGATGCTTTAATGCTATAGATGTTTGATAGTACTAAAACTAAGAAAAAAGGATCAGGAGGATATTCCAAAGTTAAGGAAATAATAGACTGCAGGATAATTTTAGAGAAATCAGAGGTATTAAAGTCAACATAAAAAAAGTGAAATTGCAGCAGAGCCCTCAAGGAACTAGCTGAGGTGTCTTGAGGGGCAAAAGAGACAAAGTAGAGAAAACAGATCTAGCATCTATATTTAAAATTAATCTACTACTTTATTGTATTGTGCAGCTTGTCACCTGACTTGAATATCTAAAAAGATATCAAAATATTAAATAACAGCTTTGCATGCATCAGGAGACTTACAAAGTTGTGGGAACACCCTAGACTGAGGCCAGATAGGATAAGCCCAGTCTAATTTGCGAGCAAACTGGTTTGATAGTGGTGATGCCATGATGATTTTTTGTCTTTTCTTTTAAACCCCTGTTATACCTTTTTACAACTTCTGTATTCTTAGTGCTTTTTGCCTGCATTCTTGGACTTGTTTGTTAAGCTGGCAGACTCAACATCTTAGAAGCTTCGTAGTTAGGGAGCAGTGTGCCCCAGACCCCAAGGTCCTCTCCAGAACACATTTTGTAAACTGACATAGAACCATCCCCAGGGGAAGGTTCCTTGGGGAGGGGGGCTCACTCGAGCCTCTCACTGGGGAATCTTTGATAGATATGCTAATTAGTGAGATCTATAATGTTATACCAGATCTGTTGTGGGTGGGCATTGCAATGTGCATGGAGGTGCATTCGACCTGGACGTGGTGCACCTAAGGATCCTTAAAATAAATACCAAGGTAAAATCCCTTTTTCCCTCCTAACCATGTTTGACTCTTTGATTTTAAGACCAGGAAAAGGCATCAGTGGGAGGCCATAGATGAGACATACCTTGATACTGCCCCAAACTTATGAAAAGTAAACTAACAAAGCTCATACAAATCAGATGTGTTCAGCTGTCATCCCCAAAAAATGGTTCAAAAAGATACTTGCTTTCCTTGTCAGTGTTGTGCTGCAGCCCAGATGACTTAGAGGGGTCAGCATGCTCAGAAAGGTTCTTTCCTCCAGCTGGCCAGAGTGACAACACTGCATTCAGTGCCCCACTGACTGAACGCAGATCTGTTGGCTGGTTTTGCAGGTACATAACCCACTCCCTCTGGCTCCCTGGTTCAGGATCTCGGCCGTGTCAGACTTGCCACGGGCAGAGTTTGCAGGAAGCAGTGGGCTCTCCTAAGATCACTGGTCTAGAGCCTGGTACAGAGGCCACCAGAGCAAAAGCCAAACTTAGGACTGTAACACGCTCCCTGTGACACATCCCCAGTGGCATGGGCAGGGTCTGTGGGCTCCTGTGGCTGTGGGAATGAAGCCTGCCCCAGTGAGAAGCCTAATCTTCATTGTGGATTCCTAGGGAAGGGCTTGTTGGGATCATTACTGGAAAATTCCTCCGCCACCGATACTGAAAATAGCTCAGTGAAATAAACACAATGCTTTTCAGAGAGAAAAATATAGAGTGCACCAAGACGTTCAGTGTACCAATTTTCAGCATACTTTCTGCATAATTAGCACACTATTAGAAAAAATAACTAGAAGGCACATTTAGAGGTCTTTTTTGCTTGGGGCTCTTCAGTATACAAAACTGAAACACCATGACAGATTTTAAACAGCAACTGCTATTTATACTGGTACTAAAAAACCTCCTGAAGTGAATTTTTCTTTAAGCTTCTCAGCTTAAACCTCGACTACACATTCTCCCTGTGATATACCTGTGGATGCCTAGCATTAACTCAGTCAGGAATGCTGTGTTTAGCCTTTCCTCAAAGTCAAGTCAAAATCTACCATGAAAAACTCTATGCAGTTAAATGCATTAGTATTCCATAGGTGAAGTCAGTATATACCTGTACACTGACTTCTATTTTGAATCAATTTTATAGCCTTAAATGATTAGTGCCTGAAATAAATGATTGAATATGCCTTGAGAGAAAATGTGTGATGAATAAAAAGATGAAAAAAGCTTTATTTTGTGCAGAGACCTGGAGCAGATTTGTCTTGTTAAAAAGTTGCTAGAGTGATGATGAGGTAAAAATTTGAATTTTTATTTTCAATTAACAGATTTGCTAAGACAGAGTTTTCCCGGAATGTTTAAAATCTTTTATAGCATTGTGCTGTGTCTTGTGCCTCCTGTCCACTCCTCGTTTTATTTGTAAAAAGTTGCACATGTACACTGGAGCTGCTCACTGTTAACAAAAACTTGAGACAACTTCCTGCTCCCTGTTGAAAAGGGACTACGTTGACTTACCCATGGCCAACTCTTACACTGTAAAATCATTCCACTCCCCTTGTGATTTGAAAAGATGACCTAAGAATGAATCAGAAATCCTTAGGAGGGCTATTAGATAATGTGTATGTGGCAGGACATCCCTTCAAACCCAGCCCTGGTTTTAAGCATGTTTTACTTGTGAGGCCTCAGCAATACTGTATGATTAACACATACAGCAGTTTCTCTCCTAACTCTGTGAGAAATAATACCCTTTAACTGGAAAAAGAACCCCTTTTTGGACTTGCTGACCAGAACCTGAGACCACCAACATCACCAGCCCCCTTTGGAATTGAAAGTGTTTCTACCTTTTGTTGGTAAGGGTCCTTATTTGTCTGGACATCTGTATGATTAAGTATATTGCTGAAAAAGCACAGGCCTTAGATGATCTTTGTGCAGGGGAACATAAAAGTGTCCAACCACTTTACAGTGCTGCTGCAATGGCATTAGACAGCTTTCCTGCTCCTGACAAGCTGACCCAGTGATTCCAAGCCTCGTGTGTAATTTTACTTTCCAGACAGATGGAAAAGGCAATTTCAAACAAATTAAATAAACAAAAACTACCATTTTGGAAGAACTTCTTTTAAAAAAAGGCGTTACTTGATTAAGAGTAGAACCCTTCTTACTGCTTTCTGCAAAACTGACACCCCATTAAAGAAAACAACCAGCAGGCATCGTTGTAAACCTTGGATCCCTCTGTGTGGGGGCCTCATGATTTTATCTGCCAGGGACTCAGACCAGTGCAGTTTACTGAAGACAGATTGTTCCCATGGAGGGTGAATCTCCTTGAATTTGGCATTATGTCAGTAAAAGTGGGGTATTTCCATAGGCTTTCATCCCTGGAGTGCTGCTGCCCCAGCCCTGGCAGCGCAGACCCCACAGCATTGTGCTTCCTGCCCCACAGTGCAGCAGCTGGGACAAAAGCAGGCGTTGTGTTTTTGTCAAAACCATAACAGGCACGGGCAGTGTTTGGAAGGTGCACGTGCCAAGGCCCAGAGCAATAGGGACACCAGCAGAAGGCGTGCATGTCTGACAAATGCTGCAAGATGTAGCCTTGAATGCAAAAACAAATCTCCCATCTGTAATTTTCCTTTAAAATCACATGGATGAGCTGAAGCCCGTCCTCTCTCTTTCTTATTGAAGTAGGTGTTTTGTGTAAGGCACAAATTAATTCTCTTCTTATTAGTAATTGTCACAAAGGACTTTGCCTTTTCCCTTAAAAGCAAATCCTATACTTTATCCATTTACACCACTATGGTACTTGCAGCCTTTCCCATATGCTGTTAGCTGCTCATTTATCTTGCACTAGTGATAGTCTTTTTAGCTGACCTGTGGTGTGACTTTAGCTGAATAGAATGTAAAACAGGAGCTGATAAAGAGCATTTTTACATCTGAAGGTCATAAATATTGAACAGATTCCCTGTCATGCTTGTAAAGAAGAGTGTCACGCCTCTTTTGGTTTTGCAGTCAGTCTTTGAAAAGCAAAGGCCTATCAGGAGTACTGGGGTATATATAGAATACTTCTTCACACTTCCAAAGGAGTACAGAACCACTCCTAGAAATTTAATAATAAATACAAACAGTTTGTGCTTCAAAATGGTACATTAATGCAGTGTAATGTTAGACACTCAAAATCAGAATATTTTAGAAGGCTGAGCTGTCCTAATAGTAATGTGGCTAAGCTGCATATCCCAAATTATATATGGCATATTTTAATAGTAAGAATGTATTAAAACTTACATTTTAAAATCCACTTTCTTTTTCAATATGCAAAGCTTATGTTAATGAGGAGCAAGTGACAAAGGCAGATTTGAAGGTGATCTCTTCAGTGGTTAAAAATTTTTAAACTCCACAATTTCACATCTCCATTTTTGACCATCAGGTTTTTCATTTAAAAAGCATGCTGGCTGAAATAACCTGTTCTCTCCTCAGAGGTAATTAGTTTGCTGTTTAAATAATCTCAAACTGAACTGTAGTTTTTTTTATTTTTCCAAATAAGGTCAAATATATAAGGTTTGCATATTTTTTAAAACAGATAGACATACTTGGAGAATTTAGAGAGCATGAGCCAGCTGTTAGACTTCCTTGTCACAGTGTCCACTGAGAAATAGAAAAAGCTGAGGGATAAGTCATACTTTTTGATTGAGACTAACACTGAAAATTCCATGTCAAATTGATTTGTTTCATGGGTGCTTCGCTGTTACCAGTTTGCAGTTTGTTGTCTGGACTTATTAAAATGTGTGAGGTATCTTTACTTCTCTCTCTTCACATAAAAAGCAGCATAAGTGAGCACTTCAGTCCTATTTTGAGGAACTGTGCATCAGACAGCGTTTCATGACCCTGATGTGGTCTTTAAACAACGCGCTATGGTGGGGGTTAACCTTGACACCCGATTTTAAAAACCAAATTGAGTCTTCACACTGACTTAGTGTGGGCTTTCACTCTGGCTGCATTTGAAGGAAGTTACCTGGGAAGATGTGGACATGGGACAGATCCTACTGAGTACAGACATTTTGTCCCTGTGTGCCCACTGTGCTGCCATCAGATCCAGCCCTCTTGAGACCTCCCCTGAGCCCACAAGGATTGGCATGGGGAACGTGGCACCCCTACCCTACAGTTCACCCTAAGACTCACATTTGTTGTCTTCACTAAGTGCCTTAAGCCTTTCTTTTAATCTGTAAATATGATTTGTATCTCTTTTGGAGAGTGAATTCAGCACAATTTTAAAGATAGTATTTGTCTTAACTGCTGCTTACAGCGTTATCTGAATAAGTACATCACGTTGAGGTTTCACTTTTTAAGTGCATGCTTTGTTGTAGATGGAAAAGTGGAAAAGTTGGAGACTATTGAACTCCTATCTGTTTCATCTGCTAAAGAGCTTTAATTAAAATGGGGATCTCATTAGCAGAGACATTAATCTATAATTTATTGTTTCATTTTTCCAAATGATTCCTAAAGCATAAGAAGTTATCGTGTAACATGTCCAAACAATTGATAAAACCAGTCTGTAGCCTGACACAGGTTGAGTTTTTTAATAGACTTATCAAATTCTTTGACATTTTAAAAAATTTCTGCCTGTTGGAAAGAGTAATGCTCTTCCCCATTAGAGTGACTTTTTCATCAATGGCAATGATTGATAGAGAGAGTGTCTATTCCTGCTGGAAAATAACGCCATTCACATTCTGAATCTAAATAAGACACTGGAGTCTTAGGGGTACAGATGTGTCTTTGCCCACTCTGCACAGACCAGACAGCACAGAAAGTGGTGATCCACAGCCATGGAAGGTTTCTTGCTCTGCCTGTCTGAGCCCCAGCACACTGTCTGCACCCACACAGTTTGCATCCCTGAATTTTAGGCAGCCACTTTGCACGTTGTGTTGCAATTGAGTAGTCAT
Source organism: Lycocorax pyrrhopterus obiensis (assembly GCA_014706295.1). Lineage (NCBI taxonomy): Eukaryota > Metazoa > Chordata > Aves > Passeriformes > Paradisaeidae > Lycocorax > Lycocorax pyrrhopterus. Next base: position 20,310,432 of record JACSVZ010000013.1, on the reverse strand, counting down.
ATAAATTTTAACAGTAACCAAAATCTCTTTCATATCTCTATAAGGGTGTGCTGTATCTTGGCCTCAGACTGTTCATCAGTTGGGTTTTTTTTTTTTTTCCCTGCTGAGGAAATCAGTTGTTCTACTCCCACAACCACCAAACATCCAGTCAAATATGAACTTTCTCATTCTTGAAGCTTGCAGAAGAAATAAGTGATGGAAATAAAACTGAACTTATAAGTGCTTCTTTTTTTTTCCCTATCAGGAGCAAATTCAGCAATGTAAATGGGCTATAAAAACATATTTTGTTATTCAGTGAGCAACAAACTTCAATTTAGTTACCTGCACCAAACTGTCCTAAGCTGCACATCTTGTCCAATGTCATCTAAGCCTCCTGGAGCTAAAGAGTCGCTGTTCTTGAGGGCCATTCGTCCTTTATTTGCTGAACGATTCAACACCAAGCAAAACCACAAGCCCTTTTTTATTTTTCCTGAGACAAATGGAAGTGTTTGAGGGTCCTGAGACAAAAGGAAAATCGGAGCCACAATGATGTGGTTAGACTTGGGGAGTCATGGAGACCTGGAAAATACTGTGGGGCCAGGGCTTTTAGTAGGCTGCCCCTCAGCTGGCAAAATACACAGGGCTTGTCAGGACTCTAGGGCAATTTTCCAGCAGCACGGTTTAAAAGCTGTACCCCAGATGGAATGTGTACGGCACAGGAGATTTTTCTTGTCAGAAGCTTCCGAATTGAGCTCCCTGCTTCCCAGCTTCTCATGTTCTGTGCCCATGGCTGAGCCCTCGAAGGCAATGTCTGCTACTGACCCCAGCAGGTGCAGGAAGATGGTCCTCACATGCTTTGTGTCTGGATGCCAGCCTGAAAGGGCAAGTAGAAAACTAGCCACGAAGGCTGGCCTGAAAGGTTCACTCAGCTGTTGCTGCAAGAAAAAAATCTTGTCTTAATATATACTAAGGGGTTAAGAGGGAGGTGAAAACTATTCTTTCAGTAAAGGGAAATGGCTGAACAGTTTTAGCTGAAACCTGCTAAAAACCATTTGCCCCTGGGCTGCCACAAAGCAGGAAAAAATCACCAGAGAAGGAGAAGGTTTCAAAAAGTTATCTGAATGAAAGGAACAGAAAGTTATAATGGCTCTCCTGACTTAACCTTACCAGCTACTGCTACTGGAGCTTACTATAATATTGTATCTTATCTGACCTAAATCCTAAGCCAAAGAGTTTTGTTCTCTGTTCCTTTATATTTTGCTGCTGGCTACAGATAAAATTGAGCATGTTTCATTCAAAGAATATTAGTGTCTAGATACCGGTTGTTCATCCACTCATAGATACAAAAGAAATAGTAAAGGATATTTGCTTCAACAAAATGACTTCATTAAACAAATGGAACACAAGTAACTCGGTATTGTAGAAGCAAAGTGAGTTTTCATAAACTGAAGAACAGGAGGATAGGGATGACTGTTCCACTTTCATGGAACAAAACTGGTGATTCCTTTGATAAACAGCATCATAAAACAAAGCTGAGTCTTATTAAAATGTGTCTTGCCTCTGTAATTTTGTAAAAGATGGTGTCAGTCTTTGGAGCTATTTTTCTTATATCCTTCAAAATGAAAGGACTCTTAATTCATAATTTATAAGCGTAGCCACTCCAGTGGGTGTTCCTGCAAGCTACTCTGACTACTTTAGCAACCACCAGAGAACGCTAAGCAGAAACAGCAGTCACCCTTCTGGACATAAGTAGGTTTTTTCTCATATCACTTGATAATTTTTTTCTTTGGACTGTTAAGTCCTTTGTCCTCTGTTACACAGGATGTTAGCTGGTCATCTCCACACTGTTGTAAAGGTGAAAAGAGTGGAAATAACACCTAGACATCTTCACAGCTCCATGCTGACAGGGCAGAGGCAGCCTGTATTGATCGCCACGTCTAACTGGTAATAAGAATGTAAACTCAGCCTTGTGCTGCTTTCCATCAAAGCAGTGCAAGTCAAGCTTTCCCTTTGCACAGGCCTGCATCCATTTCTCCAGTTGTCAATATGTCCTGATAGAGCTTTTAGAGACTTATCAATATTTAACTGCACTTCTATTGACTCAGCAATTACACGGTAATTGATTTAAGATTGATTATCATCGTGTTAACATTTTAATGGTCAAAGAGTAATATAACTAACTGAACATGATATTATTTTAGGCTTTTATTACTTTTGTCCATGTGTATTATTGTTCCTTGCCACCAGATTTTAAGTTTTACTTAATGTCGTATTGTTCACCAAAAATAACTGAGAATATTGTTTATAGATTTATTCTTTGCCAGAATTAATTCCTATTTTTACAGCATAATGTTTTTATTATAATTAAAACATTCAAGTGGATCTCTTCAGAATATCTTGTTACTAGTTAAAACATGAAAAGTGTGAGTACTGGCAAACAATCAATTAATCCCCTGTGCCACACATGAGGCAGTTACCTAAAGGATAAGACAACTAAGTTATTTTATCAACTGCAGTGCTGTATCCAAGAGCTAGGTTTGATGAATGATGCTTTTCATTAATCAGTTTTATTGATTTCTTGCATGGAGAGCTCTGAGACATAGCTGGAGCTACAGCAGGTTTGAGCTCTGCCAGCTGTGGAGATATAAATATCGGCCAAGAAAAATATCCAAAAAGTAAAGCCAGGAACGTGGAAAGATGGAATTTTTTTTTTCCCCAGTGCAACAGTGATTAATTCAGTCCTATTGGCACTGCTAACTCTTTGGTTCTCTTGGTATGTGAGGTCAGTGAAGGCTGTGTGATCTGTTGTGTAAAAGAGCAGTGGGATGGGAGGGCAGGACCAGCTCAGCCAGGACCAGGTTGGGATTTTACCTGTTAGGCAGGAGACAAAATCACAAATACAGGGCTACTTTTTTTTTTTTGCAACAGCTAGCTAAATAAAGGGAAGTACAACAGAAAAATGAGAAGTGAAATTAGATTACAGGTATTCAGAGACTGACACTATAAACCATCCACCCAGTCTTTTCTGAGACGATCAGAGATTAATTTCAGAAAATCTAACACTATATTTTTAGCTGTCTTTTGTCATGACTTACCTTGCTGGGGCACTTTCCAAGAACCCACTTCTGAAGTTTTTCTCAAGATACAGAGGCCAGTTGCTCTCACAAATAGACCTTGGAAGACTGAGTGTTAGATCTGGGCCTTAATCAAAGGGAAAAAAGAGCAAAGGAATCTTCAAAGGATACCTTACTATGCAAACGAAGAGGTCTGAGAGCTATTTCATTGCAGAGCCAACTTTTTCACTGGTAACAACTGAAAAGTGGTATTTTTTGCAATGAAGTGGACAGGTTTGAAGTTTTTGAAAGTTTGTGAATCCTGCTTAAAAAATCTATCAGAAAACTGCCACTTGCTGGGCTGCTACGTCAAAGATGGCAAACTTTGCTCTTCAGCACTGTCATTGCAGGATTTGGTCAGACCTGTGACTATTTATGGACATATATTTGTGACTTCTTTTCCTGCTCCTTTTTAACCCTTGGAAGTTTTGTAACTTTCAGGCAGGAGCAGTCCTGCAGACACCTTTTCACAGAATCACAGAATTGTTAGGGCTGGAGGGACCCCTGGATATCATGCAGTCCAATCCACCTGCCAAGGCAGGTTCACCTGGAGCAGGTGACACAGGAACATGTCCATGTAGAATCTGAATGTCTCCAGAGAGGGAGACTCCATGACTTCCCTGGGCAGCTGTTCCAGGGCTCTGCCACCCTCCGTGGAAAGAAGTTCTTCCTCATGTTGAGGTGAAACTTCTCATGTTTCAGTTTATGATCCTGACCACTAGTTGGAATTTTGTTTTATCAATGTTAGAAGGAATGGAAGCTCTTCTAATGAAAAGGAACTTTAAGTGTATTCCTTTTTTTTTTTCTCTCCTTCCTTTCAGCTATTCCCTCCTTCTTCCCAAAGCCGAGGTTCAATCTGATATAGTATGTAGGGTGGCATGGGCAAAAATAAAATAGAAGGAAGTCCTTTAATATTAATACAGGTAGTTTATTTGGCATGTAGTGAGAAAAATAAATCATCAGAGCCTTCACTAAACACTAAGATTGCTTCTATTGTGTACAAATGTTCCTCGAGATACGTGGTTTCAACATACCCATCTTGTAGTGTCATTTCAGCACAGCAGTTCAGACTAAGCATGGTAATTAGCATTTGCCATAATAGACTCTAATATGCCAAATGTGGCTTCAGGATTCCTACTGCCATGTACAGTGTCCAGCAGGAAAGGTTTTGTATGTTAACTTCTCATCAATCACTGAATGCCAGAACACGCAGCCTCTGCCAGCTGCAGAATGGGATCTGATCCAAAATGAGTGGTCTTTGTGATCTTGCCCAGGTTTGTATTAAGAACTGTAGTACTGCATCTCAACTTGAGCCAAATGACAAAACACCCTCGTTATCAAATAGGGTTGCATGAGTGCAGGGAACCTTGAAAAGCAACAGTAAGCTTTCTTGAAGAGTCCAGGGAATTATTCCTGAAGGTTTGATAAATCTATTTTTTTTTCAAAGATATTGGTTGGATTACTCTAGAAAGAGCCTCATACTAAGGCTCTATTTTGTAAACAAGAAAAAAACCCCATAGATATTCCTACAGGACTGAAAAAAAGGTCCTCCTCCACCAGAAATAATCACTCTTAAGAAGCTAGTTTTGAAATGAATTTCATTTCTGTATTCCATCTCGACAGATATTAGATGTGCTTAAACACCCAGAAAACACTTTTGTTCTGACCTTGTTGCAATTTTCAACTACTTTGCACAGTTTGCACATGATTAAACCAGGCCCGGGCCTGCAGTGGATCATTTGACTCCCCTCATTCACTGGAATTAAAATAGGACAGTCAGAAAACGTCGGTGTGCTGCCTCAGAAAAAGCAGGAGTTTCTGTGTTCAGGATTCCTCTGCATTCAGTCGATTTGGATAAGGAATATCAGGTGAAAAAGTTGATTCCCACTCAGTCAGACTACTGATGGGGAAATGAATAAAACATTTTAAAAGGACAAGACAGTCTACATGTCTACACTTAATTTTAGAACTTCATTCTTTATTTAAAATTCTTATACATAGGTAGAAAATACTGAATTTCACATTAAACACTTCATTTTAAACTATAATAGTAGGGGAAAAATCTCAAACAAACACACTGCCTCTAAAAGAAAAAGAAAATAAACCAAGCCAAAACCGACATGACAGGGTTGCAACACAATTTTTAGAGTGTCCTTTTCTAACTGTACTGCAAAAACTAAGGAGCTGAATTCTCAGAGCTATTGGGTGTCACAGTTTTATGTGAAAGTAGAAGAGGCTGCAGCTGCCTCAAGTTCCTCAAAACTATGTTTGAGATACTTCAAAATGCATATCTGGGATAACTTGTCCCTGAGAAAGAATTGGTGCTGAAGTTCTGGCTCCTTGCTTGCTGTGTGCATCCAGAGGCTCTTTGCTTCTCCCCCGACATCCACAGCAGGCCCCAAGGAATGCAGTTTATTTATTTGTTTGCTTCCTTGTTTGCTTGTTTGTTTCTCATGGGCTTTGGGTGAAATTTAGGTATAGCTATGCTCTCCCTGGCTGACAGTCAGAGCCCAAAAGTAGCTGAGCTTCCATAGTTCTCATCAACTTCTCTCTTACATCTGCACAGCCCAGGCACGGATTCTGTCCCGCCTTTGATCCACCTCTTCTCGCGCTGCTTCTTCCCACTTTTGTGCAAAACCTAGGTGGATTCCTAAATGGATTCTGTGATTATTAGCTGCTGCCAGAGATGGAAATAATATTTAATACTTCCCTTTCATGGAGGGTTTTAATGAGGTTAGTGTTTGAACTAATGAAATTCTGATATATGATGCATCTCTTGTTGTGGCTACAGTTCTGCACATTATATTTTTTTAAAAATTATCAGTGCTTTGTTTCTGTTTAGCTTCTTCAGAACAACTTTTTAAGCTAAAAAACCAAAATCCTTTAAATATAAAGGTAGCACTGCAAAAAGGTTATCTGTTCAAGCTGGTCAAGAGAAACGGACCTGCAGCTATGAGAACACCTGTGTCAGACCGAGTCTTATATACAACACTCACTATAATGTGGCTCTGTGGAGATAATAGTATTCCAAAAGCTCGAGAGAGAAGGCAGTGAGGGCAGGACTGAACTTTTACAATGCCTCTTCTACTTTAGCTTCATCTCTTTTGGGCCAATATTAAAAGAAAAAGGAAAAAACCCTTAGATGTCATTTATTATATGTCGACATTCCCTGCCTCCAAGTGTAGCCCAAACCCAATTCCTTCACTTCTGTGCAACCAAAGGTCCAGAAACAGTTGTTTTGCCTGACAAATTACACTGCTACAGCCACTCTTGTAATTGGTATGGAAGGTACATATGTTAGATTTAGGGGGAAAAAATCTACAAAAGATTAATTGCAGTCTATTAAAATTCTAAATCCATCATCACTGGAAATTTTCGTCATTTGATGCCAGAGTGGAAGAATTCCAATGCATTCATGAAATGAATCCAGTATGTGCTAATCTGCCATGCCAACCTCATTCAAACTTGAGGGCCCAAATGTATTATAAAGCATAATTACTCCAGAGCTAAAATCTTAAGAAAGGCTTTGAGGGCAGTGTCTGTGAAACACAAATTGAAACTGCCATGGTTCATGTATAAACAGAGAACTTAATCTAGTAGAACCTGTAAAAACAAGACCTTCTTAAATTGCCCCAGGTATCAAAACAGAAGAAGTGTTATTAGAATGTCCATATTTCATAATGGTTTTGAACACTGCTCGTTTCAAAACGGATTTAAAGACCTCCAAAGCAGTGAAGATTTCCATATGTTTTAAATTAAGCATTTTTAATGTCTTTTATATTGGCTAGCAATTGCCACAGTAGAATTATTTTTTTAACATAATTATGTCCACAAACATGCAGTATTTAGGTAGATTATTATGAGTCCATGTATCTCTCTTTTTTTTTTTCTGTTAAGTTCGGTTGTATCATAGAATATAAACGATTTTTAGTAATGTATTGTCGGTCACTGAAGTTTCATAGGAGAGGAGATGGTCTTTCTTCATTAGCCTGTTTCAAGATAGCAGTGTAACTTCTGAGAATACCAGTCAGGGCCATTTAAATCAGCACATCATTTCTTTCTTTAAGGTAATCATAGGAGTCTTCTTTCAAAAAGTAACCTGATGAAGACAAGTGGGGTCAAAGCTGACAGAAACAAATTGTTCTTCACTACTGAAAGTCCCATTTGGTAATGAAAAGTTCAGTTCAAACAAGAATTTCTGTTCTGAGCTTTGAGAAACTTGTATTTGCTTAGTACAAGTGAAAAGAGGTTAAGCGCAAAACCTCTTCTGCCCTTCTTGTCTGACTGCAACATGCAAAAAAAAAGGAAACAGGAAATCCCTGGCACTAGCACTTCTTTACTTTTCCACAATATCTACAGCTTAATTTATCCTGAAATTATTATGGCTTGATGATCAGCTAACTAGCAACACTCATCAAAATTTTCGCTGGCTGTTTGCAAAACATTACGTCTGGGTAATTCAATGCAAGTTACTTTTGTGAACACTTGCTTAAAATAAAACACACAGACAACATAAGCAGATGAGACATCTCATTGCAGGATAGGGCTGGAAAGAACACTTTGTATCTGACTATGTAACTGCTTATAGGAACAAACTCAAATCACAGGAAATGCATAATGGAGAGTCCTAATGTGCTAAAACACATTATCTTTGTTTCTGTATAAATTGTTCCCTCTCAGTAAACCTTTCCCCACAATTTTCCCTGCTGGTATAGATGGTGGTTGAAGTATTTCCTTCCATTTCATATGCAGAAAATTACATGATGAGTCATTTTTTATAAGCTTAAGTTTACTGCTGGTGTTTACCCTGTGTGACTCATGACCTAATGGGCCTTATGTGCACTTAAGAAATGAGTGGAAAGTATTAAATGTCCTGAAATCATTAGAATGGCTTTGCTATTTGTTTCAGTGCAGATGCTGTCCAGCCATCTAATAATGACAAACATTTCAGTGATGAAATGGCTGAGAAATGGGGATGTCTTTGCCATTGCCCAGGGTGTGACTCACATCCACGATAATACCCCAGAAAGCACTTTGATATCTCATTTTCTTAGCTGGCCACAGCCATTAGGGCACAGGATTTCTTTCCTTCTAATGCCATTCCTTCTACCTCAGCTCTGGATCAGGGTTCATTTCTCCAACTCTTTCTTCTCTGATATCCTGAACCTCTTCTCCACCGCTCTAACTGATAATTCACAGTGTCCCCATTCTAACTTTGGAAGTAAAACAACATTCATTGCTTGCATTCACATTCCATCTGCCCCTCTAAGGGCTGAAGTTGCCCAAGGGGTGGCCTCTGGACACGAGGCTCCTCTGTAAACTGGTGGTGACTAGAGACGGGCAGAAAGGGGAGAAAGGAGAGGCCAGCAATGTCATAAAGAGGTGAGGGAATATTGAGAGAAGGAAGAGAAAGGGGAAAATGAAAGAGAAGAGTGGTTAGTGGGCAGAAGCTGTAGAAGAGGGGCCAAAAATGTGAGGGAGATGGTGATGAGAGAGACTAGATAATTTTTTTTTTTTTTATGTATAGAATGAAAAAGCATATCAAGATGCAATTTTAAAATAAATGTTTATCATCAGCATTTGCACAAATATGACTGAAAATAAAAGAACAACTCTACAACAGGGACTATTTTTGGTACTGTAGAGCTCAAAACAAGCTGCAGGTGCTAGAATATTAAACAAAATGAAACAAACAAACAAACAAAAATCACTATTACTCAAATAGGATATAAGGGCATACTGAATGTTCATCATTTCTACACTGAGTTCATTGTTCTCTACATTTGATTTTTTGTCTGTATAAAAAAATTTTCTGAAATTTTTGGTTTGCAAAATGACAATTTGATCAATTCAGAAGAAACTGAGCTGGTAAACACAGATTTAAAGGACTTATGAAAGTTCTAAGTAGAAATATCTTTTGGTCTTTGAAGTTTTGCTGCTCTGTCAACACCATCTATAACTTTGATGGTCTTTTCTATTCTAAAACAGCTGGCTAAGTCATAAAAATAAATAATAGACATACTGTCCAAAGGTTACTTTAATCATGGATATTGACCCAACACTAAAACGAGGATGGAAAGGTTTCTTAGGAATATATTATAATCTCAGGGTTTTCCTTCTCACAGTAGCCAAAGGATTTGCTACAGGAAAAGGCATTCAACAGACTACTCTGCCTTGGAGAGGCCGTAACCAAACCAGCCAAGAGCTGTGTTGATTCACATCTGTTTTCTGGCTGCCCCAAAGGAGTGGGTATAGTTTTATTTCTTGTTATTATCTGGGGCTGCAGTGAAAAAAACAGATACTCTTTTCCTTCAAAGGCTAGTAAGAAAGGCAACATTTTTCCCAAGCAAATTTGAGAGGCTGGTTCTGTCATCACTGTCCACTGACCCTTCCATTCAAAGCTCTCTGCATCTGCACTCCATTTTTGCATTGTCTAAACGCATCCCAGTGGAGAGAAACTGGTTCAGGGGAGCTAAAAGTAATGTATTATTTGCATTAATTTTTTGCATGAGAAAATCTTGACCAGCATAGGTTTAAAATGATCACGTGGGTCTTTACATTTACAGAGCAAAAAAATGGAAGATTGTAAGTGATGGAAAATAACTTGTAAATACACTTAGTTCCAAACCTATTCAGTCTCTGAGCAGTTTTCTGTGGTAGTCAAACAGGCCCTCAAACTACCGTCCTAAAATTATGCCTTATCGCAAATGTTTTAATGTTTATACAGGAACTGACTCTACAAGTTAAAAGAACTCAGTCCCCAGGTGTTTATCCAGTGTTTACATTTCTTCCCCAATGCTTATGATAAATAGCACCTTTCCTAAAGCAGTGCTTATTTCCTTCAAGTATTTGTAGGCAGCTGTCATGTACCCACTGAGTTTCTGCATAGTTGATCTCCTGTGCATTTATATTATCCTCCTAAACATTCTTCAAAAGTCAAATAACACCATTTCCCTTTTCTGCTGTGTTTGGCAGTGTTTCCTTGTGCCTGATGGTGAATGTGATGTTCTCTGTGTGATCAGTCAGAGGCCGAGGGAGGTACCCCTGCACAGAGACAGGAGCTGAAGGAGCAATGCCTCCACCCAGCACCTTGAGAAGGGAGTACCCAACAGAGGAAAATAGAGAAGATTGGCAAGACTGGTGTGATTTTGTCTCCACTCACCAAAGAGTTAGTACTTCAACCCTGAATAGGTAATTATGAACCCTTTTGTGGAACTGGTCAGTAAATTAAGCTGTGATGTGCTCAGAAGGGACTAATGGCAATAATTCTGCTCCTTTCTTTGAGCCCTTAATCCTAGCCATGAGAGCATTCAGCAGGCCTTCTTCCAACAGACCGGATTTCATATTTCCCTTTATAGTCCCCTGAAGACAATGCATAGGCAGTAGCGCTGTTCCTAAATCCTTAGGGAATCTAACACTTGGAGTCAAGTGCAGCTAGAGCATGATTATATAAATCGTGTAAGAATAGACTTTAATTCTTTGGAAGAAAAAATAGACATTCTTTAATTACTTTTGCTTGCTTTTCTTCACTTTAGATTTGCTATGAATGGTGAATCGCAGATATGATAATGTTATCCTCCTTAGAAAATGATTGTTAGAATTGTGGAAGCAGGGATATGGCTGCTCTTTTGAAATTCTGCCCTCAGGATAGAGAAAAATGTTGGGCTGACTCAGAAATTGTCAGTTTTAGTGTGTTTCATTTTTATCTCAAAGGCGAATTCTTGTTAAATTCTATTCAAGTACAGGAGCTGAAAACCTGTGACTACAATATGTGAGCTACAGGTATAATCTAGAACTGAAGACAGAAGGAAAAGACAGAAGTCTCAAGATGAAGCAAAATAATTGCTAAAATTGACAGTCTAACAAAAAGTAAAAAAACCCATAACTGTGGTTTTTTATTGTTTCACTAATAAGAATGATAGCTGTCTAAACAGATGCCATAATGACTGAATTAATATGTGGAGGATTAATGCCAGGTAGATTGAGCATGGTGTAGAAACAAGTACTATCTGACACATGAAGTACCAGCTTTCCAGAACAGTTAAATGCCCTGTATATGTGTCTGCTCAGGGTCTGACTGTGACACATCAGATTGGGCTCAGCTGAATTCAGTAAATAACTACAGCAGACAAAACAAGGTGCAGTAAAAAGCTGGCTAAGGTAGGTTGGAACAAGAGCAGCACAGAGCAGTGTGGTGAGCATTTACGGATCGTTACCATTAAGAAAGCAACATAATAGCAAAGTTCCACTCATCACCCGACAGAGCAACCTCCCAGCACAGCCCAGCTCTGGGAGTAAACTCTGATTTGGTTTGCCTCTTGGGCTGCCTCAGAGCCCAGGTGTCCTGTTCAAACAGGGTGTCCTGGTTCCCACTGGAAGCCACAGAAGCTTGTGCTCTTGATGCCACGATGATTTTTTGCCTTTTCTTTTAAACCCCTGTTATACGTTTTTACAACTTCTGTATTCTTAGTGCTTTTTGCCTGCATTCTTGGACTTGTTTGTTAAGCTGGCAGACTCAACATCTTAGAAGCTTCGTAGTTAGGGAGCAGTGTGCCCCAGACCCCAAGGTCCTCTCCAGAACACCTTCTGTAAACTGACATAGATCCATCCAGGGGAAGGTTCCTTGGGCAGGGGGGCTCATTCGAGCCTCTCACTGGGGAATCTTTGATAGACATGCTAATTAGTAAGTTCTATAATGTGATACCAGATCTTTTGGGGGCGTGCATTGCGGTGTGCATGGAGGTGCATTCGACCTGGACGTGGTGCACCTAAGGATCCTTAAAATAAATACCAAGGTAAAATCCCTTTTTCCCTTCTCACCGTGTTTGACTCTTGATTTCAAGACCAGGAAAAGACATCACTCTAACTGCACTGTGGTGCCTGGCTCTGTTTCTCCTTAATTCCAAAATACTTTTGGCAGCAATTTCCTTCTTTTTTTTTTGGTTTTCGTTTTTGGAGAAAAATAGAAAATGGCAGAAGTGTTCAGATATGGGGCTGCACTTAGAGAATCATAAGTTTCATGTTTGATGCTTAAAAGTGCCTTCTTTAATATTAATCTAGGGCGCAGTTTTTAAGAAAGTGACAGAAATTCTGTAATTTTATGTAGAATATTAAAGTAATTGCTGCTTGCGTTTTAAGTCAATTCACTGTCTTAAAAGCTACGATATATTTCAGTGTCATATTTTTCAGCTACAACATTTTAAAACACAAAAATTCCCTTTTTCAGGTCAGTGCAGAATGCACTGAGTAAGAATCTGCCAATTTCCTTTCATGTTTGATCTTTGCTTCCTTGATCATTTCCGTAATCTCTATCACTCTGGTGTCTATGCCTCCACTTGTAGCATTAACCTTGATGTTTTGTAATAGATGTCTCGTATGGCCTTTGCTCTTTCCTGTTCTCTCCCTTAATTTCCTTGGCTATCCACACTAGTGGTTTTCTTCTTTTATAGCCTATTTATTTCCCAGTGTTAGGTTCTTTCCTTGGACTCCCATTTAATTAAAGCTGTACTGTCAACTTGAAAATCACATTTCCCTCTGAAAATGTTGTGTCTTCTCTTGTTACATGAAGCCCTTGAGATGACTCTGGCTAAAAGGCAGAGCAGACTGGGGGGGCGTGGGGTGTGTGCCTTGCCTTTTGTCATTTCCCTTAACTTGTGTAACATTCCAGCATTATTTTAGTGTCTGGCATTTCTGCTGCCTTAGACAGTTCTGCCACTGGTTGTTTGCAGGAGGAGGAGAGAAATAACCCTTCCAGCCTCCCATCATTTCCCCTGTGGCCTTACAGGAATATGTGAGTCAAGATCAAGTCAGTACTGAATGAATTAAGGTGTATTACTGTGCTGCCCTAAAAGAAAATTAAACTCAAGACCTCTTGCTCCCCCAGTTGTTAGGGGAGGACCAGGATGTGTATGGGCAGTTTTGGGATGTTTTTGTTAGTGCTTTCATGATTTCTGAAAATACAGCCACCTCTGTTTGTTCTCTGTTTCCCCTGCTCTGTTACGTACCAATCACAGAGCAAATATGGCCCTCTCAAATAAACCAAATACCAAAGAAAGAAAAGCTCTTTTTGTTCATAAGTACCTTCCATTAGGAGAGAAATAACTCCTGCTGCACCAAAACTCTGTATTCTGGGACAATATTTACTTTTTAATTTCTAATTTTGAAACCTTGCCCAAAATAGTTTTATAATAATATTGTCATCCCTTGCTTCAGCAGACACACTTACACTCACATCATGCCACAAGACAACTTCAAGCCTATTCGAAAACAGACACTGAAAATAGTAACAGTAGCCTCTATGCATTATGAATAAGGAGATATTTATGTGTTAGTGTAAAACAGAGAGATAACACACAGAACAGAATTAGGAAATGTGGTGGTGATTTACATCTTTGAATAAGTTATGGCCTTCATAAATTAGGTGGCTGGAAAGACTGACCACAGTAACACCATAATTGAGCTGCCCAAGTTCACAAGGACCTTTTTTTTTTCCTTTTTTTTTTTAAAGTACTTTGCGGTATTGCTGGTGGTGAATGCAGAATGTTTGAGTTGTTGTAACAGTTAAGATCACTTTGTAAGGGTAAGACAGGGAAGGAGTACAGAATAAGGGGTCATGTCTGTGCATGAAGAGAAAAAATTTTCTGAATAGAATTATTGAGGGGTTCTTAAAGGTTTTGTATCACTCATGATTTTGTAATTTTGTTGCTAATGGGCTCAGTCATGTAATTTCCTGTCTCTTTTACTCAAAGCTAATGAATTTTAAAGATTTTTGCACAAGAGGGAAAGAGGGTTTCTGAGAACCCAGTCCACTAAAAACCCTGTGCTTCCCAGCCATCTTACCCACTGGGTTATCCCATGAAAGGGAAATTTCTCCACACTAATATTATGATTTAAATTGCCTACATCTTTCAGTGGGTATTTAGTGAATTCAAGCCATGTTTATCAATATTTTCTGAATAACTGCAATGACATATTTTGACAAAAGACCTTTTATCAAAGGAACTTGCACGGTTGCTTCAATATAGAAGGTTTTTTTCTTTCTGGTAAAACAATAAATGCTGTCTGGCCAGATCTCAGTGCTTTCTCAGTGTATTATACTCTATATTGAAAAATATTACAGTAAATAGATGTGAATTTACTAAGCTCTGGGAAGCAATGGCTTGCTCAGTGTGTGGGTGAATTCCTTAATAAAGGTACTTGGTCAGGGTTAGATGTCTGTTTACCAGAGAGGGTTATCAGTGCTTTGCCTCATGCATTGCCACAGACCCCAGCTTTAGATCAGGGTGTTACTGCCTGGCAGGATTTCTGTTCCTACTCTGAAAGTGCTCAGTCTCAAACATAAGGAAAAAACAAAGTACAAGCTTTTGTCTTGTTTAGTTTAAACATTTTTATTTTCTGTAAACCTGGTAAGTAAAATTCAGTTTTTATATTCATTAAAAAAATTATTCCTGAAATCTAGAATCCAGATGAACATATTAGGTTACCCTCTTGTTCCATAGAGGAGCCCTTTGGGGGCATCCACAGTGTCCCAAATCCAGGAACAAACGTTTATGAGAGAACTGTGACTGAACAAAGGCTCCACTGACTGCAGTGAATGTGTAATGCAGGCACCAGATGGGGTTTGCTTCCATCAGATAAATGGAAACATTGGATACCCTCATGACTGGGAAAAAGAGTCAGATTTTAGTTTATAGACCAATGTATACAAATATTGTATTTTAACACATTATTTTTTCACATAAATATATGAGCTGTTCCTCTGATTAAAATGAAAGATATTCAATTACCTGAAATTAGCTGTTGGGAGAAACACAGTGAGGGCTTTTAAGCCACTTAAGAAAGTGGCTGAAGAGCTGATTTAAGAAAATGTCAGGATTAGGAAATATGTCTTTTCACATCCTAAAAGTTCCTGCATTTTATTGAAAGAAAAGGATTTTATTCCTGAGGGACTTTCAGAGGGCTCTGATGTCCTCCACAGTCCTGACACTACTTGACTTTCTGCAACTTCTTGGAAAGGAGTTAGAGAGCAAATGTTTCATTAATTGTTTCAAAATCTTTGGGACAGATCTTTGGTATTTCAGTATTTCCTGAGACTAATGAAAAATGATATTTTGAGGATGCTAAAGATTTTTATTATTTAAATTCTTAGTGAAACCCCATCCAACACTGGTGTTAAAATTCTGATTTTCTTTGCATTGCTGATAAGAACTCAGATGTGTGCTAGCTGGGAATTGAAACAACTGGGGCAGATAAGAATAATTCCTTTGAAGAGAATAACTGTCTGAACAAACAGCATATCATTTTCTTAATCAAGCTCATGGTCAAAGTGTCTTTTTGGATATTCATCTGCTTCTGCGTGGTATCATAAAGATGCCAAAGGCACTTTTTCCACCTGCAGTTGCCAAAGGTTTGTGCCCTTTGCTGTCCAAGTCCCTCAGAATGGTTATCCACGGCTTTTTGTTCCCAGCTTAAATTACACTGAGCATCTTGTAAGGTTTATTTTCCATCTTCAGTGCAGCAGCATTGTAGGCACAGAGCACATTATCATGTGTTAGATAGATTTTATGTACTGTTTCTGTATTCAGTGCAGGTTCTTGGTTTCAGTCTCTTCTTTGGATCTTTCAAATCTATTCCTCTTGTCATGCTCTGCCCTTGTAACTGAGATGAGCTGAGGCATTTGAGATAACCCTCTGCAGGTATTTTGGCAGTTGCAAGAAAGACAGTGTCATTGGCAGGGTATAATTCAGCATTTTCTTTGACTCCTGATCCTTGAAGATTATTAACCTGCAGAATACATAGCTCAGCCTATTAAGTATATTTTTTAGTTGCTTTCACAGTGCACTTGAGGAGATCGTAAGGTATGAAGGCAGGATTATGATTTTGCCTTCAGTCAAATTAAGTGAAATTTAAATCAGAGGAAACTTCACAATTAAAAATGGCTTGCACAAGGATCAGGTTTGTCCAAGTGCACTAATAGGATTTTAATTTTTGATTGATCTGATTCTCCTTTCACACAACATGGATGAAAGGAATTTCAGTGAACTCATTGGACCTGCACAATTGCAGGAAAAAAAAGGATATTTTCTGACTCTGTAACTTAGCTTTCTTAACACTAACTGCTGGGAAACAGATGCACATGCACACACTCAGTGGCATGTGTTCAATTTTTCCATCTCTCGTGATAATGTAGGAACAGATAATGTGCTCTCTCTAAAATGCCTGCTACCTTAATGCATAAGATAGAGCAAAGTAAAATGAGTCTTATTCCTCTTTCATTTCACAAGAAAATTAATTTTGACTATTGCTTTATATAGATTTGCATGATGGTAACTTAGGTTAGAAAGACTTCTCAGCTGTTCTATCCAAATTTATGATGGGAACAATTCCTTGTAAGTCTCATTATCATAATAAAATCCTATTACAATATGCTGGGGGGAAAAAAAACCCCAAACAGAAACATTTACAACATTTACATGCAAGTCTGCTTTAGTGATTGGCATCTTTATGATACCCAGGTGCTCTGCATGCTTCTTTATGAGAATTGAATTACATGACCTGGAAGTTCAGAGTAAATGTCTAAGCTTTACTAGTCCTTGAAAAGCAGTAAGGTGGAGAAGATGTTGCAATACTTGTTAGTGAAACTATTTGGAAATTGAATTACAGATGCTCTCAGGGCCACATCCTATCCTTATATAATTTACAGAAGCAAGTTATCTCCCTGACCCTCAAACCTCCTGTACAACTGCTTCCTTGCTAAATAAAAACAACTAGATCATCTACTCTGACAGGCCAAAGCTGGGAATCAATTTTTGAAGCCCAAGTCTAGCAAACCATGTCTCCTGCTCAGTATTGCAGGATCTCCCTTCAGTCTGCAGCTGGGGTTGCTCAGTACTCCCTGGATGATGCTTGCAGCACATGTGGGCAGTGCCTTCAAGGATTTGGTCTCTTTAGTGATGGTTAACTCTCTCTGAAAACTTCAAAATGCAAAATTCGCTTTGAAATGGGTCATTTCACACCAAGTTTCCTTGTTGCCCTTTCTGTAGCCCCTGACTTCGAAGAAATTTCAGTCAATGTGGTGTAAGGGCCAGATAACACAGGCACTGCAGCCTGCCCTTGAACCCCGTGGCTGGGAAGGGGACAGGTTGTACTGCAAGCTCACACTGATACTGCCGTGCTGCCAACGTGCACAGCAGATGTGCAATGTGCTAATAAGAGCATTTTTCTCGAGGTGCAGACAGACTGTTTCATTGAAAGGCATGAAGTAAATGGGAAAAACCCATTATTTTGTCAGGATACTTCCCTATCAAAACACGCTTGAAGAGGTCTCCTCCCTGTCTGGTTGTGACTCTTCAAAGTTGGACCCATTAACTTATTAGCTCATTCAACGAGGTGTTTAGCTAAAATTCCAGATATTTTGTGCTACTGAAAGTGACAATAAGAAAATGGGATGGCATGAAGAACAATATTAATAATGAATGAAAAGAAAATGTCAAAATACATAATACAGTGGTACAATAAGGGTTTTACCAGATTTCCTTCTTTATTTAAATATAGAAGAGTTCTGATGTGTCAATAGACACTTAGTTGGGCAAGTGAAAAATAACATTCAAACATATGATATTATAGTACAAACAAAAAGCAAACAAATGATATTATAGTAATTACATTATGTTATAATAATTTGTGTCATTGTTTCTAATATGTGGCGTAGACGGAAATTTGTAGCACTTTAATACAGGCTATCACAACTAATCCCAAAAGTCTTGGACAGTACCGTTTTTTTTCCTAGGGGTGAATATTTATACTCTAAATAACATTTTGTAGGAAAATAAGAAAATTCATGAGTGCTAGAACTCCTAGATAAATTATAAAAATGTGAATTGGATTACAGTAAAATAACATTTCGTTAAATTGTAGTGGACTATTCTCACCCTGGAATTTATTCCAGCCTCATTGATAGAGGGCACATTATTTGAATGCCATCATGACTGGTTCAGTTAACTACTTTACCTTGCAAAAATGCCAGAAAAATACAGTTGTATCGGGGAAGTTAAACGTGCCAGTGGTGCACAGGTTACCTGGACACCTCATCTCTAGCTTCCCAGATAGAAGTAATCCTTTAATCTTCTGAGTGAGTCTCAAGGCTCTCGTTTTTAATGCTGTACTACATTTTCATCTGCTCTTTTTTTTTTTTTTACTTTTCTGAATCTCCTTGCTAAATCTATTCTGTGTTTATTAGGTGCTAGAGATGGCCCTTCAACCTTACTGACAGCAAAGGCTCCGGTGAAGTATTTTTTATATAAAAAGAAGATGATTTCCCAGGGTATGCAAAGGGTCATTACTAATGGCAAGGAAAAGATTTTGAACCTGATCTTGGCTGAATGACAGAACAGATCAGTGAAAGAAAACATAAGGATGTCACAGAAAATGGGACAGGATAGTAGAATGGAAATACGTATTGGCTGAATGCAAGCCTTTTGTACATAGGAGCTAATTTCTCATTCAGATAATTTAATTAAATGCAATGATGTTTATTTATTACCTTCTGGTAAATTATGAAGGTTTTGTATGTTTTATTCCGCCTCTTTCACATTAACAGCACTGCTTGTCTTGCACCACAGAATGGCAGCTAGTGAGGAGCACACCACGTGCATCACGGAATTTGGCCAAGGGGCAACTGGTGAGCCTTTATTGTGTTTGAGAAGCTGTGCGATTTCTAGACCAGGGCTGGTGAGACTGAGGTGGTGCAGCATCATAAGCAGTGCCAGTGATGATAACAGATAAGTAACAATAACAGGAGGTGTTATGGCTCCTTGGCAAAACTGCAATTTCTAACCTCAGACAACAAATGTTAAGTATAACCCATGGACTCTGTTCGCACCATCAGCTCAGTCACTGCCCTCACCTGTGCTTGAGTCCTGACTCGTGGACCCTCCAAACCCATGGGACTCCCTTTCCTTTTCCTTATACAGTGACTGTTTTGGATGATAGTGTCCAAATGCCTGGAATCAGGCTGTAGTTTATTCTGCCTTCCAATACAATGTAGCCAATCAAAACTGGGAAATTTCCTAATTGTAATCACCTGCTTCAGATATGTTTGGCTTTTATCACTTCTTCCTTGTTCTTGAGGCAAGACCTGCTTCTGAGTTGTTTTCAGTACAGGGTCCAACAGAGGAAGAATAATGGCAATTTGTCCGATGTCTTTCTGCCGCCTTTGCCTTTGAACATTATTTTAAATGTATTCTGTCAGATGAATCATCAAATATCCTTGTGATTTCCTTAAAAATGTATTCTTTCTTTCTATAATGCTAATTAAGTGTCTGGCGAAAGCAATGGAGAAGCAATGCTGGGCAAATTCGACTTGGCCTGAGGCTTGTCTTATCTTCAAACTGACTCCAAAATCTGTGGTTTGAAGGGCCATAGGAGTAGAAGTACTAAATCAGTAGAAAGCTTAAACAAGATAGCAATAGTTCATGTTATCATCTAATGTAAAGAGGAAAAGATAGCAGAAATAAGTAATATAGCTAAGTATGAATTGTGCAAATTAGGATGCTTTGCTTAATTTAAAAAGTTTCAAAAACTAGAAAGGGTTTGGTACAGAATACATCCATTACAAGAAGTTGTAAAAATACCTCAGGTGGGCATTATTGAAACAATAATATCTGACTTTTCTCCAAATAATTTTATCTGAAAAGTCCTATAAATTTTTTTATTTGCAGATAATTAAAAAATCACACTTGGTATGTGAGATCAAAATACTGTCTCGTCATCTCCTATGAGGAAGCTCAGCATAGCATTCCCATGCTTTTTGTTTGTTTTTAGTTATATTTTCCTACCAATTATTGACTCTTTCCTGCTTTCTATTGTATTAGTTATTCTGAAATTTTAAAATTGCAAATGTTAAGTTTTATTCAGCTACGTGTAATTTTAAAAAGCTGGTTTACACCTTCATGAAAATTATCTATAAAAATTCTATCAGCATCGAAAATGAAAGGAGTAAGAGTGTCATGTCAGTGAGTCACTAATTGGACAGAGCTTTCTAGATTTGGCTGCAATTTCTGGTGCCATCCTGTGTCAGCCTGAACATAGGCCTAGATTTTTATTTAGGGAATTAGATATATTAATAACTCAGAGAGGTCTGGGTCTCAAAACCAACATTCTTCATTTCCTTTATCTATAAACTGGTGCTGTTTCTCATCTTGCATCTCCTTATTTCTTTAATTCCATGTGCAACAGTATTTTAATTATACAGTTGATTTTCCAGGACAGGTGCAAAATTGTTTTCCAGAACTATACAAAAATCATCATAAAGAGGGGAAAAAAAGTTATTTTACACACGAGTAAAATAAAACATACCTTCTTCTTTCTCCCTTAGGAGAAGGAGGGGTTGAAGCATTTTCTAAGTTGACACAACACAAATAAAGAATGCATGGTTTAAAGGGAAAAAATGAAACTAGGAATTTTCAGTTTACTGTAGGTTGGAGATAATTAGTATAATTATTGATGAGCTCACATTACTAATTAGAGTGTCACTGGCTATTTTTGGGATTATGAACTCGGACTCCTCCTAATCAGTTAAAAAAAAAACAACAACACTTTTTTGTACCACGAGTCATGTCTACAAGAGAATAATTTTTTCTGTCATTCACATCCATTTCACCTTGTCTCTATCAGAAGTTTAATATATAGGTAAGTTAAAAGCAATATTCTGCAGTACATGAGGACATTTTTTTAATGCTTTCCATGCACTCACCTAGAGTGACTATTACAGGAGGTATCTTTTTACATATGCATTTTCAAGAGAGTTTAAGTGATGAAAAAAAAGCAAAGTAAAGTTAATACAATTTTGATTTTTTTATTACTTGGGGTTAGTCAGCTGGAAAACTGGCTATCTTGCCTTAAACTGTTTTGCTATTTAAATCTATCAGCATCTGAAAAACCTCTGTGGCATGTAGCTTTTATTTAACAGAAAAGGCATCATTGCTGACATCTGACTGAGAACTGTCATATTGGTCAGTAATTAATCTTCTGAGGTGCAGTTTCCAAGTTCACTGACAGTAAAAGGTGGGATCTGGGCCAGCAAAAAGAAGAGATGCTGGAGGCTGGTGCTGCCTGCCATGAGATCCTGGTAATACTTCCCATCCCTAGAACGTGGGGAGGATTGGAGGATGGGAGAACTCTGCAGAGATTTTTCTCAATAGCAAATATAATTGCCTTTGAGACACTGGACTAACCACATGCTGGTATAGCTGCAGGGATTGCCAAGGGATTTCGTGACTGGCAGAGAGGGCATCTGGGGAGGTGGTTCAAACTGCACTAGTGCCCAGTGCCTTAATTTCTGGCATTGGCTGAAGAAACCAAGAACCCCTGAAAGCACTCGAGGTTAATGTGGTAACGGTGGAGATTGTGTTTGGTGAGGAGTACAATGGATGCAACCATCAAACTCAGAGTCTTTGCTCAATGAGTACAACTCTCCATAGCAGAGAAAAAAGGGGGTAAATTCCCTGGCTTGTGTCACACAGGGACATGGAGATGGCATCTGCCTCCTCCCCGTCTCTGTGACACAGCACAGCCTGAACTGCTCTGGAACTCGGGGACTGTTTCTCACGGTAACGGTGAAGGCAGGTACTGATGTAAATCCATTTGGCCTGATTCCATCCGGATATTGACCTGCGTGAAAGTACACTGCAGTCAAGTGACTTACCTCAGGATAAGAGCAGGATTAGATCATAGTCATGTCTCTGGCCTGCTAGTACTGTTCTTTTTTTCTCCTTTTTGATTTTGGCTGCTTAGAAAGAGAGGGAAGTGGCTTGCTTTCCCACTGCTGCATCTTATATGGTCAATTGGACTTTTGCTGAGGTGATGCCCAAATTCCCCATAAATGATCACTTTTTACTTGGAAAAGGTCTCATTGTGGGCATCTAGGGATCCACACTTAACAGGAAAAAAAAAAAACCCCCATCTGCAGTGGAAATTCTGTGGTGCAGCCCTTCAGCCTAGGATTAAAAATGTCTTGTGTAGGAAGCAAATTAAACAAGTTTTTATTCCCTCACTTTGATTTGGTGAAACCCCACTACTTTGTATCACATAAGGCCAATTGACAGACTCAGAGGGTCCCCAAGGTCTTTTCCCAGAACTTCTCACAGAGACTTAAGGTCCACCCTGAGTGTGCTGTGTGACATCCTAGGCAGGGCAGTGTTCTGCCTCCTTTGCTCTGTGGCTGATTTCTTAGCAAGGCTGCTATAAAATATGAGTGGGTAATAGCAATATCACCCATGGCTACCTCAGGAGATCAGCTACTTTATTCATGAGCCTTTGTGCCTAAAGGAGAATGCTGAACCAGAAATAAAATAGTGAACTCTTAGCCAAGAAAATTGAGTTATTCCTGGTTTATTCTGTCAGGAATAAGGAAAAATAAAGAAGACCAAAAAAAACCCCAAAGTCAACCCAGTGATTTCCACCTAAAACTACTTGTGCAGAGCGTCTTTTAAGGAGAATGTGTATTTCTGTTCAGCACTGTTGCCAGGTCAAATGCTGCTGTTTTCACATTTGACTGTAGAGGTACTCCTCAACTCTTATCCATACATTGTCCTTTAAAGAAAGAAATGTATCTGGTGGCAGTCTTTTTTAAGAACAAAATTCTCCTTGATCTGTCATTGCAGGTGGGGTTAAGAAAAAGCTCAGCTTTATTGAGTGCTGTGAGAAAACCTTTATGTCCCTCACAACAATTAGACAGTGCATGTGCAATTCCTTTGCATGCTTCTAAATGTATTTAAACAGGAAATAAATGAACAATCTAAATGCTAAACTTCATATCATTTTTCTCCAGCCAAAAAAAAAATTAAATAACAGGTTGCATCAACAAAATATTGTCTGTATTGGTGAGACTTCTTTAACAGAAGCTGTTATAATATAGATCATACATTTTCACTGAAATAGTGAAATGTGTGTGATAGCTGTCCATTAACAGATAATTTAAGCTGACTCCAGAAAACACTCAGATTCAGTCTTCTGTGGGTATCTTCCTTTGCTGGCAGTTTTGCCTGCATTTTCATTGCTTGCAATGGCCATTTAAGTGAAGAAATGCAACTCCCAGCATGAAAGGATTATTTTGCTAATCTTCCTTAAAGCTTCCCCCCGAGTATTCTATCAATATGAGGTTGTTGGTAGGAGACAACTTAAACCTAATATAAATCCTGTTTTTTGGAACTGTGATTTGAAGTTGCACGGAATTCCACAGTCATGTGGAAGGGTATTTAGTAGAATGCTTGTTATTCATTCTTTCATTCTGCTGTCCCTTAAATCTAAGACTCAATAGGAATAATGTTTTCCTGTAGCTGCCCTGGCAAATATGGCTTTTATTACAGGAGATTCACACAATTTTCAAATCCAATTAGACTCACGCCACCCTGCTGAGGCATGCATTAAAGTTTAGCAAATGAATCTTATGGGATGACCTGCTTCTTCTGCCATAGTATTTCTTCCTTTTAGTAAAGGATTTTTCAACCCAAAATTTATTTTTTCGGTTTTTCTACAGTGGGTTCTTTTAGTAAAAGGAAAATATGGAAACACAGAAAATGTATTCAGAAGCGGTGCTGTAAATGGGACAGTATGTTCCATCTGAGATAATAGGGATGACCCACTGGTTAATAAAAGATAAAACCATTTCCAGGGCCCTGAACTAACTGTGAGAAAACCCAAAAGGAAAAGAATTTTTTCTGTGTAGGCTTTTTAGAAAAGCAAAATGAAACAAAAAAACCCAGCACCCTTCCATCTCAATCCTACATGTGCATTGGAAATATGTCTCATTAACTAGATGAATCTACTGTCCCAAAGGTACATTGCAATGTGATTTCACCAAGAAAAAAGATTTACTGAGGTTCTCCTTAGTGAGAGAGATCCTGGCAAAACCACAGATCATTACAGCCAGAGTCGGACCTGACAGATTCTTGGTGTTTGACTGACCCTTAATTTTGTTAGGTGCGAGAAAATTTTGTCTAGCACATCAGAATATGAACTAACACACTAAATATTTTATTCTGTGCTAAATTAAGTATTACAGGTTTTAATTCATCTTCATCAAGCATCCTTCTCGAAAATAAAATAGGCACAACTCAGCAGAGTAGGAGAGGAGAGGCATAATAATTAAAGCACAAATAATCAGAGCATGTGACTCTATTAAAATTTATTATTAAGCTATTCTTTTCAAAATGTGTTACAGCTTTAGTGGTGCTTTGCCTTGATGAAGTGTTCTAGCCAAGGCCCTGGGGTTTTGGATCCGTTAAACCTGCAAAGCCAATCCTGGTAAGTGGAAGGGGCTGTGTGGCAGCACGAAGCCTCTTGGTGCTTCATTTCCCATCACGTGAAGAGCCAACTGCCCCAGGCCATAGATCAGGGGAGCCTGCACCACTCTGCACCCGTGGCATTCCCCCTCTAGATCCTCCCCAGAGCAGCAGCCAGTGCTTCCTCTGGGAGCCTCAGGGAAAGGCCAGAGCTGTCGGAGAACAAAGAGGTGCTGGAGACAGAGGCGCTCAGTGACTCCCTGAGGGTGGGCACTGGCGCTGGGATCCGAGCCCTGTGCCTGCACCGTGTTGTGCCTGGGACTGATGGTTCAAGTGCCAGCTCTGGGGTTAGGGAGCTCAGCACCACCTTTGCCTCTGCGCTTCCCCGCGCCGAGCCCGAGCGCCGTGACTCTGAGGCTTGGACATGGCTGCTTTGTTCGTCAGACCCAGGCCCGCAGAGTGAAATCCCACCACATCTAAGAAAGGCCAAAAGTGTTGGCTTTGGACACTTGGATAAAGGCTTTCCTCTTTGCAGCAAAACTTTCTGGATGGCACAGTGTTTTATCTTTGTTTATCTATTATATGTTGTTTTCACTCCTCTATTTATATTTCATTTTAATTCATTTTCTGTTGTGTTATTCTGAGATTCTTGTACTGAGACCATCCTGTTCATGTATGCTCTTAATTTGTCCCTGCAGCTGCAGTCTGAAAGTCTTTTCTAGCGATGGCTGTGGCAGATGACTAATCTGCTCACACGGTTGCTCATGAAAGTATTGTGTCATGTTTGCTTTAGTGAATGATCTCGTGTCGGCGTGTACAGGAAGTCCTTCTGCCATTTGTGTTATGATTTCTTTTGTGACCACAGAGTCTGAATGCATAGGCTTAAGATTGTGTTAATTTTGCTTTTCTGCCTTGTTACCTCGTGATACTGTGGTTCTTATTACATCTTTGTCAATTCTTCATTGAGCCTATTCAATTTCCAACAGGATATGCCTGGAGATAATCACCCTTTTCCCCCTCTGCAATACTTGAACCTTCTTGTCAGTGATTCAGTCAGACACTGTTCCTTTCCTGAACATGCAGTTTTAATAGAAATGCCAAAGGTAGTGAGCCTGCTTTAATGACTAAGTGCATTGAATGTCACAGAGTGGATGCATTAAAAAAGGAGTTGAGACATGCCCCCAAAAAACTTTTGAAACCCAGTAAGAAATATGGCTAGTCTTTAAGAGCAAGATTGTGACTGTGGTCTCATGTAGTAGGAACCCATTTCATGCCCTGAGGGAGCTAGTTTGTATCTCTTTTCCAGAGCAGGACAGTATCAGGGAATCTGCCAGTTTACACCTTCTGTGAGGCAAGTGTGTGGGAGGGAAGAACAGGCAGGAAATGACTACAGACTTATTTTCATCTCCTTCCCTCCTAAATGGCCTTTGTTTCTGGTTTGGAAGGATAAAAACTTACTGTTCACTTTTGCTTAGGGATGGACATGAAGGCAAAATCACTCTTCTGTCAGAAATTGTGTGAACTAGTTGGTTTTTAAACCATGAATTTATCAATGGCACCTTTTCTAGTCAAAATAATGGTACTCCAACTAACTGCTCTCCAGTTCTTGTTTATGCTTTATTTA
This sequence comes from Lycocorax pyrrhopterus obiensis, assembly GCA_014706295.1. Classification (NCBI taxonomy): domain Eukaryota; kingdom Metazoa; phylum Chordata; class Aves; order Passeriformes; family Paradisaeidae; genus Lycocorax; species Lycocorax pyrrhopterus. Next base: position 20,284,435 of record JACSVZ010000013.1, on the reverse strand, counting down.
TTTATATCAGCCCATTCCCAGAGCCAGCTGGAGCCATTGTTAGCAAGAGGTTCTTTTCCTCCTTCAAGCTGGAAAGCCTGGGCGAAGCTCCAGGCTGTTACCTAGGTGTAAGAACCAGCAGGGTGTACGCAGCCACGCTCCCCAGCTTCCTCTGCACAGGGCAGTCCCTCAGGAAGCAGGGCTCTCCACACAAAGCACTCCTCCTGAATTCAGTTATTGCCAAAGAGAGGAGAGATCTGACCCATAAATATTAGAGTTGAAAAGACCTCTGGGGTCACCAGCTCCAGCCTCTGCAAACGATGTAGGTTGACGTGATCCTCAGGGATGAATGTTTGCCTTGAAATCAGTGACCCTCTCTGCCAGATTACCTCCCTCGTCTCTCATTTAGTCCTATTTAATCTACATTTTCTCCTTCAGTAATTCTGAGCTATTACTATACTTCTACCTGCTTTCCCCATGCTGCCAACAGTCCTCCCACACCACCCTCCACCTTCTTGTTAATTCTTCTAAAGTACTCACAGCCTGTTATCATTTCATCTTTTCTCTAGACAGGGCAAATTCAGCAGTTGGCTTTCTTGCCTAACTACTCTTAATACAATAGCTGCTGTCTTCTGAACTTTGAGGATTTTTTTTTGTTTGCTGCCTGCCCTAGTTAAGTGTTCTTTTTTCTTTAAATCTAACATGATTTCCTAGTAGGGAATGCTCAGAGCAGTGCAAATGTAGCCTTACCTGCCAGGACTGTGTAAAACATTTCCATTCCGTGTATAATATCTTACTGCATGTAGCCACAAGGACAGTAATCAATGGGATTGCAGAAAACGCAGAATTTTATAGAAATCAAAGGAAAAATCACCGAGCCCTGTGGAAAACAGTGAAAGATGAATTAGGACAGAAGGATTAAGAAATTTGTAGAAGTATGTGTTCCTAGTAATCCAAAGATAGATATCTGTAGAGTTAGGTTTATTTTTTTAGAAAAACCTATAAAATCTTTAAAAAAAAAAAAAGGAATTATATTTTAAATCCTTATTTCTTCTGTTCTGCAGAAAATGCTTTGGGCCAAGCTTCTTTATTGATTATTAGCCCATGCTGAGTGCACACAGCACTTTGCCCTTGGTCTGCAGGGCACCCCGGTCCTGCCATCACACAGCACAATACCCAGAACGCTGCCTCTTCTTGCCTGGCTGATGCATCACATTCTAAATCACAGCATGTACTGAGTGCAGGTGAAATAACTTAGCATAAAGACAGGGTCTGGTTGGAAAGAATCAGCCCCAGTTTGGGTTTGGAGTTAAGAGCATATTGGTAGTAATACTGTGAAAAGGAACATACAGCCTATCTCTTTTAAAATAGCCTTTAAATTGAGGGCAGGGAAGGGTTGGCCTCTTATATAAGGCCTATATTTTTTATTATTAAAATTATGGCTTATATATTATATGTTTGCTTTAATTTTAATTGCAAATAATTCTGCATAACGTATGTTCAAGATTGTCTGAAACAAGTATACGATACCTCATCATACTTCTCTCTCAACACATTGTGAAAAAATAATGGGGGAGAAGGATATTCACTTAAAACCATAAAATCTTTAATTAAAGATATCTATATGGGAAGCTTCTTTCTTCAGAACACTATTAAATATTGCCACCTTCAGGCGAAAGTGTATCTAAACATTTAAGGATACTTTTTTTCACACATACTCTCACAATTTTTCATCTTAACTATTTTTAAACCATGTTTATGCTTTTTCTTCTGACAGTTGAGCACAGGAGGGCAGTCAGGGGTGATGTGCTGAATTTGGGGAAATTAAATTCCTTGGGTTTGAGGAAAGCAAAGCAGAGTGGAAGAAACACCACAGTTAATACATTAAACCCAAAGAGTGTGCGGTTTCCTTGAACAAATTGTCTCAGAGAACTAGAATCCTGCAGTTTATTTTTATGTGGCTTCATCTTTTGCAAAACTTCTCCCAAGTTCTCCCCTTCTAACAGGGAAGAATAAAGATGATTTTTAAAGTGAATAGAATTGGCTTGGTTGAAATTCAGATCAAAGTTAAGCTTAAATTTATAAGAGAAATTCCCTAAATTAAGGAGAGACAACTAATTCTGCTGGAAAAGAAAGGAAATCTATGATTAATTAAACAGTGATATTAATCTATAGCAAAATTCTCAGGGCTGTTTGAACGTACCAAACATTTCAATCTGCCTTTTAAGTGTTTAGTGAAAAAACAATTGTAAATAAAAGTAGCTCTACTGGAGCAGGCACTCACATTAAGTAACATCCACTTTGTTCATGGGTTTGCCTCTGCTGGTTTCTTCCTGTGCTAAGTAGGGAGATTGGTCCATGGCAGTGAGTTATTGATTAACCGATGGCAGGATCCCATTTCCTGTGTATCTAAAGTCAAATCCTTTTGAAACATGGCATTACACAAACAGTGCCTTCCACCCAGAGAAAAATGTCATGCTGTTCAGTAATAGCAATGGCAAACACTCCCTTTGGACTGAGCATAACGCTCCACTTCCCACTTAAACGGTTTTGCACTGTTGCACTAAAGAGCTGGCACATTACTCCCCACAGGTGGCTTCATTTCAGCGGCTGGGTGAAGAGAGTCTCTATTTCATCTTTCAGCTGTAGTGAGTACTAAACATAACGTGGGGCTCCTCTATTTCCACAGGCTATTAACCTTCCAAAACATTTATCTCTGAGGCTAAACTTTCTGGGACTTCAGCTTCAATTCCAGAAAATGTCTCTATTCAAAAACAATACGTTGAGAGTGAATTAAGTCACCTTGCAACAAATAGTAACCATATGCCAGAGCTGAACATGGGCTTAAATAGCTTTCTGAACAAATTCCTTCTCAAAAGTAACATTTTTATTTTAGCAAGTTTGAGCAAAACTTCTTCATCCATTTTTGAATAATAAGTGAGTGGCAATAAGACACATAACCTTACCGAACTTCTGTTTGTAAAAGCATTTTAAAATATTGTACTTTATAAATAGTATTTTCATAGCATTTATGAAACGCAGCAAAAGGTCAGAAGAACTGAAAGCTGACACCTCCAAAGGAAAATCTGCAAGACTTGGCATAAAAAAAGCCCCTAGCTTTCTTCTGGGGAAATACATCCAGCAGACAAACACAACCTCCTAAACAAGTAGTTTAAATTCCATGTTAGCTGAAGGTAATATTTGCTTAACAGGGCAGATGGGAATGGTGGTTCTCAATAGGTAACTGGGCTAGTTTATCCACAGGAACCGCAACAGCACCAGTGTGAGTACCGTCCCAAATGAACTTGGAGGGAGACACTTTATCAAGGAAAGGGATGAAGGGATGCATGCCTCTTACAGCTGGACCGATGTAATGGTGTGCTCCCCCCACCCCAGCCTGCCCTTTATTTCCATAACCCTGTTGAAGTAGAAACCACCAGTGGCAGTCATACTGGATGTGCTGGTCGTGAGGGCTGCAACCAGCTCAAAGTAGATTCAGGGGAGACTGAAAACAGCTCAATAGCCAAGGGCTAATTTGAGCAATACACCCACCTAACCACTGCGCTGCTCAGTCCAATTCAACCCAAATTTGGAAGAAATTAACATCTGTACTTGGTATGCAATTCTGATTCTATGATCTTACTCCATAAAGAGTGGACAGCCCACAGCCCATTGAAGTCTCCTGCCCAGCACTGGGCTGCACACCAGGATCTCCCCTGGAGTAGGGTTGCCTATCAAGGTTTCTACTATTCAAGTTTGAGAAAATCCTTATCACATCTGATACTTGGTAAATGAATTAGGAATAGACACACTGAAATTCTGAAATCTTAGCTAGGTGATATAAAGGATGGATAGTGAGTATATAATCCTTTGGACATAAACCATTGACCAAATCTGGGGCTAAGTCTGGATTCAGCTGCACCTGAACTCTCCTCTGAGATATTTACAATGCAAGGGGGTTCTTTATGCACCTCATGGTCTTCCTGACAGTTTTGTCTGACCCTGTTCTTTATGCAGTAAATTCTTGTGTACCTTGCCATCAAATCTTGTTAAAGTGTTGTTAATTCCCTGTCCTTTCTCAATCAAATATGTTGTTGCTTCTCTCTTATGAGTGAATGCATCACTCCATCCACGACAACTAAACAAGATGCTGCATATGCCATGTATATAAAGTATTGCACAACTCTTGCAGAGAAAGGTAATAGCTGAGCATTCAATACCTCATTTTCATTCCCACTGTCGTTCAGAAAATGTGGCTGAAGATGAGATATTCTCTGTGTTTATAAAATGGATGATTATAACAAAAAATGAAGGGCTGTAGAAGAGGATGGTTAGTCAGAAATACTTCCTACAGTAGAAAGAGGAAATAAAGCTGAAATTAGGTACTAAAGGGAGGAAAACACATCCAACAGTAATTTCAGCGTTCAGTCACTGGCAAAAGGAGCTTAGCAGTCCAAATAAGTGATTTTGAAATACTTAATCTGCAGGATCTGTGGAATTATGTATAGGAAGAGATGTTTTGGCTGTTTTCTCAAATTAAATTGATTGAGGTGTTTGCATTTTATTACATGGGTTCATTCTGATTAGTTCAAAACCTAAAAGTCTTTCTTCTAAAGGGAGATTCAGAAACTCAAAAAACGTTTTTTGTTTTGTTTTGGGGGTTTGGTTGGTTGGTTGGTTTTTTTTGGTTTGTTTGTTTGTTTCTGGGAGGCTTTTTGGGTTTTTTTGGTTTAGTTTTTTGGTTTGGGGGTTTTTTTTGGGGGGGGCGGTTTGTTTTGCTTTGGGTTTTGTTTTTTGGGTTTTTTTAGAATGTCATGGGTTTATCTCAGAAACCCTGCAGCATTATTCCTGCATCCATGGTAGAAAAACTGCTGTGGTTCAGTGTGGCTAGATGGGGTAGTTATGATACAGTCACCACGGTGGTATCAGAACACTATAATCTCTGAAGTACTTGAGGAGGAATGGCTTATATAAATGTAAAATATTATCACTGTGTACTCAGTTGGGCCATACTGAATAGGGTAAGCTGCTTTATTGGGTAGATCTCCTTGGAAACTGGTGACAGTCTAGAGCACTGACTACTAGTTAATCAAGAGAGCATTGGCATATGCTCTGCTTAAGAGGTCTGACTTAGTTTCTGCAAAATAAAGTGCCCTTTAGCCAGGTCACACATAGGTGTGAAATTCTGAACCGGTTGTTAAATGCACGAGTTGCCAAATAAAGTAGCACATTTTCCTAGTCCCTTGGGTCGCTCAGATAGGAGTGCAGTGGTGCTGGCTGTGGGTAGGAGCAGTCTGCCAGCATCTCACCAAATCCCTCATGGTCGAGGCACTGGCAGCATTAATTCTTGCCTGGCATTTCTGTAGTCCATAACAAGCGAGCGTGTGCCGTGCACCCCACGAACAGACCCAGCCCAGCCACTGTCACCCTGCCCAGCAAGGCGCCTGGCCACTCCCAGACGAGCCCGTGTGGGCAGCAGCTTCTTCCCAGGTTCCCTCAGGGCAAGACAGTAGAGCTTTTGGAGTGTGTGAGGAGACGTGTTCCACAAGACATCTGGCATTTAACTTCTTTGCCATCTTCAAGCGTGCCTGGGCCAGAATGGACCTTTTCATGTGAATTTGGGAAAGTATCCTGGGACTGTGGCTCTGTGAAGTACAGAGCAGGAGTTCTGCTAAATTAAACAGCTGTTTGTGGAAGAACCAACCCAGTTTTTAGTGTTGAGAGGCACTGGGCTTTGGTGGACTCAGCGTACACGGAAGGGCCACAGCTTTGTCTTCTCAGCCTTAAGCGATTTGCTTAACTGTACTATAACAATATAGGAGCCCACAACTTTTTCCGTAAGGATACTGATTTTCTCTTACCTGAAAAATAATGTATCCTCTTTGCAGGTAAAAAAAAATCCCAAAACACAAAGTCTTTGATTTCTCTGTTAGAAAGATAATCATGCTAGTAAATACTGCAAATCATTATGGTCTTCATAATGAGGCATTAAAATAAAAAGCCCACAGATGCTCTGTCATGATTTACAGCCTTGCTGGTAAACACCTTGGGTTGTTTTATTTTACCATGGAACCACAGAGAATTTACCATTTCTCTTGTATTGAAAAACCCTGGAGATACTGATAAGCCTTTTCCAAGTAAAAATTAGTTAAGTCACCATGAAACCAGTAGATAGTCTCAGTAATTATTTAAGCACTGTTTTCAGAATTACTGCTGGATATATGAAACATTGTTTTCCATACTGAAAATACTTTTGAATATTCTGTGCAGTGAACGTGGTGACTTCTGGAAGCTGTGTCTTATTATAGCTGCTTGAAAGATACATCGTAAACTTAAAATAGTTCAAAGTGCACTCTCCTTCAGAGTTTCCATTAAAATTCAGTGTTACTATGGTTCTCTTTTTATACTGTCAACAATTTCTGGACTCTGGAAAACTTTGTGTTTGCTTCTTATTCTTAACTGAAAGACACAATAAGAGCTGAGAACCCTATGATATTATATTCTTCACTTCTAACATGAACTACAAGCCTGTTGTTTGTCAATAAGCTGTGATGTCTTGTATGCTATACTGCATGTGTTTCTTGGAAGCTCAGCTGCTGAAACCATGTCCACAATTAGTCTCATCTAGCTTATACTGTCTGAAGATTAAAGCATCTGTTTTCAACTGGTTTCCTTTTCCATGAGCAGCCTGTTTGGTGGAGTTCCAGGACAAGGTGAGGTGTGAGTCTCTTTCTGGAGAAGCTTGTCTCTCCCCTTCACTAACAGAAAGGGACTTTGGCTCAGCCTAAGCATTACCTTTTCCCTTTCTGAAACTCTGGGTTCCTTATCATAAATCTTATGTAACTCTTTGCGTACTTTCTGTTGTCAATCTTTAAGCAGAATAGTACCTTGCTCATTGTTTATCTTCGCAGTTTATTTTAGGATTAGCACACTATTAAATATGTCTTCTATTCTTTATTTTTCCATTTATTTCACGTTTAAGTGAGAGGGAGGCTGTGAAAAGTCTGTCTCCAGTGCTCTGTACACCTCATAGGTACTGGGGCTCTCACCTGCCTCCTGGGTGAACAAGGTTACTCAGTTTCTTCAGTGCAGAGGCTCTCTGTGGGACCAGGAAAGACTTAGGGGTATCTCCTCAAGGAAATGCTCAGAAAAGTTCATAGGGCAGGCCATAAAGTATTTCAGATTCAAATAGCTTACTCACAATTACAGTTGTGTAATCTAGAAGAGTATCTCTGATTTAGAGGTGTGAGAACAAAATGCAGCCCTATTAACTTAGCTGTTCCCAGGCTGTGAGAATGTCAATTATGGATAGTCTTGTCCTGGATAATTCGACAACAAACTTTTTTTTAAGCACTGTACAAGTTAATTCTTTATGTGCTCTTAAATTTATTGTATTTCACAGAGAAGATGAATCAGTCTTGCAATTAGTTTTGTTCTCTATAAGCCTTTTCAAGAATTGGATGGAATAAAATTATGATCAAGACTAATGATGGACATGGATGTCTTTTCTCTCTGTCATGAAATGGAATGTTATGAAAAGGTTTCATTCCATTATTAGTTTAGAAAAGAAGAATTACTTCAAAAAACAGGACAAAAAAATGAAGGAGAAGGTAAAGTTGGCAGTAGGCAGAGAAAGACTGCTTTATCTCTTCCCATTTTGCTAGAAAATGCCTTTCCCTCTCTCAGCATCACCTTTCATTCCCCCTACTTACAGATTATGTTAAAATATTTACTGAGGTTGTTCTTTAAACCCACAGCAGCTAAACCGCTTTAGCATGGGGTGAATTTATAACAGGTCTCTTACAATTTGTGCCCAGGGACTGGAAAGAACTGTGCATCATTGTGCAAGTGTCATGCATAACAGTCAGGCTAAATGGTGAAACAAAAAGGAAAAGAAAGGAAATCGCTCATGGACATGCCTGGGAATCAACACAATAGTTTTCTCTGAAGCAATTCAGTCATATTGTGAAAATATATGCTTGGACCATTTTAAAACTTTTTATTATTTACTCAATAGGCTGTAACAGTTCTGAAGCTTACTGCAGTGTTTATTCAATAGACCAGCTCTGTATTTTTGGTCTATCATGTCAAAATGCATTTGAGCAATTACAAATGGCTCATTTTACTCAGTGTACCATAGTGGCTCCTCTGGAGCCTGTTATGTTTACAGCACTTTGTAGTACGTGCAGTTCCAATATTAATGCAGGCATACTCATGGTGTGCTCTTTCAGGAAGATCTAAGGACTGATTCCCTTCTACCACTCAGGTACCTGCATGGACAGGGAGATTGTTCCAAGCAGCATTATATTATGCCAAGATTCTGTCTGTCTCCTTAAAATGGGAGACTTGCCTTCTGGATGTCAGCAGGTCAGTGGGATTTAATGCTACAGTCCAAATTTTACTGGAGGATTGTATAGTTAAACAAACACGAAAAAATCAAAACTTCCTCCAGTCCTCTGGTAACCCCTGTATGCTTGCTTGAAAATCTCCATTTTTCTGGTGCATCTGTGAATGTGTCCTTGACATTATCTTTAGCCCACAAATTTAGTGTTTTTTAAATAACACACACTTGTCTTTGTCTTGCATCGATTCTTGTCAGTGTTCCCCTGCAGAGGAGATCTGTATGTTTGTGGTGATCCAAACAGGAAGGTGAAGCAGCAAGCTGGAGTGTGCTGGGAAAGCCTGAGGTGCAAGGCTTTACTTCTCAAACCAGAAGCACCTCTCCAGGCTGCACGAGGGAGGAGCACTTCTGTAAATAGCAGTCTGTCAAGACTACAAGTGTTTTCACCTATGCCTGGCTTTCCCACAGCATGAAAACCCTGCTCCTGAGTTCTTTACCTCAGGCCCTTTGACAGGACAAGGACTCTGTACTAGCTATAAAAACACCTCCATAGTTAAAACATGGTCCAGAATCTCAGTTACTGCATGTTTGCTTTATGACTGGAAATGTTTAATATTATCTTCTCTGTATTCCCTTACTTTTGTGAAACAAAATTGATTAATTGTTGGATAATTTTGATTTCTGCCTTTTATTGTTTTTTTAGTTCCTTCAAAGCTGCTGGCATTGCTGAGGCATTAACACCAGTAAGAGGGGAGTTTGCATATGCAAATTTTACTCCCTTAATTAAAAGCAGGAGCACTTGATTACACTGTTGTGCCCCAGAGCTGCAAATATGTAAACAAAGGTTACATGCTCAGGAAGGAAAATTGAGCCCTAAATCACAGTTTTGTGATAGATTTCTCTTAGTTTTCAGGCTGCTGTTAACATGAAGCCCAGTGCCAAATTTAAGTCCTTATTCCGAGGTTGAAGTGTATGCTCTTTCAGGAGCACGCTTTGTGTTTATTTTCTTTGGGTTTGAGATTGTTTTCTTCTCATTTTGTATTTGCTCCTCTGACTTGGAATGCCCTTGTTTCCTGGCTGGTAGCAATAAAGTAATTAAGAGCAGGTGTAGCTTGAAGAATATGATGCAGCATCTAGAAAAAGTGATTAAGAGGACAAATAAGGCACAGGCTTTAATTTGTTTCTTAATTGTCATCCAGGTGTGGCCTTAGTCCTTCAAAATCCTGAGGATGCTGGGCTTCTGCTGACTCCAGGAGTCACAAGGACTGACTGCTGGACCTGAGAATACAACTTGGTGAGACTTTGTCTCTTGTAGTAACCCCCTTTCTCAAAATTGCCTCTTCCTGTCTTTTGCACAGTGGTCTTTAGTCCCCTCAGTTATCCTGATAGGACTGCCCTTGGTAAATTGGGTCATTCAAATCACCTGGCCACAAGAACAACAAAAAGACAAGCCGAGCACCCTGATACTGTGAGCTTTCTCTAAAGCAGCTGATTTCAATTATCTAATTCTTTGCACAGTTCCACACAGAGTGCTGGCATGACTTAGAGCCCTGGGGTGAAGCAGGGGAAATAAAGGGCTGGGGAGGGATGTGTTGAGGAGCAGGAGTTTCTTAGACTGGATATACCAGTGCCATGTTTTGTAGACAGACCCTCTCTGACAAGGACAGCAGTGTCACATTTTAGTTTTTCTAAGCATAAAACAGTGTAGCAATGCAGGATATTCCCTTTCCTGCAAGGATAAGCCTAACTGAGCTGACAAGTTCCCTTTTTGATCAGTCACTTATCTCCCAGCCTTAACAAATAAGACCAGTCCTGAAACAGATAGGGGAATGAAAAGGACCCAAGATGCTTTATGCTGGTGTAGTTCTGACACACCCACACTTCCCTGGCTGCTTCCTTAACAAGTCATGTGTACGGTGCCAAGTAGGGGTGATACTTCTGCTCTTTCATGCTGCTACGTTGGCTCTGCAAGGCAAAGGTGGCTCTACATGCTGCTAGCCAGCAGATAATAAGACCTGGTTTTGGTAAGGAGCTCTGGGATTTTCTGGGGTTATGGTGTGGTGCGCCCTGTTAACATTTTTAAAAATGAATATTGCAGGGAACTATTTGTTTTTGACAGTGATCTTAAAATTAATATTTTGAGGTCTTGCCTGATCACTGTCTATCTATGGGCTTTTGTTGATGTGAAAGACAAATGTGTAGCAAATTTCAGTATCTGCACAAATGATCCCCAGAAACAGCAAAGGCTGCAGCCCATATGTGACATTTTCAGTTTGTAAATTCCACTAACTCCTTTCACCAAAGGGTGCAATTCATGCCCCCTCTCCACACACAGCCTCTAATTGACTAGAAGCAACTAACTACAAAAGAAAATTTGTAAAATAAATTGCCACAAACTTCACAGGTCCAATGAAAGCATAGCTGGCAGGACCCAAGTTCAAGGCAGATCACAGCTGCACAAGTACCGATCAGAGTACAGCCTTGGGTGAGATTTATTGTCATTAAGAAAGACAAACTTGATCAAAACCCATTGAATCAAAGCATGTATTCACCGACTCCATGTACTGACCCCAGCATAAATACTGAAATTTCTCTTCTCTGATCTGTGACATAGAGACTTCACGTTGGCTGGAAAACACACCTCTGCATTTTGCCTTAATTTGGTATGGAGCTTAGAACACAGCATAATACACAAACTGGATTATTAACAGAAAGCAGTGCATTTCCTCAAGATGAACTAGAACCCAAACACCAAGGGCAAGTTCCTGTTATCAAGGTAAAGTATATTATTGTGTCAGTTCCTGCACACATCCCATTAACACTGACGGCAGTTTCAGCCACACGCGTGTGTACCTTTCATTAACACTAATGGGCAATGCATGCACTGAGATCTCAGGCTAATACTGGTGGGAATTACATATACGTGCAACACTCATTAGCATTAACGAGGGCTCTCCTGTGGATATCTAATGATCATTAATGGGAGTTACATGCATGTGTGTTTCTCATTAACGTTAGTGGCACGTGCATCTCTCATCAATAGTGATGGGAAACGTAGGAAGCCGTATCTCCCATTAATATTAGGAGGAAAGATGCACTCACTGCAAGGAGAAAGCCATTCCTGACATATCCTCAGTGAGGAAGTTTGAGCTGTCATTAATTCTGTTCCAAAACAACTTCAGTTTGTGCTGTCTTTCAGTGAATTATCCCAGTCTCCATGACCTTGGCCACAAGGCATAGGTTTTGCTCCCACAAGAATGAAGTAGTTCTGCAAAAGCCCAAACATTCTTTTCTTTGGAACCAGACAGCATGTCATCTCTGTGGGTTTTTTTAAGCAAACGTATTTCTGAATTGCTGCTATTTCAAAGAAAAGTCTGTATATGCTTTTCACAGCATAGGGTGGCACACACCAGCTGCTGAGTTATTGCCATAGGCACACCAAATTTATTATAAGTTCTTGTCATCATAACTCCATTTTACATCGTGCACTAATGCAGTATTGTGTTAAACTCTGACATGGCTCCTGATGAATGTACTAAAGACTACAGGCCACAGCCTCCCCTCAGAGTATAAAATGGTATGAATTTACTACAGGACTGAGCTTTTTATCCTTCCAGTTACAAAGGCATTAAACTTCAGTAACCCTTTCAAAAATGTGTTCTCACACCTGCCAAATGGTTTCCATGGGCTTTTCCTTAGGACTGTAGTTTGAGTCTCCTTTAGAACACATGCCAGGACTGTTGGCTACTGTCAGTGCAGAGCTCAGGGCTCCACGTGGTGGAGCAGCCAAGGGCCTTGCTGCTGGGGAGGATTTCCCCCTCTCTCCTCCAAGAGCCATCACTGCTTGGGTGGGTGCTGAAGAACCAGGCTGTCCACGTGGTGTGAGCAGTGGTGACCAGACAGGGCTAAGGAAGAACGCTGATCTACCTATCCATTATGTATATGGAGATAAGGGAAGGTGATTGCATCCATTCCTGAACAGGGAATCAAGTGATTTGCTATCAGTTCTCACCTTCATATCTTACAAATATCATATTTCTAGGAGAAATTTTACTTTTTCTATTCTTTGGTATACCTACCACCTTGTACAAAGGAATTATAACCTGAAACAGGATCTCTAGATGCCACTATAAGGGCTTAGCTACCGTTAATACAAACAAAAACAATGCCATCAGATATAAGCTATTTAAAACAGAGAGCAATGTATTTAAAAGTGCCCTTTGGTAAGATAGTCTTATTGCTTTTCTCATTACTGTGCAGAATTAGAATAACCATTGCCCATGCAAATTAGTTACAAGAAACAATATTTGCAAATAGCAGATGAAAATTAAAGGATTATATTTGGCAAACACAACTGCTAGATCAGATTCCCTAAGGCTGGGGGAGGTATGGATCACACCTTCCCTGCTGCACAGCAGTACCTAAGGGCAGGGAAAGGCAGGCTGTCCACTGCAGCTGCTGGGCCATTCCAGGAGCCTTCTGGAGAGAGGCAGCAAGGGTGTGAGAGCAGTTCCAACTCTCACAAGAGCTGTGCAGACACAGTGCCCGGTATGAGCCTTTCACCTGCCCTAGCTCTGCCCCTTTGGCAGCGTGTGTTGTGCACTCCGCTGTCTCATATTGGTTCTACATTGGCACGGGGATGTAAGAGGTGGTGTTGCTTTCTTTACAAGCAGATGTTTTATTGCTGGGCTCCTTGACTCCAGCCCCTATATGGGCTCTATATGTAACCAACTTCAATTCACATGAAAATCAACAACCAATTCAGAGAGAGCAGGTAAAATGCATAAAACTCTTTACAAGCCCAGACATACAGACTAGGACACATGCTTGTATAAGGTACGCACACACATTTATCCACACTCATATTCCCTCATCCTGGGAAGTACAATGCAGGAAAGGTGATTTTAGTGTTAATCTAGTCTAGGATGACAGATGTTAGAAGACATCAAGGAAAATCACAAAAATAATAGTATGCTGTCTGGCTACAGCGGCATTAAAGATTCTAATCTGTAACTACAGCTTTCACTTATAATTCAGACATTAGCTGCTAAACAAACTAAATAATTTATCAAGTACAATATGTTCTAACTCTGCAGCTTGCAAAAACTGCAGCCATACCTTTGTTTCAAAGAGTCACCAAATGGTGGAAATGTCAAGCTCTTCCTTAAAGTGCATCTTCTTCAATTCCCTTGGTAGATAGCACTGATTTTTTTTTCCTGAAGATGTTTTATTGTTTTTCTACTTTTCATCAGGGTGGGGTTGCCATGGCAATAAAGTAGGATGTCTTGCTGGATTTCACCTTTGCTGTCTTGCTTCATATGGTTCTCTCTCCTCAGAGCAAACATGGTGGACGCAATGCACATACAGATGTCTGATTTCAGATTTCTTTCTCAAGTGTGCTTGGCAGCTGCTCTCCTGAGACAGGCAAAGCAGCACTTCGCAAGCAGCACTTCACTTTACGTTCATCTTCCCACTCTCTAGTGGCCACCATCACGTCTCCCTTGCTTTGTGAGCTCTCTTTTAAGATGGACAAAGCTTTTCATGAAAGACTTGCTTCCAGTGTAAACAAAAACTTTCACTTAAGCATTTCAATTAACCAAGTGACCAAATCAATTCTCCTCTCAAAGTTAGTGGAGGTAAAATGGCGAAATATGCTGCAATAGATATTAGAAACACACATTTCATATCCCAGTAATCTGCCCAGTGTTACCCCAGTTACTGGATTTAAAAGGCTGAGTTTAGGTTGTGATGCTGTGCCAGGGAGCTGGGTCTCTCCTTTCCTCTGTCAGTGTTTATTGCCATACCGATTTTTGCATTTATATTTCTCCCAGGAAGAAAACATTCAAAAATTATATCACTCATTGGGTTGAAACATTTTCATTTTATATATCTTTTCTGCATCTTTCAAAAATAGATTATAAATCTATTATCTAGATGTGAATTTCACAGTGGTAGCATCTCAGAAATCCAGATGAAAGGGATGGTAAATACAGACTTAAGTCACAGTCCTTCAGTCTGAACGTTGCAGATCAGCTCTTCTCTCCTTGTGGAGTACCATCAGTGGAAACAGCTGAAATTTCAGGATACATTAATGAAAAATGCATCCCATGCCACAAAAGTCTCACTAACATCACAAGTATTTAAAACTCCATATCCAGTACCTATATGTCACAAAAGAATTTTTAAAATACATGTCATTTTTAATATGATGTGGATTTTTTTCCCCTTTGGTGTTTGGATTCCTCTGCAATTCTACCAAAGTAAAATAGGGATTTACTATGTGAACTCCTGTGGATTAGCCATGATGCCTTTCTTTGTCACTTTTCAATACTCTGTTTGTAATGGCCAAGCTGAGAAAATGTTTTCCAGTTTCCAGGTCAAGGGCTTGTCCTCTGCTTTCCTTCTTTAAGCCTTACTCACTAGAGTTGCATTAAGTTTCCTTCTGATTTTACTAACATTGCCTTGGCAGAACATCAGTGTCATTTTAAAGTATCATTACAATATTTGTTCTTCTAACTCTGTTGGTCTCCGCCTGCCAGCCGCAATTTTTTTCTTGGAAAGATACTACTGATATAATTATTATTCAGACTTTATAGCACCCCAGAGACATGGGCATTGTCTAACTTTTCCATTTAGTTAATGCCATAGGAAACTTACAATCTGGGTAGAAGACAATAAATAACACGTGTATATCAAGACAGATAAGAAGAGTGCTTCGAGACGACATGACTGTGCATGCCAAGCAGCAGTGATGCTAAGCAGCAGCTCTCTGATGGTATCTCTTACTTTCGGCACATTATCATAAAAGAGATTGAAGAGGAACCTCCAGAGCCACCAGATGACTGCAGCTCTTCCTTCAGAAGCTCTTTCATAGGATGGAGTGTGGCAAAGAGCATGAAGTTGCTTCTCTGAAAGTCTTGTGGCTGGTGTAAGACATTGGCTTGTCAGATGAATGGGTGGTAGGAATTGATTTCTTAGCAAAGTCACTCAGAAGAGTGGAGAAAATCTGTGATGTGAGAAGGTTTAGTGCACGTTATTTTGCTGAACTGGAACATCTGTTTCCAACCTGGTAGTAATGGCCTGCTAATAACAGGCTCAAAGCTGCTATAGTGGCAAGGACTCTGTATTTTAGAAGACAGACTCTACTATTTCTGCCCCAAACTGATACCTCTGAGCATAACATGTCACAGCTACAGTGAGAATCATGGTTGTAGAGCAAGCTGTGCCCCAGCTGCTTCTCTCCAGGTTATTTCTCGGGACAAAGGCCAAGCTTCCTGCTACTTCTTTGGACAGGACCAGGCCATCTTGTGCCTTTTAAACCAAACCTCAGCACAGGTTTTAATGCACCCAGCCCAACTTCAGCTGGCACCAGTAAGCCTTTCCTCCGGCCAGATGTGTCAGTGCCTGATTATCGTGACCTAAAAGCAGGTTCTGCACAAAAAAAACCTCCAGTGTTCATTCTGTCACCTGAAATGTGCAGCATGTGTAGGTCCCTTGTCCTGGAAAGCTTTGCTACATCTGCTGACTCGCTGCTATATTAAGAATGCACCAAACCCCAGGAAATATGTGAAAAAAAAATCAGAATATTTTTAAAGGTATTTGCATTGCTTAGGATTTTTATCAGGAAGATTTCAAAGTATTTTGTGTGAATATTGCTATTATCTCCAGATTATAGCTGGTAGGACTTAGATAACATACAGATCAGCTATTTCCTCAAATCCATGGGAGAGTTAAGTGATGAAATTAGGAATGGGATCCCCCACCTTGGCTTTCCATTACATGTTGTAACTATCACATATGGTGATACGTACACTTCTGGTATTTACAATTTAACTCAGCTGCACTCCCTGCCATTTAATTCAGTGACAATATGTGCATTTTCAGGATCGGGGTGGGAAGGCCTATTTTTTGGGCAGGCCATGTGTGCTCTATAGTCTAAAAAGCATGTCGCGTGAAAATCTGATGGCTCTTGAAAGTATATTCCTGGGCATTTTGCTGAGCCTGCCAAGAAAACTGGTAATTAACAAAAGTGATTTTTTGTGACAGAAACAAAAAGGCTGACCATATGCTTTGCTTTTAGTCCTATACCATTTCTCTGGAAGAAAACTGGAACTTCAGCATTGGGAAGCATTAGAACTGAAAATACAGTTCATTACTTACCATGTTTACCTTGAATAAAAATAGAATTTAGTTTTTATGTCCAACTGCATAATTGGAAACATCTGAACATTTGATTAACAAGTTTTTCTAGGCCCAAGAACATCTGGCTGAGCTGAGGTGCTGAAGTGTGCTATGGTGTGGTATGGCCGGTGTCAGCATATGACCTCTACCCATAGTCAATTCAAATAATGTACAAAAATAAATAACTGCCTCAGATTTTCTTATTCTGGAGGAAAAAATCAACTGAGGATGATTCCTAACTGCTGCTGAGAGAAAAACAAGTTTCATAGGCTTCACTGCTGTAGAATCAAGCCAATGCAATGCAACAGTGCCACTGCAGTAAGGATGGATTGCATAGAGGTGTTTGATAGGCACGCGTGTGAACAGGTTTATGAAAAATATTTTATTGTAGCCCTTCAAAAAGTCTGGCAGGCCAATGAAATGTCTTATCTTTTCATATTTAATTTTAGCAATGCTAATGGAATATTGGCACATATAATTGCTTCCCTGTGTTAAGAAGGCAAAGTTATTCACAACTTTCATCGAAACAGTAGGTTTCTTTAAGCACTGTATATATTCACTGTGTTTTTGCTTGGCAACAGGAGTGCAAACAACTCTTGTCTAGGGGAGGGGAATGACAATACTCAGTCACCCTTTAACTCACTCTCTAACCCTTCTGCTGAGATGCCCAGTAATTCTGTTAATTGGTAGTGGTCACTTGTGGCAAGAGCAGCAGTAGCCTGGGAAGCAGAGCAAGCCCTGACCTCCTTTTTCCAGCTGCTACAAACAACTGTCTATTTAGGAGGATAATTCCAGCTTCTTTCTGCTGACCTGTGCTGGATTCAAATTACTATCCTAAAAGGAAAAGCCTGGCAAGAGTCACGAAAAACTTTAAATGCATTTATTTTTAGGACACTTCACGCAGAGGGCAAGCAGAGATGAGTAAGACTTTGAATAACAGAAGATCACCGCTCTTCAAACAAACAGTGACTATCTGACCTATAATTGAAGATAGCTCATGGCATCTTATTTCTTGTGTGTATTATAGTACCTACATGTAGTCAGAGAGGCAAAGGAATTATGATATCAGCACAATTCACATGATGATGAGCCAGAGCTCTTTCAGGTAGGAACTGAGGTACATTTTGTCTGTGCAACTGGATGACAACAATTGCAGTACACATTATTGTTATTCTTCAGCTTTGTGATGTCTGTAATAGTAACCATTTTCTTTATTTCTCTATGTGAGTAGTTCCCTGAAAAGGAATACAATACTAATAATCTTGAAGAGTTGAGAAATTTCTGACATGAACATGCTTTAATTACCTTGCCAAACAGAATCAATAAGGAAATATCTGTTGTCTTGAAAATGGTTCCAATACATTGAAGAGAGGAGAGTATTCGTATGTGTTTATCAAACAGTCCAGATCTGAATACTCTTGTTTTCAGAAATTGGATGGAATGCGGCTTAAAACAGCAAGAAAAAAAATCCTTTCTGATTAAAGAATACTCTGAAGGGCAGGTCAGCTGCTGATTTCAATGGTCATTTTAGAAACACTCAGTGTGAATACAACAGTAATACAATTCTGAAGGATTTGAGTCTTGTTTAGGGTGAAACAAACCCAAAGTTCTTAACAACTACACTGCTCAACCTGAGAGAGAGCAGGAGTTTATTGCCACTTTCAGAAAAGTTAGAAGCTCGCTCTGGAAACAAGAACCAGTTAATGTCATCACAGCAGACACCGAGAGATATCAGTGAGGGCTGTAACTTCAGCCAAGCATCTCAGAGAAAAATCAGACAAACACTTTAGTGAAAAAGATTTAGCATTAGTGCAAAAGCTTCTGGTTATAAAATAGTGAGGGGGGAAAAAAGACATGCTGTATAGGTGAAATCTCAGTAGACTGATTCAGTTTTTTCCATGAAGCATTAGCAAGGTTTTAAATAGCTGCAACCTGCATATTAAAAATGCCCATGTGTATAATACATGAATAAGGGCACCTTGGCTGAATACATTATGGAACAGAACTGTCATCTTTACCCCCTTCACCACCACACTTTTGCTTGCTTATATGAATAGTCAAGAATAGTGATGAGCACTTATCAAAAGTTAAATTAGGCAGTGAATCAATGGATTAAGACCCTATTTTTTTTTTTTTTAAATAAGCATTCCTCCACCAGTTCCTTTGTCTCCACCACTTTCTAAAATCAGGCCATTTCTCTGCAGCTCTTCATTTAGACGAAAAGCCTGGAAAGTGATCATGTTTTATCTACAGACTGACTGAGGCTTTTTGTGATTCATTCACCTGCTGTTCCAGCAAAGACATAATCCCATCTTCATTTATATACCTAAGAGACAATTCAGATACAGGAAAGAATGTCTGCTACCAAAAGGAATCTGCTGTGCTTGATATATGTGAAGTGTGGCAAAAATCTCTCTGCAGCTGTTTGTCTTTGTATTTAGCATGAGACAAAGTAATAATGCACTTGTAGGGCAGGAGTGACTTGCTGAATATTTCAACAAGACATGTAGTTTTTATGGCGTGCTATTCAAAAACAAGAAATATTGATTTTGACTAGCCATATATGTTCCTGACCCATAAGCCCATTTCAAGAAACAGAAATACAGAATTTTTTGATCAAAGTAGTTTGACTTTCTCCCCTTAAGTGTTGTTTCCCTGTGTAAACGTTCTGTTGCAGCTCTCTGTAGAAGGACAAGCAATTCTGATTTTCAATGAGGCACTCTCTTTAATGATGAGGGGGAAAAAAAGAGTGCAAGTTTTCTGGTCTAGGTGGCTCTTGTCTGTGACACTGGTTTTAGCTCTCAAATGAGTGGAACAACGTATATAGCTCCAAGTGATGAAGCTTCTGAGTTGCTGTTAGCAGTGAGAGCTTGCTGAGAAAATGAAGTGCATGCCTACAGCTCTATTTCATAGTCCATGGAAATTAATGCCGTTTTAGGCCCTGCATGCAGGCCTATACAGATACCTGGAATGCATTGTTTCCTTCTGACTCATGTCTCTGTGAGTCATTTATGGGGCTTTCATATGCAAAGGTATTTTTTAGGCTATTTATGATGCTTCTTTGAATATATTTAAGCCCTCCTTTTTAACAGGGACTCAGCACACAGGGAAAAGATGTTTCTTCTGGACAATAATTTACAATTATAGAAATTACAATAATGTAAGAAGAAAATGGAAATCCCTTCCTATTGTAACCACAAACAATTTCCAATAGCAGACTCTTATTTACTACATAAGTAAGGAAATCTGGTTTGCCCCTTCTTGTGTGACCTGAACAAATAATATAATCTTGGCAACCTTCAGCATTCCCATGGCCCCAGAGCTAGACAAGAGTCCAGGATGAAGCAGGGGCAGGGCAGAGCTCAGCCCTTTGCAGGCAGTGCCACACTGGGTGCGGGAGCTGGCAGGAGGGCAGAGCCACAGAGGTCATCAGTAAGCCCAGAGACAAAACTTTGGCAATCTACCCTGTACCTGGGAACAAACATCAGTACCGCAGGGAAAAAAACAAAAGATGCAAGAGCATTAAAATGGCAGAGCTACTGCCTTTGCTGAAAGAAAAAACAAAACCAGCAGACAAAGGCATTGGCAAATAAAGGACTCGGGGTTTGTTGTTACCTCCACTGGAGATTTCACTGTTCTTGTGTTGTGCATCATCTTATTACACTAAGGGCATGAAATTATATTTCCTTTCTTCTCCAAGACTATTTGCAAGCTGCTCCCACATCAACACATACTCCTTGAAAACGGCTGCCAAATTTTGAAGATGATAAAACAAAGTGATCAATTTCTGTTTAAAATGATCAGATAATAGTTAGCAAAAAAAACATTCTTTCTGTCTGCTTTTTCAAACCCCTATTGAGATAAAAGGGGTTTGTGTGTGAAAAAATCTGAAACCTCCAAGACACAGTGCTTTTGTGGGAAGGTTGGAATGGTCTTTTCAGGGCTTTCTCTTTATTTTGAAAATTTTTAGAAATATAGATTTGAACAGACCAAAGAAAGGGATGAGACACCCTAAAAGGAAAGTATGAAACAATATTTAAATGATGTGTGATTTCATTCTTGCCTGAGGGCATGCTGAATTCATAAAGAGAGTCCCCCAGCATATTTCACAGTGTGCTGGTACACGGGCTGCTTCCCTGACAGGTCATTACTGCACATCATGCTGGGATCCGGTACGCAGCACGCTGGTGGCTGCTTTACCTGCCTTGGTCTCACTGTAGTCCCTATATACATAGGTCAAGGACTCTGTCTTTGGCATCCCAGATGTCCAAGCAGACTCACAAGACGAGTGATTGATTTTCACTACAGGACAGAGCTGTCGGGAAAAGTTATCTTCAATTCAGAAGGTTTATAGACAGCCTCCTTGAAAAACTGAGGTGCATAACACAGCCAGCTATGTGGGGTTGGCTTCTTGAAGAACTCCTTTCTGACTTCATGTCCAGCAGCAGCCTCTGAGTGATTGAAATGAATTCATTAAAAAGCAGGAGAGAGTACCACAACAAGTACAGAACAAGAGGAGGGTTGGATGTAAAATACATATTAGAGATGCATTGGAATGAATGAGATTGCAAGGAAAAAATGCCTTGTTAGTGCGTGCAGTGCAGGCACATCTCAGCCAGCAGAAGAACTGCCCTTCTGTGTTGCATGGTGTATCTCAGATGAGAAAATCTGAGCTTGGTGTGGGAGTTTTATGTGGCTGTTTTGAAACCTAGGCTGGCTCCTCTGGACTTGCAGGAGGTGTCAGTGCACCGATGGCCCTGGAGAAGGAGGATGTCCCCTCCCAAGCAATATTCCTCTGGCAAGAAATTGTCACCTGACCTTGGCCCACATTCTGCCCAGTCAAGAAGTAAAGCAATAATAGAGTAAAAAACATGAGTACTTGAAGGTAGATTGGGCTGAGTTTGGTGATCCAAGGCCTTTATCTAATTAGGCCTTCAGAAGTTTGCATTGCTTCTGAAAACTGTTGGTGAAGAAAAGCTTTTTAGTAGTAGCTGATGTTTATAATGATTTAGAGGGCAAATCAGCCAAATTTTCTGCTTTATAAATAGTGCAGCTGTGAAAGTTTTAGGGATACATGGAAAATGGGATATACACTGTTACTTCTGTCCAGCAAAATAGCCAGCATTCTGAAGGCAGGAAAAATTTTAGGGTTTTCAGACATGTGGGTTATTTAGGTCTGTTTGCATTTAGATTCAGAACCTGAAAAATCAGTTTCCTGGCAGTATTACTCCCCTCCAAAAACTAAAATGCCAGTTTGTAATAATAACAGATACACACTCAGGGCATGGCCATGCAATGAGAAAAAAACTTAAATATTCATTTTTTATGCTAGATTAAAAGAATGTGACTTTTGGCCAGTTAGAATAATTTTTCAAATCCACTGTGTTCTTCCTATAACTTTCCTGATTACTTGGACACTGAAATAACTTTTTGAAATACAGTAAGAGGAATCATCTACTTAGCATTATAGTGGGAAGTGTAATCTGTGACCTTATTGTTCTTATTTTAAATCTGAATGAGCATTTCTTATTAAAGTGGAATAGAAAATGTGTGAATCAATAGTGTTTCAGCACTAGCTAGCAGAACTGAGGAAGTGCAGCTGGGGATAGAAAACAGCTAGGGGCTGCTTTGTAGTTTTTTATTCACCTATGTACTTTGTCTTTCTTCCTTTCTTTCTTCTTTCTTAGAAATAACTTCAGTCAGTTTATTGATTTGTTTTCACCCCAGATTTTTAAATTGTAAAAGTAGTTGTGACTCGTGGTGTCACCAGGTACCTGTCACCTTGACAGCACTTGCAGGCTTGAATCACAGCTACCTTCCACATTTGGAAAAGTCCTTAGTTTACGAAGGCCCTGCCAGATCATTGGATGGGAACATCAGAAACCAAGGCTATCTTACTGCACTTTTTTGCAACACAAAAGTAAGGTTTAATAAGAGCTTCATGTTTGAGCACTAGTGTTTTTAAGCCAAAAACATAATAATATGACAAATAGAAGACAGGGTGTGGAGGACATGTGGACATGATTAATCAATGCATACTCATTCTCTGTTTGATGTGCATTAGAGAATTTAATCCTGCTTCTTTGTGGATACAGATGGCTCCTTTGCACTGCAGCCAGCCTCGGCTTTTCCACATGAAGACAGAAAACAGCGGATGGCCACATGGAAATACGTGGGTGATGGACTGCACAAAGCTAAATGTCTTCACTTGCTCACATGGCAGTAGCATAATGGAAGTAAATACAATACATCTCTGCAATAGAGATAAATTTAATGCTATACACACAAAAAGCAACCAGTAAATGTAAATGTGCAGTCATGTCATGGCTGGAAAGGAGGCTTTTCTGCCTCAGCTCCCCCATCTATAAGTGGAGTTGGTCCACAGATTTTCTTGGCATCCAAAAATTTTTATACTCAGTCTAGAGATCAGGCAACTTTTCTTACAGGAGACTGTTCCTAATTAAAAATGGCTTTTAGTCAGGACACCTTCCTTTATGCTCATCTGCTTTTGTAATGTCCCATTATTTCTGATTTGTGATTGCATTATTCTGTCAGCCCACTCTCTGAAGTTCCTCTCCCAACACCGTTACAGTTACTGTGCCACCCTTGGTCAATGTTCTGCTGCATTACATGATTCTCATGCATGTTCCCCATCAGTCAAATTGTTCTGTGCTTAAACATTAGCGTTGCTTCTTGATTTTTTTTTCCTAAGCTCAATGTCTCACCGTCTGTCATTGCCCTTCTTTTACAGCTTGTCAGCCAGTTTAAAATCCATGGACAACACTCATTTCTAACCCAACTGAGTACGATTTCTGAGGTATTGCATCTGCTGTCTACTGATACTGGATATAAGACCCAAAATTGCTCAGGGTTACAAATTTGTGACCCCCCACTGTAGTCAGCCTGTGCTCCAACATGTATGTCTGGGATCATAATTCCACTCATTGCCATTTATTGCTCATGTTTCTGCTGTCAGCTGCTTACTTCTCTTTAAAAAAACCCCCAAAACCTCACTTCTGTTATTTTCCTAGGGAATGTAATGTGATACCAGATGATAATTTCCACGATTACTCTTTATTCATCTTCTAAAGTTCAGTGCCACCCAGCCATCTGGTGTTTCATTAGCTCTGCAAAAGCCCTAACCTACAAAGAAAAAAAAAACTCACATGGCTAATTTTAAGTATGTGAATCCTAATGATGCAAAGAAGACTGCTCATATTTTTTTGAGAGAGGCATACAGATAACTCTTGCAGAACCAGGCCATAAAATACTCTCAAAAGATTTCTGTGGTTAATCATATAAAGTAATTAGCATGAATGCTGCAACGTACTTCACAAAGAAGTGCTAATAGGCCTGTATTAAGGTTTTCCATGCAATTCTTTACTAGCTCTTTATCAATCACCTGGGCATCAGATTTGTGACAACATGAAAAGAAGTGTAAGTATTCACCTGAAACACGTTGATGTATGTATGCTTGCAAGACATTTGGAATCAGACACAAAGCGTTTATCATTTCTTAATTAGTCATTTTGCTTTCTCTCTTCCTTATTGCTGCTAGACATCCACATATGAGTACATTCAGTTTAGAATCAGCATGATCTTTTTTTGGTCTTTTTCCTTAAACAGCATATTTTCTCTCTTAAACTACATGTCCTCACTAATATATGTGTAAAACCCCATCTTATTTGGTTTTTATTCTGCAATGAGAATTCTTTTTTTTCTGTCTAGAGAGATGTTGCTGCAAAGGAGCAGCTTTTTTCATATTCTCTTTTCTGACTGTATCTGAGAAACACCTTTCAGTTTGTTAATGCATTGCTTAGTTAAAAAACATCTGCCCTGTACCAATTTTTAGAGTGCCATTATTTAGGTGTGAACCATTTTGTGAAAGGCAGCTTGTTACTGCTTTATATCATAAATATCCTTTAAACACCTACTCTTTGAACTTCTGATTCATCACTCTGGCATCTGAAATTCCCGTCTGTTAATTACAAAATACTGATCTTGCTCATTACCACCATAACAATAACACCTAGTTAGGCATAGAATGCTGCTTCTCCTGGCAAACTGCAATGTCTCATGTTTCAGTGCTTTCCACCACTTAGCTTATTAAATCAGTTTGCACATAGCCAGCTTTCCACATGCCTCTGCAAAATCCTGAATGTTCTTTTGTAGGCTTCTGAATTCAGACCGGGTGATGTGGAATACGCAGGATGAACGTCTCCTGTTACCGTTAACTTACAGAGCTTACCACAGCCCAAAAACGCATTGTTGTGCATTTTGCTGAGCAACAGAGGAGATTATGTATTCTATCTTTTTGAGTGTGGATCAGTAAAACAAGGAGAAATCAAGTATGTTTTCCCGGGACCTGTAGTAACTCTGCAATTGAATTTCCTGAGAGCCAGTAAATGGCTTAACTGTGACGTTGCTCCTTCTGAAAAGGTAAGGCCTCCAAGCCAGCCATTAACTGCTAGAAAATATTAATCAGATAAGGTAAAGACAAATTCACCTGCCTACCTCTAACTGATTTGAGACAGCAGGGACTATTTAGGGTTACATTATCTGCTTTTATCTCATTTATTTGTTATGTGCATTTTCATACAAGAAGAGTTTTCATCAGCCTGGCAGAAAGGAACATCCTGAAGATAACTTGACTGGGAGAAACAGATAGACTGGCCAAACTCTGGAGTTGGACAGTGCACAGATATAAATAATCAACAAATACCTCTTCCCCTAAAACAAATCCACAAAATATCCCCAGTAGGTTCTTTCAGATTAAAGATTCAAATTCCCACTATATTCTTATGTAATCACAGTCCAGATGAGAAATTATTAATGATAACGATAAGCAAGGGTTTGGTTGACGTACCAGTATTACACTCTCACCTGGAAAGCGACATAGGTAATAAGTTTGAAATAATACTACAATGTGTTTCGTGACCTTCACAGGTCAGGAAAAAAATGTATATGTAAACATCTTGATACAGAAGAAAACTACTTTCTGAAAGCCTTTAGATTAAAAGCATTGTGAATTCATTTCAGGCTTAGCATAACAGTCCTGATGGACCAGGATGTTCTCTGGGATAAGCAAACATGGCATCTCCAGAAAGAAGAAACTTCAGCAGAGCCGAGTCAGTTCAGGATCATTTAATGCAAAACCTCCATGCAATTTCCTTTTATTTAAACCATTATTAAGAAATATCCTTCAGCTTATCACATGTGAAGCATAAGCTTCCTTTGGTATTAACTTTGACACTTGGGGGATTATATTAATATAGGTGATAGTACCTGTTAGTGAGCATTTGATTGCCCTCAATGCAGAAGGATTTACTCTTGTTATTGATTTGTTGGCTAATATATTGGTTGGAAATCCCCTGGTATTGCTGGTAGCTGTGTATTCTAAATTTTATTGGATTTGTGGGCAATTTTCCTCTGTCTTTAAACTTATGATCACTTTATAAAAAGAAGAGCCCAAGAGTAAGCTGAAAAACAATCCATGTTTTTATTTTGCTGAAAAGGAAAGCTGTCTTGTTTTGCTTTGTTCCTGGCTGTTGATTGTCTTTGTCTGGCTTTTGTCATGGTTACTCTTGGGACAGGCAACAAACAGAGAATACATTGCTAGAGGAGCCAGCAAGAGAGGAGCCATTATCTCTAATGGGCAAAGGGTCACCTGGGCAAATTTTATTTCATGCAGAGGATAGAAATCAAACCCACATACCCTTCAGTTGCCACGAGTGTATGGGCTCTTGTGACTTCTTTTATAGCACTATTTTCCCTCCTAATCATTTCCCTCTGTCCTTTAGGCAGGAGTTGATGGAAGCCAAGGATTAGCCAGCCTGACCCCTGAGGGCAGTGTCGTGGGCATGCAGGCAGCCCCTGCCCACTGACACAGCCCACGGCTGGCAGGCCACGGGACCCAGGGATGTGCATCCCAGGGCTGTGCAGGGCTCTGTGCCCTGCCCTGCAGGCAGGACAGAGCCAGGGAGCAGCTCCTGCATCCCAGCGCTGTGCAGGGCTCTATCCCTGCCCTGCAGGCGGGACACAGCCAGGGAGCAGCTCCTGCATCCCAAGGCTGTGCAGGGCTCTATCCCTGCCCTGCAGGCAGGACAGAGCCAGGGAGCAGCTCCTGCATCCCAGGGCTGTGCAGGGCTCTGTGCCCTGCCCTGCAGGCGGGACACAGCCAGGGAGCAGCTCCTGCATCCCAGCGCTGTGCAGGGCTCTGTGCCCTGCCCTGCAGGCGGGACACAGCCAGGGAGCAGCTCCTGCATCCCAAGGCTCTGTGCCCTCCCCTGCAGGCGAGACACAGCCAGGGAGCAGCTCCTGCATCCTGGGAGCATGTGACGGTGACCGCAGTGCCTGGCTTCCCCATTCCCGTGCTCAGCCTTGCTCTGTGCTCCAGTAATCAATATATTCTTAGTCTTTGTTATTTGGTCCCCAGGAGAGGTAAATTGATTTATCTTTATCTGGTTTTTTTTGCCTAGGCGTAATTCCTCTGTCCTTACACTCTAAAATTTCTGGTAGGATACCATAGAAGTATCACAAATAATAAATGCAGAATTGGGCCTCTAGGACACAAAATGTCTCCTCTTTAGTTTTCTTTAAGACTGATTCATAAAACTTGATCAGAATTAACAACAACAACGAAAAAGGGAGTTTAATTAAACCCATATTGGGAAATGTCTAAAGAAATAAAGTGTTTCATTATGTTCTCTTAATATATCCTACAATATTCATCCAATTAAGGTTGGCACTCAAGTTATTTTTAAGACGTGGCATGAATAAGATAACCTAAGATATCATATGATTGCTCCAGCTGAGACATAATAGTGGAAAGTCATTTTTTCCAATAAAAATAACAGCGAACAGTGCTATTAATTCATTGTAATGATGCTACTGGGAGAAGTGTATGACTTCCACTGCTGAATAATCAACAAAAGTAAATTAGCTTTAAGCAACAAAATGAGTGTGTATGTGTATGTCTGTGCGTATAAATGACCTTGAGAATGAAGAATTGAGAAAAGAAAGTTAAATACAGTTTTAAGCCTCATAAGAATTTTTTTAATTATGCATTTTGAAATATAGCCCATGTAAATTCAATACTCTGCAAGGCAAAATTCATTGTCAGTCTCTTCTTACATATTATAACTAAAATTCACAGATGTGTACTTTTACCTAAAACTTTTCCAGATTTCAGCTTTATCCTGTGAAGAAGTATGGTCCCTGATTCATTTCATTTTTGTTTCTAATCAAGAAATTCAGGAGTGAAAACATTAAATTTAATAAATCTGCAGTTTCTTACCATTTGGCTCTCAGTCCTCACTGTCTCTTTCAAGTGGGCTGTATTTAAAGAGAAAGCATTTCTCCATTGTGGATATTTTTGATCAGCCTTTTCAAGATGGTTTAAAACATTCAACTCCTTAACGTAAGAAATTCTTTTTTAGCTGTATTTATGTATTTATCTATTAATTTGAGTTCTTTCTTTGTTTCTTCCTTTCTTCCTTTCTTCTTTCCTTTCTTTCTTTCTTTTGAAGACTACGTGTTTTTCAGTTTAAAGTGCTTCATAGCTGGAAAATTAGAAATACTGGATTGAGTGTTGATTATTTAATTTAATAATATCCCCAATGGCTCTTTCTTATTTGTTTAAGATGGTTGTTTTCCTATGAAAATGTAGATAGAGATATATAAAGCAGAGTCAAACACTTAATGAAATATTGATTTTTATCTTGTCTTGAAAGGAACCAGTACTTCCACAATGACTCTGCTGCAAATGTTCTGTGCAAGAATATATATAAACAGAGCACTTTTGAACATAACCTCAGAGTGACTGTTGCAAAATTATTATATTGGTTTGGTGTACAACTGTTACCAACAGGTTTTTTTCAAGCAGAATTTAGTATAGCTTTTTAGCAGAAATATGCACATCAAGGGACATGTGAATTCCATAGCATTTCTACAGCCTAAAAGTGCACCTTGAATGATGATAAATGTATGAGACATAATTAGAAGCAAATTAGAGATGGATTAGTATGGTCATTCTAACCACGATTGATTTCAAGATACTGAAATCTTACAGTACTAATGTACTTCAGCCCATCAAAATTTCAGGCAAATATTCACATGCCCTTGTGTGGCTTTAGAGTCAAGAATCAACTCTCAATAATCAGTTATAAGATTCAAACTTCTTTTGATGATAAATCATCTGAAATAAATATTATGACATTCATGTGTATCTGTTATATGGTATTATTGACTAAAATATGTCAATGATTTTTAATAAGTATGATACATGTGGTGGATATATTTGTGACTGTGCTGAATGACAACGGCTAAGTAGACAAATTATGCCTTTCATTGATTAGAATGTATGCCTTAGATTTTTGCTGTTTGGAATTATCTAAAACTACAAAACTGCAGTGAAGCCTGTTCCAGTGCCTGACCAACCGCTCAGGAAAGAAATGCTTCCTGGAGTCCAGACTAAACTTTGCTAGATCCACATCTAATTCACAGGCTTAGTCGGTGTCTCAAGACCTTTTCATTGGACCTGTTAAGACTCTGGTGAGAGGGAATGTTCCCCCCACCCTGCACGTTGTAGCTGTTGGTGTGCACAACTCCCTTTGCTAGGCAGAAAGACGAATTCTGGCTTCTATGGCCGTGAGAGGCAGGAAAGACAATGATTACTCAGTGTGGCCAGTGTCTCCCAGAGCCTCTTGCTTCATGCAGTGTGTGTGTGCCTGTGTGCACAGAGGGACTGCTGGGGCTTTCCCATCTTTATGTGCTAGTGATGTTTTTATTCAGATATTTGAAGTCTAATCACTGTTTGGATTTTTTTTGACAGATTCACTGTCAATCTGGGAGGAAGTGGTAATGCACTTGGGCTATGTTGTTGCTCTGCTTTGCTTTTTATGGCACCTTGTGAAATAAAATGCTTGATTAAATTTTATAAAGGTTAAAAATCTGAGGCTCTAAAGTTCCTGAAAAGTTGGCTGAAAAAAATCCTTTATGAGATTTTCTCCAAAGTCTACTGGTGTTGGCAGTTGCATAGTAACAATGAGGACTTGCAGTGTGTTTTGGCTCTGTCCCAGGAAGACCTCTGGCTGAAACAGTAACTCAGAGACTTTCCATGGACTACTGGTGTGATGGAAATATGTGTTAAAGTCACACATCAGAGCCCTAAAGACCTACACAGCTGAAAATAAAATATTATTGTTCCTAAATTCAAGCCACCATGAGCTTTTAACAATGGTTTGCAACTTGCTCGATAAATCTAGATATAAAAACCCAGATTTGGAGGATCACTTTTGGCACCCAAACTGATATCCTAGGTTTGCCTGAATCCATAGGAACTAAGATGCAAGAACAATTCTAAATGGGAAAGCAAAAGCTTGCTTTTCAAATTGCCCTTTTAACCTGTGAAATAGCACATAGAGTAAAACACTCATTCACAAAAGTTTGGGGGTTTTTTCAGTAAAAAGCTGCAGAATCTTTAAAACAAGTGACCCTTCCATCCTTGTCTAATGTGGGGGGTTTAATATAAACTGACTTTAGTGATTTGCACTTTGGCCTTGTCTATTAAAATAAAAGTATCCTAAAGAAGAAACTAGAAGAAACAGTTATAAATAATGGATAATTTCATTATTATAATGTACTTTCAGTTGCATTTTTGTCAGGAAAGTCCTTATAGGGGAATGAAAGGACATTTATGCAGATATGCAACATAATTTGCTTCGCCTGCTCATTTTGAGTTCTAACAGAAAGTTTTGAGGACCTGAGCAGAGAAAGTCTTCCTAAGCAAATAAAACTATAATAGTGATCTAACATATGCCTTCAACCATCTGTGCTTTGCTGGCTTATAAAATTTCTATGAGAGCTTGTTTTGATGATGCAAGCAGCATTTTCTTGTGCTTTCTATGCATGAGAAAACAAACAAATGCAGGGATATTGCACTGCCATTCCATAAATGAAATATTGTCAGTACCCAGTTTTCTGTAGGAAGCAGTGCTATAATGGCACTCCATATCCTCTCCACTTATAAAACAATAGGCCCAAGCTTTACAGAAAAAAAAAATTAAAAATAACCTTCTCTATAATCCTATAGATTGCCTTTTTCCACACATGTTTTCTGTTAAACAAATACTATTAATGAACATTTTCTAAGGCTGATGTTCATCTAGCAAAAGCTAGAAAAAATTCAGAGAGCTCGTCTCTCATAGGACAGGAAGAAATCAGTACTGTGATTAACGTGAATTTCTAGAATTAAAACTTTCTCCTGGAAGGAGACAGCCTGTTTTTTTTAAAGAAAAGTAAGAGGACTCTAAAATTAAGTCTTTTTGATGCTTTAAACATGCTAAGTCTATTTAAAGCTATTTGTCTTAGGTTAGATAGAAGTGATGAAATTTTAGTTCTGTTAAACTGAGTAGTAAAATCATCATAGCAGATTCCTCTAGTTCCATAAAGTTTCCAGCTAAATCACTGAGATCGAGCTTAAAAGTGTCCATGCTCCTGAGTACCTTTCTGCTAAACGGAAGCTTCCGTTCTTCTGATTTAGAAATTCAGCTGAATACTTACAAACACGAAAGTAGCCCCCGGAGAGCTCTGTCTGAATTGTTCTCTGGACTATGCACTTTGAAAACGTGCATTAAACTTTTGAAGTTGGCATTTTTTTTAGGGCTGTTCAGTATAAGCACTGGGTGTTCAAAGAACTGGGAAATCTGTTCACTTACTCATCTGGCTTTTACTCTTCTGGTCAGTATTTCAGTAACATGTTGAGAAGCTAAATCTACAATGCTGTATTTGCTTCTAGAAAATTCAAATTTCCTTACTGGATCACTTTTCATGCAAAAATGTTGAAAATATCATAGAACTGTCTTTGGGCTTTTTAATAGATATGACAGAAATATAATAATTTTTGGCATCATCAAGTGTGCTGATGTTAAAATTTCAGCTGAACCCCTGTTTTACTATTTTTAAGTATCTGTGGGTTTTGAAAATTCATCTCTCCTGTTGCTGGTTTCTTAGCTTTGTGTGCTATCCAGAGTTCAGTGAAAAATTTATCACATCTTCCTGCTCATTATCAATCACTCTTCGTCTTTCTAGCAGTTCTATATTAGTCTGATTCTGTGGGGGGAAAAACCCAAAACACTACTGATACAAGTTTTTAAATACTCTGGAGTAGAAGGAAATAAGCTGGGGAGATATTCCAAATATTTCAATGACAACAAATTTAAACCAAGAATAATTTTAACAGGACATTGGAAGGAGACTGTTGGATTTGGAGCAGAATGGTGACTCCATGCTCAGGTTGAATGCAGCCAGAAAAGTACATTTGACTTGTACACAGTGTTGTCTTTTATTTTACTAGGAAAACTTTAAAAAATTCAGTCACCTTTGAAAAGCAAAAAATAGATTCAGCTACCAGGGGAAAGAATATAAAGCCTTGCAGAGCTTTTGCAGTCTCATAGAAAAGATGTACAAAGCATGTACAAAAAGATCGAGAGATGTAGATGAGATTCAGCCAGCTTTTGCTAAAATGACTGGGGTAAACAAGACCACAGAAACATGTCCAGAAGCCATCTTTTAGCAGACAATATTTCACTGTACACCACTCACTGTGAGCAGCTGATGGTTGTCTCCACAAACTTTCAGTGTCATAACAGTGTTGGTTTTCACCTGTTAGAGCTGCTCTACATAGGAAGTTACTGCAAGGTAAACAGAAAGATATGATGGTACAGGGGACTTTCCTCTATGAATTTGCTTCACACCATACCTGCAGACAAAACACACAAGGTAACCAATCCCACTTCCAGTGGCAGCCCACGAGGAGCAGCTGCTGCTTGCTGAATGCCCTATTCCATACCCTAATCTGTGTCACCTTCTGTAACTTTAGATCTGTCCTGTGGCCATAGCATTATTCTAATGTCCTGTCGGTGTCTTCTGTTGGCAAGTGCCTTCTGCCACCTCTCAAACACAAAAATAAAACTTCTGCTCCTTGCCTCTGTGGCAGCATTATTGCTCTTTAATAGCAAATAAAAATGGTAACAAAATGTTTGTTGCTGTAGAAAGGATTCTTTAACCTAAAAACATTGTGAAGGAATGGTCTGGTTATATTTAAGGTAGAATAAAGAAATGTAAAGCCTAGAAAGCTTGGTGCTTTGTGCTGTATTTTATTTAACTGAGCAGTTCCTCACATCTAAAGAAGCTATCCCATAATATTCCCTTACATCCTCTTCTGGCACTTTCTATAGAAGCTGGTCATTTTCAAGGACAGAATACTGGACAGGATATGTGGGGCTTGTGCTCTGGCACAGCAGATGCAACGCTCAAATTCAAGGTGACTTATGGCACAGCTGCTGTCCTTTGTCCTGGAGCCTGTTCCCTGTGTCATCCTCTGACAAGGTGTGGCAAAGTGACAAGTTACCTAGATGTATTTAATGCGAAATGAAATATGTTGCCTTTTTTTGCTTCTGTTTATTAATTTTTTATTTTAATGGCATGTCATCTTAAAATATATACTTGAAAATACTTCTGAACTAGGGAATGTATTAGTCTACAGGTCACTTTATTATTTATTCATGCTTCCTCCCAGACTGTCATGCTACCAAAAATGCAGCAAAGAGATTCTGAGTTTTAGGAGAGCTTGGTAACATCACAGTGCAGAGTGAATAAGATAATCAACAATATAAATTATGATTACTTTTTTGTGTGTGTCTCATGCTGCTTTTGAAGATACACACACACACACACACGCACACATATATATATATATATGCACAGTCTGGCCCACAACGTGTTTCCATGTTTGCACAGGAAAATACTAAAAGTTCTGCTAAATCCTTTCCTGTTCTGACCTTCCAGATCCCCACTGCTCAGTGGACCCTTTTGCATCCTGACCTGTAGCAGGTTTGGCTTGGTATGATAAATCATGGAAGGTTGTTTTTAAGGACCAGCATCCCATACACTTGACACTAAAAGCTGTATGTTCTCAGCCTGCTGCACACATATCCTTCACCCCTATTTCACTCCATACAAGTTGAGAATTTGAGTTGGAAGGTAGCTGAGAGAGCTCTCTGCCTAACCACCTGTAAAGGCAGAGCCCTCCCACGGGACACTCAAATGCTGGTGGTATAGGAGAAAATTCAATTTCTAATACATATGTGGAGAACAGTTACTTTTTCTCAGAAAAACTTGAATTATGACAGAGAAGTTCCACTGAGATCAATGTGAAGTTTTTGCTTCCATAAAGAGCAGATATTAATGGCTACTGATGATAATTATGCAACAAAATCTAAGTTGAAAATCATGCCTGAGTTGGATGTCCACAATGCCTGGATGTCCAGGCAAGCAATGAGTGGAAAATGTGTGTTCATCTGGCACTTGATATTATCTCCTTGAAAAGAATTCTATCTGCAAGAGAGAGACTATGCAATTCAAGATATGAGACAGGTAAGACCTACAGAATAAAGTACAGTGAGATACTTGCTGTTGCTTATTTTGAAATTAGTTGTGTGCAATGCAATAAGCATCTCATTGTCTAATAAAGTTTTGGTTCTAGTAGTTTGGTTTAAAACATATTCTTAAGAGTTGCTATTTTCTGGAAATTCTGTAAAACCTTTCCCCGAGAATTGAGCTCAGTTCCATTTCCAATAGAAAGGGGCATACTTAGGGCTAAGAACTGCACTCTTAAATGAATGTCAATAGCAGCTGTGCGTGAGCATCCAAGGACAGACTTTTTTCTCAGGGTATGTTCTACTTTGATGTTCTGAGAGTCTATAACCTTTTAAAGTTAATGGGAGTTACATGCTACAGTATACATCAAGGAAAAAAGATACACCCTGCAGTTAAACATAATAACATTCCTCTTCATAGCCCACTACTGGGCACTGTGTTCACATTGCTGAAAAACATGCCTTGAATGAGGCTCTGTACTGGTGACTTATGTAGTTATTTGCATCTGCCACTGCAAACAGAAATAGATATGTTGGCCTGTCATGGCAATGGGCTAAGACTAACAAGTTCTTACTACACCATGACAAATCTTTAGTGTGGCAAATCAGCAGCTCTGCGGCTGCATCTGCGGGCTCCCAGCAGTGCTGCCTGGCACAGGGACTAAAGCAGCAAGGGCTGACCTGCTGTGAGTGATTTCCCTCATGATTCTGGAGCCATGCATGTGTCTAGGACTCCTCTGGCCACTAGTGGAGAGACAAGACTGGATTTTTTGGGTTTATATCATGTATGTTCCTGGAATAGAATTTCTTTATAGTTCTCTATCATTGCTTTCAGCCCTGTAAAAGCTTGCATGTGTGTGTTTGTGCCCATGAATTCCTCTGCCTCTGAGGAACCCTTTTGCCTGGCTGTGACACCGCCCAGTTCTCGCTCCCATGTTGGAAGTTCCCCACCTTTCTTCGAGCTGCTGCCGCAGAAACACCATGCTGTGATTGTTTTAAGAGACAACAGCAATAACTATTTAATAACATAACCAGGCAGTGCCTCAGAAAAGGGAATATGATGTTTGCCCTTGAATATACAGTACTATTTTATCTGCTTGCTCTGAATGACACCTTTTGCATGCAGCATTTTTTATATTGATGAAGCAATGCCACGGTAGCTTCCTGCACCTGCTCGCACTGCTGCCTGAAAGTGGCTGTAATTATTAATGTGATAGCTAATCAACAAGAATAGCTGCCAGACACTATTTAATGGCCTCCAATTTCTCTTCTCCAGAAACTGAGGACATGAAAGAAAAAATGAGTTTGCAATATATTCATTGATTGCAATATGTTCATTCTGATCGCTGCACGTTTTGTGTTGAAATCAAGTAACATTGTTCTACTGGAGTCTGAGCCACAATATGGAAAAAGAACTTGTTCTACAGTACTTCTTAAAAGTAAAATTAAAACAAACCCTCACTAACTTGTGATTACCTTCCTTGAAAATATCCATCTGACACTGTAGTTGTAAACAAGTGGTGTGTGTACTGTGTGCTATGGATGCTCATAACACTGTTGTTTCAGTTGAGTAAGCTTGATATTTTAAACAGTATTGCCATCTTGTGGTATGACAAGTTTTATAATTTTGTTTCTTTTTGCAACTTTTTGACCTTAATTTATCAGCAAGAATTCCTGAAATGCTGTAGCACATGCAACAGAATAAGCATTGCCCTAGTTATAAAACATTCACAGAAAGAAAAAAAGCCTAAATCTGAATGTCATAATATACCTGAACGCTCATCAGTCCTTTAACAATGTAATTTTATCTTCTTCCACTGAAAGGAAGGGAGTTGGGTCATTGTGAGACACCTGATTGTACAGGCTGCCTTATTAATTATTGCCCGCTTTTGAAATTACTTGGTTCCAGACACATATCCTTCAGCAAGTGTCTGGACTCCTCACGTGTGCTGAGTAACACCTGGTGTGACATGGTCCCACTGAAAGAAAGAGGCTAGGACTTCTGCAGATGAGGAGACAGGCAAGACTTTTTCTCTCTTTTCTAAGAAAAATGTCAAGCTACTTATTTTCTGCTCAAGTTGCAAGTCTCATATCAGAACTTCTTATATTCTTAGTATCAGTCTTCTGGTGACCCCAAGAGAGTATTACCTGACACACACCCAGAGCCAGGGCTTTCCATACCTGAAGTAAGGCCCTGTAAGCAAGCAATGGTTTTCCTGGATCTTTGTTCTTTCACACTCATCTTGGAATTGTTCTACCTGCTAGAAAATCAGTAGTTTTCAATATTATGGATTTGAGGTCCAGTAGAAAATCTCACCTGTGTGAAACATGGTATAATGTACCTGAACTCGTAAACTAGACCTTTTTTTTTTCAGGACACTGAGGCTGAGCCTATGAAGAAGAATTTCCTGGTTTGGAGGTAAAGTCCAGGGACAGCACATTGTTAGGGAGGGAATTTTACTGGCAAATAACTTTTCTTGATAAACCAAGGATTCCTGACAAACTTTCTGCATATTAGAGCTTTTCAAAGCTGTTCATGTGGGTGAAGTACTCTGTTTTAACTTTCCTGACCACTAATTGAAAAAATTGAGTTTGTGAAAGTACTGTCTTCAGCCTGGAAAGTCCCCAAGTGAGTAGCCTTCTAAGGGAAAT
This sequence comes from Lycocorax pyrrhopterus obiensis, assembly GCA_014706295.1. Classification (NCBI taxonomy): domain Eukaryota; kingdom Metazoa; phylum Chordata; class Aves; order Passeriformes; family Paradisaeidae; genus Lycocorax; species Lycocorax pyrrhopterus. Next base: position 20,247,844 of record JACSVZ010000013.1, on the reverse strand, counting down.
ATGCTAAACACAAAAAACAGGATCTGTATTTACATATCTACATACATAGTTTCAGGACTGAGTTATAATACTTACTGCCATCCATTTTTTTCCTTGAGCAGTGAGCACTGCTGGAAGATCTGTGCTACATTGTTGCTGTTTTTACTCCTAAGACAAATAGCCTATCCCAAAAATACCATTTTGACTGGTAAGAAACTTTCCCTCTATAAGAAACCAGAATGCAAACATATGAAAATAAATTAAGATTTTAACAATCTTTATGTCTTCTGATGGATAAAAGCAAAATATATCATTCTTTCACTGTAGTGAAACTAGAAAATGTAGTGTTGTGGTGGTTCAGGTTTCAGAACACACTACACGTGATGTACTGCACATCCTTTACACCTAGAACCTGACTGAGATGAAAGATGAGGATTAAATTTATTTATGCATGAATGTAGTGAACATCTGACAAAATATTTCTAGTTATTTTAATTCTCCCTTTCCACAAAGTTGACCATCTGCTCTGTCATCAGCAAAGATCTTGTTCTGAGAGCTAAATCAAAAGATCTCCTGTCTTGTGTGCCTTGTTCTCACTTAACAGAAACAACATTTTAATGGCATCCATCTGTAGGTGTGATGGTGACCTGCAGCAGGTACATACTCATGGAGTCAAAATTAGCAGCTGGAGCTGTAGAAAGCAGAATGACAGTTAAAATGTTTAGGCTCTATCAATGACTAAAAGGCATCAAATTAGGTGTACTGCTGAAAACAGTCATTCTGTGTAATTGTAATACAGAATTTTCAGACACCTATAAAAGCCAATGACACAGAAATTAAAATATACACACGTTTCTTGAGGTGATACTAAAGTCTACAATGAAACCATTGAACTTCTATCTTTATAGTTCTGTGTACACAATAATGCAGAAAGGTTCTATCACTGCATAAATATAAAATGTAATAACAATAATACACAAATTGACAACGTAGTGTTTAATATGAGAAACTGAGTTTTTTATGTTCGATTTTAACACAATTGCTCAAACTACAGAATTGTACATTCCATTTTATGAGGGGAAGTAAGAGGCAGATGTTAGAACCTTTGCACTACTTCAGTGCTCAATAACAGAAAAGTGTTAGAGAACAGGATATTATTAGATCATTTGACTTAATGGGCTTCTGTATTGCTTGCACAGCCATCACTGGCCTTGCAGAATTTTATTGCCTTAGTTTTAACAATAAGCATGTGGAAGCTTTGAGGATTGTAAAGACTTCAACGAAGTGTTAACTTTCCCAAGGAAGGAAATGTTCCAGGACCAGTGATGTTCAGGGCCTGGCTCCCCTGGCTCAGGCTGCCTGAGGAGAGCTGCTCCAGCAAGAAAGGCCATGTGTGTGTTCCTGCAGCCCCAGCCAGCTGACCTGGGCTTCCAAACCGCTGCCAACACTTACAGTGTTTTGCTACAGTTGCCAAAACTCGAAGTTTTCTCTAATTGATGCTTCTAGTAGCAGTATATTGTTGATGCTTAGCACTTAGCAAAAGGCACCATTTATGCTTTGTGCTTATTTGCAGTTTCGTCTAGCATTGGAGTGAACTTGTTTCTGTGTGCTGGGTATAGTACTGTCAGCAAAAATTACATGACTTCATCATTTCCTATCAATACCAATTAGTGGTTATTTTCCAGAACAGTCCAATTTAGATGAAGCTAAGCTATTAACATTATTAGTATTTACATTACCCTGATGATCATGATCCAGCTTCTTTAATTAGGGACATCAGTATGTCTGTGTAAGAGTGCACTTCTGTAGACAGTCTTTTTAATTTTTTTTTTTTTGTTAGAGACTCATTACTGACACAGCACTTTGTGTTCCCAGAAACATGCAGCAATTGGGCCTTATCTTTGAATTACACATGATCTTTTTGAAATACTTTTTAATTGAAAAATCATAGGATGGCATTCAAGGAGAAGAGATGATTTGAAATTTTAAAAAAAATCTAGTAATGCTTCCCTTCACTACACAGCTTCACAGCAGCTGGGACTTCCCAAGCTCAGCCTGTCCCCCTCAGCCTCCTGTCACTGCAGTTCAACTGCTGGGCTGGGCAAACTGGAGGAAAAGAGCTTCTGATATTTCATACAGATTTGATGCATTTTTTCCTCCATAGAGAGTGGCCTGTTTCAATATGTCAGATGTTCAAATAGATGACATTAGCATACTATCTCTGAACAAAGCACTTTGCACTAAAGTTGTCCAGGTAATGGTAAAAAGTAATTCTGAAGGTTGATATTAAATATAATTGAATGCATTCAGGGCACAACTGCAAATCTCTTGAAAATGTCATAAACTGTGCAAAGCTACTTCCTTGGTGACAGTTTGTTGAGCATAAAAATGGAATCTGAAGAGCCTAAGCTATTTATTTCAATTCAGTGAGGTACTCAGCAAAGCTTACAATTCTGCTACATTCCATAGAAATGCAGTGTCTCTTAAACACACAGATGATGGCATCTATATTACAAATATAGATCCAACACTGCCTTTTTGTGTATCTCTGTGTGTATATGCAACATAAACACACCAGTACCTAGAGTAAGAATATATTTACTTTGCACAATTTAAATGCTTTTAAAATTAGAGAGCAATTTTAGTTTTATACATTCTTTATCTTTGGCTTAGTGCATATTGTTTCTAAAGTAAATAGTAGCATAGTTTAAAATAGCAAAATTGTGTCCATGACTTCAGTGGCAGCATGGACAGTTTCTCTAGAATCTTTAGATATTTGTTTCACAAAATTTGTGCATTCACACATATTAACAGTTTGGAAAGTCCTCAGTTTTGCTGATATAAGCATTTGTGGAGTTGTGTAGTACGACTCCAAGCTAAAAAAAGGTAAAGGATGTCATGAATGCCAAGAATATCTTAAAAAGTATTACATATCTGTGAAGAAAATAATTTTCTAATGACATGACACAAGGAATTGTGTTTTCTTGATGGTTTGGTTTTTTGAGAGCAGAATACCTTTTGTTTTTCAAGAATGATAGAAAAATGCACAGAGCCATGGACTGAAGAGGTGTTGCCAAGGTGCTCTACAGCACTAGTTTCCTGAAAGTCCAAAGTAATTTTAATTAGTAGCAGCACAAATGTATTTTGAACAGCTGAGCAAGTAATTATTTCATTCTGTATGTGACTGCCTTGTAATGAGACACCAGACAGACCTGTCAACTCTCCTGCTTTCTTTATGAGACTCTTCCACATGAAAAGAGAGAAAAATCATCTGTTCTCTTTTCCTTCTTCCAAATCGGAAGTCACCACCCACCACAGTAAATATTTCAAGAGGCCACATAGAATGTATTCCTGAAAAATAGTGAAGGGAGAAGGACAGACATCAGGTTTACTTTAAAAAAAAAACCCATAAAGACAAGTTTGAAAAAGAACTGCCATTTCTGAGGAATAGAAGGAGTAGGAAGAGTTCAGACTGCAGATACTTTACTGTGTAAAGGGTGTGGGGATTCAGTAAAAAAGTTCTCCACTATTCCCTCATTTGTTAGGATAAGGGTGAATTAAAATTCCATCTTACTGCAAAATCATACAAGCATCTTTAAAGATGTTCTAATCTCAGTTAGAACTCAATAAAAAATAAGACTCAATATTTCAAACATTCTAAGGGAAATATGCATAAACAAAACAAGTTTACTGTATCTGATCAGTCTCAGTGCTAATTTTTTCCCACAGTGATTTCTACTTGATCTCAATGAAAATTCTGGGTGCACAAGAAATGTGAGATTGCACCACTGATTATTCCAGAAATAAAAACTTATTTGGTAATTCAGATTCCTAAAAAGTTATTTGCAGAAATTGAGCATAAAGTGATCCACAAATATTTCATTTAATTTCCAGCCAAGTGCCTAAGGCATATCCTGCAAGCACAACGAATGAAAAAAACCCAACACATAGATGTAGATGTGTGCATATGTGTGTGTATGGATATACACACATAATATGTATATATACACATAATTATATGCTACTGGATTTTACACTGGACCACTTGTTTCCTATTATTTTCAGAGCAGACAGATACGTTGAAACAAGGTTATTTATACCTGCAATTATTATGAGTTAACTAACACATTTTATAAGTGTGTAAGTATCAGATCATTTGAGGCCAAAATTCTACTGAAAAATCCTGTTACTAGATTTTTGTATCTACCTACATAAAAAACAAGAAGGGAAAAATGAAAGTGGGTTTCAGTTTGTGGCAGTTGATTTAATTTTTGTTAATCTACACTACACTGACATTCAGCACACAGTTTCTTGGCTGTTGATAGGAAATATTGTTGGGGAAAGAAAAGGTGTTTTTTAAGGTGACTAAAGAGTGATGAACTATAATATGAGAATGTAAATTTTATCTTACTCATAAAAAGAAATGTACCCGCAAAGTCCATTAGGCAGTAGAGTAGCACTTCAAAAGAAGTCACAGATGGATCAACAAAGTCACGTTCAAAGTAGACCAGATAAAACATTTAAGAGGTGTGTTGAGAGGCTCCTCTTGTAATTATAGTGCAACTGAAATGACCCCAACAGTCTTATCCAACCTTCTGATCTCTAAGTGTGGGATACACAGAACATGGCATTTGAGTGTGAAGATCAAATGAACAGAAAGCCACCTGTGTCTCTAGAAGATGAGTATTTTTTCCAAAGTTAGCAGACATGTAAAAGGGCAATTGTATTTCATCCATAACAAATAGGAAGGTAATGAATCAGGGCTGAATTATGGGATGCTTCCTTCTTTCAGAAAAAAACCTACAGCCCTCCACAGTGAAGTTACATCCTTTCTCTAGTTTTTCAGCTTTGTAAATATGCTGTAGACTTGTTAAGACAAACCTTGTCCAGTCTCATGTGACGTGAAAAAATAACTTGGCTGGTATTACAGTGAGGTTTTGATACCCACATGGTGCCACAAGGAATATCAGCAGAGATAATACGTGGCTTTCCTCCTGAAGAGTCATAGAAAGCATTTTCCCACAACGTAAAAAATCAGGAAAACAGGTTTTTATTGCAGCTATTTTGGCTTCTGTTTTGGCAGTTTTTACATGTGTAAGTGTTTTTTTTGCAGAACTGCCACATTCACTTTCCTTGGCAAGCAGTGTTTTTATTTATTTATGTAGAGACCACAACTTAATTTATGATATCAAGGCTGGCAATGAATGTGGTAGCGATTATATGTAAAAGATGGCTACCTTTAAACATCTGTAGGAGACATACGGAGACATACGGAAATGGATTCCAAAGAACAGTAAAAAACTAGATCCAAATCCATTGCTCAGATTTTTCTGACACATTTCCTTCTCTCTAGTATCATCTGAGCTCTCTTAAAAAGAGGTTTTAACATCCCATTCTTCTTATATAGCTTACAAGCCTGATACCAAAACATGGCAATCTATTCGTCAGCACAAGGTCTTTACTTTTATCATAAAGTAAATAGACAATTTGCTACAGGTTACAGCATCATAAAGTTCTATCATCCACAGCTGCTCTAAGATATAATTTCTTTTCCCAGTTAAAGCATGAATGTCCTGTCTACAAGACATAAACACAGTGCTTGTTGAACCACTAGTTTTAGTCCTGTTTTTGCTGTTTCACTCTGCAATTTCCACCCATGAATTTGGTCCTCTAGACAAGTTATCCAGGACTTCGCCTATTCTCTGTTAGTGTTCTATCTTGTTCTAGCTATCATTTGTGTTTGCCAATACTGGTATTCATTCTAGCTTGCCACCTATCTAATTGTTTTGCCCTGCTGTCTGTCCAACAGTGCTCTGACAGCTCTGTCCCCTCCCTGTCACCACTGCACACAGCAGCTGTCCTTTGCTAGCTGCACTGTCTAGAAAAAGGTAGATTCAAGGACTATTTGAACAAAGGCAGAAATGTGCACAGAACCCAGACTGAGAAACCTCATGTTATTAGCCTTTGTTGCACTAGTTACTGTTCTACTCCATCATCTGTCTCAACAAGGTTCAGAGGAACTTGTCTGAGATGCAATGATACCAGTTCATGGAAATCCACATTCACTCCATTCGCTCAGTTCAGACATCCCAGGGTCGATCTCAACAGGAAGATTCTGATATGTTGTTGATCCCAATATGATCTTGCTGCAGATTTAATGGTATATTGCCCTGCCATTTTCTACCAGACCATGAAAATTACATATGTTCAAATACAATCACAAGAGCGACTACAAATGCTGAAGAGAAGGAGTGTAAATGACAAGTGAAGAGAGATTTACATGTCTGTAGAGGTGTGGATATATGTTTGTGAAGCTACCCTCATCTCCAAGAAACTTCCATTTAGAGAAATGCTATTCTTGGAATCGTATTGCTTTGTGAGAAGCATTAGTAGGTGTGCAGACCAAGGCTGCTGCTGTTGCATCTATTGTGCTTTTAACAGTGGGATGCCACCCCGTGACTTCTTAACAAATGCTTGTTAACCTCAGTTTTCCTGCTAACCAAGGGTATAATACAGGCTTTTTCCATTCACTTCAGTTTTAGTACCAGAAAAGAAGACACAGGGAAAAACAAGAAAACACCCGGGGGAAAAAAATTACCCTTTTCACCCTGGTGGCAATCTGTCCAACTAAGTGTTCCTTTCCTCTTCTTTTTACTGTTGCTAAACATTACAACTGGTGAGATTCAACTTGATTGGTATCTAAATGACCAAAATTCAGTCCATAGCTATTCTGTAAGTGAATTTTTTTATTCTGTGAGCTCAGGCAGGAATTATTTGAGCTTAGTCTTGACAATTTCCAAGGCACAAATATGCTTACCAAACCATAAGGACAGAAGAGTTTGAAAAATAATGGCATAACAAATGGCACATTTCAAATGCAGACCAATTCCAATACTTGAAATCTACTATGAGGTCCTGTGAGATAATGAATCAACATTTTAGTTACTACTTTCCACACACATGGTGAGGGAACAGCTCAGGAATAATACTAATGTAAATTAGGCCAAAATTTGAATGTTAATTATTATAAACATAATGAGTCCCATGTAGTCACCTTGCCCAAATCCTAAAGGTTAACTTTCTTCAAGGGTCTCCTGACCATGTTCATGCTCGGAAGTTTGCAGAAATTAGCATCCACAATTATTATCATTTGTCATGTACAAACACACAGAAAGTGCTCAGCTTCCAAAGGCTTTCTTCCCAACTGAAATGAAAAGTAAAATATGATGGCATATTTACCGTGACATCACACTTTTTTTTGTGGGGAAAAAAAAAACAAACATAAAAACCACCCCAGTCACATAAATCTTGGAATAATAGGAAAGCATAATGCAGTTAATTAAGCCGGCTACTTCTCAGTCTTGTTGTCTGGATAATGCAATCTAATTATTAGTTTAGGACCAAGGAAGACAATGGAATTTCATTCTCTGACAAATGTTTGGTATTTCCATTTTCAACTCAGAAGTGTCACAGCACAGCTCACATTTACTGCTCTCCTACATGGAGTAAGTCAATTTCTTAATCCTACACTAAATGCTTTGGCTATTTATCCCCACCCTAAGTTCTTTAGTGTGCCAGCTGGGTGACAATCTAAGCACTCACTCTCACTTTGACTCTAGTGACTGGAGATAATTCACCACTATCATCTCAGACAGTGTCACCAGCATTCATTCTTACAACCATGCCGATTTAACATTAAGGCAAAATTAAAATTGCCACAGCATGAAAACACTTGCAAAGGAAACAGCTGTATATTGTTCAGAATACATTGTGTAATGAGACTAATACACTAAGACTTTAAAAACACAGATTGCAGATAAGCACATGATCAGCAATTTAAAAGTTAGTGTCGTGGGTAGAGTTTTTCATTTGTTTCCCTTTAAAAGAAAATAACTTGAATAAAAATTTTACAGTCTCTATAAAATAGACAATAGACAGTTAGTTTCCCTTTACAGCACTCCTTCTCTTAGAAAAGTAACAGTGATTCAGGGAAATAATAAGCTGACACAAAGGCATGCAGAGCTGAACAAAAGTTTCCATATTTGCTGTTGCACTGAGCTGAGAAAATAAATTGCCATGAATAATTCAGTAAACGACTTTCTGGTCCACTCATACACAGTACACTAGGAGTTCATGGTTTTTCTAATCTCACTGTTTATTTCCCCTTATCTGACAAATATAAAATTTTAACTCTGTGGATTAAACCCACTAGAAGGATAAATCATCAAGCTGAGAGTTTCTTTTTTCTGATTGGACAAATGTGAAAGTGTTTACTGCCTGAATGTGTCTATATACATAAACTTAAATATGAGCAGCTATTCACTTTGCTTTATTGTGCATCATTTCCATTATATTCTGATCACTATTATGCTGAAAGTTCCATTTGGAGACAGAACTATGACCAAAAAAAAAAAAGGAAAAAGAAAAGAGAAAAAGAAAAATAAATAGAAAAGCAAAACAAGAAAAAAAGGAAAAAAAATTAAAAATTTGTAAGTTTATAATTCATTTATAGAATCAGAGGTTAGTTACACAGCTAAGCTCACCGTTTGGCCAATGAAAGTGAGCACTACTTGTAACAGAAAATGAAAAATGTAGCATTGTGCCACAAAATTCTAAAATTTTACACTTCAGCAGATCTGTCGTGCCATCCTGTTGTGCCCCAGCAAATATCTTACTCTAAAGGCCTTAGTGTCATCACTTTACACATAAAAGAGTAGCAATGGAAATTATAAAAATAAAGATAAACATTTCCTAGTACTAACATTTTTTTGAAAACTTAGAGATCAGCAGTAATGTTGACTGTAACTCTGGGTTTAGTGAGTTATCTGAAAGACCTGGTGTTGCTCTGGATGACACTGTTGCTTTCTTCATCGTCTTTGTGCTCAAATTATAAGGCAATGTGCCAAAATCCTGAAGTAAAAGCAATAAAAAGCAAGGTCTGAATCCATGTTAGGTCCTTTCAAAGCAGTGAACATTTGGCCCACAGAATTTTACTTACACCTAAAGCAAGTGTTTCATGATTTCTTTTTCTCCATGTTCTATTTAATGCCACTGTGAAATGCAGAGCTATGTGAATCTACATTAACCAAAGCACTCATTGCACTCCAACATCCTTGGAAAATGGATCCACACATGTTCACAGGCACAGACAATCTTCTCCATATTCAGCACCGCCTGTTGATTTATGGACACCTCAGATGAGTGTGTTTTATTTCAATCATTTGCTACAAAAGCTGTGGGGCCTGGGGGTGGATTTGCAATCTGAAGTGTGAACTGATTATTCTACTTGGGATTGGGCAATGTCTGAATAATAGCTAGTATGGAATCCCAGTTTCTGAGGGTTAGAGCTGAATTCAGGGCTTAAGACAGTGCCTATGAACTTCAGAGGGGCCTGAGGACTCCCTGACCTGCCCCTGTAGGCAAATAACAGGTTAGCAAAGGCTATGAACGCCCTGCTTCATGACTCTCCAGGGCACCTCTCCACTGAGTGGATCCAGAGGCTGCGTGGATGGATCCAGGAGGTGCTGGCCACAGCCAGCGAGGGAGGCAGATGGGAGGTCCAGTGCTGGGCCAGGGAGACTCTTCCCACACCATGACTGCCCTGACAGACACTCAGAGCCCTTGGGCACACTGAGAGCCAATATCTGCCCCCAACACCACAAAAGGGAAACAGCCCTTAAAAGTACACCTTGACCTCAAATCGGAGCAACTTTCTTTCACTTTTCCCTCCAGACCAGGATGCAGTCAGCACTTTTGGCCTAACAGAGACTCTGACTTAAAGCAAGGCCCACACAATCGCTTTTACCTCAGCATTTTCTCACAGCTGACAAGAGATTTGGGAAAGCTGCCAAACTTGTGCTCTGTTTGCATAATTCTTTGAGATATCACAGAATAAGGGAGCCTAACACAGCAGGGGCAGGAATCTGCCATGCCTCAGCCAGTGGCACAAGGTGTAAGCAATGCCTGGATACACAGTGTGTTCTCAGGCACCTTCAGCACCCGCACGGGGAGCGTTCGCTTGCCTCAAACCACCAGGGCAAGCAACGCAAGAGATGCAGTTTTGGTTTGCCCAAGCACAAGCTGACTGTGAACCAGGTAGCCTGCTGGTTGCACTGATGCTACAGGCTGGAATAACTGATTGGCACAGCCCAGCTTCCTTCAGTGACCCAGACCCCAGGCTTGGTTTGCCATAAGAAAGGGATAAACTCTGTATGTAGGCACTGCTCGTAGCTGACAGCCCACAAGGTGGCTGCTCTGGGATACAAGTGTGTGTGCATGGATCAGCCCTGGAAATACTGTATTTTAGCTTAGCCAGGTGCTGGCTTGGACTCTTCTTTTTTTATTTTCTCCAGTGTTTTTGTTACGTGGGAACTGGAGTGCCGCATTGTCTTAAAACCTACCAATGCATTGCCACTAGTTATGAGGGGAAAAGTTACATCTAATTCATTAAGGGAAAAACATTACTCTTCAATTTGAATGCCATTTATTATTCTCTAGATAGAGAGTCCCTCATGCTCAAAAATCAGGGAATAACCCATGGCGGAACAGTAATACACACACCAAACAGAGGAGGACGTTTCTCCCGAATTACAATTTGGCATCAACATGAATTGCAATAAATGGATCTTCAGCATCGGTATTAATCTGGAAATTAGCCATTCCATCACCAGAAACAAAAACCTGCTTTCCAGTACATTTGTTGTCCTCCTTTTGTCCAGAAATAACATCACAGTAGGTACCACCAGGCAGTCCAGTTTGCACATAGACATTCATATTCCTATGAGAAAATAAACACTATGTATGCATTGTTTTCAAAACAGGTATTTCAAATTGTGTGTAAGATTTTTGAACCTGATGTTACTCCCCTATTCGAAGGGCATTGTAAAGCATGAGCTTTCTGATCCTACCCTTTCTACACTCCCATTTTAGCTGTCTGGACCCAGCATGCACTCAAATAACTCATGTTGGATTGCTCATGAGGGATGCTATTGTTCTCTCTGGGGACACTCTTTCTGCCACTGACTTACCAGTCATCATTATTGAAGATGATGAAGCCTTTATTACCACGGCCAAAAGCTACTTGATTGCTGCCATTGTCCCACCAGTTGGAGAAAGGCTCACCATCCACCACATTACGGAAGATAACCATGTTCCTGAAAACACAAGGCATGCCTGGCACTGCACCTGCAACAGCTCTAAAGCCACATGGAGCAGGAAGCAAAAGCAACAGCTTTTACTTCTTGTTTCTCCCCAGTGCCCTACTTTATCTGACGCCAGCGATGTTCACAAACCCAGTCGTTGCCACACGTCGTGTCCTCGTTGATTGTAACGGGCTTTATGGAGCCATCTGCGTTACTTGGGGGTCCAACCCAGTCATTGACGTCCTGCCATTAAAAGGACAGGTTTAGTAGTTCGGACTGAAAATGCAGAGAGACCATCTGGAGAGCAAAGCTAGAGGGAGCATCAAAGTTTCACCAGCTAGAGCCAACGTGGGACAGGGAAATCCCGTAACAAACTGAGATGCACTGGACTGTTTCTCTGGCCCTGGTCTGACCCTTCATCTCCATGGATGGATCTGCAGCATTACAAGCTCACCTTTCCATTTTCAAAATATCTTGGCCAGCGAAAACTTGACATCACGCGTGTGAACCCATACGGATGAGCAAGCATGAAACCAACCGCCATTTTATAGAGCCTGTTTGTTGGACAAACAAGGAATGAGACGTGGAAGGAGCAACCTGCCAGACAAACCAGCAAAAGCAGGAAGTATCACCCAGACAAGGCAATCCCTCACCTGGCATCCCAGAAGGTCAGAATAGAAGATCCGCCGGCCCCGTGCCCTCTCTGGTTGTCGTGATTATCCACAAAGACCAGGGCTCTGTCAGAAGGCACAAAGCCCCAGCCTTCTCCCCAGTTCCTAGCCAAAAACACAGACTTGAAGCTACCCTGTCAATTGCTGTAGCCAGTGAATCCTGGGTAAGTTGCAGCAACTTCATCCTTACTTTAAGTAGGCCATCTTTTCTCCATCCCACTTGCGGATCACTTTCCCCAGTTTGGCACCGTATTTGAATTCTGTCACTCGGCCGTTTCCAAAGTAGTCGCTGCCTTTGATGGGCTCTCCACCCAAGTCAATTACCTGGTACAGGAAAGAAAACCTGCATCCCTTCTTGTCTTACAAAGACCATAAATGCAATGTACAGTACTCAACATGAGTTCTCGCTTTACATTGAGAAAAAAGTATTTAAGTATTGTGCTGTGCAGATCAACACGAAGTCAGTACAAGACATGAGGGACACTTAAAAACATTACTGAAGAAAGGAAAGGTAAAGTTGACTGACAATCTGTTTTGGAGGCATTTTTAAAAATCAAAACTACCTATGTCTGCAGGGCTGCTCTAAGTAAATTGTGAGCTCCTTCTGGGGTAAATTGGATGAAGATGTGTTGTTGTTCCTCTGAATAAGGAGGCAAAAGAGATACAAAAGACAAAGACAAACATAAAGGAGAAACCGTGGAGATTACCTCCTGGTAAATGAAAGGTTTAGTTCCTGCAGAAAACCATTGAGTATTTAGATCTTGCAGCTTGTCCAGAAATGCTCTTATGTCCCCAGGCCACATGTGCTTGGCAGCATCGATCCGGAATCCTGCTACACCAATGTCAATGAGATGGTTCATGTACTCCGCAACCTTGGAGCGCACATAGTCCTTCTCCAGGGCCAGATCCAGAAGGCTGACCAGGCGGCAGTCCCGGACCTGTGCAACAGAAAAGAAAAAAACAAAGATATCTGTGTATTACACCAAAGGAGGGGTGGAGGTGGGGTGGTGGTTTATGAGGTTGGATTGGATTGGGAAGAAGGAAGGGAGTGATATCCGGAGTGAAGGTGTTTGTCTTCACAAGTCACCATTGCACACGATAAAGCCCTACTGTCCTGGAGACAGCTGAACACCTGCCTTCCAAGAGGAAGTGGTGAATAAATTCCTTGTTTTACTTTGCTTGTGTGTGTGGCTTTCTCTTTAACTATTAAACTGTCTTTATCTCAACCCACAAGTTTTCTTAGTTTTATTCTTCCAATTCTCTGCCCCATCCCACTGTAAGCTGAGTGGTGTTTAGCTACTGGCTGAGTTAAACCACATGTCCTCTTTGGTGCCCAACATGGGACTCAAAGAGTTCAAATTAACAACAGCTATGATTAATGTGCTAGATGAAATTTATAGCTGTTACTGCTGTTTGGCTATTAATTGGCAGGCTCCTGTGCTTGTCGTGGGGCTCACTCGCCTCCCTGTGCATTAGAGTCTAGGGCTCATTAGTGGCTGCTTTCTGCTTTGGCTGCAGCTGCAGCCTGTGCTGCTGATCCCCTCCCTCTGGGACATTCTGATCCCGGCACTGGCCATGGCCTGGGCTGGCCCCTGGCCGGGGCAGCGCTGCTGTTCCTGTGCTGCTGCACTGGACACGCTGGAACTCCACTGTGGACTCGAGCCAGAGGGACTGTGACCTGGGGTGAGTCCACAGTGGAACAGGTACATCTGGAAGTGTTTGTGGCCATGGAAAAGTCCACAGCAGAGCAGGTCCATCTCCCAGTGTCTGTGCCAGTGCCACAGCAGGTGCACCCCTGAAGGCGCCGGGCCCAAGGACAGGTCCGTGCTGCAGCAGGCACACCCTGATGCACCTGTGGCTGTTCACGAGGCCGTGCTGGAGCTCCTCAAAGCGTGTGGCCCTGGATAAACCCACAGCAGAGCAGAGCACCCTGCAGGGACGGCAGCCGGGGGCAAGGCCGTGTTCGGCAAGTTTGCTTTCTGAGGGGACGGTGGCTGCGGGTGAGGCCGTGCTGGAGCTCCTCAAAGCGTGTGGCCATGGATAAACCCACAGCAGAGCAGAGCACCCTGCAGGGACGGCAGCCAGGGGCAAGGCCGTGTTGGACGGGTTTGCTTTCTGAGGGGACGGTGGCTGCGGGTGAGGCCGTGCTGGAGCGGGTCTGTTTCTGAGGGCACTGAGGCCCATGGACAGGGCCGTGCTGGAACAGCTGCCCCTCGGAGCCACGGTGGCTGTGGATAAATCCAGCAGCAGGTGTGCCCCTGGAGAGCCTGTGGCTCACAGAAATGGCTGCACTTGGGGAAGGTACAAGCCTGAGGGACTGCAGCCTCTGGGTAAGTCCAAGCCAGAGCAGGGGTAAGGGGAGGAATTCATTGCAATGTTAAACATGATGGTCTAGTCCAAAGGAACTGGGGTGGAGACTGCAATGGAAATACCTTTAACCTGCTGTAATCCAGGATTTGAGATGTGTGTTATAGGGATTACCATAGCAGGAGCCACCCGAACCAATGAAGGACAACCTCACATGAAGCAGTGCAAGTGCACAAACATCCTGATGTGTTGTTGCAAAGTGGCTGAAAGAAGAGCTTGAGAAAGAACTGCTACATATTCTAACTACGAAAACCAGTAATTTGTGCAACCAGGGCACCACCTTGCACTGCTGTCAATTTTCCAAGGGGACTCCTTACCATGATCAGCTGAGTTTATAAGCGATAAAAATGAGCTCACAGGCTGAGCCGACTACTCTGGGCTCCGTTCAGGAGCAAACATCTGCACATAGGTTCTTGATTCCTCAGTACTTAGAGTATTTTGCACCACATGTACCTAAGGTCACTACCTCATTCACTTGTCAACTCACTAAGCACAGGTTTTGTGAGGCATTACACCATTTGAATGATCTTAGTGTAGGGTTTACAGAACATTTCAAAAAAAAAAAAAAAGGAAAATTTTGAAAATGTTGCCAGAGGAAGTTACCTGATATATATCACCGTAATTTTCAATTTCTCCACTTCCACTGTGACATTTGCCATCATTGAAATCCCAGCCAGAGTATGGTACAGCTGGAAAATCTCTGTTTCCAGCATTAAAATAGCTTCCACAGGTAGAATGTGTGCCTGAGCCACCTCCAGCCCCACACATATGGTTGACGACAGCATCCACATAGATACGAACCTGGAACAGCAATATGTGCATTTCAGTATGTTTTCTAGTGAGCGTGAAGTGATAGCCAGGGCTTTACCACATCACTATTAAGTTGATTTCTTTTCCCTTTCAGTTTCTTCTCAGTTTACACCTCCTTTGAGGATAGAGCACCTTCCCTCAGCTGGTCCAGCGCTTCTTGCTGTATCAGACACAGATTTTCAAGGCACTTACTCCAACATTGTTGCATCTGGTCACCATGTCTCTGAATTCCTGTTCATTTCCTGATCGAGTGCAGAGCTTGTAGCTAATGGGCTGGTATCTTTCCCACCAGGGTCTGTTCGGGTTAGTAATGACAATATTTTCATTTGGAGGTGAAACCTGCAGATGAAATCATGTACTTTGATAAGAAATCAAATGGTTTTATTTCATCATTTTAAGGGCAAAATCTGCACTCAGGACCTCTGCCCTCAGAAGCAGGTTAGTGTCCAGTCCAGTCTCTCTCCCTCAGCAGAAGCTCAGGTCCGTGAGATGTCTGTCTTGTATACTGGGAAGAAAGACATTTTGGTTTGTTCCCATGGGTTGCCCAGATGCAGCATGGGCCTGCTTTCAAGGACAGGTGCACAGAAAGGTTGAAGCCACAGGAATTATTTTTACCTGTAATACTGTCATCCTTAGGAATGCCAAACCTCAATGCTTACATACATCCTTTAGAACAAGGTAAAGAGCTTTACCTTCTACTTAGCCTTCAGGGGAAGCCTTGCAGACGAAAGCATGCCGCTTTCTAACTGGTCTGCTAGAGATACACTATCATTCATTGGTCCTGCAGGGTTAGGACTGCTTCTAAAAGCAGTTACTACTTCCAACCCTCCCTCCTCAGCAGCAAAGTTACTCGGAGCTGACTGTCTCCAACTCAGGCATTTTATTTATTAATCATCAGTGCCATTTTCCTATTACTCAAACAACTGTGAGGAAACAACTCACCTGAACTCCTCCAAATCCATTAGGAGCTAAGTAGCGTTCACACTCCAGAGCAATATCCTGCCAGCGCCATTCAAAGAGATGCACAATAGATGTTCTCTTAGGGAGAATGTTGGGGTTGTACTGCCCCCAGCAAAGCCCTGCAGCTGAGAGGAGGAGGAGGAGGACTCGCATGGTGCCTTCAGTGTAAGGCTGTGGTCTCTCTACTGGCTATTTATGTGCCTGCAAGATGACAAAGTTCCTATGGCAGGTGTCAAAATTCACATCAGTGCTACCAGTTATTATTTAGATAGCTAGATCAGTATCATTCCTTTGGTTTGTTTTCTCTCCTGGATTACCCAACAGCTGAAAATAAAATACCTTTTCACAATGATTACACAGCATGATAAACCAAGTGGTCTGTGAGCATTGCACCCAATCCAGAATTGTTCTCTTTCCAATCACGTGAGCAAAAAGACTTTATCAAAAGTATTCTAAAACATAATACATAGACCATCAAAGGTGTCTCTGGAAGGTAAAAGGAGTGGGAGGTGATTGAAAGATGACTGGAAATCTAACAGCATTAGGAGAATGAATCAGTTTGTCAGCATTCAGAGGCATCTCGCTCTCAGGATTAGACTGAGTTCAGACCAGGGTACCTGAACAACCACGCTTAATCAGTAGCAGATTTATCACACAAGACGGAGGTCTTCACCAGGTGAATCCTACTGGTGACTAGAAACTGACGCCTTTTCATACCTGATGTTTCTCTGGTGTCATTGCCCAGTCCCTGCTAGGAACTGTTACTGGTTTTCTTAACACAGTCGTGCAGAGCAGCTGTGGCTCTACCCGATGGAAAGTGATCAGAGCTGCATTTGCCTCTCCACCAGAAACTTTGCGTAAGGTTTCATCTCATTTTAAATGACCAGTGATTCATCTGAGTCAAGGAACAAAACCCAAAATCAAATGCAAATGATGGTGCAAATCAGTTTTAGCTGCCTGACATACAATTAAATTTGAAAGCTAGAGCTGTTGTCCAAGTCCTTTCTTGCTTTTCCTACAATTTTCTCCTTCAAAAAAAACTTTTGACTTTTCTACATGAAATGATTTCAGGTCTTCATTTGGAACTGACTTATAAGATCAAGGTCTCAGCAACAATCCTCCATGAATAAACTTCAGTCATACCAACAACAAAACAATACTCCAAGAGAATACAAAGACCAGAAAATCACTGGCATTTGATGAACACCTGTGAAGAAAAGAAAAGTTAAAAAAAAAGTCACAGCTACTCCAGGAGAAAAGAAACATCAGTGCACTTTGTACCTGAACTGCCTGTGGGTGTGTTCTTTCTGAAACTAGCCATGCCAGTGTGTCACATGCATCCTTCTCTTTCCCAGATTTGGTCTTCAAGGACAAAAAAACACAAGCAGGTCCCATTTTTCCACCTGTTCATTTTCATATCACAGACCTTATTAAAGGCCTCTTTTTACACCATTACAATGAAATAATAGATTACTGTGAATGACCTTGCCTACTCACTAACAGCAAGGAACCAGTGAGTGATTGCACCTTGTGATTCAGTGAAAAGAGACCCCCTCACTCCTCAATATCATTGAGAGCAACCAAATGTGCCTGAGGTTAATTTTTACATCACCACTCCGTGTGGAGTGCCATTGAGGTGATGGAATGTCACTGCATGACTTTCAGTTTCCAATGGCATGTATTTTCCAGTGAAAAATACACTGCTGTCAGCCAAGAACAGGATGGAGTCATCTCCAATAGCCCAATGCAATGGATGGCAAAGCCACTGGCAAAGGGGACTGGGAGCCCTCCCACAACAGGCTATGCAGGCTGTGACTGTTCAAGCAGGTTGCAAAAAAATGCTGACTTAAAGTCAGCACAAAGGGCTGGTAGGTGGCCTTTATTTCAGATAAACAACCGTGGCACTTGAGTGCATCAGCAGAGGGTGTCAATTAAAAGGGTGTGAATGCCTCCTTGGTTTAGCCAGAACAGCATGGGGAGGAGAGTACACATTGCTCAATATGAAAGACTATACAAAGTTAACAACTCACCAAAGTTTTCTGAAGGTAGCAAAGGGCTTTAGCTGGTTTCAACCCTCGTATTCTGCCGCCGAATCCAAACAGGACGGGGAGCCAGGACAGAGGCTCCGTGAGTTTTTATTATTTTATCAGTCTCACATACAGAGTTGAGACACAGGAGCGGATACAAGCTCGCGCTGTGCTGGCAACCAAGGACTTCCTGGTTACAGAGATTTCTTAAAAGTTTTTCAACCAATAGCAGATATTCTAAAAGTTACAGACAGCTGTTTTAACCAATCTTTTATATCGCACGTACATTCGTTATAAACAATACTTGCTTGTGTTATACCTTATATAACAATGCACAATACTCCATTATTAAGCTTAACGTATCTATCTTGCTAAGCATATTTTTTGCAACTCTAAAAGCTATCTCAGCTAGGCCTAGAAACTCTAACCATTGTTTCAATGTCCTTGCTCTGTTGTATAATTGTATCTTCTTTAATATTTTCGCAGCCAAAGCTTTTCCCTAAAATCTTCTGCTTTTTTCTTAAAACTTGGTTTTATTTCTCACGCTTTAGAACTCTTCTACCCTTTTTCGTGTTTCCCACAGTATTCCCTTCCTACAACAGGGAGTGCCCACCATCCTAATGGTGAGTGCATTACAGGCATCAGCAATGGAGATCAAGCCAGTATTGGGGTAACAATGGAAGATGTGTAGTTTTGATTTGTACAGGCAGAAGATGACTGTGAACCAGGTAACACACAGGCTTGAAAGATGCCACAGGCTGCAATAACTGACTGGCATGGACCAGCTTTCTCTGACCCAGGCCCTATGTTTGGTTCATCACAAAAATGGAATAAACTTGATTTGAATGCCATTTTTTATTCACCACATAGAGAGAAGCTACAGACTGACAGAAGAAACGCATTTTCAACTGAGTTATAACTTGATATCAACTGGAATTGTGCCATGTTTCAGTACAAAGGGGTCTTTTCTTGGTTTTTGGACATCCTGTTAATTCCCAGTCCTGCTTGCCCCTAAAGAGAACTACATTTCCACTTATGCACAGAGCACCACATTTTTAAATTAAAAGATGTCAATCTTCTCCTTTCATTTTTTATTAGTACCTTAACTGAATAAAGTGCACTTACAAATGCATGCAGGTGTATAGCATCACTCCCAGACCTGAACTGGCACCACCAGCTCCCATCTATGTACAGCAGCTGCTCACTATTTCATTAGTATTACAGCTAACACACTTTACTCTGTCTCAGTTGGTTCATGCAGTGCTGAGAGCCAGGACATTTTGCACATCTGTTTGCTGTTAGCAAAGATACAGGGGAGAAGGAACAACACATGCACAACACATCTGGTTACAATTTAGCATCAACGTGAATGGCAATGAATGGGTCTTCATCTTCATTTCCCACCAGGAAATTAGCCATGCCATCAGCAGCAACATGAACTTCAACTGCTGTACAGAAGTCACCTTCCTTTTGCCCAGAAATGACATCGCAATAAGTGCCAGCAGGCAGACCAGTCTGCAGAGATACATTCAAGGACCTTTGGAAAAGAATGAAGTGCAGTAAGGATCATGAGGACTCTAAAATGCTCTGCAAATCATATTGGAGAACTTCTCGAATGTTAAGTTATTCTGGAGTTACCCTCTAGCACTTCTCTGGACACTGCAGAATCTCTTCAATCACTACATCCTTCAAACTGCTCATCACCGCAACCTACTTCTAATTATTACAAATCTGATATACTCCTGTTCTCTTATCACCTCATCCTTGTGTAAAAGATAGCAATACAGTTTCTAAAACTGTTGCATTTGGAACATTTTCCCAAGTTTACAATTTCCCTCACTTCTAAAGTTCAGACTCTGCTGGATGACCAGGCTCAGTGACACAGCCAACTTCAGAATTTCAGGGAAACAGCAAGACCACAGTACAAGGCCTAACTGCCAAGAGTGAAGAGTGTCTATGGTAGAATGGAAAATGCTAAGTTTAAATTGTCAACAACTGAGGCGTCCATTACAAAGATCTATTTGAGCTAGCAACACCTTAAAAGGTTTCACTACTAACTAGATTATTTTAATACATAGATAATAGTTTATTTATAATCATAATAAATTATAATTTATTTCCCACTGACTTACCAGTCATCATTATTGAAGATGATGAAGCCTTTATTACCACGGCCAAAAGCTACTTGATTGCTGCCATTGTCCCACCAGTTGGAGAAAGGCTCACCATCCACCACATTACGGAAGATAACCATGTTCCTGAAAACACAAGGCATGCCTGGCACTGCACCTGCAACAGCTCTAAAGCCACATGGAGCAGGAAGCAAAAGCAACAGCTTTTACTTCTTGTTTCTCCCCAGTGCCCTACTTTATCTGACGCCAGCGATGTTCACAAACCCAGTCGTTGCCACACGTCGTGTCCTCGTTGATTGTAACGGGCTTTATGGAGCCATCTGCGTTACTTGGGGGTCCAACCCAGTCATTGACGTCCTGCCATTAAAAGGACAGGTTTAGTAGTTCGGACTGAAAATGCAGAGAGACCATCTGGAGAGCAAAGCTAGAGGGAGCATCAAAGTTTCACCAGCTAGAGCCAACGTGGGACAGGGAAATCCCGTAACAAACTGAGATGCACTGGACTGTTTCTCTGGCCCATGGATCCATCTCCATGGATGGATCTGCAGCATTACAAGCTCACCTTTCCATTTTCAAAATATCTTGGCCAGCGAAAACTTGACATCACGCGTGTGAACCCATACGGATGAGCAAGCATGAAACCAACCGCCATTTTATAGAGCCTGTTTGTTGGACAAACAAGGAATGAGACGTGGAAGGAGCAACCTGCCAGAAAAACCAGCAAAAGCAGGAAGTATCACCCAGACAAGGCAATCCCTCACCTGGCATCCCAGAAGGTCAGAATAGAAGATCCGCCGGCCCCGTGCCCTCTCTGGTTGTCGTGATTATCCACAAAGACCAGGGCTCTGTCGGAAGGCACAAAGCCCCAGCCTTCTCCCCAGTTCCTAGCCAAAAACACAGACTTGAAGCTACCCTGTCAATTGCTGTAGCCAGTGAATCCTGGATAAGTTGCAGCAACTTCATCCTTACTTTAAGTAGGCCATCTTTTCTCCATCCCACTTGCGGATCACTTTCCCCAGTTTGGCACCGTATTTGAATTCTGTCACTCGGCCGTTTCCAAAGTAGTCGCTGCCTTTGATGGGCTCTCCACCCAAGTCAATTACCTGGTACAGGAAAGACAGAGCATTTCTTTCTACACAAAAGTCAAACAAATAAAAGACATTGCTTTAGACATTGGTTTAATCAAGGGGACAGCACTTGAGCTAATTACGTTATTTGGCTTTCTTGCAAAATTGTATGTAAGGCTATTTTTTCCCTTTAGCTCAGCCCAGCTGTGAACCTCTTTTCCACCTCCATCATATATCTCCTTGCCCCAGTTGATCACTTACCCATGATTAATGCTTGGGCTGTACAAACTTTACACTTTGTGTGGTCACCAACGCCTCTGCTTCCAGCAGTTGGGCTGCCTCATTTCACTATGGAGCTAAAGAGTGTTTCTACTTTCCTAGACTTTGCAGGCAAGTTACTAATTTAATAAAATGTGTGCAGCAAGTATAGCTTCTGCTGACTGACATCAACGGTTTCAACGATTACCTGCTTGTTCCAATTTGTTATTTAAATGTAAAACAAATTTGGAATATCAAGTAACAGTTGTTACGCCATTGGAAAATAAAGTTCAGATTATAATCAACATTTATGTATTCTGTTGCAATTTATTATCCAGAATTTAAAATTCAAGAAATGAAATCTCTTTTTTAAACCAACTGAATTTTTACACTAACTCCAATGTAGTAAATTTCATCTCAATAAAATTTCCAGGTTACCTAATTCCAGAAGGTCCAAAACAAAATGGGGCATTTTGAACATCGATTACTATTTATGGGCAGATTAGATATTTGTAGATTGTGGTTATTAAATCTTCTACAGATCTCCTTGGGCTCAGCCCACTGCTTTCCACATGTGACCGAACCTACACTGGGCCTGAAAGAAATATGTTTGTGAAGTAAAATTTAAAAAAATAAAGATTACCTCCTGGTAAATGAAAGGTTTAGTTCCTGCAGGAAACCACTGAGTATTTAGATCTTTCAGCTTGTCTAAGATCGCCTTGACATCCCCAGGCCACATGTGCTTGGCAGCATCGATCCGGAATCCTGCGACGCCAATGTCAATGAGATGGTTCATGTACTCGGCAATCCTGGAGCGCACATAGTCCTTCTCCAGGGCCAGATCCAGCAGGCTGACCAGGCGGCAGTCCCGGACCTGGGCAAAAATTCTGAAATGAAACATTTTTCACCTAATAAACTTAACAGAGTGTTCTACATAAGTTTCGAATGTTCTTGCCTGCATTACAATGCCAAATAAAACCTTCAGTAGCCTTTGTTCCCCATGCATAATTCTGCCTTGGAAAGTCATCTACACAGCAGCTGCATTAACAAATTGCATTTACCCCTCTTTTCTGAAATTGAGACCAAAGAAAACTTCCAAATTACAATGAAAGGCAAATAACTTCTACCTTTTTTTAACACACTAAATAGATTTGATGAGCTGTAAATTGTCTTTATTAAGTACCTAAGAACACTTACCTAAATCTGAAATTGAGCCATTGTCTCAAGTACAGCTATTCCTTTAAGAAGTGGTGTTCCTGATAGCAACACTAACCTCTGTTATTAATTTGGATGGTTTTTCATCAGGCTTTTTTTTTTCCTTTTAAAAAAATGTCTCACTGTAAATGAGAGCAAAGAAATCACAGCACAGGAACAGATGTACATGAAAGCTATAGCAGGTTTACCTGAGATATATCATGATAATTCTCAATGTTTCCACTTCTAGATTTACATTTATGATCATTAAAGTCCCAGCCAGAATAGGGCACAGCTGGGAAATCTTCAGTCTTTGCATTGAAATAGCTTCCACAAGTAGCATGGTCACCAGCCCCAGCATTAGCTCCGCACATATGGTTGATCACTGCATCCACATAAATGTGCACCTAGAGAACAGTATCCACATAACAATGAGAAAGCTACTTCTCACAGCACCACTAATTGATGTTTTCTGTCCCACACCTCCTGCCCTATCCCCCTATTTCTGCTTGCTTGCTTCACCCAACATTTTATTCAATTTTTTTTTATTAGCATACAGCAATAGTGATAAAACAGGCAGCCCAACAGACAAGCAGATAACACTGCATCCATTTTTGAAAATGGCAGAATCCCTGCCTGTCTATATCCTTGTACTGTAAACACCAGAAGGTTTTAAAGGTACTTACTCCAGCATTGTTGCACCTGGTCACCATGTCCCTAAATTCAGTTTCATTTCCAGATCTTGTGCACAGCTTGTAGCTGACAGGTTGGTATCTTTCCCACCATGGTTGCTGGGGGTCAGTAATGATAACATTTTCATTTGGAGGAGAAATCTGTGAATAAAACAATGGCACTTGGTAACAGGATACTGATAATGGTTAATTTGTTTGCCCAGTATTTTTAGAGAAAGAACAAAACCCACTTAGATCCTCAGTATCCTCTGCTTACACTGCAGTAGGCTGGAAATAAAAGACTTAGGCTTGGCCTTCAGCAGGTAGAAACATACTAAAAATTAGGTCCATGGACAGAGCATCCTAATTATCTTTGTGACTAACTGCAGGCCTCAAAAAGATGCACCTGAAATTGAACAACTAGGTCAGCAGAGGAAGTGACTGCATAACAACTGACGTAACATCCTGCCTCTAAAACTGATCCAACTTCCCATTTTTGTAATGTTTTGGATAAATGCATTCTTGACCTAATTCTTCTAAGTTTCAAGGTGAATCACACCTCTTCCTTTTATGGACTTTTCAGGATACTTTTTAGGCAACAAGCTTTTGCTGCTATCCCCAAGCCTCCGGACATAACAACCTGATCCCACCACTTCTCAAAAAGTTCCCTTCAGCCTCTTATCTGCCACACCTTCCTGACCAGCTCAGCAAGCCATCATCGAACAAAACTTCCTGAGACCCTGCCACAGAAGGGATTAAAAAGACATAAATGCATACGCCACAGTCTGAGAAATCAGTTGAAGATCAATCTCGTCTGTGTGCCTGGAAAGAAGGTGGCAAAGAAAACATGTATTATTTGAAAATTATGGGAAAGTTCTCACTCAGGCCAGCGTGCAATCTCTTGGGCTACAAGAGACAGGCAGACTTCACACCAATTTTTCCTAAGCAATCTGACAGGCAAACTGAAATAGTTTAATAGGTGGCTGTTCTCCTGCCATGCCACCCCACCCAAGTGCCAGTACTGGTTCCACAGGAACATGTCTCTGTTGTTCAGCCAGAACTGACTCACACAGGGACACCTTCACCAGAATCTGTGTTCAGTTCACTTCCGCCTGCTCACACCAGGTTCCTGCAAACAAGGGTTTCTTAGTGGCTCACTGTGACACCGTGCTTTACAGAAAGAAACTTGCCAGTTTGGGTGAACACAATTAGCAGCCTTTTGTACTTAATTATTTAAAACCTTCAGCATTTTTTGTTCTCTTTGGAAGCCCTTTGTTCAGTCATAGTTTCATTTTACATTTATCCAGCTCTTAAGAGCTCCCCTTGATTTAAATAATATCAAGCAGATAAACACAGGTTACTCTTCACAGCAGTAAAAAAAAGATTTAGCAAGTGATGTGCAACTCTAATTCATCTAAATGTAATAGCACAAAGTGCAAAACATGCACTTTGGAGCAGTGAAATAAATTCCTGCTTACTTGATGATAGCTGAAGAATATATTTGTCAGCATTTACTACTTCCATTACCAATTTCTATTTTTCTTTCTCAATATCTGTCCTTTGGCGAACTGAACATTTTCTGTGAAAAACAAATTATCATCTACGCAACAATTTTACTACCTACTGATAGGAACAGACGTACCTGAACTCCTCCAAATCCATTAGGAGCTAAGTAGCGTTCACACTCCAGAGCAATATCCTGCCAGCGCCATTCAAAGAGATGCACAATAGATGTTCTCTTAGGGAGGGTGTTGGGGTTGTACTGCCCCCAGCAAAGCCCTACAATTAACAGCAGAAAACAGATACCCATCCAGTGCTCTGTGATCAGTCGTGCTCTTCTTACTGTCAATGTTCCTGCAAGAGGGTAAAGTACACATTAGAAAAGACACATTTAAAGGTAAACACCCATCTCTGGCATCGTATTTATTTACTTGTCATTTTGTATTAGAACTGGATTTATCTAAACTATATCAAACTCTCCTACGAACAGTAACTTAGTTTTCACACAGTTAAAATTCAGATGTTGTCTAATGCAGGCTGCCTCCAGAGTGCAAAAGTTGTGTTTTTATTAGTATAAAGCCAAAAACTATCCCAAAAAGCAAAGGAATACTTACATAGACTAAAATAGACATTTTGTTTCTCATTTTAATGTATATTATTTTACATTCCTATTTATCCTTGAGAGGCATCTTTCTTTTCAAACTGCTGTTGCTACGACTTGAACATATTTGGACAAAATCTTGCAGAGGCAGCATATTTCTTACTGTGATTTTTTTATGAAACGCCAGATATTGTAGAGGTCTTACGTACGCGAGTCTGTCATTCATGATATGCATGACATCTCTCATTCAAACAACAGCCAGAAACTTGGAAGATCTCTCAGATACAGAAATGATTATAGTCACTCAAACCCAGAAATGCTAAATGTCGGATCTCTGTACGCCTGTACAATTTGTGTGGAGATATTCTCCTTCTAAGAACACGAGCAATGGCATGTGGACGTTAGAAGTGCTGTGAAGCTCCATAACCAAGAAATCTCCTTCTCAGTGGCCAAGTACAGAGTTCTGCAAAAGGAGCTCTCCAGAGGATTGAAAGCAGCTGCATTCCCTTCTGATGAGCTAGGCTAAGAGCTGTATTTCCCAATGCATATCCTATTTGTATTTACTTATGGACAAACACAGATGACAATCCTTGTATCAAAATTACCTTTCCTTTTCCTCACCTAGAGAGGTATAACAACATAAAAAAAACCAGAAACTAAACAACTACCAAGGTTTACCTTACTCTATTGAGAGCCTTATTTTGCACTCTTCATGTTTAGAAGTTGATTTAGAGAGTCTGAGATACAAAGAAGTCCTCCAAAAACTTCTGCAAACAACAGGCTGAAGTAATACTTACCTTAAATAACAGAATACATTATCTTGTTACTTTCCTCTACCTATTCTTTATAAAAACCTATCTTACAGAAACAACAGAGAGCAAAGAGAGATTCCTGTCATAGGGGAAACCAAACACTTCAGTGAAGGTTTAAGCATGAACACAAGGCCCTTCAGGTTTGCAACATGAAGGAAACCAGTGCTTTGCCTGATTTAATACCCACTTGGGAATGCACTGCCAAAAACTCCAACCTGCTATGATACAGCTACCCAGACATAAGTTTATATAAAATCTAACATGACTTCTGCAAAACAGCCCTCATTTTTGCTTCAAGGAAAGGATGATCCACGTCTCTCAGGCAGTGGAACTGCACTCTTTGGAGCAAATTTAGGCACAAAATATATCCGTTTGTAAAGTGTAGAACCTGCCACCCAAGAGCCCATTGCTATCAGCTGTCACTGTTCTTCACAAGCAGGCAGTTATTTAGAAGTAAGCATTTGGCATACTTTGCTTGCTTTTCTGCTTGTGAACAAAATAACTTTAATGCAATTATTTACTTGCAGATCATTACAGGAAAGTATACAGATAAATTTCAGCCACAAGCAATTGTTCTGCGTGCTTCCATTTTCATGAAAGAACGCTTTTTTGCCCTGATAGGAAGAACTCTTCATTAAGAGAAAATGACCTAAAAAAAAATCGATTTTCTCTGATGAGAGAAGCCATCTATCAGATTGGCAAGTTTTACTTACAGCAGTAAATACACAAAGCACTAAATTTACACAAAGCAGTAAGAATAATGTACCTTGACCCAACCAGCTCCCAGACCTAGTGCTTAAAGAGAAGACTCAATGTAGATTTTCATTTATCTGAAATGGGTTTATGGCTGTTCTGCCTTTAATACAGGCAATAAGAGAATGGGGATGTTGAAATCCTTGCTGCATTCTGAAGGCTCGAGCTTCAGAATGCTTTGGAAACTTGGAAAAATGGTAAGAGGCCATGTGGAAGAGGGCAACATTGACTGCAACGCAGAGAACTTGGGAGTGAAGTGTCTCTGCAGAGCCCTACTGCTGTCTTGGCCAACACGGGAAACTCGGGTCACCTTGTCTTCTGCTGGGTTACAGCCTGAGCTGTGAAGCCCGGCCGCCATCTCCAGCACACCTGCAACAGTTCTTAAATTCGCGCAACGCCTGACGCAGCTGCTGAAGCTGCAGATACTAAAGGCTGTCACAGGGAAGCACAGCAGTGGCCCCGTCCCTTCGAGGGGCTCCCCACAGAACCCCGCTCAGCAGCCCCCTGGTTCGTGCGGGCGAACCCCCCGGCAGCGCAGGGCGGGCCGCGCAGGGCCCGCAGCGGGACGCGGAGCGCGGTACGTACGTGCTGGGGCCGCCCGCCGCGCACCGCCCTTTCCGCCGGGACCGCGCCGCCGCCCGCGGCACTGCGAGCTCGGCCCCGCCCCGCCACAGGCACAGCGCGGGACAGGGCCACAGCCGCTGGCCTGGAGTTTCACATTACGCACCATTACCTCGATTCAGTATTAAATTTCGTTCTGGAATGTATTTGTTCTCGAGATTTGAGAATGGAAAGCTCTCCGAACATACACTTCCCGCACTTTTTAAAAAAGTATTCTTGTCCTTGAGCACAGCACCACCTTGCTGTTATCCTACTTCGGCGCTTTGAAAATTCACTTGTGGGCCTTTTGTCCTGTACGCATAGCTCAACGTGGGTGTTAGGACAGATCACTGTAGAACCTTAGAAGCATTTAAGTTGAAAAAGCCCTCTAGGACTGAACGAACAATTACACAGTCACCATGGGAATGCAGCAAATACGCTAAGAATAATTCCAGTAAAAGCATTTTAAAGTAATCTGCTAAGCCAGTTCGTATTGGAAAAAAACCAGCAAAGATACACTTACTTTGGTCCAGCCGTCAATACTAGTGATTTAGACTGTTTGCAGCTGGAATAATGACAAAACAAATCTTTTACACCAGCCAGCTCCCACACCATCAACTATGATTTAGTCACTTATGGAATAATTTTTTTCTTTAAGTCCACTGGACTGGAATCTCTTGCCAATGAAATGTCATTGTAATGACATGTTTTTCCACTAACCAGCCCAATATGTAAGCAAATCTTACTATGTGACCACTGTTATTATCACTCTTCAACAGGGCAAGAACCACATCTATACTGTACAGTTTCCACTGCTACTCTGGTTTTAATGACTTCAGTCTCACTAGTGACAGTTTTCAAGTTGCAGATAAACAATACAAGTTAATTACTGAGGAAAAACAGTGGCCAGTTTCACAGTACCAATTCAGGCCAGTGCACCAGTCCTCCTGCTTGGTCTCAAAGACAAGAAGATCCGTCCCACTCAAAACCCCAAAAATAAAAGTCAAAATGAAGAGAAGACAGCAAAATGAAGAGGAAGGAAATAATTTATTAGACATCACAAGCAATCTAAACATACATTTATGATGCAAGTCTTGTGATATTTAGAGACGTACTCTTTAAGACGAGAAAATTTATTCTCTGCCTTACATACTTTAGAAATGCTACTACGCACAGTTCAAGAGTCCTGATGATTACACTGCTTCTTCCTCAGCTTGTGAATACTTGAAAGAGATGGAACACAAAAGGGACCTGGAACATCACAAAGGCATGTTAAAAGTAAGAACTACTAGAAGGCAGCAGCGTTATACTGGCTTTTGACAACTAAATTGAAAGATGCTTAGTATTTTAAAAGGTGCTTAATGTCTGTAAAAAATACATTTTAATAGGTGCAGGCTGTATTAATTTTATATTATAGAAAGTTAAACAGTAATGCAGTATGAAACCCATAAGAAACATGTAAGTCACTAGCAACAACACTACCTCAGTGCAGAGAGCAATCTAACAAAACCCAAACAACCAACAGAAAGGTAGCAGTGATTAATAGTTGATTATTAGTCCAGCTCCAAATGCTTAATTGCAAGATACTGTTAATTTTCTTCTTTACTCAAAAAAGATGAAGTAAGGAATGTATAAACTAGATCAACTCCAGGTTGTTTCTCATATACCAGGACAACAGTAATCATTAAATGATCAAAAATACTGGTCAACCCCTTAATATTACCACTGTTCTGCAACATATTTTAGCCAACATATTATTGTATCAATATGTATTTAAAGAAAAACAAGGTAACTTGGTCAGTGTGAGCTCAGCACAGCTTCACACAGATCAGGTGGTATGAGCTAGAACTGTTCCAATAAGGAATAGGACTACAAATTAGTATGATATATGACCTCTGAGGAAGAAGGTGAAGGCCACCTTTTGAGACTAGGAATCTTCATTGTGTCTATTCACACAACACAGACAACTCATTGGTTTCTTTTTGCCCCCTGAAAAAGTTTGCTTTTTAAAACCACTAGATTAGCTCAAGGTAAAACACGTTAACTCCTCCCCACACCTACTCTACATGAAAACTTAAGATGCAGTTGAGTGCTACAGGAAACATTGCACAAAAAAGGATACAACAAGAAAGGATACACTCTGCATGACAGTATTACTGCAGTATTTACGCAGGAATGTTTCTAAAGAAGAACAGCAGAATGTGGTTTAATTTTACTTGATTCTCAGTATTGCACACACATAAGTTTATGCTACCTAGCAAAACCAAATATGCCTCCTTGATAAAAAACAGTTCTAACCCTTATGAGATTTAAAGAGGGCTGATGAGTCCATCAACACTAAACTTCAAAAGTAAATATGTTTTTTGATAACTTGAACTATTAGGACACCAGCAGATTTTTCCATCTCCTTCAAGCCATTTTTCAGACTCACTTTATTTCCATCAGGTCCAAAACCCAATCATGTTTCCCTTTAATGCCAGCTTTTAAACCACTTCTTCCCTTTGAGGAAGCTGGAGACCTCTCAACATCAGTTTCTTCCACATAACTTTTCTCCCCAAAAAGTTGTATTTTAGCAACAAGAAAAAGTCACTCTAAGTGAACTTGTTTGCCAGTCCATCAAAAAAAAGACATTTCAGCCAGCAAGGAGTTACATAGTATTTTTATAAACCATATGTATTATTTTCTCAAAAAAAAAGGATAAAACCTTTGTAGAGAAAATTAAAAAAAAAAAACCAAAAACCAAACAATCAACCCTAGACTTGAGGTTTTATAATGGAATTTTGCATCATAAATCAGCATCCATCAGAATATTCCAGCAGGAACAGAAAAACAGTCATACAGAAATAGGGTTCAGCTTAACCATTAGTCAGGAAATGAAACAAATATTTTTAATTAAACCTCATGGATCCTTAGAAATCTGTGTAAGTCCATGGCACACTATATGATTGCAACATATAAACAGTCAAGGTAAGGGAAAAGTTCTGCCCATGGACAGACCACCAGTGACACTTGTAAGACGGTAACTCATGTAAGACTTTCAGGTGCACAATTAAATCTTTCAGGCGCACATAAAAGTATGGCTTTGCTCACTCTGGAAAAAGCTTCTGATTTGACCATCAACATAATAACAAATAAGCACCTTGTTATTTTCTTTATGTAATTCAAGTATTTAGCATGTTTAATGAATTCAGAATAAATGTACAAAATTAGTTGAAAAGACATGGAATTCCTGAAAAGAATAAAATTACTCAGGCTTCATCTATCAGGCTCTCCATTAGCTAAAATGCTTCAAATTTTTTTTTAATATAAGAAACCTTAGTAATACTAGACACTAGATAACATAAATAGAAGGTTTTTTCTAACAAGAAAGGAGTGAGAAACAAGACTGAAATATTCTCATAAATACTTGATCCTAATAGAATACTCATTTCTCTCTTTTCAATGACCAGTATGGAAGAATGCCTATAAAAAAGTGATCTTTAATTTGACAAAATACAGATTTTGCAAACTCCAATCATTAACACAAAATTGTAACTAAGACCAAACAGCATCTCAGCTATGAGGGAAACAAGTTTAAATACAATCTGATTTTAAAAATCCTTGGATAATGGATAGAATGAAGAACCTACAATTAAAGTAGCTGTTAAAAACAGAAATACTACCATCGCAATAACCACACTGTGGGCTTTACAACCAATTTGTAAAAATAAAAAACAACTGTTCACATCCTTTATTTCAAATTCAGGTTTTCTTCAGAGTAACAAGGATCAAGCTCCAGATTAAAAACACACCATGGATTAAATAGAGGGATTCATAAGCACACAGCCTAAGATTTCAGTTAATTTTGTTTTAAGCGGAGGCATAACCAGAGTGATCTCCAATTGAAACCAGAAATGAAGTTCAGTGCTGCATAAATTTGAGCTAGCTCACGTATCAGAGGGTGCAGATTGAGAAATAATGCTTTTTATTCTTGCACCAGTTACTTCACATGGTCATTTGAGAGTACACTATGCAAATGTTTTCAGGCCATGAAACCACTCAGTTAAATTAGAGCTGGTTTTGCTTGAGTTACTCTCACATAAATGAAATACTCAGAGTAGGTACCAGTGAGGTAAAGCTACACGATAAGAAATAAAGTTAAACAACAATTAACTTTCTGCTAGAAGTTACTTTCCCCTCATGTTTAAATAATGCCAAAAATCAGGACTACACATTCCACAACAAAGGAAGCCTTGATCAACGCAACATTAAGCAGCACTTTCTGACAAAATATCCTTCACTAATTCAGGCAAGTTTAAAGGATGCTGCAACAGCACTAAGAACTCATTTTCCAAAGTTAGCAAAGATCCTTTACAGCTAGCACAAGTTTATTGCTGGAACCAGTTCTTCAGGATCACTTTACAATGGGAGGGATGGAAGGGAAGGAGTTCAGAGGCAACACTTTTCAATAGCAAAATCCTGGAAGATTACTAAAAGGTAAATGGTCCAATTCTACAGAATTACTCTCTTTAGCTTCCCAGAATAAGGATTAGAGAATCTGACAAGTACCCTACAATACCAGGATTACAAAAATACCAGTCTCTGAGTTTTTGAACAGAGAAGAAACCAAAGTTTTAAACTTAAACCAACTATACACTTTGCACTCTGTTTTTCTGATATAAGCACACATTTAAGAAAAGAAATTTGTATGGAACATTTCCTCTCCATCATCAGTATTCCTAAAGAAGCCATTAAAGAAACAGTAAATAAAAACAAACACTAACAAAAAAACCCCAGCCCAATTCTTTATTTTTACTTTCAGGCAGAGAGTCCATACCTTGTGCAGTGTTTTACTTTTTTCTTTTCCCTTCGTTGGCATCCTGTTTTGGTCTAGCTGAACGAGCAAATTGCTGAGATTCTGTTAAGGACTTCAAGTGTCTGATAAGTCAACCAAGAAAGAAAAAAAAGGTCACTTCTGCAAATTAGTCTAGAAAGGGACCTTTACCTGTGAATCAATTCTACTACAGTATGAAGTATTGTTATAACAATAGTGTCTATTAGTCAAAGATTGGGACCCCACTGATACACACTACAGAAGTTATTAGAGAGCCTGTCGAAGAGCTTGCAATAATAAGTAAATAAGGAGGACTAACTGGGAATGGGTTAGATGCAAATGGAGTAACTACAGTAGGATAAATGCTTGATATTTACAAACCTCCAACCCAGCAGGTTAATTCTTAACTTTGATGTCTCAGTATCTGGGAGGAAAAACAGTAAAAGCAGCAGATGCTGGGCTTAATGTGAGTGTAAATAAACTATGAAATATTTAAGTGAAAAATAAGAAAGGACTCTCACACAAAAAACCAGTGCTATGCAATCAAAAAGTGACAGTTCCAGCTGAAAAACCAGTCTAGAGACCATTGACTCTAATAGGAACATTTCTTAAGTTCTTGATCCTGTAAACACAGACCTAACCAAGTCTAAAACCTTGTATTTAATTTAAATATAGTGGTCATACAAGCTAAATTATCTTTTGTATTGTCTTTGCAGGATCAAAGAGGTAAGACCAGAGAATTTTGTTTTAAAACAAAGCACTTTTACTGTCCTGTTTTAGGAGAGGTGCCTCTATGTTTTTTTCAGCTACCATAAAACTAACAATAGTACACTTTGTTGACTGGTTTTCTTAAGGCATTTTCTATTTTGCAGAGCACTATGACAGCAAAACTAGAGATTGGCAGAGATTACAAAGAATATAATGTAAATGCTTGAAGAAAAGGATACAACCACCATGGGTTTTTCAAATAAGACATAGCCATTTGCTTCTTTTAGTGCTTTGGCAGCTGCTTTTTCATTGGGAAGTCCAATGAAAGCTTGTCCCTTCATACGGCCTTCTTTCATCAAACGGATATCAAACCTGGGGCACAACGGAGAAGTGGCAATTACTCATGTTTAACAAACCTTGCAGATTTCACAGTACAAATGTATTCTCCTGCTTCAAGTTGGAGAAAAAGCAGAAACAGAAGCAAAGCTTACAACGAGGAATGATGTCCTTGGAGACCATTTTGCCTGGGGAAACCATTTACTAAAAAGTAATAGACTGCAGGATGGCAAATTGATGTGCAGTACTACTAAATAGGACATATGCAAAGTGATCAGATACACACAATCACCTACACAGTTCATTCTGTGTCACACAGCCAAGAAAAGCAAACCTGAGAATGAAAATATAAAGGCAAAATAATAGGATCTTCAGTCAGTGCTCATAAAATAATTCTATTCCTTTACTTGTTATAAATGAAGATTTTCAGGTCTAACACATTTTTTGTTTATGCAGAAACACAAAAAATGTAAATATGACTATTTTTAAAATCACAGTTTCCAGCAGTGCCATAGAAATTAATATAAAAGGCTTAATTTTAACCAAGTACCAAATGAACTCACATATTGCGTTCCACCTCCGACTGGAAGTCAACATATCTTCCAAAAATGAACTTGAGATCCTGAAATTAAAGTGTAGGGTGAAGAGAAATGCTAAGAAAAAGCCTTTTTGATAGATATTTAATTTCCTTGTTTACCTACCTTTTCTTGAACTTGTTTAGCTAAATTCTTCACATATATCCTGCAATTTGGATCACCTGGCTCATAGTTTTTGAAAACAGAAAATTTTTCCATTTCTTGAAGACAAGAAAAATAAACCATACTTTAGGTCATTTACTTTGCACATTTGCTCATATACATATAAGTATAAAATAATTTAATATATTATCAATTAAGAAAAGAAACACTTATTTAAGCTATTTGTTACAACATAAAAGCTATTACTACATAATCTGTTCTCAGTTATACCTTCTCTAGAAAGTCTGTTTTTTTCTAGATCCTTTCTAGAAATAAATTCTGATGGTATTTCATCATTCTCCTCTTCAGTTTCCATTTTATCATTTGAGCTAGGAGCTGGGAAAATCCTTCCAAAGCCTGTATTGTTGATTTCTTCTGTGCTTGCATAAAGGTCTGAAATTTCAACAAATTATGTAAATAGTTTGTACATTTATTCACAACAAGATCAAGTGCCAGCAAGAAAATCATACTCTTTACAGCAACATTTTAATAGAGCAGACTTTGTAAGGCAATTTGAATACATCCTTAAAAGTGAGCCTTAATCCCTAGTTTGACAAAAGCACCTGCTCTGTACACTCCTCTACGACCCCATGTAGCCATGGCACACATTAGTTAGCATAAAACTTGCCTTGCTGTTTAAGTCTGTATCAATTTCAGTATTTTCCCTTAAAGAAACTGGATGTTTCTGTAAAGTACTAAGAATCACAGATTGACCACAACCCTCTAAAAGCCATCACACCTCATTGTTATCATTGCCCCGCATTTTTATGGCAGATAATCAGGGCACCACAGAGAAGGGGTTGGCAATACTTGGATGCTGCTCTCTATGAGCTGGAAAAGGAAAATCTGAAATTAGCCTGACAGATTCATTTACACCATAAAATACTGAGAATGCATTTGTAACATTTCCATCCTAACATTTAAAGGACAGTGCAATTCACCATAAACCTTTGTATAGAACACAAAGGAGAGAGACCTTTAAAATCCTCTGGATCCTTTCCAAAGCTTGTAACATGGGAAAAACAGCAAATGCAAACATGATGCAACTTGGTGTTGAAATCTCCAGTACAACAGAGGAAAAGAAAAGAATTTCCTGGCATAAATTTCAGCACCCTTCTACACACTGAAGCCATGTGATTTTAACATTAAATACATTTGAAGTACAAACTCTCTTACCATTTTTTTCTTCTTTTTCTGAGTTTATCTGAAGAACAGCTGGGATCTCAGTACTAATATGAAACTCTATTTTTTTATGACCTACATGCTGTGGCCGCTCAAAGACATCTGAAGGTGACAGTGCAGGGTGCAAGTTACTGTTTAAAACAACAATACGTTAATTAAAGATTCAGACACTAATGGATGCATGGTCAAATAAAAGATTTCTTCCAGTTAGATTTTATGCTGTTGTTTACCACAAAGACATGTTCTCCATTTCATACATTTCACCCAATAGAGTTCCAGGTGATTAGAACACTGCAAATACAGTAGGTATGTCTGGCATGGGAGCAAAACCAAGAATCACATACCACAGTACAATACACACAGGCATTTACTAAAAAACTGCATCAGTAACTGAAGCATGAAAAATAACTGGCCTTGCTGCTGCTCTCACCTAGTGTATTATATATTATTATATATATTATATCTATTTAATTATTATATATTAAAAAAAAATATAGCAAATGACTTGGAGGAAGCAGGCAGCTATTAGTAAAAACACATTCACAATCATTCATCGCAACACAGAAATACTGCACTGCTGTCTACTGTGGCATACAACTGCAGTTTCAAAAGACTTATTTTAAACCAAGTCAGTTTCAATTCTTCCAGTATCATACTTTTAACTTTCTGTTTTAAGAAGCAGCCC
Organism: Lycocorax pyrrhopterus obiensis; assembly: GCA_014706295.1. Taxonomy (NCBI): domain Eukaryota; kingdom Metazoa; phylum Chordata; class Aves; order Passeriformes; family Paradisaeidae; genus Lycocorax; species Lycocorax pyrrhopterus. Next base: position 20,211,840 of record JACSVZ010000013.1, on the reverse strand, counting down.
AAACACTAAATCTAAATTTCTTTGGTCAGAGCTGTGATGTCAAACTAGCTATCTTTTTATGAAAAGGAATTTCTGTTAGTTTGACAGGAAGAGAAACAGAGCTTGAATCAGGCACACTTTAAGGTTGTTGACTTTAGTTCAAACTAGAGGAAAATTTTGACTTTTAGAGCAATAAAACCAATAGGATAAATGCAAAATCCACAAACCTGTGGGAAGTACACACAGGAACATTCAACATGTCTTTAATTCTTTGCTTTTTTCTAACACCACGTTTCTTTGTGTTTATTGGTCTTTTAGGCTGAAGGGTTGCTAATTCCATCAACTTGGTCATTCTGTTTTACACAAAAATAAAAACAAAACAAAGTGGTTTACAGTTTATTTGAAAATACTCGTTTTGAAAACCCTCCCCCTTTCCTTAAAGCCCTTGACATAGAACTTTTCAGAATATAATTATAAAACTAGCTACCTTAAAACTGAAACTGTAACACACAGCAAATCAATACACACAGAGCACTTAAGGACTGACCAAAATCATAACAGGTTAGTGATGCCCTTCCCTCCCCAGGCATGCTCCTTACTGGGACACTGAAGCTGTGAGAGAAGCTGTGATGCCCCAAGCTGAACCTGATTTTTTAACACTCAGCAGGGGTAGCTTTTTCCAAATGATGTATTTTTCCAAATAAAGCATAGGGACTTGCTGATTTACTTCTCAGTTTAGACAGCAAAGAAAAAAGCTGCTTTTTAATTTAGTGTTAGTTTAAAGATAAAAAAAAAATACAGCTATGATGTAATTCAGTTGCAAAACTGCAAGAGAATCCTCAGCACAAATATTATCACTGCCAGCAATACCTGCTGCTGTACAAAGAACATTTTGGAAGTTGGTGTGCACATATGATTCAGGCTCAGTAGTCAGTTTAGTAAAGATGTGGAACAATGAAGATTTCAGAAAATGAACTAATTTCTGCTTCCTTACCTCTGCACTCTTCAAGCTGAGTTTTTGTTTAGTTGGGTTTTTCTGGACATGGGAACAAATGATAATTTGCACACCAATAGGCCACTTTCCTTTTCTTACTGCATTTAAACCAGCACTGCCTTTCTGTTCTCTGGAGTTTCTCTAAGCATGTGGAAAGATTTCTACATGCTCCCTCTACTAGATACTACAGCCATATTCTGCAAACATCACCATTTGCTGAACTAGAAGATACAAAAGTAAAACCACCGCTTCAAGCAAGCCCAAAAGCTTGCAAACAACTGTAAAATGCATACCTCTCCTTTTCCTCATCATTATCACTTTCATATTCTGATTCATCCCCACTAGACAGTTGTTCTTCCTCTTCAGGCAAAGGAGGCTCTTCAGGAGGCAGAGGTGGGATTGGGGGGGGTGGCACAGGCACTGGTAAATACTCTTCATACTAATTATGGGGAAAAAGTTTAAAAAATTAAACTTTTAAAAGAAAAAAAAAGTATCTTGTTTATGTAATAAAAACAGTCAAAGCAATAAGTGGTAATTTAACAAGAAGTATTTTCTCAAAGCATGCTTATAGGGATCTTGATGCCATTTTGGTAAACTACATTACTAAAGAAAAACTTTCCACAAGCAAAAGAAAATTAGCTGTTTTCTGAAGCATAACAGTGAATGTTTTCCTTCTTTTAAGTTGAGGTGATAAAAAAATACAGCAACCATGATCCTGGATTTTCACTTTGCACTCAGCTTCAAGGACTTTCCCGAGAAGAATAAGGTCAAAACATATGGGTGGAGGCTTAAGCTCCAAAGCCATCTCACTTTCAACAGTGAACCAACATTCTGAAACATTCCACTGCTGCTGCCATAGATGTGCATTTCTTTAAGTCCAGTCAAAAGAATTTCTTCAGAAGACCAACATGCACATCATACCCAGTGAAACGCAGCAGGATTTGCAATCCTCTAGAGACTCCTCCAGCTTTTAGAACTTTTATCTCCTACCATGCTGCTAACATTTTAAATTGTGAATCAATTCTACAGTACTGAAAACATATATTTAAAAAGTTACCATGGGAGGGCGAGCAGTAATTGGTCCAAAAGGTGGAGGAAGATTCATTTTATTCATTAGATGAAGTACCTGAAATGATTCAAAATAAGTAAGGTTTCCTTTAAATAAATGATACCAGTTCCTTGCAAGGTAAAAATAGCCAATCACTCCTGGCAGGTGTAAATCAGCAGTTTTAATGCTCATGAACAATGTGAAACCTCTACTTGAGATCCAACACTAATGGTCAATATAAGCAACACCCTAACAAGGCTAATAAAAAAAGTACAGCATCTTCTCAGAATGAAATTCCAGGTGCTTGAGTCACATCTCTAATGAGGAAGAGCATATCTAGTCAAGTCTTCAGTGTCAATTAAGTAAGCTACCTCTGGTTAATAAAATCTCATTAACTCAACATAGTAAAAAACTAAGATTGGTTAACACTATTACAGAAAAACCAACTTAATATTTACTATGACAAAAATAATTACTTTGGTGGATAATTAAAAGAGGAAAAAATAGATGGTTTTAATCTTATACTCTTTTTTTTCTGTTTTTTACTTACCTGGACATAAAATTTGGGCACACTTGCCAAGGCATTTGCTATATTTGCCAGAATTGCACTTGAAGGTGGTGGATACAAATATTTGAGGCAAGAATTGATGGGAAAGGTGAGGCTGAGGAAAAAAGATTAAAAACAAGACACCTTAACATTACTGCCACTTAATTACTGGTAACAATTAATGATTACTAGAAGCTTAACTATTGATTACATCTGAAGTAACACTGAAATACTATTATTTCCCCTACAATAGTTTTGGGCCACTTACAAAGCCTTTAACATCAAGGAGTAGTCCCCAGTGCATGACAGATTTACTGGGCTTGGGCATAATGAAAGTATCAACCCATGCAGAAGCCTAAAGCAAACAGAAACAATCAACATGTCCAAAACCAAAAGCACAGCATGGCAGGCTGTACAAATATCATAAACTCAATGCTCAAAGGGCTGTATTAGCTTCCAAAAATTTACATCTTCCTGTATGCAAAAATGAAAATAGGGGGGAAAAAAGGAAGAAACACCTGAAAGGACAAGTGAATGGAATTCTGCTGTTAACACTGGGACAACCTCAGCCCTCCAGCCCCCCGAGAAAGCAATGCCTAGTGCTAGAAGGCTGTTCTGCAATCCACAACTTCATAGCTCAAAACACCAGTCACTACCCAACTGTGAGGATTCTAAACTTGAGGAACTGAAACTTCATCTTTATGACAACTCCTACAGCTTTGCCTGTGGAACATACGAGGAAAGAAAACTCTTGTTCCACAGTACACAACACATTTCAAAATAATCTGTAACAAAATAAAATAATTAACACAAATAAACCCCCCACACTAACCCATGGTTGGGTGCAATTCCATTCTCTATTTTAACACAGTTTGGTTCTATCTTCTCTTCTTCTTTCACTGGTTCTTCTGAACTGAAAATTAATTTAGTCTTAATTAAAACAGAGCAAAATTTAAGTATGCCTTATGTAATATATAAAATATGCATGCTCTATTAGTAAATACAAAAAATAAGTTAGCACAGGTATTTTTAACATCTTTTACCAATTGTACTACTACAGCTTTTATCAATTCTTCATAATTAATACATGTGGATAATTACAATAGTGACAGTCTTCTAAAATAAATACTTAGGTAGATTTAAGTAAGTCTTCCTATATTCAAACACTCCTGACTTAAATCCACTCAAAGTAAAAGAATTGAAATTATTTGTCATGCACTCTGTTCAAAGACCATAAATTCAAAGGTATTAAATTATTGATTTGTTCATATTCAGAAAATGGAACAAATAACTTGAAACCTCTACTACAGTACTTTTAATTACACACTATCACATAGCTTTTATCAGTTATTTACACATTCCACAGGTAATAACACAGTTCTACTGGGAGGAATGCAGTCACTCGCCTATAGATCTGAACCTGTTTGTTAAGACTTCCAAGTGGTTACAATTTATTCTTTGAGTTAGAAGTACCACCAAAGTAACATGAATCCAGAATCTCCTTTCCTTGACCACAAACATAACAAGGAAATTATTCTGCACATACCTTTTGCACTTGTCTGAGACAGAAGGCTGGCTAAGTACCTGTGCACTCTCTTGCTCCTTCGCAAATTCAGCTACTAACGTGTGACCTAAAAGTTTCAGCTGATGCAGTCGTGATAAAGCCTTCAAGTAATTATAGAGAAGAAAAGAAAGAAAGGGAAGAGGACAAACATGAGATTTATTTTAAAGCCTGTTTCTCCTTTGTTAAACTGGCCATAGGACACAGTCCCAGCTGCTTTAAGCTAAGTCTGTGCTACTGTGGACACGAGAGTTCTGCATGGTTTGTGTCTTCCCAGCCCCGCTTTTAGCAGCATTTCCTGCTGGCAGGAAGGAAAGGGACAAGGCTGCACAGCCAGAATCACTGCAGAGTTCCATCACCTGAACACAGCAGCAGCCTTAACAATCAAGACTTTTCCCACAGCCTGCTAAATCTCTGGGATTTCAGGTAACCAGCCTTTTGCTCCTGAAGTACAACCATGGTAAACTCATTAACAGCTGGGAATTTTAAAATCAAGATTCCTAGGAAGATCCAGCATTCTTCAAGTCCAGAACCCACCAGGCTGCAAACAACTGACACAAGCAACTAATTCACCCCTGATAATTGACCTCACACAGTCATTAACTTTTTGAGTAGTCCTTTAAAGTGTGGCCTAAAAAAAACCAGAAGCGATGCAAAAAAAACCAACCCAAGGTATAAGGGTGAAGATCTGGACACAGGCTTTTTAACCAGACTAGTATTTAAAAAGCATTATTAGTATTACCTTTTTGGCATCCATATTCCCTATTAATATGGTAGTTTTCTTATCAAAGTTGGGCATTCATGACAGACGTGAATTGTGAGTATCACTAGGGCTGACTTTTATGGCAAATACACAATTTTGCAGGAGACAAGAAACTATATTTGGTTTATAGTTTGTATATAAATGCACACACATCCTAAACAGGGCTCTGATCAGTCTCGGCTTCTGTAAGTTTGCCAGGCTCTATGTGACAGGTTGGATCAGATGACTTCCACAAACCCCTTTCAACCCACCTTTCTTAGGTCTCTACAAGAAGTGTTCAAAAATTTAATCAAGTCCTGCAAGCAAATCCTGAAACAGAACTCTAATACTACATTGGGCTGCTTTGTTTTCTCTTAGCACTAAGTACCAGATGATGTGTAAAACATATTAGAGCACTGGCAATTCAGAAAAGTGCTTTGCTAAAACATTCAATAACAAACTCAATACAAACCTTTGCAGCTGCATTGTCACTGGGAAAGGTAGCAAAAGCAGTATGTTTCTAGAAAACAAACAAAAAAAAGTTACATATATTTGAATCAAAAAGGTAAGAGATTGCATGTAAAACACATAAGCACTTTATTAGTTCAAGTTTACATATTTGAAAGCTTCCATATGGTAGCCTTCTAACTCCCATTTGGGGCAAACATGAAGGACTAGAAAACGTTTTTCTTATGAATTTAGCAAAGTACCTCCTGCAGTCAAAATTAAGACAGGAACTCAGCAGTTGGAGGACTACAGGACAAGTGGTTTTTTTTTCTAGTAAGCAAAAACCATCCTAAACTGCAAGAAACTACATATGGATAAAGAGGTCTAATCCTCTTCCAAACCAGAGAATTTATTTGAGCACTTCACAAAATATTTTCATCAAAGTAACTCCTAAAAGTAGTACTATTCCTGCTACAAAAGTTGCAACTATTATGCTCTGAGCGTTTGAATAGTTTCTAACTTCTTTCCCTAGTTTTCAGGTTTTAAAAGAACATTAGCTTCCCAAATTAAATCAAATCCTCACAGAATACACCCCGCAAAGTTTAATTTGTTTTAGCAAACTTCATTACTTCACCTTACCACTACATGATTCCGTACCCAAAATCATTGTAACGAAGTCAGTATATTTGATATCCTATAAAGCAAGCATGACCCTGATAAAATATGCAGACGACATCTATCTGTAGTTCTGCAGAATACAAGGCTCTTTATGAACAGTATTTGTCACCAAACACATCCATGTTTTCGTAATTTGGAGGAAGAAAAAGGCAAAACAGAGTTTTAAGAGACACGCCTGTGAAACTGCATCCCTAGCCGTGCCGAGCGGCCCTTCGGCACCGCTTTACCGCAGCCTCACTGCTAGCAGCAAGCGGCCAAAGCCGCGGGCACAGGGCTTGCGGCGGGCGGGGACGGGACCCCGGAGCCAGCCGCCGTCCCGACCGGCCCGCGGGGCTGCCCGGCAGCGGGACGCCCGCGCCCCGCCCCGCCCCAGGCTCAGCCCTGCCTGCGGCCCGCCCCGGCGCTCACCAGCCGCCCGTGGTCCGACAGGACGCGCACAGACACGGCGCCGAAGTGCTGCAGCAGATCCTCCTTCTCCGCCGCCGTCAGCTCGGCGGGCAGGTGCCGCACCAGCAGCGTGCGCCCGCGCCGCCGCGAGACACCGGGGTGCGGCGGGACGGCGCCCAGCCCCGGGCCCGGGCCCGGGCCCAGCCCCAGCCCCAGCCCCGGCCCCGGTCCCGGGCCGCCCGCGGGTCCCGTCCCGCCCGCCCGCAGCTCCTCAGAGCCCGGCGCCGCCATCGCCGGCCCGGGCCGGGGAATCGCCGCGCGCCGCCGCAACCAGGGCGCAAATCGCGCGAGAGCCGAGGCGAGCGCCGCTGCCCCAGGTCTCGCGAGAGCGCTGCCTCCGGCGGAGATGGCGGGAAGCGCGCTCTGAGGCGGGAGCGGCCCCTCCTGCACGGAGCCCGCCTTGTGAAGTCCGCAGTGATGCTCCCAAGGGAGACGGGACCCTCCCCCTTCCCCTTTAACGCTTAGGAGCTTGTCTTCAGACCAAATCCTAATAAGAGTTGCTTTCAAAAGTGCCCTCTCCTCACCCTTCAGCTGAGGAGACTTCTCCCTCCCTCCCTCACCTGAACAGCGAGGTGCTGTGTCGTGGCTGGCACAGGCATTAACCTGCTGCCTCGGGGCAGCAGCTGTGCCTGGCCAAGGGAAGCACAGCCATAGTTACAACCTGTGACGGGATAATGCAGCGTCAGCAGTGAGGATGGACAGATTCCTGCCACCTACCACTGCAGCAACACAGGCGGCTCTGAAGCCTGCCTTGTTCTGGGGGACATAGGCTGTGATCTCAAAAGAGGGTGAAATCCCCAACCTTGGCTGATGAAATCTCAGCGCTTACCACACCTAATTAGCTGTTTGCTGGCTGGCAAAAGCCATGCCTGCCTGTGTCACTATTGCCACTGGCTGTGGGTCCCACAGACCCACAGCGCCTGCCTGATGCTGCAGTGCAGAGCCTGGAGGACTTGCCCTGGCTCTGAGCAGCTGGAGCACACAGGGACCCCCAGGATCTGGCACTGGGCTGGGGTGTGCTGGAGCCAACCACAGAGAAACACCCATCCCTACCTGGTGAGTAGGGATGGGTGTTTCCCATAGCTCTCCACACAAAAAGCAAGGCCTTCAGTCCATAAAGTTCTCAAGGCCCCTTCAATTTTCCTGAAGGGTCATGACAGACCTGGCACAGTGTGCACAGTGCACCTGAAGGGTCTTAGGCCATGCATATTTGGTGACTGAACACTGACAGTCTGGCCATTGTGGGTGGTCACAGTGGTGTCATTAGGTTGATCAGATGACAATCCAAATTCATCCAAATGAGTTTGGGAAGGAGCTGGGTAAAAAAGGATCTTCTAAACAAATCTATGAGAAAAGCAGAAATGTAGGAGCAATTTCTTTCAGGGTCCGTTACTGCATTTTTGTTGCTGCCATAAGTATAAGCTAGGAAACATCTATGAACTGGTGGAATAATTGACACAGTGTGCAAATAGAGCAGTGTATTTTCTCTCTTGATAACACCAACAGTACTGGTTTTCTTCTGAGGCTGTTGAAACTTTAAAAGTAACACTGGTCAGCCTAGCCAGTTCTGTGTGTGGCTTGTGGTTTGTATGAAGTCCAGAAGATTTTCTGGGATATGCTGGTCAACATGCAATTGTAGCAGATGGGAAGATAACAATTGTAAAAGCAAGCCTGTGGTGGCTGTGCTGCTGCATCCTGTTTAAATTGGCCTGACTTGCAGTTCACTCTTGGGTAATGACTTCAGAGAACTTTTTATGCAGCAGATATGTGAAACTTGTAGGCAAAGCAAACCTTTCTGTTTCCCTCTTAGGGCTCTAGTACATTCCAATTATTAATCTGTACATCATTCACCAGACGGTGAAATAATGATATAACTTCTAATATGTTTTCCCCTCCAAACTAAGAAACTCTGTTCCCAGTTCTGGACAGAGAAGGCTGAGGAAAATATGTACACTTCAGTTACACTGAACAATTGACAAGAACTGTTTCATGCGAAATAACTAATATCTCATGGCTCTTCATCCCACCTGTTCCTCCTACCACAGAATCCCCCTCAAAACAAGAGAAAAACTCTTTTGAAGTCTCTTCACCCTGTTAGACCATACTGCTGAAGCTGAACATCTCAAGAGCAGAGGTTTAACAGTCACACGCAAGTCAAGCTGATAAAAAATGTGTATGTGTTCTTTCTAAGACACCAAATGTAAAAAAAAATAAATTCACTTTCTCTCGCTGTCATGTCTACAGTCAAAATAAATGAACAATATGGTATCTTTTTTACTTTCCAAGATGTTAAATTTGTAGATTCTCAAACAGTAGAGTTCCTCAACACCGATGCATCATGTTTTTGTGTTGAAATCCATGTCTTAGAAATTCTTTGCTTATACAGAGATTGAATGCAAGCAGTTAAGCGTGACGCTGTCTGTGACGAGCCCGGAGGTTGGCCAGCGTCGCTGCAGACAGCCCTTGGGGGGCGGCTTTCAGCAGGGAAGGACGTGCCCCTCAGCCCCAAGGAACGAGCCCCAGATCACATGGCAAGCGCGTCGGCAGAGGCGAAAGAGAGACAGGGGTTCTCCGTATGGATTCCACAGGTCTGAGTTTATTCCAGAGCAGCGAAGGGTCCAGGGACGATGAACAAGAAACAGAAGAGGGTCCAGGGGTTTCATACTCAAAGGAATAGGGGTGGGGATAAAGGCGATAACCAACAGGGAAGAGTGAGGAGGGAGGAGTCCACGGGGAAGTAACCAATGAGGAGTGCTCATAGGAGGTGTAACAGGGAACAACCAATGGGGCATCGAATAACACAGAACTTTCCTGAACCAATACATAATCAACTAAGGGGATAAGTATTCATGGTGTTATACATAAAACTAGGAGGGGAGAACAGTAGCCAATCAACTTGTAACAAGCAAATCAAGGAAACAAAGGATTATGGGGACTTGCCCTCACCAGGGAGTTTATCTTAAACGTCGGTGCCCGACCACCAGGCTTTGGATTTTGTTGTTCCTTCTGGGGTCACGGTGGCTGCAGCCACCTGCACTGCAACAGTTTAGCAATACCAGTATGAGTCAGAACTACAGACTCCATTGGATCAGAAAGGAGGGAGATCCATTTGCAGCAATCTCTAGTCCTTTCTCCTACTCAAAGCAAGGTCGATACTGAAATCCACCCACATCATTCAGGACTTTCTCCAGCCTGGTGTCAAAAGGCCCTAAGGGTGAAGATTCCACAGCCTGCGCAGACAAGCTTTTCCACACCTTAATTGACCTCCTAGTGATTTTTTCCCCCCTTTTTGAAAGTGACTGTATTTGTATAAGTGTGTGTAACTTCATGAAGACAAAAATTCAAATTCCAGTTAAAATTTATTGAGTTGGTAAGAACAACAGTCTGATCTGTAACTATACAAACAGTGACTTGCAGAGCTGTAGATTGTACAGCCAGGGCTGTTTGAGTGATTCTCCAAGTGGAGTCTGCTTTTACTTTTCCTTAATAGAATCAAAATGCAGGTTCCAAATGCTGTGTAGCACTCGAGTTTCTACAAAGCTTCTAAGCTACTCTTGTATGTTTACATGCATGTGTGTCTCCATATACATCATTGATTCCAGGGTCTCTGCTGCCCTGCTAGGCCTGTATTTCTGCATTAGTGATAAATATTTCATTCTCCACAGAATGACTACTTGTTTACTACAGCTTAGATCAAATCTGGTTTTCAGCGCAGAGGTAAAAAGTAAATGAAATTTGGCATAGCCAGCTCATAAGAAAAAATGACGCTATATCTAAACAAGTTAAGACAGAGCTCCAGACAAGCCTAGATGAGTTCAAGCAAAACAAATCTGACATCCCTCAGTCCGGAGGCTTTGAAAGCCTGTGGCTCTTTATTAATAATGGCAATACTGTATTTACTGGCCTGCAGGCCAACATCCAATATTACCAGGTCATTGTTGCAATAACAACGCTGTAGATCAAAAATATTTGAGTTATAGGCAATATTAGATGTTATTCAAACTCAGTTCCCAAAGGATATTTTTCCTGCCTAATTGCTAGTGAGCTACACAAGCCTAGCAAGGTGTTTGTTTATTAAGAGTTTTGGAAGCCTCAGGCCAAAATGTTTTGATTACTAAGATAGAAAAGAAAAGCACCAGAGCAGTTTTAAGACACAAATGGTAACCCTACTGGGTAAAATTTGATTTTCATGGTGGCAGTTCAGTAACTGTCTTCATATTCATATCAATAGTGTGGTGTAACAAAGTAGCTTTAGAACCAAGGCAGCAAAAGACCCCGGTAAGGCTGGCAGGATACTGTCTGTTACTGCTGGAATGGTGTCCATGTTACGGAAGCTCCAGGTGTGGGCGAGCTGTATTTTGTCAGGTCCTATTGCACAGACTTTGTGTGGCAAGGTTTTAGTACCAAGGGGGTTATAGAGGCGGCTTCTGTGAGAAGCTGCTGGAAGTTTCCCCTTCTAGAAGAGGCAGTGCCAGCTGGCCCCAAGATGGACTCCTCCAGTTTTGCCCAAGAGAGTTGTTCCCCATCCGTATCTCAGCCCGTGAGCCTTTTGTTACATTTCCTGTTCCCCGTCCAGGTGAGGAGGGCAGGGAGAGAGGAGCTTTATGGGCACCTGGCACCCAGACAAGGCCAACCCACCACAACTACCTAAGCATATATACAACCTCAGAGATCGCAAAATGATTTTTTGCTAGAAGAGAAAGTTGATATTTAAAGAAGGCTTTAAGTCAGGTGAGTGCTTTCCTGAGCATAAGCAGCCATTTTCTTTATGCTTTTAATTTTTCTGTCTGAATAAAATGCAAAACCAATGTATAATCCACTAAGAATTCTGCTTTTCATATTTGACCACTAGATGATGCTGTGACTCTTAATTGCAAATGATACTGTACTGTTAAAATTTTGGTTTATTTTATAGAAGTCTGCAGCATTTTTATATATGAAAAGTTGGTGTTTTCTTTTTCTTACATGCATTGGAGCTGTAAGCACATATAGGTTGGTTAGTTTCTGTACAAATCCATATAGATCAGACATCTTAGCAATAGCTCTTTCTGACAGCACCGGGAATTTCACGTGAGCTTTGAAGCTGTCCTTGTATGTTCTCCCTAGATGCAGATGTGGACTGCTTTGAGTAAAGACTTTTGCAAAAAGGAGAAGGTATACTGAGAAGAGATTTGAGATACCTAATTCAGGTTTATATTTATATTTCTTTCGGTTTATCTGTTCTATATAGTCAGTTAGAATGGTGGGTTTAGTTTCAGTTTTGGAATTTATTTTTCTATGCTGTAAGAGCATCTGGAATTAAGGAGGACATTTCTATTTAGAAATTATTGCTAAAAAATTAGGTGATCTTACTTATTTCTATAGGCATTATTTCTGTTTTGTGTTTCCATAAGTCATTTCCCACTTTTATATTTAGAAGTGCAGTGGTTTGATCCACACTGTTGGGTATCTTAGCCAAGAGCTCCGTAAGACTTTCACACGTGACACCTTTTACTGATGATCTTCTCAAAGTGATTTCAAGACAACAGCATTCTTTCATGTGAGCTAATTGTTTCTCACCATTTGCCGTTTCTATGAACTCCTACAAACACTTTCTAATTTCTGCAGCAGTTCTTCCATCTTCCTATCAGAAATGTTTGTACTATAAGGCTAAATTGATTGCAGCAGACAAAGCAAACATACTCAACTAGCTACCTTCTGTACAGAAGTGCTAAAGGCACAGCTCCATTCAGGTGATCCCCATATGTCAAAACCAGAGAAGGAATGAAAACAGGTTATACAATTCAGAACAGCTTGCAAGCTAGGTCAGTGCCAGTCAGTTCCAGCAGAAGAGAGCTTTGGAACTAGCTTGATATCAGCCTTTCCCACTTTCAGACATGCATGTAGCACACTTCTGCCAGTCAGAGATCTGGATCTTATTTTCAATATGTAAGCAAGGAAATTACACTCTCTGAGAGGTAAGGAGTACATAAAGCCTGTTTTTCCCTCACTGAAATGGCATCTGCCACTCACACTGGGGTCTGATCGGGAAACGCCTACATGGCACTGCAATTCCAGCTTCACTGGGACATTGTTCTATCCACAGCAGGCTCTGAGGTGAGGGATAATTCACATTCATTTTAAAAGTAAGCTTCATTTTTGCAAACTCATTAGCAATTACACTGAAACTGAGCTCCTGTCACATAACTGTGCTGACTCTCATTTTGAACATTTTCACTAATTTACTTTGAGGTAGGCTTGTATAAAATCACCAGGTTGCAGTAGTTTTGCTGAATACATAGGATAATACTCATTTTAGTTCCAGGTGTAAGCTTATTGTCACCTTCAAAAACACCCAATACTGCCTTCCAATAAAAGACAATATATACATATAGGCAACAAGTACCTGAAGTTTAAAATGCCCTTAAAAGTTGTTGAAAATGCTGTGCCACTGGGATGCCAGTGCTAGGGACCCCAAATGTCTGGCACATGCTTACGCAGCTGCAGTGTCCCTGCAGTAACACATTCTAACGGGGCAGTACAACAGAAAATCTTCTGGCTTTTTTCAGATTTAACCAGATGCCAGCCTTGGCTTCCAAGAGACTCACAGCAAAGCTACTTGTTTTTCTTCTTCTACCCCATGACCAGGCAATTTAGACCCTTGTTTCATCAGCTGTTCCACTGATATCCAGGTACTGCATATTCATTCAGTATTGGTAAGATCAGCAGTAAGAATATCTACCTGGACTTATTCTGGTCTTAAAATTATTGATACACAACTGTAAGGACTAAGGTTGATACAAGAGGCTTCATCACCATACTTTCCATTTAAATAAATCTATATATTCCCCAAACTCTGAGGAGTTGTGTGCTGTAACAGACTCCTGTTTTGTTTGAGTGATTTTTTTTTCTTACTTCTTTCTCTGTGTTTCAACTCTATCTTTTAATGCTAGTAAGTACATCTACTTCTCCTCTGGCAGAATTTCATAGGTGGGAAGAAGCTTCTCTGCTGCAAAAAGAATTTTCTTTGATAACTTTAAACAGCCTTCTGGAGATTTATTGACTTGAATTACAGCAGCTCACTTATCACTAAGGCTTTGTGTAAATCACAGAAAAGGATAACCAATTTCATATGGGAATGAAGTGGACTTCACCCACTTTCACAGATAAATAGAAGAGCTCAAACAATCATTAGTATCTGATGTGTACATCTAGACTTAATATATTGTGCCAAAGTCTGCCTAGAGATTGTGGTCAGGTCTTATTTAAAAGGAAAAGTATAAAAGAATGAGAGGACACTATTTTAAGCCAAACAACAAAACATAAGGATGTTTACTAGTGGCTAAATTCTTTCCAGGGCACAGTGTCTATAAAATTTACTTTGCAGCTCTGCTTCATTTAAGACACGACTATAAATGGCTTTATTTCCCCCTAGGACCTGCTTGTTGTACCCTAATTAGAGTTTTTATCTAGCGTGTTATTCTGGTTCTACTGAATAAGAGCATGTGTGCTTTGAAAGGCTTTCAAGTGCACGCTCTTATAAGTCCACTTATTTTTTTCCCTAGCTTTTATAAAACAAATGATTTTTATATTTATATTATGATATTTAAGTATTAATTACCCCCTCAAGACAAACACTGTTTTTCCAGCTAAAAAAAATCTGGTGCTAACAAAGTTGTTTATACATTTAGAGCAGTTACTTTTGTAGTGCAGTTTTAATAAAATCTACACAGTGAAGCATGGCATTGCCTTCATCTGTGTGCTTCCAGAATGATCTGGAAGAGGTCTGTAAGTGAAATATCATCATCTTAGTAAAACTTTTTTCCTATAAATACTTGTCAGACCAGGCTACCTTAGGCAAGGCCACTCCATGGAGTTTCACAGAATCCCAGTAGCTGCAGTGAGTGTTACATACAGACTGCTCCCTTTGCCAAAAGCTTCCGCGGGCCTGGGGCTGAGCACTCTGCCTCAAGCAGAGCCCTTCAGGAGCAAGCTGGAAGCACATCAGTCCCATTAATTACTGGCTGGATTGAAGTCTAAGCATTCAGTATAGTTCAGATCAGAAAGCCACCAGGAAAGCTGCAATTTAAATTTACTGTACATCAAAGGAGAATGCGCAGATGGCATGCTCTGTCTAGGGGATCACTGGAATTTCCTACTCTTAGTTCCTTAATTTAGGAGGAGGAAATACTGCCTTTTTAATTACTAAAGTAGCCTTTGCATCTGCTATAGGGATACAGCAGCGAAATGAAATGGTGAAACAAACGGAAGCAAGGCACTGTTGAACACAGCTTTGGGAACATGGCAGTCAGGAGGCCATAAAAAGCTTTTGACAATCAGAATGACAAAGGGAAGATTTGGAAATGTAAAAACATTGGCTGCTGTGGTTTGATTCCTGTCATAGAAGAAGAATTTGTACTGAACCAATACCTGGCACTCTCAATTGCTTCACCTAGTGGGGAAAAAAAACCCCCCAAACAAACCCCAATCTCATGTTCAGCAAAACACTTGCACCAGAAAGATGAAAAAAGGAATAAATTATTTCCTTCATGAGAGAGCTGCCACTTGCCACTGTAACAGGAATAAGAGGAAACTGCTTTGGTGCTACTTCCAAGAGCTGTGCTGAGGCACAGCCCCACTGTCCCTGTGTGGCCATAGTCAGGTGCTGTTGGGGGCTTTGGTTTGCAGTGGTTTTTTTTCCTGTTGCTGTCATGTTTTTTTTCCTTTTGCCTCATTTTTTGGTTTTGGTGAGTTGTTTTTATTATTTTGATTGTTTGTTTGGTCTTGTGGGTTTTATTTTTCTTCTTTCCACACCTAGCCCTTTTGTTTGTAAATCGGTTCATCTGTGTGGAAAATACACCACAAAGGCTGCATGGGTTTCATGAAATCTCCTAGTAATGTTTCTGGTTTGTACCCCCTGATGGAAGGAACCAAGTAGCAGATCCTTATTTACACTTTGCTAAGCTTTAGTTAGTGGAGGAAACTTCTGATCTGCTCTGAAAGAAGCACATCTGTCAAACATTGCATTTACTGCAGAACATTCTTCTAACTTACTACTCATTCCAGAACTTTAGCCCAGAAATAAACCAAACCAAACCACGCTTGCATTTTCCTTTCCGTTAATTCAGCAATAATTTTGGTAAGAGAAATTTTACATAAATATTTTAAGGAGGAAGAGCTCGGGATTTGTACACCTAAGTTTCTGTTTAAAGGAGGGCTTGGCATTTTATTCCACACCCAACCCCCCACCCCTCCTCAATCCTCTGAGTGCAGTGACCTTTCCTGGATTTCACTAAGAGAATATAATAAATTATTACTTCTCTTATAACTCCTGAGATTTTTCTCTCCCTTTCACTTTCTGTAAAATTCTTCTGATGTATTTTGTGAGGAAGCTGCCTGAGGAAGTGCTTGATTTAGGGACAGATCAAGTTATTAATCTTCATTCATCAAGGATAGGCATGAAGTAGTTCTACTGAAGACAACTGTCAGGGATTTCCTAGAGGAAGGAGATGGGGGAATTTGAGAGAGGAGTGAGATCCACAACTAGGAGGTGTAGTGAGAACCTAAGAAGAAGGGTTTGAAAGGAGGGGCAAAATCAACTGGAAACCTGAAGAAATAAAGGAATAGAAAATCTAGAACAGAAAAAATACAAATAAAATCTAATAAATATTAATTACGACTGCATAATGAGAAGTTAAACTGAAGACTAAGGACGAGCTGAGTAAGCCTCAGTGGCAGCATCTTTGGCCATCAGGATAGGCAAGGTGGGAGCTGAGCAAAACAGCAGCCAGGGCACAGCCCCACAGCACCTGAGCAAGGTGAGCAGGAAACCTCCAGAGACAGCCCCCACATCCAACTGAGTCCACATCACAGGACAAGTTCACTGATGATACAGCTCTGAGATGGAGGGACAGAGTCAGCCCATACACACCAGGATCAGTTCCAGGAGTTGCCAGGCAGGCCCATAGCACTGCAGTAGTCCAAGGTGAAGTCTGAAGGTCAAGGCCCGAATTAAGGAGCACAGTAGCCAAGTGCAGGTATGACCAGCACTAAACTAGACCAGCACTTCCCCCAGCAGTGCTGCCCAGGCTACTGTAGGCCAAAGGCCCAGCTTAAAAACTGCTCCTGGGCCCATGGGCGAGGGTGTGAGTGGAGGCTCCAGCTGAGGCTGGTCAGGGCCCTTAAAGCCTATTGGTGCCTTGAGGGCTCTGACACCAGGAGGACACGAACACAGTGACCTTGGCATCCTGTAAAGCCTTTAAAATGTACCATCCACCTTCGGGATATGAAAATCCATATTAGAACTAGTTTTTACATTTGGCACTAATAAGTACCACACCAGCCAATTTAAAATGAATTTGGTGTGCAGCAAGAATGCTTCAAAGCATCCTAAAAAAATGGGGCACATATCAAATGGCACTGACATAAAGATGACACTAGTAACTGAAACCGCATACAAGTGCAAGTTTTAGTCATCTGTTTTCTTTTGTGGCCTCTTTGTGAACATTACAAGCATACATGCTCTGCTGTGTTCCCTGTGCCAGCCGAGTGCTCCTACTGTCCCACCACATGGGGTTTCTGCGTGCTGCTCTGGCTGTGAGCTAGCCCCACAAGAGCAGGATTCTTTCACTTCCTTTGGCATGTGCCTGAGATGCTGCTGCTTCCCTGCCCCAGGAGAGATGTATAACACAGAGCACTTTTTAGGAGCTTTTTTTCCTGCATTGGCTTTAGGGATCATGAAGTCAGTCTTTGCGAATAATGCCTCAAATAGATACCTGTGATCATTAATATTTATTGTCATTTTGAATGCAGGGTTTGCAGAGTGCCTAAGTCAGGTTTCTACATGTTAAAATGCAGACAGGGCTGTTCTGAGATAAAATTATTCCGTGCTAATGTCATTTGTCCCTTGGTAGTTGTTTCAGTTTTCCACTAAAGTTGAGCAGACAAATCATATGTTCTACTCATGTTGCAAGCCTTTGCTTCCACTCATGAAGTGGTTCTTTGGCCATTAATTGTTAGAAATACCAGGGCATTGTGTGTCAGAACTCCAAATGGCTTGAATGGCTTTTAGAGATACAGCTGGGTAACCATGGGCAGGCACTTAGGGTGCGTGAAAGATTATGTGTTTTGTGTCAAATTTGTTTTACATTGAGTAGGCCTCAGGAATAGCAAACCAGAAGTTTCATTAATATTTTTACCAAAAAGTTCATTATTCTAAGTCTATTAAACCTTTTTTATTTCTTTTTTTTTTTTTTAAACTTTGGGTAAGCCCTAGGAATGCCAAGCTAAGAGTTTCTCTGATATTTTTACCAAAAGCTTTCTATTCTAAGTATGTAAACTTTTTCTCTTCTTTTTCTTTCAACACTAATAAAGGTCATATTGCTGCATGCTGAATCAACTATAAGTATTTCCTGTGAGTTGAATTTTATTTCCGAAGTTGCTGACCTGACTTCTGTGTATGACTGGATCAGAGAACCATCTGGGAGACATCTGTTAAGCTGTAATATCTCCCAGACAGGGAACATATCCCACAGTTCAACTGTAAAAAGCTGGGGTAACCTTCCACTTCTGTGCAAGTGTTCTTTAATAAATAGTAAGCAGTAAATAATAAAACACTGAGCAAGTTGCTTGGATTCTGTCCATAACTGTGGGTAAGACCCACTTATTAATTTGGTGACCTTGTATTTGAATACAATAAATAATAGCTCAACATTTCTTTGCATCTGTCTGACTTTTTTATACCACTATCCCCTTATCATCAATAAAAATAAAAACACCGTTTGTGTTGCAAACTGAGTTGTTTCACTGCTTTTAGCTATCCCCACACTCTTCAAGAGATTAGTAGTTCAGAGAGCAACCCTACAGATTTTAACATATTTATTCTAATGTGTTTACTGGTTCTCTAGCTGTATTTTCACAAGTTATAGTAGTCTTAGCTTTATATATAAGTGTATATAGATATGTATATCAGAGCAATGCATACACGATATAAGCAAAAAAACCCCCAAAATGCCATCAGTAAAGAGTCTCCAAAAATGCTGAGTTTCAGAAAAGTAGCCAGTGAAAAAAAGTCTCTGATAATTATATTTTTATGCCACAACTCTCTATAGAAAAATTCATTCTTTTCTATTCTAAATCCATTTATTTGACTTGTATTATTCTAGCATCTATATTTCTAGCAGAAAAAGTGCTCTACATGGCAGATAGAGTAAGGCCCAGAATAAGTTATAACTTTCAAATCCCAACTCTAGGTTTCAAGTTAAGAAAATGTACTTTTTTTCCTTGAGGAGTATATCGTTTATATTGTTTATTAACATGGCTTAAAACGTAGTTTTTCTGCATTTAAATCCCTCACCATTGAAGATGAGAAATTCCCAGTGAATATCACTGAACTGGAGTAATTCTCTGGTGAATTATACTGCAAAATGAATCTGTCATTGGCACTTAACACCGTGGTTCTAAGGAACACCAGGAATGGTCTTGCTAATTATGGGTGTTAGCATTGAAGACATAATTTTATTATGTTTGCTTGGCCTGTTAAGGATATGGAAATGAGTCACAGGAATTTTTTTAGTAATTCTACTTATGTATGATTAAATAAAAATAAAT
This sequence comes from Lycocorax pyrrhopterus obiensis, assembly GCA_014706295.1. NCBI lineage: Eukaryota > Metazoa > Chordata > Aves > Passeriformes > Paradisaeidae > Lycocorax > Lycocorax pyrrhopterus. The sequence continues at coordinate 20,192,809 of JACSVZ010000013.1, read as the reverse complement.
CCAAAATTCATATCTCTCAAATAGTTTGATATATAAAAGTACTTCTTTTATTACTTATAACATACATACTGCAAATTCATTCAATGATGACAGAAATAAAAGTAATTCACAGAAGCCTAATAATAGTGAAGTAAAAATGGTGTTGTTCTCCATTATTTTACAGCTGGTATTACAGTAAATCAGAGTAAAGCAGGAGAAAGCTTTATACCTTGTGTTGGTGCCAGAAAACAGGGGAACAGACAGAATTTGATTTCTACCTTACTGATAATCTCTCCTGCCTCCTGGTTATTATTTAGCTGGAAAGTGTGAGCACAATAGTGAGAACATGATCAGCCTTCAGCCCCAGCACTGCAATGTCCTGGCCATTCACTAGGCTGACCAAGCTGCAGATCTCCCAGGATTTTCTTAATTATCTTGGACAGCTGTGCTTTCCGTGATCATTAGATTGTGCTAAGCCGCTCTTCTGTGCAGTGTCTAGTACAGTCTGTACTTGTAGAATTTATTTTAAAAACGCTCAGAAAACAGCCTCTGCTCCTGTTGTTCAACAAAATCATGCTACAGCTGACAAGTCACCAGAAGTTTGCAATAGGTCTTCATCTTGCTTCAATATAGGATTGAATTGCCACTGAACTCTACTGCTTTTGCATCAAAAATCCAGTTAAACAATATTTTCTAGTCCATGCAGGAAAAAAGTTGGTTTTCCCTTCCTTTATGCTGCAGGCATCCAGAATTGACAGGATATTGGGTTTGTGGGCTTGCCTAGAGTAACGTCATAGCTAAGAACTGAGGAAGGCATCAGGAAGCAGTTATCTGAGTGAAACCATACATAAAAGATACCATTTTCTAAAATGTAGCATCAGCTAAAAAGTCTGCTAAGAAAGTTGCATCTTGCTGATGATTCTGTTTTGCTGACCAGGTACATAGCAACAAAGATCAAACATGTCTCAGCAATCTGGAAAGAGCTGCTGCAAATAAAGGTCATCCATCAAATCCAGTACAGTTTAAGGCAGTTGGCACTGAGATAAGTGTCTGCACAAGGTACAAGATAGCAGGAAATCAGTGCCTTAGAGGTGCAAGACAAGTACACTTCTAACAGGTTCAGTGAGTTTGTGACAGCCACACAGAGTGTGAGCCAATGCCATGGACAGGCAGTGAAGTCTGGTGCTATCACTGTTTATCTTATTTACATATAAACAGGAAAATACCTCTGACCTGCAAGGTCTATTCATACCTATTCCTTGCATCTTTGCTCTCTTTTCAGACCTTCTCTTCTCCAGCTTGCTCACCTTGCCAGGTTGTGATACCAGGTCTGAAATGAGGTCATGGTCCCACCATTGGAACAGCACCGGGGCAGAGCCCCATTTGCGCACTGGGAGACCAAAGCTGCTCAGCTTCATCCACTGTCTATTGAAGTATAAAAAGTTCCTTCCAATAATTTTAGTGAATTTTTGAAAACTTGTATGTAATTTCAACATGCTGAAACAATACTTCCTTTTACACTGTTTCTGTAGCACCTGTCACAGACAGTTACAGTCTGTGGGAATTGCTTTAAGACAAGTGAGCAGTATCATGTAAAGGAAGCTTCAGCCCGAGGCTCCCAATATTGAATATTCACTAGAATGTCCAGTCTAATCCACAGATCAAGATAGTATGAATACACTGAATAAAACTTCGGGGAAGTCCTACAAAAAAAAGTTTATTATGAACATTTTTTTTCTAACAAATTTTACCTTATCTTTAATAAGCCTACCAATGTGCAGTGCAGTTTCTTATCTCTTTAAAATTAGTTACGTAATAATATTGTAAGCCCAGTGAGAACGCATGTATGTGCATGAACTTGCTTTTGTTCAGAATTGAGTGTTTAATCTGTAAAATGGTAAAGTTACTGCTTTAATGTTTACCCTGATGGCTTTACACCTTTTGAACCAGCAGCTGGTGGGAAATGAAGTGAATTATTTTCTGAGAAACTTGGTTTAACTGCTAAGAAACCTGCTCTGTTCAGCAGTGTTTTAATAGTTTGAATGAATTTTGTTGACCCTTATTTAAACCCATTCTACCATTGAAAATGACTTGTTTGCATAAAAGAAACAGAATATATTCTAATTTTACTATATGCTATTGCAAAAACTTTTTTGCCATTGGGAAAACTGGCAAAGAGTAACTGCTGGAACACCAAAGCATTTTTGATTAACGACATTCCCAGTGTCACCCAGCCTGTGCCAAACACAGGCAAGCAGGACGATGTCCCATAACAGCATCATTGGCTTGTCCTTGCCTGAAAAATGACCTCTTTGTTCCACGGGGGTCTCAGACCCTGTTTACACCAGTTGCTGACACTGCTGGTACATGGCACGAAGTATTAAAAGTCCAAAGGGGAGGAATGCACAGGAAATGGGAAGAGAATGCCACAGCAGGGTGGTCCAGTTGTGAGATTTCCCAGCGATTTTCTCAGCTAACAGCAGGTTTCCATTCTGCTCAGTGTAGAATCCTGCATTACTTGCTTGACCTCAGTTATTCCTTAAAGTTTATTACCCATCAGTATCTGTGATACAATCTTTACCAAGGACATATATATGAGTCATGCATACAGATGACTCACGTTCATCCAGATTCACAAAGCTCAAAGCTCTGCAGTTAAAAACTGAGTGATAAAGTTTTGAGAGAGAAAAGCCATCTGACATTATAATGATGCATTTAAAACATCAGCATTTCTGCAATCATCTGAGTGGCTGACATAAAAATGCTTCTCTCTGTCCATTTTGTTTTACAAAGAAATAACTGTTACTTCTCATTACAGTCTTTCACTCCATTACAGAGGAGCATACAGAAATGTATGTTGTAATTTATATATTCCAACTCCCTCTTATTAAGGGTCATATCACATATGTATGACAGCAGGAGAACAATCAGTGCTGTTAGGGAAAAGTGTAATAATCTTCACATTTTATAATATTCACCTCAGTAGAGAAGGTCTTTGAGAACAACAGAAAATAATTTTCCTGTCAAAATGACAAAAGAGAAGTTATATTTCTTTACCTAGAGTATTTGGACTGACAAACTGTAAGAATTAGTTTTTCTTTTCCACAGAATAAGAAAATAATATTTGCATTTTCTGATCTTGAATGACCTCCTTATCTGTAATTTTTGGTTATATCAAATCAGGACATAAATGACTGCATTCATTATGATGAACCAAATTTTTTATTTTTCATTTTAACATGTTCTAGGAAATGTATTATAGTCCTAATTTACATGTTCTAGGAAATTTATTGCAGTCCTAATTTTCCTATAATTGGCGTGATTTGAATATCTGATGATATTCAAGTGTGTAGATAGATTTACATTGATAAAATATTCTTATTATTGGTAAATTATCTATCCCTGTCTTCCACCTAGGAAATATGCTTAGGATTAGGTATATTTCCACTGAAATGCATTGTCTTTATTTTATGTCTGCATAACTTCAAGCATTACATGGAAAAGAGGACCAAGGACTTTGGTTATGTAAATAACAAAGACCTAATTTGCATCCCAAACCCGTGTCTTTTCACAGTTTACTTGGCAAAATTACCTCAGGAGGCAGGAAAATGTAAGATTGTATTGCTGAGACTTTCTTCAAATGTTTGTCTATTTAAGGTATTACAAAAACCTAACATATAATTTGGAAACTGTAAATGCAATTTCTAACTAGCAATTTGGCAAGCTAACTGTGGCATCTATTGGCAAAGCAAAATGTGCAAGAAGGGGCAGATAAAAGCAAAATGCAGAAGGTAAGTTGATGAGTATGTGAGGACATCACAAGCCAGTTACGGGCCAACACCAAGCTTTTATTTTCATTAGGTGCAAAACAAGATTATGATGATCATAAAGGCTTCATAATTATTATATGGGGGAAAAATAGTCATTGTGCATATTGGGATTTGAATTCTAAGCCCTGGAATTTCCTCCATGGTTTATATCAAGTGGCAAGTAAGCATGGAGGAGCACATCAGGATGCCCTGTGTCCCAGGGTTTGCCCAAAGCGTGTCTAACTGGGCTGGAGGACCAAGACCTGCCAAGGAGAACAAGCCAGCAAAAAGCGTGACACAGCGAGGAGGCTCATTGCTACTGGTTAGTTACAGACAATTTAACAAAACCTGCAGAGGATGTGTAGAATGGAAAACATCTGTGTCCATTGATATATTTAGACTGCTCTGGTGTTTAAAATAAGTATCTCAGACTGTGAAAACACCAGGGAATTATGTGAAGAAAGGTTCTCACTAAGGAATAGCTTGCATTGTTAGAGGCAGACTTTGAGATCATTGTCACCTACATGTATGTATCTTACACTGGGAGCTGAAGATTCTCGGTAGGCAACAAAAATAAAAAGCCACTTTTACAGGACAGATCAGTCTGTAATTTCATAGGGAAACTAATATCTGAATTGGCATCTGAGTAAGGTGATTAAAACAAGCTGGAGTGACTATGACTGATGTTGGGCACATTGGCCACAGACAAAAATATGCTACATATAAATACAGGGAGCAATGAGCTTCCCCAGAATTTCTAAACAGATTAATTTAGGATGTGTACACACATTGCAATACATGAAGTGCATCAGTCGAGTGTGTATAAGGAATTCTTACAAAAGCAGCTCTTGAGAGAAAGGCTCGGCGAGGTACATAATGTATTTTGAGTTAGGCTCCCCCACTTTTCCAACTTGATTTATCAATTCCAGCAGGTACCATAGAGAAGCAAGAGGCTCCTGACAAAGCTGAGCTGATAAAGAGCAGGCAACTGGAGCCTCCTGGACACAGGATAATCTTTATGTTGTTTGTGTAGCAAAAAGAATGAAAATAAGTCCTGTGTGTTAATATTTTACTGAATATGAACATTCAGTCAATAGAAGGTTGCAATAGCAGCAGTCCCTAATTATCAACTATTGCAGTAGAGAAAGACATTATGTTTGTCACATACCATCCCCTCTTTCTGACTGTCTTTTGACTGTGGATTATATTAGACTACTGGCCAGGCACAGTACATGAGGATTGAGACACTGAGATGTCCAGATGCTGTCAGCAAGTGGTGCTGATTCACTGAAACTCTTATCCCCTGATGGTACCTTGCAGAAGTCACTAAAATCCATGCAAATCACCACATGAGAAAATGTCCCTCCCAACAACACAGTGAAAGCCCCGTTCGTTCTCCTAAGTGCCCAACATCAAAGATAATCCATTTATGTCAGCTGAAAAAGTCCTGCAGCTGTCACCGAGAGCTGGATCAGACTCGGTGCCCAGCTAAGGAACTTGATGCAGAGATTAGTAAGGGATATTCTTTAGCCTGTATCATATTTGTAGTTGTTAACATAATCTTATTTTCTGAGCCCAAACTACTTACATGGAATTTCAGCAGTGCCAGAGCAAAGCTATGCCCCAGCTTTCCTGCTTTGCCCAGCTGGCACCACACTTCAGGGATGGGCAGAGCTCCAGTCACAGTGCGGGTACAGCAGCTCTAAAGGATTGCCACACATTATACTCATTTAATGCATACCCATGTTACTGCCTGGATCAGAAGTGGGAGCAAGGAAATTCTTGTTTCTGTAGTTCTCTTCATGCTCAATTTGGGTTGAACAACAGCAAAGGGCCATAGCACTGCTCCATTCCTGACAGGCTTTAATCTGGGCAGGGAGGACACCAGCGCCTCATTAAAACAATGACATTTTTTAAAGTTCTCTTCACAAAATTGTCCATTTATTATGAAGCAGCTCACACTCCAGAACATGTATCACTTTGGAAGTGTGAATGCAATATAGCTTCTTTGTTTTAGATACTCTCTGAGTTGACATCTTCACCAGACAACTAAGACATATTGGTAGAAGTAAATGTGTGATTTTGTAGTAGATGAGTTCTGTAAGTTTTCACTGCTTATTTACCACTAATAGTCTAATCTGTACAACCATTGTATTACATTCTCTGTATTTTTGCTTCAGAATGATCTTTGAACTTTTTAAAAACACTTCTTTCTCTTTGTTTTCTCCCCATCTTTGGGGCATTTCCTCTGCTTGAGGAGATGCCTGATTTGTCTGTTTAGGTGGCTGAAGAGGTGCACAGCCACCCCCTGTGTTTCCACGTGTCCAAAGGGCAAACCTACAGACTTCTCTCTGCTCAGGATGTCATTCTGCCTTTGGGACTGCAGCTTTAGTAATAATGTTATGAAATCAAAGAAAATCGTTTTATCTCTTGTTTGAGAAGCGGATTAATAAAATTGTTTGTACTTTCCATGATTACCAAGATCCATTTATGCCTCATTTCCATTAATATATTTATTAAACCAAAATAAGTAGTAATTTGAAGCACTCATAAGAGTTCCATTGCATTTTAAAACAGACCCCAGGCAATTCCTCCACACTGCCTTGACTCCCCTTACATACTTTTCCAATGGCCAAAGAGTGCAAGAGATGTCTAAGAGGAGGCTAGTTGTTCCATCTTGTTCACCACTTTGTACCCTGCTAATGACAGGTTTTGAAGGAAAAGTAGCAAGCAATAGATTACATAATGCTGTAATAAACACTCCTGTTTCTGTGCAAGGGAAGAAATATATTCCTCAAAGCCTCATGATTGACAGATCTTATTATAAGTTTTGTCCTCGCTACTGCGAGTGTTATTCCTGTGGAGTGTGATTTTTAATCTGCTTTTGCATCTGTCAGAATAGTAGCCTGTGCCAGGCAGTCTCATAGGTTAATTATATGTTGGGCTCAAGGATTTATTAGCCTTTCCAATATTTAAAAATCAAAGGCCAGATTCCCCTTCTAGGCTGTTAACTACAGGGATTGTAAGCAGATACATAGCAAAGAGAACTTTATTTCTTCAGAGACAGAAACAGCTGGAGTAATTCATCATTAGCCAAACAGAGGTTAAGGGAGCCCCACTACCTCATGCACTCAGGATCACACTCATAAACTCACCTAGAGATTTCATTTACTGATTTTTCCAGTCTACCAGGATAGACTGTATTGATGACTGGAGGGTTAATCCTACTTTTCTTGAGTTGACTCCTAAATGGGATGTACCTCTGCAAGAGCAAATATTGCATATAGTTATTGTTGAATTTCTGAATGTGTTTGCACTGGGAACTGACAACTTTGACATTTCCTGTGGCTTAAAGAAGGAGCATGAATTTATAGCTCCGTGAGTTCGCACGAGATACATTGTTTCTGTCACAAATTTCTTGCATAAATATATATTCTGTGTGAGACTGCAGTAGGACTATTGCTTGATTGTTAATGTTTGCTTTTGGCCTTCCCATATCTATTGAGTATGTGTGTGTTTTTACCAGCATCATGTGATCTGTACTTTCCAAAACTGCAAACTGGAAATGTTTTGGTTTTGGCTTTGTTTCTTTTTTATTTTTTTAAAGGACATATTTTCAGTATTTCAGGTCCATGTAAGTAGTTCCATTCTGTTTTGAGTCTTCAGAAAAAATATGCAAACACAGTCCTAATGGAGGATGAAAGACAAAAACAAGGTTTCATTTTTAAGCAGACTTGGAAGAGTCATGTGAATTCAAGGGTGTACAAGGACTGCTCCTCTTGACTTTCTTGACACTGCAGTTACGGAGGTGGGCAGGTGCTATAGCCTCGTGTTGCTCTTGCAGTGCAGTAATGGTGTCATTGAGAAGTGAGCTTAAGCCCATATTCATGTGCCAGTTTTACAGCCTTACTGTAAGCTTAGTAAGCAATACTTCCCCATCTGACCTCTCTGGTGACCTTCTTCTCCTCTGGATATAAAGGGAGCTTAAGGAGTCTAGGATATGAAAACTAGAGGTATTGTTTATAAATTATTTATCGTGTCACTAATGACATTTACTTCACTGTTCTCAATTGCATCCTCATGCATTGAGGATGGCAGTTCCTGGGAGGCTTGATCTCATTCGGGCAGGTTGTTCTGGCAAAAGTCATTGTTAATATCTGCTCAAATGACCCATGGGAATGGGTTCTTTCTTCCTATTCCCACAATGGAGATATTACTATTCCCTAAGAGATTGTTAAGTTGTTCTAGCAGCATATTTCAGCGTGACGATAGAAGCAGGCAGCATTCAGTCATTCAGTGGCAAGTCAAGCCTCAAATCTGTGAGAGACAAATTCACTAAAAAGCATCACAACAACGTGTTTTCCAATCAAGAGTCATTCAGCACAATCAGAGCTTAGAAGGCATTTGGCAGGGATATTTACATCCCTTGAGTCTTCTTTAGGGTATTTTGCTATTGATCATATTCACTTGATTTATTGATGTCTGTTTGGAATGCCATCATTTACTTATGATAGCTCTCTCCTGATACTAGAAGTCATATAGGTGAAAGAAAAAAAACATTTTAAGTATCTTTGGTATTAAATCAAATACAGGATCTGATGACATTAACATTGCCTTCCAAATACAGAGTAATTACAAAGCATCTTCTCAATTGTTCGTTTTTTTTGTTTGTGCTTGCTTCAAGCATCAACTAATTCAGCTGCATTAGAACCAAAGAGAAGACTTTTAAATCATTATCTTTCCTTTATGGAGAAGGAAGAAACCAGGTGTGTGAGCTCCATGGCTCGTCATTGTCAATCAAATTACTCTGAGACCCCGGCAGTTAACTCCTTGTTTATAGGGATTTTAAAATATCGAGGGGGGAAGAATATTTTTAAAATTTGTTTTCATATTAGAAAAGCAAAGATGACATTTGCCTCCGGGCTTGGCAGGTGCTATAAGGCTGTGAAGTACTTTGTAGTTCTGAAAGCCGCCCCGTGCCGTGACGATGAGCCTCGCGTCACCACGGCTCGGTCCGCACTCCCGGCGGGGGCTCCGGCCGCATTCCCGGTGGGGCTCGGGCGGCGTTCCCGGTGGGAGTCGGGCCGCATTCCCGGCGGGAGTCGGGCGGCATTCCCAGTGCGGCTCGGGCGGCATTCCCGAGGGGGGCTCCGGCCGCATTCCCGGCGGGAGCTCGGTCCGCATTCCCGGCGGGGCTCCGGCCGCACTCCCGGCGGGAGTCGGGCGGCATTCCCGGCGGGGCTCGATGCGCATTCCCGGCGGGGCTCGATGCGCATTCCCGGCGGGGCTCGGGCCGCATTCCCGGTGGGAGCCGGGCGACATTCCCGTTGGGGCTCGGGCGGCATTCCCGTTGGGGCTCGGGCCGCATTCCCGTTGGGGCTCGGGCGGCATTCCCGGTGGGAGCGCGGCCGTGCTGCTGCGGCGCGGGCCGCCAGGGGTCAGTGGTGGCCGGGAGATGCCGGCCCCGCGCCGGGCGCCCCGCGGGAGGGGGCGGGGGCCGGGGCGCTTCCAGCGCTCCCAGCACGTCCAGCGCTCCCCGCACATCCACCCGCCGCACCGGGACCTCGTCACCGCGGGTGCTCGAACATAAACAGGGAAAAGCTGCTTACTCCAGCGCCCGGTTTGGGCTGGCCTTTCGGCCGTACTCTCAAGCAGTGCCCCGGGGTACCCGAGCACAGGGACACAGGCAGGGTGCTGGGACGCGTTCCCGGAGGTTTGTGCTGGGTATTCTTCACCATATTTCCGATGGGATCTGCACTTTTGCAGGATCTTACCTCCGCAGCAGCCAGCCAGCTGCTGCTCTCGGTGTGGATGTGCCCAGCTCGTGCGGCCCCTGGAGCCAGGAACATCCCGCTCTGGAAGCACCAAAGAAGCGGGGAGGGGAGGAGGGAAAGCGAAGGGCGACTGGGGGCTGCAGTAACAAAGAGCTCATCTTTAGGGCTTCATGCAGCTGAAGAGGAGGTGGCGGGGACCTCCTTTACCATTAACATTACTAAACTGTTTTAACACTAAAGGCAATCTGTCATTTTGAGTAAATTCTCTTCTGCTTCTATAAACACAGCCGTAATCAATTAAAGACCTACTTGTGAAGGAGCCATTGTGTGCAGCCCCATTCAGACATTGCTGAGTTGTCTTTTAGACAGCCTGTGGGGAAACACTGCTAAGGTGATGGGAAAGTTCAAAGTGCCTAACTTTTCAATGTGGATTTTGTTATTGAGACTTTTTTCTCTTTTTTTCCATATTGCTTATCACAGCCAGGGTGAAAAAATGGGTGATATCTCTGTCTCTGCATTTAACATTTATAGCGTGTTCTGCTTGGGAGGTTCTGCAAATATTTAAAACGATTCTCTAATGTAATTCCTTGGGGGACTTCTCCATGGCAGCAAATCAATTACTAATCTGAAAGTATTGAAAGAACAAACAAATCCTGTGGAGACTGTACATCCATATACACATATTTATAATTATGCACATGGGCTCAGTTCCTAACACATTAGACGCCAGTCCAATACAATTTTGTGCAGCGAGATAGAACCGCATTTACAATAGTTTGAAGATGAGAATTACTGGCACAAGCCTTCAAAAAGTCAGAATTCCATTTCATATTGAAAGAAACAGTCAAAAATATCGCTCCAATGACTCAAATGACTTTGTTTTTTTATTATCTTTCTATTGCACTGGATCACCTGTGCCTTCTGAGTCTGTGAATGTTATTAATCTTTGCAGAAGCAACCAAAATAAACAAGGAAACCTGAACTTAACCTAGGTTATTTTATTCTCTTTCATTTTTCTGAATGAAGGAAAAGGGAAGGCTAAACAGAAGCATGTGTATAAGGAGACAAAATTCTTAACTTTGTTTTATTAGATTTTTTTTTTTCAATGAGCACTAGCGTGGATTCTAGGGACATGAGTGAGAATAGAAAAAATTAAATACAATTGGAGTTAAAAAATTTCCCATTTCTTTGTGTTTGCACTAGAGATAAATATAAGGAAATTTTAAGAACGGTCTCTATTAAAACAACAAAAAAATAAGACTAGATATTTAGAGGTACTTGTGGAAAGAATCCCTCCTGTAGAATCTGGATTTCATTGGGTTTTCTGAGTAGTTACTTTTGGATCCATTGTCAATCTTCACTGCACAGTCAGGGGGAAGAGCCTCATGGGAAAAGTATGTTTGTATCACTCTCTGGAAATTCATAAACACACTGCCTGGGGACTCAAGAATGACAGTGTCTCATTCCAAGGAAAGTCACCTAAAATTACCGTTAGGCCAAGCAGTCTTTTGACATGGTGTAAATTATTTTGAAATGACAGGAAAAAAAAAAGTAAAACTGTGAAGATCATAAAGAAATTATCTTCCTTGAAAGCGTAGAGAAAAATCGTAGATTGTGAGAAATGTACTTTCCTGACAGCGCCTAAGCATGTAGCAGTTAAAAGGAAAATGAACAGTAGCTTTTTCTGGGGCAGTGGGAGCAGACTGAAGCTCAGTCGTGTGCTATACCAGTGCCAGCCAGCAAAACTTCTTAACTTCATTTTTCTCTGAATGACACTTTTTTGGAAGTTATACAGGAGAGCCTTGGTGCACATACCAGGCACTTTGTAGATGAGTCAGGACACCTTAACTAAATCTATTCATTACCCTGTCCCCATTGGGACAGGCAAAAGCTGCCAATTTGATGTTGGTAATGTGGATGCTGCATTAGGGAATTGGCTAAGCCTGCCAGATTTCATTCCTGAACTTTAGCAGCCACAAAAGAGTATTTCTCTGTCGTCTGTAATTGATTCAGAGCCAGGTCCCAAAAGGACAAGCTTCCTTTTGTATGCCATCTATACCAGGGTCTAAGGACACATAGTGCTACAACTTCTTTTTTTTTTTACTTAGATCACAGGAAATATCTTGAAAAAGAAAAAAAATTAAAATCCAAGTTGTCATAAATTATATTTGTGAGCTTTCTAAGATACATTATTTATTAGCTCTATTATTACCTTCTGGACTATACTTCCAGAAAACAGTCACAGTCAGTTTATTATAATCTGAGTATTTAATGTCAATAGTGTTACCATTTGGAGATTAAATGAGGTCTGAAACCAAAACAGAAAAAATGTATTTGTACAAAAAATAAATTTTCTAGTGCTTCAGCTCACTAAGCACAGTGCTTATTATCATCAGTTCATATTCAGGTCAGATTCTTCCTTCCTTTGAAAAACAGGTTGAAAAACCCTTTGAAGACTTTTCCCATCTTCCCCTTACCCATCTGGTTACAAATTTAATAATATTATTCATTATCACTTTATTTTTCACATTCGTATGTTCTGCATCTACTGGGCAATGCATTAAAGATTTTGTGACAGTAACTCCTAATAAGGATTATTAGCATCGTCAGTCCATCCTGGCAACATTCTCAACTCATTCTGCATAAAATATCCCAGGAATTTAACGAGTAGGACTCTTAGGTAGCAAAATTTTGGGCTAGTCCCAGTATATTGTTTCCTACGTGCTCGTGTTTCAAAAGGTTTTAAAAACACCAGAGTATTCTCACAGTTTCTGTTCCGAGTTTTTACCCTAGAAGTGACTTTGAATTTGCTGAAGCAGGCATCATCTATCTGAACTTGAACACATTCACTGTATTTGTTCCTGGTATTCAAGTACAAGAACAATCTACTAGAAATGTTTTTCAAAATGCTCACTAAACATACAGGCTTACTCACATGAAAGCACACAAGTGCTCTAATTGCTTAGGACAGAGGCAAGAACAGAGAACCCTGTGTGTGGAGGCTGCTCCCAGCTCAAACCCAATGGTGCAGTGGTGAAGCCTTCCTTCTCCTTCCCACCCGCTCGGCAGGGGAAGCAAAAGGACCCAGAAAGGGCGAGGCCCAGCCTCTATTAATGTTCAGAGGTTTAATGAATGTGCCATAGCTTTCACCTACTAACTGCAAGGCCTTCTCAAGCAGACTCCAAATTCCTGCTGAATTGAAGACTTTCTTTCCTGGACTAGGCCTGGCATTCCTGGGAAACAATGGCCCTTTTCAAGTCATCTCTGAAATTTCACAGGTGAAGGGAACAGGGCAGTCATTTGATCCCAACCACAAGGAGCCTGTGAGCATTTTAAAAAGTGAAGACAGAGTCTATCATGGAAGCACTGGCAAAACTGCTTAGTGGCAGAAAAAGGCAACCTAGACCCACAGCTCAGGAGACCCCTGTGAAGCATTAATCCGTTTGTCTTTCACCTCATGCTACAACTTCTCTCTCAATTTTTTTCAGGCATGGGCTACGCAGCCCACTGAGCTCAGGAGACAGGTCTCCAGGCTGTGTGACATGCTTGGAACAGTGGTTTTCATGCTTCTTTAGCCAGAACTTCACTTTGAGAAAGAGCAAATTAACGGAAGCTCTTGTGGGGATACAGCATTGGGTATGGAGAACACTCGTAAGGCATACATGAATTCAGGCTTTTGAAATGTTCTTCAGTGACCTCGTTTCAGGAAGTGGATCTCAGTCACTCCAGTTGGTTTGTTATAACAACATAATCAAATTCATTAGAAAACATTCCGAATGAGATGCTAGGGGTGCTACCTGTGCACTGATAACACGGTCAACTCAGAACATTAAAAGGTTGGATTTGCAGATCCTTTGTACTCCAAACATCCAAATACAATATTCTGAAGGAAACAAGGGCTCTGAGTTCTCTGAAGACAGCTACAGAAACCTCCCAGATGATTTGGTAAATACTCAGAATTCTTAAGCTAGAATGTGTCACCAGTTCATGTTGTAGGGTGTCGCTGTTTTCCCCACGGACGAGTAGAGAAACGACACGAAGTCCAGGCAAGGATCAATGAAAGAAGAGATTTTAATGAATTTTCGGAAGACTTTTATATGTTAGTTCGCAAAGAGTATTAAGTGGCATAAGATAATTGGCTTTTGCCCTCCACCCCCTAAGGGGATTAGTCAAGTTCTAAGACACACAGCTCTGAGTATGTTTTCCAGTTAGAACCATAACAATTCTACCAAAACAATCCGCACCTGCAAGAAGTTTACAAAACGGTAACACTGTTTTGTCTTGCTTGCATGGGAAAGAAAGAATTCTCACAAAATGCTGCAGAGAGCTGAAGAAATTCTCTGCCAGAGTTTTTCAGCATCCATAGTAGGGGATTATTTTCTTTACATAGTTTAAAAAAAAACCAACAACAACAACAAAATCCCAACTCACTGTCATATGGCAGTTGTTATATTGAGAAGTATTTTGCCTCTCAAATTCTGAGAAATTTTGCACTCTGTCTCCAGCATGTTATAGGGAATATTATGCTCATTGAACTTTCTTTAGGAGAACTTGAAGGATACTTGAATACTGAAACTCGTTTAAGAGTTCAAATCTGAACTACTTTCTGAGACCAAATCTGGGGGAATTAACCAGGTCATTTGATATGCAAAAGTACCAGCAAAGGGGCAATGTACATGCTCGAGACAAGCTAAATAATGACTGACTAGTAAGAGACCAATATTTCATACATGAGTTAGGCCTCTGACCTAACTCATCCAGGCACGAGAAAGTTGCCCTTATTTTATTCAATGTTTATTTTGAAATAGCTCTTTCCTAGTATTACAAGGGGAAACCTGCTTCAGTGCTTACTTCACTTCCTGTCTTTGTACCATAAGGAAAAAGCATTCCCTTGCATTTCTCTCATTAAAATATCCAGCTTACTGCCAGGGAACAGATTCTTGTTTAAGATTTTTGTGAGAATTAATAAAGAAATCCTAGTGTAAAGAAAAGTGAAAACCAATTAGCTCATCTAAAAAGCAATTTAACATTATGGTCAACCTGCATTTCCATCTTGAATCTAAATTCTGCTCTTGAAGAAATGGAGGTCTACCTTTTCGGTTTTCCAGTCAATGTCATTAACAGAATAATTCCCGTTTTTCCTCATGAGAAAGTCAAGTTTGGCGTGTAAGTCGATCAAGAAATATTTACAGAGACAGTGGGAAATGGTTTATGTCACTGAGATAAGAAGCCTTTACCTTGTGTAATCAAGAGGAACTGGGGTAATTTCATACTTGACATGTGGAGAACATTTTTTTATTTGAAGGCCGTCTTGGTTTTACAACATAACTGTTTGTATACATTTCACTGAAATGCTGGAGCCAAAGTGTGCTGTAGCCTTTGAGAGGACTTTCTGAAGGGAAGCAAAACTTTTGTAACTTACTCTTTCTTACTTCCATCCTTCATTTCCTCTTCACTCCCTGCATACATGCAGATGTTTTTTTAATTCTTTTAGGCACAATCACTAGGTCATGGATGTTCCTTGGCACTCATTGCTATGCAAAGAACATACTTCTCTATACTTTTCAGCAAACATGGGATGGACATACTGCTCTACCTCAGGCCTGACAGTTCAGGTTAGAATGGTGCAGGGTCCATGCTGCAAATCCTCAGCAGTTGGTTTTGCTGTGTAAGGATAGCAGCAATGCCATCAGTGGTGCTTATGTTACCATTGCTAAATACATGTGCAATTATTATATTTGGTCTTGTTTTCCTCCATCTCTTCCCACCATACTCTAGAATTACTGAAAAATCTGTCAAGCTCCTTGCCTATTTCCTTGGACATCCAAAAGCTGAAAGTTACACTCCAGGTTTCTTTGCCCACTCCTGGCAGCTGTCTCCACATGATCAGGCTTAGCAGCAGCACACTCAGAGGAGGCCCTGAGAGGGACAGTCAGGGTGAAGCACAGAGGGGAGGCTGCCAAGGAATCGCTTCTGGGGTGAACAGAAAACAAGGGGGCTCTGGAATGTGCTCGCAGGACTTGTGCTGTGCTTGGAGGTGCTTTCCAAAGAAAGGGGGTCAGCCATGCCACCCTCACAAAGGCTGGTGCAGTTTCCTGCAGGGGAAGGATTGTTTTCCACAGCCACTCCGCCCACGTGGCAGAGAAACGGGGCTTATTGGCACGAGGCAGGACGAGTTGGTGGGCAGCTCTCCTGGGGCAAGGCCAACTGAAAAGGCTGGAAGCAGTTGCAGAGGTATGTGAGGCAGAAAATGTTGTTAGGATACTTTTTTTTAATTCTTTTTTCTTCTTTTTTTTTTTAGAACTGGATTTAATAACTACGGTACTGGATAACACAAAGAACTTTAGAATTATTTGAATAGCTCTTTTGGCAACCTTGGTCTTGCTTTACCGCAAGAAATCCTCAAGAACTCTCCATCATTGTGACACCTTGAAGTTCCATTTCAGTTTTTCTGCAAGCCTCCCTTTTAGTACTGAGTTTGAACTGTTGATGGCTTGTGACTTTGAAAAAAGCAGGAGAACCACCTTGGTATTTGGGTTATCATTAGTCCCATTCAGTGCCTTTATTTGTACGTGTGGAAGTTGTTTTTTCTTGTTTGCTGGAACTCTGTTTCACCACATTGCTGTTTGAGTTGGCAGTGTTATGCTTTTTATTAGAACAAACAGAGGTCCAGAAACTGATGAAATATAAATAGAAGGTTCACTGTAGTCTACTCTTTTCAGGGAAAATAAACATCAGGGGGTGTTTAAAAAAAACCCCAAATAATTCTGTGATATACCTTCCTGATTAGCAGCTAAAATCTAAATGGCACATTCTTAGAGGTAAAACTAACCAGAAAGATTAAGCTGGTCTTCGCTCAAAGGAACCTATTTATCTCTCTATTTTTATAATTTTCACAAGTTTCCACTACTTCAGACATGTGAATATGATTATATATCTGGCTACACTGCTGTATGTAAGCTTCATCAATTAGAAAATGAAATCCTCAGAATTCCTGCAATCAGGTTTCCTTTTCCTTTTCCTTCCTACAAAGTAATGGAAAAGAGTGTGTGGGTTTTGTTTGGGTTTTTTTTTTTTTTCTTAAAAGAAGGGAAAAGAGTTTTAAACAGGCTATGTTCAAGGTTTTGTAGGAATTTCAACCAGGAAGAGCAAGACAAATATAATCGATGCTATCAGTTCTAACTTTGGCAGAATGTGCTGTCTATTGGTGTTCTTGGTGAGACACACAGTGCCTGTCTGTTAGCACAGAAAAGGATATTTTCCTTCACTGGGCTACCCAAAAGCAGCTATTCTCACTTCTGAGTGCCAGCCACTGGAGATGGGCTAAATTTGTAATACCCGTTACCTGTAAAGCAAACCAAAATAGCCACATGAAGCCTGACTCAGAAGAACCTCAGAATGCCAGAGCTGAGTGTTTGCTGCTCAGACCTGAAATGTGCCCTCTCTTCCCCACCTCACACCCTGCTCTCCCCACTCCTGAAGGAGTAAATAGGGCCATTCATAGAGAGACAGAGAAAGAATTCTCAGAGTTATAAAAAACTCCCTCTATGTAAAGATGCCTCCTACAGTGCTAACCACGATACTAATGATGAAAAAGCTACACCCTACTTGTGCAAACTGGCATCCTTTTTACTGTACATAGGTTTTTTACTGTATGTAGGTTTGCTTTTAATGACAGTATTTCATAGAGAGTGAGTATTTTTTTTGATAGTTCTAGTCACTGTTTTTACTAGTTCCCATTCAGATTTGCACTGGTACCTAACAAATGGATTTCTGTCACATAGGTCAGGATTAGGTAGGAAGCCTTGGAAAGACAAACCCCTCAGAAAAAAATAAAAGAAAAAATAGAGAGAATACAAGGAAATAAAAAGCATTTGTTAATTTTGAGCTCTTGGTAACCCGAGGAAACCTGTTAGAAGATGTACATTGGAGTTTTACCCTGACACAGACTTTAGGCCTAAAAAGGACTAGCAGGATGCAGCTGATCCACAGAGCAATTTTAATCAGTTCCAAGCAAAAAACATCAGACTAAAATCCCCTTATCCATTTGCAGGAATGAAATACATAAACAATCTCTGAATCAATTTAAGATGTAAAACAGTCTTGCTTTATTAGAAAAGCCCAAGGAGTTTTTGACTGAACATTCTTTGTCAACAGCAGCAGAAACTGACTCATAATTAGTAAAGTATTGAAGACCCTCTCTCTTCCAAATAGCTAGTATACAATTTAATTATAAAGAAACTACAAAGAAAGTTGCATTACTGTAAAAAAAAATCTAGAATTCTTTTTATACCATCAAACATCTTTTTAGCAGGAATATGGTAATGGTTTAGCAAATGACAAGCAAATTCTACATTTCTTGCTACTTTACTGAACAAGTAGTATATATTTGAAAGAATGACAAAAGGACATTCCTGCACATTACTAATGGCATCTCCCATCGTGAGCAGTCCAGCACAGACCTATAGAGATCTCTAATTTCCATCACACTATTTGTTAAATACAATCGTAACGTCAATCAATTTGTTTGAAAACAAACAAATATTTTTTTCTTAAAGCTAAAGTCTTTCAAAGCTGAACAGTAAAGAATTAAGACAAATAGGTTTTAATTGAGTGAGGACTACAGGAATTTGGGTAGCCTGTTGTTCATTCTCTTCCTCTCCTCTTCTTCATAGTTGTGTAGCAGTCTCCCATCCCTGGAGAGGAAGCTAAAACCTGCTTTTCCGGTAGTGATTCCCCCAGCCTACCCAGGTTTCACCCTTTTTCCCCCTTTAGGAACCTTTCCACTGATATGGGGTATTAAATAAGCTTCCCTAGATTCAAACTTCTCCAAACTTGTAGGGGGAAATACAGCAAATGCCCTAGGAATTGTTACATTATGGTGTATTCTGTTCATTGTGGAATTCCCTTCAGGGAGAACTCTGTGGGCAGCCCGAATTGTAGAAGAATTTAGACTCCTTTTCCTTTATCAAGTTCACAGCTGGGCTTTATAGGATTCTGTGATAAAACTGCAGCAAAGCAACATCAACTTCTGGTACATGGGAGACGAAAGTGTTGATTGAATGAGTGTTGAAATAGGATCAGAACACTCCCTTAAAATACATTTTAAAATTCCATGGGCTCCGTTCCCCCTTTGTTTGCTCCTCTACTTAATCCAGTTTATCAAATTCATAACCCTAAATTAAAAAAAAAAAAAAAAACAACAATCCAAACCTGACAGATCTTGCTATTCTTTACGTGCTGTGAGTGCCTTGCTGATGACCTACTTGCCTCTGCACAAACTCAGGAGATGCAAATACAGCTTCACTAACAGAGGTGGTAAATTTGTAACTCAGCCTTGTAGATTCACCCATTTTTACTGCTAGGACTAAAACGTGAGATTGGCACACTGCTTTAACTAAAGTTTAGGATAAAGAGCTACCAAGAGTTCAGAGAATGTTGTGGTAAAAACGAATCCAGAAGGAAAGCCATTCATCAGAAGTGGTTGTATGGTAGAAGCCACTGCATGGGACCTCTTCCCTCTGTGCTCAGGTTCTACATGGGCCCACAGTGGGAATGGCATGGATGCCCGATCCAAAGCTTACTTTGGTGCAGCCAGTCAAAAGATTTCAGTTCATTTCAGGGGGCATTTTTGAAGAAGCCTCCATAACTCTTAAAAATCTCTAATGTCTGGCGAGATGTTTTCAGTCTGCTTCCTCGCCGAATGACAGGCACATCACATGGACCTTTATTTATATGCCGGTAAAGTTACTTCTGTTATAATTTCCATGCCTTGTCAATCTTTCCTTTTTTTTTATTTTAAAGACCTAGCAAAGCTCTTTGTCTCACTTTTTAAGTAGTATTTCCAGATAAATATTGAAACAAATACCATATAGATGAGGCCTGCCCTTCTGTTCAGGGTGTGTTTGGGGCCATACTGTGGGTGTCACTCTTTGTTCATCTGTGACCTCTCCAAGCTATCTTTCAAAAATGAATTTTTCATTATTTGAATGAAGAGGCAAAAATACAATGACAGTAAAAGTCTTCAACAACAGTTCATTTGTGCAGCTTACTCGCCCACTATACCTCTGTAAATCATAAGTGCTGGAGGAGAATTTATACAACTGAGTCTCTGCACTAGATTCAGAATGAAAACAGGCTAATATAAGATACTTGTACTCTGTCTTCAGCTATGTCTGTTTTGATTTTCCTCTTTATAACACACATTTGTCAGTGCACATGCACACACATGCATAAACACACACCATGTGAGTGGATACTAAATAAACAGCCCTATAGAGAGGGAGTACAATATTTCACTGACTGTAGAATGAAGCCCAATTTTATTGGCAGACTTCAATGATGCTAGACAATAAAACATTTGTACGTTTTGCAGCAGACAGTCTGGCTGGCAGTTTCAGCAGCTCTAATTTATTGTGAATAAATAATTTCCTGGAATCTCTGAGGAGTCATTTTAATGCCCCGAAAAAAATTAAAATCTGGCATGCAGTTAAATTTGTTTTCCGTTGTTTTGAACCAAAAATACTTAAAACGAAAGAATTTAAAAACCCACCCTGATTTCAAAGATAGTACTTTGTAAATGTTAAATCTCCCAGTTTCACACTGGTTTTACACATGAATAATTTTTGTTTACTTCATCTTTGTGTTTAAAGGCATGACAAATACCATCTGTTTGCAGTTTCTTTGCTATGTGTTATTTCTCAGTACCAAGCAGAGAAACTGTCCAGGTTAAAGAACTCCCATATTTCTGTAGAGTATATTTGGATGCTGTTTGTGTTTCTACCCCACCATAAATTGATTATTACTTATAGCATAATGGTGATCAGACCATTTTCAAAGGCAGTGTGTTCTTGAAGCATGAAACAGACATTCAAAAACAACTTCAGAATCTGTTAGAAGCCAACTGTAAAAATATAGATGGAGTCAATTAGTTGATTCAGTTTTGCAGCCATCAGCAAAAAAAGAAGCTTTAGTTTCCACTTTAGTTGCTGAGTACATTTTTTCCATGAGGCACCTCACAGTTCCTGCCAGTGGACTAATATATAAGTAACTATTGCACTTTTATTAAATTCTTATTACCTTGATGTATCCAGAAGATATCAAATAAGAAACTGAACTAAGAAAAGGAATAAATTTTAATCACCAATAGCATCACTTAAATACCTAACATCATTCCCAGAAACTGTACCACTTTTAGCTTTGTTGATACTCAGCATAATCTCTATACAGTTCACAGAAATATAGCAAAGCTAAAATCTGTGCTGGTAGTGGGAAATTATGATGGAAAACACTGTGTAAATTTAATTGTAGGTCTCATTCCCTGTAATGTCCGAAGTGCTTTCTACAGACTAGTTACACTGTGAGGAAACTACCCATAACACAACGTAAATTTGAGAAGCAGAAAAGGCTACACAGACATTTTTGTGTGACTGGGTAGCATCATCAAAAAGCTAAATGCATATTTGAGCACGAGTTCAAAGAAACAGAGGATCTTCTTTTTTGTAGCAAGTCACATGACCCCCTGTTCCCATGGAGCCACTATTCCCTTTTCCTTGCAGTCTTTATAAGGGAACTGGTTCCTACTTCAAGTGCCGGCCCAGCACTACTCTCGTCATGTTTAGCCAGGCTGAAAGCCTTCAACTGATGTGGATGAAGATGGACAATAAACGGCGCAGGCTTGCCTGTGCCCTAGCAGAGAACAATATTCCTGCCATTGGCTGCTGCCCTGTCTGTGTATTTGAGCTGGCACTAAACAGGCAGAAACTCTGCAACACAAAAGGTCCTTCCCTCTGACTGCAGCAACAAATCTCAGCCCCACCAGTGGTTGTCCTCACAGTCCACTGAGCAACTTGGCTACTTCAGTACAAGCCACGATTTTCTGATGCCTTTTGTCCACCTGTGCTCCAGCTGTTCGATGCTGTGTAAATTCTGTGAGGCAGAGATGATGACATTTTCTTACATAATTTTTTAATTCAAATGTATAAAAGTTCAGTCTGTCCCTGTTTTGTTTTTTTTTTCTTTTTGGTAACTCAAGCCTATACTGTATTTCCCTTGCTCCTGAAATGAGACAATACTTTCTCCTTTGATATTTGCTTAGCAGTATAGCATGTAGAAATGCAGAGTACACCCCAGCCTGCTGAGAAGGACACTCCCCGAGGAATGGGGAATTTTGAGAGCCAGCACATGCACTGCAAGTTCCATAGAGGCTACATGGTTCCTTATTTCCGTGTGCAAGGCAGGAATAGCACACTTCCACATGGAATAGACATAGGCAGTTAAAAATGCTGCCATCTGTTGCTTTCCAGTGTTATCTTCTTCCACTGATTTCAGCACAGTTTGAAGAAGGCTGTAGTGGTGTATAGTAGCACTCAATAATTTTTACCCTTAAGAACAGACAATTTTCTGGACACAGTGAAGTAAATCTTTGCTATAAATGGAATCTAATTTAATTTAAACCCGGGATAAAACCAGATATGACTCCAAGTATTCATAATCCAAGTACTCATACGAGTACCAACACCATTAGGGATTGTTAACAGGGATTCCAGGTGGAATATCACCTGGGTGCCACCAGTTTTGTGGTATCTGAACTCCTAGGCCATAGAACACTGTGATGTTCAGATGCACAGTTTATTAATCTAATATATCACAAATAGTTAATTTTCCTGAATTAGTCTAAAATTTGGTGCCAGCTAACTTTGTCAGTCGGTGGGTCGTAATCTTTACCCTTTATAGTGTCACGCAAAAAATAGATGTAATAAAACAGGTATGAATAGGTTTAACAGGACCAGGTAAAACTTCGCTCTGCTAAATTCAGAGGTTGGTAACATAACATAACATAACATAACATAACATAACATAATATAATATAATATAATAATGTGCCTTGCCATTGCTCCTATAACTCTTGATTACTGGATGTTTTCTAAATGTGGTGTGTTTTGGTTTGGTTTTCCCCCCTACAAGGCATGAATGAAACACAGCTGTCAAGTTTAGTGTTATGTTGACTTCCTATGTCAATGGAAGGAAAGGGGCTCATCAGAAGGGTGTTCAGAATAACTGAGCAGGTATCTAACAGGCAGTGTGAATATCTTTCATAAGGGTACAGACTCACACATTCATACTCAAGTCCATATTTACTTACTACTGCAGTAGGGGCAGGAATTTCTCAAGGACAGCATATTGATACTACTGAATGGACTCCTTATAAGCAAACTGACAAGGAATCTAATTTCAGAGAAGTGAATCTGTGTGCTCTAACAGGAGTAACCTCTCTATTGGATCCATTATATTTTTCTCTTCTGAGGAAAAGATACTGTTTCATTTCCCAAATATTAAGAATTAGTGAGGAGAAATTGGTTAGAATGCTACTATGAAATAGTCTACTAAAAATATCTGCATTTCTTAGGAAAAAATACCAAAATATATTTCTAGATGTAAGTTAATATATATGTGTGTTTAATAAGTCTCCTTCCAGTTGAAAGCAATTCTTTTGCACTTACAACGCAGTTATGGAATTCAATAAAAACATTCACATCAACTTTAAATAGAATTTGGATTAGGCCTTTAAAAACAAAAAGAAATGCTCTGTAAGTCTTTAGTGGTGCTGCTTTGCGAAGTACGAAATCTTTTACAAATAATCTTCAGGGCAATTTTTGTTTGCCTGAATGTGCATAATTTTTTCATTTTCCATGAGAAAGTGCAGCAATAGTTAAAGCCAGAAGGTTGAAAAAATCAAGACTAAATACCTGGATATAATCATCATATATGCTCACTGGTTGGTTTGCAATTTCATCAAGTATTAACAATATATTTAAAAAACAGTCACTGTTCTAATGAGTTCTTTTTAGACTACTACTGCATAGGTTGTGCACGTTTAATATTAAATCTAAGACTTAAAAATACACAGCAGTATGCTCTAACAAGTTGTTTGAAGTTTATTTTCTGGGCACCATGTATAAAGTTCTGACATTTTTCATTCTATGTCATGTTCCAGGCATTCATCTGTAGAATAATACAAAGACATTCCATAAGTACCTACCAGAAAGTCTATGTATTCCGAAGACACTTGCTGTGTTTTTTACAGGACAATGAACGTTCTTTGAGACTCACTATCTATCCCAGAGGGAGGAAGAATCCTCACCTGTACATTCTTAGTCTTTTGGAAACAGTCAAGTAATTGATATACAGTAAAGTGTATTTTATTTATTTTATTATTGCAAATTGGATAGAACAAAATTTCCTTGATTTCTACAAGCGGGAAATCTATCATTGCAGTGATACCAAGTAACCTGGAAGAAAGAAGAAATGAGGAGTGGAATGGTGGGATTTAGCCCACATTGTGCAAGAGGTGACATCAAAATGCCAAAAGTATATAGTCCTAGGCTGGATATTTATTACCTCTTTTGAAAGATGTATGTTTGTTTACCAGATATGCAAAAAAAAATCCATAGAATTTACCTGCTTAGGAAGACAATAGATACTTCCTAAATTATGTAATGCTATTTACCAAGATATAAGTTCCTGATTGTTGTGTTAAACACTTCTACCAGAAATGGCCAATTGTATTGATAGCAACTAATGGGTTTCGATGAGCAGGAAGGAAGATTTTGGTCAGATATTGGGGAAAAGCATTCAAATCATAATAACTTGGAGAAATATCACATTTCTACCACAAGGAATCCATTAGATAGGCATTCTTCGGCAATGAACATATATTCAATCTCTTTTGGTTTCTTCCAGCCATATGGTAAATTTTCACATTGAGAGTAGAGGGACAGCAAATACTGAGAATAATGAAAAGGCCAGTCATTAGTACAGGATGATATTCCCTACTTCTTCATGTAGGTGCTTATAGAACTTCTAAAAATGAAATGTTTTTTCTTACAGGAATTAATTCAGGGAGCTCTTTCAGCCTTTTTTTGTCTGGCAAGACAGATTACATAAAGGAAACTCTCCCTTGTGGCTTTATAGAATGTAGCATCCTCTCAAATGGCAAAAAAGCCCCAGGCAGAAATGAGGTTAGCAAAAGAGTTTCTCAGTTATTTTACCGAGAAGGATGATGAACCTACAGGCTGTGGTTAGGAATCTTTAACAGACCTCTGAACTGAACCCCCACTTCCTAATTTTATAACCAGTGCCTTAACTGGCAATTTTGTGTCCTCTTTCCAAAATACATAGTAAACAAACTCAAACGGAAAATAAGCGAGTTAATATATATTTTTG
Organism: Lycocorax pyrrhopterus obiensis; assembly: GCA_014706295.1. NCBI lineage: Eukaryota > Metazoa > Chordata > Aves > Passeriformes > Paradisaeidae > Lycocorax > Lycocorax pyrrhopterus. The sequence continues at coordinate 20,168,022 of JACSVZ010000013.1, read as the reverse complement.
CAAGTATGAGACATATAAATGGGCTACCTGAGCAGAGTAGACACTTTATTTGGCTGTGGTGGCTACTGAAATACATTGGTTTGGATGTGCAGAACAGAGCCCGTGTCCGGTTTGTTCAGCAGCACTGATACTCGTCACTCAGGAACAGAAACTGGGATCATGGGAAGATCTGGCCCCAACTGGATTTTATTGCAATGACGTACAGAGCTGACGGAGAAATTTCTGAAACTGGAAACTACAGCCCACAAGAATTAGAGAATTTTAAACCCTGGTGAGATGTAACATTTCTTAAGAACAATAGATTATAGCCTTTTTTTTCTGTACTGCTTTGGATAATTAATTTAGTAAGTCAGTTTGTTTGTCATTCATGCATATAATAAATTAATATACATGTTGTTTCCTTATTCATTAAGTCTTTAAATTCAGCAGATGAACCTTCTTCCTGCCAGAAAAAACACTGAGTTATAGATGACTGTCAATAAAAAGTAAAGCCAGCTCCAATGAAAAAACGTGCTGAATGAAAATACCTGTTGAACTCTGAATCTTTATTTCCACTCTTTATAGAAATAAACACATTTATGGTTTGTTTATTGCTTGCAGAAAGAAAGCCTGTTCATCCTCCCCCACTCCAGCCCTGTCATTTGCTGGTCTAGCTACCGAGCAGAGCCTAATCACAAGATGTCTGTGTACATCAAACAGATGTTCACCAGCAACAGAAAATCAATGTCTGGCATGAAGTTATATTGTGTTTGTAGACTGTACTGAGCACACTTACTTGAAAAGCAATGCTTTGTGTCACTGTATCTCATAATAAAGAACAAGTGCCCACTTCAAGTTATGGATCACCTCTATTGTCATTCCACAGCAATGTGTTTTACAGATGTCTGCAAATGAATTTTAGGCTGAACTCCCTTTGCTTCTGAACCATAAGGAAGTATGATATGCTATCTGTCTGGTATTTAGTTATTAAATTTTGGTTGAAGAGCGGTTAGAATCCCTCTGAATTCATTTGAACTCCTGTTTTAAATAAGACCTCTGGCATTTGAAGTCTGACCAATGGGTCTGACAGGTTTTCAGCACATTACCTTTAGCTGGCGGTGATGTAGTAACAGCACTTTATTTCCTGTGAAGCCAACAGCTAACTCTTAACTTCATGTGAAAACTTAGATGGGGCTTATCAGCTCCTCCACGGCCCTTCATGGCACTCTGCCCCTCTTGGGATCATGGTCTCTGTCTGTTATTGTTGAGGGACAGGAATGAAACAGCAGCAGCACCGGGAGCCATCCTTTCAGACTATGTCTGACACAAGCATTGAGTGTTGCATTATCTGCTTCACTGAAGCAGAAAGAGGAGACCATCAGGGAGCTGGCTGTGCTCCCTGCTTTTCTGTTCTTCCCAGTTTTGGACACGCTAGTGCAACCTGTGGGCTGCTCTGGCCTCTGCCAGCTGGCAGGAGTTCCCAGAAGACAGTCTGTCAGTGAGGGGAGCTATGGAACAGCCCGGGAGCTGCGCTTTTCTCTCTGCTGTGATATGGCCGCAGTGCCCGTGGTGGGCGACTGCCGCCCGTGCAGGAGGCTCCCAACACAGGGCTAATCATCGCAGTGGGGATGGAGGACCTGCATCATCCCTCTCTTCACCACTCCGAATGCTATTAAAGCTGACATACACATACCAAGTTCCAGTCTGTCCTTCTGGAGAAAAGAAAAAAAAAAAAAAGTTTAAATCCAAGCATTTTTTTTCAAAGTAGTTCTTTACCATTTTTGCTGCAAACAGAAACACTGTGTTCTACCACATTAATTCCAGTGATCTACCCTATCAAACCACAGACATTGTGTCCATTTTATCTTGAACCTTAGGACAAAATACTTTATCAACCACAAAAAAACCCAAACCACACCAAAACAAAACTGAGATCAGCAGACAAGGGGAAGAGCAACGTATGAAAATAAAAACCCGGGAAATTCTGCATTAAAAAATAACATGTTGAATTAGTATTTTAAAACCCGTAGGCTATCTACTCAGCTGCAGACTCTGCAAAATACACTCCTACTAGAGATGCTGAAGAAACAGTCTGCTGAAATATGTCTCGCACAGTTATGCACAAGTGCACATGGGTTCTTCAACTGAAATGACCTGATTGAATTCGGAAATTTACACATGAAATCTTAGTCAGAGGTTTTGTATGTGAGTGGATAAGGACACATGGATACTTGGTCTATGAATATGCTTTCCTTCCTACCACAAAATGACATAGAAAATACATTTCAGACATACTCTGGCAACTGAAAATAGAAATGCCATATGTTGAATATCTAAGTAATTGCCAGACTAGGTTCTTCTTGAGCGCTGGTCTTCCCTTTTGCAAACACTTTTTTAAAAACTGACACAATTACACTCCCTGTCCAGAAGCTGGGCTTCAAGCTCAGCTCTGCCAAGCTCTTATTCAGTATAGCTAAGTGGGAGCACAGACGGCAGCAGTTCAGGGCTACTGTACCCTGGATCAACGTGAACCCCTTCAGTAATGATTCATATTCTATCCCAAATCTTCTCTTTCCCCTTCAGTCCAAGCTCCCAAATGTCTTTTGCAGTGGGTAGAGTAAGCAATGAGAATAATGGCTGGCATAAAGTAACAGCAGGCTGTCTACAGCTTACCCTAGGGAATCCTCAATTTCCCTGTTAGGAATAAGTTAGGCTGAACAGATTAATGGAGAGGATTCTACCTCGAGCCAGGGACTTGTTTTAGTACAGCCACTGTATTACGCTTTTTGAGGCAGCATGGTAGACACTGGATCTCTGTATTTGTATCAGGTATCAAGAGGTACTGTTAATTATTTGTGCAAATGTTGTAAAACATTACAATATTATACACTGATGAGACGAACAATAGCTGTTACCCTCTCAGTTTTCTCAACAGAGATTTTAGAAGACCTGTTGGAAATTACCATCCGAGCCCACCTTTTTATTTTCACTTATTCAAAGTGCAGAAGGATAAACTGTTATTTACTTTGTATTGTGATGCTCTGTTCTTACTTAGGCCCTCAAGTAATGCCAACATCTGGATTTATTCCTCAAACTCTCTTGTCTAGATAGTGACAAATCCTTCTTTCTCTTTTTCCTTTGGACGAATAATGAAAAAAAAAGTTGTCAGATGGAGTCAGAACAAACACAGTTTTCTTCTTGTAGTAACGAAAAGAAAAAGAAATCCTTAAAGAAATATATCCTTAAAAAAAAGCCTCCTCTTCTGGACAAAGCAAAATTTCAGGAAATAGACATAGCCTTTGAAATCCATTCCTCTTCATGGCAGAGATGAAGCAAAGCTTTTAGTGAAGTAAGCAGAAGAGTCTAGAAACAAGTGTTTCTATATTCAAGTGGAGTTTGAGGGTTTTCCTCAGGTAAGGGTAGATTGCAGCTAATAAAACAGTTTGGCCACTCCCAAGATTCACTTTAACTTTTGCTTCTAATTCCACATGCTCCAGAAAGGCCTTCTGCAGGGCTTACAAAGCACCACTGAGTTGTGGTCCTGCTTTTTAACTCTTGTCTTACTTCAAAAATGCACTGCCAGCTGTCCTGGCCATGTGTTCTGCAGCACGTCCTTTCTGGATTCTGTGTGGAGATGATACAGAAGAACATGTCTTAAGGATAAACCTAGAACCAGAAGATCAACTTTAGGGATTTCTGATTCACACAAAATTCCTGGATTGGGTGGAGACAGGTTTCGCCAAGCAACAGACACTTCGGCTTGGCCATCATGGCTATTGCAGCAACCAGTGGAGGTTACAGAGCATCAGACAGATTAATGGCTGAGCTCATGCAGAGATGGGTTGGGCAGCAGGATCAGTGGGTGTGGAATGTGCTAGTTCCCTATGCTGGTGGTTTGCAGCAATGAAGGGGATAACATAAAGGACAGTGTGTATTTTCATAATCAGTTCTGTGCTTAGAACTATAAATAGCAATTACAATCTTAGGTATTAAGAAAGGAACTGAGAGTGAAACAGAAGCATTATAATGACAGCATTTAATTAAGAAGGTCCACATTAATTGATTAACATGCTAGCTCCTCATCACAGAATAAACAGGCACAGACAAAGCTATAGAGGACAGCAAGGATGCTGACACAGGACTGTCTCCATACAAGAAATTAATTAGAACTACACCCTGAAAAGAGGAAAATGAGAAGAATTAAACTAAGTCATAAAATTAAGTTAAATACTCATTAAAGTAATAATTACATGGAAAAGGTAAGTAAGAAATTTATATTCTTAGTCCCTCCTAATATGAGATACAAGGAGCATCAAACAAGGTTTTAGGAACAGATCAGAATCACAGGCTATGAAAATGTGAAATTCATTGCCTCAGAGAGCTGTAAATTAAAAGTACTTTATAGCTCACTCTTCTCTGTTAAAGAGTGCAAAGAACAACAAGTAAAACAGTTGATTATGTAGCTCAGAGCAAACCCCACATTATCCTTCTGTAGCTGCTCCCTATGGCCCTTATTTTGGTGGGTTTTGCTATTGTTTTCTGCCTTTCTCATCTGATGACTTCATTCATTTGTGCCACCACTAGACCTTGGGTAATTTGCCTCTTCAAGTCTTCAGCTTCCAGGCAAGTATTTCCTTTCTCCTTCTGTCCTTCTTCTTAAAAGGAAGAAAGGACAGGAAGTTTGAGAAATACAGTGGTGAACAAGAAGAAACTGGAAAAAAACATACTAATTTCAAGTCTTCAGGCACGCTGAATTTCAGAGAAGTGAGAACTGAAGCTCAAAATGAAAAAAAAATTATGAGTGAGACCATCTAAAAGTTTCTTAAAGTATTTCATTCAGAATCACTAATTTTAAAACAGGAAACTGTAATTGGATAGTGTGAGAAAGCCCAGTGTAAAATTAAATAGCTGTCTTTTTTGCTTCTGTTCCTTTTCTGCCTTGGCTGTCCATCCAAATTTGAGTGCTTCAAGATGTTTGTTTTATACTTGACACATTTTAGCAACACTACAGGCATAAACAGAATTACTGGTGTTACAGTGTAAGACAGCCTTGACTTCTCTCTGACAAACCAGCAGCTCTGTGACTCTGTCACAGCCTCATGGCTGGCCTGTGCTGGAATCAGAAGGTTTTTCTTGGTTTAAAAGATTAAGGTCTTCTGGAAGCTTAAGTGGAAAATTTGCTTTACCATTTTGCAGTTACACATAGGAAATCTCTGCCAGGCTGCAAGTAAGACCACTGGCAGGAGTCTGTGCAGCCAAGGAATCACTCCACCTCATCCCACCAGTTACCCACCGCCTGCGTTTCTCACCCTGGCTGATTAATGGTGTGCTGGCCCCACAAGGCAGCCTTGTTCTTCTCCATAGTTGTTACACTTCAGTGGTTGTAAGTTTCTTTCAAAAGTGTCAGAATTAAAGACGAGTTATAAAAGCCCCATTTCTTTTTGTTTCAGGAGTCCATCCTAGTGCTGTATCATCCAGAACGCCCGCTGAAGGTAAAAGACAAGCTTATTTGGTCAGGATTCCTTTGCCCTTTCTGCCCTTCTCCATCAACATCCCTGATTTCTTCTTTCAGCACGGTTGACTTATAAACTAAATATATCAGCAGGTACAAGACTAGTCCAGACAACTCCTTTAACTGTTCAGTGTCTTTTATTTCACCCTGTCCCTTTCACCTTGTTCATCATTCAGTTTTATACTCCCCTGGAAAAAACCTCTGGGTGTTGTCTCTCGCTGCTCTTGCTTCTTTCTGCTGTTTTTAACAGTTGTGAGCGGATGTCCCTTCTACTGTCTTGCTATTCAAGACTGGAAAAATGCTAAAGCCCTCTTTTCCCACTGATTTCCCCCCCGTCCCAGCTGTGGCTCAGATGAATTAGCCAGGTGAAGCCAAAAGCTCAGAAATGCACACAACTTTCTGCCAGCACTAATCCCCCAGTGCAATTTGTATAATGATAGGAAAAAGGAACCAGAAATAAAAATCACTGAATGTAGAGAGAACACTGAACTTCTATGCAATATGTAACATTAAAACTATTCATTACATGGTAGGACACCCTGTGTAAACTTGTCACTAAAAGAATTAATAAATAAAACAATTAATAAAGCTCAAGTGTAGGCAGTACTTTAATATCAAGGGAGCATCTCATAATATCAGCACTTATATTGCTGTCTTCTAATTATACTTTTTTAAAAAAATGGATACAATAAGATTTTATAACTGTATGTACAGTAAAATCTATAATTTACTTTGGAACAAAATATTATATGTTTAATTTTTAAATTAAAGATAAGCAACACTCTAGGGAAATACCACGTTGATTAACATTGGGGTTCTTCTAATAAATGAAATCTGAGCCCATAAAGATTGTAGTTTGAAATATATCATGAAGAATGTTATCCCACTATGGTCTGCAGCTCTGATGTTGCAGTTTTGATTAAGGTAATTTGCAGCTTCTGTAAATTGTCAGCTTCTCACCATCAATTTGGAGATGCCAGAGCTCCACATGATGCTAAGAAGTAGGTGAGTGCAAAAAGTGTCATTTCTTTGCATAGAAAAGCAGACTTGGATATAAAGCAGTAAGTGAAGCAAAGTGCATATATAGGGTACGGAGTTTATGATGATCCGAAAGATGCTGCTGTTTCTCTAAAAAATTGCAATTAACTTCCTCTGATCATATCATGATCTAAGAGAAAATATGAAAAGAAAACATAAATTCTTCATTGACAGCCCTGTTCAAATATATGAATGTGGCACATGGGACAGCAATTAGTGAACAGAGTCACTATTATCCTCTGCAATCATTTCCAAACAAATGAAGAAAGAAGGCTGCAAAGCCATATGGTACATATATTATAAAGTAACCTGTTCCATTCTTTAGACGTACTATTACTGCTTTTGACACAGCTACAGGAAATAAAAAGCTACTGGAATGCAGACCAGGAAAATGTATTCCCAGAAGGCTTTGCAGAACTAGAAGCTGGAATCATTGAGTGGAAACAGACTTTGCAAAGCAATCTCCCATTCTTTGCTGCTTAGATGATCTGCTCAAATATAAAATAGATTCTACAAATGTGCCCATATTTAGTAGCTGTGCTTTTAAGATACTTATGGAAAGAAAGGAAAAGAAAGGAAAGAGAAAAAGACTTTAAAAGGGTAAGTCTCTTCATGGAGGACTGTAATGTTGACTAGAAAAGAACTGTTTTCAAGAGAGGAAGCACAAAGTCAAACAATTCACACTTTGTATGCAAGATTTGATTATTTTCCTTCTCTATCCTTCTTAAAGGACTGGTTAAAGGAACTGTATTAATACATATGAAAAATATATGATCCACAAATCCTGTAAAAATTGTTTTTATACTATTGAAGAGTATGTTGCACACATGCTGAGACATTTAAATCAATACTCCATTAACATAAATATTTTAAAATATGATTCTTCTTCAAAATACCTAGCATCAGTCTAACACCCTTGCTCTGAAATGGTAATAATTAAACTACAATGAAAGTATAAATTCTATAAATGAAAGAAAGCTTGTGAAAAAAGCGGAACTTTTACTTAGTCTGCCAGTGCCTTAAATTTCATTGCCAAATATGGATAAAGCCTTGGCCTCACTGGAGGCACTGTGGCTATTATTCATGGATTTAATCCTGTGTGTTCTGAAGAAGTTAGCAAGTATCCTTGCATCTCATACTAAATAGAGCCTAGGAACACTTAAGTCTTCATCAGAAAAAGAATGATGGCCTGTACATGACATCACATTATTTGGTCATTTGTCATTTATCTATCTTGATAATACTAATAACTGATGATATCGATAACATTGATAGTACAATAAAGTTTCCAAAAATTGCCATCCTGACAAAATTAAGGTGCTTTATGTGGTTTTACACCAAAGTGTACATGCTTGTAAAAAGGGAAGCAATTTGCTCACTTATTTAAACAGATCAGCAAATATCTCTTTGAATTGTTTGAAGATATTTGTACTCTGATGAACAGTCACACATGGATTTTCTACACTTACCAAACCATTCCGAGAGGAGATCCCTATGCAGGTGGGCCGGTAGGGCAGCTATTTGGTCTGGAGAGAGCAATATTCAGTGGTCAGTCCCTGATACCCTTTTCACCCTCTGCTAGAGGATTTTAGCCACCAGGACAGTGTTACCAAAGGTCCAAATTTCCCAGAATTTATCTGCTTTTTTTGTCTGGAAATTGTGTCTCAGTACAAGCTATGGTCCTGCTCCTAAATTATTATTTAGAAATAAAGGAACTTGAAGTTGCTCCGACAGGAAAGAATAGAGGCTAAAATTTGCTGTATGTATTTTCTATCTTGTCAAGTTGGGTGAACAAGCTAAATGAAACTGGTTTGTTGTAATTACTGTACACAAAGAATTCACTTCTGTCCTTGAAATCTAAGATCAAACACTGAAATACTGACAGAAGCAACAGATCTCCAAGGTATTGTATCAATCTTGTGGTCACATCCAGTTCTGCTGATGCAGAAAACCGTGAAAGGGGTCGCACCCTGTGCCCAAACCCAACTGATTAAACACAAGTTGTCCATCAGCTGGAATGGTCGAATGGTGGACTCCGAGAGCGGGGGAATGAGCAGTGACAGGGTGCAAGCTCTCCTCCAAGATCATTTGGGCCTGGAACCGAGGGCACAAGCCCAGACTGCCTGTCCCCCCAGCCAGCGTCCCCAGCATCTCTTTAGTCACCTGACTGGACATCTGCTTGATCCATGCTGATTTGCAAGGAAGGCAGGCCAGGCTCCCGGAAATGAGTTCAAGATGATCACCTGCTGCATTTTAAGCCTGCTGTTTCTCTTTAATCTGTCAGCTCACAATTCACTGCCTATGCTTCTGCTGTATCTCTGTGGTATCATAAATACACAGAGCTACTCAGAACATTAAAGCAAAGGTCCCAAAGATCCTACAACTGACTTCATTCTGGCCAGACAAAAAATGGGAAGTTCAGTTGCTAGAGGGTGAAGACTGACAACATTAGCTTTCCGTAAGAAGATGTAAAAAAATAATCGAATCCATACATAACAGAGACAACTGCCAGCAAAGAAATTGTGTTTTCTTCCCTCTGTATTTCATTGTTTGCAAGAGGTAGGGCTGGTAAGCAACAAAGCTAAGATAGGTATGGGTAGGCAAAAAGAGCTGTAATGAGAGATATTAAGGAGCAGAAAAGCAAATGGAAGAAAAAGAGGGTATAGGCCAAAGCAATTTCTATTTTGTGCAGCATCTTTAAGGTAAAAAACAAGGAGAATAATGTGGTGAGTAGGTGAGAAGTCAATAAATGGGTTCAAGATGCTGAAAGGAAAAGCATTTAGAATAGATTATGATGACGATTTTGGCAGCAACGCCTTAGACTGGAAAAGTCCAGCCGAGGGAAGGCAAGAGTTGTCAAGGAGATTATGAGGATGAAGCAACAGCACAGGAAAACTAAAGAGAGTAATAAGACTAAGTCTCCAGAAGCTCTTCACAACAGCCAGATTTGAATATACTTAACTGGGATGTATCCTTTGGCTTCTGTGACAAATGTGGATCTATGTCAAGGCAGAAGACATCATTTTTTAGTAATACTCAGATTTATGCTTTCATAAGAGAAAAAAAAATCCCCTGCTGGTTATCCTGCAATACTTGGGGAAAATGGAAACAAGGAACTGGAAAAGTGTATACTCTTGGTTAGTGGGTAACATTCCAATAGGATGTATACAAGGTTCCTATTTATTCAAAGGTATGAAATGTCACTATATTTACAACAAAACCTCAGTTTGCAAAAAAGATGGTGAAGTTTCACTTGGTTGAAATTGAGGAATGCTAGCAACAATGCTACAGTTTTTTCCCCTTACCCAAAATTAGTAGTAGAACAACAGTTGCTGTTGCCCATATTTCTTCCCTTATTTTAGTTGCTGTGGTTCCAGAGGTGCCAAATCAGCCTTTCTGGCTAAAAATTCAAAGCCTGCAAGAAGCAAAAACTATAAAACCTTACAGTTTATAATGAATGTCTTGGGTCCAATCCTACAAACATGCATGCGGGTAATTTTGCTTGCATAGTAAATCCCATTTACTTCTCTGGAATTATTCCTGTTAGTAAAATTCCTCATATATGTAGGACTTTAGAAACCTGGATCTGTTCTTCAGTGTTTCTGCCATGTGCTGGCAGTGTTTTGGTAAGGGAGACACTTTAAAAAGATCCCAGACAGGAGCGTGAAGAAGTCCAAAGGGAGCAATTAAGAAATGGTCAAAGCACTGTAACAATAAGGATAGCAAGACTTGTTCTAGAGCTAAAGCTGGTGACTTCTATAGGAGCTATATAAATGCACTGAGAGCCCTTTAAAATTTTGCTTGCTCCTTTCCCTCCTTTTTGCAGATGAATAGAGCCATTCATTTCAATGGAACTTTTGTCTGTGTGGGTCTGGAAAGCTGTCTGAGGAACCTGCACAGCTCCAGGTAGCAAATGTTTGTAGAATCCTAAATGTTAGACAGTCTGTAATACTAATCTGCATGGCCTCAGTGCAAAATAAAGCGGCTCAGTAGAGATCACCCACTACCAAGACTAAACCAAACTAAATGTTTAGCCATACCAAATAATCAGATACTTTTTAATATTAGCAAAAGGAGTCAAAGAATTGACCTTCCTTTGCCTAGGCTAATCTACAGCAGTATTGAGAGAGATGCAAAAAAAGGCATGTGAGTTCTAAGTGTTCATGTCAAAAAAGAAAATGAACGTAAGGAAGTTCATCATTAAAAATTCAATGCGGTCTTCACTAAAACAACAAACCTGAAAGACCAAGGTCTTACACACTCTCAGATGCACACTCATATTGAGAGGTCTAACTCTTTTGCCACTGTATGCACTTTGTTTTCACAGCCTGAGTATCGGTTATAAGCAGGATTTGATGAAAACCTCTTTAGTACCTGAAAAGACACGCCAAGGTCTAAGACAGTGACTAACCCATGCCATGGAACACAGGACACCTGTAACTGAAGGTTATTTCTCTAATGGCTTCTTCCTCACAAGCTCTGCCTGTCTGCCATCTAGTCGAGATTTCATCATACTTTCAGAGCCATGAAAAATTCCCTCTCATCTATCCATCATTACCTCTATTAATTTTGTTCCTTTCTGGTCCCATCTCTTTTGGCAGCTTCTGTGCAATGTTTGACACTTGAACACAGGCTAGCCAGGGGGCTTTGTTTTTCTTTTCTATGAGGCTCCCAGTTCTCAGGAGTTACCGGAAGACAGTTCCTCCCTGGCACACCCTTTAGCAAAGCTGGTAAATAGCAAAGTAGTAGAGAGACAACTAAGAAATATTTTCTTAAATTGAAAAAAAGTCCATTAAAAATACCTGTTTAATCAATATATGTTGAATTAACTTTTTTTGCTTTCTATTATCTCAAGGTTTCCATTCTGCCTCTGTAGTTTCTAATACATTGCTGACCTTACCAGAGAAAAGTGTTGCATGTTTTGGAATTACTACAATTACAACTGTTCTTGAGTTATTCCTTTGCATGGGAATAATTCCCTGATACTTGCTTGCCCTCCCAGGAGGGCATTTAAGACTCACAGAGCACACAAATGTGCATGGAAAACCCAAATATAAATAAAAGATGCATTTTCTTACTAGCCCTTGGTTACATGGCTATAGTATGTGACCATCTCTTTCCAGTACAGAAAGGTACCTGTTTGCAGTGAGAAATGATGCATTTTATTTGCAGCTGGATTTTAATGGAGCAGGTTTAAGTAGCTTCCAGCTGTCTTTGGAAGGACTTGTCAGAATTTTCTTCGGAAAGGAATCTAGAGATATTCAGGAAATAGCAATAACTTTAATAAATCATGAACTGAAACCACTGAAAGCTGGAACTATCCAGTAGCACAAGACTGAAGGAGGAGTGGAAGAGAGAGAGAAGCAAGCTTGACAGAGTATGATTTGGGTTAAAAAAAGCATTTTGAAATATAACACCTCCTGTTGTGCAAGATGACTCAGAAAGGCAACAATTATTTCAAGAGTTGTGCTGAGGCACAAGGCCAATGACAAAATAGCCATCCTTGCCGCAGGTAAGCAGGTCATGCCTTACCTGACATGTCCCAATGAATGGGTGTGTGCACATATTTTCATACACAGCTGTATGTACTGGAGAAGATACAGGCATTTACAGAAAATGTACTGTAAAATATCAGTCAGAACTGTCTTTTTCTGAAAAAAACCTCAACTTACATCTTTTAGGGATGCATTTTGCCTGCAGTGCTTTCTTTCAAATTTCCTCACTCGCTGGCTCCAGAGCATTTCACAAAACAGGAAATATCTATAGTTCCTAGTGGGAGCCCAGAGCCAGCTCACAGGGTACACATGAAGTTGTGTGACTGCTATCAACTTTCCTGCACTCTGTTGCAGTCCCATTTCCACATTACTGAGGCGAAAGTGATTTGTTGCTGGGGTACTCCAGAATGTCTGAAAAATCATTGCTTTATATCAACAACTTGCTTTTAGGATTCTCTGCCTGGATGCTCAGAATATGGATTGAGTTCCCAAGATGTAGCTTTAGAAAGATTTGATAAAAATGGACCTTTATAAAGGAAGCAAGAAAATTCTTCTTTGTTTATTATAATGGCAGTCAGGGGGTCAGCTTCAGTTATCCCCACGTAACCCCTCTGAACTTGCTCAATGGGGATGCAGTGCTGCAAGCCAGGGCAGAGCTTAGCTCAGTGTGTACATTTCAGGAAGAAACCTTCACTACAGAGCTCAAAAGAATCCTTGTGCTCTCTGAAGGAAAGGTATAAAAGGGTGCTTGTTAATATTAGTCAACACAGTCTGTTTTCTGGAAAAAGAGCAGGGATCTTGGTAAGAACCTGTGGCAAGGCAAAATTTCTCCAAGAGGAAAAAAAAAAGCAAACGAGAATTTTAAAAAACACTACCTACTCTGTACATCTTTGTAATTGTATGACACATTCCTATGGGATTGACTTTCTGCAGGAAAAAATCAACAGCTCAGTAACTGACACTGTCATGTAGTGCTTTTAACTTTTCATGACATTTTTGAGCTTTAACATAAAAAATTATTCTTTTTTGAAGTCAAAATGCAGAGTTTTCTTTTTTACAAAACCTAATGTCATGCTAGTATTATCTCATTATCTGTGTGAGTCCTGTTTATTCCAAAACCTAGAAATTGCTTTAAACTCTTTCCTGGAAGAGAAGGAAAAAGGAAGCAGCGAGCTTGTGTGTGTGAGGAAGAGAGAAAATGAGATCTTTTGTGTGGCTTTGAGAGAAAGTCAGATTTATTTAAAGAATATTGAAGGGAGCTTATATCTGTAGGTGCCTGTAGGTCTGACATAAACCCAGGAGTGGGTGTACCCTGCTGTATTTAGTATTTTGCCGCATACGCTCACCATGCCGGTCATTTGGTCCGGGTTAGTGGCTGCCGCAGGTGAGGCCAGGTTAAAGGTGCAGCCGCTGTGCGCAGACTGCGCAGGATGCTGGGGCGCGGGCAGGGTGGCAGTCTGTCACAGCCATCCCCCCTCCCGCCCGCCAGCCCGCAGTCCGTCGGCGTCAGGGCTCCGTGGCACGGAGTGCGGGTGGGTCTGCGCGCCTGGGGCAGCCTCTGCCCCCGTTCCGGCCCAGGGAAGGCAGCGCGACACTCGCGTTGTTCCTCGGGCTCCGCATGCCTGCAGAGGGGGCCAGAGAATTTGGCAGTCTCTGGCTACCGACTGCCACTCAATGCCTTATTTCGGAAAAGCTGGGAAGCACTTTCAACAAAGAGAAGCGCAGTGTCACTCAATGTTTCGATGCCGCATCGCCCTCTAAGGCAATCTGCTCATCACAACTTTTACTTTAGTAATTCACCAGCCATTCTCAGTGCTCCCAACTCTTTGAAAATAGCGCTGATTTTTCTTGTTTTCAGTGGTTTATATTTTTCACTTCAGCTTCTGTGGAACTTGTACCAATAAAGTCTTAACGATCTTTGTATTTTTAAAGCGTTTTGTCAGAAGCTGAATGCAATATGACTTTTCCAAAACGGTATGGAAATCATGATCCCTCTGTAAATTCTCTGTGTACCACAGTCATTTATTACTTCATACTGAAATTTGAAACATGAGAACAAAGCAGAGGCAAAGCCAAATAAAAAAGCCACACCAGAAAGGAACATCTGCAAAATTCTATGAAAAAAAATGCACAAATGTTATGAATTAAACGTTTTCTGACTTTTCTTACAGCTGCACAACCTCACACTCAGCAAGACAGGAAGGACTATCGAAATATTTCCTATTCAATATGAAGAAGCAGAAGGCCACAACTTTTTTTTGAAACATTAAATAAAAGTCTGCTGGCACACTCCAGAAAATCTAACAGCTGATAAAGAATGAAAATGTGAATCATAAAAATAAAAAGTGCAAGTAATTTCAACTTCAGTCTTTAACACAGTCTTTGCTATGGCTACAGTTGACGTTGTTAACAAGTGGCAAGATCCTGCGGAGAAGATGCTGCATTTCACACCTGGAGGGCATGCAGAAGCTTTTGCAAAAAACCAATTTTTTTGATTGGAAAACACCAGTTTGTGGAAAGAGAAAGTGCTCATAAGACCAAGAATGTTTGTGAGTTTCAATTTTGTTAAAGGGTTCAGTGTTATTCAGAAAAATTATGCTTTTTCAAACACTTCTCTTGACGAACTAAGTCATTATTGGGGAGTAGGGGAGGATAACAAAGGGAAAAAACAGGTTCAAACAGTAGTCAGTCATTCATCTGTAAACTCATTCAGTCTGCTGGTTTATTGACCCTTTCTAAAGCTAAAGCTTGTCTTTATATTTAGGAAAGGAAATCTCAAAAATCTGGAGAAATATCCCAGATAAACTGCTTCACAGTCAGTAACTAACTGCTTACATTGAGATATGGTCCACACCACTGAAGTCAGTGTGAAAAGGGTTGGCACTCAAAATAAGGTAAAAAATTCTAGCCACAGAGCAGATACTACAAAGCAAAGTACATTTCAGGTGTGTACACACCTGAATAATGAATGCACACATGTATAATGTAATATATTTCTCTTACTGAGCACGTAACATTCTTCAGTATGCTTTCTAATATCAGTATATTAATTATCATATTTTGACAAATATTAATTTGAAATTCTTCTTGTCCTGTATATTACTGACTTCTGTATTGTAGGATTTTGTAGGTGGGTATTGTGTAAATGTATGTGGCCACACTCTGTATCCAGAAAATAGGACTTTGAAAAGGAATATGTCACACCACTGAAATATGCTGTGAAACCTCTTTGTCTGCAGTGGAGAATGAAGTATTGCTCATGAAAGATCTTTTACCAAAGGACCATTCCCACACCACAGCTATCATGGCCTGTCCCGTGTGAAATGTCCTGGGAAACGACACTTTCAGTTTTCCATCATTATACCTTGCTTTAGGGACCCTTAAGCAAGAAAACAACTTGTTTCCAATAATTGGGTAGAAACTGGAAAGATATCTACAGTCTCTGCATAATCTTTTAGGAAAGCTATAATGGCAACAAGGAGAGGTGTACTAGCAGACAAAAACTTTTCCTTATGCCTATGTGTACTCATTTACAGCTTTGCATGTGAAACCAGAATTTATTTATAAATAAAATCTATCACTTTTTCCAAAAGCTAAATTATTCTGGAAGATATTGCTTTTTCTAGAAGTGGCATAGATGTGACAATCATCAGAAAAAAAGTCCTAACCATTGGATAAACGTTATACAAGATGAACATTATGTGTTTGTGTTAAATATTTTCTACTTTTATCATTGCTATTAAACACAGTGAATGATGTACTTGTACATAGGTTTACACTTTTGACAAAAGTAGAACTGTTTGCAAGCCAAAGGCTGGATATTAAATTTACAAAGACTATGCTGTTATCAACAGTGGAAGCACATGAGTATAGTATCTTTCTTGAAAAATTAATCTGAAGTATTCATAAAAGCATTCATTAAGGAAATAAAAGATTTTCGGGATCAAAATAATTAAATAGAAAAAGGGCGCACCAAGTATTTTTCACAGAATATTAAAATCATGCATAGAATAAAGCTGCCTGAAAGGACACGAGCTGGGCTGTTTCTCTGTCCTTTTCATCACAGAGATGGGAGAGAATGTTCATAAATTGTTATCAACACACCCCGTTTCCTGCCTCTGACTTGCTCATTCCTCAAATCTACAGTCCCTGAGGTTCAGGAGCACAGTGGGCCTGTGCCAGCAAGTCCACAGGGAATGGAAATGCTGGCAGTGACAGCTGTATCCCAGACTATAAAGAGCCGTGTGTCAGAGCTGCCGGTGACACCTTAGTCACCAGCTGCTAGCCATGTTCCAGACTTTTCACATAGGTAGTCAGACTTGCAGTTTCATGATATTAAAATATTTCTAAAATCCTGGAGGAGAATTCCACATTAAACACAAGAAAGTGTGTATAGACTGCGTAAATTGAAATGTTCACATTAATTTTCACAAATAGGGACTTCCTTTAGCTGGCTTAAAGGTTCATGTGCTTTGTGGGGTAAAGAGAATTGCTGTCTTTATTTGCAGTTCAACTTGGCACTGAAGTAGCAAATAAACTTTGTCTATGGCTGCTTTCCAAAGCAAACAGAACTTTTATCTCTACTTGAAACTTTTATTAAAACAATGATTATCACATCTAGCATTTATAAATTCCTTCTGTCGTGCACTAAAGTGGAGCATACAGGCAGCATAATTTGGGTAATTAGCTCAAACTAGACCCTGAGCCAGAGGAAAATTTGTGCATAGTGCAATGTGTTACTGTGGAAGAGTGATCAGATCTTTTGCTACTCTGTTCACCCTCTTAACTCTACCGTCTCCAGAAAAAAGAAACTTGACTCAACTGCAGTTCTCCTGGGAACCCTGCTCTGGCATGGCTCCTTTTCTTCCATTCACAGTGAACCTCCTTTTAGAACTCATAATCTGCCCTGGAATCTGGTTTCGTATTTTGAGTCAGAAAAATACTAGCTCATTCTTCTCTTTATTCCATGGGATGTGATATGCAACTTTTCTGACGCTATCAAGTATATTTAACACCCCAATAAAGGGATTGGGATCAACTTTTTTAATATTTAACTCCAATATAAAACTTGGACTCTCCTCTATATAGGAGGAACATTAAGTTGGATCCTTGATATTCGACACTGGTAATAGACTGTTCACTGTTTCCAGCCATTCATGGATGTGTTCCAGATATGTCCCTGACACATAAAACAATTTTATGTTATTTGAATACTCTTTATGGTAGCTGGAAGCATTTTTCAACAAAGGACCTCACTCAGGGTGATATATTTGGTGAACAGGCTTTCCAAATAATTCTTCATGAGCCCGTACTGAACTACTGCTCACTGGTAATGTACATGTTAGAGATGTTGTACTCGGCACAGATGTTCCACCAACACAAGTATGTCAAGCTGAGAAACTGCTGGCCATTAATCCTACGTTATTAAAAAGGAACCCTATTTATACATCTACTGCAACTGCTATGAGAATGCTGTGAAGCTGAAAGAAATGTTACACTGACATGAAACTTTAGTAAAAAAACAAACTCCCAGTTTTGTGGACAAACAAGAGTAAGATTCTAGAGAATGCCAACTGGAGCTTCTTGACTTCTGTTCCATTAACAAGACAAAATCATGAAACTTTAGTAAAAAACAAACTCCCAGTTTTGTGGACAAACAAGAGAAAGATTCTAGAGAATGCCAACTGGAGCTTCTTGACTTCTGTTCCATTAACAAGACAAAACCAGGCACTTCAAGTGCAGGCAGGCATTGATTTGCTTGGGGAAGTTGATTGTCTGAGCAATACCAATTTTGTAGCATATTTGCCTCCTTTCATCGGGCAGAAGAAGTGCAGCAGGTTTATCCTGCAGGCCTGTCTCACTGCAACCAGATCAGCCTCTGTCCAACCACAGTATCCAGGAAATTAGGGAAAGATGCATTAAGTCTATTATTTGTCAGTCAGGGTATTTCCTTCATTCCTTGTCCAGGTCATTTGGAAGGACAGAGCCATTTCCAAAATCTCATGCTTGTCTCCAGAATGCTCTATTCTTATGTGTCAACATCACTTTTCTTGTGCAAAAATTAGTATTTTTATTCCAGCTATTGCTCTCAGGAGCAGAGTCAGAATGAAGACTTTACTGAGTACAGGGTTCCAATGCTGTTATTACAAAATATAACTTTCCAGTATGGTGTGTTCCTACTTACATCTGTGCTACCATTTTTGTGTTGCTGGAAGTCGTCTAAGAAGAGCACTGCAGACAAGAGCTAGGCAGAAGCACAGCCACAGTGATGTGGGCATTGCTGGCTATGCAGCCATGGCAAAACTCAAGAACCTACATAAAAAGCGAGTCAGATAACTGGATGTCAGCCTGAGGTAGTATCTGTGCTGCCATGACAGCACAGGCAGCTCAAGACACTGGTATTTATCTTTCAATCATGACCTAATTGCCGTTTCTTCCATTAGTGCTAACTGTTCTAAGTGGCCCTTATGTATCAAGCTCTTACTTATATCAGTTGAATAACATCTGCTCCCTGTTCATGATGAAGTGTTTCAAACTAGAGAAAATTTTTCTCATATGGATCCTGTAGAGCATTTGCTGTAGTCTTTCTGTCCTGTGTGCTAGGAGGAAGGGTAGTTTGCAGAAGCATGTGTTTTGCCTTATCTGCAGCTGGAATAAATTCTCCAGGCAAAGATGAGAAGCAGAAAGGGACCCAGGGGTTACAGCAGCTACACTCAATATCCCCTGTGCCTCTCTGCACTGACACACCTGATTTTGGTCCTCAATTCAGGACTAGATTTATAAGGATGCCCCAGCTTTTGAGTCTCAAAACTTTTTTGAGTCTCTAAAACTAACTAAAAGATTCAGAGAAAAGAACAGAAATAATACAGATGTAACACAAATTGCGCTAGAAAATGTAAACATAAGCCAGTTTGTGAAGAGAAGGATTGTCCTTCCGTGAACATGGAAAGAATCACACCTCATTCATCCTGTGTTGAATGCAATCAGAAATTGCCATTGAATGTCATCCATAGATATATAAAAACAACAAAAAGTATTGGCTCAGTTCCCCTCTTTTGTTCAGCATGTACAAATTCTGTTGTATTTTTTCCTTTTTGTTATGGTATTGCCAATCCTGAATGAGAGAGCTTACCAATATATAAAAAGATTTGGATGGAAACATAATATCTGCAGTTTTGTAATTTGTCTTTTCTAAAACCCCAAAACACCATGCATAGCTTTTTCAAATTGACATCTGCAGTTATGCCCCAACCACAAAAACATGCCTATGCTATCATGTGGATCCCAGAAATTACAGGTTTTTTTCTGTGATCTTAACTGTATAAAGTCTCAAAACAGTTATTTTGGACAAAACATATTGCTATGCTTTCATTAAACCTTTTATGATCACTTTCTATGAATTCTATTATTTCAAATGAACAGGTTGGTATTTCAGAGGGAATTAAAAAGTAGGTAATTTATAAAAAACCTTGATAGTAGTACCTGATTGACTTTGTTTTGAAGAATGTTTGAGTAGGCAACTGTCTTAAATTAATGCAAGCATGTGAGCCAGGTCTGGCCAGGCTTTGGCCAAAGCCATTTATGTCCTGCCCGCATTGACAATTTTTCTCTAAGCTGCTCTAGAGGTGACTCCTCAGTGCTAGGAACTGTGTGAAGCTCCACTGCCTCTGGATTCAGCGTGGATGCATTGGGGTTTGTATGCCTGTGCCAGCTAAGACTAGAGACCTCTGCTAGCAGGCCTTGTTTAATTGGTGTATCTTATACTTCCCTGTCACTTACTCCTTACATTGTGCTGAATTCTGCTGCAGTCTGGGTCATCAGAGGGATATTTGTTAGTGCATCTCCTTATACAAACACCATACCATGTTTTAGTGGTAACATTTTTTGCAAAAATCTTCATTTATAATTACGTGTACTTCAAATCATGAGAGGATATAGGAAAACTGGGAATAAGCCTCAGGAAAGTAGTTTAACAGGATGCTTGGGTACCTAGCTATCATTCTTCATTAATGGTTTGAGGGAAAAATATTATATTCTTCAAGTAAGAATTTAAGAAAAGCAGAAACTCTTCTTTCATTCATGCATTGATGCTTCACAAGAAGATTCCAGGTAAAAGCAGAACTGAAATTTAAATTAGTATCATTCTAACTCTATATTAGTGTGGCAGGAGTCTACCTACCCCTGCAATTCCCATCCCATTGAAGACTGGCTACTGGAAACTGATTTCCTGATTACCAATGAAATCATTCAGATCATAGAATTTGTTCTGGGCAATGTCATTTCTAGGGATGAAAAGGAGCAACAGAGTCCTGTACAAAAATCCTGTGCCCTTTTTTGTTACTATTATTTCTAATTCCAGCTGAATTATGGATCCAAGTATAGAAGGACACTATTCACATGTATGAGTGAAATAAAGGAAGATCTCTGGAACTGGTTGAGTGATGTAGGACCATAAATTTATTTAACTTCCAGGATCAGAAAACTCTTCAAATTGAGATACGTTCTTTTGGTATCACATTCCATAGGTTTCCAAGTTGTGACTAATTATATATGATTTATCTAGGAAATCATGTTTTTAAATGATGTGAACTGTGCTGGTAACCGAAAATAACACATTAAAATGCAAACAGGAGGCAGTTGTTCAGAAATTTTGGTGGTTCTGACATAGCTGGTTTGGGCTGAGACTTTTCTTGGCCTTGTTCTACAGGCAACTATTTCCCATTAAGAATCTTTTGAAAAGTGCAAGGATGGCAGATTTGATGGCATCGGTCAAGCACTCAGTTGTTGGCCATGTTTGAGACAAAGATACAAATGGAATGGTAGTCCTGTGGTAGTCGTGTGGTGGTGCAGCACCGTCATGACCCCCAGCCTGCCAAGAGGGGTGCGAGGTCGCCGTATGATAAAGTAAAGCACAGCAGATCCTCAAATGCGTTTTGCCTTTTAAGAAGTGCTTCCAACTCCCTCACTGAGCAAGGCCAGGAGAGCTGTTTCAGATGGTAACAGGGTTAACACGTACTTTCTCCATGTAGTAGCTGTTCTGTCTTTCCTGCCATGAGGATATATGGATTTCATTTTTTCACTCTACTCAAGACTGAGAACAGTAGGGATTTTCTGTTTTCAACTGAAAACTGTCAGTTTTTATGGAAGCAGAACAAGCTCCTTATGGAAAAAATGAGACTTATATTTGGGCCTTAAAAAAATTAATCTAAACTAACTGCAGAATAGAAACTTTTAGATAAATTCCTCTTAGCCTTTGACACTTGGTCTACATTTCCCTCATTTTCCAAGACAGGTTTTATCAATAGTGCTCTTTGCTATGTGCTGGTAAATGTCTGCATAACTTATAAGCCACAGGCATCCAGGACAGAGCGAAGGAACAAGCAGTACCTGATCGAGGCATAAAATAGCAAGTGTTTGTGAAAGGTACGAGGAAGGTTTTCATGCGGCACAGTTTATCCAACTGTGAAAACATGACTTGGGATATTAGAGAGCGGGTGCTTGGAGCTCTTTTGGCTGCTGACCAGGATAAATGGTCCAAGCAGAGGAGCTGACTGCAGATTAGCTACATATAAAGAAGACACAAAGAAAAAAGAGAAACATGACCCAAGAGAGAGCAGCATGTGGGTTGAGAGATTAATCAAGTATTTCCTGAGTTATTTTTCCCTGTGTCCTGCTCCTCAGCGAACTCTACTCTTTCCCTCCTTCTGTAGTAATCCCACCTTGCATAGTTCTATGGGTTTACACACGTAGTTGCAAATGTTATCACATCTCTTTCTTCAGGATACTCTCTGCTTTGAGGCACAATCATACAATTGCTGAGAAAAAAATCCAAACCTCAATACAAGGAGGGCACAGAGTTCAATTCTACCACCACAGCTTTTCATTGAAAATACTATCTGAAAGTCACAGATGAAACAAACAAATATGGCTTTTCTCTTTCATGGCATCTCCCTCAATCACACTTCCATGACTTTTTCCACACTCTGAACATAATCCTTACCCTTACATTTGATTCAACTGTGTGTAAGTGTGCATCTCAGATGATCTTTCTGCACTCATCAGTACTCCAGACTCGCCACTGAATGCCCTCTGAGAGCTCATCAGTCATCCCATTGCCATTCTGAGCTGTGTTCAAAGAATAAACTGAATGAGATTTAATTCAGACAAAGTGAGAATGAGTTTGTATAGTGATCTTGAAAGGCTGGAGAGATCTCCGTGTTCCAGGATACGCATTTGTATATTAAATTTTCATCCTGTTTGGACCTGGCTGAACACTTTCATACAAAGCCAATATTTTGCCACAATCTAGTAAGGAATATTTAAAAGCACTGCAACAAAATTAAATCCTAAACCCAGAAGAAAGCTGATATATCCTGAAATCCATTTGGAATTGGATACTCTCCTCTGCTCTTGATTTTATAAGCAAACGGCTCAGGTACAATTTAAAATACAATGGTGTGAAACATGGCATTGCTTTGGGTTATTTTCATTGCCATGTAGGAGAATGCTTTTTTGTTGCAGATAATTCCAGCAAGCTGCAGACCATTCTACTTCCAACCCATCTAGCATCTCTAAAATATTAGGTATAGCACCCTTAATTGCTGAAGTAATATTGCACAGAAACCACTGGAATATAAATGTAAAGACAGTTGAAGGTTTGCAGTATTCAGGACATGGTCTGCTCACCACTTTTCCCATCACAGAAATGTACAACTGCAAGAGATCTTCCTTGCAGAACTCACCCCTTAGTGCATGAAATGAGGCATTATCAGCTACACACAGAACAAGGTTTTGTCTGACCTTATCTCCAATTGTGAAGGACTGCAAAGCCTTAAAATGTAGCCTGGTGTGGTGATTTTTTCCCATTAAGGCGCTCTTAATTGGGTTTTGTACTTGTTTTTTTCTGACACCCAAGCTAAATATTCTTGTTGCAAATTAAAGGGTTGTGGTCATATGATTTTATAGTCAGAGGACAGAGAATCAGCTCTCTAACCAGCTTATGCACACTGTAACCTGACATTTGATGATCTTTTTTGCAAATCTTTAATAATTTTGACTTTGCCAAAATATGATCACATTTTCCACTCTGCCAACTACAATGTGCTTTTCCTTGGCAGCTTCTAAAGTTCTGTGGAAACTCTGATCTATTGTTTTTGTATGCAGATAAATGCAATTTGTTATTGCTAACAGTTGCATGTACATTAATGATGCACTGGCATCCCCACAGTATGACATGCCATCTCCTTGCTATCCCACCTTTTCAAAATTTCTACAAAGTAATTAGCAGTGTTTAACAACCTGAACTTACACACTTGTGTCATCACACCCATTTCCATGTTACACTGCAGCCTATGCACAACCTCCTGCTCTGCAAAATGAACCCATCCCGTTCAAATCTTTTTTTTCATGCTATTTAATTCTCAAAACAGCATGATTGCAATGCACTTTGACTATATCAAGCATTTTCTGTCATTCATTCTTGCTTATTTGATTATTTGAGTTTGTAGAAACCATTGAAGTACTGTGCCATTTTATTAGCAGCAACACTGATTAGTGCTGCCTAGTATGTTTTTCAGTGTAGTTCTGTTTCACAGTTCTTCGTGCTTACATTTTTATAGATGGTTGCTTTGCTGTATGCATGCTGTGCTTCACACAACCATTTTAATATGTTGTTTTTATTACAAATAATCGATTTTCTGCTGGGCATTTATCACTTGTTTTTATGATAAGTTCATATATCCTAAATAGATGTTCTTTTAAGTTTTCTATTGAAAAACACTATTTTAAGATACCATTTAAAATTCACATTCCTGTGCTGCAGTAACAATGACAGAACACAAAGGGAATTGGAATTCCCTTTCAGAAGGTCAAGTGCAAAGGAAAATGTGTCAGCAGGACTGTCAGTATTAAATTCCACTTTAATTCCTTTATTAGAGCATTCCCTAACTCTTAAAATTCAATATTTTTTTATGCTCTCCAGTTCTGCACCATCATGATTAATGCTTTTGTCTGTGGACCATTTTTAGTAGATTGTTATAACTTTCTCACGTCATAATTTTGTGTGGCTTTCCCAAGTGACAGACAAAGATCAACCACTCATTCTCATTCTTTGCCAGGCTTCTACATAGAATACTTTGATTACTCCATTCTTTCCAAACACTACATTTTTCATTTTCCAAAGATTATTATAATAAAGATATGACTTTGTAGAAGACTGGCATGAGATAAATTTTCAGCTAACTTAATTTCATAATACGTGCCAATCCTATACAAAGTTATAATTCCAGCCTAGATGAAGGTCCTATGTCTTGGTCTTAATGACAACTACAACAAAGGTTTATTCTCAACTATGACAAATTCCACTTTCATAAGTGAGCTTTTATTTGTTTGTTTGAAGAATTATGGGATTTGTATGGTTTTATTTGGGGGGGGGGGAGGGCGGGGGTTCCCTCAACAACTCTTCGTGTCTACTTTTCTTATTTGGAAAGCTCATTTGAGAGCCCCAAAGGACCTTGAATTCCTTCCAAATTAGAGTTTTAAGTTTTCAAGCATAGAGTTTTATTTCTAGTTACTAAAACATTTTGGGCATTAAATTATTGATTGCTAAATACTAAACTTGAAAAAAAGAAGTTGTCCTTTACATTTAGCTATGGTTTGTCAGTGAAAATTGTACATCTGAAAGGTGTAGTTCTATATTTATTTGAAGTTGGATCCACTAAACCACAAACAAATTCTTTTCTAGTCTCATGCTTCTAGAAAATCAAATAGAAGCTTGCAATTACTTGCACTGCACACCGTCTGCTGCTACACATATCTGCACAGCATCTCCAGAAGGAGTCAGAGGAGCTGGAGGAGTAGGTATGTCTGGGGAGACGATCAGCATTCTTGGGGTTTAACATACTTCAGAATAACTGTCCTTGTTACAAATATTGTTTGGTGGTATGATGAGGAATTGAGAAGCATTCATGTTGTGCTCTTACTTGAGTTCCTGCTGTCGAAACTTCAGCATAAAACAACAAGAAGAAATCTTTTCATTAATTTGTTTGATTTGGAGCAGATCTTTGGGGAAAAAAAATTTCGTTTTCCACTGATTTCAATTTTTTTTTATGGTTGTAACAGTTCATTTTTCTTTATCTGATTAAATGTCTATGGAAAGCTGTTTGAACAGGCTCATCAGTAGCATATGTCAAACCACATAAAATTAGACCAAGCACTGGCATCTGTTAGCAGCTCTTTTCTTAACTTGGAAAGTTCAGAAAAGGCAGAGCAGCACAGAAACCAGTTCTGTGAGAGAGTATTGAACATCAACTGAGCAAGTCAGAGGAATCCCAGAATACTCTTGGGTTGGAAGGGACACACAAGGATCATCAACTCCAAACTTCAGTGAATGGCCCATATGGGGATCAAACCTTGGCATTATTAGTGCCATGCTCCAACCAGCTGAGCTCATCTCAGGGCAAGCATTGCCAATGGCACAAAAAGGCAGTGAAATATCCCATCATCCCTTGAAATGCAGGTGTATGCTTGTTTTCCGTTGATTCCTACATTAAAGCCTTTTTTGCATCTACTGTATAGTCAGCTTGCAGTATGAAAACTGGAAAGAGCAACTTTTCTCTCTGTAGGGAATATTTTTGTCACAAAAATATTTTTACCCAAAGGTAAAATATTCCAGCACCTTTTTGCAGACTCTTTGCATAAAGTATGAGTTTGCTTACAATGCTAGAAAAACTGTAGGCCAACATATTTTTTAAAATAAATATAAAATCCTGACATTAGCAAAGTGATTAAACACACAATAAAGGTTTGCACTCAGAGTGCACCATACTTTGGTTATTCAGTGTTATTTTTGTGATACTCTTAGAACTGAATGAGAGTTTTTTCAGCTTGCGAAAGTGACCTGAAATAATTTAGTTTTATTAAACTCATTTTTAAATTAATAAATTGATACTGCACCATTACATCTGCAGTAGTACTGCAGCTCCAGATCTTGCAAATATTGCATAAGTTATGGGAATTATAGGCCAGCCAAGAGTCCTATTTAGGATGATAAAGAATCAAAGCAATGTCTTTAGAGAACAGTACAGTTATGTCGTTCATTAGAATGTTTTGAAATAACAGTTTAATTCAGATAAGAAATAATAAATTCAGATCTGGGTCAAGCATATTTTAAAGACTTGAATTCATTTTGACCTTCCCCATCTGAAAAAACAACTTAAAAAAATTAACATCCATTAAAAAGTTTAGTTTGTAACATCTGCATTACCTATTGAGGATATATTGTTGTTACATGAAATTTCCAACCATTTCCAGTTTAAACACTGCATAAAATTCTGCCAATTAGACATGCATCAGTCCCTCAGCACAAAGCCATTTTACCATGTGATGTTCTAATGCAAAAGGCACAACACATGAAAAAAACATCGGGTTTGCAGAGTGAATATTTAGTTATTCTTTAGGTTGTCATTTGTGGCTTTATGAAAGAACAAATGTTAAAAAAAGAGAGAGAAACACGTTCTCTTGCAAGCAGAGAGGGATACAGAAGATTACAATACAACGTACAACATAATCATATATTTACTGCACAAAACCAACCACAGAAATATATACATTCACTTTAAGAGTTACAGCAGATGTACACCTATTTGAAGGCCAACAGCTCTACCCACCCCCATAAAGCACTGCCTAAGAGGAGAAACATCAACAACAAACCAAACCAAATAACAAAATCAAAATATATACATGACTAATCCTATCTATAGAACTCAGTTCCCCAGCTCCTCAACTTGAGGCTTTTGGGTTATAAGATGACCTAAAGGAGCTAAAAATATTCAGAATATGCAGGTAGCTGCTCTGTAACTTACTTCAACCAATGCATTACAAGGGTTTTGAAAACTGCCAAGCTGCAAATAAAAGCCACTCCCAACCTACATTTCTTTTAAGGGTCACCTGCAAAGCAAAAAAAGGAAGAAAAGTTGTTCTTCCCTTTTATCACCTAATGATGAGGTTATTTGCCCATGAAATTCCAACCAGGTTCCACCTCAGCCTGACAGGATTCACATATGTATTGCCAAGTGGGAGATGTGGGTGTTGGAGCCCACTGCCGTGACCAGTTGTGCAATTTCGATTAAACAGATAGAGGCTAAAAGTCAGTAAACCATGTGGAGAGGGAAAATTAGAGGAAGGACTGCACCAGCACAGAGTAGGAAATGAACCAATGCTGGTTTTAGCATGACTGTAAACTAGAAGAATTTTTGCTCACTGTCTCCATAGGCACACTACAATCCACGCACTGGCCTCGCTCCTCAGTCCTGAGTCAGTAACTCAACAGAAGGCTCTCCCAAGGCATGCAAGCAATATGCGGCAGCTGAGGGAAAGCCGCATCCTCACCGCTCTTTCCCGAGTGCTCAGATGTGCTGGAGCAGGTTCCTCTGATGCCAAAGGCTCACATGCTCACACCAAAGACTGGCTACAGAAAGGACAAAACAGCCACCCCCATTACTTAATCAACAATCGACCCCAAATAATGTGATGAATTGATTTAGTTTTTTATTTATTTGTGAGGGCTAAAAATAAAGGGTGAGGGCTCTACTCCTACCTTCCAACTACTCCTGCTGCATTCCTGCTTCCCAGAATGTTGGTAAGGCCCCAGCTTCTCAGACTATTGTGTCTATAAAGGAATACAAGAACAAGAATTTATGTTCTTTTCTACTTTTCTTGTTTGCCTGGATAGCTTTGTGTCATTATTTTAAAGCCAGTGTGCATTCATAAGGATTGCATTACCACAAGTTTTTCCCACGTCTGCATTTATTTACTCATTTTCCCATAAGAGAAGAAGTAAATACCTTTAGGAATCGATTGGACTCAGTTCATGTACTAATCGTTATATAGATATATGTGTACATATGAAGATGTAAAAAAATCCAAAAAAACTGACAGAGCAGTTGCCACTATAAACAAAATAAATAGGTTCTCAGACATGGAAATACAACATTTACTTGAAGGAAAAAAGGGTTCTTATCTTTCAATTGTCCTTTTAATACAACCAAATTAAACAGATTTGAGGGAGGAAAAATAGAAAAATGTTCTAGTTGTAACTGGTGTTCTGGGCCACATAGTCACAACATGCTGTGTAATTTTCAGTTCCAGTCTTCCTTTTCCACCCACCAAAAAAGCCTTCAATGTCTGTAATACTGCTGTTCAAATGGTTATTGTGTACATAAAATGGTGTCTTCATCATCAGAAACTCATTTAGAGCTATCAATTGCACCACCTGAAAATCCCCTACTTTACAATTCAAGAAGATAAAATTAATTTTAATAGCAATAAACTGTTTCAGAAAAAAAATCAAATTGGAGATGGTGTTCTGGGTATACTGATGGTATCCTCTTATTACTACAGATATATGTTTGCATTCACACTTGCTAGATTCAGCTAACCTGCCACAATGAATTATTTTAAAAGTCAAGGAGCAAGCAGTTTCCATCTACAGAAGTGAATAATGATTGAATAATCTTTTTGGATGTTGCCAGTAGTAAATATCTCCAGATTTTGGCTCAAACATCTCTATCTTAATGTCTAAGGTGACGAGTAAATTCAGTTTGAAAGTTGTAGGAAATACTAGTGCTGGCATATACTCAGTAGACTCAGCACATCCATCAACACCATGTATTTGTCCTCAAAACTGAATTCTGAATTTTTGTCCCTTGTCCTACTATCCTTTTCTAAAAAAAAAGAAAAAAAAGTAGTGAGAGAGATAACTATATTTCTGTGCCTATGAATCTTTGTTCTTTGCTTTAAAAAGCTTTTTGTTCACCCACTCTACAAAAGATTATTAGCAAATATTTACTCTGATGGTAATGACCATGTCATATCTTTCACAAGTAGTGTAAGGATTCTAAGCAGTTGAGTGTCTCATGGGAATGTAAGAAACTCTGCCACCACCCATCTGCAGTTAGAGACAGCACACAGGCACGGATACCACAGCAACCCCCAACATTTGTCATTCGGTTTTGCTCTACCTTTTATGCACATTTTATGGTGGCAACATTTCTTCTTCAAGATGGACTGGAGGGAATTTACAAATTCAGATCATGTGCAGCGAGGTCTAATTTGAGAGATCTAAAATTAGAAAAGGCAATTCAGGTTTTTTTGGTGATTTTCTTTTGTTTGTTTGGTTTGGTTTTTTAAGTCGTTGGGGTTTTTTTAATCACTGTTACACCTTTGACTCCAAACCTTAAATTTGCTGGTAGATATTAGTTAGCCTTAGGGTGTAGATGGAGCCTGTCTTGCTTTGGCTCCTTGCAAGATCCTAATCTGTAAATAAGTGGATGGATCAGTGCTGCCTGACCACAACAATCTCTTCATATTTCTTAATTGGCATATGCTCTAATTAAATGTATATAAATTGCACAGAAAATAACTATTAAAAGATTTGTGATAATGGAAGTTCTAGCATAAGGGGACAATTACTTTCTTATAACTAAATAGTTTATACAATGAGTACAGCTTTTCTTAGCAAGGTAAATACATTTGTAAACTGTTAGGTCCAACCCCAAAATGAATGTGTCTCTGTCTCTCTCATGACACTTCTAGCGACTCGAAAAAATATTCCCAGATAAACACAGTAGTGAATCCATGGATTCACAGTTTCTGCTAAAGCAATCACTGTAACATGTAAACCACTGCTTTTAGACATAGGAAACATCCTACATAGGGAAGCAGGTAAATTAAAAATTATTTTTAAAGATTGCAAACAGTTATTGTCACTGCACCACACATCTGCATAGATGTACTTTATCCCCCCCCCCAGGATCAATGTGCAATGTCAGATAAGTCCTGTGAAGACAAAATAACATTACAGAATTCATGCCAAGGGTTCCACCTCTGAGACTCTCTGTGCATTAACTATGGAAACTGCTGACTTTATTTCAGTTGCCCTATAAGAAAACTCTCAAATTTACTAAAATTACTAATTTTAGTAAAACACGTAAAGATACAATTACAATCTTTGTGAGCTCATTTACATAGCTAGTATAAGTGAATTTAACAAATATGATTGACCAAAATTGTAATTAACAATATCAGTTTCATCAAGAAGTGATAAACACTTTATGTTGTACCTCAAAGCTGGTATTTTTTATGGAAGCAGAATGATCTTTGATAGAACCTGAGAACCACCTTGCTACCCTGTACAACCCTCAGACTATACACTAATCAAAGCACGAGTGCTAAGAAATATTTCTCAAAACAGTTAGAATTTTAGCATAATTTAAATTCCTTTTACTCTGGATACTCTGTAATTATGGGCTGGCAATATCGTAATGTTCTGTTAGGGAGCTGCAAGGCGCCTACCTCCAGTGAGACACAGATTGGACAAAAGCCAATGGGAAATCTAAGTTTCACATCCTACTCTCTCTTGAAATGAAATCCTGCCCCCTCTGGAAGTCAAGGGGAGTTTCACTTTGCTTTAGTAGGAAGGATTTAATCTGTAAATAAAAGAAGACTTCTTTATTGAGATCCTTTAATTTTGTGTCCTGTTGGCTGATACCTTTTTAAAAAGGAAGTGAGATCTGTTCAGTCACAGTCCTTAGTTTTGCAAACCTCAGGGGGTCCAATTAGAAGTAGAGAGAAATTTAAACAGCTGTATTTTGCCACTTAACCACGGAAAACCATCTTGTACCAGACACATAAAAAAGCACATTTAATTATGACAATGAATTTGCCAGCATGATGGAAGCTGAAGTAGCATGGTTAGAAAGTAAAGTTTTCTAATGCTGCACTGTTCAGTTTTCATGGGCTTTTACACTCTTAGCTGAACTATTCATATTAGCTAACCAGACTGTATAATAATTTATCATGATTTTCCCTTTCTAAGTAGGGAAAAACAATACTATCTATTTATACTTGTTCTACTCATTTACTTTTTAGATTACTCAAACTGAAATCCAATGTATTTCACTATTTAATGACAGACATCAAACACTGAAAAAGCATTTAATGATTCCTTCTGCTAGAGTCCTTAATTACAAAGGGAACCAAGTTCAGTGCTGTTATTTAGTTACATTCTAAAATGTTTCTTGGACTCTCTACAATCATTTTATTCTCATAGACTGGATGATGTCTCCAGCATGGCTAGTCCGGACTCTGGATGCACACTCTCCTGACTTTATAACAAATACTTGTCATCTGCCAAACTCAACTTGCTAGGGCTTCGTCTACACTGTGGTTGGAATGGAAAAAGCTAGGATATCCAAGCAGAGAGTTTGCTACAAAAAAACCACAACAAACAAAACTTTGGAAAGTAGACAAAAAAGGCAGTTAAAAGACACCACAGACTTTTAAGGGGAAATCTCAACTGAGATGGATTTCAGAACACAAAAAACTTAAAAAGGAATCAAACATCTTGTCATCACTTGTCAAGCGGCTCTTTTAATGTGCTCATACCTGACAGATTGCTTTCCCTCCTTCCAGGAACAAAAAAGATAGTACAACCTATATTAATATTTACATTAAACAGGCAAAACAATCTCATGAACCACCATGATGGACAAGAGAGGAAAACCAGAGACCGTGATGAATACGTGGAGTAAATTTTTGGATACAATCACTAGCACAGTCTACTCTCTGTACTAGTGCTTTTTACTTCTAAACAGGTCAGTTTGATAAAGTCAAATAGGCAATGTATTCAAATTCACTTTTCTTTAGAATGATCCCTCCAGAGTTTTTACCCCATAATTCACCTCTTCTTATCTACTTTTACTAATTTCTTTGTTGTAAAAGCTCCTCCAACCATTATGCCAAAGTTCAGTCCAGGAAATGTTCTGGTGATTCCTGACATGTGTGAAAATTTACATAAAATGTCTCATGTTGATTAATTTAATTATTTTCCTAAATGAGAAAACCAGGAACTTGGATGTTTTCTGCCAAGAGAGAATCTGACTCCCTGGAGTAAGTTTTCATGAGAAAAAAGCACAGCCAGCTCAAAGTCAAGCATCAGATGAAAACAGATAACCTCTCCTGCAGAAAAATTATAAAACTCTTCTATCACTTCCCTCATGTGAGAAGACAAGAGCTGGAAATCAGCAGGGCTAAGTACAGTGGCCAAGTGTGTAATTTTCAGTATAGACTGTTGAACTGATCCTTTTGCACGTCTCTCTGCAGTCTGATGTGGACAAAGCACAGCTGCCAAGTGTGCAGTGCTGGGACAAAGCAGAAATAATGAAGTGTTACAGCCCAATAGGGAATGTAGGTTAAGGATTTAAACAGGCAGAAAGTGTGAAGGGCTGATGCAGAGCAGTCCAGCTGCCAGAAAAAGGAATAGGCAAGAGGGAAAGGTACCTGCAGTAATCATGTCAGAAGAGACTACCCAGGCCTACAGTCAGGACACTGGTCAGTCATTTATTAGCATTTTGAAATCTGATTTCAGTTTAAACTTCAGGAAAGCCAAGCTAACAAATTCTGTCCATTGGATTGAACAGTGAATATGAAAAACACTGAAGTTATCTGGAAAAGAAAAGGACGATGTGGGGCTGTGGATATCCCACAGAAAACTTTCAATGATGGCAATAAAATAATTTTAAAAAACCCAAACAAATAAGAAAACCCCACCAACAATAAAATGCATCAATGTATGTTGTATAAAATTGCAAGAGGTAGTTATATCCTAAAAAAAGCAATGACCTAAAATTATTCAAGCACCTCTCAAAATAATAATAATGCAGATCCAGTATAAGATAGTTAAAAGAATGAAAAACTGTTTACAAAAACATCTCTAAAGATAGCAAGACAAGGGGTATAAAAATATTTTTCTTTGGATCATTTAATCTGTGGAATTATTTCCTTTCTTCCTGTTAGAAATATAACACTGAACTGAATGAACCCTGATGAAGAACTGAAAGCAAAGGAAGCAGGAAGGAGAGTAAGATCCCAAAGGTAAATGGATGTAATATGGAGGGAAAAATATAAGATTTAGATCTACAATATTACTCTCCAGTCAACTAAAGAAAATGCAGCCTTTTTTTTCTGCCTCTATTACCCACCCCACAGCCGTAAGATCTTAACTGGGTTCCTAATAAGCAAAAAAGGTTGATCCATTTGAAGAATGCATTGAAGAATCTGAAGTTATTGAAACTCAGCATTAGAAAGGTTCTTTTGCCTAAGAGTGGCAGCTGGTAAGAGCACTAAAAAACATCACAAAAAATTTTAGGAACAGAGAGGATGGCACATGAAAGTGAGCAAGACTGAAAAATAAAGCAAATGTGGTACTGCAAAATTCTCTTGCCTCACTTCAAGAGTGTAATGACCCAAAGTCAGAGACTGATGTCAGGTTTAGGGCACCAGTGCGGCACTTGCTAAACACATCATAACATTTCAATGCTTGGGCTTTAGACAGCTCAGATACCCTAGATCATCCTGCTCTGCTGTGAATTCCAGGAGAAAAACAACAATATTTGCTGCAGAAGTAACAAGAGGGCAGCCTGCCAGATTAACTTTTAGAAACACAGAGTTAAAGATAAACAAGTCAACAAAAAAAGCCAAATATAATTTGAAAGCTAGGATCTTGTAAAGATATAACTAAAGTACTTTGGATTTTTGAGCCTAGTAGTGGGCTAGAAAAATACTCTCTTGTTACACTAAAGCTAAAGATGGAATTGGTTCAATTGGCTGCTGTAAAGGCATATCAAGAAACCATTTTTTTAGTGGGCATTATTTTCATATGTTGGCATCTGCATTCATTTCTCAAAATGAACAGGGTGGGCCCATAGACACATGTAAGAGATTGATTACTCTAATTAGAAGGGTACCCTATGATTGAAACTGTGATATAAAAACAAACAAACAAACAAACAAACAATTGAAAACCATAAATATCAGGGGCTGAGAGCCATCCAAGAAGTAGGTATTATTACAACAGTAATTCAAACATTTTGCTGCTATACTGGAAGATCAGAGGTGTGAGTCCTTTCTGTTCATCTTTCAGATCTTTCAAATAGCTCAGCATACAGAAACTGTCTGCTTTTAACATTGTTTCCAGATGTACTCTTGGCCAGCTTTCACCTTCTATTTGGACTGATATGAATGACCTGAACCTTGGGAACACAATTATACTCTGGGACAAAAATGTTATTTTCTGCAAATAAAGAACAAAAAGTAGCAAGGCAAAGATGTGTGGTGACTTAACATCTAAGTTGCTTTTCACTCCGGAAGAGAGGGCAAAGGAAGTTTTGATTACTCCACCCATATTTGAGTTTCTGTGTATGAACACACTCCAGTATATTCAAGGAGTTAATTAGATGGTTTCTGATTCAGTCTTACAGCACCAAGTGTCCATTGATTTACAGAGTAACAATTATGTTATTATCATACTTTTTTTTTTGGAGAAAAATACACTAATTACAAAAAATGTATTTGAGCTAAATAATTAAGCCAAAGCTACAGAATTTTCATTTCAGCAGTGGTGACTAACTCCTCTGCTAGGGCAGGCAGGACATCCTCAAGTATTAGTACATGGAGCGCAACCCTAGAAAGATGCTGTGTGTGACACAGCTGGGCTGTGTGTGACACTGCTGGGCTCTGTGTAGCAGAATCAATACACAACAGATCTGCCCAGAGTCTGCTTTCAGCCCACACTAAAAACTCTTTGGCCCAACAGTGACAGAGGCTGGAAACAGACTGCCAGATCCAAGACAAGTAAATATGGCCAGTTCCCAAGAGCTGTCATTCCCCAGAGCCCCATGGCTGCCTTCTGGCCAGCCTGCTGCCTCCTTAAAGGCAGCCAGTACTTGACAGGAGGGGACTGCTGGCTTCCCAGGAATAAGCATCACTTAGTGTATCACAGATCCCAGGAATTATCCTGCTGATCCACAAAGACTCCACAATCTGTAGGTTAAGCAATATTGCTTTTGACTGTTCAAATTTCAAGCAGCTGGACTTCATCTTCCAATGAACCACTAAGCTGAGAAGTCTTCTGTTAGTCTGCTGGGAGAATCTCTTCTTGGACCAAATGGAAGAATTACTGTTATAGTACGAGGAACTCTCTGGGGACCTCACATCACATACCAGCTACATATCTTCCATCTAATAAAAAGTATATTTCATCACTATACAAGAAACCATGTCAATAAAGAGAACAGCACAATTCCAACTGCTAACCAGTTTGGTGTCAGTCAGATCAGCCCAATAAAGAAGAGATATCTGGACAACACAATGCTCATTTGGCAGCACTCCAAGCTTTACCAGTGTATTTTCATCACTGAGTTTATTTCTACCATTCATATTACAGTCACCATTTTACAACTCTCTTTATTTTATGTCTTTTACTGTATTGATTATTTGGGCAATGCATTCCAAATAAAACTCCTTCAAGCTACACTAGCTATGGATGAATTTCTTTTGAGACACTTGGTTCACTAGGAGAAAAAAATGCTGAGAAAAGGCTTCATCTTGCTGGTGGATACTGAGCTGTTTTTCAGAATGCTCACTGGGAAGAAATCAGTAAGCACTGAAACCAGCAATGCTGCAGTGATCTCAGAGGCAGTTTTTCTCTCTTCTCTATAAAAATTATTTTTATAAGACAAAATTACTTCCTACTTTTGATGCTGAAGTCTGTGAGTCTGTTCTTCATGGAAGAACCATACATGTGCATCTCATAGAAAATCGTAACTCTTTAGATCACTTTCTGCAATTTCCAGCTTCCCTTACAGATGACTAAATATGAATTCAGTGTTACATAAACATCTAAAATGAACCCTCCTCATCATTCACAAGTGATATTAAAATCACTTGACATTTTAAGTTAAGGTGCAATACACTAGCTTTTTGAAAATTAACTTGAAAAGGAACATTTTTTTTTTACTGTAAATAGATCAAATTTGCTTATTCAAACAATTATCCTATCTATCACTGACTTTCATTTATTCAAACAAAAATGTTGCTCCTTCCACTGAAAGGCCACTATGAGTTCAAATAGATTTTATGTCTCCTTTTAACAATTGATGTTTTCTTTTACCTAAGGGCAAACATTAACATTTGAACTCCATAAATTTAGTCTCCAAGCAGCAATACTATTTAGTTCACTAAGAAAATGCACAGAATCTGTTTTTCTAAGAAATTGGAAAAAAAAATCAGTTTAGATAAAATAGCTGCTGAAAGTGAGCATCATTATTCAACTTTCTATTACAAATATAGGCAGTCTTGCATTGCTCAGGTCGAATATGAGAACAGCTTTCCCTTCCAATATCTGATTTCTGCACCAAAATTATTTTTTCCTTTTGGAGAAGGTAAAGCTGAAAAAGCATGATTTCTCCCACCAGTGGGAATCTCTGTCCCATCAAGCAAGAGGTCAGCAGTTTGCAGCTGTGGAGTCAAGTATGGCTCTTTCAGAAATACCTCTTAATCGCTCTTTGTTTTGTTTGTTGTTTGGCTTATTGGTTGTTTTGGTTTTGCAGCAGTGGGGGGAGTGAGAAAGTCTTGTTGGGATGGGTAACCATACTTTCAAAAGTCAAACAAACAGTTGTGTCACCACACGGAATTGTACATACCAGGAACTACATTTATCTCACTTTCTTGATATATTCTAAGACAACATTTCATACCCACCACGTCCCCGTCCCAAGAGAAGTTCAGCAGATGCTTGAGAGTCCAAAGATTTGCCATAGCACTGCCCTTCTGACCAAACAGAGACTGGTGACAACTGAGGTCACACACCAGCCAGGAACCACAGCATTTCACCTGGCTGTCTGAACCACTGTTGCTGAAAATAAAAGCATAAAAGAGAAGCAGAGGCCAGTGCTTTAAGTTGATAGTCTCCTGCCCATGCAGCTGGGGTGCTTATTTTGGTTTGTCTTTAGAAATGAAATAGGCTGATATGTTTTCAGTAGGTGGGGAATCAAACACACTAGACCAAAAAGTCAAAGTGAGTTGGATAAGTAAACAAAATATATCAAAGGAACTTAACTCCTTGGCAGTGGTAACAGTGGATTCCAGTGGAGCTTGTGTCTGGAAAATTGGACTCCAGGGCCCAAAGGGATTAATTTTTCAAATTTATTTTACTTTCCTGTTGCAGATTTGGAACTTTGTACTCTTAGGTCTTCCAGTCATTTTCTTTCTCCCTCTAAGAACTGGATAGCAGGCCAGGGAAAAAAAATTGAAAATATGTACTAAATACACAGTAGGTTGAAAGACTTCCTTTCAAGTATGTATTATAAATAGGAAAACAAACAGAGCTATTGACATTAGTCACTATCAGAAAGGAAATTATTTCTCTGATTATTCCACATACAATAATATTTTTCTACAATTGTATTTTAAATTCACGAAGTTACTACAATATATAATGAGTTAACAATTTTGTCACATTACTGTTACGAAGTGCTATTTCACAGCATTGTAAAACTACTTACAAACACCCCTAAAAAGAGAATGTGAGCACTTACATACTGTGAGGCCATTTACTAACAAGGACCTGATAATAATGTCCTTCTGGAACACAGTGCATTGTTTTGGGAAACCAGTAATCTTTAATTCAAACTATAAATTACAATGACTCTTGGCATTCCATCAAAGTGAAGTCTTTGCAAGCATAGCTATTTCTGTTTTTTCTATTGCATCATTAAAAGGAAAAAACTCTGGATCCTCTGCACAAAAGCTAATCGGAAGAAACGTGACAACTTTCAGATTAACGACCTTTAGAGAAATGCACAAGGCTTCCAGTATGCTTTTTAGTCTTTTATTTGAATGTCTGGGCTTCTTTGAGCCTAAGCAAGTCTCACTTTTAAAATGGAGTTTTACTGCTAAAAACCCTCTCTAGTAATTTTACAGAATCGTAAAACAGTTTGGATTGGAAGAAATCTTTAAGATCATGCCGTTCAAATCCCCCTGCCATGGGCACGGACACCTTCCACCAGACCAGGTTTTTAGTGGGCAAAACCAGATAAAGTAGCTAGAATACCAAAAGAAATATTTCTCTCTGATGACTTCATTCAGCTCATCTAAAGCAAAGGGAAAAATCTCCCTTTGTTTCATTATATCCTGAATGCAGCTCTAAATGAGTGCAAGTTAGCAGATAAAAGTCGAGTACTATTACTGCAGAGCAAAAACAGTCAAACCCAAATCCTACAGCTGACTCATGCATATTTGCATGTTTTTAACTAAAGTACGATTTTTAACCCAAGTTCATTGAAATTGTTCATCTGTTTGTAGACAGATCCTTCCTCATTAAGAGGTATTTTAAGGTAACACACATCATTACATTATGCCAATTCTCTGTCGCAGACATAATTCGTTCTGATTTGACTGAAATTTTAATCAGCTGCCAGGAGAGCAAGTCCTTCACTGGTGGCATTCAAAACCAGCTCTAATACACGAGCTGCCTTGGGAATTAGAGCTGACATTATTGTTGTAGCTCTGAATGCAAATACAATGCGTTTTTATCTTGCACAGCTGAAAAAGCCAGTTTTCTATGCCTTGAAAATTAACAGACAGTAATCTTATTAAACAGCTACAAACTGTCTTTACACATAAATGAGAGAAGTGCTACATGTAGATAAGCAACAACTTGAACTTAGCTGAGAGGCATTCAGAACAGCAATTACATTAAAAATCAGGAATTTAACCTAAACCAAACAATTTGAGGAAGTTTTACTTGAAGGCAACATATCCTGTTTGGGGTACAGACAGGGATGCCTGACATAACACAAAATGAAATTCTTCCATCCTACAGAGCACAAATAAAGACTTCTCCAGAAGGTTGTATCACACTCTGGGCATCCCACTCCATGTGAAATGTGTGGGGAGGATCAGGAATGAAGAAAAAGTGCAAGCTTTTCAGGTGTGCAGAACATTTGAAAGAACTGGATTTATTCTCTAAAGGGCAGACTAAGGAAAGGTAGAGTGAAGCACTCCAAAACAGGCGGAACAAACAAAGGAGGAAGTTGCTCATCATATAAAAAGTAAGACCAAATAGCTCATTTTCAATCTGCAGCAGGAGAAATTTTTAGCTGTACAGCCAATGACATTGACAAAAAAGATTGTGTGGTATGTTCAGAACTCACAGTTTTCTTTCCTTGGAACAGAGACAAACTTCAGTGCTCTGGGTTCCGGAAGTCTTATTTGTCATAAACCTCATACAATGAGATTGTACTCAATGTTGTGCAAGCCCTAGATAATGCAAACACAGACACATATGTAGGTATGGAAAGTCTTCTCCTGCCAACAATCACAAAGCTACTATGTTGCTACTTCTTCAGAAAATGCAACTTGCAACTCACACCTGAAGAGGGTTTCATCAATTTGAGACAGAATCAAATGAACTCACGGTGCCTCAGCACACTACAGTGGTATTGTAGTAATTGCTAATTTACCCCCTGCTTGAAATGTAACTCAGCAAGAACAGTGAATTACTCCACTTTTAAGTCCGTATTCCCTTAAGTCTAGGATAATAGCATATTTTAGTTTGGAAAGAACCTCCAGAGATCATTTAGTCAAACCCTGTGCTCAAAAGAGGACTAATTAGATCGGTTTGCTCAAGGCCTAGAACAGTTGAGTCTTGACTATAGCCCGAGAGACAGATCCCAGCACAACTCTGGACAGAATATTCCAGTATTTAACTATTATTGGGCTTTTCTATTGGGCTTCATTTGCTTTTCTTATTCTGAGAGATGTTACAAAAGAATATGTTTATATTCTTAAACTTGTCTTCAGGGGAGTTAACAATGAATATCAAGAGATGTGTCAAAAACACTGCTAATAAAGTAGTTTTACCAGGCCCATCATCACATTTTTACAAAAAAACCCTCCAAATGCTTGATGAATTATTCATAAATCAGTGTTTCAGTGGGTAAGCATGACCAGGTTTGTTCTGCAGTAAGAATCATGTTAAGCTTTCCTGGGTTTTGCAAGTCATATTTAAAAAAAAAAAAAAAGCTTTAAATACATTTATTGATCATTCTTACTAAAGCAATCTAGAAGCAATGAGATTCTCTCACATATTAAATATATTTATTTTTCTCAGTATTTGTCAAGTTTATTTTAGTACTATTGTTGTATCATGCAACTACCCCCAAACTCGTTTATGGAACCCTTAAACACTACTGGAAAGATGCACTTGAACTTCCAGAGTCTTGCATGAAATTGGCAAAGTCCAGGAATTTTTAAATCTAAGCTTTTATACTGCACAACCAGAGAATTTGTGAAACAAAATCCAGCTTTGTTTCCAAATCTCACGTCTGAAACTTCTGCTTGATCATTGAAGATGCTCGTGGTAAGTTTCCTGTGTATGCATCTGTGGGTTATCACCAGAAGTTCCAGGGCTGAGTTAGCCTGACACTTACCCCATTTCTTGGCCTGGTGAACATATTTCACACCTGCTGCTCACGTACATGCACAGCCTGAATATTCTATAACCAGTGCCCACCTATACTCCTGACTATAGGGATATTTTCTGCTTTGTCTCTGAATTCTCATCTTTCCATAACCTCAAAAAGTAGAATCCTGTAAAGGTAAAAATAAGCACTTCATAGAATATACACCAACTTCATTGTCTGCTATCTTTAAGGACAAATATACTTATTAATAAAGGGGGAAAAAACAGAAAGAAAAACAAGCAAAAACCTCCAACAAACTCAGAGTTAAGCCCTGATAAGATTTTGTCACTGACTTTATTTTGTACCAAGCACATTATAAAGCCATTCTAAAAGGGAAAGTATGGATTCTCCTGTGTTCTCACAGGTAGGAATCATGAGGACATGGGGACATATGTGAAGGAACTAAATAATCATCATTCCTTCCTGAAATTTTTAAATCTTTAATCATGTTCTAAAGAGAAAAATTAAGAACAATTAGGTCATATGCTTAGTCTTTCTAAAACATCTAGCTTAGTGTTTGCTGCAGCAAGGTACACTACACTACTTAGAAATACGTGATACAGCCATGCAGCAAGTTGTGGAAATTGGTTTTTAAGTACCAGATTTCGTTCATACATTTTTCTTTCAGTGATTTATTTAAAGCAGTTGAAAGATACAGCAGTGGTTTTGCAGTAATGAAAATTCCATTTCTTGTAGCACTTGTGTCTTGGCTCCAGAGCTGCTGATTTGCTCCAAAATATATTACATAATAAAATGGAATTTCCAGACAGAAGTCAGTACTTTGCAGCTAGATATATATCAGGGAAAACCTCTTCTACACGTTGGCTGCTAATTATATGCTAGTGGTTCTTGACAGAAATACTTTCTGGATTACATTTATTTTTTTGTTCCCATAAAGACATTTAGAGAAGACTCTATAGCATACTTCCATTTTATTTTCCACACAAATCTATCCATCTTTTACTGGGACAAAGTGAGACTTTATAATGAGCAAATAAATTCAGACTCCAGTTGGAATTTGGGTTTTTTTACATTTTTTCTTAAAGTTGACAATTTGAGGTTTAAAATGCGATTTCTGAGGAAGGCATACATCAGAAATAGCAGAACAATCTGCTACAATAATCTAATATTTGATGGTGGAGCAAGGAAGAATTACCATTTACAAGGAAAGATGGTGTAGTATTCAAACTTAAATACTGGATCCATGTGAAATTTGAGATTATAAACAAGTGATCTACTAATTCTTTGTGTAACTTAATCAAATTTTATATATGGAATGCCTCTACAGTTCAGGGGAAGAAGTGGAAGGAAGTCCCAATTTTATTTACCAGGAAAAAAGCCATTAAGCTTTCAAAAAAACCAGTTCTATTGGTCACAGAAAGTACACTATTTTTTAAAATATGTCCCAGTGGATATTCTAATAAGCAACATGAAAAAGCTTGAACAAATTAGAATAAGGTCAACATAAACCATTATGTGATAATCTAATTAACTGTATGCAATATGTAGGTAAAATATAGTAGCCTACATTCACTATAGAACATCATTTAGTGAAATCACAGATGTTCCAAACTAAGAGCAAGATCAAATAGTAAACTTGTGTAATCAGATTCTTTCTGTGTGAGATACAAGCTTAGCACCACATCCTACACTTTACTAAGGGGATGAGATGCTGAAATGCTGAGAAGTGAATGAAGAACATATAGCCAGTCCACTCCCTTACATACTCTCTGAGGAAAAGCAGATAAATCAGACTGTTTTAATTCAGGCCTTGTCTAACAGCTGATTTAAAGTATACTTTCAAAATTAAATTAGAAGACAAATATGTATTGATCAATGTGCATTCATCCACATTCTTGATTAGTCTAAACCTCTAGCTGTTCTAAATATAGAGAGACTGGACCAATTGCTGTCTCTTTGACTAAAGTATTTTATAAAGTGATAATAATCTCCCTCCTTTTATTTGCATTTGGTAAAGAAACTCCATCCTCTTTGTCAAAATACCATCACTTGGAAAGCCATACAAATCCTAGGCATAAAATGCTACAGAAACACATTTAAAGTAACAAATACATCTCTTTTTTAGGACAGACTTAGCTAAGTAATTTTTCTGGAGATAAAATGCCAGCATTGCAATGCAAGGGGGATCAATCTGGAAAAAATTATAATTCAAGTGACCTTATACACAAATTATACAGTTCTTTTGTGCTTTGTCTTCACTGTGTTAAGGCAGAGCCTCGGTGTTACTGTCACCACGGGCAGCATTTGCAGAGCCCCGGGCAGAGCCAGGCTGGTGAGAGCCCAGGAGCAGCATGTGTGCAGCCCAGGCCCTGGCACAGCTGCCCCCACAGCTGGCACAGCCCCAGGGCAGCCAGCCCAGGCTCAGAGAGGTGCTCAGAGCCACGGCTCCAGCACCACAGTTAATACCCCAGGGGACTTGTGCTTCGCCCAGGACACTTCCACTCTTCATGAAAGGGTGAATCTTTTTGAAGAAGAAATTTTACATTTTGGAAAGGTTCTTGCTGGTGTGTTGGTTGGTGTGGAGTTTTTCGTTTTGTTTTGGTTTGAGGCTTTAAAATAAATCTTTCAAACAAATGCCAGAGGAAATGATTCGTCCTTATCAGACTCCTTCCTTGTCACTCTCACCCACCTTTCAGTTGTCTCTCCAAACACCATCCTCACCACAATCAGCTTCTAGCTCTCCTATCCTGCAGTGTGATATTGATACCTACAATTTAATTAAGAGACCAAGCTACAGCTGGATGTACATGGCAACTTTGAAATAAATAAGGAGGACATTTTTCCAGCTATCATTTTTCACACACATATAGCGTTTCCTTT
This sequence comes from Lycocorax pyrrhopterus obiensis, assembly GCA_014706295.1. NCBI lineage: Eukaryota > Metazoa > Chordata > Aves > Passeriformes > Paradisaeidae > Lycocorax > Lycocorax pyrrhopterus. The sequence goes on along the minus strand of JACSVZ010000013.1, from coordinate 20,124,796 downwards.
TGCAATACTTTAAGATTTTCCATAAACACAGGCTACCTTGAGGTCTTTTTGTATGACACTAAGGCCTGATATTAGTGAAAATGGAGCTTTTCATAATAATTATTAACAGGTCTATTAGTACTCTGATTGGGTTTGCAAAGATTCTTTTTTTAAACCAACCAGAATCCTGGATCTCCTTTTCCCAAAAGTGGAAAGACTATTTTTAACCTAGTCCAACACCAATACCTCTTCACATCTGAAAAAGACATTGAGCCGTCCACATGGTGTTCCCTGAAAATGTGAATTTTAAACATATTTATGGGACCCAAATGTTTAATTCAAAACAGTATTAAAAGGTAAAAAAAACCTCACAAACCTAGAGATTTTCCATATATGTTCCTAAACTTTCGCTCTTCTTCTACAGTAAAGCCCCACTGGAAGAGTAGAGCACAGATAATAAAAGTCGATATACTTCATATTTGGCCATTAATTTAAAAACTGAACTCAGAAAGTGGCCTCTTATTTTGTGAATCTCCAAACACCCCAGAAGGAAGAAGAGCCACCACTTCCTCCCTGGCCTTTTAAAATTTTCCTGTCCCCAGGAGTTCACTCCGTAGACCTCCAATCTACAGCTGGCATAATGTTCCTTTGTTGGAAGTAAGTGAAGACATTTCACAGATGTCGTGTAAAAATAAAATTTTACTTCCTTGTGAATGAGACAGAGGTGACCTTGCCAGTGGGTGAGGTAGAGCAAGATGTAAGAACCTCAGTGGAACAGCTACTGAATTACACACCTTCACATCCTTTACCTGCAGCTGCAGTGAGCATGGCTTTTCAGGAATCTGCAACGGGCACGGGTGTTTTGCTGGAGGTAGGGGTCTACTCAGACCTCACCTGAAGTTAGTCCTCACCTCTGTGTTATCTCTGGCACTTAAATTAGCTGGACATTACAAGGGGAGTCAACAGCCAGTTGCCAATCACCTGGCAAAAAATGAGTAAACAAAAGGAGCAAAAGAATAGTATTTTCAGAGTATTTTCAAGGCAGTTACAAAATTATCACAAGGCAAAAATCTGGCAAAATACAGATTTGGATCAAAACTTATGACAGTTTTTCAGACCCCCAAAAGCAAGCTGTAAATGGGGGAACGAGGGAAATAGATAGCTGTGAAAGGAGGAAAGAAATCCCCTAGATACTGAAGGAGGGGAAAAATACAAGAACTGCTTATTTCTTAATTTAAGAAACAGTAAGACTGGACATGCAAGAAAAGGTAACTGAATACAATCACACATGAATCCATAGTTTTTCCCAAAATTACACAAACCTTCCCTCAGGGCAAGTTCTAGGACCTGTCTTGAACCTCAGAAGTAATTAATTTTTGATTGGCCTGATTTCTTTTGGATCACCTCTGAAATCAGGGATTAAGAATTATGTGGCCTGTACACAACTCATTCAACAATTTTTCCTCTCAGAAAAGTAAGAAATAAAGCTGAGATAACTTCTTGCTATAGTGTTACCTGTTGCTTTTTTAAGTAGTGGTTGTTTGGTTTGTTTAAGCAGTGCAACAGATTCCACAGATTTTGTTTAGTCTACAGACCATCTTCTGAGCAACTGTTTCAAGAACACATGCCAATAATTAGCTGAATATCTACTGTATATAGGCCATACAGCCAGATCCTGTAAGAGGAAAAAGAATCCTTCAGCTGACTGTAACAAATAGAGTAAAAATATGAAACACAGAAAGATATACAATAATATTCTCAAATAGGTATTTTATGGTTATGAATCAATATTTAATTCATTCTAAATTCATCAAGATCTCCACTAAATATTTCTCAAAGTGCCCCAGAGGCAAAATATTCAAAGGGCCTAAGGAATGTAGGTGCCTTAATCAGGTTTGAAAATGTGACTTAAGTTAGTTGGTTAGCTGGATACTTTTGAAAATTTTAATCTGTCCTCTATGTGTAAGGCACATCCCATTGGCAACTCCATTAACATCTTCTACTTAAACCACTTTGGGTAAGTAGTCAAATTCCCTCATATTCTGTAGTGTCCAGAAGACATCTCAATTCTTTGTGATTTCACATGAAAATCACGTGTAATCACATGCAAAAATGTGAGTACGTGCAAGACAGTTCACTCAGAGGTACCACCAGTAGAACACAGATTCTGCAAGTACAAAGTTATCGTGGGTACTCCAAATTCCGGTTTCACATTAGCTCCTACTTAGTGACCTTATCCCAACTTCACAGGTCAGGTTTTGGGTCCTGCACATACTGTAACTTCCAGGAACTCTTCTACAAAGCTCTCATTTTGGCTTCACTTAATACTCGTGAATTGCGTTACTCAGAATGAGTCAAGCAGACGTGTACATAAACTTATAATTTGCTGATTTACCTTCCCATTTCCCTTTTTCCCCTTTTAGCTACCTTTGAGCAAGCCTGTTAGTCCCCCTTTTGTCTTTCCAGAATACGACATGTAAACAACATTAAAATCAACAATACCCTCACCATCTTCTTCCCTGTGTCACAATGGTTCAGTTCTTAGGTAGAAGTCCCTTTTCCAGCATATCTGCTTTATTTAAGATGTAATTAGAAGCATGAGGCAGCTTTTCCCAGTTAATTCTGAAGCATCTGGCATTGACCACTACTTGCCTTCTGTATGTCAATGTATATGTTCGCAAAATTAAAACCAGACTAAGATAATCCTTGACCAAGCTAAATGCCAAATTTGCATTCCAGAATCCCTAAGGAATCTACATCTACTTCACAACATAGGCATCCTCATCCCCTCATGGACCTCTGTCTCTATTATTATGAAAAAAGAAATTAAACCAAAGGCAGCAAGTAATAAAACCAGTGGATGGATGACAGAGCAGCCTGCTAGTGACATTCCTTTGCCTCTGCTCCATTTTTTCTTCTGGCACATTAATTTATGCAAGCAGTGACAAGAAGTAGAAGAAAAAGCATATAGCCAGCATCCATCACATCTGACACAAATATTTTAGTTATAGTAGGCACTGAAAGAGGGAATTTACAAACTTGGGGTATATTTTTAAGTTTCATCTCTTTTGCTGTGGAGTATACTCCAAAGAAAACAGTTTGCTCCACTAAATAGCTTATCATACACACCTGAAGTTAATTCGTACCACCCCATGTTCACCATTAATTCTCCAATCAGTTAATGAGTTCCAATTAAGAACTGTCCAAAAATACAAAGAGGGGAGGTGACATTGGTCCGGAGTGCAGAGCCCAGAGCTAACCACAGACAGCCACATTTGCCCGGCGCTGTCCCTCGCATGCCTGGCAGAGCTGTGGGAAGCTGGCACAGCTGCTCCCACTGCTCCTGAGAGGCTCAGGCGGTCCCCATCAGGATTCCTCTGCCCGGCCCCACTGCTGCCCACCTTGCCAGCCAGCAGTGCCACCTCCCTGTCCTCCCCAGCACCCTCCTGGGTCTGCCAGACAACTTGAGGCAAGTCTCCAGTTTTGTTAATGGACCAAATCATAAATATGCAAAAGGCAGGAAAAATCCCACGTTGCTGATTTTGGTTTATACTCAGTTAGGGGCAGGAGCTGATGCCCCCTCTGAGGCAGCAGAGTCTTGCTGAAGGTTATTATTCACGTGTTATTCTCCCAGACTTGGTGCTGTTCATCCAAACCACACAACAAAGAAACAAATTTTCTTTGTCCACCTCATCTATTCTCTTCTCCATTGATACCTGCAAGTTCCATTTAGTTCTTAGGAGGTTTTTATGGGCAGGAATTAAAAATGTTCCTAGGAAAGTTGCAAGCTCACATTTGTACCAGGTGTGTGAGGGGCAGCTGCTGTGAGGGGAGGCCGGGCTGGCTCCATAGCACCCCACAGCCGGGCATGGCTGAGGCCTCAGGGAAAGCTGCTGGTGCCTCTCTGAAAGAGTGTTTAAGGGGAAAATGCCACAAAGGTGGTGAGCAGTGAGGAAAAAGGTGTGGTAAACAGCCCTGCAACCCCCTAGGTCAGAGAAGGAGGGGAGGAGGAGGCACTCCAGACGCTCACCAGTGTGGTCGAATATTGATTCTTGACACTGCTTCTTACCAGTGAGTTTACCAATACATTATGAAGAAATCATTAGAGGGTCATTGCCAGCATCCCTGCAAAGTGCCACGGTGGCAATACCAGGGAAACCTCACTGAGGCACTGCCCTTTATCAGACTGCTCTAGAGCTCTGCTTCCACTTCTCTCCATGCACAAAAAATTCCTGCACACCAGGCCCTGTCGCCTGCACACATTCCTCTTATAACCTGAGCCTCAGTCTCTCTCTCATGTACCATCCACGCTTACTCATCTCCTCTGTGGGTGGTGGTGTCAGCATTTTGAGATGCCTGGAGAAATAAATTACAAGTTCAGTTCTGCCATTTCAAAGACTGCTTGCCTTGCAGATCTTGCTGTGCTCGTGCATCTGTGTGTGCGCTCACACAAGTGCAAGGTGTGGAGTCGGGGGTGACGGACCAGTCAGCAGAGAAACACAAGAAAAGGAACCTAGAGCAAACTTCCAGAAAAGGATCACACAAACATTTTCTCAGTATAAACTGTTAGATTCTCAATAATAATTTAAAAAACCCCAAATGAATCAAAACAGAACCCCCAACAAAGCAACATAGAAAATTCATTCCTTTCTTAGCAGGCTTTATTATCTCAAAGATACAGATTGGGTTGAATTCAACTACTGAGTTAATAAATCTCTAATTTAAATAATTTATTTTTGAACAGCAGATTAACTAATGATATTTCCATAACCTGTACTATACATACTATCCAACTTCTCATTGCATATAAACAAATTTTTTTTCTTTTAAACTTAATGTTATCCTTTTTATGAGATAAATTGCTAACATCCTCTTGATAAACAAGTTTTGTGATATAAAGTTATGAGGCAAATAACTATCCAGTCCAATCATGGCACATTTCTTAGCTATACCACAGGTAAGCTATAAACTGTGTTTATCTGTTTGGCATTCTGTTTATCCTTGTGGGAGATCCAGTATCTGCCATCTCTGCTTGTCTGTCAGATACTCTCAGCTGCTCCTTGTATGTGCTTGCCAGAGACGTCTTGTGTGCTGTGCCCTGCTGAGGCTCCCTCCTCCTCTGCTCCAGGCCGGCTTCCAACTTGTGCCTCACTATGCCAACTGGAGATCTGCCTAAGCAGCTCTGTTTTGTTACTGGTCAATGTCCATTAATAATACCACTTCACATCATCTCACTAATCCAAAAACCATCATTACTTAAATAAAACACAATCAAGACCTAATAGCAGGCCACCCTTATGCTGCTGGACAAGTCAAAGCCAAGTAAAGGAAAAAAAATCAATCTGAGGAAAAACCTGCAGCAATAACTACAAATAGAATTTACCAATGTTTGGATATAAGAAACACAAAACAAACTTAGCAGGATAAGATACATTCCCTCCTAATGAAGTTTCTAATGGCCAAATTTTAGTTTTATTCATGGTGATGCGAGTCTTCAGCACTTCTACTGTTTTCCCAGATAGCCATTCTGGATTTGCCCTACTGGAGCCAAGATCAGCATGTGGCCTCTGAACTCCATTCTCTTGCTTAAAAGCAGCTGATGTGAAGTATTTAGTTATTTTATTTTAGGCTTTCCAACCTATTAAATCTTTTGGGTTTGGGGCAAATTTAGTCCTTGGATATCACTTAAGTTACTACTACTCCTTTCCTTGGTAATTAAGATTTATCTCTAGCAAGAAAAATAAAGTGTGCTAAAACAAATCTGAAAAATACTGATGGTATTTTTTTAAATGTACAATTTTTATAGGCTCAAGAGTGCTAATGTTGCCCTTCCTAGTGTTCACAAGACATTCCTGTTGGCTCTAGCACACTACCCAGCATTTTACCTTACACAGGGATATCTATAGAAGCTGACAGACTGAAGAAGCTTCTCATTAAAAAAAAAAAAAAATCCACCCATCTGGGACCACTTTGCTATTTTCAGTTTTCCAGCTTTTCACTAGAATCAGAAAGAGTCAGTGGCAAGAAAGAATTTTCCTTCTCTTGTTGAAATTCAGAAACTTGTAAGTCAGCACCACTGTGGTTCTAATCTCAGCTTTCAGCTTGAAGAGCTGAACTGTGGTCACTTGTTCTCTGTAACTACCAGAGAATTCAGGAAAACTGTTAAGATCAAATTATGCCTTTTCAAGGGCAGGCAACTCACATGGTAATGTGCTGAGCCACCACCAAGGAATGCTCTGGATTCTATTAATACAGGGGCAATTTTTTAGCTTTTTCTCTAAATATGTAGCCTTACAAAAAAGCCTTATTTTTGTGCAGTTAATACAGAGGAAAATGTGGTTAGAAACTTACTAGTTAAGTATAGTAACTTTGGCTTGAATAAGAGGACAATTATTCTGGAGTTTGTAATTTAGGAATTAGCAGTTAGATCATAAAATAGCCTACTGGTAAACACTAAGTATTAAGGATTAGAATAATACATATTTTTTTGTTACTGACACCAAGAGACCAGTTCACTAACTGTAGTATGCATGCATAAAATGATTAGACTTGGATGCAATTTTGAGGCATGTCTTCATGAACATTCATTTACATCTTAGTTTTTCTGAAAATTTTCTCCATTCATTTACATCAGTGCATGATAAATATGAAAAAAAAAGGCTGAAATATCATCTTTTAAGATACCAACACATAACAAGCTCTTGAAAACAGGCTTTTAAAGTGCATATCAGTTCATGGTAAATGTTTTGACAGAAAGTTTCCAAACTGCTAGTTTTCTCAACAGCCCGCTATCAATAAAACGGCACAGAAAAATTCTGTTATATATACTGAAATATTTTAGATAACCTGGGAGGACTATTAAATTTCTTAAGTGCATGTTACACCAGTACACCTTTTCTGTGGCTCATCAAAATTAGAAAGCAGTCATAGTAAATCTGCAGTCAGTACGAGGTGTTTCAAACTGTTCATCTAGAAAAACACGGTTTCTATTTGCAATCCAAATTCTACGGTGCTCACAAGAACGGTGACTTGTCAAAGCTCCACTGTGTTAAATACCAAGCCTCCCCTGCTACACACAGAGCTACACAGTGATTTCACTGTGTGAAGATGGCAGAATACTTCAGCCTTGGTAAAGAGACTTGTGTTTCTCAAACTGCTTATATTACTTTAAATATGCATGTAACATCTTAGAATTACTCTGGATGATTTTCTGAAAACGACAGTTTAATACTCAGAAGCTGACAAAAAGACAAAATTTAAAAGAAAAGAGATAAACAAAATCATTAAACACTGACTATAACTCTTGCACACACATCAAAACATTGCTACTAGTGATCACCTTTCACAAAAGGACACTTCAGTATCGCACCATGTAGATGCAAGGTAAACAGTTCACGCAGAAGTATGGAATGTTTTCTGAACAAGGATAAATTCAAAAGATCAAGAAACTTCAGCTTGGATATGAGTTGCACTAGATGTGAAAATTAGACATTATAATAGAGAAAATGGTCAGAAATTATTTCTCAGTGTTTCTTGTCATTCAAGGAAACTGGCAGTCACATGAAGTAATCATTCAACAGATTTAAAGTTAAAAATAAGAAATATTTTTTCACATATTGAATCTTGAAATGGTAGCATTTATAAGTTCAATATTTTGAATGCAAATGTATAGATTCAAAAAGAATTAAGCAAATTAGTATAAAATTGGTTTGTCAGCAGCTTTCAAACATGACATTGAAGATGTGCTGAAGAGGAAACATCTTCAATGGCAAATTCCTTTAAGCTGGGACAGTGCACTGAGAGATGTCCTTACACACCTGTGAGCTTCTACTCTTGGCCACTCTCTGGGACAGAATACAGGGTTAGATGGATCGTGCATCTGACACTTTACCCATGCTTTCCATTTCATATAACCACATATGAATGCAAAAAAAAGCATCCTACTGCTTTACAAAGATACTAGTAAAGGAATTTGCATGATACAGTTGTTCCAATGGTCATAGAAGATTTAAATTTTAAATCTTTAACTTAAGTTGTTCTGCCTCTGGCTACTGTACACTTCCTCAATAGACAGGAAATCATCTCTAGTTCCTGAGTAGACACAAGAAAGGTCCTCAGAGCAGATAGAGTTTCAGAATGGAAAAAAATGAGAATTACCAAATCAAACAATCAGTTTCCTGTCTTTCAGGAGCCTTGTGCCTTACTGTATAATACAATATAAACGTGAGCTCTGTTTTCTCTTAGCATTTTCATTTCAGTTCATAATAAAATCAATCTTCTTATTCATATAAAAGAAATCAAATTAAAATGAAGTTGACACATTACTTTGGAAGTGAGCTTTATGTCAATGATAAAAACAGATCCAAACCATGTGCTATTCTATTTTCATTCTATTCCATTATTTGTAAGAACTGGTTAAAACAAGTGATGAGCCATTCATGCTACTAGAGTCCAATATATAAAACTGATATTACAGAAACTGTCAGAAATTAGTTATTTCTGCAGTGTCAGTCTATGGCCTGTTATCTCCCACACTCTGTTCCAGGAGTTAACTGGAGCCATCAGAAGAGCTTCAGGGAGCCTCTAAAAAAAATCCTGCTAGTGACCTGGGACTTGGGAGTTGCTACGAGGAGTCCTACCAATTCAGCTAGCCAGGCTGCTGGAGAAAAGCAGAACAGTTGGCAATAGATCTCTGGCACTGCCTGGGCCAGGAATAAGGAACAACATATTTTGCAGTTGATTTTCTGTTGGAGGATGATGTGGTCATGCTACATCTCTGTGTGTCCATCAGAGGGGTTTACTCAATTGCTCCTGTCCCTGGGAACAATGACTGAAGGCTTTATAGGCAGCACTAGAATGCAAAGCTGTAATAGGACAGACTGAAATTGCTTCAGGCAGAGGGGAGATGTGGTTCTTAGCAGCTGGCTGAAGAGAAGGTATTTTCTATACTCTGAAACTTTAAAATAAAATCCTGAAATTAAAAAAAAACCCAAGTACTTGGACTTTCAGTAGTCGCATCACTCCACCCTGAGAAGTTTCCGTCATAGAGGAGTTCAAACTCCTCCTTCTCTCCCTCCTATCCAAGGAGCAGGAGTCTCTCCTCCCTCATTCTTCATTCTATCCTAACCTTGCTGGAGAGATTATCCCTTCCCCACAGGGACAATTTCAGCCTAACAATTTGGTCTCTGGTTATGAAAGTCTTGTGGCTGTACTAGTGACTTGTGCTCATCACTACCAGAGCAATGTGAAGTATCTGCTTTCTCCAAAAAACAGAGAGAGGACTGAAGATGGGATAAGCCATCTCATGCTTTACAATTTAAAGACTTTTAGGGGATTTGTGGACTTAATACGTTTGCATTCCTTTGCAGATACAGTTCAGTATCATAAATAGATGATAATTATGAGCAATCTGTGCATCAGATTCTTTCAGTAGGACTTATCCCTACTAGTAAACATTCCTCTAAGTTTTTACAGCTTACTTAGTATTCACACTTTATATGCATAAGAAATGTTATTCTTCTTTCAGTCTCTTTCCCTAATTTTTACACAGTTGTATTGCATGAGATTTACACTGCAAAAATGCTAAAGCTGTGCTGAGGCAGTCTCTTCTTTTCTGTAAAATGAATGCTTTTTTTTTTTTTTTAAAAATCAAGAAACTTCAACATATTCAGGCTGTCACTAAAATAGCTAAGCACCCCTAGGACTATAATGCTTGCCCAGACAAATGCACATTCCTGTCTGTAGAGACCTAGCCGGAATGTCTAGCATCAGAATTTCACATTTTGTGCAGTCAATTCTATTTCACATACTAAGCCACAAACCCATTATAGTTGAAAACAGCAGAAGGTCTGTTTTAAATTAGGTGACGCAAATACAGTAGTAACAGAAACCACAGAAAGAGCCCAGATGTATAGAATATACGTACAGGCAAGGCAACCAAGTATGAAAGGCAGGTATCACTTAGAATGCTTTCCTAATTCACAGGTTTAGCAAACACTACTCATGAATAAAACAATATATTTACTGAACAAAAAGGCGATTTCGTGTTTTACATTTCCCTTTCAATGAAGCTCTACCGAATATGAAAGCAGCAGAAACAGGTAATCCCAGAGTGTCTTCAATGAAGACACGCTTAATTACAGCAAGGGCTCTTTTCCTCTGAATGTACGGCTGCAAGAGACAGTAAAACATGAACTGCTAAGGAAGGCAAACCTTGCAAAGCAAGACATTTAGACTCACAAGAGACATGATCATTTACCACAACAAAGCAGGAGAAAAAAATTATGCAGGCAAGAAATAAGACAATATTGCATTTTATACTGCAACTCCTTAAGAGAGCAAGATGGCTGCCTGCATCAATCTCATTTTTATACTACCTGAGATTGTTCTAGCTTTAATGTGGAGCCAGAAACAAATGGCTGACAACATTTTTAAATAGAATTGTTCCATTTTTGAAGATCATGATCAGTGATGTGATTTGATGTAAAAAAAAGTTTGCATGATGAGTGCAAACCCATATCTGTAAATCAGTGGATTAAAATAACTCAATCACTTCCTAATAGAGAATTGCATTAAATTATTTGATCATTAAATGAAATAACTAATTTATTTTAACTTTGGGAGTATTTGAAGTGACTTGTCACTCACCCAGCTCAGTTCTACCCAGCAATGGTTCTAGCCATAGTACATTGTTCCACTTGTTCAAGGACAAAGGAAGTTATTCATAAGAGGTTAGAGCCAGTAGAACCTACACCTTTTGCTGTGTTTTGAGATTTTTAAGGCCAAGAAAAATTGCCTTGTGGAGGTGATAAAGCCTTGATTTATATTAAGGTAGTTCAGTAACTCAAGAAGAGTTGGCACAAACACTAAAGAAGTTGTAGCTATTCAAATACACACAGAAAAAAGGCAAACTGAAGAAATATTGAAAAAATAGTATTTTCACTTTTTAAATCAACTTTTGAAACCGCACAGAAATTCTCTACATTTAAGAATGAAGCAAGCAAATAATGCATATTATCAAGCATTAGTTAAATACGAATCACACAGTAGTTATGTCAAATTGCTATTGTACAATCAGCAGTTGGCTCAGAAACAATTGAGAAACTGGAATCTTTTCTGTTCAAAAAGGTTGGCTACAAAAGCAAGCATCTCTTTCACTCATTGAAAGGTGCACAGGGTATTTATTTTGCATCAGTACTGACGCTACAGATACTACACTTTGCTTTAATGTCTTTTCTGTATCCCACTAAGGAAAAAAGAAAAGAATTGTCCAAAATGGCTCACTTCTTGCTCTGTATCAATCATCTAGATCTTTCCTTTTCTCCCCATGTCTGTCTCTAGAAATATATTTTACTTGCATATATTTTCCCTCTATTTTTCTTTAGTATTAGCGTCTCCTTTATATAATGCACAATCTATATTTAAAAATCAATTCTTCCCATAGAAATTATTCTTGTAGATTCTTCAGATCCTTGACCCAATGTTTTAAATTCATGTGACACTCTTTACAGAAAGCCTGTCTTGTGATATTTGACTGAGTTAACGTAGCAAAAGAGGAAATAACATACTATTCTTAAGATGTAAATACTTAGTGATAAATCAAAAATATTTCATCTTCAAATATCACTGTGGAACATTCACTCTACAGTTCATCCTGTCTTATTATTTATGTTAGGAAAATAAATATTGAAGAATAGTGTGGGAAAAGCTAAAAACTAAAAATAATTAGTCTTTGATGTTGAAAACAATGTTTCAGTAATAAATTTATCTGATTTAGCCTGACACAATCAGCCCATGATTCAAAAAAAATGAAGTCTGTAGCATACAACAGGAGTGACAGAATCGTTAGGCCAATTTTTACTCTCAGCCATTTTTTTACTGTCTTTGCACTTGGTTTCTGTCCCTGTCTCAAACTGCCAGCTGGGGTAGCTCGGGAATGACATGGATGAAGGGGTTTCCCTTCTCTAAAGTATCAACCATTCAGTGTTCTCATATTCATACCTAATATATGTCTAATAAATGTCTTCATACTGCACCTGTAAATAATCACTGCAAATAGAACTGATCTTTATAATTTTTTTCTTAGCAAAATAAAACAAGTACCCTTATATCAAGAACTTCACCAAAAAATCCTAAAGCTTTTTTGAAGACAGTTCCTAGTGAAAGTAATTAATGGGATTTAAGCCTAAAGCAAGGTCTTTAGCTCTAGTTCATTATTACATCCAGACATGTGGGTCTTCTGGAAGACTGGGGTTTTTTCTTCACATTTTAATTAACTTCTGCATTTTAATAAAGCTGGTGTGTAAACCCAATGGCATTAGAGTTTTATCATCCATACATTTGTAAAGAATAGTGCAAATTGAGAGTAAATCTTAATAAACACAGAAAATTTTTTGCAACTTGTTGCATAGCTTCCTTCTGGCCTGAAAGGTCCAGAAGAATAAAACATGTGGGACCAAGCTGTAGGCTTTGGAATATTTGTCAATCAATAAAAATCTCTGCTGAGGGCAGGAAAAGTATCCAAGATTTGCATTACACCATGAAATTTGCATCAAGAAAAAAAAGTAGAAGAAAAAAACCAAACAGTATGTATTATCAAACAATAAGGCAAAAATATTTCATGTAAAGTCTTTTACCCAAAGACCTAAGATCTTCTTTCAAAAGATGCATTCAAAATGAAATGGATGCAAAAAAGTAAAAGAGAAAATGAGAACTTTTTTACAAGAAATTACTACAAGTACTGCCTGATTCAGTCTACCAAAGCTGGTGCTAAAGGAGAATATGATAATTTACCATCAACATACCAAGAAAAGTAACAAGTACTTTTTATGCAACTATATGCTAAATTACCCATAGATAAATGTAGCCAACAAATTACAAGACTCTTCTTAATATCAAAGGATGGACTTCTGGATCAATCTTTCAGTTACAGAAACAACCAAACTCATCTGAGATGCGGCCTGATAAATTTACAATAGACTTATTTTTGTTGTTGTTTTACACATTTCTTAACCTCTCAAGTGTAGGAATGCTTTCCTAATGTTTTCCTAATGCTTTCATGTTTTTCTTAGTTGATCTATGTTTTTTAGCATCCATTTTATGTTTCATGACAGCATAAAAAAATGCAGGAAACCGTATATAATGATACGATTCTGTCACTGTAATTTTGGTCTTGTGCATCTCAATGATCACATGGCTTTGATATGCCACAGTAAGTTTTAAAATACCGCATTTAATGGTAAATGTGGTAAGCCACAATTGTAGAGCTTGGTAATGCTTGCTTTGGCTTTGCAAAACGGCATATCAAAGAGGTATAAGATCAACTTGCCATATTTGGCACCATCAAGTTTAAGTTAAACTTGTATCCTAGGTGAATGGACAGTCAAATAAAACCATCCCTCTGGAAATAGAAGGGTACTGTACATAAACTAGAAAAATTATTGGTTGTAAAGCAGTCTGGACTGAATATAACAAACTCAGCTGGCTTGAGCTCAGGGAGCTGTTTCTTGTGCTTCATAACAGAGCTTTTGTTCCAGAAGCTGGAGACCCTGTGTTTAGCCCAGCAAAAAAATCTTAAATGAATCAACTCTGTGTAGGTTTGATAGTGTTGTTTACCAAGGCTTCCATGTGTGTATTATTTTGTCCTTGTACCTTAGACAGTATGATGTGGCTGCCTGTGTACACTAAAAAAAAAAATAAAAATAAACCAAAGCCTTCCCCTTAACATATTTTTAAAAAGCAATTGTGCCAGAAAAATGCATTTCTAATCATCTAGAAGACACATCTACTATCACACTAGCTCCCACAAAATGGCTGGTCCCCCTTTCTAAGACAACTCATCATGCATTTTCCTTCTTTCTTGATGGTAATACTCTATTCATACTCTATGACCCATTCTTAATTCTCTTTGTCAGTTACCAACATTTTCCTACTCCTGTTGTCATTTTAATCTTCTTTCATGGACTAAACTACATTATACAATCCAAGTTTCCCATTTCAGGTCATTACTATTATTTTAAGGTAATTTCCATCTTAAATATACACCCATCCCAGGCATAAATATAAGTAGTTGAATGTGGAAGTACAAGTCAGTATGAGGAAATTTTATAGAAAGTCTTTTGTACATTCAAATTTCAGCCAGTCTGTTCCACAAAAATAACTTTTGTGAAATCATTACCTTGGAGATGAAATAGCACTGTGCTTGAATCATATAGTCTTACAGCCTGAAATTTGTGGTTTATAATAATTGCTTAAGAACATTACTCAGGAACAGAAAAACGATGGAAAGCAGGAAGTTGAATCTATCTTATTTAAAGTGCTTTTACAGTACCATGACTTCATGTTCTTGACACCATCAGGAAGGGCTGGGAAGCTTTACCCAGAGATACTGACAGCTTAACTGGGGTTAGATGGATGCCTACCTGGCAGCAAGTGAAAGAAATTTTACTAGTACTGACACATACAGTCATGACTTGCATTTTAGGCACTCTCAAGGGAGATATGTGCTTCGCTGTTTAGAGAACCACACTAAGTCGGTCTTCAAACCTTGCCCAAGGGAATAGAAAGACCAGGCAAGAAGTCAAAGGAATGTAGAGACTGACTCAATTTACATACAACACAGGTGGCTGAAATATTTTTCAGACCTGAGAAGGAAATTCATTTAAGATTTAGAAAAGGGAGTAAATAATTTGCCCAGTTTGTTAGGGAGGTTTACCAACAATCCACAACCTTGATTTTATCCATTTATAAATTCAGTTATTTGGCATTTTACTATTTGGATCCATTTTTGCACCCGTCAAAAAATAATAGGCAAAGGACTCCTAGTAACATATTGATCGGCAAGGGACAGAAAATTTCATAACATGCTTACAGTAATCTACCCTGGTAAGAATATAAGCAAAAACCCCTCGATACTCCTGAAACATTGATTTTTCTTATATTTATAGTGAGAAAATGAACAGCCTAACGTCAGCTAATGAAGGCCAAATCATGTGCTTCTGATATCACTTATTGATAACTTATACGGACCTAAGTCTATTTAAACAACCATGTAAATAAAAGTGGCATCAGGATGAGATTATACTGTGCATGGCCTGAATTAAAGTTCTCTTGCAGAGATATTTGTGTTTGAGAACTCAAGCTTGTCATTAGCCATCTTCCTTGCTACTGATTTCTGAATACTTATTCTACAGTAGATATCGAGATCCACAGAGTGGAAGGGAAGTCTACGGGACTTACCACAGCAGGAATTAGCATCAAGTTACAAAAGCTAAGGCACAGGAATGAGTGATGAAAACTTCATGATGAACCATATAGCTGGATTTTCTTTTAAAGCAAATAGACAGTATTTTTAGGCGTTTTCCTCAACTTAACACACTTAAATTGAGTTACACTTTAGAATTCTTGTGATTGCAAAATAGACTGCCTTAGTCTGATGAGTCTCATTTTACAGACTTGGAAGAGAAAAAATATAACCAAGAAATTCTATTTACTGGTTGTTTTTAAAATCAACCAGATCTGTTTTATTTTACATAGGAATATTGGGCTTTAAATTCCGACACCTCAGGACTAACTAACTCAGAGAATTTCCTCTTTTAAATTATATCATTCTCCTAGTCCTAGCTCTCACTCCTTGTTTCTTTTGGTCTAATAGACTATCTCAAAGAAACTCAACATGGGTAAAAATTGTCCTTTTGGTCTTCAGGTTACCATAACTGTGATCTGAAGCTCCATAACTGGCACAGAGAATGCATAAAGGTGCATTTTTATGGCAGTTCATTTAAAGAAAGAAAAAAAAATCAGCTGTCAGACTGCTCAAATGTTTGGAGTGTTAACAGGCATGTTGTGAGAAGCTGGCTGAAAAAGCAAATGAAATCATGAAAGATGGGTGATAAATGGAATTTATCGTGACTCAGACTCACCATAGGAATGCTAACAGCCATATGCTAAAAAAGAGAGAGATCCAGCATAGTTTCACAAGAAACAATGTACCTGCTTTAGAGGAGACTTCTTCTATAACCCTGGGTGACAAGGCAGGAAACAAGCCAGGACTTTAAGGCAGAACTATTTACACCTTCCTTAGGATCAGCAGTTCAAAAGTGGTTAAAGGTTTTCCATACCTAAGCTGGGTTTTAGTAGAACCCTAACTGGAACTAGGTAGCTTTTCAAACAGACAAAATGCAAATCTGTTGAAAAAGGCAGGTTTAGACAATTTGTAAACAATTTCTTCCTTATCCTTGGTGCCTGTATATCCAAATCTTGCTCCCAGGTCCAGCAGTTTTCAAGTCTTGGATTACTACACATTCAGCAATCCCTTTCAAAGCCTAAAGAGGCTTTCCTCATCCCTTTATATGTAGCTATATGTCTGCTCCCTGCTCTATAAAGATTTACCAGCTCCTCTGCAAACTCCCCAGCTGCTTGTACTGAGCTGCAAAAGCTGTGCCAGGTGAGCATGGCCAGTAACACTCAGAAACTAATTCCACGGAAGCCCCAACATCCCTTCCCTTTGAAAAAGTTCACCTGAACTGAATAAATCCTTCATCAGGCCCAATTTCATCTTTTTATAAAGTGTAGTGCACAATAAGCTGTGATCAAACAAGTGACACAATGCACCTTTCATCACAGCATGGATGGAATACAGTGCTCAATTGTTAATTTTAAAAATATCTTACTGCTAAATTTAACTTGCTTACTTTCGCAGTGCAGCAGGATGTTCTGTACCGCCCAGCCCTCCCTGGTTGTGCTTCCTGGCAGAACCACGACAGTGGAGAATCCTTAGGAGTTCTTATATAAGGAGCTCCACAAGAGTTTTATTTAATGTGTGCGTGATGAAGAGCTCACTGGTCTCTGCTCTCTTCACTTAAAATGAGACTTTTAAATTTCATGCTCAGATATTTGCTGGATGGATAAAGGAGCGTATTTCTGTTGCAGGCAAATTTACTGGTGGGGGAACAGCAGGGGAGGGTTTGTTTTCTGAGGCAGGTCATCTTTTCCCATGAAATGGCCTTTACTGGTATTAAGACAGTTTGCTGTGTTGTTTTGGTGGTTTTGTAAGCTCCCCAAACATAGGTTTGACATAGACCTGTGAAAGGCTGGCATGGGTTTCAATTTTTATTAACTCTTGACATTTAACAACTTTACTTTAAACAAATTATTAAAAACCTTGGATCTGAGTTACCAAATAATGACCCTCAGAATACACAGCTTTAATTTGATTAAATAAAAGCAGCAATTTTTAAAGAAATGAAGATGACACATTTTTTAAACTGAGAGGCCTAAAAAGTGAGAGAAGAAGCAAAGCACTGAACATCTATTTTTGAGGGAAATTTTTCAAAAACAAAATAATTCCTGCATTTCTTGCTGCTGTCTTCTGCATAGAAAGAAGACACTGTTTTACAAGCCAGACCATTTTGCCTTTGGGGAGGGGAAGTCAGGAACAGGGAAACTCCCTGTTGAATGGACAGCAGCAACATTCCCATGCCTGCAGCCCATTCCTGTGGCTCCCACAGCTGGAAATTAAACAGAAAAAGTGGGTAATGCAAACTTGTGGTCAGGTTTCAAAGTTAGTAGATTGTACCAGCTTGACATGTTTGAAATCAAACTGTGCATTCTTTCATTCCATTTTTTATTGTTTGATCAATGTAGGTGTTTGAAATTTTATGAATATCCACTGTGACAGTGTGCTACTGCTCTCTCCACCACCACAACTCTTAAAATGTTGTTTGTATTCCTCTTTCTCAATGCAGTATGAGATTAAATTTCACAATATGACTAACGGTGTAGGGTAAGTAATATAAAATAAATCAGCAGCTTCATTTTGTAGGATAATTTAATGGGTACTTCTAAATTATTTTTTTTCTCAAAAACAGTAAGTCCAGTGAGTTTCAGAAACATATCATGAAGTTACAACAACACAAGTTACATTTCTAAACAAATAACAGGATGACAAGCTACCATCTCTTTCCCATTCCTTTTTATAATAAAGAAATAGCTCCAACATTTTCTTGGGAATTTGAGACATATTCAAAGCAGATAATAAACCATAAATTCCTTACAGGCTAAGGTAAGCCATCGGGGATACAACCCTTGGAGACAAAGCAGTTCTGATAAATGAACCCTGACAGAGACGAAAAAAGTGACAGACCCACAGGCAACTCTGAAATCAGCAGCTCTCCTGCTGATGAAGTTTGCCACGAAGCATAACATGCCCAGGTATTTTCACCTGCCTGTTCATTATTCTCACTCCTGTCAAAATGCATCTTTCTTGCAACACTGTCATTCACAAAACACTCATTTCAGGCTCCAAAGGCAAACAGGCCAAATTCAGAGCTCTAGCAATCTGACATGAGCCCACTGAAGTCAATAGCTACGCTTGCTTATATATTCATGAAGAATTTTGTCTCTGTATCTTAAAATGTGGGAAATTCTGACCTATTCATTTAGGTGCAATTTAGCTCAGGTTTGTAGGAATTTAAGGGATTATTTCAAATAGCAAAACCTCAAGATTAGACCTTAGATACTATCTGGAATTGTTCTTCTGAGTTTTAGCATCAACACTTCATCAATCTCTTCCCCTTGCTGTTAGCAGCACAGGCATCACTGAATGGTGGACACTGAATGCTCATTTTCATTTAGTCATTTTCCTTTCCCAAAGAGCAGAGCACTGCAAATGAGCCTTTCTCATTCATTGTTTCCTATAGGTCTTTCCAGCTATTTTCAATACCACAATCATCTTGGGTCCAACAGAAGAGTATATACAGTGAACTAATCATCCCTTTTGAGTTTTTCATCCACTTCAACATTTCTGCAACTCAAAATGATTATAACATCAGTCTTGTTTATATTTGTCTTAGCACCATACAAATGCCCAGGAAATATACAATGATTCTACTTTTCCTATATAAACCCCCCAGTTACATACACTGATTTTAGAAATTTCTAGATACCTTATAGTAGTTGGAACTATTCCTGCGGAGAAAAAAGACACATATAAATATAAACCCCAACGAGGAACACAAATATATTTACATGCTTAAAAATTAAGCACCTGCCAAAATACTAGAAGGATCATAATCATAGCTGGCTTGCAGATGTGAGAAAAAACAAAGAATAGAAACAGTATTTTTGTTTAAGATAGGTTGAATGTTTTTATCTAGGGGAAACTAAAAGACAAGATTGCTATATTTCATCTGGAATGAATTTTGAGCCTTTTACATACCTAAAAATAAAAACAGATGTATAAAATCCCATTGGCATAACAAAGCCCAGCTTTGAAAAGGCTATTGTCTGCAAATGTGATGATCCTTAAGGTCTATCTTTAGGAGGACTAAGGGATTCTGAGCAATCTAGGGATGATAGCAGGGTATCATATATATATCATAGCCAATATTTGGAGTAATTTTTTCTTCTCTCCATTTCTCAGTCTTGCTCTCATATCTGATTACATAATTTGGTAGAGAATTAGAAGACAAAACCATACAATAAATTTTGGGAAATTACTGCAGTCATCATCTGGAATCACACTGGATACAGTAAGTTAATACTTAGTATAAATTAAACATTGCCTCCTATACTTCAGAATCTGAAAATACACACTATGGAGGCAATAAATATATCCAAGCCTTGCTTTCTCCAAACACTGAGAATCTGCACCAATACTGCACCTGTCAGACAGGTGATCTCTGGTTTTAATGTCATAGCACTACAAACATATAGACCTATTTCAACCTTCAGTATTTTGCCCACTGTATTTCAGAAATTCTGCAACTCATTTTATAGTCTTTTCACAGTACTACCTTTTGGAATGTTCAGATTTTTTTCTGAACAATGTTTTGGTTTAGCAAACTAATCTCAAGGCATTATGTATAAATTCATCAAATATTTTTCATTATACCTCTATAAGTCTCATTATGTAAATAAGCAAAATATTCACAGTCTCATAATCTATGTAAAAGTTGCCAGAACAGATTGAATACTGAAACATATGAATTTGGGACTCACTAGCATCACTGAAGATTGTTATGTAGTGCAACATTTACTTATTGCTATGATAGTTTGATAATCAATACCCTTTAATCTTGAGTGTCTGATCACATGAGTTGTAAAATAATGGAGTGGTGGAAAAAGCAATGTAATGGAACTTGGATTCCTTTAGCAAAGAATCTAAATGTGAACTTCCCTATTCCTCTCTTTTTATTGCCTATTGTATAGAATTTCATTAAGATATAAGCAAATTAAGATATATTTTAATCCAGAGTTGTATATTTTGTACTTTTTCATCTTCCTCAGCCATCACTACAGTAGTAGACCTTGTTACTTTTTGCTTCAGTCCAGACTGGCTACAAATGAATCTAATTATTTTATAGTTTGGGCAATGTGCCTGGCAGACAGCAGGGCTTGGACACCCACTGCTGCTTTGAAGACACATGTTGAAAACAAAACTTGACGTTTTTCTGATAAAGTTATTAATTTTCACGGTATTGACTAGAAAATAATCACTTCCTGGAAAAAGATCAGAATATTGGCAGCTGAGATTATTACTGACTGCAATAGAATTACTGCAGCATTGTGAGCACCTGTTAAACATGTTTTTAAAGTGTTAAGGGGAAATGAACACCACTAAGAGTGAATGAAGTAGAAATCAACATATTGATCATCTAGTCTAACACACATTATAGAGAAAAAAGGTAACATCAGAGAGGAAAAGGTGTATGCAAAGATTTCTGCTCATCCTGCATTTACTGATTCTTTTGTGATTCTCACAGAGCTGCTATATACTCCTCTGTTTGTCCGAATATCAGATGCAAATATTCACATTTTTTACATTAAAAAATGATCAAAATAGTATTTTCTTGACTTGCCTTTTCAACATCCATACAAATTCAGAAACCACATGTAAGCATACCACCTTTGAGAGAGGAATTTTGTGCTCTGCAGAAATCTATGCCCATGGACAGGAAGCTTAAGGCAATTTGGCAGTTTAAATGCAATCCTTGTTTCATTATCCCCTGTCACATGAACTACTGAATTCCTTCTGGGAACTGCTGTTAACACACCCAGCCCACTGGGCTCCTGGGACTGGTCCCCAAGACTTTGTAGGGCCTGTGTACTGAAGGCTGCCTCACATTTCCAAATGGAATCATCAGCCCTAAACAGGGTTTTCAAATCTTAGACAATTAAAAGGCACCAACTCAAATTAAAAGCTTTTCCGTGCCTAAATTTTAAAGTTACTACTCAAACCACTTTCCTCAAAGGGGTTTCCTTCTCTTCTGGGATAAAACTGGAATTTGGTCTAGAGAAGATATATTACATGGCATGCTAAGGTGTGTGATTCAGTTTTCATCAGCTAGAACTACTAAAATGGCCATTATTTTATGAACTGGGGTGGATAATGAGAAATATTTGAAGACTGAGAGCAGACTCATATTCCGAGGCAGTCGTCAACTGGCAACCTCTGTGACTTCTTTGAGAAGGTGTGTCATTTCGGAGGAATATGAGTTAAATAAAACAGGACTTCTATATTTATTAAATTACAAACTACTAACGTATTTTTTCTTTTATTATTAGTTAGACATACTTTATGTTTTGGCCCTCATCTTCTCAAAACTGGGCAGGTATGAAATGGAGCCTCTTGAGGCACAAGGCCTCCCTGAAATGTTACCTTTGTTTTTTCTGCGTTCTTTCTTATAGAACACGTTAAACTTCAAAGTGCTTTAACAAGTGATCAGTTATGAGGTTTCTGTGCATAGAAAGAGGAAGTACAGGACTATCATGGCTGGACATAAATTCATTTGCTGTTAGAAATTCACCTGCTTAACTCTCTTCATGTCTTAATTTCTTCCACTTAAAAGGAACTGTGAGGGTGGTAGCATTAATGTTGCCAAAAACTAATAAACACGCTACAAGCGTGTGACACATGCAGACCATTAGTCTGTGCCTGCACTGCCTCCTTGTGTATTAGATAGGCCACCAGTGCTCCCCCAACACAAAACAATACCATAAACCAATGCAGAAGAGGGACTCTAAGAGGCCTTTTATACTTAAATATTTGTGTTCATAATTTGTCCCAGGTCATAATTAAAAATGGACTGTGTTATGTAGATATTGGCCCACTGCATCAAGAACACTGATTAAAGCAGAACTAAACAGGGACACTCTCTCTGATAATAAGATAAACAGTTGCCAATGTGAGTAACTGAGCCTGTCTACACTGTCCCCTTTTAGCTCTCCCAGCCCACGTATTTGTTTCAATTGGTCTCCTGTAAAAAGGAAGTTTCAGACAAAATGTAAAACAAGAAAAAAAAAACCCAAACAAAACACCCCCCCCTAAAGAAACAAAACAAACAAAACAAAAGACAAACAAACAAAAAAACCCCAAACAAAAATAGGTAGGAGCCAAAAAGATACCAGCAATTGAAGGCAAATATTTGAAAGTGGTGTGTTGCAAAACTACGACAGACTCAAGATTTAGTCGGCCATTGGAAAAATTCAGAAATGGCAATCAAAATGCAGATTTCTGGCAGTTCAGGTGTGTAATAGCAATATGTAAAAACGAAACACAAACTGAGAAACAGCCTCAAATATATATGTCTAATTTTTAGTTGTCTGAAATGAGCAAAATTCTGGTATCCCTTATGCATTACATTTTAGAAGACGTATTGCACATTACACTAATTGCTCTTTTTTTTTTTTCTCCTGAATGAAGCATAATTATGATTACAACAAGCTATGATCTCAAAAAGAAATTCACACAAATTAAAAGAACGGTGGGTTGCTGTATCAGTTACACAGTGCAGTCCTATAAAATACCAGTAGGTGAACCTTGAAATCTTAGGGAGTTTGGCTGACATAAGCCTTCAAAAACTTGAGCTGAATGACAAAGCTGAGCTGGTAATGCTGCAGGACACTTGATACTTCCTGAGGCTTGCTGAACAGGATGGAAATGTGCTGTGTATATGCTGTAAAACACTATTTCAGCAATATTTTTGGGGGGAGGGAGGTGTAGGAAGAGCAGATTATTCTACAAAACAGTCATGATTAAGGTCCAGCTAAGTCAATGACACCAGGAAATACAGTCACTGCTGCTTTTCCCCAATGAACTTCAGAGGCAGACAGTGTTAACATTCTGTTTTAACCTGCAGCCAAACACATAGCACATTCCCAGAAAAATTCCAGTCAGAATATCTTCCATTCACAAATGTGAATATGTGGCAGCTCCTCAAAGAGATCACCTGTATCAGCATTAAAACACTGCTTACTTTTGTGTATAATAAGGCTATATAAAGCAAGAAAGGAGGAACTTCATAGATTATTACAAATTTGTTGGACTACATCGATCAATGAAAAGGACAAAGTTAATGAAAAAATGGTGTTCCAATTAAGCACGATTTTATGTAAATGTAGTTACTTTTCCTCTCATATAAAAACATAGAAGCACTCTGGTCAAAAGGAGGGTTGGGGAGTAGAACACATGAAGGAAGGTAACTGTGAACTGGAGGTGTGCATCAAAGTAGGGGTAGGAGTCTCAAGTTAAAAACACCTGCCCTCATCTTGTCTGCACAGACAGGTCAGAAGCAAGCAATACACTAATTTTTTCCAAGCATCTCAATTATTAGATGTAAACAAAACTGACAACAACCACAAAACCAAACCTTGAAAATAATGCATTAAGTTCTGATAATACCAGTTTCTTTCCTTGCCCTTTGATGCACAGAGAATCCACATGTGGAGGGTTCTTCATCCTTTTCTTCCTAAATGACAACCATAACCAGATCAATAACCACAGCAAACATGAAAATCAACTGATAATTCAGGCTCTCCAAGACAATTCTCAAGCCCACCCTTTAACACCTACCTGCGTGTTAACTTACAACACTTGTAACAAAAGATGATGCTTTCTCATAACACTGGCAAGCCCTCCAGTGTCTGAGAAAACCAGACTCTTCCATTTTATTGTCTGAAGCACTGAACAACTCCAATCCTAAACATTATTTCCATTGCGGCAAGGGGATGGATCAGTACAAACTTTGGTAAATTGTAACCTCAGGTGTAGTCTGTTTGGCAACATTTACAGCATACCTGAACTACGAGAACAGCCCAAGAAAACATGAGAGCTGTTCAGAGAGCTGTGCAGAATCAAACAATTATCTCCAACAATTATCCAGTATGTTTAAGTTTTCATTTCCAAATGATACCTCCTAACTCCACCCCAACTCCTAATTTTCTATGCATACACATGGGTATCAAAAAGAATATAAACTCACGACAATTCCATGGAACATCCTTTTCCTCCAAGCCTTGAAGAATCTTGCTTTAAGCATGGTCTTGAAAATACTCTTTTTCCATCCTAACCTTCAAGCCAATCTTATCCCTAACCTTCACTATGCCCACTGCTGAAAACAAGGCATTTGCCACCGATAGCAATAAGCTGCTTTGTATTCCCCAGCAATAACCCAGTCTCCTGAAGTCATCTCTTGTAGTGTAACCTTAATGAAGACTCTGTACAGACCTGGAAAATGAAAAAGATAGCAAACTGAAAATAAGATGCTGGATCTTGACAATACCAGACCATTTTGTATCTCTAGATCTAATAAACTAGGTTGTCTCTGGATTATAGTCCTCACCTCAATCTCTCCTACTGTTGACAGCAGCCTTCCTAACACTTCAGATCTTTAAAAATTGATTGTAAACTGGAGTCTTGACACTTTCCTAATCTTAATCTCAAAGACAGTAAATCATTACTGAAAAAGAACAAATGGCATCAGTTTCTAGCATCACTGGTTTTTTGGTTTTTTTCCTGCCTCTAAAAACCTTCTGGAGACTAGCAGTAAATAGGATTCTAGATAGTAAATCTAATCTCAGCTCCGACCAGATTAGACACCTCAGGGCCACAAAACATTCCTTGGACCATTTTACTTACTAGATTCAATCTAAAGATTCTCAAACATTAATCCTAAATTCCTAATCCTCCTAATTCTAATTCTTGCATTATTAATAACTACAGGATCAATTACTGCCAATGGCTTCCCTTCATGTGCGCTGAGTCTTATTAATTCTTATTTTTGGGAACACTAGATGCTGCCATATGGTATGCTCTTTATACTTAGTCATGCTCTTCCAAAGCCCTACCCTTAACCTGTTTCAAATCTTAACAACACTCTCCTAGGGCAAGTATTCCTGCACAAACTGAGAGAGGAAAACACAATATAAGCCTTGTAGCAGTACCAGTATTCTCACCTCTGTAGCATATGCAGAGTCCAGTGCTAATTTGTAATTTATACATAGCAACCTACTGTTATAATGTATGACAGTATCACTCTCTGGTTTCCACTGGTACTGTTTCTATGCTTCCCTGCAGGAGACCCTGTACAACTGAACATTACTCAGGGATGCAGACACATCATAGTAAAAAACACTAACCTCCCTGTGGCAAAAGTCTTGTTCAGATCTAGAGAATGAATTCTGCCTGTAAAACAAAACACAGACCCTTAGTTTATTTCTCCACATGATGTAAAACACTATTTCTCCTGAAGAAGAAAATTACGAAAGCTCTGGCTGCCAACTACATAAGTACAAAGACTGCTGACAAGACTTTGCATTTGTGTGAAATGAATTTACCTGTTGATCCTTTCTTTTCCTAAGACTTAAACCCTCTGTTTTATACTAGACTTCTTCCCAGCCTTCTACAGGAGACTAAGGCATTGGTTTCTGCCAGTATAAAGCGCTGGCTTCTATTAGTGCCTACCTCCTTCTTATCTCCTTGCTTCCCATAGATTTAAAATGGAAGTGTTAAGACAATTTAGAATGAAAATATCAGAATTAAAGTAATTTCTAATAGTAGTTTAGGAAGGGCACCAGCTTCAACAGGAAATCACAATACAATACATCAGATTCTATTAATACCTCCATTCTACTCATCTTTGGCAGCCTTACTTAGTTGCATTACTCAGGGTTTATGACAGCTACGATTCTCAAACCCCAACACTATTACTCAAATACTAGCTAGAACTTGTATTAACTAGCACATAAGGGAGTAAGCCCCACAGTTAAAGGCAGCATTAGTCAATGATTTCTACCAACACACTTAACTTTGGGGGAACCTGTAGAAAGGTATTATGGCTCTTAGCTAAAATCTTTGGCCTAAACCTAATTGTCATACCTACTTACTAAACAGTTGTCTTCTAGTTCCTATAGGACTAATACAGCTCAAGGCACAGGTTTTGATCAAAACAATTACTATTTCCAGGGGTCAGCCGGAACAATCTGCTGCCTTAAGACTTGAAAATCCTCAACCCTACCCCTGTGTCAAATCTCCCTTTTCCTATTGTTAACAATATCCCATGTTTCTGTCAACCAAGTTCTGGAATAAGGATTCTACTAACTCATTTCAGAGGTATCATCCCTGAAGTAAAAAGCAGGGCAGGTTATTGTCTTGTTTTGATCTTATCTTCAAAGAACATTGGAGATAAGATTCTCCAAATTTATCCTTATCTTCATGATGCTGAGGAACCGGATGCAAGTGTGATGGTTGACATTTTTAACTCTCGGTGTTAACTATATAATTAAAAAATGGGATAAACCCCTACAGCAAGAGATGTATAAGTTCCTACCAACTACAGCCCCCTTCCAAATCAGCAGACTGTTTCAAACAGCAGTTATGTCATTTAACCCCTTAAATCCCCACCTCTAACCTTAATACTGACTTCATTCCTTACACAGCCCTAGAAGTTTTAACCTCTCACATTGGTGTTTCCGGTAGCAACTCCCATTAGTGCACATTCAATTTAAAACTGTAAGCATTTTTTCACCAGAAACTGTACAAATTCAACCTTCAATATACACACAGCAACAAATATGCATCCAATTTCTGGCCACATCACAGACCTGCTTTTGGATCTGCGTAAGGTTGCACAGTGCAGCTGCCACTCCAGCTTTATTTATGTCATTCTCAATACAGTCTCCATAGGAAAAAAACCAGTCATGCTAATATTTCTGTAGTCTTGTGGTACCTGAGCTAAGGTATGAACATAGCTACTGAACTACGCTGTTTTGTATTTAATTTCTTTTACTATCTTCCTCCTTCTGTAATTCTTGGGAATCTGAAAGAATCAATGGGCACTGAGTCATTCCCTAGCATAAAGAGGTTTGCTGAGGGTCAGAGAAAGCCTTGTCCTTCAAAACCTAAAATAATGGAACTGGGGGAGTTCAGTGAAGCTGTAAGCTATTATTGATAGTAGCAAAAGGTATATTACTCTTCTTGAAGCTAGAATTATTGTAAGTAACACTGTCATTATTTTGTCTATATGATTGTGTTTATATACTTCTCTCCCTTTAAAACTACAAAAAAGAGCTGATTAGCATTTCACCCAGCAGAGATCATTCCACCAATCTCCATAAGTGAGACAACTTTCTTTACAAGAGTTCACTTCTCTGAAGCAGAGTAACTCACTTTTCTTCCTAATATTAGTCATATAACAGAAAACTCTCAGCAAACATAGATTTGCACCAGAAATGAGACAATGCTAAAATACTCACCTACCTAAACCAAAAGAATTTAAGCAACAGAGAAGGCAGTGGGTGATGACTTTAAGGCAGACATTTATTTTGCAATATTCACTTAATTTCTGTGAGTAGAATTGGAGAGGGCATCAACATCTGTGTGAAACTAGAAAAAAGTAGTCAAGTCAATGTCCTTGAGATACAGGGAAACCAACATAAAAGCATACTCTTCTTTACAGTGCATTATTTATTCCCAGTGAAATGACCCCTTTATATATAGAGAGAAGTCTCTCACTTTTGGTGATGTCAAGGAATATGTTAAAAAAACACAGTGTGATTGCAAGAGAGCCAAATAACATCATATTTACAGTTACATTTCATTATGGTGCCTATAGCCTGAAGAATGTGAAAGAGCTGCTGTTGTGAATTTCTTGTAACCTACAGTGGTCCAAGAAAACATATTCTCCTCTCCATAGTTCCTAACCCCTCCCCCTCCCTGCCCCAAAATACAACAATGACCCATCTGTGCACATACAAGAGAGCAGTTCCTAATATTTAAACACGGATTAATCTGCCAATGTTGATGTATCAGGGACAGAACATAATGAATGTCACAGTGCTCAGTCTTTCTTTTCACTAAAACTGTCTTGAAGAGTAACAAGGAACAAAAAAGCCGACATAAAGAACAAACCACTGTGGATCATAGATGATTTAACAAATAACATCATTCATTCTCTTCTATTTCTCTCTGAAAATATTTTCACATTTTAACCCTCTTTCAGATTCAAGAAAATATTTCTCCCAAAATTACATCTAAGAGCTGAAAATTTCTAACAAAAATCTTTAAAGAATAATTTTATGGCATTCATAAAGTTTATCTATGCTCTGAATCGTTATCTCTTATTTGACATATTTGGATGGCTGCAATTACTTCTCTCTAGAACAGCATCATTACAGTTTAGAAGATTATGAACAATAACTAGGAAAATAAGATAAATGTAAATCAATTAAATGTAAATCAGTAATCCCTAAATAATGAATTTGACGGGCTGCAAAATGTGGATCTTCACCTAAATGGCATGTAACTTTTCTCTGGTGAATCTGATGGCAATTTATTACGTCTGCGTGGCTTGGCATGCTGACATGCAAAAATAACTGAGCTAGTTCTAAATTAAAGTGGTCCTGGTACTAGAATTAATATAGAATTATACAGATTTTTATATTAATGTAAGTATGCTACCTCACCCGGATTAATACTGGGCATTTTTTCCTCTTTGCTCTGCTTTGGATTGATGTAGGACCATGAAAATCAGTGGGTATCTTTCCATTGAGAGTTTGGGAGAAGAATCACATCCCCTAAAACTTAAATGGTAAAGACACTGTGTAAAATTACTGTTTTCTACACTGTGAAAATACTTTTTCACCGCTACCTGAAATGCTTCCATTTCTTATCCTGGGCAGAGACAGACTTTTTCCTTTTTACTAGGGAAGAGTTTAGCTGTATTCATTCAGGCAAACAGAAAGGCTCAAAACAAAGTCAGAGAAGCAATGTGTGATAAGACGTTTGAAGCAGCAAGAATGCTGGTGATAGAAAGATGTGTAATTCATAAGCATGAAGAGGAAATTTGAAACTTTATAGCATATGAGATTTTCCCACGACAAAGTATTGAGTAAAAATAATAAATTGCCATTGGGACTACCTACTGACATTGTAAGGAAGGAGGCTGAAACAGCAAGTTAATTTGGTCTGTGCTGCGAAGCATCTAGTAAATGACTGAGAACTACACAGACCAGCAGAGCAACAATAATAGTACCGACTTTTGGGCACCTGTATGTAGTTAGGGTGTAAGACAGACAATTTTAAGACAGGATGAAATACTCTACAAGCAGCTGGGGGTAGTCTCACGATCAATGGGGAGATGGTTCAGTGGTGCACATGGTGCTGTTGGGTTAAATGGTTGATGATCTTAGAGGTCTTTTCCAACTTTAATGATTCCATGCGTAAGTTATGATACAGAAAGGTCAGATACATACGGCATTTTAGTGCTCCACTGTAGTGCTTAGCTGTGCTGTGAAGTGCCAGAATAACCGTATCTCTTTAGTGAACGGCACCCAATGCACAGCACTTAAGGGAGCTCAGATGCAACCGTGCTATGCACCTCAGTCCCCTCAGCTGCAAATCTAATGACAATGATACCATTTCAGAAAACCAAGGACAGAAAGAGCTAGGTATATTAATGGAGCGCAGCAAAACATAAGATATTTTCTGAAAGGATAATATCTGAAGTATAATTTGATGTATAAAAGCAACATGTATCTTATTGATAAACCATATATTTATTAATTGCTGTAAGGCATTAAAGATCTCAGTGAAGGCAAATTTTTTTAAAAACTTATATACGTTTCTACTGAAACGTGACCATGGTTTTCTCTCATTTTCCAGAGGAGCCGGGGCAGAACCTGATCCCAGCGGAGGATTTCGGCTGGACCTGCTGCACAACTAAGCTCTGCCAGAGGTTTCAGCCTACGGGCCGGTCCCGTCACCGACTGGTGCACAGGTGGGACAGGACGGAGTGCGAGCGGGAGGCTCCCCGGGCTGCACGATGTGGTCAGGCGGGGAATGGCAATGCTCGCTGGCGGTCTTTTCCTTCACCACCCCGCTCCCTCCTTTCTTACAGCGGCCTTAGGGCGAAGCCCCCGGAGGTCCCCCAAAGGTGTGTGAGAGGAAGCTGCTCCTGGGAGGGGTGTGAGGGGGAACGGGCCGCCGGGGCCGGACCTGCCGCCGCACCACCGCCAGCGGGCGGTTTCGGGGAGCCCGAGGGGCCACCCCGCCGACGCTACATCTCAGCGCCCCGGCTCCTCTCATGCACATTCCCCTACCTCGGACTTGCCCTGCCCCGCTCCCTCCCCTGCCGACGTCCCCCTCCCCCCGCTGGTCCCCCGTGTCGCGCCCCTGCCCGTCCCTCCCGGCCCCCACGCGCCCCCGCTCCGCGCCCCCGCCCTCGCTCCGCGGGGCGCCGCGGCCGCCTCTGCGCATGCCCGGGGCCAGGGGGCCCGCGCGGCGCGGAGCGGGCGGGGGGCGGCGGCGACCCGGTGACGGGACACCGCAGCCTTGTCCCCCGGCTCGCTGCCGCCGCGCCCTCTGCGTTCCCCGACCGCCTTCGGGAGGGCCGCTCTCCGCCACCGCGGGGGCCGACGGTGCCCGCGGCGTGGCCGGTGTGCCGCCGCCGAGGCGGAGGGCGGTGCTGTGGGCGGCCGGGGGAGCCCCGCGATTGGCCTCCGCCCGGCGGCTGGCGTGTCAGTCGGGCTCCAGGGGTGGCCCTGGGAGCCGCTCGCCCAGCCCTCTGACGGGATGAAGCCTTTAGGGGGATGCGGAGCTCTTTGCATTTTGATTAAAGCCCCTCATCTCCCTTCAGTCTGAAGGCAGGGCACCGGGGAGGACGGGTCGGAGGGGCCTGTGCAAGGCCGGGCAGAGCGGGAGCGGGGCGAGAGAGAAAACCTCTCTCGGTTTATCACGTATGGCTCTATAGGAGAAGTCATCTCTGGGAATATAGTGGAAAGGACGGAGCTGGTATAAACTGAAGGCGCTCGTGTTTAATTCACACTTGTGGGTGCCCAGCATGGAGATGCAGAGATGGTCCTCAAGGTGGAAAACGAGAAGGTGGCCTTGGGACTCGGCTGTAACCGTGCTCATCACCTTCGCTTTCCTTCTCCGGACTGCAGAGGTCAGAGGAGGTAAGAAAGCAAAGGGGAGCCGGAGAGTCCAGTCGCCTCTCTCCCCTTCTCAGGGAAAGGACCCAGGGCACGGCTGAGGCCGCGTTTCACAGGAAACCTGTCAGAGCGACTCCCGGTGCTGGG
Organism: Lycocorax pyrrhopterus obiensis; assembly: GCA_014706295.1. NCBI lineage: Eukaryota > Metazoa > Chordata > Aves > Passeriformes > Paradisaeidae > Lycocorax > Lycocorax pyrrhopterus. The sequence continues at coordinate 20,093,464 of JACSVZ010000013.1, read as the reverse complement.
GAGGCGAGAGCGCTCTTGGGGCCGGCTCCGGGCGCGGAGACCCGCGGGGAGCCCCCGGCAGCGCGGGCAGGGACGTCCCTCCCAGGTGCCGCGGAGGGACGGCTCTCGGCCAGCCTCAGCCTTAAACTTTGGATGTGTTTTTAATGAGGTGAAGGAGATGCACTGGCGGGGTGGGAAAATAAATACTTGTCGAACAGAGCGAGTTTTCCTCTCCCAGCACTGGACTCCTGTTTCGTGGAGTGTGCGTCCAACTTTGTTTTGTTGAACTGCTGAAGTTCACCAGGTTGTGACTGAAATTGACCGACAAGTATCTGCTTTCTCCTCGGAGGGGCGAGGAAAGGGAAAGTTGGGGGGTGGAGGCTCTCTGCTCTGATTTTCTCCGTTCTCCTCTCTTTTATTTTTTCTTTTGCAACGGGTTTTAGTGGGCAAAAAGTTTTCCAGGGCGTAAGCGGAGGAGAAAATACACTTGCAGGGGCCCTTTGCCAGCCGTTGCGGAGGGCAGCTCCCAGGGCAGCGGCGCCCCGCAGGTGGTGCGAGCGGTGCCGGGCCCGGAGATGCCCGGGGGGCTCGGGGGGCTCAGCCCGACGATCGCTGGGCTCCCCGCGGGCGGTGTCAGCGCCGGGGCGCCGTCCCCAGCCTCCTCCCCACTCTGCAGCCTCCCGGGGGATCGAGTGGTCCCTTAGGTGTCCGTGGACCTGGTGGGCAGGGTGCGGCCCGCGGGGGACTTGCAGGGGGAACAAGAGCAGCAGCGCAGCAGCCTCAGCAGAAAGGAATCGCCGCCCCCTCCCCCGCACCACCCCTCGCGTTCCCCGCTTCTCCCGTCCGCACCGCTCTCCCTGGGCTCCCCGCACAGCCGCCAGCCCAGCTGGGCTTTCCGGGCTGAGCTCGCAGCTCGCCGAGCTGCAGTGCAGTCTCCGGTGGCGGGAGAGTTCTCCTCTCCTACTGGGGGTGAAAATGCTGCCTCTTCCTCCCTTCCTCCCTCCCTCCCTCCCACCGGAGCCCGCAGGCGCATCTGGAGGCCAGTCTGGCTGGGACTGAGGTTTTTATTTTTCTGTGGGTCTGACATCAATGAAGGGGATTATCTCTCCGAAGTGAAAGGTTTAATTTTTTATGTATTTATTATTTTAACGAGGCATTTCTCCATCTGAATTCCCTGAATCAACAGGCGTCCTAGAGGGAGCAGAGAAAGGTGATCAGTTTCCATTCAAGCCTTTATACCTGGGCACAACCTTGACGGTGTCAGATCAATCAGGGCTCCTGCCCCCTGCTGGCCTTGTTTCTGACAGGGACTGGAGGGGTCAGATTTCATCCCTCCTGCGATTCCACGGACTCGCTGGAGTCACACCAGGGTGAATTAACCTCGCACTCGTTACTATGTGGAAACTGAATTTCTTCAAGAAGAATACCATCCTCAAAGGCATGATCGATGTCTTATGCCACTTTCCACAGGAGAACTGACGAAATTAAGTAGGGTTTATGTAGACTATGTTTACATAATGGGTTGGATGCAAATGACAAGTTAAAAGAAAATCTAAACCCAAACAGCACAGGAAAAATCAACAGAACACTGAAACCAACTGAACTGATACTTACTGGACTGTATTCAGCAACATTCGGCAGACTAAATTGGTTGTGGTAACTTTATTCAAAACTAAAAGTCTATATTGATAGTCTTTTAGTCTTCTGTATAAAGGACATTTCAGAAATATAGAACTGCAGGCTTCTTATTCTTTGTAGAAGCATTCTGAAAAGAACTTAGTTCTTGACCTTTTCTGAGATACAGTATGCTATTTGCTTAGGAACTACAGGGAGCTGTGTGTTCAGGGCTTGATCTGTTATTGAAGTCAGTAAGAGTTTTTCCATTGACTACAGAGGGACTAGAATTTGACCTAATTTCTCTAACAGAGTACAAGGAACTTATTTCTGAATCATCTGTTATGCATTCTAATCTTATTTAGAGTAGTTAAAAGATAACATAGGACATGATGATTCCTATTTAAAAATAGGAGAGGGAAAATACCAAGGGATAAAATAAAATAGCATAAATGGCAGGTAAACAATATGACTAAATGAAAATGCTGGATAAAATATGAATGCTGGGCAAAACACAAATTGCTCTTATAAACTCTTTTAAATCCTCTGTTCTTCAATTTTCTTTTCATAAACTACCTCTATGAAAAGAAAATTACATGGTGTATTCATATAAAGTGTTAATCATACAGCAGTGACTTTTTTAAGACAACAGAAACCATTCCATGTAGACAAACCTCAACAGATTCCTAAAATTCTTGACTTTTTTTTCAAGTTTCTTTATTTAACAAAAAAAAATAGAGAAGTATGAGGTGTCTTTCATACTTGTAAGAAATGGTGTGCGAAGAAGTGTTTGGCCTCTTAAGTTATTTCTTTAGAGAGAAAAAGTTACAGAAGTGAGAATCAACTGAATGGGAAAAGCAGTGACATTCTTGGTCAGCTCAGTGCCCACCAGCTCTTAAGCAGCTCTTTTTAGAAAATGTTTTTGCTTTATGACTTGGCTAAAGTAAACAAAATTCAGTATTTTAAAAGACATCCTTTGATTTCCTTTCCCCTTCCTCACCTTTAATACTAAAGCTGTTGGTAATGTGTTTGGTATGAATAAACTCATTTAGTCAAAATGGCATGGCTTCAACACTATAAATTTTTTGTAAGGGCTTGACATCAATGCAGTATTGTGATACTGATTTAAATTTCATGGGCAAGAAATGAAAAATCAGCCTTTTTATTATTTATAAGCTTTTTCAAGCAAATGGAAATCTAGCTCTTAATCTGAGTGAAAAAAAAAGATTTAAGAAGCCTTGCTGAAAACGAGACTATGAAACTCTATATAGAAAACACACTTTGGACCTTCTGTGTAAGTGACGAGCAGATTTGTTTCTAATATAGAATAGATACTTCTTGTTGTCGTCTTAGGAAATATAAAGGTTCCTTGTGCTTCCCCCATACAGGCTTGGAAAGTAGTGGGAGTTCTAGGTGCAGAAGGAATGCAGAACTGGGCCAATTAGTGATGGCAAAAGGAGAGCTTTCTTTGTGGATGCACAGTTAACACTGCTACTGATTTGTATTTGCTTAGTAAGGAAGATATGGATCTGTTTGTTGAATGAAAGCTCTTGAATGTATCCAGCTAGTCTAAACCTGTACAAAGGGGTGTTTTAAACTAGAAAAGTATAAATTTCTTCTCAGAACTATTCGTGATGTAAACCACTTGATTTTAGCTGATCAATTAACTTTTAAGATTGAAAAAGAGTATAATATTCTAAGCATTCCTTTATTTTTCAGTTAAATTGTCTTGTGTGATAATTTGTGTGGGTTTCTCAGATTATTATTCACAAAGTTGGCAAAAATGAATAAATCAAAGGGGGATTTCACTAGTTGCAGCTAGTGATCCTAGCTGAAGTTTTTCTGAGTCCCAAGGATCAGCAGGTGAAATGGTCCAATTTCCCAGAATAGTGTGAGAGAGACCTGCATGTATTAGTCTGTTTTGCTATGCAATTTTGATTTCTTAACTGTTTCTAAGGTAAAATAATTATTTCAACTTCAGCAGCAGACATCAGACACAGAAAAAATGACTGGTGTGTGTTCTTAATTTTCTAGAGTGTGTATCTTTGCATTTAATTTAGAGGGAGACTTCACATGGATCCAAGAAAGGACTATTCAGGCTGCAGGAAACTATGTCTCTTTCCTGCAGAAAAGAAGTTTCTCAATTTCAGTTTTGTGTATATCTTACCAAATTTAACTGTATATAGGTGCACAAATTCTCAGTGGGTTTGACTTGAAGTAATAAAACCCTAGTACCTATAGTTGAAATGACAACACGAAAAAAAAATCTTTGATTAAAAACCTTTCCCGGTGCTATCTTTTGTTCTGATCACTAAAAAAACCCCATGAAAAACAGCCCACCCCAAAAGCTCCCATTGTTTGTAAAATTAGTGTCTGCAGCAGGTGTAAAATGTAGGAAAAAAGTTGTCTTACTTATTTTTACAACTGTCATGCCCAAAGTTACTTGGTCTCCTCCAAAGAGAACCCTTAATTCTAGCACAGTTGCAGCATACTGAAGGAGCCATGACATTACTGCTGAGGTTATACCTAAAACACACTGGAGCAATTACGTCTTTCCCGGGTTTGTTTTGTACAGTGGTGAACAGTAGGGTTTCCATCTGCCAGCAAGATTAAGAAGTTGCTTTTCTTTTCTCTGTAGAGCGTTCTGCTTCTTTTCAGAAGAAATCCTCCCAGCATTGGTTAATTTATCATTGTTCTGAGTATTTGTTGATAATAGCGGGGAATAAATTAAGCAGAGCTTGGGAGAAATCTCTAATGTTCTAAGAATGTGAAGTCTCATGCAGTGATAGAGATTTGCCCTCTGGATGGACACAATAGAGAACAGTGGCTTAAAAGGAATTAGGTTAACACACATGCCTGTTGCAAGGGCTTATAACTGTTCTACTCAGTATTGAATACCAAGTTTACAGACTGTAAATGTAAGGATTAATTGTTGACCCGGTTATTACAATAGTAGTAGAATCTGGCAGAAATTAAATTCTTTTTAGCACATTAGCACACATAAGGGACTGTAAAAACCTTTGTGAATTTCAGGTCTGGGACTTCACTGCAAGTACAAGTGTTAATGTACACAGTGTGTGAAATAGAAGGTATTTGGCAGAGCTCATATAATAGAAGCAGAGTGTTTGCTGCAAACCAAATTGAAAGATGTGTTATAAAAGATGAATAAAAAAGAACTTAGGTCCTGGTCCTGCTATAAATAATGTCAGCTTTATTTATTATTATAAATAATACTGGCAGCTAAGCTTTGTCTATGATAGAAGTTAACTTAGTTGTAAGTCAAATTATGGTCACATTTTTAAGGTATTACTGCAGACTAAGTGCTACCTGTCCCTTAGGTGTGTACCTTACCTTACTCAAATTATCATAGTAATCTGATAGATTATCAAACATTCCTGGTTTATAAATAGTTCAAGATTTTACAGCCTTGCTGTCTGCTTAAGAGGAATTCCTGCTAATATTGGGAGGATACAGAATTGAATCTCATTTCCTTGCATTGCTCTCCTTTGACATCAGGGAAAGTATGGTGAAAGATTTTAGTTGTAGGAGTTCTTTCTCTATCAAATTAAATAGGATTACTTTAAATGGCACCATTTCTAAGTCTTGTCCTTGGCTGTATTCTACGCTTAAAGCTGAAAAATGTACAAATGTTCCATATTTGAAAACTCCCATTTTTAGAAGATATTTTTGAACTCTTATTTGAATTATTTCTCAATAAATACCTTGATGACAAAACTTTTAAGTGGACTCAGTTTCTTTCATGTTTAATTGCTGAGGGAACACCTTCTCTCTTCCTGTAGCATGGACCATTTTTAGACTGTGTCTCTTTTTTATGTGGTAATAGAAACAGGATACTCAAGAATGTAATACTTGTTTTGCTGATTTTCACAGCTGGAACTACTGTGTCTGCTGTCTGTACAAAAAGAACTTTTTGAATCTTTAGCAGAGACCTCAATATAGTTAGACACTTGGAATGCAGTCCTAAAAGGTTTTGCTATGGTGCAAAATAAGAATAAGTACATGGAAATATGGAGACAGATGCTAAAGTATTGTAAACTAATGGATCAATACAGATCTGCACGGATGATGAACAAGCCCAATCTTCTGGGCTCAACAAGGAGTTATTTCATGGAATCACCATCAGGTCGTCAGTGCTTGATGCCAGTCAATGTTGCTAAGCAAGTGATAAAAGTGCAATATGTCCAGTCTCAAAGAAGGTTTTGAGTAATACAAAAGTCACATTTTGTAGTGAAATACATAGAGTATGATAAAATGCCTCAAAGTCTAGGGTGTACTTAAGAATTATGCAATGTAACAAAACCTTAAAATAATTACTCTTCTTTATTTTCCTGAATATTTCCGGTAAATAAATCAGCCTACAAGCTAATGTTGCTAAAAATCTGAGTGTGTATTTGTACATAGACAAGTTTTCCACTGGTTTCTGTATAGGATATAAGTGGTGGGGGGAGAGGGTTGTGGTTTTTTGGGGGGTTTTGGTTTGTACTGTATGAGTGTTAGAGGTTGGTCTTTAAAGTGAGATATAGTTGGTGAGTATCAAAATTGCCTTCTGTACCTGCCTAGACTATCTGCATAGTCTTTGAAATACTGTAACGTATTTAGTAGATTTTTCAGCATAGGAAGTCAATGAAAAATTTCCAAATAACTGGTGTGGAAACAGAAGTAGCCAGTTCGGAGCAGTTTTACAGAAGCCTCTATTGGTGAAATAGTCAGTCCTAGGCTATTTAAAGCATTCCTGCATGCATCTGGATAATCTCTAGTTCTTGTAAGCATTTCATATGAAAGCACTGCAATAACACCTATTTCTAAAAATGTCACCAGTCAAGATCCCAATTACATAATTAATCTAGGAAATTCATGTAGGAAAATTCTTAACAGGTAAAACAACCTTGAAGTATGTCTCTAGGAGTATATATGTGGGCAATATATATTCAGTTAATCTCATAAGTTTATGTTCAGGTTCCTAGGAAAAAAAAGCTTAATTTTCAGGAGCACTGTGTAATTAGGCAACTCAATTGGTTTCATTTTTGTACCTTGAAGATGCTCTGTAACTCACTCTTGCAGCCCATAAAACAGAGAGTTCATTTTATCCAGCTCTATAAAGTCCATCTTTGAAAAGTACTGGAACCTTCACAAAGGACACTGCAGAACCAGTGCCTTGATGTTGGTTCCCAGAGCAGTTCTGTTACAGGGCTGGGCTCTCAGCAGAGTTGGGAGGCAGGCAATTCCCAGACTGCCAAGCCCATAAGCTTGTGAGGAAGGGCAGCTCTGCCCAGAGCTGGCCAGTAGGAAGTGGTAAGGACAGAAGAGTGCCTGATCGTTTTATGGTTCTTAGATACCTATGGCTGAACGGCAGGGAATCATTGCTTGGGATACAGAGACTAGAGCCTGTAGTGGGAAGGCAATAGGGTCCTTCGTAAGAACTTCAGAGCTCAGTGAAGCAGTTGGGCATAACATGCTTTTGAATTCCTGCTTTTGGATGTTCACTTCTGTATTAGTGCTTAACAGATGAAGGATACAGTAAAATAATAAGTGTAGATAATAATATTATATGTATTTCTGTTTTTAAAGGGGATCCATCATAACTGCCCACTATAAGTAAAAGTGTCTAAGAGTGAAAAAAAAGAACATAAATGTTTTTACCATGTTAGAAATAGCACAGTAGTTGATGGGTCTTGTTTTGTATCCTAAAGGTCAACAAACTATCAGTTTATCAAATTCAGATTCTCATGCTGCTGGTAAAAAAGAGGTAAAGACCTCTTACATTCATTAGGTTTTGGACCATTTAATGAGTGCCAGTTAGAAATCTTCATCATAGTAGTTTATCTTTATCCACCCATAGAATACATGGAATGCCCTTAGAATGAGCTCTTAGAGTTATAAAGATTCAAAATTTTAAGAAAAGTAAATAAACTAAACGACTGTAGGCTAGTATGGCTTAAATAGGTAGCATGGTTTCAAAAACCTGTGGTGCAATCAGTACCTTCTACTTATGTCCTTAAATATATACCTAAAAATCCAGCCAGAGGCAGCCTCTTCTGAAAATCCTGTCCGTGTATATAAGGAGTCCCTTCATTAGTACTCACCAAGTACACACATTTTAGCCTACCAGGCCATCACAGCTTGTAGGTTTTAAATGATCTGTTACAGTGACATAAAACTGGACTAAACTTTGAGAAAACACTCCATTTAGAACTGAAGATTAATGTTTCAAGGCTCTTTAAGTTTTAGTTTTTGCAGTGGTTCCATTGGAACAGATTACTGGCAGAATGAAGCCTATTTCCATGGAAAAATATCAAGTAAAATAATAGTAACTTAGAAACATTAGGCTTTCTAAATTTCTCATATAATTCTTTGTATTGGGGAAAATTAAGCTCTTTTCTACTCCAGGGTTGTATCTCCCTAATTAGGAGTTATTTTTTGTAACTCTTAAAGGTTCTTTGTGGACTGAACACTGATAAATTCTCCCTTTCACATCAATCAAAAAAGGGCATTGCTGAAGAATTATGAGAACTCAAGAAGTTATCAGTTTATTATATCAGAAAAAAACCGTATAATACTGTTTAAAAGTATTCTTTGCTATATGAAAAAGAAGGAAAAGGCAAAATTACTATAGGTATTAACAGCATAGCAAACACTGAGTTGCACCCTCGGTTTGCTAAGGTGTATCTGTAAAGTAAAGAATACTTCCTCTTTTTTTTCCCTTTGAGTTTTGTTGTTGTTTTCATTCCAAGTGTGTCCCCCAGCAGGCAATCTGGAAGCATCTTGTAAATTATGTAGGTAAACACAGCCTTTAAATAGGGAAGGATCGTTGTGCCTGTGCTCTCCCATAAAATTAAGAGACTAACATCCAGGAGTTACTAGACCAAAATCTAAATATAACAGGATTTCACCTTCTTTGCTTTATTAGGTAATTGGACAGAATTAAACATATTTTAGTCTAAATGAGTCATCCCCTGAACAATTTCTTATGGGAATGAATTTTGTAGCCAGAAATTGCCACCTCAGTCACTTTCCTGTAAGTGCTGGAGAGTTCCACTTTGAGGCCTGATGGTAAAGTTCTTCCCTCTGAAAATACAGATGATGGTTTCCTGTGTACACCTTATCTTCAATAACAGTCTGTCTTGAACTGTTTGGTCCTTAGGCACCAGCACCTTCACCTTAAAAAGTGCTTTGTGGTACAGTTTACAGCAAAAGAACAAATGTCAAGTTTGATACACCCTATCTGAAAAGGTTCGGGGCTCCATTCCCACTGCAGCTCAAGTGGTTTGCAGCATGTTCCATATTAAACAGAAGAAAACTTAAGGTGTTGGACTTTTAGATAGGCCCATTCTGACTTCCATGGTTATCTTTTAAGGAATAATCAAACTCACTCAAAAGTTCTCAATTCAGTAATAGATTTTCAATCTGTATGTATTCCAAGTCCACTTAGGACCACTGACAGCATACATCTGGGATAGGATCACTAAATGTTTGACCTCTTCAGGTCTGAGTAAGACATGAAATACTGCGTGAGATCCACACTAGTGTGGAATTGCAGCTGCTCATGGAATTGGCACATAAACTGCTTCTTAATACAGCTTTGCCTAGGTTAGAAACCTGTCTGATAGCCAGCTAGCCTAGCTGGGTCAAGAAGAATTTCTGAAAAAGCACGAGTGTGCGGTAACTTTTTCTTCTGCAAAAAAATTCCCAGCAATAGAGCGTCCATGTCATTTTATTTGAATGAAAAGAATATGATATGGAATTTGTCAATTTATTTGTGACTACAGCAGGCTTAAATTCCAATCACAGTAAGATACTGTGATTGGAAGCTGATATGTATGCTAAGAAACAGAAGATCGGTTTTTTCATATGCCTGAGTGTCAATTTATTGACACATACACATTAGCTACTTAGGGCGATACAGGATAGAACGTTCTAATTAAGTGAAACAGTACAGCTCTATTTTCAGTGTGTGTTAATGGCCTAACATTTACAAACCTCACACTGACAGTAATGCCACTCACTAAATTGACTTGAGTAAAATTTTGTAAAACATGTTGTAGATCAAAACATTTTCAATAATGTAAAATCATTAAAATAAAGATAATTAACCTTAAAATGTTATTGTAGCTAGAAAGATTGTATGTATAGCTTTTACTCTTTTATTCAAAATTATTGCAGCTGGTATAATTCCAAAGATGATATTGCTTCCATTAGATGAACTGTTGATCCATCTTTTTTGGGTTCTGTACAGTTTGCCTTTGCAGGGTCAGATGAGCTTTGTCACAATGCAGAAATTTAATGGTGGCTGCTGAAGCAGAAACAAGGAATTTTATTGCCTTTTATTAAGGTACTGAGTTCACCATGATCTCAGTTACAGACAGGATACATATTTTTTAATCTAAGAAGATATGATTTAGCACCATTTATTTAATTACCATCTACATTTAAATAAATCCAAATGTAATGAAACAGACATGACCCTTCCAATGCAAATTTTCTTGCATATGTTACGACTTATCCCTTTCTTGTAATGTCTATTCTTTTACCTAAGATTGTGTGATCATCTACAAGAAGCATTCCCACAGGGAGATGGGGAATTGATATGCATTTTTACTGAAAACTGGGGTCATCCTTAACAGGAGGAGGCTTGATGTCACGCATTGAATAAGTCATGAGCATAGACTGTGTGTCCAAAGGACTTCAGTTTCTGCCCTCCTTTACAGTTTCTCAGCCCCTCCTTTCTCTGCTATCATAACTTGTGTTGTTGCAGTACCTGGGAACCTCCTCCATGGACAGTTTCCACCAAGAGAAAGGAAGAGCCATGTTGTGTTATAGATTCCAGCTCAAATATCAGGAAGTCTAAGTGGAGGAAGCAAGTCCTCTGAACGTGGATAATGAATGTTGTTTATATTTGTGACATTAGGGCATGTCAGAAATGAATCTGCTGTTTTCACCAGATTCTGCTTAACTCCAGATGAAACCGCACTGAGCAATGGTAGTAATTGTTAGGTATAATGCAATATAAAGGCATCAGAATTTGATCCATATGTGTTGTGTCAGTATTATTAATAATGATATATCACAGATTTCATTTCAATTTAGATGTTGTGGAGTGAATGAAAGCTATGATATTTTCAAATGTGATTATATGATAATAATGTCTAGATTTCTACAGCTGTTCTTTTTCAATCTTTAAGGGCATTGTAGTTTTACAGTATGGGCTTATGAATTTATAGAATAGAAAGCTTTGTCATAGCCTTTGAAACAAATGTATCCTTGTATATAGATGGAATCCAGGCTTGGAAATGCTGACCAAAATTGGAAGTAAATTTTTGCATGCATTTTCCTCCTCTCCGATAAACAGAAAACACACGAAGCTCCCCTCATGTATTTGACTCTTGATACTCTTTCCTGACCTGGCAATGCAAAAGTGTGATCTAGCATCCAGTTTACAGCTACTTAGCTTCAATGAATCCTTTTAATTTCCAACAGAGATATTCTGATTTTATTTTTTTTAATAAGTTTCCTAATGGAAGAAAGCTAAAGGGAAAGGAAAGGAAGAGTAAACATGGCTTTGGAGTGATATTTAATATGAAATGCTCTAGACCAAATGTTCATATCCATACCACTATAAATATGGAAAGCTTGTTGAGTGAATGGATGTACTTCAGTCATACCACAGTAATGAAGACCAGAATTTGGCTCTACAGTTTTTAATTGCAGTTACAAGTTATTTTGGGTCTTGAGATGTGACACCATTAATTTTTGTTGGTGTACTTTACCTTCTTTATATTTGAAAATACAGGAACTTATGATGGAGTTAAATGATTAATGGTTTGGTATCTTGAAAGATACTGGAACACTCAGGTTCCCACCTCACACAATTCTGATTTTTGAAAAGGGATTTTTGAAGAATTCACTTTTGCCATTCCGGAAATCCCAGCATTTTTAAGCATTTCAGCTTTGGCCACTGCTGTAGAGTCTTTCAGTGGCAGTGAAAGTTGGACATGTCTCTCTGAACTCTCTTGAATCAAGGACATGGGCTGTTGAACTTTGCACTATAGTCATTACTGAGAAAAGTAATCTCCTGCAGTGGGTTCCCTGCATTAGTGAGATGAGTAATCCCCTGCAAAAGTAACAGAGTGGAAACTTGCATGTTGATTGCAGACTGCAGGCTTGCCCTGATGAACACAGGCTTCTTTTCACAGGGCTGTCTTGTGGCATTGTCTGGCTTGCCTGCAAGAGGTGGCCTTCAAGCAGCAGTGCAACATGGCCATAAACATCTGCGTAAGGGACCAAATTTCTGGGTCTGGATCTTTTATTTTGTCAAATTTGCCCTGGCAGACAGAGTTGAGTTGTCAACGCTGATGTCCAAATTTCATAAGGAGAATTAACTTCGTCCCAAGAACTGGTGAACAGAGCTGTTTGCATGATTCTTATTTGTTATTTCCTTGCTATCTGAAATCTTGGCACCAAATTGGAAGGATACAAAAGCATTACATTGTATATAATTAATCTGAATTTTTTCTTTACTTTTTGAGAAAACTACGAGGGAAAGTTAGAATAGAAGGTAAAATCATTTAGGCAAGCTGTTTTATGCACCATAAGGAAGGTCTCATGAAAGACCCTTGGTCTGTCAATATATGGGTTATATTAATGTTGCCCTATGTAAGTACAAGCTGAGATCCTAGTTTGTGGACCACACAAACAGGCAAACTGCATGCCCTTAGCACTGGTGCTCTTTCTGGTTATTGCTTACCGTTGCCAGAAATCATGTGGGAGCAGCATGCTAGAGAAGAGGCGATTTTCAGAAGAAACAGAAGCTGTCAGGATGCTGTTCGGTGACACTGAACACTGCAGAAGCTACGGAAACTGGCAGAGAGAAGCCACAGGCTGTGCTCTTTCCTGCCTAGGAGTTGTCTTCCTACCACTCTCCCTGGTCTTTTAAGCAGGCAGTGTTGGCTGTGCGAGGACTGCTCATTGTATTTTACACTTTGAGCAGGTCACCTGTAACCATTTGGGCCTGAGCTGTGCTTTGTCAAGAGCTGTTTATTTCAGGCTGTGTTCCTACATGTGTGTGTTCTGCGGCAACAGCATCTGCTGCTTTCTGGAGAGGCACCGAGCAGGTTATCTGAGCAGGCACAGTGAGCTCATCAAGAATTTTAAGACTAAGGTAATGGCAGCATGGTCCAGCCTACTGAACATTTGTTACAGTAAATATACTAGTTACAGTAAATATAAAAAAAAAATCCTGAAATTCCCTGAGACAAAACCTCTAGCAAAAAGAGGGGTTTTCTGCAGAAACGTCTCTATATGGTAGCCCCAGCCATGACACAAGATGAATCATTCTTCTTATACATTCCTGCCTTGTGTTTCTGTTATTTAAAGACTTCTAAAGAACTTCTTTACTTTTTACTTGTTGGCTGAAGTGACTATCTGAATCTGACTATCTTTAATTTAAATTAGGTATTTTCTGTTACTTGTCATCAATATGAATTTAATAGGTCAGCCATGTTATCTTTGGGGATAGAGTAATTACCTTTTTTGTGTTAATTACTTCGTGTAACTTGTCATTTCTGTATAACTTGTTTCACCCAACTTGTTGCTTCTATGAAAAATTACATTTCTAGTAATTATTTTAAACTGACTAGTCCTGCTATTTTGTGTTTTGTGAATCACAGTTTGTGGAAATAAGTAAATAGTCAACTGTGGGTTATTAGTAGAATGTTTGTTCTTATTATTTGGAATTTGTGGTTTGAAGATTGTCCTATTATTATTCTGTTTCTTGTCTGGAAGTTTTTTAGCAGCAGAACTAGCAGGGAGTAATGAATAGTCTTGTTTATGGGTGAATAGTCTCCCAGTCAGCCAGGCAAAGAAAAACCATTATTCTAAAAAATAATGAAGAATCTGGTACAAATTATAGAAAAGAGCAAAGGATAAAGGAATGTAGCAGTGGTTGACTTACACAGTGAGTTGAATTTTTTACTAATATTTCTGGTGACTGGTTCCACATTACTTTACTGGTTCAAATTAGCATAGGTACAGCAAAAATAGCTGTTGGTTACTAGAAATAAATGTGTCACAGTTCCTTCAGTATTTTCCTTCAGTATGTCTGGCAATTCCTTCAGAACTGTGTGGAACACCTATAGAAGATACATTATATCCATTAAAATGATTTTGTCAGTACTCAACAGAGAAATTAGACTAATACCACAGTGTTTGCACACTATTGAAACTTTTCTTTTGAGAATGTTTAAACATTATTTCTTGAATTTGCAGTATATGTGGGTTTTAAGTAATTTCATGTGTATACTGTAGCATTCATTCCCAATGTGTTAGCTTGCGACAAACATTGGCTGTTTAGTTTATGTTTAATAACACAATAATGATCCCATGCGAAAAGGAAATGAAAAATTGCAAGATGTGAGGAAAAATTAAAAAAGTTTACAAGCATTTTCTTGTGAGTATATTTTAAGACATAAGAAGTTATGTGCATTCTAGGTTGACTGAGAAAACAAAGATTGGTTAAACCACAAAGTTGAGTTTTTCGTATTTGGCAGTGTCAGGAGATGAATAGGATGAGCTAGTTAAACTTAACTTTGTTCACATCTGTGCAAGCAGTTGTTTAAATAGTTGAATATTCACAGGCAGTGAATTTTGGACCTTAAGTTGATATTTGTTGACATGTAAAATGAATGATAACAGACAATAAATCAGCTATAGTCAATGCCACAGTGTAGTTCAAAGATGTGAAGTCAGATTTACCAAGCTCATTTCTCAGTTTTAACATTGAAAGTGATTTAAAACTTTGTCTTTCCAAATAAAGTGGTCATGAGTTTGCCAACATAAAAACAGTGGGATAGTCCCAGTGAAAAAACTCTACTGAAATTCTGTTTCCACTCAAAAAAAAATACATTAAAAAAGCCATGATCTGAAGGGAGTATGAGAATGAGCACCTCAATTTTTCTTAAGAGAAAAGATATGCAGTATGCTGTTTTCTCTCACTGCCTGTCTTGAAGTGCTTGTCCATTCAGTACTTTGCCCTTTTGCCATGGAGAACTTTTAGATATTAAGGCTTTTTGTTGGCTTTGCATATATATGTATGCAGGCTTTTTTGTTTCTTTAAATTTGCATCAATATCAGTGCAGTAACAGCTCTGGATTTCAACTTTAGGTTGATAGACATTGAGCACAGATGCAATCTTACTGTACTTGGTCTCTAAAGTACAACCCAGTCACTTTACATTTTAACTTGGAAAGAATGAAAGACTGCAATTCTGTCCATTTAGTCCTTGCAGGAAAAGCAGCTGCATTTTTCGTTCTCTGACTTGGATGTGAAATTAGTTTAGATGCTTCCTTATCCCTTTGTGTCTGAGAGAGCAGTTATATGTAATCAGAATATATTTTAATGTTAGCAACAGAAAATTTTGTGGTAGCAGATTATTAGCAGCTAAATGCTTCTGAAAGTTTTGTGTAAACTTTGAAAATCTGTTCCACTTCTCAGAAATCACTCATGAAAAGCATGTATTAGAAGTTTCAATCAGCAAGATCCTCAGCATTTGCAATTGGTGATTTTCAGTGTGTAGTCAAGTAGTTTGAAAATCTGATCATAAAAATTACATTTGATGGGATAAACTCTTACATATTTAAAAATGAATAATCCAGTTAAAATAATATTATGGTGTAGGAGTAATGTGCAATAAGTCAAAATAGGATGCAGCTACTGCTCTGATTAGACACATGCTTTTGCAAAGGCATTACAGCCTTTTTGGAGGCTGCATACCATAGAGATGCAAGATGAGTAATTCTTTTTGTTGTTTGTTGTTTTTTTTTTTTTTAACTTTGTCAGCTGAACCCGTTGATGTGCTAAAAGCGTTAGAATTTCACAATTCTCCAGAAGGAGTAACAAGAACAGCAGGATTTTGCACAAACAGAAGGAATTCAAAAGGATCGGATGTTGCCTACAGAGTTTCAAAAACTGCACAGCTGAGTGCCCCAACAAAGCAGCTGTACCCAGGTAAGACTGGCAGAAAGCTGTTATTTTTGTACATTACCTTGCTGCCTATGTTTTTATGGTCTCTAAAGCATAGCATGTAGTCCATTATCAATACCACAAAGCACTTCTGTTGTCACTAGAGTTGGGCCTGCATGTGAATGGCAGGATTCTATCCACCAAATAAGTTGGTTTTTATTGGCTTCAGTTACAAAGCTCTTCATCAAATTCTGTCACTGCTGGAATTGACTTGTAAGTCATACTACCTGTTCTCTCGTGATGCTATCTGATGGAAACCTTATTTGGTGGCTTTGGCAAGTTTTCTCCTGTTTTGGTAGTGCATTTAAGAGCAGTAGTACTTCCTGGAGTAATGCTGCAGTGGTAGAAGTGAGTTGTGGTTGGCCATTGCAAAATCATTCCCAGAAGTGCCATCTGTTAAGAATTACCTCAGAATATCTGGGTATTTGGGGGACTAAACAAGGCTAGTTGTGGATAACTGGTAATGTGATTCCATCTTCTCTCAGATTTCTCTAAAATGGAATAGTCAAATTTTGGGAAAGATTCTTTAGATGTTACTGAGAGACTTTTATTCCATTATTTTGCTGTCACTTGTCACTTGACTCAAACTGTTGAGGAAAATGATAGTAAGAATACTAAACCCAAAATCATGGAAGATTTAAATTTTCTGTTTTGACACATTTGTAGAGTTTGACCAAGTCGTACAGAATACATACAGGTTAGAAGTGGCAAAGAAAAATACTTTTTCTTTTTTTGTCCTTCAGAGTAGCAATCATATAGGTACAACTCAGATCTAGAAAAGGATAAAACGTGCTTTATTTTGTAGTAATGTGTTCCCAGAGCAACATGAGAAACAGCTATAGCAGTTCAAGAGTAACTTATGTGTTCCCTTAACTCATCACTTACTATTTACGGAAGAATATCAAAGCAAAATTCACTACAGATATAATATTTATATTATTTTTAACACAGTTCCTTGGGTTTGAATATATCTTCTCAACTAAGTTGAATAGAAAATGTCCTGCTGTCCTTTACATTAGTAAAAATCCATCAAAACAATTTTTTGGAGGTGATTATGGTAATTAATTCCTTTTCAATCTTGTGGAACAGGCATTCTCTCCTCACCAGAAGACATCCTTGTTTTTCAGATTATTCTTAAAGAAATTTGAGTGATCATGTCCCTTTTTCTTAGTGCTCTGTAGCAGTGGAAAGACTATAGAAGATACCCAAGATAAGATCAAGTTGTGAGATATCACTTCAGCTAAACAATACAAGTTGTAACACATCGCATCTTTGCTTTCATCTAACTCCTGTAACTCATCAGGAAGTACAATATATCCAGCAATTTATCCATCTTTTAAAAAATGAATTTAATATTATTTACCAACTTCCCAGAATATAATGGACTTTGATTTTGCTGACTAGAAGGCATTATATGATTGTAATATGTAAGCTGCTTGGATTTTTGTTTTACTGTTGTAGTACATGCTCTTAGTTATCTTTTACAAAAGCATAAAGGAATGACAACCCAGATATATAAAAAGATTTTTCTAGATATTTTCCCTCCAATTCTTACTGTTATTTATAGTTATTGTTCAAATAGGACCATTCCAATTAACAAGAAATTTAAAAGTATTTGAGAAGGCTCCAGATGTATGTCCAAGAAGTGTATATGCATATAGTTTTATATGTTAGATGCAATATATACAGTTTTACATGTTTAAATGTCATTTCTTTTTTGACTTTTTCAACCAAAACTCTGTTTGGAGGAAATTTTTTTTCTAATTATCCGAAGTAGATTCAAGATAAAACATTTGGGAATATTATGTCAAAGCAGTGATGACAGAAACTACTGAACTGAGACACATGACTCATTTTCAGTCACCTTTCTTAGACAGCTCACTTTTTTTCCCCCTCGGATGTTAAGTCCAGACAAGTTGAATTATTATCACCTACCTTAAGCATTTTCAACATATCTTTCAGATTACCATCGTAGATAGGGCAAATGCTCAGTGCTTTTCAAATAGTTTCTTTGGCCTTTGTTGACAGTCATCTTCTCTCTTTTCCATTTTTTTGTCATCTATTTGCTCTGACATTAAAAGGTGTAGCGTACAGTTTAATTTACTCTGCTTTACCCTGTCATGAAAAACCTTTACCAACAACTCACCAGAGTAAATGAAATGTTTCCTATCTGTTGAGTTTTGATCCCTTCAAAATAAGATGTCAAAATGATGTATAAGCGTGGTCTATATTACTACAGTGTTTCAACAATCTCCCATAAAAAATTTTAAAAAGAAAGCACATAAAGTATCATTGCAGCAGACAATATAAAAAATATAAGACTAGGGGGTTCTGGTTTAAAAGGACAGTATGTCATTTAAAGAGCAAGGAAAATTCTATGCATTTTGTTTACAAGTTGTAATTCAAGAAGTAAAAACTTGTCTTCATGGAAGAATCTAGAATCTTTGGAGTTTTCCCACAATACCTGTCTTGGAAACAATCTTACGTTTTCTCTGTTGGCAGAAGAAATTCCAAAATCAGAGTTTGATGAATTCTTACATGCTTTAATTCATTACAAAACCACAAGATATGATTTTATTAAAGCTTGTTGTATTATTATATTAAAATGTCTAAAAACATTTTATCCACTCTCCTGCATACAAAGCTGCAGCTATACTCATTGCCAATGTCATTATTAGATTCTCATCTATTTCTTGTATGTCAAATTGCAGCTGAAGCCACATGGATCCAGAGCATATTCTGAATTTTAGAATCTCAGTCTTGCACTTTGTTTGTTGTTAAGCCTAGTAGGGTTTCACATCAACTGAAATGCAGATTTACCACAAGATTCAACAGGAGCAGTACTTCAGTACTTCTTTTATAAGCAATATCTTCCTTTATTAGCTATATTTTCAATTTTGTTTAGTTTTAGTTGTAAAGGTGGAAACAGTGTTTGATGTATCATTTCTACTTCAAAGAGAAGGCATCAGGGAATAAATGAAGATTAATGTTCTTTGATTTTGCTTAAATCTCCCATTAAATAGAACTAGTCATGTATTATTTTCAATGTTATGCACAATATAATTCTAGAAATACCCAAATATATATTGTGGGAGAGAAACTAAAATAAATTGTTATCAAGGGCTATTGAAGTATCCAGGAGTCTTACTTGCTATGGTACTGATGCTTATTATGTTGAGTGAAATTGTAGTGCACACTTTTAAATTAGAAGATTGCTAAACAGAAGATGAATTAAAAAAACAATGAATGTGAAACTACGGTGATTCTTTCATAGCTTGTGTTATTACATGAATTCACAATAGATTTAGAGCACCTCTCCTACAAAGACAGGCTGAGAGAGCTGGGCTTGTTCAGTCTGGAGGAGAGAAGGCTCTGAGAAGACCCCATTATGGAGGGGGGTCCTGCAGTAACCTTTAAGTATTCTTGAGCCTTTCAATACTTAAAGGGGCTAAAAAAGAGGGATAGGGACTATTTACATCGGCAGATAGTGATAGGACAAGGGGGAATGGCTTCAAAGTGGAAGAGGAGAGAGTAGTATTGGATGTTACAAAGAAATTCTTTACTCAGAGAGTGGTGAGGCACTGGAACAGGTTGCCCAGAGAAGTTGTGGATGCCCCAAGCCTGAAAGTGTTCAAGGCCAGCTTGGATGGCGCCCTGAGCAACCTAGTGTGTGGCATCCCTGCCACGGCAGGAGGCTGCACGTGATGGGTTTTAAGGTCCCTTTCAACCCAAACCATTCTATGATTGTATGATTTACAAGTTTTATTTTTAAGAGAACCATTAAGGTTCTTAAAATTAAAGGTTTGGGAATTAAAGTGAGACCAGAAAGAAAAAAAAGACATAGAAAATGTTCCTAATACAATTTTTTATGTACTCATTTTTGAGAGTTAGAAAACCCCTGCGGTTTGTATGCTGGATCCTATGTGCTTATAGAAAAAAATGTAAAAATGGTTTCATTTTTTCTGAATTTATAGTTGTATATATTGCTTTGTTTACAGGTGGAGGTTTTCCAGAAGATTTTTCAATATTAATGACAGTAAAACCTAAAAAGGGTATTCAGTCTTTCCTTTTGTCTATCTACAATGAACAAGGAATTCAACAAGTAGGTGTTGAAGTTGGTAGATCCCCTGTCTTCCTGTTTGAAGACCAAAATGGAAAACCTGCCCCAGAAGACTATCCTCTTTTCAGAACAGTCAACATTGCTGATGGCAAGTAAGTGTAAAATTTTAAAATGGAAAACACACTGCAGACCACTGTATAGGTGATTATGGTATTTATAAACAGTTTTCTTAAATATTTAAATAAGTCAGTAACATGGTTTCTAGCTAGTTGGACTGGTGTAGTACAAAATGAGAGAAGCTTTGCAGCAGAATAAAGTTCCAGCTCCAAATGGTGTGTACAGCTGTAAATGAAACAAGCCACCTTTCTTATCTGCCATTTTTATGGATCGAGAGTGAGGAAATAATCAGAGAAGTTAAACCCACCCAAATTAAACCTATAAAGATTCTTCCTTTGCAATATAGAGTCTCACTAAAAGAATTGTCTGGTCCATTTGAAGGTGGTAGGCAGAGTGAAGACAAGCTGACAAAGCAGCATAGAATTTCTCCTATCCCAAGCCAAAACAGCTGATAAACAAAATGGTTTGAGATATCTATGTATCAGGAAATCCTATGTATAGGGAAATCAGGAAAGAATAAGCTGGACAATTAATCCCAAGTGCTGCAAGGATTTATACTGCACCCCCCAGTAAAGGAATTAATCTCAAGCACCTGTTTCATCAGTAATACAGTTGTTAATTTTTTGTAGGTTTGTAGACCAACAATCATTCTCTGGGAATGTCATTCTAGTGCTTGTAAAAGGACATTCATTCTTTCAAAGACTTTATTGTGCTGCAGCCCAAGAGAAGCAGCCACAGTCCTCAAAGATACACAGAAATAAATTTTACTAGAGCAAAAGGAAACAACTCAGTGAGGAAGGGCAAAAACTGAACTATAATGAAATATGTTTATAAAGCAGTAAAGAAGAAAAGAAAAAGAAAAAAACAATTGTCTCCTTGGCCTAGTATTACCAGACAATGGAATTATATGATGAAACCTAGACTTGATTCATTTCCCTAGCAGAAGTAGTGATAAACAAGGCAGCATTTTTTTTTAATGGACTTTTGCTAAATAACAAAGCTGTGACATAGAATTTCACCCAAAAATGTTGATAAACTGGCAAAAATGAAGAAAAAAAATTAACTTGGTTTGGTACAATTTCCTACAGTAAGACTATACAACTTCTAAATCAACTGGAGTCAATCCTATCCACAGTGACCTATGATTTCATGCTTTCAGCTTCTACACACTTTCAAAAGATAAGCCAACAATTTTTTTCTGACTCGGCTATTTTATGAAGGATCTAGGACAACAATCTTCATCTCAAACTGAGATATATTTAAAAAGTGTGAATAATGTAATGTGCCTGAGGATGCATGGCCAGTTTGCTTTTATAATGATAATGTTTAACAGCATTCCAGAGAAAACATGGAATTATAGTTCTGGCTCAGTGATACTGTTTAGCAGTCAGATTCCATTAGCTTCAAGGTGTTCCTTTTGATACACAGAAGCTCTTTGTAACAATGATCTAAGCTTTCTCCCTGATTTAGGCAACCCTAATGCCACAAATGCCAACTAAAATAATTTGATTCCAGCCTTCCTCTTACCAGTCACTAGCATGACATACTTTACTCTTTTTGCCCTGGTCTATCGAAGTTTCTTTAACATTTTGCTCCATGCTGGATTACAGAGTGGTCTGCTGCCATTCTTAAATATTTGTCATAGCAGGGAGACTCACTAAATTAATGTGGTCTTTCATGATTATTGATAAAGTCTTATAAAGAACATAGTAGAGTAGGGCAAAACATACAAAAATTTATTCTCAAATATCTCTAAAATAAAGTCACTTGTCAGTACTCTGAATCACTTCATTCACTTTTTGGTGAATATTATGCAGGCAAGGCTATTGTTGCAGGAATTGTGCCAAGTATTTGTAAATATATTTATCTGGGAAAGCATCTATGTTGGAACTGTTGCATGTATTTGAAAAATCTCTATATCTATGGAATACCTACAAATAAACAAAAGAACATGGTAATATTTTGGTGGTTAATCACACAGAAAAAATAGTACATTTTAAATAATAAATAATAACCTGCTGGGTTAATTATATTTGCACAAGTAATTTGGAAAATCAAACACATTCATAAAAAAGAATCTGCTGTCAGATCGTTCAATCTATTAAAATGTAAACAATGCACTGTCTTCTAATTCAAGTTTGGTGATGTTCTCTGGTTAAAGCTGTAGAGGAGGTCAGGTTGAGCTTCACCTTACGGAGGGTGTTCACAATGAGCTGTGGATCAGACTTCTTTGTGCTGAGGGACAGAATGTATGCAGCAAATAGCCAAAACCCTGTGTACATTTGGGTATGTATAAAAGAAGGAAATAAAAGGAGACATTTAAATTTTTATCTGTGAATTAATTGGTGCACCATATGCTATATACTGATTTGATAAGAACACAAGGACCTAGTTTTAAAAACATAAACTGCAGTAGAATTTTATTGGGTTTTTTTAACAGGTGGCATCGAGTAGCTATCAGTGTGGAGAAAAAGAGTGTTACAATGATTGTTGACTGTAACAAAAAAACTACAAAACCACTTGACAGAAGTGACAAAACAGTTGTGGACACCAATGGCATCACTGTCTTTGGAACCAGGATTCTGGATGAAGAAGTTTTTGAGGTACAGATCAATAATGAACAAATGGAATTGAGTTATTTTGTATTGAGTGAGGTGCTTAATGCAAACCAGAATAATCTTTTAGGTCAAATGCCAGTATAATGTAGAAACTTTGATTTATAGAACCTGTTTCAATAGGCTGAAATAAAAGAGAAGTAAAACAGGGAAGTGTATTGTTGGAAGATTTGATGCATTTTTCTGTCCTTTTTGTTGTATCTGGAAGAGAGTTGCTTTTTTTGTCTTTCTGCCTAATATTGAGATACCTGATATATTTGGGAGAATTAATCAGGGAAAGTTGTGTAGTATGACACTGAATCATTTTATTTCTGTCTCTCTTAAACGTTTGCAGATATTTGTGTATGCTAACAGTATCTGAGAGCAGGAGAGAAGGACCTGGAAAGTTTTCTGTGTAATATGAATCCGTTATAGTGTTTATCCCACTTATTACTCTTTCCAGTAAATGGAACATACTTTGGCAATAAGGACATATATGTTTCCATCGTTTACTGGCCAAAAAGTACATATAGGAAGGGTAAAATGCCTTTAAGGAAGTATGTAACTGCCAGTCAGGAGGCCTTTCTGGGTAGAATCCTTATGTCAACAATTGTTTTTACAGACTAATTGTGAAGCTTCTTAGATCTACACTATTGAGTTTCTTTTATAGCGTTGTTATACAACGGTTAAAATGGAAAAATTTAAATTAAAAATGAAAAGTGAGAAATTACAGATTGGTAGTTATTTCATCTACAGAACATCTGTGCTCTATAAATGTCTACGGTTTTCATCCTAACTTTAAGCAGAACATATGCTGGAGAAGCTGCATAGATATCAAGAGGAGAAATATGAATTTTGAATGTAACATTGTGGCATTGTTACCTTCATTTTCCATGGACATGATGAACTGTGTGCCTTTTGAATATGGAAATTTCTGGGGTGATTTACTGGATCAATCAGTATGATATGTTTGGTATTTGCAGCCTAATTCACCTGTAGTCCCCAATACAGTTTGAACATCTGAGGAACATTATTTTCCATTTGAAGATGAATTTGACAGATGCCTCTGTCTGGGATGTGACAAAGGTTTTTGGTCTCCTCATGGGATAATTACTTTAAATTTTCATTTGTATTTTTTCTTAGGTGAGAAACCAGGTTCCCCAATATACGTTTTTGACAATAAACTGTCAAAAATATGTGCAATATGAATATGCATAAGCAAAAAAGGATTCGGAGAAAAATAAAATTAGATAAACTGATATTTTGTTAGTGTTTTCTATGTGATTTTAGATTATGATAGAAGCTAAGGCAACGGGGCCTGACTTGTTCTTGCAAAGTTTGTAGCCATTTAAAAAGTTGTCGTGGAGGAAAATGCACAATAACTAAACATTGATGTTTGGTTTGTTTAAGTCAGTGCAATCGCTAAGTAAAAATATCTGTCTGAACTTTCAGGAGTGCTGAAATGATCAAACATAGCTGTTTGGAAATAATTTTTATGATATGCGCATAAAGGGAGATATTTATTTTATTATTTACATTGAAAGATAGGAAGGGATGTGGTAGAATGCAGTCATTTTTTGGTGAGCAACTGTTGGAAGAGCCAGTAAGGTTGGAGGAAGACGTAACTTAGCAAATTGAAATTAGCACTTAAATCAGAATTACCAGATTAATTGAAGAAACTCAAAAATAACCCTGCATTTTTCTTGAAGTAGAACTTGTGTGAAGTCAACATGGACACAAGGATATAACTTTAACAGAATTTGCTAGAATGAGTTAACATTATTTTTGTCCAAGAGTGTTGTCACTTGTGGAAGGACAGAAAAGGAAGGTGTTGGTAGCTGCTTCTCTCCCAATTTTTTTTTCTGAAATCTCATGCACTGACATGGCAAGTCAGTGCTTCAATTCCAGCTGAGACACACTAAGAAAGAGGCTTTGGACTCACAAAAGAAAGTGTGCAGCAGTCTGCAAGGTCAGTTTAGAGGCTGAATCTTAACATTCAGTACTGAGAACAGCAACATTTCTACCTTTTCTAGGCTTGCTGTACATTTCTGGATTTCTTCCGTGATTAGGTTTTCTAAAAGCGCACCTCTTCTCTCTTTTTTTTATTCAGAAAAATCGGTTACCGTCTTGTAAGGCTGTTCTTGAAATTGATAGGGGTTTAGATTAAGTCTGAAGTCTTACTTAAATTAGAAGCTTGCAATCCGTGCTTTTGGGATAGGTTTCTGCTTTCTCTTTTACTGTACAGTCACCATGGATTAATTTATACCTATGTTCAATTACCTGAATCTGTAGGTAAAAACGTGCATGTTGAAATTAGAATGTACCTCAAAAGTTTAAACAAAATACTGGGCCATATACATTTTTAATGGATCATAGAATCACAGACCATCCTGAGTTGGAAGGGACCCACAAGGATCATCGTGTCCAACTCCTGGCCCTGCGCAGGCCAGGCTGCCCAGGAATCACACCATGTGCCTGAGAGCATTGTCCAAACGCTTCTTGAACTCTGCCACGCTGATGCTGTGACCACTGCCCTGGGGAGCCTGTTCCAGTGCCCAAACACCCTCTGGGTGAAGAACCTTTCCCTGACATCCAGCCTAAACCTGCCCTGACACAGCTCCATGCTGTACCCTTGGGTCCTGTCACTGTGACCACAGAGAAGAGATCAGTGCCTGCCCCTCCTCTTCTCCTCTCGAGGAAGTTGCAGACTGCAATGAGGTCTCACCTCTGTCTCCTCTTCTCTAGGGTGAACAAGCCAAGTGACCTCTGTCCTAAGTCTGGCCAAACAAAACATAATCCAGTTCATTTTGAGTTTGTCTACTGTTTTTCTACTCTAAACAGCATTCTTTCTGTTTTATTTACAAGAATTTATCCATCCCTTAGTTACTGCTGCTACAATTTCTAAAGTTTGGTGCTGTTTCCTGAAATCCATCCCTGCTTGAGAGTGTCGTGATTGTGTGTTAAATGTTCTGTTTTTCTCATTCATGGCAGCTCAGAGTGACATTTGGTGATTTCATGGGTCTCCTTGTTAGTATTTCTGTTTTGAACCCTGCTGTTTCTTGAGACCACGATAGTCACTGAAGATACACATAACACAATGTGTCTTATTCTGTGTGCAGGAAATTCCAGAAGTTATCTGGTCATGACATTAGATTTAACTGTTTAGGGCTTAAAACTATATACTATAGACTTTTCATATGACATTTATAGCCTTTGTTAGCTCAAATGGAGGAAGCCCCTAAAAACAAATACCTTTTGGAATCCACAGCTCAGGGTGTCCGAAGGATTAGTATTGTATCCATTCATCGCAGAGGCTGTTGTATCTTGGTTAATAATGATATTTTTACTCATAGAAAGCCAATGATTTGGTCACAGGAGCAGTGGAGCACTCTTCAGTCTCCTCAAACTGAATGGAAATTTAAAATGTGGAAATAACAACCTGTAGATAAATATAATGAACTCTTAGGCTTCAGTGACCTACTAATTGAAGATGATAGTGTTTCTTTTTGGTCTTGAACCAAGGTAAGCAGCCTAACACAACTGCACCAAACCCAGCTGCATCTCTAGGGTAACTCACTCCCATTGAAAGCAGAGTTCAGCCCTGTCAGAATCAGTGCTGTGAACAATTAGATACATCCTATGTTCCTGTTCCCTTAGAGAGTACATCTAGGCCTCTCTGAATTCTGGTGTACACAGATGAGTCTGAAGCAGGTATTATTATATTACATTTTTCTGACCTCCTCACAACTTGACTGTATCATTTGAAAAAGGAATTACTCTTTCAGTCATATTGCTCTAAATTATTTGCATGTATCATTCATTTAGAATCTTTGGAATACATATTGTTCCTGTGAGGAATGTTTCACACTTACTTTAAAACAATGTTACATCCCAGTGGCTCAAATATTCTTCTTTTTTTCTAATTGTGTTATTTTAAGTTTGCAATACAAGATTTAACTAAATTAAATTCTTGACCATTTCCTTTTCTTTTTTTTTTTTTTTTTGTTCCTGATATTGACCTCCATTTTCTAGGCTGTTGTCCTGTCCTTGTTCTGGTTCTGGCAGTCTGACTATTACTAGCACAAGAATATGTTAGCACACTGGGAAATTTCAAGTGCATACATTTTAATTGGTGTGACATGACCTCATGACATAACTTCCCTATGACAATCAATATTTTCTGAATAAATAAGCGTACTGGGTGTCCAGAGATCAAGTAGATCACTGAAAGAATGAAAGGACTGATTAGTGTCCTAAGAATGTGATAAATGGCTGCCAAATTCACTGGTTCTGTATATCCAAAACACACAATATTCTTTGGTAGGTTTACCTACTGGTGCTAAAGCTAAGAGGCATTGTTTATAGCAGTGCTGTTAGAAGGATTCTGGTTTAGCTTTAAAAGCAAGAAAAATTTTATATAAAGTATTTTCTAAATCTAGTGGGGTCTTGTGTGTTTTATATGAGAAAATTCCAATTTGGAGTTGCCTGCTGCTCATTCCTGAATGTAAGTGCTAATCTGAGGCTTTATGATATTGTGCTTTTTAAATATGGACATCAATATCATGTTAAAAACAAGATAGTGAATTCAAGCAAGCACTAAGCATCAGGTGCATACAAATCATGAGAAGCAAATTATAAACCATGAATGCATCTTAAAATAATAAAATTATGCTGTCTAGAAACTGTATTATTATGGACTGCCAAATTATGAGACCTTCATTTGCACTGCTAAGCCCTTGCTCACTGAAGTGAATCTTTTGATATCACTGGGACTAATTTGTAAATGCTTGTTTTTGAAAGACTGTCACAACATTCCTCAAACTTTTACATGTGTCTTTTGAAATTAATGTCTTCTGTGTTTTCAAATACACATTGCAAGAACAGCTGGTTTGTAAATGCTTGCCGCAAAGAAGAGAATTCCCAAAATGCAAACCAAAAAAAAAAAAAAAAAAAAAAAGAAAGAAAGAAAAAAAGAGTGAGATGGTGGTACATGGCACCTAGTAAAAGAATTTTGAATTGTATCCATTGAAATATGTTTGTAGCTTAAATGTTTTATAAATAATAGGGATCTTTTTATTCTTTGCCAGCTTTAAGGATTTGTCACTCCTCATTTAGTACTGTTGGTGTGAACAATACAGGTTTTTTATAAGTATTTTATAATAAGTTAATAACCAACAGAGTCTTTATGCAGATGTTTCCCTATAGACACCTTTTTTCCTTCAAAACTTCACGTCAGACCAATACCATAATTTTTTAGGCACTATGCTTTAAATGAGTATAACAAGACAAAACCTGATGTGTGACTCTCATTTAAAGCCAATGAATGCTTTAACAGCACAGAGTTTGTGGATTAAATCCTTGCAGTAATACTTGTTAATAAAGGGTTTAGATTTTGATACTAGTCATTAATCTGTTCTCCTGAAAAAAGCACTAATACACTTGTGTACAGCATGGGATTCCTTTAAATAGCCTGAGTGAGCAGCTGGAGGTAGACTGAGAATGCCTTGGCAGCAATGGGGTTCAGCTGCAGATGAGGACCCATCCCTCACATATCTGTAACCATGGGAAGCCCCAGAGTGCAAGTGCAGACAGGGGCAGAATGGGTATTTGAGCAAATCTGAGCTTTGCTGAGTGCTCAGCTTTGCTGTACAGCTAAAGTAGAACAGAGAAGCCAGCCCAAGGCAAAGTGCCCCCCAGCATGGGGTGTGAACGAGGTGTCCTCCGTATCCTCTGCTTCACACTGCCCTGTGGAGCTGCAGCACCAGCTCATGGACACACTGCCAAAATTATTCCCATTATAGTAATTTAGTAATTGCTACTGACCCGCTGACTGTCTGTCAGACTAAAGAAAAATGTTTAGTGTTCCGGGCAAAAATATTTAGAATCAGCCTTTTAGATATTAACACCAGAGTAACTGGCCAATGTGAGCACTGAAAAGTAAAAAGAAAACCAACACAAAAAAAAAGTAAAGGAAAGCAGACAATTTTTCCATTTCAGAGGCACCTAATAAAAAAACAGCATTTCTTACAAAAGCTTTCTATTTGGCTTGTTTTGTTTTACTTTGTTGTTTTTTATCTCAAAGAATGGTGATTGGGTGTTTATTAATTTTTTATAGTATTTCCAAACAAATTTTTGTTCAATGAACAAAAGTAAATCCAGTTTCTCTTCCTTATTTTTGGAAGCAGGAGGGCGAGAGAAGAAGAAAGTAGAGTTCTGGTAATTCATTGGAATTCAAGTTCATTTTCAAACTGTTCCCAAGAAACAAAGGAATGGTCATTTAACTAAACTGTCTGTAATTACATTAAAAATTAATAACCTGGGATCAAAAAATGCTGTATGCTGCATCAGCTTCAAAAAAATGAACAGATAGGATTTATTATCACCTCATTTATTATTGTGTCTAATACATTTCAGTTTTAAGCAACAGTTGTAAATAAGGTTTCAAAATACACGAAAATAAGAGATTTGCAGATCTTTTGTCTAGGAAATAGGATGTCCTTGGGCACACGTGCGTGCCTGTGTCTGTGTACACTTGCTGTTATATAGTCATTGTAGTAAAATCTAATCTCTCAGCCAAGAATTGCAGTTGGCTTTGTGAACAGCTATGTTATGAAGGTTAAAAATTATAATTGGTATATCAACCTGTTTCTTAACCAAGATGAATTTATCTTTCTATAAGCATGGTGTTTCAAATAATCAAGAAGACATTGATTTCTGTGGAAACTTTGACCTGTGCAGTATTCTGCTTTCACAATTTATTGCTTTTACAGTGCTTCAGTCTGGCAGGCTCTAAATATCTTCCTCTAGCTATATCATGCAATGGGCCCGGGTTATGGAATATTATATTAAAAGCTCCTGGAATTCCTCAATCCCTCAAATCTTTGCAGGAAGATTAAATGAATTCTGCAGCAGGTTTTTCTAAATTCTATAGTAATAATATCCATGCTGTCTAGACTTTTGTTCTTTGGAGTCTATAGCTGTGCTATCACATAACTAACTAGAGAAAGTTGGCACAAATACCCAGGTTAGGGTATTTGTGCTGATTTCTGCTGCTCTACTGAAAAATTCACTTTGTACTTTTTAGGCTTTAACCATAATATGAAAACGAGAGATGCTGATTTTGTTCTGAGTTGATTTAGTGCCTAGCACTGGTTTTGTTTTGCTTTTATCAGCATTTATATAAACATCTTTAAAATATAATTATCCTTACAAGCACATAAGAGGTACTAATTTTATCCAGTGTGAATCAGGAAGATGGTATTTTGCTAATTCTAACCCTCACACTCTAGTTGTAGAAAGTATTTTTCAACCTTTAATACATAAATTAGACATTCAAGTAATTGCTGGCATTTTTTTTGTTTGTTGTTTTGATTTTTGGTTTGTTGTTTTATCCCAAAATCTGCCTCTGAACTGTGGAGTTTCTTGTAGAACTAGGGAACTAGACGATTTAAATTTTACAGACTGGAAGAAAACATTAATTTCTGCACTGATTTCTTCATACAGTGCCCTTACAGCCTTCTAAGAATTCATACTTTTGCCTTTTTAACAATGTGGCAGTTGATAGTGGAGGTGTCTTTTCTCAATGATAGAAACTTTTAGGTAATAAGTAGACTATAAATGGACTACTTTTATGGTTGTAATTCTCTAATGCACCATATTTAGAAGGCATTAGTAAGATTGCCTAGTTAGAAGGAAAAGAGAATGTTTCAAGACATATAATATCTACAACTTATGAAGTCAATTAAGGTAATAAGCAGCCATTAGCATTTATTGATATAATGATAAAATAATTAATTCCTTAGTAGTCAGACGCTTGATGATTTACATCATTGAGAAAATCTGACACCATATCTAATTAGAAATTTTCTTTGTTCCTATTTCTGCTGTGGAATCTAATTTTTAGAAGACTCCAAAAATTTGGAATCACATGTAGCAATTTTTACCATGAGGCTAACTAAAGCAGTAATTACATGAAGATATAGCCAAAATTGGAAAGAGAACTTGTTAGTTTACTGCTTTCCTGCAAATTTGGTCTCCGTTTCCATTTTTTGTTATTCAACACTGCATTTCTCTAGTGTTGCACTGTTTTCATATCAGAGCTATTTTTCCAGTGCAGATACCCCATCTTGTGCGTTACTGATGCCTTATCAGGCCTCCTAGACACAGAGACTAGACAGAGTAAAGGAACAAAAGTAGGTATTTATTTGAAGGGCCTTCAAGGTACACCCTGGGGAGCCAGAGGCTATTGCCAAGATGGACTCCAAGATGGACGACAGGTCACGAGTTCTTCACACTTTTATAGGTTTGGTTCATTTGCATATCAGGGTCAATTCTCTAATTAAAACCCCAGTTAAATGATGTAATTCCCCTTAGCTACCCCCCGTTCAGAGACTCCTTGGTTTACACCCCTTGGGCTCAGGATGGTCCAGGTGTCCTTGAAGAGCAGTCCGGAGAGGCTTTGTTGTGTCTAACAGGCATGAGAGAGCAGAAAGTAACAGGCTACAAGAAGCTTCAAAGTTGCACACTAAGCAGTACAGAGTTTAAAAAATATAAAAGTTAAAACCTAAGGCATCATTACCGCTTTGTGCTTTTCAGTAAGTCCTGGAAGCGTATATACACACACATATATTTTCTTATTCCAGGATGTCACTGTGGAATGTCTGTGAGATTCACAGAGGAATTTTCAATGAGTGAATTCATCACACACTTGTCTTTTTAGCTGGGCTGCTCCTTGTAGTAGAACAGCTGATGGGAGTAAATGTCTGGGTGGTTGTTCCAGCAGGCAGGAATTCTATTGATTTGAGCATACTGTCCTTGTAGCTCTCTAGCCGGGTTCTCCACATTTGCTCTGGCATGCAACAAAGTGAATATTTCCTCAATCAAAATAACTCCTTTTAGTAGTCTTGGAGGATTCTGCAAAGAATAACTTATTTGGTGGAGTACCTTTTAGAAGGAATCCTTGTGTACCGTGTTTTCATGGTAGGCATAATTGGTGGACAAGATATTTCGTGATTCTCCGTCAGCTTTTATCATGAGGCTGATTGAAAAGTCTCTGATTTTAATTATGAGCATATCCCCAAAATAGAGAGGAATGAAAATGTTCATAGACTTTAACTATTTTTATCCCATATTTCAATGAATTATTGAACTGTGCCTTGCCTTTTGTGAGTTATATGTTGGCTTTGACAACAACTTAGTGCCTTTTTTAGTAAAGAATTTAGGATCCAAACTAAATATTAGGATTTAAAATTGATCCACTTTACATCCGGGTGGTACTTGCATGCTTAATGGTAGATAGAATAACTTGCTGGATGTTCTCCACCAAGTCTGGGTAACTGAGATGTAGCTCTCATCTTTCTAATCCCTAATGAGCAAGTTACATTAAATATCTGACAAACCCCTGGTTAAAATACATTTTAAGTGTTTTAAGTGTTATCCAGGATAAAAAAAATTGTTACAAGGCAGTGGGTTATTCTTCTATTATTATTCTCAAAGGCAAAATAGGCTTTTAGAGCTTTTTGGGGCAAGTTAAGCGTGCACTTTGTTACAAGTATTAATATGAAAAAGTGGCTATGTATGTCTACCTGACACCTCACCACACGTTCTCTGCGTCTTCCTTCTCCTATCATCCACTTATCTCTGACACCAGAGCATGGTGGAAGACAGGCTCAGCAGAGACATGAAAGGCTTTACTTCTATAACATGTTAGATATCAACTTCCAACTTTATGAAATTGCCTGAGCAGTCTTTGCCAACAGATGTGGTCATGTAAGTTTCATAGAGAAGGAAGAATTAGTCTATGTAGACAGTTGCCTTTTGTGCTTTCTTTTTTTCTCTATCCACTTTTCAGAGTATTTTAAGGATGCTCAAGTGTATTTGTACATTTTGACCTATTTTTCTTTCTCCTGCTCCGTCTTTGCTCTCTCTTGCTTTCATCATTCTACCCTGTGAGACTTCCTTTTTTCCTGAAATTTTCATATAAGAAAAATGGTATGACATATGCATATATGTTTAGATACCTCACTGTAATTTTACAGATCAGCTATTAGAATTCTTAATAACCCATAAGTCAGAGTTCTCAGGATTTGTGCAGGTAGATCTTTAAGTGGCTTATTTATGACTTCAGGTCATGAAATATAACCAGATTATTTGTAGATTATTTGCAAGGAACTTTATAAAATTCTATTTTGGTCTCGCAAAGTCAAGCAGCTGAAATCAAAGAATGTGTTTGTAAAGATTGAAGCTATTCTCTGAAATTTTTTCAAAGAGAAAGAGTGTAGATTTATCCAACAAATACCTTAGAATGGTAACTAAATCACAATAATGAAATCTGCAATGATGGGTGTGGAACTTCATGGGCTGTGATGATTGACCTGATCTGGAAGGAAAGCTCTTTGACTACTATTACAGCACAGCCAATACTTCACGGAACAAAATACTCAGAGAAACAATTTAATTAGCAAAGACAGAAAATAAAAACAGAAAATAGAAGAGGAAAATGAATAATTTTCTGGAAGTATTTTTATAGCACATCTTGAAGGAAAAAGAGGGAAACTAACATTTGGGATTCCAAATGCAAAATGAATCGGTTCCTCGTAAACTTCTCGCACATGAATAGCCAGTAGCAATTTATGTATTCTGTAAAAATTCATGTATTCTGTGCAAGATTTCTGAGGGCCTCCCTCTATGTGGACCCATGACAGGCAGACGGGCGGGGCTGGGAAGTACAGTCAATGGATCAGGAACAGCTTTAACCAATTTAGGAACATTGAAGCCAAGTGGTAACAGCATACCGAGTGCTTCTTGCAAACACACAATCCAACAAAGCTCAGTGCCAAAATTCCATGGCATTCAAGATCAGCACAACGCTCCGGAGTACTGGCTGTATTCCTGGACCTGGGTTCTTTTAGGCTCTCCTACTAAACAGTAGTTTCAGGAGCTGTTTGGGCATGGCTCCCGCTGGCTGGCATACTGCGGACACGGAGATCTGTCCAGGCACTTCAGACAGCCAGGAATGCTCAGGGCCAAAGAGCAAGACCATGACTTGAACTCAGCAGGGTGAGGGCAGAGGTTCTACACATCCACCTATAGGCTGCTCAGAAGGGTTGCTTACCTCTTTTGTCTTGCAGTTGCTTATTCTCTCCCATTTTTTCTTCTGCCTCACTTAGTTTTAATGTGGTTGGTGAAAGAGAAAGGGCAGAGCAGTTTGGAAACACTTAGCTGGAGATGGGGGATGCATAGCCCAGGCTGACAAAACCTTGCAAAGCACTCTAGCTCTTGAGGGGGTCACGTAAGAAATCAAAGGGGGAACTTTTCTGTATGAATAGCAGGTTTTGTAAGGTGTCCAAATCAGGAAGTGTTAGTGAATTAGGAAAATAAAGGAGACAGCACAGAACTGCTGACAGAGAAACAAACTGCTGCACTTGTAGTATTTCTGGAAGCTTAGAAAAAAATATTCTGCATCTAAATTAATCTGAGACACACATGAGTCTATAAAGTAAAGTGAGCTGAGAATATTGTAAAAAGCAGACTTGTAACATATAGCCATTATGTGCTATGAAACTATTTCCTACTTTATGACCGAAAAATTAGTAAAAAAGTTGTAGAACTAGGAAAATTGCAGATTATTGTTTTATTTTTTTTTTTCAGTTTGAAGAAATTTTGCTTATGTCTGTTTTTTTCATTTTGAAAGGAAGGAATGTTATGATTATTATTTACTATTTTAAAATATTCTCCAGTTTTCTTAATTTGTTAAAGGTTACTCTTATGATAGATGTAAAGTGATTCTGGAAATACTGAGAGAATTGTGGATTTTCCCAGCTGTAGAATCTCATCAGTTATTATATCTTCTCTTTAAAGACAAAGCAGGGGCAGGTATACTAACAAAGATATTAATTTGTCCTTGTTTTGGGTAAAACCAAAATAAAATTACGTTAGAACTATGTAAAAGCTTAAAAATCACCTCCTTGTGGGGAAATAGTGAGAGATTGAAATTAATGGGTTTTGACCAGGAACATGTGCCAATTTCCAACAAACTTATTTTTATGTGAGCATAAGAAGCTCCTGGATGAGAAAATTTATAGTGGAAATGTTGGCAGGAATTTACCTAATGCTGCTTAAATAGTACCACTATGTTAAGAAATACGCTGGATACCAGACAGCTTTCTGTGGAAAATGATAAACATACAAGGTCTCTACAGGGGATCTCAGCAGAGCCATTTTTATTATCCAGAATAGTGGGTCTCTTTCTGTGATGTTGTTTTTATGCATGATGTATGGGAATAAAGGCAAAACCAACATTTTCTAGCAATTAATTTTTTTTCAACACATTCTATAGTGTGTATTTACACAGTGCTTTTACTTAATTGTATTATATTCAAATAACTGTCTCTGGTACAGACTATTTTATTTTATTTCATTTCATTGTCTCCTTTCAAAATGCATATGTGATGAAAACTCAGAATTATACTGTTGATCACTTGCATGCTGAGCTGCATGCTGGTAATAGGAAGTGCCCTGAATTAAATCTTAGGAATTTAGACTGATTCCCAGTGAAGAAGTAAACAAACAGCATGAAAATCACAGATCAGAAGTTACACCTTCCCGCTCTCTCCTTTCAAAACCAGACATGATTTTAAGCCAGAATTTTGCATCTAGTCCATTTGGTATTAATTTGCATTGTTTTGCCATGTGAACAATATTTATTTTCCATAATAGCAGCAGAAATTAAGTGGATATGTTATTTATAACATATGGAAATATCTAAGTATTGTGTGCCTGGTTTTGTTTCTGAATGTGAACACTGTACTTCTGATGAACTGTAGACTACCTTTGGTTTTGTTATTTAATCTGCATATGCTTTCCTGCAGGGTGAGATCCAGCAGCTGTTGATTATAGCTGACCCCAGAGCTGCATTTGACTACTGTGAGCATTATAGCCCAGACTGTGACTCCCCAGTGCCCAATGCTGCTCAGGCTCAAGATCCTCGAGTTGATGAGGTGAGTAATCAGTCATGTAGTACTGGATTTATTGCACATTAGTGGTTGTGTTGGAGAAAAGTTACCCAAGGAACACTTCCAGCTAAATGGCATGCATTGTTCTAGAGGTGAAGGAAGCAGGTTGCAGGAGTGCATCCATTTTTGCTGAGAGAGGGTAGAAACGCTCTGTTCATTTTTACTCATTTACGTTAAGCTTTTGAAGGAACCGATCACCCTGGTGGTATTTGAGCAACCAGCATTCTCAGTGAAGTTAAACTGTACTTCTTTTAAAAAATTATAGCAGTAGGAGTTTGTCTACTCGTGCGTATTTGTTCTTCCTGTGTGTTTATAATTTCACTGATGCTGGGTATCAACAAATGCCACATTTGAAAGATGTGGGAGCTTTGAGTCTCCCACAATTGTAAAAATCTTCTGTTAAAAGAGCCATGTGTTTTAATGAGCTGTGTGCGCAAACGCATGTGCACACAAAAGTATTTCAGCCAGTTCCACTCACAGGAGGTAAACCAACAAGAACAAAACAGAGTAGGAATTTTTCCCAGAAACATGAAGGGTATTTAGAGAAACCATTAGTCACTGTAGATAGTTCTCACAGCCATAGACTGAGTAATTCACCCAGGTCAAGATAGTTCCTCAGATTAGACCTCTGAGCACTTGTATGTATTGCTGTACACATTCTAAGTACTTGCATTGAACAGTGTAAAGTGAAAAGCTTTTCCAAAATGTAACAAGTCATAAATGAACTTGGCTCTGGACAGCTAATATGCACCCCATGTGTGATCTGACTGGTTGTTACTACTGATTGCTCAACAGATCAGCATTGAGACTTGCTGAATAGTTCTTAGATGTCTGTTTTAAGCCTGTTTTGGGACTGAATTTTTCTTAAACACATGGTAGTTTTGTTTGTTGTTACTATTTATTGTATCTGACTGAAAATTACGTTGTCAGGAGACAAAGGCCCATAGAGTGCAGAACTTCTTCCAGAGGACTCCCTCCTACATCCATTCCATCTGAGGCGTAGTTCAAGATGTGTCCAGTCCCCTGCACACAGGCAGAGGCCTTTACACTGCATTACAGTGTGTGGAGTTTGGTCTTTTCAGGAGGGCCCCATAGGGCATTCTGTCTGTGTGACTGGATACCTGGATCTCCGTATTCCAAACCAGAACAGATTGAAAGCATATTGCTAGTAATTTATGAAAAGATGAAAAGATAGCAAGATTGAATTTTTTTTTCCTTATTAAGTTTCAAAGAAAATTTAAATTTTGCTTTGGAAAATTCCTGGGCTTTGCTGCTATTTGGTTGCTCTTGGTTTTTAATGTGATTTTAAAAGGCCTATTTTTCCCCCTTGGTAACACACAGAGTTTGTGGGAGTACCTACAGAGAAAAAAGTAAAATCAAAGATCTTAATTCATAATGTAACATTTAAAAATAAATTTGAAAACAAATTGAAAAGCACTACATGATTAATAAAATGGAGAACTGCCATTTCCTTTTCCTTTTGTTTATTGCTGAGAGTGGTGATTGGATTATTTAGCTTTCTGACCTAAGACACAATTTCTTTGTTGTTCTCCATGAGTTTGTGTCACTTTGCATAAATATTCCCAGTGAAGTCAGTAGATCTCTTTAATGTGTAATAGTAATCTAAAATACTCGCATCAGCAATGCTACCAATGTGATGAATATGCAATAGAATAAATGATTGATTGAGTTAATAGAATTATAGAATTGTCTGCTGAATAGTAAAAAACCAGCTTGTTAAGGCAGGCTACTTTGTTATCTTGTGAGATGCAGCCTGTCAAATCACATAGATAATTTATTTTAAGGAAACAAATGACAAGTTTTATTTAGGTACTGGACGAAGTTACAGAAGATAGCAATGCTGGTTTTTGTAAACTGTAATTGCAAAATTAAATAAGAAGTTAAAAGATAAAAATATATTTGCAGATAGTCTATAATGAAAATGATTATTTCAAAATGCTTGATTACATGTTTGGAGGAGATTACAACTTTGATTAGTGATATCTGACAGAATTTATAGACTTGGACCTTTGCAAAGCTTCTGACTTGTCAATTTATGTTCTTTTAATTTAAAAAAAAAAGGTATTGTGTGGTAAAGTATCTGACAAAGAGATTCAAATCTGGGTGCCTTATTTCAGAAATTACCATAATTGTCACTGAATTAAAGTTGTAGTAGAGTTTCTCAGTAATTGTGCTCGAAATGTAGAAATGTGTGTGAAATGGATGGCCTTAAAATTTGTCAGAGCCGCGATACTGCAGAGCAGTAAACAGTGATGGTAACACAACTAAAGGCAATGGTACACACATACAAGCCAGAGAAATAACTGCAGGGCAAACATAATGGACTCAGAAGCACACTGCAATAACAGTCTGCTTGCATGTGGTGACAGAAGAACCTTTCATCTGCAGCAGATTGTCCCCATCTGGGGGCTTTGTTGGCTGCTGTATCAGTGAAAGCAATTTGAGGGGTACATGGTTTACCAGACTGGGATACTAATCATGCTGAAAGCCAGCATGGAAAGATTATTGTTTAGCTCGATTGTTTTTGTGGTTTGATCTTCAATGTTTTCACACAAACTCTTGTGGTAGGAAGAGGGAAGAGAGAAAACTGGGCGAAAGGCTAGGCAGGATTGTGTCTTCAGAGTCTGGATTAAACCAGCAGAAGCTGGAAATATATGGTGGACACTAGCCTCAAAATATTCTGGTTATTAAAGAAGGGAAAGAGTTTTTCCCAAAATAATACCGTGCATGTCTTGGTTTGTAAATAGAGTAAGAATACAGATGCAATATTACCTCTGCATGCTGTCACTTGAAACATAGACTGCATCATCACATATGTTGCTCACTTACCATGTCAGAGATCCAGAACAACAAGAAAGTACTGGCTGCATACAAATGGGGTAGGGGGAGAAGAAAGATAGATAATTTCAGTTAGGAAAATGTCTATTGAAACTTTTAGGAAAGAAAGAACAAATTACCAAAATGGTGAATCTCTAGATATCTTCAAGCCAAGGGTAGATACCTTTCTGAAAGTTTTGTGAAATGTTATTTATGCTTTAGTTGACTAGTTACAGAGTGACTGTAGGAAGTTTTGAAGTCTGCAAGTGCGCAAGAGTTAGCCAATAGTCCCTTCTGGCCTTACATTTCTGAGCCTTTGAATTATTGCAGACCAGAATAAGAAACTGATACTTGGCTTAAAGTTAAATTAAGATTTCTGAGCCTATTAATGTGTGTTTCCAGCACTGATTACAAAACCCAAAGGAAGTGGTTGACTTTTCATCAGTAAAATAGAAAATTATGTTTGTGGAGTTGCATTTAGGAAGATGAATAGGATTTCTCTGGAAATTGCACACTTTTGTAGTCTCCTGGCAAGTTCACAGCCTAGGAAGGCATTCACTCTGAAAAGCTGGATTATTTTTAGACCACTAAAGAAGCATCTAGAGAGAAGAATTTAAGTAAAAAGATACTGATATAAGGACATAAGTACTTTGTTTAACTGGGTGTAATCCTCACTGCTCTGGGCAGTGCTTCTTTCTCCAAAGGAGCAAATAATCAAATATCCAACATTTTAGGTTTGGGGACATTGCTTTCAATAGCAGTGCTGATTTAAATGAGTCATTTTCTGGATTTATTTCCACCCTATGCCCTCTTTCCAGTTCAGCTGGTGGAATTGTTTATGTGTTTGTTGTGAGAAGAGTCTAAGACTTTACCTAGACTAAAAATAATTACCATAAAATGGGAAAAATTATGGAATATATTGTGGTGAGTTTCCGTTAAATGAGTCTGAGAATGCATGTCACATCACTGCAACATCAGGAATGAAATATTTGCTTTTTAAAATGTTTAAGTTTTTCTCAAGTCCTTGAGACCTTCACTGTGTTCTCTCATGTAAATTTACTGGAAACTGAGTTATAATCAAATTGTCTTTACTAATGATCCCTTAAGTGCTGCACTGAGATTTCCTATTTCTTGTTGCATTTTCTTTTTACCATAGTGTGTCATTCAAACTGCAATTTGGGTGATCCAACAGAGAGGATTTCAATACCTACTTTTTACTTACAGAATCTCTTCATCCCTGAATTAAATGCCAAGTTTACCCTAAACAAAGTTTGGGAAGAATCAAGCATCTCGCAGTGGGATTCACAAAAATAGCAAGCTGTGAATAAAGACAAAGACCTAGCCAGCCTAGAAAGGGAGGACATGTCTTAAATTGTACCCTTGTCTGCAGCTCATTCTTCTCCCTCAGCAAGGTCAACTCCTGCATCCTCACTTCTCCCTTCCTGTAAGGGGTTAGGTACGAGTGACCTGAGGATTTCAAGATACAGGCTTTGGACGTGATTGAGTCTTTATACTTCCATTTTAATTCAGTCAGTCCCTTTCTGGGTCCAAATGACTGTGTTACATGTCTAAACAAGGTTTATTTAACTGGGCAACCTCTAAGTACCTTTTGTGTTCAGGCTCTGCAGAATCTGTTGCGCTTGGCTGCTGGCCAGGACTGTGGGCTCTGTGTGGGCAGCTCAGGCTGAGCTGTTGGGGTAGATGCATGTCAGAACCCTCCCTATAGAGAATGCTTGCCTTTCTTCGGGATTTTTTCATCAGACCTAAGTGTCATTCAGTCTGAAAATGGGAAAGCAGTAGATTAATAGTAATATCCCCACACTTTGTTATTTATTTTCATCTTCAAGACATGTTTTAATTGAAGTGTGCATCAGTCTTCCTTGTTCTTGCTTGTGAATAGCCAGGTATGAATCTCTGTAGCTTGTCAAGGTCAGAGCGATGACCTCAGCAGCTGGCAGTACACAAAAAGCTGTTGCCTAGAAGTTCTGGAATCTTTGGGTTTTTCATATTGAATGTATGACTAGGTTTTAAGGATCCCATATAGGTTTGAAATTATATTTTCAAACTGTCAACATTGCTTTTCTTAAAGAAGATACACACCTATGCTTTTCTTATAAATACCTTGTGAACAGTCTGGCCTCTGTCTTGTTTTCAAACCCGTTTTTACTATAAATGGAAATGTATTAAATTCCTTTCCAGTTCAATCACATATGCTTGGCCAGCTCACAGAAATTAGAGCAGTGACAGACCTAGCCAGTCTTCATCATCCTTGATATTGGGCAGTATATTTTCTGGAGTACTGTCAGGTCTAGTTTGCAAAGGAACCAGCTATCAGGCTTTCAAATCTTCTCTTGGAAGATTATTCTGTAACCCAGTGAATCACACGGTCTGACTTTTGCTGAAGAAATGGCTCCCCAAAGGAACTCGGCTTCATTTATTTTGGATCTGTCCCAGACTAATGGATTATTTGAAGACATGAAATGTTTTCCTATAATGAAATGAATTTCGTAAATTAAAAGTGCAAATGATCCCCAAATATGTTGGCTTGGAGGCTTCAAGCATCCTTTCAGAACGTGTTAATTTAGTGTCCTTTTAGGTGTTTGACTGATCAGAAAGACTAGTTTTCTGAAAAATGCAAAAAGATAATTTTTATGTTCAATTTTATGTTTATTGTAATCTTTAGAACTGCAGTTAACTAATTTAGCAGATATTAAAAATAGTGATCTTCCTAGCTCTCTTTTTCTTTGCATAGATATATAGACTTTTTATGTAAGGGAGTAACACAGTAAAGAACCTTAAGGGTCTTATTCTCCTTTTGAAACAGGATGTCTTTGGAAACCAAAGATAAAGTTCTTATCTCCTTTTATCTCCTTGCTTGTATCACTTTTATGAGCAATATAAGGACTATATGGTAGAAGAGGCCATCCTTTAAAAATTGTAAATTTCCTTCTGTCCTAAGATTGACATTTTCCAACATCTATTTATTTATTTCTATTACTGCAGCTGACTTTTAAGACTCTCATTTTGCTTGGCATCCTTTATTTTATTGCATTTTATAAAGTGTTAGTGAGCCTAGAATATTTCAAAGTCATCTTTGCCTCTTTAGCTTGTACATGACTTAGCATAATCTTGAGGAAATGAAAAAATTGAGTTTATGACTG
Source organism: Lycocorax pyrrhopterus obiensis (assembly GCA_014706295.1). Taxonomy (NCBI): domain Eukaryota; kingdom Metazoa; phylum Chordata; class Aves; order Passeriformes; family Paradisaeidae; genus Lycocorax; species Lycocorax pyrrhopterus. The sequence continues at coordinate 20,052,054 of JACSVZ010000013.1, read as the reverse complement.
TTTTTTGGTTTTGGATTTAGATTATTAATTATTTTAATTTGGAAATGTAAAGCAAAAAATTGCTAAAATCTACATTTTGGAATTGGAGGTTAGGTTTTTAGAGTATGGCTAGTAGAAGAATCAGTTTCCAAAGTAAGATTTCCTTCAGAATATTTAAGTTATTTCCCAGTTCAAAGCGGCCTTGCATGCTGCTGATCCTCTGCTTCTAAAATTCATCTGATGAAGAAAACAGTTCATCTCTTTAATTGGAATTGCATGATGATCTGGTAGGGTAATAGAATCACTCTGGTAAAGAAAGCATGAGGTCATAATGGAAACATTTTGTCCCATCAAAAAGCAGCAGGTTTTATTCTTCCTTTCATTTGTAAGAAAATAGTCATATGCAATATTCATTACAAGAATGGCTGTTTAGTAACTATTGGTGGTCTTACAAGAGAAGAAAGAAAAGCAAGAGGAAGAAAATTGCATCACATCTGAAGAATGTGTTACCTGATGTCTCTTAGCTGAAATCCCTCGCCAGGTTTAACCTATTATTTATTTTGAAATTCTAGATCCTTTCTCCTATATATTCAAGAGTCTACTTATTATCTTTCCTTTGGTTAGTAGTGCAACTATGAGAGACATCTGTGAACTCCCCAGCTGCTGTGAACTAATAGCAGGGCCTGGGTTTTGCGTATCCAGAATGCTAAGGAACTTTTCTAGATGTTTGTTGAGGTCAAGCTGAGTGGATCATACCCCTGTCTCTGGTCATCTGATAAAGGTGGCCTTCCAGTTGTGTAGCACCGGAAAAAGAAGGGATATGTGCCACATATCCAGTCTTAACTGTTAATGGCAGGGTACGTGTGAGTTGCCAGCTTCACAGCAGGTGACTAAAGCTATTAAATCTGTCCCTGGTGTTTGTAAATCTAGTCTTCATTTACCTGACTAGTCCTTCACTAGTCCTGCCGTCTCCTATTAAAAACAGGGAACAGCCTTCATCAGGTTGAATTATCAGTCTGTGAGTAAATCATATTTCTAAAGTGCATCTTTACATCAGTTAGGGATGTAGAGGTGCTTTCCTCCATCTGGACAGATTGTGCCTCAGGAAATACACCTGGAAGATTTTGCACCTATATTTAACTCTTTGCAGCAGGACCCATGGACTTCAGTACAAAACATATTCTCTGTTTATTTGCTGGTGTGAAAGATGAGGGTTGCTGGTCTTTCAGAAAGAAATGTTGGGAAGGGAAGGATTGCTAAGAATAAGGTTTATCTTGTAGAAAGTTTAGGGCTACTGCATATTTTCACTTGTCCTCCTTGCATCAGTGGGACTACAAAATACTGCGATTTCAAAACTACTTGAATATGGTTTTGGTACAGTGGCCACATGCCCTAGCTTGTAAGTCCAAGAATTTTCGTAATAGCCCTCTGATACTGTGCTCTTAAAGTGGAAGATCTTCACCTGCTTGGCAGTAATCTGATTCCAGCATGGAAATGTCATTCCCCACTTCTCATCCATCCCTGTTCTTTCTGTGTGCCTGCATATCAGCGCAGCCAAAATATACTGTTGTATTTGTGATCACATTTTGTATATAAAGCAAGTTTCACTTTCTTTAACAGAAATGAGTGAAGCACAACACCCAAGAGTATTTTCTGTGTGATTATGCATGATGCAATAGATCTGCCCACATACTTGTGCTATTTTGTATGTTTTCTAGTTCTCATTCATAAATGTCTGACTTTTTGAACTAGACCTCTTAGCATAAATATCAGCTTATTCACGCCTTTCTTTTTTAATACTAACATAATTGGTCTACAATGCTTACTAAGAAGGAATGTATGTGTCTATAAGTTACTAAAACAAACTCCTAACAGCATATTTAAACTTAAATCTGGCTAATGACATGGTAATTCTCTCAAAAATGTTGCTCCACTTATCTCTTAGGATATTGGATATTATTTAACATAGGTGGTGTCTTTTGCTTGGGTTCCAATAAAAATTGCATAGCAGAGTGTTTGATTCATGTTGTTTGGCTGAGGAAGCATTTGAAAGTATGTTATTGGTTACCGCTGTTAGGGTGGAATGATTGAATTTAGACAGGTATATTCCACTGAGTACTTTTTATTCTTGTAGGTAAACCTCGTTTGTGTGGACTTCTTGAGAGAAGATAAGCAAATCACTTGCAGACATTTTTATAATTTCCAAAGATATACTGCAATTTCAATGCTATTCTGTAACTATTTCAAAAAGTCTGGTTTCATCCATGTGGTTCTTCCTTTACTTCCTTTTTGTGGCTACCTGTGGTCTCCTAGAAGCTTGTCATTGCGTTTTCTTCTTTGGGTGGCAGTGGCACACTTCTTTGGAGACAAGCTGTATTGAGTTGCAGTTCCAGAACTGCACAAGACAGAAATGCTTTTATACATTGGCAGACCTCTACATGTGTCATTGCTGCATGTGAGGCCCTTGAACAATACCAGTTATAGGTCAAACCTGTTTCATTGACTTCACTGGGGTTAGGACCGAATCTCAATTTGCTGAACAGGGAGAGAATAATCACATATTACTTACCAAGGACAAGTCTAAAACGCTGCTGGTTTTGAAAAGTATAGACAGTATCAACTTTTTTTGGTAGTGCAAAAGATACCAGTGATGAAATCAAAGCATTGCTTACATTGTATGAGGCAGATATAAAGTGCCCATATACTTCACAAAGAGGATATTCTCCACCTAAAATGGTATCTTGTTATTTAAATGTAGTTTGAAGTGCTCTTATTAATGTGCAATATAGTTTTGGATGAGTACCAAAAGTATGTTGCATCCTTTTTGTATGTTCAACAAATCTCATGACTAAGCAGTTTATATGTGCATGGGTAGAAATAATCAAAAGGACAATTGAGCAAAAAGCATCTGCCTTCTGAAAGAAAATCTGTGTCTTCTTTTTAAGAAAAGCTGTTGATCATAGTAAGACTCTGAGGAGTCATAGGAGTAAAGTAATAGAAACCCATGTAAAAAGATTTTTAAGTGATTAAGGGCCTTTCAGCATTAGTCTTATACTTGCTGAGGAAATCAACTTCTATGCATTAAAATCATAAGTAAAAAATTGTATCAAAAAGCATTGCCAGAGGAAACAGTTAAACCAGTGTTTTGATTGGATGGTAGAATATAGTTTGGAATATGGAGATCTATTTTAATCTCATCTGTAATTTCTTCTAAAATGTCCATCTCTTTCTGATAATGATGACTTCTATGAATCCTCAGACTCATTTGGAAGTGTAATGTACTAATTCTCTCTCATCAATATAATGGAACAAACAGTATTGTCTTCATTTTACAGACAATGATGCTGACTTGTAACAAAAGAGAGGAGATTTCAGAAGGGATGACTTCACATGAGGCACATTAGAATATTTCTTCCTAAAGGGAAAGCAAACACTTTTCCAGACTCTGGCCACAATTCTGCCTTCTTTTGGCTCCCTGGGCACGTAAAGAGAACTGGCAGCAACCAGGAGACTGCTTTAATTTACCAGACCAACCAGTTCTTGTAGCTTCAAGCATGGTAGGAGTGGAAAGATAGTTTAAAGCTGCCCTTTCTTCTCAGCTGGGATGAGCTGTGCTTGGTGCACATAATATGGAGACCAGTATCTTCTTGGCACAGCCAAGAGTACAGCTCAGGAGTTCCTGGCTCCCTAGATTTTGCCCAGAACACTACACAAGCCAATTCTAAAGCTACTTTCTCTTGTAAAACTTGTGTGCCAAATCTTCATTTGATAAAAATTATAGAAACAGAGCTTTGGAGCAATTTACAGAAGCTGAATCTGGAATGAAATTACAGCAGTGAGGCATTTGCTCAGGAAATTTATGCCATGGAGCTGCCCTGGTTTTCAAACTCAACATCAAACAAGAGGAAGATAGCCGTGTTTGCTTGTGAGCTGTGGCCTCTTTCCTGTGTCTGAAATTATTTATTCATGTCAGATATTGGCATCTCTGCTCTTCTGGTCACCTGAAAAAAATACAGGTAAAAGAGGCATTATTTGAAGTTTAAAGCTTAAATAAATATATGGTTTCACAAAGATCTGTTGGTGCTCCCAGTAATCAAAATTATACTGGATTCTTCTTTGCAGTCCAATAAAAGAGAGGCTTTTTCCTGGCATTACTACTTACTTTTTTACTACTTTTATACTGTGCTTTGAAAAAAGTAAGAAATTGTGAGGTTTTTTCCCCAAATGAGTAATTATATTGAATTGTTCATACTGCCTTTTGTTAAAGTTTATTCCTAAGTAAAGGTTAAGATACTTTCCAGTATTGCTAATCTAATTTGCTACCACTAACATGGGAATGCCTGATATTTTTCCGTTTGCAATGTAGTACACACCAGAAGATTTTATCGAATATGACTATGAGTATGGGGATGCAGATTATAAAGAAACTGATTCTGTAACAGAGGGACTCCCACTGTTTGAAGAGACAGTAGCACAAACAGAGGTAACAGAATCTGATCTGTTTGTTGTGTGGTGTCCAGCTGTCCCCTACCATATGGTTTGTCAATTTGTGTCTTCTGTATATAAGCTTAATGCTTTCCTCTCACTCATTTCTTTACTTTGTAGCTGTAACCCTTGCTTTCAGTTAGAGATGGAAGGTCTCACGGCTGACAGCATTCATCTCGCATTTGGTTACCATTCTTTCATTCACTCTTTCTCATATTTCTTTTCATTTTATTTATGTTTTCCCATTCCATCTTTCATAACGTTTGCAGAAAAAGAAAGCCACGGTCAAAAAGAAGAAGAGGACAGTGGCCGCTAGCTCAAAGGACAAACCTGAAAAGGCCACAACAAAAAAATCTGAAAAATATGCATCCAAGAAGAAGAAAAGTTATCAAGCAGCAACAAAAGGCAAACTAGGGGTAAAGGTAGCCAAGAAATAATCAAGATCTTTCCCAGACCAAGACTGGAAGATCTTTGATAATAAGAAAAAATTTACCTAACCCCACTAGATGAATACATCTGGCTAATACCATAACCTGAATAACAGCAAAACCTCTTGAATTTTTCGTACGGGATTTTTTTTAATAATGTCCTTCTTTTTTTTTTCCATACTAGGCCAATGTTATTGATGGATTTCAAGATTATAGCATAGCTGAAAATTACTACGGACCCCAGACAGAAGCTCCCTCCAGAACTACTGAAGCAAATGAGGTAATGAGGACTGTCGAGAAAATACTTGTCCCGCCAGGTGTCAGTTATTTAAAAAGTACAAATGCATTTTAAAAGGATGGATTTCTATGTCAAAGATATACAAACTCTACCAGCACTTACTGTGATTTTATGTTTTCTCAGCCAATATCATAAACTACTGTTTTCTTGGGCAGAACTCCCATTAATTCTGTAGAGATCTGCTGAATCTTCACTCTGCAGAGTGCGTGATTCTGGAAATAATTCCAGATACATGGTGTGGGAATGTAGTTTTGCTGCTTTCAGTGTGGATGTGAATGGAGCTATGTCTAGCATAAACTAGGTTAGATATTAGACGTAGTCCCCCTGATCTGATAGGAAGTGGAGTCTCTAATTTTTCCTGTAATTTTTAAGGTGCTGCATAAAAAGAGCCTAACACAAGACAAAGAATGGCCTCCGCCATAGCAGCATATGGAAGTTGAGACAGAAACCATTGTTTCCTTTTCATTGTTCTTCAGCTACCAAAACCAAATTATATGATTTTTACTTGTTCTATTCAAAAGAAACATTGTATTGTCAAAACTGTCAAAACTGTCAAAAATGATAAAATTATTATTTTGACTTATGTTAGAAAACACATTTCTAGAAAGCCACAATAACAGGTCTAAACATTATTTTGTTAAAATTACTGCGCCTAAGCCAGTGTTGCTTTAATATGTTTGCATATTAATTAATGCTAGTGTTGGAAAAATGATGGCAGATTTCAAGAAATATTGTTCTCATTTTTCTTTTACCTTTTCCTTTCAAAATTAAGATTGTTGCTTTAAAGATGTACAAAACTCCCCCTCTCCCCTTCCCTTGAATATTTGAAAAGAGAAAAAGAGTCCCCATTTGTTCTATGGTTTTCCTCCTATGTATCTGGGAAAGCGAAGGTGAATTAAGGTATGTTTTACTCATTTTGCTGTAAAGCATTCTTATTTTCAGTCTCATGTTTGCTTCTCACAAGTTGATCAACAGATGTATCTAAATCATTCAGTTTCCTGGGCCATTCTAAGCTGATTGTACAATAGTAGAGCTGTAATGAGGTAGATTCAAAGTGCTAAATGCTCTCCTTGGTGACAGCACTGCTTCATAAAGGTAAAATTTGGCTTGGAATTGGTTCATATCTGTGTTTATTCCATCTGTAAGGCAAAAGTCATACTCCTGTAACTAATGGAATTTGGCAATTGTTAAATCAGAATCTGGCCTTCTATTTTAACTGCAGTATATTTCAATATCATTATTAGATCAAGATTTTTTAATTGCACTGGATGTTGATTAGCTTCTGAATATTTTCAAGATCATACTACTTCATATTGTCTGATCATTTAGAATATCACTTTATATTAGCAGTATCTGAACTTCAATTTCTTTCAAAATTACCCTGACAAAAGACCTCTGCAATAGAATAAAGCAATCCTCCTTTATTTCACAAATGGTTTTGTACATCTCAAATATAGCATTCTTTTAAACTGCTTTAGTGCTTTTAAGTTGTTTGCTTGGTTTGACAGCTTACATACTTTCAGATGAAAGCTTAGATTTCAGAAATATTGAAATTAATCTGAATTGTACTGGCAGAAATTTGACTCAGACAAAAAATATGTGAATTACCATGACAAACACGAGTCATGGCTTTTACTGATGAATAAACTTCAAAATCATTAACAAGAGAAAAGAAGTTTATCTCAGCATTGGTATTTATAGACAGAAAATAATGAAAAAAGCTGGGCTTAACTAAAGTGATGCTTGCACCTCCTCCACATTGCTGTTGTAAAAAGATCTGAACTTATTCACTGCTCATTGCGTATCTTCATTCATGAATGCTTGTAAGAGTGAAACCAAGCAGCGAAATTCAGCTATATTTGGCACTAAAGTAACATTACGCAAACAGTATACATAATACTCGATATATTGAATTCCGTGGTTTTGGAAATAAAAAACCAAAGCGTATGAAAACATTACTTCTTTGTACTACTTATACAAAGATCTTTTAATTACTCTGAAAGGCTGAACTTCCATTCCTTCAGACTCTAATTAAAAGACAATATGCTGTAGTTCTACTGTTCTTTCTTCTTTTGACAAGTCATCATGGTGGATCAGCGTATGCTTACATTGCTTTACTAACAATAACCCACATATTCCTCCTATTCCCAAATCTTTGCTACTGATACGAATAGCAAAATCCTGTTGAAGAAGTATTTGCTGAAGAATACATAACTGGAGAGGATTATGATAAAAAAACTGAGGCAACTGAATATGGAAGCAGAGGAGTAGACCTCAGTGAATCTGATCTGCTGGTAGATGGAGATTTAGGAGAATATGATTTTTATGAATATAAAGAATATGAAGAGAAACCAACTGATTCCACTAATGAGGAGTTTGGTCCAGGTGTTCCTGCAGAGACTGATATCACAGAAACGAGCGTAAGTGGACTGGAGGCATAATGCAGATTAATTTAATTTAGCAATTCTTTTATAATTACACAGTCTCAGAACTGCACATACCCTGATCCAGAGTTCCTTGTACACATTAGATATATTCTTATTTCCGATAACCTTTGGATCAAGGCCATCCTCTTGTTTTAGTAATCTTGAACTTTTTATCTTTATTAAATGTAAGATTTTTGTCTCATTTGCTGAAGGGAGTAAGGGAGGGCTGAAGGTGGGAGGGAAAGGAAAGAGGAGGTGGAATTAAAAAAATAAATGTTAAAATGAACAGTTTTTAAAACCTTTCTAAACTAGAGCTAAAGCTGGAAAGAACATAAGTTCTAATGCAGGTGCAAGTGCTGTAATTAATATTTTTATGTGATTACCTTAAGAAGTTGAAATGCATATAAGTGTCTAGAATCCTATGGCTTTTGCTGCTTTCCAAGAAGAAAATTCATGAGTGGGAAGGTTAAGGCCTGAACCCTTTCATGAAAATAAGCTTGATTATTGGTGACAGGTTTATGGTCTTGCAGAAGTGATTTAACAGCTCGGTTTCTATAAAGAAAGATAGGATGACATGGTGGATCCTGTGAATCATGCTCTTCATTCTGAGTTTTATAGCTCTCTTTCCCTCTAACTTAATCACAGGCTGAACAGCAAGGCTTAAACTTTCCTTTAGTTGTGCCAAGGTCCTTGTTTACCAGTTTATCAGCTGTGGAAGCTGCAAAGAAAACTAATATGGCTAAGACTGCAAGGAAAAAAAATCCCATTTGGATTTTTTAATTAGGAAGACCCTGAATATAGTAGAAAAAGAGAATTTTGTTTGCACTATTTGCTCAGTCTTATCTTTATTTTCTCCTCACAAAGTCAAAACTTCAGTTTACAAAGGATCCAAGAAATAACAGCAAATGCTGTGAGGTTGCTTTTCTCTGCCAACCTTGAAACCCATCCTTCTGTATTTCGTTCACTGCTCCTTTCTAAACCCTGTTGGGGGCATTGTATTTTTTAATGATCCTTATCTGTGCCATGTGATACAAGTGTACTCTTTTCCGTCTAGCCCAGATGGGGACACTGTGGCAGAATGACACAGAAAAGGTCGGATTATCCGTTGAGCAAAGAGCCCGTAAGGCACCATTTGTGCCTGCCTTAAGCAAATGACTGTGTAGACTCTATCCCCTGGTGTAAATTTCAACTTAAAATGCCTTGATACAAAACTGAAGGAGTCAGGAATCTTGAATTAGAACACAGGCTGTGGTCTGTGCAAGCTTTATTACAGTTCTCATCTGCTGAACCAGAGATATGTCATTTTCCTTTGACATATGGATGTATTTAGAATAACTTAAGTTCTACCTATGATAAAAAAGGCAAGGTGAAAAATACTCAGTATCTGGGAACTTTCAAAAAGGGGAAATATTTACAAAGATGGAGACCCTGATGTCAATTTTTAACAAGTAATTTATGTTAATCTAATAAAACGTGATTGTCTATACCTCTTGCTACTTGATTTTTATGAGCTACCAATGGGTTTATGAACATCGTTACTAGTGAGGTCCGTGCCTTTATAAATCAATGCAAAATGCACAGTCCGTGAATCTAAGTCTCTGTTTTTCCATTCTGAAATATTTCGTATTGAAATACTGTAACATTATCCTTACTATTCTTACTAATCCCCAGCTATTTTAGAGTAAATGTTGAATCACTCTACTGAAATAATAAAAAAAAGCATTTCAAATTTTACACTGGTCAGAACTTAATTTGTATGTTAGCAATATGAGAGCAATATGTTAGCAATCAAGAGAGGTGCTTCTGAAGAAAAATACATTATCTCATGGTTTGAAAAAAAAATTCAGTTTCTTTTTCTTTGTTTGAGACTTGAATCTGTTTCTTCCATTAGTATGTGTTATTGACATACTGTTTTAGGTACTTCTGCTACCTTAATCCTGAACCCAAATCTTCCTATAGAGCTGGTCCTCAAAGAATTTGGCAGTTGATGCTAATTCATGTAGGGAGGAGGCATAACTGGTTATCCATGAAATATTCTGTAGTGTTCACAGTGCAACTCGGCTCCCTCCTCATTTATGCCACGAAATCACAGACCCTTCTCAGATTACTTCACGTGTTGTGGATGTCTAGTGAATGAAATTAGGAGCTTGTAAGGTACTGTCCATGTTGGACCAAGGGATCTTTCTTTCCATCTTGCTTTAGGCTGCTAAATTCATAAAACCATGTAGAATAATTGTTAACTGCCAAGAAGATTTCCAATCAAATAAGAAAGGAAACAATGTTGTGACTTGCACACGGAAGTTTTAGATTCTAATACCAAAGTCCTAATGTAAAGTGTGGGATACACACTCGTGGGATGCACATCTCATTCAAAAAGTGCAAATTGACAATATCCAATAATGAGAAAGTATGCATACAGTTTTTGAATTTTCCATTTCTCATGTATTAAGTATTTTTGATTTATATGATTTGTACCTGTGATGTATTTTTTATAGCACAGGCCAATTCCAGCTTTAGCTTTCAGTTACAGGTTGCTGCAATTCTTTATTGTACCAGGTCCTTAGACCTTATACTTATTTCCATTTTTGGCGTTGTTTTTACTGGCCAGGTGACAGGACATGGGGCTTATGGAGAGAAAGGCCAAAAGGGAGAACCAGCTGTGATTGAACCTGTAAGTACAGATGTCAGGAAGTTTTTCTGTAGCACTGTATAACATCTATACACTGTTACTGCATCATTATCAAACGTTGTTGTTCATGATAGGATGCCAGCATCCACATTATCCATGATCTCTGAAACAGTCCCTGTAATGTGGGTGGTATAAAGTGATTACCGACAGTGGCCTGTTCCAGCTACTCCTTCGGTTACACGAAGGACTAACCACATATTCCTTAAAAAAAGGAGACTCTTCTTGTGCAGAGGAAAACAGAGCATTGATCTGATCTTCAGGCCATCTAGTAACTATACCTTGGACAGATCTACCCAGATAACTTTCAGCTTAGGCACAGGTAACGCTGTCACTACAGGTTTCAGCAAGGGTGAGGAAGTCTTCCTCGCTGTTAATGCCGCGCAACGATTCAGGTTCTCATTATAGTAACTGTAGAGAGAAGATTCCTGGCAAAGTGAAATGTTAACTTCAGTAGTTCAGCTAAAAAGATTTTTTATGTTTTTCTACAAAACAATAAATTTAATGTTGTCCTTCATCCACCTCTAGGGTATGCTCATTGAAGGACCACCGGGACCAAGAGGACCTGCTGTAAGTATATCAATCACAATTTCCATTATTGCATTTGATTTATCCACTGTGCTTTTCCATTAATGAGTTAACACAATATTGGTCTTATTATAGTTCCTAGATATATATCAGACTTAGCACTTTTAGAAGGGAATAGAAAAGGACCATCTCTAGCCTTTTCAGTGACAGCATGCTACAAGCTGAGGGCGCATGAAAATCTAAGTTTTGAATGTTGACTATAAATCTTTGTAAGAAAAAACAATATGCTGCCTAATAAATTATTTTATCCAAATATGTGCTCATCATAGGTTTCCAGAGAAAAAATAGTTCAAAAGTCTGCAAGCATTCAGCATAATTATGTCATTCATTTTCTATAGGGTCTTACAGGTCCCCCAGGTCTACAAGGTCCTGTTGGTCCTCCAGGTGACCCTGGTGAAAGGGTAAGTCAACAAACAGATTATCCCATGCATTCATGAGATATCTTGCACTAATTGCTGGAAGGGTGAGTTAGATCCTGAGCTGAAATAGATCCACTTAGGTTAGAAACATCAGTAGAACTGACGATGATTCATTCAGCTAAGCAAATCAACTGAGAATCTGGGCAAACATTTTTTTAGTGGTAGAAATATGTGCTGTAAATACAGGAAGATGTTCTCATTTGTTTGTATTTTTCTGTTTTGATGTGTTTTGAAATATACTAAAGTAATAGATACAAGCATTTCATATGGATTTGGTTGAATTTTTAAAAAATCAGTATGGCCGCAGCTATAATATGTACAAATATAGAGAAAAACAAGGTTTGCAGAATCAAAACACATGGGAATATTGAAAGTGATGGACAATATTTAGTTTATCTTGGAAGGATTTATTTGCCATATTAAATACTATATGGCTTGAGAAACCTATCCAGTCATGAAACTAGTTAAAATTTAGGCTATTGTTTTAGTCTTCACATTCTTGTAAGCCTTTTCTTACTGCCACCACCAACACAATTTTAAAACCACCTAAACATATTTATTTGAGGAAAATATCCTACTAAAAGACTTTCCTGTGTTTTGTGAGAGATAATTTACTGATGAATCCAGCATGTTCATGCTGTATTTATATATACATGATGTTGAGAAGATGCTATCACTTCACTGTATAATGAGATAGTATTAAAATCCCAACAATGGTTTATTTTGCTAGTAAGTCAGCATCCACACTTCTTTCATATTTCTGTCTTGTAGATTAGCTAAATATTCCAGAATTTGAACTTATAAAATGGGAATTTTAACACACAGCAATGGAATAACTACCGATAGTTAGTTAGTACTTAGTATTGTAACTGGCTGCCTACTGAATTCATCATAAGGAAATTCTTGACTGAGCACGTCATGTGCCTGTCATGGACCAGACATGACACAAATATATAATTGCAGCAATTAGGCTGGAAGGAGAATGGATTGAGAGCAGCCCTGCAGAGAAGGACTTGGGGGTGTTGGTGGACAAGAAGCTTGACATGACCCAGTAACATACACTTGCAGCCAACCGTATCCTGTCTGCATGAAAGAAGCGTGACCAGCAAGTCAAGGGAGATGGTTCTGCCCCTCTGCCACTCTTGTGTGCCTCTTCTATGAAGACAGGCTGAGCTGGGGGGGAAGGCTGCAAGAGAGGTGGAGAGAGACTTTTTACAAGGCCCCATAGTGATAGGACTAGGAGGAAGGTTTTTAAATGAAAGAGAGCAGGTTTAGGTTAGATATTGGGAAGAAATTCTTTATGCTGACGGTGGTGAGGCCCTGTAACAGGCTGCCCAGATGGCTGCACCATCCCTGGCAGTGTTCAACGCGGGGTTGGATGGGGCTTTGAGCTACCTGCTCTAGTGAAAGGTGTCCCTGCCCATGGCAGGGAGGTTGAAACTAGATCTTTAAGGTCTTTTCCGAGCCATTCTATGAGTGTAAATTTATGTAAGTCACTCAAAAGGTTTATCTTACATAACTATCTTTTTGTTCTCATCTTTTTTCTCTCATGTCTTTGTTCTCTTAGGGTCCACCTGGTCGCCCTGGTCTTCCTGGTGCTGATGGTTTAGCAGGTCCCCCAGGTACCATGTTAATGTTGCCGGTAAGTTATGGTTACAGGGTAAGCAGCCTACGAAAAGTGGAAGTGTCTTTCGAGAAATGTATAGGCATTTTCTTTTTTCATCTAATTTTGTCTGTGGAATGAGAGAATGATATAGCATTTCTTTTATGGTGTAAGCATTTGAAATTCATTTATATAGTGCCTTCTTTTTTCTTAAAAAAAACATATGCTTTAGCTCCTGCATGGCTGCCAAATTGGAACCTACATGAATGAATTACAGACACTGAAAACCACCTTATATTTTTAACAGTAACTATATTTTGCTACTATATGTCCTAAACAATGAGTTTACTGTTGTACAGAGGGCCTGTGCTCCCAACAGGCTTGTGTGCTTTCAAGTCTCATTGACATGGAGATTTTTAAGTATTCCATGCTTAAAATTGGACTTCAGTGTCCTCTTTGAAGAGTCAGTGCATCCTTTGAATAGAAATATATGCACATAGCCAGCTCTGCTCCCGCTGGAGTCAAAGCAAAACACCATCTGTTTTAGCAGGTGGAGGAACAAGCCCAAAGCTGTTAAAGTATCTTGTAGCATTGGGGTACAAAAAGATCTGTGTGCTTGGAATTAATTATTCCTAAGTGTGTGTATGGATGCAGAAGATCCATGTCAACTCTGGGCGTGGGTAAACTGGACAAACTGCTGTGGGCAGTGCAAGATTCATGGCCCTGACACCCAGTGTGCCTATGCCATACCTTTGGAAAGCTGTGCTTCTTGTTGCAGCCTAGCATTTCTGCAACATTGCAAAGCTTCTGCCAGCAGCTTCATGAGCAGTAACAGTCCAAGAACACAGGAATGAGCACTTAAATTTTTATTCCGTAACTTATTTTGAAATTGTCAGAAATTACAGAAAACTATTTTATTTTAGATGCCAAACATTTTTCAAGTTTGCATCTGCCTTGAATTAAATTGCATTTTTTAATGTGGGTAGCTAGCAATGTATAGAGAATTAATTAATTTTGGTACATATTTTTATTGAAATTTTTCAGGCAATCAAAGTCTGTTTTTGGCCTCTTTTTTAAATAAGCAAGCAAACAAACAAATGGAAATAAAAATCCTATGAAATCAGGAAAATATTTGCTCATAGGGGATTAAATTTAGACTTCAGTTCTAAACTATCACCAATTACTTAATACTCATGTTGGATCCAGTGGCCTCCATGCAGCCATCTTCTGAAGTTAGTCAAATGAACTGAAGAGTGTGACCTTGTGTCTTTGAAGTGGTTTGCACTGTTGCAGCAAGTAAGAAGTATGATTTAGATTTGATAAATTCTAAATCCTTTTCTTGTTTTGATGTTTGCAGTTCCGCTTTGGTGGAGATGGTGAGAAGGGCCCAACAATTTCAGCGCAGGAAGCTCAAGCACAAGCTATTCTTCAGCAAGCTAGGGTGAGCACAAGGAGCCAAAACCTAATTTGTTTTCTGTTCTGCAGGATGTGAAGTCAAAGATGTGGGGTATTTGCTAACACATTCCAAAACTATGTCAGTATAGAATATGTATGCTGGCTGGCAGCTTTTTCTTGACACCTGTTGTTCTGTTTGTTTGTTTCCTCAGATTGCTATGAGAGGTCCACCTGGTCCTATGGGACTCACTGGAAGACCAGGTCCTGTGGTATGTAGACAAAACTGGGGCACAGGTTTAAGAACACGTTAATGTAGCCCATGGATCTCATTCTGGCCCTGCCTACACATCTGTATTTCTACTTATTTTGTATTATTTGAAATTATTATTATATAATTAAAGCTATAGTTTGTATTCTTAGTCAAGGTCTGCAATGTAACCTAAATGGTAAATGAGTTTTTATTGTGGAGCACACTGGTGGACTTACAAAACTAGTGAATAGTTTTACATAAATTATCAAATATGCCTCTACAGTCAATCATCTCTGTAATACTACTAATACAATTTCTTGTAGTAAATAGGAAGCTCTAAAGAAAGATTCTAAAGCAAGGATGTGCAGAATCACCTTCACTCAGTATTTAAGCTGAATCTGAAAAGTTTTTAAGAGGCATTCCTATAAGCAATTGAGAGCCACAGATTTCTGAAAGAATTATAGTTTTTAATTTCAGTCCTGAATTTGACTCAACTGCTAACACCAAATGATCTGGAAATGGCTCTGTGGATGTTAAAATATCAGTATTTATATGGAGTGTGTACACTTGTATTTTTAAGCAGATCCGTACAAGAGCAATTCTTTCCTAGAGTAGTTCTTTCAAAGTAAATAGTTGCTACCAAGCAGAGAATCTGGCTCACAGATTCCTGATTCATCACAATTAGGTATGCAATACTTACAAAGAGTCAGATAGATTTGGTTTATTTAACAAACTCACACACTATTTTCAGCAGTGTATTTAATTCAAGTGACCTGCAGGATAACATTCAGCTATACTGACAGAACTATGGAACTGCTGCAAGCAAGGAGTGCTTGGTAAAGGCTGGTATCATACTGACAGTGGGTTGTGTACCTTTAGCAGAGGTATAACCTGGCTTCACGCTCGTGCTTTTGTGTTTTAAAAGCCTTCATGAATTCCTGTATGCAAAGTTCAACAAATTAATAATATTAATAGTTGTTTTGCTTCTAAACCACCAGGAGGCTCTAGAAATCCAACTCTTTGATCTAGAAACATTTTTCGCCTACAGTTCCAAAAGCAAGTTCCTTGGTCTGTAGATTGTTTTTCTACGCAGCTTCTTTTAAGAATGAAAAAGTTGGAGCTTTTACTCTTTATATGAATTTTATTTTTTTAAAGAGTTTAAAACCTCTTAATATTAATTTTAAATGTTTTTAAATTTTATTTTATTAATTAGTAGCCAATAAGATACATTAGTAACATATTAGTTACTAAAACTCTTGAACATAGCAGTGTCAAAGCCCCAGTGTAGCGTTAGGTGAGTCTGGTGTTCACCTGCTTAGTTAACATAGCATAAAAAATAAATGTCTGCCTACAGATATTAAATGTAATCAATTATATTAATTAAAGCAGAGCTTACATCAGAGAAACCCCAAGAGAGAGTCACCACCTACCAAAATCAATCTTCTCTCCACTGCCAGTACCAGTTTGGGATCTGATTTTCAGTTTGCTTAGGACTTGAATCAATACCTGCAAGGTCAGTGGGGATCTTTCGACTCCAAGATGTGAGATTCAGCACTAAACCAAGCCATTCGATTACTTCTTTCTTCCAATGTTAACATAGAAGGATTATCAATTTTCAAAGGTCTGCAACATTTGTTTCATATTAAATACATACATTGGGTCACAACCTGTTTCAAAGGTCAAAAATGCAACTATTCTTTTGCGCATAGTAACAAACTCCTGTATCGTCTTTCCCTGGGCCTATATTCTGTGTGTGCATGCCAAGACTTTTTTTGTTTATTTTGTCTGTTTTTGTGAGACCACTAACTTACTTTCACTAGTTCTGCCCCTGATTCCATGTACAGTATGGATGAATATCTGGTTTAAGTCTGTTTATGATTAAAAATTACTCTTAAAATCTATATCTTCATAATAATTAAGAGATGTAGTTAAATAGATTTGCCACTTCTTATGGGCCAGATGCACAAAGGACTTAATTAAAACATCACTGAGATTCATTACAAGATTAGACAGGGTATTTTTCTTTGACTACAGTGATCTTTGGATTGAACTCTGAGACTGTTATTTTCTGTACAACTCAGAAATAAAGGTAAATAAGACAGGCCTTCATCCCTGTCTTGTTCCCTACAATGGATGCACTTCTGATTGCACTAGTTATGTTCTTAATGTGCTCATACTTAGCTCTCAAATACTAATATGGAACAAAGAGTTACATTTGATAGCTTTCAAATCAATGGGAGTTTTCTTTGGTAAGAGAAGTATTTCTGCCCAGTGTTTAGACAATGATATATCAAGGTGTATCTGTAGATACAAATGGTGATTTCGCACCTTCTGATGAATAGAGGATTGTTTGTTATTTCTCCCTGTACTTCATGTATGGAAATAGAAAGTAACTTATTAATTTAAAGAGGCTTTTGTGTACTTAAATAATATGTGTTGGTTTTTTTTCATCAAGGGTGGACCTGGAGCAGCAGGTGCTAAGGGTGAAAGTGGTGAACCGGGTCCCCAGGTACAATAATATTCCCTGTTACGCCTGAGCATGTTTTATCTTTAAGAAAATGTATTCATATCAATTAGAAGAAATCCATCAATTATATGCTTTCTGCATGCAATTGAAGAAAAATATCCTTCATGGTACTATCTTATAAATTCAATTGCTTGATCAATATTAAAATCGTAGTTAAAATCAGTAGCTTGATTGTTCATTCTGAAATATGAAAGTAACAGTCTTTGTATAACAAAAAACAATTATCACATGTAGAGTGTCATCACTTGAAAACCTGTTTTAATACTGTCACTTCAGGCTCTTTTTTCTGTGCAATAATCATATGTTAGTCTGCAACTGGATGACCTTGGGTTCTGAACTTATCAGATCTCATAAGGTGAGGGAGGTTGAATTTAGTTGGTATTTAAACAGGCTATTTTCAAGAAAGATGTGACATAGCAGGAATAAGTCTTTAGGAATCAGGGCATGCTTTGCTTCTCAGCTTACTATTATATAGACTTCTCTGCAGTGATGTCAAAGAGCACTGAAGCACGTGGAAATCTTTCAGCTTAAACCTAAAAGCAATAAGGAGATTGTGGAAGAAATCATGAAAGAAGTATCCAGAACAATGATTTTGCCAGATCTCGAGTAGTATCATGGATTTGATACATGACTAAGTGCCTGTCTTAAAACTGCACATGGATACTTGCAGTAGAAAAATAAAACAATAAAAAAAGAAAATAAAAAAGCGTTCTGAACGGCTGGTCAGTCTTTCAGTTTGCTTACTTACTTTTTTAATGTTTTTTTTTCTTTTCCTACACAATATTTTTGGATGGCTTGTCCTTACCGTTGCTTTTTTTCACCTGAAAATGCATTTGGATGGGGGATGAGAAAATTTCCACAGTCACACCCATACAGTCTTCAGTGAAAGTTACATATGTTTGGAAACTGGAATGTTTTTTCAGTCTGGGGTAGTTTGGTCTCTCTCTAGTTAAACCCGTGTTGTGTAAAGCTAAGACAGCATGTGAGCTCTTTACTAGCACTCTTTACTCATGTTTGTGTATAAGTTAGGGATCTGAAATAAGCACTCTTTAGTTTTCATTAAATAATTATAATGGGACTAAAATAATTTTGGCATGAGAGGAAGAAGGTTTTTCAAACTAGAGGACTGAGATCTTTAAAGCCATGAAAAGAATGTAAGAAAATTACATGTTAAAAGGATGACTTATGCCATGTATAGTGCCATCTCATAAAAACTGGTGTTAAAATTGGTAGTGCTAGGGCCAGTTTGGATGCCCATGTACTTTTAAAACTAATGGGAATCTGAGAACAAGAATCCATGTCCTAGGGAAAAAAATGCAGCTTTGTGAAGGAAAAAATCTTATCTTGTTCTTGAGTTGAGGTTTTAACTAGCTTTTTGCTGACATTAATGTGATTCTAAGAATTACCCTCTTTAAATTCAGGGTCCTCGTGGTGTCCAAGGTGCCCCCGGTCCAAGTGGAAAAGCTGGCAAAAGGGTAGGTAGCATATAGATCGGTTCTGCTCTGGGTAAATAGTTTTATTTAAATGTATTTAAATATTAACGGATTCCATGGCATTTTCAAATGTTTGCCCCTTTGGGTTTTTGCAGGGACGTCCTGGAGCTGATGGTGCCAGAGGAATGCCAGGAGAACCTGGTGCAAAGGTAAATAATAATGACACCTGAGGCTTTATTTCAGTCTTGGAACAGGCTAGACAGATTTTATGTAGGTACCACAGTTTCATCCAGGCCAACCCAAAATTCTTCTCTCAAGTGAAAATACTGAGGTTTCAGATAGCTGGGTCAGATGCAAGAGCTGAGAATGAATCACCCATTTAAAATATGGTAATTAATGGTAATTCCTAGTAGTCTGACCTTGAAGAAACTTGATTCTTGGGGCATGATTTCCCTCTCTCTGAGTCAGTTTCTAGTTACAGAGTATCAGTGAAAGTAAAGTCAGTTCTGCAGCTGCAAAGTGCGGCTAGAATCAAGCTTTTAATTTCAATGTGAAAATTCTTTTTATAAATACTATAACTACAGCACAGTGAAAAAGCTGTGGCATCTTCTCTTGCTTCAATTTGTAGAATCAAATTTTGTGAGTTTGATCTGTATGCTCACCCCCATGTTGTTTCATTCAGTAGCAAAAATGTACATATAACCAAGGGTAGAAATTAACTGTTAGGGGGAAGGCACTATTTATTCAGACAATGTAACACTCATTTACTTAATCTGTGATTTCTTTCCTAGGGTGACAGAGGATTTGATGGTCTTCCTGGCCTCCCTGGTGACAAAGGTAACCGGGTAAGAAGAAAAATATGTACATCTATACAACACCAAACTAATGCTGTCTCAGAAATAACACATTATTCATTAGGAACAGCACTAAGGACTGAGGGGAAAGTTAAAACAGAATGTCAGCTTTTCACACTACAAATAATACCTGTACTATCAGGCAATATATTCCTTGTAAAATTTTTGAGTAATATCAATCACTAGACAAGAAATATACATATTTATAATTTAAATATAGTTGCAGAATTTAGATCATATCTTCAGCTAGGTTTTGCTCTAATTTGTCTTAGTTCAGGAATTTGCCTGTTGGACTTTAAGTCATTGCTCTAAAGGAAAGAGTAATAGGGAAAGGAAATTAGCAGGAAGTTTCTGTATCAGGAGCATATCAAATTTTAACTTCCTTAGAAGCTTGCTAAAAAAATGGATACAAATATTTCAATTGCAAACTGAATTGTTTAGGGGGGCTTATTCCAATAACTGCAGCTTAAAGAAAGGTCACAGTCAAGTCGCATAAGTTAGGAAAATTTTTAGTAGTATTTAAAATGACTAAAGTTCTTGTTCCTTTTGTCATACAAATCTATGGGATGAGACTTCACCTTTCCCTACAAAGTGCAGAAATAATCACAGCCAGAGATTTCTGCTTCAGACTATACCCCTAGTATAGGTGCTAGCAACCTGCTGAATGTCCCTCCTTTACAGTTGTCCTGGTAAGTGCAGTGCACCATAAAAGAAACAGTGAATGGGAATGTCAGCAAAACCATTTCCATATTTGCTAAAGCTCAGTGACCAAGGAGCTCACCCTCACCCTTCAGTGGGTAAGCACAGTTGTACTTCCTAGAAAAGCTCAGCTGTGTTGGCTACTGGACCCTAATGCAGTTCTTTTAAATAGCATCTAAGGATACTCAAATTTTGAGTTCTGTTTGCGACGGGAAAAGAACTTCTGCTGTCATAAAGAATTTTGTTGCTCCTCTTTTATCATCCCTTTTTAGGTAAAGAGTGTAAAGCAGTCAGTGCATCCCATAATGGAAGCCCAGCAGGCCAACAGCAGAGGGGGCTTGGCGTTAGGCACTTGCCACCTGCACTTGGAGGGCTGAGCAGAAATTTGGGCTGAGTCAGGCAGTGTGTGTCTGCTTCCCAGCCTGGAATACTAGACTTGTCTGTGGCACCTTCCAAGTCATAAAGAAATAAATCTTTTTTTTTCAAATATCCAATTTGTTCCATATCTCTCCCCTGCCCCCCACCCAAAAAAAAAAAAAAATTAACACACACCTCCTCTCCCTACATCAAAAAACAGAAAAGTAAGTTTGGGTTTAAATTTGCAAAATAGTAATGAAAACAATGAGTTATTTTCATAATTTCATTCATCCCACTATTTAAAAATCACTACATTCTTGTGTTTCTAGGGAAATCTTCTGTAAAAAGTATGCACTATGGTCCTTGTGAAAGCAGCTCAGTTCAAAGACAGATAACATGGTTATAGCTTTGGAGTCTTATATAGTGACAACATATAATGCAAATGTTCAGTTCTCTTTGGCTTGCAATAATAAACACCGCAAGAGCAGTGAAATACTTTTGTTGAAGGTTATATTTCAGCTGTAAAAGAATCAATGTTGAAAACCCATAACTTTAGAGTAGAAGTTTCGGGACTGATTTTAGAATTAGTCATATTTGACATATGAGTTGCAAACTGAATGTCTCTCTTAGGTTATGTCTCTATCAAACACAAGTTTTCAGACAGGAGCTACTGAATGAGATTCTCAGACTTCCAGTGTAGAGCAGATCACATCACATGATGTCATATTTCTTTTAACCTCATTATCTGTGACTTTGAACTTTTCTTATTTAGATTTACTAGATGCACAACTCTTCTTCAGTATAAAAGCAAGACAGTAAATACTTTTAAAATAGGTCCAAGGAAAAAGAAATTCAGGCTTCAAGTGAGCACTTGAAGGGAAGAAATAGAGAACTGAAAAACTGAGAATGCTGATAATGATAGGAAGTTTTGTTCTTACTGAATGGCAATACCAGGACACTGAATGCACACTCCTAATCTAAATCTAAGTACCATGTGACTTCAAGGAGAGAAAGGTAGCCCTTAAGGGAATGAACTATTTCAGTATTTGAAAGCCTAAGTCAGTCTTCACCTGGATATTAATTGGAAGCCAGAGGACAGACCATGCGTCTCATGTCATCTTTCAGAAGTGCCATTTAGCACGTAGAAAAACACATTCTCTAGCTGCAGATCACATTGAATAGTTGCAGAACCTAGCAAAATACAGAAACTGCTATATTAATTTATCTTGAAGGTATTAGAGAGCAGTTCATAAAATTTCACTTTCTCTTCCATGGTGGGGGAGGACAGAAAGGCAGTAGAATAAAATCCTAACATCCCTAGTATTGGGGGATGTGCTCTGGGTGTATGAGGGTTACCTAAAATTCCCTAGGAAAGTTTGGAAGTGTAAAGAACAGAGCCACTGAACAGTGACTCCATATATCTCTACCAGAGTCCACAGCAGTGGTCAGGCTCCTTGGAGGCACTGATAAAATTAAGGCAAACAGCATGAATACTTGGGTGCTGTCCAATGCCAGAAGGAAGTCACAGTCTCAAAGCCCGCTGCCCAGAAGGAGGTCAGTCAGTGGTGTTTGAGCTCTGTAGCACACTAGTTCTCTTCAGGAACTGGGAAAGAAAAATAAATCCTAAAAGTATGGTCCAGAATCTACTGCCGCTTTGCATATATAGACTTGAAAAGCCCCAGCATCTGAGGGGAAGTGTGGAAGTCTGGCTGCCTTCCAAAGCCTCAGACAAACCAGTCCCAAGGCTCTCAGTAGCTGGTGCCAGGGCGCATGGTTCTGAAAGGTGGTTAGTAAATCTCTGTATATTCCTGGGCCCTGCAAGTGGTTTAGCTTCTGCCCCACGTACACGTCTTATTTTACTGGCAGTACTGTAGGGGAGGGGGAAGGTGGTGATGAGACAAAGGAAAATGTGGGTAACACTACCTTTTGTAGCAGTATCTTGTGTATGTTCTGGGGCCAAAAATCACAGAATCAGAGAATCACAGAATATTCTGAATTGGAAGGGACCCACAAGGATCACCAAGTCCAACTCTTGTTACAGAGTGAAATTGTACAAACACAAATTATTCATTATTTCAAAAATGCTCATCTGTTCGTATACTAAGGTAATGAAAGATTTTACTGAGTACTATAACTTACAGATTTGTATCACTGTGTGAAGACATGTTTTGACACATCAAACTTCAGCTAACATATTTGTTTTCATTTCCCTTCCCATCCATTATTGTTTCCAGCAGCAGAAAGTTTCCAGCAGTTATTTTAATGACTTTCCTTATCCTACAGGGAGACCGTGGCCCACAGGGACCTCCTGGCTTACCTGGTGAAGATGGATCAAGAGTAAGTTGCTGTTCACACAGGAAAATCTAGAATGAATCCTCATATAATGGGATTAAGGTCGTGATAAATGTTTGGTTTTTTCTAAAATTTGTTTTCCTTTTGCACGAAAACAGGGAGAAGATGGGGAAGTTGGACCAAGAGGTCTCCCAGGTGAATCTGTAAGCAATTCTTTCTTATTCTTCTGTTTCTGTTACAAACAAAAGTCACATTCAGATATTTTTCCATTCTATTGAACTGTTCTGAATTCCAGGTATAAAAATTATTGCATGTGTTTGTATATAGAGAATACTGTTTCTGGCTGAAAAGTAAACAAATGGACAGCTTTGTTAGGGTTGAAACACCGCTTACAGGATTAGAATTAAGTCAAAGCTATATCCAGCTAAGTATATATGACTTCCAGAATAAACAAATGCCATTTCTTATCCTATTGTGTAAAATCAGTCACTGCCATCCTTGATACATCAGAATACAACCAAGCCCCTGTTGCTTTTAAAGTGTTATCTAAACACGTACTTATTAGAAAATAAGGCCTGGGTTCTCCCCTTTTTTCGCACTACTGTGCTTCATCGTGTATTTTACACTTGTTTCACATACTGAATTTCCACTCCTGTCAGTTGGAATTCTGCAGGTGCTGTCACTGCAGAACAGAATTCTGCATTGCAGGCAAGAAATCAAGCCTCAGAAAGGGGAATTTTACCCTAAATGTCTGATCTACTGCTGCCTGTTCACAAAGTACAAAGAAGTGGCTACAGTCAGTGTCAGTGATTTGTGACTATATCATATATGAGGAGACTGGAGACTCAGTTCTGCTCACTTCAGCAGCATGACATGAATGATGACACAATGATGAAAACTAGTACTCATTCACATAGTATAGAACCAAAAGATTATGTTACAGACCAAAATCTTGTTCACCTTATTTATGAGAATAGCCATTGGTCTTTTGTGAAAGTTTTTAGGGATAAGAGGCAGAAATCTGATTTTTGTTTCCAGAATATCTTGTATTTATTGTAATAAAATTACTAGCAATATTTAATTACTTACTGGATCCTTACTCCAGATAAAAGCACTATTTTGCACTTAGAATAGCAGTATAGAGTATGCACACCATCATGTTTTCAAAAGACAGGAATATAAATACGTATGTTACTGTTCAGGTCAGACCTTCAGGCCAAAACACAGATAAAATTTTAGCAGAAGATGCTGTGCCAATGTTCTGCACCAGGAAATATAAATAGCAATCTCCCTCCTTTCTCTGAAGTGACCATACAGAAGCTAAATCAAAGCTTGCCCTTCCACTAACATCCTGCTCAGACATATAGTGTCCTTGAGGAAAATCTGTTATCAGTGAATTTTTCTCTTTCTTCCTTTCTTTCTTCCTAAACACCCATGCTGCCTTCCCTTCATCCTTCCTACTCCTTATTCCGTTCCTGGGCCAGTCGTGCTCACAGGCATTTCTGTTCAGAAAAAATCATGCAGGTGTCAAAAAGGGTTTCTTCTCTTACAGGGTCCACGGGGATTACTGGGCCCCAGAGGAACACCTGGGCCCCCTGGACAACCTGTACGTATGAGCTATCCTGTATTTGCAGTTTCCATAAGAAAAAATGGAAGTCCACTGAAAATTGCTCTTGTTATATTGTTTGTTGTAGGGCATTGCAGGTATTGATGGACCTTCAGGCCCAAAGGGAAACATGGTGAGTAAGTAAACTGGGAATTAGAAAGATTCTAAGAGTGCCTTTCACATTCTCTCATCCCTGCAACTATGCCATCCCTTCCATTTAATTAAATTAATTAAACTTTTCTGTCAAACTGTTCGGATTCATTATTATTTTATATGGAAAAGACAAGGCTTCTGTTACCTAATTTTCAGCCAAAAGGCCTAACCATGCTTTCTCTCAGACTCCTTGAGCACCATGGACTCCAGTGCTTAGGTCCTATGTGTGGGCTGTTATTCTCTATTAAAGAAAAGGTCACGATATTCATTAGCATGAAAAATTTCATACTGGAGAGAAAGTTGCTGGTAGACTTTAAAGAGGGAGGAACAAAGATGAGTTTGTACTCCTTTTAGTCCTGACAATGAAGATCTGTAGTGCAGAAATGCAAACCTAATGCCCTACTATTTTTTTGCATGGTAGGGTCCTCAAGGGGAACCAGGACCTCCTGGTCAGCAAGGAATTCCAGGCCCACAAGTAAGTGTAAAATAACTCTCAAGAAATACGATGTAATGTGCAGCAAATGTTTAATAAATGGAAATTACTAAAAGGTTAGCTTTTCATGTGCAGAACCGATAAAGCTTCAAGGATTTTATAAATAATGCTGCAAATGTGCCGAGGGCAGTGGGAGCAGAGTTTTCAAGTAAGTTTTCAGAGGGATTTTTCATTCAGGAGAAAAATGACTCATTCAGTGTTCCTGGAATGCAGCAGGAATGGCCACACCTGGAGGAGGGTTCTGAATAGGATCTTGTTACAGACCTACTGCCAGAAGAGTGGCTTGTGCAAAAGGCTCACACAAAACTCCTGATCTAGCTCGTAAGGGGGGAAAAAAAAAGCCACTTATATTTGCCAGTGTGTTTAAACAGATTAATGAGGGACCTGTAGTGGGGTGAATGTATGTATATTGTTCTCCCTGGTTTCTCACACTGGTTTCTTTCTAACAGGGGCTTCCTGGTCCTCAAGGTCCTATTGGGCCTCCTGGTGAAAAAGTAAGTTGCAGCATTATTTTTTTATTTCACAGTCAGTTCAGTGCAACAACCTTGTTTATGAGCTTGAGGGCTTTGCTATCTTTTATGGAATAGTAACCTAAATTTAAATATTAGATCTTCCTGAAATCATCAAGTAAATGAATGACCAATGAATAACCAATGACTTTCCTCTCATATACACTTTTTCACAGGCATAGTTCCCTCCCTTTATTTCAGATTAATTTTCTGTTATTAGCTTCAGAATCCATCTGCAATATTAAACAATGTGTACTTGTATGTTACTTAATTTCACAGCAAGCTGCAAAAATTATTTTTTATTAATCTATTTTTTATAACAAAGTTTTACCTATTCAAGTCTGATTCTGTTATTTTCTCAAGGATTATATTATGACATAACTCTGCAGTGTAATTGGCATACTGTACTGTAGTGTCCTTTGGTGGCTTTTTCCTCATCTGTTTGCATGTGTTCTTGTGGCCTGAAACATGTGTTCTATTCATTTAAAAAATGTCACCCTTGAATTTTATGCTAATTTTACTTTTCTCCTCTTTTTGCTGAATTCCTGCCCAATTCATTCTTGGATTTTTCTCCTCTTCACTGTTTACTATATTCTTTTGGAGAAATTAGTACTTTTTACCTGTCAGTGTGCTTAAGTATTTTTCTAGAAAAATGGACAAGTTCGACAATATCTGCATTTCCTAGGCTTTCACAAAGGCATACCATGCCTTTCAGCTATGAGCACTGGAGTTCTGTACCCTGCACTCTTTGCCTCTCGAACTTGTTGATAACTTCCATTGGTAAATCCTTTTACTCCTGAAATTCTAAATAATACTTTATTTTGTACACTGGAGAACTCTTCCCCACTTTGTGTTATGTGTGTGTGTGTTCACAGTGTAATTCCTGAAGCCTGTTCTCAGGCAATCATCTCGTTGAAAATTATGGGTCATTTTTGTAGGCTAAAAATTGTAAGAACTGACCTTTCATATATGGTATGGAAGGGTCATTCTGGCTTTAGTTTTATTTTTGGTTTATCCCTGATACCCATATCAAGGGATTTAGGTATGACTGCATCTTATATCCTTAGCTCTTAGGGTCACATGTGTTGGACATGTTTGCTATTGTTTTTAAGATGTGTGTCTGTTACTGCATTTAGGGACCGCAAGGCAAGCCTGGCCTTCCGGGCCTTCCTGGTTCTGATGGGCCTCCTGTAAGTAAACAAATACTTAATCCTTTGAATGTTTCACTACTTTTACCGAGGGTTAAATACTTCTGGATACCTGTGTTACAAAAACAAAATGGAGGGGAAAAGCAGTGGTAGTCCTGGCTGGCAACAGCATTGTAAAATTCATCTAAAACCCCTATATCATTTGAGCTGTTAAAACTAAGAGAATTACATTTTTGAAGCAGCTGCTAAAAACATCTGTGGGCTTTTAAAATGTGGTCCCAGATGATGAAATGCATCTGCAACATCTTCAGGGATATGTAAATAACCTACTAACACACAAAGGGCCAGATACTGTTCCCCTGTATCCTGCCGTGTCAGTCAGGCAGAGCAAATGGCCTGTAAAAATGCTCCTTGCTCATTCTCTGAGGAAACATGGAACAGACTACATCTTTCTCAGCTTCCTGGCCTAAGGCGCATATTATGTGTTTGGGATGCTTCTTGCATTGTCTAGACTGGGACACACCTAAGCCACACTTTGTGATTGCCAAGGAATTCAGCTTCACTCTGAGGCTGCATTCACTCACGTGAACAAGAGGTCACCATCTGAGCAGCATAGCTTAGGCATTCAGCTTAAATGGAGTCATTGGCCATCATGGCATGCCCATCCACTTGTTTTCTTGCAGCAAAAACATAATTTTTTATACCACCAAGAGCCATTAGACAATGTTATTTCTGAGACCTTAGCTATCCTCCCCATGCAATTGTCCCTTACAATTTTTATTTTAGGTGAAATCTGCATTTCTTTAACCTGACTTTCAGCAAGGTTTAACGAGGTCACTGCAAATATATTGCAAATACAGAACTGTTCCCAGGGCTCTCACAATCTACCCTTTTACCTGCCAAAGTACCATTTTAATGGAGAATGTGAAGTGTGCAATGATACTCCAGCTGAGTGTCTGTGTCTTGAATCATTGTCGAAATATTTGGATGTTTCCCCTTATCCTTTCCTGTACACTGGAAACAATGTTAATTTCCAAACACAAGCATTATTTATCATCTGCATCTTATTAAACCTTAAAAGCGGGGGTGGGGGGGGGGGGGAATGCTGTAAGAGATAATCAGGTGTCAGCACAGGTGTGTACCTGATCCACACCCCTGCTGTGGTGGGTTGATCCCAGTCAGCAGCCAAGCACCCACCTACTCACTGGCTCACTCCTCCCACAGCAGGGTAGGGGAGAGACTCACAAGGTCAAAAGCAAGAAAACTCCTGGGTTGAGGTAACAACAACTTAATTAGTGGAACAAAACTATGCACACAAGCAAAATAAAATAAGGCGTTTATTCACTACTTCCATCTGCAGGCAGATGGCCAGACACTTGCTGGGAAGTAGGTTATGAATGTCCTCCTTCCTCCTCCTTTCCCTGACCTTTTATTACTGAGTATGACATCATATGGTATGGAATATTCCCCTGGTCAATTTGGAACACTGTCCCAACTGTGTCCCCTCAGCTCCTTGCCCTCCCTCAGCCTAGTCACAATTATCTGTTAATCTTTAGTTTCATTAAATTGCCTTAAATCTTGCAACATTTTAGGGCAAATTTTGTTAGAAAGGAAAATAATGGATTGGCTAATGTTTTGAGTGCTGTATTATTAATGTTAGTGATACAGAGCAAATTTGTTTTGTTTAAAAAGCAAGTCACCGTTTAGAACAAAGACATAGAATGTTGAAACTAAATCAGCCTTCTATTGAATCTTTGGATAAATTCTGTAATTTTAAAAATAATTTTAGGAATGTCTTCATACTAAAATATAAATCACCCTTGTTTCAAAATCAAAGTTAGAGTCTCTTGCATTAAAAGCCTCCTGCTGCTGAAACGTTAACTAAACAGAAGGAGTGGTCAGCATATTCCTGGAAATATTAACATGAATGTAACTATTGTCCAGCTTTTCCTTTGTTATGTAAATTAAATTAGTACTGAAAGTAAAACCTTTCTTCAAAATTGTGTCTGTTCTAATACAGAAGAAATGTGATTAATGACCTGAAATTCAAATGTTTAAATAATTGTGTTTTTATAATAAAATGTCACTCCTTAAAAATTATTGGTTTTCAAATCAGATACCTTTCTCTTAAATCAGGGTCATCCTGGCAAAGAGGGTCAGTCTGGAGATAAAGGTGCATTGGTGAGTTTTCAAACTTTTCCATTTATTTACATAGATTACAAGAAAACTTCTGGTAGTTTTTCATCTTTATGACACATTTGTTGCTACAGGAACTGTTTAAGAAGATAATAGAAAACCCGTGACATATTCAAAGTGTCTTTTCACAGACAAACGTGTATTCAAAATATTAGAAATTGTATAACATAAAGATTACTCTTTTAAATTAAACCTCACCTTGAAGTTGGCAGAGTGGCAATGAAAAGTTGCATACATTTAATACAAATAACTTGAGGCTATTTTGAGTTTTCAATTCTATTGTATGGAGTACCCACAAAAGTTCTTCGGAACCTGCTTTTCTGAAGGTACAAAAATGCATGCAGAGAGAGACCTTGCATTTTTTAGGTCATCTTCAACTCTGTGTCAGTGTAAAGTTTTTTTTTTTTTTTTGCCTTATGAAGCCCTGAAGGGCCTCGGAGCTCCTTGAAGTGTTCTGCTTACTCAGTATTGACCCTTATTTATCCAGAATAGCACCCTTTATAGCACCCAGATTCAGTTTCAGTTTTCAGGGGCAATCCTAAAAGGCTCTGCTCTGGATGACAGGACAAGTGAGTTAATAGGACATTTCAGAAAGTACAGCACCACTGACATCAGCATACTGTATTTGTCAAAAGTGTTATTATCTGTAAAAACTTGTAAATTTTTTCCTGATTTCTTAAGAAAATAAAGCTTACACACAGCATTTATGTTTTAAAAGTCCAGGCATGTGGCCATATATCAGTTTGTTCTTACGTCGTTTGAATTTACTGATCAATTTCAGCCAAATTTGATAGAAAGTTCAGTTTCTCAGGGATGTTAACACTCCGAAGGTTTTGTGAAAAGACACATTGGAGAGAGGAAAAAGACCCTATCAATGTCCCCACTAGAAAAAGATTTTGTTATCTGTCCATCTCAGACATTGGAGGATCAACAGAGCAGCTCAGCCTCAGACAGAGGCTTTCCAGGCTTCCTTGCTTCCACCCTTCACAAACTCAGTTTCTTTAGGCCCTGACATCAGATTGCATAGTATCCAAGTTGAGCATCTTTAAAATACTCAGCAAAATGTAACCAAAAGAATCCAGGCACCAGTCAGTATTGATAGCTCCATGAGCCTTTTAGCTTCCAGGCTTGGGATGTCTTTTTTGTTCTTTTTTTTAAGACTATGATTTTTATTATTCTCATTATTTTGGTCTCTGTTTTTGACGTGTGTCATCATCACAATTAGCATATAAATTTTCTCCAGTAAAATACCACTGGTTTCTAACTGGCATATTTTTGTTTGTTTCTGGTTGTTTGTTTCTTTTTACAGTTACCATTGTTTCAGATAATTTATATTATGGATAGATGCTTCCCAAATGCACAAGTTAGATCCAAGTTCACAATTCTATTAATAGTTTATAGTGACATTGAATGGTGCTTTGTAATGCCTTAACTTTTCTTAGTGGCAGGCAGCCCAGTGTTATTTTGCTGTCTCATACATTATAGTGAAAGAATAAGGATTAGATTCTGAAGAGAACTGCTTGCTAACCAAAAACTGTACAAACAAAGGTTCTTTGCTTCAATATATTTTAGGGGCCTCCAGGTCCTCAGGGTCCAATTGGATATCCAGGTCCTCGTGGTGTAAAGGTAAGATTTAGTTACTGTATTCCTTCTCTCACCCGTTTTGAATGTATGCATGTGGGTAATTCTTTATATTCTTCCTTTAGGGTGCTGATGGTGTACGTGGACTCAAGGGATCCAAAGGTGAAAAGGTAAATCTGACTGCAGTTAATGCTTTTCCCTTTTTACACTGCAACATCTTCTGTCTCCTTTGCTGCAGTGTGCTTTATCTCACAGCAGTGAGTTTATTTTCGCCTTTCCCTAAGGACATACCAAGTCCAGTTCCTAAATCAGTGACCTCCATGGTTATTTACACTGGTACAAAGTGAAATAAAACCTACAGTTATTGGAATGGTTTTCAATCTTTTTTGCACCAGTTTAAGTAACTTCTCTCTAAAGTGGCCTTAAGTAGAGAATTAGACCTCCCCTCTCTTGTTGGTAGGTACTATAGTGGTTATTGAGAAGCTTGTGCATCAGAGAGATTTGTGGTGCCAGTACTGTTTTTTATCTGTTTTGACAGAGCCATAAGATAGATTTGTATTTTTTATATACATTGTGCAATGGCTTTCTAGGCTCAAGCCCAGATCTTTGGCTTTGCCAAAGTGATGGACAGCCCCAGTCAGATCCATATTTGTGAATGTGAAGAAAGCTCTTACTTCCCCTGATCCCATTAATTCTGTGTGTAGAGCTTTTACTAGAGCAAACACCAACCACTGCGGTCTGTACTGACTCCTGATGGTCTGTGGTGGCTGAAACTGCAGCCAGGGTTGGTTTAAATTCACACTTCCTTCAGCACTCAAAATAAGAGACACACAGACACCATCAGTCATACCTCCTGACCACACAGGCAAATTCACTCTTGTGGCTCTGCTGGCTAAGGTAGATATATAGATATAGATATATATATATATATATGTAGGTATATAGATATATAGATATTTATAGATCTTTCTAAAGCAGAAGAGTCACTCTTGCCAAAAAGCCTTGATTCAGAACTTGGCTCAGATGCCAAGAGCTGCTGTAAGTTTTCAAGCATTCCCAAACCGCAGTTTGTCTAGTCTGCATGCTCATTTTAAGCTGAAAATGAGTGTGTTTAACAGCCCTGGAGACTGGACAGTTCAAAAACCCAGCTTTTTCTTGTGCCTTATTGGATGATTAGTATCCTGCTGGACAAAATACAGGACTTGTATATAAATACATTTAATACATGTGTGTATATATATCTGTGTATATCAATGAATACTGATCAGCACAATGTCCACAACACTTCTGTGCTCCTAAAATGGATCTCACAGCTGCAGTAAGACAGTGAATTCTACTGAATACCTTCAAAGGTCACACAAAGGTATTTCGTAGTTTGTTCTCTTAGTGCTTTAAGGGAGTGTTCACAGGCCTTTTTTTATTGAAACTATTCAGCTGCCATTACATGGGGGAAAGCACTGCAAGAGAACAAAATAAATAAACTTACCATTTAGGAAAGCCTCCACAGATCTGGAGATGGTCCATTTGGTGTAGCACACTGGCGTATTTTCTATAAAGCAGGAGTAGCCAGATTAGATTTTCTGGTGTCTGAAGTTCCCACTTTATCTATGCAGGTTATTTTAATCTGTAGTGAATTTATTTTCTTCTCCTTTTTGCAGGAAAAAAAATTTCCTCTATATTAATAAGTCTTTACATGCATTTCTGCCTTTTTTAGGGTGAAGATGGTTTTCCAGGATTTAAAGGTGACATGGGGCTTAAAGGTGACCGGGTAAGCATTTATTCATAGCCCGTATGTTCTTAAAAGTTAAAATGTTATTATTTTGAAATGATCACTGAAGTGAGCAAATATATTTAAACCAAAAATAAAATAAAGGCTGGTATTTTAAATTATTTCTATTCCCAGTGCATGCACAAATCTGAGCCAGAGATACGGTTCTTGTGAATCAACAATGGCACGGTTATAAAGAGGACGAATATGTCAGTCTTGAATATCCTTTTCACTGAGCTTCTTCCTAGGGAATCTCCTTTTCCAGATTCCAAGATCTCCAGTATTTGCCTGAGGAAAAGTTATGTATCTAGGATAAAGATGTTTCCATTCCAACTCAGCATCTTGCAAATCTCTGCCAAAATGTTGTTTATTTAGCCCAATGGGCAATTACTTCCTTCCATAGGAAGTGTTGTGGAGGTTGTAACAAAGCTTCTGACAGGAGGCTCCTGGCCTGTGTCTGTTGTCTGTGTACATAAATAACTGAAGATGGTATCCACATAAGTACTTAGATAAAGACAATTTTCTTTCTATGGACTTCCAGGGTGCCTTCTCAAAAATTTAGGAGAGGGAAAATAAGAATAGAGTTTCCAAGTGCAGCTGTCTTCAAGCAAGAAAACTAGCCTCCAACACTCTGAAAGTAACATTCAGTGCCTAATTTATATATATTTACATTTCTATAATGAACATTAGTAGTGATATTTTCCTACTAGGAAGTTGGACAGGGCTTACAGCAACCTGGTCTATTTGGAGATGTCCCTGTGCACTGCAGGAAGCCTGGATGACCTTTAAATGTTCCGTCTAACCCAAACTATTCTGTGATTCTGTTCTCTATTTAGATTTACTGAAAACTTATTTTCAAGTAATTGTAGTTAATCTTTCCAATATCTGCATGAAGGCAATTGTTCCATATTTATAAGGTGATGTATTTTAGGGAGAAATTGGTCAGCCAGGTCCACGAGGAGAAGATGGCCCAGAAGGTCCAAAAGGTCGAGCGGGTCCATCTGGGGACCCAGGTGCTGCTGGTCCAGCTGGGGAGAAGGTCAGTAGCCAGAAATCAATACAAACATGCCATTGCCTCATAGCATAGATGAAACCCATCATCTCCATCACTAAAAACAAGCCTTCACGTCTGCAAAATCTGTAACTACTTAACAGTAGTTTTTGTGGCACTACTGCAGCAGACCACTGGAGTTCCCATCTGATGAAGGATTGGGAATCCTTATCTGGTAAGTATAAAAGAGGCATTATAGTACTTCACCCATACAGAAGGCAACTGCATTCTTATCCCAAATTACATATAGTGCATGCCAGCTGTGGAAAACAGAATGCAGAGAAAATAGTTGAGCACAAAGGAGGGTAAACGTGCTGCTGAAGGGTGAATTAATATTGAGTCATTTACAACAAATTGTGACATGGAAATTGTTTTAAATGCAAAATATTTCATGATTAAAAATCCGAAAGAGGGTTGGCAAAAGGGAAAGGGGTTGTTAAAAGGGAGGACTGAAAAAAGGATGGTGAAAAAAGAGAGGTCAAGCACACAGTACAAACCTGTGTAGAAACCTGGTTTCAACAAAAACGTTTGGTGTAAAGGATGGAGAGGAGGCTGAGAAATGTGTGTGGGGGTACTGTATTTCGCTGCGTAGCAGAATCAGAAAGGAAAGGTGATTTCAGCAGTGGTAATTTCAGTAACTGGAGAAGTATGATACTATAAAATAAAATACAAATGATGGTTTAAAAACGTATATGCTATATATCACTAAAGTGACAAGGTGCTGATGAAAATATTTCCCTTTAATTTTTTTGGTGAACTGTAGCTTCAATTCTAGTTCTGTCTTGAAAAAAATAGGACAGAGGGTACATAAACCAAAACAAACCAAACCTTTTATTTTATAGTTGGTATTTTTTAAATACAAATTTGAGTTATTTTTAGTTCTTATTCAAATTACTCACTATGAATATAAGTCTTCAAGCATTTCTTCTTCACTGTGACATATTTGGAACTCTCACAGTATCACAAGTCCAGAATCTGAAGCCTTTATTGTCAGAAGATATTTTAAAAAATTGTTGGTGTTGATAACACTATTGGAATTTTTTGGCTTTGGAATTTTAGAACCACAGTTTTCCCTTTTCTACAAATATTTTCAGCTTTTCTTGCCCGCTGGAAGGCACACATCTGCTGTGGATATTCTATGGATACAGAATGGAATAGGTCACAGAGGAATTCTTTGGTGTTGGTCCTGTGATATTTATTTTGGTGTAAAAACTGGAATAGTCATTGTGAACTTTTAGATCTTCCCACAATATTTGGAAAGTCTGTAAGAGCAGATATAAATGTCTTGTTCCCTTGTCATTCCTATGATGTGTTTAATGCAAAGGTACTGCTCTTGTAAGGAAAGTAATAAAATTACTGCAGTAGCCTCTTATTCTCTATTTTCATCTGATTCCATGATAAGAAAACTCTATTTCCCAAGTAGGTCTAAATGGATTTGCTTAGTTAATGAAATCTCAAGTAGGATGCCAAAAAAATGAGGAACATATTAGAAAAGAGCTTATAATAAAAAAAAAAAAAAAATCTGTATTCGCACACAACGTAGGCAACTGGGCTTGCTTACTTGTAAAATCAGGGACAAAACTTTGGCTGCATTTGGCAAGAGTTTGATGTGCTGTCATGCTGCAAAACATTTAAATCATTGCAATGCATGTGGCTTGTTTCAGGGTGGCAAATAACAGGCAGCATTATAATTAGTTTCATAAATATAAAAATTGTTCTTCAATAGTGTCTCACCAGGCACATGCACTTACATGAATAGGAAAATACACAACATATTTGTTTCTGTGCTGTATTTTTTTACCAACAGACATTTTGGGGAAAATTTCCTTCCCCATACAAGTCTCTCCTTCTTATTTTATGTTACCTATGGTTACTGCAGAGTACCATATGATACTTTATAGTCATCTTTTCCATTGATATCTTCTCCAAACTTGATATTCTAGAACATAGAGAAGTTCTTCCCCAGTGTTCCCATCTTTCAAAGCCTGAAAGTGCTTTCCCTTGCCTTTGAAAGTGGCAAGCCATCACTCATCCTCTAGAGGTCTAAAGAGACCAACTCAATGGAGTAGGGTACTGTATTTCATTTCTGGGAATGGTTGATGTCAGTGCTGATCAGTCTTTTCTGAACATAGCAAGTTGGTAATGTTTGTTGACAAATCCATTGTCAGCAAGCAATCAGTGGGGTATAATTTATCATAGTCTCGGTTTAGAACTATGCAAGAAAAAAATTGATTCTTCAAATGCCTATTCATGAAAAGTCAGCCATAACACAGTATAAATTAAAAATAATGTCTTCTCACTTAAACCTATTAACACCCTGATTTCTTAGAGAATATTAGTTGCTTAATGTTCTCAACCACATAGCACTGCACAGCACATCACGGGAGAAAAAAAGACCTTTGAGGTATTGGTTTCTCTGGATTCATTCATTGGAGTGGGATTTTTATTTGTTTGGGGCACTAAGCCCACTGGTGATTAATTATAAAAATGAGAAATTGATTTAATTTAATATTACACTCCATGGAGTATCATCACTCTATGTTGTGGAAAAATTGTTTTGTGTAGAAGCTTGCTGAACCACTAAGGAGGATACAGTAAAATTTACCACTGCCTTCTCATTGCAGGGAAAGCTTGGCGTACCTGGATTGCCAGGATATCCAGGAAGACAAGGTCCAAAGGTGAGCTGTAAATGAGCTGTATATTGAATGTTTGACACTGGTCACAGTGGCAGTTTCTGTGTTTGGGGAAGCAGGGTGTGAACATCAAAGAAAGGGCCATTTCTCTCCTTTTCTTTCTTGACAATCATATCCTGAAGTAAAACCCTTAATAATGTGGGATTCCCTGTGTCAGGCTCTTTATGTAGCACTGCCTTTCCTCTTAATATTCTACCTTTAGCATGTTCTCATGAATTGTATTGTGCCAGCATCAGACTGGCATGCACTAAACAATCGGAAAAGGAAGGACTTGCTGATATGCTTGGAAGAGAATAGGCACTGTATTGGCCACTTAAATGGATGCTGAATTTTCAGTATGGTACAAGGATTCTATTTGTGTCATTACTGCTTCTTCCATGGAATAAACCATATTTCTTTGAAACATACTTTACAATTTTCCTCATGTTTTTCTTTAGTTTCCTTTAAGACAAACATGACAAAACACAATCTTTAGTTAATTTATGTGCCTATATCTGTCCTTCAGCCATCTTACGTATTTGGATTGCAATAGAAAACCACACAGGGGGCTTCTGATTTAAAACATTTTTATGAAACATACTTCTGTTAAGTTCATCCTAACACATCTTTAGGAATGGGCATGCTAAATTAATTGTAAGATCTCTTTTCTGAGATTAGAAAGAAAAAAGGTAGAATAAAAGCCTAGTTCTACAGACATTTCACTGTGTAGAGGAGACCATTAGGGAGCCATTATAGCTCCAGACTCTCTCAAAGACCCACCTAGGTAAATATCACAAGTAAAAAAATCCCTTACCCCTTCTACACATCTGAACAATCAACCTGCAGTAAAATCCTCAATTCTGCTCTACTTTGAATCTATTTTTATTTCAAAATTTGAAATTATGGGGGATTTTGGATGAAATAAAACTTCCTGACTGGCAAAGCAAAGTGTTTTTCTGATTCTGCCCTATACTGTGACCCTTTTCTGTCAAGTGAATGGGCAATCTGAAGAATGCTTATTCAATGAACACTGCATTAGTGAAAAATACTGAAACTGTCTGTGGAAAGTATTCATGAAAACTATTCACCTTGAAAGACACAGGGGTTTTTGCTTCAGTTTCTTAACTCAAAATATCTGAGATTCCAGTCTCATTGTTCTCCTTTAGAATTGTCTTTTGAAAAATCTAGCATAAAAGAGTTGTACATTATTCACTTCAAAGAACAAAAATGATGTAACATTTCAAATAAAAGTTGATTGATTCTTTTTTCAACAAAGACTTGATCAAGAATTTCCTTGCACTACATTTTTATCACATTAAAATTGAAAATACTTCTCAAGCGGCGTTCACTGTTTGCTCTTCTAATTTGTTGCTTAAATTTCCAAGAAAGACTAATGACAGCTACAATACATAACTCACTAGAGATTTCTTTGGAAACTGAGTCACAGACCAGCTCAAATTAACATAAGGGAGTGAGAAAAAAAGCAGCAGAAAAATATATTAGCTATGTAAAGCAAATAGGAAATCTTGTCCTAGTATTGTCAAGAAAGTTGAGATCATTCTTTTTGTTGATACTTACTTGCTTTTCATTAATTTTTTTTTGGTAGGAATTGGTCTTATAGTACTGCCATTAGCTGATAATTTTCACTATGTTTTTTTTCCTCCAATCAAGTCCCTCTTGGTTAGCACAGTTGCAAAAACTACTGTACATGTAAGGTATTTACAACCAAGTCATGACTATTAGTGCCTCATCATTTGATCTGGCTTTTTTCCAGCCTTTTAATTTTAAAGAACATGCTTGGGCTTCACAGTCTAGAAGTTTCAGTTTTATTCTTATATAAAGTTATAACTAGTGAAGAATTAAGAAGTAAGAAAGAAATTGAAAGGAAAAGGAATATAAAAGGAAAGGGAAGGAAGAAAAATATTACTTTTCTCCCGCCAGTCAATATCAGTTAGGGTTTCATTAGAACCTGTGTTAGTGAAGTTGTACTGCCCCTAAGTCTTTAATGGATGAGCGGAATGATTATGTAAAACAAGATTCATTAGAGGAAAAACAGGCGTAAGAACAAGAGAAAAAATAAAAAGAAAAAAAATTACTAACATTTCAAAGAAGAACACCAAGAAATTATATTTTAGGTTTTTGTTATATGCATTTTATTTGCCACTAAAATGCTAATAGCAAGCTGCACAGCTGTAAGTGCATTATGACAGCAGGGAGTCTGGCTATTAAATTTTAGTGGGTGACCAAACCAAACACTCTCTTCATTTTCATCCCCAGTCATTTAAAAGTATATTTTACCATGACTATCACCTCTTTGTTTCCAAGTTCCTTATGAAAAATTAACACCTCCTTGGCGGGTAAAAACTGTTCTCTCCCGCCAAATCTGTATGGCAGAAGCAAAGAAGAAAATAGTCCTGCTTCCACTAGACTGGGCAGTCAGCAGAAGGGAAGGGGAGGAAAACAGAAGGAGGAGTAGAGCTGGGAGAAGTTTCAAGTCAGATAATCTCATAAATTCTGCTTATGTATGAGTTGCATGGATCAGTTAAATGAAACTGTCCAGTGGTTGGTTTACAGTGAATAAAGAACTTGAAGTGATTAATTTACAGCTCAGCAAAGTGAACAGAGGATGTGGCAAAACCTTACCACTTTTTGGAATTATTTTTTAAAATAATTATTTTACTGTGAGGCAACAAGGCCTTTTTTGTTTGTCTTCATATGATACAGTTATTTCTAGTGGGCTGTTACTAATCCAACTTTCCTACTTTTAAAAAAGGTGCAGATTTAATGAATATTTTATTGTCTAATAAGATGACAAATAATGTGCATTCTATACATTGATTTTTTTTTTAATGCTTTCTGGACTTGAGGCATTATGGTAAGTTTATTTACAGATTTTGTAGGTTTATGTACAGCTGTCACACTTGCAAGTTTAACATGTACAACGTACGTGGCTTTGGAGTTGTGCTTTATGTGTCAAATGTTGGCTCTACCATTGTTTTGCTATTGATATCCTCTGACATTTGCATTGATTTCTTACATAGGGCTCAACTGGTTTCCCAGGATTTCCAGGTGCCAATGGAGAGAAAGGTGCAAGGGTATGATAATTCATTCTTGCATAACACTTAATTAACTTCTAAAATTCAGCGCTGGGGGAAGTCACTGAAACCTAAGGATACGAGTTACTATCTAAAGAACTATAAAAACAGGCTTTTCACATTCGAGATGGACCTCTATCTTTCTGTAAAACAGGAAATACTGAGGCACTATTTACCATTCTTTAAGGTATTAATCTAAATCTACAAGAACTTGGACACTTTCTTGCTGCACATAGTGCCATAATTATATAACTATAAAAAGAGAAAAAAAATCACCTTTGCTGAAGGGTTTGGGGGTTTTCTTTGGACAGTATAGCTGAGTGAGTTGGAAAGAACTATTTTCCTGTATCCCATGAATTATCCTGCTACCATGCAATTTACCCTCAAGGAAATTCAACTTGTATTTCATAAATATTCTGACTTGACACAAGGGGGTTTTTTTTAGGCTTAGCTTCAAAAAGGCACAATATACGAGGCAAGATGAAGAACATGTACTATTATATGTATTAAAAAAATGTAAAACTACATCTATTGTGTCTTCATTTGCTTGAACAAGATGAGGGAAAATGTTTTATGCATGTTCTTCAATCCAACAATTAAAAATAGATTAGAAAGAAGTCACTGGGCTGTTGTCTCTAAAGCTCAATCGAACATAGCAGGATATATTAGAAAGATGGTGAAATTAAGAGATTAGTCAGAATTCACAGCTGATAGCAACATCAAGTCAAACAGGTAACATATATTATTAAAAGCAGAAATTCATTATTTTAAGATGAAATACATGAAATCCAATAGCATTTGCGTTTCTTATGTACCATTTAAATTGTCCTTGTATTATTTTAGCTAAGATAAAGATATGTTGTTACGTACAGGCACAAGCAAACAAAGAAATGCTCAGTTCCTCTGCATTGTGAAAAAATGATACAATTGCTAATAAAGGCCGCTGATTAAAAAAAAAGGAAAAATGATAGAATCAAACAGCAGGCTTAAAATTATGAAAATCTTGCTATATTGATCTGTTTTCAGGCCTTCATAAAGCTTTACGTTCAGCTAGGGTATTAACCACGTCATTAATACCATCAAACTGCTGGTGAACTGCTGTTCATCAATGAGCCCATAACTGCAGGTTTTGTAATGAGAATCAGATATTATTGTTAATCTTGCCTAAAGGGTTAACATGCTGTTTTATGCTACCACATGTACAGGTACTAGGGAAAGATGGTCCCTGTCCTTGAGAACATCACAGGCTGAGTAGCATTTCAAAAACAACACACAATTTTTATTCTGATAAGTGAAACAAAACCAACAGTAAAAAAAAAGGGGGTAGGGGGGGAAACTCTGTCAAGAAAACAGGTGTATACATTTAATTGGTTTCCAATAAAAGGAAGCTTTGTGCTGAAACATTTCTGATGATTATTTTGTTGCTGGTTTGTTTGCCTCAGAGATTAGAAAGTACCAGCCATCAGGTTCCTTTCTCTACCTAAAGAATACTCTCTTGAATCTTAAGATTCATTACAATGCACAGCAATTCCAGTGCAGAGCCTAAAGAAAAAAATCCCATTGACCATGATTAGGAGATAATATTAAAGCAAAAAATCAAAGGCTGGTATTCTGGCAAGTTCTGTATCTCTGTCAAGTGTGCATAATTTTGGTAGGTATTACAGTGCCCATTTCTGTTACAAATGAAGAGAGGCTTGCCCTTTCTTTTCTCTATTGACCTGTGGTGCTGTCCACGGGAACTTGGGAACTTTGTTTTTAAGGCTGTTCATGATGCCAAGTCCTTTAGACTACTGCAGAGGGACTCTGCTTGTTGTGTGCCACCTTCAATCCTATTTCAATGTAGTTTAAAGTGTTCTAATGCCTCTGACAGAATCTGATTCTCAGGCAAATTTACTGCATTTAGCTACAAGTCCCAGTAAACACAGAAAGATAACCAGTTTTATCAA
The DNA here is from genome assembly GCA_014706295.1 of Lycocorax pyrrhopterus obiensis. Taxonomy (NCBI): domain Eukaryota; kingdom Metazoa; phylum Chordata; class Aves; order Passeriformes; family Paradisaeidae; genus Lycocorax; species Lycocorax pyrrhopterus. The sequence continues at coordinate 20,011,117 of JACSVZ010000013.1, read as the reverse complement.
GGACCATGATTCTGTAAATTGAAATGCAAAGTAGATAGTTAAGGGTAAAATAATATTTAAACTTAAGGGAGTTGCTCTCTGCCTCCACTTCAGTAAAAAAACTTTATCTCACAAATAGAGTGCCTGCTAAGGTGATTTCTGTGAACTTTTCTTTCCAGGGATTGCATGGCAAACCAGGCCCCAGAGGACAGCGAGGACCAACAGTAAGTTCTTTTGATTTGCAATTTAGAAGCTTTCCTGTATAAATTGCCTCCACTATACTGTGAGGAATTATTTTTATTAGATTATAGTCCAGTGTTTATCATCAAGTGCATCTGTGTTAATTTGACAGGGTCCAAGAGGCTCAAGAGGTCCCAGAGGTCCCACTGGTAAACCAGGTCCAAAGGTAATTGTCAAGCACACTGTATAGATTGGCTACAGGCTGTTTCTTTTAAATAAATGTAAATCCTTGAACATATTCTTTCCTTTCCAGGGCACTTCAGGCAATGATGGTCCTCCTGGCCCACCGGGCGAAAGGGTTTGTGAAAGCTATTTGTGTACATGTTGTTTTTCCCACTATATAGGAGTGTGATTGAGGGTGGGAGGGTTGTTTTATTTTCAGTTCTCCCTCTCATATCTCTGTGCTACTTTGACCAGAGTAACCAGAGGTAACAAAAGCTCAGTTCCAATGAAGCTTTTCACAAAGTGATGCATGGGGGGCTGAAGTTTGCTGAAAGCTTCTTCTCTCTGTAGCTCAGTTTTGTACGTCTAGGACAGAGAGTACATACACACCGTGTTACATCCATGCACTTTGTATACATCCATGTGAGTTACAGGTGTACTCACCAGCTCAGGCTCTTCAGAATTCCTCACCTACTGCAGCTTACTGCCTGTTTATTGGATTAGCAAATACTCAAGCCACCTCCAGAAGATTCTTTTTGAAGCAACAGAGGTTTTTTTGTTCTGATCAGCTAAGGATTCCCTTCAACCTATTTTCTGCATGCTTCAGAAATCCTACTGTTCTCTCTAAAACAAAATTTTCAAAGTCAACTCATTGCACAGCAGTATATAGAAAAAGAGTATTAATAAATCACATTTGTAATGGCAGCACTTGAAAACCAAGTCGGTTTAAGTGGATGAGCTTTCTGCCGAAGTATTTTTGCAAAGCTTAAACTTTTCTTATGTCGTCATATTTCATTAAACTGCTAACCTTTTTCATATAGGAAGCCTAAAGATCTTCTCCCAGTATCCACCCCAAGGTCCCAGTGTTCTCTAGGAGTCTTACACTTCAGGAGGGCGTTCCTTGTACATTTTCCCCAGCTCCATAATGTCACTTTTTTTGACATTAGCTAGGATGTGGGATGGAGAGAACTAGGCATAGAGCAAGAAAGGAAATGTAGGTTGCTTTACACTGAGGAGGATCAGAGGCAGACTGCCAGAAGGGGAATAGCAGATCCTTGTGAAAGAGGAGTTTGCTGACAGCTCCAAGAGTTTGCAAGGAAGAGAAGTTGTGGGGGTACTAAAACAATGAGCAGATCAATCCCAAGATGAAGGCATCCCTGGAGAGAAACTGATAAAAGAAAAGAGATGAAGAATCATAGAGCACCGTGTCTCTCATCCCTTGTGTAATATAAGTGTGAGGTATCTATTTGCTTCCCAACAGGGGTGAGTGTCAGCCAAAAAACAAAACTGTCATCTCTACTCCTCTGAGGCTATTTCACCTATCAAACATGAAAATAATAAATAATCTATTCTGCGTAGCTGCTGTTAAAATGAAATTTAATAACAAAACTGAAAATGTAATTTTGATAACATGCTGTTAGTATTCTACTGCTTTTTCTCAAAGAATACATCAGTCCACTGACTTGAAACCTGCAAGCCATATTGTGATTGAAAAGAAAAATGTAAAGGTTTTTCCTTAGAAAGCCTCAAAGTGTGAGAACAGGAGAAATTTATGAGAAAGAAGGTGCATTTAAATGTAAAACTTTGAGTTGTGTTCCTATAACCCAATTACTGAGAGTGACCAATTTCATTCAGATATTTTGAACAGTAGCTGAGTCAATTTTATCAGTTTTCCTCTATAAAGCTCCTCCTTTTTTTTTAAGCTTTATGTTATACCCAGAAACAAATGAGGAAATTTCATTTGTTCACAGACATGGCATATTGAAAAAAGACCCAAACCCTCATATGGAGCGTATTTGTTGTTATGAAGGTTTCAGAAACAGATTTACTCCCCTTTTTAAAAAAAATATATGGATAGGGCTGTAAGATCACAAAGATTTCTCCCTTTGCCTAGCACTTCTTAATTGATTCAGATTTAGTATTTCAGTATAATAAAAGTCTGCCCTGGAATAAGATTCATTCAAGGTCAAATTCTCCCAGGCTGGGCACAAGGGATGCTCTTCCCCAGCTACATTTGTGCGCTGCTTTGCCCACTACAGGAGGCAGCTGTGCTCTGCAAGTGAGCCTGGGCTCTAAGGAAGGAGGCTTATGGAACTCTGAGGGGCAAAAAGGCAGAATAATTTGGGAGATGTGGCCTCCTGCTTCAAGTCTTTTGCATCAAACCAACATTCTTAACACATTTGGGCAGCTGATGTCATAGCAAACCCACACATGAAATACCAAATAGAACAGGATAAAGTCTTGCACTATATGATGTGGGTACATAACTCAGCTGTGGAACCATGTAAAGTGAATGACTGTTAAGATTTCACTTAGTGCACTAAAAACTAAAGAGCAAAAATTATTTGCATAAGCTGGCATGGTAGCTTTCAGCATGTCAACAGTAAATTTTAAAAACTGGCCTCTGGTTTTATTTTTTTTTTGATAACAATTTCAGAAAAAGTCGTGTTAGCTGTGTAAATATCTATGTGTATAGATATTTACGTGTGAACTTACATGCATGTACACACGTGTGCACAATGCACTAAGTCAATGGATCATCTTTAGCTAAATTTGTAAAACCATGCTGCGTGAAAATTTTCTCTCTCCATATATCTGTATGTGTACAAAAATATAAAAATAAAATGTTCATATATCATGGGATTTTTCAACTATTTTCTGTAATAGCAAAAATGCTTTATTTAATCCTTGAAAAGTTTATTCTATTTGGAATTTTGTACTGTTGCACTGGTTTGAAATATTATCAGGGTTTAGGAATTGCTAAAGATGAATATTTGACTGAAAGTTAAAAAGATGACCAAACTATTAAGTAAATCCTCTGGTTTATGCAACATAGAAGAACAGTGCTTCTAACTCACAGTTGGTTCCTACTTTATTATGCACAGTTTTAGGGGTAAGATGCAAACACAGTTGATGTAAGTAGTTTTCCTCATTTTTTTACTGCATTCCTACACAAGCACTATTGCTTTCAGGAAATCCCTTCAGTGTCTATGCATGTGATTTGTTGCTACCAATATTTATGTCAGTGTAGCTGAGGCTTTGTGCTTAAATCCAGACATTATCTGCAGAGTTCCTATATCTTATAATTGAAACAAACTTTTCAACCCAGCGTCAAGGCAGCTTGAGTAAAACTTTACTTGTTTGGTTGCCTTTAATCCAGGGACCTCAAGGGCCTCAGGGACCCGTTGGATTCCCCGGACCAAAGGGACCTCCAGTAAGTTTCTCTTTTATTAAGGATGTGCAACAACAGGAATGGTGATTTTTATGGAGTGCCTCTGAAGTGAATGCTTGAAAATTTATGTAAGGGATGGTTTATGTATAGATTACAAATATTCTTGTTGAGCCTTACTGGTTACGGGCTCACATATTCAAAGCAGTCGTTGGTGCAGCTCTTAAGACATTCAGAGTAATGCACCAAACTGCAAGTCTGGTGTGTCCTGCCAGTGACCAGGTGACATGCTGAGTTAAGGCAAAACACCACTTTGCTGCTGTATATTTTCTTTGAATGATTGATTCACTGAGGAAAAACAAAGAGGAAGGAGGCATTCATTAGTAGCAGAAATGTATAGAAGTAATGGCACATTTGAGCTGCCCCCTGAGCTAGTTTTACTGTTCTTCTGGTGTGCCTCTGCTCATGTGCAGTATAAAAGCAACAAACACCTGTAATTTTTTTTTCTCCCATGCATTTGTTATTTTATTTCCAATTCCAAAACCTGAAATGTCATCAAGTACTTCTGTAATGCTTAGATTTGTGTTAACTGAATCATTAACCAAAGAAAAATGGAAGGGAAGTATAGGAACTCTCCATGATTTCTGAATTTACAGAAATCTATTTTGAACATGTTTGCATTTGACAACAGTCATTCTCCAAGCAATTGTTAAGACATATCAAGGAAAAAATACTATTAAAATCCTAGCTAGCTAATATAGGAGCAGTAAAGATTTACCAAAGAGTAGTCTAGAAATAAATAGAGAGCAGAGATTCTGGCAGCTGATTGCATACTTTTTTTGAGGATGGCTAAGAAATGATTTGATTTATGTATTTTATAATTTCAGGGTCCACCTGGGAAAGATGGCTTGCCTGGGCACCCAGGACAGCGGGGGGAGACTGTAAGTAAATGTACTCTACTGTGTTAGTGTTGCTCTAAAGGTCATGAGTATGTGATCAAAACCAAAGAAACAGAGGGAAAAGGGAAAGAGGCTGGCACCACGAGGTTATATAACTGTACTTTTCTTGTAGATTGTGCATGAAAAAGCTTTATTTTGCTCCCATGATACAAGTGTGAGGTTATTCTTTGATATGTCCAGTCAGTAACATCACAATGAGATTAAATAGTCAATAGAAGTAAAAGAGATTAATACCCAGATCTCAATTTAAATGAAGATTTTTCAGACAATTGCTATGCAGTACTTTTCTCACTGAATGCCATGTACCATAAATAGTAACATAAAAAAAGTCTTATTGATGATAAGCAGCTAGGAAACTGAAAGCCCAAGACCTTTGGAAAGTAGGATCAGGAATGATTGAACGTATTAAAAAAAATTAATTTTGAAACTATGTAACTCTTCTAAGAATCACAATTAATAAATTCTGGCATCAAAATGAAAAAAAAAATATTACGTAATACTTTTAATTGAACTATCTTTGAAAAACACACTATTTCTGTAGTGCCAAAACCTTACTCATATTCCACTATAAAATAAAATAAAAATTCTCATTGGATTTTTCAGAGCTAGAGAAAGCCATAAGTTAATTTAGAGAGAAATTTTCTCAGCATGTAGAATGTCTTTTAGGCTCCAGCTTCACTGGAAATCTGTTAGTGACTGCTGAGTCACTTCCCCTGCAGGAAGGAGGAGCACAGAGCTTGGAGTAACACATCCCTCTGAAAACCTCTATTTTCTTCTGCTAGTACTGTAGCATTGTGACATTGTAATATTTTGCAATGATAGTGGCTTTTTTGTGTGTGGAACATTATTGACTCCTTTGTTCTTTTCCTTTGCAATGATGCAAAGACTGGTGTTGTGTACCATAAGAATCAATTGTAATCATTGTTTACAATGCAGGAAGCTCAAACCTGATCTTTATTTTGCTATTAAAAAGTGACTATTTTCCCTTTAGTTTTACTGATCTGAACATGAGCCAGTAATGTGCCAGTACAGCAAAGAAGGCAGAGAGCATCCTGTGCTGCAGCAGAGGGATCTCTTCCTTCTGTTCAGCCCTGCTGAGGCCAGGATCATTCGTGTCCAGTTCTGGGCTGCTCAGGACAAGAGAGAGCTGCTGGAGAGTGGCCAGGAAAGGGCCACTAAGATGAGTAAGGGACTGGAGCATCTCTGCTGTGAATAAAGATTGATGGAGCCAGGACTGCTCAGCCTAGAGAAGGCTCAGGTCTTACCCAAGTACAGAAATACCTGAAGGGAGCTATAAAGATGGAGCCAGGCTCTTTTCCATGGTGCCCTGTGACAAGAGGCAATGGGCATAAACTGAAATACAGGAGGTTCCAAGAAATGCTTCCTCTGTGTGAGGGTGACCAAGCACTGTCACAGAGTACCCAGAGAGGCTGCAGAGTCTCCGTCTGGATATATTCCTGAGCAACCAGCTCTCAGCAGCCCTGCTTCAGCAGAGCAGTTGGGCAAAATGACTCCTGAGGACCCTTCCAACCTCAGCCATTCTGATTACATGATTTCTTGATTCCAGTCATGACTAGAAACAAAATATTCAAAATACAATGAAGGTATGGACTCCAGTACTGTGTGAAATTTGAACGAGGTCCTTCAGGATTCAGTCAGTGCTGTGGTTTTCTAATTTTGTATCACTTCAGTTTAGTAGAGTTAGACTGATAAAAAAAACTTGAGTAACTTAGGATCAAATGCAGCTTTTCATTAGCATTGTTTTCTGCCCTGTGTGTTTGTGAACTTGGGCCAAAATTATTTTTAAAATGTTTTTCCCCCATGGGTTCTCATGTATGTGTTTTTGTAGAAAGCCAGATGATTTTAAATCAATCAGTAGGCTTGTTGACTTTCTTTTCCTGATGAACATATCCACTTCAGGTTTTTAAAAAATGTAAAAATCAGAAAACTTTCATTGTACTCACTGATAGATCAGTATTAAGAATTCTGTTTCTTATTTAGATGCATATCTTATTAAAGTTCACTGGTGCATAGGGGCATTTCAGCAATTAGGGAATCAGGATAAGGGACATAGTCAAGCTTAACAAATTAGAGAGTCAGATTGCCAGGCTGCACTCGGCAGCTTGTTTATGGAATAATAAGCATGTGTTGACAGCAACTGAGGTAACTCTTAGTGGAGAAGAGGCTGCAACTTTTTCCCCCAGTAGGACATACAGACTTTGAAGAACTGACATCGTTTGTTGAAGCTGTAGACATAGGAACAGTAATATCATGATAAATAATTTGGAATATAAATGTAGGAATAAGCTGTATACTGATAACCAATATTATGCCAGTTTGTCCCTAGAAGTGATTATAAATTTCAGTGATGTCAATCTTGGTTTGGCAGGAGGCATCAACAGCAAAGATTGCTAGATTGTCTGCTGTTATGGAAGAATTTAGTGTTTCATGCTTGTGAAAAGATAAAAAAGAAATATACTAGCTGTGTCATCTACTAGAATTAATTGAGGGCCTTCTTCTTGCTACAATAAATCCAGTTTGATTAAATTGTCTTTCACAGAAAATAACAAAAAAAGTAGAGGCTACTTAGGCACTTCAAAACACACACATGAGACATTAGTGTAATTTTTTTGTTGCTAAATATTTTAGATGAAGCCATGGAAGTTTCAGGTCTTCTTGAATAGTTGCTGCTTAAAGCTCCTTTGCTTATTATAACTTCTAAAGATCTGGAGAGGATTTTTAGAAAATAGGAAAAGATAAGCTTGTAGGAATAGATAAGCTTGTAACAGAAGACGGAAAGTAGGGAAGTAAACCCATCATTAGCATCAGCATCAAGAAACAAAGTATCTGCAGTCTGCAAAATCAGAATAGCAGGTCTTCTCAAGGTGCTTTCAGTAAGTGAATGACAGTCAACGTTCTTTGTCTTTCCTTAGAACAGGCTTACAGAGGAAGCTTTGATTGTGTAAAGGAAGGGACACAGGAATGATTCCATCTGGAGCAGTTCTGATTTTCTGTCATTAGAACAAAGCAATACTTCTTTTTTTTCTTTTTTTTCTTTTTTTTCTTTTTTTTTTTTTTAATCTGGATCATTTCAGAGATCTGAGAGAGTGCCTAAGTTACGTGCCAAACTGAACCATGGTAACATCTGGCTGGCAAACAAAATAGAATCGGGTTGAGGAAGGTAGAAAAGCTTAAACTTGATGGAATAGGGCAGCTATCAGTCACACTGTGCCCAGAGGAAAAATGAGAAGGGCCCAATATTTGAAAAAACTGGGGCCAGATGACCCCTTTGTTTTTGCACAGGGGAGCAGAGTAGAAGGCAGACAGGCTGTTAGGCAGGCAGTACTGTGTAGGACCCTAATGTGATACAGCAGGAATGCACTGTCTAACACTATTCCAGTATTTGAAAGAAATAATTTAGCATAATTCAAAGATGCATTAAACAGTGCTATTATAAAGTGACATTCTCATTCAGTTTATTGACTAATTTTGGCCTGAAGTCTGGGGCCACTGATCAGAAAATGAAAATCCTGTAAAATTTACCCATCTTCTAAAAAACTGTCTCAAAAATGTTTCCTTTCTATTCTTTTTGTGGCACTCATAATGCCTTTCTTACCATTTCTATATAACCTTCATCTTCCCTGGATCTTTATTTCTTTTCATTTTCTTTTTGTCTCACCTCCATTTTATCTTTCATGCCCTCCCACCTTAGTCCTCCATCTGTGTCTTTCTTTAAAAAGCATTTTTGTGTCGGGCTTTATGATTCATAATATACATATGTAAAAGTGTATTTTCAACTGTCTTTTAGCTGCATCACTTATGCATTCAAACTCATCTAATCAAGTTCTCCTAGAGAGATCTGTAAAACTGAGGGCAATTTTTACTGCTGTACCACCTCAGAGAGATTGGAACTGAGAGATGGAAGAGACATTAATCAGCATTTCATTTCTAAGCATGCAGAGGCAGAAAGGATTTCCCTTTTTTATTTCCTGAAGAGGAGGAATGTGTGACATGGAATTTCTCATTCGCCTCTTCAGCACAGATATGAATTCTGCTCTTCTATAACTTGTTCAGGGTAATGTAATATTCTATAATTATTTCACAGGGTTTTCAAGGAAAAACTGGTCCTCCTGGTCCTGGTGGTGTTGTTGGCCCTCAGGTACACAATTTCATTTCATAGTTAACTTCATAAGACCAACATTTAATGGTTAAATTATGGATAAGGCAGTTGCTTTTGTTGTATTAAAAGGACCATATCAATGGTTATATGAACTTTTGCAACTAAAGTTACATAACAATATTAGAAAGCTATACTTAGTATCATCAGTGATTCCACAAAAACAAAGAAAATATGTGGGTTACCTTTCCACTTCATTTTATGTTTTGGGTTGAGTTTTTTGTTGGGTTGTTGTTGTTGTTGTTGTTTCGGGGGGTTTTTATGTGATTATGAAATTGGTGGTTTACAGAAGTCAAGAAGACAGGTTTCTCTACCATTAAACATTTTAGAAAGAACAATGCAATGTGTGAATTTCTTGCCAAAGAAAAAGTTTCAGTAACTTTTAGATTGTGGAGTGATAAACTATCAAAATTGAATTTGATTTAACCTTACTAATTTGCAACTTAATTAAGCATTTGGAGCTTTTTTAGCTAATTCCCTCGGTGGAACTTTTCTGCTAGCAAATCTGCAGAGAGATCTTTCAACTCTCCTATCTTACAGTTCCTATTATTCAGAAAAACAACAGTAAAGGAGTGTTTAAAGACAAGAATAGTATCTGGATTTCTCTCCCGTGTCCTTTTTGTAACTTTCTCCTATACACGCTGTGTTTTAAAGCTTCAGTGCTTAAGGAACAAGGTCAGGATTTCACTCTTTGGAAGCTGCACAGACATGTCTGCAGGCAAAATGCAATGCAAGATTTATTTTATAGGACAAAGATATTTGTAAGTCAGCTTTGCCTGGGGGGAAGGTGAGGAATGTATGCTAACCAATGGTAATAGTGTTTGGTAACGTAGCAGCTGGATATTGAGCATCTGCTCCTCTCCACTTCCTCCCACACCCCACAAGACATTAAACAACTTCAGGTGACTGAAGTTTTGCTTTTGTGCTTAGGGTCCTACTGGTGAGACGGGGCCAATTGGTGAAAGAGGTCATCCAGGTCCTCCTGGTCCCCCAGGTGAACAAGGCCTCCCAGGTGCTGCAGGAAAAGAAGGTGCTAAGGTATGATGTGGCTTTGGGGAACAAATTGGAAGGGACAGATAAACTGCTGCCAGTGTGACATTTCAAATCATCATGTAGACATGCAGAGTAAAATCAGAACATACAGCGTAAAATCATGATTGGCAGATTTCACCCAGAAGGACTTGGAAGACTGGAAGATTCCAATTTTAGAGCTGTGTCTGCTTCCACTGAAATAATGAGAATTCTCTTGAGCCAATAATTAATATTTTTGTAATAAAAACTAAAAAAAAAAATTGCTTATACTATGCATTCAATATGGAAAGTAATGACATATTCACGCCAAGGTGGAAAATTGCACATTGGCATTTAAAGTCAGATGTGTAGTAGTGAATAAAGGGCAGAATTTCACTGAATAAATTTAACTCCTTGCTTACTTTTTGCCTACCATTGGGCAACAAGAAAAATATTACTTATCTAGTTACTATGTAATTCTATTCAATTTTTGATTATAAATAGGTATCAAAAATTTTTATTGAATGTATCTTTAAACATATTTTTCTGGCTTGTTGTGTTTTTCACTATTTGCATTCCATAACTAGTACTGTATTTTGTCAAAGTTCATTATAAATTAACCATAGACTGATAAAAGAATTAGTGGGTGAATAGCTGGGGGCACAATCTCTGTTTTCATTACTCTAACTAGGATCTGGTAGCTCATTTTCATCGCTCATTGTACAACTGATTTTTAAACATATTTTTTAATCAAAATGTAATATGTTTCCCAGGGTGATCCAGGCCCTCAAGGCATTCCTGGGAAAGATGGACCAGCAGGTCTTCGTGGTTTCCCTGGAGAGAGAGGCCTTCCAGGTGCTCAGGTATGATATAAGTGCTAGAGCAATTGGCATGATATTTCTAAATAAAAGAAACAAAGTATTAACTCCTTTATTTCATGAAGTCTTCTACTGTGCTTAAAATAAATGCAATAAGAGAACAGACATCAAGCATCCAACATTGACAAATATCATTGGCTATATAAGAAGAAAGAAAATTATTCAGGTTTGTTTCTTTGGATCTTTACATGTTTCCTATTATCTGTGTTGCAAAATTACTCTTGAACTTTCCAGTTTAGTAAACAAGTGTTCTTTTTCCTTTTCATTTTCTAGGGTCCAGCTGGTCTGAAAGGAGGGGAAGGCCCACAGGGTCCACCTGGCCCAATGGTAAGTAAACATAATAATTTAATGGAAATATAAACAGTATTACCTAATAACCTTTTTTCTTCTTTAGATGCTGTGGTGTTTTGATTAACACAGTCTTTGAAACAGCAGACAGATCAGACTTCTGCAAAGTATCCATACTAATAAACATGCTAGGGTTGGGAAGGTTGAGAAGGTCTGAAGCCTTCTGCCACCAGATTTAGTTATGACATTTACTTGCTGCTCAATGCTTATACAAATTGGTTTTGAGATGAGAGACGTTTTCCACAGTGGAAAAATCCACAGATAGTGACTGGTGGACTCATGGACTCATGGACTGTTGTGGTGGGCTTGCCTTGGCTGGATGGCAGGTGCCCGCCAAACTGCTTTATCCTCCTCAGCTGGACAGGAGAACACAAAATACACTGAAAGGCTTGGGAGTCAAGATAAGGACAGGGGGATCAGCCACCAGGTACCATCATGGGCAAAACAGACTGGGAAAATGAGTTTAATTTATTTTCAATCAAATCAGAGTAGGATAGATAAGGAGAAACAAAAAAGTCTGAAAACACCTTCTCCTCACCCTGCCTTCTACCCAGGCTGAACTTCACTCCTGATTTTTGCTTTATCCTGCCCCCAGGCAGTGCAGGAGGATGGAGAATAGGGGGTTGCCCTCAGTTCATCACACATTGCCACTCCTCCTGGAGAGGATTCCTCACACTCTTCCCCTGCTCCAGTGTGGGGTCCCTTGGATGTGGGACAGTCCTCCATGACGTTCTCCAGCGTGAGTCCTTTGCGCAGGCTGCAGTTCTTCATGAACTGCTCCAGCCTGGGTCCCCCACAGGGTGCAGTCCTTCAGGAGCAGGCTGTTCAGCATGGGTCACCCATGAGGTCACAAGTCCTGGCAGCAACCCTGCTCCACTGAGGGCTTCTCTCTCCACAGGGCCACAGATCCTGTGCCACTGCAGGCTCTGCACAGGGTCACAGTCTCCTTTGGGCATTGACCTGCTCCATGGGGTCCTCCATGGGCTGCAGGTGGATCTCTGCTCCCCTCTATTGTGCATTTTTTCCCCATTTCTTAACTACATTATCCAAGAGGTTCTACCCCTGTCACTGACGGGCTCAGCCACGGCCAGCGCTGGGTCCACCTTGGAGCTGGCTGGCGTGGGCTCCATTGGACATAGGGGAAACTGGCATCTTCTCACAAAAGTCACCCCTGTAGTCCCCTGCTACCAAAACCTTGCCATGCAAACCCAACACTCCTGTGTTCCCTTTGTACAAATGTAAAATCATGTCATGCAGGAATTGTCCTTCTCGGCATTTGAAGCTCCATAGTAGAGTGTGCTTCAAGTTACCCATCCTCTGTTGTCATGCTTTATGCAAAGAATTTCTACAAGGATGCACTGGTATTCAAAACATGGTAGAGTTATTCCCAAATGTGAAATGTGTAGATTTTGACAGTCATCTTGTCAACTTATTTCTTTCATTCAGTGCAATTGAAGTTAAAAATGAAAAGAATCAATCATCACAGCTATTCTTGTTAGAAAAGAAAGTAATGGAGGATCTGTATTTCAACAAAGAAGCTCTCTTGTGTCCTTGCAATTCATATTCAGATTAGAATGCATTAAACAAGGATAAGAAGCCACACATAGTACAGTACAAGTAATACATGGGACTTGAATTCTTAAAATTTTTATTGAATTCTTAATGCCTTTAAGCATCTGTTCTTTAAAACAAGAACTTGAATTTACTGTTCTTAAGAGTAAATATGCAGTATATATGCATTCCCAAAAGGCACCAAAACAAAGTAGCTGGGAATGGAATGGAATGGAATGGAATGGAATGGAATGGAATGGAATGGAATGGAATGGAATGGAATGGAATGGAAGCTAGTAGGGAGAGTCAAACGAGATATCATCTTACCCATCTGAAGAACCTGAAATGTTAAAGGGTGAATCAAAATCAAGAAAGCACAGACCAGAATAGTCTCTTCAATCTAAAGGTCATGTCTTGATTTTTGTTGAAGGAGCCCCTAAGGCTGGACTGAACTCTCAAGCAGATAGTTCAGGTGCAGTGAACCAGAGCCCTTCTGAGCATGCACAGACCAGCCAGCACAGGCAAACCTGACGTGTGACACAGCCCCCTTTGCCAGACAGCATTGCCCACACAGGAACTGTGCCACTCCTGCCATGGTTCCTGAGAAAGACACATCACACAAGATGTGAGGCAAAAGTGCATACCTTATTTAGTGATAGTTGTCTATATTCTGAAATATATATGTTTGAATTTAAATTCAGATGATCCATGTTTTTCTAATTCTTATACAGTGTGTATAAGTTACTGTTTTAGTTGAAAACATCAGAGCTTTTTTGAGGAGGATGTCTTAATTATCCCCTTTTACCATCCTTTGGTTCAAATCATGGAGCTCTCTCAGAGCTCATGAATAGTATGCCTTTCATGTGAAACTAAATTGATAGAGAAAATCTAGGAACACTATTAATGCTCCCCAGCTAATGGGAGTTCAGTGCCAGACTGAAATCATCATTAATTATAGTCCAGAAGCACACAGAGTATGGGTGTCAGGAGAACGCTACCAAGCACTTGAGTTTATAAATCCGTTCCTCTTGGGGCCGCCCTTCCTGCTAAGGTAAACAGTCTTAGAAAGAAACACTTAGGAGTCTGAGAATTTTTGCATATAATTGTTCCAATCTTTAGGAAATAGATGTAGCAGGAGCAGGAGTTGAAAGAGTTTGAAGGGCAAAATTTTTAATTTTTTAAAATATATTTTGAGTTGATTGTAGTGCAAGCTTGAGGTACAAACAGGACCAAGTTGCCCTTAAAGTATTTCAAGAGTCCTCAGTGGGACTTTCATCTCTATCATCTTTGATTACTAACTTGTTATCTTGAACCAGTTTTCAGTGAAAAAAAGGTGTATAGGTGCCCTTAATACTGGGTTTCTGTGCACCTTCAAGCACCACAATTAAACAATTAAACAATTAAATTGCTTTTTTCCACAGAAGCTCACAGCAGACCATGAGCATCACGTAGTCCTAAAATATTTTCCCATCTATTTTTAGCCAACAGCGGGTACACACAGAAGTTTAATTGTAGTGGAGCCTTCATCTGCCATTTGTAATAGGAAGAGAATTCATGCCGCTGGATGACTTTCCTGCGATTCCCTGCCAATACCAATTGCTTCTAAGCAGCAGATATAGTCAATTAGAAGCTTTATTTGGCTGCTGCATACATCTGCAAGCATACCAAACAAATGACTGCTCCAAATACTGTGCATGCCAATTACTCTGTTTAGAGGGATTTGGACAAAAGAAAGAGATGCATGAATGCACGTCAGAGCAAGGGGGGTTCTGCAGGATTGGGGGGGGTGGCATTTTCATGGTTTGAGGGTTTTTTTGAGGAGGGGTTGTGGAGGTTTTTTGTTGTTGTGGGGTTTTTGTTTGAATTTTTTTAACAGTTCTCTTTTACGTGCTATCTTTGTTGCTTCTGTTTGTTTTCTTCCCTTCCCCTACTACTGTGTGGAATGCTGAATGCTGATGAGAGAAAGCTCTTTGGAATGTCAAGCAGTCATTTTTCATTTGCTCATTTAGGAATAGGATGCTCAAATTAGACTCAGAATAAGCCAGCTTTAGGCTACCCAATTATCAGCACTGAGCTATCTAGAGCTATCTTCATCTATCTGATAACATTTTACAGTCATGGGGACCTTCACTTGTTGAGCATTTTGTTAACCACCAATAAAAAGTATTGCTACTACAATGCAGTAGATACAACAGCTATAATTACATATCCCCTCACAGGAAGTGAGATAAAACCAAGGTTCCTAATGAGTTTATAGTCTGTACAATGGCAATGCAAGACAAAACATGACACTTCCATTCTGTAGACAAGTTTTTTAAAAAACCCCAAACATATTAATAAAAAGATTCCAGGATGTGAGTACTGCAAGACCACAGGTTAACAAGTGGTTTTGTAACATAAGGAGATTGTTTCATAGTGGGACAGAGTGACCAGAAAACATAACAAACATAGAGAGAACAGACTTAAGAAGCTGCTTAAAATTCTTTTCTGAGTTGTGACTACAATTTAATGTGTTCTGCTTTGCTCAGAGGCCATTCTCTCAGAGAAAGCAGCAGTTCCTTGAAAACAGAAGGTGTAGTCCCTGTTTGTAACTCATGTGAAATGCAAAGATAAATGTGCAAAGTTGGCTGATTAAAAAGAGCTACTGGAAATTATGGCCTCTGTTAGTGTCTGCTGTCTGACACAGGAAAGATCTCTGAGCTATTTGGGTTTTTTCCTCTCTATTCTTAAATCCTCCTGATGAGATGACCTAAAATTGTTTAGCTTATGAGAGCTGACAAGATCAGAGACCATGGTAGTATGGCTGCAGGGTAATAACTTTTTCTTGTTGAATTCACTGAAGCCTTAGGAACTAAAATAACGAAAATAGGACAGAAACTTAGGCAGCCACCCAGACTTAAAAAAACCCCAGCATCTGGAAGGAGAAGGTCATCTATGATTTCCATACAAATACTTTGTTTGAACACCCATGCAAATTCAGATCTTGCTGAAAAACTTGCTAAAATATTTTAAGAAACCATTCAGCACTCTTTTCTGCCACATTTATCTGGAGGGAAAAGCACCTTATTATGGAATTAGTACCAGTGATGCTAATGAGGTCAGTCTGGGACAAGTATGTCCTGAGTAAAAGCAAAAAATAGGGTCCTCATAGGTGAAAGCATCTCAAAATTCCAATATCTAAGAGACAGCAAATTTGATCTTGCTTAAACATGAAAAAAAAGGCTATTTAGAGTCTCAGGCTACACCACCATATTACTTTTTTATTCCATGATCATATGGAATCATCCCACTTCTAGTATATCAATTGGAAAAGTGAAGTTACCAATCATAACTTTGAAGTGTTGCAAACTATCTTGAAGGAGTAGAGCTGAAAAGTTGGGGAAATATTATTGTACAGCAAACAAACCTTTAACAGTACTCTATTAATGCAAAACTTGTAGATTATTTAAAAGACAGAAAACAAAGATGCAGTTTTAGTGGTTTTCAATACATAGTGCCTGTCTTTTCACCTTTAATTTGTAATATTAGGTTTTTAGCTTTTTCTGTGCTTATCTAAAGATGCCTGTACATAAAAACCTTCTCTGTAGAACACACTAGATTAGTCCTTTTACTTGAATGGATTTTTACAGAGGTGAATTGAAATGCAGCAGTGTGATCATTACAGCAATGAACAGCAGAAAACTTTACTAAAATTTTTGCTTGTGGTGTGGCTTAGTTCTGTATTTTGATATGGTGAATATTCTTTCATCAAAGTAGTATGTTAATGTATTTTGAAAACATAGAGGGAAATAAGTTCTTGAAAACAGGCTGGTTTTATGCACATTCTCATTATGATGAACAAATACACCAAGTGATATTTACAAAAAAAAATAGTGTTGCATGAACTGTATTGAGTATGAACTTCAAGTTAGTCCTTTCAGCCTTTTTTCTTTACTTGCACACATGATGGATGCGTAACCTTCCACCAGCTGAACTCGCACTGATAACCGGCTTCTCTGCTGACTTGCCTCCTGAAAGCCACCAGCAGTTACCAGGGCTCTCTCAGAATTCCCTTTTCGTTTGTGTCTTTTTCCAGGGCTCTCCAGGAGAGCGTGGAGCCGCGGGCACTGCTGGCCCCATTGGTCTGCCAGGCCGTCCTGGCCCCCAGGGGCCTCCGGGCCCCGCAGGAGAGAAGGGCGCTCCCGTAAGTCATCACAGTCCCATGAAACTACCCTGGCACAGACTTTTCATTCCAGAATGCTACTTGTTCCCACTCTGGCATTTGCCTGTTCAATACGTATTCTCAGGATTCCCAACGTACTTATTTTAGATTTACAAAAAAAGTACATAGTAAAACATTTATTATCATGCTCTCTAAGACCAGGAAGGGTTAAACCCGTTATTTTCATTGCAGGGTGTGGATATAAATCAGTCTTTCATTAAAACTTTGTACCCAACCACTCTGCATTAGAGTACAAATGTATTTGACTTCAACTTCCATTATTACTTCATCTAATTCTCTTATATATTCTCTTCCCTTCATTGTTTTCTTTGTGTTGTGGGGTTTTCTGTTTTGTTGGGGTTTTTTTTTTGGAGGGAGGTGGGGTTTTTAGTTTTGTATTGGTAATGTGACTCCTTGTACTGAAATTTTCATTACTTTCCTGTGATAATGTGGATTACTTCATTTTCTTCAAAACCAGGGTGAAAAAGGTCCCCAAGGCCCAGCTGGACGTGATGGAATACAGGGTCCTGTAGGACTTCCTGGTCCTGCTGGTCCTAGTGGTTCTCCTGGAGAAGATGGTGACAAGGTGAATCATTATAATTAGTGCATCTGGGAGATCTGTCAGTACAGTTCTCTGTTTTTAGCTTTCCTCACAATAAATAGGGTGACAAAGCAACAAATCTTTTCCCTACTCTCCCAAATTCCCTCTGCCTACTGCAGAAAAAGACCTAAAAAGCTCTTCTATAACCAAATGCCTGAGGGACAGATGCCATGGGACATTGGGATTTGTGTTAAAGAACTAGTAGAATAACATTTATCCTGGCAAAGAAACAAGGACGAAAGTGTAGCAAAATAAATCAAGGCAAATGATGCCAAAATTGATTTTTGCCTATTTTAGCAACTTGGTCTGCTGAATGAGTAAGATGAAATGTTTTCAGTAATATACAGGGATTCAGAACCACTGTTGATAGGTTGAGGGTGTCAAAATAATTATGTTCACAGCAGAGATGTTCTGTTGACTTCCGGCAGAATTTAGGACATGGCACCTTTCAGGATCATCTGGTGTGTTTGCTTGATCCAGCACTTCTGTTAGTTAGCACAGGGTAAAGGTAAAGATTTCAACATCCATTTTTGTGATGCGTGAGTGTTATTTATCACACAGAGAGTATTTTCTGTGGTTTAATTTAATTGTCTTTCACTATTGTATAAAGAAAACATTATTTTCTAACATGGTTTCTTGGTGATTTGAATAATTTTGAAGTTTTGAAATACCGTGCACTCCAGTGAGAAGCAGTTGTTCAGTCATAGACAGTTACACGAGTCTGTAAATCAGGGTACTTTCATTATAAGTTCATACTGAAGGTGACATGAGGAACACGATTCCCTTTATTTAGAGCTCAGTTGCACTATACTTCAAAGCCAGGTCTTGTTGCCCTTTTCAATTCAGCAATCAATATCTGGATTAATATGACATACTGTTGATCATGGCACAATTGCTCCCTTTAGGCTTTCACACTTGAAGCAGCAGTATAACACACAGAATAATCATACCAAAGGGCACATTCAGAGATACCATGATACTGACTTCAGCTAAGTGTGGAGACCATTTTAAACAAGTTTCACTTTTAACTTTCAATTACAGGGTGAAATTGGTGAACCAGGTCAGAAAGGTAGCAAAGGTGACAAAGGAGAAAACGTGAGTAGCAAAATCCTTTGTGCATTACATCTATTCTTCATAAATAAAAGGTATTCATGCATGAAGTATGCAAGTAGCCTTGTTACATAAATGAGCAGAAACAGAGACGCACTCCTAAAATGTTCCTTCAAAATAATGTTCTTTTAATGCAACACTAGAGGTTTGTACTTACAGATCCAGGCATGTATTTAGTATTGCTCATATTCCTAGAGCTTACAGAATCATTACAAAATAGAAAGGTAAACTGCATTCTTAAGCACCCTTCCTGTACCATTGAAATTCCTCTACTCTGCATTTGAACAGGGAGAGACCAAGAATTCACGTACGTTCTCTTACTGTGCTGAACTTCACTGACTGCACTGAACATACCCAGCTTTGGCTTCTTAGCCATGATGATGAAAACTATGGAGACTCAGTAGAGGAATCTACTATTATAGTTTTAAAATTTTTAAAGGGTATCTAATTCTTGGAGAGCACAATTAACTGATGGCAGCCTTTCAAATCAGTAAAGACCACAGATGAAATGGCTTATACAAGTTTTCATATATTATCATTAGGCCTGTTAGTGAACCTAGGACTAATCAGGTTTCTACTGTTTTAATTTGATATTTTTCTGTCTTCAAAAATTAATTCTAAAGCACTTCCTATTTTTATTTAGGCCAGAAATATAAAATTAAGCTTTTTGCACTGGGAAAGTCAAAGCTAGAAAGAATAAAACTAGCATTTATTTATTTCTGTTTGATTGTGGTGTCTTTCCTAAAAATTCAAAATTGTATTTTTTCACTTCTGCTCAATTTCAAGATAAACTGGTATTTTATTTGAATACTTTTCCTTAAGAAAAAATTGAGAAGTAATGGCAGAAAGATCCCTTTTATTATTATATTTCAACAATATTCACAGTTAGCAAAGCTCCAAACTCAACACAGGGGTATTCATGGCAAAGTATCTTTATCTTGAAAACACTGTGTGATTTTTGACATTAACAAGTTACAGAACAGTATATTATTTTTTTAAATTACACCAAATTTATGGCTTACATATTATCAGATGATGTTTATGGAAGGATATGTACAAACTCAAGCAAATCACAGGTCACAGAATTACAGAATCACAGAATGGCTTGGGTTGGAAATGAACTCCAGGATCAGCTAGTTCCAGCCTCTGATCCAGTTCCACTTCAGGCTTTGCATGTGGTCACGGGCACATCCTGTTTTCCCCTTTGACATGCCTCTTCATTAGAGATGCTTTGCATCAGAGAAATTCAGGAAAAAAACACGTGCTGCACTCTTCTGTTTCAGATAATTTTAGCATAGCTGGTTATGCTGAGCATTAGGCTGTGACCACAGTTCCCATAGTGAGTACTGATGCATTTGGGCCTGTTCCAGCAGAGCTGCTTTACAAACAAAGTGTCTGCAGCATTATCATTTGAGAATGTATCCTGGACTCTCAGTGTCAAGGTTTACTGCATTAGAGGATATTACACATTTCCCTTGAAATACAGGATTCAGTGTTCAGGCCTTAGTTGAGGTGAATGTAACTCCAGTTGAAGTCATGTGTCTTGAATCTATTTGCCCTCCACTGCAGTCGTTCAACCCTGGCAATTTCAGAATGTGTTTATTTTAAATCTGCTTTCCTTTCAACATGCTGACAGATGCCTATTGGGGCAGGGAGAAAGGGCTTGTTGGTCACCTCTGAAAGGTTCTGAAGAGGAAGTACCCAGTTCTGAAATCACAGGACATAAAGAATAGATATTTACAATCTCCAACCACCCACAAAAGGCCTTGGTGGGCATTTAGAGCCTGATCACAGCAAGGATCCTGATCAAAGAACTGATTCATCTTTCCTGTTTAAGAAGAGCTGGAAAAATCTTCAATTCCCCATTGAAACCAACAAAGATTTATTTTTGTGGGTTTGAAAATACTGTGCCTAACTATGTTGGCATATTCTAGCTAAGACAGCACAATTTTGTTGTTGATGTGCTGTCCTCTCTTGAACTTCAAAACCTGCACAGTTATCACAGCTGCCTTTATTAACTGAAGATTCTCTCATGATTCTGATCAGTCTTTCTCCATTTGCCCTCCAGAGCAATGGAAAAAAAGAATCTGGCCATGTGTCCAAATAACTCCTCATTAATCAATTGCAGAGTATGTTCCAACAGTGCTTCATATCAAAATGGGTTTTTAAATGAGTTTAAAAATGTGTAGGCCTCCTTCCAGAGCCTATAAAATGAAGGAGCACTACATTGCAGTGTAGAAAAATCCACGCATGCCAAATCCCTTCCTCATGGTAATACTTCCCAGTCAGCTGGAGCATTCCTCCAAGTCCTTTCATTTAGATATGTCACCACAGAGGCTAGAAAGCTTTGTTTCATGTATTGCCATCAGGTATGTGACAAAAATAAAATCGCAAAAGAGAAGAAATACACAGCTTGACACTTCAAACTCCCTAGAAAATAAGATGCTCTAAAATATACATAAAACCCAGAGAAAGAAATGGACTACAAGACTTATGTCCCTTTATTTAATTCCCGCTATAAATGACCCAATAATCTAATTTTAGCCCTAGAAAAGTCTGTAAATTCCAGCATTATTCTGCTCTAAACTAGAATTTGAAGCCTAGAAGTTGCAGGCAACTTGGCATCTGAAATAGACTAGAATTAGCCAAGGCCAGGTGCTAAGTTTTGTGCTTTCTTAGCTTCACTCTTTATCAGTCTAGTTCCTCTAGTGTTGCAAAAACAAGATTCAAACTACCACTTAATTTAAACCCAATCATAAAGTAGAATTTTGCATTCCCATACTCTGATGGCTTCATTACATCACATCTGCATGACTGACTTCTAAATTATGTGCAATATAATTTAGTTATTATTCTGCAGGGAGAATGAAAAAAAGAAGTTCCTCTCAGAGACTGGTTTTTTTGCCATTGTGTTGAAAAGAGACTTAATATCAAAGAGAATGTGATTCCCAGTGCTCAGCAAGAACTTGCACTTTTTCCTGTCTCCTCGAGGTCAAAATAAGCTTTGTGCCATTGCAAAAATAATTAGCAATTTCATAAAAACTACTCCAAATAATAAGCATTTCAATTAAAGATACATTTTTACATGATGCTTGAAAGGTTGAGGGGTATTTTGCATAAATCTCATTGAAAGTTCTGATATTTTTATTTGTGAAAAAATATTTTCATTTTGATTCATGTTCGCATAGGAATCTATTCTGAAACATTAAAAATGAGCTTCCAACAGATGCAAGTATTGTCTATTATAGATGTGAAAATCTGAGGTTTTGAGAGAGAAATAATTTGTACTGAATGGAAAGGACACGTGAATGATGCTACATCCTCTATGGAGAAATGTGGAAGTGCTGAATAGATTGTGATCGTGCAAGTAGGGTTTTCTCTCATGGCCTGTATTTGCTTTTACTCTCATTGCAGATGCCATAATCACTAACTTGTCCTTTTGGCTGTGTGTTTGTTGCAGGGTCCTCCGGGTCCACCCGGTCTGCAGGGTCCTGTTGGTGCCCCGGGTATAGCTGTAAGTAGCTCGTTCTGAGCCAACCCCAACCTTGCCTGACTCAGCTGACACTGAGTTCTTTGAACTGCTTGCTCCTTGCTCAGGAATAGATTTCAAAGCACTGCTAACAGTTCTGTCACTGTCCACTTGCATGCAGTTCTTTATTGTAAACAAGCCTGCATAGGTGTTGCTGTATGGCAGATTTACAGCAGGGCAATAATTTGGCAAAATTATTAAAAATGAAATACTGTAAATAGTGAATGGGAGCCATCCTTTCAGTGAACTTGTTTGGTGGTATGTGTGGCAGCTCAGTGCAGATGCAGCTAAAAGAGAGTGTCTCTTCTTACAATCCACCTGATACCAAGTAAATTAATTCTTATTTTTATTTAGAAGGCTCTGAATTCTTTTACCCTGAATATTGGTAGAACTGTATGCTACTCATATTTACATGGGTATTCAACAGCTACAATGTTTATGCAGATGTGAAAGAGAGGGGGAATTCAGGGACAATTTTTGTGAGCCATGCAGCACTAATTGACCTACATTAAACCAGAGCATGTGCTGGTATTCTGTTTGTGTAACAGATTCCATCCAGCCAAGATGATGAACACGCATTTGTAAAGTCACTTGGTGTGATTCTGAGCCCTTTTGTAGTTGTTTTCCAGTCATTTCCATGGAGCTTTTCCTGTTGGTATTACCAGACCTGTGACAGGTCTTTTTGCTCTTCGTTGTTCCCAAACAGGGAGGTGATGGAGAGCCAGGCCCAAGAGGTCAGCAAGGAATGTTTGGGCAAAAAGGTGATGAAGGTCCTCGAGGCTTCCCTGGCCCTCCAGGCCCTATTGGCTTACAGGTAAATCCTTTATTATTTTAGCTTCTATCTGCAAGAACACTGATTTCTGTGTCAGAAACTGAATGACTACTGTCATTAAATAAATGATAGCATCTGTTAATTAGAACGGAAGGATTCCATTCCGATAGGGTTCATGCACAAACAGCAGATTTATTGCAGCAGGAAGTTAGTGGGATGCACTGAAACTGAACTGCTGGCTAACACAGGCTTTGGAATTTCATTCAGTAATTCATTAATTTCAGCCAATTTCTGCTTTAACAAGAGCAATCCTTTACACTGGACATACACACATTAAAGAAAAGATTCAACCAGATGTATTTAACATGTCCTTGTCATTTACAGTATTTTCACAGTAGGTTTTGGGCACACAGGGTGTATCTCAGTGATACCATCACAGACACTACTTGCAGCCTGAGAGCTTAGCAGAACCCCATAATGCTTATATACTGCAGCCATCAGGCAGGTTCCCAAAGTTTCACGTTTCTTCCTCTTAAAATTGATATTTCATGAGTCAAAAAACACAAAGCAAGCATACAGTAAAATGTACGCTTCTCACTGCTGCATTCAGAGAATTACAGTTGAAAAATCTGTTTTTTCAAAAAATTAATTTGCTTAAATATAATAAAACAAAGAATAAGATATTTAGGACCTTGACTCATTTTCATGTAATTAACATTAGAGCACAGAACACTTACTATTTCTAATCCAAGCATTAAGCTGTAACATGAATCTTTAAAAAAATATAGTAATGTTTGAATATATTCAACAGTATTTTCCTTTCTATCCACCATGTGTGAACTGACTCAACTCTTTCACTAAACTGAACCTTAACCTGTACCTATATTTTTTTTAATTTTTAATCTATTACATAATGCAGCTCACAAAACTTACAGTATATACAATTTATAAAATATTGCAAACCACCATGGAAGATAAACTGTTCATTTCTGCACCAACGTATATATCTTGTGTAGGTTTATATTGCTTTTGACATGGAAAATTTCTTTATTTTCAGAAATAATTACTCAGAAAAAAATTCCAGCATACAGCTTTGACCCTCCATTTAGGAATGCCCAGCTTAGTGGTGATAGTGCTTCCAGCTAGGTACTAGTTATTAGACAGACTTGGATACTTTGTTTCTGAGGGAATGTTTGTGTGATGCAATGCAACACCTGCCAGCAGCGTTTGTCACCTCCCAGGGACACCTAATTAAAGCAGTTACACAGCTTGCAGTACTCAGGTACCTTAGAGATCTTTGCATTCCACTTCACTGTACTGCACTGACCATGTTCAGTCAAAATTTTTGTGTCCCCTAGTTTAAGCATCCTAGGACTACCTATACATTTACTGTAATATGAAAAATTCCCTTTCCTTTCTTCCCATTTTAATGCAAATAGGTCTTTTTTTCTTGTTCCACCATCCTGTCCCTCCCAAGTTCACAGGTTTGACGTGTAGATCTGATTTGTATTGTTTCATATTGATTTATAACTAATCATTCCAGGGACCCTACTAATAGTATTCTCCTCTGTGTTTTTTAGGGTCTGCCTGGCCCACCAGGTGAAAAAGGCGAAAATGGTGATGTGGGCCCAATGGTAAGACTTATTCCCCACTGGTCACTCTGAAGGACATAAATATTCTCTATATATTATTGTCTTTTCTCTAAAGCTCACCATTTGATAAGATTTGAATCTTATCCTGAATTTGGTGAGCGAGTATGAAACATTTTGTGTAACATAAAAAATCTCTCTGGGATTTACTTTGCTTTCCCACATCTATCCCCTCATCATTATTCTCAAGATTTATGTAACATGAGAAGATACTGAAAAATAGATAGCAAAGCAGATGCTCTGTGTGTCTGAGACAGGACAGTGGCAATAGGGTTCAGGAAAGAAAGAGGAAAAGTAGATACGACTGCACCAGAGAGCCTGGAGCTGCTTTCCTAAGTTTGGACCAGTGTTATTAACATACAGCTTCAGGTACTTGCAGGCCAGAAGATGGTAAACACTGCTTGGCTCTGTTTACTTTCCCTGGGTGATGCATTTTGCAGCTGTTTCTCCTGCTGACAGAATGCCTTGTGGGCTGTTCCTGACTGCCAGGCAAGCTCTCTACTCTGTACATTCGCCTCCAGCACCTTGTGCCAAGTCTGGGTGCTTCGCTCCTGCCCATCTGTAGGCACCATGGTGCAGTTCTGCCACAGGGCTGTCACAGACACTTGAGCTGGTCCAGGGTCTCTGCACAGTGGGATGGGCAGGCAGGGAACCTGTAGGGAAAGAACCAATCCTCAGGGGCCCCTGAGCATCAGCTCATTTCCAGCTCAGGCCCTGTGTAACACAGCCTGATCTCCTGTCACCTTGTGAACTCATCCAGTGGGCAGCAATCTGGCCCTGCTGTTCCTGTTGCACAGCAAAGATTAAAAGCCCTCTACAGATTGAGCATATTACTTTTCATTGGTCAGAAATCCCTACTGGACTTATTCTTTATGATTGTAACTATATCATATCTGTTCTATGATTCTGTGATATCACATTGTCTCTTTGATACAGGGTCCACCTGGCCCGCCAGGTCCAAGAGGTCCCCAGGGTCCTAATGGAGCCGATGTAAGAATCAACCTATTTTTTTGTCTTGCTAATTGAGTAATAAGCACTCTATTTTGGATAACTATATTTGGGATAACAAATATCTTTTATCACTGTAGGGTCCCCAAGGCCCCCCAGGCTCAATTGGCTCTGTTGGAGGTGTTGGTGAAAAGGTGAGTGTGGATGAAAACCCCCTAGAAAGAGAAAACATTGGAATAGGAATGCTAGATGACATTCATTTATTAAAACTATTTTCATCACTATTTTCAGTTCTCTATTCAGAAAATTTTCTGCAAGGATATGGAGTGGGCTTGTTTGAGGTTGTTTATTTTTGTATTTTACCCAAGGAACATGTCGCTGTTGCACCACGAACGGCAAGAAACGACACAACCAAGTTCAGGAGCAATAATGGCTAATTTAATTAATTATAAATCAGTTTATATAACCTGGTTTGCAAAGCTGATAGAAAGCCATTGGTTCCTTTACCAACCACCCCTTGGTCTATTGGCTGAAACTCACAACACCCATTTCATAATATTTGTCTCAATGTGATCCATAACAATTCTGCATAACAGACCCAGGTGCAAGATAAAGAGGTAGCTTACAAGAACCCATAGCAATGTTTTTCATAGTCTCTGTGAGAAACACAGAGCTCTCACAGAATGCTGCAGAAAGCTGGAAAATTTCTCTGCTAAAGCTTTTCAGCATCTACAGGAACATGCCAGATGTATCTTCCTTTTTCTTAAAGGAAAGATGACATATGCATGGATGTAAGGGCTTTTTTTCTGTGATTTATTTGAAGCAAGAGAGTAAACTATTATATAGTGCTGAGCCAGCATAAATTTCAAAAGAGATGCTTGTTTATGTTATTTTATCAAGCTACATGACCTCGACCACATCACCTATGTAAGCCTAAAAGCCTTTTGCTGTAATGTTACAGATTTAACATTAATTTTTTCCTGAACTTTAGAATGGGAAAGAAGATTCTTAGTGGAGCGAAAGATGGAGGAAACAAAATAGAAATATGTTCCAGGCCACTGTATAAATAGTTTATTGAGAAACTATGTAGATTGCTCTTGAGTATTTAATTATTTGCCACAGAGTATCACATATATTCAAACACCAATGTCAATGAATCATAGAAAAAACGTCTCTAGGAATGTCAGTATTGGTAGTTTTCCAGAAAGTGTTCTATATTGTTAACTTTTCAGAACATGAACCAAGATTTCCCTTTTTCTAACTAAAATAGTCTTTTAAAAGAATCTTCAGGTGCTGCCTGATTTTTTTCTACACGCCCATCAACCAAATCACTTGCCAGTGCTCTGGGATGTGGCGAAGAGCGTACTAGAATAATACAATATTTGGTTTGATGGAAAAATATCCTACTTTGTCTCCCTTTTTGTCTTTTGAGACCAGAGGTACTGAGCCCAAACAGATGTCATTGTGTCGAGCTGACAGTGCTTCTCTGCAGTCCTTCTTTCTTAGGATGTGGCTCTGAGCATCAGCTCACCTCTTGGGAGCAGCATCATTCTGGTGTTTTCAATCTTTTTTCCCCAAAACTGCACAAGACACACAAAACACGATGCCCTCCTGCTTGACTGCATTATTAACAAGGATTTTCCTTTTAATGTCCCAAGTCCATGACATTGTTCATCCAGCCTACTTTAAAAAAGGTCTTGGCCTCATGAAATGCTGCAGGATTTGTTTTTTTTCTCTCTGGGAAGAGTACCAAAAATGTGACACAATCTATGCCTTGAGAGAAGTAAAAAGTTACCGGGAAAAGAGAGTCTGTATGTCAGTGGAATACAGAAAATAATGGGCACTGTGGGAAGAAAAAAATTTCCTGTGACCACTAGGGTACTGAGAAAAATGTTAATTATGAGAACATCCAGGGTAGCACCCAATTATCTTCAGTGCTTTAAAAAAACCCACTTTGTACAATACTGTGGCCCACTGAACTTGATAGAATTTTGCCATTGGTTTCAGTCACCTCTTTAATTTTCAGTGTTTCACAATCAAATTATATTCCAGTCATTTTGTAAAAACACTGGCTTATATTGAACTCCTTACTCCTTTGTTTCTCCCTGCAACTCATCTGTGTGATTTAGAACCACTATTTGTGATGATTAGGCTACGAAATTTAATTCAATAACATGAAATTCAGACTGTTTATCACTTGGTAGTCATTTTTTATGTCATTTTTTATTTCCTCTAGCTTATTTCCCATACTCTATGCATTCACAAAGAGAAGCTTCCAAGTGTATTATTTTGGAAGTTGTTATTTATTCTAATTACTTTCCTCCCTCCTCCTCAAGTTTTAGTACATGCCAGGGTTTTTTCCTTATTAGGATATCTTCCTTCTTAATTTCAGTTCCGTTTAATGAGATTTCAGGGTTAGATATTATCAGGAGTTGTTTTGTCAGGGTGAGTTGTTGCAGTGGGAGGACAGTTCATGCTTTTAAACAAAACATGCATTTTTTCTTTTCTTCCCACACATTTTTTCCCCAATGTTTTTCTTATTATGCCAGCATGCTTTGGCCTCTGCACCCCTTTCAGGAAAGACATACCATACTACAGATAATTCAATGCAGTGAGTGTAGAACGTGGAAAAACATTTTGGCATCGTCCCTGTCACTGTTGAGGAGAGAAATAGGTTTTCTCACTTTCATATTTGAATGGTTTGACCAGAAGGTATTTTTTCATTAATACAGGGGTTTCAAAGCCCCCTTATCTTCTGGCAGAGATAAACAATTTTTGTCACGCTTTGTGGCATGCATTTTTAACTAGCTTGTTGTTTCCCCTGCTCTACACACAAGGGCCTGAATGTTCAAAGGCATCAGCACTCAAATGTTCCTGTAGCCCTGCATTATTAATGCTGTAACCTCCAGCGAGGGCCTGGCAGTCTTACACTCAATAGAACCACTTAAATCCAGCTGCCACTCCAAGAGCAGTCGCTTTCTTGTGCTTTTAATTAAGAAAAATGGCAAGCCATAATGCACCAACACATGCTTATCTCCAATTTGATAGCAAAGGTCTACCATGCAGATACTCTAAATAGCCAGGAAGTTGCTCACGACTTCCCCAACCTCTGCCTTAGAATGTACATAAGAATTTACAACAGAGGAGAAACAGATCAAGTAATGTCAACCCCACACTTCCACAAAACCTAATGAAATAAATTTGCCATTCTAATTTAGATTAATTTGTGATAACTGCACTGAGTACTGTGCTGTTCTTCTACCCTTTGTCCCTTCCACAGCACATTATAGACCATCAGAGTTAGAGAGCAATGCAAACCCAGTGTCTGCAGAACCTAAGCATTCGTTCTGTAGCCTCTCAGAGTTCAGACCTGGTTTACTGCTTGAAAAAGTCTGGTGTTAGAAAACCACTATACTCATCAGGGTTTACATTCCTTCCTATTATATTGTTCTAAAACACTTTTCAAGGTAGTACACTAATAAGGAGTCCAACACAGTAAACAAGTGAAATCAATAGTTCTCATGCTTAATCATTGATTAATACTGCAGATAGAAGTGAGAGGACAAAATCAATTGAGTATCCTGGCTCTAAGTTTAGAAACATGTTTGATAAGTTTTCACAGACAATTTTATGTGTGCATATCATTTTTCCACACCTGTATGTGCAGACACTGCTAAGGTACCTAATCAAGATGTGTCTGTGGCAGCTTAGGCTACCTGAATATCCGTCCTAACAAATTACTTTAGTAACTTTACATGGCCTACTGACTGTGATTGTTTCTCATCCTTCTCCCATCTCTCCAACATGCTTGTAAACATGAGCCCTTCCAGAAAACACAGCCTTTAGAATTTCTGTCAATTAAATTTAGTTCTCCACAGAGCCCTTATATATAACATATATGCAGATCTATGCAAAAAAGATTCTGTTCTAGAGTTACAATTTCTCTCCTTTTTTTTTTGTTTTGTTTTATGAGAATGGCAAAAAGGAGCGAAACTGTAACTTTTCACAACCCAGTCAGTAGCAAAGTTGCCTCTCATTATGAAATGAAACACCATGTCCCAGAATTTAACCAAAAGGTGGCAGCCTTCCATCCACTATCTCTGTGCTTTGTATGGACAGTTCTCTAGAACTGGTCATGAGGAAAACAACATTTTTTAAACTTTAAAACTTTCAAAAAATGTGTTTTAAATTTTAACTTTTCAACTAATTTGCCTAGCTTGGTAGAAACCTTTCTTCTTGCTTAATCCAAGGAGGTTTTCAGAATTAAGCATGTCTGCAAAATGACATGACGCTTTGTAGTTTAAGATGTCTGTCTTTGCTTGTTGAAATTCTGTCAGAGGAAGGCTTTGCCTAAGAAAGACCATACTAACTTTTAAAAGATCTGAGTTGCTAACAAAAGAGATAAAAATCTCCTGAGGTGGAATAAATCTATTATTAGATCATAAAATCTGTTTCCCAGCAGAACATGAAATATTTCCCATGGAGAAGGTATATCAGATTCTGAATTAATGCCATTGTTACTAAAAATGAAAAGAAAGGCAAGGGCCAACAATAGCTATAGATTACACAGTTGTTAGTAGCTATAAATATGCACTCTGTAAATATTTATCTTCTCTATCAAAACACTGTTTAGCTTCCTTAACAGTTATCTAAACCAAATACAGCATTTCATAGTACCTAATACTTGGAGTATAAAATCACTGTCAGATAAAACAAGGACTGCATACATGGAAGAGACACATTTTTTTGTAGAGCAATGATACAGAAATATTAATATGAGATGAAACTTTAACTGGTCTCATCTTTCACAGGTGCCCTTTAAGGGGAATATCTTGACATTTTCTAGCCCTTGCAATTTTTCAGTTTTCCACACTGCTGCTTGCTGGGGAGCTCCTGAGCACAGAGCTCATCTGGGCTGCTGCTCCAGCCAGCGTCACCGTGTGTGCTGGAGCAGGCACCCCCAGTGCTCCCCTGCTGCTCCCAGGTGTAGGTCAGAGGAAGCCCAGTGTTGCACAATATCACAGAATGAAGATGTGTTTGTCAACAGGGAGGGTAAGAATTGTATTATAATTCAAATGGGGATCATCATAAATTACAGTATCATTTGGCAGAAAGGCAGAAAAAGAACTCACTCTGTGAGAAGCTGACAAGGGGATTACACTGCACGAGTGCTTGTCAGGAAAGGCTGGGCACAATTAGTGCTCTTATGTCACTCCTTTAGTTCATCCTGCAATGGGCTCACCTTTGGAAAGGGTCTGTATAGTGCACTCTGTAGATATAGTGTGGCTACTAACTTTATAAAACTTATGTTAACTTATAACATATTTTTGCTGATTCCAGACTTCATTCTCTGTTGCTGAAAAAAATCTCATTTGATTGGTAGTAGGCGTGGACAAAACCACAGTGCTAATGATGCTGCAGACTCAGTA
Organism: Lycocorax pyrrhopterus obiensis; assembly: GCA_014706295.1. Taxonomy (NCBI): domain Eukaryota; kingdom Metazoa; phylum Chordata; class Aves; order Passeriformes; family Paradisaeidae; genus Lycocorax; species Lycocorax pyrrhopterus. Next base: position 19,980,404 of record JACSVZ010000013.1, on the reverse strand, counting down.
AATGCTGTGCAGAGAATAAGGAAATGAAGATTATGAATTTTCCTGGAAAACATACTTAATGCCTGAAGCATCCCCTGTGGTTTTTGTTTTGTTTTAAAACAAATGCTGTATCACAGAAGTAAATGAATATTAAGTACTATAAGGGACCATTAATTTTTGGGATTACTACAAATTTAAGAATATCTAATAAAACATACCAGAGTTTCTAAAGGCACATTCACCCTTCAATAGTGCCCTTTTTAAAGGGCATTTTAATATTGCTCCTAAAATGTTGGTTATCTGTTAATTATCCTAGTCTGGAATTCAGTTGAGAGGTACTGAAACCTTTTTCCTTTAATCTAATGAAATATTTGCACTGGGCTGAATTCTGGTCCCAGTGAGGTTATCACGCTGCTCTGAGCTTCTCTGAAAAAAAAGTTCAGTATCTACACCGTAAGATTTGTTTAAAAATTGTATTTTATGATTCATGTGGAAATGACGGACATGCATGATGTAGTAACTGAATTGTCATAAAATGAAGAGGGGCATGCAGGTCACACAGGTTAGGAAGGATACACAAATTCATTCCAGTTCTGTGAATTCAGGAAATGACTGGGTTTTCAGCACTGAACTACTCTTGTTCATAAATGTAATTATTGGCAATGTTCATTTGGTTTGGAAAAAGAATGTATTTGGGGGGGAAAAGATCCCCCCATTAGCAGCTGGATTGAAAAATTCTACGGGATAAGAGTACATAGTTCTTACCTAAGCACTCCATGACCATCACAAAGCATATTCTGCTGTCCTTCCATGATTTGTGTCTCTGTGATATTAATAACTAAATATTCTACTAACGGAAGAGTTTTCTATAAAAGTTTATGTATCAGACCACTGAGCTAGAAAATAATTGGTCATAACTAAACTTTAAAAAGAAGAATTGAAAAGACAGTCCTTGAGATAATACTGTGTATTAGCTCAGAAGGAGACTGAGTTATCTTAAATATTCACTTAATCATGCACAATCTTTGATTTGCACAGATTTTCTTTCCATCCGGTATCATCCTGAAAGCCATTTGCTTTACTAAATAAATTCCATCACTGGTAAATACATAGCACACACCTCTGTAGCCTGTGCAGAAAGTTTTTCTAACTGATGCTGTTATTTCATCCTTAGGTTTTTCTTTATATATTTTTTTCTTATCCTAACAGTAGCTATAGCAATAATCACAAACAGGAAATTTGCAGTATATGAGATAATAAAGGGGAAGATCTTCCAAAGCCCAAAGGGAAGTTTAGTCTCCCCGGCTCAACAAAGTATTAGTTTGATGTATTATCTCTCAAATTTCAGACTCCAGTTCTGCAAAACCATATACATAACTCAACCCCCTCTAGGTAGACCAGATAAAAACCAGTTCTTATAAGCTGTTTACATAAACAAACTTGGGAAGAATATGTAATAACAGAAGTAAATTCATAGAAATATTCTCCCTAATGACTCAAAAACTTATTCTTATGCATCTATAGGGTGAGCCTGGAGAAGCTGGTAACCCTGGACCTCCTGGAGAATCTGGAACATCTGTGAGTATTTTGTTGTTGTCTTATCATTAAGATTTATTATGGTGAGCTAAGGTATCTGGCAGTGCTTGCTTTGGAAAGGATTTCCTCAGATCACTTGTGTACTTGTGTATGTTTTCTTTGAATTTTCAGTGAAGAACTTATACCTTTAAAATGCAATTTGTTTCCATGTCATCATAGCCACATCTTGTAGTAACGGAGGATGAAGATGGAGACTTCCTAAAAGACCACCTTTTTCCTTCCATAAGCAGTAACTTTGGCTTGCATGTTTTTCTTTCTGAAAACAGTTCACTGATGCAAACTGGGTGCAGAATTTGGCACTTGCCCTAAGAGGTGCTAATTTCCCACTCTCATGCCAGTATTTATTGGGGAGTGACATGGCCCTTGTCTGAAGAATGAGTTTGCCATTGTGATCCCTTTTTTTGGCCATTCAATTTCCAGATGGCATTTTTGTGCTCATGTGTTTTCTACAGGGTCCAAAAGGTGAAAGAGGAGAAAAAGGTGAAGCTGGTCCACCTGGAGCAGCCGGACCACCAGGTGCTAAAGGACCTCCAGGTGATGATGGGCCTAAGGGTAACCCAGTAAGTGAGCTTCATCATTCTAACCCAAACCACTGTGAAGCATTGCTCAAGTTGTGCTGCTTACAGAACCACAGCATTTTCTACAACTGCACTCCATTCATTATATGCTTCATAAAAGATTTGTGATGAGTGCTACCTGCCTGTCAATGGATGACGCATTCCTTGCTTTTTTTCCTGATGTATCTAGGGCCCAGTTGGTTTTCCTGGAGATCCTGGTCCCCCTGGGGAACCTGGTCCAGCTGTAAGTAAACCAGTTTTAGGTCCTAGTCTTAGTTTGCACTTAATTCTAGTTGACCCTGTCTCTTTCTTGGCTGGGGATGAGCTCTTGCCTGTAAGATTCGTTGCTTTTCTGTTCACATAGTTCTTAAGGCTTAAAAATGTTTAAAAATCTTTAAAACGTTTTGAAACTAATGTTCTTGGGAAAATGCTCTGTAGAAAAATAGTGCTCTTATAGTTATATATGAAATTTAGTGACTTAAATTAGCCGGATTTTAATTTTTATTTATTTTCCTTGATTTCTGTAGGGTCAGGATGGTGTTGGTGGAGAGAAGGGTGAAGATGGTGATCCTGGTCAACCTGTAAGATTTTTCTCTCATTTTATGTCACCTGCATGTTCTCTCTGATGATAAGAAAGTATCTTTTGCCAAATCAGTGGCTTCTATGCAGTCACACTCTTAAAAATATTTTCAAAGTGGATGCTTTTTCTATTATACTGAAAAATAACTATTTATTTCCTTGCAGATGTAGAACTGCCCATATTACAGTAACACAATTGAGCAAGAGCTCAATTTCTTTTAGAAGTAGTGATGTGTTAAAGGATTTGTGCCAGAGCTGCTGAGGAGCACTAAAATTAGAGCAGCTCTGAGCCTAAGAAAGAAATGCTGCAGCCAAATAATCTTCATTAGCTGAACTGATGAAATTAAGCCAAGATCTTAAGCAGTATCTGAGCCACATTAAGCATCAAAGTTCTTCTATTTCTTCTGTTTCTTTAGATTCTGTCCATTGGAAGGGGCTAACACATGGCAGATGTCTGTGGTATTTAATGAAGATGAGAACTTCATCCTTTATTACTGCTGAGTTTGTAATTTTCTGTTGCAGGGTCCCCCAGGTCCTTCAGGTGAAGCTGGCCCACCTGGTCCTCCTGGGAAAAGAGTAAGGAATTTCTCATGTTCCCTTGTACACTTCTCTTAGACACCATGTCCTAGAGAATTTCAGCTACTTGTTCCATGCTGTGACACTCATACATGACATTTGTCATGTCTTTTAAGTAATGTAATGAGGGAAATGAAAAAACAGAAACAGCAGAGAAAGCTCTTTAACATGGCTGACATGGACTATAAGAACAAAAATAGTTAGGGAAGAATGTATTGCATAAAGGTGCTTTTTCTTCTCACTCAAGAATTCAGTGTCTACTGAATTAGTCTGCTAACAGGAGTGAGTTGTTATGACAGTAATAGCAGACATCATCTTTAGGCACATGACTGCTATCAGGGAGCAGGGAGAACGTGTCTGATTTGGTGTCTTTAGTCTTGGAAATAAAATCATTTCAATGCAGCTATTGTGCAAAACTATGTCATCTCCTCTGCATACAAACTTAACAGGCAGACATTTCTGTAACTTACGAAGCTATTCCATTATTTTTAAAGCCTTTGAAGGTTCACAGGCTTTACAAATATAGCTAATCAAACCCAGTAAATAATGTTGCACTCACAGAACTGTAGTAGATGCATCAACCCTTAGGTCTGCTTCAGAGAGCAATTACATGCAGTTTTTACACTTTAAAAAACAGGAGAAGTGGCATTATTAAATGTAAGCTGAGAATTATTTAGCCAAATATGTTAAATTGCTTTATTTAATGGGCTTGAGTGAGCTGAGGTGCATAATTAGTTTTAATTATTTTACACAGTAATCTATTTGCTCCACCAACACACAAAGTATTTATAATATTGTAAAATATTACGGTAGCATTAGCAACCTTATCACTAGAACTGAAATATGGCTCAATTGAATATTAGCAATTAGTATATTTGCTCGACATCAAATTAAAACTTCTTGCTTTATTATAAAGGCAATAGCTCACTCCTCATAGATGGGCTATATTCTATCTGATTGTACCTAGATAAAAAACCCTAATTTTGAAGCACAAATTCCATGTTAACTGCGGTTTGACATGTTTCCAATTTAGGGAGAATGTATGGCTAGATATTGCAATGTAGTCCCATTTCTGAATTTTGAAGGAAACATTTTTTAGAATCAGATTCTACATTACTTGAGCACCAGAGTGTTTCCAACTTGTAGGGAATCTGTATTATACTGATGTTACACTAGAAAGAAACAGTGAAAGACTGAAAGTTTCATACTTAGCTGGAAAAAATGCTTTTCATTAGTTTTCATCACTTGTATGGTAGAATCAATTTCAAGAAAACACCTTAACAAGAGTCTTTTCATTTGGCTTGAGAAGGGCATACCATTTCAGCAGTAATATTGCTGTCTGGGAGGTGCAGCTCTGGCTACACCACTAGAAAGCAATATTCCACCCCATTTTTTGTTTTTCTGTCTGTGAAATAACAAGCTGGCAGAGCTCAGAATTCATAGTTTTAATTAAAGTCTCTTGAAATCCTCAACAGCAGTCTCCTTATTTATTTTGTTATGCATTTTCATTCCCCTCTTCCATTCTATTTTGGAACTGACCTGAACTCAGTTTTACTGCCCAGTGTTCTGAAATCATGTTTAATACCAGGCATCAGAGTTTGGAGCAATCTCTGTTTAGTTACAAAGTTACAAAGTTTCCCCAGCTCTCCCTGCGAAGCAAATTCTAGTGAAAGACATGCACATAAATCGTTTTTCCATTGTATCTAAGAAACTTATAAACCAAAACCATAATCTACAAAGGGTGACCTTTGTGACACAGAAATAGATAAAGTCTTTTAAAGTGGTTTTTTTTTTAATTTTCATTAAATCATTATTATTATTTTACATATTCTGACTTCTTAAATGATCTGTGCATGTACCAGCTCAGAAAAATGCATGCTCGGAAGGCTTTATACATCAATGTAATTAAGGTGCAAGTAACTGTAGTAATTGTGCCTGCTTATCTAGAAATAGAGATACAGACTGAACCATTCTACAGTTATGTTGTTACTATTATTTTTCCAAAACTTAATCCCTTGCTCTTACTTTTGGGACTTCTTCTTGGTTTGCCACACAGTACTATGTACATACAGTACATCTCTAGTTTGAATTCATTGATTTCTACCTGACAAATGTTAAAAATAGCATGAGGAAAAGACACCATCAGAGAAGGTTTGTCTTTAACATCAGTATGCAGTCAATACAAATCAGCACAGTCAGCACTCCTTGCCTGTGTTCCTCCCAGCCCTTCAGCGTGCCAGGCTCTTGAGCTTTGGGATCTGCTGCTGGGCTGCTTTCTCTGGGAGTGACAATCATGTGTCCACATCACATACACATAAAGCTCCATATACCAACCGAAAAATATTAGAATTTAAAGTGTAAGACTAATATATTTTTGGTCTCAACTGGAGGCCATACCATCTGCTTCCATTAAAAGAAGTGATGTCAATACTGAAGCAAAGCCAGTCTCATCATTTTGAGAAGCAGTTTATTTGGTTTGTTGCCTTTAAATACAATGTTTGAGTAACTTGGGAAAAAATAAAGTGTTTCTATGAAGGAGATTTCTTTCCATTTTGGCTACAGCATGGTGCTGCCTCAGTAGGGTGCACTCACCACTTAAAAATTAAGCTGATTTTCTCTTGATTGCACATGCACAGAACACCTAACAATATGCCAGGTTCCTATCTCAACAGGCTGATGAAATGTAATGGTTTTCTGTGTTGGAAATCATGTTTTAAGTCAGATGACAGCTATAAACAACAATTTAAATTATTTTAATGAAATACGGAAGAGCAGAGAAAAATATTCAATAGGTTCACATAACAAAAATTGAGAACGAGTTTGTTTCTGCATGACTTCTTTTTTCTTCTTGGTTCATAAAATGTATCAGGCAGTACGTCCAAAATTAGAGTGCAATGATCATAAAAATCAGCATGGTAGCTGCAGTGCTGAGGGGGAGAATCGTGCATTAATGTAAAATTACTGTTACTGAGATCCTTTCTGCCAGTTAAAATTTCCCAGCCACTCCAAGAGCGGCAGTGTGGGAAGGTAAGATAAATAACAATTACCAGTGTGTCTCTGCAGAAGCCCCGGCCGTGCCAGGCCGGCAGTCGCAGCCAGTGCGAAGGAGCAGCTCCTGCAGCAGCTCTGTGCCTGGGGCAGCCTTGGCACTGCTGAATAATGAACACCCCCTCTGGTTAGCACTCATCACTCATTGTATTTGTATTTTAGCCATCACAGTGGGTTCAGCCCTGCTAATTAATTCATGCTGCAGCTGCATTTCTAGATTATGAAAGACCATAGTTCTCAAATACAAACTGCCACATTCGACCCTTTTTTAGTTTCTTAGATAGGGTGGATTATAATCCATATGGGAACTTCAGTGCAAGGAATTTTCAAGCAGTAAAGACAATGGGCATGTAAATTAATTCATGTAAGAAAACAAAGTCATGTTTCTAAAATGTTTCTGAATTTATTTATGTACCTGTTGATTTTTCTTGTTATCACTGCAAACTGTGATCCACCCAACAAATTACAACCTACACAAAGGGGTACATTTTTAGTAATCCGACATTACTAATTATTATTGAAACAGCAGGGATTTAAATTATTCTTCCGTTTTTAAAGACTCAGCATTTGGCCCAGGGCTTTTAAGCTTCTCTGTATTTTGAAGAAGTAAAACTAAGTCCTTTACCTCTTACAGCTCTTAAAAATACCAAAGAAAAAACCTGTTAATACCCACAACAAATGGTCAAAGTCCACTGTGGGTAATTCAGTTCATTTGGCATTATCTTTGATGTAAAGTCTGAACTATTTCTGTTGGCCAAAAGGTTAATACAGTGCTGCAGATGTTCAGTGTCACCCTGGAGAAAGCTTGATTTCAGAAACAAATGAATGATCTTAATCTGCTTCTATGTAAATAGTTATAAAATGAATATAAATTTCCAAGAATTAAAACTGGTGGAGTTTCTCAAGGTATGTGCCAGTAGCAGTGCATAGTGAAATATATCAGGTTATAAAAATTTTGGGTTAAATTCAGCTCTAGTATAAAAAATGGCTTTAGGTCAAACACTGATCCAAAGCCCTGAGCTCACAAAGCAAACAGGCAGATGCTTGACTGGAAGCACAGTTCTTATCTGTGAAATTAAAATTGTGTTCTGGTGCTTTACCTTTAGGGAGCCTGCATTGTTTTTCTATATATTGTTATGAAGTAAAAAGCAGTAAATAAATGGAAGGGATTGAATTTTTCTAATTACTGGTCTTTAGAACTTTTTGGTTTTTTAAATTTCTGCATAACAATCTCCTTGATGCATTAATGAACAGATGAGTCTTATATAGATTCACAAAATCACAGCATTTGATCATGGTCACTTTTCTTTCATTTTCCTTTAAGCTGCTCATTGGTTGGCAAGAAATAGCTACTTGTAATAAAGACATTTCCCAGGCTAAAAATTAACCTTGTAGGAGAACAGTTGGTCCATTATCTTGAGTGCATCTTTTCTAAACTAAGCATATAAGAGAACCATTTTCAGAAGAGTACATTAGATTCTAGACACTGCTTCTGTTCATAACTGAAGCTATGAATATTAATTACCCGACCTAAAAATCAGTCCTTGATGTTTTGGAGGAGAAAAATGTCTTTTTATTTTTCACTTTCATATTTACTGGACAATATGTCAATTTTTGGCTGTCCAAATGTAATCAGGCCCCTTACTGAGCCCATCCCTGACTCAGAGAATAAAGAAGTATTTGCCACTCTGTGCACTGTAGAAAGACAGGCCTTTTTGGAATCAGTGGATAAACTACAGTGAAGAGATAGAAGTCAATGCAAAGCAAGTTTAAAATTAATTGTTATTGTACATATAAATTAGTATTGCCCTTTTCCTTTTACATTCTCAGATTTTTTCCCAAGCTAATTCTTTGGTTTGAACCTCATCATGTCAGATATGTTAGGCAGTGCATATTCTTTTAGATATTCTAAAAACCCAGAAAATTTTATAGGGGAAAAAGAGTTGATATGACAGATTGGTATTTTTTATCCTGGGAATAAAATGTCAAAAAAGAAATTTAATGTTATTTTGTAAGCATTTGCTACTTATTAATACGGTGGAAATTGCACTTTCAGAATTCTTTTCACTGGCTATATTTGAAAAAACCTGAGATTATGAGCTCAGTGTCCATATTTTACAGGGACCTCCTGGAGCAACGGGTGCTGAAGGCAGACAAGGTGAAAAAGGTGCAAAGGTAATACACTGAGATTTTTTTTGAAGCATAGAAATATAAACTATTTATAAATTAAAAGTAAGTTGTTTATGATGCATTGAGCGTACAACTCTTCAAAGTAATAATAGATAAACTGTAAAATCCAAATTCAGACCCAGAATTAGTAGCAATATGTAATGGAGCGGAGCCAGCAGTGCAGGCCCAACACAGCTCACCTGTGGCAGGCAAGGTGAGCCTGCTCTGCTGGCACCACATCTCTCTATGAAGCCAGAGAATTTCACTCAGGAAATTGTCCTGTGCAGAACTCTGGCTTGTAAAAAACTCTTTGCCCCTTGTACATCCCTCCAGTGCCAAGCTCAGGCAGCTCCCCCTCTCTGACCTGGTCTGTTCCTTCTAGGGTGAACCTGGTGCAGAAGGGGCTCCTGGAAAAACAGGGCCAGTTGGTCCACAAGGACCTGCAGGAAAACCTGGCCCAGAGGGTCTCCGGGGCATTCCTGGCCCTGTGGTAAGTAAGGGAGCACATAATATTATTTTAAATGTTGCATTTCTTGTATATACTTTGGTAAAGCAAGCTTTTTGGTTTTTCTAGGGAGAACAAGGTATGCCGGGAGCACCAGGTCAGGATGGCCCTCCTGGACCTCTGGTGAGCATCCTTTTCCCACATGTCAGTTACAGAAGCCTCCAAACACATCACCAAAAGATTTCTCTTCTAACATTTCAGAGCTTAAATCTTCAGTTCAATTCTGAAGCTGACTATATTAATGAACTATATGCTCTCAAATGCACAGGCTTCCTGTCAGCTCAACAGGAACTTTTCAATACATTGCTGCAACTTAATTTTGGATCTTAAGAAAGTAGAGTTGGTATGTAAAAATTGCTGAGGTTAGGTTTCCCTCCTTCCCCTCCCATCCTCCACAGGAGATTGCTATCAGGAGACTATGAAACCTGATTTGCAGTAGAGCACAACACATTGCAGGTGAAAAGTCTGATTCTGCATTCCAAAAGCTTAAAAATTTCACATTTCATTCATGAATTATGTATTTGCCTAAGCTTTTGCATCTAGTGATATCCTGAAGTGGAGATGGAAAGCATGAGCACTGAATAATATTCTGTACATGAAATGTTATGGCACTTTTGATTATGTGCCAGGTGGAAAAGGTCTCTTATTGCTGCTATCCACATCAGAACCTGTCCACTGCCACCAGAGCAGTAGTGAGGGGACACACACTTAGTGTAGCAGCTCTACACCTCGTGTAGTGTGAGATTAACAGCCTCTGAAAAATTCATGTCTTTGGCATAGGCACTGCATGGTCTGCATTTTTCACCTCATTCTGTATAAATTAGACAAAACCAGCATTGCCATTCTTATAAAAGCTAAAGATTTCTCAAATCAATAATTTATTTGACCCTCTGCTTCACAGATTTCTATTCATACAACCCTTTATCAATTTCTAATGATAAAGTAATTTAAATACCACTGTAGCATCATTATGACTTTTTAAACATATATTTCAACTTCATCTTGGGCTCTAATCATGTCATCAATCACAACTATTAACCACTGAATTTTTACTTTGATTTGCACTGCCTTTAATAACATTTCAAGAAAACATGATCTGAGCAGGATGTTAAAACTTATTTTAACATTACTTCCCTTGATTTCTATAGGGCCCACCGGGCTTGCCTGGACTGAAAGGAGACCCAGGTTCCAAAGGAGAGAAGGTATGCTCTGCTAATTGGTTGTGTGTTTGTAACTTTGGCCCAGTCTAAAAGTCTGCATAAAATTAGCAGAAAGAAGGAGTAGAGTTTGTATCAGCAAGGCATCATACTGTGCCTATCAAACAGCTTCCCACAGCCTTAATAGTAATCATGAAGTTCTAAGCCATATCTGATACCCTGGAAATACCTAGAAAGAAAAAGATTACTGCCTGTGTGGTAATCTATTGACCATGTGATCCTTGCAATGAAAATCCCCAAGATATTGATGAAAAGGGAACTGTCAGATTTACAAGAAAAAAGCAAGTGGCAATAACGAGTATTGGAGATTTTTATTTTAAAAGAACAAAATATAAATATTTAACAGCTATAATACTTTCTTTTGAAGTAATAGATTGAGACATTTGGGGATAGCATTTTCCTATGGAGTCCCAACAATATATTGATTGCTTGTGTATCAGAGAAAAGCTGTAGAGAAAGGGACATGAATAGGACTGTACCTTGTGACCTGCAGGTTTTGTTTATGTGCTTGGATCAGCTGACTATACAGCCATATCACATGTGGAACTCTGTGAGATGCCGAGAGCATCTAAATGTGAAAACTGGTATGAAATGTGTGCCCAGGGGTACTGGGCTTTCTGTGTAAGTTTCAGTGAGGACTACCTTGCACTTAGATCTTTCACTGAATAAGCAGTCACAACTTGCAAATAATCTTAGTTTAAAAGACCACCTAACAACAATAAATATGCTTTTAGAATAATTCATTTTCAGGTTGATTGTTGACAAGCAACAGTGGTAACGTGAAAGGTCTAATTTATGTATTTGCAAAACACATTTACTTTAATGTATATTGAGTTTCAACTATATTTTCTTAAATCTTGTTTAGGGACATCCTGGTTTGATTGGCCTGATTGGACCTCCAGGAGAACAGGGTGAAAAGGGTGACAGGGGTCTTCCTGGCCCACAGGGATCTCCTGGAGCCAAGGGTGATGCAGTGAGTACAACATACCTGTGTTTCCATTCAAGTTCCACGCAAGCAAGGATTACATATTCCAGGCTTTCTCTTGAAAGACATAAAGTTGTTATAAACATTTGACACCCACAGTCTCCTGCAAGAGGTTAAAACTTTCTTAGGCATTGTACAAACACAGCAAAATTAAACATCTTAAAGTGAGATTATAGAGTGTTTGAGAAAATGAACAAAACCCATACACCCTAACGTGCACCCATAACACAAGTGAGCAACAAGATAAAAGTAGCAGCAGCAATCTCTTCACATTTACTAATTGTATTACCCAAAGTAGCTCTCTCTCTTCTAGTTACTAAGCCATGTTTTTAAGGCACTGTGTAAAATGTGAGGTTTCCAAGCCAGTCTGAAGAGGAACACAGCTGTGACAATGCACTGCAGTCAGTGTAACTGACTTTATAACTACAAGCAACTCAGATTGTCAGATAGTATTTTAAACTTGCCAACTATTTTGGTCTCTAGCAAATGGCCTGACTCAAAACTTATCACAGTTGGACACTTAATGGGACTACCTGTTTCATAGAGATTATTTTTTAGCAAAGTCCAGTATATAGAATACTTTAGTTCTGTGCTTATTCTCTTACTCTTTTTTAGGGAATTTCTGGTCCTGCTGGTCCACTTGGACCCCCTGGTCCTCCTGGATTACCTGTAAGTAATTTCATCCAGCCCTCCTGTTCAAACCACCCCCACGTTGTGTGCAATACACACCAACCAGAGTTATACGTTCTTGCCCACAGGGTCCCCAGGGTCCAAAAGGTTCCAAAGGATCCAGTGTGAGTAATTCTCCTCTATACTTTTTGTTCTTTTCCTCAGCTTTTGTGTGTGTTATTTTTAAACACTGTGTAGCATGGTCAACACTGCACTTCTCTCATTGCTTTGTAGGGTCCTGCAGGTCAGAAGGGTGACAGTGGCTTACCTGGTCCACCTGGCCCTCCAGTAAGTAACAATTCTTATCTTGCGTTACACTGACATGATGAACTTGTTTTGACAAGGGCAGAAAACAGCATTTGGGAACTGAAATATGAATGATTGTTTGAAAAGTCATTTTTCAGGAAACACAGATCCACCAGGCACAGAAATACATATCTGCACTGAAAAAGCCATAAGAAACTTAAAACTAATTTAAAAAAACAAAACAAAAAAACCCAAAAATGGAACACCCAAAAAAACCCCTATAAACCCCCCACAAAGAAACCCCTCATGCAGTAAGTATTTATTGTGTTATATTGAAGCACAGAAAACAGAATTCTACTGGTTTCCCCTGATGATACTCTTCTGTTTCCATATTTCTTTTATATATCATAACAACCTAAAACGAAGAGTCCAAATATGAATGAAGTGTGTCAATTTCTTGAAATTAAATATTGTTTCCTAGATCCCAAGTGGAATTTTCCATAGTTTTATCATAGGAAACATCCAGAGTTTTCCATTTTCATAGAATATGTCTGTGCTTGAGGGAATTAACAGGGATACAGAGGCAACTGTGAGTCAGTTCTGCATGTCACTTGTGTGAGGGCAACACACACTTCCCCAAAAAGCAATGCAGTGAGAAGAGTTTAGAGCACAACAGTGGTTTGGCCTTTTACAATGTTTGTTGGTTTTGGTTTTGTTTTTTTTGCAAGTAAATCAATGCACATAGGTGTGAATCTAAAGGAAAAAAGGTGAAATAAGGAAATAAACACCTTGAAGAAAGCCTATTCAAAGCATCTCCAAGCCACATTCTGTGGTCTTTCTCTGCTGAAAAACTAACAGGAAGATATAATTAGAAATGTTTTTTTCCACTTAGGGCCCTCCAGGTGAGGTTATCCAGCCACTGCCAATCCAGTCACCCAAGAAGACAAGAAGATCTCCTGACTATATGTTATCTGATGCTGGTGATAATATTCTGGATTATTCCGATGGCATGGAGGAGATCTTTGGTTCGCTGAATTCACTGAAGCAAGACATTGAGCACATGAAGTTTCCCATGGGCACTCAGAATAACCCAGCCCGGACCTGCAAAGATTTGCAGCTCTGCCACCCGGACTTCCCAGATGGTGTGTTCATCTTGCATGGCACAGGCAAACACAGATGAGCTTAGGCTCTGCCAGGGTACTTTTGCAGGATAATGCATTATTGGTAGATGGCTAATACAGTTGCTCAACAAATACAGTCTCATTGAATCTATTTTTACAGGCAGAAAAGTTTACAAAATGTAAAAAATGTTCTCTTGGTAAGAGCCAAAGTTCTTTAAATACATAACCTGATCTGGTGTTCAAGTTAAAACCTTTTAAAGTGATGAATAAAAAACAGTTGTTGTTTTGAAAGGTGGGCCTTGCATTTCCAGGATAATCAAAACAGGAGTGTGATGAAAGAGCTTGGTATAATAATATGAAACAGCATTGGTATTATATGAGATTTCTATTCAATTATGACTCAAAAACTTTACTGGTCTTTTACCCTTAGAAGCAATAATTTTCTCTACTGCGTCAGCACTGTTTTTTCTAGAACAGCCAGCAAAGAGGCATGGAAGTTTCTTTGATACTGTTTAATGCTACCAAGTAGTAGTGTAATAAAATGCAAAGTAATATGAAGAGACACACTGTTCCTAAGAACTATCTTGATTTTATTATTCTTTGTTGTTTTTTTTCTAAATAATTTTACCCCTCTGAAAAGGTTTAAATGAAAGCCAGCCTTCACTAAATTTTCATCCTTTCATAATTTTTTTCAATTGCAATGGATATTTCTCCCAGTTCAAAGCAATATTTTTCTGCTTTTAAATGGGAGGAAAAATAGATTTTGACAGTTTAATAATATTTTACTGCTTTCACTCTAGATAGATAAGAAAGATGGTTGCCTTGAGGAGTAGTTAAGCAGTGTATGTGCTATATGAAAAGTACATATTTTACAATTCAGTACCCTTCATAATAAGGAATGGTTTTTACAGAACACATCCACCTTCTTCATTTACCAGTATTTGCTTCTTCTTTAGAGCTTTCTTCATATAAAAAGTAATCTTATTTGGGTTAAAATAAAAGAAAATGCATTCATTAAAATACAAAATTCTCCAGGGGGAAGCTTACAGAAAGGAAAGACTCTTTTCAATATACAGCCTAAATCAACAGAATTGTTAAATCCCATAAATTCTTTGTCTATGCCCTATATTAAGAAGACAGAACTGGTGAAAGGATTTGCCATTTGTCTTTGAAACCTCCACTATTTGTTTGAAACTGGATTAGAATTGTAGTTGTCAGAAAGTCATTTGCTGCCCTGTTTGTGAAACATCTGGAGATAAGACCCCACATCACAGAAATCATCACTGTAATTAGAATAGCAGATTTCAAAAAGCACTGACTTTGAATGGAGCTTGGATGGGCTGCAGCTCTTTTCATGCCCAGCCTTCACTGGTGTTGCAGCTTCATAACCCAGGAGTAAAAAGGTCTTTGCTTGAGGTGTATCCCTCTCAGTGGAAACTTCAGGTGCTTGTGCCAGCTACAACCCCACCAAGCCATGTGCAGACACCTTTTCATGCAGATAGGGATGCAAATCACTCCAGATTTTGCTCCCTGACCTAAACCATTCAGATAAAATAACTTTCCTATGAACTTTGGAGGACCATTAGGCAGCAGTAAAGCTTGGTCTTCTGAATACTATTTCTACTGTATAAGGCAAATATCTTCTCATTTGTCTTAGGGGAATATTGGATTGATCCTAACCAGGGCTGTTCTGGAGATTCCTTCAAAGTATACTGCAATTTCACAGCAGGTGGGGAAACTTGCATCTACCCAGATAAGAAATCTGAAGGAGTAAGTACCAATCTGTGTTTTCAGTTGGCTGTTGACAGTTCCTACTGTGCAGTTGCAATGTTGAACTAAACAGGATAATTACATTGTCACATTTTCATGTATCTGTCTTTCTAATTACATTTACATTTGCATGTATATGAATGGAGCAGTAAAATGGTATGTAGAGTTAACAAATACCATTTGCTCTCTCAGATGTGGAATCTATGCACCTGCTTGCTAACATTTCACTACATTTCAGAATGCAACACAGCTGAGCAGCCACTTACAGTACATGATCTAGTATTTTTCACCTAAAAGTTAAACCTTACTGTGTTTCTTCTGTGGGTTCATTTATATCTATTCATTTATTCCTATGCAAAGTAGATGTAAAAGACTTCATTAACAGTGTCCTTACTCACTGTTATAGATTACATCTGCTGGGGCATATGGTGTAGAGGGAGGCTTTCTAAAAGCTTGCTTGAATGACAGAAATCTATCAGCATCAACTCCGGTGAAAACGCATTTAGACACTTCACAGCAACAATTTATACCAGCAGTTTACCTGAATCTTAACAGATTACAACCATCCCCCTCAAATAGAACTCTCTCTTGGATTCCATTTGAAGTCGCCAATTTGAAGGCATTCTCTACAAGAAAAACATCCTATTTTAAACCTTTAAAGTGGCTGAGATTGCAGAAAGAACCATTCTTTATTATCTGGTGTGAAATTTGTCCCAATTCATGTAAAACCTTCATATCTGTTAACATATGTTTCAAATACTTCTGTCTCTGCTGCTTGACCACACAGGTTAGAATTTCATCGTGGCCAAAGGAGAATCCAGGATCTTGGTTTAGTGAATTTAAGCGAGGCAAACTTGTAAGTTGTCACTGCAATATAACTGTATTCATAAATCAGGTACATGTTGTCAGCGATCAGCAGATCCCAGGGATTTTTATAAATATTTAGATAATGAAAAGACCCCCAGCCCTTTTGCCCTAAATACTACAGCAGCTATGTGGCTTCTTGCCACTGGGCAGCAGAAGCCTGGTCTGTATTGTCCCACAGTGATCCCAGTGGTCACCTGTACAGCTGGTGGTGAGGATCTGGCCTCTGACCTCACCACTGAACCTTAGGAAAGCAGCTGGAGCACAGATCCCCCACCCCAGTCCAGGTAACTGGGAATATACTGAGTATGCAAAGGTGAGGCTGCAGACTCACATAACTTCATGATTAACTAAAAACAGATTCCTAAAGAGATTCTGCTGCTTTACACTATGAGGTAGGAGTAATTATGTCTTTCCCAGTAGAATGAAGCTAAAATATGTAGTTCTTCATCCTAAATATACTACTATATAATGAAAATTTATTTACTGAGTCATAGCTGTATTGACCTTTAAAACGTCATAAAATGTTATGTGTTGGTTGATTTTTTAATTCAGGACAGTTATGTTGTTCTCTTTTGTCAACAATAATTTTGGTTTGCATTGTACCAAAGAAAACAAATAAATATCCATCTAACTTCTTATATTTTCCAGCTTTCCTATTTGGATGTTGAAGGCAATTCCATTAATATGGTCCAAATGACATTCCTTAAACTACTGAGTGCCTCTGCCAGACAAAATTTCACTTACAACTGTCACCAGTCTGTAGCCTGGCACGATGCCCCCTCTGACAGCTATGACAAAGCACTAAGGTTCTTAGGATCCAATGATGAAGAAATGTCTTACGACAACAATCCTTACATCAAAGCTCTCCACGACGGCTGTGCAGTAAGTAGAGCTTCAAAGAGTCCTTACAAAACCAACCTGTCATTTAAAGTAGAAATCAAAAAAATTATTTTTTCACAGCTTTCTCCTGAGAAAAGCTTTGTAAATGCTCTACTTGTCATATACTGACTTTGAGTAGATTTTTAACCACAGTACACCAGTTCCATATTTAATTTTCAACTATGTACCAAAAAAGAAATAACAACAAGCCGAGCAGCAGAAATGGAACTTGGAATGGATGGAGGCTGTCGGCACTACTGTGCTGAAACTAGACTATCTGCTACTATCTGCTACGATCTGCTACTGTATGAGCACAGTATAAAGGAAGAGCAGAAGCAGAAAAAGATAGTGAGAGGAGGCAGCCCATAAGCAGAATATATTCATACTAGAAATCAAGGTATACACAAATAGAATATTTAGTGAATACAGCAAAAACATGTATTACATAAGTCCTATGTGTGTACCCAAACATAGTGAATTAATTTAATAGTTTCATATGTGACTTTGTATTTCCTTTTCTCACTTTGTGTATTCAAAGCCAGGTGAAGTTTGTGGATTTTACCTTTCAGAATCCTCCTTTAGCTAAAAATCCCCAGAGGTGTCCAAACATGCATCAGCTCTCTGAGCACATCTCTTTCAGGGTCTCTGTGGGCACAGCAACTGTTACCACTTTTCAGAAACAGAAGAGTCTCTATTTAACACTTTGAAACAAAAACATCAAAGGAACAAGTGACAGTTGAAGCCTCATTAATTATTTTGGTGTTTGATATAGGAGAATTCTGAAGGCAGTTTCTGAGAAGTCAGAGATACAGAATTAGAGACCTAAAAGTGCCAGGATATACACCTGGCTCTGAGGCAGAGATGCAGCTCAGGAGGTGCAAAGCACCTCGCCTCAGCAGTGAGATTCTAACACACAACTGCTTCATGTCAGCCTTTTTATGTGCCTTGTATTTTCATTTCACTTTTGTTAACCACACAGAGTAAATGTAGAGCTCCAGAGAGAGCTGAAAGCTGCAACTGTCACTAAACTGAGAACACTCAGATCTGTCAACTTGGATGCTCCTCTGAACTCCAAGACCCTGGTATTGCTGAAAGGGGTCTCAGCAGATATGAGACCATCTCAAGGAAGAGCAGTGCTGATAAGGGCACTCCGTGATAACTGGGCTGAGTGATACATGGAGGAGCTGTAGAGCCTTCCTTAGGCAGCAAGGGTGTGCCTTCAAAGCTGGCTTCTAAGTGCAGCAGTTGGCAGTTCTGTCAGAATACTACTTTCTTTCCTGTCCAAACAGCTGCTCTAGTATTTTGTGACACAGTTACAGTCTTTCTTCTTAGAAGTGGATCTTCTCTCTTTCAGAACTAATTAGTGATTTTTTTTCACAGGGAAAATGTGCACTGCTGTGAGAACATTATTGTTTATTAAACAGTATAGACATGAACTGAGAATTCTCTAAGAAACATGAAATATCTTAGATTATTTTTCATTTGTAGACCTACTTTAGTATGTAGAAA
This sequence comes from Lycocorax pyrrhopterus obiensis, assembly GCA_014706295.1. Taxonomy (NCBI): domain Eukaryota; kingdom Metazoa; phylum Chordata; class Aves; order Passeriformes; family Paradisaeidae; genus Lycocorax; species Lycocorax pyrrhopterus. The sequence continues at coordinate 19,962,132 of JACSVZ010000013.1, read as the reverse complement.
ACCTATGGGCCATTCTCTATCTAAAATCAAAACATTCCATGTCACATTTTTAAAATTAAATCATAAGAAAAGATAAGGTTTAGAGTTTGCAATATCTGATGCATGACAGGGCAATAATTTAAAAATTCTACGCTTCAGAGAGAAACTATGAAGATCTACCGTACATGTTAACTACTCAGATCTATAACAGCTTAGGATTTTTTCTTCTTTTTTTAACAGTCAAGAAAGGGCTATGCAAAGACGGTGCTGGAAATCAACACGCCCAAAATAGACCAAGTGCCTATAGTTGATGTGATGATCAATGACTTTGGTGATCAGAACCAGAAGTTTGGATTTGAGGTCGGCCCTGTCTGCTTCCTTGGTTAAGCTTAACACAAAATCAGATCAACACAAATGTTGCACTTTGGTGCTACCAACCCACTTCATGCCACATGCAAGTTTTGAATAAGGATGGCATAGAAAATGTCTTGCTGTGTATGTATGTCTTATCTAGAAAGTAATCATTGCCCTTGTAGGGCCAGAATCACATGACTTAAACTTATTTTGCAAAGATGCTGTGGCACAGACAGACAACATAGGGCTCACTTCAGGAACACCCCCTTTGGATTCCTTTGGTGCTGTAAAAAAACAACGACAATGGTGCTCCTTCCATTACAACAAAGAGGTGTTAAGAAAGTGTTTAATATAAACTGTAATTATTCTATGTACAGTACTATACTGTGATTTCTCTGTCCATTCCAAAACTTGCATGTGTCTGTGAATTGCATCTGGCTCTTACTTTACAATTACAAAACTACTTTGTCAATACTGTGTATGTATTCTGAAAAAATAAAACTGTAATTGCCAGTGAAGCCAATTCAATTTCTGATTAATAATAAAATCCCTTTGTATATATTGTTGTTGAAGAGCTTTGTTATTTGAAGTCACCAGTAAACTTAAGGTGGCAAAACTGGAAGATCTTGAGCAGCACACTCAAACAACTCTTTTCTGCTGATATCACTCTGTGACAATGAATTTAGATAATGAAATGAAAGCACCTTCAAAGGTGCTGTGTTCCATGGTGCTATACCTCAGACTTTTTATTTTCTATTCTAATTCCATAATTTCATAAGATAACTGTATATACCTAAAATAAACAAGTTTATATTTTTGGGTGGGGAAAATATGTAAGAAAAAAACAAATTTCTGTGTAAGAGAACTGTTAAAAATCTGTGAAATAAATTAGTCATATAGCTTTCCTTCTTTTTTTTTTTTTTTTTAATCTCATCTGGATTTGTTTCCATTGTGCTTATTTGGGCTACATAAACATAAAAACTGGATTCTAAACAGTTATTTATGGATTTTTGCAGTGTTTACTTAGATGTTTATGTAAGCAATGATGGATGTTTGCTTCCTGAACTGGACACTAAAAGTTTCACAGAATAATCTATACAATATTTGCCCATCCCATTAATATGAATTATTTTTCTTCCTGTTACTCCACCTGAAGGCCAGGGATGCAATATGTCTAGGTCATGTGATTCTACACAGTTGCTAAGCAACATACGAGGGACTGCTTCCTTAAGAGCTGTCTTTGACCCAAACCCTTACAATTCACTATTCAGAGCTCACCAAAAAAACATGTTGGTTTGGCCTTCCCTCTGAACATTTTATTCAGGTAGTTGGAAGTAGAAATTACATTTTAGCTTTACAACACAAATCCTTTTGTAATTATTTTTCATAATATATGTAAGACTTGAAAAGAAATGTTTGTTTCTATTTCTTATAAATTGTTAAATTAAATAGTACTAGTTTCTGCTGGCTCGTTTCCAACTGGTATTTTCTTATGCACGTTTATACATGTAAAAGTGAGATTCCAAAAGTCAACTTCTTGCTGTTCATATTTTCTTTTATTTTTGAACCAAAGTTTGTAACTGTCACCTCAAAGAGGAAAATACAAATTTTATTAATAAAATCAAGTCTTGTCTATCTGGATTAGTCATTCTCTTATTTCAATGTCCAAAACTCACTGCCATTACTGTAACTATATTCTGCTTCCAGACCATCCAGACTTGAAAAAAAGGAATGTTACTACATGTCCTGGCAAGCACTGGCCAACAGAACTGGGAAGTGAAGTGTTAACAGAGAGGGTGCTGATCTGGCCCTTGGCAGTAGGCAGCAGGGCTGCTAAGTTCACATCTGGTTTGTATGGATTTATAGCTCCAGCAGTCCAGATAATACCATCAAACACAAGATAGGATATTCCTTCCCCAGCTACTCACAACCTACAGCATCCGTCCACTGCACAATCTTGTGCTTATCCTTGTAGGACCCCATCGGGTAGGCAAATGACCCTATTTATTTATAGGAAATGGAAGACAAGAACTAGAACAAGATTTAGAAAGCACTGGAACACAAAATTCCCAGTACCTTGTTGTAGACTGTGGAACCAGAACCAGTGATGGGTCCAATGACATGACGTATGTCCCCTTCTCCAAAAAACCTTCTCTCTTTTTAATCTACTGCCTGTTCTTTATGAACTCTGGCTATGTCTAAGTAAGCTGTGAGGGCAGCTGCAATAAGTTTGGCAGAGGAGTAGCCACTTTCTCCTGCCCAAATGGGCTGGGTTAAGTTAGGAGCTGAGCTGTTCAAGCCTATCTTAAAACAAACCCAAAACCACTCCTCGGTTGGGTGCTTTAGGGTAAAAAATAAAGATTGTTGTGGTTTGGCAGAGTCAGGATTACTCTGCAGCAGAATGTTGTTCCTAAGAGTGCAATGACGCATTCAAGAAGTCAAAAGAAACAAGATCTTTTCCAGAATTAGTCCAAGCATCTTACCAAGGTTTGTGTCGGCAACATCACAAAGGAGGAAATGAACTTGAGTCTTCTACACTTCTCAACAAGGACCCATCTGGTTTATTCTTTAACCTTTCTTAAGGCCTTAACCACTTACCTCACTATTTATCGTTGTCATGAAAGCATCTCACCATTGCTTCTTATTCTAACTCCTCTTTGTCCGTTCTCTTCTTCAATCTGCTGTTCTTGTTCTCTCCAAGTTTCAGATTAAAGGGGGAAAAAATGCCATTGTATATTTTTTTATGCTCTTGTTTTTCCCTATTAGCAGTGTTTAAAACCCAAACAAACAAACCAAAAGGGCACTCTTCAGAACAGAAAGAAATTTCACATCAAAACTCACATATTGGTGTTCCTATGAAAAAAGCTTCAGATTCTATAGTCAAATCCTAATAGCCATAAAAACATAAAATCTCAGATTCATCATACGGTACTATAAAATACATAAAAACAAACCAAACATCCAAAACCATGCACATCAAATTTCTCACTCAACCAAGCCCAAAACAAAAAAAATGATCAATATTTTTCATACCCCAAATTAAAGACCCATGCAATCACAAAAAGATTGAAATTGTTACATGACATCTGGATTTTACCTCTAGAAAAAGAACTTCAGTGTTGTGTGATCTTGAGAGTTCACCCTACCTAAAGTAGACTGGGCAATTTGTTTTCAAAGTTTGCTTCAAGCCTCTCTAAACAAAGAGCCATCCTGGAGATGGTTTCTTCACTGCAAACACAGATTTTGGTTGTGTTGCATGGAAATGGAGTAAGTCAGCACATGGCAAACCAAGCCCCAAAAAACTCCAGACTGAGGCAATGTTCTGTCCAGAAAAACAAGGACATACAAGAGAGATTTAAATGACAAGCTATGATGAGGGCACAAACTGTTCTGTGTGTATGTGTGGAGTTTCTTTACTTCTCTCTCTCTCCCAGGATAGGGCAATATCAACTCACCGTGACTGGCATATCTCTTGGAAACAATTATAAAATGCAATTAAGATATTTTTTTCCAGTCCAAGTGAGAGCCATTATGGCTAACATCAACAGTCACCTTGCAACACAAAAAGCTACAAAGCTTCAAAAAATAAGGACAGTTATCTCCTTAAGATTCTTCCCCTTGGGAACAGCTTTGTTAATTTTAAAATGAATCTTCACATGCTAATGGCTGGAAGGAGAAGCCTTACTAGCCACTGATTTTCTATTGCAAGCACACTCATTTTTCTGTGAAAGAACATCTTCTATTGTAGATGCACCAAAAAAACTTGAAAATTACAAAGACAGGATATTAAATGTCATGTCCATTATATTTACCTGGAAACGTGTCTTATTTGTGTTCCTTTTGAAAGCACATAAATTATCAGAGGCTCATTGTTAGTTCAGTGAAAAGCAACGTCAAGATTATTGCCAAGGAGTAGATTGCTCTAAAGCTATTTATACATTTTGTTTTCAATAAGAACACTGAAGATTAATACAGTGCGGAAGGCTGCAAGCATACAGATATTCAGACACGCTGCTCTAGCCAATATTGGGCTTGTTTCTTTCTCAGCTGTGTCAATGAAGGCTCTGTTCTAATGAGAGAGGAGGCAGCCAAAGCCCACAATGGATATGTTTTGTCTAGGTTGTCCAGGGAGCTTTGGCAGACCTTGACTTTGTTTCCAGTTTCTCAAAGGTGGAAGAAGTGATCTCCATCAAAACACACCTGTAAGACAGACAAGAGTTGTTAAAAATTCAGCAGTGGGACTGAGATCTAAGTGCCTCCTCTGCTCCCTCTTATAATCTAGGAATTTTTTTTTTAACATCAAAGAGGCAATGTAGCTAAATCTTGCTGAAGCATGAAAGAACTCCAGCTTGCACTGTGATTAAAATGTGGATGAAAATTAAAAATTCAGTCCATCCAATACGGTGCTGGATGAAAACCAAATTAATTCTCTTCTAACCCCAGAAGTTCTCTAAACTGGATATTCTGTTGTGTTTTCAATGGTTAATTAAAAGAACCTGAGTTCTCAGGGCTCATAGCCAGAGAGCTTGCATATGACCATAGCCCCCCGTGGGCTGCAGCAGTGCAAGGCCAGTGAGCTGTGGCCTGCAGAGGCCCAGCCTGCAAGCTCTGAAGTTCCCCAGCACAAGTAAAAAGTAAACATAGCTACAGCAGAGCCATGAAGCTGAGCTTTTAAATTAAAAACGTTAACTAAATGAGAAGACTCAGGATGTGACTAACAAAATAAAAACATTACACTATAATTGTTGTTTCTGAGATGGAAATATTGATTTCTTATTTGCTAGTTTACTCAGAATCTTATTCAGAAAGGCCACACAAGTCAGCCAGGGTATATCATGGAGCTGCACGACTTCTAAAGCAGGCCCTCCTCATTACAGCACAGAGAGTACGTTAAGTGGAATGAGAGACGCAAAGATTTAGAATGAAGTAATGAAGTTGTTTTTATTGACATAATAGATTCTTTCTGTCAAATATTAACCAAAAAAAAAAGAGTAAGGTTTTATATTCTATTCATACAGTCTCTTGAGCCTGTGCTTTTTTTTTTTTTCGGTCACAATATCATCCCAGTGGCAGCTAAGGTGAGAAAGTAGCTCTGCTTTGTGGTCCTCGTGCCCAGACTGGCTCACAAGATAATGTAGCACAATGGGAGGGCTCAGGCTCTGGAGAATGCATAAATAGATAATCTTCATAACATCCGCTCTTCAGTAACTTTCTGATTTGGATGTATAGGGATCACTTATCCCTTTGTTATTCCTCAGAAGGATTTTAGAAATACCCACTTTGCTCTAAGCCTGCAGAGTTGTTCAGTGCACAGATATTAAGATCAAAGCTGTTTACTGTCAGAAAGGGCCAAAAATGGAATTTTAATTTGTGAAAACTTTCCACAGCTCTCCAAATTCTGAAATGAACAAAGTATGTTTCACCTTCCAACTTCTCTCCTTTTTTTAATTGTGATGTTTCCATTTGAAATAATGAGATGTTTTTCTCCAAAATGATTGAAATGATTGATAGGAGGAAGTCCACTGGTGCCCACACCAAGACTGTTTTCCCATGTGCTGGGAGACAGGAGCTGAGTACAATACTAATAGTGGAATAAAGGCATGTCTAGAAAAGAAAGGCACAATAAAATAGGTCTCAGTGTACAACAGAAAGGAGGAAAATGTAGTGGGGGAAAAAAAGAAATAAAAAAGCAGAGGAGAAATATGTGGGAAAAGAATGATAGGGCAACATAGGGCAGGAGGGTGAGAAATCTTTATGAGCAGTCTGGGAGCACCCCATGTGATCTGTGGTACAGCAGGGCTCAGGCTTGTTTCCCAATGACTAATTGACTAATTCCATTAGTCAGTGCAAAGAGGGGGGCACACTGGGCCCCTAGTTAGGAGGCAGAAGCAAAACTGGTTTATAAAAAACACACCTAAAGTGCAGCAGAGATTGCAGGTCTCTGTGGGAAACACCCACAGCACTGCCTGCAGCCACAGCCCTGTGCCTCACTCTCCCTCCCCTACCTTCCCACACTCACCTCTCTCTCAGACAGTCCTGACACTGCCTCCTCTGCAGGACCTCTATTCTTGTGGAGCAGCTACATTTTATTGGGGCACTGGAAAGCACAGGAGATCTGAAAAGGGGGATGAGATGCTTAACTTTCAAAGTTAGGAGAGAGAATGGATGATGGGGGAGAGTGAGCAGGCTCAGAAATCAATATACACCCACACTAACATGCTGCCTGTCTGGACCATCTAGGTTAGAAACAGGCAATGACAAGGACTGCTCAGTTTCTGTGTCCTTTTCCTACCACAGAGAAGCATACAGACCAGGCAGCACTGAGGGCTGTCTCTGCAAGGAAAGTCAGATGAAAGATCAGCTCACACTGCTGACCCTTTGAAACCGCTCTCTGCACTTTAAAGTTGACCTTTCGTTTTCTGAACACATTTACCTCAAAACAAAGCCACAGTATCTTGAGGAACCACATTTGAAATAGCATCACATCTTTCCATGAAAATATTCCTGGAGAAAGCAATAAAAAATTTAAAACAGACAGTCCACATGAAGTGAGGATACCTGAAAATGTTCCTGATTAAATGATTCTTGGCTATTTCAATGCATTATGCAGTTTTGCATGTGTGCATTCATTTCTCATGTTTTGCATAATTTTTCTGATGACTGTATGCACAAGTGTACCGTGCAGGAACAGCAGTGAGCCAATGTGATTGCTCATTAAATTTAATGAGAAGGTTAGAATTATATACTATAAAACTAAGATGAAAGCGAAATCACAAATTTGAAAGCCAACTAAGGGCTGAAACATATGCAAGCACAGTTAGTTAATACCCTCTCAATATGTACAAGAAAAAATACATCATATAGATATACAGCAAATTTGGACGCACGTTACCCAAGTGGAACTCAGCTGTGATGGTGTATGAAATGATACATTTAACTCTAATCAGACACATAACTCAGAGGAAGCAAAACCACCAAGTACTTTAGGGCTCTCTTGCAACACTGGAATATTTTTGATAGCCAGATAGCATTCTCCCCTTTTCTGTTTAAACACAGTGAAGGAAGACAGAGCTCAGTGTGTGCCTCCAGATCTTTGTAAGGGTGACTCCTATACACACAGGTCAGGGCTGTAACAACACAGCAAAAAACAGAAATGGGTGAAGCCCAGGGCCTGCAAACAATGTATGTGTGACAAGGAAGAGTTACAAATGAAGATGACCAAGTACAGCTGAGGGATCATAAAATAATAGAGTATCCTGAGTTGACAAGGACTCACAAGGATCATTGAAGTCCAGCTCCTGGCCCTGCACAGGCCCATCTCCAAGAGTCACACCCTGCGCCTGAGAGCGTTGTCCAAGCACTTCTTGAACTCTGCCAGGCTGGTGCTGTGACCACTGCCCTGGGGACCCTGTTCCAGTGCCCAAACACCCTCTGGGGGAAGAACCTTTGCTAATATCCAACCTAAGCCTCTTCTCAGCTTCACACCTGTTCCCTGAGTCCCACCACTGGTCACCAGAGAGAGGCACCACTGCCTGCCCCTCCCTTTCTGCCTGTGAGGAAGTTGTGGACTGCGATGAGGCCTCACCTGTGTCTCCTCCACACTTACCAAGCCAAGTGACCTCAGCTGCTCCTGATATGGCTTCCTCTCAAGGTCCTTCATTGTCTTTGTAGCTCTCATTTGGCTGTTCTTCAGTAGGTTTAAATCTTTCTTCTATTGTGGCACCCAAAACTGCACTCAGGGCAATACTTATAGTTTAGTACTCCAAGAAATACACAAAAACCCTCCTTTAAGAGGTGGCTTTAAGGACACTTTTAGATGTTTGTTCTGAGCAAAACTCCCTGCAGAGGCCTGGGCTGGGCGCTCCCCCAGTTCACCCTCAGGCCTGTGGGGCCAGCCTGAGGGGGGCTGTGCTCTGCCAGGTGGTTCCAAAGCCCACGAGGTGACTTTGAGCCCATGTGTGTGTCAGAAGAGATGCACCTTCACTTACCCCTAGCCAAAGCCCAACATTATCTTTTTGTCAGGCATTTTTCTCCCCTCAATTCTCATTTCTCCTCAAAGCACCATATTAAGAATGTACAACTCGCAGTGCCCACAGAGTTTGATACGTGTGCATGTGGAAGAGGTGGATTCACATTTTGTTGTTACCTCTTCAGAAGCATAATTAGAGTAAAAAAAACCCACCAACAAAAACCCAAACCCTACCAAATACAAACCTTGCCCTCTCCTCCTCCGAACCTGTGCCCGTGCTCCAACTCCCTGCCCATGGTGCTTGCAGGTCAATGGCACTCTGAGCTTTCTCCCTGTCACACCATGCAAAATGCTTCCCACGACTTAGCACCAGTCTGGGGTCATTCTCTCCAGAGCTTGATGTCTGCAACCTGAGGTGAGAGACCTTTTTAGAGTGAAGGAATGAAAAGGGGTTGGTTTTCTTTACCCCGGTGTTTCTGTGGTAGAATGGGCTGCAAAACCTGAGTAGCTGTGGGCATTCAAACAGCAGGCATGCAAAGGCAATATTTAAACAACTCTATAAATGAGCCAGAGATGTGTGTCATTGGTTTCGAAGCACTGTCTAAGGAATTTTTATGCTGAAAACACTTCCATTGAGACATGAGTCATATTAAGCTGCTTTGTGGCAGATGCTGTAGCTCCTCTTTCACGCAATCTCTTTCTCTGAAAGCTTTGATTGAGAACTAAGCCACATTCAGGGTTTTGTGGTCGAGCCTGGGAGCTTCCTTCAGTAAACTTCTTCCTGAATTATTTGCTGCTGGAGCTCATCACCCATAATAATATTTCCAGAATCTTTCCCCTATTATCTTCATCTGTCAGGTTAAATTCATCTTTTTGACGTGACACACATTAAACACTGTTAAAAGAGGAACAAAACTTTCACTACTCAACACAGAGAAGCAGCACAGAGTGTTGTTACTGTCCACAGGCCTGCTTTTGCACTTGGTGAAATATGAAGGACATTTCAGTAGAATTTTAAAGGTAACAGTCGAAAATAAAGAATCCTCTTGTCCACAGTCCATCACCTTTAAGGAACCAGGGCTCTCTTCCCCTGGTTCTCCTTAGCTATGAATTGTCTTAGGCTGAGGGTATCCTATAGAAACAAATGGAAGGATAAGTCTTGCTCAATATATTCAGCTGCCAAGCAAGCAGGTGGGAATTGCAAGTTAAAACACTCCTGAGCAGGGTAGAACTGCAGGCCATAGTAAATTCTCAAATTAACATAGGTGCAAACCATGCATTCTCTCTTGTTAGGCACTGCTCCTATTTGGATTGCAAAAAAAGGCCTTACCTTTAATGAGCTAGGATCCAGCTATGCAGGAAATGCAAAGACACATTTTAAACACCTAGGGAGGAAAGGAGAGAAAGGTTAAGACAGTCTTGATCTGTATCCCATCTGAAAATAAATGCAAATTTTCTTTCTGGCAGATACTTTTAGAACACTTAGAAAAAAAGGAACCCACAAAAATTATTTTTCTCTTATGCTTTCATGAAAATACTAATGAATTGAAAAAAATTGCTTGTGCTGTAAATATAAATGATGTATCTTGATGTATCTTACAGGTGTCCAAAAGTTTTAAAGCAAATCAAAAGAAACTGTTTCAGTAGGCTTAGATTTCCTCTACATAGGTGGAATACATTTAGTTTTTCAACTTCTTAAAACCTTTTATACGAAGTTTGGAAAAAAAATATCCCTTCAGTCAATATCACACTGTAAATATATGCTAGTATAAAATATACAAAATATACTTTTATAGAAGTTACATAAATATAAGTTTATATAAAGATAAAAATACATTCACTCCTCACTGTGGTGGAATCAACCACTTATAAATACGTTTGGTCTAATTTCACAAAATTTCCATGTTTTGTGGTGGTATCAGACCAAGGCTGCACAGAGCTGAAGGCTGATACCAGGTTAAGTGAATCAGAGCCATTCTGCTTTTCTGACTGCCATTATGGTAATGTGATCAGTACCTTGACAGACGCTAAGAAGAATAATTTTGCTGATTGACTTTTCTTCAAACCTAAGGCTGTGGGCAATCAAAGAAAATATGAACATCTGGCTGAGCTTTTGATTGCCATGCTCACTGATATAGTGCACCCAAATAAGCAACAATTAGTACAGCTTGTGTTAAAAGACCCATCAGTTAATTCAAATTAAGTCAGGAAAATTGAATCCAATTGGCATTCATACATATTTGTATGCGAAGTTTAAATAAGATTCTCCTGCATTACATTATCTTTTATTTACAAGGGAAACACATGCAAAGTTTTGTGGTTTAAGCAAATATTTTCAAAAGCTTTTTGACTTCTTAAAGCCAAACTTCTGGGAAAACTCTGTGTCCTTTGGAAGGACAGTCTAATAAACATAAAAATGTGTTGGCTTTCTCAAGGTCATATTTCTCACTACTTAAAAAATTTCACAAATTTGGACAAGTTATCCACAGGCATTTTGTCAGTAGCAAATACAATAATGCAGAACTGATATTTGGGTAAATTTACTAGCTAAGATGGTGGCCAAGATAACTACCAGACTGTAGTAAGAAAGAAAATTCAGAAAGCTGAAGACAAATTCCCTCATGTTTTTGCTTGATTCTGAGTGTAAAACCCTGGGAACGTGTACCTTCTTTTACAAAAAACAGCATTCCTGTTGGAATTCTATTTATGGTAACAGTAAATTAGGTTGCATGAGAACCCGAGATTAAAACTAATCAAAGGCCAAAGACAAGTTGTGTGCCTGATTTTTTAAAATGAGAAATTTAGAAAAAAAAGGTCAAACAGATTTTTTTATTTAATTCTAGCTCCTTGCAGTAAATAAACTTTAGTCATTGCTTGGCAGATATAGATACCATTGTTTCCAAGTTAAGCTGTAAAATTTTATTTGTAACTTGGTTATGAAATCTGTTTTTTCTAAAAAAAATAGTGACAGACTCTCTGGCTGAAGTGCTATCTGTGCTCTACTAACTAGAGGTGAAATTTACTGTAACCTCACCTAAATCTCAGTTAGCTCAATCTGACGTGACTCTAAAATCCTATTACAAAATTCCAGGATTTCTGCAACTCATTCAGATGTGTTAAGCCTAATGCAAACCAGTGTATCACAGACTACACGGGGGATAGGGTCACACTGGCAGCCCCAGCTGCAGCTTTGCTCATGGACTGGGGTCACATTGCACCTGTAGCCACTGCTCCTGAGTGCCCACTGTTGTCAGAGCCAGGGAGCTTCAGAGCAGAGCTGGGAATACCTAAAATACTGATAGAGCAGAAGACCACATCAGAGAAGAAGGCTGGGTGAGTCAGTCCATTGGCCTGGGACTCACATGCCACATCATCAGCTGCCAATGATGCAATGAGTGTGGCCAAGCAGCTGCTACATTCTTTTATTTTCCTGAGGGTCCACTTTGTTTTGATGCCAAGAAATAGGTTTTCCTAACCACTGACTTTTGTGAATATTAAGATTCAAACACTCTTGAGAACGATTGGATCAATTAATTAGAAAACTGTTAGCATGCTGCCTTCATAAATCAGGAGTTAGCTTGTGATCCATAACTTCAAACAGTCTTTTAGCAGCTGTTTTCTCGACGTTCTTTTCTTTAAAATACTAATGTCTCTTATACATCCATCTTCTGATTCAGAGGTTAAGAGTTCTTCTACTAGTGTTACCTTTAGAAATATAGTTGATGGAAAATCCCTTAGATAGTCTAATGATATGGTCCAGTTACTCTCAAGTGCACAGGCCCCTTATAAATGCTATTCAAAAATCAATATCAATCCTTCAGTGCCTTCAAGAGATGTGGAGTAAGGGCCATAACAATAGTGATTGCCTCCAGCAAATAACTGTTCAGTGATTATACTGCAGTGGCCTGGAAGTCCAAATCCCCCTCAATAACTTTCAAAACGGATGCACGCTGGGAAATGTAAAACCATCTCTAGCAGGCAGGTCAGTAGCTGCACTTTCTAGTCAAGTACCTACTTATTTACTGTGTTGCTCTCTCATTATTGACATAAGATTTTGGAGAAGAAAGTTTGCTAAACGAAAGGTAAGCTGCAAAACAGAAGGTCAGCATTTCAGACATGTTCAGCGCAACAAAGAGGACAGTGCACCACAGGACAATCAGCTGGCAGTCCCTCCCTTTGCCTGTTTTATTTAGGAATTTGAAAGTAGACTAAGGAGAATACATTTTCAAAGACTGTGGTAGCAGGGAAAAAAATCACTCCAAAGTGTAAACAACAAAGCAGCACTCATCGTTATGGCCTCTGATATTTATTCTGTGAGTAAAGCAGCTGTTTGCTTGGAGCCAGGAACAGCGGAATACTTAGCAAAGTTTGAAGTAGTGTGGCAATTACTTTACGGCAAAGACTCTGAATGTAATGTCATGGCATTTTCCTGGTTTCCATGGTTTGCACATGAGGAGGTCGTAGTGGACAGTATCAAAAGCTCAGCACAGTCCAGATGTAGCAGCCATTGCTTTGACTCTCCACAGAGCCAGCTGCACCACTGCAGTAAGAGACCGGCTTGGCTTGGCTCCTCAAGAGCAAGTCACATAAAGCCCATGTTGCCTCAGGGCATTGCCTTCCCATGTCATTATCCTCTGCATGCTGACACTGTATCAAAACTACCCAACCAACAAAAATGGTTTGACAAGACGTTACGGTTTTCTTAAAGTCTGCTCTTTGGTTGAATCCATGCTTGACCCATGCGTACAATTCACTCTCAAAAATTAAAGCCATGACAAAGTTCTCTTTCTCCACAGAATTATTGGAAAATGAGTGCTCCATCTTTCCTAAGATAGGAAGTCCTTGCCATACAGAATAGACAACCTTGCTGCATTCACACTTCACCCTATCAAAACTTTTAAGCAAAAATATTGAAAAAATTGTCCATATGCATACATATATCTACTGCCAGTGATGTTACTTGCTACAAGACACAATGAAGTAATGACATAATGAAAAAAAGAATCTTTAGAAATATAAAGACAGTGATGTTTTTGTATGTTAGAAACAGAAGTACAAAATAAAGATTGGAGGAGAAATCCCAACTGTTTTTTAAAAAATCCTGCATTGGATTTAAAGTATTTTTCTTTCAACCATCTCTCAAATATTAAAGTTTATTTCCTACCAGTATTCCTACCAATTTAACTCTCTTAGCAAGTTCTGGAAAACCAACCTTTTCTGCAGACATGCTGTACCACCACGTTGAGTTCTACAGCTCCATTAACCATAATAAAATCATTCTCATACGTTCTTCCTTCATGTATAATATAGTGTTTGTATGAATGCTTATTGCAACTGGAAATATATTGTGCCATCTAGCAGCTGATAGTTTAAGCAATGCATAAATATTAGAATAGAGAAAAGCCTAGTGTGATTTCAGAGCCAGTTTCATTGAAAATTCTCTGAACTGGCCAGTCTCTTTGTGACATCTGTTCTCATAGGACATTCTGATAGCTGAGGGGGTTTCTATTTCAAAAACTTTGAGAACAAATGTTATGTCCAAATATATTCTCTGCAATAAGCATTAGGTAGTGAAATAAATTAGACTAAGTACCTACCCAGGAGTAAAATTAGGTTTTACAGGCATGAGTGCTACCAGAGGTATCAGACTCAGGGAACTTGTTATGATTTAGATCTTAGTGATTATGGCAATAATAAGATACCTTAAGCAAGCTGTTGGCTGAATCAGTCAAGTTAATCTCAACTGTGTGTTAGTGAAGTCATTTTATCCACAGAAGTTGATTTTAGTCCATTAAGACAGGCCTTTTACTTCACAGTGTGTATAGTCATTACATTTCCCTACCTTCGTCTTCATTCAAAGGAGTACTCAACCTTATTTCCATTTACAAGTGGAAATTTACAGTGCTTATTTCCATTAACAAGACTGTGGTTCACCTTAACACAGTGTCAAAGGAAGTCACAAAGAGTCATGTGGATGATAGCAAGAGAAACTGCACCAGTGTGCACAACGTTATCATGCAGATGAGAATTATAAAGGAGGGATGAAATGCAATTTAAGCAAACACTCAGATGGAAAACAAATGTGCCATTGCAGACAAACAATTCCCGAAGCAGCTGTACAGGAGTCCTCCTTCACTTGTAATTCTTGCAATGGAATTGAAAATCAGAAGAAATCAGAACTGTTAAGCAATCAGGAAATAGCAGATATTTTCACTAAAGCTGTTGTATTTCAATGAAATACTATCTTTTACTGACAAGACAAGTATTAAAAAACATACAGAGCTAACTGCATGAGCATCCTAAAAGCCTGTGTATTAAAGCTCAAAAGTTCATTTGGCAGAGACACTAACATGCCTAAAAGCTTTCTGGCTCATTTTAACACCTTCTGGTTTCCTCATTAGTGCTGGCACTGATGTTCAGTTACTATTGTAGGATCTGATCATATTTACAAACTCTTGCTACTTTTCCTCCTTAGAGACCTCATCTGAATCACTTTTGAATATCTAGCAGATGTTCAAGATACTCAGTTCTTAGAAAGATGCAAGACTCTTTAAAACCATGTGAAGCACGGCTACAATCTCTAACTACTGTGCCTAAAAAGGAAAACTTTCCTTGAAGACACTGTCTCATATAAGTACCTGCTGCTGGTTTTATCCTCTGAATCTGCTTGTGCTGATTCAGGATCCCAGACTAGACTAAGCCCACACAGCTGTACAAAGTCCCTGTGTTAATTTTGTCTCCAGCAAGTATCATGTTCAACATTTCCAGCACCACTTTTGATAAAAGTCTTTTACCATCAGTCCTTAGCCTCCAAACTTTTGTAGAAGAAGAAATGTAACTCCTGAGGCCACAGAGTTTGGGTGGGACAGGATAGTTTTGCCTTTTACAGTACTGAGCTTAGTAAATTTTAAAATGCACACTCAAGGGAATATGCTAATTTGACTGAGTATTCCTCACCTCACGAAAGAATTAACTTTTATCAGCATCTCAAGTTTGCTCCCCAGCTCTTGTATAAAATGAACTCACGGGGTCTGTGCACAGCTAATAAGTTTAGTGCTCTTTTAGAAGCAAAGTGGTTTGTCACTGTGCAGCAGCAGATGACCTGCTGAGGTCAGAGCAGATCAGTGTTTTAGAAACACTTGCAATTTTCATTTTCTCTGAAATTAAGAGTAAAAATGTCTTCAGGATAAGAAACATCTTCATTAAGGATGGGTTCCTGTACGCACTCCTTTCTGTACACCTTAATCTCCTTCCACATTAGCCATAGGGGAGTTAGTAAGACGCTCAAAGTGAACTTCAGGAGAACATACATAAGCAGCAGGTAGGTTAGAAGAAATCACTCATCTCTCACTGGCATAGCAGTCAGCATGATGAGGTGAGCATGGATACAGAGCTGAGAGGAACAAGAGTAATGCTATCCAAACTCAGAATGCCTAGATCCATCATCAGGGTCAAATCACAACTATTTCCCACCAGCAAGAGAGACCAGCCCCAGCTACAACCTCCACAAACTTTAATTCTTTGAGTAAGCAGCAGTCCAGTAGATGATCTATGTCCATATGTGGTAACAGGTTTTATAATCTATATTTCTGATGCTACCACACCTTTTTCCTAACTTTTTTTACAAGACTAGGACTGGAACCAGCTTTCCTTTAAAGAGCTTCTCAGCTCTCTTCCGTGCCTGCCCCTCTGCACCACTTTTCCAGAAATATATTTCCATGTATTCATATTTGCTGTTTTAAACCCACACTGGGACTATGTGAATCAAATCTAATCTGCTAATCTGCTAATTGTTGAACTAATGTGGTTTTTTCTGTGTATATCTGTATGTACCTCCCTTGTCAAATTCCCTGAGCAATGTGTGTGACCAATAGCTAACCCCAGTACTCCCACTGCAGCTGCACCTCTTAAGAATCTTGGCCTATTCTGCTCCTTGAGGAGAGAGGAAAAGCATCAACATGACACCCCACTCCCCTTGAAATCTCTCCAAACCAGGAACAAGTTCATGCAGGACAGCTTGCTCTGATTCTGTCAGAGTTTACACTTAAGACAGAAAGGGGCTGACTCTGATGACTAATGGTACAAGGACACTAATATATATAACTGTATCAATTAAAAGGAAGCATCTACTTTAATATATTAATACAAGAATATAGTCAGAAATCTGAAAATCCTTTTTGTTCTTCCCAAATTAGATTACATATATATCATTATAGTCATCATTTTATGAGTATGTGGAAAAAGAACATATGACTGACCTTCAAATCAACCCTCAGCTTGACAGCCTAGATCAATGTATTATCCAGACCTCTATTTCTCATTCTGTTTCAACTGTCAAAGAGAATTTGTTTGTTATAAATAGGAACTCTCCAATAACAACAGAAAATAAGATACAGGCAGCCACCTTGCAATGCACCTGTTCTCAAAATTCTCTTTGCTTTTTAAAGAACCCCACGTTTCCAGGGTGCTTGCATGAACAGCATCCTCATCTCTAGGACTGGAGTATTCATAACGAAGCGAGATCAACTGTGTACAGTGTCCTGAAGGACACAGAGTTGACCTAAGTCACAGATTAATGGCTTTTTGTTCTCTGTGTCGGAAGGTCATAGGAGATCTCAGATCATAGCAGGTCTTAGATCATAGAAGGGTCTCAGTTTCAACAAAAATGTAAACCAGAGACAGAAACTTCAGGACAAACACTCTATAACTTAACTATAACTATATAACTGCAAAACTCTATAACTGCAAAACAAGCACACAAGTGGTTTTGCCACCACTTTTTGAAGTCCATCTTACTTCTAATACTGTGTTTAAAAAAAGAGTCTTGACTGGAAGATTCTCCTAATTTTTCTTTATGGATATAGAATGCTTGAGAAATTGTAAAGAAACCACCATACTCTTAAATCATAACTTCAGATGGCCAGGATTGTAATAAATGAAATTATTTTTAACCCAGGGTACCTTTGAAAGCCATTAATGTCACTGACATTCCCTTGTTGTGAAGACAGGTAAGGAGGGGGTTTCTGAAGTCATTGTTATGCCCTAACAGACTTGCATTCATTGCAGGTACAGTGTTTTGCTGAAGTGCATAAGCAAGCCTTGGGAAAGAGCACACGCTGGGGAGGTGTCCTTAGGCCAGCAGTAATTAGCTCCCCTAGGAATCCTGTAGGCACGAGGTGCAGTCAGCGTTAGGTAATGTACTGCACTTTGAAGGTGTAAAAGGATTTCAAAGAGCTCATTGGTACCAGACTATCCACTGCATTGGGATTTCTGCATTACTGCTTTCAACTCTTAATACAGAATCATAAATAGCTATTCAGACAAATTTTTAAGTTATTTTTGACAACAAGTTGTTACACTTATTACTTGAAACCCCAAAACATAAGTTTTCACTAGGAATATCTCTTTCGTGTAAGGAAACAAAAGTTTGTTTTCATTTATTAAGGAGCCTGAAAATCTGTTCATTTTTCTTTTTCCACTTGTTTGCTTCTTAAAAAAGTTTGTGGTCAGTACAAAAGAACAGAATTCATAGAAGTAACTCATTTTTTCTTCCCTGATTATACTACAACATTCAGTGAAAAAAACCCCAACAAACCACAGAAGGATTTTGTCAGCTTTTGACAACAGCACAACAGAACAGAAATGTAAGCTGCAAAAGGCTTTCTTTTCCTCCAAAAGCTCAAGATTAATATGAAAGTGATAATCAAAAAAACAAGTTGAAGGGGAGTCACATAGACATCAGAAAAAACCTTTTTCTCAAGGAAGGTAATGCTGCTCAGGGACAGGTTGTTCAGCGAGAACACCTCGGAGGTATTCAAGACAGCAAAACAAGGCTAGGACTGGCTGGACCAAGCTCTAGTAACAGCATCAACTCAAGGGAGGGCCTGCAGTTGATAATTCCCAGAAGACCTTTCCAAGCAAAAGTTCTCCTACTGCAATTACTGAAACTACCCAAGAATCATCAAAGAAAAGAGATTATAGGATTATAGCAAAAAGGTTAAATATTGTAAACCCCCTAAATATAGAAATAAAGCCAAATATTGAAATTCTAATGCAAAAAGAGCAAAGCTTCAAATAAGGAAACATATGCATTCCTCAAAGCCACGCTATAATTTTGGGCTTTTCACTGAGTTGTGCATACTAAATGGAAGCTAAGAAGGGACCCACACCTTTTTTTCCTTTCAAGTCATCCTAACAGGAATCAGATACATTTACTTAATCACAGCAAGAGTCTGTGGACAGATAAAGTATTTAATAAAAGTTACCCATATTATCTGTCACCTGCATTTCAAAACTAAACATGTTATTTTACACAATAGAAATTCTTTAAAAATACCTATTATTGCTTCATCATACTTTTCTTCATATAAGATTTTCCTTCCCAAAATTTCAAAATTTCAGACTTCAAACGGTAACAAGAAATTTTCTTTTATTTTCCCTGTTCAGCACTGTTTATACTCAGGCATTCAACTCAACGTTTTACACTAGCAGGGTTTGTAACTGGTTGGATGGGCTGCTTGTTCTTCAGGTAAAAATTTAAAATATACTAAATTCCTCTCTAATACTTGGATCAGTGTATTCCCAACAGGCAAGAAACTGATACTTTACTCTATCATCCTGAGAGCACCCCTTATTGCAGACAAGCTAAAGAGAGAACCCAGCATGAACCTCATCTTCCCTTCATTATAAGCACATGCCCAACCAGTTTATAAGATTGTTCTACTTCTTTAATGAATAAATAGATCATGATTCCATTACAGTTTCAGATACAGAAATTTCAATAGACTCAGTTTTGGTGTAAGGTGAAGAATTGGCTCAGGCTGCAACTGCTCATAATTTTAAAATCTGGAGATTCATGGTTCAACTTGTGTACTGGGCAATATCAAAGACATCACACTGTAGCAATAATATTGTTCTTGCACAGGGATTTTCCCATATTTTTGGACTGGAACCTAAAGAGAATGGTGTTTGAATCATGGTGATTTCACTAGGAAACGAAAAAATGAGACCTGCATTAACCTGACTCAGAATTCAGTGCCTATATCAATTCCCTACATGAAACAAGTGACCATCTGCTCCACTTGCCCATAAGCAATACTAATACCTTCTCTCTCTGTCACCCTATTCATCCCCCTTCCCCCGCTCCCTGCTTAGCTTTAAATCCTTCTCTTCATATAACATGACCCACCTATTTTTAACTCATGTCTTCCAAATGTCCACTTGGCTGCTCACCTCAACATATGGTAGATCTGCTCACTGGTGCTACAGACCTCCTATCTGGGACCATTTATGAACCATCTTGTAGCTGGCACAGTCATTTACATGTCTTAAAGGCATTTACAGAATGTCACCACCTCAGAATATATCCTCAGAAGAAGCTATAGCCAGATCTACTTAAAGCCCTCGATCTCAAATTTGTTCACTCTGTAGTGGGTCATAATTTCAAAAGTTAAAATAAAGCTTGATGTTAAGTCTGGTATTATCATTCTAATCATCCCATTCTGATCTTGAAGCTTCCATTTGATCTGGAAATTTCTCTTGTATTGAAAAGTAGGGATTTGTGAGACTAGGAAACTTTTTAGTATTTAGATTTTTCCCCCTCCAAAAGAAGAGGAAAGATAAATTTCTACTCTTAATTTCTTCCACTCTTAATTTATTTGGAATACTAGATTCCCTCTTTCAGATGTCCAGTGAGAAAAGGGCACCTAATGAGTGTTTTTCTTTTAAAAACAAAACATAAGGATGTTTCTGAGCTTAGAGGCCCTTATTGCTGAAGTTTGAGTCTCTAGTGATTATCTTACAGCTGTTCAATAACGATTCTGGGTTTCATATAAATGTGCAAAGTCCTTCTTGTACATAAGCCAAGAAACAGTGCAGAGCTGCTCATCTGAGCTTTTCTAATTGTTCTTATACCAGCAGCACAGGAATTCATGTAGATAAGTTTGCCATAATACCTTGTTGTCATTTTTTATTTAACAATTGCCTCTTGAAGCTAAGCAAACCCTGGAGAAGAATAAAGCTATGGTGAATACAGATGCAACACTAATTAACAGATATGCTAAATATGAATTTTTTAGTAAGAATTAAAAAAAAAATAATTGCTATGTCAAGAGACCAGGAAATACTTGGAAAATCAAGTTTTATTTCCTTGAAAATCTGACACTCTGCATTAGAATATATTGAGCTGAAATGCTGGGCAGCAAATTAAAGCAAGGGCCTTGTGTGCGCCCCTGTGCATTATTTCTCTGGTGTTGATGCTTACCTCAGCTGCCCTTTGGGCAGACTGCAGAACTTGGACAAATTTGTAAACTTACCAGCAATTTCTAGGCTCTAAAATACAGCAATACACAGTACTAGCAGCAGTCATCTGGAACAGATTTACTGATTAGAGAGCCCAAGTTAATAATTAAAGACATAGTAGTTTTAACACTGCTGTCTTATGTTTGTAAGCAAAACAAACATCAGCAACGTATGTACTTTGACACGTTCTAATACTCTGAAGAATGCCAAACCATGTGTATATAAGAAATGGCTGGAGAAACTCATCTGAGCTCCTCTGCAGGAAAAAAAAGTTAGTAAAGTCAAAAGATAAATGAAAACAACTGGTTCTGCTCCAATATTGTCTCAAGATATCTGATACTGTTGTCCTCAAGTAACTAGGAGTTTAAACTAATCCTGGCTCAGAGGTGAGGTCTGGAGGTAGATACAGAGATTTTATTAATCCTCCCCCAGTACTGCTTTTACTGTGCTAATATGAGTTCTTTTTTTCCATCATGTGCTGTCCTCAGGATCGGGCTGTACCTAACCCAAATATCACCTAAAAAGGAAGCTATAATAGAGATGATTGATTTGATTTGTCTTTATCTAGTGAATTACTTCATCCTGCACTCACTTTCCTTTATTTTTGCAATTTCCTGAACCAAGAGAATGAATTATTATTGCCAAAGGAAAAGGAGAAGAAGAAAGGGAGGGGTAGAGAGAGTGGAGAGGGAATCTTCATTTGTCTGCATTTCTCTGTATCTCAACTTCTGCTTTGCATTCAGATAGATTCAGTGCTAAAAAATCCTCATTAATAAATAAAAGCAACCTTCTAACTCTGTATTGCTTTTAGTCCTGACGAACATCAAAAGACTGTGCAAACCTAAAGTAAAATGCAATCAATTACCAAGCTCTGGGGATTATTTCACCAAAGCAATTGATTAAACTTCACCACTGCAGCCACCTCTCATTGGAAACATATCAGCTATTTAAGAGCACACTCATAAAACAAGGTAACAAATTACCTCAACATTTCCTAGGGAATAACCTTTCAGTCTTTCATTAGAAGACAGGTCAAAAATCACCTTTTTTTTTTTTTTCACTTCAGTTCATATGATCTCTACTATACCTACAACAAATGTATTATAAAAGGGAATCCAACTGAAGATTTCATACATTAGAATGTATGGCTTAGGTTTCAGTAAATACATAATAGGATCTTTAACGACTGCGTACAACAAGGATTGGGAGTTGTCACATCAAACTACATTTCTACTTAACAGCATGACAGGAAATAGATTTCAGTAAGAAACACGACTCAATTCACAAATGCAGGGTTTCCACCAGTGAAGATATTCTATCCATGTGTGATCCCAGAGGGAGTACATGCAGGAATTTGAGGACTGACATTTATCTTGACAAAATGGAGAGTTCTGAGTTTGACAACAGGCACTACCTCAGAAGGGAAGGAGACACTGTCTAAAATACCTTATCCAAAGTAACTTGTTTATTTCTTGCTCTTGCCACACATATTTTTATTCTGTCAAATGAGAAAGTGATTCCTTTTCTTTCTTTTTCTTGGGCTAGGGCCACATCTTACTTTCACTGTGTATCTAAAGAGACAACGCTCTCTGTTGACACTGGTGCCCTTCAGACACTTCCCATACTAGTAATAAGCAAATTCTATTAACCTTTTGTCAAAAGTGCTGAAAAATCTGTAATTGCCATTACAACTCAGCAAGACACTGCGATGTTTTTCACTGTGTTGTTGGTTTTGAAAAGCTACATAACATCATACAAAAAAGAAATAACTTCATTTCCACCACCAATTCCTCTTTTTAACATTATTCAGTATGTGGATCATCTGTCTTGTATTCCCATGATCAGATATTGAAACTTAGCTTTAAAACTTAACTTTTCTCACAAACCATAATGCCAGGGACTAGAATCTTTGCCACGACACAGGGTTTTGTCAGGGAAATCCAGCAAGGTGAGATCATTCAAGCAAACACAGTTACATAGAGGAGCATAAATAAGTCATCATATACCCAGCTGGACAATACAGGAGCCCCAGGTGCTGAGTAGCAGCTGCCATTCTGATGGAAGTGCTCATTAAAAGCTGCCAGCGTTCATGCAGTAAGCTGGAAAAGCCTGACTCTAGGAACAAAGTAGGCCAGAAATTGCCAAGTGTCAAGAACACAAAATGCAGACCACCAGCAGCACTTTAAAGTTCCTGTAATTCCTGAAGATCTGCTTGGAATGGTATTCCAATTGAAATCTGTCAGCCCATGGGCCTGCCTGACCTCTGTTGCTGCTTGTGTGCAGACAGCTGTACCAGCATGTAGGTGTGAAACAGCATTTCCCTTGCTTGTAACCAGTCAGAATGGAAAAAGGGTTATAAATATTGAAGTAGATTCCCAGATCCCAGTGTCTCAGGACAGGTGGGAACATGACAGTGCACAAATCTGTCTAAAAGCACACAAGGATGGTACAGGTAACAGCACTTCTCTGAATAAAAATTTTCACTGGCTTTGGTAACAATGACCCACTCAGGTTTTATTTTCTCCCCCTCAAATCAGAATTGTGCTCAAATCAGCAGCGTTCTAAAAAGTACAACTTGAAATTTAATTCAATCGTTATTTGACGTGTAATAATACGTATAAAGGATTGCCTTCACTAAGGCAATTTTTGAAGGTTTTTCATGTTTTGTTTTCATTTTTTCTTTTTTTTCAGCCAAACCTGTAACACAGTACTGGTATTTAATCATCCTCAGAGATTTTATCATCCTAATTCTTGAAAAATAAAAAAAATGTATCGATGTTTACTCTAGATACCTCATGATTTAAAGAAGAAATTTAGCATTCATGACTGATATTTTTCACTTTGCTGATAATACTACATTTTCATATAGCAGCTGAATACCCTGTAAGTATATAGGACATACCCAAGCACCCAAAAAAGGAAATTAAGGTGGTCTATAACGTGGCATTTCTATAAGTAGAAATAAAAAGTATGACAAACTAGTGAGAGAGTCACAAAAAGACATTTGGCAGCACTGGTTACGTCTGAAAGTAATCCAGCTGCCATCTTATTTTAGACAGTCACAGGAATCTGACTGACTTTGATCTAAGAAGCTGTCATCAAAGAGATCCGAAAGCTTGGTAAAGTACAGAGAAATCAATTTTTCAAACCCAGCCAAACTTCAGCTTGGGTACTTGGGGGACACAGCAGAATAATTGACTGGTGTAAAGGAACTAGAAAAGTTAAATTACTCAAGATATTACTGGATTTGTCTATTTGTTCTGTCACCCAATTTGCACACGTGAATATTTTGTTCACTGTACTGTTATTCTTTTTTTTTCCAGTTAACAGATAAAATGGACTCAGCACTTCCACTTCCGGATTATCTTTTTTCCTCGCTTGCAGACATTGGATTTACAAAATAATCACTTCCATTTTTTTCTGCTAAACATCTTCACCTCCCAGTACCATTTCTATTTATGTATACTCAAGTGTCTAAGTTCTGCTGAAAGTCAACAGACTCTTCAAAGAAACTCCCACATTTATTTTATGGAAAATACCTCTGAATATACAGTCCAAAAGGCTTCAATCACTTCTGGGACTGACAGACAACACTGTTGCCTCATGTTTTCTCTTGTGGAAGAGAAATTGTGAAATCCTTTCTAATTATGGAAGTTGTGGTGCCCGTGTCCGTGAGCTATTCACACACCTTTTAAAATGTAACCTGACATCCCCTATCCCTTGCTCAGCTCCAAAGAATTCTCCGCCTTCTCATATAATTTCTTTTACATCTATGACTTCCAATTAAACTTATACTAAACAAGTTTAAAAAATATATTGCTGCTTTAAAATTATTGAAATCCTCTTTTTGTTTCATGCTCCCCCAAGGAATGTTTTAAAGAGCGTACTTACATATAGTATTTTGCAATTTCTTGGGCATGTTGACTTTTAAAAGTGATCAGGCTTCAATTACCAATAATGACCTTTCAGGACTTCAATAATTACCACAATTCTCAGAGGGTGCTTATTAAACTTTTAGTGGTTTTTCCTCTTATTTAATAAACTTTACTCCTTTTGCACAAAAAAAAAAAAGAATCTAGATGATTTCAAGAGGACTATTTATGCCTAAAGCTACTTACTGATGATAAAAGAGTAGCACTGTTTGCTCACATTTTATTTTTCCATATTTGCAGCTATTTAATATTCTGCCCTACCTTGCAATGTACTAAATACTTTGCAGCTTTTAGATGCTTGATGTTCTAATTTTTAACAGTTCTTATATTCCTTTCTGGTGACATCACATGTAATTTTAATCCCTAATTTTATTGAAATAAGTGTTATTTTTTTTCCTTGTATCATAATCACCTCTAACATCTCACAGTAAACAGCAGGTGGTTCTAATCAATCTCCTTCCATCCATTACTTATTCCCACAAATGTTGTCTTTTAAAAGTTCTATGGGTTTGGAACTATATATTGTATAAAACTGTCACGTAATTTTCATTTCAGATAATCCATTATCACAAGATACCAGATGTTCACTACTTCTTCTTAATTGCTGTACTTAGGGCTTATGTCTTACAACTAACTGAGATAATCTTTGATCTGGGTATTTTCTTCCAACACAGGGAGGACACAATACTACATTACCTCAAGTTATGCTCACACAATATTTAGTAATTTCTCATAGGAAAAGCAATTTTATTGTTAGAGCAGCTAAAAGAAGTCTGCAAAAGCTGATTTTCTGTACATTCCTCAACCTCCTGTAGTCCATAGGACTACTCAAGTGCTATGTGTGTTGAAGAGCTGCCTCCTTAAACCAGGGAAAACAAGTTTTTGTCAGGTAGGAAAAAATATACATACAAGAAAATATAATGCTTAGTCCTGAGGGATATCTTATTTTAAATATTGATTCTTCTCCCCTAGATCCTCACAGCTCTTACCAGAAACAACAAAATTTTTGAACCAACATTCTGGTGATAGAATAACCTGTCTGCTGTTAAAAAAAATATTTCTTTAAAAAAATTAGAATTAAGAATTTTTTCAAAAATTTTAAATTTAATTTTTCTTCCAGTAAGTATTTCTCAAAATAGTGGATATTGTAGCCAGCATGTTGCTTACAGCCTGATTTGCTAAGCCCACACTGCCGGTATCACACCACAGAAAGCCTTTTTCCAGGAGGTATTGTCTGTCTTGACCGCTTGGGAAAGAGATGCTTAACAAGTCCCCGCTGGATTCTGCAGCTCACAGGTCATCTGGACCAAAGTCTCTCACAGTGATCACTTGCTCTACCAAGAGTTGCAGATTTTTCAGACTAGCACTCCACAGCAGTGCTAATGTTACGGATTAAAAAAAAATTAGTTTGAAGCAAACTTAAGAGTTAAAAGCATATTCAGCAGTGCTATTTTTAAATTGCCAAGTAAGCATAAAACTCTGCTTTAACTTCTGAGGTCAAAAAGTAGAGAGAAGAGCTTATGTTCAACAGGAGAGGGAACGTCTGTCTCTAGAGACTCTGCTGCTTCACCTAAAGCCATCCAGAAAACACTGTGTGCCAATCAGCTCCGTTCCACTGAGTGCCAAAAGGATGAGCAGGCAGGTTTATATTGCAAACCGAGACTGAACCCGGCAGTTTGGAAGCCTGGCTTCCTGTCCTTGCCAAGTTCTCCCTAACCTTAGTTAGCTGTGCACTGCTTCACTAGTCCTCAGTTTTTGTCTTACTTTCAATTACTGTTTTGAATGGCACTAATACAGGAGTGCACACAGTGGAACCTTCCAAGAAAACTTCTGAAATATTTAATTGGCAAAAACAATACATATTTAATTGCTTAACGTTTGACCTACTGCAAATAAAATATACCTTTGTTTTCTGCAGAATTATTATGTCAACTATGAAGTCAGTTGTCTCTAATACAGGGCCATACCTTGGGGTTTGCTTTTGTCATTATATTTTCAATGCAACTTTTCTAACAGGGTATTTAAATTATAGTTCTAAAGTTCCCAATCAGAAGTCAGAAGTCTGTTTATATGCAAGAATTCAGGTGAATAGTGAAAGATTATCCAGAAGTAAAAGATTTAGAACAGTTAGCACAGAAAACAATTTTTAAATATTTTTTCTTAGAAAGAAAAAAATCACCTATTCAAATAGATTATGATTATCTTCTATTCAACACTCTCAAAGAAAATTTTTCAGGGGGTGTAAATTGACATGGCTTCACCGAAACCAGTATGCTTTGCAAGTCTACAGGCTGGAGTTCTAATCCTTCATTATCCAAGTGACTTCTTAATACAATTTTACAGCCCTGGTATGGTTCTGAATCATTATTTTCCATGTATTCAGAGACTCTCAGAATTCAACAGCTTCCAGCCATTCTAATAGCTCTAATTTCATGACAGTTCTTCAAAATTGGACCCCAAAAAACTCAAAACTGCAAAAAATATCATCTGCCTTTTCGAATCTGCACACAAAGTTCCACCCTGATTTATGTATTTCTTAACTCTAATGCAGATACCTGAGAGCTGAGTCTGCTGTAGTTGGCACTAATATGGATGATCTCACCAGATCATTCACGTACAGACTCTTCAACAGCTTAAACAAGACACTTCAGTTTTAAGTATTTTTATCTTATGGGAAGGATTATTCAGATTCACTTCTTCTCTGCAGCAATAATACATCAGTATCATTCAACAACAGACAGTTCTACCCTGTGTATCTGAAGCCATCAATACTGTTTTCCTGGGATGAGGTTTTCGCTCTTCACTTCCAGCTAAGTGAAATGACTGGCTTGGCATAAAGTCTCTAAAGAGTGCCTCACAAACCCTCCCAAAAGGGACACGCCTGAGACGAGCCTGAAAATGGGGCAGGTTTTTCAAAAGCAGGACTGTTGCAGGTAGAGCTGCAGAGAACTTGCAGTGCTGCTGGCCTGTAGGCAGAGACAGATTGCACTAATTTAGATAGCTCCTTGGGGCTTTCAAAATTATGCCATGGGCCATTCCATGGGTGTGAGTTATGAGCTGCAACTCTTTGAAGAACAGCATTGAATTTCACCTCAATGTATAGGCTCTGCAGCCTGATATATATCATGTTGACAGAGTCACTTCTTTCACATCAGAGCTCTGTGGTTCAAGTCAGTGAATTCAGAACTTATTCGGGTTAGCATCTGGGGCTAGCCCCTAATTTTCTGAATTTGGTAAGCATGTCTAATATAACTCAGATCAAGCTTTTTATTCAGATTTCTATGTTTTTATTTCCTACACTATCTTCTTATATTTTGATGCTTCAACCACACAGTAAATAACCTACTGTAAAGAAAAATCCTACTGATGGATTCATTACTTAGTTTGCAAAGCTGATGCTCAATTCCAGCATATGAATATTCAGGACTAGATAGTGAACAAGCCTCAGCAGGGAGGAAAAAAGATGATGAGGAAGAAGTCTTTACCTGACACATTATGCTAGCCTTGTTCTGCATGTTTTAGCTGTTCATTCTAGCGCCTTCCATTTTTTTTATTACTTTATATTTATTTTTCTCCTTTTTTTGCACATTGATCAAAAACTCACAGTTTGTCTTTCATACAGAATGATACTGCAGTCACATTTTCCATCAAACCATTGCCATTGGAATAAGCGATGGTTCTTTCTCTTACTAGAGCATGTTACAGTTAATATCAGACACCAAATAATGAACCCAAGGAACAAACAAATTACCATCAGATTAGATCTCTGATTTCTTCTGATCCAAAATATTCCTTCAGGTAACATTGGAGGTGTGTAAAGATTTCTCCAGGTGACCTTCAAGTCATTAAAAAAAATGAAACAATTATTTCTTCTACCAATAAGCCTTCGTTAAGGATAAAATACGTTCTAATTTGTTACAAGTGTTCAGTCAAAGACAGATGCTGCAAGGCACTCTGGACAACAGTAGTCACAGTTCCATAGTCCCTTGCTAATTATGGACTTGGCACCAAGATCTCCCCAAATGAAAAAACAAAGGAGCTGCATCCTTGTCTAGTTTGGCCTGCAGAGTGAGAAGTCATACGAGAATGATGAGAGGCTCCGAGGCACTTTGCAGCTTGGCTAATCCTTCAGGGGAATCAGCGAAAGGCTGCACAGAGTGCCACATTCCCAATCACCTCCCAAAAGGCTTTCCAGGAAAAGTGTGGAAGTGAATGATTTTGCAGAGGTGCCACCAATATTGTGCAGAAATTTTCACACTCTGTAGCTTACTCCAATTCCTTAACAAATTTGCTCCTGCAACTGTCCAGTCCTGGATCACTCCTGCAAAAAAGCTCCCATTTGCCTTCCTGGTTTTAAACAGCCTTAGAACTTTGTGTATCCAAGAAGGCAAGAAACAAGACTCGGACTGTGCAAGGGCAAGATCTTTCACATCTTTCAAAATTGCCAATCAGTAATAACCAGCAAAAAGACGAAGTCTCAAATCCATCATTTTGTTTCAAATTGGTTTGTTGAGTTTCACAGGGCTTTGAAAATGCAAAGCCATACATTGAGTTCCCATGTTTTCCACAGAAACTGAAAAGCCTGAAACACAACACCAGATGCCTAATACTGCAGGACATTTGGTTTGTGGGATGCATTACAAGCCAGATGCACTATTTTTCAGTATCTTGTCTCACCTTTTTGCTCCATTTCACATGGTACTTCACTAGGCATTCCATCAGCATTTTTCCTCCTTTTCTTCTTTTGTGTTTGGGAAACTGAGATAAAGTTAATTCAGAACATGTCCAGCTACCAGGATTGATTTTATTAAGGTTTATGTAGGCAATTTGCAACTACTGCTATTGTTACAAATTATTTCTTCTGCTTTACCTTTTACTGAAATATTGTAATTACTTCAGTACACAAAAGTACTAAATCAGCTACTAGATTAATATACCAGAGTAAGACTACACCAATTTTTACAAAATTAGTAACTGGTGGACTCGGTGTTATGGTATATATTATCTGGCTTCCATGGAATTTTGTTGGCTGTTATATTTTTGCTATCAAGACCATAGACTGACAAATGTTCCTGCCTCATCCCTCCCCAAAAAATAAGTTTATGTTCCAGTTATTGTGACTGGTTCTTACCAGCACAATAAGAAGCACCCCCCCACCTCCCCCCCAAAATAATATTTCCTTGAAACTTAAAGTTAACTAATACCTGCAAAATAATTTCTAAATTCAAAATAGTGGAAATACAGTTCAGTATGCAAAATCTATTCAAGCACACATTTTCCTGCAAGACTTTCATTCCTCCCATTTCTCCAATTTCTGTACATAACAACTAGAATCTGAGGCAGGACTAGAGCAAAACCTCTTTGATGGTACTTTAATTCTTCTCAAAGAAATTTTGTCAGTCACAACTTGTTAGTCAGAGGCCTCTCCTTGCAAATCAATAATAGAGGATGCAGTATTCAAAGCACAAAAGGACTGGAAATTGGCTTTCTTGGCAAAAATATGCCTCTGAGTCAGCCCTCAGCATCTCTTTTCAAGACAATGCCCCTTTGCTTCAAGTACTGTACTCTGCCACTTCCAGAGCAGTGGCTCTCTGCTCAATCCATCTCCTGCCATAGCATGTATTCAACTCCCACAGCTTCATTAGAACAAGATTTCCTTTTATTCGTATTATAAAATGACTAATTTCCGTTTGGATTTAGATCTACATTTTGTGACCAATACTAATTTGTAGACTACATGCTAAGCCTAATGATTTTGATTTCTTCATTTTCATGTTAGTCTGCTTCTCTCTTTCTAGAACAGGGTGGCTGTGTGAACCTTATTGACTCCAACTAAACCTTATTTGCCTCTGAAAAGCAGGCAAGCTGAGCTGGACCCTTCATCCATCACTAATCAACTCTAGAAAGCTGTTAAATAGCTAGATTGTAATATTTAGTTTAAACATAAATTAATCTTTGCATTTCTCATTAGAAAGCACTCTCTATTCTTTTGTCCTTCAAAGACATTTGTCACTGATTTTGAAGTTTGTCACACTTTGTATATAATCACTTCCTTTGGCAACCATCCTTTTGTTATTTCATTGGTTTGAAGCCACTAACCTGCTCTTCAGCCACCTTTTCTGACCATTAATCTGTCTAATTTTTTCTTTTATCTGTTGAGACTTAAGTGGTAATTGAAGAAAGTATATTTCCAATACAGTGGATTCCCTCTGTTTCTTCCCCTTGTCTTGAACTACATTCCTAGACATGGTCTTCTATTTCTCATCCTTCTCCTCACCTCAAGGGAGGTTGTGGTTAAGCTGTAGAGAGAATTGGCAGAGAATTTCAGGAGGTGGCCTGGCACCGGTCAGGGACACCACAATGTACACAAGCTCTCTCCAAGAAAGTTTTCTGTGCACCTTTGCAAGACACAAGTCACTTCTAACTTGCATTTCTATTGCCTGGGTTAAAAACATTACCTTCCTTTCCCTTGCAAGGTCATAGTGTTTTAAGCAGCTGTGATTTAGATCTAACAGCTGTAATAATTTCTTCTTGCTGAGAGTCCAAAGACACACAGGCAGTTAATTTGGGTGACAAAGTCAGATGGTGCAGATTTTGGATTCTATACATCTTGTCTGCAGTCTCCCTTGTTCTGGTTCAATAGTACTTCACATGACATTTCAGGCTTGTTACAATTTATGTTTCACTGCATTCTTCCTATGGACCCTGCAAGTTCTGCCAACCCCAAGAATTTCTGTTAATGAGACAGACAATTCATCTGCCATCCCATCCTCCTCTGTCCTTTAGCTTCTTAACTGCAAATAAAAATGGAAATTATTCCTAAGCATTCTGCTTGACAGAGAGTGGGGGTTTTGAGAGACACGAGAACTAACATACCAAGGCTTTTTTAGGAAACAGTAAGCCTTTCCATCTAACATTTTGCAGGATTTTGTCTCTTACCTCTCAAAAGGTCTAGATTTCCAAAGAACCTAATAAGTAGTATTTTTTTTCCACTGAATCTTTGTGTCCTCAAAGAAAAACATCTCTACGCTCATAGTTTTAATTGCTATTCTTCTTCACAACTTGTTATACAGAAGAAACCAAGGACTGTTTCTACATACTTGAAAGGAACCACTAAATTCCTGTCAGTGCCAATGGCAGAAGATCAAGGTTTCAGGCCCAGCACTCAACAACCATTATAAATCCAGCTGTCTAGTGGAATCCACACTGAGACACAACATAGGTACTAAGCTTTCGGGGTTCTTTTCTGAGAAAGGAACAGCATTCCTAAACTAGAAGCATAGCTTATCTTGCAGTTACATATCAAATATGGGGGAAAGGGCAGGCAATACCATAGCTTGCAGCCAGGTGCCTCTCTCCAGGTCTCTGCTGTTAAAAAAAAAAAAAAAAAAAGAGTGCCACCAAAGGGTGATCAATAGATTAACAGCCCAACCATCACATGGGCCATCATGTTCAATTGTAAGAATACTTAATTCAAAGCAGGGTCTTCAGCATAGCCAGTAGGAATTTCATTTCCTAGAAAGGAAATCAAGACATCCTGGGTTTAAAAACAGGTTAAGTGGTAGGTTTTCCACCCAGTTGCACCAAAACACCATTTTTGTTGCATGCAAAGGACTGGAACAACTGTATGTTCCAGGCCTTGATGGTTCTGGAGCTAAAGCTTGATACACTAAATTAGTTGCCTGTTGCCTACCTCGACTTCCAACCAACCCAAAATTTCCACTTTTTTGAGCTGCAAGTATCATCTTCAATGAGATGGAGCCATTTCTTTCCACCTTAGTCTCCCTAACCAGACACAGGTTATTCAGAAGTACAGTAAATACCTCTCGTAACAAACCTACAAAATGACATACATAATTACTCATTCTGACACATCTTTAATCAGTGGATATCCATACTTTTATAACTAGTAGCATTGCTAAAAATGATGTACTGAATAAGCACCATTAGCAAGATGGAAAAAACTCCACATAATTCTTGAAGCACATCAGCTGGTTACAAAACACTGCTTTTTCCCATTCAACCTTGACCACTGTGAGAACTTGTTAGTTGTCATGGCAATAGAAACATTCAGGTGGTAGGAAAGAGAAATTAGCAGATTCCAGTTGAAACTGCTCTGGTAGGGTGTGTGCTCGAGAACATTTATACCAGGCAAAGATTGATAGTATTTACATTTTGATGTGGTTGAATGTTTTGAAAAATCAGTCAGTGTGATAAATGTGAGGTTTTTATTATCTGCTATAACTTTATCCAGCTGTCTTTTGCCAGAATACACCAGTGGCTGACTAAATATCTTTGTAATAGTTATCCTGGCAAAATAAATAGGAAGGAAATTAGTATGTTTTTTTCCCAAAGCCATTGCAAAAAAATATGAACAGCAAAATAGTAACGTATAGCTGATTTTGCAGGAGGCTCTTTGACATTACTCTGTATGTATCAGAGAGTTAAACTTACCTTTACAAGCCAAGCAGAGCAATACCATTACTTCAGAAAGTCTTTGGAGCTTTTAATAAAGCCAGCTTGAAGCTATAGAAGTTGGGATACCTTGCATCTGGCCTTTATCGTCAGAGCATTTCATTTAAAAAAATCCATGTGTGATCACATGCCAGTAGCCATTTTCTGGCTTAGGACACACATATTATTTTTATTGCAGAAATTTTACTGTTTAAGTTTTCACTTTCACTGATATAAAACAATTAGAAGTAAGATGGTTTGGTAATTTTGTTTTTTTGGGGGGAAGGGTGGTGTTGTTATTGCTTTGGGTGGGTTTCATGTGTATGAGAAAAGGCAAGCAAGAAAAATTCAGCTCTTTTCAGTGAAGACTTCAGAAAAAGTCCTCATGACAAGCTCAACTACACCTAAGCAATTCTTGACAGATACTTGCCTAGTTTATTCTTCACCATCCCCACTGATGGGGACTACACAGCCTTCCCAGGGAATCCCCTGCAGTGTTAACAATCCTTATAGCTGGGAAATGAATCTTAATATCTAACCCACGACTTTCATGCTGTAGTGCCATCCTTTTCTCTTACACACAATGAATATGGAGACTGATGCGTTCTCTTCCTGTTTGCAGTAATCTTTAACATTTGAAGACTGTTACTATGTCTGTTCTCAGTGAGGATCCATTTAAAAAAAAAAAAAAAAAAAAACACAAAAAACCACAAACACCCAAAAGCAAATTTATCTCATGTCATGTGTTGATGCCACCCACCAACTCACCTTGGATAACTCCACTGGTTTTTCTTGCTCAGCTGTGAAGGGAAGTACATAAAACCAGTTAAAGTTAAAGGCAAGAGCTCTTACAAGTGAGGCAAGAGCAATCTCATGGCTTTCGTGAGTCAGCTGACAGGAAATAGTTCTGATGGTTTCAGCAGAGCAGCTACACATTAACTTGTCTAAACAAAACAACTTGAGGCTTGGAACTGTTTCTCAACGATCTTGTCTTGTAACCTACTCCTTCCTATTTCCCTCCTACAAAGTAAACTTTTCGTCTTAAATTGCAGTCTGGTACATGCACCTGGAGATAATATTGAAACTTCTGTTAAGAGCATGATAAAAACAGTACAAACTATTCTATACCCTTTACACCTTTTATTTTCCTTCCTCCTCTTTACAGCAGAACGACAGATTCAATGGAAGTGCTGCTAAGCCAGGCATACCCCAACTTCCACTCTGCAGTTGATTATCAGTATCGTAAAAAGCATGATACTTTGCACTTAGCTCCACAGAACTGCCTTCCATTTTTTAGGTTTGGGGTTTTCTGGTTGTTTTTTTTAATTTCCTACTTGTCCACACTATTTTCAATTCTACTCTTGTCTTCTAATTTGCTTGCAGCCCTTCCCAGTGTGGAGTCAAGCAGCGAATGCTCTATAAAGTGCTCAGCAATTACTTCCCACACAGTGCTCAATTCTGCATATCTGGCACAACAGGGTTTGCAGACTCATCTTGCTGCTATTAGATATGGCCCTAATTACATTATGGAACAGGTGGAATGAAAAGCCAAATAATTTAATTATCATGAAAATAACACTGCCTTTTAAGTCCAAAGGGAGTAGCATGGTCACCCTTGAAAACAGGCTGCTCATATGGAAAATACAGTGTGCATTTTTTGTTTTGAAAGAGAGCATTTAATTCTGACCTTCATGAGCAAGCCCAGCAACAGCATTCTGTGGGGTTTTTTTTTTCCTCTTTGTTTTATAGTAGTTGCTCTTATTTCCAGTGTCATTGCAATACTTGGAAAAAAAAATTATCTAAGGCAGTTGGAGTGGATGATCATTGTATGTCCCTTCCAACTGAAATAGTCTATTCTATTCTGTCTATTCTATTCTGCATCTGCACAATCAATCACATGTTACTGCTCCTTCAGGCAATGTTACCTTGTACTTGTATCTTGACTGCATTTTTATGTCATTTTAATGGGTGGCCTGGTATTAGTTTAGAACTGATTACTGTTGCATTTGAAATATTGAAATTTTGTATTTTTCATCTAAGAATTCTGGATCAGACTTTTGGAATGATATGTGGGGACAAAGGGTACCAAACACAAAGTGTACCACACACATTAAAAAAATTGTTATGCCTCCTGGGACATGGGAAAAAGAGGAAAAGCCACACGGAAGATTCCCAAAGCAAGTGCTGAAAGAGATAAAGATGTTCATTAATACTAAGTCATCCTTCTCATTCCCATTTTAGAGGAAAAAAGTCATGATTATTGGTGAATATTTCTGTATACTTTGAACACTGGTTTTGAGGCACGGGAGAAAAATAATGAAAGTTGACTCCTCGATTCCCTGTCTGTGATAGCTTAAGGGCAAAACCAAGGTTCTGTGTAAAAGCTGAAATAAAGGCACTGAAACTGACATTAAAGCACAGATACAGGAATATCCTCACGGATTTTAAAACACTTCACTCAAATTGTCTCTGCCTTTCCCTCTGAGGGTAGAATTCAGACACTGTAAAATTCTACCACCATAGGAAACTCAGGAAAACTGCCCTGTTTCATTTGCTTGGTATCCTATTATTTCAGTTCAGAGAGTAAACAGGCTGAAACTCTGGGAGCATCTTCAAAGCTGAACCATTTTAAAGAAATGCATTGCTTTACAATAGGAGAAATCAAATCAAATTATGTATTCCTTCCCTTGCTATTGAGTCATAGTCCTCACAGGTAATTAATAAAAACAACCCCAAATAAAACAACGAAGGCAGATATATTGATATGTTTCCAAAGGCAGTAATATGTGCTAACAATACAATCACATATCAATTGCATAGGTATCAGTTAACCACTGCCACTTCACATGGCTTGATCCATTAACAGGAACAACATAACCAACCCTCTATTCTTTGTTATACAGATTTTTACTTCCTTTCTTAATCATTCTTCCTCTGCCCCCTGCTTATCACTTCTCATTGGATATTTTTAGCTGCTTTGCTCAACTCTAAGCAGAAATGAACATAGCTGCTGATAGTGTTATGGAGAACACTTACAACTCTATTTGTATTTAAATGTTTGCTTTCATTGTTCTTGTGATTACACTGAAAAGATTGCTTTTTAACTACAATATTATGGGATTGGAGTACAGAGGAATAGAGAACCAGGGCTCAAAATTCCAGTTCCTCCCTACATTCATTTATATTTCCTTAAAGTAAGCTCATTTTCTCATTTCCCTGTTTTAGCAATGTTCTCAGTACAGGCAAGCTCATTTCTCTCCTACTGCAGAAACATATTAAGGACTGGCTATATTTCCATTTGCTCAAAAGGTAATAATGAACACTCACTCTAAGCATTTTTAGTCAGCTTATGATGTTTTCTCCAGTGTCTTTTTCCTAAGGGCTCATTAGATTTTGAAGAATAATGATTAATTGCTAAATATAACATATTTTTCCAACATTGAGAAACGTATGGGTTATTGTATTCATGTTAAGCAAGTAATTCATTCAGATGTCACTTGAAGTATCCATCATCCTCATTCACTGTTTCAGGGGTCTAATCTACATGAATTTCCTTGCCAATGGCTGACCTGTTAATAGCAACATCAGCAAGGCTACAAGATTTATTGTTGGCCTATTCTAGAACAGCCTCATTTAAGGATGAATCTACAACAGTGACTGAAGAATTAATTAGAACGATTGTGCAACTTATCCACCATTCTTCAAGACAGTTAGGGCAAAATAATCAGAAAACACTTTTTATTTTTCAAAACTACTGCAGCTAGAACACGATCAATAACGACACATCCTCATGGCTAGATGCTGTAACATTCTCAGATGGCAGTCATGCATTCAGCAAACACATTTCATGTGCAACATCAGCAAAGCCTGTCAAGTGTTTAAAGCCATGTTTATGTGTCACAATGTGCATTTCATTGACTGGAATTACTGGCAGAACTGGCCAAGCAGCTATAGGCATTAAGTACACACACACACATGCATACCCACACCATTTCTTTGTGCAGTACTGTCATGGTGCTGTCGCACACCGCTCTCTCTAGGATCACTTCTGTTCAAAGTCATAGGATATGAATTAATATATTTACCTGATTTCAGCCTCTAATGATGTTTGCAAACTTGTCTTCAAGGTCTTTTTCAGTTTTCTTTTTCTATCTGAACCTAATTCAAATAGGAAACTTGCAGTAATTTATCAAAATTATTTGCATTATTAATATTTTGAATTTTTTTAAAAGTTGTCCTTCAGCATGGGGTTGATCAGATGGTTATATGGTTAAATAATATGCTTCTCTTGAAATTCTTATCATAGAGCTATTGCAGCCTTAGTGGCCTAAAGGTAAATAAAAGCCAAAGCCTACAGGGAGAGGCGAACATTTGTCTGTAGCAACTCACCTAGCTGGAAATGACACAGGAGTTTTCAGCCCTGCTGCTGGAACACATGAAGGAACACTCATCTGCTGAAGGTTTATTATTCAAAACAAACCCTTCAGATGCTTCACCTGTGAAATGACATTGTGACTCCTTACAAACCTTGCCTAAAAATTACTTATCAGAGAAGACAGAATTGCCTTTTTCATTTGCCTTACCAGCTGGAAGGTCTATGTGGTGATGAGCCACATCAGAGAGCAGAGCTGAGGGCTCCTAAGGTGGAAGGTACAGTAAGGCTTGGATACCAACAGACAAATTGGAGAACTCTCCTCTCAGTTACCTTATCACAGATTGTCCACTAATGTGTTTTTCCTTTTTCTCTTCCTGACATACCTACCAGTATAAAACATATATTAGAATAATTTAGCCTTACAAAGAGACGGTGGATGGTCACTAAAAGACGAGTAGCCTTGACCTTCCTTTGTTCTTACCTTATTAGCAAAGAAATTGAGCCTCCATTTGTGTTGCCAACAGTCCCAGTATTTTAAACCCATTTTGTCCTCCTCTCTGTCTCAACTAACACATCCATAAAGATCTACACTCTGCATGAAGTTATTTACACTGAATTCCCAATAACATAACTAATTTTCAAGAAAAGCCCTCCCATTATTTCCAGAAATGTAGAATGATTTTTTAATGTCAAGTAAATGTGGACAAAATACTCAATCCAGAAGGCAAGACTTTGCTCTCCATTATAAGATCTTGCAATAAAGAGACAAAGGTTTCCTGAGAAGGCAATAACCTAGGTCAGCTAACCCTTGTGAGAGTGAGGGGTGTCTTGAATCAAACTAAGATGAAAAATTTTGCCACAAAGTATTACTCATCAGAGTTCTGGCATTATAAGGAAAATGGTGATTTTCTCAGTTTCCATTCTCCTCCTGCTTCTCAAATTTCTTCATTACATCCAGTTATTTTGTACTTAGTTGCATTGAGATCCAAAGCACTTCACCTCCAGCTTGTGAAACAAATACTGTTTTTACAGGCTTGCCCCACTTTTTGTCATTTGTGGTAAGTAGCAGGAGAAAAGTATACAATGATAGGGAATCACAAAAGGCTTTTCTTTTGTTTTGAGTGTTTGTTCAGGGTCCCCCTCTCTCCTCAGAAAAATCCATAACCTATTTTCTTGCCACTGCAGAAGCCACAACTCTTGTTAACATTCCAGTGTTCTCACAAAAGGAAGCTTCCTTGTTCTCCTTCACTCTCTGGTGACTTCTGTCACATTTCTGCAAAGTGCTGGTTTTGTCTTCCCAGTCCTGAAATCATTCCACTACTCTACAGCACTGCCCCACTTCTTGCAGACATATCTAGCCAGGGTTTGCATTCAATTATGGCAGCCTAAGGAACAAAAATCTTAGGAGATTATTGTTCACATTAACCCTGTACATGCTGACATGGGAACTCTGTAAAATACAGAGATAAATATAATTTGGTTTTGCGCTTTTGACATGGCACTTGCAATTTTTATGGACTTTTTAGTCTCAAACACTGATATTAACTGTATTTCAGTTCAATATATCTTTCCCTTTAAAAACAAGTTCTGCAAAGTATTGTATTACTAATGTAATGAGTCATTTCTCCCAGTCTGACATAATCAAATAAATATCAAAACAAATGTATAGTGTTGCAGAAACCCTTATATTAAAGCAAAATATCAGAAGTGGAAATGTAATATGGCAAAGAGAAATGCCCAGCAAATTATGGCTTTCATAAGCTTTGCTAGATCTCCAAGTCAAATTACTTATTTTATGGAGAGCAGAGAAATGTGCCTTGTGCAAATTCCTGATATCATTCAGGTCTCTCTTTTTCAGGAGCAAAATTATAATTGTGTCATCATGACTCAGGGGGAATCCATTTTCTCTAATATTGCCTTCAGTCCCTTGAAATGAAACCTAGTGCAAACCTCTAAGGACAATGCTTCTGTAATACAAAAGTTCATCAGTTCCTGAAAATGTTCTTTTTAAAACCCTGTGGATCTGACGTCTAAAAGATGCTGCTGGATCTTGAACACACAGCATGAATCTGTTAATCCATAAATAGATATGCAGCTCAAAACATTAATTCAGATTTCCCTAAGTGAGTAAGGAAATTATTAGATTTAATATGATTTGTTTTAACTCTTCCAGATACTCATGTATGTTAAGACTGAAAGTCACTTTTGTGAAAGCCCACATATAATTACTATCTTAAATATGAAAATTATGAGAAAAGGTGTCTCACACCAGTTGGACATTACCTTAAAAGTCTTGGTCATTTACTGTAACTACTCAATATTGCATTTTAATTTTGGCATTCTGGAATCATGTTGAAAATGTTCTTATGTAAAAAAAAACCAAAAAAACCCCAAAAACAACAACAAAAGACAAACACCCCACAACCCAAGGCACTTAGTTAATTCGCTATATTGCTTTTAGTACTGAGTAAAGCTTCTTTTCTAGGCCAAAGCATTTTACTATTGCAATAAAATATTTAACGCTTGATACCAACTTTCCTCTCCTCAGGGAAAGTTTTTTATATTTCAAAATATCTTTACTTTCTTAGCCAAAAAAATAGAGCCAATAATATAAATCTGACTAATAGTATGACTCCAAAACTTTCAAACTTTCTTTTTCTCCACAAGCACTATATTCTCTCCCACAAAGAGAGGTTCAGAGAAAGACATTGTGACTTGGTTACTAACGATGTTGTTACTGATAAACATGTAGGTTGATTTTCTAGAAAGAAAAATATGGCCAAACGATGCCAGAGGTACCTGATAGGAACAGGGCTGAGTGTACAGACTTTTACCAGCAGCAAGGAGGCCCAGCCCCAGCCAAAGCTGTGCTGTCCCAGAATCACACCCACAATGGGGAGGGTTGGAAGGCACCACTGGAGTCACCCGGTCCCATTGCCCTGCTCAGGCAGGTCCCCCAGAGCACGTTACTCTGGGTTGTGTCCAGATGGGTTTGAATTTCTCCAGAGGAGATTCCACAACCTCAATTACGTAAAGTGCTGCAAGAAGAGAATCGGTGGCTTCTCGTATTGTAAAGAGTTGGTAGAAACAGAAAGGAAGAATCATGTATTTTTGCAAAATGCTTCTTAAGCTAAGGTTTTCAGCTTTAATCAGGTCAAAAAGGGAAGTCAAGCACAGAAGAATCAAGCAAAATGGAGACATTTAAGAAATGATGCAGCTGGAACCCATGAGGAGACATGATCAGACTCTTTTATGTAACCATAGAGTATAAACAAGCTTAAAGAGTAGATTCCTCTCCTTAGAAAGTGGACAGTAAATTAAGTGCCTCTCCTTAACACATGTGTGAAATGACAGCTTTCTGCTAATAACTACAAAATGAATAACAGGAACACTCACATTTTTGCTAAAGGATCTACTTTCAGAAAAGACACACAAAGACATGCATTCCCTCTCAAGTAAGCATCTAAAGCACAGGGATAATTTAGCCCTAACAGCTGTGTCAGATTTTACTATTTCTTTGTAAAGTTTATTAGCATTTCAGCAATAAGTATCTTTTCTTTTCTAATGGAACATAAAAGTCTACTTCTTGTGTATATCTTTCATGAAATATTTATAGTGAGCCAGTTGGTTTGTGATTCATTTTCAACAAAGTTCCTTTAAAATCAAGGAACTTTTTTTTCTGGAACTGGCTCCTCTAGTTCCCAGGTCAGGTCTGCAGGTCAGAAGGGTCTGGTGCCAGCTGGCTCTGCACTGGGTCCATGCACAGCTTGGCACTTGCCTTTGTATGAGAAATGAAGGCTAATGCTCTAAACCTTCTGACTCAGGCTCAGGAGAGGCACTGATCATGAGGCAATTTCAGGGCACACAGGTATTTTGGAAAAAAGGATAGGTTGGGTTTTTTTGGTGTGATGTCAGCATAAATTTTGCCTTTTTGTGGTGTGACTGAGTTATATTCTTGGAGACAAGAAGTGTTCCCCATTCAGTTCATTCAACATTTGTCAAAAGCCAAGATAACCACACACAGGAGTTCCTTCAGCAAACAAAACTCCCCTAAGAAACCACTGCTTCTGCTCTCTAGGTTTAACATGCAGCATGGAAAGAAGAGAAGTCAAAATCCCCAGAAACATCAACATTTTGATTACTTCTCCAGCAAGGTCCAAGGATATTCTTCTGCTACGAGTTGTCACACATTAGATTTTTCATCTGCAGCCTGAAGTTATTTGTTACCAGGTAGTGCCCATTTGTTTCTTTGCCTATGTTGTTCTCAAGCTCTTCTTTTTCAATGTTGACTTTTATAACAAAGCACCCACATTTCAAGAAATGCCTAGCTTCATCCATTCATGCACCACATTTGCCTTTATCATAGCTATCTTTGTGGCTAATTATTCCCCTAAACTGTATTATTTTACGCCTTCTTCTTCTTCTTTTTTTTCCCCTCATTATCTTTTTAAGCAGAGGTGTGTTTGAATCCCCATTTCCTGAGAGCTATGAGCATGTGTATGGAGAGCTGCCACAGCTGAGGTGTGGAGGTGGACTTGTATGACCATTGGTCTGTGACTTGTTACTTGTAGGTAGTAATTTGGACACATGGCTTCTAACCTATTTTTTCAGCTTTTTAAAAAAGTTAATGGAATGTTATCTACCTCTTTTATGTATATCCTCTTTGTTATAACCCTGCTCTTCCAAGTCAGGAGGTTACATCGAATACATGACACTGATATGGATTGAGCAGCTATTCCAGCTTCCCTTATGTCCCTGCTTTTTGCTGCCATTGACTTTTTTTATATAGGCCTTCCCAGCATATTCCCTTTTAATACCAGCGGATCAATCATCCTTTCATGCACGATCAGGTATCAGAGACCGCAGTCATTCCAAGACGGATTTGCTCTACCTTTATAGCCTGTTCTTTTGCTACAATTGCACTTAAGGCCACATTCTGATTTAGCTCTTTCACACATTGTTGGAAAATTTCTCCATAATAGATACCTTTAGTCATAATATTACTAAGTATCCTAAGAGAAAAATCAAAATGACATTAAGCTTTGTTTTTATTGTTTGACAAGGGCTGTTATAATCTCAGAAAAAAAGTGCACCCTGAAATGTTTTGAGCATATTAAAGCTCTGCAAAAGATTCAGCAGAAGCATGCAAGAACCAGGGCAAGAAGGGCATCTACTGTGAGTGGCTATGTAGGGAACACAGGTCACAGAAAACACCCCAAACTCCACATTTTACAAATGGTTCCTGCTGCCACCCAGGAACAAAGGATTCAGGCTCATAGGCACTTGGGAGAAAGGAGGTAGCATGGGCATTAAGGACCCTTGTCAACTGAAAGGAAACCTAAGCAGTGAGACCTGCACACAGGGAAGAAAGGATGACCTGCTATCATATTATCACACAGTGGCTCTGGTTTTATAACACAGATTGTACAAATTGTTGTCATCCAACAACTCTCATCTTCAAATTTTTTCTATAGAGTCACAAATCTATTTTCATGAGATAATCTCTTTGCAGCATATAGTCTTTCAAATATGTAGCATAACTAAGGTGTGAGATTGCTTGCACCTTGTGAAATGCAGCTGTGCTAAACCAGTAAGACAAGAATTCAGCTAAGCTAAAAGACAGCAAAATCAGTGGTCACAAAAAAAAAAGAAAAAAGAATACCAAAAAAGGAAGAATGCAAATGGCAGCTATTCCAGACAGTAAGAGTGGGTGATATTCTATGCTGCAGCATCTTGCTGGCAGATTATTACTCTGACAATAGCAGTGCAGAATTTATCCTACAATCAGAACTTTAGCCATCTACTTTAGATCATAATACGTGATAATTTACAAATACAAAACCACTAGAACAAATGATCTTGTTTAAATGTCACCTTCCAACTCAGCTGCTCCACTCTCTGCTTTGTATTCCTAGTCTCATTCCTTTACTTGAATAGAAAACAATACATTTTTAAATTTCACTAGCCTTAAGAGCCCAGGAGAAAGTGAGCCAAGTTTTCTCTTTCCTCAACAAGTATTGGCAGGCTTACGAACTGTATGTCAGGTACCAAGAATAAATAAGAACACCTCCGCTGAAGCTGGTAATGTCTGATAATTTATACCCACTGAGGACCTGAATTGGATTACAAACTGAGGAGTCATTTCTGTCCTTAATTATAGTTATGCCACCTCAGTGCAAAATTAATTTCTACAGGTGGAGCTTAGGGTCTGAGCTTACAGAATATTTATGAAAGGTCATGATGCATGAAAAGGAGAGGATTTCACTTGGCTTTCACTTCCATCTGAGCATTCACTTAGAATAGGAGTGCTTGTTTTCTAATTTGTACTCTGGTAGTAGAATTTTTAGGAATCTTCAAGTGAAAAAATGAACTTCAATACAGGATAACAAACCCTGCATGTGTTTTAAGATGCAGCTGTGGCTCTCTGTTGTTTTCAGATATATCTATAAGCAAGAATCTCAAAGCAGCCTTAAGAAACTCCAAATACTGTACACTTCTGTAGACAAAAATTCCCATAAGAAGTTCCCTGACTAATATTAAAACTAGCAAAGTCTGAAACGATGTTTTCTTGCTGGAATTGTACAGAACAATTGGAATCTTTAGGGAAAGCAAACACAGCTGCAGCATCTTGAATAAGTGCAGTGATTAAGTGTACTACCACAATTATGGTAATCCATGTTCAATTTGAACTCAGACTGAAACAAGTGAATTGGAAGGCTGCTGGCACTAGCAGAAATAAAGTGTGTGTTACAGGTGGAGAGGACAGAGAGCTTTCTCAAAGGGAGCCTAGCAAAGGAAGATCAAAAGAGCTCTGGGCTTATGCTGGAAGGTTCAACATGTAGGAAACAAGACAGCTATAGGAGCTAAAACAACGTGGCGATAACAACTAACGTTTATCACCTAGGAGAAATTTAACCTGGAAAACTGAAATGTGTTTTAATTCCAGGAAATAATCTAATTTAACTGTATAATAACTTGACTTCTCCATGATAGAGGACTAAAAAACCTAGGAGGAAAATACCTTCTTGCGGTAATCCGAGTACATCTTTTCACACCAAATCATTCATGTATATCACTGAAACAGTAATCCTTCGAACAGGAGGGGTAAAGTTGTTCCTTTTCTTATTACAGCCACATATGGGAAGGACAGATATAAGCAATGAGAACAGATGGGAAAAAAAAAAAAAGGTATGAAAACATCACAATTTGCATCATATTTGGTACGAAATTTTGGCTTCCTATCTTATCAGCTGGACCCTTTATCCACCATTCATTCCTTTTATGAACCTAATTATGATGGGTTTAATCAGACAGAAAATAGCTTACTTTATCTCACCTTTAATTCAGGAAATCAGGAGGTTTCTCTAGGCTGTGCTGTTTGATGCTGAGCAATTGCTTTGTCCTTTTATTCTCCAAAATACCCAACTGCAAGACAGAGATGCAAACACTTAGATACAAACTCTGGGGCCAAGAGATAAAAAGCACTTCCTAAGAGCAAAGTATTTTTACTTGCTTATGTTCATGCAGCTTTTCTGCTATATTTGGATCTTCCAT
The DNA here is from genome assembly GCA_014706295.1 of Lycocorax pyrrhopterus obiensis. Lineage (NCBI taxonomy): Eukaryota > Metazoa > Chordata > Aves > Passeriformes > Paradisaeidae > Lycocorax > Lycocorax pyrrhopterus. The sequence continues at coordinate 19,917,215 of JACSVZ010000013.1, read as the reverse complement.
AGTTCTTTGGAGCCAACCAGACTTAGCCTTTGCTGTTAGAATATACTAATAAGTGACATTATATATAGGAAGATGACGGCTTAATAACCCATTTTGAAATACTGAAAATGCATCTTGACTGAGGAGAAATGTGTAGGAGCCCAGTGACCAGGGAGTGATGGACAGAATAAAGACTATAAGCAGCAGGACACTTCCCCCAGCAGTAAACACGTCCAGCACAGAGACCTAGAGTCGCAAGGTCTTTACTGGAGCAAAGTTCTGGGGTATGTCCTCTGTATTATTAAAACTTTGAACTGCTTGTGCATATGGTTCCTACTGAAAGAAGCCAAACTTATCAGCAAATTCCAGGTTTGTGGGAGTTTTGACAAAAGGAAAACAGTTGATAGGGTGTGTTAATTTCAGCAATGTTTCATTTTAAAAAAGGAATTGGGGAAGAAGCATGGAAAAATCCTTGTGCTAAAGCTCTAAGTCATGCAAGCTAACTTCTTCGACATGGAAAAAAGTTACTTCCAGTATAAATATACCAAATAAAAAAAATATATACTGAAAATAAATACATTTTGAAATATGAATAACATATTGAATATACATATATTTTTTTAAGTAAAAAACAAAGTAGAGTTCTTTTAGCGTATCAAGCTGAAAGAGCAATTGTAGAGTTTATTTCATTATGTAAAATTATTTTTGTTTTTCAGTTTTGGAAAGCTGCAGAAAATATTATTTTCTTCCCTGAAATAAAATTCCATTCCTGTTCAGGTCTAGTAATCAGCAGTAATTATTTCCATAGTAATTGGTGTATACTGCCTTTAAACTGTGGTCCTCAAATGTTTATTTTTGATTTGTATCTGATCAGCTAAAACATCCATATGGTTTGCTTTGGAAAGGTTCACTGAACTTGTTTTCAAAAATAATATGGGCCACGAGATATTCACCCAGCCAATTTTCAGAAGGCTCTATGAATCAGAAACTGGCATTTCTTAAATTACTGGGTGCCTGACTTAGCACAATCTGTCATTGATTAAAAAACTAAAAAGCGGTGAAATCCCCTTGGTGTTCTTTGGAACAGGCGCAGATGGCTCCCATCTCCCTGAATAAGTTTTATTTTGTTTTCCTCCTCTCAAAAGGGAAACTTGGTAACACTGTGACAAAAAACGTACTACACAGAATAACAAGTTTGGGCACTTTATGAGAAACTGACATATTGTTTTAAAGGAGAATAGCACTTTCTTGGGAACTGAAGTGTTTATAGGATTATAAAACGCCGGGGATGACAGCACAATATATACCCAGACAATAAGTAGTGCTGAAATCTTTCAGTCCCTCACGGTTGTCTCCTGCAGTATTTTACAGCTATGATATCTCACAATTTCACTAACATAGATGAAAACCAGAGTTCCATAGGACAATCACTGGGCTTCCCAGCAATTTGCTAACAACAGACATGGAAAAATCTGACAATCTTCAGTTCTATTCTAGGTTCAGGAAAATAAACAATTATGGTAGGCACAGGCCCATTTCTATTTCATCATTAAAAACTGCTTTGTAGCATTGCTTTTCTGTTCCTGCTCTTGGTGTTTCCACCCAGTTTCAATCTTCCTTACCCACTCAGTTAATCCACTCTTTACCTATTAACCTCCTATTACCTTCTACTTCCTACCACCTGGGCTTTCCTCTCCAATCTCTTTCCTCCAAATTTCCCTATCTGAACTCTCTGTGGCTCCAGCAGGTTCTGCTCATCCTCATTCTGTGTAGTCAGGGCAGATCTTTGGCATGGCTCAAGGGAAGGCAGAGGAGAGCTACCACCTCTGTGTCATCGAAACTGCAGGCGGCTAACAAACTACAGTCGCACTTGGGGTGGGTTGGGACGGGAGACTGCCCAGTAAGACAAGGAAGAGAAGTCTTGATTTTCAAGTAGATTGTAAGGGAACTGAATTTCAAAGAGAAAAAAAAGAAATCTTTCCTTTTCATGGAAGCTGTACGTTTGTGAATCATTCTGGCATGTAAAGAGCAGGAATGCATGGAGTTGTATCTGGTTTTCAGACCACAACATGGATTTCCTGCAGTAGAACTGACTGTAAGCAGGAGCAAGTATTAAACTGCATGATCTCAGACATGCAACTGCATTAGCAGCAGCTAAAATTACATTAGGACCTAGATTTAAGGATTTCCTATTTAAATTGTGGTTAACTTCAGCGTGACATGATTCTAACCAACACTGAAGTTAGTAATCAAAACTCAGGGCTAGTCATGCATAAGGGTACTCTAGTAATCTAGTAACTTACAAGATAAAACTCATTTGTTTAGCTAGCAATAACTTTTCTCATGCATGATCATGTCTACTGTGATTGATAATCTGGGACTATGGATAATCTGAGGTGTTATTATACAGTGAAGCCTGTCAGAGAACATGAATTATCCATACCAGGACATTATTGTGTTATGCATTAACACAGATTTTGATGAAATTGAGGTAATATAATAAAATTAGAATTTTAAATGGCTTTGACAGAATTATACAAAATATAAAACTTAAAAAAAAAAAGTAAACAGAGAAAGTTAAATTGGCATTTTAAGCAGCTGTTTCAAAAGAATTTCAAATTTTCTATGAGATGACCAGCAAACTACCTTTTGTGCATGTAGAAGTCCCACTTACCAACTCAGGCCCTGTCATTTGCCCATAGTGCTGACCACAGATATTTACAGATATTTTTCCAAATCCCTTCACTTTTCTGTTTTATTATCTATATTTCTCATCAGAAAGAATAGCTGAAGCTGTGCTCTTCGTTCTGCTGTGACAGTACTACCCCTGAAGACATACACAATTAACAATGCACAGACTCACCTTACAGGATTTTTCACTGACCTGCAAGTAATTATTTCACTGTACACCTAGAACTTGACTGTAATACTTCTTCTTTTGTCCTCTAGACAAGTCTCAGCTGCTGGGAGTTTCGGGGGGGTGGGGTGTTGTTTGGGTCTCCCGCCACCTCTCCCCTCCCAGAGAAGTTACCAGAATTGTTTGCCTTTCAAACTGCTCCAGCCTATCTTCAAGGAGAACCGTAAAAAGCTGATCATAGCTGCAGCTGAAGCGAGGCAGAAATCCCCCCCGAGCTATCTGCAGGGTTCCTCTGTCAGCAACCTGAGTGCCCGTCCTCTCCAGAGAGACTGGGAACAAAGCCTGAGTCAACTCACGCGAGTTCAGCAGGAAAAGCTCTCTGCACACAATGACGTTTATTGAGGCAATAAGCAGGCTGGAACTCAACATTTCAAAAGCAGATATATTCCATTAGGAGAGTTTTGTTCTGCTATAATTTTTGAGTGTACCCAGGACAAGGGCAGTTCTTCATTTCCACTTGGATGAAAACAAACCAAACTAACAAAAATGCAAGTATGTGCTATTGAAATATTTTGCAGTTTAACCTGTGTATTTAACCATGATTCACTGGGATATTTAAGAAATAAGGTATTTGTGAACTATTAAGAAGAAGCCAAATACACTGCAGAACATTACTGGTCACAGTATCAATGCCTAAACCAAAGCTACCTTAACAACAACTTACAGAGAATAAAGATTGCTCCGTAAGATAATAAATGTTAGAGAAGACTATATGGTTTCAGAAAAAAAAAAAAAAAAAAAAAAAAGGAAGAAAAAAAGATAAATCTTTATGGATAGACAGAGCAATACGAAAAAAGCAATGTAAGGTGGCAACAGGAAACATGGATTTCCTCTAGTCAGACATAGAAGATTGGTGTATATACAGAATTGGGGGAAAATAATAGTGAATATACAATATCAATTCAGTAAAAAGATATCTAGAAATAAATACCTCAATATAAAGTATAAATACCTAAAAATAGGCAACAGAAATAAAAAATAGAAACCCCAAAATGCCTGCATTTCTAATTGAAACCTGTCTTGTGTTTAATACTGCACTATACACACTGCTTCTGAATTGCTATAATTATACATCTGAATATGTATATAATGAAAATGGGGTAATCAGAGGCAAGTACTTTTCCAAAATTTTATAAATAGCAAGTTTATAATATATCAACACATGTGCTGAGAGGTAGTTGGGGTTTTTTTGATGAAGTGATGCTGAAAATTAAAAAAGAAGAATTAATGTATGATTTGCAAGTCTTTATACTTAATTACATTGGCATTGGTTGATTATAATGGCTGTTTTAAAAGATTTACCAGATTTAGGATTGTTAATGTCCACAGTTTAACCCAAGCTCTCCAGAACTGCCCTTTTTTTCTGATGTAGAACAAACTAGAAGGAAGTGTTGTGGAATTTTTGTTTGTTTTAATTTTATGGCAATGAAGTATCCAAACCCACTGTGTTCTGCAGCTGGAATAGTCCTTATGCCAACAGAAACCTGTGCTTTCTGAAACTCCCTGGCATGGTGCTATCCATGCAAGACACTGCAAGGAAAGTTTTGCTGCCTGTGGCATGCCAACACTTCGGGAATCTAGATGGAGTCCTGTAATACCAATTGGAGTTCTGTGGCCAAGAGCTGACTTAACGGAGCCCTTGAGTCCATCACATCAGACGCGTGTTTATCTCACAAAACTTGGTCTTCTACTAAAGTCACTGCTGTACTTGTTTGTATGGGAAAATTATTTCTTATTTCCTTACAGATCTAACCTATGGATTAGACCCAGAAAGAAGCAGTGTGAATTCTTTGGTGCTATATTCACCAGGGCATAAACTGAAATGGAATGCATTTTTGGATTCACTGTATTTAAAAAAATATCCGTTTCCCTTCCTATTTAGGATATTTTATTCTATTCACGAAATCACTCTATATTTTCCCAACTTATAATCTTATCTGTAGGTACAAATGTTTACATCAATAATTGACTTGTATGATAAAAATGTGTAATGCTGCTTTTATAGCAGCATTGTAATAGCTTTGGAATTAATGATTAACTCAAGGCTAGAGAACAGCAATTATTCAGCTGGATTTATTTGGAAGGAGCAAAATCTCCCTTACAATTGCTTTAGCAAAACAATTACTAGAAAAGAGAGAAGATTAGAAAGAAGAAGGTAGCCTCAACAAGAATATTGTTTTTAAAGTGCCTTACGAAGAAACTGGCATATTCATCTTACCAAAGGCTTGAGAAGGGACTTCACTACTGTGTGTAATTATCACCATCAGAAGAAAATGCAGGATCTTTAATGAAGCAGAGCTCCATATGAAATTTTCAAATTTCAAAAGATATTTGAAACCTTTCTAAATCTGAAGCATTAATTGACTAAATCTTCTAATGACTTCAGGCCCCTTCTTCACCTAAGCTGTCCTAGTAAGAGGGAACCATCCATCTTCCCCCAAGAAAACCTCAAATTAAGGTCTTGTCCACCAACACAAATGTTATGCTCTTCTTTCTGTGAAAAGATCAGGTCACCAAATCTTATGTCCAGTATTAGGATCAATAGAGTTTTATAAATACGAATGATCTCATTACTTTTTATAAGTTTAGCTATTTTTTTCCTTAAGTGTCTGAAGTAGAATAAAAAACACAGTCATTGGCAACTGCAGTAAAAAAAAAGTACGACTGCAGTAAATGCTAAGTTCATCTCAATAGAAATCAGTGACAAGTGATCCACTGGACTGTTTATGCATCAGTACACACATCAGTGTGTCTACATTAGTACAATGTAGTTTTGCATCCTGGCCAAATTCTTTCCTTGGTGTGACTCAGTGCAGAGCAGAGATGCTCCTGCACTTTCACTTCCTATCTGCACTGCCTTACTTGGTCTCCTCATGGAATAACAGCCCCTGGTAGAACTCCTGTCCCAAACACAAGTGAATGCCTAATGAATTCAACAGAAACAACTCCAAATTACATTAAACTGATTTTCCTCACGTAAACGTGATGCTTAAGCATTCCATAAAGAAAAAGCTGTGAATCCAAAATAAGAGAATTAATTTTGATTTGGAAAGACACCGCATGTAAACGTTGATTACTCTTTGATTATGTTGATTTGGGAGGGGGCGTTCATAATGAAGGCAGTACATTTTTTACTTAATGTGTCACACTTTTAAAGGACTGCAGTAAGACGAGTGCAATCAAAACAGCAGATTTAGTTTACTCAGTCAGGAGCTATAAGCACAACTGTTTCTGATTTCCAAACTTGCCACAGTGAATCAAATTAAAGGCCCCGTGCTGTGAACAACAAGGCAAGGACTGTGCTAAAGCATCAAGGCCCCTCAGCCAGAAGGCTGACATTCACGGAGGTTACTGCAACACAACAGAGAATTTTAATTGCAACAGCATTTTAAAGCAAGCCAAGTCAAATACCACTTTGAGTTCAATGAGTCCAGTAAGTATGAAATTGTATCACTACAATTCATAGAAATCCAAGAGTCTTGTAGAAAAATTATATGACATTTTGAAAAATCCAGGGATTTACTTCATCATAAATTTCTGAAAGTACTTACATTCCTTAGAAGCATGAATTTCCTTGATTTCAAGTGGTGGATTTACTTCTAAATCACTTAGGTGCTTCTAAAAATCTCACCTTCTAGCATAAGTTTCCCAAAAATGTTTCTCATGTTTTGGATAACTATTCCACCTAAAGAGCTCCTGAAGATTTTTTAATCCCCCTTTTAGAACAGCTGCCAGTGCAGTTGTTCCTGCTTGTATAAAATAACGATTTAGATCACATATTACTCTTTTAACTCTAAACAGTGAAAAATCCCAGGCTGTCATCTCAAGGGTTTTGTTTACCTCAAAGACACCTGGAATAAAGGGTAACACACAGCAAAACTAAAATCTGATATTTTGTATTTCATAAAACTATGATCATCAGTTATATTTGTTATTTGGTTTCAGGTTTTTGAGGGCTTTTTTTAAAAAAAGCATGTTTGATTTGATATTCAGTCATGCAGAAATTAAGAATCTGGTTATTAAACTTTTGGCAGTTTTTTATAACAAACTCCCAAAATTGATTTCCATGGGCATGTTTAACATCCCGTTAAACCCTAACAGAAAGTTAATTAATTCCTTTAGCAGCTCATTTGTACAGCTCCAAGTAACTCATAAGCAGACACTAATGGAAATTCCTAAATGTTTCAATACAATCCCACTTTTAATAAACTATTACATTACTGGAAACTACATTTGTGCAAGAAGTGACTTGAATTCTGTTGATTTTGCATGAAAAAAATTTAAGAGAGGCAAATTCCACCTCTCTCCTCTCCAAAAATATACTTAGGCAGGGAATACGCCAATGGATAAGATTACTTAAGTAGAAATATCCCTTGATTTGGATCTTCATTTTACCTAACATGTTGCTTAACAGCTTTGTTATTAATCATGTCTTAATGTAAACACTTCGAAGCTGCTGCTGCTCAGTAATGCTCATTACAAATAGTCCCTGTGGGAATCACCAGCTTATTTCATTAAAACTCCTGCCTGCTGTTAATTGCTCTTAGGAAAACATGAACAAATTAACTGTGTTTTAAGAGCCAGTGGTGTAAATTTGTACGCTTGTGTGTTTGATTGCTGGGGCCTAATGATTTTCCTGATAATCCTCTGCTGTTGCACTCAGTGTATGATAGTTGGCAGCACCAGCCTGTTTTAATCAATAGCAGTTGATGTTACAAAGGCTAAAAAGAAAATACAGTTTGAAAACCATAGTGCTCATCATGCCAGCAGAGACACGATGTCATTCTGGGTCACAGGCAATTAATTTTTAAGTTTTAATGAATCTCTTGTGTGAAAGAAATGATGCTCATTAGCTGGGATGATTAATGTATATTAAATGATCAAATTAAAAACCCCAGAATATTTTTACCGTGACAGTGGCATAAATAGGATATGTGACACCTTGATGGTGAAATCAAGGGATTTCCACAATTCAAAGAGACATGTGACTTTGTATAAATTTTAATAACATTCAGATAAAATAGTGTAATAAAGAAAAGAGCATTTAATTTAAATGTCCTCAAACAAAATGATAGTAAATATGCTCCTCGTAGTAGAAATAGCCTCCAGTATAATTTGGCCCAGAATGTATAAGCAAAAAAGAAAATTACCTTTTTCAAGAAGATTAAGTAATGCTTGCAACAAACATCTGTTAAAAAATAAAGCTATTTATTATCTCCCTCAGAAAAACCGATAGCATTATAAGATATTCCAGATAGTTATCCGGGCTTCATCACAGATGCCTAAATAAAGCCCCCTGGAAAATCTGTGGCTGGAACCCAAAAATGAAAAGGAATTTAGTAAAGAGCAATATGTGGGATATATTTATATGCCATTAAAGAAATCATTATTCTCTTTACTAGGACAACTAAACTCGAATTTTTACTTTGCAAATTCAGCATTGCCCTCTGATTTTGAGGGAACCAACACTTCAGATTCACCTAGGCATCTAAAAATTGGCAGTGTGAATGTCCATTAATCATCATTAGCCACTTGATCTCAAAAAAAAGAGCTTAAAGGGTAACAAAGGAGTGGGATACTAAAAATGCTGATGGGAAGTAAACTCTATAGGGTTGATTTAATTTAATTACACAGTAATGTGTATATTTCAGATAAGAAGGCAGTATAGCTGCTTCTCCCTGTTCCTTTGTCTGTGTTCATTTCATTATTCCAGAATGTATAGTAAATAATACCACGTAACTGAAAGCTATTTTGACCAGGAGTTGTATTTTAAATAATTATATGATTTCCAGGCCCTTGATTTTCAACACACATAATACTGCCATTAAATCTGACCACAATCAGAGGAATATTTTAATCATACATGCTAAAGTTAAAATGTTTTCTTTAGTCCTACTGAAATTTTCCAATTATCCCATTTGGAATCTTCAGTCCTCGGTTCTATTATTTTTGCAGAGCAAACTGGAATTTCAGTCCCACTCTGAGCACTCCTGGTTATTCTTAGCACATGAATAAAATAACCAATATGGTGGAGACCCAGTAGTCACAAACAATGGCTAATGAGAATTAGTCCCTCGAAAAGAGAATGTCATTGATGATTGTTTGCTGTATCTATCAACGATCTTATGACATTTTTGCTAATCTGTTCAGTCATGAGAATCACTTTCTTCTCTGTTGAGTGAATGTTTTCCTAATTTGATATTTATCAGAACACCAAAAAATACCACAAAGAGCAAAGGACTTAGAAAAAGTTTAAGAGATACTTAAATAATTCTCTGAATTTCCTTGTGTAATCTTGATTTAAATGACAGGATCATGTTAAATACAGCCCTGTATGCAGAAGGATTTCTTGCAATGATGCACCTGTTAATTTGCAAACCCTAGAGTCTTTGAGACACTCAGCCCTCTACTTGCTGAGTTAAGGAAAAAGAGCTTTTCGCACCAGAAGGTGAAAAAAGCAAGCAAACAAACAAAAGCAAAACTTGTAATTCTTGTTCACAGAACAAAAGCTTTTCTGTCTGTTAACATATAGAGAAAACAGAAGTAACTTGACTTGAGGCAGTCAGAAGAGCCCTGTAGGGAGTAGGAAAATGGAAGGAAAACAATTTGGGGTGATAGTTTCTTTTTTTAAAAAAGGTATTTTGAGTATTTTGTTTACTTGTTTATTTACACTCTCCCTATTTCCCTTGAAACTGTAACTTTTCAGACGCTAGCAGTACAGATTAAATAATTCGTCTGAGGCATAAATTTGACATTTAAGGTCTCCACCAGAGAGTGTAGCTTCTACACAAAATTAAAATATTTATTTCAAACCAGTGAAAATCTACTTCTGCTTAATATGAACTCAGCTATTCAAGTGTGGTCTCCCACATTCACAGTGTGCATAAGCCAGATACTCTGAGCCATCTGTATAGAACAAATCACAGTTCTAATGGAGAGATATTGCAAAAGTATTGCAAAGTCTTGGTGGGCTTGGTAGCATTAGGTTAATGGTTGGAATCCATGACCTTAAGGGACTTTTCCAACCTAAATGATTCCATGGTTCTATGAAAGCCATAAAAAGTGATGCTACAACTCCAGCTCATCCATAAGTAGCTCTGATTGTAAAGTGCAAAAATCTCTAATCCTTCTTCACTGAAAAACCTTTCCTCAAATACCAGCAGGCTACCCAGTCCTACACCACCTTCATACTGTCTGTGAGGAAAATGATGGAGTTTTCTGTAATACAATGGAAATTAATAAAGGCATGGCAAATAGAAAGCCACTGTGCAATCTTACAGATCCTACAAAGACTGAAGAAAACACTTGCTGACACTGCAGAAATTCAAAACCATCACCTGTCCACAAAGTCAGTGGTGCTTGCAAAAGTCTTCTCCCTTGCCAATGGAAAAGGAAGTGAATTAATTCCTGAAGATGAGATGCATCAAAAAAATTATGACGAATGTGACTTGGCAAGGGTTAAAAGAATGAAGGGAAATTGGTTTATATGTGCTGCACAGCTTGAAGCAATGCAACCCGACAAGGAAATGCAATTCTCTGGCTTTTTCAATGAATGAGAACGTCTAGTGTATGTTTCATAGCTGCAAGAAAATAAGATAATGTGCAGAAGGAACAAGCTTGGATCAGCCAGAAAGGACATCAAGGACAATATTCATAATGCATTTTCACGATAAACAGTCTGAAAACGTCAATGTTTTTTGTGTCAAAGAAAAACTACAAGAAATAGGAACATACAGATACAATTTCCAGGTCAGTGGAAAACCAAAAACTGGAAAAACACCAGAGTACATTTTAAAAATTCATCAGCATGTTTGGGGTAATATGTAGCCCAAGGAGATTTCTAGGATGATTCTGTAACTGTCTAATTTGGAAGGTAATTTTATTGTTTGGATTACCAGAAGGAGCAAAATGCAATAATAAGTCTCCCACAGAGCTTGTTATTTGGAAGCTGGGTTATCAGAGAACAGCTCCAGAAAGTGAGACTGCAAGAGTAATTCAAGGTGTCTGAGTATGGTCAGAAAGCCTTGGGACAGGATTTGGTGGTGGAGGTGGTGCAGTATTGTAAATCCCTGCACTGGGAAGCAGTGACAGGTATTTGCAGAGAGGGGCTCAGCTGGACTGCAAAATCACTGTCTGGAGGCTTACCATGGCTGTTAACTTCTTCCCAAAACAAAAAATGGCTGGCATTTTGGGAAAGGTCATACAAGAGCTGCTAGGATACAATTACAGTCTTAGGACATAAGAAACAGAAATTGTTTACAATTTTGCAATGCCCAGGTTTTGCGCTGTCTTGCATTTTTTATGGTTGCAGTCAAAATTAGAGGCAAAACTTGCAAATTTTCAGTCCTTCGGGATTGCATTTCAAAATTCACTGCAATAAGTGCTGAACCTCTCAAGTGTGAATAATGAAAAAGATCAATAGATTCTCTGGATCTAGGGTAGTTTAAAGATTAGACTGACCAGAATGGCAACCAAATCTCCTCTTTTTTGAGCCCAAAATAAACGCTTAACCTGCCTTAATACCTGGTAGCAGTATTTCCTCAACATCAACCTTGCTGAAACCTATCTGGAAAGTAAAATACCATAAAAAGGGGCATATTTACTGAAATAGATACTACTTATCTTGAGCTTACAGGTTAAGGGAGAGAATACAACCTACACAGGATGTTTAACAGTGACTTAAGGGAGGATATTTTTCTGACATCACTTGTTCACACCATCAATGTAACAGTTACATCACTTCTTATTGAAATGCATTTTTTTTTCAAGCCTTTCAAAGATTCTTGAAAGTTGGAGGGGTTTTTTAAATGTAGCGTTGCAGAACATAAGGAAAAAAAATCATTTTCCTAAGATTCCAAGCATATTGGAATAATACATCATTAGTACTGTCGGATCTTCCGTAAAACTTAAGGAAAAAATAAAACTGTGGTACTGTACATTTGGGCACTTGCAGTAAGCTCCAATATACAACAGTTAAAGAGCCATATATTTTCTGCTACTGTCATTATTCATTCTAATAACAGTAGTATTCTGTGTGAGGTCAGCTAGACCAGAGCCATCAATAAGTGTTAAAACTCCTGTTACAGGTTCCTGAACAGATTACAAGCAGCAATGAAACTCAAATTATATTTCAATTTTCAACTATTTGTTATAATAAATAACATTAAAAATCTCACACCAGCTTCTTACCAGGTTCAAGAAGTAGACTAAAAGAAAGATTTGATCCGACACACAAACATAAATGATTGTATTATAATTCCATGTACCCTGAGCCTACAAAACAAGGTTACCTTTTTACATTTAATTATAGAACTGCAACCCACACTGCTGTAAATCAGAATGTTTGGTCTTCTTTCTTAGAGTATGAATGACCAAAAAGTTCCCTCAGAAAACAAGGACAAGGAGAACAGAATTAGTCTGGCCTTGAGTTTTATAATTTAGAAAGAAAACATACTATAACTCATACGCTTGTAATTTCTGGCCTCCTGGTTTTGTCAAAGAACATCAGGCATGGAGAGACTAATTTTAACTCAAGTTTCCAAAGACAGGCTGTGCAAGGCACCTACAGATGCTGCCCCATTTTCCAGGCAGTCTTAGTTTGGTCAGGAGAGAAAACCAAATCCATGAAGGGTTCTGGCAGTCACAGGCCTTCCAGAACAGAAGCCAACATTCAGTTTCCACAGAAAAGTGCTCTGAGGGGGAACACGGCTTTGTATCTCTAAAGCAATCCACTTGTATTGAAATTTATTGAATGAATAATATTCAAAGAGAAGGTACCTGACTAGTAAATTACTAGGAAAAGACAAATATGCTAAGTGCCCTACAATTAAAAAACAAATCAATCAATTTTTAATTGACATACTAATTCGTTGAATGTGTAAAGCCAGACACAATGCTTTAATCATGTTTATTTAATGTATTAATTTTAACTGTTACTTTAACTATCAACGACTGTAGCCCCAAACCCAGAATCATCTCTACCAAAAAGACTGCAAAATCTCTTTTTAAGCAGAACTTTTCACTGATTTAAATATGTTCCAGAATGGATGGAACAAAATAAGCTCAGAATGTTTAAGAATCCTACATATAGCCTATGCCCTGCTTTTGTTGAAAAGTGAAACTGATCCTTTTTTAAATCACATAAACTAAAAGTAGTTTACCCTGTGCTATTGCAGAATTTAGCTGAGCTGCACTAACAAAGAAGCACAGCCTTACTCAAGGACACCCCCCACTGAGAGAAAAAGCCACAACACTCAGATCTCAGTAAAAGAATAATTTTCTATAGTTCACATGGACACATCTGTGATTAGACTTAGGCAACCAAGATCCAACTCTGATGTACTGACATTCATGGCAACTTCTCACTGTCTGCTCCTGGTAACTCATTGGAGCATAGGACATGCTTAATGACTTCAGTAACAAAATCAATTGCTTTTCCTGATGCATGTCACACATTTGTTATCATAAAGCATTAATAAGTGTCACAGGAAGAGAAATGCCTCCCAGAAAACGAGTGAAGCCTAAGAGAAGCTGAAAGCAGAAATTAATAAAACACTGAGGCATGCTTTAGTGGGACAGGTTAAACTCTGGTGGGTTTGAACTCTAATTCAAGAAATTGCTGTATCCACTAGTTTTACCTTGAAGTTTGTGATTAAAAATGTTTCGGTGATATCATATACTCTGAAATAAAAAGCAACCAGTCTTGCATAAGCTACAGCAGGCTAGGAGCTTGTCAGAGTATCAGTTGAAACAGCAGGTTCCAAGTCATTAAATCTAAGTTTATATCATACTCCAGAGACTTCTTAAGTAGCAGAATGGTGTGCATCACTGTGTAGGCAAAATAGGAAAGACAGATGTTGAATTGACCTCTTCTCACTGCAATCTACTTCACTATACTAACAATTGCACTAGAGATATCTCTGAAGGTGTACAGTGAACTCCACAAGAATAAAAATGAAAGGTGAATTCATGAAGATAATATCACCTTGTTCACATTGCAAAAAAGACTGTCAATTTTTTTGTGGGAAAATGTTTTGGGGTCAATTAATAATGACCAAAATCACTCTCTAGCATAACCAAATTATTTCTGACCAATCCTAATGAAGAAAAAGGAAAACAGAAGAGATGCTGATATTCTAATCCAACATCATTTAAATTATCTGGGGAAGCTTAAGTGAGGGAGCTTCGACATTGGGAAAACTCAAGCAACATCACAAAAATGTGCAACTCTGCTGCAATTAGCATAAGCATAATTAATGTAGTTTGAAACTTCTAGTGACTGCAGGAATTAGAAAAGCCAAAACAGAAAAGCAGTTTAATTTTTAATGGTTAGCATTATGTTATGCTTTTAGGGCTGACTGGGCACGCGTTTAGTGCTAACATTATAAAATAATTAAATTGGAACTTAAGAACAACAAGTCACTTCCAAATGAAATGGCAGGAAGAAAATGATGGATAAACAGGTCACACTAACAAATCCTGGAGGAATTTACACAGCTATGGTCTTGTTCTATCAGGACTCCATGCTGAGAATGTCAGATGTTGCAAGCTCAGCAACAGCACAGCAAGTACCAAAGAGACTGCTCAGATGAAGAGTTCACCTCTGCAGCAAAGCTACTCAATGACATAAAATAAAAAGACATGGCATCAAATCCCCCAGAACACAGCAGTAAAGTTTCTCTGGATACAAACCACATATCTTCAAACTCACTTTCCCCCTTCCCTTCAAAAAATTCATTAAATATCTATCCACTCAGTCTATCATCTTTAATGTTGCTCACCAATTTTTTAAAGCTTATAAGAATTTGGTTGCAAGGGAAATTAACTGTATTTTTCCCTAAATTTAATGAGAAAATTCTTTTCAAGAATTCTCTATTTTTCCATCTTTCTCTTCTTTTATGTGGAATAGTATTTGTTTCAATTTTGCACTAACAACCTCGGCTGTGGCATTCTACTCAAGCTACTTGAAGAAACAGTTGGTTTTGGCAATATTGATCAGAACATCCAAGGACAATTAAGCTTTTGGGCTTACCACTTAGAGCAATTATTGCTTTGTAAAGAGTCTAATGATCTATCAGTCCTTTTTGTGAACTTTACTGTCTTGTGTTCATCTGTGCTATCACTCCACACAGCCTAGCAAAGACACATAAGTGTTGGAAATGTTTCCCTGGTGGTTAAACAATCAAAAGTCTTAAATCACTGAGGTACTTGAACCTGTGTGTAATTTTAATGTTCTGAAGGCAGTAAGGCTAGTTATATGCTTGAAGCTGTGTGGCCTTTTTTATACCATACAGGAGGAATTCACTTCTGTAAGAAATATGAGGAAAATGAATTGGCTTTTACAAATTCTCTGATAAGATTCAAACCAAGACATACTTAAACAAACAGTATTGGGAGCACTTGCTCAAGGGCACTGTATCATTCTAACACTGTCACTGATGTTTCCCCCACCTTTCAGAGCTGGGTATTTGGAAGACTCCCCTCACCAGGGCAATGCCATCTGGCACATACCACCTGGCATACCTGGGCTGCAATGGTTGAGGATCACTACCTTAGTTAAACACATTTTATCTGCCTCACAGGGATGCCAACAGTAATGGACAGTAGTGCCAAGGTAGATACTTGCACACACAATGCACAAACACTCCCTCATGGGATCTGCAAGGCATTTGGAGAGCTTATAAATACAGGAGATATGGTAGAAAGTAGTACTAAGATTACACAGCACCCTTTTCTTCCAATTATCCTGATTTTAGCTTTTCTTTTTTCACCACTTTTCCTGCATCTCACAGTTGTTCTATGGCAATAATTTACAGATCCCACCAGGACTTTGTACACATTGCATATTCAAGCACACTGAAACACTTCTGTAACAACTCTGCACAGCATTCACTGCAAAAGATTGCAACCCTTTGGCAAAATTTCAGCCAAAGCTGAAAAAAAAATACATCTTAGAGCCCTCAAACACAGAGTAACTGGAAAGTATTAAAATGGGCTAGGTATTAAACGGAAAGGTAGATTACACATTAAAAAAACCCCCAACAATATCCTCTGAATTCTTTATACAGTCCTTGAAAGATTTCCTTCTAGGATTTAGTACATGCACTTGAATAGATTATGTATTACCTATTTTATTATATTTATGACAAAATAAATTTACAGGAGCTAAGAAAAAGATTAAAAGCCACTAGAAATTGACAATAGCGTAAAGCTGGGGGAGAAGTAAGAAAACCTGCCCGTGTCAGTTGTGTGTCAGCAGTGATCAGTGAGGCAGAGCTGGGGATGCCTGCACAGACACTGCAAAGCAGGAGCTCCCTGGAGCAGCAGGAAGTGCATGTGCTGCACGCCCGCTGTTTGACAAGCAGAGGTGCTGAAGGAGAGGCCTGCGTATTGAAATGCTGTACACTGCCGAGATGATAAGAATTAAGTGGTTCCAAGTAAGTTATCCCTGTTGGGAGGCCTGGGATAGTGATATAAAAGAATGTTAAATAACCAGGAAGGGCAATTGAGACCTTGTGTTGTGCCACCGCATAAGAAGGGGAAAACATGAAGGCTGTATCTCTAATAGCAAATAAAGTTGCTTTTGGACTTTTCTTTGACCTATTCTTAACATTAAATTATGTCATAATTCAAAGCAAAATATCCACATAAAACCAGCACAAAAATATCTGCCCTAGTGAAAAGGGAGAAAAGAAACTAATATAAGCCTTGGGATCTGCAATACCTTATGCTAAAGCCAGACAATTAAGAAGTCAGTCATCTTGTTGATCATTTCTGATCATCAAATGTATGGTCCAAAATTAATATTGATTATTATGGTCTTCAAACACAAACATAAGCAGAGCATTTCTTTCCAAACTACTCTTGTTCCTTCTTATTGCAAAAGTGGAAACAATTTTGATTAAAAGAATTTGGTTTTCAAACCCTTTGGGTGTCTTTTTTCTAATTATTTTTCTTTTTTCTTTAGCATGCAATTTTTCTTGTTGAAACATAATATACAATGACTCACCAAACCATGTTCAGAGGAGGAATCCTAGGTGAGATGAAAGAAATAAAAGAGCTGCATTGAATAGAGGGAAAAAAGAATCCACAGCAATGATAATTATGTGAAAGTTCATAAATCATTGTCAGGATCCCTCTGCTAGTACTCCACAAATATGACTGGCATCTCATTTACTAATTCTTCAAGGTTAAGTATTTCTGCCTTTTGCACTTTTATTCTCTCTCAGAATTTTACTTCCAAGCCTGCAGCCTTCCGTGTTTGCAGTGAGTGTATTTGTAGAAGTACAACACACCTGCTGAAAACAGAGTGGTCTAATCAATTACCTTGTCTAAAACCCAAAAATCTCAAAAGATGATCATTCAAACAAACCCGGAGGAAACACTTAACAACATCCAAAACTGATGAAAGCCATTCTTACTGGAACTCAAAATGCAAGCACACAAATAATCCTGGCCAAAATTAAAACTGTGTTTGTAAAGAACCAAAGATTTGTGTTGAATTCTCCCAAAGCTGGTTGTGAAAGTTTTTCCCCTGGCTAAATATTTTTAAATCTTGTCTGCCTGGCTCTTTGCTATTGCTATTTCAATTTTAGAGTTGGAAATGGTCACGTGATTTCCAATGGAACAACTGTCGAAAAACCCATACTAACTTGTGCAAAAAAAAAATACCCTAACAAACAAACCAAACCAAATTAAAACAACAAATTCACAAAAACCCCCAACTGCAGTCTTGTCTATGTGCTCACAGTAAGTTTAATCTTTTAAACTGCAGGGACTGCTATGGCCAGCTGCCTAACGCATGGACAATTCTTTATCAAACCAAAATTGACATTTGGGCATGCAAGCACAGATACATATTCTGATTGTTTTCATAGATTTCTTCTGTATATTCTTTTTCAGTTGGTCAAACTTCTTCAAACTAAAATTTGTTTCACTTCATTCTTTGACAGTTCAGAAACAGTAAATGATAACTCATGGTGTGGAACTCAGAAAGCCATCTGCAAGTGGGAAAATTGTTGGTTTATACACTAAATTGGTGAAAGTAAGAATACAACACTTAATATGCAATAACCACTAATGATACTGAGAAAAATGGAACGTATTTTTTTATGGATACATTTTAACACATTATGAACATATTTTAAAGTGCTACCTGATATTTACATATTAAAGGACTATACTTTATATCACGCACTGTGCATGCACACACACACACACATAGCCACTGTCATGCATAAATATGCAGCTTTCCCCAATAATCCAAGAAAGCAAGGTACAGTTGGACTTCCAAAATATTGACACTTAATTTATTTTGTTGTATGCATCATACCACCAGTATGATACCACAATTAAATTAGAAAAAAGGATGAGTTCTAGTTAGTCCTGAGGCTGCTCTCTGTCCTTAAGTTTTTCAGTTGCCCCCTTCACCTAGTTCTCCTTTCCAGGGATCACTTCTAGGCAGAATATCAGTGTCTTATTTAGCTAACCCCCTCAGCTTCACCTTCTCTGACTAGCAGTGTGCCCTGGAAGTCCTGGAGCTCTTTCTGAAACCCTGGAATTTTTCATAAACTGCCTCCTGCAGGCAGCAGAAGGGCCAAACTGACCAAAATGCTATATTTTGCCTATTTGCCAACCTGTATCACAACTTAAAGACTCCACACAGATTCAGGGATGAACATGAAGACACAGACTAAAGCTCTTTTTAAAATTGCTATGATGAAAGTAATCTCAAGGAACATTGAATTATTAATGTATGGCTAACCTTTTAACTTCCCTTTTGAGTTTTTACTTTGATCTAAGCGCACTTCTTTCATTAAAGAACAACCAACCCATTTTAATTTGTCGTCTTAATTTTTCAATTTGTTCATTGCGGTCTGAATAAACCTAAATCATCTCATCAGATGATGTGAGAGCACAATTTCCATAATATTCACTTGGTGTTTAAACTACTTGCAATATCTGGGCACCAACTCCTCAGTTTTCCTGTCTTTTCTTTCTGATCTTGTCCTTTTCTATTTCTCAAAAAGAGAGGTTTTTCTTGTTTTAGCTGGAGCTGAAACTGGTGTGATTTTTTCTGGCTCCCAAATCAAAAAGCCTCCACCTCACACAAAGCAATCTAACCCATCAACACCCTGCTGCACACAGCAGCTTCATCAACTAATGGCAACAAAGTTCTCAGAAAAGTATTCTTTAGCTGGCTATTGATGCCAAGCCAACACAAACAGCATGAATGATTTTATTTATCTCAAGCTTTACCTTTAATATTTGATGTACTGATTGAACAATGCAAGCAATAAAGCTTGGTGGGGGCAGGGGAAACACAGCAGATACAGAGAAAATTAAAAGACAGGCAGACAAATGAGAAGGCTGTGATGAAGAGCACATACAGGACTAGGCATAGTCCAAGGCCTTAGACCAGACTTATCTGGATTAAAGAACCTTTTAGTCTCCAGGCAGCTACAGCCTCAGCTTCCCCCACAGCATCTCCTGTGCTGGGCACTCCCCATCGGACGGAGTGGACAGGAGGTAGAGCTCTCTTAACTGCTCTATCACAGTCATTGCCCTCAAAAACACCCACTATTTTCATGCCTTTACTCCAAACTTTTAAAACCAGATAAATTCTACTCCCAAAGAAAATTGCAGGATACTTCCCCAGTAACTTCACTACCACCAATATCCAGCACCTTAGAAAGGCAGACCCTTCTCTCACTGTCGCCTGATGTTTCTACTTTTAGCTGCCATTCCTCGAGACAGATAAATAACTATAAACACTGGTGGTAAGGAATAAACTCTTCCCTCCCCTTGGAATACTCTTGGCCAGTTAAGAGTGCTGATACAACTCTTTACAAACCTCACCATATCCAAAACAATAGTCTGTACTCTTCCACAGCATTCACCAAAGTACATATATTTACACCACTTGTCATGGAAGACCTGTTTTGTAAAAAGCACATATGTAGGGAAAATTACTTCGTAATGAGAATGGTTTTATTGTGTATTTACTTCTACAATAGATACTAAAGGCATCCAGATAAATCTCGGACAAAACCCTTGTTACTATTTCTATGCATCTATGAAAAAAAAATTGTTGGTGGGATTCTCTTTAGCATCTGTACCAGCCACAGAGACAGCCAGTTTGCTAGACTTTGCATTAATTGTCTGGCTTTGTCATTTCAGAGGGAGGTGGAGCATCAATCCTAATGTGTTTCTTTAAACCTCTTTGGTTATAGAGAATAGAAATACCCACGCTATTGGGAACTGTGTGAGGAAATGTCTGTCACATATGACAAACTCATACTGCTGTTTTAACAACGTTAGAGTGAGTTTCCCTACTAAATTAGAGTGCCCTTTAGTATTAAAATGACTACTAACCACTTATAAAAATAGATGTATACTTATTTCCATTTTAGAAGAATAGCAGTTCTATAGCAGTTTGTTCATTTGAGAGTTTAATAGAGATGAATATTAATTTTGCCTTTAACTCCATTTAAAAAAACCAAACAACTTGTACCTAGCGACTTTGTTTCACAGGAGTTAATTATCTGCAGAGAAGCACATTACAATACTGATTTTTCTTAATTTCAATTTCAAAAAAATAAGTATTGTCAATTGTTCAGAATTACTTGCAAAACAAAGAGAACTTTATTAATAGTGAGGATGAAGCTAACTATGCACCACATGATTTGGCATGAATAATTACTATTAGCATGATGAAAACTGCATCAGGAATCATCACATAGTTATAGTATCTCCCTTCATCTTTACTTCCATTTGTTTCATTTATTTCTTTAGTTACACTTGAGAATGAACATTAGAAAAGACGAGCCAGGAAGAGAAGGAAATGAACCTAAGGTTAACAAGGGCAATTTATTTCAAAAATGGAATGGTGGTGATTGACACAAAATAAGAGACAATGCTTTACTTTATCTTGTTCCAGAAGATCAGTGCAAAGGAAGATTTCTGAAGAGGGAACAACCTACATTGTCACAGCCTTCAGCTTAAACCATGGCAATGGCTTAGGTTTATGGATTGCAATTGCAAATAAGTTACATTAAGGCCCAGATTTTGAAAAGGAAGCAAGAAATGCTTATATGATGTCTTGCAAATACTCTGAACCAACAAAAAACCCCAGCAATATGCAGAGGTGAATATACAGAAAAGTAAAAGAGATGGATTTTGTACTCAATTCATTTAAAAGATTGTTCCTAAGCTCTTCTAAAACAAAGCAGTGGTGACATAGTAGCAAATTAAGAAAATTCTTTAAATGCTGTGGTTTGCAGGAAAATTACCAAAGAAATGGAATCCCTTCCCCACTTGAAAGAGAAATTCCTGCAGTTCTGCAGCTCAGCTGGTGCTCTAATTACACTTTGGCACAGTCATTCACAGTCAGTGCACAGTATATGCCCAGCTACAGAGGGTAGCATGATTAGCTCTTCTGAGTGTGAAAATTCGTAATAATACCAGTATTTAGATGTTGTGATCAGAACCAAAATTTAAGTTAACACCACTACAAGATTTGCTGGATATCTCAATTTTTCTTGTAATCATAGTCAGCCAGAAAAATACTATTAAACTACTCTCTAGTGACAGCCTGTTTCTCTACTGAAGAAAAACAATAGCGTAGCATCCACTGGTTTAATTTTCACTAAAAATATAAAGAACATACTTACATTAAGAAACTCCACTTCTGTAAATGGACTGGAAAAATAACTTCTAAAATTCAACTTTCTATTTTAGAGGACAAAGTATTCTAGTTCCAGATACGCTTAACGACAACCGTGAAGTAGGGATCAATAAAATATAGTAACTGTCTATCAAAAATATGAGGATAAACCTAAGAGCTGTGCAGTGAAGCATGGGAAGACCTATCTTTTGTTCTTGAATGTCACACAGAAAAATAAGTACTTCAAAACAGTAGAACAAATGGTTGAGGTCAGGTAAGAGACCGACAAAACCAAAATTGAATTGTCTTGTTTATACTACTAGAAAGAGATATGAAGATTCATTTAGAATTAGCTACATATTAGCATATCACATATTACAAGGTGGTGAATGTACAAAGATTAATACAGATAAGAAAAAAGAAAACTGGCTTCAAAACATGCCCTTACTGATTTTTTTATGAAATACCACTACAGGAACACTTCAAACAGTTCAATTTCGAATAGATCATGGGAAGGATTAGTTAGAAAAAGTTTGTCTTTGATGCTGTATGTTTCTTAAGAGTTGCTTAAAGGAAAAAAACAACAAACACCAAGACCCCACCCCACCACCCCCAAACCTTGTCAAACAATCTGTTTATTATCAAGGAACCACTTATCCTTCTCTGCTGAGGTGTACTAGGGTAGAGATGAGCGGCATAAACCACGGATTTACATCCTTTTTGCTCATAAACAGAATAAAGCATGGCTTATGCTCTCAAAGCTTACAAGTGGGAGGGAAGAAAGAGCTCAGTTTACACTAAACTGAGTTGTTACTGAAACACATTCCCAAAACCTAAACAATTAATATAAAGTCCCATTCAACCAACTTTCTAGTCCTGAACAAATTGAACATACAGCTAAGGCTATAACCATAACTTCAATTCAGCGGATTTTCTCTTTTTAGTAGTAATGGGAATCAAATGCTATAAAGTCCAGTCAGTCTCAATGCTACAGAACAGAGCTGATGGACCCTCTCAGCTTTCCTGGTGTCTGCTCACCAGCTTTAATCAAAATAGGGTCAATGCCCCAGGACAGGTGGGCCCTCCTCCTCCGAAATATCTGCGGTTCTTTTTCCTACCAGCATTTTTCCCCCTGACTTTAATCTGTGATGATAAAAACACAACAGAGCTCTGCAGCATTAATTGCATTTCAGCACAGCTTTTAAACTCTTCAGAGATTGGTATATTTTTAGCTGTTGAGGTAGCAGCCACATTACCTGCTGAAATACTAATAGTAACTGCTGTATTTTATCATGATTTCAGGTAGGCATAAAAGAACAGCAGGGGACTCAACGATGAGAACAACAAAAAGCTCCAAAACACAACAAAATTGATGCACCTTTTCGTAAATAATGTTTACCTAATAAAGACTCTTGTTCTTCTACTGAGTATTTAAACAAGGGCATTTGAAGAACCAGTTAACACGAGCCATGAATCATAAATCGGAAAACAAATATCTCTGACCCACACATCTATAGGCTTGTGAGGGGTTACAGAGCAAAAGAGAAATTCTACTGTCCCTTGGGGGAATCCAAAGCTAGAGATGTAAAAAGTTTAGAAGGATACACCAGAAAAACAGCATACAATCTATTTCTTTAAATACACAATACCTCTTCGCTTTTCTACTTTGTCCTTTCTGGAGATACACATGGCGACATTCTTTTTTGACATTTTTGCTACTCTTTATATGAAATAAAACAGATCAGTTAAATGGTACCTTCTAAGAGAGAACCACCAAGAGAATTATAAAAAAAAAGCAAATGAAAAACTCATACCCCATTTAAATGTCTTTACTTCACTGGGAATTGTTTCTAGTGGAAAAGTAGTCTAAAAGTTCACTATATATAACCTTCAGTTCTTCTCTCTCAGCCCCAGATGGTCTCCTAGCCAAATGCTTTATATCTCCTAAAAATTGTGCCTTTAGAAAACAGAACTATTTTAACTGAAAAAGAAACAATGATGAATATTTTAAAAATACAGTAACAAAGTTTCCATGGTAGTTGTGTTGGTGATGGCACTGAAATTTCACCTGTGTGTTTTGATTTTTATATGATCTCTTTTCTATGCTTACTTTCCACGAATAATCTTGCTCTTTTAACGAATATTCATGAAGTGTGTGGGACTGCAGTTGTAAACTAGTCAACAGTCATTTGCCATTTACTGTTAGAAGGCAGTATCAGTGAAAACCAGAGTTACATTCAGCCTGGCATTTCATTTTTAACAATGGGCAAATGAGGAAGGAATGTATCCTTAGGTAAGAGCGTAAGACAGAGATATACTGGTGATTGAATTCTGCTTGCATGACCTTTACACACTTTGGTAGCCATTCTGACTGTGGACAGGAACAGCAGTCCAATAAAGTTTAAATTAACATTAGAAATTATTTGCAAAAGATTTTTAGAATTACTTCACCTCAGGATTCCACTTCTTCCCCCTAAGTGGTGGGTAAATGCAGTGGAAAATATGTGTTTACAATATTTTTGTGAGCATTCATATTATAAATCTGGTGCTAGCAGTTCTGCATCCCCACAGAGAGACAACGCACTTGAACAAACTAGACAATCAACTACGTGCAACTTCAACAAATTGCCCACAGGCAAGCAGGGAGAGCTACAGTAATATTTGCACATGTTGCAAACTTCCAAATAGCTGAGAAGTCCCAATTTTCACAGGTTTATGTTTTTTACAGGATACTGGATGACTTCTTACACCACAAACAGCGTTTTCAACTCTTAGGTTGCAGTGCTATGGTGAAATATTAAGTATTCAGGGGTATGCAATAATAGAAACTACACAGGTATACTTTATTTCTTCTAATGTATATCTATTTTAATGTAAAATGGGGAGAAAGAGAGTAAGACCTGATTTAGGTGTCTTTGGGTCTTATTTGATCCCATGCTTTTGAACTTTACCAAATTCTGCCCTCTCCCCACCATTTTAAAGGAAAAAAAAATTTTAAAAATCTTCTTTAAGTTTGCTCTACTGTACATGCAGCAACAAAAATCATGGACCTAAACAACATATGAATAAGAACTACCAGTACCTAGATATAAATCAAGTGTATATTCTAAATTCCTCATTTTACTCTGTCCTAAATAAATATAAAAGTTGATATCTTTTCTTCTCAGTCCTGGACAGACTTGGGCTGTCTGATCACCATAGTTTAGGAGACACTGAAAGAGACACCCTAATCAGGAATTCTGCAATGGCTGCTTGCCAAGAAATCAATCAAGTGGTCTCTTTCAAAGTCTATCACTAACCTCATTAAACTAGTGGGAAATGAAGCTGTGACTTTCTCGATTCATTCCCGCCAGGCCTCTGCCACACTGAAGGCTCTCAGTGAGGAGCACTGAGTGCATCTCCAGGTGTGCAGACTGGGCACTGGCTCGGGGCACAGGTCCTGTGGATCTCATGGTCACAGAGATGAAAACGTCTGTTGGGGTGCTTTAAAGACTTCCCTTATTTGCTGTAGTTTGCTATGTAAAAATCGAGGGAACTGAAGCCAATGTCAGCTTCACCTTTCAGGCTCCCAGCCTTTTATCTGGCTCCCAGTTACTATCATGGTGATGCATCCTAATGAGCAGCAAACAACTGCTGGGAGGTGCCCTGAATCAGTACAGCGAGAGGCACACAGACTGGCAGGAGCCTGCGTTTAAAGCACAGGTGCTCCAGAAGACAAGAAAGCCCAAAGGAAGTGATAAGAAGGAAGGTGATGTATCTGGCACATTGCAGCTGTGTTCTGTTCACCTGGCTGCTGCAAGCAGGCTTATATAAAGCTTGTTACTACCTCTGCCTCTCTCAGATCCGGTGCCATTCTCTGGTCACCTCCTGTTCTGTCCCACTCGACCACACAGATATGAATTCACTTTGAGGTGGCACACATGGCACCACCCTTCCAACAGGACTAATAGAATTTATTTTCTAATAACAGCATTAAACTTACAAACTACAGATGGAATATGCAAACAATTGGTATATACCAATACGATTCCAAAGACCAACTTTCCTGAACTGTATAGAACCAAATGCCTGCTATAATTATTGCAGCTCTCCAGACTAAGAGAGTTTTTCAATACATATGTTATAAAATATTTGTCCACTCACCAGCTCTTAATCTACCGGAAAAGTTCCCTAACCTCCAGAGTCTTAATAATTTCCAAGTTAATGAGATTTGATTAAAGACTTTCTAGCATGAAAAAGATTTCTTTTTTTGTAATTATTACATTCATTCAACATGACATCCACTCACATGCTGCAGTCCAGCACAAGACGTAAGCTCTGCTTAAAACATACTTAATCCCACAGGCCTCTCCTTTGCATAAATCAGCTTGTTCTCTACATCTCACAGCACTAAATAATGACTGAACAATGTTATCAAGAGTTAGAATTAGACATCAATTCACATCGCTCAATGGAAGCATCTAAACAGCAGTCTGAGAAATATTACAGTATTACCAACCTATGACATATACAATATTTCATGAATCCCACTGAAAATTCAAAGATTTCAAATATATACTCCCTGAGCAACAAATTCTTGACATGCTTCTGAATATTTTGAATATACATAGTCAAGGCAATAAGAATCTCCAACTTAACTGTGCTGTTATCCTGAGAAGAATATGCTGAACTCAATGTTTCAGACAAGCACTTTTAAAAAGTAGTAAAATATGGGTCTTTCAATAGGAACATTTCCTACTTAGAACTGTTGTTTTTAATTAGACTGGAATGTACAGGCATTTCTTTAAGATGTGCTTAGAAAGATCACATTTTACCATAAAGAAACACTATATGAGATTCATCAGTGTTAATTCCACACAATGAAATGACACAAATTAAAGTATAATCTGACAGATTGATGTTTTGCTGTTTAATTGGTCTAACTTAACCTGGGCATCAGTTCTGACCAGTCCAGTTGTGATATGATATTTCACAAGTGAAGGATATAGGCATAAATTAGTCCCCAAACCCTTCCCCATACTGATAAAAGAGAGATGCCCTTAGGAGAAGGTGAGAATTTAATTTCCTCAGCAAACGTTCCCCAGGAAACCTCCAAGAGAAAAACTACAATTTAAGGCTTAGTCTTAAGCATTAAAAATGTGTGGGGATGTGTGTGTTATTGACTCTTTCTTACTATTTATTCAGTACTAATCTATGGATAATGAAAAAGCTTCAGCAGAGAATTTCTTCAGCTCTCTGCAGCATTTTTGTGAGAGTTCTGTCTTTCTCATGCAAGTAACTCAAAACAATGTTATAGTTTTGTAAACTTCTTGCAGCTGCAGGTTGTTTTGCAGAACTGTTATGGTTCTAACTAGAAAAACATTCAGAGATGGGTGTCTTAGAACCTGACTAATCCCCTTAAGGGGTGGATGGCAAAAAACCAATTACCTTATGCCATTTAATACACTTTGCAAACTAACATATAAAAGCCTTCTGAGAGATCATTAAAGCGCTTCCATTTATCCCTGAGCCTGGACTTCGTGTCGTTTCTCTACTCGTCCGTGGGGAAAACAGCGACACTAATCAGCATACTATGTTTTCTTGCTCAAAATCAATGTGGTAGGACAACTCTTCACATTATTTTTAATTAGCTTAACAGTATGATTTTAAAAGTCTCAAACAAAGATGCCATAACTCAGAAATAACAAAGCAAAAATGATCAATACATAAATGCGGCTTCAGGAATTATATGGGTTCAGATATCTTTACCATAGCTGAGGTAGAGGGTCATAGGCTGGGGTTTACCACCCAATGAAGCTAAAAACAGAACTCTCATAGATTTCACAGTATTATGAATAAAACTATAAATAGTTTTACTATTTATAGGACATTGTATAGTTTAACTAGAAATAGTTTTCACTAAAAAATAGTGAAAATTTTTCTACAATACTATCTACAATAGGGTGGACCCCACTGCCCTTACTGGCATTGATATTGCTATGATACTTTTTAAAATTATTTTATTTTGAGTAGTCCTCCAAATTTGAGTCACAGGAAGTTATTCGAGTGCACGCTGCATTAAAAGAGTGTCGCTAGCGAGCAGAGACCGAGGAATAAAGTGACATGGATGGTTTAGGATGAGAAGAAACCGACCCTTTATTAATTTACAGATTCACTTATATACCTTAGCACGCTGGACTGACATAAGGTTACTGGTTCACTGACCAACCACCCCCCAGAGGGATTGGCTGAACCCAACAACACTTACTTCAGATATTTTCTCCTTGGTATCATGACAATACCATAGTTTACAAAATCTCCCAACTGTTTTCCCATAGCGTCCGTGAGAAAGCAAGGCTTTCACACAGACACTGTCAGAAAACTGAGAAATCTCTCTGCAGCCAGGCTTTCAGCATTCAGAAGAAGAGAATAAGTGAAAAAACTGGGGTGAGGTTCAAAAAAAGCAATCACAGAAATATTTACATGAAAACTCAGAGCCCAGTTCCCAAATTATCCTAAAATCTCCACTGGAGTTTCACTTAACACTGAAGTTACTCATACCAGAAACAAACAATCAGTTTCTCACTGTACAGGTCTCCAAAGACCTGAACAACCAGAATGTAACTCAGTTTCAGTAGCATTGCTCAGCAGCTTTTCACTAGCTAGTAATATGCCTAGCTTGAATTAATTTTCATAAGCTGTTCCTGGTTTGAATTCATTTTCATAATGCTGTTCCAAGGGATATGAAAGGATTAGACATGCTTAGAAACATTTCCAAAATGTTAATTTCCTGGGTTTTGGCCTCTAATTTTTTATGTACCACTACAAGGTATGTACCACTATTTGGGGAAAAATTTCAGCAGCATGAAAGGTTCCTCAACCTCTCCCTTGCTCCTTTTTCTCTATCCCATCATCATGGTTAAGGCATCCTCAAGAACCACATGCCAGGAATATGAACATCTTTGGTCAAAACTGTAAAATTAACCTGGACCTCTCATATCACAATTAGTTGTGAAGTACCATAGCTACCACACCAAGACAGGAAAACCTCGTTTCCTTCAGACAAAGTTCAGGTTTTCCTTCAATTCCAAGAGGGTGAAAAGTGAGATTTAACCCTTACCAACAAAGACAGGAACATTTAGAAAGTGACCTGCAGATGCACATTGGGGGCTGCTCCCAGTGTGAGGGCAATATGACTTCAGTCTGACCTTGATGTACAGACTTATTTTCTCTGGAAACCAGAATGTAGGTTTGAGGGGAGGAGATGGAGACCATGAACAGGTGGGGATCGAGTGTTATGGATTGCATTAGCACTTGGAGTGCCAGAGAGTTCAGGGCCTCAGAAGCCATGAAGCACCGTGAAGCTTCCCAGTCTGAGCAGCATCTCCCAGCGGCTCTCAGACAGAAGGCTACTGGTGATCTGGTACCCCCCTGCAAGGCAGGAGCTCACCTATGGTCTGCTCAAGGAGCTCATGTGCCTCTCATTGTACCTAAAAGTGAATTTTTACAACACCCCACATCCCAGTGACTGTCTTTTCTAGGAATAAGCCTCAACAGAAATGAGAAAGGCTGAGAGAAAGAGATCACAGAAAGACACAAAAGTGGTGTGATTATACTAGAGAGCCAGGAAGTGATCTCTCCCTGCTGAACCACCACCCCTGCCAAGATTTTGGTAAATGCTAAAGCAGAATAGATCTGAAACACAGGGCAGAGCTTCCACTGATGGAAGCTGGAAGTGCAGCAATGGCCAGAAGGGAAGATACAGCCTTTGCTGAAAACAAGCATGTAGTAATCATTGAGACAGTGGTGTATAAACGTAATTATTAAGTTACAGGAAAACTCATCTAAATATGTGATAGATTTTCCAATGAAAAAGCCCTGTCCAATGTATACGTTACATTTCTACTCCTGCTCTACTTGTGTTTTTTCAAAACAGCTAATTTGTCCTGAATGCTTACAGATACAGAGAATATTTTGTAATATTTCAGATCACTTCCCATCCAACATAAGCTTTATTTCCTAAAATAAGCACAATCAGAGAAACAGGTGGTTTAGGAAACAAATCTGAGCCACTGCAATTACAGCAAGACTTGACTTGCCTTTAGAATGTAGCCTTGATGTCTGCAAATCAGATTCTAATTTAAATCCCAGTGGGAAACTTAAGAATTAGAATGCTTATCACTAGCATGGTGTTCTGTGCGTTATTTCATTTGGATTTGGACACGCAGCATTAGGATATAACTGGGTGAAAGAATGTAAATATATTACCACCATGCTTATCTTTATTTTACTTTTGCAGATTCTTGCACATCTCTACTCATGTAAATACACTGAAAGCAAAGGGACTATTACTGTGGTTAGGGTTAAGCAGATGCTAACCTAATTTACAAAATTGGAGCCCTAAAAAGCAAATGGTTTCAAATAGGAAGGAGTAAACCCAGTCATCTCTGATTTCCATCTCCTCCCCAGTTTCTTTAATTTTATTTACATTCACAATTGCCTTTTGTATCAGCACCAAGTGCTACAGCCTTTTGCCTTATTTTCTTTTTGCAAACCTACTGATTAAAAAAAGGGTTAACTTAATATTTCATGTAGGGAATCACAGCTGAATGTGTTTAATTTCTGTAACTGCCAAAACAGCTGCTATGCATGGATAGCAGTGTGTATGTCTGAGCAGTCATGTCTTCATCTAACAAAGAATACACAGCCCTGTACAAGACAGCTATTCATCACCTTGATGAATGACTGCCAAAACAAGTGAAATACCTTGTGGCCTCTCAGTGTCCAACACCCATAACATGCCACCTCAGAAGTCTGTAGTCAGTGCTATCACCAGCGATCAAGCTGGGCAAGCTGCACATGCCATCCTGCGCCCCATACAAGACCTCAGTCCCACCAGCAGCCAGTGACCCCTCATCATCAATAGCAAGACATCTCTAGGTGACCCTGCTACCTGAACCTTAACAAAAACCCAGCTCTAATCACTTAGCCATAGTTTAGTGATACTTTTCCACCTCAGTCTAAAAGGTTGTTTTCAAGTGGCACACGCCAGCTTCAGGTCTTAGATTAGTTTTAATAGCCTCTTTCTGAATTCACACCTTATTCTAGCTCATTTGTATTTGCAGTTCATATGTTACGACTTTTATATATACGTATATATAATGTTCATACATTAAATCTACTCCAGACACTCTTTCTAGTAATAAAAATTGGCCTTTACCAGCACTTTTGGAATTGCACCAATAGCCTGAATCTCTTTTTCCCTTTACTGTGTTTCAGCCAGTCACTGAAGTCACTGAACTAAGTGCTGGGGCTACCTGTCAGCATCTGTCCTTCGCTCAGCCTGGCAGCACCTTTGGAATCCATGGCTCACTGAATTACAGCCATATCCCATGCACCGCCCTGCACTGCTTTACACCAGCACTTCCTTACTTCACCTCATCTGTCAGTACCATGAATTAAAAGATGCATCTCAGCATTTTAATCTCTGCTGGTGCAGCCTCAACCTTTCAACTAAAATTAGCACATTTTGACCCACCCCCTAAAAGCAGTATAGAAAATGTATAAACTAATCTAAATTATTTTCTAACTTAAGAAAACTGTGTTTTATTATGGGAGATAGGAAAAATTAAACGCTCCTTTACTTTCATTTCAGAGACAGCATCCTACAGAACACTGACATACTGCTCTGCCACTTCCAAACAGGAACACCATTTCAACCTGCTCTGTTCTGCTGCTTTTCTTGAAATCAAATAAAAGTATTTCGGTAAGAGAGGGAGCATATGCTGTCACAGTACATCTGAAAATGGTGTGCACATTGGCCAGCACTGAAAAGAGCAAGAGCTGAAATGTAGTAGAGGTGTTTCGCTGCAAAAACTCATTTGAAGGCATTTGCCAAGGAACAAGTCTGAAAGCCTTTCCTTGACTTCCTGAAAGATTCTTACAATTGCATCAGCAGGAGAGCTGCCCCTAAAGCTTGCAGTCACAGGTAGGCCTGGCTTTTGGAACTATCCGATACCTTATCATAGCTCTCAGTGCAAGTGCCTATGCTTATTAATGGGAGTCAGCCCCAGAAAAGCACAGGATGAATTTTCTTCCTAATAATGCCCCTCCGCAGTATCCTTAGGGTATGGATGCGTACACTGATACGTATTGTCACTACTTTCTCAGTTTGAGGGTGACCTCTCTTGTTCCCACACCAAGCTCCAATTCTCTATATATTTGAAGAAGAGGGACAGGCTGAGCCTCTAGTAACAAACACATGACTAAAAATTACATGCGGGTTTTATGGTTCAAGTGTACTTTAAAAACATCCTAGATTTGGACTTACTTTACGGAATAGGCAAGAATCTTACAAATATACACGACCACGTGGACATTGGTGAAGTTCTTCTACTATGTCATCTTAGAATCTGCCACTTTGGATGGATATAAAATTCATTATTTTTTTAAATGCTGAGTATACACTTTCATCCAGTATATAATTTAATTATCATACATGGTATGAAAATATCTAGGTAGCCGCAGAATAAGCAAAGCATAATATGAAACCTGAATTAAAGTAAAACTCTCTTGTGGAGTAATACATATCTTTTCTTTTCAATATGATGGGGGAAAAAAAAGGGGGTTGACATGATGGGGTTTTAAAATCAGAAACATCAACACTGCATTATAAATTATTCTATCTCTCTTTGTACTTTATATTCAAGTAGTCTTGTGATTTCTCATCTCCAGGCATCCTAAGTATGCTTGAGAACCAGAATAAATGCAAACTCAGAAGCCTTCTTGAACCTTAAGATGAAGGAAATTCCATTAAATTCCTCATGACATTCTCTATTGTCATTTCAGCACATTTATGATAAGAATATGGAGCTGCCTGCTTTCAATGACTCTTCAACCTGCTATCTACTGGCTTGCCTATCTCTTTAATAGTTCTTTGGATTTCAGAGGATAATACTGATAGTTGCTGAAATGAAACCATCTCAGGTTTAAAAAAATATCCTCAGACATTAATTTTAAATATGAAGTAGAACTATCTGTGTTTAGCTTAAAGTTGATTAATGGGATTGGATTTAATGTGCTAATTTATCACATTACAGTGATTTTATAAGCTGTGAATCTTCTTTTCAGAACATCTTGTTTCTATTTCTTCATAAAAACATTCCCTCTTTCATTTATCTGGATGTGAACACCATGTGACAATAAATTACACACCACAAGTTCCCACATACCATCGCACTCCTCACCTTCTGATACAGAAAGCTCTCTTAGAATTAAATTACCAGAAAGACATGTTAATGTGTTAACATAAAAGGCAGGAACTTGGTTTTATGGGATTATACTGAGCAGTATAATGAACCAGAGGATCCCAGGTATTTTGAGTATGCATTTCATACTCAGCAAGATAACCGAATAATTTTCAAAAAAGGAAGTCTACTGGTTATTATTTAGGGTAAATGTTTTAAAGCACTTACCTGATTTTGGGTCACAAAACCCTAATAAAAATCAATATGGTTTAACATTATTTCAAAGGTAATTATGAACTAAGGCATACAGACAAGCATCCTGTGGGGCCTCCTAAATACCTAACTGTCCCTGTTCCCTACCTGTAAATATTTTCTCTCTATGTGGAACAGAAGAGGGAAAAAGAGTAGTACATCAGATATATCTCAGAAATGTCACCCTACCTCAGCATAACTAAATTAGCTAAAATAAAAGAATATAACTCGAAAACTCAGAAATACATGGTATTAAAAGAGAAAAGTAAATTAATGCCTGCAATGAATTCCACATGTTCTAGATGTGTGCAAAGGATCAGAATATAAGACATGATACTGATACCATATCATATCACACACAATGTGGTCTAAGAAGCCAGCACAGGTATTAGTCCGTTGAACTTATTCCTAACACAACTTTTTTTAGGCCAAAGTAAATATAATTCTCGAAGTCACAGAAATATCACAGCTGAAGGTTATTACGGAAGAATTATAGTTTAAAATTTAAAATAACTCAGTCAACCCAACTAGACTATGCTCCACCATGTCATCAAACCCAGAGCATCTAACATATATTTTTGATTTAAAAATGCTGTCTCTAACCATTTGACACCAATATTTCATAAGGCTTCTTGGCTGCCAACAATCACATCCATCTGTTATGCTGGCAGTGTGCTCAATCACAAGGTGTGTTGGATCTCTTCATTTTAGGCAGCATTGCCAGAGAAATACAAAACCCTTTGAACTGAGCGCTAATGCATTCAGAAAGTACCAGCTAAAGGCTTTTCGGATGGGGCAACAAACTTTGGGCAGAAAATAAAGAACAGAGGAAAGAAAGGAACAGATCTAAAGAATGCAATAGCTCTAACACCAGTCCTACCTTTGCTTGAAGAAGTGAACAAACATTGAAAAGAGTCATTACTAACCAATAATCATGCTAAGTGATACTTCCCACGAGACATATATTGGAAATAATAGCACTCTCTCCTATTTCTTCCACAGAGCTTAAAGACCACTTTCTGATTTCTCTCTCACACATGTGCATATATAGCTATACATACATAAAAAATACACATGCATTTACTAAACATATACACATGTATAGCAAATATAAATATTATATACACACAGTAACAAAGACATGCATGTTTTATATACACATATGTATATACATATGTGTATGTATATATATATATACATACATAATTTTTACTGACAAGCTCCCTGTGGTTCATTACAACTACTAAGGAGCAAAATCTACTGTGCTGTAAAGTCTTTTTGTTTTTCCCTGGGGGAGGAGGTAGTCGCTCAATGCTTCTGCATAGCAAACACATTTTCCTGCACAGTTACAAGGGAGAAAAGCCACACAAGAGAGTGTGGCTAATCCATTAAGACAAGTTCTGCATGTTCTAGAAAACCACTGCAGCTCCAACCTTGCTTCCCTTTTGAAGGAGAATTAGGAAAATGTCTTCACTTGGGCAACAGTTTTTCCAGCCATCATTTTCTTGCTACGAACCAGTATATTGGTTTGGAAGTATTTAAGCACGGAAATCTCACTGGAATTTGTGGGGTTTTTTTCTCTGCAACTATCAAGAGATCCTTAAAATAATTTATCAGCTGTAAAATGTGGTATCAGTGTGCCAAATAATTTCCAGATTATTTCCATCTATTCCACTAAACAAACTCAGCCATGTTACTCCTCAAGGCCTCAGTAAAACAGTCTAAGAGACAATTTTGAAAAAAAAGTTCCTAAATTTCAGTTTCCTTTTAATTTATTCCTCCACACAGTCAGCCCCCTGCAAAAGACTAAATTAATAGGAAAAATGCTCCCTGTTTTTCCAATCACTTATAGATACCAGGGCTTTGCTTTTCTAGAGAAGTGGTGTCTGTGCCTATCAGGAGAGCAAAGGAGCAGGGTTAGAACCCCTGCACTCAGCTCAGGAAAAGCTTTGCATTACCAGCTGTCGCCAAGGGCTGAGCCCAGTGGGAAGAATCCTGTTCTGCCTGCAGCAATTCTCTCTCAGCTGTTTGGCCAGGGGCTGCATCAAGGAGCATCCTCATGCCAGCAACACTACAGTCTCCAGCGAGAACTGATCCAGTTTGGCAAAAATGGGCTTTATCTCTTTGCCGATTGTGACCAGAACAGATGAGGTCCCTACACAGGCAATGCCTAAAGCGGCACTCCACAGTTCGTAACTGCAAATACAGCACCAGTGGGATGTTCAGGTACAAGCTTGTCAAGGATTAGGAGACTTCTTAGCAATCAAAAGTGCTTCATGATATCAGCTACAGAAATTGTTGGAGGAATCTACAACATATAGCATTAGATGTCAAAAAATGACAGTAAAATGTGAGAATATTGATCAGACCAGAAGAAAAATAAAGGTCTGCGCTAGAATGGAATACTTTAGCTAAAGTAGTGAAACAGTAATAT
Source organism: Lycocorax pyrrhopterus obiensis (assembly GCA_014706295.1). Classification (NCBI taxonomy): domain Eukaryota; kingdom Metazoa; phylum Chordata; class Aves; order Passeriformes; family Paradisaeidae; genus Lycocorax; species Lycocorax pyrrhopterus. The sequence goes on along the minus strand of JACSVZ010000013.1, from coordinate 19,881,744 downwards.
GTATTTCATTTTTAGTACTATTTTTGTAACAGCTATTCTCTGAGGTTTCAGTCAATTACTGATACTTTGCAATTTCTACTTATTTGAGGAATATGCCACAGAATCTTCACTCAAGAAGCCCAGTGCATGAAAGCCTCAGTTTACTCACCACAGAGCAGTTCTTCATCTATAATTCTGCTGGCTTGTAGATCGCTGCCTTTGTGAACTTCAAATTATATGGTTCTCTTCTTAGTCTGGAGGAAGACAAAACAATTCATCTCTTGTAAATACATTCATGAATTTTGAACACAAAAATAGGTATACAGCCTGCAATTACTTTAAGAAACAATACAGCATATCAAAATTAAGTTCAGAACATGACTCCATCACTTTGACTACTGAAGCAATGTTTTCCAGCAACAAGACTGTTTTACAAATACTGTACAGTAATGCCAGTGTCAGTGATGTCAGTGTGTGGCTGTACAGGAAGACTCTGCAAGTCGGAAAAAATTAACTGTGCTTTTCTGCAGTGTGACGGTGAGCAATGAGGATTGACAGTAACTGAGTGACATCCAATTTCCTCAGACTTTAGACCTTTCACCTGTCATATGCAGGGACACCGAGTTCTTTTTTCTTTTTGTATTTTATCTTCTTAAAAATTGCTTTTCTTCCCTAAATATAAAAGGCTAATCTTCCACAAAAATTTATACAAATTTCATTTTCAAGTTCAATTCACTTATCAGACTCCTATAATACCGGAAAATGCTAAATATTAGACAAATCCATAAAATAATATAATTTCTAAACTGAGATTTTAATTTTTTTTATTTTAAGCTGCTTTCACTTGTGGGAGATGAGACTATATCTGAATCACAGATTGGCAGCTATATACATAGAATTTGATGTGGAAAAACAGATAGAGTTGTACAAGTCCCAGTTTCAGTTTTAAGAAGGATAATGCCTTTGGCTTCAGATCTTAAAATAGTCAATATTACAGTACAGATTAAAAGTATCATAACCTGCACTAGTACATTTTCAAGGCTTTCATCACAGAAATGGAAAAGAAAGTAGCTTTGTAAGTCAATCAGGGCATTACATCCCACAATTAATTATTTGTCTTCTTTGTTATTACATGAACAGTTCATTGAGAAGTAAAAATCTCTCTTCTTCCCAATTTCCATTTTTTCCTTCCAGTAGATTTTTCCAAAGTTACCTGTAGTTTTATCAAACACATGAAGTCACACCCATCCCTAGTGATACTTGTGGAGCTGATATAGTTCTGGTTCTGAGAGAACACCATCATTTAGTATCGAAAAAAATCAATCAGGGAACTATTTCTCCCAGAGCTTTTCATACTATTCCTGATATACCTCAGGCAAATTATATTCTTTGCAAAAGTAACTCAGAATAATTTTCCCAGAAAGCAATCAATAAAAGTTCCCCTCATGCCCTTCCATCTCTCTCCGCTTTCCTGAGAAATAAAGCCACCAGCTGCACTGGCATGTCTGATAGATGATTTAAGTGAATTTTTCTGGACATATTCCCTCTCTCTTAAGCATATAAGTTGCAAAACTGTTATTCTGTAGATCCTATATATCACTGAAATAGGTTCAACCTTTCAGTAATCCTGGAAACACAGCAACTGACTTCAATCCTGAATGAAAGCAAACCAGCCCAGCTGGAAACCTGAAAATGTATGATAAAGTCACACTGAATGTTCAAAATGAGAAAAGAATTTTCACCAAAGTTCAGCAGTATTTTCTCTAAATGAATAATAAGAATTGCATTATTGCTACAGAACAAATACAGAAGCAACATATCCTCTTCAGGCTTTAGGAGATTACATACATTTCTCTTACTTAGTTTACTAATTGTCGCACGTATTTTTAAAATATTCTACATTCACATTAAATTATAAATCTATCAATTATTTTAAATTAAGGCATAGATACATGTACAATAATTTCCTTAGCAGTACGTCAAATTATATAACTGATCTATTTCTAATCCTAAGTAGTGATAAAGGCTTGTAATGACAAATAGTATTTTATCACTGGTTATGATTAATGTACATTTTTGTTCTAAAGCAAGGATATATTTAAACTTTTCCTACTCCTTAGCAAAAAATCGCAATGATCTTAATTTAACTTAGAAGTAAAACAAGAGCTAATTCAACTGCAGGAAAAGCTAGTTTAGTTATGTAAGCCTTGGGATGAAACTTCACCTCAAATGAAACACTTGAAATGAAAATCAGCCCCTTATACTTGCCTTTTTACTGGGCCTAGAAGCAATACAGTTGCAGCTCATCCACTCAATCACTTCTGATTTCCAGAGCTTTTTTTCCAGAGGGATGTTTAAATGAGATACCTAAATGTATTTTATGCCAAACAGTCCAAGTATTAACAGAACTGACTTTGGGTCTTATATCTACGAATAATCACAGAAATCATTTCATCTGTCATGTGAAGAACCCAGAATAAAATGAGCTGTCTCAAAGCATTGTGTCATGTCACCATACACATGCACACACACATTTTATACAAGATATATTGCAGCTGTTCACTTTCCCTCCTACAGGGACACACTCTACGGTGGCAGCTTTCCCTGGGGAATATGCTATCATTAGATTTCCCATTTGGGCCTTTTCCACGAGAGCGATTTTTCCTGTATCACAGATTAAATCATGCTAATTTCAAACTGGAGGCAGTCACATCAAATTGATTTTTAGAAGCTGAAGAGAGGAAAGAGATGTTCGGTGCACGATGTGAGAGGAGGCAGCAATGTAATACACATCCTCAAAATCGTCCTTGCGTATTCTGTATTTCAGAAGCCCTTGAGATTTGCATTGCTCTATTTACCTCATTGAACATTTCAGCTCTAGCAATTCCCACTCTCACACCCACCATCACATCACTGGTAGCACTGGATTTCTGTGTTGTAAGCAAGACTATGGCTCCTTTTTGAACTTACCCAGTAATTTCTTAAAACACAAACAAGATCTGTTCCAGCAAAAAGCATAAATACTACAAATAATAATAAAATATCTCTGACAACAGGAAGAATCATCTTAAGAGTCCCACTTCACTTACAGAAAAATGAAAAGGTCATCAGATGTCAGAAGACTGTGTCGGAACAAAGCATCCTTCTGTCCAAGGAGCTGAGTTCCCAGACGTAACAGCACTTACTGCTCAAATGCTGAAGACATAAGTTATCTTATAACCAAGGCACCACATTATAACAGAAGTTACACAGGAAAAAGCTCTGCTTTTTCAAGAAGTCTCCTCAGTTTAGTCCAACTGGCAGAGATGCTGCTATTTATTTTAGACTCAACCAAAACAGCAACTTTACGTTTCCCATACATTTTAATTTTCCAATACGTTTCAAAATTCTGAATACAAACCTCATTATTGCCTAACAGAATCAATTAAAAGAAAGCACAGGTTTGTAACAGCGGATTAATAGACATTAGGATTCCTGGCACCTTGGAAAAAAACCACTAATTCTTACTGTACAATAGCAACTAAAAGTGACACACCATTGAGCACTAGTCTGTAGAAGTGAACTAACAAGACACCAAAAAGCTTAAAAATTGATTTTTGTAAAAACTGGAGGCACACTGTGTTTTAGTTTAGTTACAGTTTACTCCATATGGTCCAAATTGGTACAGTTGACAAAACACATCTGTTCCTCAGAATTCCTCAACAAGAATTCTTCCTCTTCCATATTCTTTTGAATATTTTTTTATTATTTCACAGAAAATTCAATTTTAATTAAGGCAGAAGCATTTAGATTCCTAGTTCAGGTATTATGCGCTGCTTTCAAAAAGCTACTTGCATATGCTAAGCGGAGTGCTAATAATAGACCAGTACAATGCAAAGTTTGTTTCAAACTTCAAACTTTCTGAGAAATTACCTTCTGGCAGTCTTGAGGAGAGCTATTAAATGTCAATTCAGTATCGCTTTTGATTTCCTTAGACCAGATTTAGCAGTAGAACTGAATGAAGGGAGGCACAAGGGAAGATATCCTCAACATAAGCCTTCCAGGCTTTTATGTTTAGATCAAAGGGTATTGATTTACAGTTCTGAGGATGAAAACAGTGCTGAAGAAACCCAAGCAGCTTTAAGTAAAGTGCTGAGATCAGTGACAGATCTCATTTTAGCTATGAATTCCATCAAACAAAAACAAGGCCAATGGCTTGTCAGAAACATGCTTTCCTTTCCCCACCCTACTTGTAACACTTGTAACTATGCGAATGCAAAAAAAGTAAAATAAAGATATGAAGAGGGAAAAAAAAAAAACAAAAACCAAACCACTTATATGTCCCAGCTGAATCACAGAATGAATGCAACTGAGAAGCTGGAGGAGCACAAGAAAAACAGCAGTAAAAATGAGTGCAGGAAAAGCAAGACTTCCGTTGTGCAATATAGTGGGCTCTTACTCAAATCTAAACACAAACCCTTTGCTGCCTCAGCAAGGAGGGGAACAGACACCCTTCCTTTTAAAGATGCAGTCCACAGCCAGGGGCCATCCAGTACTAAAAGTTCTGCAGATCACATCTGTGCTTGCTTTTGTTTCAGGATGAGTAGTTATGTTTTAAATCTTTAAGCCATTTTTAAGGTTAGCATGCATAAGGGCCATTTTAACATGAGAGAGAGGAAAAGCTTTTTAAAGTAAAGTCAATCTTTTTTTAATGGTAACTATCACTTTTAATATTCATATGGGTACAAAGTCCTCCTTTTTGTTAGTCAGCTGATTTTCCAATTTTCCTTTTTAAACCTCATTAAGGCAGCAACAAAATTCATAATCCTAAATAAATTAATAGTAAACAAGAAGAAAACATAGGATACCACAAGTTTTATGAAGAGCTTCCAAATGCTCAACCAGAATTCCAAAAGGAATGAAATAAGCTTGAACTCTAAAATTCCTGATGGAAAATACCATGAGGAAATTAAGCACATCTTTCATGAGGTTAATTCACTTTTCTCTCTGAGAAAAAGCAGAGGAAAGAGCTCAGAAGCTACCAGTTCCCCATAGTAACACGATTCATGACATACCAGTTCCCTTGCTATGTCTCAGTGTTTTCAGCAGCATCAGTCCTAGTATTCCTCCTAAAAAAAAGAAGCAGCAAACAGTGCAGCATCTGTAAAGTTTGCCCTGGAAGGTGGCAGAAGAAGGTGGAAAGTGTAATGCAGAACAGCATAGTGGGAGAGAAGGTGACTGTTCAACAGCCCTGCAATACAGCTTTGTTTTCAGAAATGGTACTATGACAATAAATAGAAATTCATTTAATTCGCTGCACTCAGCGCAATCCCTAAACCTGGGAGTCAAATTCTGCTCCACAGAAGCAAGAACTTCAGCAGAACAGTGTACTTCTTCACAAAGCTAATACCAAATGGATGTGGGGAGTACATATGACTTAACTCTGGAGTTCTTGGATGACGGTATTTCAGCTGGATGATCATACAGTAGAATAGTTTTTCTTATTCCTCCTAAAGACAACAAGAAAAGCATTTCTTTCTTGTCATCGCTGTGTCTGAAAAACAGCAGGTCTTTAATCAGGAAGTTGGTATGCTGATGTTATATGAACAGCAAGGCAATAAAAAAGATTAGTTTTCATTCATAGGAATGTTCTTTTTAGAGGTCATTAAAAGTAAGAGTAATGACTAAGAGTAACAAATGGATTAATGTCCTTGTTCCTAATCAATTCATATAACCACACTTTCACTCCTTGAACTCTGTTTGTCAGTTGGCCTTTATGGAGAACCAGTTCACTGATGATTATAAATTTAACCTGACCAAGCACAACTGGTAACACAGACATCACCAGCTTTTGTATCTTTTTATAAAAGGTTCTTTTTTTCTCAGTGGCATGGCTTCTTCAGCTTAAAAGAAAGAAGCAGCAGCCATGGAGATGCTCTCTTGAGCAAACCTCTTATCAAGTATTTCATTGAACCTAATAGAAATAATAATGCATAATTTCTCAAACTACAATGCCCCACACCAGTTTAAACCTCCAAATACATGAAAGCATCTTGATAGCTATCTAAGGGTGAGATATACTATTGTCATAGAGAGACCAAAAAACTGCTCTACTGGGATAACACAGGCAGAGGCAGGATATCTGAATTCCCCCTTAAAACCCAGGGCAACAGAGCTGCTTTAGTCACTTAGATCAATGCCAGAGTTGCTGCAGCACATCGCAGGGCCCATGTGGTGTCCCCAGACAGCTCTGTCGGCACTACGTTGTTTTCCTTCATATAAAAGCAGTCTTCATCATCAAGCCATAGTGTCTTTTGCCCTCCCTACACCCAGGGAGCATAAAGACTTGTGAGCAATCTTCCATCCCAAAGCAAAATCACTCTGTGCACCTATCCTGGGATAGGAGATAAAGAAATATGGAGAGCAAGCTTAAGAAAAAAAGCTATCATAGAAAATATATTAAATGCATCGTAAGATCCAAGCATTTAAAATTATATGGTTCCCTATCCTATTTGAAACATTTTAGAAAATGAAAAAGAAAACATGATAGGTCATGGATAGGGCTCAAAGGCCTTCAGTTCAATCCCTCTCCTGTCACTGAATTTCCCTCAGCTTCTTTTTTCATTCAGAATGAATGCATCAGCTTAAACTGGGCCTGTTTACACATACACTAGCAAAAGAGGAAGGTATATAAAGTAAGAGCAATGTACAGACAAAAGGGATATCAATAAACAAATCAATTTTCTCTCAAAATACTGCAGTGTCAGCAACTATCCAACAATATTTAATGCATTGCTTTGTACAAATGAATTACTACACTGTGTATTGTTAATATATTTCATGTAATTACTTAGAGTTATCTGAACATCACTCTGCACAATAGACTTCAGAGTAAAGTAGAGCCCAGTCTGATTCACATGCAGACATGGGGAACAGAATTAATCCCTTTTGGCAGGCAATATGGAGTGGATAGAAAAAGGAAGAAGTGGAATCAATAAAAAAGAGGACCTTTTCTGTCACAAGCATAGTATCTCAGGTAAATTTTAAGCAATTTTTTTCAGGTATATGTTATTTTTCCTTATATGGAAGATAATGGCCCTGGGTTACCAAAAATAAATGGTGTTAATCAAATAGATTGTTTTTCTAAGCACTTGTGTATTGGAAGTGATATAAAAAAGAGCAAAAAATATATAGAAAAGGATCTTGTTTTGTCTTTATCCATCAACTCTAATAAATTTCACAGTAATTTTTGTAAATACAGTTACACTGAGCAATTTTTTCATGGCAAAATTTCCCTCTAGAAAAATCAAAATAAGAAATGTGAGGTGTTTCAGTAAATTCCCATGACTGCCCACAGCAGGAAGTGAGAAATGGGATTGATCAATGTTTTTAATCAGACCCTGTCATAGTGTATTTTTGCACTTGTTACAAGAAATGTTAGGTAACTAAGCTGCTAAATGAGGCTTCGTTGCAATTTTATCATTCAGCATTAAAAAAGATTATTCTTTTTGATAACATCACAGACACATAAAATGATACTTGTGATACCAAGCACAATCTATTTCACCTCAGAAAACAACCATTGTCCAAAAAGGGACAAGTGAAGAAAAACTTGCTTTGACTACTGAGAGATGAGTGAAGCTCAGAGAGGTGTGCAGCTGCTAAAAGGTAATATATTTTATATACTGCAATTGTATTTCAAGAATAACTTAACTCTTAAATGCACTTATTAATTTCACCTACTTAGGTCAATAAGTAGGAGGTTTAAGCTCAGCATGAGTAACAAGAAAAATAAACTGATAAAGTACAATCACAATCCACATTCTCTTACAAACAATAAATATATAGCTATTTTCTAGTTTATAATTTATACAAAGAAACACCAAAGATTGGAAGATGTTGCAGAGAATACTTTTTTGAAGACATACAGAATACTAATCATTCCATGGCAGGATGATAATAATAGCACCCATAAAATATTTAAATACACTAGTATCTACTGTAGAATAACACCCATAAATAGGATTGGCATTAAAGTGGCAAAGGAAAATGTAAAACAAAATAATTCACACAAAGAATTTGAAATACTGTGTTTGCCTAAAACTGCCACACTACGCAGATCACAATAAATAATTTGTTGTTTAAGCTACAAACCTAATGCCTAAATTACCTATAAACCATTAGCCTGAATAACATCAGGGGAATGTAATTACATATACAAAGTCTTTCATCTCAATTATACTGAATATAAAAACAGTAAGTAGTAAGTAACTTTCCATAAACAAAAATCTGCTACCATTAAACAGATCAAGATTTTTCATCACTACACATTGGGGCAAAGAAATAATTACAAAATGAAGATTCATCTCATCTGGATTCTGCAGCACTCAGACTTTGAATGTTTAACTCAATGGGTCCGCATGGGAACCCCAGTGTTGGAATCACAAATGGATCTGAATGTCTCCATAAATCATAAACTGGTCTAGATGTCACTGAAGCAAATTTAAGCAGTTAAGAAACCAGCATGTACTTGAGAAGAGGAACCAGCTGTCATCTGGCTTCAGGGCTGCACAGGCACACAGCCACTTTCTCATCACACAGCCCTTGTCCTTACTGATAAACCCACTCCTGGTTTCAACCACGTTACCTCCCACGAGAGCTGTAAAGGAATATTGAGCCACCTTCATTGCACAGATAATGAAAGTAAGTTTTTCCAGAATAATCTCATACATGCTGCAAAGTGAGAGAAAAATAAAAACCAGAAGATCATTCCCTTATTAACGTAACTGTGAAGAAAAGCAGTAAAAAAAAGGGGATGCTTAGCACTTAATCTTTAACAAAAAATTGCATCAGTGACAAAATCCCCACTCTGTACTCTAGAAAGTCATATTACCATTGCTGTGCAGAACAGACAGAAACCCACAAAAGGCACTCAAACTGTAAGAGAACACTCACTCTTCCTCTACAAGGTATCATTTACTTACCTGGCCCAAGAGAAGATGCAGGTCTGAATTCTGCACTTAACTTATTTCAGAAAGGCAGAATTCATATTTCATTGTACTTTCCTATTAACTTGGTTTCTATACCTTATCACATATTAATCACTGCAAGATTAAAGTCAATTTATCACTACGGCATCAGCTCTAAGTAACTAAACGGTGAGAAGCCTATCATATGTAATACAGGAGAAACCCTTTTTAATTTACTATGGACTCCTTGTAGAACGCTTGTATTTTCAGAATTTATTTTAATGCAAAGTTCTTTGAAATAATAGCTTTAAAAGCAATTTTCATTAATTAATATTGTACATTAAAATGAAGTTCTAGGAAACTGAGGACAGAAGCTATAAAAGGTTCAGACTTTAATGAAAAACTCATCCTTACATAATTCTGATGTCCTAAATACAGCTCTATTTGAATTCATTCCATAACTAATCTGCAGGTCAGTCTACCTGTTTCCTGTCACTTTAAATGCCCAAAACCCCACAGCATACAGGCATGAACCTTTGTTATCTGGTGAACTAATTAGCTGTAATAATTAAATTTCCACACTCTACACTCCAGAAATTTAAAAACCAATCCTTGCAGTCCTTTTGTGTAACACAATATTTTCCAAAGAGCAGAGAAGAGGCACAAGAAGTTTCATTTCAGTTTTGAAGACACTTCTGAAATTATTGTGACGCTTCGTGAAGAGCTGCTTATACATGTGTACATACATACGGGATACAATATAAATAACACTAAAGCAACATGGTTTGTGGGGTTTTTGACTTAAGGACTCATTCTAGTGACTTGCATTTCTTAAGATACTACTATTTTGTAGTGCTTAGCAGAGGTGGTGACTATATATTCTGAACGGCAGATAACTGAGCCAGGTACTGATGTTTCTGTCTCAGTTTTCCCTGAATATGCTTTCCATTGCTGGCACTGCCAGTAGAACTCTGCACCCACAACATTCCTGTTTGACACTGTCCTGAGCCATTATAAAGATGGTGTTCTATCTTTGAATATCAGCACCTGCATCCCCACATAAAGGAGAAACCTGGCTATCATTCTCATGAGCACATCAAAGCTGTCCTCTTGCTCCCCCGCTACATCAGCACAGAACAGTAGGAAAGCCCTGAGAGAAACTTGGCAGTGGATACTGTCCCACTTGTCTAAGGTTCAGCTGGCAGAAAGAGCCACGGGCAGTGTAGGGAACTCAGTGAGTTTGTGCTGACCATTTCACTTCAGTGCAGATATTTGAAAATTGCAATTTTCTAAGATTTTTGACATTTATTTCCATTAACTGTATATGTGAAAAAACTCTCTGTAATGCTAAGCAAAGCCTCCCTCACTTTCTGAAGGCATCTGGAAGACGCAAGTTCCTACAACCTATTGGTTGTAGAGTGGGTTGCAATTTTGCCCCCGCCATGACACTGAATTTTAACTTTCCTTGATCTATGTGTGTCTTTGGCCTACAAGCTTCAAGCACAAAAAAATAAAAGGGCTTTAACTGTCACACTGTTAAATGTATCTTACATATATATAAGCCATTTGTGTCCCATGATCGGGAAAATAAGGAAGCCTATTAATTTTTCGGAGCAGATGCCACTGATCAGGCAAATAGTAAAAGAAATTACACATAAAATCTTACATGCCTGGGAAAAAACCAAGAGGTGGACACTTAAAGGAATCTCGAAATACTAAAATAGATATGTCTCTGTCTACACACTGTATTACAACTTATATCTAGGGATCTACTTATCACTGAAACAAAGCAACAATACTTCCCAAAACACTGATACAAGAAAAAAATCAGTGAAGAGAAATATCCAGTAATTACTTCAGAATGATGCCATGGAAAAATCAACAAGGTAGTAATGGGTCCAGGAATATTTGAGCATCTATGTGACCAGGTAAATGCCTACCAATACCTTTCAAAATGTACATAACTAAAAGTTAGACTTCTGTGAGCAATTTCTTTCTCTGGGGAATGATGACACTGATGGGGAAAAAAAAGCACGCAAATTTTCTATCAAATTATGAAAGCAAAAGAAAAGTTAGAAAATAAAACATTCAGGCTAAAAAAATGTTTTATTCAAAGTAAGTGCCTTTGTTCAAAATGTGACTTTTATTATTATTTTCCATTGTCACTCAACCTTCATTTTAGCTAAAGCTTCTCATGCAATTTAAAAAAATCATACCAATGCATGTATTTCTCAGGATAAAAATGTTACAACTCAAAATTTTATCTGCTCCTACTGCAAACTCAGTAGATGTGAGTGAAAAAGTGATTTTTTAATTGTTCATTGTCATCTGGGATAATTCAAATACTCCCCCCACCAAAACTGCTTTCAGTTGACTGGCTTTACTGACTTCAAGGACCTTTGACAAGAGTCTGGGTTGCTCCTGTGTGCAATAAGAGATCCCAGCAAGGAGGCTGCACTGTGTGTCTTGCAGAGTGATACATATGTCCAGAAATTTTGAAGTGTTGCATAAACATCCATAAATTAAACCTCAGTATGACACTGTATCAGAAACTCAGTGTTTTCCCATTTGTAAACTGAGGTATTGTGTAGGCCTATTCCCTTGCTGCCATTGAGATTTCTGTTGCACAAAGAATCACAACTCTAGTCATGTCTCCTCAGCTATGAAAATGAATGGAATTGATCCTGCAAATAGTTCTAAAATGACAAAGGACATGTAAGAAAACTTGGGTGTGGAAAATTGTGCCTAGGATTCAGCAGTGCAAGTAAATTTAAGTGCCTGATGTGCACAGAGAGAGCAGCTGAGCTGCAGGGCAGACACTGGCATGGTAAGGTCGTGCTGGTTTAGGTACAATTCAATGAATACACATGAACCTTAGCGTCCCCTTGTCATCTCACTCCTTCTGCATCCCTGGAGTATTGCTTTGTCCCAGTATTTGGGGAAGCTGACCTTAAAAGAAAGTGTGAGCTGAGGCTGTCATGTGGATTAACCGTAGGGACAGAAATCTTTTTCTGACACATCTGAAAAAAAGCTCTTGCTGCTCCTGCACAACATTTCATAATGAATGCAGGGCACAGCTCTCCTAGCAGATCACCAGTCTATCTTCCCACTAACTTTGACCTCTTTATCAAATCCCCTCCTGTACTTCAGTGTAATCTGTCCCCAACACACCCCCATCCACTGTAACATCAAGTTCAATGACTGTCGCGGTGTCTGCTTCTTCTTACCCCACATCCCTCTAATCCTGAAGTCATGCTTAAAATCAAGTTGATGAGATTCTAATCACACTGATAACAAGAAAGGAGAAAGTTACAAAGCCATTCTTTTCATTAAAGGAGCAACAATTAACTACTTTTGCAAATACAAAGATTTTTCTGTTTACGAAGGAAAAAACAAAGCACAGTGGTACATTATCATTTATACACTTCTGTACTACCAAGTGAGCCCATTTGAAGTCACCCAACTTTCCATCCCTTTCCCCATCCACAATCAAACAAATCCTTGCTATAATAGTAAATATTGCAAAAGAATTTATTCTCAGTTGGTAAATTATGAATTAAGATTCAGCCTAAGAGACATTTCTCATAGCAGAACTGCAGCCTCTGGAAAACAGGGCATTTATAATATCCAGATTCGCAGGGAGAACAGCATAAATGATGATGCTATAGTAATTTCAAAAATAATTCTTTTTATTAATTGAATCTTAAAATTTCAAACTCAAGGAAGATGTATGAGTCATATACACACGCTCACAGTATTGAGACACTTCTTATCTGCCATCCTGCCACGCTTCTGACAAATTGCAGAGAGAAAGTATTAACTTTCTTTAATCAGATTGAAATTACATAAAAGTAACCCCATGTTACCTGGCTCCTTCCTCCTATCACCATGGTTTACATTATCCTTCCACATTCTCAAGGGAATGGAACTTTCTATGAAGATTAATGCTACACTCACTTCACTGCACATTAATGTAGAAGACATTATTACTTTGAGCTCCAGGAATTCCCACTGGCAAACAATATTAAATCCATGCATTGTCTCTCCAGGTATCCTGACATGTTGGCCTTAGACCTGCTGTAAATCCAGCTATGTCTGACATCAGGACTTCAGCCAGAACTTTGATTAAAGTATGCACTCACTTCAAAAAAAAAAAAAGATATATAGCTTGGAAACACATACCAATGCAAAACTACAATTGTTTCTTCCCATGCCATAACATTGGTTTCTATGGGAACACTAGAGAAGCTGCCTAATTTCACTCTGAAATAGTAATATTTCTATAGAATTATAAGACCTTCATATCTTGACATATTAATTATATTCTTTAATGTAATGTATTCATCTGTAAAGATGTGTTTTTCAGAGCACTAATATTCTTAGAGATTTACTTCTATTTTTTTAAGGGAAATATCCTTGAAATTGCTCTAAGGAAAATTTATGGGACAAGAAAAACATATTGTTTATATATTCCCTATGTCTTCTTGCCCAAATAAATAAGGTAACGCTGAGAAATTTCAATGTTCTATGGTGTCACCATTCTCTAGAATTAAGTGAATATAGTCTGTGCAGAGACTTAACAGGTCCTCTCCATCTGCAGATTTACTTCAGTACTTATAAAACTTAACTTCCCTTTCAAGCCCTACAAGATTTTGGGTTAGGAAAGGAAAACAAGCACAAGTTGAAAAGATCTGAAAACTGTACTTTCCTTCTTGGATGCATCCCTAACTGGTATTGTAGTAATTATATACACAGATTGAAATAATATGTATCAATTTTGGGGCAGAAGTTAAGAGAACAATGGAGAAAGGAGATTGTTCATGAAGACTGCTCATAAATCTTTAAAATTCTTGGAAAGCAGGATCTTCCTCAGCAGCCCATCACCCAGCAAAATGTCTGGGCATGAAAAATCTGTCTCTCTGGAGTTGAAGGTACAGTGATGGTATTAAATCCCACAGCTCTGCATATTCCCACCTTAACACTTGAAGTAGCAAAGCTAGCAATTATGAGACAAGCCAAGGAGAATCTACTATCTAAAGGTCCTGTTTAACTTTACATTTAATATCTGGAGCGAGAAGCAAGACTTGAGGTATTTACTCTTCTGTATGGCTTTAATAAGGGTAGCAACAATTTAATGGTAGTAATCTTCTGATCCCATATTACTGATTTGCAGTCTTAGAGTCAAGGTTCCTTTCCTGAGAACTCCCAAGGGAACAGAGGCAGGCAACATGCAAACAGAGGAAAAGGGATGAGATTGATCCAAGTGATGCAACTGAGCACAGGCGCTTACCACATATATTAGGAGCAGCAACATTTCTTTTTAATTCATTTTATATTATTTTAAATAGATATCATGAGGGCTTTACTTACCACAACCCTCCTCTTCAAAAATGTGCTTTTATCATACTTTTTATATGGTGAAACTCTTTCTGTTACATGAACTAGAACCCTGTAGAGTTCTATGGAGACAAAAAGTTGCAGGTAAAGCAGCCCTTTGGGAAAAAATATCCTGTCAGTCATATGCTTGTCATACTCATGCCCTCCATCCCAAGAAGGTCTACTTCTTCCAAGTCATGCCAGCTTCAAGCTGCCTGTTTGATGGATGCACTTAACTTGGACTAAAGAAGTCTGATTTGTGAAAGCTGGGTTTGGATCCTAAAGGCTTCTCATAAGATTTTAGGATTCTAAACTAAATGTCAAATGAGAAGTGGAACTTCTTTTGATAATTTTCACATTTTAAGTCAATACAAATGCAACAAAAAACAGCACTATGGAACAAAAAGCTACTTTTTTATTCTTGCTTCTCATAACAGCTTAGATTTTGCACCCAAAACATAACACAAGAATTCACACTATTTCCCTTGAAATATTTTTTTTTAATTCTGTTCAACTTTAGAAAGGATGAACTTGAACTTTTCACTTTGTGTCATAACTCTGCACCATGAAATACCATGGTTTTCATTTATAGCCTTCTCCACTAGCTCAAAACTCTAATACTGCCAACATTTCCACAAAGCATTCAGCAGCAAAACATGGCCAGATTCACAGATCTCTGTCTCTCTCTCTGCATGTGATCCAGGTATAAAAGCCTAGTGAACATGCATGACCTAGACCCTGTGCACAGCTTAGGTGTGTTAACAGTAATGTCAGCGAAAATGGCACATAGAGGCAGTTTTACA
Source organism: Lycocorax pyrrhopterus obiensis (assembly GCA_014706295.1). NCBI lineage: Eukaryota > Metazoa > Chordata > Aves > Passeriformes > Paradisaeidae > Lycocorax > Lycocorax pyrrhopterus. Next base: position 19,866,638 of record JACSVZ010000013.1, on the reverse strand, counting down.
TTTAGAAGTCAACAGTATCTGAAACCGAAATTGCACCTTGAGCTGAAAAATCATTTTTCCATCATTAGACCCCAATTCAGAAAGATACTGAAAGACGAAGTTAATTTTCCACATTAAAAACTCGCTTTCAAATAATTGGCTTTTCAAGTTACTAGACAAGATTGCATTCCTTAAAATGAGGCAATGAAACTATTTCTTGTGTCTCCACCTGTCAATATGACACTTATTTGGCTTTCTGTAACAATCAACTGTTTACAGGCTACTCATCTTACCTCAGCAGTAGCAAACCAAAACGACCATGAATACACATTTTCAAAATTAGACCAGCATCTTCTTTAAGGCTACAGATTTGATTTTAAATGTTATTACTGAATTTCTTGGAATACTTATTTGTATAATTTTTCACAATTCATGTCTGTTGTGCAAGATTCTTCAGAAATTGCTGGTATATAAAAGACCACTTCTCCTTCCGTTTTTTATAAAGAAAATCCACTGTAAATCCACTTGTAGATCCAGGTTCTATAGATTCTAAAACTAATCTCATATTCTCTCCCTTGTTGATCTTTATGCATGATCATTTTTGCTTTGATGTTTAAATGGAAAGAAAAAAATCAAATGTGTAGTGCAATTTACTAACTTTGATGCCTGTGTGAGTCACAGGCAGTAATTTATTCAACACAGCCATGAGACTTTGGTGACTTCTTTCACCTGATGGAAGAAATCATTAAACTCTCTTCCTTTCTTCAAACTCACATGGACCTTGATGCTCATCATGTGAGGAGGAAAGGTCTGAAAAATGTTACGTTCCTATTTTTTTCATTCTTACCCAACTTTTAAATACTTTTTATGCTGTCCTCATGGTATTTTATCAGAGAACTGGACTCCTTGTAAAACAAATACAATGGATAACATGTTTCAGGGATAGCACTGATGTTTCCTCCAAACTCTGCCATTTCCCAAAAAGTAATTGTACCCTATGGCTAAAATATAGATACTCCCTTGTCTTTCTTGAATAACTTGCATATCAGAAACAATATTTTGTTAAGTAATGGCTTACACGTCTGGACAAGTCGCAGTACTCAGCTAATGCTAATTGCATTTGCAGCTGATTGAGAGTGTGCCCCGTGGCAGTTCTTTCAGATCAGCAGCCAGCCCCAACCTGTCACTCCAGAGCAACATTCGTGTGACTGTGCTCTAATTACTCATCCTCCCTGTTCACATGACCATGGGACTTTATGACTTGCTAATCTATGGAGCTCTGCCAGACACCAGATACTACATCTTCTGTTGCATTTAAGGCCAATTTACAGTATTTCCAAAGAAACATTCTCCCAGTTCCCACTGTGGCTACAAATAGCTGCAACAGCTGGCCCCAGAAGATACATTCTTAATGGGCATCGTTTAATGGAAGAGGTTCAGACCTGAATCTCCATAGATGGTACCTGGTTTAAGGCTCTACCTGGTACAAGGAGGATTCCTGAGAGAATGGCTTGCAGAACAAGAGGCTAAATTAGACTTGGAGAATTTCTACAAAAGAGAGACAAAGCCCATTTTTATAAAGCAAGACTATCCCTATTCTCTGGATAAACAAACCACACCTCTTCACGTCACTCACTATGTGAAGATTCTCCCTGGATTTTATTGCTGTTTCTGTCAGTTTCCTGTTGCATAGATGAACACTGAATTTTCCTTAAAACCAACCCAATATGACTACTAATGTAACAAAGAGCTAATGGTCTATTGTTTCAGGACAAAAGGGAGTGGCCCTCCCAATCTGTTGTTTTGTAGGGAAAGAGCACACACAGACTTTTAGCTGTCTGATCAAAGTGTACCTATTGATTAATTACAATGGAAACAAAATGTCAGGTCTAGATTTTGGAACTACAGGAAAGTAAATGCCAGCTTATATGCATAGCCTCTTTATGTCTCAAAAATAGCTTTCTCCTTCATGAACAGTGCCATTGATTGATGCTATTCAGGCAAATGTCTAAGAACATTTTGTTCAGTAATTATTGTAGGCTTGAGCACACAGGCTATAGAAGAAAAATCTATTTTAAGCCCAAAACTCAGTCTGCCCTTCACTGCAAGCAGGGCTGTGACTAACAGAGATGTCATGCTTATTATCTTTACCAGATGCAGAAGCTCAAAACAAACCATTGAGCTCGTTAAAGACACAAAGCACGGGATAGCACCCAACAGCCATAGCAACTAATTACTGGCTCCAGGCAAACTAGCTAACTACAAATTGAAGAGGGAAAAAAAGAGTGAGCGCAAGATATACAGTAATTACTCACAGCAAACACAAAAGTCAAACCAATAGCCAAATTCTTGATGGTCTTTCAGCTGTCAAGGAGGAATACACCAAATGCTACCATGTCTTGATGACTAACGGATGAAAAACTGATTGTTATTAAAGATTAGACAAAAAAACCCCTCAATAAGCAAGTACTGCAGCCCGGGTCAAAACTTCATAGAGCTATAAAACATATTTCTACAAAAGCACTTCCATGTCAGTGATGCTATGTACCTCCTTCCCTCAAGCATGCCTGCTGCACTTCTGTGACTTTAGCAGAGTTCTAATTCTTCTGGCCAAAGAACAGTTTCCCTAAAGCCACATAATTTCCTAGAGTGCTATCACTGTTGGGTAGAAAGAGAGATTTATTCTTCATTTTCAATTGCACAAAATTGTCCTCTTACCATTTTGCTGTCTGCATCTCAATATATCTTGTATTCTTTTATTTGTTGTAGATTAATTTTACACAATGTAAATTAGAATAAGAAAATGAACGGGGCTCAGGATTCAGGCAAAGAGTTTTATAGCTTTTTTCAGTTTTGCCTTACTTATAAATCCATTTCTGTTTGTTTCTGCTATTCTTATTTCTCTTTTTGAGCCTTGTATCTCACAAAGGATTCTTTTGGGTTTACTGATATAATGCTTTACTCACAATTCTGTGACATTCTGAAGAAGAAACAGACGTTTCGAATGAGGTTGGATTTCTGTCTCTACATTTTTCTCAAAATCGAAAAGTGATAGCTTAGAAGTGTTATTATCCACCAGTCTCGGGCTTTTGGATATACTGGAAAAACAAGCATTTGCTTTTATAACATAATTTTTATGTATTCTAATAAAAATTAACGCCAAGAGGTCAGTAGTACTTTATCACTGAGACCAACGGTTTCATTCAAAAGTAAACTAGTGTTAAAACACACTGGATATAATCCAGCACCTGCCTTGAAAGGTTTGGATAATCCTTTGAAAGGATCAGTGCAGAAAGCTGGAGTTCAAAAGGGCTCTTACAGAGGTCCCAAGTCCACGCCTAATTGCAACGAGCAGAACCTGGTCATGAAAAAGCAACATCTTCCATCCTGAGACAGCCAAAGACATCATGAGAGGCTGTCAGGAGTATGAACATGTTTCAGCAAATCAATGGATAAATGGAAACTTGATTTCAGCATCTTTATCAGACTATGAAATTGTTACCAGTTGTGGCTGAAAATCAAAAACAACTTTGAGAAAAGTAAGCAAAAGTCTGCTTACATTGTATGGGCATTTTTTCTTCAGAGAAGCTCTAAGCAAACTGGAAATCCTATCAGATTGTTGCTATTCTTGAACACATACATTATCACAGCAGTCAAACCTTGGTCCATTTTGGTAAAACAGAAATATTGCGGCCTCTTACTCTGCACCTGTCGTATTTTTCACCTCCTCTGTTAGACTGCTATAATTCATTGTCACAAATGTGGAGTTAAAGCAACACCCCTGGATCCAATTAGAAAAGTGGAGTACAGTCAATCTAAGTTTTAACAAATAAATATAACTGAGTGGAACACACGGGTATTCCACAAGAGCCTACTTTGTCTCTGGATGCATTTTCAGTGCCCATTCATTATATCTAAAAACATCAGCTTCTTTCATCCATAAAGATGAAGCAACTGTGCTGGTCAAAGTGCTAAGTTTCATGTAGACTTCTTGTGAACTATAAACTAAGAAAGGAATAGAATCGTCAGTATGAAAAAGCCTTCGTGTTAAGCGGTCTGCCAGCAGATACAAAGGGTCATCTTTAAGGCACAATCCAGTATCTGCCTTTGCAGAGGGTGTCAGAAAAAATGTCATTAAAGAGAAACAGCTAGGTCTAATACAAAGAATATGCTGCTTTCATCTGAGATTTTAAACTTGAGTTAGCTTCCTGAATGCACTAAGATTTAAAAAATAGCATTTTACAGGTAGGTATTCAGAATCTCCAAAAAAGAGGGTATAGACTAAAATCAATTCTCCATGGAATCATTTCATTTTAAAGTATTCTACAATACTACAAAAGAGTTCAGCAACGTACCGGGTATGACTCATTTTTCATGAAAGTGTCTTAAAAATAAAGCACAGAAGCTCTTTATGAATTATCTCGCTTTGAAAAGACTTGAAAGACCAGACTGCAGATTGTTGACATGAAGATGTCAGATGAAAAGAAAAACTATCCAATCCATTTTATTACACATTGGGTATATTTTCATTGGACTAGACTATGCACTCTCATGAATCACAATTCTAAGATGCCAGGAAAAATAGACAGTTTTAAGACTTATTTAAGGGATATTACTGTTGACCACTATGCCACTTAGAAAATAGGGCATAATTTTAAAATTACTAAGTGAAAGTTATAAAAGATAGTCATTAGATATTCATTAAACTATGATCATTTACATTTTGATGGCCTATAATAGTTTTAAGATTGTTATGAAAACCTTTCGCATGCCTTTTTACTCTGTAAAGGCTAAATCCCTGCGGAATTATTAGGACTTGACAGCTCTACATAAAGTTGAAATAATGAGGTTTGGCATCTGAGAGCTCCTTAATCCTCTTCCATCAATACTGCTGCAATAATTGCAAATGTCAGGCTAAAATGACTGTGAGCCTCAGACATCTGTCACTTACAATTACACAAAAAAAATTGGTCTGATTATTACACTGTATGTTCTATCACAGAACCACAGTACTGAAAGAATAATTACTACAACACATGCAGTTTGTTTCAATATAATGAAAAAAGATTAAAAAAAAACCAAACAAAAAACAACAACAACTAGAAAAACCAGCACAAACACAAAAAGCCCACCCACCTGGGGCTTTAAAGGAAGCCCTACTCAACTATCAGAAGAAAATTTTCATCTTCCACAGGATGGGACAAACTGTAGTTTCCAATTCATCCGTGCATATGAAGAATGACATTGATACTGTCACTGAAAATTACAGTTGCACCAGATCTGTGTTAAGTAACAGATACCAACAGTATTCAGATATACACGTGCTACCCCTTCAGAGCAGTGTCATGTGACATTTGCAATTTTAATCAATAATTTTTTTTGCCTTGCTCCTCCTTGAGATAATCTACCTTTTCTGACTTGTTGAACTGTCACAGATCACTGTATGATGAAATAGTACACTGTAACTTCTTCCCTTTTCCACAGACACTCCTCAGCACTTTTGTTCTTCCTTACAAGTGATGGTAACTGCAAGTTGCTGAAGGATTATGCACATTTAGTTCAGTCTGATCACATTGTGATACAAAGATTGCTTAACCAGGAATGTGTAAGTACTTCAGTCAGCTTTGCTGAATCAGGATGATTTCAGTTAGTTCTTTTAACCCTGTTGCCTTATACAGCTTTCACAATATTACCTTCTCAGAGCTAAAAAGCTTTCGCTACTTTCAGTTATTTGGTAAACAAATGTGGTTAATTTTATTTTTTGTTCATTCTACAGTACAAATGTGAGGGCTTGCACTAACTACCCATACATTCAAATTTATGCTTGGAATTAGCGCTGTTCTTAAATAATTACAGTTGCTGTAGAACCATTAAAAAAACTTTTTATCTTACAAAAAGAAAATCCTTTCATTAATTGCCTCTCTATTCTTCCTATGCATTTTGGTATGAAGGCTGAGGCACTGGCAGTCTACCAGACTTCTCAATGCATAATTTCCTCTAAATGATGAACTAAAACTATTTTTACTTCTGTATTTTTAGATGCTCTGTCAGTTTGCTTTTCATTATTGGTATGAGGAAGTCATTTATTACATTGTTATGGGACAGTCAGCTTCTTCTCTTTCTCTATGTACGTTCCTCTCAAGATACAGAGATAGATAGATAGATAGATAGATAGACAGATAGATAGGTATCTGTTTACTCATTGAGGTAATTAACCGAACTCATCTTGATACCAGAACCAGGAAACTCACCATTACTTGCTCATGCAATTTGAAGTGAAATATTTGAAGGGAAATCCAGTGTTCTAACACTGCGCCTTTAGAGTAGTCAGTCACATAAGGAATGAATAACTGTAACAGTCTTTGGAATCTCCCTTAGTAATTTCAGACAATCTTCATTAACACCTCCACCTACTAACTTTTTTCCTACCTGTGTTCTAAATCTAGAGAAATATGCTAATAAAGCAAGCTGCATCTTCCCCTCAGTCATAAGTGAAATGTTATGCCCTAAAATTGTATAACAAGCTAATTGTCTGGTAACTTCCATACAAGCTAACTCCAGCTTTTCTTCCATATTCCCTCTCATGATTGCAAGGATTTCCCTATAAACACTATAAAGATACTCCCCTCTCTCTGCCCTTTAAATCCTTTATGAAAACTTGGCCTTTCTGAGAAGTCTACAAAACCCTTGATGCTGACACGCCAGGAAGTAATCTGTCTTCCTAACTGGCACTATTTATTGGGTTTCTTTACTCTTCTATTTGTCATACCTACACACCATCTTATGTCTTAGACTCAATTCCTAAGCACCTGGGGCAAGGATCATTTATTAACTCTGTTTGTACAACATCAAGTGCAACAGGGTTATGATTTATGCCAGACCTGACAAATTAAATAAATAGCCTGTCTTTCCCCCGAGAGTCTCAAACACCGGGTTTTGGAACATTTGTAAAACAAGTACTGGAACTGAATAAAATGACTTGGATGGTTAGCTCAAACAATAAATTCTATGGACATTCCTCTCAAACTTAGAAATGCTTTTCAACTTTGCTGATTCTCCTAAAAATTTTCTACTTCAAGAAAACTTTCAACATTTTGCTTCCCAAACATAAAAACCTGAATAAAGTGAACCTAAGTTTAGGTGTATGAATAGAATATTACAAATGACAGACACAGACAGAGGTATCTATCAATTACAAGACACAAAAGCAGCATTTGTTCATTAATCTCTGGTTCTCTGGCAAGCACTTGATCAAACCTTAAAGATTCCCTTTCACCAGAAATTAAGTAAACACATAAGGACACAGATCGGGCTTTTACATTTATAAATATTTCCTGAGGGGCTTATCTGTCTATGGGTTCATGTGACTTATGTTTTATAAGGACTACATGGGTATATGCATGCAATGTAGGTATAATTTGGCATTCCAGATTTCTGAATGTGTATTATTGCTTCTGACTCTTGAGAATAATACAAAAGAGATTTTTTAGAAATGGTTTTGATGAAAAACTGCTCACTCTGTTCACTGGTAAGAGTCAAGCAGATTCAGTCAGAAGCATTAGCCTTCTATTTTGTCACTCAAAGGCTTTGAAATCAACTCAATATTTAAGAGTTACAGCATGCTGAATTTGGTAAATACGTGTGTATGTATAAGCTCTTGCCTCTATTTCATGACAGGTGACAGAGAATATCCTTTCAATCTTTTCCTCCAATCCAGCTTAGCTAGTGAAAAGATTCTGCTGAAGAATAAAAACTGATGGTTTTAAAAGAAAGTGAGAATAACAGTGGGGGAAAGAGAAAACAAAAATTAATTGTCACAGCTGGTGAGGTCAATGCAATCTGGCCTGTCCTAATCACCATACCAGGACAATACCTAGATTTTGAGTGACTTAGTACAGAAGATAGGTCAAATTGGACTTGAAAAACTATAATACTACCATTAGTCTCTCATAGACCTTTCAGTGCATTGCCATATGGTCCCACATATCCTGTGACTTAGTAATAGAATACAGGTTTTATTTTTTTTTTTCATTATGAAAGACAGTTTTTTAAGGTGAAAATTTTTCTCAACTCAGAGACTAATATAAGATTTTTATTCATGCAAGTAGACCTGTTGGTCTAAGGAAAGGCTAGGGTTACAGTTCTCATGTATGCTTGCAGAAAGCTTTTCAAGGATTCAGAGTTTCTCAGGTTTTTCTCCAATAAATATGGAAACAGAATGCATACTCCTAAAATTTAAGCCTGCATACTATATTGGAGAAAAATCAACTGTGGTTGTAAAAGGATGCAAGAGAAAGGATTTTCACTCCATGTATATGACAAGTTGTCACTATTTCAGTACAGGTGCACTTAGTCTGATCTGTAATCGTACTCAAATTATATGTGCAAATTCTGACCTCAGACAAACTACTGAAAGAATGAAGAAATAAGCAATCTGTTCCTACAAACTGCTGAATTTTCTGAAATCTGACCCTAGGGAAATAGATTTCCAAAACTAAAACCGTGTCCAGACCTACTATTTTTCATCATTCACTCAGATTTGGATGAAGTTTTCCCCTCTTTGACTGACCGTACTTGTGCACTCGTGCTATTGAAACTGAAGAGCACAGGATCAACAAAGGACAAAGCAAATGCAGAATGGTAAGAATGTAATATTACACTTCCTCAGGAAAATGGAAACGTAAAAGATGGGTAATGGCAGAAAGAACAATAAATAGAATCCCTTAGTAACAGGTTTCCCTTCCTAATTGGGTAGAAATCCTGTTGATAAAACTGGATACAAATGAAATAAAAATATGTTATTACAACCTACATCACAATATTCTAGTTAAATTTGACTTAAGGGTATTCTCAGAAGGAACGAGTTTACTGCACAGGTAAACACGCCAAGGGAAGAAAAGAATGAATTCCAACATGCACAAAAAACATGCTTTAAAACCATGTGTCAGGAGAAAAGCATTGTTACTTGGAAGAAGGGAAAGCACAAAGAAAGTGTTTTTCATATCAAAGGCAGTTTTTGGGAGGAGAACGGCTACTGGTTTCCTGAAAGAAAGAATTCTTCTCAACACAGTCTGACATGAATGCCCTGGGACAGAAAAAGAACCAAGTCAAAAGTACTGACATGACAATGGCTCATGGTCTTCAATCTTTGTTACCTGTGTTTCACACAACTTAAAGAGACACAGCTTTTCTCAAAACAAAAATTCTGGGGATTTAAGAATAAATCTGTCACATTCTGCTCTTTTTTAAAATTGCAGTCTTTAGTCATCTTATGCTTGTTTTTCTGGTTTTACTTCTGGAATAGCAACTAATGATATATCTTGACAGATAGAAAATATTGCCAAGGGGGAAGATCCTCCTGGCCTATGGCAAATGGAAATTATTACAGAGAGACCTAGACTGCAGAATGTCACAGCAGCTGGAATACACAATGGCAGAGAGGAAGCCCACTGGCTGTGGGACACCAGATAGAGCATGGAGTATTAGATGGCTTGATCATGAGTACCATGATACAACCATATGTTGTGCTTCTCCAGCAAATTATCCATAATCATACCTCACAGACATCCATGTCTTTAATTTATATGCTTGCAATTCAGCTGAACAGTGGCTCTCCTGTCTAGACACATGAATCATTGCCATAGTCTGTAGTCAAATTTCCACCATTGGGCATGAGTTACTTTACTGTGGGATCACGGTTATTACATGATGAAGTAGCAATGGCATTTTGCAATCGCTTCATGTCGATTTCTCACTTGCTGCTCATCTCTGTGCACCTGGATGACTTAAGTCATGCAACCACTTTAAAATGTTATCACGGTCACAAGAAATTATAGACAATGGATATTGATACAGCACAGCCGGATATTTAATAGGCTTTTTCTAAGTAAAGTCTTTGGAATTTTAATTTGCACAGATTAATGCTAGAAACCACATCTGACTAGTTATTAGACCAAACCAGGTTGATCAGGGCTTTATCTGGTCTTGAAAATCTCCAAGTATGGAGACTGTGGAGCTTCTCTGAGCAAACTGCTTCATTGCTGAACTGTCCTCATGGTGAAAATTATTTCCCTAATCCACTCAAGAAAATGCCCCTCCTGAAAAAGTAATGCATGAATAAGCTCCAGATACATTTTATAAACCCTAAAATGTTCCATTAACAGTTTATATTTAATGGAGGGCTAAGCATGAAACCTAAATTATCAGTGACTGTCTAAAAGCAAAAGAGAAACACTGTATAACATCCACAAAATTTGCATTACAGTTAACTGAAAGACACAGAAATGTATGTTTTTAATCACTCCCATATCCCAGCAATGAAGACTATATATGAATGTATACTAAGATGCAGTAATATGAACAGGATCAGTTAGCAAAAATCAATATGCAGTGAACAGCAACAGAAGTGAAAATAGGTCAATGTATTCACATCACATGGCTTATCATAGTGCTTGTTCTCTGCTGAGTTAAATACTGCATGTGACACAGCTATACCCCATTATACGTTACAGACACTGTAGGTTACAGTGCTAAGCTTGGTCCCTTCCATAATGATGAAATTACTTATTTGCTTTTGTTCTTTAGATTTATGTCATGCAGACTGAACTGTGCAAAATGACAGCCTTGCAGTGAATCAGTAATAAGCACTGCTTTGTTTCATTGTCCAAACACAAGAAAGGACATTTGTCTGAAGAACTGCATTTGCATTTAAATACCTCTTCTTTATAAAAGCACCTTCTACAAGTATTAATTAGGCTACGGTGTTGAAATACTGTCAAGAATGTGCTTAGTCTAGTAACAGAATTTCATAAAAACTCATTTAATGCAAAAACAGTACAGTGCAAAATTATGACTGTTTTACATTACTGAACACCGTTCATATAAAAACAACATGTTTACATAGCTCTCAAATTTCCATCATACAAGAGTATCACAGAAATCTTCTGTAGAGTATTAAGCAGTCATGCATTGCCTTTATAGATGGCATATGCTACCCAGGTTATCAGTTTGATATCAATTTACCTGACTGTTAAATCAAGCAAGGCTGCTAAGGTGAAAATCAATGGAAAAGAGCACAATGGAAGAAATAAGATATTCAGGCTGCTTCAAAGTGGTAAAAAATAGCATTGGCTTGGGGTGTTTAGCAGGCGGGAGCTAGTGGCCTGGCCCCACCCAGTCTACTGGATAGTTTATCATTTTCTGGCTGATAGCCTATAGTAGAAGGAAATCCCAAACCTTAAAATGTTGGCCAAGGAAAGCAAGAAAAGTGGAATAATTATCAGGACCTTACAGCTTAAAACCATGTGAAAGAAACAGATGGACAGTTACTGTGGTACCAAATATATGAGAGAGAGGTAAAAAGAAGCCTGGTTTGCATACCAAGTGGCTAGACCTGAAGCCATTAGTTTCCAGATTTAGCCATCCAGGCACTTTAAAATGCAGACTTTCCTTGGAAAATACAATCCTGGGCTGTCAATTATCTAAAGTCATCTCATGTTCCTGATTTTCCTCCAAGCTCTATTGTTACACATTGCCTTTCCACTGCCAGAATTCTTGTACTCCTTTAATATGAGAAGGCTGACCCACCCTTCTCTCTCTCTTTTTCTCTCTTCTCCATCTCAAAGCAAACAGAGCTTGCTCTTCTTTCAAACACAGTACAGTTTGAAGAAATTGAGATAGGTTTTGAAGACAATTCTGTCATGTTCATCTGTTAACATCTCTACACCACTATTTAGGAACCTACTACCAAGCTTTTCATGATAAAGATTTGATTTCTCTTACAATGTAAAGTACAGGCTCAGAATTTTAACTTATTTCAGTATCCTCTTACACTTCCATGCCCCCTCCATTTTATTCTTCCCAGTATCACCCAGTATCCCTTCCATTTTCTTAGAACAGAAACATCATATTCCAGTTATTTTTTTATGCACTTGAAGCAAAATTTCTTACACAGAAGAAGCATTTGCTATAAAATGTGTAAATTCCATTGCGCTAAGAAGGATGGACTACATCTTCTCATTACCTAAACAGTAAAAAGCATTAATATGAAATTCAAAAGACAAAACTGGGAAAAAATAGGGTGCTACTACACATTCCAGCTTTAGAGAAAACATTATTCAAAGGACAGGGATGCAAGTGGCCTCAGAAGTGTGTAGCCTGTGGGAATATGAGGAACAAGTGAAGGAAACACTTGAAAATTCTGCAGGAATACCTGTTATTCCAAAGATGCTCACTGCAAAGTCTTTTAAGCAGACTAATTCAGAGTTTCAAAAATAGCTTCTTCATGTGAAATCAGCATAATGGATTCCTCATTTTGGAATCATAACATCATACCTGCTTCTCTTACACCTCACCAAGGAAAGCACTGCATGCTCAGTAAAAATAGGCATAGGACCATGTGTGACCTGGCAGTGAGAGCAGAGCACCATTTTGTATTGTTTCCAACAGAAAACACTGCTCAGACTGTAAAGCTCCATCATGATGCTGAACACATGGAACACAAACAAGAAAAAGTTTTAAAGCTTTCTTCTTAAAAAATAAAAAGGAAAAAAAAACCCCAACTGTGCTTCCTCTCTGCTACCATGCTGTTTATCATGTATTGAATGAAAGATTTATTTCACATATGAATACAAATATTTTACAGCATCTTCCATTCCATCATCTGAAGACTATCATGAAGATCCCAAATGTCTTTTTAATGATTGACCAGACAGGGGGTACTGTATAACTGAGGGGTGCAAAGGGGGTTGCAAACAAGCTGTACTATCCTTTCATGATTAAATTTGAATATTAGATCCAACAGTTAGCACTTAAAGCTCTATATATTATAGCACCAACTTTATTAATACAGTGGGAATTAAAAAATGTTTACAAACCATTTCACTGCTATGAAATGCTCTGCAACATACGTATGGGCTTACCAAGGAGCCAGTCTCAGTCTGGAAAAAAAAAAATTGAATCCAGGAAAAATAACTAGATACTACATTGTTAGTCTCTGGGCAGTCTCATGCCTGTCTAGTATATTTATAATGTTAAAGTCTTCCTAATGATACATTCCTGTTGATTACAGATATGAAGCAGAGGAAGCACAAAATGGAGTGGAGCTGATCTTTCCCACTGAGCTGAGTAAACAATTACACTGTCCTTGTGATACCAGTGGAGCTAATGGAGCAGAAAAGAGGCCAATTCTTTGCTCCTGAAACTTGGTACATCATCTGAGCAATGAAGGTTAACTCATCTGACATTCTGTTACCTTTTGAAATACCCAGTGACTAATATGAAAAGGGCAAAGAATGGGTTTATGTAGGACTAAAATTAAATTACTTCACTTGACTTACCAGCCAGTCTAGACAATGGCTCACAATATGCTGCCCACCTGCCACCTCTAATTCCTGCACAGGACAGTATATCATCTCCTTTGCTACTCCTCCGCCTTTCAGAAGTAGGAAAGAAGGTGGGTATATAATGACACAAAGACGATAAAATGCCTGTCCTCCTCGTTTGGTCTGATGCCTGTCTGGCAGTAGTTCTGTATTTGTGCCAGACTACACTGACTGAATGCTCAGAGTGTTCTGTCCATGTCTTGCCCCTTTCCTGTCAAACTACATACACACCTTTTACTGAGCTTTCACAATGGGAGGGGTCAGTGTACTTTCCTCATCTCTCTGATGAACCATTTCACAGTTCCCTCTTGTGAACTGCAAGTTTTTCTCTGAAGCTGATCATGAATTTATACAAAATGTGAACAGTTCAGATAATGGCATATATTCTGATTGTTACCTGAGCATTATGATTATTGTCCTCTTGCAAAATTTTCAATTGCTGTGAGATGTACTGAATAGGTTCACTACATCTTAGAAAGTAAAAATAAAATTACCATTTTCTCTGGTGCCCATAAAATTATTCAGCGCTGTTTTATTGAATTCCAGACTGTGGCAGCTAAAATAAGAGATAAATTGATTAAAGATGGTACATTGTTTTTCACATTCTGCTATTTTCCATCATCAAAATCCTGAGCATCACATCACATCACTTTCTGACATCTCATTTGGAGGCCCATCTGCCATAATTTTATCTGTAGTGTAAATGGTAGCACAGACACAAGAATTTATGGTATCCCCAAAGAGCAATCCAAAGCTCCATTCTTAGGAACCAATGGGACTAAACTTTGTTTAGAAAATTTGGTCTGGGTACATTCATACAGAAAAAAAACCCAAAAAAACCAGGAAGGCACGTTGAGGTCAGTAACATCTGATTGATACTGGTATGATGCAGAGTAAAATTTCGTGTGGTAACTCATCATTAATTCAATTTTAGTATGAAAAACTCTGAGTAGCAAAAAAGCCAAAAGAGGAAGGAAAATCCTTCCTCTACTTCAGGGACACTAGAAGCTCTTTCTGTACATGCTATTGGGGAAGCAAAGGTAAATTGAAACTAATAGGCACAGAAACAGCCCAACAACAGCAGCAGACACTCTGAGAGTCTCTAGGATTATGCCTCAGTTCTCTCTCCCCACGTTTTGTAAGTGGCTGTTCTGAGCTCGTCTTCTCCTTTTCTCTCTCTTTCTCTGCAGTATATTCACTTCACTGCCACTCAACCACTTCATTCCATTCTCCTTTTACTTTGTCATCAGAGCATGTCCTTCCCCCCAGCAGTCACTTTGCTTGTTGGTAAAACGCCTCACCCACCTTGTGTGTGTCCCAGCAGTTTGGGCTGTGAGCTGAGACAAACCCTGCCCAGGTCTGTGTTTCCTCACCCCGCGGTGTGGCAGTGCCTCCTGTTGGTCATCAGGGGCCACCAGCATCTACCCCAGTAAGAGTAACTGCAACACACTGGGCAACTCACCACAGAGAAGGGCTCCTGTGCACATCTTCCAATATAAGAGCCACGGCAATTAACTTTGTCACTAGTGGCATGTAAAAACTGAGTAAGTGGTGGTAGGAGGCTGCTGAGTGGTTAATTACATGCCTTGTGTATGCTGAGAGCTCTCGAGCTCTAATTTATACTGTTAGTCTAAACAGTATTGGCCAGCATTTACCATTTTGGCTAAGTTCTGTCAGCATTCATTTACAAGTGAACAAAAGTAATGCAGACTGCAGATACAAACAGAGCCATGGCCCATTTCCTTCTAAATAAAAACTGTAAATTATTTCGGTTGGAAAGGATTTAAAAACAGAAGTTCAGCTGATGGTGTTTTGTGTCAAATTCCAGAAATATACAGATCTATTTCTACTAAGCAATTGTGGTTTTTTTTTCTTTTTTGGACTATGTTCATCTGGAGCAATAGTAAGAGAGCAGGATCTTTAAGCTCTTGTGTGAATATGTCTGTCCATTACATTTTTGTCACAAGCTGACATACAGCCACTTATTCATTCATTGATAACGTCAGATGCTTTAGATCAATGTAGAGAAACTATCGTGTTTTCCACCTATAGAAAAAAATCAACAAGTATCAAGGTCTTAACTTTATTTGTAGCTCCTAAAAGAGTCCAGTTCTACACACTGCTTTCAACTACTGTACTTTCTCATGTTTTTTAAGATGTAGGGCACAGAATTAATCTTAATGCAGGAATTTAGGATTACTGGTGTCTTAAAATGTCTCCAGATCTTTCCAGAAGTAGGTAACAAGGACATCTTCAATGAAGACACTGAGCCATATTCTCAAGTAATTTCAAGTGAAATTCAAGTCATAGACGTGCAAATAACAAAATTTTAAAAATAACAGTAAATTGAACAATTCCCTGTTTTGATTTGAACAGAATGGTGATCAATTCCAAACACTCTGAAAACCATGAAGAGGATGCACTTACATTTATTTTACATTATTTATCAGTTTGACTCTCCCAGACAAATCTTAAAACTAGTACCCACAGAGATAAGAAAGTATTTTCCATGGACTCTTATTAAATTGAATTATTTACTCTTATATGCACCTAATAAAGGTTAATCATTCTGTTACAATTACTTCTTATAAGACCTTCATTTCCTTTGTGCAGCATGTGACCCACTAAGATTTATGGTACATTTGTAAAGATGCTGTCTTCATATTGTCTCTGTCATAGTCCAGATTGTCAGAAGCATCCCCAGACTTCATCTTATACTGATTAATCTTACAAAGGTCTCAGGGAACAACTCTGGGGCATGTCACATACATGGGACTAGGCTAAAAGGAAGTTTTTTTCCTTTCAGCCTGATGAAACACGGAAAATACCCTCAAAGCCTCAAGTCTTTTTCCAGCTGTGACCTATGCTTTGTGCTGGCGCTGATGCTTCTCTACTGCTAGCATATTAATGCATCATCTTAATTTTTCATTTCTTATATCTAACTTCTAAATTTCAAACATTGCTCAGACAGCAAGAGGAAAAAAATCTCTCACGTGAGGTTTACCACTAAGGTAGTAAACAGCCAATACAGCCCAAAGGTAAAATAGTCAATGTCCTAAAGTTGCATTTCGCTTTCTTTCATGTACTGTAATCAAAGGATTACACATACACATACACACAGCCTGGACTCTTGAGACTACTGGATCTAGTCTATTCTTCCTTAATTTAAAAGGGAAAGGTTGTTTCTCCCTTATGGGATGTCATTGTGAGAATGCTGCAGACATGCTAAAGTTTTCAATTTCTGAAATTGAAGGCTGTGGTGTGCTTTTATCTACTCCTACTGAAATACACCATTTAATACCTTCATTAAGTTGCTGAAGAACAAATAAATAAATGAGAATCCAAAATAATGTAAACAGTCAGAAAAGAATAAATAATAATAATTTAAAAAATAAAAAATTGCACAGGCAAGTTTGAAGCACCCATGGCACTTATAAGTTACTGCATGTATAATCCACAGAAAATGCATCCAAAGTTTCAAACCCTTTATATTCCTGACTAAACTCAAACAATGCTAATGGCTTTAAAAGGTTTTATGGTATTGAATGAGTGGCCAGTTAATATCATTTTTTCCACCAATTAAATAAAACAACTGGAGATGTAATAACTCTCAGAAAATACAACTTTCTATAATTGTCCAGTGTATTAGAAAAGGAAAGTTTGAATTTTAAGAATTTTCCAAGTGATTTAGGAATTCAAGTCAGAGCAAGTTTTTCTTTTTTCAGGAAGAATTTACACTGCAATCTCAAAAAAAAATACATCTGTGAATGCATCTTTGTCACTACAGCCTTCTAGTCTACAACCAGTTGCAGCTCACTCCTCAGTGAAGTTGCACTGGGGTCTAACAACCCTCAAGTATAACTGATCACTTCCCTTATGGTCATTACACTGCTGGGCATAAGATATTATTTAGGTTCAGGCATTTCTTTAATTTTGGCTATGTACAGCCAAATCCTGAAAGAGTTCAAGTACCTGCAAGCACTGTTTCAACTAATCAGTCTTGTGAGCCTCATAGTTGCTTCTTCCAATTTTACTGAGGGGTTTTTTTTTGCATTGCTGGATACACCTTACACCACGAACTTCACAGCAAACATAATTATTCACCACTGTTCATTTGATAGAAAATAATTGTTTGATTAGCATGAATTCTGCTCTTAAAAGGTAATCTTAAAGAACAGAATATTTTTTCAGACTTTGAACTAAATTATAGAGGGTCTCTTTTTCTACTTTGATAATAATTCAGAGAAACCCTGCAGTGAAAATATTTCATACCAGAGTTGTTGAAGCCAAGTGTGAGAAAGTGCTAGAATTTTCATTAAGTTATAACACTGACATCCCAGGAGCTGAGAAGCAGTGGGGGGGGAAACCCTCAATACAAGTTCCACAAAGGAAAGAAATTCAGAGAGCAGAGAAACAGTAACTCCTTAAATTATAATGAATCACACCCCATCATCAAAACTACCGTTCATATACTTGTTTAGATGAATAAAGGAACTCTGGAAATCATTAGCAATACAATATCACTACCACAAAATACTTCCATACATCTTGCTGGAACAAGATCAAAATTGCTAGGTGTACCCTTTAATTTCCATACCAGAATGTCATCATTTAAACACTGAAATTATTATTGTTCAAGTTCTAAATGAATACTTAATAAATGCATGGGAAATAGTGAATACCTAGCAGATACAAATTAGCATAATATGAATTTTTTCTTAATAAACTGTCTACAGTTTTATTCAAAAGCACATTAATTAAATATATACCATTTGTATTAAAGTCGCTAATTATATAGAAAAATGTAATAGCTCTTTCATTTACCTGAAAAATGCTTTCTTAAATTAAGATTTCTCACCTACACTACAACTTTATGCCCCTTTTCTGCCTTAATAGTCCAAATTTAGTTCCTTTTTCTATTTCAAGAGTTCTGCTTCCTCCTCCCAGCCATTAGAGTTCTGCTCCCTCCTCCCTTTGCTGTATCAAATGCTCTGCTTGGATTTGCTATTCTAAATATTTCTTCAACATGTGACTTTTTACATACCTATAGAAAAAAACAACTATCTGAAAAAGCTAACACACATACGGAGGACTTATAATCTCCTCTAAACAAAGATTACAGGTGCTGTATTAAAAAAAATAAAATTAAATTATCAAAATAGAACTTTGAACAAAAGCAATCAGTATGTATTCCTGGATTTATTTCTTTATCATTCAATAACTGCTCGCCCATAGACTAATAACATTTGCATGTTGACTTTCATCAGCACATTAATAAGCACACAGTAAATCATCGCAAAGCAACATCAGTATATAAACAATGCCCAACTTTGCAGTTAAACCAAAACTTCTGCTGGCATAACCTGACATCACCAGAGCCACCAACCTGGACTTGAGCTCTGCTGGTGGAAAAGCAAGGTGGCAATCTTATTTGGCATAAGATTAAGACTGTATTTTAAAAAGTGAGGAGATTAACACATAATATCTCACCCACAGAAACCCACAAATTACTGTTTATGCAACCATTCTGTTCTGTAATAATGATCTGTATTTAGCACAGTATTTTCAGTTGTACTGCTAGTGCTCTGAAAATGGTATTTTTTATCCACCTTGCTTTCTAAATATATTAGCAGGAATCTGTTTGTCCCAGATGGATTTACTAAAATAAGAATGTAAATTATTTATGGATCTACCATGTTTCTACTAACTTGCTACATTTATCCATTACAAAACTTTGAGACTGGAATATAAAATCTTGACATGTGTCTCTACAAGAAATTAACCTAAGTGTACACCATTTTGGATATTGCATTTACTCCTCTGCTCTTCTTCCAGTAAAGGCTTTTTTTTAATTATTTTAAGGTTTGGTCAGCTAGAAAAGCATACTTTTATATCCATAAGGAATATGCCCAGTAGAAAGAGTAATATCTAGAAAATCCCATTTTTTTAGTTCTTTATTTTTTTAAAAAACAGAGATAACAAAACCGGGGTTATTTTGAAAACACCCTTGTCATCCTAATCAGCCAAGTGATTAAGAAATTAAATTGCTTAGAAACCAGATCACATCACCTGGAATTGCTTCAAATTGAAAGAAGGCAGATTTGCATTAGATATTAGGAAGAAAACCCTCACTGTGAGGGTGGTGAGGCACTGGAATAGGTTATCCAGAGAAGCTGTGGATGCCCCATCCGTGGCAGTGTTCAAGGCCAGGTAAGATGGGGTTTGAGCACTCTGGTCTAGTGGGATGTGTCCCTGCCCATGGCAGGGCTTGGAACCAGGTGATGTTTAAGGTCCTTTTAAACCCAAACTACCCCATGATTCTATGACATACTCCAGAACGGAGACGCCTAAGGTTCTTGTAATTCCTGAAATTTAGAATTCTGCTCTCATGCACACGGGCTCTCAGAGAGAAAAGCACCTAAGCACATGCCATAATATAAAATATGAAACAAATCACAGGCCTCACGGAAAATAAAATTAAGTTCACACTCTTTTTTTAAACTTAATTCAGAGAGCCTGACACTTTCAAGTCCCTGGAAAGATTTCTATGTATGAAGCTAGTACTGGCCAGTGACTGCTCTAGAGCCTTGTAGACATCCATTACTACTACCAGGGGCATAGATACTTTATAGATAATCTCCATTGCTAGCAAATCTTTCCTTCCTCTGTTTATAACTGCAGTGCACCTATCCATCTCATACCATAGCCAAGTGAGTGAAGCATGACAATTCAAACATGTATCACAGCTGCTGTCTCAAAGAACAAATAGAATAATTCAACTATAGAGGCTATTTTTGTCTATGTGCTGTAGTGACTGACCCAGCTAAAAAAGCAGGTATCAATGATGTGATGCTATTCATGGAACACTTACCACAGACATAACACACTTACCCTGCTATATAGATATTAACTAAAAAGTGATTACAAAACTCCATCTGATGACTGAACCACGTGTGAGCAATCAATCCATGCTACAACAGAGAGCAGAAGAAGAACTGACTACTTGCTAGAAAGAACTGAAAGGTCCATAGTCATTTGCCGGCCTCTGCAAGCAATCATTAACCACATTAGACCCTCAGATCAAAGATAATTTTGTACTGATGGCTAAGAGATTCCCATAATCAAAGTAATTCGAGAGCAATGCACCTAAAAGGATGTTTTTGTAGAACTGTCGCGGGTTTAGTTTGTAACTTAGTACTACTTTACTCCAAGTTCAACTGTAGCCTATTAACTTCTAGTCAACCTAGCTCCCAATTTCCAGCGACATGAACAAAATCTTAAGCACTCAAAAGATTGTCCTGTTTGTTCAGCATTAGTACTAGGGCCAAAAAGTCATTTTTCCTTTTGTATTTCTCTGCATAAGACTTCTACCTTATACATAGACTGTCGTGGCTACCTGCTCCACGACTGAAGAAAGTGGAAGTCTTAGTAGTATATAAATAGTGGAAATATTATTCCTAGTTCGGCACCACACTGCAGTAAACTGAGCAAGGGAAAATGCAGCTGACAGCTCCTGACTCCACTTCTTACCACACTGCACTGTGATCTGATATACAAAAGGAAGGAATGCAGCCATTCATAATTGACTCCATTGCTCAAGGTAAAGTCCAATTACATCAGCTAACACATTGATTACACATAATTCCTAAATCTAGGAGATAAACAGTTTACCCTCACACATTTAAAACAAAAATAATGACACTACACACAATTCTTTCTGATCTTTTTTCAACTAATTTTGAAACCTGAGTGGCTTTGGTCAATTTGGGAGTCTTGGAATTTAACAACAGATGTATACTTGATTTCAGTGTCAGTTTGGACTGTATGTAAATAATGTAGAGATGTATAGACTTATTTCTAATTTGGACACTATTTATCCCTTTCTCTTGTACAGCCCTACTGCACAAGTGGCAGCCCACAGCTGGGCAAAGACATATAAAAAAAACTTTGTAGTCGTGCTCTCAAGCAAATAAACTGTCCATAAACCTGGAACTGGGACCAGCTAGATCGTAGATAGCTGAATGCCTCTTCAATTCTTTCAAAGCTTGATTTATGCAAGCAGCTTCTCTTGCACTTTCCAATAATTCAGTCATACACCACAAGTGCCTTAAAACGGCTTCAACTCCTTCCCTCAGGTAAATGCTTTGTAATCAGGAAGAATTTAGTATTTTCCCCATAACTTATTGCAGCTCTTTTTCTCATTTCCTGACAGTTCTGACCAAGTTAATTGGCTTGATTCCTCAAGAAGAACACAGCTGTATAATAGATACTATGTCTTTCTCAGGCACAGCATGTAATGATCAGTCCAATGGCTTGCTGGGAGAATCCAGACTTTCAGCTCCAAGCAGCTTCTCTGTCCTCTCAGAACATCAGTCAAACTCAGGAGTCTGCGTATCATTCACTAATGGTCACTGTTCTCTCCTGACAACTATTTTGGGCCAATCTGAATTGCACAGTCACTTTCTGCAGCAGGAGGAAATCACAGCAACCTGCAGTTAACTCCCTGCCCTTTTTGCGAAAGTTGCACATCTCTAACAGATATACATTGCCTCTTGTAACATCAGTGCTGCTGCTGACTTGTGCCAATGCCTCCTGCTGCCCAGACCATTCTCAACATTATTCTCTGGCTTAAAATGTTAGTTGGAATGTCTTTATTATCTTTCAGCAAGTAGTATCTTAGCTACACACATAGCTCTTTCACAGTTTTCAAGTATATATATAGTGCAACTTTACATATTTTTGCTTCCCCACGAATTATTACCAATTAATCTTCATATTCCTGCTTTGCTGCTGCCCAAAACAGAAGGTCCAGGTTCATTTTTCCTGTGTTATACACAAAGGGATTGTGACCTCACTGGTCTGTAAGTTTTATTTCCAACCCTTATTTGTATATTCAGGAAAGTCAGAAAAACATTTCTTTTGAAACTACTATAACTTCTGCAAATGTGATTTATTGATTAGACAGCAAAGCATCAGTCATTGACTTCCTTATACACTGGCATTGAAGAACATCACAAGAGACTGACATTTGCTTTCATTTATTAGCTTTCTAAGCTTATAGGAAGGCTTTCTGGTTCATTGGTCATTAATAGTAGTGCTGAATTCCCACCACCAAACCAAAAACACTATTACAAAAATCAGACTTCAATCCAACACATTAAATGGAAAAATACACTTTGTATTCATTGAAGAAAGAAATACAAGTGATAGAGTATGAAGATAAATACAAACCACGCCACTCTATGAACAACAGTTTCCTTCCTCACACTGATGAGAAATGTGAGCTATATAGTAAAGTCTGGAGTAGCCTAAAATAAGCACAACTGAGATCAGAAACTGCCTCCAGTGCATTTAACCTAAAAATTAATTAACCAAAATTATGAATAGATAGTTTTTCTGGTCTAATTTTTGCCTGGTTTAAAGCAGACTCCATTACACTCAGACCACAGTTGCATTCACATGGCTGGATTTTTCACTGGAGTTTATACCACAGCCACCAGTACAAATGAAGACTCTATGAAGCAAGACAGAAACACTTAAGATAGTGATGAAGTAGTTAAATGAATCATCTGCAAATCACAAAGCAGCTGATTCCATTTCCTATGGCACGGAATATGAGAGGAGATCATGAAGAGTGCGGAGCCTTTACATCAAGCAATATAAAAGGTGTTTATGTGTTCTAGCAGCTGTTGCATAAGTGCTTCTGAAGGATAGCCTGCAGGTTTCTTCCTGAATATTAAAGAGAATTTCATAATTTAATTGAATCATGTTAATAACCTAAAGAACTTAATTTAAAAGTGGTTTGTTGGATTGTGTACTAGAGGCAACTTAACAGAATTGTTGTTTTGCCTCCATTCTGCTGATGAGTCACATAAAGAAAACCATAGTTCTTTTCACATACAGAGTGAGAAAATGACAATGCTTACCTTCTTCCTCACCTACTAATGAGAACTGAAATATAAAAACTAAGCAAAATGTTATTTATAAACTGACACCTTAGCAGAAAAGAATCAATAAAATTATTGAAAAACAATTAATTTTGATCTTTTGTGTCTAAAGGTCATTTAGCAACATTAAAACTTACTTTAATGACAACCCAGAACAGTACGACAAGCTCTCATTTACCCTACACTTTCTTAAGCTCCTTATTTATTTTTCCCTTTGTTAAAATCATAGCAGCTACTTGAGCTAAAAGCAGCATTGTTAGACTCACTGCCGTAAAGCCATCCTTTTCTTTTAAATTTATCACATTTGTGTTAGGAACACTTTCACTGCAGCATTCCAGTTGAAACAACCTCTTGTTTAGCACCACATATTGGGAAAATGTGAAATTGCCTTCTGAGGAAGATGAAATATTGGCCAGTTTTTCTGAAAATCAATAAATAAGTTGGAACACGCCATGATGCCCTCCTACAATGATTATTAAACATGTATAAAGCATGATTCGTCCTGTTAAAATAGATACAAAGCCAGAAAGTTTGTGGGAAGCAAACTCATTCTCAGTAGAAATCCAGCTGAAGTCCATGGAGTTGTACCAGGAATCAGGCTTTTGACCTACATTTCCTAAATGCATGAAAATAAGATTCACACTTTCTTATGAATAAGGCATTTAGCCATTAGAAACCTGGGTGACCCTTCCAGCCGTGACTGTCAGTCTGACCCAGTAATTCCCTGCATTAGTATTACCACCATGCCACCTTGGAGGAGAAAACTCCTTTCAGAACAAACTGTCAGCTCCCTTTTAGGACACTGCAAGGAATTATAGGCTCTGACATTGATTTGTGGATCTTTAAACTGGTCAGTGATTTGCTGCAGTCAATGGCTCTGGCTGCAGAGTGCAAAAACAGAGCACCTCTCACAACATGTAGCTGACTCAATGTTTTCCCAGTATAATTGCAATTCTTTTTATGGGGAGGATATGGAATATGATTCATATCGTCTCCCACAATCCCTTCTTGATAACATACCGTTTGAACAAGAACAAATGATTTGGAGGTTGTCACTGCCAGTTCTCTAGGGAACTATCTATTTTTACAGCCTGATGGTAAACATGTGCCATAGACTTTTGAATTTTGAAAACATTAAAATTGAAATAGCCTTTCTAACATCTATTGGAAACATATGGCCATAACTCAAAGCTATTAAATGCTTCTATTTTCACCTACCTTGTGAATAGTCCTGCTGGGGGCACAATAGAGGTCCACAATATGTGTGCATATATTATGCATGTTTTAAATTAAACTATTACACAATTTTTCATTTACTGTGAACAGACAAGGATTTCAAGATTCTGACAAGATCTCTTTCTGAGGAACTCTCAACTGTCTAAGCAAATTAAGAGATGGAGGAAAGGAAATCATTGCAGGACAAGATCTGCTGACCTAATAAACACAGGATAGAAAAGACAACTGGATTGATAATATAATAGTACAGAAAAAAAAGACGAGACAGACTGTGACAGAGTGTTTATCTTTGCTTGTAAATATCTAAACTATCTGCAATGAAAAGGAAATGCACAGAAGTAGACATTTGGAGCTTAACTGGAGTTTTAGCAAAATATGGTACTCCCCAAAACATACCTGACCGGCAGTGTGCTGCGTCAGTTCAGTTACATTGGTGCAATACACGTTGTTACAGACCTTCTGCCTGACAGGCTCCCTCTAACCTCAAGCACTCCTTTCTTATTCTCCTATCACTTTAGATTTATGCATATTCTTCTCTGGGATCACCAAAGCACCTTCTATTATCTTCCCAAGTTCAAGAGGAGTCCAATCTGCTGCTCCCAATTCTGCCTCTTCCAAGACTCACTTTCTGCCACAACTAACAGGAATACAATTTTCATTACTAGCTACCACATCTCAACTTGGATGTATATTCTTAGGGGTGAGAGGATGACCTGATCTTGCTCGTTTCAGAGTG
Organism: Lycocorax pyrrhopterus obiensis; assembly: GCA_014706295.1. Taxonomy (NCBI): domain Eukaryota; kingdom Metazoa; phylum Chordata; class Aves; order Passeriformes; family Paradisaeidae; genus Lycocorax; species Lycocorax pyrrhopterus. Next base: position 19,841,358 of record JACSVZ010000013.1, on the reverse strand, counting down.
AGGGAATCCTATCAAAGGAACCAATTGCCTAGAATTTCCAATTGTTAGGCAAATTTCTAGTTAGAATAACAAAAGCAGCTTTGTTTTTCTAGGATTCCAACTTTAGCCCAACTAGAAGTCTAAATAAGCATTTCACTTAAATAAGATTCTTCATAAAAAGCAACAAAATGAAGCACTGTTTAATATGACCAGCCTCCTCAATTCTATATAATTTTAATATTTGCAATTACAGAAGGTCACTTACAAAAATGATTTTAAAATATATCAACTCCAGTGTCAGCGTTGCAATATTCTAAAATAAGCAAAAAACACAACCATCAATAAACACGGTTAGATATAACACAAGACAATATAGTGGGAAATACGCTTGTCAGAAATACTGTATCATAAGCCAACATATTTGCCCTTGTAACTCTGTTGGTTATCACCCTAAATCACCTGCTATTTTCAGGCATTTAACAACTCATCTTCCTTACTAACACCATCATTTCTCTAAAAGGCACAAAGCTGTGATCGTAAAAGGTTCTTAAGTGAGCAGACCACTCCAGTAACAGGAGTGAGCCCTCAGGAGTAAGAAAAATAAATTATTTATCATTCATGCTTTTACATAGCTCGCTTTTTGCTAAACTTCTCTTCCTCTTGAAGACTGCACAAACTTGGAGAAATGTATAATCACATTGAAAAATGGAAATTCGCAATCAGAACACAGTGACAATGCCTATTGTGTTTGCAACAAAATGAGCTGGTTCCATACCTTGACATATTAGCCTGGGGAAAGAAACAGTATTATTCAGCCAGATTTGCCTGCAATAAAGCTCACTGTCAGGTAAGCAATGAGCTCACAGGGATGTGTTCCTTCACTGTTTCCCAGCAGGATTATCTGAGGTCATGCTACTTGGACAAGCAGAAAGTTCTAAACATCTACAAGGACATCTAGTAGTAGGACAAGGGGGATTAGCTTTAAACAGAGAGGGAGTAGGTTTAGGTTAGACATTAGAAAGAAATTCTTCCCTGTGAGGGTGGTGAGGCACTGGAACAGTTTTCCCAGAGATGTTGTGGATGCCTCACCCCTGGTAGTGTTCAGAGCCAGGCTGGATGGGGTCTCGGAGCAACCTGGTCTAGTGGGAGGTGTCCCTGCCCACAGATCTCTAAGGTCCCTTCCAACCCAAACCATTCTAGGGTTCTAAGAATCCATAACCTACATGCACTCACTCCATATGACTGTCACCAGGGGTGACTGAAAACTAACTGGTTTTAACTGGCAAGTGGCTACCAAGTGTTCTGGTGGGGGAACGTTCCCCTAAAAAAAATAACTGAGAGCACATGAAAGAAAATTTTCCATTGTAATTCCATGGTGTTTGTAGTATTGAAGAATTCATAGGCTAGGTAAAGCAATACGGAATTAGTTGCTCTTTATAATATTGCCTAGATTGTCTTTTCAAGGTTTTGGTTGGTTTCAGCTTTTTTTTTTTTCCTTGGCTAAAATAAGCATAATTTTAAAAATCAAAAACACAATGACTAGAAAAAGTACCAAGACACTAGAGAAAGCTGCTATTCAAAGCACAGTGTTAAAAAGCACAACATGAGATAGCCCAGCTCAGAAACAGAAAAATGGCCAATAATTATGGGGGCAGGTAAGAAAACTCAAAACTGGGAAGAAAAGAGGATGCTACAGGGATTAGTCATAGGAAGTGCTGAGGTGAAGAGCTAAAAATGTATCTGCTGTGCTTAGACACAAAATTTGTGTCTGAAGGTGATATCAAAGCTGTGCTTGCTCCAGATCTCATTTAGCAAATGTCAAGCAAAAGGAATATAAAATGATCTCATTTTAAATTGTGACAGAGTTCAGGACACTCCATGTTTTAAAGAAGCTTTCAGTTGGATACATATGAAAAACTCTAAGCTGAAACAAAAAATTCCGACTTCTTTGCCTTCTCTGTGACTTTTCTATTAAATATTTTTACAACATGATTTTGGAGATATTGAAATTGGAAAAAAACCAAGAGTCAAAACAGTTACAATCTTGCCAACATACAACACAATTAAGTAAAGTAAGTGATGAGCATAAGGCTAGTAATTTTTATTCACTAAATAAGAGCACTGCAGGAAAGATAAAATGAAACAAGCAGTAAGGAAACAACAGTATTTTTTCAGGGTATGAAGTTATTCAGTGTAGAGGTGATCTTTTGAGACATCTGTATTAGAAATATACAGAGATTAAATAAGCACTTGGTTCTAAATTTTATCTTGGTACCCATAAATTTTTTCATGGGAAGCCCTTTTTGCATCGATCCAGACAGGGCTTTTGCTAGCTATGAAACATATACTACCGCAGTTTCTAGCATTACTCATCTAGGGTGTAAAGAAGCTCTTTGTTCTGTAAATCATTAGGATTCAGATGCCAAGAGACCAGCTCATAGTGAAATCAGTGTCTTAGATGCTCAGAAAGCCACAAGTTACAGCCCTCACAGTCCAAAACTTCAGTAGTATTAGGCACTAAGTAGTACAAGCCCATAGAGTGTAAAAATGAAACACTTCACACTCTAACAAGATCATAAAAGCTAAGAAATATGGAGAAAGACAAAAAGGCCCTTCTGTTCTTGTGACATACTGAATTAAGAAAGTCCAGAATTCAAACTACAATGAGAAGTTAGCAGCACCCCCTGATTCTCACGGCCTGAGTTTTCTCTTTTGCCCTGCCCAGTCAGCTCATCTGAACAGCCTCCTCTTGAAGCTAGAAAGGACGGAAGTATTTTTTCCCTTCAGGAATTAAGCTCTTTTTCTGTTTGAACCCAGGGAATCCACATAGACCTGCCATGAAGTGTTCCCCTCTGTATTACAGAGGATCCTTTGACAATCTCTGCTCTTCCCAGACACTAACATAAACTGAGTATGTTACCATTTTTTCCAAACCAAGTACCTAAAAATTTTACATTAGAAAAGCTTAGACTGCAGGAAAATCACAGACTACATTTGCCACAAAAATAAATGAAGAAAAAAATGCTACACTGCTGTAGCAAGAGCAGATGCCTGCTCAACCCATAAAGTAGAAATATATTGAGCAGGTTACAATTAATATTTGCTTCTCTTGAATATATGTGTAGGTGTTCTAAATTAACACAAACATACACTGACATCATGTATAACCATTTTGTGACACAGATAAGACTTAATAACAAAATGGGCAAGGAATATAGAAACACCTACAGAGCGAGAGGAAAAATAGGGAAGACTGGCTTTACCCACAATGCTTCCATTTCCTCAAAGCAAAGAGCTCTATAGCCTGATATCTCAATCTCAGTGACTACGACCACATCCATCAGCACTAACTGTACAGCTCTGTGTCACCACCATTAACTTAGGATAAGCTTCTTAGTAAGATTTGACTGCTCTGAAGTGGCGACAGTTATTAACAAATTTTACAAACAAGGCACTGGCAATATGTATTGTTACTAAATATCACTCTAGTATAGCTCTCTTTGAAGCTTCAAAGTGGCCTGATATATCAGATTCTAAATACTCTCATTGCTGAAATCTTTCAATCTCTTATTCCCTAACTTGCACATACTTACATTTGCTTGCAGCTGAGCAGATAAGAAAAACATTGCTGCAAAATAAACTGTGAAAATACTGAAGCTGAAGGTTTGGAAACTGATTTTCACCTCACCAAAGTTTATCCATCTACATTTCTAGAATTTTGAAGGAAAATAGTGACTTTTTTACCAGCAGTCTCAACCTGTCAGTAAGAGACCTTTTTACTGAGCTCTGATCTTCTGCTGGCACTATAATAATCAACTGAATCCATAATAGAGTGCAGCAGTGTCTGTTCTGTTCTAAGACTCTACACAACTGCAGCAGCCACCACGTGAGCCACAGGGTTCATTCCCAGAGGGGCTGTGCTGTACAGCACACCTCTTTCCCATCAAACAACCCTCTCTCCTTCTTCCAGCATTTCTCAATCACACTCCAGGCACCTCTATCTCCCTTCACACCTCCCTCCAAAATGCAGAGTCTAAAGCACTGGATTCACAATGTTCAAGCATCTGTGCTGTTATTCTCCACAGCTATTGTCTTATGGCTTAGCATAAAGTGGAAATTTTATGTAATAGTTTACATAATTGTTTCAGAAAAGCATCAATAATATTGTGGGACCAGGCAGGTCCAGGGAATTCAAAGAGAGAAAAAATACTATTACTGATAAAAGTGTGTTAATTTAATCTCTAAAGGTCAGGTTAAGCCTGCAGGATATAGGATATCTGCTGTCTTACACCAGCTAATTTTATTTCTGAACTGACAGGGAAACACAAGGGGAAAGGAAAATGTATGTGCAACTGACAACACAGAAGGGTTTCCTTGGAGAATTAAGTTAGACCCCAGATTTGGCCTGTGGTACAGGTATTTGTACCAGTACACGCTGCAAATCTCTGGAAAAATTAGCAATTATTGCCCTTCCCCACTATGACCTCAAATCACCTCTACCCAATTCATTGGCACATTCATCATACAACAGACACGTTCCTTCCTACAGCACTCACTCAAGTTGGTACAGTGTTAGGCAAGAGAAAGAACGGGATCACTTAGTGCTCCTGTCTGGAGCTACATGATGTGGCTGCTTGTGGCTCCCACAGTGTTCTGACAAGTGTGGCCTCGGGACACCTCCAGAAGCATAAAGGAAGAACATATAAGCAGTAAAGAGTTCAAGGACATATTGTTTCAAAAAGTTTCTGCTACTGTTTATGCTGTTTCTTGTGCAGCCAGTACTTGATACTGTTTACGCTTCTGTGCAAATGATATTTTAATGACAAAGTTATGAATAGTAAGTCATTAGAAGCAGAGAGAATAAATGAATAAAATAAATTAATGAAAAGCAAAGGCAAGAGAATTTCAGGGGTGAAAATGCAGAGATTTGCTACTGATGCTTTCCTCTTGCTACATCACTTGATTCATTTTTAAATGGTCCCTAAAACACTAAAGAAAAACATGCAAAAAAGCTTTACACTGCAAGTGTGGTAGACTAGTTGAGCAGATGATATGTATTTGTTGCATCTGCTCTTCTCTAAAAGGTTTCTTTTACGTAATGTACTTAATCAATGTTGTTTACAGAATGCTGTTGTTTTATTTTTGAGGAATCCGGAAAGAAATTCTGTTTAATCCTAATGCCAATATGGACTTCCCATATGCAAGGCATCAGCAAAAAAATAACAAAACCCAAACTCAAACCAGCATAGGGAACTGTGTTTCCAATTAAATTTGTATCAGAGTGGTATTGAGAGAGAATGAGATAGCAGTGAGAGCCCAAGGATATAGGAGGTCAGCTTATACATAATTAATTTGTTAATCTTCCATGGCATTTCAGTGAAATGTGTTATTTTCCCAAATACATCCAGAAGTATGACAAGCTGTCTTTTCAAGTGGTTTTATGAGCCTCTGCTCTGCATTCTGTATTTCGATAGGAAATAGAAAAGGATGATGATATTTTAAGCACTTTTAAACATCTCTCAGCATTCTGGAATTTGTTTACTTTGACATATGCTATTTAATGGCATGTTCATGTTCAATCAGAATGTTCAATCACAGGAATCTAAAAATACCAAATGCTCTGGGTTTTTTCTTCACAAAGAAATCACAGGAAATTGACTCTTTAGAAGTAATTCATTGCAATCCTTTGTGTTTTACGTTCCAGGTGTTTCCAGCATTTGGGGTTTAATTAACAGTTCAGAGGTAAGAATGCAAGTCTTTTGATTCATTTAACAGATCTGGCTATTTTGTTTTACTAATTATAAACTAACATTTGTTCAGGGTGTGCTTTAAAATGTAGAATTAGATAATTCCTTAATACAGTGATGTGTTAAAATTGTTTTGTGAGTTCAATACTATGTGGGAATCATCACTTACAGTGTGACAGATTTTAGGAGGAACACACCAATAAATGCATGCACTCCTGGACTGCTTTGCTATTTTGTGAGACATTTTATTGTCTTGTATTTCTCAAATTCTTTCTGAGAAAATAACAATTATGAAGCTGATTTAAAAATATATATCTAAGGAGGAGCTATATTATAAAGTGGTTTTATTCAGGTTTTAAATGGTTAAACACATATATAACTGAAACAATATTCTGTCTCAGAAGGCTTTTGGTCTGCATGTAGTATCAAAAGAAAAATCCTGCTTCAAATACAAGGAGCAAAACCTGTGCATCACTGACTATTATGAACAATATTAACAGGAAGAAAGTGATGCCGACCTTGAACGCATAAAAGTAGCTAGTGCTAAGTGCCAGTGCTGACTTGTGGGATGATGTTGACCTACATTAACAATTGATTACCTGTTGGCACTATTTTTAGGCTGAACCAAGATAATATTCAGGCATTACTAATTTCTTCATTGTGCCTGTTTAAAATAGAGCCATCTAGGTGAAAATCAGAGAAAGGAAGAAGAAATGAAATACACAACAAAATGTACTTACATTTAGATTGAAGAGATATGTTAAATATTCAGCATGATGTATTTATTTATGATAATAGCAGTTTTCTATTCTCAGCAGCTGTGATTTTTTGCTATGCAAAATGTGAAGTTACATGAGTGTTTTTTACCAGGTAGCTACTTTCAATACTCTGTATAGCTAAAGCTAGAAGTTGCAGGTAGTGTAAATTATTTCAAAGAGATAGATAGATAGATAGATAGATAGATAGATAGATAGATAGATAGATAGATAGTTGTTTTTTTCAGGACCAGTTTGTAAATTATCCCCTTCTAAGGCATAATGTTTTAGATTCCTCAGCATCTTTAGCTCTTTTATGAAGTTACCAAATTACATCATGACAAATTACTAGCATGACAATTGCATTTCTGCCAGACTGTCAAGATAGTGAAGAACTTCAGGAAGTCAGAAATCAATGTCCTCGGAATTACACAGGCATTTAAGGGGGAGACTAGAGAGCATAATTTGGCCATTGTCATACTCTGAGCCCAGTGGTTTCCTCAGCCTTCGCTCCAGAAAACTGTGGTCAGGTGACTCTTCCTCCTTCCTCACTGATGCTGCCATCAAACATTCACATGGTCCTAGACTCAGCAAACAAAGAGAATACTCCAGAAACAAACTAAATAATAGTGTCTAGGGAAAGCAGACACAGACTGCTAACCTAAAACCCCCAAATACTCAACACTTGGCTTCAAAAGACAATTACCAGCTCCCCTGATCTTCTACTGTAGCTTTAGCACCTTCAGTGTTTAAACTACTTTTGTCCTGCTACATTTAACCTGAATATTTAGGAGATCCATAGCTCCAATGCAAGAGAGTGAACTTGATCTGTAAACTGTACTTCATAAGCTATTTAAAGCCTGTGCACAGAGAAAAATAAACAAATGTTTACAGTGAGAAATTATGTTTTGCAAATGGAAGAGACAGCTTGAAATTATCATTTCATCCATAAATACGTGAGAATAAATACAATACTAAAGCTTCATAAAGCGTCTGTGATGGATGAAGAAAACCACTATTACACTACTAAAAATGTATAAAAACATAACTGGAAGGGAACTTTTTTTTTGGTCTAAATTAATTTCATAAGCAAATTGAATGTATTTAGACTAAAATAGAGGAAATGCAAATCTACCTTTGAGTACCAAAGTCTTTCAGTCTTTGTTAATGAAAGCAGAAAGAAGGCAGGATACAAGAAGAGGAGACAAGGGAGAGAAAAGGTAAAGAATGGCTTGATGTTATAATAAATAAACTTTTAGACACTAATTTAAGCTGATAGCTGTTGAATTTAAATACAGGCAGACACATCACTTGGAGCCTTGTGATCAGCTTCCAAATGGTGTGGTAGACTTCCAGGGTGATAGAGATATCAAAAACAATGCTCAGAAAAATCAGACATTTTACTTGAAAAACTTGCTTTAAAATCCTTAGAAAGAATAAAAAAATAGCTTTTAAACTGCTGGATAATAAAAATCAGCTGTGTAAACCATGATGCCCAGTGCCAAATGGGCTAACACATTTTGAGTACCTGCAAAACCATGTAGGATTAGGCAAGTCTTGCTCCTCTACTACAAGGAGCAGGAAGATTTATGTGCACCAAGTGAAGTGTCTGTGGAACAGAAGAAGTATGAATACGAGAATGTATCCCATGGCTTCTGTCCCTGAAAAGGCCAATCCAAAAGTGCACTTCCCCATAATCTACTTTTTCCTCATTTTATAAATGGTAACAGGACAGTATGAGGAAATATGTGTATTCAGAGTTGGTTCTAGTCCAATTAACAATAAATCAATATTGTAAAACAAAGTATAGCCTTGATGTACATAAAACCCTACCCTATGTTCTTCAAAAAGGCCCACAAGGGAAGGAATAAAATTGCTTCATCAAGCAGAAAGATTCAAAAGCTTAAGAACTAGCTAATAGCAATCATTCCTGGATTTTTAAATACAAGGTCAAATCCATATTTAGCCTTTCATCTTCTTCTTTGTATCTACTTTCTATGAATTCCAACCCTCCTTTCGTCAAACACAGAACTTGAAAGGTTTGGATTAATGTTAGTACCACAACACTCCAATTTTCTGGAAAACGCATAAATTATAACAAGGAGCCACAGAATATTGTCACTAGTTCTCTAGGGAGGCAAAACCAGGGTGCTCCATTCCTGCTTTCATTAATATCCTTTAAGACCTCCATTTGCATGCTATTTGCCAACTTCAGAGTCAAAGGTATTTGGGTTTCCTCTCCACATTAGATTAGCCATTTTCCTCCATCATTCTACACACAGTGAAGCATGAATACCTCTCCCAGCTTTTTAATTAATTTACTGTATTTTGAGATAACTACAAGGCTATTTAGTATCCACATTTTCTTCATGTAGCACACTACAGTTACAACCTTTGATCTTTACTATAGTACTGGAGATCTTATAGGCAGATAGTTTAGCTACCACAGTGTTAAGCACCCTTTGAGTTTTTTAAGCTGGTCCTCAAACTGTGCCTATGTATACAATAGTAAGCATAGGAATTGACACTCCCTTTGAAAAACCTTACTTCTAGTCCTGGCTTCCTCTCAAGCACAAAGAAATGACTGAATACACTAAAAGCAGCAATGCACGATTTTATCCCATCCATTTCTGTTGTTTTATCCATGTTACATCAGTAATTGGACTTCTTCCTCTCAAAGTTCAAATATTATTTTAGTAATTGTAAATCATGATGGGAGAAAAGCAGGAGCTGGAAACAATTTGCTCCCCAGACAGTTTTCCCAGTTGTGATGATCAGTAGTCAGTACTTAAATCGTAGATGCATATACAAACTAAGATATAACGTAGATATATATGTATAATGTAAATATAGATGTTGCATATACAAACTAATTATCAACATAGAATTAAGTTCACAAGGAAATAGTGAGAAACATAGAACTAAAATATCAAAACCACAGGAAAAGAGAGGATTTAATAAAAGGAACATTTTTAGTTCGTTAGAATTTATCCAATGATTTTTCCAGTTCAGAGACAGCTGTTTTGCCATGTGTATTGTCAAATCAGCACAGATTGTTATTCCTTATGCTGATTTCCACAAGTTTGCCTGTAATACAGGTCAACATCTGATAACTCACCGTAGAGGCTCTAAATCATCCATGCAAATGTCTGGATTCTTTAAAGTGATGCTATACCATATTCAGTGAAGTCCTGTGCAGGTTTCTCTTTCCAAGTGGTTTTTTTGATCTATCAGCTACTGTACAACTGGTCTGTTAGAAGTCTGGGGAGAAACTCCTACTGTCTTCACTGCCTTGAGCATGGGTCATGAAAAGAAAGCAGTGCTATGAGGTCTACTATGTGAGCTGCTGCTAGGTAAAAAATTAACAGAATTAATAATGATTGAACCTCAGAGGCATGCAGAGCTAAAAATCAACTATAATGGGAGCTCAGGTATCTTTTATAGCTAGATTGTTTAATCTGCTGCAAGACACTGGAGGCCTAAGTTTTGATCAAGGGAACATACTTCGAATATGTATGTCAGATGATGTAAATACCTTTTTCTCACCCTTGGTAAAAATAGGAATACTTTTATTTGAAGGATTCTTACAAGAACTCATAAAATATAAAGTTTTCACTACAGAGAGCAAAGATTTCTTCTCTGTAGTTTCCTTATTCTGTCATGAATGTCAAGCATTTCTGAGTCATTACGAGAACAAAGAAGATGCTGCAGAAAAGGCAGCTACACCATCTTCCCCCTCAGTCCCTCTGGATCCTTTCAGAGACACCTTTCCATTCCTTTTGGGTGTTTTTTAGCAAAGGCATTGTTGTGACTGTTGCTGGAATAATTAAGTGTTTCAGGAAGAGCACTTGAACTCAAAAAGCCACTTTTTCAGCTGTAAAGGAGGCAGCTGGTACCCTGTAACTATGCAACAAAGAATGCATGAACATTAATTTCAATGATTCCATCATTCTGAGTAACATAAAACATACTGCTTTAAAGCAAACTGTCACTGAAATCTCTTCCTTATTTCAACCTGAAAATACACTACCTGAATCACTTCTGCTTGTCTTAATTTTTACATTCTCACTGTATGTGTACTTATGAAGGCTTGAGATAGAAAGTTTCCTTGCAGACAAGCAGAACAACTGGGTTTTTTCTTCATAAAAGTATACTAAAAGCACTACTCCAATTTTTTTCTTAGAGCTGTTTTATATCTGGACCTCTGATTAAAACTAGTCTTGTACTTTGGGGAATCATTTCAATGATAATAAGCTTCTTTAATTTTTCCAGTATGTTCCTTCTTTACTTGAGAACTTTTTTTTTCTGCACAAGAGAGATATGGGGATGAAGGAAGCACCATGACTATATTTAGATAATTGTTTGTATAAGATACTGTTAATGTTTACGGAATCATGACAAAGGGGATTTTTTGAATAATGAAGTTACTCAATTAAAAATAATTTAATGTGCTGGATTAGCAGGGTGTTGGGAAACGACTGAAACAGTTGCCTGGCAATTGATCAAGCAGCCTTGCCTCACAGAACAATACTAGCATAAAAATAGCTCATAAATCTGAAAAGCTGATTACTAAAACTGTTGTGGGAGCTTTATGTTTTTAGAAGAATATTGAATTAATGAGAAATAAAACAAAGGGGGAGTTTAATTATTCTGAATAGAATAATTTTCTACCCTGGCCTCTCAGGATGAGTGTGATTATGTAGGTCACATATCTAAAACGACTTTTATGCATATTTCATTAAAAGCCATGTCTTTTCATGAAGGATAGTAAGCAATAAGCCCTCTTCAGATAGTACTCTCTCTATAGCACCTTAAAAGAAAGCTATTTCCTTTGTGGTTATGGAGCCGTTAAGATGAGCCATCAATAAACACAAAACCAGGCTATCTCATTTTCAGGTTATTGCTTTCACACAAAAATAAGTTGTTTCCCTTCCCACTCTCTCTAAGCCCTCACAATCACTTTGAATGTACAGTAGCCAGACACTGACCAGGATTCCTAGTCTGCTCGTACTTCTGGAGGGTTACTATCAAACTGATGAGAAATACTAGGTAAGCATTTTCATGTTCATCCAGACACTGAAGTCTTGATTCTGCATTGATTTGTAAGAATTTTCAATGAAATTTTACAAGTGCAAATGAAATTAAAGAATCAATAATGAAATTATTGATCAAATATATTCTTTTTTTTTTGTAGTAGACAGCCACTTTGCCATTTTCAGACAGGAAACATTTTAACATCCCATTTTAGTGTTTTTCTGCTTTAATTTTTAACTGGATTTCAGAATTTTTTCAATGTAATAAAACATTCTCACTAGATTTATACACGTCAATGCTTTCAGTCTTTTAAGTACTGTTGTCACCTTTTCTTAGCTGCAAGACTGAGATTTAGTGTATTGCACATACTTAGAAGAAATGGTGGAAATGTTTGATCCATTAAACATCAGAAAGACTAATTACAATTTAAATGATAATTTTTTGCCTAGTCTTAAAAAGCTAATGTGCATAGTGCAGGGTCAGAAGGTTGATAAGATACTGTCATACATAATACCAAAACCTGGATTTCTCAGCTCAGTGACTGAATGTGGATAAAGTTCTAGTTTATCCAATACATTCTACTGGTGAACTGAACCGTACTTCAGCACGTGTCTTCAGAATTGAAGGTGCATGGATTGACTTAGACACTACTATGCCCACTTAGAGTCCTAAATAATTGCTTGCAATTTTGGAGTTTAGGGGAAATAACTTCCCAGGTATTCCTGAACTCTGCTTTCATATATATTCACACCTAGATGTAAGGAACAATAAAGATAAAACTGTTGTTTTTAGAATATGAAGCTACAGTTCCTATCACATCTTGGTATAGGTCTTGGCTGTGGTACTTCTGAGTCTGAAATGTTTGATGGAGCTTCAGAATTATTCCTCCAAACTTCAAATATCAAAATTAATTCCATGATTATTTTCACAGATGAGCTATTTCAGTCTCCAATGAACACCACTTTATAGAAAAGGTAGCTGGAGCTGGTAACGAGAAATCAGGAAAGAAAGACATCATGCAAGAGAGACGGTTTAGCTAAGCAAAAATGTTAGTTCAGCACTGCCTCAAACAGCACAGATCATCGTTTATTACTTGATTGTTTCCCTTGATGAGAGAACTGTCATCAGTCCCTCTACCACTGCACAGCCTTCTCTTGAAGCTTTTTACCCAATTCCTCCCTCAGTGTTCTAATCCCCCTTAGCATCTTCTTTAATGCCATTGTGCTCTAGTGGCTTATTAAGGTTCCAGTTCCCTTCTGATCAAACTGTGCCAGCAATCTGTTTGCTGGCTGATGAACTGTGGCATTCTGAACTATCTTCTCAATAGACAAGACACAAAGAAATGCTTTGGTTGGTGTGAAGTTGCCAAGCTGCACTAACCTGGAGTTGAGGGGAAAAGCTTCCCATTCCCCAGAGAGACTAACACACTTGAAGCTGACAAAAAACCCAGACACATACTAAATCCAAAGGAGGGGGGAGTGGAAGCTGTACTCTTAGTGTGGGATAGAGCTCAAGCTAGAGAGTGCACAGGATTTGTACACACTCCATCTTAGGTACAGAAACTTACTGCACTTATCATCAGTGTTATTCTGATGCCCCACACTACCAATCCTATCAACTCAGTGAAAACAGACAGAGAAAACCTTCCTTATCTCCTCCTCACATCAATGTCATTTATAGTCATCTTCATACAGGCACATACTAAAAGTCTGAAACTGTGAGAGCCCCTCAGACTGGTTCCCAAGCAAAAGGAGTCATCTTCCAAAGGACCCCCAGCTTCCTCCAACAAGAATACACAGGGCAAGGATAGACAGGGTGCGCACCTGGGTCTAGTACAACCAAATGGGCTAGCAGATCCCATACTAGCCCACTCCTTTAGTGATTCATACACAAAGCAGTTCGAACAGGTAAGAAATATAAACTTCTTCAGAGTTGCAAGTGATTCATGAGCTAATGCCCTGGGGCCATTAAATTTCTACCAGAGAGTGAAAATTACATGGATTTTCACATTTGTTAACACAAAGACCCTAATGCTATATGCATACACTTATGGATACCTTTTGTGCTTAGCTTTTCATTTTTCTTGTGATGCTTCTTTTTGCTTAGTTTTCATATGCTATTGGCATTTCAAGTATTTAATCTGGCACAGAAATAACTTCTAGTCTGTACAAGACCATATGCCACACTTGGAGAGTAGAGCAAATACAAATAAGAAGCTTTCATTTAATCTCCCATTTAATTTGTAATGATCTAAACCACTGTAATATGGAGTACCATACCAACACCAACATATAAAATCAGCAAAATACTCCAGAAAGCACACCTGCTACATCAACTGGAGTGTGCCTGACCTCACCCACATATAAATTGTGACTGGGCACAGTGTGGGTAGCTTATCACAAGGCTCATAGGAAATTAACATTTTTCCAGCAATTACTCCTCTGAAATTTATAGAAGAAACAAAATGATACCCAAGATCTATGCACTCCATTCTTTTTAACTGGCAACAATAGTTAGACTTAGTCTCAATGTTTCCAGTATATTAGCTTGATAGCTCCTGGTCTGAGCCTAGTAGAGAAACCAAAAAACAAAACTGGTTTTTATAAACACAATTAAAAATGGAGAGAAAATCATTGAGATTGGCACCACAGGAAAAAGTAAGACCTGAGTAAACTTTGCATTGTCCAAGTAGATATGGGTAAACTCCAGTTAGTTGTACTCATTCTTTGCTACACCTAACTGAGGTTTAGCTCACACGTATTTCCTGATACTACTTTGTGACAGCAAGGCAGCAGGTGTGCATTCTTCAAGACATCTCAAACAGCTTGTGGAGAGAGAAGAAAAGACATTCTTCCTTCAATTCTGACTGTGACTCATATTTTGAGATATAACAGGGACAACAAAAACATCAACACAAATATTTTCCAGTGTAAGGGATACTTCACCATCATCCAAGCAATTAAACTACATTTTAAGATTACTGCACCATATACAAGGAAAAAAAAACCAAAACAACCATATCCTAAGGGGTTGCTTTCTTCTGGCTGAAAGTTAAGTGACATTAAACATTCCTAAAGCTCTGTGTTAAACAATAGATACAGCTTTCTTAGCCACGTATGCATGTTATATATGTCATTTACACTGACTGACAGTGACTTAAATGTCAGCATACAAGCAAACCAAGAGTGTTGGAAATGGCATATTGCAAATTAATGATGAGTAAATTTCAAAAGGTTCCTCAATTTCAAGTCAGCTCACCATCTGTATTGAATGTATTGAATGCCGTATCTATAAAAAGAAGTGTGTCTATGCCACAGGTTTGTATCACAAGTCCTTGCTAATTAAGAGTCGACTAGAAACATTACAAATACAATTACACGGGAATTTTTTTGCATTTTTAGTTTTAGTTAGTTGACACTCAAACTTTATAACATAGCTCAGAATAATACAAATTTAGTGAAGCATGTGTTTTTAGATGTGCTTAAGGTTGCGGCTTTTTTAGCCTAAGTAGGTAATCAGAAATTAAGAAAAAATTAGATAATTTTTTTGGATTTATTTCAGTTTCTGTATTGCTTTGTCAGTCAGTATTTTTTGTTTCAGTCATTTCCCTCTTTTTATACCTCTGTTCACAGTCCTGCCCCTTCTGTTACCTTCATTTCCCTTCTACTCCTATGTGTATAATAAATATCTGTACTGTATAAATATCGTCTCAGATATGACTCCAAACTTTTTTTAAAAATCTGTAACTGATGAGGCCAGAAAATATCAAGATTAATAGAAAAGATTTCCTTCTACTTCATGTTCTCTTAGTTACCAAACAACACCGTTTTTCCTCACAAATATTGAAAACTGTTTACAAAAAACAGGAATACTGTTTCAGTTAGTCTTCCCTGTGTGCATATAAGTTTTATACATATAAAAATAAGTTAATATAAACAGTTTCATATGCAACTTTTCAACCAACCAACCTGAAGACTACAGCTGAAGCTGTGAAATACAAATAGCAGAATTTTATATAAGTACTTCTAATATCTTCCTTTACTAGCCTGGAAAGCTGTGCCATCTTTACAAATCTTTGTTGTCTTATGCAAAGCTTCTTGAGAAAGCACCTACTGTTTATATCTGGTTTTGTCTTTCATGAATGCCTTTGATCCTGCTTTGATCTTTCTGTTTCAGTCAGTCTCACAGAATGGGAGACTCAAGTTGCATTAAAATCCTTAGCATGTTTCTAAAAGCTATCATTTAATACTTTGGAAAAAGTGAGACCATTAAAAATCTTTCAGCAAGATTTCTATAGAGCTTTGATTGAAAAAATTAGTTTTTAATTCTTAGATTAATATCAATATAATGCAAAGAATCAATTTTCAAAATCTAGTTAGGCAACACGTTTTCTCAGTTTAAAAGGATGAATAATAAAATCAAGATCCTCTAGTTCAGTGTTTTTAAACAATAGAAATATGCAGAATGTCTTTAATTTCATTTAGGTGAAGACAACTAATGGGGAAATTACATTTTAGAACATAGCTAACTACATGCTACAGTCTAACGAGTTAGGAAATGTCAGTAACAATGGCCTCATGCCAGCCCAGGGAGCCTGCTGTTTCAAAGGTAATGTTACTCCTCTATCTAATACATAACTCAAAAATGTTTGAATAAGAGTGATAGTTACAGGTCTATAAGATAATACAATATAGTAATATATTCTAATATATTTTGCCACAGACCCATATAGTATACACACAGGTATTGATCAATTTGAAAACTGATACACTCCAGATATTCTTTTTCTAAGCATTAACAAGAAACTATCAAACCAATGCCATCAACTGCAACTGAAGATTCATAATAAAAGATTAAGAACGCTTTTCATTCGAAATATGATTGCCTTGTTCAAGGACTTCTGAAATGCAGAAGAGATTGCTTTGGCCCATGACTGGCTCAGAAGTAAAGATATGTTGATCACCTCGCTAGCAAACAGAACAGTAAAATGTAAGAACTTCTGTCTGCAAGCAGTGCTCATATAGGTCTCTCCTCTGTACCACCAACTAATACTTTTCCCCCAAATTCTAACATTAAAATAATTTCTTTGACACATCTATCCCTCTCTTAAATTTGGATTAAATTAGCCAATATTTCATTTCAAAAAAAAATAAGGGGAAGATGAAGGACAGAGCAAACGAAGTGTTTGCTTTTTTCTCCTGTAGGAAACAGGATCAGAAAAACTCTGAGCGAGTCAACCCAAACACTTTCTAACATAGTTCATCCCTTGCCAGTCTGTTACTGTTCAAACAGCGCTCCAAAAAGCATCACTTTTTTTTTCCACTTCTGAACAATTACTTCCAAGTATTTAATGTTCTTTTGAACTTAAGCCTCATACCTTAGCAAAGAAATCCTACACCTTGGCAGAAGGAAACATCTCAACTAAATGATGCAGGGGTTTGATGATGAGGTTTCAGCCTCTGTCAGAAGTTTTTCTGGAGCCCCCGTGTGCCGCCTTTGTGATTTCTAGCATCCAGTTATTAAATCAAACTGACAGATGCCCACAGAAAATATTTTATTAAGACAGTAAGGGCTTCAGTAACTTTCCAAATAACTAATTCACACAGAGAACTTAGATGTCACTAAAAATTTACAAGCTGTTATCATTCTCTTCCTGGTTCACCTTGCAGTTCTGCCCACTCAGAAATTTTCCTTCTTTTCCATACTACGCTTAACTGCATTTAAGTATGAAAGTCTACACACAAAAAGTGACTATAATAATTTGGACAGTTTTGATCATTTCTACAAGGCCAACAGAACTTCCACTGCAATGGATTTACATGTAAACTATTCGGTAGTGCCCTAGACACTGCCAAAAACCTCTAATTTGATTGTAGGCATCTCAGCACAGCTGAGTGACAGCTATAAAGGAATCAAACTGAAAGCTTACAGCAGTCCAAACTGTTGCTTTTCTTGGCTGAATGAATTAATCAAAACTAATGTTCATATCCTGTCTGTAAAAAAACTTTAAAGGCTTCTTAGTCTACAGGTAATTATTTTTCTTTCTTCATCTCATTCTTTCAATGTTACATTAATATTCTGAGCTGTGGTTTTACATGGGCATTTATTTTGTAACAAGCTCAAACATGAGAAAGCAAATATTTGCCTTTAAATGCAAACAAAAGAAAAATGGATGCTATTATGTGAATTAAGCTTTCCTTTCTCTCCAGTCTTCTTTAATCAGTTAAGAAACTAATAACTTGTACAAAGACAGGAACACTGATTTATGCATTGTATTCCCTAAATCCTGTCAAATACATTATAACAGTCTGTTCTTGACTTTTACAGAAGTCTACCTGACTCACACTCCATATTAACTGCAGAAATCAATTAGATGGGCAATAAACCCATTATGTCCTATATTATAGGAATTAAATTTTCCAAGGATGGTTGTAGAAGGGGAGCCTCCACAATATGAAACACAGGATGGAAACACGATGTAATTTCTTTATGGTTCTACTGGAAACCTAGTTGAAGGTTATGCACATCCCTATATCTCCATATAAAATTTTAATAAGACATCAAAAAAGCTTCAGAATTCTGCATCCATACTTAACACAAAAAAATCTGTAATCAAAAATGGTTAGTTTAGAACTTATTTCTAGGAGTCGGGGAGGAAAAAAAAAACCCCAACAAACCTAATTAAAAGAAGATCCTATTTTTACAAAGATCTACAAACATATTTCATCTGAAATGTAATAAATGCAACCACTTCACACTGATGGAAATACAGACAGGCAACATTCCTATTAACTTCACTGGCTGATGTTCCTACCAACTTTGATTATAACTATGCATATAAATCTGTTCAGGATCAGGAGCTTACACTGCTTCAGAGAGAACTTAAATCGTAGTGAATAATTTTTTTCATTAAATCAGTGAGCAAAATAGCATTTATCTTTATTGTCAATTATCTGTAAGTAGATAAAAACATCTACTCATTAGGAAATTTTCACAGTTTTCTGAACAAATTTTAGTTGTAAGATTTCTTTTAAGGCATGCAGTACTTGGTGATAACCAGCAATACGCACTCATAAATTAACAGTGGTCTGTGTGATTGATTTTTTTGGGTCACAACATAATGATCCCTTTTTGTTAGATGATTCCAATATTTCACTAAATAAATACGTTTCTTAAATAAATGTAAGATAGTGAGATATCAATTTCTCTTTATATCTACACAAATACTATCAGCAGGCCGTAAAATTCAGTTTCTACAAACACACAAACAGAAGAAATGCTTCTTGAGCAGTTAAAAAATGAATATTTCCAACATTCAGCAACAAAGTCTATACCATTTTTCACACAGAAGAGTTCACCTTAAGAGCCCTGGAAAAAACTCAGCATAGCTGAAAATTTCAGACAGCATTTTAGATTTTTGCCTTAAGTATCCCATTATTCCTGTTTCTGCAAGTCTGACAAGAAGACTACAATGAAAAACACCATGTAGATTGGAAAAACCAAGGGTTTTTTTCTATCTAATGTGGAAATTTTTTTACATAGTTACCATATGCCTTCATTATTTATATTCAGAGTTTGATGATATGCCATTTACACCACACTTGATCTGCTATTATAAACAAAACTGGCCAAATTCAAATGACGTGAGTATTGCCATTAAATAATCAGACAAATATTTGCTTGGTCATGCCTTTTTGCCTTTTTTTTTTTTTCCTTTTTGCATGACCTTTCATGGCCTTATCCCAGGCCCTGCTCCTGGTACCACTCAGATATGCATCTGTGGAAATGTTATATTTGTGTTTTAATGTTTGAAACACCGGGGTCCTGCATTGTACTCTACTGGTTTATACTTTCTGTCAACACTGTTGCATTCTCGGAGATATCTAGAAGAAAATTATATAATTCCACAATTAATTTCTACCTGCAGTGACAGTGCACCCTCAGGGTAAACATGATATTTTATATTAACACACTGAAAGCTTCCACTGTGATTGACCTTAAAAACACTGACAAATTAATTACTTTGCTCATCAATATGGCATGGCAGCTAAAAGATTTGAGCAGATACGCAGCCAGTTAACATGCATGCTGCCATCTGCTGAATATGACAGCAAGGGATTTGTACTACTCTCTGAAAGAAAAACTGTGCTGCTTTCCAAGAAGTATGTTATCAAACTCCTCATTCACAAGACAAATAATGACTGTTCATGTTTTGTAAAAGAATTGGTAGTGTCTCCTGGTTTTTTTTTTCACCCATGGGTTTAAAATTAAAAAGGAGACTATCTCAGCAAAACTTTGAGGTTGAGTCCACTGCTTAACAGCTGAAGCTGGGTTATATTCAAAAAGATCATTAGATTTATATGAACACCCATGCAGTGCAAATGCAAGAAAGGAATTTCACAATTTATGTACTTCATTGTCCACCTTCATTATTACTCTGATTTAAAATGCTCTCCTCTGGCTTGAGACAAAAAAAATGGTATTAATGCGTAAGCTGAAGTTCCTGCAAAACAATGGTCAGGGGCCAGCAGAGAGAAGCGACTTCTTAAAAAGATTAATTATGAGAGAGTTTGATACCATTCATACAAAGACTACAGCTAGCTTCTGAAAAAAAAGCAGAGGAATCCCAAAACCATACACATTTTCAACTCATACAGTACTGTTCCTGTAATTAACATTCACATCAAACTGGTCTACATAGCAATATGTAAATATATATATATATGTATAAACTATATAATATATATCATATTGGTCAACAAATACTTACTGATAGGAAATGCAGCATCTCTGTTTTCTCAGATATGTTGAAGAATAAGATAGGTGGCTGGCTCCAAGTCCTGCTCACAGCAGAAGAGACAAGCCAGTTGTGTAGATCACCACCATTCACATTGTTACAGGATAATTCAGGCTGGAGGAGACCTCAGGAGGTCTCCAGTTCAAACTGCTGCTCAAAGCAGGGTCAGCTGTGAAGTCAGACTTGGTTACTCAAAGTTTTATTCAATCTGGTCTAGAAAACCTCCAAGGAGGCAGATGGTACTGCCTTGCTGGGCAACCTGTTCCACGGCTTGACTTAACAGTGCAAAAGAGTTTCCTTATGTCTTAAAAGGGAGGTATTTATAGTTTTAATGCTTCCTGAATATTAAATACTGTAGGTATGATTCACTTTTTAGACACACTAATTATAAGTGAGGGATAGATTTACAAAAGATCAACAAAATTTCTGGAATGTAAGCCACAGTTTGAGAGGAAAAATGTGACATTTTGCTCCAAAGCACAACTTTATTACAATTATTTTTTATAGATGATTTAATCCAATTATTCCCTCTAGAATTTACAAATGGGCTGATAGTGTATAGAAAATTGAAGAAAATCTTTATAAACTTTCTTCTCTACAGAAAAGATCCCATGTTTGCTTTGACCAAGTATCATAGCCAAAGCTATGAATGGAATTGGAAAGAATGGAATCAGAAACAATGGAATTATTGCATCTGTCCCTCTGTGGCTGCTGTGCAACAGGACAGAAGGAAAATCAAAACAGTATTAGAGCCAACTCTCAAGCATTTGGGGTAACACTGGACAAATGGAATAAGATAAAAAAGGGATAATATATCCTACGTGCAAGTTATAGACTCCTAAATTTGATACTGTAATGAGAAAATTGAAAACAAATGACACAGAACATTGTGGAATGCAGAAGTAGCTGAGCTGCTCAGCTCAGCCAGTGCAACCCTTCATTAGCTCACTGCACTGCTTTGAGACCTGGATGGAGCTGCCTTTTTAAAGTATTTCTCTTCCTAACATTTACTTCCTAAAAAGCTGCTTACCTACTTAAACTGAGAGAGCACACTGACAGGCCCCTGCCACAGCTATGCACCTACACCAGTATTCAAAATCCTACAGAAGCACCTGGGGGATTTCAATAAGCATCATCTTGAAAAACTACTCTTTTTTTTCAGCTTAATTACATTCTAACATCTACCTGGAAATAAAATACCAAATACGTGTCAACTTACAAAAAAATACCCCAACAGTGCCTGAATTTATGTCATCAGCTATAACAAGCCCTTGGCAATATAGCACAGAACCATGAATATTGTAACAGTACCACAAATAGCACCACACTGGTAGGTTCTTTTAAAAATTGAAACTTACTAAAAATCAAAGCAACAGAAAACACCCACCTCTTAAGCTCACTTGTCTTTGTGACAAGTTCTTATGCAAACTTTTCCTTCTCTTCCAGCAGAAATTTCTGCACCAAGACAGAGACACTACATACACTGATCCTTCATTTGGGGAAAAATACCATGCATGATGGTTAAGTCAAAACCTTAAAATAAAACAGAACACAAAATCCATTAGAATGTTTGCACCATCATTTATAATCATGACCTAATCTTTCTTTTAATAATGGCACCCTTAAGTGATTATGATAAAGGCTGGTATTGTAACTGAACTTTTAGTAGTGATTCCTTATTATTATTTTATTATTTTGAGACGCAGTCCTGCAAGATGCTGAGTCCCGGGAACTCAACAATGATCAATAGTTGAGCATACCCTGGCCTTTCAATTCCCACGAACTTCATGTTGCTACACCAGGATATTGCAAGCAGCCTCTTTACTGCTGCTTGGGTCAATAAATATTCATATATATGCTATAAGACACAAACACATTTTGCCTGTGTATAAATATTTAGAGAATTACTACCAAAATAAATTCATACATGTGTCATCATACAGAATACTGCTCTTTGCTACTTCTACAGTTGAATTTGCAAAGTACATTAAAAATACATAAATGAGAAGAAGTATTTAATATTAAACATTCTACAGATTTGCAAGACTTAGCTAGAGACTTAATCAGCTACTTAGCCCAACTTTAATTGTGACTTGATAGGCTGAAAATTATGTATTTTAAGAGATAATAGTCAATTTTAAATATTGCCAATTGAGTATTTTAGCATTTAAAAATCATATTATTCCTACTTATACTGAATCAGACAAATTTCTATCAAACTACTAGATTTTTCTATCTGCACTCCAATTCTGAAATAAAACACATTTTAATCTTAATTCTCCGAGTTCCACTTATTCTACAGGATCATACTTTTTTTGTGATCTTGTAGAAGAGAATCTTAATCCTTAAGTTTTATGATACTTAAAATTATAAAAGTTGTGCATAACCAATAATATAACTAAAGGCTCCTCTGATGGGATGTGTTGTAAAGTACTTGTCCATACTGGAAGGGGAAAATGCCAGAAAGCTTGTGAGCAGAGTTCCACAATCTTCTAGCAAAAGCATTTTTGATAGAGAAGCATTCTTTATAGATGCTGTCACTTTTACAAAGAATGTCCTTCCTACATTTCACACTGATGAAATCTTTAATTACATTTTCTTATTTCTATTCATAGTGATTTAAATATAACTGAACTATAAATCTGAAAATACTATAGCTACATTTTACTCTAAAGATTATGTTAAATCCTAAAAGGCCAGAAGGAGGATTTATTTTATAGATTTGTTTTTGATGCATGAATGAAGTCCTGAATTTAAAAAAGTAAATAAATAAGCATGGTATCTGAAAGAAAAACAAAGCAAGCTAAATCACAGAAATGTTTACAAATATTGATCTTAGCTTTATATACAATTTAAACTTCCACAGAGGTAAGTCTTTCTTATATTTCATATGAACTGTAAATACGTGGGAATACTTTACTAAAGCCGTTTCTTCACCAATGAAAATTAAGGTCAAACTTCAACAAAAGTAAATTCTAGATATGGATTAGCTTTAAACAAAGAGTTAAAGAGGTGCCTGGCTCACTGGTTCTCTATTAAACCTGTCCACAGTATCCAGTACCTAACTATTTCTGTCCATCTGTCAGGTGCAACTCGGTATTTGTCAAGGGAGGCAGTAACATTCATGCTGGTTCACAGCTCCTCACATCCCAGCACACCTCCCGCTGGCATCGGCACAAGCTCACTGGGAAATAACAGCACTGCACTTCCGCAGAAACTTGAATTTTAACTATTTTCAGTGCACGCTTACAGAGATGCACAAAGAAAGGTAATGTTCACAGAAAAGTTCCTAAAACAACACTGAGTAACAAAAATTCTTTTGGAAGATTCACTTCAAGAAAGCAGGTAGTAGGAAAAACGCCAACTCCTAAACTTACTTTCAATAATTATTTAGTCACCTTCTAATTTTGATAACATTCAAAAAAAATCAAAATACATTTTTCAGGTATTAGTAGGACTTCAAAAAATTCTCTATTTAGAAAAGTAATCATCACTAGGACAGTTACACTGACAAAACATGCTTCTGAAGCCTCACTTGGATACTTTAACTTTTAGGATTAGGAAGCAAGGTCGTAGTGTTGACAGATTCCAAAATTTACTCTGCTAATACAACTGATGATTATAAATTGCATTTCAATCTGATGGTAAAAACTATCCAAATATTAGCAAATTCAATCATTTAAAGTAGACCTGAATTTTGTCCCACATGCGCAGTATTTTTGTGTTTCATTTAACATCTATGTACTCTTCACTGGCTAAATTAAGTTAATATTTTACTAATTTTTCTAATCATCTGAGTTAAAAACACTTCAAGTGTCCTGTTTCTGTCATGTTCTTTACAAATGTAAACAAATATAATGTGTCAAAAAGTTTCACTTCTATACTATTGATAGCTTAATTTTGTTTGTACCTTTTTCTCTCTTTTAGTTTCCTTAAGGCATCAAAATCTTTTCTGTAGTGAAGAACAAATTTATCCTCTTCAAGGACATTTCAGAGCAGTTAACATCAACAAGGGTCAGTATTCAACCCTTCTTTCCAACTCCCTAAACTTTTCATTCTCATAATCAGGAGAATGCCTAAAATTTGAAATCTGAACCACCTCCTTACCTTAGTAGAAAGTACAACATCCACAAAATACTAAGTGTACGACCAATTTCATGAAGAATTTTCTTGTTTAGAAAAAATATTTGTTAGCACTGCAATTCAAAAGTTTTCAGATGTTACCTGCTACAAATAAAGATTGTCTTTCCACAGATGCATATGTATGGTGTCCTTTTTCACAACACCCATCACTACTTTCGAGCTCTCAAACTCAGATGGCAGAACTTTGAATTTATTTATGTATAATTTAGCACCTACGCCCACATTTATCAACTTCACTTTCCGTGCACCCAAGTGAACAAGTGTCTGTCTTATTCCAACTGCCAGCAATACATCTTGCAATATGATGAAGAAAAGTTGTTATAACTTTAGCCACACACTGAGAACATCCTCCCCCATCTAGACAAGCTGTACTCACAGTGTGCCTCCATTGTGCTCATACCCTGTCCCTTAATGCCTGCAGGAAAGCTTTTGGTATCTCTTTTCATTTCTCTCACAATCACGTATTTCACACTGACTGCAGCAGCCAGTCTCCATACTAAGACCTCAAGAAGAAATGGCATTCACATAGAATTTCACAGGTTTTTAAGGATGATTAAAAGTTTTGCTAGAGAGAGATCTTCACAATCAGCTATTCCCTTGCCACTTCGGGGCATGAGGCAGAAATAAAAATTTCTCATGAAGGCTTCAATTTGTTTAATTTTTCAGATACAGTTTAACAAACACAATTATTTCAGGTACTATTGCTAATGATTCTCACCAGTTTTCATACAGTCTTTCCTAGCAAAAAAAATTACTTGTCAGCTTGCTAGAGGGTAGAGAAGTAAGTCTATTACCTATTTTCATTTTCTTCCGAATGGATCATTAAAATCAAGCAGAAAAAAAATGGGTCATTTTATGCTATCCTTTTGAAATATGTTTTGGTACCTTTTCGTCTATCAAAAAAATTATAAGATTGTAACACACAAAAGTATCTGAGGAGTTCAGGAGGCTTATGTTTTTAGGGGCCTGGGGAACCACTGGTTTTATTTTTTACTTCACTCTTCAATATTTTACTGATTTCAAAGACAGATATTCCAAGCAGCATCAGGATGTGGAAAAACATACTGCATCACTGAAGCTCCTTAAAAAGTTCGCATTCTATGATTAATTTAATAGTTCATACACTTTGCCAGCTTTATCTATGATAGACTGAAAAAAAGAAGGGGAGAAAAGCACGAGGACAATAAAGCTAGGGAAAATTAGAGAACTAGTCACTGAGGCGCTCTAGAAAAGATTTAAATACCTTCAATCTTGCCTTTGTGGCTTTGAATCTATGTTCTTTTTTCACATGAATTTTTTTCTGCTGAAAGCACCATTCACTTTGTCCGTTGGAGAGCCTGAGTTTTCCAGTGCTTTGTTGTGATTACTTTACTCTATACTGAATTCATATAAATATACGTGGCTGTCCCCTTTTATATTTTTCTTAGTGCTACTTAGTAGAAAATAAGGTTTTTACCTACTTTCTACAGGGAAAAAAATTAACTAATCTCCTTTCTGTATTCTTTATATTTTCCTTGCAGAAGGTAATTCAATAGTGTCTGTATCAGAGAGGATTCTCTTTCCATTGTTGACCCTGGCAAGTCAATGAAAGCTCATTCATAATTTCCTTTCTATGCCATACGGAAATATACTTTGTAGATCTACCTTCCAAGAAAATGAAAGATGGTATCTCTGTAAAAGATACTGCTGATGAAAAGGGGATGTCTAAGACATCTTAACATAAAACATAAATTTTAATTCACTCACAAAAGGAAATCTAGTTATTGCAATCCCAGAAGAAATCAGAAATGTAATAAAACACTGGAAAACACAGGAAAAGTCAGCATTTTTGATCTGGGAACACTACGCCAAGGATATGCAATCTTTTCAGCGAGCCTGTAAGTACAACAGTTTCTGCTCCATTTGTCTTTCAGCAGAGGTCTTAGCTCTTGAAGGCAAAGACACCAATCTTGTAGACTTGGAGACAGTTAGAAAATCATGTTCTGTTCACACTCATCCTAGCACCCTCCCAAGCTTGGGGTTTTGTTTCGTCTGGAGTTTGGTATTTTTACACTGAAGTTTTGCTTTTTAAAGGATGTTTTTAGCCCATTTTTCTCTTAGTTAAGATTACACAGAACCTAAAAAAAAAAGGCACAACAGTGTTGGCCTTTCTGTGCTAGATGCTGAAAAAGCACACAGGGTAGCCCTCAGAGAACCTAGCTAAGACCAAAAAATTGCCAACTGTAAAGCTAATACATTTTTACCACACAAAGCTGAAAAACACATTTATAATAATCTTGACTATGTCATAAATAAGACTATCCTGTCCATAGATTTTGAGTCTTCTAAGGGAAAGTAATTGAACCATTAAGACGGCTCGTCCATGTTAACAGGATAGTGCTGTTATTTACACTTGGGCCATGTTCAGCTGTGCTGAACGCGCGTCCCTGAGGAAGCCAAATCCCATTGCTGCCTGACCTGTGAAACTGACCTGTGAAACTGACCTGCACAGGCGGACAGGAGCCAAGCCGGAGCCCTGGCTGGCAAAGCAGCGTCGTCTGACTGCAAAGACACAGGCTGATGCAGGGAAAAAGAAACTCCCCGTTGCCCTTGGGAAGGTTTTCAAGGGTTCCTCTCAGCAAATGACCTCCACCTGCCTGCATGTGCACAGGCTTTCCCACCTCAGCTCACAGGCCAAACTAAGGAGATGCTACAGTCCCTTGGTGCCCATGGGCCACCTGGAGAGCACAAGTGGCTTTACCCTCACCAGGACTCAGTCAAGCCCTAACTTAACTTTCTAGATAGAGGTGCGAAAGGGATTCCACTGAGGAAAACCCCGTCCCCGCAGCTCCCTACATCAACCCACCCTTGCCATGGTGCCAGGCGCTCTTTCGGGAGAGCGGCTCCTCCCCGCCCACAGCTGCGCTCCTCAGAGGTCGCTGCGGGGGCGGTAACCCGCAGTTGGGTGCGGGGTCGGGCGCTAACCCGCGGCCGGGTGCGGCTCGGCGGGGCCGCCCCTCACCGGGGGCACCGCGCCCCGCAGCAGCCCGGCCACGCCTCCCCTCAGCCCGCGGCCGCCGCCCGGAGCCCCCGCACCGCCCCCGCTGCCCGTGCCCCCCGCCCGCGCTCCCTCCGGCGGCGCTGATGTCACATCCGCCGCCCGCGCCCGTCCAGCCGCGCTGGCTCCGCCGTCTCCCGGGCCCAAACTTTTGCGGTGGGCTGGCCGGGGGGAGGGGAGGGGAGGGGCGGGGTGGGACGGGGCCGCGGAGCCGCTCCGCCAGCTCGGGCAGCGCCGTCCTCGCCCGCCCTCCCCGCGCCGAGGCTGCCTGCGGAATGAGCGTCCCCCGGGCGGCTGCCGCTGCCGCCTCCACTCGGGCTCCGGCGGGCGGGCAGAGAGCGCGGCTGCCGGCGCGGTCGCTGCGGCGGGAGCGGAGTGAATGACCGAGAGGAGCGGCGCGGAGAGGCAGCCCCGGGATCAGGATGCGGGCGCCCGCCAGCATCCTCAACCTCCTGCTGCTGTCCTTGCTGGCCGGCCTCGATCCCTCCAAGGTAGGAGCCGACCGGGCGGCAAGTTCGCAGCGGCGGAGCCGGCCCGCACACAGCGGATGCGGTAGCGGGCGATGCGCCGGATGGCTCCGGGGAGAAGCGGGTGCGTGTCCTTGGCTGTCCGAGCGGCCAGGCGGGAGAGCTCGTGCCGGGAGCGGCTGGCCCCGGCCCCGGTTCCCGGCGTGGCGGCCGGGCGGGCGGCGCGGTGCCCGCCATGCAGCGGGGCCCTGGGCCCGGCGCGCAGGGCAGGGCACCCCCGCACCCCGCAGCTGCCCCCGGCAGCACCGCTCGCTCGCAGGAGCCGTGTCCGCCGCAGAGGGACGGGGCTGCCGCGGCCCCAGCGCGGTAGCTGTCCAAGGCCGGTCGCTGTCCAGCGCAAGCCAGCGGCGATCCATCCCGCTCCAGGCGAGGAGGCATTTATCGCGCTGGGCGGCTGCACCAGTTCTGGGGGAGCAGCGAGGCGCTGGAAGCAGGGAGCGGCAGCCTCCGACTGGAAATAAATTTGTTTAGAGTGAAACTGGAGGCGTCACGTGAAGACACTGAATTTAGTACTATAGCCACGCTCCGGGCTGCTGCAGAGTTTTGTTATTTACAAACGTGGTCAAATCACCAAGAGATCACAGCTGATACTGAAATAATGATAAAAGTAAACAGTAGGTTTTAGCCATACAGCCTGGCTTGTGAAGGAGATTTCAGATTAAGTAATTCGGAAAATCGGAATTGCACTCTACCACTTACGAGCAATAATGACTGAACAGGTCTGCAGATGTCTCTAGTGCTGTATTTTATAGATGTAGAGCTTGTCTAGTTTGTCGTTTTTTGTGGCATAGAGTCTTGAAACTGTGAGCATTATAGAAATGTGACAAGAAAACATTGCTGTAGTATTGCAGTCCATTACCAGTAGCAGTCCGTGCCATGTCGCCACAATTTGTATTGCATGTTGGTGAATGTCATTTTAACGATACCAGTTAGGTACCAGACAACCATATGAGGCAATGTTCAGCTCTTCTGGCAGGTTTTTCATTTAAAATAAAGGTATTAATAATATACGAATATGTACTGAATGTCCAACAGTATGGAATGGATGCTCCTCATTAAAAACAAAAACAGAACCTAAAAAGCAATTCAGTGGAAATCTGATTTACAGCTGCAGTATTCTGACTGCTTTTCAATCAGTAAGATACAGTAACAAAAAAGCAGAGGTGATAGTGGATTAATAACATTATCTAAGAAATTAGTTATATCAGTTCTACTAAATAAGAGCTATTTGAAAGTATCAGGTATTGCTGTGCCTGTGAGGAGACTCATCAGGCAATGCACACACGGGAGTTTCACATCTGTGTGAATAGCAGCACACGGTCTCATTATAACTACAGGTTTCCACACACTCATTTTCTTTTTCTGTCTGCTATTACCCTTAGCAAGATCTGTTAAAGAGACTGCATAAAAGCAGGAAAAGCAAATTTGTATCCTTCTCTGGCCACAGAAGAGTAAAACCACTAATGAAACAAAAAGAGCAGAAAAATTCTTTTTAGTTCAGGCCCCAAAATAACACTGGGAAAAAATGTTCCATCTTATGTCTCTGTCACCATCCAGCACTGAAAACCAGGATGAGGCACTGGAAAGAAATGGCACAAATGAACTTTGGAAACTTTGCTTCTAGCCTTTTTTGCTGTGGTATGCTGTGCAGAGGGCATGAAAATGGCCTTTTATTCATCACTCTGTGTGACATTTCCAGAGATATTCAGATGTTCTTTCCAGGCTCTTTTGACTTTGTCAAGGGTCAGGAATAAAAAAGCTCAGAAGTCTTTAAGATTAGATTAAAATTAGAGCCCTTAGTCAAAATCTGGTTTTTATCAGATCTAACTGGATTTTCATCAATTAAAAAAAGTGACATCAAATGGATCCTACACCACATTCAACATAAAAAGGTGTCACATGGCAAATAGTAATTTAATTTTGATGACTATGAACAATATATTTCATATTTCTGTGGAAAATTGTACATGTAAAAATTTTTACAACATTTTTCTAGTAAAAAAGTACAAGTTCTGACTGCACACTCACTTCAGAAATGGAACTAGTGCTCAGTTATTTATCTTGCTTTATGCTAAATTGAAACAGAATAATAATTTTCTGATCTGCAGCTTGGGAAGCAAATCTATGATATGAAACTAATTGTAGGAAACAAGGGGATGGGAAATTCTTTCTTTTCCAGAAAGAATTGTGCAGCATGCTCATGCCTAGAAAGACAACTTTTTACATGCCCTTGACACTCACAAACTTACTAGCTTGGGGAGATGAATCACGAGATATTTCCAGTATACACAATACATTTCTAGTCATGGCCTACATAATTCTCAGGTAATAATCTATTTTATTGATCAACTATTTTAAAATAATGCCTTGGGGAGTAAAAAAAAAAAAAATTTTAATTTGATGCCAGGCCATCATTGAGTCAAGACTGCTGTCCACAGGCACTCTTATTATGACAGAGATGTTGTGCTGAACTTACTCAGTTATTTACTGATAGCAAAGTGTTTAAGTATCGCCATCTTATGGTAAAATATGTAACAAAATTTATATATGGTTTATTCCCCAGTCTCTGAAACATTAAGATTTTATTTCAACCACAGCAGTTTATTGCCCATGCTTTTGAATTCTTTCATTTTAAGATCAATATAAATTATTGATCAACTGTAGAAATTCTTCTTAAATAAATGGAAGGCAGCTCACTAATGATAAATTATAACACAGTGCTAATTACTGAATATCAATTTAAGATATTTATTAAATGTTATATTTTTTTACTTTATTCTATTTTTTCTCTGTATTTACATAGGATTTTTTTTTCATTATCCATGATAATATATTTCATTAAAGATTTATTTCCAACAGGGTGCCTAGACATTCAGCAGGAAGCCAGCTACAGTGAAAGGATTTGGATATAAAATTTTCCTTTCTCCTAGTCATAAGTGCAGTATCTTGAAAGAAAGAAGTATCCAATATTAGGAAATTTCTAAGAGTTACTGCTAGATGGCATCTCTGTGCTGCTTTTCTCCACCTGGAGTTTTCTGTAATGACCTTCACAGTATGTAAAGTGGACTTCTTTTATAAGGGTTGCTTTGCTGGGCATCATTTGATAATCACAGTGGTATAACCGAGTAAGCATTTTATAGTGTGATAAAGCTGTTCCACATAGAAATCAAGCTCAGCATTTTTCCAAGTACAGATGGCATTTTGTAAGTTTAATTTTTGAAATCTAAATAGATCTGATAAATATGTTCATGTTTCAATGCAGTTAATGACCTTTAGACCTTTAAATTTTATAATGGCTTTATATCCTACGCATAGGATATGTATATGCCGTTTGTTTTCCATTATTTGAATTACACGGAAAAATATTTCAGAAAATGACTGCCAAGTACAATCCCAGACAGAAACTAAGTGCAGTATTATTAAGGACTGTTACAGAAAGGAACTGTGATTTATATTCATTGCATAGGATAAGAGGATGGTTGGGAATATTAACATTAAAAAATAAAAGCTGATTTGAAATCAGTCATCTATTTTTGAATGCTTAAACTTTGCATCTTTGGAATGGCTGTGTTTCTAGATTTTAAAAATCTATGATTTTCACACATAATTAGACTATACAAATAGCCACTTATTTTTCCCAGATTTCAAGAACTTGTCAGTAGGCAGGGTGCACTGCTTTAGTGCTGCTTAGCAATACAAATTAATTGATCCCTATCACAGGAATTTATAAGAATACTATGTACAGCAAAGGGTACCACAATACACTATTGTACTGAAAATATGACTCATAGGACTACAATACACTGCAAAATTAAATCTCATTACCTACTTGGAAATTAATTTACTCTGTTTCCTACAGTATTAGTCAATATGAAAATCATTCATAATTATTTAACCTCCAAGGTTTAAGAATGCTCTAAATCATTAATTGCTGAATGTAGTCGACTCTCACTTGGTGTCTGCTCTCCCATTTCTGAGGATCATGACTCAACAGCCATTGAGGAACATCCTGTTACTATCAATATGCCCTGGGCTCTCTCCCAGGTGTCATTCCAGTTATTTTACTCTCACTCTAGTAACTTCAGTCAATATGTAAAGACCCAAGATTGTAGTTAACACTTCTTGTTCTTCCTGCAGTAATCAATACAGTGCCTTCTACCCTTCCAGCCCTGGGAAAAATGGATGCTTCATGTGTTTCCTGTTTATCTACACACAATGACATACATCCATCATTGCATTATATAAAATCACAGAAAGGTATTCATTACATCATTTTAAGTAACATATATTAAGAAATTGGAAGAGTATATGCAAAACCACACATGTGAGTGACAACTGCATGAGTGCTATCTCCCCTGTGTCTATCAGATATCACGTGGTCTTTAAAGGCTTTTTAACCTGTTGATGCTATGGGAAGAGGTCCTTTTTTTCTCTGGTTAAAAACTGATTCCTTTGTTGCTCATGAGTATTATGACTTCTACTCATATGAATGCACTCAAAACCAATTATATATGTTATACAAAATCTCAAAAATAGTTTTATATGTATACATATACACAGACTTATCCTCACAGGAAAAAATTATTTTTGCAGTAGAGGCCTATTGCCTTCAGGTAACCAAGCTTCCACCTTTCTTCTATGTTTGGCCAAGTCATAAGCCAGTGAAAGAGAATCAGTTCACAAAGTCTGCAAAGAAAAAGCTGAAGCAGAGAAGGCAACTGTCAGGAACAGGAAACACAGTATTAAAGCTATTAAAACAACATCAGCTCTAAAAAATGCTGTTTCCAGTTGGCTGCAGATTTAACAGTTGTATTAAAATTTCAAGTTCAAACATGTGAAATTCATAAGGGACCTATTAAGAAATGAACAGGGAGTCCAGAGAGGGCCCAGTCTATTTGGGGCACTGAAGTCCCCTTTTTCAAAACTGCAGTATGACAAAAATGCTTCAGGGCATCACTTAGGCATTTTTAGTGAATCTTGACTGAAAGCCAGGGAAAATTCAAAAGCATTCTGTAAATCTATGCAGCAGTAGTCTGGGAGAAGTCCTCTCAAGGACCGTCTTTCACAAGAACAGCAATCTATCCTACTGCTTCACTCCACAAGGCAGTAGATTTCTTGTCTGAGACCAAACCTAGAGAAAGCAAGGACTTTGTGTGCCTAGGATTGAGTACAGAATTCTTTTCATGAGTGAGAATTCAGAAACAGCAAAACAGTTACCTTACTTTCAGAGTTTCAGAAATTCTTGGATTTACCTCAGAATTCCAGACCAGATCTGTTGTTCACATGTTTTTAAACCAAGATCTGTGACCCAAGCACATGGTTCTGTCCACATTAATCATTCCACTTAAGAACCTAGCCAGCAGAGTTCTTAGTCCTCTAAGTCAGTAAAAAACCAGAAATGCAATAGCAATATATATTTCTCTTAAAAGTACTTTCAAATGTATCTTGGACATGATTTCCTATGTCACAGCATTACTTCCAAGATTCAGTGACACTGTAAGCATGGACTGCAGCTTCTGATTTTTTCCATAATGACTCAAAGAAAACTGACCTTCTATCAGCAGCATAATCTACTAGAACACTTGAAACTATTTCAAAAACATTACTATTTTTATTGTCTTTGTTTTAATTCCTGACATTAAGAGGCTTTAAAGGCTAGACTTGGTTTTATTTGGAATCGAAGAATTCGTATTTCTGTCTTAAAGAGACATCAAGACAGCAAAATGCAAAATAACAAAGGTGTGCTGTATGGATTAGTTTATCTCCTTTCCATCCCTTTTGGAATAGGATTAAAATATTTTTTATTAAATAAGGAAATAACTGATGTATCAGATAAAAAAAGTTAGTACTCTTTGTCTAGTTAGGCACACGTTGTGTAAAACTAGATGATCTCTAGTCTTCATCTTTACTGGCCAGCTTCTAGAGATGGTTTCCTAATAACTACTTTTTCTGACAACAGGACTGATTCATACCAATTAACTGAATACACCACAAAATGTGTGCCTGCTTAGGGAAGGAAATAGAGCACAAAATATTGGTGATACAAGCAGGTGACATTGAGAAGTAACTGTGTCAATGGATACAGGAGTATACACAAGAATTACTCACTGAAAGGTTCATGGTGGTATACTTTACTTTCATACTATGCTGCCTTCAGCTTCATGACAGAGGTTTACACATCAGAAAAGCTAAAGAAACAACCAGGTATATTTTTCATAAGTCAGTAAACAATCTTAAATTGGAATTTGAGTTATAGCCCAAAGGAGACTGAATACCAGGCCTATGGATATGGAGTTGTGTAAATTCTTACTGAGCTGCTTCTGTAGCTATGTCTTTTCACAAGAAAGAAAAACATTTTATGTAATTACTCATAAAATATGCAGTCCTCTTTATTTAAAACATTTTTTTCCTCAGGAGGAATTAAAGTAACTTTAATATTCTGACCTCTGTTTCAGACTTTTAAATCACTTAAGTAACTAACCTGAAGCAGCCCCACATAACACAAATGCAGTGGTTTTCATCCTGCATTCCCCTGAAGAACAGTCATCTGTCTGCTGCACTGCCTTCTAACCAAACAAATCCTTGTAACTGTGATTTAATGATTCTGTTTACTTATTGCA
The DNA here is from genome assembly GCA_014706295.1 of Lycocorax pyrrhopterus obiensis. Lineage (NCBI taxonomy): Eukaryota > Metazoa > Chordata > Aves > Passeriformes > Paradisaeidae > Lycocorax > Lycocorax pyrrhopterus. The sequence goes on along the minus strand of JACSVZ010000013.1, from coordinate 19,806,719 downwards.
CTGAAAAGCATGTATCAGTCAGCATAACAGCAGCTTAAGCAAATTCTGAAAACAAGCAGCCCTCGTCACTGCTCTGGTTTTGGGAAACAGTGTTTGCATCCTCCTCAAGCTACAAAGTAACCCATAAGGGGGCAGCCAGAACAATTGGAAAAAACTAACTCCATTCTGAGTGAGAACTGAGGGAACTCTCTTATTAAGTGCCAATCATAATATGGTGAATATTATTCTTGAATTATTGTAGCATGTTATTAAAAAAGAGTTTATGGAGATTTTCATGGGCTTCCTTTCCTAGAACCACAGCTATAGGAATATACTTCAAATTGTGTTTCAGTGTGTCCATTTCAAGGAGACAACTAAGCACGTAAGTATCTTTCCATGTATGAAATTGTGAAACTATTTGAGTTCGGACTTCAGATTTAAAATTAGATTTACACAAATATGAACTTCAGCATTTAGAATACAGTAATACTTGTGGTGACAGAAAATATTATTGATCTGAGATCTCATTATAAACACAAACCTATCACACACTTCCTTACTCATATTAAATGGGGATGTTCAGTCTCAGCCTCCCTACTACAATTACTTTTTTCCTATTTTTTCGTATAACCTCCTACATATTATTTGAACGGTTCTACATTCTTATAATAAGGCTGTGCATTTTCAATATATGGTATTGAGATGTTTCTCCCAAGAAAATATGCAGAAGGCAGTGTAGTTGTAACAAACTATTGTACTGAGTAACCAGCAGTACATAGCATAGATGATGGTACAAAAAAGGTAGATCCAGCTGTAGGTACAAGCACTCAGTTCTCAGTTCTGAAAGCCAGTGTGACAGGTTTGAATTTATGAGATCTCAGATCAGTATTTTTTGCTATCATCACAGGTGTTTCTAGACACCTGCATAAAGAATATAGAGACGTGCGTCAGGCAGAGTAGCCTAAATACAAAGATTGCCGCTGACTTGTGTTCTGTCCTGTCTCTGAATACGTGCACAATTATCAAAACACTGAAAACATATGTGTTAGCAATCTCCCATGAGAATCAGCTTTAGCCACAAGCAAAGAGGATGATCTCCTGCGTTTCTGAATTTTTAAAGCCTCAAGTTCCCTTGTGACTCTTTAACTAGAGGCTAATCCTACTGCCACCTCTGCCTGCCGTGTAACAGGCAGGAATTTACTCACTTCCAGATACCTCCTCAGTCTCCAACAAAAACTTCTCAAGTGCTTTTGCTTTTCTTTGTGATTAATATGTTGATATTAAAATGATATGGACTTTACTATTCAACAAGCTCAACAGGATGCATGTGTAATAACATCTGCAATTAAACTAGATATGCAGAAATGTAGCTGAAAGGCAAATGAGTAAACTGGAAGCTATATTCCATACTGTATCACACAAAAATTAGTTTCCAGTCTTACAGAAGTCTCCTGGCCCTGAAAAATACACTGAAACCAGATGCAAAGAATAAAAGAAGTTCCTCTAAGGTAGGAGGACATGTAAATAGTAAGAGTGACTATGTCTTTACCTTTTTAGTGAATTTTCATGTAAAACTCCTGAAGTTACATATGCACTTCATAATTCTGCATTCTTTGATGTAACAGGTTCACTTATGACATCAAGAAATCTGTCAGCTGTGGCTCATACAAGGTTAAATAGCTGGTTTGCATTCTAATCCTTTTCAATAGGAAGTTTATAAAAAAAAAATTTAATGACCTTCTGCTATACTCATTCTGCAGACACTGCTAAAATAAATACTTCCATATTAGCAGATGATGCAGATATATATTTCTACCTTGTTTCCTTTCCATACGTCTTGCTGTGATCAGCAATCTGTCCAGCACAATTCAAGAAGCTCAGATTTCTGTGCTGTAGTTGTCTGATGCTGATCTTTGCCCTCTGGACTTGCTTTCTCATAAAGCCACATACATCTGCTGCTCAAGTTCAAGTCAATGAATGTGAATATCTTCACTGCAGTGATAGAATAAAATAAGTGTATCCAAAGTTCCGGGTACTGACCTTGCATTTACATGTGAGATCTCACAACACCAGCAATGTTCTGTCCTTTCTTTGAAACAGCAAAATACAACTTTAGCCTACAGACATATGTGTATGTAGATATAGATAGATAGATAGATAGATAGATAGATAGATAGATAGATAGATAGTTCCCCTCTTATTTGTCAATGAAAAAGAGCATGCATTTGAAGAAAATTTTGAATGGAAATATTTACTGAATCAGTGTTCTCAGAATGCCCCATTTATTTAGACCATGGTATTTATCTTTTTTAGAGACAAAGTTCTCCCTCTCTAAGGTGGTCTTTCTCGTCTCAAGCACTCAGAAGAAAACCTTTATTGGCTAAAACACTCAGTCATCATTAAAAGTATTTCACGAAGCAGTAACTTGATTTTGTGAGCACCACCAGGGACTAGATTGTGGAATCTTAGAGCAGGCAGGGAAGTAGTTTCTCATCCCCAAAACACCTTTATTTATACTTCAGTCAGTGCTAACTTTCCCCCTCTTCCCCCTCCCACTCTGAGCTTCAGAGAGCAGCACATGAGGATGACCACAAATGCCCCTCATCTGTTCTTCCAACTCCTTCAACATCATCTGTGTGTGGAGGGATGTACAGGCAGATCTGTTCCTCTACTTGTCAGACCAGACAATGAAATTATCCTGGTGGATATGATTCACAAGGAGAGGGAATGTGTTGCTCAATTTGAGTTTCTTCCAGCCTGAACAAGAAGTGTAGAAATATTCTTCCTTTGGAGATTTCAAAACCAAAAGAAGACAGAATGACGTGGCTCCCCTGATGTCTCTGATAAGGCCGCTGTACAAGAAGCCACCAGGCAATACGGAGAGCCTCAGATTTTAATTTTTTGAGAAAATGAAGGGAAAGGGATTTTGATGCAATACTGGCAGTAGTTGAAGTGTTCAAATTTGCCCAGTTCTAGATTTGTCAAGTAAGAAAGCTACATGAATGGTTAAGGTCACCACTGTTGTTTATACGGAAGAAAAATTTACCCAGATCCTATTGGCATTCATATTACATTCACCAGTGTCTTTCAGGAATAAAACTAATTGCTCTTGCTGATAGCTCTCTCCCATTTAGAAATAGCACAGAAATTAAATAAGGTTAAGACTGGTTAGGCCATTGGGTCCATTGTCTGTACAAAGGACATGACCGGTTCATGTTTTCTCATATGGTTACCCAAATCACTTTCTAAAAGATGGTAAGAGTGATGGTAGTTACTGAAAATATGCCTGATAAGCCCTAACTGCCCAGTTCTTCTGGTAAATGGACACAAGATTGCATCTTTTCTCCTTCAAAATTTTCCCAAACCATATGCAATTAGATATCGTCCAACACTGACATTCCTGTCCTCATTAGCATTCTTGGATAGATGCTATTTGTATTTTGTGCTTTTCTGGTTTTAATGGCCTCTTATACTTAAGAATGACCAATATTACCTTCTCACTTTCTAGCCCCTCTGGGCCCGTACCTTCAGAAACTATTCTTTTAGGCAAATATTTTTGTGTTGAATTATCACTCTTATTTTATCCATTGTCATAAATTTCTTACAGTTCTAAAAATTTACTGTATCATATCATCATTGGTTTCCCAAACTTAGGCAGCTTTTATGAAACTAATAAATGGGATATTTTTCTTTTCTAGTACTTCTGCTTCCTCTGCAAAAAATCTGCTATCATTAGCTAATTTAATACCAAGGTCCTTAGGCTTCTCCTTTCTTCTCTCTCCAAAATGCTGATTGTTATTCTGTACCCACACACTTCTTGTTTGCAATCTTGGAATGCTTTCTGACTGGCCACGTCCCTTAGAGATCCCCCTAACAGCTAGGGATTTGTGTTTGGCATTCCGTTTTCTTTAGAGGATGGCTTCTTTTACCTGGAACCTTTTTGATACTTTTTGGTTTTGAGAGATTAAGAGTTTTGCTAAGTTTTGACAGATTCCGTCTGTATTATTTCATATGCTAAATTTTGTTATTTTGGTTTTCTTTAGTAATAATTGAAATGAATTCCTGTGAGCTACAAATAAGAGCACGTCAAGCCAAATGCACTGTTTACCTAGGAAAAATATCCCAGACTTAGATCAATTCACGTGATTGTGGTTCATGCCTCATATATGTTTGATTTTACTTAAGAGTCTGTAACAGACCAATCTTGTAACTTGTTCATTGGACTGGAAAGACTTTCAGCTGTCCTTCCAAGGGCATATATCCAAATTCTGGATCAGTTATTCCAATTAGTATCAGTTTAATTAAAATGCTTTGTGTCAGGCATTGGGCAGGACAGGGAGTGGAGGCAGGGAGGGTAAAGAACCTACCACAGCCTAAAGGAGCCATTTTTTATATATTTATTGTTTTGGGAAGGCCTTTTATAACACAAGTCTGTTGGAACAAAGTATTGACTGTAGCATGAGGAACTAATGATCAGCACACCTACCACCATCAACTTAAACATTAGGTGAAGAAATATTTTAAATAATCTACTTGGTTATTTTAATCTTTTTAAAAAATAATATCCAGTCAGACAATTCACATTTGGCGATCAGTCGTATTACTTCAGAGTCTCTGCATTTTCCACTGAATTCTTTGAATTCAGAACATTTTAAAATTGGCAACATCCTGTTAGAGACATGTTCACACCAAACAGAGCATGTCCTCCCCTTTTCCGGTCAGTAGGGCTTTGCACTTCCATTTTCATTAGGACCAGCATGCTCAGACCCACAGGCACTGATGCTGGGGGGATTCTTGCCTGACAAAATGTCAAGGGTGATTCCACAGTATGAGTGAGTGCCATGGTGTCTGTTCTACAAGACTCTGCTTGGAGATCAACTTCCTTGAACTGGCTGAAAAGACCAAAGATAGCACTGGAGGTAATGGGAACTTCAGAACAAACCCTTAAATGCCTGACTATGAATGCAGGCTATGCCACTGCTGACTCTTGAAAGTGAGCTTTAAATCCAACTCAAAGCTGTGTGCAAGACCATCTGCACTGTTTGCCTTGAGACAACAACTTCTGTTGTCACATGGCACCAAAATTGTTTGGTTTGAATTGTGTCGTGTGGAACAATACAGACATTATATAAATGCACGAGCTATGAGCCTTACAGGATAAAATGCAAAATCTATCTCAAATGAACAGGCTGTGAAACTGAGAGTTTGTGATGAAAAGAAGGATGAAAGCAATAAGCTAAATAGTGGACACATTGTGAAAAATGTACTAGGTACTCTGAAAAATTGAAAGAATAGGCTTAGAAAGGGAAGATAACAAGAAATCCAAATGATACAATGGGAGGTTAGAATAAATAATTCTACTGGGAACAGCCTGGAAACACTGAAAATGGAAATACCTGAAAAAACTTGCTAATATCTAAAGACTATTTTGTCTTTCATAAAGGCACTTATTAATAAAAATAAGACTAACAGTACCCAAGTAGATTGGGACTGGGATGTATTTCATTAAAGGATACACTGCTAAGTGCCTAAAGAAAGCCCTATGACTATACCTCCCTCTGCCCATCCATCCAGTTGTGAATTAGAATGTTACCATACCTTTGGTCAGCAGGCCTGTGCCCATCAAAGATCATGTGGACAGAAGATTATTGTGGACAAGCACATCAGTGCAAGATGCATATGAAGAAAATGAGGATGAAAAAGCAAATGATTCAATATTTATATTTCCTAACACACTGCCCTCAGTAGATAGGAAAGAAAACAGAAGTGAAATCTTCCACAAATAGTTATTCCAATTTTTAAACAAATGTAGGTTAAAAATTGTTTGTACTGCTTTCCTATCAAGCAAAATCAATGACGAAGCAAAATGTTAGGTGAATAATATAATTTTGAATGCACGTTTATGATTTATACTTGCATTTGTATAGGATAACAAATTTTGTGTACTCACTTAAGAAATACCAGTATATTTATGGCTTATCATTCCAAAGTTGCTCAAATTTTAGCATTCAGATTTGTGAATTATTCATAAAATAGCTGTGCAGTAGAAATTATTTATAGAAATGTTGCTGAAAATAGCAGTCTTTGTAGACTGATTCTAGTAAAAGAGAAAGCTAATTTTGTTAAATTGTTTAGATCAAATTATCTGCTTAGCCTTATTATTGAGTATACAGTGCAGTCTATTTTTAACTACGCAGTGGGGCCCTCAGCACTTCTCAGAAGAATGAGATAGAGCCTAACACATTCCACTGCTGCTGTTCTGGAGGCCTGCTGTGAATATGCAATTATGAATGGATTCAGTGTGTGAATTTGCTTTGAACTGTACTATCTTTTATTGTGTTTCTGGGAACTGCTACGCCATCCTGTTCTGTTTCTGTCCAGAGTTTTGTCTTTTGAGGACATCATACACTACTGCAGAAGAAATAACAGATATCTTCCATATGAGAAAGAGCAAGCAGAGCAAACAACACGACTGCTATTATGGGATTCACATGGGATTTGTATAGTACAATCTCAAGGCAATAGATTTCCTTATTCTATAGCTAGAAAGAGAACGTGTTGGAGTCTGAGGTACAACTAAAATGCCTCAGGACCCCTAGGCCAGTGTTTCTGCACAAGGACCAGTGGAGTTGCAAACACTATCTGCACTGCAGCAGGGAAGCAGTGGCAAAGACTGAGGACTGACTTATGGCCGTATCTCTGGTCTCTGTTTCTAACTGAGAAATGCTGCAGCCCCTGAGCACTGTCAGAAGTCAAAAAAGTTGTACCAGTTGAGGATCTGACCCTAAGTAAATTCCTAGTTGTAATTTTGTGGTGTTACGGAGTCTAGAGTGACCCTGCCATCCCCAAGCCAGTAATTACTGGCTATGCCTGGGCCTGACATCTGCACAGCACTAAAAAGTTAGAGAGATAAGCAAAAATCTGGCCACCATTGTTTAATATCCTTGCCCCCATTTTCTTCCTTCCCTCCTCCTCCTCCCTAAAGGAATCCTAAGCTGAAATAACAAAGCATTTTTTGCATCATTGCTATCACCACAGGTTCTCAGAGAAGTCAGGCTGAGTGAGGACCCATTCTAGTGCTGAAAAGAAGTCTGTTTTCTGTGTAGTGGAATTCTCAATTGCCTTTTTTCCTCTCCTTGAAAGCTTTTTAACAAAGAAAGTCATGCTGCTGTTTACTCCCTATTCATCATTAGCTAAATAAAACTCCATAAATATTTCATTTTGGTAAAACCTTAGTATTCAAATAAACCAACACGCTGCAGCAAACACGTCCGTTATTACAGATTACTCTGAGTTGGTCGGGCACATATAAAGATTTCTTTTCCCCCCTAAACAATAGTTATTTGTTTATTATGTTTGGAAATAAAAGAAAATCATCCTGAGTGGCTTCATTCTATTTGGCTGGTGAACCAATGAGCAAAGGCAATGTCCAGAGAACAAAATTGTGGCATTCTTTACATCCTTAGTGGTGTAAACCAGGTACTGTACGGAGGACAGGCACTTCAGGGTTAGTCCTAGATATCACAAGACACAATGTGCCTCTGTAATTTTTGAGAAGACAGATACAGTTGCATAATACAGTGACATTTAATGCTTAATAGTCATCACTAGCAACCACCTTAAGGTACACTCAGAACTGCATTTCATGCACAGAAATGTTTATGGAACTAAACATTATTTATATTCAGTAAGCATTTTGCTCATCATTTTTCTATTAGTTATCATGCAGACGCTGTTTCATTTTTTGCTAACAGCAGGACTGGATATCTGTAAAACACAGATATGGTAGTTTGAATTCATGCTTCTGGGGGGTTTTTAAAGCTCAATTTTCAGGGATTAATTTGAGAACAGTGCAATAGCAGAGTGTGAAAAAGAGAATGGTTCTGTTCTTTCTGTGCATAGTGACAGACAATTTCTTTTACCATGAACACTTGTAACCAAGTAATTATGTTTGGTAAAGAGGCAATACGGAGCAAAATTCTTAATCCTTATCCTGTCTGAGTAAGAATTTAGGGATTTAGCTCTGCATAACAGTTGCTTCACATTATTAATATATGATTACGTTTACCCTGTGTAATGGTGAGAGAATATGTTGTTACCCGTGTTTGGAGTTTATTGTACACAATCTAGAACCAAAGTGCATTTATGTGATGTTGTCTCACACATGCATTTATATTCTCCATACATTGTGAAATAGCATATAAATGTGCTACTTCCTCATACACAAATTATATTTTAATTATACCAAATCTGCAGCTCATGGGCTAGATTTCAGCACCAGTATATTCAATTACAGTCAGTAGATGTCACTTCCAGTCCTACCTCCCTTCCTGTCACTCCAGGGTTTTAGCAATTTAACTGTAGGTTCGTATCAGTGACAAGAACACACATTCTTCATATCACATAGAAAGTAACAGGATTTTAGAACTCCTTTTTGTTGCTAAGCTGGACTGAACGCATTAAAATATTAAGACATCCTTAGATTAAATTCCTGTCTAAATTAAAATCATTATGATTATCAAAGAGAAATTAAGGAGAAATTTGAAACACAATGAAATGGAAAATAATTCAGTCAGACTTGTTCCAAACTTAAATACTTAATGTCTTTCTGTGAATACAGAAAGACATTTCTTGGGCTGACCAAAGAACCCAAGCTTGGATAACCTACAATTAACCCAAATGAAGCAGTGTTGTGGAGCCCCTCTGAGAAGCTCCCGTGGTGCTTAGGAGATGGCTGATTAACTGCACTACTGGGACAGCTTCCCCTCCGTGGAATTTCCACAGCATGCCTGTCAGGAAACCGTCACTGTACAATCAGTCTACTCTTTACTGACTGAACCTCCAAAGATGAAAGTGCAGTAGAATTATTTGCCAAGTGACACAAGTTGATCGCTTGTCCTTAATGAAAATTGTGTTCCAAAACCTTCAAGCTTTTCTAGCATGTAGAGTACAACTCGTTTCCAGATGAAGTGAGACCATTCTTTCTCTCTTTATAAAATTGTAAAGAAAGCCTTTGGAAACTATATAGGCCATCTACCTCCAAATTATGCCCTGGGGATACAATTCTCAGTGATCATTAGATTGGTTTACTATTATATGAACAGCACAAAGAAAGAATTGTTTCCCCCTTTAATCCAAAGATGTTAATTATGGCTATTAATAAAAGAAAGTATTTACTATTCTTGTCACACTGCCTCATTTGCAATGGCAGATTATCTTGGGAAGAGAATTGTTTTTGTATTCCTCCCTATTCTGAAATTCTGTGTAGCTCCCTGTGGGAAGAACAAAAGAACAGGACTCATTCTTCCTCAGCAGTCACACAGCTGATCTCACAATATGATGCTGAGTTCATAATGCTCCCAAATGTTTACCAAAATTAGAGAGAGAATGCTGTTTGTTGTGTTTAACTTCAGATTATGAGATTTCAGGAATACATGCTCCTGTACTAATGAGAGGAGGGAAGGACTGGTCCAGAGCTCAGTTTGGTTTTTAATGTTTTTTGCTCTTTCCATTCTTACTCCTTCACCATTTACAAAAGGAATAATGTAGAAGAAAAAGTATTTGTAGAGGGACACAGGAGGGACCCTTCCTTTGTTCACTTTGACACTTACTTGGCATTTATTTTATCTCATTTTGGCAAAATTACATTGCAGCTGTCTGGAAGTGATATTTAATCTGTTATGAACTCCGCGTGAAGTATTTTTAGATTTGATTTTGGTGAGCCTCCTCTTAGTAAATTATTTCTAATTCATATAAGTTGCATGAACCCAGGAGCTCCATTAACCTTCATTATGCCTTCTCCTCATTTCATAGTCTGAGCTCACATACAAACACAAAGGAAAGCTATAAATGAAACAGTGTCTTAAAAAAGATTCCAAACTTATGAAATAAACTACTGATTTAAGGAGGCACAGCTACCTTATCTATGCTAAGATCCCACCATTGTTGTGTTTGACTGGTTTTATTGGACCAGAGCCTAATCAATAGTTTCTGACAGTAACTTTGCTTTCTTGTCAGCTCAGAAGAGCTCGTTTTCTGTCCCTCTGCTGCCCTCTAAAAACATCCTTCATTTAAACGGTATTTTGAGCGATCCTATCACCCCACTTTAATCTCAAATGAAAAGTGAAAAAGTCTCTCAAGTACCTCAGATTTTTTTCTCCTTCCCAGTTCACTCCCTCCACCCAGAAACAAATCTTGTGCTCCCTACCTTCATCAGAACGCTCACAGAATCACAGAAGATAAACTAGAAACAGAAGCTCGAAAATGCGTTTAATGCATTCCTCCAGAACAGAACAATTTAACATACTTGCATCATAAACTCTTAGCCCTGCATCATCCTAGAAATACAACTGAAATTTGAGTGCTTTATGCTGACAGATGATGTCATAAGAGCATTTTCTCAAAAGTGAAGTGAATACATTTGTCTCAAACTAAGACTTCAGGCCATGCATCTCTTCCCTTTTGCTCTAAAGTCTTCAAAATCAGTGAATTTATCATCTGAGCATTACAGAGTTCTCAGTCCTCCTAATTTGTAACTATGCATTGAGCTGGCTGTTGGAATGTGCAGGTGTGATTGAGCAGATCTAAATACTGTGCTATGGAGAAGAAAGAAAACAGTTGATCAAGTTAGTGCTTGATCAAATGTCACAAATTATATGTGGCCTGTAGTTCAAGAATGTTATTCTAAAGATAACTGGCATGCCTTATGTTCCCCTTTAGGCTTTATATCACTTCCAGTTCATTAACTCCTTTGTTAGTGTTGTCTCAGTTATAAAAGATGATAACTTATATTGTGTCTTTTAAAAACATGGTCCAAAGAAGGGACTTTCCCCTGGTTTCCTAGGAAGGTTTCTTAGAGCCCTTCTGTTTCAACTGACAGGGTGGTGCTTGTATTACAACAGCTGAGCCTCCCTCCTTCGGCACTGTGCAAGGTCTGGGTTCAGAAAGTGGGGGTGTTGCTGTCTTCTGGAAGTGCTCTTCTCTTCAGTATAGCACAGGATGCACTTGCCTGGAAAGGTTTAGCTCAGTGCTCCTGTTTCAGAAACCCACTAAAACACAGATATCTGTGAAGTCAGTGATACTTGGTCATTGCAAGTAGCAATGCACTGATTGATGGAAAGTATGACATTTTTATAAATTCATATTGTATTTTATAAAACTCTTTAAAAAGCTGAAGTATAGGTTCCTCAAATCTAAGTGTCCTTTTCAAAGAGTAACCAGTAATTTACATATTACTTCAAGAGCAGAGGCAGAATTCATGTTCAGAGTCTTATGCATATTCCTTTAGGTGTAGGATATCCATGAATCTGTATTGTGAGTAGGCAAAAATAAGTGCTGAAATAACAATCAATAAGGTTCCATAAGGTGAAATACGAGGTTTTTCTCTCATAATTTCAGGGATTAAATAATCAATTTGTACAGAAAATTCTCTCCAGTTGTTGATTAGAACAAAAGATATTTCACTGGGTCATAAAATTTTTTATTCACACTTACATTCCTTTGTGCTTCAGTAAAACTAAATCAGTCTAGGGTAGTGTGAGTCTTCCATGCATGGAATAAAAACCATCAAAAAGCACCACTGTACACAAGATTTTCAGTGATATATGCACACTCCTTTACTATTGATAACTCAGAAGAAACAATAACACACCAGTCCTTTTCCCTAAAATTTGTATCTCAGTACTAGAACCTGGCATTTCTGCCGCATTTTCCTAAAGATTACAGGTTTGCCTTTCAGGAACCTCTGACATGTATCCAGTAAAAACACCCGAGGAAGGACTGCCATGGTCATAAATCACTTGCTACTGCAGCCTTGGAGTTGCCAGGAGCCCCTCCTTATCACAGCATAACCCAGAGCTGAGTGCAGCCTGCGATGCCAACAAATGTCTCAGAAGTCCAAGAAGAAAGACAGTGCGCCAGAGAGTCATGTAATCCATGAGCTCTTCATGCTCAGACATCTTTTCTCAGCCAGTGCAGGACAGCTAGAAGGTCCCAAAGCATCCTAACACAAACCAGAAAGCTCCTGGTTCTTAATTTATGTCAGCCTTCACTCTTACACTTCTGTCCTGCTCTCTCTGTGAAAGAGCTCAGTTTTCAGCTGCAGTAGTTTTCTTTGGCAGACTGTTAGTGTATTACCCAGTAGGAACACCATGCTAGACTGAGGAAAAGTCTTCAGAAAGGATCACTATAGAATGAGGAATAAAGAATATTACCTTGTTGAGTTATTTTTATTTGTATTCCTCTTCCCTGCTGTCTTCTTTAATCTTATATTAGCATGTAAAGTATTTTTCTTTTTTTCCTCTTCTACAATAGATTGCAGACAACTGTTTGCCAACCCAGAAGGCTTAAATTACAATATGAATACAGACTGTGAATTGCCTTAGATTCTTTGTAATTACTGAAGACTGACTTTGTGCAGCAATGTAACTGCTGTATAGAGTGCTGGAAGGCTTTTATCCTAATGGTTACATTCAGAATGCATAAAACAGCGTACTGTGTTACAGCTACATTGCAGTTCATATGCCTTTGGCATAAGTAACAGTTTGAAGTAATTTGGAATTATAATCTGTCCTTCAACATCTGGTAAGGCACGTTCTTGTTTAGGGGTGCTTTCCTTTTCCAAGATACTGATATTCCTGACTGTCAGCCCTTTCAGTTTCTATTGCATTTTTGAAGGGTCTGTATTGTCTTATCAGCTGCACTATTTTCCTCTGATTGTCTTAGAGATAAATAATATTTGATTATCTTCCCTACAGGCATCTAATATTTAAAATTTGAAATTTTTCACATGCAGACAGAAGGGCCAGTTTTCTCTTTTTTATTATTTGTAAAGTTCCTTGAGAATTCTTTTGTCTAATGGAGCAGCACTTGCACTTCGTGCTCTGAAACAATGTTGTTTCCAATTCATTACATAAGGAGAAATGAGGCGTCTTGTGAAGTAAGCATTAGAATATGAAGTCAGAAAGTCTGCACTGCTAAACCAGATTGGTCTTTGGGGAAATTGGATGTTTCCACTCCACTAAAAAGCTATTACAATAACATTCTTCTGACTGCCAAGCAAGCTGCACTAGAGACTTCATTTGCTCCCTGCTTAATGTATCTGACTTCTAATACCTCACTTTTGAGTCAAAGCAAGAGATTTTACCTTTTTTTCTGTGACTCTCTTGCTCCTACTGATTCCCAACCTTCATTCTTATATTGGTTTAATTAGATTCTAGTATCCTTGCCAAGTCCAGGACAACATAAACTTGCAGCAATGCAGGAACAATATCTTCTGAATTAAACACTAATTCCTCCAAGACTCAAAGTGCAAAGAGAAAGAGTAAAAACAATAAATGACATTTGTATCTAGATAGCATTTACATTACACATTCAACCTTGGCTTTCCAGCTTTATCTCTAGAGCACAGTGCTACTGAGGTAAAAGCTGAAGCGCCTCATCTGCCTTGTAAACCAGGATTTTTTATCTCCTCCACTCTGCCTTCTTGCTCTGGTGTGTTACCTGATCTTGTTACATTTTGAAAGAAATATTTACAAATCCAATATATTCCGTCTCTGAGACTGCTGATCAGCTCAAGGGATTTATAGATGTGACATTTCCTGTACATCTAGGAATTCATAGCAGAAATGAAAGTCTTCAAGGAACACTGATTGAGAGATTAATTTGTGCTTTGCTATCTGGTCTACACCTTGTGCACAGTCCAAAATTTATTTATAGGTAATTCATTATATCCTCAAGGAACAATGAGGAAAGTCCATACTACATAAGGAAGGCTTATCATAATAGAAAGATTTAGCAAAGCTAAGTCTACAGTCTGATGCCTCAGTTACTTAGTACAGGTACCCTCAAGCCACAACTCCTAGGAGAGTCTTCGACCCTGCAAGGAAGGATGGAAAATCTGGAGCCAGATTACAGAGTTCTTCTGAAAAGAGATCCATGTCTGTGAATCTCATCTGAACTCAATTGTTCTAACCCCAGAAAGCAAACTGTAGCACAGAAAACTAATACACATTAAGGGAGTGTACTAGGTTCATGTATGTATATGAGCCAGGTAAAATTTTTAAGAAGTTATATCATTTATTGAACCAACAGATAGAGAACATGGCTTGCTATGGAAAAAATCAGCAATTTATATAGCTTAAGAAGCTATAACCAGGAGTTCTGAATAATCAAAAACACACAAGAGCTAAAAACAGCTTCTGTACAGCTCAGACATGTAACTTAACAATATACAAGAATGAAAGACTTCCAGAAGCAAAACATGGGGGTAGAATTCAGGATGAAACAAGATTGCTTGAATGTCCCCATTTAGGTGTGTTTTTGTAGCCTGATTTCCAGGCACTGGAGCACTCCCATAGGCTGTGGGTATAAGTAACTCGTCAAGCAACAAAATAAATGTATTTCAGGTCTATCCGTTTTTCAAAAGAAATAAAGTGCGTAAGCTGATATTTATTTTAATCACTTTTAAATAAGAATTTGTTGCTTAGCCAAAAATACCCATTCTTGTTACTAATAAGCCACTGAATTTATGTGAAATGATTTGATTGACAAGTTTCTGAGGATCAAAAAGTCATTTACAACCTAAGGACTTGCCTCTTTCACCTATTAATAACTGATTAAAAGGAAGTTTTTGAAAACATTTCTTTTTATATCAGTCATACAGTAAAATCTCCAATGATAAATTTAATATTTTAAATTCATCAGAATATTTTTAATTCATACTATGGATGAAAAATGTGAATGTCACGAACTTTATGTACTGAGTTTTCCTTTAACTCATGAACCTATCTGTATCCTTAGTTTGCTAAACAATATATCAAAAATCTCGCAGTCCAGAGCAGAGCTTAACAATGTGAGCAAAGGTATTCTATCCAAACCAAGAGGATTGTGATATATCTCTTATGTAAATCATGAAATTCATGCTTGGCCTTTAAACTGATTTTGATTATTTAACTATAATGAGCAAAAACCATCTGCAAAGTGACTGTTAATTAATTAAGTTACTCCACAGCTAAAACCTAGCTCTTTATTTTAAAACTCCCCTTAAATCCTTCCAGGAAAATGTGGTATAAATTCAAGTTGGGTTTTGTTGAAGTGCTTTTCAGGAAATTACTTGTATTATCTGTAAAACGTGTGTGAAGTAGTAAAACAAAAAGAGCTCCCAACAGGGATAATTTAGGGAAGTATTATTAACAGCCTTCAGGCTCAAGTTGTCATCCCTTGCATCAGGTGTAAGACCTGCACAAGTCTGTTTCCTGAACAGTCTAAAGTAGATGAGAAGCTGCAACAAGCTAACACTTGGTTTCTTGGAGTTTATTTCTACCGAAAAAGCCAGTGTCTTTGAAACTGTCTGTTACTGCCTGTTCATTGGGCAAGTTTTCCTGTTATCCCTGACAGGCCCCTGCTAAAATCCTGCACCAATGTACCTGCCTTCCTTCCCCCTTGACCACAAGAGAGCTTACGAGAAGTGAGAACACAGACAGGAGGTGCTTCCCTGCAGCAGCCATATTTTCATACTAGAGAATGTATTTTCACCTCCTTTTTTCTTCATTATATGCTACATTAAAAAAAAAAAAAACCACTGAAAACTAATTCTTGCAAATAGCCCTATGGCATTCCATCTGGCCCCAAAGAAGACAAATATTTTCCCTAAGCAATGGCTGAGGTAGATTCCATCTGGAATCACTTTTCTCCTTATTTGTGACAGATTGACTCTGTTGTATTCATAAGAAAATAAACAAGCAATAATTTCTTAGTCCATCAAAAGCAAAAAGTCAATAAAAAAGAAGTATGTTTGAAATGCAGTTTCTTCAGTTTCCCACTTTTGAATATCACAATATTATCTTCAGCATTTTCCTATTTCTGTCAAATCATCTCTTTTTATATAGATTTTAAATCATTTTATTCTAGTTGTAAATCTAAAATGGATTTTCAAAGCTAACAATTATGGACCTTAGTGCTTTTTTATTGCTATTTAATTGCCTTAACACCACCAGCACTTTGACAAATTGGCTAACTTTTTTTTTTTCAAGTTTCATGTTAGTAGCTTTTACTGTTATTGTTTAATGTCTTGGTGCTTTTTTAGAAGCAGGAGCTGTGAATCTTGGCTAGGAATACACTAATGGAAGACAAAAACTCGGAACAGAATTTTTTCTTGGTCAGGACAGAGGGCTATAAAATACAGATAAGAACTGTATAGTCTGAACTGTACAGTAGCTTTGATTGACATTTCCTTTATCTTGTTTTGCGATCCGTGATACGAGTTTGTGCATGTTTTTAAAATCGTATTTTTAGATTGAAAACACTTTCAGGAGCTCCAGAACAAGTTGTGTGTCCGAAGTTATTTTTTGCCCTTGTGCAAATAGTTCTACTTTCTGTTGCACTGTTAGCCAAGCTGCAGGAACTAATTACAAGATTTAGTAGAAATATTTTATTAAATTTTTCTGTCATTTGCTAATAAATTAGTTAAATCTCCCTGTAAAATTAATATCAAATCTTGAAGATTATGTAAATGCCTTCATTAATCAAAATCTTGGCCCTTTTTTATTAATTAGATCTAAAAGCTTATGTAAAACTTCACCAGCATTGCCCATGAATTTTATTCTCACACTCACATTGCTAAGCAGTCCTTTAAAGACTCACTGACTTTGTGATTCCTAGTTGTTGAATTTCCCCTCACTAAAGCTAGAAAGAATGTTCAATTGCATTGACCTTCTTGTGGACAGAAACCTTTTTCTCTGTAAATGAAATCTTTGCTTCTGAGCTATTCATTGATGCTCACTCCTCACACATTTCATGTTTTTCTCCTGTGAGATAATAGTGGTGTTTTAATTTCGATACCGTAAACAGATTATGACTGCCCACGGGGATTAAGTGCTGGAGATGACAAAAGAACAGTCTTAAAGTGCTGAAGAGACATTTAAAAAATACAGGTTATGGAGAGTGTCAGTAAACAGAAGGCTTCTGATGGGGTATCACCTGAGTCTTCATCATTTATACCCCGCTGTTGTCAGCTCACTAAATCCCACAAAACTGCAAAATTCCAGTCATGTCCTAAATTAGGAATGACCTTGCTTCCTTTAGTCATAAAATGCAACTGTAAAAGAATGACTGTAATGTGACATGATGTGCATTGTTATGGTTTTTTAGAATACATTTTCATCTTCATTTGGAAGATGAAATGTGAAATTTTTTGTGGGATAAGTCATTGATCAGTTTGGTGTCAGAACTGCTTACTGTGCTGTAACAGCTTTGTTCTCTTCCACTGTCACAGCCTGTAGTATCAGACACTGCTGTGTACAACTGCAAAGCAACACAAAGCCCAGCCATTTCCCACCATCTCCTCAACTGCTGCAATCATGGTCTGTAGTAGCTGAAAAACCACTCACTATTAGTCCAAGACCACGACTTCCTAACTCAGAGAACAGGATTCAATGCCTCTTTTAGACATGCAAGAGAAGGGGTAAAGAGTAACACGTGACAGGGTGAAGAAGCACAAGTGTTGAAATTATGAACCTTTAAGTATCACCATGCAAGCTACATACTTATATTGTGAACATAATTGTTTAGACTATGTCTCCAGTTTTCCTTTTTCACAAGTTTGAAAAAATACCTGTATTTATGTCAGCGTTTACATTGGCTCACAATTTTCTCTGCTAGTTTTAAGAGATCTTTCAATGGACACCACTCTCTTGTAATCAAAAGAATGTGGCCTCTCCTAATGGATTTTTCTGAGCATTGTGCTGATACTGAAAGTGTACAGGGTGGTGTGGCAATCACACCTGAGACAAATCCCTGGTAGAAATGGAGGAAAGGAAGTCAGAACTCAAATCAATTCTTTCAAATCAATGTAAAGATCTCTGGTTAGCCAACACATCTGCTGAGCCTGGGATCCTGGAATATCATGAGCTGTATGAACTACAGTAGCCTTATTTGTCCCTAAAAGGAGGCCACATCCAATACTAAGAATATTAACCAGTTCAGGATTTTGTTAATTCTCAAGGAAGGATCTCAGCCTTCACACAGCAGGCAGTGTGCCCGAGGTGATGGAATGACCAGGCTGAGGATGGGCACACTACCATGACTGCCACTGTGCCCGTGCATAAATACTAAATTTATTTAAAAAGGTGCTTTGAATTGTCTTTTAGGCATCTTTCTTTTGGTATATTCAAGTGACAAGGTAGAAGCAAAGAGGCAGCAATCCCTAATAGCTCACCACTAAGTATGTTTCAGTTTTTTCAGAGCCATTTTTTTCCCATCTCTTCCTTCCTGCAGCTTTCTTTTCCTTCCTCGTAAGAGTTTTACAAAGTTATTGTAAACCTTTCCTGCTCAGAATAGCTTTTACAATCATCTTGCTTCTCATCCATATGCAGAAATCTCAATCATCCATATCAAAACTTATAAAATTGGCATTTTATCATTTCAGGGAAATGGTAGCCAAGATTAAACCACACATTATTTAGTTATTATTTATTTATACAAGCCACTGTTACTTCCTGAGAGATAAAAACACTTATCTGTAGAAGATATGGGACACATTTGTGGGGGTTTTTTTTAACATTTATATTTGGTGTTGTTCATTGCTGTGCATTACAGAAGTGCATTTCCCACAGTACTATCTTCAGACAACAGCACCAATTTAATAAATTTCTCTTTTTGCTCACAGGGGGCTGGGAACAGAACTTTGGACCTTCAAATTTGACACTCAAATTCCTCATCCAGGAGAAGCTGCAGTTGCTGATAGTATTCAGGCCCTCAGCAGCCCTATGGAGGGCAGCACCCATTCCTCACAAGGATGGATCTAACTCAACCCCTCAGGGTCACACACCAGTTTAAATGATTTCAGTAAAAAAAGAAAAATATAGGATAAAGGGGAAGATTAATAAAAATGAGCAATTAAAATCCCTTAAAGTGAAATATGATTTAAAACTTTTATTTCTGTTCTGTAAAATGTAAATCAGGAATTAAAAAGGCAGCTAGAAAAACAGTATGTCATAACTTCAGTAAGGTTTATGGGATAGTCTCTATTATTTTTCTTCAAGTAATACAATTTTGATTCTTTCCCAAATAAATACTTCAGTTCTTCTCAGCATTACTCAATTCAGAAACTTCCAGGATTGTTACAGCCTTAGAAATAGCAAGTGTTTGCTTTCTATACCCTTATTAAACATAAAAGTATTTTACAGCATCTTTGATCTGGGATGATGCTTTGTGGCATATCCATACATTGTTTTACCCACTACTGAAATGCAGCATGTTTTACTGAGCTGAAACACAGCACCTGGCTCATTGTATTCAAAGCACTACACAGCATTTAGAACAGATTAAGTATCCAACTGAAACAGCAAGAAGCATTTGGCTAGACAGAACATAGCTAACTACTGGAATTTGGCCACGGCGTTCAGATTAACACCTCTGTCTTGCAGGCAAGATAGCCCACAGAACTTTCTCAATATTCACTTATACTGCTTGTAAGCTTTCATCCCTGTTTAAAAGTAAACCAGGCCTTCCAGGATGGTGTCAAAAAGCAGTATACATTAAAAACGGATTTGCTTACAATGAGACACATTCAAAAAATCTTGTTATTTGAAGATTTTTGAGGAAACGTGGTGCTTTCTGAACAGAAATGTAATTTTCTTTCTCAGTCTTTCCGCTTGCAGCAAAAGATCTTTGTATCTCAGGAGGGAAATGTTGTTAATGCCACCATTGTTAGAAAATGCAAACAGGAAGATGCTACAGCCTTTAAATGCCTTTATCGGTGCCATGCTCATTAAACCTATAAACTTTTGGTTAGTACCTACATGTACTCTAGCCTGTGGGGTGCCAGACCACTGGGAGTAAGCTCAAGTTTAGACTTCTGAAGAATTTTTCCCTATTTCATCCCTACGGAGAATACGACAGGGGTATGTTAGAAAAGGGTATCAGCATGATGTGACAGTTTAAGAGACTTGCCAAAAGAACGTATGGAAACATGGTGGGATGAAGGGCAAGTCAGCAGGATAACCCTCCCCACCTTGCTTTTTCATTAGTCGGTCTTGACAATTATCTGCATTGGGAAATACAGGAGAATACAGCCAAGTGTTTCTGTAATGCAAAGCTGTACATTTACAAAGAACAGACAAAGACTTGCTTGTCAGAATGCAGCAGAAATCAAACAGTAGATGGTTCCTTTGCTCTCAGTTCCAAAGACAGCACTTGGCCAAATGCAAACACAGCCATGCTACTAAATAAAAAGGAGATGAGCTGATTTCTGGGCTCTGAGGGACAGCTCCTTTCCACACAGCAAAACTACTCTTTCCCTCTTGAAATGCTGCATCCCTGTCCAAACCATCTAACTGAAGCATGCCCAGGCATAAAAGGAAAAGGTAATTAGGGTGTGTGGTACTAACAAACACTATGGTTTGCTATGGGCCAGCATTCAACCCCACACCCCAAACCTGTTGTATTTACACCCTACTAGGTCTTTTCCCAAAGAAAAAAATTCCCTTTGACAGAGTATTTTATTTTGCAAACCCCTTCCACTTTCTTCATTTCTGCCTTCTTCTCACTTGCAAAGATTCAAGGAGATTTTAAAAAGGCACTGAACAAATTTACCTGTACCTATTAAAAATGACAGTCCACTGGCAAGCTCCCATTTAGGGCTCTGTAAGTGCTGACTGCAAAGCTGTAAGCTTGCATTAAGCAGAGGAAGGGCCAGTTATACTGTCTGTTCTCACAGAGTCTAAATGCACTTTGGCTCTAAGTAGCTTAAGTCTCTGTTTTCTAACATCTAGTTGCAATCAGAGCCAGCTGAAACCACTTTTTTTATTAAATTACAACAGCATTTACTGATTTTCATGGCTCAAGCTCTCTCCAGGATTATATATGATCTAACTTCATGGGGAATTTCAGTTTCAGCTCCTTTAATATCTTAAAATTTACTCTCAATGAAAGCCAGCTCACCTACTTCACACCCATCCTCAACAGAATAATATGTATTTTGAGGATGAAAAATTGTACATTAAGCATGAGAATTACTCCAGGAGGAATTCTGTATAAATTCTCATATCCAATCAGTACAGCTTTCAAAGGAAAGCAAAACTGCAACAAATTCCAGACCCAGAACTGTCCAACACTGCGCCCTGCCATTCTGTGGATGCTCAGAGCAAGACAAGGGATCACAGAATCTGTGAAAAACATGCAGATTTCCAGCCTCTGTTAAAGGAAAAAGGACTGCCTGCACAATCTTTAGTCATTATCTACTAAATAGATGTCTCCATATATTTTAGAAAATATGCTCTTTCTCCCATTAGACCCATCACCATATCACACATTTGAGGGAAAAGCTTATGATGCTTTATGAGTACCTGATATAAATGTTATCGAAAATTAAAATGGCAGGAAATCAAGAGAAGAAGCTTTTCTTTTCATTTCACTTACTCCTTCCCCACCCATTTGTTTTTCCCAGCTGTTTCAATTAACTGCAGATTTCCCTAAATCAGACTGCCCATCCTGCTTCCTGTTTCAGTCCATTCTCATAATGAACTAATTCTTCTGTGGATACACTGCTTTGTTATTCTGTACGCTTGGGATTTGCTAACAGCAGCACACAAGACAATAGGTGTGGAAAAAACATGAAAATGTTCTCTAATGTCTTCACTCAAAAGAAGCTCCCTGAAGCCTGAAAAATGAACAAGCAGATAGCTAAGACCACTTCAGAAAGGTCACCTCAAGAGCATTGGTGTAGATGCATGTAATGGACAGCAGACTAAAAATCCCTTGCTAAATACTTCTCTAAGTGACACCTGACTGCAGAATGTCACTGTATATGCACTGATGAGCTGTGAAAAGATATTTTCTAGAAAGGGCACGTACCTCTCAAACTGCCCTTACAAAGAACCTGGATATTGCTACTCACAAGTAGCACTGCAAAGCCACAGGGTTTTGCTGAACAAAACAGAGTAAGATGATGAAGGCACAGTTCTCTAAATTCAGAGAACTGCAACTGAACTGAGAGCACAGATCTGTGCTTTCTCAGTCCATCTGCAGCTCTATGAATTTTAATTGCCATTCCAGTTCTGAGAACTTTGCTTTGTACATGCATTAACCTAATGTGAATAAATAATCATGCTCAGGAACATGACTAATGGCTGCCATTTTTCAAACCAATGTACTACTGAGTACGAGAATATATCACATGAAGATAAAGAACTACATACGCTATAGAACACTGCAATGAGGGAAGCCTTGACTTTTCTTCCTGAGTTTACTTTCTAAACCTAACCTGTCAAAGTACAAACTCACTGAGATTTAAGATTCCTGATTTTGCTCTGCTTCAAAGGAATCTAGTTAAGCCAGCTGAGCCATGAGTATGCAATCACTTCTACATAAAATGCAAGGTTTCAGGTATTTACATTATAGCATTTACCCATGAATGCAACTTTGAATTGCAAGAATTATTTAATGTAGCATTGCTTTTTTACATGTATTAAATAAGTGACATCAGAGTTAAGTGACTGCTGCTGAACTTCACCATTTCCTTTCTTGCAATCAATATTTTCCTCTGGCTGGGAGGTAATTAGACAGTTTTTGGGGTGGGTGCCTGGGTATATTTTCACATGTTGCTGACTCAGGACATTTGCTTTGTTGCTTTTTCTAATTGATGTTAATTACTTTTTACTGTACAGAGATCCTCCTACCTCAGTTGTAATAAGATAATGTTGGGATGTATTCTCATTTTCAGTAGACTTCATCCCTATCAAAATGTAACAGGATCTCAAAGTGAAAGTAAATATCAGAGACTAGAAGAGCCTTCAGACTTGTTATTAAATAAAGGCTTTAATAATACCTTTAATAACCCTAGTAATTTGTAATATATTAATTGAATACTACAGGACTAGCATACAATAACATTAACAACATTGAAATTGCTACATGTTGACAGACTTTTATGTAAGATCAAAATATGGCATCTGAAGTTATTCTGTATAGATGCTTCAGTTTTTGCGGACTTCAGAAGCAGTTAATTAAAAGAGGAAATTATATTGACAGAAATTTAGGGTAATAAAGAATATTGTTCAGATTTTAGAATTGCTGTTGCATTCTAGCTTTTGTTCAGAAAACGAATTCATAGCAGTTAATCATAAACTAGAAATGTGAAATTGCAGCTTTAAAAAAAACCAGAAAATACAGAGCTGAAATGAAACACGGATCATAAAGTTTTGTTTCTATTTCCTAGCAAGATGAGAATAACTCTTCAGTTATTCTGTGGCTTCAGGTATGATCTTTGTATATGTTACCTCAGACGTGGTACAAAAATTTTCTACTCTTTGCTTGCCATTTTTGAATTTACCCAATTATTTATGGTAAAATACAGCTAAAACTATTTTAACATTCTATTTCCTTAACAAAAAGGGGGTTTGGACACTTACACAGTTCTGGTAAAAACACAAACAAAATACAGTTTCATTGAGTATTCCACTGTTCAGGAAAGACATTTTTAAGGCTGTTCCCATGTACACCTTCTCTAGCAACAGTGCTCTGAAGCAATACTTGACACATGGGTGCACAAAATGGGAAATACCAGACACACGGAATATGGACAATTACACAGAGCGAGTGCTGTCCCTGTGTGTGTAAGCACACCCGGGGCTGGCATTGCCTTTGCAGCAGCCCGGGATGCAGCTGCCACGTGCTTGCAGCCCTAGCAGAACGGGTTTCCCGCTTTCCAGGGTGGAAAGCTGCACCACTCCTGCAGGCCCTGGGCCAGGGCTGCCTGAGGAGGCTCCCAGCCACTTGTACAACCTGCCCTCATCCCTGCACTGCAGCACGAAGGGGCTTTAAAGCCCCTGTGCAGCCACAGCAGATCTGACTTCAGCACCATGGGGGTGCCAGCATTCTGGTAATGTTAAATTATATAACCAGCCAAGAGGACTAGAGGATCATCTCTTGCTGAGTTCTTTAAAGATGTATCCAGCAGCAATACTGGGAATGACATGGCAGTGAGCTTTCTCTTTCACAGCTAAACCAGTTGGAAGAAAATAAAGTGCTAAACTGCATTAATGAATATTCTGTCACAAGAACCAAGCAGCATGTCATCTGATGGGAATAATCATCATAACCCAACAAACAGCATTCTTTCCAGGAGTTGAAAATACCCTGGATGAAGGATAATCAGCAGTAATTATTAATCTGGGCATCAGAAAAGTCTTTTATTGCCTTTTGAATGTATCTTGTCAAATGTTAAAATTCAGGAGGAGACCAATTAAATTCTTCTGTGAAATAGCAAGTGTTGAGAGAATAAAACCAAAAATGTTAAAAGCTGCAATTCAATGTGGTAAAACAAAACTCTATCATTACATTCAGGAAGTGTCTTGGAACTGAGAGAATTAGTGTGCTTATTAAACTTCTGAAAGAGGACAGGAATAAAAAAAGGTGATAAAACTGATGAATAGAATTTTTTTTGTAGTAAGTCTAGAGAGTATGCTGAGATACTTCAGAAGAACCTAATAAAACTGGAAAATTATCCAACATTATCAAACATTACCTTATATTGGAAGTAATCAGTGGAGGTCCTTGGGAAATTGACAAATTGCCAATGGAATGTGACAGTTCAGCAAAAAGCCTCACTCTTGATGTCAGTCTGGACAGTTCAGTGTGCACATCTGTTCAGGGGACAGCTTTAAGCCCCTCTCCCCAGAAACACTAACTCTTGGAAAGGCTCAAATGCCTTCACCCGCTAAGCCCTTCATCAGGCTGAGGTAAAGGCCTGACTCGCCTCTCAGTCTCAAAATCACCAGGTCAAGAATAGGCCGCAGAGACTCTCTGCAGAGGAATGTACATAACAACCACCATCAGGCAATCCAAACTTACATGAACTTTATCTCCTGAAATACTGAAAATACTCCGAGTAAAACAGCTGTGATTACATGGCATTTCTCAAATTTGCAATCTATGCACAACTTCTAGCAACTACATTCTTCACAAAAGACATCATTAAATTGTGGAACTCCATGCAGGTGAGCGGTGTGCCTCCTGAAAGTACAGACAACTTTAAAATTTACTTGATAAATTCAGAAGAAGGCATCATGAACACAAAGTTGCAACTTCCGGCCCAGTAAGTGTCACAGTTTGCTGGAAGTTTACAACAAGGCAAGTATCACTGTACAGCTGTTCCCTCCTTACATTCTGCTTTTAAGCACCTACAGCTGACCATTATAGACAAAGGAACTAAATGGATCAGGGAGACTGATCCAGTGCAGCTTTTTTTCACTGGGATACTTTTCTTGTAAATCAGCAAAAAAAAATCATGTTTTCTTGTTCAGACATCAGCAGCTATCAGTTAATAGTTTAAATGCAATTCTAGTTCTCTGGAGAAAACAGCCCTTGTGTGTCAGTTTGTTCCAGGACTTTTGGACAAAGTATGCGAAATAAGTCAAAAAGCAGGCAAACCAGCATGTGCATTCAGCATGCTACAGGTAAATAAAACTAAACAATGTTTAGTATTTAATTATTTTCATATTTAGGTCTTCTATTGCAATGTTTATATATACAGAGAAACTAGCAAAAAGCTTATTTTTCTGCACAGAAGCTTTACATAAGTAAACTCATATTCTTTCACTGTATTCAAATATCTCTTCGGTGAATTAAGTTTTGGAGTATTTAAAACATTTCACAGCTCACCTTACTGTGTAACTACCACAAGATACTTAATACTTGGATACACAGATTTTCTATTTTCTATTGCTGGGAGACTCCTCAAGTTTATATAATAGCTCTCAATGGGTTCTTCAATTTCTTTTTAAAAAAATACATTTACATGTGTCTTCCTTAAACTGCAGAGATTTATGTGAATAATTCTGAGTGGATATTGGAAGAGAAATGTCTAGCCTGAATTGGTGTACAAGCTCTGAGGATCTGAAAAACTGTTTGCAGGGTTACAGTAGCTTTAATAAATACATTCATGATGACACACACCTATAAAAATACATCCCTTCAGTTTCATTGCACTCAGGGTTCCTTCATATAACTGCCAAAAGTCCTTAAGAAAAAATAATTTTCTTTTTTAAAGCAAATTCAGAAACTAAGTTCATAACTGCCCTGGGGAAAATGCAGTAGCCTGTCTCCCAGAAAACTTTATGCAAGTTTTCTCTTAAATAATTGCCACTAGAAGTCCTCGCTCAGCACTTCTTTTACAAATAATTCTTAAAAAGTAAAACTGCCCCTATGGCACAATGATTTCTAGACTGTTTTTTCTGCTTTTCTTTCCCCCCCTACACTCACTAAATATATGAATAAGATAAATTGCTACAGAACCTGGAGCTCATGCTACAGCACTAGGGAACAGTAGATTTAACAGCAGAGCCAAAAGAAGTCTCAAGATGTGCGATCCCAAATTTATCTTCTGTTCCCATCCAAGCACCAATGAAGACATAGTGAGTCTGCCAACCCTGGAAGTAATGCAATAACTCTTGGTACAAAAACTTGTAAACTAACAAGAACACTGAGAAATGTGACTCTTCACTGCCTCAATGTTCTTTGGTGAACAATAAAGATCTTAATAACAAGCTGTGCAAATAATAAAGTCACTGATGTTTGTAATTTATGAGAGCAGCAAATCAAGGCAGGTCCAGAAAGATGCTTTGATGAGCAGGCTGACAGCTCTGCCCCTTCCCCATGGACAGGTACAGTACCATATTTACAAACAGACCTGAGCATATTTCTGCCAAAGCACTGATGATTAGTGAGGGGTTATTTGTGCTCAGGCTTTTGCATTTCAGACAAGAACACACTGCTCTGCTAGGACAGAACTAATTAAGGGCTAATTGACTGTCTAGCACCTATAAAGAGATAATTCACCCACACCATCTCCCACTGGAAACGGCAATGACTATTAGCATGGAAAGGATTGTTTATTTAGTGGTCAGCATAAGACAGTCGTAAGTATTTGTTAGTAAGAGCAGAAACACAGAGGGCAAATGAGGATATGAATGTTTTTAATGGATGATGAAATCTGGGTACCTTGATCTCCTTTCATGCTGTGGATGTTGTGTGCTGCAGTCACGCCTCTCTCTCACTGCCAGCCTGCACTGGGATGATAATCACTCACTATGAAAACTCATTAGCTCCACAGCAATGAGTGCTCCGCTGCTGAAGCTTGGTGCTGTTCTTAGTACCATGGCAATGATCTCTAATTGGATGTCCCAAACTCTCCCTTCTCTAGTAGGACTAAACACCACCAGAATAACCACTTCAGATACTCTAGTAAGTAGCTGTTACATGTTGCGAGCCATCTTAATGCTGAATTAGTATTTAAATGCCAGCAAAAGCTTTAGTTTGTTGCCTCTTTGTAAATCTCTTTTTAAGCTACTAATCTTCCTATAATCTCTTAATGCATGTATCTTTTTGGGCATCATAAAACTGTACACTGGTGAGCAGGTTGTGGTCTTACTATGAAAGGGAAGATTTCAAAATAGTGTTCTTAAATATTTAAGAACAAATTGCCTTCATCTTGAGTATGAAATGCTAAAAAGAGTACAGCAATGTCTTTTTGTTTGTCTAGACGGTTCTTCCTATCTTTACTGCTCCAGAAAAATGCATTGCATTGTTTAGAAAAATTGTATCTGGCAGTAGGTTTCTTTTTGAAAACTGGATGATGTTACATAGTAACTATTCACTACAATATGCAAGGGGTCTGATTCCTTCCTATTTTTCTTTATTGGAGTACAGTTAAACAAATAAAGAGCTGTTAGAAACAAAATAAAATTGCTACTAGGAGGTTGGATACCAGAATTTTAGAAAGGCTGATGATGAGAATAATACAAATGACACAAATATCACTTTGTATCATTGACGCTCATATACAGCAGCCTCAGTTAGTGAAAACCTACAGGAAAGCTGTGAATAGCCACGAACTCATGAGAAGCCTAAAAAGTCAAGTAACAGTTTATTTGGATGAGAGGGAACACTATCCTGGTATTCATAAATTAAATGAGAACATCGTTTTCCTAAATGCTTAGTAAAACACTCTTGTCTATGTATCTTTTTGTGTAACTGCAATCAGATGTTTACATAATAGTAGGCTATGTAAAATATAAATTTAAGTATTTGTATAGTAGTTCACAATTCTCAGAACTCAGAATTTTTGTAACTAAAAATTATGTATTTACAAAGCAACATGTAATAATTGAATATGTATATGCAGGAAAAATACTACTGCAGAAAATCACTGTATTTAATCTGTAAATATTACTACTTTAAATTTAACTATGTTGTAAGAAAAATTCTGTTGTCTTTTAGAGCAGCAAGATGAGAATACAAGGAAAAGCTCTATTTTATTTTCCTTAAATGTAACTTCGTCTCACCGAGTTACAGTATATGTTTCTAGTTCTTGTGGCTATATATTATACATAGAAGTTCCCTATCAGATTTACATCCAAGTTTAAAGTTGCAAGTGAGTAACTACAAGATGCACACTAGTTATTATAATATATAGAGAGATTTATATACACACACATGCATATGTGTTTATACTGAATTGTTCACATTCCAAGTAATACAAAACTGTCGTGCTCCCCTTGGCTACAACAGGGCACTGCTGATAGAAATGCCTTCTAAGTATTATTTCAAGAATGCTCTTTTCACTCCTTGAGTTGAGCTATATGCATTTTTTTGTTTTGGTAAGGGTAGCAGGAGTGCCAGTAAAGCTGGGAAAATTATCATACAAACTTGATTATCTGAGTTTGGCAACGTCTGCCAAATGAAAAAGACATGAATTGCAATCATGTAGGGTTCTTTTTGCACAAAACCAAGCACCACAAATCTGGTACCTTTCTCAAAACTTTCGATGTTGGACTTTATGAAAGACTTTATGCTGCAAGTGGCTCAGTAATACCGGGGTCATCACTGAGTGATTTTCAGCTGCCATCAGAGCTCCTGACTGGCAGCTTCTCCAGTGAACTCTGCAGCATGAGCACTTCTCCAGAATTTCTCTCCTAGAAACAGCTCATAAATTGTGTATATTGTACAAGGTAAAAAAAAATAAAACCTCCCAATTTCCTACCTTCAGCTGGAAGAATTGTACAAGGATGTGGGGTCAGGTAAAGGGCCTCCTCTTTTGAGCTCTGTTTCAGTACCAGGGTTGAAATTGCAAGACAAACCAGAAAATACTGTTTATATTTAAGCAAACATCCTAAGTAAGGTACTGTCATTTGACCTGTCACTATAGTAACAACAGAGGTAGCTGTAACAGTTTTATCAGAATATATAAAAGTACAAGTGAAAAAATAAATCTTTTACAAGTGACATAAGTCTGTAATACAGCAGCCTGCCATGGCAGTGGTTAATATTGGGCTTTATAGAGACTCCTCTGTTTTCCCCAGATTTTCAAGAACTAGCGTAACGTATTATTGTTGTTTTCCACTTGTTATTTCTTTTCTTGCTTGTTTACTTTATTACCTGTCAGCAGTAGGCCTGCATTTGAAAAGTTGATGCAGTAGGTTCTCTAAGGTTCTGATACCTTCTAGCTCTTTCTCTGCACAGCAATTTCTGCTTGAGGTAGGGATTAAATGTCAAACTAAAACAATAACAGAAAAATAAAGCAAAGTGCACCTTTGCACACATGCATGCTTTTCTCTGCCATCACTCACATTACCCATCCTAATTAATGAAAGAAGCCTAAAAATTTTGGTACTATGTGGGTGCTTATTAATTCATGGGCAGTCAATAACCATGCTCTTGATTAACCAGTCTCTCACTGTGAGAAATATTTTCCCAAATAGAAGTTACCTTTTTTAATCAGATGTATTTTAGACACCATAAGGGAATATCTGCTAAGTTAATCATTAAAGTGTTTTTTGTTTCCTTAGATAAAGCCTAGAGAGACACTTACAACTTCTCTGGCATAAATAAGTACCTTTGATAACACAGCCAGGATTATACAGCTTTACCATAGACTGCATGATCCTGGAGTCTCATACATTGTCCAGTGCAGAAAACTTACTTGAATCCAGTTAAAACAGTTGCCCCCAATCTAAGTGTAGCAGGCATAAGGCTCAAATATAATAATTTTTCATAAACTTATATTAATTCCTAAAGGAATTATAATCAGAAGCTCTAGGTTCCTGAACATGTTCCTGAACTTCCACAAAAAATTTAGTTCCTTGCTGTTGCATGACCACACTGTTTGGCCATAAGTTCTACAGACAAACGTGGAAACTACTGGGGTAAATAGAGCTTACACTTTTCAAGGGTTACAGCCTTGAAAGGCTTCACTTGTTCAAGCTTGTAATTCTAGTAGCTTCTCAAAACCAATTTGAATTGTCTCTGCAGATGTAATTTTGTTTAGTTTTTATTTTTCTCCATGTCTTAAGCTAAATTCCTTTTGCCCTAAAAATTAAGGTGCAGATAATGCCATAGAAGCAGTATAATTTAGCACTGAACTGTGGATGTGCCTTCCTAGCAAAACCTAAGGCAAGATCATCTTTTTACAGTGGACAGAGAGAGAATGGGCAAGGTTGGAAAGGACCACAGTGGGTCCTCTGGTCCAACCTCCCTGCTCAAAGTGGTCCTAGAGCACATGGCACAGGATTGTGTCCAGATGTTTCTGGAATATCTCCAGTGAGGGACACTCCACACCCTCTCTGGTCAATCTGTTCCAGTGCAGGGTCACGTACACAGTAAATTTCATCCTCATATTCAGGCGGAACTTCCTGTACATCAGTTTCTGCCTCTTGTCCTATTGCTCAGCACCACCCAGCAGAGCCTGGTCCATCCTCTGACACCTCCCTGCAGACACTGACAGACACTGATGAGGTCCCCTCTCAGTCATCTCTTCTCAAAGCTCAACAGGCCAAGCTGTCTCAGCCCTTCAGGTCATCTACATTATAGCACTTTGTTTTTCCTTGCAAAACATGGTTACAACACAATTTTGATTTTCCTATTAACTCTGCAGTAGAAGGTCACTGCCATCTTTAATGACTTCTTCAGAGGAGTCACTGTTGTGAAAAGCCTGTGCTCTTTTCTTACGTCAGTCCACAGAGATACTGGCAGCTCTGAAGAGGTGAGGGACTCTGCAACTCATTCTGCACTAAGCTGCCAGGAAAGCATAAATACCAAATCTTCCCAGTTTAAAGAATCACTTTCTCTGCTGGCACTGAGTACAATTTTATAATATAAATAGCAACTAATTCCAACTGTGTCCAGACTAAAATTACTTCAGTGATACCCGTTAGCATCTGTACTATGAAATTCATCACTCAGTACAATATCAGCAAAGAGTAAAGCACAATATTAACTTTAAATTACAGTTTAAAAAGAAAGTTAAAAAACTGCTGCTTGTATCTATTAGTGTTCCATCACCTGAGTCCTTTCAATCATCTCATTATATTGTTTTCTCTCATTCCTACGCTGTTTCTGTACATCCCATTAAAGAGATGCCAAGTCCCACACAAACATTAAATGCAGTTCAGTGTTACCCTGCTCTGCAAGCAAACGTGATTTTTTTTTTTTTTGCCTTTCTTTCTCAGTCATGGTTGCTGTACAAAAGAACAGGTTAGGAATTCCCAGATTTCTGCTGTCCCAGTGAAGGACATGCAGTGTCTTAAATCACCCCGTGCCTTGCTTGCCATGAGCCCCATTCCCCTGGCCTAACCAGACACTTTTCCATCCCGCCCTGAGCGAGCCCCTGTTCCCTTGGCTAAGTGCAGTGGAAGCCTGTGGAGAACAGTTCCCATGAGCTGCAGCTTCAAGAGCAAACCTTTTCCTCTCCCACATCCGAACTGCTGCTGAGCCAATTCCCACCCGTGAGTCACACACTGCACTCTCCCTGGGCTCATGTATTTGCTCTTTCCTGTCTTTGTTGTTTCCATTAGTCTAAAGTAAAAGTCATTCAGGCTGAAAGGACATGTTTGTTCTCTGCTGATGAAAAACTGTAATGTCCCTTTGCGAAGAATTAAATCACCTGGTTTGTGCTGAATCACAAGCAGAATACTGCTCCACCCTGGAAACTGTGTGTGCTAAACTCTTCTAGAGAACCATTGCAAAGGTGTGAGATGTGGCAAAACTGGGAAACTACCAAACTAATTAGTTAAGATTAATAATTGCTGACTAGTTGGAACCTCATTGCAAACATGTACGGCAAAAATAAAAATATTCTGCTGTAGTGTTTTTTTCAAACAATAACAAATCAGTTCCTTTCATTGTTTTGTTGTTACAGACTCAGATTAGCCCCAAGGAAGGGTGGCAAGTTTATAGTTCAGCCCAGGATCCTGATGGCCGCTGCATTTGCACTGTTGTTGCACCTGAACAAAACCTATGTTCAAGAGATGCCAAAAGCAGGCAACTGAGACAACTACTAGAGAAGGTAAGTCTTCCCAAAAAAATTCCTCCTCTTGATCATTAAACTTCCCATGGATATCTCCTGCTTTCCCTCTAAGTTAATACGTAATGAACTACTGAAGAATTACCTGATAAAAATTGTTCTTCAGGGTATATCCCCTACCTGTGTTCTCATCTCTGATGATTTGTCTGTTTTCCTTGTATCACACCTTTCCCAAGCCAAGTTGCATCTTCTCTCTTATTCGCTCCTCCCAAATTCTTCCTTACACACAACAAGACAGATTTTTCTGTGTAAAACCAGTTACAAATCCCACCTCAAACTAGCTCAGTGCTGTGGGATTTAAGCTACAGCTTCTGCTTCAATCACACGAGACTGCTGAAGGTCATTTCTTTTATCAAAAAATGATGAGAGAGACACAACAGCATCTTGAAAGCAAACTGTACAGAGGATAAACAGTTCTAATTTTTTCATTGTTTCTTTTCTCAAGTTTATTTATTCATTTTCTGGTGGTGCAAATTTTCCCCAACGGCCCAATTCTTAACTCCAGTATTATCCACTATTGCATATATAGTGAAACCAGTGAAGTCTTGTTTTGCATCAACAGAAAAAATACTGCAACTATGAAAACACGAACATTCTGCATTCCCTGTATAAGTAACCAAGGTTATAGTTACTGTATCACAGCCAGGGGTACAGAACGTGAGGCCTGAGTGTTTGAACAGTAGCAAAAATCAACATAAAATGTAGACTTTAAAATACATTTTTAGCGCACAATTGTTAGTATTTTTCTAGCTACAGAAAAATCATTCCAGTGCTAATATAGCGCCAGATCCCCACAAATTTTTGCTCCCTGTGCTTCCATGAACTTCAGAAGGGACTTAGTTTCAAGTTATGACAGAGCCCATAACATGAGATGCAGGGAGAGGACATTGATGGACCAGCAGAGAGAAAAGGAGCTGCCTCCCCTCATGCTGTCTGTTAACTAAAGAAAGGAAGACTTCAGTCTTTGCTCCAGCATATTTCCCAAATACTAAAATATGACTGCAAAAGAAAAAATTACTTTCTTTTGAGGTGGGGGCTGGAGGGGTGTGTTAAGATCACAACGTAGTTTTTGAGCTGCCACAGAAATGAA
This sequence comes from Lycocorax pyrrhopterus obiensis, assembly GCA_014706295.1. Lineage (NCBI taxonomy): Eukaryota > Metazoa > Chordata > Aves > Passeriformes > Paradisaeidae > Lycocorax > Lycocorax pyrrhopterus. The sequence goes on along the minus strand of JACSVZ010000013.1, from coordinate 19,773,294 downwards.
CCCAAATCATTAGCCTCTAAAAGCTATTTTCTTATGATTAGAACTGTGGCAATCATGCATATGTAATGTTGTATTACTTCTTCACTGAGTCCATGCAGGCCTTTAATTAGAGCCTCTATGTGAATGTGTTTTCTGCCAAATGGAAATGCTCAAAGTTCTTCCAGCACCCAAAGGACTTTATTTGCCTGCTTTCAACAATTAGATAGCAAAAAAAAAAAAAAATCTGCTTTTTTCATTAAAAATCCTTTCTCAGAACTACTAACGGCGACTCTGCAATAACTAATGTATACTATTTTTAAGAGTACTTTCGGAATCCACACATTCAGTAGATCATAATGAGTTAGTTCCAAACATGAATACCCATTCAAACATTGCATATTCTTGCAAACCACAGGAGTACTGCTGGCTTTGTCTTTTCTTAGGAAGGTACAATTTTTTGTTTGAGCCAAAACTTCAGTAGGGTGAGTAATACATTTACAGCAGTTTTCTCATGTTTTGGGAAAACAAAACTCTTACTGAAATAGAATAACTGCACTTGGAAAATGTGTCATTTTTATGGCTGGAAAAAGCATTGCTTTCATAACAGAAACTTTTAAAAGTACAGATAATTTACTCTGGATGACAGTTACAGTTGCTTCACTGTAGTAAAAGTCCTCACAATAGCTACAAAATCACTTGCTATACAAAAGTTACCCAAACATTCACTACTTTTCATCTGTAAAAAAAAAAAAAAAGTGGTTTTCTAACGCTGAGACAACTGGATAAAATTTCTCATTTTACATTTACTTACAGAATTATGAGCAAACACCTCTGTGGTGATTGACACACCCCAGCTTATCTCTGGGTAGTCTTGTGAATGCCTTATATTGAATGATTATATAAATGCCTACTAACAATGGAAGTCATGCTCTTCATACTGACCAGTCTCCAAATTTCAGTCCTGTCCCTCCCAAAGTGCCTGGAAGGAAATGCACACTGTATTAGCACCTTCTGAACCACAGTCACATCTACTACAGGTCTCAAAGTAGACTCTATTGCCTGACAGCCTTTCCTGAGCCCATTGTTAATGATGCTTAAAGGATCTCTCTCTCTTTACCTCTAAGTAGTCCAAATAATTTATGGCTTCAAGGTCTTGCCCTGTTCCCCAATATTTGTACTGTCACGCAGTTACGGAATGTAGAACTGTACTGTGGTAGAAATGACTCACAACTAATTGACAGAAGTGCATTTCAGTGCCTGACATTTACCCAGGAAAAAAATCAAAGCAACAAAAAGTGCTTTTAGAGACTGTTCTTCTTTAACAGGTTCAGAATATGTCCCAATCGATTGAAGTTCTAAATCTACGGACTCAGAGGGATTTCCAGTATGTTTTAAAAATGGAAACGCAAATGAAAGGGCTGAAGGCCAAGTTTCGGCAAATCGAAGATGATCGGAAGACATTAATGACAAAACATTTTCAAGTAGGTTCAATTTTAACAATAACTCTCAAGCCTGCTGGAAACAATGTATGAAGTAGCAATGCATGGACTGCTAAGGTCTCAGCTTGAAATGCTCGTACAAGAGCACCATTAAAAAAAGCATAATAAATCTTCCTTTATGATGATAATCTCTTGTTCTGTTCAATTTAATTGTAATAGGGAGGAACTATTAATTATTAAGTCATTAGAGAAATGTCACTATAAACAGATTCCTGTTTTTTCTGTATCAATGTGCATGTCATACTGAGAAATTTATATTCATTCAAGCTCCAATGATAAAGGGGGAGATCCAGTGGAATTAATAGCAAACAAGTAGAGTTCTGTGCTTGTAGTGTTGTCTGACATTTACTGCAGTTGAAGGGAAGAAAGGCTGAAATAAATCAGTTTATTGTAATTTTTATCCAGTACACTTAAGATCTAATTTCATGTCTGAAGGTCTGCTGTTTTGAATTTGAGATGGGGAGGAGGGCAATCACTCCCAGTCACATTTGCATGATTAAAAAAAGACTTCCACCGAATTTTAATGACAACAAAAACCACAAGCCAATCCTTTTATGAGGAAGAAGGGTTGCATATATTACAAGATAGCATTGTGTATTCTGAAAAAACTACCTGAAGTACTCTTCAGGAAAAAAATATTTCAAGAGCATATTTAAGTTCTTTAAATATCAAGTCTGATAAATTGATCTTTCACGCTGTGAGAACACAAAGTAGATTCTAGAAAATACATTCTGAGGATTACATTATGTTAAGCAGATATATATTTTTTGAAGTGTTTCTGAAAGTTCCCATAAAATGAACTTAATTTTCTAATTGGTGCTAGAGTTAGATATCTAAATAATTACATAGCCAAGAAGTCTAGGGTTTTTTTCTCAGTGACACTAAATATCCAGTGGGTCTTAATAATACCAGGAAGTAAGTACACTAATGATCAGACTACCAAGCTTTATAAATTAAGTCATTGTTCTTAGTTTAGAGCTGTTTGAGGACATACTTCCAAGGTTTTTGGTTAATAAGAAACACCTCTACCTTTTTTCCCTTTTATCCCTTATTGCTACAATAACAACACATTTGCATAATGCCATTATATATTCTGTATTCTCATTTTCGTTTTCCTTGGGAACGAAATATCAAAATTTGAATGTCTGACACACAATGTCAGAGATAGCACAATACTCCAGTACTCCAACCTTTTAAATATTCAATATTTCTATTGGCCAGTCATTTACTTTCAGTCTGACAGTTTGCCAGGAGTACAAAACAGAGTTCCAGCCAATCAAGCTATAGAATAATTTAAAAGGTCAGCATAATACAATATACTGTTCTGAAATATAGTGTACTAAAATTCCAGTGCTTTGTCTTTCCTGGGACAGAAAAATTCATGTTGGATATAACATAACCCTTCATATCAACTGGCTTAAAGTGCCAGAACACATCTACCACCTATCTGTGTTGCAAATACAAATTAGTTCTTGTACAACTTGTCACAGCAACAAGTTCTGGAGTGTCAGCAGAAGCAAATTTTTAATTTTTTTTTAATCATGAAAATACCAAAATCAACATTATATGCTTTACTGAAGTGAGATATTCTAAATCTGTGTTTTCATGCTGATCAGAACCAAGGAGTACAAATTTGGTCCAGATCACACTTGAGCATACATTTAGTCCACACTTCACTTTATGCCAAGCAGGAAATACCTGATTGCCACAAAAATTTACAGCAAGTTTGCTCAAATGATATGTCATCTGGCATAAATCCTACCAGGAATACATTACCTTCACTAATTCAAACACATTTTATCTTCCTGAGTTTTTACAAGCTTTGCATTTTTTCCCATTACAGCTTATCCACGGTTTTTGGCCATTTGCTGCCCCACACAACTGAAACCTAAGTTCATAATTTCAAAATGAAGTAACAAAAACCATGGTTTCTGGAGCTATTCTCTCTCTGTCACAAAGCCTACTTCCCTTGTCATCAAGGAAAAAATTACTATTCATTTTAACAGGCACAAAGTAGGTTTAAGTTAAGATTTTAATAAAAACAGCCAAATAAAAATAGTTTTAACTGTAAACAAAAGGGCTTCACTTCTTTGTGTCCATTTTGGTAACTCTGCTACCATAATGTAATTGGAAGACCCCCTGGGAACAGAATCAACAGAAGTAATACTCTCAAATCCATATATACTGACATATCAGCTACATTTCAGTAAAGCAAAATCTTTTCCCTGCAAGGATTCTTTGAGGTTTTCTACAAAATAATAACAAAAAACAACTTCAAATTGGTTTATATTTAATAAAGCCCCTATTATTAGTGCATTTAAAAGAATAAGTAAGAAATGAAAGATGGGTAACCAATATATGCTAAAGATTAAGACAAATTCTCAAAGTATGAGTTTCAAGAAAAATCTGAGAAAAGGGCAATCTGAGATTTCGAGGTGGAGCTTTATTTTCTTCAGTCAGTGTTTAAGAATAGGATTGGCAATGCAACAACAACTGCACATGGCAAAAAACCCATTTGTGATATTCCAGAAGAGATGTCAACTGAGCAAGTTCAAAAGCATTCAGTGATGTAGCCAGCAGACAAGCCCAAATCACAGTTAAGAACCATGGATTTTTTACTTCAGAAGAAAAAGTTATATATCATTGTGGCTGGAACAGGAATAAACACTGTTCAACAGACATTGAGGAAAAAAAGAATTTAGTACTTCTAGGGAATGAAATAGAAATTAACAGCCCACCAACTAAGTATGACAGCTCTGTAAACCAGGTATGATCTTGAATACTACTGTGCATTCAGGCCTATTAATCTTCTGATGAAAGACACACTTAGGGGTGGTTTATGTCCTCTAGATGGAAAGTCAGTGGGTTTGGTTCAGATCAGCTGAAGGTAACTCTTTATTTTCAATAGAAAAACTATTCTCTCATGCATTCAGCCTACTGCTTACTACCATTAAGTCTGAGGTGCCAAAGACTTTTCACAGTGGACTAATAATAGATCTGTAACTAAAATAAATAATAATTTTCAAGTTGTTTTAATAATCAGGCATAAATATTAAATTAAAGGAAATTAGGGGATTGAACTCCTTTAAACTGCTCTAATGCACATATGATTGCCTTTAACAGGAGTTGAAAGAAAAGATGGATGAGCTCCTGCCACTGATCCCAGTTCTGGAACAATACAAAACTGATGCCAAGTTGATCACACAGTTCAAGGAGGAAATTAGGAATCTCTCTACTGTGCTGACTGGGATTCAGGAAGAAATTGGTGCTTATGACTATGAGGAACTACACCAGCGTGTAATCAGTTTAGAAACCAGGCTTCGTGACTGCATGAAAAAGCTCAGTAAGTTAACAAGTTCATGGCAAATTTGGTCCCTTGGCTATGCATTTTTAGTTGTCTCTCTTTAGAATGACTAAAGTTTGGAGGGAGGGGGGTTTGTTTGTTTCTTTGATGAAAGACTGCATTATATTCTGATCTGTGCTACCCTAAAAAAAACAAGAGTAACTCAACCTAAGGTCAGTCATATCATTCTAAGTACATGACATAATGTTCTGCCCTACTGTATAGAGAAGGAATTAAGATGAAAAAATATAACAGATGGAAAATTCAAAATCTGAGGTTTAAACCAGTTGGAGAGTTACAAATATTCTTTCAAAAAAAGCTCAGACACACTCTGCTACTAGAGTCATCTTTGGGCTGTCAATGTGAAAAAAAAATAGTGAAAAGTAGACTTTAATCAGTTTTGAGATGTCCACATCATAACCCTGTCATCTTGCTAGAACACCTGAGAGGCCACTGACTATAACGTCTTTAGCCTGTGTTAAGAGAGATAGCCCATTCTCCAATTCACATTACAATCTAACTAAGCCTCACATCTGATTCAAGGGAGCAAAGCGTGATTTCTGCAGGATGCACAGCAACGAGCCATTGCTATTGCTGCACCACGGTTACTTCAGGCTGCCTCCAGCTCGGCCGCTCCCATGCTGGCTTTAGTTAGAAAAAGTCAAACACTGAGCATCTTTGAAAATCAGCACTAGCTCAGTATCAGCTACCAAAACTAAGGGCCAGAAGGATCAATATCAAGTGTCAGGCACAACTTCCATTAGGGATAGGTAACCTGCTTTACAAACACAGTGCAGTCTCCCCTTTCCCCAGTCTATCCATGCATTCGGAGATTTCTGAATGGATCACTATTGCAACCTGGATCACTACAGCAAACAACCCAGCCCCTTTATGAAAAATGACCACTTTGCAGTTTAGCACTGAAAAGGAATAAACTTGAAATTCCAAGGTTAAGGCCTGTGCTCACTGTCTCAGTTATCAAGTGTGGGATGTTTACTTTTAAATGCTACCAAGGACGTTAAATATCTTCTCAACTGGATAAGCAGAGCCTCCTTATTTTTGTGATGCAATAGAAAGAGAAAAATCTAGGTTAAGTTAGCCTCTTAAATTATTTATTTCCATTTCTTTATTTTTATACTGGAAATAGCACAGTGAGGATGTGCTAAAATACATTAAAGACTTCTTCAAACAGAAATTTGTTATGATCCTGTTTTCCCCTCAGTACACACACATAATAGCACATTACTGCATTGACAGAAGGCAGTCAGGAGAAAATGGCTGTGTTGCCATACTGCAGCAAACAAGAAAATTCCTATGAATAAACAGTATTTTCTGATAGTGAGTGTTCCAGTAAGTTATTAGATACCAAAAATCATCAGTTTAACAAGTATATTGTTTTTCATTGCTTTTACAGCATATCTTGTAACACTGATTAGTGAAGCAATGACAGTGTGAGATATATTTTATACAACAGAATTAGATGTATTGACATCCTATCTATCCTGAATTCCTGCAATACATTCTAATCTCTTGACATACCTAACGAAAAAACCATTAAAATTACATATATTATCAGTAGAGAGAAAATTTTTGTATAAAATAAATTATTAAGCATATCCATTATCAAAAGGGAGTGGACCTTCTCAAGATGTAACACAGATTCATTCATCCTTATTGGCATTATTCCCTGGTCTTAGATGCTTAAATGACTTTTATGGTCCCCTACTAAGGGACTGGCTGTTTTTCTGGCCTATCCCTGTGTGCCTTCCAAAGTACAAACAGCCTCAGTTTGGCTTCCTGTAACTGCTGAAAGCTGGGACTGTGTGCTCAGATCAGAAAGCATAAGGGGAAAGCAGCTTTCATGCCAACACCTCCTTTGCAGCCACACTGGAGATGACCCAGCTGTGCCCGTCCATGCCAGCCTGAGAGCCAGAAGCCAATGGCCCCAGTGTGCCACAGGATCTGGCTTGAAGCTTCGCAGATTTTGTTACATTTCACAATACAATTTTCTAATCAATGTGTGCAATAGCTATTCTCCATTCTTCTCCCTCACATGTATTTTTCAGCAGTATAATGCATTATTTATATTGTCCTGGCCACTTAAAAGGGTTCTTCCATCTGCACTGGCAACACTTTCAATACTCATTGACATACACTAAGCAGTTATATTAATTTCACTGAGGTTTAATGATTACCACAACAGTTGTGATGACTGAATTTTACTCCTCCTCTTTGGAATAAGAGAAAATTCAAGATGAAGCTGCTGAGAAATTAGTTGACATAATTTTTAAAGGGTGCATGCAGCTAAACTTGTAGGAATAGAGTGCCTGTGATTACACACACCCCAAATTCACATGTACTTATGCACATATGGGTCCTTTGCTGCCAGTCCTGTGTCATGTGTACTTGTAAGAGAATGCAGGTTGCACACTATGCTTGGAACCCTTCTATTCTTGTCATGACCTGTTTATGAAATTGGAAAAAAAAACTTACATGGGTAGCATTCATAGAACCCAATACTCAGACATATAATTAGAGTAGATGTATATTGGATTCATGTCTAGCTACATTTGATTATAATGTAGACTCTAAACAATATTTTACAGTAACACTTTTTGTTAGCAATTCAAAAGTAGAATATTCTATGTATCCAAAGAAGTGCTGTTATATCAGTGGCAGAGGACCTATTAGTGCAGGCATGAGACTATTGATTGCAGTGGTACTTGTACTTCCAAAGCATCCTTCCCTTTGGGATTTGAGGAATTTTACAAATATCATTTAGTATAAAACTGGGCAAGAGAAATATAGATTCTTATTCCCATTTTGTAGATGATGAAACAAGCAGCCCAGAAGCATAAATGACTTTTCCAAAGATTACACAGCAAGTCATGGCACCCATGCAGAAAAATCCAGGGCCTTCCTCTCAGCAGACTCTAATAACTCCACTAAAGTGCTTCTTGGATTCATATTATGCAGGAAAACAGACATCTATTTATTAAGAACTAGTTCTTCATTTCCTCATGCTAGTAATGTTATGACAGACTTTACCATAAGCAGCAAAGTGCGAGCAGTAGAACACTTGGAAGTCATTTATGCAAGTGCCAAAAAAACTTCACTTCATTTTCCCCTATTTATTACCCACAAAAAAACCCTCAATAATGATGCTTATGAACACTTCAAGAGAATGTTGTGATTTTATTTCCTTTCCCTGTCCTTCTACAAATTATACACTTGCTCTATATAGCAGCTACCAATATTCATTCATATCACAGAGACTGGGACTATCTACCCATTTCTAGCTATCTCCAAAACAGCTCCTGTCCAGTTGGGCTGTCACAGGCTCCTCCTGGTATTTGCTCACTTTGGAGCTCTCCAGATGCATTCTGCCCCGTATACGTTCACGGCCCACAAGCCGTACAAAAGTACATCTGTTTTCTCTTTTAATGGTCACTTCATGCTCAACTTCTTCCTTAATATAAATAAATACTGGAAATCATGAACAGACTTACAGGAGTCCACTGTACAGAATTGTTAAAGGAGATGAACCAAGCCAGAAACACCTGGATTGTGCATGGTATGATGCTTCTTGTGCAGCTCAGTTTAGGATGTAAAAAGACTCCATGATTGGGATTTTCCAACTGTTACAATCAGTAATGGCTGGAATTTTCTAATGTAGGCAGCTGCTTCTTCAAAAGCCAAGGGAAAGAGACTTCTAAAAATCCCACTTCTTTTCTGTGTAACCCCATCTAAACCTCTTAGGGAAGAAAAAAAAGCCTAGAAAAATCACATTTTTCTTAGTGTACCTGAACGTCCTGACATTTGTTAGTATGGAGATATATTTAACCTAACTTTTTACTAGCATCTGGTCCTTCTATCAGGGAATCAAATTGCTATATTGCTATAAACAAAAACTTTTCGTATGTTCTCTTCTGCCAGGGGAAAGAAAGGAGGAAAAAAAAAAAGTGTGGGCAGGGAAGAGGATTTTGGCTACTTCGAAAAAAAATTTGCATAGGCTAGTTTTAACTGTCAGCCCCCTCCCTGCTATGGAAAATTCATAGTCCAGAAGTGATTCCTCTTTCACAAGACATTTGTCTCTGTTCTATTTATCTACATACAAAATGAGCTAAAGAAATGTCTCAACAGGAAACTAATTGGAATTTTCATTAATTTCAAAATCCCAGACTTTTCATGCCAGAAGAATTTTAAGTAAAATATCCTGCCTTCAGTATGTTAGTATTGCCATTCCCTAGCAAAGAAACCTCAGCATGCAAGCTCAACTTTAATACTGCCACCCAAACAATTAAAAGGTTCGTTCTGCAGGTGAGGATACAGGCAGGGATTAGATGAACACTTTTAAGTAGACAAGAAGAAGCTGTTATCAGCTTTGGTGGAGGAGTAAGGAAAATTTCTTGGACTGAACACAAAGTTGGAAGTGCTTAAAAAGCAAGAGAAAACTCACCTTGTGTCAGTGAGCTGTTAAACGTGACTTCTGCAAAAGTTATTTGTGCAGCCTTAAACAGTTTAAAAGAGCATCGGCTGACTCAACTTGACTGTTCAGCCAAGACTTGCTTTGGGGTCTTGTCCTTGTTCTTTCAAGCAATGCTTTCTGAACTGAGAGGACTTTCTGACTGGTTTGAGTTCTTTTCCTTCCTCATTAAACAGAAACCCAGTCATGAGGATCTCTCAGCTATGGGGAGGCTGGAATGATAAGACAGAGGTGGGCTCTGACAGCTCTGCTGCTTCCTTTTTACTGTCCATGCTGTCAGCAAGTAGGTCAGCAGACCTCAGGTACTGCCAGGATTTCCAGAAGAAGCGTGCTGATGGGATATGAATTATCACTACAATGCGAATGAATTATCATACGTGGAAAAAATACTTGTAGTATTCCTTAGTTTTAAATACCAGTTCCATCAAGTTACATCGTAAAATATGCAGATCCATGGGTTTCTGTTTAATGAGGAAGGAAAAGAGAAATGGGGCCTACTACAGGGCAGGAGGGAAAAAAATCCTCATGCCTCTTACAAAGTGCTCTGTTTTGTTATGCCAAAAAGAGAAGCTTTGTCACTTTTTCAGTCAGCTACCCCTCAGCTATACAGCAGCTCTCCTAAGAGTCTTTCGTTCTTGATCACTACATGCTGTCTGGGAATAAAAATTTGATCAGAAATATGCCCTGACTCAAGCTGCTGATCATTTAGCGGCTGAAGTACAATGTCATCTCTTTTCACATTGAACAGCATCTCAGTACATTTTGAAAGATCGTTCTCTGAAAGCATCTGACTCCCATGACAGGGGTACACAGCTCAGTTCATATAGTTTAAACTAAATGAAGGCTGAAGAGGTTAATTAATTATTAACAACATGTAACTAACTCTAATCAGTGAGCTATACATTCAGGATAAATACAAGTAGTATAACAGAGGAATCACAGTACTGACACTTAAGCATACAAATCTCTGAACATTGTTCTCTAGCCTCAAAAAGCCCCTCACACATGGAGCAGCACCCAAAGAGCCCCAGAGCTGCGTGCACACCCCACAGGGACTCCAAACACTGCCTGCTCTTACCCCTCTCCCGCTGTAGCTCCAGGGCCTCCAGCTTGCTGTGTGCCCGTGCTGCTCCCACCACGCCCTGGCACTGCTGAGCCACCTGGAGTGCTCACACACCTGCCCTGCCTGGGCCCCCCCCGACACAAAAGGTGGCTCTGGGATCACTCAAATCCCTGCCAGGAGCTCTTCCATAGGTTTTGTCCATTCAGAAGCAAAATTTCACAACTCATTATGAGCCCACATTTAGCTTCCTGGACTTCTTTTCTTCATAGAAGAAACAGTGCTTCAGATTCCAAATGCTTTTTATGCTTTCCCACTAATTGCAATACTGTGTTCTGTAGGCACCAATTAGTATTAGTATACCTTATAACTCATGCGTTCACTGTGTTTTAATTAGCTTAGAAACTACAAGTTCAGGAGGAATTTTATTCTGATTTCTTTTGGCTTATTAGTCTTCTGGTAACTTATTCCAAATTAAGTATTCCAAATTTAAACTCAAACCTTCAGAAGGGTTATCTCATGCCCATTTCAGACACTATTTACTAATATACCATGTAAAAATAAAAGCCTTCATCTTGATAGGTTATAGACCTCTACCTTTCAAGCTAATAGCAGTTCATGCTGTAGAAAAAGAGCATTCAGCACACAATGATAGCAGCCCATCTACCAAAAAAAAATCCAGAATAAAAAATTATGTACAATGATAACCAAGTATAAAAAACCTGTAAGATTCTTTAAAATGGGAAATTCCAAAAATATCTTCAAAATATTGCACCATACATAGATTGAGATATGTAAATAATAGTGTCTCTTAATTGACCCAGAAAATAGAGACAGCCTACCCTGCTCATTGAGATCTCAGCGTGCATTCAGTTATCTTCATTGCCAATCCATACAATTGCCCTGGCTATGAATGAAAACTACCCAAGCAGCCTCTGAGTTTTCACTCCAGCATTAACCCAGTCCTAACTGACTGAAATAGGCTGGCATAATACATTCCTTTCCAGTTACAGAGTACAGAATTCAGGCTTGATGTGACCCTCTCTTTTGAACTGAATAAATTCACTCTCAACACCAAGTAGCTTGTTTTCCACATTTCCTAGATAGATATCGTTACCACTACAGCACAACCATGTAGCACAGAGTAGCAGTTATTTTTAAATTTAAAAAATTAATTAAATGTTTCACTTCTTTTTACATTCTTTTCTTTAAAAACGTGCTATTTGACCTGATTATGTGCACACCACTGTGCAATATTAAATCTTGGTAAACACATGAATTCCACCAGGAGCTTGTTACTAGTAGATATCTTATTAATGTCCCCTAAAATATAGATTTTTGAATTGTTTGGAAGGTCAACATCCAAGATGGTATCGACTTTCATTATTTCCTCCCAGACAGTCTAATGGATTAGAAGCCAACCAATACAGCCAAGTTTGCCAAATAATTCTCATACTCACTTTTTTTAGCCAGCCTCCAGTACAGAAAGAACCACATGTGCGTGAGCACAGGGCAGTCAGGCACAAGCTTTGAGTACAGCCACGCTGTGTGTACAAGCTCATTTTTTTGTGTCTGCCCTTAACCACCTTGGTACCCTGGCCAATGGAAAACTGAAAAATCCATCAGTCCTAGCCTTGTGCTGAACTTTCTGAAGGCAGAATTGGGGGGGGTGGAGGGAGGGGGGGGAATTATGTCTTCATTTCATTTATTATTAAATGTTCTTCAGCTCAGAAAATATTTTACTAGGTTATATTTTAGTTGATGCCCAAAAACCATAATGGTGCTTCAAAAGATGTAAATACAAAAATATATATCAATAAAAGTTTATGGGTATATTTTTACATATTTATATTACTCTTCAGTAAGGAGAGGTTCCTTCAGTGAAGGTGACAATCAATCTTCAACATAAGCCTGAATCCCCTGGGGCCATTATGAAGTTTGGAGCATTTGCTCTTGTGCTCTGATGTCAAGGAGAGTTGTGCAATTATTTGCATTAATGCATTTGTTTTTTCTAATTTCAGCATGTGGCAAATTGATGAAAATCACAGGCCCCATTACAGTGAAGATATCTGGAACCCGATTTGGAGCCTGGATGACGGATCCACTGGCATCGGAGAAAAATAACCGAGTATGTTAAGGCACTATCATCGTGTCCTGGAGTCTTACTTGGTTTATTTTAATCCTTTAAAAGATACTTTCCCCCTAGAAAGTTACATTCCCAAGCACGTTTCTTCTACTTCAGTCATTTTCACACTCAAACATCTTCAGAGAAAAAGCAACAGTATTTTTGGAAAAACATCCAAAGACAAAAGTTAACTGAGCTCTTTTGTGCTGTTTCCTTCAACTTTTTCAGGCTTGACAAACATCTGAACTGACAACAAAATTTTTTTATTTTGTAACATATTTAATTGTGTTTGAGTCTTTTAAGAACCCAAGTAACCTAAAACAAACATCAACACTTTCACCCAAGAGCAGGACCCATAATGCAGCACAGTTAAAATTGGCACAATTAGGTCCCATATAGGCTCTAGTCAGACCATTTACTCCATCATATCCAAGTTATGTTAGTGTTTTGTAGTTTGATCTGCAATAATTGGCCACAGTTTTGAGAAGGTGCTCTCTCCATCAAAGGCCTTTGGAAGTCAAAACATTAATCTTTTGAATACAGAGAAAAACCAAAGGCAACAGAAAAGGCAACATAAAAATGTTAACAAATAAAGATTTATGTGCAGCTCTCCCCTGCCCGCTGTGTCCACGCAGGTTTGCTACTTAATCCAGAAATCTCAATTACCTTTAGGAGAGCAGCAAACTCTGAGAAACTAAAAGGAGAAAAGGAAAAATGCAAGAAGGAAAAAATGGGGGAATGGAAGTTGCGTACAGAACATTAAAAAGAAGTAATAATTCTGTTTTAAGGGGAAAAAATGGCTTTGAAACTTTACGAGTTTCATTGCTATTGTTTCTGTTTCCTTTACTAAGAAAAGACTATTTTTCTTTGAATAGAGATTCAGCTGAAAAAAGTTTAACCATATTTATTCCTAAGTATAAATTCAAGTTTATCTCACCTGACATTTCCGATCTCTCTCTTAGATTATTAGTCTCTAGAAATATCTTTAAGCAAGCACCATATAGCAGAGGCCCAAACACAGAATAATCCAGAATTAAATTTCTCTGAAAATGCAGACACTGTAGTTAGTAACAGTTGTACTTAGAGTTCACCAGTCAATGTAAGTTTTGATTCAGAAATTCAAGAGTTCCTCCCGCTTTTCTAACAGGAATGTGGGCAATATTGCACTTTGATAGTGCTGCACATCTAAAACTTGTTTTCCTTCTTTTTCTGCAATGTCTCCATCATGCCATATCATGATCACATACCACACATTGTTTCAAGATGTTTACTCCCAAGTCTTTGTTTTCTTTCCAGGTCTGGTACATGGATAGTTACACTAACAATAAAATTGTCCGCGAATACAAATCAATCGCAGACTTCGTCAGTGGGGCTGAATCAAGGACATACAACCTTCCATTCAAATGGGCAGGAACCAACCACGTTGTCTACAATGGCTCCCTCTATTTCAACAAGTATCAGAGCAACATCATCATCAAGTACAGCTTTGACACGGGGCGGGTGCTGGCACAGCGTAGCCTTGAGTACGCTGGCTTTCACAACGTCTACCCGTACACCTGGGGTGGCTTCTCTGATATCGACCTGATGGCAGATGAAATTGGGCTGTGGGCTGTGTATGCCACCAACCAGAATGCAGGCAACATTGTCATCAGCCAGCTAAACCAGGATACACTGGAGGTGCTGAAGAGCTGGAGCACAGGCTACCCAAAGAGAAGTGCTGGAGAATCCTTCATGATCTGTGGCACCTTGTATGTTACTAACTCACACTTAACAGGAGCCAAGGTCTACTATTCCTATTCCACAAAAACCTCCACTTATGAGTACACAGACATTCCTTTCCATAATCAGTATTTTCATATATCCATGCTTGACTACAATGCAAGAGATAGAGCTCTCTATGCCTGGAATAATGGACATCAAGTCCTGTTTAACGTCACTCTTTTCCACGTCATTAAAACTGAGGATGACACATAATTTTCTTTCCCTTACCTCCCTCCCTCAAAGCAGTCTCATTTGTGATTAACTCTAAAAGCATCCATCTCTCTCAGTTCCCTCCTTTTAATTTACATTTCTTTCTTCATTAAACAAAAGCAACATTTTCTACTATGTAATGCATTTCAATATGGCTGAACCTGTCAAAAATGACCTGTCAGAAATAAAAAGCATCTTAACTCATGATTCTGCAAGGTCTGTCAAGACCTTGTCTTGAAAAGCACTAAAGAGGATTTAAATGGCTAAAGACAGTTTTAAAAGATTATGATCTGCCTTATTTTAGAGTCAGAGACTAATGGTGGCTTAAATGCATGAATGTCTTTTTTTACCTCATTTTTTGTTTTAATATCTTGCTTAACTTCAGGAAACATTTCGGTAGTGTCAGACACATTGCACATTGTATTTTTTTATTTATTCCAAAAGAAAGATTTAGGAATTTAATTTACTTAGACAAGGAGTATGATCCATTTTGCCATCATCCAATTTCAGATGTGGTGCTGTACAGTATGTTTTTAAATCTCTTGCAAACATTTTATCAACAGTATGTATTTCTACCATTGTAACCACCATTGTGCAATTGTATCTCTTCACTTATGTGAAAGTAAACTAAGTACTATTTTTTATAAAATATATTGAAGCTGAATTGCAGGTCTGGCTATGAGTCAATTGAAAGTGGTAAAAATCTGATAAAAGGTTGTTATTTCTGAGAAAGACCAGTAGCTTCACAGATGCACGATTTCTATTCTCAGCTTTGCTTCCTAGATCCCCTCTTCACCAGTGGTGCTTACTGGCACATTTGCAACTTTGAAGCTTCATACCAGTTCCAGTTTTACAATTGTTTGCCCTGCCCAGTTTTTATCTCCTGCTGCTGGCTTCTCTCTCTCAATCTCTTTTTCGCCTGCTTTCTTCCCTTCCACCATTTGACTGCTCTTGTTTATGCCTATCCCTGCTCTGGGCTTTGCAAGTGAGAAGCTGGAAGTGGCTGGTGCCCAGCAGCCGAGCGTGGGAGTGCATCCCGTGTTTGAGCTGCTCTGGGGCACTGAGGAGCAATGGTACAAGCCAAGCTGCTCTCCTTTATCTGCCTGTCGACTTACTCATAACAGGAGAACATCTGTCTGTTGACAAAACTCTTCTCTGGGATGACAGTAATCACAGAAAATACAACAGGGAAGGTGCAAAGCCCAGATGATCAGTGTGGCCCCTGGTAGCCACCACAATTCTTGTTAGGGAAGAACATCGAGGCCAACCTCTTGTAAAGAGGTTTGGGGTTTTCTGGCAGTAGAATTGCTACACCCAAACTGACACTTTCAAGAAACAAGTATTTCTGAAAGCTGTGTGGGTTGCTGTACTGTCTCGTTAGAAACCAGGGGGCAGGGAGAGGTGTGCATATTTTATTGAGAAAAAAGGAATGAGGTGCTATTTATCTCTTGCCATAAATGGAAAGAAAGTAACATTAAGCACTAGTAATCAGACTTCTATTAGCTGGGCTCTAACATAATGCAAAAAGACAGGTGTCTGAAAAATTCTGTGAAAGCTGTGTTTCTTACACTATCTGAGCTTCTATGTTTTATTATATCCTTTGGAATTGAAAAGCCAGACATTTTATTTGCTGGTTCTTCTAATGTACCAGCTGAGGCCACCTTAAGTCTCATTAATGTTTTCATTATTATAAATATGTGTCTATATATGTTTACAAGTATGCTATATAATATAAGCCCATATGAAGCTGAACAAATTGCCTTATTTTTCAAACCAGTTGCAAAACTAAAAAAAGGCTAATAAGGTTTCAAGAAATGATAAAGGAAAAAAAAAATTACATTATGACATGACCAGAGAAAAGTTACTTTCTCGCTTCCCTCTCCCCTCTCCTGTCTAGATAAAATGGTAGCTATTACCCCATACAACCAGTTACACAGAATTTGGAGAGACTCAGTTCAGCTAAATAGACAAATTAAATCACTTCCCTCCTGTAACCAACTTTCCTGTATTGACAATGAAACCTCCTCTGTGACATGTGAAAATGTATATGACTACTCATTAAAAAAGGTATTTTATGTCATACAGGGATGTTTTATGAAAATGGATTATGTTCAGATTTTTATCAAAAGCCATAAAAAACCCCAACCTTTCCCCTGTACAGAGTAACTTCAACAAAATAGAAGTTTTTTCAACCAATACAGCATTTGTAAAACATTAGTCATTTGATTGAGAAATTAAACTTCTTTCTACTGTATCATCATAAACTAGAAGAATAGTCATGATCACTTTATGTGAAAACAATGATTACTACCACATTTCTTTATAAGAATTTCATACTGTGTCATTAGCATACATATATTAGTACAGGTTGATAACACTTCTTATAGTAAGATTAATCTCACCTGATTTCAACACCATTGACAGGGTAACACACTCCTATTAGTCAAAGGAAAGAAAGAAACAGACTACTACAGGGTGCTAGAGATGGATGGATAAGAGGGGTAGGAAAAGCACCTTTGTAAGGTGGTTTGTCACACCAAGATAAATCCTGCCCTTCTGAATTGGTACCAACATGTTGGATTCCAGTATTTAGACTTAAAATAACAGCTTCCATACAATCAGTACAAAATGTGGCAAGACATTATCAAGTAGCACAACTTCCCACTAAGGAGCACTCATTTTTATGCAAATGTGTTGATCACCTGTCTTTTCAAAATTGGAAATTCCAAAGTAATATACCCAGAAGGCTGAAATCACCATGCCTCAATATAAGCTGATTTCTGTTACAAGCTTTGCCTTCATAATTAAGCAGCACAAGCAGAAAATCTTCATAATGTAGCAGCAACCTACAAGCTTTATTCTTATAGGTGAAGCATGTGCTGTTTATTATGATAATAAGGTACCAGTAGTATGTGGGGGGGAAAAAACATCTCCTTAAACATGGGGAAATTAATTGTAGAGTCTGTTTCGATATCTTAATGACCTCCTGTTTCAAGGGATAAACATGTAAAAGGACCATGTCACTCCTCTACCCAAAGCAGAATACATAAATTTCACCAAGCTGTGCTGGCAGCAGAAAGGGACGCATACAACCCCAAATGTAGCCCAGGAACACAATCTGCCAATCCTCCAGGCATGCCTGTCCTGAGGGACCCTAAGGAACGTGAACAATGCACACTACAAAGCCCATAGCACTCTCCCTGGAATGGACCGACTACTCCCCGGGACAAAACGGGCAGAACAAACCTTCCCAGAAAAAGCTTCCTGCACAGTAATAACCTTCTGTAGTCCCTTCTGGCAATTTGTGCCAGTGAGTAACTACCAAGTCTATTGTTACACACAAAGGCTGTTCAGCCTGCCCCATCTGTCGCAGTGTGCCCAGCAGACCACTGGAAGAGTCACTCTGTGGAGCCTCCTCAGCACTGTAGTCACTGCTAGCAAAAGATGGTATTAAATTTGAAAAATGAAAAGAAAATAGCTGAGTGAGATGGATTGATACAAGGTTTTAATCACAGATTGCTTTTATCTAAGAATATTCCTTTCCAGACAAGCTCAGGGGCTCCGTGACTAGCTGTCACTCAGCTCAGCAGGCTGGATCCACAGCAAAGGCTGTTTGCTTCAAAGCACAGCCTGAATAAACCTGTTACCTGGTAATTTGTCATAATCAATTGCTTAGAAAATGCTAGAGATGAACAAACCATTCACAGCAAATTACTCATCCAGTAAATTGTATCCTGTTCCAGTTCAAGAATTGCCAGGGAGTAGTCTTGATGCGTACTGATGTTTGTGCCAGTGAAAATATTTTTTGGAAGTCATTTGGATAAGCACCTCTTCCTATAAATCACCCAAGCATTCCCTGCTGTGAATCTCATATCCTTGACATTCAGAAGGTGATGCTGAGCATTTGGACATATTTTCCACAAAAGGCAAATGAGGGCTGCAACTGCAGATCTTTGGGACAGAGTTGCATCACAGCCTGCTGTGCTGACACATTCCCCACACCACTAATTCCCAGGAGGCCGACTCCTGCACCACAACAGTGTCACAACTGCATCCCACCAGCTCACACTCAAAAGGACTCAAGCATGCAAACTACCTTCCATAGATCACAAAGCCAAGTCCTGAAATTCACTTGCCCACCAAGAACAGAGACCACCTTATTGCCAGAACTAATAGCAAAGCCTGTTTTCTAAGATGAGCTTTCCTCATTAATTCTCCAAACACATGATCATATATATGGACATCAACATGCAAACAAATAAATTAACTATAAACTAATCCTAGAATTAGAGAATAATAAGGTTATTTTTCCCACAGAAAAGAGACCATTTACGTTATGCATAGATCATTATTATGAGGGTTCCTACATTCACTTAATGGGAAACTGAGGAAAGACAGTTACCCAGCACCAAGTTGTGGAAATTATACAAAAATGACTGTTTTGTATAGGATGGCTTTTACTTGGCCCTAGAAAACAGAGGCAGTATATTGATGCAGTAGCTATGACCACAGATTCACTAAACTGAGGTGTGCAGGAATTTTCCCAAAACTGCAAGCAGATTATCCACCTGAATATGCTGGTATTATGATTAATTATCACTCTTATAATCTGTAGACTCCTGTAGACTTCTAGTTGTTATTTATCTGTATTTAGCAAGCATTTCAAGATAACTTCAACACTCCTACACCTCTCTCTTTTTACTCAGAAGCCTCTCACACATGTAACACACCTTGTGTCAGGCCATGAGGGTGATGAACACAAGGGATACATCCTTTCTGCAGTTCTCATTAGAGTCAGGAGGGATTATTCATAAATATAGAGACTGACCTCAGATACCAAAACTCTGTTTCTTCCAACACCACCACTGGAGGAAATCCTTACTCTTAAAATACAAATCATGTTCATGTATTTAATACAAAGAGGAGTTGCACCAGCTTTTCATAAAAGCATCCAGCCTCTGAAAGACCAAGGATATTTGTCTCTGTCTTTGAAACCCTGACATTGAAGAAAATCCACGTTTTCTTGAGAAGCAGAAATTCCTGCTCGACTCATATGCTTCTTGCCAGCTGAGCATCAGCAGAAGAGCCTGTGGAGTTTTCCTGTATCTACTGCTTCAGAATATTCAATTAAAATAATTACATTGCAGAAACATTTCAACAGTCCAAGTGAAACAAAGCTTCCTCAGGATTTTTTTTTTCAAAAATGGCAGAGTTTTAAACACAGCTCAGTATAAATGCATACAATATTTAGATCAGTGGCATTCTGGCCCCACCTTTGCATCCACTGTACAGAAGTCCCATTTTCCCTAGAAACTGTGTGACTGATATACCACAGCAGCACAGAGAAGTATATGAAGACACGTTAAAATGACAGCTAGCAGGTCAGATTGGACATCTCAAAAGATAATCTATTTTACTATGCCTTTTGTACAGAAGTTTGAATTCCTATTTACACAGTTCTTATGATGAACACGAACAGGAAGAACCTGCTGGGCCAGAAATACTCATTTTCCCCTCACACAGTATCAGCCACATGCACAAACCACTCCAGCTTATTTTTCTTTGCATTTTCTCTTTTTTTGTTAGTTCTAATCTTCTTGATCTTCACCTAAACCTGCCCCAACCCCTCTCATCTTGCAGTATGTTTAATGAATGGCTGTTCAGATAGAACCCAAACTGCACAGAGGATTTATACTACAGCAAGTTTCACCTGGAGAAGGAGTAAATTTATTTTTCCAGTTATGTAAAATTTAGCTCTAGTGAGCCCATAAAACTGCCTACAAGCAATACTGATTGTATATCATGGATTGCTCTACAGAAATAACTTAAAACATATTCAAGATAGCTTTCTTCCCTTTTATTTATTTTAAAGGAAATATTTTGTTTCGTATCTGCTATGGTGAGAAATTAATTCAAATTAAATTCATCATTGTCCCCAGCAGGTTTAGACATCCATTCCTCCTTTCTGGATGACAGCCTCATGTGGCCAGCAGCACTTCCAACTCCTGAAAATCAGGCCTCACAATAATTGAGCATTCACACTGTCAAAGGTCCTTACACCTTCTGAGTTAAGCTCCAAGTCTGTGTCACAGCATGCAAACAGGCCATTCATTTAGGCTTCCCTCATCTTGGTAAATCTGGCTTACTGTCACCTTGAAGGACATCCCAGATTGATGGTGGCTCGGGCCCGTCCCTGTCAGCGCAGCACTGGGAGAGACAGGGGCCCTTTGGAGGCGAAGAGCGCAGGAGGACTGCGGTGACTCGTTACTGTGGCTGTGACAGCAGCTCATTCCTGAGGGAAGAGCACACGCCACCTGTCGTTCCTGCAGCCACCACCTCCTCGGGACTGCAAGGTAACTTACGGACACTAATTTAGACCACTTCCCACTCTGTCAGGAAAGAAAGGACATTTGTACAAATCTCATTGTTGAGGCTGAGCAACTTGGACACAGCAGCGTTCAGCTCAAGCCCAGCAGAGCTGCTTTGGCTCACCAGCAGTTGATGTTAGATTTTCAGTTCTCAAGTCAGTGTATCACTCATTAGCTCACTTCTGCTGAGACAAATATGTGTGTCCAAAAGTTCAGTTCCCACAATCTTACACTGATTTTAAACGCTTTGCCTGTTTTGGGTTTGGCCTAATAAGGAGGCCTGTGTCCATTAGTAAGGTGGCGGGTTAATTCACAGTCATGATATGCCTGCCATGGGTGACTGCCTCCAATAATTTCTGAGGGGAAAAATGTCACTTTATATGGAGTTACTTTGTTCCCTTTATGAATGA
Organism: Lycocorax pyrrhopterus obiensis; assembly: GCA_014706295.1. Taxonomy (NCBI): domain Eukaryota; kingdom Metazoa; phylum Chordata; class Aves; order Passeriformes; family Paradisaeidae; genus Lycocorax; species Lycocorax pyrrhopterus. The sequence goes on along the minus strand of JACSVZ010000013.1, from coordinate 19,752,053 downwards.
GGAATCCAAAGGGTGCTCCCATGGCAGGGCAGTGCCAGGGATGGGCATAACCTTGGACACAGAGCTCTGCCATGAACCCAGCCATTCTCAGGAGGAGCAGTGGGTCCCTACCTAAACACATTTTAGGCTCCTACATCTCTGGACTAGCTCTCTTCACAGCACAAATCTCATCAAAGTACATTCAAAAGCAGTTCTGTTCACCAGGCTGGATGAGGGGGGAAAACATGAAAATTTTTATAGGCTTTGACACTTATTTGGGAGCTGAAGTAGGACTTGGGAGATTCACAGGCCTCATCCTGGCCCTGTGCCCAGGAATGAATTACACTCTGAAAGACTAAACTGCACTCTTATGGCAAATGCTAAAATGCTGTTATTCTAATAGCAATGCAATATCATGATACAGAGCAGAAAAATGACACACAGCAAAGCTCCTCATCTGATAGACAACAACACTGTAAAATACAACATACTAAAAAAAAAATTACCCCAATTAAGTGTTTCCCAATATATGCCCTAGCTTAATTACACTCATAGTTTTTCAACAGAATATACTAAATACCAGCTCAGTTGATTTTATTGGTATTTACTGAATTAATTACATGCCTAGGTAATTATGGAATTGGATATTTATGTACCATATAAAAATTGATACTTATGTCATTCAACTGACTCACAAAAAAATTTTTAAAATCCTATAATTATGAGCACAGAACACTGCTTATTTGCCATATTAAATTACAGCAGGAAAACACATTGAAATAGAAATATTTTATGCCATGGTGTAGATGATACTTCTATTAAAGATAAAAATTAGAAATCTGTGTATACAGTGCATCAAATACACATGGATGAAAGAGCTACATAAATTTCAGTTGTGTTTTCCTTTCCAAACTGCACTGACAAAAATCACCAAACCAATTTTACAGAAAATACAGGCAGATGCAGATGTAAATACATGACTGTACCTGGGTTGTACATGATATTTACAGCCATGCCTGGAGAGAATATAGAATGCCTGGGCAAGAGCTTACACACTGACTGAAGCAGTAACAGCCAGAAAACAATCCAATATGCAACATAAGAAAACTACTCCCTTGTTAGCCAGACTTCCCAAAATGGAGATATTTCTTCTACCTGGAACAAAATTAGTCATGCCTTGCAGAGGCTGCAGCCAGCCAGAGATATTGGGACAGCCACAGCCCCCAGTGTCTGGGCAGCTGCCACCATCCAGTGCAAACAGCAATATATTCACCCTGTGGAAACTGTAAAGCCCTCAGCAGATAGTCCTGAGAAATCCTAACATTCCACATAATGGTCACCTGAACAATCAAAGGAACCTTTGCAATAAAGTCAAGCAAACTGTGCAGTGTGACAGGCTTTGTAAGAAAGTAATCTTCGTTTAAACACCTTCTGAGTCGTTTGCCAAGCTTTATGCCACTGTGTAGCTAGTCCACTTGGTGGCACAGACTCATTAACATTTTGTCCCTGATTGCCATCTGGTCACCCAGAAATTAGGGGAGAACGTTTGGGGAGATTTATTAGATTTATTACAGATATTCTGATAAATAAGCAGATAGCTACAGCAAGTCTAGAAACGCTAATTGGGGTTTTTTACAACTTTTGTTTTCTAATTTGTATTCTTTTGGAATACCTTACTCATCTGCTACTAAATAAGGATTCCTCTGGCCTGCCAAATAACTCATTTAAAATAGCATACACTTACATATATTGAAATAGAAATCGGCCCCACTATCATGCCTGGATATTGGTTTAAAATGTCTGAACCCACCTATCAATATTAACAGCTAAATTATCTTCCACTGACACTACTGGGCCCACTCCCGTAAAATTGCAGAGCCCTTTTACAAGGTGTTTCACTAAGTTACAGAAAAGGGCCTTTAGCATTTCAAGTAACGAATTAGATACCAGTTCAACAAATATTCTGTTTTCCTTCTACATAATGCTGTCTATTAACTTTAAAAAGGGCATTTAGAAACCATATCTGAAAATATTTTTATATCAATAAAAGCTGTAAAAGAACCGACTGAATTATTTGTGTACCCAGTGATGCTGAGAATGTGTGAACGGTCGGGAGTTTCACCTCTGTTTTGCTTCAGTCAATCCCAAACTATCGGACTCAACAAAGAACCAATACTGGAGTCAATTTTGGAGAAGTGTAATGGTGTGTGAAATAGGAAAGGTCAGATTAAGCAATGCATTATTCAGTATAGATTTAAACTGTGACTGTATGAATCTCTGACAGATTTAGATCTAAAGCATTTATCAGCACTTTTGGGTGCATTCTTCCATTCAGATTTATAAAGACTGAATAAACACACAGCAGTGCTTCAAGAAACATAAAAAGGTCAACATTTAAAAATTGTCCCATCAATTTGGACTTTCCTGCACTTATGGAAACTACTGATCTAGAAAGTCACATGAAAGTTGTTATGAGTAACCCTTTGAGTTTTTGCTTTAAAAAGTCAGATAATGCTAAACAACAATTACTTCGGGCTGTCATTTGGCAATATAGATGAGATACCAGCATTTAATCAATTTTTAACAATTGCCATTAACATAAAAATCAAACTGGGAGTATATTAGATAAGTGATTTACTTGTAAAAGTTGTAGAATGATTTCTGGGTTTTTTGATGACTGTTACAGACTTCCCAGGAACCAAGACTGTAATCACAAGCTTTTAAACAGCATAGTTTTACATTTCATTTCAGTAGTAGTAAATCCAGTTAAAGAGCATCCCACTTTTCCTGTCTGTTTCCAACTCTCTGCTACTACTCCCAGCCTATTTGAGCTGATACAACTGTGTGTGTGGTGCTGCGTAACTGATAAATGGAATCGAGAGTTAAGCAGAAAAAAAAAAATGGGGTGGGGGGAGTAGAGAACATAGACAGCTAGATAGATATTGCCACATAGACACAAAAACAGCCATAAGTGTCTCATGCAGTTTAAAAATGTGGCACTCATTGATTTGGTCTGTCAATTAAGTTAAACAGAAAAGAAAGATTTTGGGACATGATTACAACCTTGAATTATAGATTCTTCCAGGCCTCTATCTTGACTATAGTAAAGTTAACATGGCACATGGAATTTAAATGTTAAAGCAAGAACCACAACAGTGGGATGCAGCAAATGGACTTCCTCTTTTTTTGGGGAAATTTAAGAAAACTGCCTTCATTAAAAAAAAAAAAGTTACAATGGCTACATAGGAGGAGATCATGGTGAGCTACTGATAGATTAGGCCGAGTAAACCTCTTCAGGGAAGGAAAAAAGCGTTACATGGATTGTCTGAACTCTGCCAGTGCCCACACTAGCGATTCTCCTGAGTGGTTCTGCCCTGCCCAGGTGCCTATCCAACAGAAAAAGCAAATCTCAGGCAGGGGACTCACCCTGTCCCAGCACAGCTTACGGAAACTCAAACAGACTGAAAAAACACAAGCCAGATAATCTTGGCAGATACTAGCCACCAGATAACCTGACCCTTACTTCTACACATTTACGACTAGCTTTTAAATCACTGTGGTTTGTGCCTGGATGATGCCTGCAAATAACAGCCGTCTTTCCTAGCCACCACCTTCTATTTTAAAAATATACAAGAGTGAGTTAGAGGCCTCCATATTTCCACTTAATTTTATTATCAAAGAGAGAAACCTAATTGTTTTACTTGTATTTTTTTTGTTGTTTTCATCCTTGAAGATGCAATAGTAGTCCAATGAGAATATTTTCTTTGTCTACTCAGCTTCCAAGTCACTGTATTAAAATGCTATGGAGAGAAATATTTCTAAGAGAATATATGAAGACACCAGCCTCGCCTTTCTGATTATTTCTGCGGTATCTGAGTTCTCTTCTTTCTAAAATAGGTATCACTTCCTCAGGAAATATTTTCTTGAATAAATGATCCAGGCCCATCCATCTAATTTCAGCAGAAAAGGCTGAAATAAATACCTTTCATACTATTTTACAAAATTACATGGACTATAATTTAGCAGATAACCATGAATTTATAGAAAACATCTATACAAAAAAGTCACTTTATTAGACAATTTTCTGGCTCAGTAAACCATCTCCAAGAATCTCCAAACCTGTACTAAGTAACCAATTGTTGCTGTGTCACTGACCCATCTGACAGACAGCTTTTACTGCATTAATATTCTAAAGATTCTTCCATTATTTCAATTTTACAGAACTCATTCATCAGTATCAGTTACAACAATACTGTCTGAGATGCTATCCTAGCATTCAGCTACAATTTCCAGAGGTACTAAATAGCTTTTCTCATGTTAATAATTCATTATGGAAGCTGAAGTTGCCAGACTGTATCAGTCATGTTGTTCATAAGGCTGAGGCCTTTCGGGGGAAATAAATTGTCTACCAGCTTCACAGCTACCTTGTGGAAGCAAAAACCTATATAAATGGTCAGTTTTCCAGCTTAATTTCTACCTGTGCTGTCACACCAGGGTGTAGCAGTTGTGTCAAAAATGTCACTCCTGGAGAGTGGAAGACACTCTCAGGATCACGGCTGGTAACAACCACACATCTAATGGAGGGGGCTCAGACTGTGTGAGGAGCGCACAGTGCATGCTGGTTACTTCACCTTTCTTCATCATTTTCCACTTGCAGAAAATTTCATTCTATTTTTACCATTTTGGGACTATACCAAGCACAAATTCAAAGACTGTACTAAATGTAGTCAATAACATGAAGGAGAACAGGCAATTCAAAGCCTTAAAAGAAATAATCACGTTTTATGTTTGTGAGTTTAGTATGCAGCTTCTATAAAGGTCTACATTTAAATACAATAATACTTTGATGGGACTTGCTTTTTCTGCTTGAGAGCTGGATTTCTATTTTGTATACTTTAAACTATCTAAATGCTTATAAAATATCTTTGGGAAAGAAATTCCCACTAGAACTTGCATATTAAGTTAAGCTTTTCTACTGAGAATATTATTAAATCCCACTAAATCCTATTTCCATTCAGTCAGCTGTGCTGCACACAGCAGCTCTGTGCATAAATACATAGAAAGAATGCTATAAGGGATTATGCTTGGGAAAGAACTATCAGCCAGCATTCTTAGCTTGCTCCTTAGCAACAAAATAATGATGATTCCTAAAAAAAATTAGTTTTAATTTCCCTAAATCAAGAAGTTACTGATAATACCATTTAAAATCACTTAAGTACCTTTAAGAACCTTACAAAGATCAAACCATGAGAAAAGCTCCTGAAGACGAGCACTTTTCTTGCTGTAACTTGCATAATGGCCAGGAATACAGAATAAGGGATTATACCAGATTTGCCCCCAAATACTCTGAACACAGAAAATTAAAGATGTCATTAAACATACAGAAATATGTATGAAAAAAACTTTTATATTTGTTTAATACAGTGTGAACTTATCCAACAGGGAGAGAAATTTCTTCTGAAACACTTTTGACAGGTGAAGAAAGAAGATGCAAGACGTAAAATATTTCAATAACTTGTTCCGGAAAGAAAATATCGGGCGCGGTGCTATTCTTTCTTTTCTCTAAGGATATCTCAGTGTCCTTAGAAAATGTTCAATTCAGTGCCAATACTGAAACAGCATTTTCTTTTGAATAATGCACAGGTGGTGGCTGCACAAGCAGCCTACCTTTGCTGCATGAGTAAAGACAATCATATGGAGCCAAGTGTATTTCTTGTTTCCAGAGACCGCAGATTAAGAACAACTCTGTGTATGCACATTCAACCACTCTAGTGCAAGTCTTCGGCTTTCTGAGGAATTTCTTTATGGCATTTTCTATGCTGATTTTCCCATGATTAAGTTTCATATTTTACATTTTTAATGTACCTTGCAGTTTCATTTCAACAGCTGATATTAACAGCCTTTTCCTGCATTCTATAGCAATTCCAAATGCTCTTTGTGTATGGCCATATTTAGATTCAAACAAACTGTCCCAGTTTCCTCACACTGGCTAGCAACAAGTATTTCAATTAATGTTTGGGGGATCTTTAGGGAGGGGGGATCTTTACGGCCGTATTAATAAGACAGAGATGGTGGATTTTTGTGCTTCTGTGGAATTCACATGACACATGAGTGAAAACTACAATATGAGAGAGCACATCATACCACCCAGGAACACCATGTAAATTAATAAAGCAGCATAAAAGCATCAAACCTGAACTGAAGCCAATGTAATTTGTTTAGCCCAGATAACAATTCATTGTGTGTCATCGGAGCTAAAGCCCTGAAGGAAAGGCAGTTTTTGGCTCTAAAACACTAAATGAGAAATGAAAGATGTGTCAGGGTGTGTGTGACTTCAAGAGCAGCCCTCATCATCTTGTGTTTTCCACAAGATGTTCTAGAGGCACCTGGATTTAAGACCATTTCCTTCAGCAGTTTCCAAATTCATACTATTAAAAAACAAAGGTGCAGCAGCTGACAAGATGATTGGGTGATAAGATACAGTAAACTGTATAGTCTATAGACTATTTCAAAGTTCCATACCTTGGCCATCATTGATCATAAGGATAAATAAGACAAATAGATTTAATGTGCCCTCTAATGTCAATTATATTCATAAAATGAAAAGTGCAATGAAGGCTAACTAAGACTGAAGTCCATTCATTCACTTCACTGCATTGCAAAATCATCAGTTATGATTACTTTAAGAGAGCTCATTTACCCAACAAGGTGTCTGGATAAATGAAATAACTTTATCAAAATATATAGTTAAACTGCAGCTGACTGAATCTAGATTTTATTTTCCAGTGCTTAAGCTCAGACAAATGTTTTTAATCCTCCCCTCCTAAAGCTGTGACATTTTTCTATTCTGACCTTTATACGGCATATGTGATGGATAGACACTGCACTGACAGCACAACCATACATAAATTTAAACTGTCACAGCAGGAAGAAAAAGCAATGTGTTTAGAGTAGTCAGAAAAAACTGCCAAGTTCTGTATCCGTTCTTTTCCCTTCTTTGAACTAGAAGAGTCTGTAGCTGAATGCACTTAAAATACCTGTCTTTCTTTGAAAGATGACATGGAAAATATTTTGAAAAATCGAAGTGTCACAATTTTTTTTTCATCTTTGGAAAACCAAAAGGGAAATTTACAGTATTTATATGAGTAGATAGAGACACAAGCTGTATTCTTTTTTCCTCCAAGAAATACTAAATATTATTGAAAAATAAGTGTTATTTAGCTACACAATATCTGGCAATAGACAATGTCTATTGTTCAAATTGCAAGGAGAAATATTTAGCAGTGTTTACTTTAATTCCTTTTTATTTATCTAGTAGTTAGTGTTGTATGTCAAACAAAAAAAAAAAAAAAAAAAACAAAAACAAAAAAACCATTAGAATAAATCCAGAATCAATGTTTCCTGCAACAAAATCAGTTTCAAATTAATGACACTTTCCTGCACTCTAAACTGCCAGAACTAATTTGGCTTTTTGCACCTGCATAGTGACTCTCCTGCATTTCTGTGCTTTGATACAGAGGGGAAACAGAGTCTCAGGCAGTGCCAAATCCACTTCTGCAAAACAGCAAAGAGAAGAATGAGTATCTACTTCAGCTGTGGAACAAGGAGTGCTCTGCAATCATGTCGTCATACAGCAAAGGGCATTGGGCAAGTCACCTCTGTCCTTTCTTCCCTTATGACCCCCAGTCTACTGCAAATGCTGTTGTTTGTCCCAAACCCGTGGTTAGCCTCTCCAGGCCAGGATTCCTTACACACACTGAGGAGTGGAGTACATGTGTGGGGAACATTACACCCTGGAATTCCCATGCCACTGCAGAGAAGAAAGGGATAAGAGGATGAAAAAAGAGAAAATAAATGCTGCCTTCAGTTTCCATCTATACATAGAAGCTGAGGGCTACAAAAGGCAAAACAGATCAGATAAATGAATGAAAAACAGACACCATGTACGTGTGCCATTCCATCCCTCCTCCCAGAGACACCATCTCCTGCTCCTCCTGTCCTGTGAACACAGCAGGCCATGCACAGCTTTGTATCATTATCTCTCCACACATATTTCAGGAGATCAAGAAAGCCACTAAACTACTGCCCTGCAGCTAAACATTGGTTTACAGTCACCAGAGAAGTTCTGTCAGCCTCTGTGCACATCTCTGGTTCTACATGATAAAAGCACTTTTTATAGATGGTGAAAGATTTAGTTACGCCTCATCAAACGCTGTGGAGATGTTGGTAGTCTCTGTGAAACACAGCATATTGTTGAGCATAGATTAAAAATAAACATGTGGCAAATCTGAGAAATGCCTATCTGTTTTCCAGGAATTTTAATTATATTTACATTTCATAGCTGTGGCTGTAGAGCATGTGTACACTTACTAACTTTTGGGATATACTACACAGATTATCTTTTGTCTGCAGAAACAGATCTATGGAAATAGTCACAGTTTATTGTAATTATATATCACTTAGAGATGTTTTCTTGCAGCAGATGAAAATTATTAAAGTTATATCTCATAAGTCAATGAAAATGCTTCCCCTGAGTGGACTGTAGCAAGAAAATTGCACTGTTATTATTCTAATAAAATAAAACACTGAACACATTATGTTCTGATTCCCTTGAGAAAGGAGAAGAGACTTCATTCTTACTGTCAATTTACCTGCTACATTTCATAGACTTATATTTCAAATTCACAGCATCTCAAATGTACATTTCAAATGTGTGTACATATGCTTATTGAGGCATGACTGAAATTAATATCTAGGTTTTCAAAAAAAAGTAATTAATTAAGCATCACAAAAGCTTAACATTCATTCAGTCCACATTTGAAAGATAACAGAAAAGCAGTCTATGCCAAATTAACAAAAAATTAAGTTCTCTTCCCTCCCCAGCAGCATTTAGAAAAAAAAACCAGAGAGATCAAAATACTGTTTGACTATTCTTGGCTGATACCTATTGTCTATTTACACAAGCATCTGAAGTGTTTCCAAAATTCAAAGCCATTAACAAGACCTGCAAGTCTGTTGGCAGACTCACAGGCTGGATATTTGATAAAAGATCTGCTGCATACAGTTGCACCACAGCAATTCCTTGAGAACTTCTGCTTTGCCCTTTCAGGTAGCACTGTACAGATACGTTGCAGTATCTGCATATGAGTAAAAGCACAGTTTCAAGGGAAACAAGCCTCTGCTAACAGATACACTGGCCAAAAGCTCCCCCACCCTTGAAAGAGCAGAGATGCCTGAAGAGAAGTTCTCCATTTGAAATCTCTTAAATCCCTCACTTAAGAACCAGATGGGTTTTTTCAGTTGCCAAACCTTATTTCTGAAAATCAAACGTTGTATATTGGAAGCCACATTTACTTATGTGTAATAACACATATAATATAATACAATCTAATTAACACAGTTAAATTCTTACATAAAAGAATTTTCACATATGTACAGAAACAGTACAGAACTGACTCCCTAAGCTGGCTTGGTTACCCCACAAAGAAATCAGATCCATGAACAACAGATGTATAAAAACCATTACTTTGGTATCTCTGGAAAAGCCCCTCTACGGCTGCACATACCTGTGCATACTCACACTATTCTTCTCATTGTTCCAATCTAAAATCATGTCAAGCAATATCATTAATATTCCTATAATAGACATAAAAATTTCTGTAGATAAAAATACCATACATAACTACTTTGAAATAACACTAAGAAGCAACATGTTAATGAGTAGCTTACAAGCCTTCAAGAGTATCTCTCAAATAATAATTCAACAGGGTAAATACAAGGGTCCAAGGAAAGTGCCAAAGTGTTTTATAACAATAACATAACTATTTCAAGAAAAAAAAAACAGCCTGATAGTTCATTAATTTAAATAGTTAAGTAGCTTTTCCATAGAAAAAAAAATCTATTAAAATCTATTAGCATTAGGAATGTAAAGAACACTTAAGGGTGAGTGATGTCTGCAGTCACACTGCTAGCTAAGAGCTAAAACTCTACTTCGGGCTTTCTCAGTTTTTCCCATTTGTGCCTCAACTACGCATATATGCCAACAGTAATTATTTCAGCAACACACAGTGTCTCCTGTGTGCCTGATATAACACAAAATACCCATTCTCATTCTTAGTCAATGTTTATTCATTTCCCCTCCATTTGCATAGTTGAATGAAATGTTAGAACTAAGCATAACAAGAACTGTTCCAAACCTCCAGACAAAAATGTTGCCTTAAGTACAAAGTAAAGGAGAATCTTTAACAAGGCATTTCAGAGACATCTCATCTTCAGTGTATTGCCCAGGAAACTACTTCTTAGATCTGCTCATTTACCACATACACAGCTACCTTTATTTCACTGCTCCTGTTCTTTGTGCATCACACAGGTACTGAGCTTTAAGAGACCAAACTGATTCTGAGCTTGTAAGGACAGTTCCACTGATTAGACCACAAGCACATCAGCATAGGCTCCCTCAGGGTGTAGGAGAAGCATAGATGTGCGTCTCTAATATTCCATTCAGTTTTCCAAGTCTGGAAAATCACAGGCTGACAATGAGTAAGAAAATAATTAGAACAGTAAATCTAAGGTCAAATCAAAAACAGGGATATAATCCATCTTGCAGCATATATTGTTTCTTGGATTAGTGACATATATTTAAAAAAATGTGTCTAGAGCAAATAACTCCAAATTTTTATATGTTCATGATAGTGATCGTGTGTGACAATTAAAGTCTGTCCAACTACTGACATTTCACAGTCAATGAGAATAATTTAAAAGTAAAAATTTTTTAACAATGTTTTCAAATATCCACTGAAGCCAGCCTCCATTGACATTCTCTTGTAGACAAATTTTAAATTATTAAAAGTAGTAATATCAGCCAACTGTACTACCAAGACAATTTAGCTCTGTCTGAAGTGAATTGGACATGTACTCCCCATTGTTGCCAGCACTAGCTGGGAGGCACTGTGCTGGAAGCAGCTTTTGGTATCGCACATCTCATTTACATCAAACAGCATTGCTGGAAAACCTTCCTACATATGTAAGGCACTTCTGTTGGACTTTGTGCCTTCAGGACAAGCATACCAGGTAATGTAAAAATATTCTTGGCCCTAGACTCCATGCATACAGGTTAATGCAAAGAGGTAAAACACTGCCAAATCTGAATGCAGCCAGATAGCACCTCATTAAAGCAAGACAGTTTTAGTCAGTTCTGCCTAGAGCTATTCCACCTTTTTAAGTACCTAACCAAAATGGTTAACCTAGAGATGTGGCAATCCTGAACTCTGCAGCTATATGAACTCATTTAATCCCTCAGGATAACAACTTCAGGGAGCTCTAATCTTAACTTTGGTGCTGCAGTTCCTTGCCTAGGGATAGCTGAGCTTAACTGATCCCCATCTGCAACAGTACAAGGTTCAGGGCACACATGCATGCCACGTGTCTGCTCGTGCCTGTGTTTTGGGGAGAGGCCCCTTGAAAGGTATTGTGGAACTATTTAAAACACTAAGAAACTGTGATAGTGAGAACTGTTCACATTCAACTCAGGACACTATATATTTTGCTACTCATTAAAGGAATACAATTATCAGAGAATAAAAGGAAAATAAACATACTGGCACAATTCAAAATTTGCCTGTACTATCAATTATTAAGAGCCACCAAACTGTCTTACTCTGCTTTCCATTCACCCGATCCCAGAACTAGTTTAGGCACAGAGTACCTTGTTGTGCCCAAGGAACAAAACCTCTCCAATGAAGACATGATCATTTAGATGCCTCAGCTCTAACCCTATTTGCATTATGAAATGCTTCTATTCTTGGGGGAAAAAATCTAAAAAAAAAAAGATCTGGAATACATACAATGTAGTACAATAAATATGAGGATAAAGTACTATTTTCAGTCTACTGTGAAAATACAGGTTAGTGATGACAGTTGTTCTGAAAGAATAAAGTTTATAGTGTTATTCTACAGCTGAAAAAAAAATTAAAACTCTCCTGCTGTGAAAAAAAAATGAATCAGCTGTACTAATGTGCATGTTGATACAAGTCACATAGAAGTAGAGGTGTTAGACAAATACGAGAACCAAACCTTACAAGCCCTGGGAATTCACCACATGGGCTGTAATGCTGTATCTAATTCGCAGCATCCCATTCATGGAAGATGAGAAACAACAGGACAAAGTCCAAATCACACCATCTGAACTCTAGAAAATCTGCCTTCTTCTTGAAAGAGTTTGGTTTCTTTATTATTCAAGAGAAATAAACTTGAGGAGTCACATGGTAATAGGTGATTATGAGACTGCAATGAAGAAGACAGAAGTAAACTGCGCTCCCTGTTCATTGTGGGAAAGACAAGTAACAACCTTAAACTACTAAAGGACATTCAGGTTATGGAAAATATTCTCACTAAAGAGACAAGGTGCTTCAACTCTCAACCCTGATCTCCTTTTCTGTTAGTTGAATAAATTAAATACATGGCCAACTCTTATACATTTCAAAGTGAATGAGTTAATTTAAAAACACAGAAATTATTAGGCATGAAAAAGGTACCTAGTTCACTAAAGACAGCAAAAAAAATTCCATCAACTTTTGTAGTTTTAGGATCTTGCTCCTTAAGAAGATTCAATGCTGACATAGCTGTTTTCCAGTTGAGAATGTGTAAAAAGAGAGTAAAAAATATTTTAGTGAGTTCATAATATCCACAGCAGAAATTAATTTTACTAGCAGCAGTTGCAGAATATATATATATTTACTTTTTTTTTAGCCAGTAGTATATCAAGAGGGATTCTGCAGTGCTTGGAACAAATATATTCATTTTTTTCTAAAACTAGAGCCACATGCGTATTTTGAAACATGTAAAAGGCAATTAGTATACTGTTTAATAGATTTCATGTGGATTACAGTACTTTTTCATACACCTCCTTTTCTTGATACTAAAAAAAATTTAAAATATCAGAACCTTCATGAGACAGCAAGTGTTAAGCTGACAATTTATGTTTTTGAAGGCAAATAACCCTGTACTGGGGGTGTGTTTTTTCCCTTTATGGTTCACCTAACATAAAATCCAATTTGATTCAGTTTCCTTAAGTGCCCAAAAAGCAATATCCTGGTAAGAGCATTGTAGAAAGCAGTAATTGAGTGAATCAGCTATGAATCCTAGCCCTACACTCATCTAGAAAATACAGGGCATTACAGAATAATTGTCTTCCACTTTGCAGTTACTCCAAGAGCAATATTTTACAGATAAACACAAAAATATAGGGTGAAAAAAACACCTTCATTTTTCAGCATTACTTGAAGAAGAGCTCAAACCATGCTCTGTGAGCTTTTATCAATTTTGGCCCCAATTTTGTACATTTGCTATCAGACAGTTTCAAATCAAATCAGGCTGAAGGTTTGTACCTGGGCTATCAGTTCAAAACTGATGGGATTTTTGTTACAAAAGGTTTTCAATTACTTATCTTTCTGAATTTATAAGGAGAAAGACTCCTCCATCTTGGGAGCAGATTTAGATGTGCATTGTCAACAGTACTTTGATTTGATTTTTTTATAGATATGTATTTTATTTTGAAAGTAAAAAGAATTTTTGTGTATAATAAATTGACTAACACTAAGGTATGAGGTTCTCAAAAAGCCAGTAACAAATGACAGCTAAATATGAACATTAACAATTTATTACAGAATATTTCACAGCTAAATATTTGATCGAGCACTCAAAAAAATCAGCAACATGCTGAAACATTGTGACTGTGTAATGCAACTTGATAAGTGAAGCAATTGTTTCCATTTATAACTGTATTATAATATTTGGGTTGAATTAAATAGATTGAACTGATTGTATTTCTGTATTTAATCCACTGTTGCTATTCACTAAGCAGACATATTGGTAAAATCGAGGCTAAATTGGATTCTGCCCCATCCTTTCCTCCTAAAAGGTCCTAAGGCCACAGTGCTGCGGCAGCCGCTGAGGCAGCAGCTGGTTCTGAAGGGGGGGTGTGAATATCTAGGAGTGTCCATGGGTCTGCCCCCGAGGCAGCTGGCAACAGATCAGCTCCCTCTACATTTTCCAACCGATCACGTTATCTGGCTCTTCTCACTCCATGACAACGCGCCCACCTACAAAGACTGCTGGGAGAAGAGGAACTGCGCTCTGGATTGGCACCATGCTGAGGCTCCACGCCGTAACTCTACACAGACCTTACACTCACTAAACTTCTGAAAGTACAACATTCAGAGCAATTGCAGATTTGAGAGTTCAAACTAATAACTCCCACTTAAGCTTGCCCCTCCACCCCAGTTATCATGTTCTTACGCCACCTTCAAGTTATGCTGCTCTATACTGGTATTTCACTGGTGAACAAGTGCTGATTCCGTATTACGTACGGGGGTTACAAAGAGCACATTTAAATGCTAAAAATGCACAAGAGAACATTGCTTGCAGATGTTCTGTAAGCATAAAAAACATCTCTTAGGTTCAGATTTAGAGCTTCTGGATATCTTCATAATTACTGCTGAAGACCTACACCTAATCAAATTTCAGATTAACATTTGCTTCTGTCTGCTTATATATAATAAAGCCTCCAAAATAACAAGCATTTTTAACTGAAGGTTAGGTATTAAAATTCTTGTGGGGATTTTTTTTCCCCTCTGCCACCACTCTTTGCCTGTAAAATAGGACAATAATCATTACCAATTACACACTTTTGTGAAACTTAGACCATGTCTGAAATTATGAGCTTACAGAGTTTTACTGGACAGGCTTCTTAATTTTGAGAACATAAACACTGCATCTTCAACATTTCTTCAGGAAACATCACCTGTCATCAATTTCAGTATAGTATGCTGTACACCGACTATACTTGTTTATATATTCTGGAGAAGACAGGGACAAAGTTTTTCATTTAGAAGAGATATCCTTCTAAAAAAAGGTTTTAATGAATATTGCTAAAATATGTCTAACCATTCCCTTGAATTCAGGCAATAAAGGAAAAAATTGTTTACTATATTAAGCATTTCATTAGGTCTTCAGGGTACTTTTGCCTGCTTCTTTAATCAATAAATTGTGGATACATGGGACCAATCTATTCAACTTATTTAAACTTGAGATCCTTCTGATTCAAAGTTATTTGAATTTCTATAGTTATGTATCATTTATCCAGTTTATATATCGTCTGTAGACTATCTTCTTACTGAGGTGCAATTTCGTTACTGTGTGTTAGAAATAATTAGCACTGCAATAATGTTATAGCAACACACACATACTCGACACTAATGGATTTGTTTTCACTGCTTTTGGATATCTCTCTACATGATCTGACAGCTTTATTCTTCAACTGAATCCAGACTAAGAGTCAGTTCTAGTACCAAGTACACAATTCATTTATTTCTAATGAGGTGTTTAATCAAAATATATTTGATATCTTAGGTGTGGAAAGTACTGAATATAATGAAAGCACAGGATCGATGAGCCAGAAAATATGCTTGCTCTCCCTCCTGAAGTTGTTAGGAAGCAATAGTGTCAGACCACGAAAAGACATCCCTAAATTGCAATCCCAACCCTAGAACTTTAAAATACTATTTAGATAAATAATAAATTAAATGATACCACAAATAAACTGAAGTGCCAGCCAGGTTGTGTCACACACCCAAAAAATTTTGAATCCAAAAATTGGAGGATGTTGTAAGAACTTCAGAACTGCAGAAGCAACACAGACAAACTCCAAGATGTTAGAGCTGTGCGTGTTGTCTTAGGAAAATATTTTCTGAGTTAGCATTATACTGGCACTACATTCTGCATACTTGTCTCTAAGGCCAAAGAATTCTCCATAACAGAGAAAGGTTATCTATTTCTAAGGTAACAGTGCCTCCCTTTGCAATGAAGTGACCTGACAGGAGAGCACAAGGCTGTGCCAGGCCTGTGTGCACAGGAGCTGGGAGCAGGCAGTTGGCAGGAGCTGGACCAGGATGAGATGCCTTGAGAGTTATCTAGGCTACCATTTACATACTCCCTTGCAGGCAGGATAAGAACTGGCAGATAACTAGTGGGAGTGCACAATGCTACTGTCTAGATCCTCTCTATTTTAATTTTTGTCAAGCTAAAAGGAGGAAAGCATGAAGGAAACACAAAACATCCACTGCAGTCTACAGATTATATTTCAGTTCAGCCTTACTGCACAAGCAGTGAAAGTAAAGGAGCAGGTTGCTGTGGGATTTTTACAAAAGCAGATCTCAGACAAACTGAGAATAAGAAGAAGGGTGAGAAACTCCTAATTCTGCACTTAGTTAAGTAGACAACACCATACCTACACCTTTGCTAACAGAAGTTACAGATTTTATAACACTGGTAGGGGCCCTTTGGCCTTTTAGGTTCCTCCCAGCATAGCAGCTAGAGATAGCAGCAGGTGTGAGAGTTGGATTCTGTGTGTTCCCCAGACACTGACTGCTGCAGCTACCTTTAACTTCAGCAACATTTGGCTGTTAACAATACTTCTCAATCAAATGTTGCAAAATGACACTGAAGTATGATTTTAAATGCTCTACAACATGCCCCCAGATTTCTTAATTTGTCCTTTATAACAAAATTTGTATAGCTAATCAAATAATATTAATGAGTTTACTTATTAAATGGTGTAAAAATATTATAAAAGAAGATGGTATGTTAGACTTTGTTATAGCTTATGTCAAAGAAAAATTGATTCAGTTCTTCAGCATAATATTCTGCGAATATTATTTCCATTATACCTGGTCAAAAAGCTGCCTCAGAGCAACTGGTCAGGCCAATGTCCCATTCCAGGCAAAGGAAGATGAGAGTATATCTCATCTCTTAAACACACAATTTTTTCCAAGCTCTGCAGCTTTTTCTTTCCCTGGATGCCCTGCACAAGTGGAGGGAATGAAGACACCCAGGACTAATTGCTTGTTCAATAGTTAATTGTCCATGAATATTACAGGCACAGAAATGGATGGAAAGGCAGGTGCAACTCGACATGACTAACAGCAGCTTAATGTTGATAAAAACTCTTGTTTACAAGCAAATTAAAGAAGTCAAAAAACACTTCCACACATCAGCAGAAACACACAAATAACGGGTTTCTAATGTCACATTTGGCACTCTTCAGAATGATACAAAGACTACAAAATTTTAAAATGTGCTAACAAACATGATGCTGGCAAAAACAGAAATCACTTGGTATGAAAATTCTGCAAGATGTTTTTAGCTACAATGTTTTAAAAACAGATAAAATAGGGATTGCAGAGATATGATGGGACAAGTCTGTTGCCTTTTTCTCCCTTCATTACTTCTCTTTGCTGAAACAGAAAATCACCCAGCAATCCTCAAGCTTATATGGCATAGCCTGCCCAAAATTAATAGGGCCATAAACATGACTCAGCCAGCTCTCCTCTGTTACTAAATCTTACTCAAGTATCTTGCCTGCTGAAGACAGGCACAGCTGAAGTCATACTTTACTACAAATACATCTAAGGGATAAGACAAGTCTTATAGCTCAGAAAATCCTTAGCAACTCCATCTACTCCAGTGCAGATGCCCAAAGTGAAAGAAATTCTGATATGCTGAGTTCATTCAAAGACATGTCCAAAACTCAGAGTATTGAAAACCAAAGAAGTCTTGGCTTGATGTTATAGACAAGATCAAAAAGCAAAAATGAACTGCCATTTGCACAGCAAAGGAAAACAATTTTGGAGACAGTCTCATCCCCTCTTTGATGTTTGCAACTGTGCACACAACCCGAACAACTGAGGCCAGAGTTTCATCACCTCAAGCACAGAATCTGAACTGCAAACACAAACTAGGTTGGTCCTATCTGTATCTTACAGTAAGGGTGACCATGGTAATAGATCCATTTTCCAACTCTCCAACATATTCCAGTCATGCAGAGACCTTGGAGTATTTTGGTTTGAAAAATGGAAGTGAAAGAGCAACGTTTGAGAGTGACTTCGTATTTTATTTTTGAAAGGAATTTTACAGTTTCTGGAATAGATTCATTACGATCAAGCCCAAAAGATTCAAATTATTGTATTTTTAAAAAGGTTATGCCCAGAGGTTGGGAAAAGGGGATTTTTGACCTAACCAAAAGCCTTCCAGGGACACACTGAACATACTTATTCTCAGATGTAAATTAGAACAGCTTCAAAGCTATTCTAAATTCCACTTTTTCTGCAAAAGCCAGGGAAATTATGCCTGCCAAAGGCTGCTACAATCCAGTATACTCCGAGGAGGAAGAATAGTGCAGACAGCTAACCTGCTACCTTTTTTTCTGCATAGAGATTCATTTTAACAATAGGCAACCTTAGCTGTCCAATTAGTCCAACTGCTAGACTCTCATTTTTAACACAATGAAAGCATATAATTTAGCAGTCCTGGACATGCAAATTTGCTTTTGAAAAGCAGCATGATAAAGGACTATGTGGTGAGTGCTTTCTTACACTGATCTGTAGAACATAGTTGTTTAAAATATGCCAGATCACACTGAAAATGAATAACTTCACCCCAGACTCAGCTGCAGCAATTTCTTTATGAAAATCACAAATCCCAGTTAGGGTTATGTGCAATGGCCCACAGCTCATTTCAGATTCTTGAAGAGACTACAATAAGCCAGAAGAAACATTTAAAAAACATTCCCAGGTGGAAAAGCACCTGTACAGAGATTGCCACTAACATTTGGTTATACAGGTTTGGACCACGTCCACAGTGTTTTCTAGCAACTCCAAAAATTAAGATTTCTCTTGGTAATCCTTTGGAGAGGATTAGATAATATTTTCTAAAGACTGCAGCCTATGCTTCTAGGTTACCTCTGGTCTACCAATACAAAAGTAGTGACTGAGTAATAATAGAGTACAACTCTTAGGGATTCTGCCTGGGCTAAACTGCCACATTAGGGATTAGATTTCACAGGTCTGAAGAAGGATCTAGGAGCTTCATCTTTCTCAGTTTCTCATAGGACCCACTTTCTCAGTTTCTCATAGGACCCAGTATAGCCTCAAGGAAGCGTATGGGGGTAAGCCTCCAAGAGAGATGAATTGTGAGCACTATTAGCTCTATGGCTCTTAACTCAGGTGGGAAATATCCATTTCCACAATCAGTCCACTTCCCTTCATCACACCTACCACAGAATTGCAGCATTTCTAATCACAGTCAATGGGGAAAAAGCTCAAGTTCATAAAAACATGCCAAGCTTGAGTATGTCTACAGAAAATTGTTTTTCTTTTCAAAATGCAATTTTTGAAGTGTCCAAACAGCACTTTCTGTAAAATATGCCCAAGTGTTGCTTGCCACACCTCAGATGGATAACCCTAAATGAAAATAAAAAACACCAGGCACAAAGAAGCAGGCTGAATCCTGAGACTAGTCTATCCCAGCAACCAGAAAACTCAAGCTAAAGGCTGGTGAATATTCATTCTGGACCAGATTCTCATTATCTTACTCATACCGAGCAGTGTCTTACTCCTCATATTACTGTACTGAATTGGAAGTATTTGTACAGTTCAAACAAATAGTTTATATCCCCACATACCTGTTACTTCACCTGGGCCATATGTTGCTTCTAGGAACTTAGGAAAATATTTTTGGCCAGGCTTTTCTGCCGTTAAGAAATACAATCTATTGTATCATTGGGTTTTGACATCATACCTTGACAAGAAGCCTAACTGCTGAGGAAAGGCTGTGTTGCAGCTGCGACTACTGGGTAAGACTGTCCAGATGCATTTCCTTCTGGCAAATTAAAGCCTTCAAAGTTATCAAAGTTATCACCATTGTTTTGGCAGTTTGCTGAATTTCTAAGCACTAGATGTCCCAAAACCCCTACTGCTTATTTTCAAACTACACTCAGTAGCAAAACACAGACTACTGTCCATCTTCAGCACAGATTTTTCATTAGGAAGGAAGAGGGAAAGCCTAGTGGTTGTCTTTGCCTTCAGAACAATGGCACAAGCTAAACTCAGGACTGCTGTACGTCCTGTGAAATGTCAATTGTTGTGCTAGTCAGGAAAATAGAGTTGCCATCGCATCCTCCCTTCCCCCCAGTCCTCAGGATCACATTTTCTCCTACATGCTCTTTGACTTTTATTTCTCCTAGTGATTATCTCCTGGTGTTTCTAACTTCCTTTTGCAATAACAATGAAGAAATAATGTAGTTGCCTTGGGGAAGACAACGCAGAATGGCAATCAGAGAGAGCAAGATGCTCAACCACTCCATTACTTCCTCATTTTTATCTGCATTGTGCTATTACCTCGTGTTATGTATAGCTTCCCATGATGCAAAGCTATGGAGAAAAGCACACACATAATTACTTCTAATTGATTATATTTACATGATTTCTTTCTCAAATAATAAATTAGGAAAGGTTTTATGAAGGTCACCTTGTTAATGCAGTGACACAGGACAAGCTGCTACCCCATATTAATGCAGAGTGGAACCACAGCTAATGAAATTTGCAGTTCCTAGGTGGAGGGATCACCCAGCAAGCTCTCATATTTCTATGCACAATGTGTTTCTGCCAATAGCACCAACTGATACCTCATCATGGATCAACTCAAAACTCTAAGGAAGAGATCTGGCAAAGAGAACAAAAATCACTAGTGACTCTTCAAAAAAGGCTTCTTTTTAAAAAATGGTCTCTAAAAATTCTGATTGAGAGTACCACATGATGGCATTTCATTTTTCATGTGTTAGCCATTAAGAAGCACCAGATTTAAACTGAAAAATTTGGCCAAAGTTGTAGGTAAACAGAATCTAAGAAATGGGTGCTACTTTAAGAATCTGAACTTCAATCCTTAATGAAAATCTCAAAAACTAGAAATTGAAAATGTGTCTTTACTTTCAGGAACCACCACTTGAAAAGATTTCCTGAGTTGTTTTTAAAACATATTCCTTAGTTGCTTTACTTGGAGAAAATGGTTCATTTTCTCTGAAGTCTTCAAAAATAACAGCCTAAGCTGCTCTGCCAAAAGTACCAAGTCAGTCAAATCTTAGAATTTAACACTCATTATAAAAATAAATTTAAAAAAAAAAAAAAAAGAAGAAATTTTAAAAATTCATATAAAATCTCAGTGGAATTTTTTGCTTCCAGGTTGATGACATGCTGACAATACTTACAACTGTGTGCTAATAAGAACTATATCAGAGGAGGTTATTTTACGTTGAATAATGTCCATGACAATTCTAATATCTTCAGGGAGATAATTTAAAGAGATGTTATTCAAAATAGTATATTGATGCACTGCTGAGACAGAAATTTTAATCCACAGAACTCAGGGAACTTCCTAACCCAAGGCTTGTTCCCATAGCAACTGCAATTACATAGCTTCACATATGCATTATTGCCTTTGCTTACGAGCTGCCAGAACAGAGCCTGGCAGTCAAACTCTACCAGGACACTGCTTTTACTACATTCGTACATCTGATCTACAGGTGCTACTATACTCTGAACTTTTATTTTTGCACTCTGTTCTGAGTTGCGTTTTGTCTTGAAAGTCAGCAATATTAGCACAGAGTGAAACAGCAAAACCACAGCACCTCGAATCTCACTGAAACACTCAACCCACAGCAGCACATAAAGCTTGTCACGTACGTTTTTTATGACAATAAGGTGTTGCTACCTGACGATGGAAAACACCCCCTCCCCCCTTTTTTTTTTAATACCTATTATTTCAAGAGTTGCTATTCTGGAAACATTAAATTTCTCAGAATCAAGCTACACAAGGAAGACAGTGTACTTCTGTCGGTAAAGGAAATTCTTAATAACAGGGTGAACCATGCTCTAGAGGAATGAAAATATTTGACTTTAAGCTCTCAAAAAACCCTGTCCTCTGCATTACAGATTACTATAAAAACCTCAGCTAAATATGTTGGGATTACGGGTTTTTTTTCTAAATTTATTCTGAAATAGTACATTTCCCTTTGAATTTAAGAATGAGTGAAATAAATCCTCACACAATTGAACCATTCTCCTTTCAGTTTGGTTAGACAACATAAACTTGAGCCAATTGTTTGGTTCAGAGCAAAGAACAGTTGCAGCTGCTGAGATCTTGTTTAACATAAAAAACACACACACAAAAATAAGAAAATTAAGAAAAGACATTAGGAGCCACCTAGCATCCTGAGAAATAGCATTTAAACAATTTAAGCATAGCTGTTATGCTAGAGTTTATATTTTGGCTTACTGAGTTAAAAAACAATGTAGCACACTCATATAATATGAGCTTTCAAGGTACCTGAAGGTACACAGCTCCTGCTGAAACAGAACACATCAGAAATCTGAAGGTCTCTGAAAATCTGGGTTTATTGACTTTAAGTGTGATCAGTGGTGCTCATATACTGCCAGGAGCCCTATCAGAAGGATGTTTGGTGCAATAAAATTGAGCTTATTATTATTCTGAAAGATATGTGGAAATGGAGCAAGTATTTTGGACAATAGCAAACTGGTAGAACTTTGGCTATTATATCTAGAAATTGCAAACTTTGACTAAGAGGAATTTAAGGGTCGGCCACTTCCAGAGTAAATGGAACAAATAATCTCCACTTTCTTGTCAGAGGCAGAGACTATTCATCTCCAAATCCAAAGGAGATATTTACAATGCAAAGCTATGCTAGGAACTGTGTCATCAATGACCCACCTTAAAATAAAACAAACTCCAAACAGAGCATGATGATGACTATGGTATAAAGAGCAGTTTGTTCGATGACCATTGTTCTTTACACAAAAACTAAAAATCTGAATTAAATTTGAGCTCATCTATATACTTCAGATCTGATATCTATCAAGAAAAAGAAAATTGTAATGACTTATCTTACTAGGGTGCTGTGTACATGAGCTCACCGGTGTTTAGAGCTCTCAGGAAGGCTGTTCAGAGCCCTGAGTAATCCAGGTTCTGCAGACTGCTCTGTGGCCAGCACTGCTCTCATGCATCCTGCAGTGCAGTTCTGTGAGCCTCACCTCTGCATTGGGCACTCAGGGAACATCCTCAGGGTATCCCTCTATCACACCTCTGCAGAAGGCTTTTCCAAACCTCAGCTAACCTCCACTGAGGTCAAACACTGCCTAAAAAAAGCAGGCAGGATACAGTTTCAGGCGGGTTTAGTTTTTCAGCAGGGGGAAGGGGTTAGGGTTGGGGGTTTGCTTTTTTGTTGTTGTGGTTTGAGGTGAGCTTTTTGGGGGTTTTGGTTGGTTGGTTGGGTTTTGGGGGGTTTTGTTTGGTCAGTTCGTTTTATTTAATAGTATTAAAAAGGATTTGAAGTCTAATAGGTTATCTTTTCAAGGAAAAGAGTGAAAAAATATCAAGTTATCACTAAGCTTTATGAAATATTCTGCTGTCTTGTAATTTTCCAGCTACTTGCTGATCACAGAAATACCCACTCTCCCTTTCTCAGTTCCTTTCTTTGTGCATATGTCAAATGCTGGCATGCAGGCTGCCCAAAGGGAATAGAATATCATCTCCAGGAAGTTGTTAACATAAGGCTGTGCATGTACCATGCCATTATTATGACAGTTTGCTCTAAAGCAGAAGAGACAAGCAGAGCAGGGGGAAAGTGCACAGCTCCTGTTTCTACCACATATGTATTCTGTTCATTCCTTAATACTAACCCTACTGGGCTCTCACAGGCAGGCAACTGCAAAGCACAGAGCACTTCAGCAACTCAGTTTGCTGTAGCTGGGTTTGCCCATTTTCGTTACTGATCGTTAACAACAACCTTCTCCAAAGCCTCCTGAATTGCTAACTTCAGTCAAAATACACACAGAAGTACCTTGGGTGACAGGAATCTCACAGCTCTTCCCCGTCTCTGAACTGTGGGATCATTTGGGTATGAGCTGCAGAGATTTCCCATATTGCAACAAATAGTAAGCTACAGCAAGAACCCATTCACTTGATCTTGCTTGAAGTGGCCAATCTGGATCAAACTCAATTAGCAAACTTGCTTCAGATACGTTATTGCTCCTCACTTCTTCTACCTCATTATATTCCCATCTCATAGAAATAGCTTGGAAATACTTGAAGACACATGACTTGCATAAATATCTTAAATAAAATATTAATGAATTATTGTTTCCATTAGCTTCTTGAGTATTTTCCCCAGAGTGAACATTGCAGCCTTGAAATATTCAAGAACTATTCCTGCTCTCATGTTGCCAGTTTCTATCAGAGCTATCCTCTGCTCCTTTCCCAACACTAAAGCAATTTCATTAGCCTCTGGTATTCCCTGCCCTCTTTCTCTAATAGGCCCCAAAGAGATCATTTTTAATTTCCTTTCTACCTCTTGCATAATTAAACCGGAGAACCCCTGTCTTCCATTCTGTGATTTAATGAAATCGAGAATGTTAAAGCACAGTATTTCTCTCCTATCAATACTCACATTTACCTTCTACATTTTGGTACTGATAGAGTTTTTAAAACTGAGTTGATACATAAATTTGACCTGGTTGGGTCAATATGGCATGCCTCTCTACCATTTGGCAATTTGCTAAATAATAGCATTTTGTATCTTTCATAAATAACTTAAATGCAAGGATTTCCCTGGTTTTGGACAGAATGCCTAGTCAGAAGAGCAGAGTTAGTCTCAAAGGGAGCCAGAAAGCACCTTGCACCCTCATCAGGATACCTGTCTTAGGTGCCAAAGGACAAGTCCTTTCCCTACAGGAATCCAGACAGCTCATGGAGAGGGCTGCCCCTTTGCAGGTCCCTACCCCTCATGTAGCATTTATTTTGGGATAACCTTCTCTCTCTTCTGTGCCCTTGGCACGAATGCTTCTGCTACGTTCAGAAAGAAAATCAAGGACAATAGCTAGATCTGAATATATTTTGCTTAATGAGTCTTCCAGCTGGCTCACACATAAAGCAAACCAGTTCTAAAACAAGATATTTTAGACATTGCAAAGGGGATGAGTTTAAAACATCATACTATATAATTGGTTTTTTGGTTTTGTTTGTTACTTTAGTCATAATATAAAGATAGAAATCAATATCAAACAGCAGAAACCAAGTACAGTCAGGTCCCAAAAGGGATCTCTTCAAAGAGAATACATCAGACTGGTAATTTAACTCACTTTCTTCTTTTTTCCTTTTTTTATCTTATAGATTGTCAATAGACCATAATATTCATACATTCTACAGAAAGGAAAAAAACCTACACAACAACCTGAGAAGAGGGTCTCGTGTGATGAAGAAACCACAGGAACAAACTGAGCCAAATGCTGACAGATGTTCACACACTACTTCAGCCAATTTGCCTCCCCTGCAAAGGACACTTTTTCTTTCTGAATGACATGGGTTGTGCTTACAGCATATTACCAGCTTTCTCAAGTTTTTTGGGTTTTGAATGCTCTTCAAAAAGTTAAATTCAAGGACATTTTCCCACTCTCTCAACCCACATTACTCCACTATTGAAGATGCTGATGAGTTTGTCTTGTTTTAATGGTACTAATTAATTCTTACTAACAGAGTTTTTCTTTAATATATTCCTGCACATCTTCATGAATACTAAATCATTTCCTTAAAAAAAAAACTGATATGATTGCACAAAAAAAAAAAATCATGAAGCAAATAAATGATTCATCCAGAGCCACATCCATGCCATCCATATCCTAAACCAGATACTAACACCTACTACCAGAAATTAAATTCACTACCCTTGGCTCCAGACTTCATCAACAGCAAAAATAACGCCTGCATGTGAGTGAACAACCATATATGCACATTTATTTCCATATATTTTAATATATGGATGTGATCTCATGTTTATATAAATAAGCACTGGTCAATAAGGGGGAAGTCTTGCCTTATGATCAGAAGGGAGGTTAAGAGACCAAACATGAAGGAAGCGTACAGACAGAGAATAAATAAAGACAATGCATGGATCCAGCACATGTATGGATTTCTAACCAGTGCCACTATGGTTGAACACTATGATTCTGAAAATTGACATCTGCTTTGCATTAGCTCTGGGGGTAGTTGGTTGTACTCATTTTGGCCTTAGTATTATATGAGTGTAAGATCTCACATTCTTTCAATCATAATTTTAAAATATTAATAGGAAACACAGTTTTTGTAAAAACTTTCTTTAGTTCACATTTTTTAATAGCAGAGATAAAATACACTTCTCTAGAGTTTTTGAGTAGTATCTAATTATGAAAATTCACTAAACAAGCTGATTATCTTGAGGTATTCTTACCAGCGTAGATATTTCATTGAAACAAGAAACTGTGCTATTTCATCAAAATTTTTGTGCTAAAGAACCTAGCAGACCATAATAAGCATTATATCTTCACAGCCCTGATCTTCCTGCGGGGTAGAGCTAATATGTCCAAAGTGGAGGATGACCTGTTGCCATCCTCCCCTCAATCCTACAGGCACTATACAGTCACAAAAATTGTGTGGAAACCCCTTTAACTCCAGTAAAGGTGTAACGGCACAAAATGCCCCCCACCTTGAATTGCTCTATTGCCACTCATTTTCATGTTGCCTGCATTACAGAAAAAGAAAAAAAAAAGAAATTCCAGAATATTATTTTCTTCAGTTATTTTCACTATTTCATAAAACGGAAAGTGACTTAAAGGTCAAGAAGTACAGAGGAAAATAATATGTAATAACTCAAAAAGTTGAGCTTGTGGAGTGGCACCTTTTTTTTCCCCCCACTTTTTTAAGGAATCTGGAAACAATTTGGGGTGGTTTTTGTCTAGCAGATAAAAAAACTGCTCTAGCAAACTATCAGCTTGTAGCTATTTCTTGGCCAAAATTCTAAGATCTTCTTAAAAAATTTGGTTCCTTAACACCAATCACTTAGTAATTATCTACCCCGACCTGATACGTAAAGAAAATGAGCTGAAATGCTTTAAAGAGGTTAATATATTGTAGCAGAAATATAAAAAGCCCACAACATAACTCCCTATTGGAAAGGTATTGATACATTTTGGTGGATTTTTGCCTCCTAAAATGAAGGAAAGAAACCAAATAAATTTCAGCAGAGTTTGTTCACT
Source organism: Lycocorax pyrrhopterus obiensis (assembly GCA_014706295.1). Classification (NCBI taxonomy): domain Eukaryota; kingdom Metazoa; phylum Chordata; class Aves; order Passeriformes; family Paradisaeidae; genus Lycocorax; species Lycocorax pyrrhopterus. The sequence continues at coordinate 19,725,102 of JACSVZ010000013.1, read as the reverse complement.
GTTTAACTTAGTTTGAGTTATTTCTAAATGAAATATTGCATGCAAGTAAAGCCATCTGCTTCTTAGCCTTGTTTTGATCTTTTAATTACCTTGCACTTCTCGGAAGACAATTTGGACTGTAACAGAAATGGATTTGAAACACTGATGGACTTCTTTATGCTTTCCAGCCTACAAAAAGTGTATTATTGTAACCTTGACATTAGCCTACTGAAAAAATGCTTTTGCATTCAAAATTAAATACTATGTTTTGTGGAAAACAATATTTTAAAAAGTGAAGAAATTACGTATGCATTTGTTCCTTTCTCCTTTGGAGATTAAAAAGACCCTGAGGCAGCTCATTTTTACAGCATGTTTGCTGTCAAGGGGCAATGAAGTGCAAATGGAAGCCAATCAAACTTGGTGATTTGTTTACTCAGGAAGACAACAGCTGGAGAAAAATGAAGGATTTTAATAATCAGCCAGTCACATTAGATAAGGAACAAACTGGTATATAATACAGCATTATTAATAAGGAGACTTCCTGGGGGGAATTAGAGAGAATGAGTCATTATCTTCCTTGAGGATCAAGGAATTTACTTCACCTTATCTGAGTTTGCTGGAAACTACGGTCCAAGATATCCTTGTCTGCTTTTTCCAAACACTCAGGCAGTACAGACTTCACAGGTTTTTACTTCAATATTCACAAACCATTCTGGTATACCCAGTAGTCCCTATCATCTCCTAAAGCAAAGCTTCGTAAAATGGAAATGGTTTAATGAATTCATATTATGTATGGGGTGAAATTAAAATTTGTGTTATTGGGCATGTATCAATGACTTCTAAACACGCTGTGCAGCTCAATTATCCCCTACCCACTAGCACATACAAGGGACAAGAAAAAGATATTTCTTCATTAAAATGTCTGCATGCAAAATGCCTAATCCAAAATCTGCTAAATAAAAGCCTTCCTGATACCATCATTGACTTTTCCAATCAGACTCTGTCTTGCGGAACAACTTGAACTCCTTTCATGAACAGCTGAGTAGATTTTAATGTTCAGTGAGTTCAGTTGAAATTGGTGCTACAAGATGTTATTTTAGACCTTTGGCTAAAGTGACAAACTTTCCTGACATGCAATTAGAAAACATCAGAGCCCATGACACACAGCCCCGAAAAGAATCCAGAGGAATTTGTAGAAATTACAGGGGACACATTGTCAAGAAAATAATTGTTTCTTAACCCTCTATAACAATATTCTTTGTATTGATTTATCTGAGTAACAGTGACTCATCATAACCGGACAAATTAGAGGATGAGGGCCATCTCTGTCTGGAGCCTATCCTATAGTCTTCAAATTTAAGCTGCTCAATTTCTGTACACTTCTTATTTCTGCATGACTATACAAGAGAAATAGACCTAATACTAACTGCAACACATTAGGGAAAGCTATTGCTATGAAAATTCGGGTGTTCCTTAGATCAGTATTTCCTCAGGTGCTCCATCTCCCCATCAGCCCAAGTGTTCTCTTCCAAAAATACCACAAAATTCAACCGAAAATCACAGTGAAGAAGAGCAGTAGAAATTGCTATTTTCAAGCTTTGAAAAGCTCCCAGGAGGCAAGTCTATCATCTTTGTTAACTAAAAAATGCTACTCCACTCTCTTGTCTTCTAACAGGTAATTACAGCATTCCTTGCCATGCTGCTGTTGGCTCTTCAGAACCGACACCTTTCCGGCACTTCGGTTTTCGTGAAGGTGCATCTGACAAACGCTACAGAGGCACAGCCTGAGCAGCCTTTCTTGCCACTGCTGCAGCTGTCAGCTTGGAGGGGATAACGTAAGCAATTTTGTGTCCATAGAAAAGAAATCAAAGAAACAATATAATTCTGCCAGTTTGGGAAGTAGCTGCTCAATTCGTGCTAACTGAAATTGGATGTTACATGGAAGAAGGTGCAGGTAATAGCTGCTAAACCACTATCTGTACAATTTCATTTGTACAGTCTGTCATACAGCACAAATACAACAGGGCTTTATGACATTTACGGTTAAACTAATTACAGCAAAAAGTTTTTTAAAACTGCCTCAAGCTTATATGCTTCATGATACAATTTTCTCACTGTTTCCTTCATTTTATCATCACAATCTTGTTAAAAATTTCTGGTAGAAAGCAGTTCAATCTTTTTCTGCTGATAAGCTGGGGTCATACTTAAAACAAACTCATATCTTTTTATCTAACACGATTCAGAGGCCAACAGCCTAATTTGAAGTTTGCATCAAACAACTTCCCATGCAGCCTGGAACTCTCACCAGCTACATCCACATTCTCTCTGTGAGTAATTGGAAAAGGAGCAGAAGCAACACTGACAATGAGTTAGAAATAAACTATGGCAACATATTTTTGAAAGTTAATTTTGAACATGCCCTGAAAGAATTTGCACCAGAATCTTGCCTTTTATGAGGCAAACTCCCACTACATAGATGTTGTTGGTATCAAACAACACTGCTTCCTCATTTCTCTGCGGATTACGAACTATTTTGAAAATAATTAAAAATATGAATGAACTAACATCGTGAGTAATTTGTAAGCTTAAAAGAGGACAAATACACAGAATACATTGTGTCCCCCCTAAAACACAACTGTCTCTAGTTGTTGCCAAATAATTCAGGACCAGCTATAAAAATAAGAAGAAAGTTATCATTTTAACACCAACCCAAATGTAACCTCCTGTTCCCGCAAAAAAAAAAAAAAAATAAGCTGAGACAAAGTATTTTTAGTCAACAAAAGAGCAAATATCAAAAGACACCAAAATAAGTTTAATAAGACACCTAGGCACCAGAATTTCTAGAGTTTACTATTTCATGTATTCAGAGATTCCTTCTGCAGATGTGTAAATAGCTTTTCTCCTCATTAGGACAAATTAAATTATGTTTTTACACTTAAGAAAACACAGAACCAACTTCAAAGAAAAACAGGGACCATGTAAAGGAACTTATTCTTTTAAGTTTGCGAAATTGATAAAACCTCAGATTTTTAGAAAACTAATTAAAAGAGAATAACTCTTGGTAAATAAATGATAGGATGTGAAATTTATGAAATATAAAGGAAACCAAACTTTCAAATGTTTGTTCTGCTTCAACTGAATTATTCATTGTGAATCATATTCTTTTGACTTTAGTCCCCTCTCTTATCACAAATTGTCTAGGAAATGACCACCATTTTATTCAAACATTCATTATCTGCAAGCATTTGCTGAATATTTTATGTCAACAATTTTGAGTCCTTGGGATGCTTGCAAGATCTTCACCTCAGTACCATACTACTCTTTTATACGTCTGGAATGTTTGGCCTACTTAATTAAATAACAATGTTTCTAGTGCTCTTATTGAATTACTAAAATGATTTAAACAAGAGTAAAACAAACTATGAACACTGAATAACAAATACTGAAGCAAAAAAAAAAAAATCAAGCAAATATTTAAGGCATAGGTATAAGAGTGGAACATTGATATGTTTAATCACTGCCTTACTTGAGACTAATTTGGTATTTTTATGTCTCTCCACTTTCTTTCCAAGTTGTTAATTGTCTTGAAGCTGCGTTTTCCAAGGTACTTCCATATCAAAAGATGAGAACAAGGTCAAGAAAGGATTTATGCATGCATATAAATGCCTTGGTTTAAAGATATTTTTGAAAAGCCCATTTTGATTTTTTTACATCACAAGGCACCTAAAAAGTAAGATCTTTTTGTGTGTTGTACACCTCATTGCCTTAATTATTCATATTTGATTATTAGTAACAGCTCTACTGACTTTATTTGGAGAATTGTTAACATGTATAGACAGGATAAACACTGGGTCTTGATCCACTACAGATGGAAACAATGCTGAAAAAGGAGAATTTCGTGCCCAAACTACTGGCAGCAGCAGCTCAGTTCATTGCCCTCAGTCAGACCAGGATTTGACTGGGAGTCAGAGAGAGATGGCATGCTTCTCCTGCTATTTTAAAATCAAATGCTAAAAATAATTTGAAAGGATAAACTGGAAGAATCTTACTACTTTTGAATACACAGTAATAAATTACTGTGATGGGCAAAAATTATTCTTTATCTGCTTGATAAAACTAAACTGAACTGCGGTAAACATCAGTTGAATAGATGGAGATGATGCTCTGTGTCTCAAGGTATTCTCAATTGTAAGACTAATTCTACTTGGAAATAGTGTTTATGGTGACTGTTTCTCCAATTCCATGACAGCTGGACTAACAGGCATTTTTAACAAATGAGGAATATATGCAAAATTAAAGCAAAATCCAAGACAAACATTTCAAGTTCACCCAAGACTTTGCAGCAACCTGTGCATTAACACATGGTTACATTTATCTGAAGTCCTGCAAAGCAGCAATTCCCTATGAACTCAACATTTTACTTTATCTTCTTAAACATAGGTCATCTCTCTAATATTATATAAAGCTGTTTGAAAATCTCCTTCACAAGCTCCCTAAAACCCGGCACAATGTCAAACTAGCAGAATAAACACTTAAATCAGAAACACAGTCCTGGCCTTATACAGTAACATTCCATTATGAACCCCATAAACAACCATTTACATTTTCCAGAAATACTTACATGCTGTAATTTCATTTTGCTTTGAATTAGACTTGGAATTTAAGTTTTTAAAACACACACATTACTATAAATTAGTTTTATCTAACATCAGGGTATTAAACCTCAATAACACTGAAAAAACCACTGAATTTCACATATAGACTATATCAGCAACGCCAAACATACAAGGTGAAATGAGTAGTATATTAATGAAAGTTTTGGAATAGGAACCAAAGTAAAAAAGGGGTCAAGATGGACAAAAAAATTAAATATTTCAGCTACATCAAAATCAAACAGTTTTCAGCATCTATTTTGACTTTTTATATAATCCCGTAATTAGTTTGAGTTTCATAAAACTGCATTTTCTGATAATTCTTCTTGAACCACCACAGAATGCAAAATTTAGAATCAAACATTTTTGAAACTTCCCTGCTGCCTTCTGTCAGACACTGATTCAAAGGAAATGCAGTACCAATATCTGTGCTGTAGCCACAGTGCAATTGGAGAATATCAGTGTTTTATAAGGATGGAAAAGGAGCATCTGGAACTGAATTCTGGGAATATCTGCAATCCAAATACATTGTTGCACTTAAGCAGATGTTGATGAGGTATTCTACAAAGAGTTCAGAGAAGGAGGACATGAGAGACAAAGTCAGACAGTAATTAGAGTGTTACTTGGAAACAACAAGTAGCACCAGTTTAATAGAACTTCTGCTGACACTGACTTTCCAAATGAAATCAGTGTCACAAATTCAGAGAATCCAAATAATTTTGAACTAATATCTTATTGGAAGCCAATAAAACATCAACAAGGGGGCACTTCTAATCATTAAAAGAATTTCTGTGTGACAGAGTTCAAAATTAAAAAGATCTGCTAGGGCAACACAAGACAACCACATTGCTTGGAAAGACATCAGTGGGATATAATAGCAAGGAAGAAAAAGATCCTACTTATTCTATTATCGATCAAAACTGAGGTAAGATATTTGCATAACTAAAAAATCTGTTGACATGTGAGTCAAAGAATAGAAATTAAAAGAACAGTCACACGAGAGCAATATGAAGAGCATGGAGAAGTTATGAGAAGGACGCAAAAGGAAACAAATGTGAACATTGTACAAACTGCAGAGAATAACACAGCCTGAAAACAGCCACTGGGAAGAAATAAAGCTCTTCATTGCGATGAAAAATCATAACAAAGATCAAATTTTATATCAGAAAAATCACCACCACATACTGAGGGTGCTAACTAGAATAATCAGTGCAAGTTCAAACACGTGTGCAAGAACTTGCAATGAATCAGGCATTCCTTCTGTTTCCAGAAAAGGCTGAATATGCCATTTCATTGCTGTTGAATGTTGCATTCTTTACAAACAGAAGAGGCTGCTTTTCCTTCTCTTCACAATCAACTACCTCTGCAGTCCCCAGAGTTATACAAATAACATACAGTGCAAATGATAGATGGATGGGTACAGATCGATACCAGCTGATTGTATGACTCCTATTCTATGTTCAGAGCTGTACTGTTTACCTGAACAGACTTTAATCACAGGATCTTTTAAACAAGGAGAAAAAGAAATTCTAAAGGAAAAAAAATTGTGTAGTTTTAAATAGTGCCCATATTTTGTTTCCTCAGACACGAATTACAGGACCCTGCAAATTTAGAGAAAAACGAACTAAAAAAAAAAAACATACAAAACTGTTGAAGAATTAAGGATATTACTAAAAACAAGACAACAGATTTTCCTTACTATAATTTCTTTGTGTTTTCAGGATCCTGTAATAAATGGCAGTAAAGAGAAAAGGACTTTTACATACACACAGATAGAAGCAGTATTGGGAAGGATAGCTAAGACCACCGTATCAGCTTAAATATTAACCCCTATGGCTTCCTAAGAGCCACTTCATCCTGTGTCTGACTGTACATAATAATTTTATTTTCAAAGTTGCGTGCTGCCATTTTTACCTAATTATTTCTTATAGGTTACTATCAGACAGACTGCACCTCCAGTGCTTAGGGCATTTGATGCTAATTGACTCCACTTGTTAGAAAAGGCAAATCATGCTGTCCTACTTCTGCTTTGCATCAGTGTCTGGATTAATGTACCACACATCTCAAATTACTGTTCTTACTGTAACCTACTGTAGTCACCCACATATATGCATCAGTATTTATTCCTAACATTTGGGTAAAATTATCACCCTTTTCCCTTTCAGCATAATCTACTGTGCTCATCACACTGGTCCAAACTATCTCTGGACAGTGTCAGGACAAACACTGCCTTTTACTGCTCGCATCGTTACTCTTTCAGATACACCTCATTTTTGTACAGGCTAATCATTGAGTAATGGAAATATGTATTTGTAAAGAAATTAATGGGTTTACAAAAGAAAACAGTGAATATGAACACTATTTGTAAAACATTACCCCTCAGTCTACAGTAGTAATTGCCTTAAAACATCAGCTGCAGTCTAAATATTCTTGCAGATCTTTGTAACACCACGACTGCGTTGACTATAGATAAATTCTTCATACTTACAAATTAGGATTGCAGCTAAACAAAAAAAGAGCATCAACACTTTTGCAAGAAAATTTCCTTGGGATGAAGAAAGGAGAATTACCCTTGACCCACTCAGGGTGTTGAGCTTCACTATGGCATCAGAAGGAAGATCAGGATGACTACCCTTGATTGGATGCTTAATTTTGCACAAGCGAGATAAACCCATTCTAAAACCCGCACATATAAGCAGTAGCTTCCATTTGTGGCCACCAAAATAATTGCTTTGTTTCAACGTGTTATTACAGTTTCTTATTAAATTGCCTAAAATAATTATTTTTTTCAGGCATTGTTTTGTCCCAAGTGACCCTCATTAAATTCAGTAACAGATTTACTATTGACTCAAATGGGAGCAGCGTTAGACCTATACAGCATGGATATTGTTTTCTTTGTCTAATACTTCTTTACAGAATACACTAGAGAAAGGAAGGGAGTCTTCCTTTTCAGACAATGAAAATACATGGTTTTAATACCTATTTGAAGTATATCCAGTACTATCCCCATGATATTCAGTAGATTCCATAAACATGACTAAAGAACAAATACGGCCTCATGCATCTACAAAAAGCAATCCATTGAGACAAAAGTCGGTACAGTTCACAGTTTCTACATTTTTATTTTTTAATCCATTGACCTTAGCAGTAACACTAGCACAAAGCAGACGTGACAAAGCTGGCATTAAAGCTTGTTATCCATCAGAACCCCAGACTAACATTGAGCTGCAAGACTTTTTCTTCACAAACTTCATCAGTAGCCAATGAACGTAATATTACCCGAAATAAATCTCTTGGCAACAACTAATTCCTATAAACAAGTCCATTACTGATCTCTGGTATTAACATGAGGGGATCATTTAAAGAATGTTAGCTACAAAAAAAACAAACTGTTTTTTTTCTAAGTTAATTATTAGAACAAACAGATAAACAACACTCCTACTGCAACTTCACTCTGCCAGCATCCACAAGCAAATATAGGGATGACTTTAAAGTAACTCATTAAACAGTTGGAAGTATTTTACTCCAGTCTAATATTTCTTCCTCAAAGTAGTACACATGGCAATATAAAAATTTGGTGCCGGTGTGGTCTGTCTAACAAAAAGACAACAAAACAGCTTGAAAAACAAAAGAAAATAAACACACCTTTTTCAGAAGCTATTTAAAGAAAACCTTTAAATAGTCTCCAAGGATGTTTGAAAGTAAGCACACAATTTTAGAGATTATTTAATTATATTTCTCTGAAAAGTATTTTAATGTACCTTAATTTTTGAGAGAATTAAGCAAGTAAAATCTAACATTCAATAATCCACACTCAGTCCAGTGGTTTCAGTCGTTACCAGCCCCACAGTTTCTATAAACAAGTATATAGGGAATACTGAAACACATTACTGATACAAATATACACATTAAGCATTTCACAGGCTCCATCTACCATACATCTGGGGACAGCAATTCCTCGGGTACTTACTCAAGCTTTTTCACATATAAGCAACTCTGTTTGCTCTGCTGTTAGTTGTTCTTGAGCCTGGATTTATTCAGAGAAACATTGAGCCTAAAACTTTTCATAGGTGGCACCCAAGAAGACCTAAGGTTCACATGAAAACCTGTTCTGTGTATGTGTTATAAACTTTCCTCCATTTATTCACCTGCTTTTTAAAAGTTTGCTGCTGAAAAATTAAACAGAAGCAGAAGTGTATGAGTTAAGTGACTAGTCACACACCATGAAAATTCAAAATGAGCAGCTCCCAAACAACCTAACCACCCAAATGCATTGGCTGAGCTGTCTGGAAAGTACCTCTAAATTACAAATAGATCCCTAGAAATAAATAGCCATCTCCAAAAAAAAAATTTAAACTGAACTGATATTATAACTATTCTGAGCAGATCAACTATTTCTAATAGTAAGAATACAAATCAACAAGAGATGCAAATCCTATGTAAAAAATAATTAAACCAGTAAGACCAACTTCCACCCAGTTTGGTTCTAATGCAAAAAGTGCTCTGCCTCCTTAGATGTCATCTATTCTGCTGTAAGTTAATTTATGTCTTTTCTTATTGCTGCTTTCAAGTCTTTTTTTTCTTCCTTTTTTTTTGTATTTTTGTTTTGTATTTTTCTTTAGGTGCAATGAATTATTTGCATGCTTTACTAGCAATATCCATAAACTGCATATATAGAACAGTGCACTTCAAATAAAGAAGCCAGCTCCAGGCAGCCCATCTCTTCTGCCATCACAGGTGAACAGACTGCAGTCACCGTTCCACAGGCAGCTGGGCAGGACAGAGTAGGACTGCATGTGGTGCCTAAGGGATAGGGCAGTCTCAAAAATTACATCATCATCACAACATCATAAAGCAAGTCATTGGGAAGGTTATCTTGCTTAACTTGTTCTATTTTTTAAGACGTTTGAGAAGTCATTTCCACTTGCTTTTCTTCTTCAATATGAGATTTTTTTCCCCACCTGCAGCAGTTTGTCCATTCTCACTTAAAGGGGAAGAGGACCTCAATTTGCCTCTGCCCCATCCCAAGGGAGACAAGCAGAGAGAGGATGGCCATCACATGTTCAAACACCACAACGTGTTCACATTACACAACTCAAAGCTAGATGTTGTTTCCTTCACAATTTTCTTTTTTTAAAAAAACTGCTCACACTTCAGCAGTCCCATGAAAATGTATTTTTACAGAAGTGTCACAATCAGATACAGTTTTCAGTAGCAGCCAAAATACGAGTGCAGGCCTTCAAAAAACTTTATTCCCAAATTCCATTTTCTGAGATCCACAGACAGCCTTTACTGCCTCCAAAGAATTCAGTTTTATTTTTAAAAGTGCATTCAGCCATCCATTTTTCTGAGAAGTAAATCTTTCATCTGACAAATAGTTTTACAAAAAAACCTGACCTCTTATTTTCTTCCACTGTATTTGTAGGTACCTACTGCAGTAAAAGTACAAAAAAACTCCACACAAATCACATTTCCTAAAAGCAAACATTATGATGCTCGGGAACTTTATTTGGATCTTGTTACAAAGCAAAATTTATCAAAAGAGCTATGCCTGGGAAAAAAAATTGACTCTAGGAACAAAACAAACAAACAAAAAAGAGAAATCTTTAACTTGTTGGGAAGGGAAAGCCAGTGCGTAAGGGGGGGGGAGCAAGAAACAACCAGGACTCACACTAACTTACAGGGGAAAAGCTGGGAAGAGAGTCAGTGCAGGATCTGGTCATTTGGTCTACAAATGACTCTGGAAGCCTCCTGCTTAGACTATAAAATCTATTATGTATCCCCTTCCTGAGGATAAGCATTCATACCTGGTGACCTCCCTTTTTTCTGCTCACAGCCTCTTGATGCTTGGCTTGCGTGCCCCTTTCTTTCCAAAGAAAGTGTTTCTTATAGTTCTATTCTGGATCGGGGTTTTTGAGGGTTTTTTTCACATTTTGAAGTGTTAAACATAATTGATTTTTTACAATTAATCCTCTAGTGCCCAACTAACGCAGTCTATGTGTTATTAATTCCTTGCTTTAGGCTGCACGTGTTGAGAGGAAATAGAAGAAAATCTGCTTTCTTAGTAAACAGATTGGATGATGTATTAGAAGTAAAAAGAAGCAGAGACTGGTGTTTCATGCTGTTACTATGTGTTCTCTGATAGATAATTGTTCATAAAAACTCCCTGGGACTCCAAGACCCTGAAGCTCTGGATAAGTTAAGTGTCATAATAAGAGTTTCTCATTTCTATGCTTTAGTCTCATTTATCTGTAGAACATAATGATGGCATTTTCCTCCACACCCTTAAACTTGTTACTGGCCTGAGAAGCAGTAACTGCTATTCCCTAAGAGGAAGTTTATAGTTTGATAGTGTTAAAGCCTCTTGCCAAATACAAAGATACTGCTCCTTCTCAGCATTTGCCCGCCCTAATAGCATATGGCTGAACTGCAGCAGAATCAGCCAAGGATGATTAAGTTTCCCCCAGTAGATCATGGCATCATGTAGTAAAGTACCTCATTCTTTTATGTTTCCCACGCTGCCAGTGTTTGAATATGGGTCTGCATTACATTTGTATAACGTTAGCAGGTTGCCAATAGCACCACTGCTACTGCAAACACTTTTTCAGGCAGAATAGTAATTTTTATGGGTACACCATTCTCCTCCTCAAAGTTACTTGCTGATACATTAAGTGCCAATCACACATTATCAGCATAAGCATCACTTGGACTGCTCTAGCAGAGTGCAAGAATGAAATCAGCTATTTTAGTTCTTCGCTATTTATTCTTATTCTATTATTTCTAATTTTTAAACTCTTTTAAATCAGTTTCTACGGTAGACAGTACACTTTGAGATGTAAATTATCAAAAAACCCAAATATAGACAAGAAAAAGGGAAAGGTGTCATACTAAATACTTTCCCATCTCCATCACCTACTTAATAGTGGCATAGTTTTATGCAAAAAACAGTGGTTGCTGGAGTCAGACAATATAAAACCTGTAAAGGAAATACTGATCTTAATTAAAATATTGAAGAAAGGATGAGACATCCGTCCTAATACCTGGCAAATGAATACAGTAAAGAATTGGAACATAGAAAGGTTTAGGTTGGAAGGAACCCTAAAAATCTTCTAGTTCTAACTAGTTTTAATACCCATGGAAGATTTTTCCAAACAATCTACACAGACAAGCATAGCAGTTTGCTTTTTATGTCAACTCTGTGGTTTCACTTCAAGATGCCTGAGATCACTACCAAATATGTCTGGATTCTACGGAACTTTCAATCAAATCAAATTTACATTACAAAGAATCCCTTATGCCGCATTCTAGGGAACGGAACAAATTCACTTCAAAAATAAATGCAATTGAATGTTATTAACAAATAAGCTGAACAAATAATTTTGTTTTATAGTTAGAAATTTGCAGTTCTTCTCCAGTTCTCCTACAAGCAGGGATTGATTTTCACAACCCTAAGATTACACTAAACAAAAATATGCAGGTCCCGGTCTCTGACGAAATAAATGGCAAAGCAAAAGATGCATCCTGATGAAAAAATTAATCTGACTGTAGCTCAGATAGAAGGGACACAAACTCTGAGCATGTGATGAATCAGTATTAATCTGGATGGTGGCCAGTACACTTGAAAACCTTCATCCAAAATTTTCAGAGAGACCTGTCTAATTTAGAAGCTAATTTTTTTAATCTAGGCTACACGCTCATATTAACGGCTATCATGTTTGAGTCATCACTAAGGACCATGCTATTATGTAATTAACATGAGTCAAGAGAAACCCAAGATGGAAAAATAAACTTCCTGATCTCAGAGTTATGTTATTCTGGAACTGGAACTTTAGATGTAAGGATTTACATCCACTCTGTGCAAATGCAAATATCTGCTCACCTCTACAACTCAACTAACTCATATGCACAGCTGAGACATATACACAGAGCTGGGTGTATATTTACATTCATACGAAACCAAAAGGTTTTTCTGTGGAAAGACTCCAAAATATTAAGAATTTTTATCATTAGTCATCCCTAGGATCATCATATGTTACAAGCTTTACTAAATGAATTATAAGAGACTTCATTATTCAAATAAAACACATGTAACCAATGATACCTGCAATTTACTATTTTTTCATGCACAAGAATCACTTCTAGGTCTTAAAACCCGTAGCTACAGTCCACCAGAATATTCAAGCAGTTGTTTAACACCATGTATGTCAGCAAGGCTGTAAACTTCAAAGGTGCTTCACAGGCTTAATACAAAGCAGGTCTTGAAGGATATGATCTTATAACATTTTTTTATTACTACAATTAACAGACTAAGAATACAGGTCAACTGTTAAGAGAATCTAATTAATTTAATCCTACATAGCACTTATAACCTACATTATTTACCTACCATCTCCTGAGATGGCTTTTGATTTTAAATGATTGACATTTTTTCCACTTCTCTGCTCAGATTTTCTTCTTTATTATTTTTACTGTATTGTCTAAGCAATGCTATCGTCAGGCATCTCATCAGCAATGAGTCAAAATCTCAACACTGTTAACAGGAATATTACAGACCTTCCTTAATACTACTTTAAGCATGACTGATATGCTAAAAAAATTCAACTTCTAAGACTAGTACCAAAAAGACAAAGTTTTCTGTACTTTTTTGTTAATTTATAAACAGGAGTTTGCTGCCTGAGCGGTGCTGTGAACATTAAGAAAACCCCAGCATTGCTGAGTGGAACTTCTAAGGAAATTTGCTTCTCAGCTTGCTGCAGTGTAACTTTGTTCTCATTGAGTCTTAGAGCAAAATAAACTCAGCATTCATACAAGTGTCCCATACAACTTAAGAGACAGAGTGAGCATCAGGCATACTGGCACCCTGTTTTTTCCTCACTCTTTTCTTCCTGTTTGCCCCTTATGATTGAGAATATATACTAACTTCTCAGGATTACTGCAGTCAGGGAAGAATGTTCTCAAGAGAGGGATGCATTTTTGTACAAAGTCAGGGATGGCTATGGAAGTCTCTGGGCACCAGAAAAATCAACACAGCAGGAAATACTGCAGAATCTAATAAAATACCCTGGTTGTGCTCCCCTCATTTCCTGTAAGCTAAATGTTACTGAAAATATTTTGAAAAATCAACCAACACAGGCAATGTGCATATCCATGTGCACTGGTACAATTCCAAACAAAGATGATGCCATATAATTTAGCACATGCATTTTAAATACAGGGTGGTTTCCTTCCACTATTCTAACTCATATGTCTCATCCCACAGGGTAAGATACAGATAACCCATGCTATGGGTTAACACCTGAAAAGACACTTGGGGATTTTTACTAGAATGTGTATGGAGGAGAAAACAAACAGCCCCACCAACTCAGCAAAGAGCTGGGGATTAGCTCTACCCAAACTTGTCTCCGGCTCTCTCTCAGTGAAGAGGAGGGAAACCAGTAGAGCTTTACAGATGCTTCTCATCTTCTCCCACATACCACCCCAGATGGGAACCTGCCAGGCACTCAGGATTAATACTCAAACTCTCCTGTAGAAAAGCCTAACATGTTCCACTGGCAAAGCACATCTCAGGTAAGAGCCTAGGGAAAAACAAAGATGCTAGACTGTAGGGTGCTCATTGGGCCAATAGGGATTGCACATGGACTGCAACACAAGCATGAGGCTGCTCGTTTGTCATGAATGTGAAGGAATACTTGTCTTGTTTTTTCCACACATGCTTAACTAAAAATTTAAGACTTGAGAGGCCTAGAAAGTCACAAGCAATCTCACCAAGGGCACGTGCATTTCTTTGTAGATAAAACTTACCCTTGTGACAGCTGACTTAGGGGAATTTTGTTACTACAAGGGGAAAAAAGCTGCTGAGAAACAATAACAAACAAGATTTTACAGCAGGAACAACTTGGGATAAACACTGAACACCAAAAAACTCCCAAGATATTCCATAATGTATAACAATTCTGTAGAAAAGAAAACAGAGACAGCAACATCTGTGCTATGTGATGCTGGTATTGGAGCCCACAGAGAGGGATTTACAGCCCCAAATGTACTAAGAAGTGATTTTGTGAATCTGTTTGTGTGTACACACACACACATCATACTGAAGTCCTAGGGTTTTGTGTACTGCACGTGCAACAGAGTTAAAACCCTTTATTTCCAGCTAGTACTTGAAAAATTAAGACTGTCATTTGGTTACTACTCATTTAAAGTTACAATACTATTGCCTGCAAAAGCAATTTATCAGAACACTTGCCAAGCTATTTGGCTGATTGTTTTTGGCATGGGGCTGCTGCAGCCTGAGTCATTCACATCAGTTAAAATGAAGACTTTCATTCACAAAACATCACTCTATTGAAGCAAAGGAGCGTTCTGCTTTATTTTTCACACCGTATTTCTGTGACATCTAGGACAACAGGAACTAGAGCCTTAGATCACAAATTCCCAGACATCTATGAATAGAGTGGTGAAGCACAAATATTTCCAGAGCATACCTGATACTTATCCTTTTCATTCAATCCTGAAAGATGCGGCCTGCTAATCTCAACAGCATCAACAATAGAAACAGAGCACGCATATACCCAGAATCTTTGTACCATTCTGTTAGAAAAGAAGCAGCTCTGAATCTGAGACTGAAAATTAAGTATGACCTCCACATTCTCAGACAGTTCAGTCAGATAAAGGACAGTTTCTGTTAGCCTCAATTTGTGTCAAATCCTCACTCAGCAAAACTTTCTGCTTTTGTTGTCAGTACAGAGCTCCTTACGAATTTTAGAATCTTAAAAAAAAATCTTACTTGGTCCACAGTCCTGATTAAAGCATTCTTAAGTGTACAAATACAGATTTCATTAACAGAACATGCTTATCAGATATGAAGGAAAGTGATAATGCGAGGACACAAAGAACTATTCATCCATCAGCTATACTTCACAGCATTTTCCATTACAACTTTCGTGTATACTTGCAGCCATCTCAAATGTTCGTGCAATTTTTGGTGGCTTTCACTTGAACATAGATGCTTAAATCACTGAAGCTTGGGTCTTATATCCACTGAGATGATGAAAGTAACTTCTTGAATAAATGCTAGACTAAAACCCCAGAGGTTTAAGATAAAAAAAGCAAGTTTCAGCCTCTGCCCATTATGCCAAATTCTCCAAGAGTGCCTAACACCAAGTAGCACTAGTTTAAGTCCATATTCTCAGGGCTAATAGATTTTTCATATTGGACTTCATTGTCAATTCCCTGTAAATTTTTGTGCTCTGGCACGTGAACACTCCCACAGTTTTGCTCCATCTTGCAAAGGTTAAACACTGTCCACTGACTCTGCAGGTTGATCCCCTTTGAGGATGTGGTACTTCTTACCACGTAAATCCAAACCCTTTTACCTCTCTCAAGCCACAGCAAAAAGTCAATTTGCTGATTCGAAAGGCAGCCAGTGTGGACCAATACCCATTTTCATCCCACTACAGCTTCACCAACTACATGAAGACTGAGGAGGCATATCTTCTAGTCTAAGACAACAGAAAGAAGTTTAATTACCTAATTGCTACTTGAAGGCTTAGAACTGAGAGCAGTGATGGTTAGCCTATTTGCAGAAGGCACTTCCAAGATACAATATTCCATCCTTTGGCATACACTTATTTCAAGTCTATGAAAGTGAGAAAAGTTTATCCACACAGCTTGTGCTATTCGAGCTACTGTCTTTTGAGATGTGACCTCTTGTAGTGACCCTAAACCAAAGCCTGTTGTACGTCAAGCAGTTTGAGGTTCAGCTCACAGCAAACCTTGTGCTGTGTCACATGTACAGCTTGGCCACCAGGCCTGGCTGGGCCCTTGGCTGCAGGATGAGCTCAGCCAGATAACTGTAGTAGAGGGAGCCTGTAGGCAGCTCCCACTCAGCATTAGCAATTACCACTGCTTGGCCTGCATTAATCCAAAACTCCACTAGTAACTTCATCTGAATATCATTTTTCTTTGACAATAGAAATAATTGCTTTCTTTACAGCCATTTTGAAAATTAATTATTTCAATCACCTCAAGAAAAGCTAAAAAAAATCAGAAATTTCTATTTTTACCATCTATATGAAGAATCTTGTCAGCTAATAATATAGAAATTTTCTCTGTAAGTGAAAGCACAGCCTATTTCATGTGCAGCTTGCTGGTTAGATGATCTGTGGATCCTTAAGAGCACAATCTCCCATTTACTTCTGTTCGGAAAAGTCTTCAGATTTTGTCCTTTAGATAAAAGGAAAAGAGCCCAGCTAACCCAGAGCCCGCAGAAATCCCTCTCACCCACACTCAGCACACAATGCAGAGGCACTTTCTGCTCTTCGTTCTGTTCAGTAATGGCCAACAGAGGAGCACTGGCTTTCCAATAAGCTTTCTGCCAAAGAATGCAATTTTAAATGCAGAATTTGATGTGAGAGCTGTTTGGAGCAAATATTAGTCATACAGCACCACTACAAATTTACACTGTACGTATTTCCACAGAAATTATAAAGCTCTTGAAGCTCTGAATTTTATTCCAGTGTAATACTAGACTGTTTAAGATGGCACTGCATAATTCAAAAGTAAAAATAAATGGGCTGTAGAAAAGAAATTTTATAATAGTGGCTTATTATAAGAGAAGTCAGCATTATCTGGATCTTTCTAATCATAATTTCAGTTGTTAAAGCACCAGGGACTCCATCAGTCTATACACTATATTCTGATTCAATTACAAGAGGCATTAAAAAGTGGTGGTTTACAGCATCCATTAGACTTGTTATTACCCTTGTGCCATACTCAATTGACCAAAGGAAAAAAAGCTTTCTCCTATGGGAGGTGAGACCAAAAAAGCATATTCAGTGAAATGCATTAATAAGTATCCTCAAAAAGAAGTTTCGGTTCATTTCTCTCAGAGATGAGTATTCCTGCGAAATGCAGAGTAAACATCACGCCTCATTGCCCCTTTATATTGTTCAGACCCCACATATATATAGGTGTAACACTGATCAATGGAAATAAACTACAACATTCTGTGACTCA
Source organism: Lycocorax pyrrhopterus obiensis (assembly GCA_014706295.1). Taxonomy (NCBI): domain Eukaryota; kingdom Metazoa; phylum Chordata; class Aves; order Passeriformes; family Paradisaeidae; genus Lycocorax; species Lycocorax pyrrhopterus. Next base: position 19,707,454 of record JACSVZ010000013.1, on the reverse strand, counting down.
GAATAAATGACTACAAACCTTAGCAGGACTAATAACAGCAACAACAACTCGAATAAAGCATATTAGCAGGAGACTCATCCAAGCCTCATTCATAATATCCAGCATTTCATTTTTCTCTTTATCTTGCACCTCAAAAGCCATGAAAATACAGCACTGCCATTCTTAGCATTCCATCTGATGGCAATAGCCACGAGAAGATGTTTAACTTCGGTCAGGCTGACAAGATACTCTTTGCTGTTATACTGAATATGAGACACCCATTTTGCAGCTCACAATTTAGCTGTAAGTTTAGCTCTGACCTACAATAAAATACTTTTCTATTTTCCAAAAGACAAAAAAAAACCCCAACCAAATCTGTTCCCAGACTCTGTATAGAATTTTTCAGACATCTGCAATCTTTATCTACCAGCAACTGCTGTATTAAAGCTACTCTGCTTAGTATTCAGAGTATGACTGATCCTCAAATTAGATTTTTAAGCACTTTTGGAGTCATGCAGCCAATAAAGTTATTTTTTTTTTTTTTAAACAAGGTAGGTCATGACTTTTCATATAAGTATATTTATTGCTAAATTAACACCTTTATCAAGTAATTGAATTATTCTGGGTTTCAGACATCATTAAGAAGGAGGAACAATAAATTTTCCCCATCTTCTAAGTATTTGACATGTAAAATAATTCTCATTTAAGGTGAAAAAAATGTTATTCTTGTATATTAGTAAGAAAGAGATGCATGTGTTTTAACTTGAAAATCTTCATGAACTGGGAGAAATATTAAATTATGTAACAGAAAAATATTGTATTTGAAAACTGAACTAAGGAATAAGAAATTAAATTACTGACAAAAAAGTTATTCTCAGCAACATAGCACCTTTTTGTGCAGTTTCCTTTTGGGGTAATGAGATCTTTTCAGCCAAAGAATTCTCACTATTCTATGAATGCACAATAAATTTACTCACAATTTATGCCAATGACATAATGCCTTTTTACTCTTTTGCAGCAGCTGTAGATCCCTCAATTCCTTTACACTCCTATGCTTTAGAACATAAATTTCCTGTAAAAGCCATTCTTGTTCATGAAATACGAACAATTTTATTCAGGAGCTAAACACGCTCCAGCTCCAATTGCTTGTCGTTCAAAGGCAGCCAAGGCTTGCTGTCTCTCCCAGCTCTCTCCCTCTGCCTGTCCCACCAGCGCGCTCCACTCGTTTCGCAGCATCGCGAGCCCACGCGGCTCTGGCCATCTGCTTCCCTGCCGTAGCGAATGCTTCAGACTTGTTAGCACACGAGATTTCCTCTCCAGTTTGCTCAGAAAAGAAAATGTCTGGCTAATAAATGCTGCCTGTTTGACAACACTGAACACTATTTACCAACTGTGGCTCCCTTTAATCAACACACTTGTCCCCGATTCCAAGATGCGATCGTGGCTCATTTTAAGTCTGCGACAAAATTCTTGTTGAGATAGATGGAACTGAGGGTGAGTGTAGGCCCCACTCTTAGAGCAAACTCCACTCAAATGGAGTCCTCTGCCCATGACAGATGCCCATCACCAACAACACAGTTCTGTGCAAGTTTTTGGAGTAACTGATATGATGCTCACACCAGAAAAAGGACATCAGTGAATAATCCCTCCATAGTGATACATAAGCTGAATCCCAAACAAACATCTTTCTCCCTGCAGCTTACACCAAGGCAAATACCTGTCATATCATAGGAAGAGGGAGTAAAGCAACCACTGACAACCAACGTCAGTGATGCTATGCTGGTTTGCAGTAACCATCTGACTTCTTACCTGGTAAGTTCATTTCCTCTGAGAAATCTGATGAGGCACTCTTTTTATCTGATGATAGAAAATATTTTAAAAATATATCTTTCAAGCATGGAGTTTGTGGGAGTTTTTGTTTTCTGGTTTTGGTGAGGTTGCTGGGGTTCAATGTTTGGTTTTGGCAGGGGAGGAGCGGGGGGTGGTGGGTGAGGTACAATTTTGAAAAAGTTTTTTTTCCATAACATCCTTTAAGTATTTCATACTAGCACTAGTCACCAAAGGGTTGAGTTTTGTAACAAATCATTGTCTGCCACCAACCTTTTCCTTTCCCAATGCAATTTATGTGACATCCAACAGCCAATGCCAACTCACTATTCTTTTACGTCATTAGTTCATTGCTAGAATAAAAAAGGCCAGAATAAAATTATAGGCAAAATAAGACTTGAAACAGGAAAGCTGAAAATGACAAACCAACCAAGTATATATTTATTTCATCCGCACCTATACTAAAAATGTAAAATATTACACTTCACATGCCTGAAAATGCCATTTGGCTCAATAAAGCAATAACGAAGCATCAGGCACAAAGCAAAAGGAATCCAGTAAGGGTCATGAACTCACTGCCAGTGAAGCAGTGCATCAAGTGACCATGACAAGCCCCAAGTTTGGCAGCCCTTGGGCTTTTTTTCTCATTATGTGATTTATCAGTTTTTAAACAACGTAGCCTCTGCCATGCAAGGTGGAATAGACAATCACAGGGTTTTCTGTTGGCTTTTAAATCTATTATTCCGACAGTGGTGTGGTATCCTGCAGCAAGAAATCAAAAGCAACAAGCCTTTATTGCTCATTATCCTGACGGTGTGTGCCAAATCTGCAGCTGGAATCACGGCCCTGCAGAGCTGAAACACACAACTGTGATAGCTCATCTGACACTCTACAAGTGCACTTGCTCAGGTCATCCTACACATCAAAAGCCATACTCATAAGCAGAGCAGATACATGTAAACCACAGTCAATACCAAAATTAAAATTCTCTTCTGATAAAAACACAAATAAAAATGAGCTAAAGTTCACGTTGACTGCAATACCAGATACATCTTTGGGCATTTGGGTAGTCCCACACAAAGTGACTGAAATAAGATGGCATCATTAGAAAAGAGAGTGTATAAACTTCCAGTTGCCTCTAACATTTACATTTTTATATTTCCCCATTGGAATGCTCTAAATAAAGTTCTAGTAACTTTCCTGTTATCTCATAATGGGGACAACTGCAGCTCTAACCTGCCATTTATTAGTCAGAGCTACAGCCTCAACATTACACTTTACCAGGAAAGGATCTTGTTCTCCAGTAACAGCCCTTTTTGTGGCAATGGCCACATGTGTGAGTGGATGCACATGACTCCCTGATGTGATGAATGGAGTTTGTTAGTCCTTTCAAACTCACGTGGGATTCATGTAAATACGCAAACATATGGAATAAGATCCCAGTCCTAAATCTCTTGGCCTGAAAACAATCTTAGGGCCAAACTGCACAGCACCTGCACAGGAAGCATGTGATCTGTATGAATAGTGAAAACATGATTGATAAGACAAAACAAGAAAAACCACACCTGTGAAATGAGAGAAAAGTAGGCAGAGTTTGTGGGTTTTTAAGATGTCATAGAACTTGTGATTTCTCTTTCACTCTCTTTTTAGAATTGTGTTTATGTTAAACTTTTTTGGTAAGTGGTATCAATATTGTCTTCCAAAAACAGTTCCTCAAAGCATTTAAAATGCACTAGCCTGCATTGCTCTCAGTTCCAGCAGTATATTGATTTAAAATCCAAGCCTCAGAACCTGGTGATAAGGAACTCTCATCTAATTGGAATTATACCTCTTCATTATTCCACAGTACAGAAATTGTGCTTAGCTTTCCATGCTCCGATTTAACTGTTCTAATGCAGAGAGCATTTATCTGCCTGGCTGTAAAACGGAACTGTTTAGCAGAGGCCCAAGAGCCTATAAAGCTTTCTGGCCACTTAAAAAAGGTACATGTTTATGACCTTCGAAATCCACCTTCCTGATTTATTCAAATGCTCACTCAATTGTTCTCTGAAGCCCCTGGATATCTTTGCATCCCCTTTAACAGGAATTCAACTGAGTCTAGATGCACAAAACCTCGACAAGACTAGAAATTTCACAGTAAAACATTTGCTTAGAAAATGTTGTTTAACAGAAAGTAAAGGATTCCTTTTTTTGGTAATAATATATTAATGTTGGTGAAAATTCCAAGGAAAAATATTCTCCCTATCAAGAGATGCATTCTTTAATTGCCAAGCACTGTGGGAGATAAAAAACCTTTTTAGTCTGAGTCAAAAACTGTAAATTTTACTGGTTTAGATTCTTGCTTCATGCCAAAGCAGTGTTGATGGTAGAGATCCAACTACAAGGCTTGTTTCTGACCAGTTACAATAAAAAAAAAAAAAAAAAAAATCACAGAATCCCAGAAATTATGTCCAGAAGGAGAGTTAAAATTTAGTGGTAAAATCAAATTGTTTCTTATACCTTACTTTTCATAAGGCATAATAAAGATGGCTGACATAGCAAAATCATCCACATGCCCTTCAATAAACTCCACAGATGCACATCCTCAGACATGACTTTTCATCTTTTATATCCTACTTTCCGAGCACACAATCACACTAATATATTAAAATATTAATTCTTACTGCCTAGCTACTACAATTTTCTATGAGCATTTATTGTTGCAGTTCCTATAACATAGCAATGATATTGGCATAACTAGAAGATTATCTGCAGCAAGGAGCTACCATAGAATTGTCTCTGTGTCTCTATTCATGTGCATCTTCTAGTGGAGCTCTTATTTTTAGAGTGAACTCTAAGTGACCCAAGAAGTGAAACACAAGACTTGCTTGTGCTCACAGAACATCAGTTAACCTCAGCCTGAGTGACATCTAAGAAAAACAGATGTTGTACCAGCCCAAAAATAGAGGGAGAAAATTACAACAGAGGCTTTGAAACAGCAACCACAGAATGACAACGGAGACCGCAGAACTACAAAAACAAATCACAAAAGATTGATTTATGGTCACTATATGCCTGCAAGTTTAGGAGCTGGGTAAAACTTGTTTGGGGAGTACCAAAGAACAAACATCCATCATATGTAAAACATAACAAAAATAACAGATCTTCAATACAATGTCCCTTACAAATCACTGGAGGAAAAGCAAGTGAGCAGACTGTTTCAGCAATTAGACAAAAAGAAGCCAAAGAAGATGCAAAACCATGGGGGAAGGAACCATCATCGCATTTCCCTCAGCAGAGGGCTCAGTGTGCTGATAATTCATTGTAAAACCACCTTCTCTTCCTTTCAAGAAAAATTAACTCATGCAAACTAGGAGCTAAAGCAGCATGACAATAAAGGGAAATGCCAAAAACAGAGATGACAGTTTGCACACATTTATTTATATTATCATTGAGAGTAAGCTGTAATAACAATATAATTTGGAAATTGTTAGTACTGTGACTGGACTAGTAATAATCCTCTGATCAGCTAGTTAACACCATACTTAAGAATAAATTCTTGCTTCAAGTACATTTCTTCAATCTGCACAAATGGAGAGGGCATTTAACCTGGTATCCTGCCTCCGAAGGCTGGCTGTTAAACCAGGATGTGACTTTATTGTCACACTACTACAATTTAGCTTTGTTAGGATTGATTTTGCTCATAATGAAGTGAAGCAACTGAAGCATTCCACCTCAATAAAAGATGCATGTTTATTTTTCTTTGTTGCAGAGAAGAAAATTTCTACTTTTCTGAATGACAAAGCTTCTCCTCACCCCACCCCTTATTATTGTACACACACACAAAATGCAACACATTTGTATCAAGTTTCTCACAACTAAGTTTTCCCTTAACACCTTCTGTCAAGTTAAAACATCTCTTTGTGATCAACAAGCAGATTAACACATATTCAAGTCTAAAATACTTAGAGGACAGGAAAGCTATTTTCCCATCTTGTGTTATGAAAACAATCAAGAAATGCCATGTTCCTCCAATGCAATACTCCAGTTAAATTGCTCTGCTGCCTTGGAGAAGAGACAAATTCAGAATTAACATTTCAGCTAAATCACACTATTTTTGATGCTAGACAACCGTCAATTTTGATTTGTTCTGGAGCATCTCAGCTGAGCTGTTGCAACAGATCTTTAAAGAACACAAAGAATGATTTAAAGACAATGCCTCTACTACTTTCACTTCTTACCACTGTAATTTAACCTAAGAATGATATAGCACATACACTTTAACAGAGTATTTTGAACAGAATTGAGCCCCAGGTGGCCCGAACTGAAATTAAACCACAAGGAAGGACTGACTCAGAGCAGGGGAAGGAAGAAGAATTGGGGGGGGAAGGGGGGAGAAAATAAAAATCATTCTTTTCCTCCTCCTGTTTGTGTTATCACTTGTAATTGCATGTTCACAAAGAAATCCTGTCTCCTTTCCACATCTTGTCTTTTTAAAATTCACATTATATGCTAGAAAAAAAAAAAAGATAGGTCTTATACAAAGCAGCCATAAGCATCCTGTGTCACTTCCTATGCTTCTTGTGCTGCACAATACTGTGAATACACACACCAGCAGTTCAGGAATACAAGCTCTTTTGTGGCTTATCACTTAATTGGCAATTATAATCCTATAATTAACTACAGAAAAAAAGCCTCTGGCAAAAAGCAGCTGAGTAATTCAAACGAGATATAAAATTACTCCTAAAACCAGTCAACAGCAGCTTATCTGCAAATGCATAAATAAGCCCCACTGGAAAGTTAGTGCCATCAATTCCTGTGCCCACTCAATCCTCTTGCCATGCAGGGGCCACATCAGTTTAAAAGTGACAGGAAATGGTTTCAATGCAGCCATCAATCTGATATGGGCTGGGACTGATTGCCAGCCTTCCTCACAAAAAGGGAGAAGGGTAAAAAAATCCTGACTCACCTTGCTGCTGTAAACAGCCTGATATATTGTCCTAGTTGACAATCACTTATAGAAGTAGTGGTGCAATAAACGAGCTAATGAAACTGTCACTTACGATAAGATGTCAGCAAGCCAAAAAAGCCAAGCTTGACTGGCATCCGTCCTGCTGCACTTGACTAAATCCTTCACATCACACTGCACTGTTAATTACAGCAACAGATGCATCTGCAGCCAACCTATTCTGAGAGTAGCAGATGGGCCAAAACTAGGACCAACAGAAAATAAAATCTGATTGGATTCACCTCACCTTCCTTCTCTGATACTCAATACTTCCTCCCCCTATCTGCTCATCATCTAAACCCATCACTAAAATACTACTTCAGCCAGACAATAGCACAATGGATTTTGCCACCTACTACAGGTTTCTTCACACAACCTGAGCCCAACCAGCCTATCAGACCATTCAGAAAGCACTGAACGTGAGATTAGTTATTTAAATTCTTTTAGATGTCCATTTCACAATATTTGTAATTCTATTGAGCAGCAAATTCAGCAAGCCCTCAAAGAGACTCTAGCTACCACAGCTAACTCCAGAAAGACACCAATACTTCCATACAAATTCCCACCTTCTTAAAAGATAAATTAAGCAAACCACACAGCTACTTCTCTGAAAGCTAGTTTGTGTTATTCATGACCTTGTGTCTCACTTCTCAATTTTTTAAACCAAGGACTGTGTACAAAGAAGCGACTCAGAGGACACTTGCTCAGGGAGCAAGGCAAACTCTCCAGTGGTATGAGTTGGGAGCCCATACTCTCAAATTCTGACAAAACTGCCAGATGCATAAGTCCTCTTTCACTGGACTAGAATCCAAGCATCTTTTTAATTAGAACCCATGCTAAGGGCTCCAGGGTCATTCCTATCCCATCACTATTTCTCAAATATCAGAAAAAGCAGAAGCATCTCCAAACACATTCTGCTGCTTAGCACTCTTATATGGGATAAACAGTCAAACACTTGGAGAATTAAAGCATCTGTGTCTTCCTCATCCAGACACAGCAGCTGCTCACAGGAGGGCAGTGACAGGCTTGCAGCATCTCCAACCAGTCCTTGGCTTTCTCCTTGAGCAGTGTGCCTAAAATTACTCATGTAATTTATCTCCACTTACAAACCGTCTCAAGATCAAATAAACCAAAACATGTTGTTGCTGTTAACATAGACAAAAAAATATTTTGTTCAGTATTACTTGTCTCCTTTACCTTTCAAATCAATTCAAGAAGGTGCTAAAGTAAGATTTCTTGTTCTCAAAGAAATAAATTTATTATATGCTGAAAATATAGGTTTTTGATGACTAGGAGCTTACTGATCTATATTGCTGGAATTCAGTGCTAATATTGTGCAGGATCCTGCCTCCTCAGTTTTATATTGCTGGATGCATGAAGTTAAGTGAAAGACACAAAAAGGATTACCAAAGAGCTCAACAGAAGTGATGAACAATGATAGAAACAAAAATGTCTCAAGTACACCGCTCCAAAGGGGAAATTGAACAGAAACCTGCTCCAGCCACACCAAAATGCAGTCCTTTTCCTAAGACCAAGCCTGCAATTACAGTGAAAAATCTTAGCAAGCATGGCAGATTTGGATAAGATGAGAAGTTTTCGGGTTTTGTCCAGTGCAAAACAAACATGCTGGGAAGACTCAAAAGACAAGTGACTCACTGCAACAGGCCGGTTATTGCAAGTTTCTATCAAGTCAGAGACTGAATGAAGTGGACCCAACTTTATGAGCTTCTGCCCTATAGAAATATGATAGTCATGTTTCCACTTATTGGCTACTGTGAGTCAGAAACCTTTTGCTGAAATTAGAGGGACAGAAGCAAGACAGACAATTTAGTCATAAATCAAAGTACCTTTTAAATTTTTTTTTCTTAATTCTAGAAGAAAATTAAAATTGACCTCTTCAACTGTGTTAGGCACCCACTTAGAAACTACCTGTATAAAAGCTACCATATAAAAACATTTTCTTAAGCTTACAAAGAAAATAATTGCCTTTAATTTTTCTGAAAGTGCAAGCTCTGGATCTAGCTAAAAGACTTTTAAAACTTTTTTAATTACAAATTTTTTAAATGTGTTGTTTTCTTTTAGATTATAAAACATGAAAAAAATAATATCTACTTCCTACTTCTATTATTTTCCCTGTATTTAGACCTTTTCACAAGATTCATCACCTTGCAGTCTCCTTACATGCCACTTCACTGATCAGCTAGGTTAGAGTGCACTCTTCCACTTCTGAAAAAGTCCAAAATACCACCCATATAATCTCACCAACTCCCAAAAGACAGAGTTGTATGGAACTGACAATAAATTCATGGAAAAAATTCCAGCTTACTGCAGTGGGAATATATGCATGGGACAGAACATCTAACAAAATGTTGGCGTTTGTGTTTCAAAGTGGTTTTTTTAATCCATAGCAACTTGGTGATAAAGCCTGCTGTCTGCACAACATCCAAAAACTTGAATCCCATAAAAATTTTAAACACAGATCACCCAGGTGCGTTTGAAGCTCACATGAATCAGTTCCTCTCAGTGTAACTCTGTCCAAATTCTGTTTTGTGCTGGATTAGCACACACACAGTGATACATTTCACCAGTGCCCTGCCAGAATCACACAGGTATAACACAGGAGCTGGGCTCTTCATTGTCCTTCTTACAGTATCACAGTTTATGAAAAGAATATTCAGTTCTATTCACCACAATGACCTTAGTGGCATAAGTCATCTTTTAAAATTCACTTTTATCTTTACATTCAGACTGGCTGCTGTATTCAAAGACTGAAACTGCTTCGTTTGTTTTGACATGTGAAGCTGCAAAGTGCACCTTTCAATCCATCACTCAGGAAGGATGCACTAGTGACAGCAGGAGAGGTCCCTGAGGCAGCCACCTCTCCAGCAACTGAAAAAGCAGCATCTGGAGTTACAGAGCCAAGGCAATGTTGCTTTCTCCTATCATTATATGAAACTTAATTCATCTTAAATGCAGGGATTCTGCTGGATAGCTGCAAAGAAAGGAAGGGTTCTCACTGCTCCCAGTGCGTAACCAGAATTTTAAGAGGAGCTGAAAAGAGAGGATTTTCTTCAGGGCACTGGCACTCGGTCATGGCAGGAAAGGTGTGTATACCTACACAAAGACTAAGAACTGCTGGTACTACTGGGGCTACTACTTAGTCCTTAAGACTAAGGACTTCTGGTATATTAAATCCTCCACTACCCTGTCAATTCTGGTTACATGCTTAGGACCAAATGCTCAATTTACATTTGGAAGCAGCAAGGTTGCCCTCCTCTAACATTCATAACCAGCTCCTTAGGGTGCCAATCAATACATTATCTATATTGATAGGCATCACTCCTGTACAGTGTTTCTCAATAACAAACTAACCTCATTAAAACAAATGCACTACTAAGTATTAAGCTAAGCTGTTTGATTAGGTATTTCCTTTATTTTATATTCATTTCTTTCTATGACAATAACTAAGTAACAGAACCAAAGCACACTAAGACCTCTCTACATTTCTTTTGATCAATTTGAAAGATTTTATTCAAACAAATTCAGAAAGTTTTTGTTTTGAGTGATTTACCCTTCTCATCTTTTGTCATTTTTGCATATATAAATAAGAAAATGAGTAAAACTGGAATATTGAAAATGCTATGAGCATGCCGAAGTGAAAGGATTTACTCTAAGTCCTCTTTTTTTTCCAGCCATGGGATTTTTTTTAATTTCTATTTAATCCACAAAAATCACCTCAAATCACATCTAAAATCTTTTTCTACATGAAGGACTACACACACAGCTATAAAAATCTCTTCTAACCCCCAGAGATATAAGTTAAGGACCAAAGAAAATATTTCTACCCCTTCACTTTAGGAAGTTTTACACTATGCTCACATAGTTCAGTCACACCTCACCATTCCTTCAAGGGGGCTCCAGCTATGGTTGCCACCTTCTACTGATATGGTTTCCTGGACATCATTTTACTTCCAACAGCATCATTGTGCAGTAGTCTTTCCTTCACCACACGACATACAGCATAAGCCAAGTACATCTTATTCACAATTTCCCTCCCTAAATTTGACTGGAGAGTAGGAAGCATGTTCCTTCACCTTTTAGACCTCACCTTTATCCCTTGAAGCTAAGCTACACTTCTTCCAGGACAAGTATGGCTCAAGCACACCGGAACTCTAGCCAAGAACAGGTGTAGGCTCCTTTTACAGCACGGGCTAATGAGCACATTCACACTGACTTTCAGGAAGGGTCCAGACAGAAGGGAAAGAAATCCCACCTTCTTTTTCTGGAGGACAGGTTAATCCAACTGCAATTAGGCAAGAGGGACCATCACAGCCCTCTACATCTGCAAGGCAGTTTGCCTCACCTTGCAGTCTCTTGCAAGCTAAGACTCAAGGAGTTTGTGTGGATCTTTAAAAATCAGCGACCTTTCAGGACATCTCAAACACAAAAATCCCTTTCATTCACTGGAAGACCAGACACCCTAGGTGGAGAAGAGCAGAAGCAGAAAATGAACCTCCACACCCACAGATGTCGTTATTTGTCAGTAGCACCCAAGTCCTAGATTTTTATACTTAGACTGATAAGTAAACAAATAACAAAATCAGTTAGTAAACCAGGTATTCAGCTCTGTTTTTGCTTATTTCAGAGAGTATTTACTTCCTCCCTTTAGAGCAAGGTAAACTATACCAGGGAACACTAGGATGCATTTTGGTCTTGATTTAACCACAAATGCCATATAATTAAACAAAGGCTCAATGTATACCTCGGTGCAAAAGGGCTTGACCAAAGTATAACTTTGCTCCTAGTGCTCTCCTCACATCTACAGAAAAGGAAGCTCTGCTCCCCTTCTGTCCAGTAACCTTTTCCTTTATATGTTTTCCCCACCTGAGTAGTTCCCAAAATGAAGTGTAATGACTACCACCTCGGCAGCAATCTGCAAGAGGCACCGAAACAAATCAAGTGCAGCAGTGCTCAGTGGCTGACAGCTGTAATAAATTAAATTGCCTATCCCACTCCAATTCATTACGCCTTCCATGAAAAAAGGCCTAGATGTAAAATGAGCTATTCAAAACACATTCTGCATTTCTATTAATCTAACAGACTGAATTGTTTTCTATGCAGTAAAGCCAACAACCCTTGCCTGCACAAAGGCATAAAGCTGTAGCATCTGCCCAGGAAGAAAATAGAGGCAATGTAGGAAGCAGGAAGATGTCACCTTAGAGGGCAGACTTAGAAGCTACCAGTCTGTGAAAAATGTGTTTCATTTGTTTAGCTGTTTTCAGGTACCTGCCACATCTGTGTCGTTTAGTTCCTAAATGAATCCAGTATCTTTTCAGTTTCAGCAGTGGAAATTATTCTTCATTTTTGCGGTATTCAAATTTCAGGCTGTTGCTCACTGCCACCTGCTGGAGTTCAGGGGACTTTATAGCTGAGAGAAAAACTGTGGGCACAGCAGTGGGGTTTTATGCATGCTTTTATTTACCAGATCCACCAACATTATATCTTGTTACTGTTTCAAAAGTAGAGCTATTTTCAGGCATGTTTTACCATTCACTTTTATGTAAAAGCTTTGAACTCTCTTGCCCCTGCAGAAGCTGAGTGAAGGTAATAGAAGGGAGAATGTGGTAACTTTACCCATAGTTTAGTTGTGATCAGGTGCTCATAAATATAAAGGGAGAATCAAATACTAAAAGGTAATTTAACACAAGTTCCATTTTCTGAGATAAGCAGAAAAATCTAGCACTACTTTTAATACAGCTGTGTATTTAGTCAGTCTGAGGATGGCTACCCTTTAATATCGTGTCTGTTTAAGTCCAGTTTACAGATAGCAGTAGGTTACAAGATCAGTCCCTGAGCCTAAACTCATTTACAGAAGTCAAATGTTTAATTAATGCAGAAACTGCAAAGAGAAAAATATCCAGAAATTTAATGATCAACACATGAAATAAGACATTACTTACCTGGTATCATAGGAAAACAAGTATTTCCCACAAGTAGGATAGTAAATTAGACCAAGAAAAAGCAGACCTCATGTTAGAAGCAGTATAGTTACCTCAGTGTGGATTCTAAGTTGTTTAACTCTCTTGCCAACTCTGGTATCCAAAAAACACTGATAGGAGATCCCAAGGGTCATGAAATTCCAAATATTTAAAACTGTATTAAACTGTATTACTGCTTTCTTGGCAGATTTAAGGAACTGTTTCAGCTTCTCTTTTCATTTCCTGAATAAAGTGTTATTTGGAGGTATGCATAAAGGTTTTCCAGCATTTTGAGCAAGTGCTTTTTTCAAGGTATTATGGAAACACCCTTATTATGCATAATAGGGGATTGTGTCAGACTCAAGTTACAAACAGATGCTGAGCCCTGCAAAGTTACTGCGGAAGTAAAGTGCAAACCTCTTGCAATACCTGCTTGGACATGTGTGGTTCAGTACATGGATGTTTAACGCTGTGGATGCTCACAATGGCCTGAATGAGATGTACAAGATCTGGGAGCCAAAAATTCATCCAGACAGAAAGTCCCACCTGCTTATGGGGAAGACCTAGGCCTGAATCCATTGGAGATTTGGATTGTGCCTGTATGTACCCTTATTGACTTCACAGCCAGATCCCATGGCCAGGAGGCAGCTGAGCCAGTGAAAGGGCCTTTACTGCCTGCCAGCATGACAAAGCTTCAGCCACAGTCCTGCATGTCAGGTCAGCTTGATGTACAGCTATTTTAGCACACAGCACAGGAACACACTAAGCATTTTGGGGTCTGGCCCCTTGCTTCCAGAGCAGTCTATAAGTTTATGCATATTGAACTGTTCGAGGTCTTGCCTTACATGTTTCCTTTTCTTAGATTTTCAGTCTTCTCTCCCTATCTTACTATACAGTATAACAGACACTGATCTTCTCTACAAGCTGCCAAAACTTACAGCAGCATGGGCACAAAACTTGGCTTTCCCCCACAGCTGTTTATTTCATTCCCTCTAACACCCCAACCAGCACTCACAATTGCAGAGAAGTCACCAGAATATGAGGGAGCTCAGGAGTTTCTACTAATTATTCAACAGCACTCCGCTCTAGTCCACTCTTCCTGCTGTCTGTGAGGAAAGGGGAGCATTCGTCCTTAGAGAAACTGAGATGAAGAATTTTGCTCCTGTTACAGGGCAGCAGCATGACAACAGCTTCCTAAATCCCAATCCCTTCCACTGCAGCACACTGTTTCCAACAAAGGTAATATTCTCTAGAACAGTACACACCTTGTAGCAGTGGCCAGGAGTCACAGCCAATCACCCATTGCTCCAGACGCTGCTGCACAGACTAGGAGCCTGACCTATGTCTGCTTCCAGGAGATTCCCACAACATTCATCCCTTTCTTAGAACCCACGGCCATTCCACTGCAAGGCAGATGACACATTCCAGTCTGCTTTTATTCCAGCCTATATAAAAGGAGATAATATGGTTTCATGGGTTTCCAAAACTGCAACCTTGTGACTTCAAAAAATCTAAAGGTCACCAGAGTGGAAACAGAAAGCTGAACTTCTCTACTGCCTGCCTCTCTCTAAATTGCTAGGACACAAGTAAAACAAACTGAGTACCACAACTGAAATGAGAGATGATAAACAATGAATTAAAAACTTAATATATATTTTAACTGCATATTGCTGTGACAGTGCCCAGAGATCAATGAAGAATAGTCTTGTGGTGCCCAAAACTGTACAAACATAAAACAAAGTGACAGCTACAGGCCTGACAAGCTCATGGGCTAAAAAAGAGCTTACAAGGTTAAAGAGATTCTTTCCATCGACTTCAGTAAGCTTTTAAGAGGGCTCTAGGGCATCTCTGATGAGACAGCCACAACAGTCTCCCTGAGAACACACTCCAGTAGTTTCCTGTGCTTCCACGCTTAAAGATGGGAGTGGAACAGAGCTAAATAGGCATTTTAAACCCTACTTGTAAAGGCATTCAAAAACTTGCAGAAACATAAAAGTACCTGGATCCAAGCTTTTAAAAGGTATTTGGGCACACAAGCTCCACTGAAAGAAAGAAACCAGTCCTATAGAAGCTCCAATACTCAAATAAGTTTAAAAACATCTCAGTTCAAAATAATAACAATAAAAACTTTAAAAAAAGACCAATTAAAACATATCTACAAACCCCACAGAACACAGTAGTTGATGAAGCTGACAGCATTGCACAATAGAGGCTCATTCTTAGCTGCTTAAGAATGACAAGGGTTGCAGTTCTCACAATAACTCACTTCCCTTTTGAAAGCATTCAGAATAAACACCTATCCTCACACTACAGCTCCTCCCACTGAAATGCAGATCATCCTGTGCCAAGGTTAGCAACATTTTCCCAATACATGGAGCCTTGTTAAAGATCTTTCAAAGAAAGCAGAAATTCTTGGTGCCCTATTATACCAACATGCTACACAAACAGATACTGAAGATGACTTTCACTAGTGGGATTTCAATCTATAGAAGGCAAAGTTGGAAAATCAATTCTTGCTGAATAAACGTTTTTGAACGCCGATTTTTTTCCCTTGTTCAGTTCATAGCATTACTTTCAGAAGAGGACTGGGGGGGATGAGGGTCCCCTCCAAATAAGTATAGTTTATAATTTCTTCATTTTGAAATACAAATCAGGCACTTGGCAGGTCACATGAATTTAATCCAGCATTTCCAGGATCTCTTCTGCTGAAGAGAAATTTCCAAAGAAACTGTAGCATTACATACAATTTGAATAGCATCAAGCATAAAGAGGCAATGAGTGACAGCTTCTGTGAGAAAAGAATGCTTCTAGAAGATACTATGTTTATCTATTAACAGCACACGTGATTCCCAAAGTCACTGTTTGCATACACCATGTATGTGTAGAAGGTTAACCAGAACTAGGAACAGATATTTAAATTTATGAAGCTTGACAGCTTCTTCTGCATTAGTAAGCTGCCTCTGTCTTCATATTACACTCTTCTCCTCCCACCCTTGGAACAACACCCCACTTCTTTAAGCAGCACTGCTGCTGGGAGAGGTAGCTGGGAAAACTGAAGAAATGTCTCCCATCTGAGATTCTCGTTTCCATTTTCCCAGTTGCTTTTCTTATTTATTTTGCACATCAGAAGCCCAGCTCTCCTAAGACCCCGTTCACTGCTCTCTCCAACAATACCTCAGAACCAAAAATCCCTCAACTGCAGCTTTTTTTCCTGTCATGTTCCCAGCCAGGTTTTCCAACAGCCCAGTGCCCCAATAATTCCTCTGCAGTGTCCCCAGCTGCAACAGAGCAGCTGAGCATGGTGTAGGTACTGACTGGAATACAAATATCATGTACCACTGAAAAGGCATTATAAAATGCACCCATACAGAACAAAGGTGATAAGAATACATAATGAAACCCTGAAAAAATCCCTAAAGGAATAAAATTATTTCTGTCTTATTTTATGGACAAGGCACTGGTACAGATCCTGGCATACTCTATAAGTTTTGGCTATTATAAAATAAAAACTAAAAACTTCTCAGTAATCACAACATGGTAGCAATGTGCTTCAGCTGTTACTCTCACTAAAAGTAATTTAATGTCATGTCAGATACCAATATATCTAATTGTGTGCAAAACTGGAAATACATTTAAAGCCCTGGCGCTGGGTTGAGTGGGAATTCAGTTTTCTAAGTGCCAATATAAATGTACACAGGTAAGCAAAGAGAGAACACAAAAGCCTCTCCCACACAGGCTAAAACTACGTGTAAATGCGTGCTTAAAGAGGTTTACCAGCTTTTTATTTCTTTCTTACTGCTCTTAGACTTGTAAAAAGTAGTCACTCACACTTTACTGCTTGGTGTCTGTGAGTATTTGAATCTGACAAAAAAGAATAGATTGTGCAGTGACTGTTAGCATATGTTTAATAAACTCCACCAAAAGCTTAGATTGAGGAAACCATAGAATTTAGAATCAGTAGTAAAAGTGCAGAAATACAGAATTAAAACTATTGCTCCATTTCAACTACAAAGTCCGACTACTTCTACCTGCAGGTCCTAATCCTGCAACCTGTGATTACACCAGTAACCTCTTTCTTGGAAAATGTCCCCTTGGACTTAGCGCTGAAGTCTTTATTCCGATAAAATTCCTATTGAGCTGACCTGAATACATGGATTTTCTTCCAGGAAAAAAAACAATACTTAGTATTTGAATTATAGCATATGGTTCAATATTTGTAAAAATACCTTAAAACATGCCCTTGGACTCCTTAACTTTACATAGACTATATTGTATGCCCTAAATAACAAGTGAAGTACTTTGCTTTAACATAAGCAGTTATAACAAAATGTGAGCTTCCAGGCTCCACTTGAAGTTATGGCTAACAAAACCACCTGTGTATCTGAGCTCTCAATAAACAAAGGAAGTGAGGAAGAAATATTATTATGCATAATTTACAGACAAGAAACTGAGGCTCGGAATAACAAGGACTCCCCAAATATACTGTAGAGCTCACCCCTAACACCAGATCCCTTGGGTTCAAAGCCTGTCTCCAAGGCTCAAAGATCTTTAATTTCCCTTGTTTTCCCTCATTTAATAACTATATTTATTAATTAGTAATTAGATTTGGCAAAAGAAGTTACTGTTTAGTGAAGTGACAGAGTAAACCTAATACCACCAAATTAAAATATTACAGGAAAGTTTTCATCTCTCTGTTCCCATAGAACTGCAAAATATATTTCTCCTCCCATCAGTGTACACTGAGTAAGAACATAACAGCCTCTGTGGGTCAGAAAAGAAGCTCATTTAGTCTTATCTCCCCTACAACAGTAGCCAACAACAGAAAAGGCATTAAAATGGAGTAAATGTGGAATGATGCTTCCCCTGAATAATCTCCCTCAACTTCCAACAATCCATAGTTCTGAGATTTTAATGCTGAATATCTTGCAATAGGCAGCTTGTGTTGAGTGATGACACTGATCATACAACATGGAAAAAGGACTGTAAACTCATTGCAGCTTTAAAAAGGCATCAAAGCCAAGTCCAAGACAGGAGCAGAATATTCCCCTTTTTTGGCTCTTACAGCTTGCTTTTTACAGACTTATTTTTCGTATCTTAGCATGCAAATCCAAAGCTAAAAGGTCCTATTAGTACTGAAAGGCATTATCACCAAGCTGTGTAGCTGTTTTAGAAAGCATATGTTTATGAGCTATTAAAGGTGTGTTACAAATACTGAATAGATGGAACAGACAACTTTCTAGCTATAAGTGAAAACAAATTTTGTGAATACTCTAATAACTCAGTAAAAATATAAGGTATGACCACTGTTTACAGGGAAACTGAGTTCATTTCAGCAAGGAATGGAAAGGAGGCCTAATGGCAAGAGAAAGGAGGACAAGACAGAAAAGAGGATGAAACTTCTGAGAATGAGTCAAAGAATTTCAGCATAAAAAGACAGTATGCAATGATAAGCAATTTACCATATACTTTGGCCACAATAATAGAAAAACTAAACATGTGATATTCTTCAATCCCATTATGTATTGACCAGATTTTGTGTATTAATTCAGAAGCACAAACTTTGCATGACAGATGATAATAAGATATGACTGCACACTTCAGAAAAGATTAACCACAAACAGCCGCAGGTAAGAATTGCAAATTGTGTCATTATTAGAAGCATACTGCAATCTTATCTAAATGACTACTAGCATTGTGACACTGATGGTTAATCTTATAGGTCATTTCATAAAGCTCTACCTCAAACCACAAAGAGATCTGAGGAAACAGCACGTCAAACCTGTGTTTGAATTCTGCTTTGAATTGCTAAAAACATTTTTTCAGCGTAAGTAAATTAGGATTCTCCAGAACAACCCTTTATACTCCTCCAAGTCTTCCCAAACAGCCATTCACCACAACACCATCTAAACCTGAACAACCCAGAGTCAGCTCTGATCCTGCCGGTGCTGACCTCTCTCATGTCATTGTTCTGGTTTTACACATCTGCTGCACCCACCTGCTGCCTGTTTGTACACAGATTAGAGAGTCCCTGGGACAGGGATCCTGCCTTTGTTCGATGTTCGCACAACATCTGCCACCCAGTAACTGACTGCAAACTGAATTACTTCTCACCGAGGAGAAAAAAAAATAGACATTACTGTCTAAAGAAAAGTGATGTTTGTTTCCTACTTTTTCTTTCATGGTCAGACACATTCTATAAAATGTTTTTTGAATAGATGCATTAATAATTTCATTTTCCCAGCCACCATGAGGCAATTGAGAAGGCCATTGTTTCACATACTAAGACTCCTCAAATTACTATAATTATTTTATACTGCAACTCTTAGGATTCAAAGAGTCATAACGAAAAATAGCGTGAACTGGAGTACCATTTTAACATGACAATGGTTCTTGCAGCAAAATGAGATGAATATTGGCTGGAGTTTCAAAATTCATCACGCATTACAAATTTTGAAAAGAAAAATATTTATCTCTGCACTTGGCACTCCTGCAAATAAAGCCAGTTTCAAGTATGTGATAATGGACAGCCAGAAGTCAAATCATCCAAACTTTTGAATCGCAGTCTTTGACACTAACTTCTTATAAAATTACCTACACTTACAGGGAACACAAGACTGAATTATTTTATTGTGTGTTACTCTCCATCCATTCTATTCAAGAACATGCCATCCAGAAAAGCAGGGCAAATCTTAAATTTGGGTTAGAGCATAGTAATCACAGGCAAATTACGCCTGCCTCTGTAACAGTCCTTCATACTCACAGAACATCTACTGCTGTTCCACTTCGTAATTTTACTTTGGTATTAGATTTTCCAGAAAGTCCCTAATAGGATGATGCAAATGTTGTTTATGAGTATATTTCACTCCACATACCCTACAGGTCTTTGCCTTCAGCATGTGCAAGATACACTTACACACTGAGGTAACAAATGAAGGCTATTTGCATACATAAGTTAAAGAATTTCCTCCTATGTAAGGTAAGGTTTAGGCTGCATGCCTTACTTACTGTAAGTAGATTCTTCATGCACATATACAGCTTCTATTCTGTATTCTCCTACTCTCTGCTATTTACTTATTGGCACTTCACTTCATCCATGACTGTAAACTACTAAACAGGACCAATGCGCTACTTTTCAAGCTTGCCTTTCATAACTTGTTATTTTTACATTAGAACAGAGTCAAAAACAAGAAAAAGTCATTATACAGAAACCATGTGTGTCTCCATTTCAGCACATCGTTGATTTTTCCCAAAGAGCTCCCAGTGCCTTCAAAACTTGATACCATGTTTCTTTCTCCACTTTCTTTCCAGAGAAGTCCTTCTGATATAATGTTTGTCTTTAAAAAATACCTAGTCTGAGAGTGGATGTGGGGCCTACTTAGGCTGATGTAGGATTACTAGGAAAACAGTACACACAAACCATAAAACAAATGGTGAATCATGGTAATTTTCATTGCTTCGATTACTGTCACATGTTTCAAGGGAAACATACTCAGATCCTTCTTATTTCAGCTAAAGTGAAAAAAATTACTTAGAACCTCTCACCAATAAGAACAGAGCATCACTGTAAGCTTTTTACATCTTATTTAACATAAGTTTTCTTGTTCCATTGATTATCTGCATAAGCTAAGACAATGGACAAAGCGAAAGAGTTTACTAAAGAAACTCAGTTTCCCTCAACACACCTGTCTCAGCAGTCGCAAACAAATAGGTCATTACACCACAAAAAGTCATCCCTGGTAAAGTCTGAGTTAGTAGTTCCATTCTTCCAAGGAAAACATAATAAATATTCTTAACACACTTCCATATACTAGAAAATAAACAGCTTAACAAGAGATAAACACACATGTGATATACTTTGCATACAGGAAACACCTTTCTCCCTCATCTTTGTCTTCCTCGGTGGACCAGTAACTCTTACATTTAACTTCACAAGCCCTTCTAAACAAGTGTGGCCTGGAAAAGACAGACTTCCCTGTATAGAATACATTGCCAGACATTTCCTTGCTTTTATACTTCAGGGAACACAGACTCCGGAGATCTCAGCTCAGATAGAATGTCAGAGGAAAGAGGAGGTTTCTTGAGTGGGTTTCTTTTAGACTTTAAGGCAGCCTGGTATGGGAAAAATGCTTTTTTCAACATTGTTTAGATCTTCTAACAGGCACTACTGAATCAGATTTACCAAGTCCACCCTTTATCTTAAAGATGCATAAGGATGCCTTTGAAGAGATTTATTCCTTAAGGCACAAAATGGACCTAGCTCCCATGAAAAGCAATAATACACTTCCATCAAAGACAGGAATATAGCCATCCTATATTCCCCAAACTACATCTTACCTGCCTCACATTAAGGTGTATCTGTATTTGAGAAAAAAAAAAAAAAAAAGGTCTCTCAGCAGCTAGACAAATTTCTTTATAGCAAAGCTGAAGTGATTTCATATCTCATACAGACAGAATGACACAGCACCATGGGGAATGCATTTTTTGGGGGGGGTTTCACAAAAACACATATCTCCACATCCATAAGCTTGGTAGGCAATGCCTTGGCTGTGATGGATCCCAGCACTTTACATCCCACAAGCTTGCAATGACCCTATAAAATTACTTTCCATCCATCTGAAGTTCCAGTGGCAAGAAATACTTCTGACAAATAACCAGGACCTGGCAGCAGGTCTAATAATGTAGTGCCAGGTTTAAAATGCTGCAGTTATCAGTCAGCCACACTACAGAGCAGGTCATGCATAGCAAAGAGCTGCTTTATTAGCTTGAAGGAATATGCCCATGTATAAAATGATAGCATACAACTACCAAGCAGAAGCCAGAGCTGAAGAAAATCCCCCATTATGGCCCAGATAATGTGTGCCATTCACAGTCCTACTGGAGATCCACCCTAACCAGCACATGTTAGTTAACAGCACATTCTTGAGATACAGCAGTTAGGAAGTCATCAAGGCTCAAAACTGAATTTTGTCTACTTTCTTGGGGTGAAAAGAGGAAATAGACAAGGAGGAAATCGATACATTTCCTTGAAAGCTGCAAATCATAATAAAAAAATAACATAAATAAAGAACTTTTCTGAGGCAATTTTTCACACTAAGACAGTGACCCTTGTCCTTTTCCAAAACAGACTGAAGCACTTCTCCTGACAATACCAGGCAGCTGCAGCTTTTTATTATTTAAAAAGCATAAAATGGTTATTAAGAAAGTGAAAGGAATGCAATCTTTAGGGATATAATAAAGAACAACTAGAGGCCAGGGGCCTCCTTTACTAACAAGCAATGAACAACTATAATTCACTGTTGTTAGGCTACTTTGTGCAAACCAAACAGCTTAATAAAATGCATTGTATACAATGCTAAGCACTTATGAGGTGACCTGCCTCTATAGACAGTCCCAGAACTTTCTACATCTTCTTGGTACTTTGCTGTAAGTTTCAATAATCCTGTTAAAAGAATTGTTGAGATGATGGCAAATGTTAAACATTGGGAGGGTTTTGTCACAATTCTCTCTGGTTTGTTGCAAGAAAAACAAAGAAAAGTACTCAAATAGCTGCACAAGTTACACCGAAAAAAAAACCAATTAAAAACTTGAAGTTCTGTCTCACTCGATACAGCAGTGGATACAGCAATGCCAAGTTTGTGATTACTTAGGTGCGACCCAAATGTTGAACAACATCTGTAACTGTCAAGGTATTGACAAGATATCAAGGAAATATTAAAACAAAAATTTGACAGTTTTCTGTTTTCAGGATACACTACATTCAAAGGCATCCATGCTAGAAATTTGCTTTCCTCTTGCTTAATTTAAAAGCACTATTTTAAGTTCCAGTGTGATACAGAAATTTTTTCACCAGAAGCAATACAAGACAGTAATTTCTGTACCCTGCTCCTCCCTGCACCAGCACACCTGAATCACTGGGCTCTGTGAATGTGGAACTAATATCACTGCAGCAGTACAGAGATAGGGAAGTATCTTCCAAGCCAAAACTGGGGTCATCACAGAAGGGATGTTAACAGCAAACAGGAAATGCATCAGAACCAAGGGTGGAACATAACCCAAAGCATCTGATGATTTTTTTTTTCTTCTTTGTTGGCAGAAAAAAATTAGTTAAATAATAGATCTGCTTGCCTTGAAATTGATTACAACTACTACCCCACCTCCTTGTTTCCCTCACCACTCATTCAAGCACCCTGAAGCCTGCGTTGCTCAATCCTTTCCATGGCCTTTTGCCCCCACGTTTCTCTCAGAGGTGCCAGCCTCAGTCTCAATGACACCCCTGCTCTAACTCCATGGCACCAACTGACAAGTGTCATACAAGTGACACCACTAGAACACTCAAGAGAGTACTCACTGTTGAGGACTCGCTCAACAATTGTCTGTCACCATTAAGTGCTGGCTGAGGAACATACCCACCCTCCTGGGAAAAAATGCCAAACAGCATAGAGCTATAAAAAGATTCTGTACTGACACTGAGTCTCCTCATGCAGAAAGCTGCATTAGAAGTTTTGTGGGCCATACTCTGCAAATAGATTAAAAACAGTATTTAATAGGCAAGATCAATATTTTCAAGTGTAGGCTATAAAGCTAGTCATCTCCATTTGCACTGAGGACTTGAAAGAAACAGCCTAAATTTCTGAAGTGCTGAGAACCATCTGCTCTTACTGGCCTTTGTAGTTATGGAAAATAAACTGTTTAATTAGATGCTTTGGCATGGACCTGATTAGCTAACTTTTGACAGCAGAAGCTTAAAAAAAAACGTGTCTGGAGTAGAATGATCTCACATCTAAAGAAAATACTGCTTTCACTCACCATTTGGCCTTCTCCATGTCTTTCATTCAGCTCCAGAGTAGTTATAAAATGCAACTGTCACTTTTCCCCCCCTCTAATTCTACAATATGAGTAAAAGTTTACATGTTACAATGACAAAAGCTTTTCCCTCCAGGTAGAAAGCAACATCGAAATGTGAAATTTTACAGGGCTCCTTGCTAGAACTACCTGTATCATGGACTGAAATATATGCAACCAAAATAACACCTCAGACTATCGTATTTTTCCAGGCATGTCTCTATTGCAAAATGAAGGGCAATGTGGAGATATCGAACTAGCAGAAGCACTAGTTGGGACATATATATTGTGCAGTGAAGCATCATAAAGCCTTATATTATTCTACTGCACCCAGGGTAAGCTCTGCCATCAATCCAGGTTTACTGGCTCTGATACTGGCTCGTTCTGCTGTGGCCACTCCAATTATATTATTCTTTGTTGCTGTGAATACATGCCTTTGAATCTTCTGGAGAGAACTAGCTCAGACATGCAAAGAAACTAGTAAAATAAGAATGAAACTCTAAATGTAAGAAAGAGAATAATTTTAAATATGCAGTATTGTTCTTAATGCCTTGTGTAGAACTATACTTGTTATGTGCACACAAGCACAGACAGGTAAGAAACATGGGGATTTTGGGGGGTTGGGGTTTTTTTCAATGCTACTACAGTTCTGAAGGAGCTTGAGCTTAGGTTTGAAGCTGCTATCCGGAAAGGTCAGTCTGAACTACTGACTATACGCAAACCACCTTTTAAATTGTATTTGCTAAATATTTGAAGCCCTAATCCTCACCAACACCTCTACAAGCTGCCTGAGCAGTAACAGATGATAGGGAGAGGAAAATGTTTGGGAATTTATGGGCTTCATAAAATGCATTTACATGGTCTCATGTGATAAGCTGTCTCTATGTTAGAAACCAGTAAACTTTGGGGTACATCTGTCATTTCCCATCATCTTTTGGCTCAGATCCTTGGGGTCCCTTCCAAAGAAGAGGAGTGTTGGCAGGGAGATGTGACACTGTCTGACAGGATTTAAGAGGGGAGAGATTAGTACCTATGCTGATCAAGATGAAGAATATTTTAAAGAAGTTTTGATAATGTCCAAAGATAATAATTTTAACCCAAAATAACTTCAGTTACTCATGGATTCTTAGAAAGAAAGCATATTTTAGAATGACATAGCTTTGTGCTTGAATAAATTGTTAATTTAATGACTCACACCAGCAAACCTAGCTTTTAAGCAACATTATTTACAAGTGAATCATAAAGTGATTAACAAGTCTTTATTGTTTGTTTTGCCCTTGAGAATAGAGATTCTCAAAGAGGCCTAATGTGTTGTTTGGATACATTTCAGGCACATGACAGCTCAGAATGAGACATAGATTTTCTGTAGATTTTTCTTGTCCATATCCAGAGCTCTTAAACAGACCTGTTCTTCAGGTAAATAGCAGCATTAACACGAGTATTTGCTTCTATAGCCTATATTAAAAAGCTGCTCCTTCCATGTCAGAAGTAGAAACACTCAGTTACACTGAAGCACAATATTCTGATTCAGATACAAGAAAATCGTTCCCTTTTTACAAAGGGAATGTATTTCAAAATTAATAAAGAATTGCTATTTCAACCCAATATGTACTTGTTCAACAAAATATGCAATCATATTCCACTGCAAACACTGAATAAATTTTCTTCCTCCAAAAAATCCTATCTTTTTCTGGTGGTACATCCTGCCCCCCCCCCCCACTTTTCATGCCACGCTGTGATCTGAGAAATGCTCATTAGACTCAGCCTTGATGAGCAGCACCTTGATGAACCAGTCCTGCCTCACTTATGGAGATACAACTATTTGTGAGAGTGTATTGCAAACCGTTTAAGGAGATGGTTCTCTTGGTAAAAGAGCATTTCTTTTTTCTCATCCTTCAGTTGCCTAACTCAGCTCACTAAATATTTCCTTGGATAATTACAATTACACAACTGCTAAAAGAGGGGAAATGAGAAAAGAGGACTGTACTGGTTTGGGCAGGGTTACAGCTGATTTAGCTGATTTTCCTCAGAGTAGCTGGCATGGTGGTGTTTTGGATTTGTCATCAAAAGAGTGTTGTACAAATTGAAAACAAAGGAATCTTGTATTTGTTTCTACAAAATTTCAGGACATCTGATACTGAAATAATTCCTTTCTAATGCTTTTTCTCCATGAACTGACACAGCAGCAAAAAGAAATATTTCTGTATTGTTATAGTTTCAGCATGAATTTATTTGCAGGTATGAGCTGTATCTTTGCCTCTTCAAAGTTTGCCTTCCCAAGTTTTATAGAATAATTCAACACAAGAATCCAGGTTAAGATTATACAATGCCCTATCCATAGAAAATTCATGCATCTAATTAGCTTTAAATTCTTTAATACCAGATGTTCTCTTACTGAATTTCTGCCACCTTTTTTATCCTCAATCTGTTGCTCTAAACAATGCTTTGCTGTGGTTTTCTTCAGTAGGGAATATCAGAGAACTCATAGCTTAGTCTTGTTTCCATGCCCTTCCAAGCATGGCATGCCTGTAGTTTTTTTTCCATAGGAAAAAGTGTAAAGCAATTTTATTGCAGAGTTGGTTCCATTTTCTTTCCTGAAAGCTGATTTTTTTTTTCTTTTTTAACCTTTCTGGTCACCCAGAATACCCACTTATTCCAAAGGCTGATGTTTAGTGAAGTATAAGACTACAGACAGTTTCCAAATCTCTACTCCCTAAACCTGAAGCAAGAAGTACACTCTGGACTGGAAAACACCTCACTGATATCGTTGCCATGGCAAAGCTTAACATGAGTTTAGAGACTGGGCACACAGCCAAGAAGAAAATGAGGAGAGCTGCCACATGACATTTCTCCCTTTGTTTTTTTCATACAATTTGCTTTCTGCAGCTCTTCTCAAGAGGACAAGAAATGTTTCAGCTTCAATTATCTCCACAGGAGCTTCATTTTCCCCCCCTTTTCTTTATTTTGCTCTAAAACAATAGTCAGAGATATTGTGACTTCTTGTGATTTTTCTCCTTCAATTCCCAAAGAACTACATATGTGTACATAGCAAATAATGCCTACAAAGATTGTTAGCATATGGGCTGTTGATTTCCTTTTTATTAAAGGAAACTAGATTGGAAGCTGGGAACACAAACCTAATGGCTTCCCTTCAACTACAGTTTAATCTCATAGCCAATAAGGACAACATTTTCAGGGCAAAAAAAAAAGTGCCAGTCTATTGTAAAACACAGATTTGTTTGTTTATCATTCTAAACTGAGTGATTCACTTATTGTATCACTGCTTAAGTCCCATCATCTTCAGCCAGTGTTGGGCAAGGTTGGTGTAACCTGATTCAGCAAGTGTATCCTGTTAACTTTAACATAAACTGTATAGTAAAATTTAAGTATCTTTAAATATAGAGACTCTCTATAAATATAGAGCCTCCAAGACCTCTGATCCTTTATATTGTGAGCTTGGCCAAGGCCATCACTCTGAAGGGGATTCTGGCTGGCACAAGGAGTTTGTGACTCTGCCAGCACAGTTCTAGAGCAGCCCTGGCCCAGGTGGGGACAAAGGCTGCCTTCCCTCAGTGCTGCTGAACACTTGACACAGTCCTGCTGTGCTTTCTGCTGTGTTCTACAGCTGAGCCCAGCTTCCTCTTCTACTTTCTAGCTTCAAGATGGTCCAGCAGAGATTTAGCAGTCACAGGAGCACAGCCTGCAGAATTCTGCACCTTCTGAACGTCTGAGTCCTGTTGGCATTCTACCACAACTCAAGAAAGCTTCTCTCCCTTGGATAGCAATGATGCTCAAGGTTAAACACATATAAAATGAAAGCCCTGGTCTGCTACTGCAGAGAGCAAATTGAACTTAGCATCTGGCAACTATAACCTGGTCATACATCTTTATTATTCCAAAACAAGCAATCCCAGAAAACTTCTTTCAAATATACTGATGTTTTCATTTTATTCCGATTCCAAAATGAAATTTAGAGTTTCTTTTACAGCAGTGAAGCTTTGTCTTGCAACTGATTTTAAGAAATCCGCTACAAAATAAATAACTTCATGGCAAAAGGACAGGTTTGAGCTGTTCCACTGTATTGTGTACCCTCACAGTAATTAGTTGGAGGCCTAGACTTCTAAACTCTTTCATAAGCTGTAGTCTATCATGCATGCCTCTTAGCAGGATTTGTAGCAAACAAGTAAGCCCTTGGTGAAATGTTCTAAAACTCAGAAATACTTTAAACTCATACTCTCAATGAAATAAAATTTTGAGGAAAGAAAGTAATCAGTAGGCTAGTGCACAGTAAGAAAATTATACAGCAGGTGTAAGGTGGACAATTCTTTGAAATGATGCGAGCTACCAACAGCAATATTAAATTAGGAGGAAATAAAATAGAAACATGAGGTACTTATTCATGATCTTGAGCTTATAAACAAGGGCTGGCAGCCACTATCCTTAATTACAAGGACAGCCATTCTCCCTGTCACATGGAAGCAATCACTTATTGGCAAAAGCACCTGTAGGGATGCTACGAGGAGTAACTGCCACAGGCAGGCATTTCTGACTAGATCAGAAATTTTTTAATATGAATGGTGACAGTGTTCAGCTGAAATGACTGAACGTGGACTAGGTTGAAAAAAAGCACCCTATAACCTGATGGCATTATGAACATAATGAAAACTCTGCATGGCAGTACAGGAGGGTTTACAACTGCTGCAATCTATTTAGCCATCTGTCCAGAAAAAGGTCAATGTAATTAACAGTTTAAAGACACACACTAACATGGAAAAGTAGAGACCAGACTTCACATAAAAGAAGATAATCTAAATCAAGAAAATAAATACTTTGATTCCAGAGATAAAAATCATTAATTTCTTCCAGAAACACAGATCTATTTCTATATAAAATGCCGCAGAAAATGTTACTATAACCCTTAAACAGATGTTTCAGCTGTATTAAAACACCAAGGACATCAAGCTTTAAGAGCTGGTTCTGGAATATTAGATCATATTAAGAAGTTTACAGTTACACACACAAAACCACATTTGAGCAGACACCAAAGCCCATTCAAGAAGCAACTTTAAAAAGTCAACTCTTCCACCCTTTCAGCCCCTTTTCTAGGTTGCCAACTTGAAAACATCAATTGTATTTTTAATATACGATTACATTGCATAGAACTGGGAAAGCACAAAGAGGGTGATCACAAGAAATGCTAAAAAAATAGACAGCATTTAAAGGACACAATTCTAACAAATAGGAATGGCTAGAGGCCAAGAAAAGGCAATTGTTTGGGTGAGGAACACATGCAGCTGAAGCTGCAAGGAAATGCCAGAGGTTTCCAAACCAGCAATGGTCTATGGAGAGCTGCTCCAACTCACGGTTTCAATTCCCTGCTTTTGCTATCTGTAGTAAATTCCTGCTCCCAAATACTCAGATACATGCACAGAACAAGCACTACTCTGATTTGCACTGCTGAGGACCCAACATCCACACCCTCAGGGATAAATGGGTGTCACCAACACAGCAAACCACTTGGAGTGCAGCAAAGTGAATCGTGCCCCTTTTTCTCTTTTGGAAGCATTACATCTGTCACAAATCCAGAAAGATGGCAGCTTAAGTAGGAACAGTTCTAAAACTTCTGATAAGCATATGTGGGAGCAAGTTCCAGACAAAAAAAAAACATTCACTGCTGAGTGATAAGAACTAATATCTTAAATAAAACTAATAGTTCTTTAAGTTTTTCTTTTTTAAAAAATTCTAAACCTATTGAAAATATTAGGCTGCCTAAACTTAATCCTTACTTGGTAGAAATCTATATAGCTTTACTGAACTTAGCACAAGTACACCAATTTTTCTCTGGCTAAAGACCCAAATGCAACTTGGACACAAGTAAGTTCTGTGAAATTTCCTTGGAATTAGGCACACAGAATTCTAAAAAATTCATTTACAAACCCCTAGAGATGGGGAATGACTAAGAATCTCTACATAGAATTTTTGATCTATCCTTAGGAAGAAGGAGTTCTCAAATGCACTATTGTTCTGCTACAAAAGACTACAAAAAAAGCTAAACTCGGTCCTTCTTCATGAAAAGGTTTCAGCAACCCCATGAGGCAAGTAGAAATAGGCTAAATTCTTATTGAGTGAGAAATATATGGGTCTCCATAACCTACAGCTGTTACTGATGATGAAATATCTGCCAGCTGTCATAAGCAAAGAAACAGTAACTCAACTAGTTAAAATACCACAGTTAAAGAATGACTGCTCACCAAACCATATTTAACTTCAGGTAGCATCTCTGCAATTGACAAAATAGACATCCATTCCAAAGATAAACCTCAAATTATAATTTTCTCACTTAGTGGATTTATGTGATTTAACACGCAGTCATTTTCTCATTAAGACCTAAATATAAAGTACTTGAACAAGTGATTGCTGTATTCAAACCATTACAGAGCATTTATTTCGTGGTGCTCCTGCCTGTGGTACCCAGAACATGTAAGGATTTGCTTTTAAAATCCAACATGCTGTAGGAGTCAGGCGTCCTCAAGCTACTTCACACACCCAGCTGCTGTAGGAAACAGCCACTGGGGCCTGGACAGGTCAGACATTAAAGCCAGTCAGCTTTTCTACAACGTCCTCCCCTGCAAGCAAGGTCACCCCACTGCAGATATCCCATCTAAGCCTTTTAAAACCTTGACCTTCAATCCTTTAGACCTTCTCTTGTTTTCTCAGAGTTCTGGTTTATCAGATGACTCTGGAGCAATGACAACTACCCCCACAACTGCACACATCCTGAGCCAAGGACATGGTCATTGCCAAGTGGCCTTGCAGCCTTCCCCAGGGCAGCTGGAAACAGCTCTATGTGCAGTATGCACACCCTTCCACAGCTGAAGGAAGGGAACTGTCATTGTCAAAGCTCCAGATTAGCTGACATCAGACAGGTAACAAGTGATATCACTTACTGCAAAAAAAAAAAAATATATTCCATTACTAATTCCATTTTAAGAAAGAAGCATTTTACCCTTACAGAAATGACACATTAAAAAACTTGATTTACAGAGGTAGTAGATTCTCATGTAAATAGATTCTAAGTGCATATTAGATATTAAAAAAAATCAGAGATAGTCAAGATTTTTAAATTTACAGTTCATATCCTCCACATGATTTACTTGCTAGTGTATCAAGCTGCCACAGGAATAACCATCTCTAAACACCACCTTGCACACCCAACCCCAAAACTGCCCTTCTCAAAAGTCACAAAATAGTAATGCTTTCAATGAAAACTAGCAGCAAACTAATACCCAGAGCTCTTCAAATATAAGTGTATTCTTAATTTTCATTTGCTATAGCAAAGCACGACAGGCACAGGCTGGATCATGCCACTTGTGAAAACCGGAATACTCCCTGAATTTTTAAAGATCTTTCAGGCATGCACAAATATTTCTGGCAGACTGTGAACAAAGTTTGAGATATGCCATAAAATGAAGATGCTTTTATGAATACCATTTCTGTTCCTCATATTCCATGAGGGCACAGGAAATGATGCCACATATATCCAGCCATAGTTTTTAATGATGGCATTGCAAAACAAATTGTAGGGGGGTTCCTAAACAATATACCTTTAATACATTTCATCAAAATGATGGATATTCACCTGTCAGAGCAACCTGGGTGACACTGAGGTTTGCAGTGGAAGAGGACAGGACAACACTGTAAAAAGCAGAAGCTTCAAGTACCAAGGCACTGAAAACTAGCAACTGCATTTAGGAGTCCAATCCTACCCTAGGTAGCTGGCCAATCATAATAAAAACACAACTGAGCCAGGCACTCTGAGCTCTTGCACACAACTATCCAAAATTACCTGTTAAAAAACCTATTCATTAGTAACCACTGTGTTACAAGAGGGTTTTCAGAAGCTGGCAAACAGTACATTAACTAAAAATGCTTTCCTAATTAGAATTCATAAGATAATTTGTACAGCTCTAGTCTCTAATAAATAACAAACCTCACATTGAAAGGCTTTCTTCCCCTCATTCACAGCAAAATGAGATATGGCATTTCAGTGCTGTTCTCAATAGGCAGCCATAATAAATACCTACTGAATAAACCACATACTCTTCCACATATAGAGAAAGGCTATTAGTGAACCAAACATTGAGACACTTCTTGACATCAGTAACTGAGAACATAGCCACACTCTTCAGCTTTCCATTTGCTTCCTATTTCTTTTTTACCGGTTTAGTATTCATGAAAATACCCCAAAACTTTCAATAAGAGTTTCCACATCGTCCAATGATTTAGAATTTCATAGAATAGAATGCTATATTATTCAGATATTTGTATCCTTTTAGGTAAAAGTTATGACTTCGCAGCACAAGAAAAGTTTATCCTTGAGGGGGGGTCACAGAAACAACCTACCCAAAAAAATGGGTTTGCAGGTTATGGGAAATGCCAAGACCAATTTGAAGAGCATGCAATGGGTGTTAGAAATAGGAAAGTTGATTGTGCTTGGTTTTTTTTTTTTTTCCCTTACCCCACAAAATTATTTCAATGACAAAAAAATCCCTGCTGTCGAGAACAAAAAACTAAGAAGTCAACAGTCACACAGCCAAAGCAAAAAAAAATCCTCAGGTTTAGAGTATCAGTATGGCCTTGGAAAGAGCCAACCCACAGCTGAGAGCAGCTACCCACTGACTCTGCAATGGACAAATTATTAAGCCGCGCTTATTGGTTTTTCCCTGAACTTACTCAGGACACAGCTAATTTTTTTATTTTTAGTTTAAAAAAACAAGAACTCCCCACACCAGGGACTTTGTTTCTTCACAGACATCAGTCTCTACATAAAAGTTCCATAGAACAGATTTTTTTAAAGCACTTCACAAACAAGGTCTATATAGAAAATGCTTACTTCTTGTGTGAACAAACCAAACAAGCATAATATCCTCTCTGAGAAAGGCAGAAGAAACCTGCACGTCTTTCCTCCTTTGCAAATTATGCAAGCACCAACACAATCCCCCTCGGGACCACTCCAACAGTGACGGGTTAGGTTGAAGCCACATCAAAAGCCAGAATACATCTCTTCTTCAAATCATGTAGCACACATTCTGCACACTGTGCCCAATCACAGAAACACAGAAAAATAAGGGTCACTTTCTAGTGTCGCAGCTGACTCAACTAAGATTCAAAGAGCTCACTGAGGTCAAAGGGGGGAAAAGACTTAGCATAAATCTCAGTAATTCCACTGAGTTATGTGTGAACACAGTTCTTCGGGCACATTATCTGCCACAACACTGCCTCTCAAGCTCCTCTTGGAGTACACTAAATGCCCTGCTTATAAAATTACCATGATCTATCACCTGTGATGGTTTAGACCCACATCTGCTACCACCACATAGTACTCCACATCCTACTACAAGTAACTCAAAGTGCAGGTACCTCTAGGCTGGCTGCTGCTCCGTAGCCATGGCAACCCAGGCAGGAGAAATCCATTTGCAATTGTCTATAACCAGAGTCATCACCACAACACTGCAGCACTCTCACGTTCAACTGGAGTCAGGCTGAAACAGTCTTCTTTATCCTGTGGGGTTGAAATAAGCAGCTTTTCAGAAAAATAACACAACAGGAGCCATATCAAGCTACTGCTAATGGAGTGGATGAAAGGGGTCACAGAAAGGTCCTCCAGATCAAAGAACAGAATGACACTTGTAAGACAGCCAAGAACAAATCAAAACAAGACAGGCAGAATTCTGGCAAGGATGAAGCTGCTGGTCAATATTAGAGGGCACAGATAGAACCCCGTCCCAGATGAGAGCCACAATACACAGGTCAATAAGGACAGACTCACAAACTGATGGGGGTGGGGACAAAGACTTCAACTACTACTCCAGTTCTCAGATGAACACAAGAGACAGAGGCAGTCTAAAACCTAGGAAACATTGGCTTGTGCATCCTGGGACTAGTTCCACTGCACATTGGGGCTGGGGAGGGAGGAGCATTTCATAGCACTGCACCCATCCACAGTATGAAACACATGCCACAGCACTTTGTCCCAGCATTTTAATAAGTGTATTTCACAGCATTCTAACGGGGTATATCATGTTGCACAACATATTAACAGGCAGAAGAGGTTATTTTGGGAGAACATGATATAACAGTGATTTGCATTCACATGAGAATTCACAAAAATATAGAGGTATTACTGTGGTAGGAATATGAGGCAGACACTTAGCCCCTTCTGTTTCAAACCATTTCTTGTAGAACTGTATTTTACCATATTTCCCCAAGACACAAAATGGAATTTTAAGAAATGGTGCCATATAATGGTGATAAGAATGCAAAGCAGAACTGCCCTGCCACTTGCTCTAGACTAGACCACAGTGCTTTTTCTGTACTTCAGGGGAACTAGTCTGTTTTGTTCTGTATCTTTTTGAGCTCTTTTTTAGTTCTAAACAACCAACCTTCTGGTTCCCTTAATATACAAAAAAAAAAATTAATAAATTCTTCAAAATAGGTACCTGCACTATTGCCAATGTCATTAAGGCAAACTTCCTACACTTCCCCCCACACTTAGTAAGCTCCTCCCCAGCCCTGCTGCCCTTCTCAGTGCCAGGCTCTCTTGAACAGCCACACACAAGCATATGAATGCATAGCATATAAAGACACTAGGGGTAAATCCTATTTCAAATACAAGCTGTAAGAGAAAAGGTATCAAAAACCAAAACATTTAGTCTCAACAATGGAAAAAGTCCAAAGGGGTGGTAGTTCAAATAAAAGATTTTTTTCTTAATCTGCGCTGGAAATTGGAAAGAATAACAACCATCTGCTACTTTCAGTTCTCTTGTGGACACTGTATTGAATGATGCAATGTTTTGCCTTTCAGAGCTTCAAAAACTGTGCAGGGATCTGCAGCAGAAACTGAGAGGAGGAGGGGAAAAACGAGACTGAAGATAGCCCCAAAGTCTGAGGTCCAGACAGCTCAGCAAGGGAGCGTGGACCTGCCAAGAAGGCGGTGAAGCGACACAGCAGGACCCCACCAGAGCCACAGAGCAAACAGCCTGACTACTCACCAGCTCACTGCAGAGAGCCTTCCTCTGAGCCAGGACGCGGTGGAAAATAACAGCAAGGAGCTCAGGAACAAAAAGACCACTTGGCTCGAGACCATGCTCCAGGCAGAGGGACTCTGCTTCTCCAAGAGCAGCTCGCTGCAGCCCCTCAGCTCTGGAAGCAGCTGGCCCCAGCGAGTTCCTGCCTCCCGCAAGCCCCTGGCACTGCCCAGAGCCCCTCCGGTGCCTCGAGCTATGTGTTGGTGCTCACTGCCACAGCTGTCCCACATTCCTGCAGCAGGCCCAGCTGAAAGCAAGTTGCACAGTGGAAACCTTTTTCCACAGCCTTTTTTTTTTTCCAAGCACTAGCATATTCCTGTACTGAATACATACATGTGAACTCCCCTACTATTTATTTCCAACTTCCATCATTTTAACTGCTGTTGACTTGACTCAAACATTTGGGCTTTTGCCCCAAAACGTTCACAAAAGGTATAATAGTTCCATTCAGTAAAGCTAAAGAACAAATACTAATAACTTTAGCATATTTGTATACATACATGTATATATTTGTATATATGCATATACATACATATACCTGTAATTATGAAAATGTGACAAGGTTTCATTCAAGTTCCACAATAATCAGACTTCCCAAAATCAGCTGAACTTTGATCAAACACACACAAAAAAAATGGAAACTCATTAAATAATGTTTATAAATCATTCCATAGCATCATCCTTGACACTTCAATAACTAGTTCTGATATTCCATGGAAACATTGAAGAAAAATGCTCTTATTAAAACTCAGTTTAAAACACTACTAAACAAATAAGTTGATTTTACTTAAAGATTTCATTTATTTTGTGAAAAATGTCCATTAAGAACTAACCAGACAACATCCCCATTATCTTTTCAACTTCAGAAATATTTTATTACAACACAAATGGAGTATAAAAAGTTGAAGTCAAAATTCTAATAAACTCACAAGCTTTTCATAAAGAAAAGGCTGTAGAAAATAGCTCACATACCAAACACGAAAATACAACCTTAATAGGTAACAAAAACAATTGTGGTTTCATAAAAATACCCAAGAAATAATACTCCAAAACGCTTTCATGAAACATTCCTGTTTACATCGGACAACTTCATGAAGCACTAAAAAAATACATACCAGAGCCACAACTCCTGAAGTCACTAAAATGGGTTCCCGTACTCGTAGCAAGCATCCTCGGTAGTTTTAACAAAGCTGTCTCAGCATCTACTTCCAGAACCCCAACCCCCTTCTCCAAATCCCTACCACGTTACTATTCTGCAGCTGCTTATATACTCACCCAATTTGTTTCTGTGATTGAAATCACCAGCAAGCAATTAAGACTAATGATGAACAGGTGATCAGAGTCTCCCAAAATAACAAGGGCCACGACCAACACTCTCATCCATGGCAGCTGGGGAAAACAAAAAAAAGACCATGCTGGACCCCAGCATTACAAGCCTCTCTTCATGAAGAACCCAGCTTTTGATCAAGGAGGACTTTACTTTTATTGCTCAGAAGCTGGCACTTCACTGACTTTCACAGAGCAATAGGGACTAGCTCACTAAACCCCAAAGAGCAGCCAACATTTCCCAGCCAGAACCTGTATGAAGCAGCGGGGCTCCTACAGGACACTGACCCCATGGGCAGCCAGCCATGGCAGCCGTGGGCTGGGCAGGTCCATGTGCTCTAGGGTGCATTGTCAGACACCTTGGATCAGGTGTCTGTGGCAGGCACTGGCAATGGGGATGGCCACTGTGAGTGAAGGCTGGGGCTGATTCCATCTGGCTCCACGACAGTTCCACAGCCAGGCACTGCTGAGCCCTCAGAGAAAGCTGGTGGTGCCTCTCTGAAAGAAAAAAACATTTAAGAAAGGGCAAAACTCTGTGAGGCAGCAAGCAGGAAGTGTAAGAAAAAGCCCTGCAACCACCAAGGTCAGAGAAGGAGGGAAAGACAAGAAGGTCCTCCAGGCATCTGAAGGGCACAGAGCCCACAGAGGAGCCCACACTGGAGCAGGTGGAGATGCCCTGAAGGAAACCACAGCCTGTAGAGAGCCCGTGCAGGAGCCAGGAGAAAAGTGAGGAGGAAGGAGCAGCAGATAGGAGCTGTTATGAAGTTACCACAACCCCCTATCCCCTCTACATCACTCACTGTGTTATTTCCTGTGTTTGTCACCACCCAAATTTAATTTAATTGGCAATAAATTAATTTCCCCCTAATTGAACCTGTTTTTCCTGTGATGGTAGTTGGTAAGTGATCTGGTTTTTGTCTCAACCTACAAGATTTTCATTTTGCCCTCTCACCTTGCCCTATTGACAGGGAGAGTGAGTGGGCAGCTAGGTGGGCATTTGGCTGCAGTACACTGTCAACCCACCGCACATCTCCAGCCAGTGATCTTGATAACCTGACCTTCCACAGCCTCCACCACTTTGCAGTCATTCTGCAGAGCTGAACATTTGCTGAAAACCCCTCCAATGTTATGTGATGCTTCTTTCATGGATCCAGGTGCAACACCACGGTGAGGAGGACAGATGGATAACACTGTCTCTTCCCCCCCCCGACCTGAACCTCCTGTGGGGGTGGTAGGGCAACTACCAGGGCTGCTGCAAAAATGGCTGTATAGTGCTGACAAAGGGGTTGCTTTACAAAATCCTGGCCATCTCTCAGTGGAATTTCAAGTACACATCCACAAGCCTCCGTATGTGCCTGCATTTGCCTCAGGAGTCTTGCATCACATTGTTTCAGTCATGCAGAAAGCGGGACCAGCCAGTCAGTAAAAATCCCAGAGCGAGGGTTCAAGGGATAACAAAGGAGGAATAACATGAATTTATGAGATTCCAGCATATGCAACTACAACAGCTTACAGATAGTTTCTAGTGGATATGGGGAGGAATAACATAATCCACAATCAGAAGGATATGACATCAATTAAGAATACCAAACAGTTAATACAGGAAGCCTTACAGTCTGAAAATAAATAGTGTAGTAGGGCTGAGGTTTGTTTGTTTCTGTCCACATGTATTGTCATCTGTCTGCACAAGCCACAGGAATTCAATACAAAGCAGACTGCCAAGTTCCAGCAGCTTTGGAAACCCACACTTCTCTTTCCTCATGCATGGACAATTCACAGAGCCACATTCAGGATGCTGAGCCAAATTCAGTGTGTCAGGGAGGCAACTGGTTGAAATGACTTCTCAAATTTAAATGCTCTTTAAGCCATCAAAACAAGGATGCTTAGGAAATTAAAAATTTAGTTCAAAAATGTATCCAAAGTTTTAACTTCAAATGTATCTAGAACCACAGTTTTCAAAGTGGACGTAAAGAAATACTTGGCTATACATATGTCATTCCTCACAAATACCTGTGTAATCCAGCCTAGAAAACCTTTCAGGAAAGAAGCTACACCACCTTTTCATGGGTGAGAAGTTTCCTCTGTGCTTAGAAAGAAATGGTGCTCTGGATAGAAGACTGAGTCAATTAAAAAATGATAAAAGAAGACAGCGAACACTCGTACAAAAAAAGAGAACAGAGCAATCACTGAAAACCCCTACATGGGAAATCATACTGATACAAAGATGCTTTACTAGTTAGTTCAACTATGCCTCGAACCCAAATTATACTTACCCTTCTTCCTGTGGTATTTATTGATATTCTGCACACTGACCCTTTCCTAAACTTTAACCTTTCCTTGAAAGTACTAGTAGGTCTTATTCAACCCAGTGATCTCCATCTCAGCCATGGGCAAAGACAGCTTGCTTCACTTGATGTCATTCTCATTTATCTTTGCATTCCCATCTGCCCTCAGAAAGGCTCATGGGGCAGCCCCTGGCAAATTGCTCAATCTTTCCTCTTCCTCATGCCAACATTTTAAAGGTTCCCTTTGATCTTAGCTGCAAGTCTAGAATGAATAAACCTCACCAGACCAGCAGAGGCTACAAAAACAAATCACAAGTTTTATCATTGCTTCATTGACCTTAAGGAGCCTTGGCATTTTGTGGAATCTATCTTCTTACAGGCACTCTTTCAGCTCCAGTTAGTTTATATTTCCAGCCCTGTTCAGTATAAGCCTGAATTCTGGCAGAAAGTCATGTAAAGATAAGTACACTTGTTAAAAAGAAATACATATTTACACACACACAACTTGCTCTCATTCTTTAATTATAAATAACATGTCTTGTCTTCCCTGACTAAAGTAACACACCTTTCAACATCTTCAAAACAAGCCAAATTACAGCCCTGACCCAAATACCCTCTTTTTCAATAGACAAATTATATTTCTGTTGTGAATGTTTTGCTTAGGTGAAATTATCTTCAATTTAGCTTGCACTATACTTATGAAGTCATGCAATGGTATTTTTGCCTTATGCGTCTCCAGATATTGAAGCAAGGAGATTAGATGGATAAAGGCATATTTCAGCCTCTAGTGATCTGATTTATACTTGGATTCATTATTATTTTTAGCTGTACAGACTCATAAGTATTCTGAAAAATCAAATTAGAAACAGATACTAGGTTTAGGAGAAACTAGAAGAAACTTATTGCACCAATATGAGAAATAAAATACCCTAAATCCAACAGAGCTACCAAAGGAGCATAGGCATTAAAGCTATTGGATATATAGAACTTCTTTACTGCTAAGATTTTACAGTTTTAAAATGTAAAAAATTTTCTTCT
Source organism: Lycocorax pyrrhopterus obiensis (assembly GCA_014706295.1). Lineage (NCBI taxonomy): Eukaryota > Metazoa > Chordata > Aves > Passeriformes > Paradisaeidae > Lycocorax > Lycocorax pyrrhopterus. Next base: position 19,668,105 of record JACSVZ010000013.1, on the reverse strand, counting down.
GTCTTTTGTCATCAATATTCTGCATCTGTCTTCTGCAATTTGTATGTACTAAACGCTTCTTTGTGTTCCTAAATTGAAAATAGCTTAAGAACAATTTTCCTGAGATCTTGATTTCTAATAAAAGTGGGGTTATATGCAGATGAACTAACTAAGCAGAAGAAGATACTAGGTCTGAAGATAAAGGTGTGAGCGCAGACAAGGTGAAGAGGGGAACTGGGGATGGCAGCAGGGCCCATCCCACGGCACCTGACACAGAGAGCAGGGCAGCTCTGGAGATGGCAGCCAGCTTTAACCAGGATCTTCATCCATCAGGTGGGTTCAAGGTGATGAGGCAAGTCTGAGGCCAGGCTTGGTGGTCAGTGGGTCAGACAGTCTAGAGATTTCCAGACAGACCCACAGTGACAGGACAGCCCTACCACCAAGCCAGGAGTCCTGTGTATGGGTCAGAGTCCATGGACAAGGACAAGCTGTGCCTAAGCTGGAGAGCAGCAATCTGGAAGCTCTGCTTAAACAGGCATTGGTGGCTCAGGGTAGAGTTCAAATCCTGCTCCTGGGGTGGGAGGCCCCAGTGAGGCTGGTCAGGGCTGTCATCAGTGACCCAGGACACTTGACAGAAGCTTCCTTGAAATCAGTGGGATGCTGCCCTGTTGAAGTTTGCTGTTGGAAGAAGCGTGTCGCTCACGCCGAAAAACTACAGCGGGTGATGAACAAATTTTAAGGTATTATCAGTGCTCTATTCATCATGGTATCATTACAGGGAAATCAGAAAATTAATCTTTAGTGAACAAGGAGCAAATTAAGTTGCTATATCTCTCAGTCTCTCTAAATCCTTTCTCCATGATAATTTAGTAGGGTTTTAGTATACAGGATTTCCATCCACCCCCTCACCTACCACCACCACCTCTGCCAGTGCTTGTGTGGAAAGAATTTTGCTCAAAGGACAGCACAGCTCTCAGTAAAAAGTAAAAGGAATTGGCTCTTTCTAACATGACAAGTTTCCTTTAAGTTCATTCTACACCACTACTCAATGTGTTTTACAAATCAGACACGTGATTCTCTTATCAAGACTTTTAGAATGCAGCCTAGATTTGCTTGTGTATAAATGGAAAAAGAAAAAAACTCACAAGTCATCTCAACCCAAGGAGAATCAATCTCTTCCAGAATCAATGAGGTCTCTACCTCATTGGCAATTGTTTTACAGCAACCAGAGAACCAATGGAATTCAGAGAAGTTCCTTCTGGCAGATGTGTCTCATAAACACAGCTCCCATATACGTTCAGATGGCTGAAGCTGTTTATACGACCTTCCATCTGAGCAATTTCTCCATTACTGTTTTATCTTTTTGTTCTTGTGCTTGGCTGTCAGCAGGGTTTATTTTCAACTGGTTTAAATTTAAAAAAAATTTCAAAACAAAAAGACAAATGTAACACAGTCACTATTCAATCCATAGTTATTCCTGCAATGTTTCTAGCAAAGCATACAATTATAACAGTGACCTGAGCTATCTCACTGGGCCCAGAGGAGAAAGGTCACCTTCTTACTGAGAGAGTTGCATGTTTTCTGTACCCTGCTGTTGCAGCCATTTGGAGAGATTGCAGAGGGTGAGCTACCACAGTAAAGAGAAATAATTCCAAAACCTAGTCCAAACTCTTTTAGCACAAAAAGCCTATCCTTAATCCCTTGCATAGTTTGATTTAATTTGAGCATAACATGGTCTGACCTTTCAAATACCTTTTAAAATTAATTTTCTTCCCATTTCCAACACTTTAATTTCCACAGTGGACAAACTTAGAAGGAACAGTCTAACCTATACAACCACTAGCATCACCCAGCTTTTTTAATCTGTAAAGTCTGGAACAATTAACTCAGAGTAACAGTTTGTTTCACAGTTATTTGGAAATGGCACAGTGTACAGAAAGTTTCACAGCTCATCAGTTTTAGAACATTTTCTGAACAAGTGCTTGTAATTTAAGACCAATTTTAATCTAACTCATGCATGTTTTCTAATGAAGTCAAATAGTGACATAATAATTTAAAAGATATTTTTAATTTCCCAGTTAGGAAACCAGTAGCAAATCTAAAAACTCTAACGCATTTCCAACAGTTCCTTATTTAGTGCTTTTGGCTTAACACCAAAGGCAGATTTTTATTTATCTTCAAAACACTGTTGTGTCTGAAAGTGTTGTGTCACAAGTGGAAGAAAGATAATTTTAGCTGGATGTGTAAATCAGTTTGATTTCTGCAAATTTATACCATTTGGAGAATACATTTGGAAGTTACGCATAGCACTTTTTAATAGACTGTATATTAGCAGCACAATTCTGAGTGAAACTGGCATTTATTCCTGTTTCAATTTCACACTTATTATTTGCCAGTTGTATTTTAGCCTGTCCATACTCATATCTTGAGTTAGCACAATGCAACCAAATTGTCTGCATGCAAGATTCAGTGCAATGTTGTCCTAGTTTTAACACATTTGGAGGACAGATACAACAAATGACTCAGAGATATTCTGAGTAGTGGTAAACAGAAGATAACTGCCAGTGCATGAACAAAGCCATTATTTCCCTGTTCCCCTATAACTTGATTTAAAAATTAAAATTGGATAATTACTATACGACTCTTTTGTCAATGTCATGAGACATGGTGTTAAGACAATAGCAGGCATTTCTCAAAAACCATGCTAAGACTATTTTTTTCTTGTCAGTTTATGTTCAAAACAACTATATACTTGAGTTCTCAGTTCTGGAATTTATTAATATCTATGGAAGTCAACAGTGCTTGTTTCCATGTGAGTAAAGGGGCCACAAAGCCTATACCTCTGTCTTTTAGAGCACTCCCTGCAAAGTACTTATCCCCTTTAACACCCATATGTGAAGAGATGTTGAGGCTCTGTTATAAATGGGTTCCTGAACAATGCAGATCTGTGATATGGCTTAAACAGCCACATCTGTTGCAGGGATTAAAATCACCCTGCAGCAGCAGTCACACAACATTTGGCTGTGAAATGCTGAGTAACATCAAGAGAAAACCTCTGAGGTGTTGAAAAATGGAGTGGTGGTGCTTGTGAGACAGTGGGGTTTGAGTTGCTGTGAGTTCTGCCCAGCCTTAAATTAGGAGCTGATACAAGTTTCAGAAAGGAGTTACGGCCATTTCCTCTTTCTATTCCCCTAGGCAAGGGTTCTGTTGGAACATTTAACTTGCATATTGGAGCAGAGGAGCAAAGATTGTCAGAGCTCTGTGTTTGACCTTCTAGCATGTCAAGTTGAAGAATAGATATAAGAAAACAGGAAAAGGCTAAAAAACAACTGTTAAATGACGTAAGTTAAAAATCTGATGGACCTGGATAAAAATGGCAGTCTTTGCCCCCAAGGCTTGTGCCTCCAGACTAACCTAACGGAGCTAGGGAAGCAAAGCCACAAGGAAGAGATGAGCTAATAGGCATAGCAAGAATTATGATCAAATAAATCCAAGATGTAATTTACCTGGTTTTAAGTTACCATACAAAACCCAAGTGTGAAGGATTTCCCTGGGACATTAACTTGGGCTCACAAACCTTTCAAGAGACTGAAGGATCCGTTGCAATGGATTATTACTTCAGTACTGTGGAATTAACTAGCTCTGTGTAACTCTTCCTTTCAAATGTATCCTTACAAACTGGGCATTCCTTCTGCTATTTGCCTCTTTGCTGCTGCCAGAGTCATAAAAAGCAAGAGCTGGCAATATGGAAGAGAAGAGCAACTTTGCCACATTTGTTTTCATCACTTTTTTTCTCTTAGTTGCTATGCTAGTGTGTAAGCATAACAGATTAGATTTTGACATGCAATCTCATGGAAAGAGAAGCTTAAAATTTGATTATAGTTAAAGTCTAGCTTGCTTTCAGAATCCCCGAAGTTTACCTCAGTCTTAAACAATACTTGGAAAAGCACCTGATGAAGAAACCACGACTATCTGTCTATTCTCATCAAGACTTAGAAATAAGGCAGAGAAGACTTTGCTACAAAACTCCACAGAGTAAAAGAGCATCTAAAGCTATATACAAGTCTTTTGTTCTTTATGTGGCTAGTACTAACCCAAAATATTCTGAGTCCTAGGAATGACCCAGACTGGCACGGTGATGTAGTCAGAAAGAGACCAGTCCATCAATCAAAAGAGAAAGCAGAGGTTTGCACAACCACTGAAACTTTCACTTTGTGACAAATCCATCATATGCCTAAAGAATCAGTGCTCTGTTTTTCTTCATCATGGCCCACATAATAGGCCTTTACATTGGACACAAGACCCCCATCACTTACTCTAGCTGTTGTTGCAATTCTGTCTCGAAAGGCTCATACAAACAGGAATACAGGGAGTTTGTCTCATGCTTACAGTGCAGCTAAGGCTTGCTTTAATCTGTGCCGTATCACAGCAGGCTCCGAGGGACCATTCAACCACTGATAGGCTGAATGAGCAGGCTACAGACTTCTCCATGCCCTTCCTTGTCTCTGATCATGAGCTGAGCTGCAAACTCCAAAGGTATTCCCGGAACATGGCAGTGACTTTGACAAACTAGCTCAAATCCTAAGAGGCCAGTTCAGATCTGACTGGGTCATTACTAATTTGCTAAGTAACAGAGAGTACGTCAAAAGTGTTGGGGGTGTTGAAGCAGGGCTCCATGTCCTGCTGTTACTGTTAACACTCCCCGTGGCAGAGTGAAACTCTAACACAAGTTCGCAGCGTTTGCCCTGTCCCCACTGGCCTGCTGAGTATTTGTGTCATGCACTAGGCATTAGCAGGGAATATTTTTAAAAGAAGAGTTATATTACTTACATATTAAACAAAAACAACTCATATTTTCTCTAGCTGCTAGTAATTCTGATTAGGAAAAATAGCTGACCCCCTTACTCCTTGCATAATTAAAGAATCATGCTGTTCTTCCCATGGTTTTCCTTGCTTATGACTTTCCATGGCAATCCATTAAGTGCTACAGTATTAACAGGGACCCAAAACACCAAATTTAATCAACAGTACTTCTCACGTATCAACATTTGTGCTCAGAAAATTGTACATTAAATAGTGGCTTTAGTGAATTATCTGACCTTTCTCTCTCAAGTCTGCATCTCCTAATTGTACCATTCCTTCTTTTGGTATAAAATATTGGCAAAGTCAAACCCTGCCATAGCACCTGCAAATTTCCTCAAATGGCTCACAGAACCGGCCTATCTACTGGAACAAACCATGACTGCAAATGTATTTGGATTATCTATATATTTGGTATTCATGAGGTTTACAGTTCTAGCTTGTAACCAGGAAAATTGCTTTGATTTTTTGTAAGTCTCAGAGCAGAAGGCAAATAAAAAATATGTTTACTACCACACACAGTTCTTTAAACTCCTGCTACATTTCCCCTGACAATTCCTTTTCCATCAATCTTCCTGCTCTTGAATATCTCTCTGACATTTCTGCCATGGCAGCAAAGGACATCTTCTGGTTGACATAATGTAAAATTAATTCTACTAAAGAACATTTTTTTCTTCTCTTATACTAAAAAGCAACTGGACTTCATTCCTGGGTCTGAGAGAAACAAATAACATGAATAAATCATCTTCGTGTTCAACATATCATTATTCTGTGGCACAATGGGTAAGGGAGTCTAACTGGAATACCTCCAAGTACCCATCCCATTCTGAAGCAATTAGAGAATGTATATAAGCTCTGTAACACTACTGGTTTGCTCCTGGAGTTTGAGCATAACTGAAGCCTTCGGAAAAAAATCCAGTCCTACCAATGGATCTGACCAGTCTTCAAGAGTGTAAACAACCACTGGCATCCTCAGCATGTATAAATGCTCTTTGCCTCCTTCTCTGAAAATTGTCTGAGGGGCAGAGATAAAAAGCAAACTCCAGTCTCACTGTCTAGTGCTTTACTCACTGCACCTTAAATCTGTGTCATACCCTGTCCTCATCTGCCCTCTGCATCTCCAGCCCATGAGGACACTTCTCTCCAGGCATTTCATCAGGAAGACAGCAAAATCTCATGGGCAGTTTGGAAAGTTTTCCTTATTACACTATGATTAAGTGTCTCTCATCTCATTTCCAGGTATTTCAATTTTGGCTGAACAAAGGTTTTTCAAACATAAAGTCTACCACAGGAGCCTGTAACACCATTTTTCTTCCTAAAAAAACCCTGCATAGACAATTTCATCTAGGGGAAGATTCATTTACTTTGATTAAGAATATTGAAATCCCCCCTTTATTTCTTCTCCTTCATTTTGTGTCTTCATACCATATTTTAAATACCTGACCTGAATTTCAGTAGGATGCTGGCATGACTCTGGGGCTCCCTGAGGAAGAAGGGGGTCTTTCAACCCTGGCCCATCACTGCTTCTGGAATACTAATATATTTAGCTGCATGTATTCCAGTCCATTTGATAATTATATCCACATTACGAGGTGAAAAATGCACGACATAATGCAAAGTACAGCTGGCACATTTGCACTTAAGAAAATATCATTTATACTAGAGTCAAACTCACATCCTGCTGGAATTTTAGCAGCTTTTCCTTCATGAAAAGATTTTAATAGCATTTTTCTAGTGGTTCATTTTGTCTCTCCATGACATATGTGAGTAAAGATTTCATGTTTTAATAAATGAGAGTGCTGGTTTAAAAGACAGTAGGGGGAAGCTGTTGTCTTGATTTAGTTTACTATTTGGAAAGGCTTCAATAAATGCAGTACAGCAAGTGCTGAAGCAAAACAGATTAAAGAGGAAGCCTTCTCTCCATAGAACACAGAATGACATTTACAGATGTACGCTCACAGCACACAGTACTAACAACTGGGTAAGGGCAACAGTCTGTTCAGCACCATCTTTGATACCATTTGCTCCCTTTGAAGCTTAAAATCTCAATAGGTGACACAGAAGAAAAGCTTGTCTCCTGCAGACGAGTATCAGTATTTTGGCTTGGTCAAGCAGCAGAGGAAGATTTCTCACCCAACAGATGGGTGAGAAGTGTGTTTGTCCTGAATGCAGGGTGAAAAGTGCAGGTAAATGTAGCCATGTTCACTGCTCTCACTGCCACCAGAGAAGGCAAGCTGCCAGTCTTTTCTCCTCTGAAGAGTTTCAAGGAGTCTGCATCAGAAAGAGTCCACAAAGGTCTGCTACTCTGGCAGCTCCATGAAGCAGACTTAGAGGACGTGCCTGGAGGGCAGCAGGGCCATGCTCTCAGCACTGCCACATATCCCACTGCCAGGCGCAAAGGACAGCCAGGAATTCCCCACAAACTGTCACAGCTTTGGTATTCTGAACAGACACAGCCAGAGAAGATTCTGAGAAGCAGCCTCCAGGGGTAAGCTGAGTTTTGAAAGCTAAGGGAGAAGGAAATAGTGAGGATCAAGGGTGAGAGAAGGCATTGGAAGGACAACACAACCTGGAACTTGACCATGAAAAAAAATAATTGTTAAAAGAAGTGAGCCTGCAAAAACCTGTTCAGTGAAGATTCAGGAAGAGCAGAGGAACAGGCTATAAAAAGCATTCTCAGAAATGTGGAAGCAAAAGCATGGGAAAACCTGAGAAAAACTTGAGTATTTGTTCCTAGTCTGAAGTAATTTCTTTTAGTGTGATATGTGATGCCATTGAATGCTGACAGGACGGAGACAATCATACAGCTTTTCTTTAAGAATATCTCCCTTCTGCACTACAGCTTCCTTGCAGTGGGAAGCATTTGAACAAGACAAACCAACATGCACAAGTCACTTCTCAGCAGAGCAAATGAACTCATGCACTGGTAGGCTGCTGTGTTTACCAGAGCTCACTCAGGCATCTCCCTGCTGCACTGCAGCCAGTTTGCTGCTGTACCACTAGCATAACCCAAGTCTGAGAAATATGAGCCTTTAGAGCTACCTGTACACCTTCAAATCCAGAAGGCTTGTCATCTTCCCACTAATCTGTTGGACAGGCTACTTACTGTTCTTCATAGGACCAATCTGGGGAGCTGAAAAAGCTATTTGTTGTCATAGAAACAGCAGGACTTCATGCTACTGTGCAGGCTGATACGTGAGGGTATTTCTGTTTGGCCTTTTTCCAGGTAACCAGATTGAGAAACGCTAAAAAGCTTTAAAAAAAGCTCCTGAAATTTTGCCAAATAATCAGACCTACAGTTCTCACAAACACATTCAAATATTTACTAATTGTTGTGGAAAAATCTGAAAATTCCTGGGTATGGGAAACACTGTTGAAAAAAATATGTTCTTGACCCCCAAAAACAAATAAGCAATGGGCATCTGGTAATGCTGAAGGGAATGTTCAAAAATCTGAAACCAGTTTTGAAGAAGCAATTAAAACTACAGCCACTGTCTTCAGTTCCCTCCACATAGGTGAGGTTAATATTTTGAAAGCCTATAGTTAGAGTGGTAATTTAGGTCAATCCTGCAAAAGCAAATATCCCACGGGCTTACCAGCTGCCAGAGAGCACCACTCACTGACCCCACTGCCAGGGCAGGTAAGGGGTTTGTGACTTTTCCTTTACTTTCTGTTCTTTGCTGCTGGAGAATAACAGTGCCAGTAAATCACTGAACTGAACACTGGGAGTGACCAAACCTCCTGGCACTGCAGGTGAACAGCTGTGCTCCCCTGGTAGCTCCAGAGGAAGACAGGTTTACACCCAAATTACAGAATCACAGAAGCATTTAGGTTGGAAAAGACGGCTAAGGTCATCAAGTCCAACCCTTGACCAATCACCACCTTGTCAGCTAAACCACAGCCCTAAATGCCACATCCAGTGGTTTCTTGAATACCTCTGGGGACCGTGACTTCCCCACCTCCCTGAGCTCCCTGTTCCAATGATTAAATCACACTTTCCATGAAGAAGTTCTTCCTGACTCACTGGCCACAGAAATACATGGCATGTGTCTTAGATACCATTTACTTTAGACAAAAGAAGTTCTTTTACCAGGATATCTTTTTTTCATTTTTCTTACAATTTTTCTTAAAACATCTTTATCCTCCACTTGCAGAACAGTATTTCTTGGTTATGACAGAATGGAAAGATAATTCTCAGGGTGTTGCTAGTTCATAGAAAAGGTGGAATTATTAACTATTTGGCTTGGCAAATGAGTGCATTTCACTAGGATAGGTAATGCAAATATTTAGCTCTATGCTGGGCACAGGTGGGAGATAGAAAAAGCAGTTTAGATTATAAAGGTCTTAATCCATATGCGTAGAAACTTCCCATTCTTATCTCAACAGTCCAATTTTCTCCCCATCTGTTCCAAATAGTTCAAAACTCTGTCCCATTTAACACAGAAATCACCGCCCCCTTGCTGTAAGCCATAAAAAATGATCCAAATGGCCTTACATGTCCTGTGTAGAGAAAAAAATAGCCCTGTGGCTTGCAAACAGCCTGTCTCTGTCATGCAGGTGTGACATCATCTGACATCTCCAAGTTAACATCCAGCTGGTCTATTGCCCCATAAAAATATTCTCCATTTTTCTTACTGAAGTAATCTGCTTCTATTACAGAATACATCTTACTCTTCTCCCATTGCCACAGAAACAGTCAGAATGCCTTAGGAATTGCAAATATGCAATTACTAAACTTTCAGCTCTCTCAGGCTGTGAAACTGGACGGATGTGACACTAAATTGAGCCATGAAAAAAATATAGGAAAATGGCTGGAGGAGCAATTCGTATGGAAGTGCTTTTCTTAGATTTGATTTCTAATTTTCTGTTGGACAACAGCCTAGGGCTGCAGCCAGCCAAACAGCCTCCTCCTATGCCAGATCCAGCAACCATCCTCTATTCCAGCTTCCTTTTACAGGTTTAGTCCCTTCATATTCAACTCAGTTGCCAGCTGAGGAGCAATCTAATGTGATGCAGAAAGGCATAGCCTTCAGGAAAAGACAAGCACGTGAAAGACCAATTTGTCAGTAAAGGGCTACTAATTTACACTGTAAAGAGAAAAAGAACTGCAAGGTAAATGAAAAAAAAAAAAAGCTGCTATTTTCTAGATTCTCCTTACTTCACTGGCTATTTAGACTGTTGCCACTTGTTAGAGTTCAACAAAAGAGAGGACTGAGAAGCCTTTGCTGATTCTATTTCTGACCTAACCATAGAACGCAGAGGCTTTTAGCCTACACGCCTCTTCAATAGAAACCCTGTGTGACCATCAGTTGTGGCAAAGCCAGCCCAAGCGCTTTTCCTTTCCCTCCATATGCTGAATAAGGAATCTCTTTAAGGGCAAAGAAAGTGTGACTAGATATGCCAGTTTTTTCCAAGAGAGGAGAGGTCATGACTTGCAAAGCCCATGAGTCTGGGTTATATACTTGATCATCAAAATAATCCACTTGTTGCAAAAGCCTGGGATTATGCAAGCAGGGGAGTGTTGGCTGTCCTGCTGCATCTGCAGTTACTCACAGACTACAGCTCTTCACTGGGTGGCACCATAACACAGATGTCTGTCACTGCAATTTGCAGACATTCTGATGCTATAAACAGTAACACCATCATGCAGACAAACACAGCAAAGTCCAGCTGGTTTTGGAATTATCCCTCATTTAACGATATTTATAACAACAGCTATTAACTGACATGATACACTTTGCTTTGCAGAAAGGCACAGTATTTTACTGTGATGAAATCTAGTTTGCTCTGGAGTCCCTGGACATCACTTGGAGACATGGAATGCAGTGAAAATACAACCATATTGCATATAAACATCTAAAGAGCTGTAGGTTAGGTATCTGCTTCTTGTGATACCCCTCACTTAGTTAGGTAAAACCTATCAGAAAATTCATGTCTATTTCAAATACACAAAATAATCACCTGGGCATTCTGATACTGACTTAGGTCCCAGATATTATAGGACATGTTCCCTGCAGGACATATGAAGCAAACTACAATGACATAATAAAAATCATAGTGCTCCCATTGTATGCAAATGTGTCTCATATGAATATGAGAAAACAGCAAATTTGTTCATATGAACACTACTTCAGAATATTTTCTCAAATTAACATTTGCATGACAGGAAAATGAAGGTGGTCTGGATGCAAGAGACATGGAATCAGAGACATAAGCACCAGGTATCACTGGGCTGAAGAGAACCTCTGAAATTTCTCTGCATGACAATTGCAGGCTTGTGAAATTCCTGCAGGTACAAACTTTCCTTCTGTCATGTCCCTTCCCTGGCTGGGGAATCAGTTTTCTGCAGGAAGCAAATTAATTTCATATCAAGAGTGACATCCTTCCACTCTCCCAGAATGCACAGATCCTATGTTGGAAGACACCAGGGCCTGTTACAAGGTCATTCTGGTCAGATATTGAGAAGGCAGGTCAGGTAAGTTGCTTATAAATCACCAAACTGAAATCTGCAGACCCAGAGATTATTCAGATTGTGCTTCAGGAAAGAAGTAATGGGTGTCCAAGGGAGAAGCATATGCTGTGCCTGGGTCATGGGATGAGTGCTGCAGTACCAGCTGGAAGAAATCTGGCAGGAAACTTGAGGATAATCAGAATCTGCAGCTAAGGAAAAATAAAGAATAGACTTTGCACAACAGAGAACACTGAGAGTAGATGTAATTTCCCCATCCTTATGTATCATTTATATAATACTAGAAAATTACTAACCAAAGAGGGGAAAACTGGAAAGAAAACAGCTGATGTAATGAGATTAATGTTAAAAAAAGGTTAGAAAAAGAATTATGCTAAAACATCAAATGAAAAGCTGATGTTGCAAATTTTTGCTCATTTGTCCTTACTTTTATATGAAAAGCTTGTTTTGATTTTATTTCATCTTCTTTTCACAGATTCATAATCTATTCCTGCAATATACAAAACTTGCTGTTCCTGTTTTCACAGTGGAACTTTCCTTTGCAAATACCGGAGAGGTTGGAAAAGGTGTATTTATCTGCCCTCTGCTGGAAATACAGCACTGGCAGCACTGGCAAAAAAAATGGTTCCCTCTCCACACAGAGATCAGCTTCATCATGGATTCAGCAGCTACACACCACACGGGTTGGATTTTGTTTAATGTACCTAGTCAAAATAAACTTTGTCTTAGTTGTTCAATATTGACTTACTCTTCTATATAAATACTGCGATCCAAAAACTGGAGTAAATAAAAAGTATCTCTGTGGAAATCAAGGAAATGATGCTTTACAAAGCTGTTTAAGTGAAAGCTGAATTATACTGTTAGAAATGGAACTGGTAAAATTTGCATTGCCACATTCACAGATAGAGGCACTGAATATACCAGCCACTCCTAGGACAGTGAGGGAGCAAAGGACCTCCCAAAACACTAAACACAATCCAGGCCCATTACTACACTTACCCTTCTTCTGAAGTCATTCCTCCCCATAATCGGCCTTATCAGAAAACATTACTTTTCCTTAAGAATTTGCTTCTATTCCTTGACTTCAATCCATGACTTAACTTTTTTTTTCTTTTTTTTTCTTTTTTTTTTTTTGAGGGAAGATTCAAACAGAAACTCAAGGATCTGACTAAAACATGTATTTTTCCAGCAGTTTTGCAATAACTTAATAGTTAAAATAATAGCAGTCATAAGAGAGAAGATTTTCTTGCAGTGCTACTACTTTTTTTAACCCAGGTCCAGCTGTGCTATCTGTTAGGCCAGCATCTTAACCCAGAATTCTAGCTAGCATAGGAAAAAGCATGATTAGTTAAAGCTGACAGAAACAACCCACTAATTAACATGCAGATTGTATTCTAAAAATCACACAGCTTCTTTTGCCTGCTCTGCATTTAGCTCATCTCCTCCTATAAGCTGATTCAGACCAGCCAAACCTCAAAGAGCCCAGATGTTTTTCCAGAAACAACCTTTAGGATTATAAGGCATATATGCAGTGCTGCTCTTTGTGCTGCACTCTATATGCATTTGACATTAATTCAGTTGGTCTGTGTGGTAGCAGATCTTCAGCATTCAGATGGTGCAGATTATCAGCATGAAAAATGGAAAAACACTGCACTGGCCATTGTGCAGCACTTCTGGGCTTGGCTTCATCTCATGAAAGACTTCACCCTTCGTGCTTTTTTTCTTACCAAAAGAAAATGACATCATATGCAAAACTAACACAACTGTCTCCTAATTTTCTTTCTCTACATAATGCTTTGATCCTGCTAGTCTTGTATCTATAAAAGAACTTTTTTTATAATTTGGTTTCCTCAAAGTAACATTCCACACACACACCCCTCATGGAGGCTGTGACTGAGTTGCATCCTATGGACCTCACTTTCATAACAAAATTTACACTGCAGAAACATAGGTTGGTAAAAACATTTAAATAAAACACTAGCCTGTCCTCTTCTACCTTTCATGCTGTTATTGTAAGTTAATTTTTAATCAGTTCCTACCCCAGATACATCCCCCCTTTAAACATACACTTATCACATACTGTTAAAAGCATTTCTAAAAGGGCAATTGAAACACAGTGCCAAAGCTGCTCCTCAGCAGCCCTCTAATTCACATTTATCTCTGGTATCAGCTTCAGCCATGATGCTCTTCCTTTTTACAAGCTGCTGGATGGGTATTCGAGCTGTGTTTTGGATTACAGTCCATTTCTGCCTTCTGAGCTTGCTGAAGGGGATTCTGTATTAAACAGGAGGCTTTCAGAGCTGTGAAGAGCAGTTGGGAATCCATCTACCACACATATTTTAGAAAGTTCCTCCTAATATTTTATGTCTATCAAAACATACAAGTATTTAAAAAATCCAGCTGGCTACACTGCTACAAATTTGGGTCCTGTTCTGTATGACTGAAGCTCTCTCTTACATAAAAGGAGAGGAAGAGGTCAATGATTCATAATGCATAAATTAAAAACTACGAAAGACACAGCTAACACTGCTTAGCAACTGTCCTTCCATTCTAAACTCTCCTGTTGCTTCTCCTTGCCAGATTTTAGACATTTTGCCTTCATTTACCACTGAGCTGTCTGCATCAGACTAAGGATTTGGCTTTGGGTTTTTGTTGGGATTTTCTGTGAGGGAGAGGGAAGAAGAAGAAAAAAAAGAAAAACCCAACCAACCAAAAAGACAAAACAAAAGCAAAAACAAACACAAGGGACCTCAAAATCACCTGCTTCTCATCACTGCAAATTTATCTTTCACTGAGAAGTTCTAACATGTCTACCTTTGAAATTGGTCCAGCTGAGAAGTATACTATTGTTGGACCTTGTCACCACCAAAACCTGACTAAATCCTTCCCAAACCTTCACCAATGCTAATTCATTAAAAATGCAATGGACTTTAGTGGTTGAATTCTCTGAAGAGTTTCTTCCACAAAGCACATTCCAGCACTTCATACCAGGCAATGAAACCATAAAAACACCAGCTACAGACAAGGCTGCAACACCCAGGATGGGATTTCTCAGAAGTCACTTCTCAAAGTTAAGGCTCCCCTGGGGTGCCTTTCTGACTTCTGGAGTGTTTGGCTTTACAACTTTAACATTACATCCAGGTAGCCTTTATGAAATAATTGCATGATAACAGTATAAGACATGTGAAAACATAGGCGCATTTTGCAAAAGTACTCCATATTGTCATTCTATTCTCCACCAGGCCAACTTCCACTGTAAAGCTTTAAAGTCTTGCCATAAAAATGAACACTAACAAATTAAATATTTCAGGTTAACAACTGTTTCAAATCTAGGGTGAGGCTCAGCAGAGGATTTGGGGTTCAGTGCAGATTTGTTCTTTAAAACAAAGATGCGAAATACTTACTAAGACTGTTTATTATAGCAGTACATTTCTAAGCTATTGCCAAGAACGTCTGGTACAATAAAATTACATAAACACATAGCAACAGGCATCCAACTTTTGATCTGACTATTTTTGGACCAAGGTAATCATAAGAGGTTTTACAGGCTGGATTGCATCCAGGAGGGGAAGGAAGAAAAATGTTAAGTAATCGTGACAGAAGTTGTACCCTTTCAATTCATGATCAGCTGACAAAAACTGATGGCACAGCACCAAACCAAGCATCATTAATCCCAGCCAGTTACTTACCTCCAGTGTATGCCCTGTACTTTAACTGTTACTGCTGTTCTAAAAGGAAAATGAAATAAACCCCAGAGGGATATGGATTTCTGTAATGGCTTATACAGCTCCAGTTGACACAAGCTCTGTGCAGGATATTTCTAGAGACTTAACATCTTACTGACAAAACTGTAGATGTTATGCATGGATGATATCTGCTAAGCCATCTGTTCTGTTTCATCGCCAAGGCAAAACTCTTCCTACTGCATAGTTATTTGACTTTTACAGTAGTTTTAAATACTCTAGTGAATGGAGCTTCCCCTATTCCCCTGGGGAAGCTAGGCTCACTACAGAATACTTTTCACTGGCAGAATTTTTTTCTGGTGTTCAGCCTAAGCTTCACCTTTTTAATTGCAACCTATGACATTCCCTGATCTCCGTGCATGTGCCAGTCTCCATGTTTCAGCACACAGGTAAGAGAAGCTGTATACATCAAGGACTGATACATAAATGTTTTTAAAAGACTAAAGAGTGCATACAGAGAGAGTCTCAGACAAAATAGCACCTACTCCCCTCCCAGAGAATGTCAGAACAGTGGAGTCTCGGATTTCTCAGGTATGGGCTGCAATTACTGCAGTGTTATTCAACATTTCTAGTGGGTGGAGACAGACAACAGCTTCAAGACACTAACCCTCCTTCATCCATACGAAAGCAGCAGCAACTTATTTCTAGGCCAGAAGCTCTGCGGAGGCACAGCAGGCAAGCAGCCCCCAGTCCTCCTGTTCGTGGAGAGGCTGCAGAGACAGAGGAGAGCTGATGGAGTCTCCCAGCCATCAGCCAGCCTTGTCTCAGCACAGACTAACAACTGACCCAGTGTCACACTTTCCACGGGGTTTCTCAGACAGGCTCAAAATCACACCTCAAGTCCAGCATTATTGCCATTCTGTCTGAAACTCTCCAGGTAGCATTTCAGGTGTATCCCTTTTAGTTTCAATTGTTATATGTCAACAATCCTCAAATCTGCAGTGCTGATAGAAGGATTTTGTACTGCTGTACATCTGCACAGACTACATTTTGTTCTCCTCAAAACTGATTAAGATCTGACATCTTTAATGCCTTCCCTCATTGCCTTCAGCATCTTTCCCTATGCAGAGGTTGTTCTCCGGTTTAAAAGAATTTGTTCTGCAATAAAGTTAACAACAAAACCTTTTACAGTTAATCAGCCTCCTACATCCTTGCTAATTTGTAGATTAGGTAACGGAGGTTACTCATTACAAGATTCAATGTCTGGTTTTGTCCTGGTTTTTAAGAAGAGTAGCAGAACTCTTCTATGTATTTAAATCTCGTTGAACTTGTATACCTAAGTAACATTTAAAACCAACTTGTTGATAATTGATAACTTTTCTACATGGCCTAAGGTTAGGCATTTTTGTGCTTTGTTTTTTCTCCAAGAAGATGAAGCTGACAAATGTAATTTCAGATAATTTCATTACAAATTGCCACTTTCACTATTTCTCACTGTTTCCAGTGGGAATATTACTTGTTTTCACGGAAGACAGTGGCCTATAGCAATACTGAGAAATATCATTAATAGAGGCATAAAGTTCATGCATGTATTTTTAAAAGTTTAGTACTGCATCTAGGTACCATATACAGAGTCTTCATAAAAAAATCCTAGGAATCTGCAGCAGTTACTGTCTCCAATGACATTCTATAAGATTGTGGCACATTCTGGCTAATCTAGAAATACATTTGCAGTTTCCCAATAAAGCCTATTGTCTCAACTTTTCTATTGCCTTACAAACAAAAAATCTGGTAACAGCATTCTCCTTCTGTTCACATCTCCATCTTCTTCTGACTAAATCAGAACAGTCAGAACAACAGAAATGTTAAATACCATTGAGTCTAAAAAGTTCTCCTATAAACAACGACATTTTATGACCTACTTTAGATATCTAATTTTAAATCCTTTCCCAGCATACGTTTGATTTTGTATCACACTTCTGTCTTTACCAAAATACCGCACGGGACCACGTCGTTGCGCTACGAAATTCCTTGCGTGCAGCACGGGCAGCCCTGGATTTCAGGGACCGGGAGGAGGAGAAGCGTCCATCCCGCCGGCGCCGCCAGGTGTCGGTCGCGCCGCGCCCGGGGAGCGATCGGCGGCACCGGGATCCATCCCGACCCCTCCCGATCCATCCCGCCCGCCCTCTCACACGCGGCTGGAAGCCAGCGAGGGGCGCTGGGATGCATCCAGAGACACTTCCACTCCCGCACGGGTTCCCTCGACTCCCGCAGCGCGGCTGAAAGCCAAGCCAGAGTCACGGCAAAGTTTGTTTGAGGCACTCTGACTAAAGCACCCACGACCTGTAAGCGATGTTAACTCGGAAGTGAACTAATTAATCACTTGCTACCTGATGACACATTGCCTAATCACAGGCTCAACGGCTGACTCTTCTTTTTTGTCTGGGTATGTAGATTGGCATCTAAGTAAGGTCAAACTAAGCACTGCTTCTGGACAGAACACAGGAGGAATGGGACGATAAACCAGGAATACAACAGAAATGGGGAAAAGTCTGTTGACAGCTGTTTCGGGCTCATGGGAAAATTAACAGCTGGGGTAGGACCATTTTCCCCCCTCCAGGATGGCAATGCACTTCCCTTCTATTTTCCCCCAAATCTAAGCTGTAAGCATCTCCTCCTGGCAGCTCTCTTCTGCCCTACAAATTGAGCAGTTTTTAATGGAAAATGAAAAGCAGATAAGACTAGAAGAAGCAGGGGGTGAACACAGGCAGGTGGTGAAGGTGGGAGGAACAGGAAGATCCTGGAGCAGTGGGATTTCCCGGCGCTGTCACTATTGCTGAATCCTGGAGAAGCCCTCTCCATCGGTTGCTGTCGGAATCCTGAGATGTCAGAAGGCCATAACGAAGATAAAGGTAGTAGAAATGATTGCATTGGACAGGCACAGAACACACATCCATAGGAAAGCACATTCTATTGCCCTCAGCAGTCACAGAGGAATCTGGGTTTAAATTAGATTTTGCGGCAGAAAACAATGAAAACAGCAAAAGTTCCTGTTTGCTAAGATGTCATACGTTAATTGAACAAATTCTCTGCAATATTTACAGGTGACAGACTGCAAGCAAAGTACCAAATGAGAGAAAATTCATTTACATCAGCACAGAATTCCATGAGTTTTCACTAGCAAGTACCAAGAAGAACCAGACAACCATTTCAGAGAGCATCTGGAGACAAATCCAAATGCAGGAAGGAACATTTCTCCTGCTTTTATTAGAAAACTGTCCCCATTAGTAACCAGTATTTCTCACTCATCTGAGCTGACACTTACAAACAGCTTTTGATAGGCTGATGACAAAAAGTCTGCTGCATTTGGAACAATCCTGTGTACTCTCTTCACTGGTGTTTGTTAAAAAGGGGCATTCTCATTAATTTTAAATTACATTTTTAAAACTAGTAACATGATGTATTCACATAGACATTGTTATTTGCTGTACACAATGCTTTCTGTTCAAAGCTCTAAGACCTTTTAGTTTATTCTTAAAAAATTTATATGCATGCTCACATCAAGTATTATTCAATTAAAGAGAGTCCAGAGGGGAAAAAATAAAAATCACTGGAGGTATAGAAAAAAATTACCTCTGAGGAACAATTACTTTTGTAAGTTAGTCTAAAGACTAAGAGAATGAGGTGGCAGCCTGCCAGATTTTAAATATATAAAAATTTTCCACAACTGCAAATGGAAGACTAACCTCGAGAGGCAAAGTAGATAGAATAAGAAGTGATGGGCTTAAACTGTAAAAAGAGAATTTTAGGGATTTTAGTGGTAAGGGTAGCAAAGTTCTACGATACATGGCCTAAAGAACCTGGAAGTCTTCACCCACAAAGATAATTAAAACAAGTTAAAAATGTCTCTAGGATGACTTTCTATACTCATTATGGTTAAAGGTGCGACAATGTATTAGATTACTTTTGTGTCATCTTTTCTGTTACATGAATTTATGCAACACTAAGATTTTCTGATACTGCAAGTTTCATAATGTACAGGTTTGTAGATCATGTTGACTGATCCCTAATGGAACACACAACAATGTTTTCCCTGTGTCCAATCATACTATAACCCCATGGGAATGCTCATTTCTTGTGGACTTCTGCTATTTCTCCTTCTATGCCTGGCAGAATCAGGAAAGGCAGAGGCAGGTTCCAAAAACTGAAAGAAAAATAGTAGCCAGGTCAAGGAGGCACCTATGTTTAACAATGAGCAAAACCAAAACGGACTCAGAAGGAGGTCATCTTCCCCACAACCTGAGTTTCAGACAAAGATGCACACTCTGAGAGACTAAACAAAAATAAAATGTATTTAAGTGGATAATGCCATTATTCTTATGATGTGTGAAGGCCTTAGACAGAAAAGCTCTATCTGGCACAGTTAGGTACAGATCCTCAGCCCACAGGAAAATCTTCAACTTCACCTCCTAAACTACTGGTTAACTGTTTAATCTCCGACAAGGTGGGAGTTGCGAGCAACCTGGACTTACTTTTGGTTTGTTTTACGGTTTTTTGATTTAGTGCAAGTTAACTGAGATAGCAGAGACTGAGTTGTAGCAGAAACTGACTCAATTGTTAAATACCAGCCCTTTCGGGGAAAGGAGCCCAACATTTGCAGTGCTTGATCTGTACTGTAAATTGGGACAAATATTATTTCACAAAATACCTCTATGGCTATGACATGAATTCCATTTCATGCAAAGAAACAGACCTTTTCACAGCTGCCAATCACTTGTTTTGCTCTATTCTGGATTCTCAAGAATGAGCAAAAAAACTTTATTTTTTGCTGATGCAGGCTGTCTGAGTTTGTTCAATTGCACATTCAACTGTGCCTGGCAGGGTGGGGCTGAAGTTTGGTTTTTCTAAACATCTCAGATTGCCGTTCTGAAACTCACAGGCGTGATCAACTTTGCCGGATTTCCCTTTCATGCTGAAGAGCAAAAACACAGACAGCATGCAAGGAGCAGCAGCAGAAAATATAGTAACTGCAGCAATCATTTATTTTTCACAACAGTTCCAACACCACTTCCATCCAAACACATGAAAAATCTTTCACTGACATCCAGAGTCCAAAGTCTGACCCAGAGACAGTGCCAATGTGTTAGGCTGTGACCACTGAGAGGGTCAGATGCAGGCCTTGTCTAAGTGGGCTGAACTTCTATCAACTTTGATGGAACCTCCACCACCCAGTACCAAGAACAAATTTGATCTGAGTGTAGTCTCTGCATCAAATGAGTATCATCCTTGCACTACTCTTGCAGTGTCCTTTCTGCTTTATGATGCTTTCCATTCATATTCCCATTGCTAATTAACTGTTGTGTAATAACAAAGACTAACCAAAAGTGCCTTTTAGAGACCAATCAGCAGAGTCCTGTGACAGTCCTTGTGAACAAGGAATAATGGTATGACACCTGAGCTGCTTTAAAAAACCCAACCAAACCAAACCAACAAAATAAAACACTTACGAAAAGCAAGACAAAAAATATGAACTTTCATCCTTGTCCAGAAAAGACAAGTAAACAGTCTAATTTCAACTTCCCTAGAACTTTACATATAAAAGCTTGCTTTTGAAACACACAGAGAAACCACAAACGGAACTGTAGTAATGCCTCTGCAATCAAAACAGCTTTGGGTACATCTGCATGCCTGGGGGCAGATAAATTATAATATCTAGGGCTGGAAGGATGAAAGACAAATCAAGTCCAGACAGCAGCTAGCCATGTTAGCACTGCTGAAACTTGTAAGCCACAGAAAATATATAATATACATTAGCTTAGATTGCCTTGTGGTTACCCAGCTTTACAGCATTCAGGCTCAGCTGACCAGGTCAAAGCACAGAGGAGACGTGTCTGCACTTGACGTACCTTCCATGTGAAAGGTAAATGAAATTCAAACACAAACCTCCAGAAACGTGTAGCTACCAATGGAAAGAAGAAGGGCAGCCTGTTCTTCTGGTCTTCTTTTGCTTTTCATCTAACTTACTCTTCAAACTTCACCTTTGTGAACTAATAAATTCACCAGATACTGCAGCAGCATTTTAGAGATTGCTGGAATCAAGGCAGACGACAAAGTCCAAGCCTCTTTCCTAGATCACTCTCCAGATCAAGCTCATTTAACTGAAATGCAAACGCACACACAGCCACTCAGAACAAGGAGTCAAAGGCAAATGACAGTGTTTACATTCTGCTCTCATATATCATCAGCGACAGAAACTGCTGTACCTCAACCACAACTAGTCAAACAGGCCAGACATTTCTTTGTAATGGACACAGCAGTAACATACAATCTGTGTGAGAGTGAATGCACCCCTGACAGCATGGGAAATCTGCTCATGAACCTCTTATCAATTATGTTTGTGACCATCTCTGTTAGACCAAAATTTTATTTCATTTGCAGGACTTATTTATGGTCCACAACCTCTACCTTTGCCTAAAATTCCAAGTCTAACAGCAGAGCTAATGGCAGAGTACAACCAACCTCTAGGGGCAGTCAATTTACACAGTATTTCCAGGCCAGCATGCCATGAGCCAAAGAGGGTCACAATCAGAATGAAAGCCAGCTCAGCAGCTAGCCACCCTAGAAGAGAACTGAGCAGAAACCTAACACGTTGGTTTCCCTCTTAACGTAAAGAGTTCATTTTTTGACATCCTCTCCACACCTATAACCCAACAAAATGTAGGGATTACAGTATTGCCTGAATGTGCAAGTTTTTCAAGCTTTTTAAATATCATAAAGACTCAGAACATGTTCAAGTTATATTACTTCCAAAACCCTGGCACACATGAACCTGCTTGATGTACCCAAGCAATGCTCACAGGAGACAAGCTTTTTTCAGTTCTCTGACTCTGAATAAGAGATCTCATGCATGCAATTATATCAGCAAAAATCCCGCTTCTGATTTGTGGGAAGTTTTCCACTTTCTGTTTCATTAAATTATTGCCAAATTCTGATCACAATGAGGAAACACAGTTAAGGCATTCTGGGTGATTGACGGAGGGAGGGAGAACTCGTGCTGGTGAGTTCTGACTGCCATTATTTTGAAGTTAATATTGTTTCTTTCCTGACTCATTGTATTATAACAATGACACTCACTTAGAAGAGAAGGAGCAGTTTTATTACGTTGATTTCCCATAACAGAAAGAGAGTAGAGGCCACACACAAGGCTGAGGCTGCAAGTGGCACAAAATGCCTTTACAGCTAAAAATGCCTTGCTATTTGTTCCACTGTGCTCTGAAGACAAGTGTAGATCAGAGCTGTATTAGCCTCACATCATGCAGGGACACAGCCAAACAGGACAGAAAGCATGACTTCTAGGAATACTTACACTTTCTGCAGTATACCTGCGTGACTTCGTTTGTTTGAAGTCCTTTCTATACCTACAAATAAATGCTTTGATTAAAGGAACCAGTCCCAAGGAAACTTCTTCAAGAAAGAAGGTCAAAACAATGGTTATTTTATCAATGAAGTATCTGCATAAATGCACACAAGATCAACAAAGGCCAGTGTGAGGGTTGCTTGATAACCTCTGTGAGAAAGCTGGGTCCTCTCCCTGAGCAAGCATTAATTTGTATCATAATTCCCAAGGTGTCAGGCTGGGTAGTACCAGCCTGTTCTGTGTCTTGCATCTTCAGTAACCTGTTCCAAGAAGGCTGCCCACAGGTGGATCAAGATAACACTCAGGTAAGTCTGAAGGACCACAGTAAAAGCAAAACTGAAATAAACAGTTTGTCTGTGATCTGTGCCTCAGCTTTTGCACGTGTGCTCAATGAATTTTGTAATTACACTGCAGCTACCAAGACTTCATTAGTCCGGGCTTTAATTTCAAATAGCATCTACCCTGCCTGCACTTCAGCAGGGGAGTTGTCTTGTAGCCACAAATACTTACAAGAGCACACATACACACCACAACTACTGTAATCTACACCGCTCCCACACAAACACCACATCCCCCCATAATGTGAGGGGACAAATCAAGCTAGACCAGAGGTCTTCCTTTCTCTTGGACACAACGCCCGAGAGACCCTTCCCTGCCTCACCGAGGCTCCCTGCGCTGGGCCTCAGCCCTGCCCGCCCCCGGCCCGCGGGTTCCCCCCCACTGCCCCGCGCCCCGGGGGAGGGAGCAGCGCCCACGCTGAGCTACACCCGAGCTGGCGGGGCCGGGGGCCCCCTGGGCACGGCCTCGGCCCTGCCGCCTCCCCCAGCCAAGCGGCTGAGCTGGTGCTGCTTCAGCCAAGTGAAAATAAAACTCGAGCTTTCAACAAAAATCCTTTCACAAACAATCCTACACCAGCAATACACTTCGGGGAGGGGGCGGTGGGAGAGGGGGTAAGAAAAAAGACAAGAGAAGGAGAAGAGAAGGAGAAGAGAAGGAGAAGAGAAAAGAAAAGACTTCTGGTTGTTTTCACTTTGCCACAAAGCTCCCCCTTGCTGGCAGGAGAACAGGCTGCCCGGGGGCTGGATGTGTCCACGGCAGGGGTTTCCTCGCTCCGCCTGAGGGGAGCGGGCCCGGTCCGGCCGCTCGCCCCGCCTCAAAGGCTGCTCTGAAGGGGGTGATTTGGTGCTCCTGTGAAATACTCTGCAGTAAATAGATTTGTTTAAGTACTTAAGCACGAACGAAAACATTGTCTCTGAGAAAGCCTGGCTGGGTCTGCAGCTGCCGCGCTTGGCTTCTCACCTTTCTCAGCTTTTGGGCTTGGGCTTAGCACCCGCTGCCTAACGCGGCGCTGGCGGAGCCGGGCGGCATTTCTCGCTCGCTGAGGCGCTGCTGAAACCTTTCGAGGGCTGAGAGGCGCGGGGGCTGCAGCTGCACCAGCGCGCCCGCAGCCCGGGGCAGCCTTTCACTCCTGCGAGACCCTTAAACTTCTCCCCGCCACAGCACACGCATTTTGTTATGTGCTTATCACCAAGATAAAAGCGACTTTCAGTGCTCTTTCTGTCTGTTCGGGTTGGTTTGTCCTGTCGGTTCGGGGGTGGCTGCGGTTCCCCTGCTGTGGCTTCGGGCCCCGGCCAGCGCCGGGGAAGGGAAACGCGGCGCAGGAAGCGCCGGGCCGGGCCGGCAGGAAAACCGTGGGGAGCGCAGGAACAGCACGCACGAAGGGGCCCGGGGACGAGGGCAGCGGGAACTGTCTCGGTGGCCTCGAAAAGGGCCTGGAGAGGTAGGGAGGGTGGAGTTCGCCTCCGAACGTGCCCCTCGGAGCCGCTGCTGGCCTCATTCGGGGGGCTGGGAGCAGCCGTTCCCGGCTCCGGGCGGTGTTCGGAGCTGGGGGGCGGTGGGGTGTGACTGCGGGTGCCGCAGGAAAGAGCCGGTGCTCAAGTGCAGGAGTTGTGCTTCTTAAAAGAAATAAAATAACAATAAAAACCAACCACCCTTAATTATATTCTGAAATACTGAGGTACTTTGAATCTTCAAACATCAAAATACTTTTAAAATACTCTAAAATACTTTACATGTTTTAACTGGTTCTGGTTTCCATAGACAGACTCTGCTTTTTGTCTGGAGCTTTAAAAAGTTTTCTTTCTGTACCACCCAGTATACTTCCATAGCGTAGCTGCTGGGCTGAGTATTGTGTTTCCCCATTCTCGCCGATGTGGTGAGAAAAGGCTTTGCTCACTGAGCCTTTTATGTTAGTTCATCCTATTAAAGCGCCTTGCTTTGTTGTCCTCTGAACCCTCTTTAATGCTTCTGCATTTTTCAGCAAGTTTAGTGAAAAGAAAAACTTCACCCTGTATCATTAAAGGGTTCTGACTAGAGCCACATTCACCGATGAACCATTTCAAGTTGAAATATTCACTGTTCCTTCAGTATCGCCTTAGTTGTGCAAACAAGTTCCCTTCCTCACACCTATGTTATTAGAAAAACAAAATTCAAGTATTTTTGCTTGGGAAATGGACAGTCTCTGAGAGGAAGGTTAATCTGAAAGATTTCCTTAAACATCATTTGCAATATGACATACAAAAACAGAGGACTGATAAAATGCAAAATGTATTGAATTTCTGAGAACAGCAGGGAAAAAAAAAGTTGTTACACTTTCTGGAACAGGGTTGTAGGCTGCTTTGAAGTAATGTCTCTGTGCCAACAAAAAGCATTTGTTTAAAAGGTGCGTGGATCATATAACCCTGATCAGAGAGAGAAAATACGCACTAGCTGCGAGCAATTTCTTATCTTGTGTCTAAACCAGCAGTAGAAGTGGGAGTCGTGATGGAAATAAAAAACATATAAAAGTGCCTGGTGTTTGGGAAATGGCTTACATGGATTCGTTGTGCAACAGGCATCAAAGTGGTCACCAGATTAGCAGAAATCATTAGACCATAGTTGTGTCTTGCCTGAAAGCAAGGAAGATAACAATGCAGGCTGTGGTGAGTTGTTTTTCAGCACTTCATCAGAATGTGTTTTCCAGCTAACAGCTTGATCCTTCTTCCAAACACGAGGATAGAGTTGCACATGTTGGTAGAATTTTTTTTTTCTTCCACCTTGGAGTAACTGATATAGCAGCATCCAGCTCATCAAAGCACAAGGAAATACTGCAAGTACCTGGGTAATAATTGACCTGGCAAACTCTCCCCCTTATTCAAAATGACACTGATACCAGCTCTTTGAACAGTACCACAAAATTTGAAGTATTCACTTCTAAACATCCCTATGTGTCTATTATACATATCTCTATGTGGGAGGGTTCATGAGACCTTGCCCAGAGTTGCTCAGGAAAGAATTACAGATCTAAGGATAGAGTTCACAAATGAAAATCCTCAAATCCTCAGCTTTGTGTCTGCATTAGCACAGAGGATTCTTTCATTTCAAGTGGAAAATATCACACTGTAGTCCAGCTCCCTCCCCCAACAACCCCAAATTGTCCTTGAAACCTGTTCTCCTATATACTCTCAATCACAATCTTGTGCCAAATACAATTTTTACATCATGAAAATTGTTATTGCACATTCTGTGTAACCATATAAATTCTATTTCTATTGTTTAAAGCAATTCACACCCTCACCTTCACATTATTTAGCTCTAGCTGCTCAGTGTGGGCAAGAATGTGTCTGAGACAGTATTCCAGAAATTTACACCACTATCCTGCTAAGTCAAGAAGTCTTGGCTTATGCCAAGTGTTTCTGTGTTTAAGAGAGCAAAACTACCTTTAGCAGACAGCTCAGGTCAGGACCTGTAAGTGTAACCTGTCAGCTGTGGTTCACACCAGATTTTTCCCAGGTAGTGAAACAGTTTTCATCCATGATTTCACAAAGCCCAGCAGATAATTTTAACCCAGTATTTATTTGGTGATTTCCCTCTGGCCTGCGTTTTCCAAATGTCTATTTGTTTTCAGAGCTGTGCATTCGGTATTTTAATCCCACTTTTAGCTGAGTAGAGTGATTCTGAATAAACACTGCAATTGCTACAGACACATCTTAATATTTAATGTGGCTTGGGTCACACATGTTTCTGATGAGCCTTTTTTATGTACAGTCATTGTACCGTGCACCTAAAAATGAGTCTTCTCCATGCAATCATTCACAAAAGCTCAAAATAAATATTAGCCCTTGTATCAGGTTTCCATTATGCGACTGCTACCCCAGGCTCCGTGGAAGGTTCACAGAGGGTTGACAGAGCTTTGTGAGCTCTGCTTTATTAGGACTTTTCCATGCTGAAGCATTCCTGGGTGTGGCTGCTGGGATTTCCTGCCTTTTTGTCTCATGAAGGTAGCACGGAAACTCCAAGTGCAAGGAAACACTTCCCGCTTTGCTCCCTGTGTAGGGTTTTTCAGCAGAGTAAGAGATCTGGCAGTACAGAACGGGCTTGGGCAGCTCTATTAATTTCATTTTCCAAAGGAAAAAACCCAACAAAACAGTATGGGGAATTATTGAAATACAATAGATGTTTTCCTGGCAAACTTCAGAACCTTGGGGAATTTCCAGCATTTCAGAGCTGAGCAGGTTACATAGCTCTGGTTTGCATATCCATGTTTTTGAATGCTTTGTCAGTTTGACCCTTTTTACAACATCCGATAATGCCTCAGCCCATACAAAATGCAACCAGTATTGAGATCTTGCAGGCTAGATTAAGGATTAAGAAATGTTACAGTTGGGCAATCCCTGTATTTCTTAGGTGACAGGGTAAGAAAAGGATGGATAACAGTATTTTACACCTTTCTGTTTCCTAGTTTTAGTCCTGGCAGGCTGTGGTGTACAGCAAGCCCAAGGTTAGTTCCTGCTGAGCAGTCTGTGGGGCATCCTGGCTACAGCCCCTCTCTTGCTCAATATACGCCCTGCTATACCTGGCTCTCACACAGGAACACCTAGGCAGGGAGTTGCCAGGGAAGTAACAGATTTTATGCTAATTTTCTGTCCCTGTTGTATTCCTTGCTTCCTTGCTGTTACTGGAAGAACAGCTAAGAAAAAGAATAAACATGAAAGGACCAGGTTGCTCCGAATAATTCAGGCCATTCTATTTCACACAGACATTTGGTGTAATGCACCTTTTCAGTTCTCAGATCATTTTCTCTGCCTGTTTGTCACATGGCCATCACCAGGACAAAGCTGCATGCTCTTTCCATGCACACAGAAGGCAGGCCAGGGCTTGGAAGGGTGCTTTCTACACTGCGGCCTCAAAACTGCGCTGTACCTCTGGCCTAATCTGCTGGTGTATGGGAGTGCGTGGCCATGACTGAGGAGCTGCAGGGTTCCCCCAAGGAACAGGACAAAATGGCCTTTTTATTTTTTTCACAGCAGGAATCCTTACTGTTACTAATGTTACTGTTTTATTACAGTTATTGTTGCCTGTCCGAATCTTGTCTACATACATAGATGTAGTGTGTCTGTGGAGGAAGCAGATTTCAGTCATCATGACCAGGAGTGTAGGAAATGCTTCCCATGGCCCAGTGCCACACTCTGGTGCGTGCATATTTTTTATTGCGTGAATTACGTAGGGCTTTGAGTTCCCTCCCAGAACTGGGCTCCCATCATGCAGTCACCTCCATAGGGGAAACTGTCATTTTCCACACAGGCCCACAGTGCTCAGATGACACAGATAAGAAAGGGATACAGAAACATCAGCAAAGGGAAGTGACTCACCTGTGGGCTATCAGCTCCCAGTGCAGATACAGGGTGGTAGTCACAAGGGGTCAGTGGCACAATCTGTGATGACACAACTCAGCCCTTGTCACAGGATCTCAGATGTGTGGGGCAAACAGCCTTAATGCCTGTAAGGCTGCAGGAGCAGAAGGGCTCCAGTCCCTTGGGTAAAAACACCCCTAACAAATTCAGATGTCTCTGTGCATTGCCTCATCCCTGTACATTGCCTTTATTTACTCACTGGTAGCATAAGGGTTTAACTTGGACTTTCATGGTTTGTACATTCTTGGTGCTCTGTACAGAAGTGACTATATCCCTGTGACAAAGCAGTGCTTTCTCTCATGACTGTCAGCACCCTGAGTATACCACCCCTGCCCAAATGAAGTCCTGAGCCAAGAGACACTTTATCTTGTGCACAAATACGGATTTGACATTTTTTCCAGCCTTGCTCAGGTCACTAACTAAAAGGCTAGGAAGTGAGCACACATGAAATCATTCCTTCCGTACAGGCAGACAGATGGAGAGAAATTCCAGCCTGTTTCCACTCTTTTGTTTTCAGGGCATTTTTGGAATTTCCTTCAGGAAGTGAGGTTATGACCCAGAGCCTTCCTCAGTGAGTAGGCTCTCATTTCCCACAGTAAACCCTGCACAGCGATGACATACAGTACGAGAAGGTGAGGTTTATCTTCACACTCCAACTGCATCCTGTATGAGCTCCATGGAACTTAAAAGTAATACTGAGAGGGAACAGCCACAAGAAAGGAAGTCAAACCTCTGGAAGAAGTAATGCGGTATCCATTCAGCTACACTGCCATGGTCTTCGCCGGCAGCCCCAATGGAGCTGCAGCACTTGCACAGTTGAGGCCATCACGCTGTGTTTCATAAACTTCCCTGACATTTGCGATAAGCTAAGAATTAAATTTACGAATTATATTGGTGGTACAAGTGAATTACTTTGCTTTTCTACTCTAGGCAGTCAAGGTAAAACTGGCAGGCAGCTGGTTTTCCTTCAGTTTGTACTTCATTGGCTGTCGGAGGAGGACTGCTATTGTAGAGATTCTTCTAGTGGCATTTCAGCCATACAGCACATGCTGACAAAAAAGTTACAGTTCAAAATTAATTTTGTATTTTACATGATCCTGTGACATTACACGTTATGTGCCCACAGAATTGACTTAATCCCAGCATGTACTAAAATCAAGGAATTCTTTCACTCACTTCTGTCAACAGGAAACCACACCTGGCATGAAACCACCACAACAGTACAAAACTGCTAGTAATCTGATAAAAGAATCATTTAAAAAATCAGTTTATTAATGCTTAGAAGTCAATAAAGCTATGTGCAAATTGAACAATAAAAGTCAGAAACATTTTAAATACTATTTTTTAAACCAGAAAAAAACCCCAACAGTTTAATTGCACTGGAAATTTTACTACAAAGGCAATACATTTTCTTTACAAAATACCAGTCCTAGGAGTTGCTGATGACTGTAGATCAGTCAGTTGCTCTCAGCTATCCCAGATATACCACTTTTGTTATAGTAATACTCTAGGCGCATGAAGACTCCTGTATCTTATTTACATTGTACACATTCAACTCCATTAGCACAGGTTAGAAAAACAGAGAAGTAAAAATAATGCTGTATAACAAATACATTCAATTTAATGACAGGTACTTCTTCCATGATAAAATACAGACATCTTTGCTGAAATTATAAACATTAATAAAATGTGCCAAAATGTATTGCATTTTGTTATGGAAGTGCATTTATCTATAGTCATTTCACTTCAACTTTCTTTTCATTTTTTCTGAAACCCAACATACTCTTCTGATTTTCCAACTGATCCTTACTTTTGGAAAGACTGTGAACCTGACACTGAAATACACCTTCAGTTTTTAGCTCTTTTTACTTAGGCAAAAATCCCACTGTTGCCAATAGTATTTTTTACTATTATGTAGACTTTCAGTCGTCTTGAAGAGAAATGATGTTTAATTCTACCTTGCATTTTTCATGATAATGCAGTTTATTTAATGCTATAGAATAAAAAGGCAATCAAAGTATGGGGCCAAATGCCATTCTGAGCTACTCCATTAAATCTGACACAGCCAATGGAATTGTACAGGTGAAAGTAACTGCAGAATCTAGCTCATGGTGTTCAAATGTAATACAGAGTGACAGCAAAAATTCACAGCTATGATCTTGCTAAGTAAAACCCCAAGAGCTTTGGACTCTGCAAATACAACCTTATGACTTAGCTAAAAGCTCTGCAAAATTATGCCAATTATGGTTGTATGTGGTCTAAGTTATATTTGTGTGATCTCTTTCCATGTTATGTGCTAAACAAACACACTTCTTACCAACGATACCAGGGCCACCACTAAATTCAGTACAGAAAGATCTTTGTGTCAGTGGTTTGCTGTGAAGAGAAAAAACTTCACATTCTTCTCACAGGGGAAAAAAAAAAAGATTCATTCTCCCTTTGCCTCCTCCCCCTCTCTCTTTCTCTCACACACACCAGGCATCATTTCACCAAGGCATCAGTCTTTCAGAGTTACTAAGGAGATTTCAGGATATGAATGCGCCTGACAATCCTGAGCTGCCTCAGTGCAAAGACAAAACATGCTCCAGGGAAAAAGATTTTCAAGCCAGAACAGTCTGTCCCATTTCTTGAACTCCAGCCTCGCAAGTGCACCGTTTGCCTCATTAGAACTAATGCTACTTGCTCACTCAGCCCAACGCTGCTGCTGTGAGCAGGAGGCATCCCAGCTCCCTGATTTCAGAGGAAGGCTCTGAAATACACCCCCATGGTTACTCCTAAGAAGATGAGGTAACATTGCCTGAAGACATGATGGTTTCAGGATGGTCACCGTCCTCCTTCTGTGGGTGTGAGGAGTTGTCAGACTTACTCCGGCTGAACTCCATCCCCCCAATGATTGGCCGTTTGAATTTGGTCCCAGAATCTGCTGGGGGACATTTGCAGCAGCACAAAATCTTGATGAAAGCCCTGCGCATCTCTTTGTTTGTCAAGGTGTAGATGATAGGGTTCGTGGCTGAATTGAGCACGGCCAGTACTAAGAAATACTCTGCTTTATAGAGGATTGGGCAGGCTTTCACTTTGCACCCCACATCCAGTAAAAGCAAGATGAATAGAGGAGCCCAGCAGGCAATGAAGACACTCAGGACTATGATCACTGTCTTGAGCAAGGCTAGTGACTTTTCTGAGCTCCTAGTAGCTTTGGTAATGTTTTTCCGAAACGTCAGCCTGCGGCTCCTAGTCCTCACCATGGAGTAGATCCTGCAGTAGAGGACGACAATAGATAACAAAAGGCCAGTGAAAACGGTTGTGCAAAAGAGAATATAGTGCTTGTGGTAGAGAGGCAGCACGGTGGAGCAGTTGGACAAGAGGTTCTTGCAGTTCCAGCCCATGATCGGGAGTCCCCCGAGGATCGCGGAGATGACCCAGCAGGCACTGATCAGCAAAAAGGAGCGGAAGCTGTTGCTGCCATTGTGGAGTTTCATCTTCAGCATGGTGATGTATCTCTCAATGGCAATGGCCAACAAGCTGAACACAGAAGCTGACAAGGCAACAAACATGCTGCCTTCTCTTACAAACCACTGGTTGGGGGTCAGGCTGTAGGTTTTGTGTCCAGATAGCAGGAGGTTGGCAGTGTAAGCCACACCAGCCAGCAAGTCTGAAAGAGCCAAGTTCCCAATGAAATAGTACATGGGTCTGTGAAACTTCTTGGTTTTCCAGATGGTAAGCAAGACAAAAATGTTCTCTAAGATTATAAAGCAGCAAATGATGATAAAAACCACCGACGTCACTTTAATTCCAGTGTCCACACTCTCATTTAGCTTTCCCGTGTAATTATAATGCTCTTTGATGACATAGTTGACATCAGTGTTGGTGGGGTTGCTGGTGACCTTCTGCGGGGCAGTGGTGCCGGAGTTCATGGTGCCTGGCTGGGGACTGCTCCCCCAGCGGCCACCGGACGGTGACGCCGACCGCAAACCCGGTGGCTGCCCTGCAGCTCCTTGGCGCCACAGCCTGCCCGGCACTGGTGCACAGCCTCAGAAACTGAAGCCCTGAGAACAAGAGGCACAAAACCCAGAGTTAAAAGAAGGAAGACAAACAGTGTAGCAAATGCTAAAGGGTTTAAGATAATCTGCTAGTTTAACTGTGCACCACAGTCGTAAATATATTCACACGTGAATCAGTTTCATTCAGCTGGTAAAATACGTTTAAAAGGTGGTTAGGCATATTCAGTAGGTAAAGGTAGTAAGACAAAAAGAGTTCTGTCATGCAGAATTGAACAAGTTGGAGTCAGCAAGGACTGCATTACTGGACTTCTTCCAACACAAAAGATCTCAAAGCTCCCCAGCAGTTAGTTCTAGTCTTTTTTTCTTCAGATGGAAATACAATGGCAGAGATTTAGAAAGGGAAAGGGCTTGCTTGATCAAATTTAACTCCAAATGTATGAAAGTCTGCACAGAAATTACTTGACAGGAGACCCGTATTCTCCTCCATTAATAAAGTCTGAATACACTTTGGAAGGGGGTAGTTATGCAATTTACTGATGCCATCTCAAACAGTGATAAATTCACTGGTGTAAATATAAACAAGAGATCATCTCAAAGCTGTAAACAGGTAAGGGGTGCCCATGCTAAATACAAGTGAGAACATGCTTTACAAAACCCACAGCAGTATAAAGTTTAGAAAAGCAAGAAAAATATGTAATTAAGCTAGAGAGCAAGCCCATTCCATGGGTCTGAAACAAAGAATGTCAAAAAAACCCTTTGCATTTAAATAACTAGTATTGCAAGCTTTTGAAATGGGCATAATTAAGGAATACACATATAGAGGAAACTCCCTTTACATATGAAGGTTTTGTAGTGGACATTTAAAAAGAACTAAACCCATAATATCACGCAAGGAAAGAAGAACAGGCAGATTTGTTAAACTGCAGCCTAAGCGGGGCACAGCAAGAGGTGCGAGACCAGTGGGTTCAGCTCCCTGCTCTGTTCCCGGGTCCCAACCCGCACCGCTCCTGTTTCGCACCGCTCCTGCTCCGCCTCGGTCTCTAGCGCGCGGCTCGCGTCCCGCACTGCCTCCGCCGGACGCGGCTCCCAGCCGGGCACGCCGGGGTCCAGGCAGCCTCCTCCCCACCCCTTCTTTTTTGTTTCGTGGCCCCGGAGTCGCGCCGAGCGGGGACTGCAGCGCTGGGGACTGCGAGCCTTACCTCGCTCAAGCGCGACGCGGAGCCCAGACCGGCCCCGCACATCTTGCGTGCCCGCGGAGCAACTCCGGTGGGCGGGCTCGGGGGCTCGGTGGTTTTAATCTTTCTACAGCTGCCTCTCTCCACCCCGTTTCCGATTCCCTGCCTCCTCCCTGCGCAAACCTGCACGCACAGCCCGGCCCTGCCCCGCCCGGCGGGGCGTGAGCAGCCGCTGCTGTGCCGCGCTGGTATAGTCCCCGCGGGGCCGCAGCGGGCAGCACTGGCAGGCGTGAGGCGAAGAACTCCCCCGCGGGACCCCCTGGCCCTGCCGGCCGGGGGACGCGCGGAGGGGACGCCGCGGCCAGGCTCCAGCCGTCCCTGACCTGGGAGCCGCCGCCTCCCGCTACCGGGCGCACCCGGCAGTCCGTGGAAGGAGGTGTTGGCACGGCCCGGCCGGCTCCGAGCACGGCTCCTGCGCCTCGCGGGGTGCCCAGGGCAGCTTCCCGCCCGCCCGTCTTTCTTGCCCCCCGGGTAGGCACAGAAAGGCTATGGCCAAAGGCAGGATCCTTTTGGAAGTATGCTACCTCCGTTCTCTCTCTTAGACGACAGTGTAAGTCATGTTTAAGGAAACACCTGGAAGAAGCTCTTCCATTTTCTCCCTACACTAAGGTGTGTTTTTGCCCTGGCAGGCCCGGTGGCTGCCATCCGCACTCGTAGCCTGCAGAGTGACTCACCAGCGGCTCCCCCCGGGCAGGCAGCAGCCCGATGGGACAAGGATGGTGCCAGGCTGCACGCTGGGGGGCAGAAGCCAGAGCTGCCCCATGGGGGATAAGCTCAGTTTCTGCCACTGTCAAACAGCACCAGGTGTTGGTGTTTCCATATGCAAAAAACCCCAAAACCAAACACTCCCCCAAACCAAAACCAACCTCTGCATGTTCAGAGAATGCTGTAAAATACCTACATGTTTGAAAGTAGGAAGTTTTAAATACATTTTTTTAGAAACAAAATTGGCAATGGCAACTACTTAACACTGTTACCACTGTATTACATAAAGACAAAGACAGAAGTGACTTTAAGTTTTATAATTCCTTCTCCCTTCAAACTTTTAAGAGAAAAACCACCTTTGGTGTATGTGAAATGCCAGCTCTAGTGGTATTCTACTGTTGCACTTACTGCAAAAATTTTCTCCTTCCTTCCTTGCTCTGCTTTTGTTAACTCCAAATTGAAATGCAAAAGAATATCACAATAGGCCAGAGCTCAATATATTAGGTCTTTCAGTTTACAGCATAGTGCCTATCAATTAGCAGTAGCAGTTGTTATGGGGAAGCAGCTTTCCTCTGAAAGACAGTATGAGTACTCTACTGTCACTGTTCTCCTCATGGATGAGTAGGGAAACGACACGAAGTCCAGGCTCAGGGATAAATGGAAGCGCTTTAATGATCTCTCAGAAGGCTTTTATATGTTAGTTTGCAAAAGTGTATTAAATGGCATAAGGTAATTGGTTTTTTGCCATCCACCCCTTAAGGGGATTGGTCAAGTTCTAAGACACCCATCTCTGAATGTTTTTCTAGTTAGAACCATAATAATTCTGCAAAACAACCTGCAGCTGCAAGTAGTTTACAAAACTGTAACATTGTTTTCAGTTACTTGCATGAGAAAGACAGAACTCTCACAAAAATGCTGCAGAGAGCTGAAGAAATTCTCTGCTGAAGCTTTTTCAGCATCTATACTCTACCCTCACGAAGAGGGTCCCTCTTTATACTAATAGTCATGCTTCAGTTGCTCCACGCCTCTCCCAGAATGACTCAGATAAATTATACCAGCAAACAGACATTTACTCTTCCACCACAAAGCTAGAAACTTGAAAAGATATTTAGCCTCCTGAGAGCCTGAAGGAAAATACAGCCGTTAAGTCTCAACTGTCAGAAAAGGCACACGAGATAAATCATGCTTGAGGTCAACATATGCATCCCCTGCAACTGCCTGACATACCCCAGATATTTCAAGCTTTCCCCCTTATTTATCTAATATACAGAAAATACTAAATAAAAGTGCATTCATTAGGCATTTTCCTCTAGGAAATAATTCTCATATAATTTTAAGTAAGAGGAACATATTAAAGGAACATGCTTTAATTAAAGGATAGAGTGACTCAGGGTTTCATTAGTCAGATGTGCAGGCTTTCATGTTCAAGCTACTGGTTACCAACTGAGAGGACACCAACTCAGAGATGTGACATCCAACAAATTAATTGTCAGAGGCTGTGTAAAATCACAGAACCATAGAATGGTTTGGGTTGGAATGGACCTTAAAGATCACCCAGTTCCTACTCTGCTGCCATGGGCAGGGGCCCCTTCCACTGGGCCAGGATGCTCAAAGCCCCATCCAGCTTCGCCTTGAACACTTCCAGGGATGGGACATCCGCTCTTTCTTTGGGCAACCTGTTCCAGGGCCTCACCACCCTCACCAAAGAAATTCTTACCAATATCTAAACTAAACCTATTCTCTTTCAGTTTGAAGCCATTCTCTCGTCCTGTCACTATATGCTCTTGTAAAAAGTCCCTCTCCAGCTTTCCTGTAGGGCCCCCTTTAGATACTGAAGTGCCACAATAAAATAATCCCAGAGCCTTCTCTTCTCCAGGCTGAACAAACCCAACTCTCTCAGCCTTTCCTTCTAAGAGGTGCTCCAGCCCTGTGATCATTATCTGCATCTTTCCTCTGGACCTGCTCTGACAGGTCCATGTCTTTCCTGTGCTGAGAACCCCAGAGCTGGACACAGCACTGCAGTTGGGGTCTCACCAGAGCAGAGAAGAGGGGCAGAATCCCCTCCCTTGACTTGCTGCCCACACTGCTTATGGTGCAGCCCAGGATACAATTGGCTTTCTGGGCTGCAAGCTCACATTGCCAGGTCATGTCCAGCCTCCCATCCACCAGCACCCCCAAGACCTTCTTCATCTCTGCCTCTCTCAGCCTATAGTGATACAAGGAGTTGCCCCAACTGAGGTGCAGCACTGGGCAAAATATGCAGGCAATTTCAGGTCCACTCCAAAAAGTTTGGTATTTGTATCACAAAAAGCATCATTAAACTTGACCACACGCATTTAGAGCCTTCTTGACATTTTGGCAGAGAGGAAACTGAAATATAGCTTCACTCTTCACAGGCAAATGAAGCCAGATCAGCTGGATTTGCACTGAAGGCTGTCTAAACTCTCAGAGAAGATAGGTTAACATGGCTCAATTGCACAGGTTCTAACCTGCTTACAAGGGCTCAAACACAAACACAGGTAAACTCAGGTTGGTCCAGCCAACTCCACCAAAACTGTAGTTGTAAGTAAGTGTTTAGCAAGGGGGTTTACACCAGGGTTATACTCCAGCCTCACCCAGAGAACAAGCAACCAACAGAATGAGAATTCTTTTTTCTCAGTACCTCTCCAGCTGCCTGGTCCACTGATAAGGAAGCTTGTACTTCTACTACAGAAATCCAGTGTATATATAGCTCCTTTGAGAACTCGACTCTGGAATTGCCTATGATCAGAATAAGGAGAAAGAACACAATGTTATTCATGCATTTCAGAAATAACCAGAATGCAGGTCTTGGTCAAATGCCAGCAGGAAGGCTGCACACATCAGGACACCAAACCAACACATAACAGATGCCTCACCTGGGTAAACTGGTTAAAAAAATGTTCTGCAACATGTCTACTAGCATAAAGGGGCAGATGCATTTTTCACAGGGATCCTGAATATGTACATGCTCGTAGGTAGTTTTTAGGATGAGCAGAAACTCATATTTTAGGGAATGTCAAGAACAACAACAAAATAATACTGACTGTGTGTGACAGCCAACGTTCTTGTGGAACTTCCAGTGAGAATTTAGTGTGGTGGGGATTGCAAAAACCTGGCTAGTCACAGAGCAATTTCCTTGCAGGAAAATGTTTTGATCTTGTCAGAAAAGAAGCTGTAAGCTGGGGTCCACCCAACGCCTGCATACCAAAAGACTGGTGGCCTCTGATACCACCAGACCAAACTCTCCCAGTGCTGCTGGACAACTCACGATTGCATCAGTGTGTCTGAATACTATCCATCTTGAAAAGATAGTGACAATCCCTGCAGGAGAGATTAGCAAAGGATTTTTCTCCAACACATCATTCTTTTGAACTTTAAAAAGTCTTTGTCCATGTAAGCAAAAACTACTTTTATTCATTCTGATGCATCTTAGGTCACAAAGGGAGCCATTTCTCTCTGAAGTGCTGGGTCATGACAGGAGATTCGTTAAACACTACTAGAGTGCAGGATGGGTCACCAAGAAAATATCAAGAGTGCACTGCAGAATCCCCCAAAATTCTCATGACTAGAAGAAATATAAAGTCAGATTCATTATTCTGCTAAAATCCCTGAACAAATATTCCATATTTTAAATCATTTGTCAAGATTTACATGCAATGTAGCATGCTCTTATGTGCCTTCAAGTAATTAATACTTTTCAAAATATATAAGGAAAAAAACCAAAATCCTAATTTGTTCAAATGGGTTCAAATGACACCTTAATTGAAGTACATGAAGGCAGAAGAAAATTATAATATTGTGAGATAACTCAACCCGTACTGGGAGACTATACCAGAAAGTTCCAAGAGAGCAGAGAAGACGCTGAAAGTATTTCTGTATCTGTAAGAAAGCTACAAAGAGTAAATTAAATTACTTTATTAATTTTTTAATGTAAGAGTAAATACAAACCATTTATATTGATTCTTGAGTGATACTGAATACCTAAGAGAACAATTCAGATTTATTGTTTAGTTTAAACTTAGTTAAATTATTTCAGTTGCATCACTTTTCCAGTATAGAACAATCTGGTTTTAAATTATTCTTTCCCCAGGGAATAGGTTAGATGAATTAATTTTCTGTTGATACTCACAGTGTTCAAAAATTCCATATCTTCTTTCCTCAGATTAGAATCAAAAACCTGGTTTGGAGAAAAAAAAAGTCATGAGAACATTGCAAAGACTAAAGCACACATATTTGTTCAGTATTAGTATTTTTTACTTAGATGGTCTGGTTTTAAGTTCTTGATACTGATAAGTAATATTAATTAAATGACCTTTTTTTGTTTTAAAAGGAAATTGTAAAAAGTTTACTATATTCATTTTTGCGAGAATCTGTACTTTATTTTTAGATCACTAAGCTGACTATATTATTAGGAAAAGCTCAAGTCTGAAGGAAAAGAATTGAAGTAGTTGAAAAAGTGATATACAATAGTTTGCATGGATATCACTGTACCCAAAACTGTAACACACTTTAATATACGGAGCAATCATTAACAGGATGATAAAACTGCTACTATATTCTTGAACTTCCTATTAGTAGTTCAGCTACAGAATGTTTCTCAAAGGGCACTGGCTGGCCAAGCCACTATTACAATCACAAACATTGCTCTTGGGCACAACCACTGAAATCTGCTACAGTGAAGTTGGTGCTGGGCTCCTTTGAGCAGCACATCCCACAACTTTGGCCACACCTACAGTGCCTTTCAGAGTGATACGTGTTACAGCCCTGGGAAATACAGTGCAAATACTCAACATTTTCTTTCAAGTGTCTAGATATCTTACTGGAGGCTGCAAAAAGTTAAAAAAAACCTAGGTACATGAAAAGTCTCCCAGCACAGCAATACAAAAAATTATCAGAAGGTTGGCTTACCTGTTATTTTTACCCAATGCACAATAGTGAGAGGTGAGTTTCAAAGTTTTGGAAGGGGTGTGGCAACGTGGAAAGAATTAACTGCCTTTGATTCAATCAGTAGCAGCAAGAGCTACACCACCTTTATCCCATTTTCAAAAGAGCGGGTTAACCACAGTTCAAAAAGAGGTGTGAATATTATGCAGCTGGCTTGGCCTACTAGATTTGTGGACTTACCAGTATTAAAGTTTCTTTTTTACACATGCTACTCGGAAAATAATGCCTTGAAAGTCATGTTGGGGGGGACAGGTATGATAGAAACACTTCTGCAGCCTGATCAAAAAAAATTCCTGAATACACACTTTAAAAAGCCATTTCCATTATTTTCCAATGAAACATTCTTAGGTGCCTTCATCTCCAGTACTATAAGAGATGAAAAGCAGAAAGAAGCAAGAAAAATAAGAGAGGAAGCTACTGAGAGTCAGGCAGGAAGCTACTTGGCTGCAGAGAAAATGGCCTCACCCTTTTCACTGACTTTTAGTTTATATTTTTCTTTTCCTTATTTGTTTCAAGAGAGTTTCCTTCCATTTGGAGTCACAGAGCTCCTGCAAAGGCAGCTGACTGCTCTTAGGTAGATAGCACTGATAAATTGCATCTTATTTTAAGTAATGGTTTATCTCAACTGAAAAGGAGTGTCCCAATCAGTCACTACCATAAATGACACAGTGATAGGGAAGAAAAAGTGCCTTCAGTTTTCTGGTGTATTCCCTGATCCTGTTGGCAAGATGATGGGTTACACAAATGAAATGGATGCATTGATGTATCTTAAAAAGGGTCACTGTAGAAAGGTGAAAAACTTCTCTCTAGGGGAGGTTTGTTTTACAGAAATAAGAACAAGAGGAAGAATTTCAACCCTGGGGAAGAATATGCATATAATTCCAAGAATTCACTTGAGAGATAAATTCTGAGTTTAAAACAAAACAAAATCTTAAAAAATGAGCACCTCCAGGCTAACTGACCAAAGAAGAAATAAAAAATGGAAATCAACTTCCTGGTTTTGTATGTCCAGCACTTTTGTATCCTTTTGGTCTTCTATTACCATAAATCACTCCTCCCTGCTGCTCCTAAATCTTCACTTGCCAATTTCTTATTAGTTGTCTTATTTCTTTGATCAATGTTGGCAGTACTTTAGAAAGGTTCATTTGGACAGGGTGGTGTGGACTTACTCTTCAGCCACCTTTGCTTAGGAAGAAAACTATTACTGCAAGAGTAATGCCAATGTAGTTGTAGATAGGAGCATAAAAGATGAATCCACCAAGTCTGTCCTTCCTTCTGCAACCTCACCAAAAGTAAAAGAGGACTTGCTCAATGATTCTAAATTAACAAGCATGGTATAAAACTTGTGAATACCACCACATTCGAAGGAAGAGACTTCAGTGATACATGCCAAGGCCACAGGAGATAACAGGGTTTCAGTCTCTTGGGCAATTATAGCTTCTAGCAGAAAACAATGGCTATTAGTGAGGCACAGTGTGCAAAACTGCTCGTCACACCTGGGAGAAAGATAGCTTGGGTCAGCTGAGTCCCAGCACTTCAAAAGCTTGTATCGTCTCAAATTACACCTCACTATGTACGTAGCTAAAATTAAACTCTTCTGTAGTTCTAAAGCCACTAATTGGCAGCAATGGAAATGCTAGGAAAGATAACAAAATAATAATGAAAAAAATCCCACCACAGAAAAAAGTCCTGAACCAGCAACAATTTGCCCTGAATGTAATTAGAAAAGTATCAGATTAAAACTGTAACTTGCCACAGCTACTCCCTAAGAACAATGCTTTTTTAGTAATGCTATTTCTGATTATTCCTCTCATTACTCATTGAACTGCGTAGATACCATGACCTAGATTGAGAAAATGGTGGCTTGCCTTTCTCACAAAAGCAGGTGCAGACACCAGAAACATTGTAGAATCTCTTAGACAGAAGGAACACTGAAACATATTCATGAATTCAATGCCATTCTCACAGTAGCCTAAGGTCACCTAAGTGGGGCATTAGCAAGAAAATCAGGTTTAATTCCAATTAGCTCAGAACAGGGAGGTGATCAGCCAGAATCAAGTGCAAAAACTCCCAAAGTGTTCTAACCATTATGGAGCTCTAGCCATGCACCTAGTCCTAACTGACCCTGTTCTGGTAATACTGGAGCTAGAATTTGCTAACCTACAGAAAGATTTGGTTCCTTCTACACATCGTTTATGTTGGAAGCAGTATGTTGATGTGATGTCTGCTTCCTTAGACAGAACTAGAAGTGAAACTCCAACTTTTGTTTTGTAAATTCTTAGAAAGTCATCACTGCCAAAAGCCATATTTAGGGAATATTAGGCACATGACTCACTTCTACTCCTTGTTTTATTAATTCAGATACGCTGTGAAGCAAGGAGTACCTCAACAGCACAGTTTGAATTTTTTTTCATATTGCTAAGGTGTTATTCTATAAAGTGACTTTTCAAAAGCAGTATTAGCTGATAGCCACTGGTAGAAAGGTTTATTTCTGGACAATCTTTCCAACTTTCACTTAGTCATTGCCACAGTTTTCTGCAAAAGCTAAAAAAAGCCTAAAAATCACATGAGTTTTATAAACGAGCCTTACTTTTTGGACTGACTATTGAACCCCTCATAACAACAGTGGAGCCAGGTACAGAGCTGTTCTTAGACACCTAGAGTGGCATTCCCAGGTACTCGAGCCCCCCAGACTGCAGGCCATGCTTGAAACTAGAAAATAACCTTGCTGTGGAGATTGTGTATATTTCTCAGAACAACACACTGTGCAGGTATTAGAGAACAGTATTTCATACAGTATCTTGTTTTTCACAAAAATTATTCTAGAAGCAAATCTAGACAAATTTTTGTGGAAAAGTTTACCAGAAAAAACTAGACAATAATTCTGAGGAGCTGTTACCCAAAAGGTAAACTTGTCTGGATTTTAGCCAAGCTGCAGAGAAGCTCTACACTTTAAGGACAAACAATGCAGGCTAAAATATATGATTGCTGTAAGCCACTTCTTGATAAAAAGCTAAGGAGCTTTGTTTCCCAATATGACTAAAGCAGAACGGCACTGGGAAAACTGCCTCAGGAAGTCCACACACAATATAAATCATAATCAGATTTTCCATACCTTTCTAGACACAGGAACTCCTAAAATATCAAACTAATGCGACTAGAAGTTGAATACTAAGCCAATAGATTCTGCAGAGGTATTTCTCAAAACAGATCTGTGGGCTACATATATCCATATTTCTCTCTCTCTATAGACACCTATTTTATAAGAAAATATGAAGAACAGTATAGTCTCTTAATGAGATTTCCTGAACAAACCCAAAATGAAAGCTAAACTAATTCTCACAAAAAGCTACACAAAACTCACCCCAATTTCCAGTAAGTAATAACAAAAATGTCTCTTTGGCTCTTGGAGCTCACTGGTCACTTCTTGGCCCTGTGAATAGTTTATTTGTACATGGACTTGTCTAGAAAGATTTCTACTTTGGTTTATCTACAGGCTAGTAAGTAATATGCATAGAACTATCTGAGTAATGCCATAGTAATGCTGTGATATGCATAAACCATTTTTGCTGATGCTCAGATATTGTGTATTACAATGAGATTATATTTTTGATTGAGATCTGCAGTATATTGTACAACACAAATACTGTTATGATAATGGCATTAACATTTTTTTCATCCAGCTTTTTCTTTGTCATATATTGTACCTCTCTATCAAAGTACTTGAAAAATTATTTCATACCCAACACCTATATTGTACAGGTAGCATTTTTGCCCTACATTTTTCAAGGAGTATCTCCTCATGCACTTTGAATTAAACAGCCTGATGCAGAGTCCATGGTATAAATAGGAGTCTTTGCATGGACTTCACTGAACTAAGGAAAAGCATTTGAGATGGAAATATAAAATCTCTTTGAGGGTTGTACAAAAGTGCTACCCTGAAAAATACCTTTCGTCTGTTGCCAATGTTAAGGATTTCAAATCAGTGATCATTATCAGCAGACATCACTATCATGATGAGATTCTTACTGTAACCTTCTCTGAATTTAAATTACATGGCATGACTCGCTGATCCCCAAGAAAGCAGAAATAGCTCAAACCTTGATTCACACAATAAAAGTTGGATCCCAAGAAACATGTCTCCCATCATGCATTCCATTCAGAATTTCAACATCGTCTTCTGCTATTGTAAAATCAAACACCTGCAGGAATGCATATATAGTTAACATCATGAACACATTATGAGAATCAACAACCTGATATATATTCTAGTATTTAACTGACCAAAATTCATTTAAATGTGAGGCTGAATTTTTATATATTTTTCCTTCGGAAAATTCTTCTTATGTTTTGTCATAGAAGAACACTCCATCAAGATGACAGGCTCCACTGGGTGTTCTGCTCTTTTACTGACTCATTTTTATTTGTAGGCTATGTTAAGATGGTTTCGTAGCACTCAGGCCTCAGGCAAGGGCCCAAGACAAGAGTAGTGTCCAAGCTGGTTTTGACAGCACTCTCTGTTGTCACTGCTAGAGGTATAGGAATACCCTGATAGCAATCTCTTTGAAAGAATGAGCTCAGTATTTCACTTACATCCCAGTGTTCAGTTTAGAGTGTTACAGTTCTCTTTCTAAGAACTTTAGACAAAGAGAATTCTTAGAAGGTATCAGGACATTCACTAAGCTAGCAAACCAAAGGCTGTATCTATCTTTTCTATGACTCTACTTTGACAAAACTTGTACAAATCAGCTAAATACAGAAAGAGTATTAGAGTGCCTCAGTACTAACTCAAACTTGAAAGCAATCACTTGTCTTCAAACACAGGTTCTTACAGCCACTGACTTCTCCTGCGGCCAGACATGCAATGTGAACGATGGTGTCAGTGCTTTCTTAGCAGGTGTCTTATTGAGACATTATCATCAGGAAGTTGCGTCTGTTCTCTTTGTCAGAGCTCCTCTGTGCTCAATAAAAAGATTCTGTGGAGCCTGAACTGTAGCCAAATGAGCTCCTCCCATCCTGCATTATCCAGCAACCACTGTTTTCTGGAATGATCCTTGTAGTCACATCTCAGTGCTCTCTCAAGCCTTTTAAGCTTAAACCAGGGACCAGACACAGAACTAGAAACCCTATATATTATATACTGAGGGTTTAACGAGGACCAACTTGACCAGAAGTGGTAGAGACTCAGGCCAACAGAGAAACATGAGGGAAAGAAAAAAAAGGGAGATGTGATAAACTGTGCCAGTTTCTTTCTCTCTCCATCTTAAGTGTTTTAAGTTTGGATGTAACACATTCACTCAGTTGCGTGAAATGAATTGGTGGTGCCATAGAGTAAACTCTGTAAAAAGTAAAATTAATCTGGATTTAAAACATCACCGGGGAAAATAAAAGTATAAGGAAGGATTTTTAAACTGGTTTTGTTCTCTGATCTGGTTCCCAATACAGTACCACAAGCAGCTGTGCTTGTACCACAGAAGGCAGTATGTATGTCAGAATAAACGGTCAAGGCAGGAGCTATATAAACAAGCATGGCCACCAGCAGAAATCCTCATTACATGTATATTGATTTACACCTACACACATATACACACACACACACACAGAGAAGGATAAAAATAGCAGACAGAAGTTTCCTGTCTTCTTGCAAAGTTTCTTCCTGATTTGCCAAAACAGTTCATACCCCGACGATATTTTTGGAAATAACAATAACTTGTGGTTTTGCCTCCCCTAAAGAAAGAACATTTTCAGATTAGAGAAACAGAGAGACAAAGAAATTAATGAATTAAAACTATTTGGTATGAAAAGGAAATTTTAAAAAGGTGCGGGGGAGGATTCATGCTGCCAATTCTCATTCATTCCCACTTTTCTTTGTCCAGCCCCTTCACGCCGGGACCTTTTCTGCATGTTGAGTAGAAGGAGAAGGT
This sequence comes from Lycocorax pyrrhopterus obiensis, assembly GCA_014706295.1. Taxonomy (NCBI): domain Eukaryota; kingdom Metazoa; phylum Chordata; class Aves; order Passeriformes; family Paradisaeidae; genus Lycocorax; species Lycocorax pyrrhopterus. The sequence goes on along the minus strand of JACSVZ010000013.1, from coordinate 19,623,135 downwards.
AGGGGAAGAGTCAGCTCTGGCAGGACTGAGATTTCCTTGGAAGGTCTCCGTCTTGGAGAGTTATCCCCAAGTTAAAGCTTTCATTAAACTGTTATGCATAGCATCCAAACTTGACCTATGTGCCTGTCACAAAAAGAACGTAACCATAAGCAGATTAGGATGTTCTACAACCAGACAAGTAATAAATAGAACTATTAATAACAAAAATCAACTACAAAAGGTCTTCTATGGATTTTTCTTTATACACAGTGATTAGTTCTCCAGTTCTTTTCTGACATTTGTGAGTTATGGTTCTTTCCTACATTGTGGTCATTTTATGGTACCATCATTTGACTGAGTTGACAATTTTGACTGAGTTACCCCAGAATAGAACTGAGAAGGAAAGTGGGAAGGCAGACCAAAATATTAAAAACTCTTACTTGGATGTTAGTCAGACTTGAGTGCATAACCAAATCTTACCTTGCAGTTTTCCTCTATCCGTTCCACTTTTGTTGACTTTGGAATAGTGACAATCCCATTCTGAAAAGAATAATGCTTCTCATCATTATAATCTGCAGTTTTTAAGAAAATTATCTGTCTTCAAAACATTATACTAAATTCCTCACATCTTTTGAGGTTTTAATTTCATTTTCTGGGCGACATTGACATTTCTCTATGCCATTTGAAACTGCAGTTATATACACTGTGTTGACTTCCAACACACATTACATGGTTTATGTCAACTTAATACACTATTCCACTGCTTAGTACTTTGTACTGAGTGACAGAAACGGAATGATGAGGGATACTGCTTGTAACATTTACTTTGGAAACATCTCTTACTGGTGGCTCTTATTCTCTACAACCAGATTATTTAAAATAATTAATATTTGAAATACTGGCATGATTTGTGAACTACATTCTAAATTTCCAGTACAGCCATCAGTTCACACAATATCAACATACTGAAAGCAGAAATACCTTCTATATAAATTCTGGTTTGATGCACAAACCCCAAACTATTTGCATTTTTTTCCTGAGGAAGGAGACACATTTTTATTACCACCCTCCATTACCTGAATGCTCCAGCGTATGCAAATCTGTGCTGGAGTTCTGCCATACTTCTTTGCCAGCTGAATGATAGCAGGATGAGTGAGTGCTTCACCTTTGGCTAAAGGACAGTAGCCTTCAAAAACAATATCTCTTCTCCTACAATAATCAACCAGCTCCTGAGGTCTTTGGAAAGGGTGGTATTCAACCTTAGATAAATAGAAATAAACTTTTAGTAAAAACCCTGAGAGTACATTTCATAGAAAACATCAATGAAAATGATTATAATTTTTCTCTTGTTTTAAAAAGAGAACATGGGTGAAATCATTGCTTCTGGGAAGTAGGTGTAAGGTATTAGTTTTAGAAGACACGTGAAGGGTATTAATCGACAAGTATTTTACCAGTAATTGGCACAACAGTTAACTTATTTTATGTTTCCCTGAGAAACAAGGTGCAGTTGTCTGCCTGACCTGCAGCTGGACTTTCGCTATTGCCCTGTTTTTAAGAAATATATACAAATGCACAGTGGAAGTCAGCACCAGGTCTTTTTTATTGGTGTTTTGAGACTACTCCCTCTTCTCCAAATCGATGTCCTTTCCTGTTTCTTTACTAATGAGTCTTTCTAATGATCTTTGAGTTGCACAGGCAAGGGGAGGGGGCTGAGCAGGGGCTGGGTTTGTAGCAACCAACCAGAACAATTTGCTGAGGGTGAGGACCTGACCTTGGAAGCAAAGCCTGTTGGCATGGATTGCATATGGCAAGTCCTGTATTCTAAGTGTGTGGTGTCACCATCAGCTTACGCAGGGAAGCAATCATGCTGTGGAATGAAGTGTGACGGAGACCCTTTGTAGGAAGGAAGATCACAAATTGCCAAGAACCAGTTAAAAGAGGAAAAGTAACAGGCTACAAAGACACAGTTGCTGAGAGCAAAACGAAAAAGAAGTTATTGGACAGTAATGATCTCAGAGGAGAGACGTATTCTGGCATGTAGCTAAAGCCAAAAGAGAAACTTTGTAATATTCCTTAATAAGTTATGTAAATAAGTATTTCACAGTTTATACATTGTAAGAAGCATACATTCCTCTGCTTTTAAATGAAAGTGGGTATTGTTTTCTTTTACAAAATACATAATCATGTGATGTATTTTTGTGACTGCTCATCACCATTGTTCCAGGGATCGAACTCTTGCGCATTTTGAAGAAAAATACTCTTCTGAGCAATTACCTCAACACGTGGAATCTGGAAAATTTCTTCTGCCACAAAGAGGACAAATGAACATTTCCTGTTTCTCATCTTTAGTACATGTTGTCTTTTCAGACAACAATAGTCAGGAACAATAGGCTGGCAGTCATTCAACATGAGCTAAGAAAAAACTGTGCCCCTGGAAGGCTGGGCTGAGTCAGCCTAAAGCTGCTATGATCTAAATTACTAGGTGGACTCGGGAACAAGGTTCAAGCAGCAGACATCCATGTCTTCAACCTTTGATGTTTCTTAACCTTTGAGTACCCTTTGTATTTCATGTTTAAATGTGTAAGAGCAGTGCTTAGGTCATACAGTTATTCATTTGTTTGCACCTGAGCCGAATATGAAATATTCTCATTGTATCTATGCAAAACTACGAGGGGAGAAAAGAAAGAGCAAGCAGGGTGTATTACTGGATTATTACAAGAGTAATAAGCAATTTTAGCAGATGTTCTTTACACTAAGTATAGCAAATAACGGAGCTCAGAAAATACTAAATAAAGAATTAGGTATTTAGGATCAAATGCTGAAACATCTGCAGTGTCTCTACAGCATCATGTGACTTATTCAGCAGTTATTACTAATTAAACTGCAAGCAGAATTTACCTGCTGGTCTAGTAAGATTCCAGGCAGCACAGTTCCAGGTTACACCAGAAATGTTTCAATCAAGAACAGTATGCTGATATCTCACCTGCCTGCTTCACAAGCAGAATACATAGCAACAGCTACTTCCCACCTGAAAAGATCACATTTCAGCCTTTCACTGAATCAAGAGACCCCCAAATATTGTGACTCAGATTTTGTCACATGGAGTAGTGTGTTGCTAGAAGCAAGCATTTTTCTTCTTAGATAGATATATTACTAAAATAATCAAATGCATAAAATAAAATTTAATTTTTTAAAATGAAAACATTCTGGAAGGTTCTAGCAGAATCTCAATGCAAGGGACTAGGATCCTGAGCTACAAGAGGCATAAGGTGAGTGGTCAACTTTGCTTCCCCTCAAAATAACAATTCCTACTTCCTGCCTTGCCCCACCCTTGCTATTTTCATCACCAGACTTCTCTCAGGCAAGGGCTGTCTGTCAGTCACATGATGGCAGAGGAAGATCTTGATCTTTTCTGGCTCTCTACCCTGATGGATTGGCATGTAAAAACTGGCATCTGTTTAACAGAACAGTTTGCAGTTCACATTGCAGAACTTCACAGCTGCTCCTTGCTCAGGTACAGGGTACCTCCAACTAAAACGCTGGTTTTTTTAACAGTCATAGCAAATGGGGAAAAGTTGAGCCTAATAACAATCCTGACACATGGCCCTAGAAAGTCATACCTCAGATGATCGTGCACAGAGGCCTTACTCTTTCCACCCTGCTGTGGTCCTTTTCATATGATAAAGTTTCTGCACATCTGGAATTCAGTAATTTTCTCAATGGGAATGCTGTCTTACAATTATTTCTTTTTATGAAACTGAAATATAAGCCTGTAAATATTTCCTATATAGAAGAACAGTTCAGGTGAGTTTATGTACAAAGGGGTTGTTTTCTAATGTCTCATATACATTTCTACCTTGTACAAATTTACACAATAGAGATCAGTATTAATGGCAATATCAACAACATAACTAAGTCTCTCTGAGGTCATTACACAGTAATTTGCACATCTCCAAGACTGGAAAAATATTGATGAGCATTCCTACATGGAATTCATGGAGGAACAGTTCATATTTGGGTTCAGTGCATCGCTTTAGTAAATGAAACGTATATATTTATTAAATACTTATAAAATGTATTTTTTTCCCGTAATGAGCGACAGGCCTATGAACCTTCAGAGAGACTTCAAAGATTTCTTTGAGCATAAATCCAGACTTCCTACTGCCACGTCAATTATCAACTCTGGCCCTAAACCTGGAACTTCCAGGCTGTAAGTTTCACTCTATGTGATGCTAGAATAAAGTACCATCATTTTACAATGTTTACCAGTACTTTTAGTAGTTTATTGAAATTTTAAAAGGTGCTTGCTTATTAATAAATAACTTAGCAATACAATATTCTTGAAAAGACAGGCCTTTCCTACTTCTTTAAAAGATATGACAATACTGGGGTTTTTTTCAGGAACTGAGAAGAAAGGCAGTACTTAAAACTTGGTTTGTAAAATAGAAGTATTGCTTACTTCTCCTGCCTTCCCAATTTCTCCTCTTCACAGAAGAACACCCCCAACTTTCAATTTTAACTGTTGTTTAAAGGACTGTTGTAATTTTAAGAACACCCTAAATTCTAAAAGGGAAGTGGTTTTCCTCCACTTGTTTCTTCGATATTTAGACTTTGTATACAATGACTATTTGCAAATGTTTTGCATTTAATAAGTCCTTTGAAAGAGTACACTATTTCATACATATATATAGCAAAAAAAACTGTATTATAAATTGTGGACAGTGAAACTCAATGCAGCATTTCCAGTCCCAATTTGAATTTAGAAATTCATTACTTATTTGATGGTGCTTAAGTAATCTCACCATCAGACTCAGTAACTCGCTAACACTGAGCAAAAAACAGAATAAATACTCTTTTGAGGATAATCTCAAGTATAGTTTATAAGATTCCTTTAACTCTAGAAAAGTATAAATTAATGCTATAGCAAAACTGTTCAAGGTGGAGCACTTTGCAGTGGTATGGGTAATTCATTGTTAGATTTTGTTTTCAATTCAGAACAATGCGGTGTAGCACCTCAAAGAAATGACTAGCAGGGGCCCTCTCCCACCCCTCACTATCACCACCACCTCAATTTTTGTCTCCTCTTTTTCAGCCTCAGAAAAAGTTTTGTCAAATAGCACCAAGAAACAGCTTGTCTCCATGAAACAGTACCACTGAAACAGTAAGACTGGTAACATTTTGACACTGTAAGAAGAAATTTCAAAAAATAAAAACACAATTTTTTTCCTTGCAGTGATTTAGTGGAACACTGAAAAGCTACTATCATTTAACAGGCAGTAACAACTCATGCCAAACTCTAGTAAGTCTTTGTAGGTGTGTATTTCTTGAACCTTAGTAAAGTCACCAACTATTAAACAGTCATCAACCTGCCCACCTTAACATATATTTCAATGGTTTATTTTCAATAACTGAATTTAAATATTTTATATGGTTTTATGCTAATTTAACATTACTTAATTGTCCTTTAGTAACCTTTAGTCTAGTGGACAGCTAAAATCAGAGTTGTTTGGTTCTGACAGTCACACTCTGAGCAACATTTTTATGGCTGTTAATGACTTTAAACCATAAACAGCTGCCAGAAATCCTGACCACCTGTACAAAGGGGAAAAGCCCGTGCCTGCACTCCATCCATTCCAGTTCCCACATCCCATGTCAGCATAAGCACACTTTCTCTGGCAGGAGGTGGAAGGAACGGGAGCATGAACTTGCAGCACAGCTGTAGGCAGAAACCTGCAACAAGGGAACATTTGTCGAGTGTCCTGGCAGCCTGCCGGTACGTAGGTGGCCATCCTAGATCTGCCTAGGGCAGCAAAAAAAATTTTGCCAGGGCTGTCACAGCACCTGCCTAAACGAGGAGCTCACTGCATTTATGTGAAATAGGAAATGAGGGGGGAGCAAGGGAAAGGGCACCCTTGCATGGATCTGTAATTAACTGAGGCTTTCAGTGTTGCTTACAGGAAGTACAAAAGTATCTGAACACAGGCTTTCCAAAAACTTGTTCACTCTGAAGATGCTAAATGTTCTGTGATTCTTGAATTTTATTTCTAAACTGTTTTATCATCAATAAACTGTCACAGGGACCATTTGGTTGTCTTAAACCCAGACAAAAACAAGTAGCCTGGGAGAAACTGGGTGGGGGAAATAGGAGGAAAGACTTCCCTACCCTTTGGGTCATCTTCCTGAATGGTTTTCAATAGGTGAATAGAAATGAAAGAAGGAATTGTATGACTAAGGGAATTAGTTTGGGTGTAGCCTCTCATGCATAGGAGTGGGCAAGAGGTTGCTAACCAAGAAAACCACAGTAAAAATCCAAAACCAGATACTTTAAATACATTTATCCACTCACCTGATTAACATGTGGAGTAATCACACAGTCCTCCTTTAGTTGCTCAAGATGGCTGATAAGAAAATTGCTTACGCCAATAGATTTACACAAACCTAAAGAAAACCAGAACAAGAAAAAGTTTTGGGACAATCCTAACTACTTGGGTGGATGATTTGAAAAATATCACTTACAAGAGACAAAATTATTTTTCACATCATTTCTGTAAAATACTGCAAAGAAACACAGAAAAACAGCACCAAAATCTAGTTTGACAGTGTTATCTGAAAGTGTGGCTCTGTCACAGTCACATTAGGAAATCAATTTATAATCTAAACACACTGGAAACTCCCCAGTGTATAAAAACTCCAGGCTAAATTCTGGGAAAGGCTGATGTAGTATAAGCAAAGAACAATTGGACTCCACCAGAATGAAAAGAAGGAAATGGTGTTCCAAGCCACTTGCCAAAACTAAAGGAAAGTGGAACATTTGCTGAAGACTAATAAGGTGTGAGCAATACAACCCAAGGACACGCAGCCCAAATGAACTATGTCACACTGCCTATATTTCTATTAGATCATTACAAGATGTTACGTAACACTCAGTGTAAAATCTTCAATTAAATGAGCAGTATCTAGCAAGAACCATGAAACTTAAAAATGTAGCTAGATTTCTCAGCTCCTGTTGACAAGCAAATTAAGTTAAATGGGACCTAGGTGATACGAAGGCTGTTTTTTTAAATAAACCTCAAGTGTGCATGCATGTGTATAAATGAAGAGCTGACAGTCCTGAAATCAGATGTCTTCCTTCAAACCTCAGATGTGATAAAGGCCAACTCCCAGTCTTGGCCTGCCACCACCCCTCAGCCCTGACTCGTGTGGGATAGTTTGGTCCTTCTGCTGTGCTAAACACAGCTAGCAGGGAAGGCAGCTGGAGCTAGGCTGTAGGGGTCTCCTTAGGCTCTGCATTCTGTGGACCACGACTCAGATTAATTTCTTCAGTATGTGAACTTTGTCTAGATTGACTTGAGCTGCATTTCAGTTTGTTACTCTACAGATCAAAAGTCTGTCTCTGTGTGTGAACACAGAAGTCTGATCACTGTTGATAATCCAGTACTTATTTGAGCTGACCAATTCTATAAAATCCATAGACATGTGCATATCTATATACAAGGAAAGAAATTACATTTTTCTAGTCCTCTATGAAATTCTGTAAGTGAAGTTACAGTTCACTGCTAATTCTTATAAACAAATTGTTAAAGTCCTAAAAAAAGTAAAATCAGCTTTCACATATTTTAGCAGCATAAGCTAAAGCATAAGCTGCACCACAGCAAAACCTACACACACACACTGTCACTTTTTAATGTGGCTTCTTTTGTGGAATATCAAAAGAACGAAAACATATTAACATCTAAAATGCCAGACATCTTTCCCTTACAGAAATTATCAATGTTCAAGATGTATAACATAATTAGGTTAAAACCTGCACTATAGTGATTTACATAATTTGTATGTAATCTGCCAGAAGGAGCAAAAGCTGAGCTTTTGACAAACAACCCTGGAGTGTCAACACTAATAAATCATTATGCCACAGCAGTCAGAAAAACACGGTTTTAACACAATGGTGAACCAAAATATTATACGCTATTGTTGAAAGCTATGGAGTTACAAAAAACACGCCATTATTGCCCTTGAAGAATAAAGCTTTCATTTCAGGTTGAAATAAAACAAAATTCAGTCACAGACAAGAAATAGTACATTTCCACAAAAAGCTTCCATTTTTTCCCCCTACCGTATGCTCTAAGATGTTTTGCTTCTAACATATTTCTCTGTTAAGTCTGTTCCATCGTGTTTGATTTCCCATCAAGAAATTTCAGGTCAGCTATGTTTTGCATTAAAAGTCATCTGAGCCATTCCTACTAAAATCAGTATGACAGCATTCAAGTGTTTAGAGTGATGTCCCACAGAGAAAGCTTAATTCAAAGCTGCCAAGAAAGTAAACATTTTCCCAGAAAACAGAGAAATAATTAGAATTTCAATGCTTTTGCAGAACCAGTATTTTCTTAAGGGAAATTTTTTTTAAAGAACTTTTTTTTAAGGGAATACAATTAAAACATTTCACTTTCATTAAATATGCATACTTCGTTTGGGTAAAGTTAGAACCCTTCATTTCAACTCCATTGCTTTGGTGTTAGTTACAGGTTAATACATGACAGTTAAAGCGTTTTGACTTTTGCAATAAATTACAATATAAAATACAAAAAATATTAAAACAATTGCACCGCATTAAAAAATCTTATTTCAATGCATGGTGGAAACATGAATTCAAAACACTGGAATTTCCTGAAAAATAGAGCCTGAATTTGAACAATCAATCAGTGGATTCTACTCTAGAGAATTGCTTCCATTTGCCTGATGGAAGATTAACACAGTTGCTCTACATTGTCCAAATCTTAGAAAGACTGCCTTTAAGAAGAAGCTTATACACAATTATTTCCACATTTACATCTTCTGGACTAATTTCTAAAAATGAAGATTTACGAAAACATGGATATGAAACAGAAGGTCTGGTTAGCTCCTGGGCCTTATCTGACAGATTGACATTTGTGACTATCAAACAAGATCCATGAAATCATATCAACAGTAGAAATAAAAAACGTGCCTATTGAGAAGCTTGTGTAAAGTGGTCCTGACTCATTGCTTTGAAATAACCTAGGAGACACAGGGGGCACGTTTCCTTATATTTCCTCTCTCATGGAGCACCAACAGAGAGGTAAGTTCCCCAGAGCTCCTGCCATGGGTCTCAAAAACACCAGAATGCTCTTGAAAATGGGGGCAGGCTTTTTTTTTTTTTTTTGGGCAGGGGGGTGTTTTGTTTTGTTTCAATTTAATACCTGTTTAGAATGCTTAAAAATCTCATTTCAGACAATTCAGGCACCATACATGTTGTTACAGCTGTTGTGACTGCAGGTAGTTTTAAAGTCTATACTTCCTTTTAACTTAACCATTTTAACGAGTCCTGGAGTTCAGGTTTCCTGAGATAAAAGCTTGCAATATATTAGCTATAATCCCTCTAAAAAGTACCCTTAAAATATACATTTTTACTGTCTTATTTAGAAACTCACAGAGCTTTGACTCAGGGAGAGGAAGCATCCTCCTCATCTGCTTGAGGAAATGATTGGTCTGGCCCGTATGAAGCAGATTTTGAGAAAGTGCCAGGTGCAACAAAGAGTTTGCAATTCCCCATCAGCTCCCAAAGGCTCCTGTTCTATCTTCTGAGGCTCTGTTCTATTCCTTACGACTCTGACTTCACAGGCTACAAAAAAACTTAGGAACACTGCTGCTTTTATGCATGCAAAAAACTGACTGACCACAATGCTGGAACAGAAAATTTCATCGAGCTTTGAAAGCCTATCATGAAACTGTGCTAGACACATCAGAAAACATATGGACAAAATAACAGCTGATTATAATGGGGAAAAAAAGTAAGGATCTTTTCTATTCTACACAAAAAAATCTTGGCCCCCACCACACTGGTAATTTCACCACACTGTATTTCTCCCAGCTACTGTGAAGCACTACATCATGCTAATGGACTGGTTTGCAATATCGTTGAGTATTAAGTTTAAAGCATTTTTTATTGCAACTTGGAGAACGATTGGGTATTTTTATCATTACTCTGTATAATACCAAATTATACAAAGTTTGATGGGCACTGTTAGTCTTGCAACAGAAAAGCATAAATACACTGTCTTGGCACCACAACACTGTTTTAGTACAATAGCGAGCCTTATCTTTCTCTAGCACTACTACGGACTTTTATCAAACTTCTAAATACCCTCTGGAATATTAAATGGACAAAGTTCAGATCAAAAAGATTTTTTAAATTACAAAACTGGATGCCGGGTTTGTGGGGCCCATTTTCCTCCCCCTCCCTGCTGCTCTACATGAGTCAGAGCAAGGGAGAATTCCCACGTCCAGTGAACAGTGCCCATTCTGTTATATCTTCTATTCAGACCACAGAATAAAAACACAAATGGATCTACTTTTCACAAGAGGTCAACTGCAGTCACTGTATCTTTATTAAGGAAGGTTGCACAGGTTGGAAAGGTCCATATTTCTCTGATACGCACACTGGGTGTAAATCACGTTACTCACAGAAACCGTACAAGATTTGATTTCAGCATAACTTGCTAAATCAAAGCTGTAGGCTGAGTGCACCCCACATGCAGACTGAAAGCCAAAGCCTTGATAAAGAAAGCAGACTAGTCTTAGACAGAATCAATGGGGAATTAACTTCTAGATCTGTGAAATAACACGTGTTCCCATACAACAGGCTAAAACACACAGACACCAGAAGGCTAAGGGCCCCTCTCTGAGACACACAGGAAGACTGTGGCAAAACTGAAAATACACAAATCGTACTTCCTCCTCCAAAGGATTTCTTTTTAGTCTATTCACTGCCACAGTACAAGTGCTTGTCTGCAATTGTGACCATTACTCCTGCTACACATCACCTGTGAGTCATGATAAACCGTGAGGACAATAGAGAGCAGGCATGAATACAAGTGAAATTGTTAACTCCCTGACTGAAAACTCTTGACAAGCAGCCAGTTTGCACAACTGTTAAATGGCAACCTAAACAGCATAGTGCAGCATAGTACTGGCTTAATGCACATTGTCTCGGACCCTGGCTGCTCATTCCGACTATTTCAATGCAATGCTATCTTAGTTATGTTGACATATTTTTATTCTTACAGTTGACATTACAAACGAGACCAGATAAAAAAACCCAATCCACTACATGGTACAAAATCAATTGCGCTATACCTTAATTCAATAATGCCACCACACACGGTGATGTGAAAATGTGATCAAAGTTATCAGCAACTCAGCTATGTGCCTAGAGGCTAATAGAGTATGTACCCCCAAAAGTAGCACTTTGGAGGTATTACAGAGAGCACATAGGTAAAATTCTAAGTAGTTTGTTCCCCCTGTAACTATGATGGCACAGTTTCCTAAACTGGGGTACTTTTTGGACTTCCATATCAGAGAAGATAATGATTCCTAACTGGTATTGAATAACAGCAACCTAACTGATGTTAATAAATCAATACTGATTTTAAATAGTTAAGAATCTAAGGCTTTACTTCAACAAATGCAAAACAGGTAAATTACGCCTTTTCCAAAAAACATGTACATCATTTATTGAGACAAAAAGTTATTTTGGACAAGGACTTTCCTTTGAAAGATATTTCAACATTGCCTTCTTCGCAAGAGTTCTTGTGTTCACACTGGGACCTCTTGGTACATCTGTATGGGTACACAACTGTGTACATTTGCTTTAAATCTTTTTGCTTAGCTTGCTTATTTACAGTTTTGACAAAAAGGATTCACTTGCTAGCAGAAAAGGCACAAACCATACACTGCAGTAAGTCATGAAACAAAGTCCTCTGAGGACTTATTTTTACACTTAGAATTACCCATGAAGTCCTTGACATTAAGAAAGAAAAATTAGCAATACAAATGAGCATAGATGTTAATGCAAGTTTAGATTCATTCTCACTTTTACATCTACACCAAAAGGACTTTTTCTATGGCAATTTCTTATTTTTAAATAAGATACTAAAAAATATTACATTTCTTTATGAACTTTAACATAAATTAATGTTGCATTCTTTTTTTCATATGTCTTTATTGCTGTCTTATCTGATGAAGAGGGTGTGGTGCAACCAAAACCTTCACCAGCCTGCAACCACTTCCAACCCATGAAAACACATCTCTGAACTGTGTTTCTCATAATAAAAAACCCACAAGACATCCTCATCTATGCACACAGAATATTATCAGCAATGTGAAAAAGAACCATCTCTAGGCAAGTAAGTTACTTGCTTATGCTTATTAAAACTTTAGTGCAACTTACGAACACACGTTCACGTATGACTTCTACCACCATAAACACACTCAAGGCAAACATTTTGTGGAGCTGCAACACAACAGTTTGAATTGTCAGGTGTTCATCATTTGAAAATATACATATAGACTTAAAGCAGAATATGTCACCTCGCAAAGGATGTGGTAGAAATTTGTGCCCCCTGCACAAAAACTGTATTTGGTTCACTGAATCCTTTTCCCTCCCACTTTTAAGAACAGACAGGAAATGGAGGAGGAAAATATGATGACTGAATTGGTCTATGCCCAACAGTGATGATGGTAAGAATATTATTAAGGTTGATTAGATATCTTCTCTCACTTGGAATTAAAAAAACCAACTTTTTCCCAAGTTACATGGCTTTAATTACTGGGCCAAACAATTTCGTTAACTTTCTGAGGCTCTCTTCAAATCACACACATAACCATAATAAAAACATGTGTTAAGACACATCAAGGAATTTCTGATGCAAGTAAGAATATTTCGTGTCAGCATGAGCTGCACTGCTAAGCATTAAAAAGATAAGCAAACAATTTTAGTAAAATGGCAGTGAGTTCAAGTGGGATCTGAACCCACAACAACCACCACAGTACTACTCTTGCCAACTTCAGGCAAAAGCCCTGGCTGGAAGCCCTCATTCTTCCCAGCACTTTTAGATAGAGGGACGAGTAATCATGTGCATGTGTGTATGAAAGCTTGCTGAGATGATGGGCTAGCCACAGTGCCAAAATCAAAGTCATTAAAGACACTGCTTATGGAAAGGGTCACTTTGCTAGGAGCAGCCCAATTACCAGTGAGCACATACAGTGACTATTCCCCATGTCAGAGCAGTTTGCCACCCTGCTTTCATCTGCCAGCCGACAAATGCCTGTACAGGAATGTCGCAGCTGTCAAGGGAATATATGACTCAATGTATGTATGTTGGAATGGATTCTGTAGGCAGCCTGGCCTCTGTTCTGAGGTACTGGGGAAGATAATTCCACAAAAGGACAATTTTGAGACCACAAAAATTCAAACCATAGCCTTGATATTACAAGAATTCTAGTTGATTTCAGCTGTTACAACAGAAATAACCAGTTACTATGCACAAATGCCTCACTGACCAATTTTTAGAATTTTTTTGCTCTCTTTTCCCTCAGCACTGTTTATCCCGTAACTCTTTAAAGGAAAACACAAATGCAGGCTATTGAACAAAGACATATGTCTGCAAATCTCTATCTCTCAGCACTGCAATACAGAGAGAATCTTCTTTATTCTGGCTGTGACTTGAGTCATCTGGCTCCTGTGAAACAGCTCCAATCAAACTGGAGAGAAGATAACAATAATTTTAAAAAGCATTTAACAGCATTTAAAGAAACTAATTCTTAAAACTATGTTGTCCTCAGCTAGTAGAAATCAGTTTAGCAACAAGATCTTTTCTGCTATGAATAGAGAGCTATCAGTTTGGTCTACCAGAAGTCACACAGGATTTTTTAATGGCAGTTTTTAGTGCAGGTAAACACTATCCTAAATTCCATTCCAAATCCTTTACCTTATACTTTCAGGTACCTACTAAAATTTTCTAAAACCAGTAAAGAAAATAATAATTCTCCTTTCCCATTCACTTGTTCCTAATTCTCAACATAAAGAAGTTGCAATGGCTGATCAGTAGAAGCTCCTCAGGAGGTTGTTCATTAAAAAAATCTTCTGATCACTGGAGCTGAATACCAAGACCAGGTGCAGAATTCTGATCCCTGAGCTACTGTAAGAGTTGGCACAATTCCCTCTGGAAGCAAGGTCAGGCCTAAACGCATGCAAATCCCAGGGTCTGAGGACATATGGAAGACAGCAGACTGTAGGACAAAACAGAAATCTCTGCACTGAATTCTTTCTTAATCAGCACATGAATGTCTCATGAATAAAGCAGTGTCGTAATTCCTCAGTATGACAAATAAGCATTCTAATACTTTCTGTATGATTTGGGGAAATGTACATAAAATTTGTCAGTTTGGTTCATGGTATGGAATGATACAACTGCTACAGGTTTGGACACCACCGTAAATATCTAACTACCTTTGCTGACCAGAACTGTATCACACTTTTCCCTGGAGAAATATTAATGGAAACCAGGAAATTTAACGACTTGGCTCTGTCTATACAATAGGAATACTACAAAAACAAACTAAAAGTACAATCTTGCCTTTGTAGCAAAGAGAGGATAGAGGGTATAAATATACAAATTTCAGGTTAAAGAGGGAAAGATGCTGGTAGAACATTTAATGGACTCTAAGAAACCTACTTAAGGGTTTAGCCAGGACAAAAGATGAGTATGTTTAGCCAAAGACTCTCTAGCTCAAGGGTAAACCAGAAAGACACAGGACCATGTTCCAGATGCAATTCAGAGGGATTAAAACACCTGAAGAAGGTAAAACATCCAGGGTGTGTTATTTTAACACAGATAATTAATGTAGAATGTCATACTGTTACAGTAAAAGAAAACATTGGCTTTAGAATCCCTAGGATTGTTTTTGGGCATGCTCTCATATCTGTCATGATATCCCTTAGGATTCTGGGAAATTGTTTTTAACCTGAAGTGTGATCTTGAGATAGCTGCTCAGTTGCCTTAGGCAGTTGAACAGTGGATTCAAGCACAAGGGAGAGTGCTAAAACATGAAACTTTCTTTCAAGTGTTCCTGAGACTCCAGCCTTGGGGCAGTAACCAGATTCCATTTCGCTTCCAAAGCATGTTGGATCCAAGTAGTGCAGCCCAAAACTTCAGTATGGTGAGAAATCAACTGGAGAGGGTAACCAGATCCCCAACAAACACTATTCAGATTCTCATTTTAAATAGTTCATGTTTCCAGTTCACATCATATCAGGACAAAAGAGTCCTTCACAAAACACTAACCTCAAATTCCTTTTGATGAAATACAAGAGTAGTGGTAAGCCAGAGCGGGGATTTTTCAGTGATAGCAATGGATCTCTCTTGTCACTTGAAACTACTATTTTCCATTTATTATCATATTCTGATGTTACAGCTCAACTCCAAACCTTCACTAGGAGTATATATAAAAAGCAGTACTAAGCAGCTACGGATTAAGAAACAGTAAACTTACGGATGCCCACACATCTCAATGAATGCACATCTACCAATTCCCCACCAAGTTCATTGGCACCTGCTGCATTCAAATAGCAATAAACCTGAACAATAAACCCTCTGCAGCCAGAGGTACTTGGGAGTTTATGAAAATCAGACTCATTAGAGTATGATTTTTAACTCTTTATGCAAGTTTTCTGCTTCCTAAAATATTTATTTTAATAATTCTGACAGATACTCAGATTTTTTAAAACTTGTTCCACAAAGTTTCTATTATTTGGGGAAAGGGTCTTATAAATTAGTGCAGACTGACCTGGACTGGGCAGAGACCCAGAACCTCTGTCTCTCCTCAGTTAGCTGGGTGGGAAGACACTTGAGGCCAGAGCCCTGGAAGTCCTTTGTTACTGCAGCCCTGTGTCCCAGCAGCTTCGTGTGGGCTCTCAGATGAACCTGAATGAATCTTTGTGGACATGACTTAAAAAAATTCTCTCAGAGCTATGAATATAGATGGAGTTGGTATTTTGCTTGTGTCAACTTTTGACCAATGTGACCAATCTAAAAGTTAATATAATCTTTAAAAAAAAACCTCCATTATAAACTTTTACAGTCTTAAGTATTAACAGTTTATTTACTCTCTTTCTAGTGTAATTGATAATACTAATAGATTATTAATAATTTACATTACTTTAAAATAATGTTTCTTGCCCCAGGTAGGTGGAATTTTGCAGAATAAATATTAACCTGGATTTAAACTGAGGAATGAGATTTACAAATATGTGCATTCAAACTATCTGAGAATATAGAGAAGTGACAATAGAAATTCTTGGTAACTTCAGCCAGATCAAAGACTTTGTCAACATTGACATCTTTTAACCACCTCACACAACTCTTGCAGATAGTTCCACAACACAAACCAATTTGCTTTCTACAAAGGACAGTGGTTATTGTCTCTGCACTTCCAGATACTCTTCAGGATGGACACAGCTAGCTACTAGACTCACTACCAAGATGAATAATTTCAGTATTACCTTTGTGAATTGGCTGCAGAAGCAAATTATTTGTTTAAAATGTCAATCCTTGAATGTGAAGCATTTAGTTTCTCATTTTTTTTCCAGAATAAACATTTAAAAAAAAGTTAACAGAATTCCAAACAGGAACCAATGACTACCTGAACTAATGTCAAGTTCAGAGTAGACAAAGAACTCACTTGTTCATAGAACTTATAATTTCTTCCTCTAATAAATGAAGATTTTATTTTTTTCCTCAAGTAAGGATTTTGACCAAATCCTACATGCAATTCAAACCAAGGCAAATATGTTGC
This sequence comes from Lycocorax pyrrhopterus obiensis, assembly GCA_014706295.1. Classification (NCBI taxonomy): domain Eukaryota; kingdom Metazoa; phylum Chordata; class Aves; order Passeriformes; family Paradisaeidae; genus Lycocorax; species Lycocorax pyrrhopterus. The sequence goes on along the minus strand of JACSVZ010000013.1, from coordinate 19,606,506 downwards.
TCACATAACACATAGCAAGTCACAAAGATATGCAGCAAGTGTTTAATCTTCAGTGGAAAATCTAGTGGTTAACCATGCAAACAAATTAAACATTTTGCTCAGGAATCATTGCATTTCCAACTCCAGAGTGGTTAACATCTGCGTGTCATTTCAGGAACACATAGTTATGGTCAGGACATCCAGAGTCTGTATCCACCAAAGCAAAAGTGTGGAAGTTAAGGCTCTAAGGCACTTGACTCAACCAGACTATTAAATTTTCCTTCCCCTGTAACTGATCTGAGGTAATTTTGACAACCAGAGTTGGAAAACTTATCCTCAGCTAAATGAATCATGAGTCTACAGAATGCTTAAATTCAGAAAACGACTGACAGTAGCAACACGCAAATTTAAAAAAAACGTTGAAGAAATGCAAACACAGGAAAAATAAATACAGCATGGGATGTCTGTAAAGAGGTATCATACATAGAGACAAAAATCAAAAGCAACTTTTCTTTGTTTTTGAGAACAGCAGTAGTATTTCCAGTGACTTATTAAAAGACCACTGAATAGCTCATAGTTTTTTCCATTAGGAAGATGTAGAGAAAGAAGGAGTTGTGTAAGACAGGAAAGATCACAAAGACGCATGCAGAAGCAGAATAAATGGGATAGGATACGAATAACAATAGTAGAATGTGAAAAATACAACCTGTTTGCAGCAAATTAGGATGGCATATCTAGGCACAAAGGGCATGCAGTAACTTAAATACTCATCAGAAAAAAAACTTCACAGTGGAAAGATGAAATACCTTGTGGAATAATCCATCTTTGGATGCAAGAGTCATTCATGCTTTGAAATACTAGGTCAGTGAAGCATTTCTTCAAAAACTGAATGTTGTAATGTCTTACATGGCAGAAAACACTTTTAGCAACTTCCCTTATGCTCAGTATAAAAAGAAAGAACAAAAGATGTATCAAAGATAATTTACTTCTGTTTTTGCAGAGCCAAAGAAAAATAAATGAAGGATTGAAGTGTAAGACGTGTATGGCTCTGATAAAGCTGGTAGTGACACACAGCCTGTAACTGCCTTTGTACAGCTCTCCTGCTACAATCACTATTTCAGTAACTCTGGGTTAGTGGATAGACTACTTTATCCAAGAAGTCTTCTCCCCACTTGTGGAACTTCCCTGAAGCTATAAAGAGGGTGGTCCATATGGCCCAAGAATGGCATGACAGGATCTTCTCTCACACCATTTCTAATAATTCTGCATACTCCAGGAGCAAAATCGTCCTCCTCAATCTACAGTCTGCTCTTCCTATTGCTATGAGCATAAACTGAAGTTTGCTGTGCACTGAAAATCAAAGTGAGTTATCCAAACTTGAGAGAGTAGCTCCATTTTTTGACAATTCTTCCCAAAAGTTAGCACCAAAGAATCTGCAGTTGAGTATTCGTCCCTCATTTAGCCATTTTATTTTGTTAACTTTTAAAACACAAATGCAGTTATAAAATACCACAATGTATGATAAATTGGAAAATGGCATCATACAATTATAAAAAAAATCTAAAGGAGATAAAATTTGGCATGATTTATACTTAAAAAAGAGGAGGTTACTACAAAGATGTTCTGTAGTGTTCAGTGGTGTTCCATAGTGGCATAGAGATTTCAAGAAATCAGTAGATTTCTTCAAGAAAGTATGCACACCATTATTAATCTCATGGACACAATTTGACAATGTATTATTTACAAGCAGCACCAAATTGCTAATGCTGCAATTTTCAGAGATTTTCATAACTTACACACCCAAATTCCACTGAAATATGAGCAACCAGTTCAAATTAAGTTTTTAAACATCTCTCACTATGAGTTTCCCAATCCCAAAGCACACTATAATTCCTTCTTCTAAGGTAGGTTCTGTTATTGTATCACCTTCCTCATAGAGCTCTTCCATCGCTCTCCAGGTTTCAGCTCGGACCTCTCGATTGCTTTTACCTGGAACTTGTCCATCGGGCCAATGTATCAAATAAAGATCTAAAAACGAAACAGAACCAGACTGCTTATGAAAGTGTCCAAAAAATAAATATATCAAAGCACATGAGACAGCATTTGACCTCCACAATGGCCCCTAACACATTATCATCATAATAGTTCCAATTACTACTCAGTGATCATTACTGTATATATCCAGTTGTAATAAATGAATTCTATAACATCACATTAACAACTGAGGGTAGCAGAACTCACACATGTTCCACATGTTTAGGTCACTGTAATCAGAATTTCATGGTTACATACGCACTTAATAAACTTTCCACACATAACAAGCCCCATTCAAATCAAAAGGATTTTGGTCACTGGAATTATGAGCGGAATTACTACTTATTAAGTGCTTCAGGTCTTCCATTTCACGGAAGATAAATATGTTTGACAGTTCTGCAGATATTTTATACAACCTCAGCAGTGGGTCTGGCTTTTTCCTTTCTAAAGAATACTTCCACGTAGGAATTTCTGTTGGAAACTACAGCACAGTCTATATGCAGATTTTTTGTCTAAGTTTTGTGGCAGCCTTTGTAATTTTTTAAAAGAAATTTTTAAAGCAATATTTTAAGGTGACAAAATTATGCTTTATTACATTTTTTGGCACGATTAGCACGATTTCAAACACAATTAAGATTTACCACTGATGATATTCCCATAGAATCATAGAACCTTTTCCTAATACCCAACCTAAACCTTCCCTAACACAGCTCCGTGCCGTTCCCTCGGGTCACTGGTCACCAGAGAGAAGGGACCAGTGCTGCCCCTCCACTGCCCCTTGTGAGGAGGCTCTTTATGTGCTGTCTTCATGCAAGAAAAGACTATCCTTCTATTGAAAAAGGAAGCACTTCCAACAAAAACTGAGAAATGTACATGTACTGGACTCAAGAGTTCCAAATCAGATTTAAATTTTAAAAATGACAGGATCTATAACTCCTTTATAAGTTTGTAGACACTGCTAGACATTCTGAAGAAGAAATTTAGAGATACTTGGAAAACAATTACATTTCTATTCAAATTCTAACTGCAGATTAAACAGGTAACTGCAGGCATCCCAGTCAAACAGGTTTTGGCCTTTGCTGCATATATTAGTCTGATCAAAAACAGGAAAAGAAAGTAAATAGATGACTGAGATGTGTACCATTTTCTTTGTGCTTTATAATATTCCTTTTCCGGCAGTTCAAACAGAGTCAAGAAAAAAATCCAACTTGTTTGCAAGGAGAAGAGTTTTTTGTTCTCTGAATACATCACACCATTCATTTACAGCACTTCTTTGTGAAAATATAGATCCTCTGCTTTGTGAATAATGAACAAATGGAGAAAAAAATGGAAAAAAATTCCTTTTATTCACAATTTAATGACTACACTAATGATTACTGTATCAGTGGCTTGGTATATTTGCTTTCCCCCTGTAAAAATACAAAATCAACCTTGATTTAGGATGAAAATGTAACATGAAATTCATTATAATACAACAGATCCAATTTTGGTACATCATTGAAACACGTTAAAGACAGTGCTTTACTTACCTTAAGAATCCAATTAGAACAGCACAGAATTCTCTACAGTAAAATACATAAGAGATATAGCAAGGCAAACATTTTGTATGTGTCACAAAAATCACAAGCTACATTTGCACTTTCTGATATCAATAACCCATTTAAATACAGTTTTAAACTTTTAGACTTTTAAATACAATAGCTCTGACAAGCAAATAATCACTTATATAATCATCTGCAGCATCTGTTTTTGCATCACATATACGGAGAATGTTGCTCACTCTCTGCCCTTTTATCCATAAAGTCCACATCCAATTTCACATGCAGTCTTATTCATCACCAATCTATGAATAATTAGTTCTTCACTAATTTATCTGAGAAACGATGTTGTATTTATTAAAAATAAATACCAATACATGGCATTGGAATAAATACCAATTCTGTGATATTTAACTGAAAACTAGTATTGGGATCTTGATTAAAACGTTCAGTGAGGTTATGTTCAAAACTCAGGGCTACTCAAATTCTGTTGCCAATAAAATTTCCACTAATTTATATTAGACATCAACCTAAGGATTAGCATTAGGAATTGCTAACATCAAGTATTCATTTTGATCCAAAATTACATATGCTACTGGGCCTACTTTACTGCATGGAGACTGCCATGTTTGTATTTAAAATTTTTTTGCTTGTATAAAGCAAGTGTCATATATAAGTAGGTGCAAGTATCTGGTGTCTGGCCTACCTCACAGAAAAATGGAAGAATTATGTATTTTAAATTGCTGCTTGCTATGTTCTCCAAACCAGACTAATAAGAACTGCTTAACTATGCAGAAAAATGTCATTTAGCAAAAATAATCAAACTTCAGCAGAATTTCACCACCAGTCACTTCTCCAAAAGCCTGACTGTTCAGTTAGACACCACAGTTTGCAAATGCTCACAGAAATAGTTACATCATGGATTTCCACAGACACAGATGCATTGTACTCGGCTCAGGAAACTGAAACATTCTCCAAAGAAAGACTTTTAAGAGATTTGATAACTGAAAGATCTCTGGCCTTGGACATCTAAGAAAATGCAACACATCCCCCTTCTCTGTACTAGTGTCTGAGGCCTCTGATGCAAACAATATTAGCTGCTGGTCCTTTATTTTAGAAAGGTTTTGTTGCTAGGTACACCATGTCCATACCATCCTATTATGTTTATTCCAATTTAGGCTTTTTCATTGAAATAAAAATTACTTCGCATTTAGAAATATTGGCATATAGGGCTAGAAAGCAATCTACTGGATCAGCAAGTACAGTCTTCCTGACCACAAGAAGTATTCATGAAAGATGTGGGGCAAAGGTGCCTTATCTCATAGATATAGAGTAGAATAGTCCTCCTGCCAGTCATGTGTAAAGCACCCCAGCACAGCTAGGATCTTGATTCTACTGCATCTGTTAGAAAACTTTCCATCATACCTGCAGGCCAATAAAAACAACAAGCACCTCACAAACCAAGGTCTATGATTTCATCTTTATTTGTACACACATTCACACCCTACACCCACACACACATTTTCTTTTGCTTAAACTATTTTCCCTCCTGGGGTACTGGGTTTGTGAGAACACAAACACTCTTAAATTCCTTTTGGAGGCAAGAAATTAGCTTTAAAACATTGACTGAAATAGCTTAAAGTTCTAGTAATCAGGAAATATATAGCTTTATCACTGGGGGTTTTTAAGAACAGACTACATTTTTGTTGAGAACAAGGTTGTGCCTTGTAGCATGGGAAAGATTAATCAGTATCTTGAGATGCCTTCCAACCACGTACTTTTTAAAAATAAACTTGAATCAAAAAATCCATCTTGATTCACAGTATCAGGATGCACTTGAGAAAGAAGAAAAAACCTCCAAACATTCACAATCCAGTTTTGTATTTAACAGCTCTTTAAAACATCCTTTGCAGACAGTCAGGCTGTAACGGAGCAGTAAGCGAAGCAGTAAGCGAAGGCCTGAAGGTCATTAAATATCAATGCACAGTGGTGCAGGAAAACTAAAACTAACACTTGAGTTGCTTTCACACAGACATTTAAAATAGAATGGCTTATTGCTTCTTAGTGGCTGCAGCACCTACAATGAACACACTTCCTCTTAACTGGAAAGTACAGGGCCATTTTACACATTTAAAAGCCAACAGGATGTTGTTGTGGAAATAAAACTTTGCAATTCTATTCAAATCCCTAATACAGTATTTTTTAAAAAGTCAAAATTCACTAAAACAAACCTTGTTGTTGTATGAAAAATAAGCCCTACCTTATAGCAAGCCTAAAAGCAAAAGTGTATTTTGCAAGGTTTCCCAGCTGACTTAATGCAGTGATCATATTTCCTTGCTTTTCTCAATAGTCACTGCACTTAATATTGATATGATGTATTTTTCTTTCTCACTCAATTCTTTTTGTTTTGTTTTGTGTTTCCTTCCATAGAACAAGGATCAATGTGAAACAACCTACAAAGTGTTTTGAAGCAATACAGAACGTGAATTATGATAATACACTCATTTCATGTGGCTCATTTATTACAGTGAAGATGCTGACAGTGCATTTGTCCAGCTCCAGTTGGGGATTTGTCACAGGCCAGATTTGCCTGAATGGGACAATCTCGGAACAGTCAAAAGGAAAATAAAATTGTTTATGAATTCGGTAACCCACAAATCAGCATTCAAGAAGTTACTTTAGAGGTTGGATCTAAATCCCAAGGAATGTATTCTGCTACTGCCAAACCTGTAAGATCTGCTGCCATTTCGTATTGGTTTACTGTGACTGCTAGTTGAGGATCACATTTAGAAAATGCGAGGAGCAGAGTATCTGTTACAACCACTGCCCACAAATAATACAAATTTCCATCATGTCATGGATATATAATCTACCAGCTCAAATAAAAATCCTGCAACACCACTCTCCTAGTACCGTTTGTCTGAAAAGTGTTTATTGAAAAGGCTTCAAAACAAGTATTTTACATGGAGCACTTTTTCTCTTAAAAAGCTGTGACTGCTTTCAACAGCTCATCTGTTTCAACAGCTGGCATTCCATATATTGATAATGCACAGATTTATTAATTCCTCTTAGATTATTTCCCAGGTTTCTAATTCAGTCTTTATGGATGGACTGGGTAACCCGTAAGGACCCTCAAGAAAATGAACATGAACAAAAAGCTTAGCTGCCAGGGCTCCTGCAGCTTGTTCTTTTTGTACTCTTCTGAATTACTAACTTTCCCTCCAACATAAAGATCTAACATCACAGATGAATTATTTAGGATCTTTCAGTTTTCTTTATGAACTATGTATCTTTACAGAAGATGTGAACCCCCACATACTTGGTTAATACCATAGAATGAAATCAGGAAATTCTGATTTATTCTGATCAGCATTGATTTAGGTCACTATGGCTGACTAACTGGTTCAGGAACAGCTATATAAATTTTTCAGACATCTCCACATCAGTAGAAGAAAGGTGAAGAAGAAGGGAAGATGGGTGAGGGTATTAAAAAAAAAAAAAACAAAAGAAAAATATTTTTTAAAAAAGGAAAAATCTACTACAGAGACAAATTGTGCAGGCAGCTGTAACATTCCTTAATTGGTCTTAATAATATGTGCACAAGAAGTCTCAGCTCTAAACACATCTGACAAACAAGTTCTGTTTATGCCATTCCAAGGATTCACTCATATGGTGACAGCATTAGTACATTTCTTGCTCTCAGATATTCTTTTTCTTCTTTCAGGCATTTCTGCTTAGCAACAATATACAAACTCAGTATTTTTGTGAGCATCTACTCCAATCTACTACCTGAGAAAATAAGAACAACTTACAGTACTAGAAGGAATCACTGCAAATGACTTCTTGGAAGTGAATCAAGTTTTCCTCTCATCAACATTCAGCACCAGTGCCAGAGCAAGCAGAAGAGAAAAGAAAGCAAACACAAAATATAACAAGCAGAAAACAGAGAGGAGGAATGATGTTACTTCTTAGTTTAAAGGAGAAAGTCAGGGCTTGAAACTTTGTTTATGAAAGTCTCATTGCAGTGACCTGCATTTGCACAGGACAAACAGAAAGGAATTTTAATTCATTTTGCATTATTCTGTACCTGTGGAGGAAGTTAAGGGATACATTTCTAGAAAGAATGGAGCCAAAGGTGTCCATACAAGTATCTCTGTCTAACAAATACAAGTTTTTCCCTGTTCACCTTGTAAAGTACTCAAGCAAAAAAAAAAGCCAGTGAATACAGCACACAGCTGCCATTAATATTATACATTATTAATTCAGCAAAATTCACTTCCTCATTGAAGTTTGTTTATTGCTAAAATAAGCAAATATGTTTATTTTCAGGTACCTCCTCTCCTATGACCTGTTGCAAGAATTAATTGGCATCATCACTGCAACTCTGCCTGTCTAATAAGGTAGTAGCAATATTACATCTTTGACTACAAAGAGTTTATGATCAGGGTAAATTTACAAGTGCAGTGTTAGTTAAGCTTTAATTTTAGTTTTCTAAAGTCTTGTAGATACTTCTAAAATTTTCCCCAAAGCATATTCCATCAGACAGACCAAACCAAAGGCAGTATTCAGAATTTTAAAAAGTTAAAAGACCTACAAAGTAAGTTTTAGAAAGGATTCCCATTCCTTGACAAAAAGAAAATAGACCACTGAAGAAACCAGGCATCTTTGTCACCCTGTTGCCAATATATTATTGTAAAGTTTATGAATCCTTGTTTCATAGGTTTTGAGTGTTTTCAGCAAAATATATAAAACTCACATAGTTGTTCCTCAAATAATTTTACAATAAAAAATACCTTTACAAAACATTTGCAACAAGAAAAAACTGTGCTCTCAATTGTACATATGTGAACTTCCTAGAGAACTAAGAGAACAAGAAACCTGAAAATGTGTAAATAAAGGCAGAATTTGGTTTCTGTGACCCATCTGTACTACATAACTTTTTCAGAACTCATTCATCTTTGCAAGTACTCCCGTGGAAGGCACAATAAATGAGCTATATGGAAAGATTCATACCAAGATATTCAACACCAAGTCTTTCACATGACTCCAAGCAGGCCTTTTTTGTGTTTTCATAGCCACAATCACTATGCCACAGTTTGGTAGTTATCCAGAGGTCCTCTCGCTTCACACCGCTCTCTCTGATGGCCCTTTGCAGGAGGGATTCACAGCCGTATCTTTTTGCTGTGTCAATATGACGAATGCCACATTTCTGTAGGGCATGGACCACTGCGGCATGGGAATAGCCACCCTGGTGGGAAGTACCTAAACAACGAAAGCAGAAGTGAATTGTCAGCAGTGAATTATGAGGGGCATATTTTATCATTGTTTTCAAATTTTCCTTCTTTTTTTTTTTTGATATATTGACACAAAACCTTCTTAATTAATTTTCATTTCCTAATAGTAAAGAAATGGGAACTGACTGATCTTTAGGCTTGAAAAATACATGAAGTGGGAGAAGTTGGTGCTGATCAGAAGTAACTCCATCAAAATCAGTTATGAACAGCATTTAACTATAAAGAAGTGAATTAAGGAGTTAGGCTGAAAATCTTCAAAGATAAAACACATACTTTATGGAAAATTAGTATATGTCTCTTAATTTTCATATAGAAGCATAAGCAGATGAAAATATTTTTAAAAACCCAAAGCCCCAAACAACTTCTAAAACCATTTACTTTGCAAAAAGCATATCCTGAAACCTTTACTTTGTTGAACTCCTGGTAGCCTGAAGTTATTACTGCATTGTACAATCCCAGGCTGGGCCATACTGCAGGTGCTATTTACATAATGTCAGACTAAGCAGTAACCAAAACAATGGAATCCTACACAGGAGTTACAGAATGGGCATGCAGGGAGTTTCAGTAACAAAATCCTGTTACTGTCCTTGTGTGGGGATTCACTGACTGTGTATTTTGCATGTCAAGGGGACGGAAGGAGGAGGAGACTCAGTAGGAAAAGCAACCAGCAGGAGGACTTCAGATAAAGAGCTGGTTGAGAGCAAGGAGGATGATGTTTCTACTTACCCTTTCCTGTTAGTTGTTTTTCCTGCCATGAGCCCCTCACCCATTCACCCTCACTCCACACGCTTCCCACAAACAGTATTTTCTAGTTTGTTGGAGGAAATGCTCAGTCAGTTCCAGTCAGCTCCCAAGTCACCTCCTTCCAAGCTGATGAACAGTACTTAAAGGCCCTCATGCCGTAAACAACGGGCAGCACAAAGTGGCTCTGTCGCTGACTTCAGAAACGGCCCTGCACAGTCCTGAACAGGCCACAGCAACAGGGCTTCAGCCACTGCTAAATTTAAATAAGTGAATAAAGGACTTCAGGTCAAAGAATTATTTAAAGTGAAATTTGTGTCTGTTCTTACCCTTCTCTTTCCCTCCAAATATGGTATTTATTTCTACCCCAAGCACTGCCTGCACATTATGAAATTACCCCTGCAAATGGCCACCCAGCCTGCCAGGAAAAGAGCACAAATGAAAGCACAGGTGCTCCTCCTCAGAGCTCCCTAACCCCAACAGGGCAACAATGCCCAGGGGAGGCTGCACGACTTTCTCACTCATTTTAACAACACGCAACAAGGAGGAGAACTTATGTAAGGCAAGCCAGGTTTTCCTAAATGCTTATCATTTTTGCTCGTTCCTGGTCTTAGAAGGAAAGCCAGTGAGTCTTGCTCAACACTCAAAATCATTTACACTAAGATATAATATGGTCTGATCTCCCACCCATAGACATCAGGATCACAACATCCTGCTGGTCACAGTAGGACAATTTCCACTTTATATTTGAGACCAACAAAATGTGGAGTAGTGAATTCTTGACTTATCTTCAGGGACTTTAATGTGATGAAATTATAATACTGTATTCCTATAATTTCGAAATGCATATCATAAGTAATTTACTTTCCAAACATAAATAAAGTTTTTAATGTTCTAAAAGACAAAACTTTAAATCTTTTTTTTATAGCCGCTAAATATGATTACTAATTGGCTTAATTTCTGAGCCAACTAGAAATAAATGTCTCCACAACTTGTTTTACATCAAAATAACTTAAGCTAACTCAACTTGGTTTTCAAAATAGCTATTTCAAAATCCTCATGGATGTTTAAGAATTTTAGATGACTGCAATGCTACTACATTACAATTGTGAGCAAAGAATATATATGCAATTTTGCATTATTCAAGTCCTAAAGGAATTTTATTCCAGAATTATATAACTAGCATAGAAAAATTACTATACTTCTTCATAACAAACCCTTCACTTTTAATATGCTGGTACTGGTGCAAAATAAATGAGGTTGTAACTATTGTGTCTGTTTCTGGCTGAATGGACATTTCTAAGCACAGAATGAATGGAGTTCATTTAGAGGTCTTGCAAATGGACTCTGATTCTTTTCATGCATAATGGATCTCAGTAAGAACATTTAGGACAAACAACTTTTTTTTTTTTTTTTTTTTTAATTTAACCCTTTAAGTTAAAGGGAGAGAGTGGTTAAGAAGGAAAAATCAGAAGAATTTTGTTATTGTTCCCCATTCAGTGATGGCATGCACACTCGTTACACAAGAAATAAAGACAGCAAGATCAATCTGGAGGAAATTATCTCAATTTCTATGCCTAAAAATGAACTACAACAGTCCTGGTGCACTAAACAGTAATTAAAAATAAATCAACAATTATTTAATATTACCACTTTACAAGCCAACTTAATCATGAACAATAGGTTGATAAGCTAATTATGCTGCTAACATAACACTTCTAGACTTTAGAAATCACAGTTTTCTTGTGTTTACACATGTGATTAAAGAAGTTACAAGTCACAGATGCAGAAAGATGACAAAAGAAGGTGGAGTGACTGAACTTTCCAATTTTTTTCATATTAGAAATTCAAACAATGCTATTTGAACACATTAACATTCTTACAGGTTTGGGATTCCCCTTTGCTCATACAGATGTAATTCACGCTGTACATGTATATTTAAAGACAAAATTCAATCATGCATTTAAAACTAGTAGGAACCTGCACCCTTTCCATCCCCTTTCTATTTCTAAAAATATTTAATACATTTTTTTCCCTAGAATTCGCTGATAAGAAATAGGAACTCCTTTCAAGAAACTATGTCAAATATACATAAGTTTGAAAAAGCTTCCTATTTTTTAGCTAGTATTTTAACTTGTTTCCTAAGGAAAGGGCACCGTTACCTCACTGACTGAACTCAGCCAAATTTGACAGATTGGAAGATGTGCAAGACAATTACATTCCTATGGATTTTGTGAAAAACTGGTGGTTGTAAGGGACAAGGATACTGCAGTGAAAATACGGATAGGTCAGAGGACACAAATCCATGGAAAGTAGGCTTAATTAGTTCCATTGTTATTTTGTTGCAGTTACTCATCACTTTCTTGGTACCCTGAAGAACACTGCCATCAAAAGTGGAATGAGAAAATGCTCTGACAACCCATAAAATGATACAAAGATTATTAGAAAGGCAGAATCCTGTTCATAATGCAGTTGCTACAGGGGAAAAAACCCAACATGCCAATCGGCAACACCTCCCCCAATCCCTCAAAAAGAGAAAATCAGCAACATCTCCACCCCTGACACCACCAAATATGTAGAACAAGTAACAAACCACCCGCTATCCCCCCTCCCAGATTTATGCACCAGCTCAGCTCTCAGCCTCATTAAACTTTCTGTTCTCACTCATGAAGCTGTAGAACTACAGAGAAAGATCCAAAGCACCAACAGTTTTTCAAAACAGAACCAGGATCTACTTTCTCTCCCTGCTTTCTCCCTCCCTTTATGGAGAAACATCTTCATGTTCTTTATGAAATGTGAAATGATTATTCATTTGCATATATAAAACGTCCAGTGATGTGAATAACTTTGGCTACTTGAATTCAGTGGAATAACGCTAGAAAAGTTCCTGCTGGTGAAACTCCAGCCAGAATACTTAGAGATCATGTCCGAGATTAATGATCTTCTGACATCAGTACTAAATTAAAAGAGTTGACAAAGAAAACACCTGCAAAAATGCCTGTTCCTTGCTGATTTTTTTTATCTCCAAGTAAGCACTTAAGAACTCTCAAAAGCAAAAACTCAAACATCCTTTTATCAATTTTTACACATTCATTGTGTATCTTTGGTACTGTATGCTGTAATAGGCTTGAAATACCTCATTCTATTAGTTTTATTTCTACTAGTTCAACATTACATCAATATAACATCTTATGAATATACTGATTTTTTTTGGTGTTCATATAGTTTGATTTCCTAATTACCTTATGAGCAAATGTGATGGTAAAACATAAAATGGCCATACATAATGCAAACGAACATATTACACATTTCAAGGTTAACTGCTAATCCACTCACAAAACCACATGCTTCTTCTATGGAAAGGCTCAAGGACACACAATCCTTACTTGCTGTCTGTCTTACATCCTCCTCCTAATTGTGTATTCATATGAGCCTCTGACAAGCTGACTCAGATTGTTAAATGGCCAAAAAAAAGAGAGTAGTTCCAGAATTATTCATGAACCTGAATAATTCCTCAGATGGGAAAACCCACTAAATTTCGGGCCAGGGATGGAGCAAAACAAGTTCCCCCTTTGGCAGCCACAGTTAAATAATTTGATTTAATAAATGCTTTTATTCAAATTTAAAAAAAAATAAAATCACAGTTGTGTCCCAGCCAATCAACAAATGATCAGAAAGACCTTCTCCATGAACTTGTCTCCTGCAGCCTTTCTTTCTATTATATTCCCCAACACCATCCCTACAGCTGCTCTCAGACAAGCAGATAATGTCACACTGACTTTCTATCATCACAGCACTTGAACCCAAGTGTTCTTACTGCCATAGTAAACTATTTGGCATAGTTTTATTTTAACAGGGTCAGTTACTCTGAAAATTCGACGTAGCATCACAGGACAAAGTATTCAAGCATCCCCTCTCTTCTGGAGTGCAGGGCTTTCCTCTGCAGCAGGTGAAATCAAAGTCAGCCTCGCTATGAAGTTCTTACACTCTACAATTTTCATGAGGCAACTAGAGACTATTTCAAGCTAAGAGATCCAAATTTAATAACAATTACTTTTACAAAATAACTTGGATAATTTATTCAGAGTACAAGACTCGCACCCAATGCGTATATAAAATAGGGCAGCTACTCCTGAGGGAATGGAGCCTATAGACACAACGGGCTTCTGGAAAAACTGGTAGGATCCTATCAACAATAACAGAAAGACACTGAGCACACTCCCATTATATAACCAATGGTTCTCTTAATTGGTCAGAATGAAAACAGCACACAGGTTTATCTAAAACTCAGTCATTTAAGGCAAGTTTCTCTTGCCTCTGTAAAAGTTATTTGGATTATGAATGGTTTAATTTTTTTAGTATGTAAGTTTTACTTTGGTAATGCTTCCCTTTCTTATTTTTTTGTTTGTTTGCTTGTTTGTCTGCTAAATATGATGCATTGCTTAGTGCGAAGATGTCACTCTGGGACTGCTTTTCCCCTGTATGACTCAGAACACACTAACAGAATTCAATAACAGGAGAAAAAAAAGTAAGCAAGCATGATTTTAAACTCTGCAATTCTACTCAGGCAAGTCTACACAGGCACCAAGAACAAAATGCAGGAATACAGCCTTGCCTCAAGGAAAGAGGGTAGGAGAGAGACATTACATGTTTATTATGTATCCAGAGAAAGGGAAGCCAGAATTGCTGGTTTTCTCTCTTCCTGAGAGGAAGGAAGAAATGGCAATGAGCCATTGTTGATAGAAGCACTCTATTCCCTCCATCCCAAAGAGACTCTGGCTGTAAAGGATATTCAGATCATCTACTGTAAAATGACCACACATTTCTGTTCACTGACCCACCATTTATCTCCTCAGAACCTTAGACAGGAAAGTAGGTGCAAGAGCAACTTCTCAGAAAGTGTCTCACGCAATCTCAGAAAGTCTGCAAGTGGCATCTGACATCAGTGGGATGCTATTGCTCTGATATGGCACCAATTCACTAATGTATTTCTGGCAGCAGAAATAACTATCACCCCAAAAATGCAAATATTTTTTCAGCAATAGTAAAGAGATTTCCACTGGAAAAGTGCCAGCTATTTAAATTATTCATCTGTAGTAGTCAAATATTTTAATCATGCACAACCTATCAATAAAATCTGAAAAAAGACCTATACATTTGAAGGCAATTATGAATGTGCAATTCACGTAGAAATTTCATAAGCAGAGCAGCAGCACACATTTATTTAAATGCCTTTACAGACAGACTGCCAAATCTTGAAGCCTTTCTTTCACTCCACACTTTCCCACCACCGTGAGAACTATTTCTCATTAACAACCAAATTGGTTTCAGATGCTCTGCTATAAGATGTTACCTTAGAAACCATTTGGTAAAAGACTGTGGCTTCCTTCCATAGAAATCTCAAGCAGTGAAAAGGCAGATTTTCTGGCATAAATCAAATCCAATTTCTAAGGTTCACTAAACCTTTTCTCCTCAGAATAATGTTTTGTGACTAGATCTTAGCAGTTAATAGTGCACGAAGAATTGCTGGTGTGAACCAGTTTTAAATTATTTTCATTCTATTCTCTTTCTTAACTCAATTGAAATTACTTCCAATACTTACCATACCTTGATAGAACCTTTAACTTCATAACTAATAAGGATATTTACTATGTACAGCAAATAAACAGACTGAACAAAACTATTATTTCCTTTCCTTTTTAAAACATGCCCTTAGACTACTCTATCTGACAAGGATGACATTAATTAACTAACATTAGACATTTGGAGATACTTTACAAATAAGACAAATGAGATAAACCCAATTTTTTTCTCCTGCATAAAACTTTCACAACAAAGAATGATCAAAAGAAAATAAAATACTAAGCCCATGTTCTGTACTTAATTAGAACATTATCATAATCATTCCTGCTGTGAAAGGTTGACTTAAAAATAAATTATATAAATAATTTATGATTACACATAATCAACATACAATTAGGTACAGGGACAGCAAATTTAAGAACTGTAGTTGAACATGAGACCAGTGATTCAAAGCCAGTTAAAATACTGTAAAGATAATACTATAGGAAAAATTATAAAGAGAACTGTGATTTGTAGTGACTCATAGCTTTACACAATGAAAATGTATGTACAATAATTACCATTGTGACATCCTAATTCAAGCTGATGGGCAATTTCTGACATCATACCAGTGCCCTTTACTTGCAAAGTGTAACTGTGAATCATGACAGATCCTCCTCCTGCAGTACCACGTGGCAGTGTGAGGTCTGAGACTTGCCGTGTCCCACTGGTAACTAATTGTGTTCATGAGCTCCAAGGACAGCAACAACCCAGCTCCCCTTAGTGCAAACTAAGCTGAACAATAAAGAATGTTTCTGATTAAATGCTTATTTTCCCCTGCACTATCTTAAGAATTTAAAATGCATTTTCTAAAAGTTTCTGAGACAAATAACATCTCCTCTAGCCCCTCCTCTCACACTGCATATTCAGCCTTAGAACTTTATGCATTAGAATGCAAAGCACTTCCATTCGGGCACCAAGAATGAATAAACAGTCCTTAAAGTTATGAAACTGCTGCAAAGCCACAAAGATGGCTTTCCCTTTTCTCTCCCTTCTTCCCCTACAACGAGGATTTTGTATCACTCTCTGTGCTGTACTTTGCATAAACATTAGAACCGAAGAGAGTTCAGGAATGAGTACCTCCTTTCTCCCCATTTGGTGGCACGAGGAACTACTGCAATTCAGGTTACAGCAGCATGTGACATCACCATTCAGTGCTGCCAAAACTATGCTAGCAAGCTCTGGCAAAGAAAAACGGTATGATGACTAAAATCTGCTGCATGAAGGTTGAAAGATAAAGATTGGCTTTCTTTTATTTCCCCCCACAAAGTTTGATATCATTTTTTTACACTAAAAAACCATGCTGAAATACAAAAATGATATATACTGGAGCTCGCTTCTCTGTTGATTTCAAACTGCTTACAAATAATTTGCTCTTCTCTTGGGCAGTTAGGCTTGTAACATTTAAAAGTCTTAATGGCAACAAGAAAGTTAAAAGCATACACATGAAGTGCCTCTGCTTATACTGGTAAAAGTCTTAAATATTAAACAGTGGTTGAAACCTAAATTGATTTATTACTTAGACTTAGTGAAGGACATCCAAAATTAATCTGTATCACATCAGCAACACAGTGTTTACCAAAAAGAATCCAGCATGAGAAATGAAGCTATTTTTCTGCTATTAAATCACAGTTCTTACACCACAATACAAGGTAAAATCCCCAGCAAACATATAAAAAGCTGACCTCGTAGATTTGTAGGTGTACAAGAGAGCAAAGAAGCAGCTTCCCTCAGAAAAAAAGAGAATACTTCTGTACCATGTAGACTCTGATGTAAGCAAAAGTCGGTCCAGCATTTTTCCCCAGATGCATTTATTACTACCCCTGAAAACAACACTTGTACAGCATTCAGATTTTTTTAAGGAATGAAACAGCACCAGGATGGAAGGAGGTGAAGCTGGAAGAAAGCAAGGGAGGTAGGAGCTCACCAGGTTTAGTCAGGTTGGGAGAGGACACTGCTTTGTTCCACTGTCTACGAACACCCAGCTGCCTGGGACACGGCCACATTCTGTACAGGAGAGAAGTTAAATATCTGGAGGCCCTCAAAGATCAAGTACAGCTTCTCAAGGTCAGATCTACTGAAACAGTGGATGAATTGAGACAGAAAGATTTATAGAGGTGGCATTTTGTTCATCACAAGAGGCTATTAAGGCAACTTGGTAACCATGGGTGAGAAGCAGAGCCCCAAGAGAATAAAAAAAATGGTTGAGACATAAAACAAAGGGAAGAAATAAACAGCCAATTCTTATTACAGGGTAAGATTAATAGCAGGGAGTGCCATAGGTCTTGGTACCAGGACCACTGTTCCATAAATTTCCTTAAGAACCAAAGCCACGAAGAAACAAGAGCCATGAATTCTAAAAAAGGCAGTAACAGTAGAAAATGAAAAAAAGTGAAGGCTTGATTCTACTGCCATTGAGCTGAAAAGCAAAATCTCATTTTATTCCAGTCCAGCAGGACTGGGTCTTCTTTGGACCACAGCTAAGTTTAAGAATGAAAAAAGCAACTTTAGGATTAATAATTAAAAAGTAGGTAACTGGATTAGTAATACATAATGGAATGTTAAAATACTTCCATTCAGCATTAAGATTTAAATTTATGTAGCGTTTTGATGAAAAAAACCCCAACACAACCTGATGCAATGAAAGTGGAGCAATCTGATGTGGTGCTTTTTTGCCAGGAGGCCTATTTGTTGTGAAAAGAACTGGGAACAATACAAGAAGTCCTGAGTGGTTGCAATGCAAATGATGCAATGTCTTAATGCAATCAGCAAAGTAAAAATCAGTAAAAACTTACTTTTACGGTTTATTTACTCAGACAAGGGTACAGCAGAGTATCAGGAACGTTATCTATGAAACACCCTGAAATGAGGATAGAGATATTTTAATGGTTTCCCTTGAGTCTGGAAGGATTGTGTATGTGTGTATTACTTTCCCCCCAGGCTTTGGCTGTTTGACCAGAAGCAGTACCTGACTGCTTTCCCAGCTACAGTACCTACAATGATGATGCTGGGCATTCTTGAATGATGTTCTGTACAGAACATTATTACTACTGATAAAATATTCACTGTGTGTGACATGAGCAAGGCACAATGAGTATAAAGACTTGATTGTTTTGTTTAGTAATTGCCTGTCCTGATGCCCCTTCCCAAACAAGCATGCAATTAATTTTATTCTTTAACAGGAGGGTATCGTTAGAGACTTTTTTATCTCATCAAGTTGTTGTTAATTCTAGCTGCCCCAAAGATTACATAGAAAGCAACTTTACACAAAAACATTCTACGAATTTTTGGTATCACCAGCACATCTTTTCAAGAAATCACTGGCTACTTGACCAACCCACCTGAATGCACTTATTACCATCCCTAAAAAAACCCCAACAAAACAGCAAACATAAACGAAGAAACACACAAACCCCTGTTCTAATGGGAATATAACTACCATATAAAGGGGATGAAGAGAGTTTCAACAGAAAGTGCCAAAACAGTCCTTAAGAGATGTCAGCCATTCAGCACATGAGCTTTACAAAGGTCCTAATATTTCAGTTACAGGAAGAAAAGCCCTTGTGCTACTGAATTATAATCAAATGCTTTAGAGAGTGGCATTTTCACTCCTCAGACTTACAAAAAAAGGAAGTGCCAACTTTCTAAGTGAGGTCTTCCTACTTAACAGAAGTAAACATGAACAGTTTGAATTATGCATTTTTCTTCCATAACCTGACAAGGATGATACCGTGTGTACCATTTTGACAAGTGATACGTTTTTGAGGATGCTGCTTTAGATAAGCACCAAGTATTCTTCAGTTAAAAAACTGTAAGAATATAATTTTCTACTATAGTACAAAGCCTCACCAGCAGATTCTCAGACACATGTAGCTCCTATGAAAAAGCGTAACTACATCTGTAACTTCTAAACAGTGTCACATTTTATATCAGCTATTTGCCATGCACCTCTAAAACACTAATAAAGCCTTACAAACATAACTATCTCGTTAGCAAGATACTGAACATATCCTTTTTCTAAAGCAATCTAAAGCCACTATGAGGTAATGTACTCTCTGGGGCATAGATTTACACTTGAGACAAGCACTAGGGCCAAAATGCCAATTCATTTTAGACTTAAGCCTACTCCAGTAGAAAGCAGCCTTTGTAATGAAAATTGACCATAAACACACCTGACCCTCTGCACATGAATAATGTTGGCTAACACAACTGTTAGCATTAAACCATATGAAATATAAAGTTACCAGCAGTTTTCATAATCATACAATAAACAAGGTGCAGATTATTTTTGTTAATTAAAACATTAGCTATACAACATATTTCTAACATAAAAGTGAGCTGCCTTATAATAATTGGTTTGTGTCCCAGGAAAGTCAGCGTGTTTTACCACTGCTAGTAGACTTGTCTTTTTGCCAGACACAAGACACTACGAATACGCATCTAAGTAGATAGGAAATTTTGGAGGTACAGAATTTGGCATGTTATCTCAAGTAATCCTTCAGACTGAACACAAATTTTGCACACTCCATGGCCTTTTCTGGTGTAAAAATTCATCTTTGTCACTAGAGATTTTAATGGAAATGGATCCTCATCACTAAGAACAGTTTATGTAAGAGCACAGAACCCCAGAAAGAGAAGGTAACCTAATGAAGGACTTACCCTCCTTCCCCTCGTCTCCCCTTTTGCATCAAACCTTGACCAACTTACTGAACTTCTATACAAATGACAAATAAGCTGTGGCATGGAAACCCATTAAAAAAAAATAGGAAACCAAACCATAAAACCACTATCACAAGTACCTTTTGATAACTGAAGCTTGAACAGGAAGAGATAATTTTTGACAGAGCGCTATTCCAGGGTGTTGTTGCACTCTCTCTGAGTAACATGTTCTGGCCAAGAAACACATTACCTGTCTCCTAATTCAGCTCTCAGAGACTACAAAAGGGGTTTCATCACTTTAAAATAACTCGCATAGCTATCTGAGCTGCCTTCCAAGTGACACAACTGGAGAGTTGAAACCATCTTTATGCATATTTAGCATATTTATCTCTCTGAAGCTTTTAGAAAGGTTATCTAGCAACAGAGGCAACATCTGTGTCTATTAAAGTCGTCTTTGAGGGATCAGATAACAATTAGGTCTGCATGTTTAGAAGGATAAGAAAGGACAAACAAAACTTAAATCCTACAGAAAATGGCCTTGCAGAAAATGCATTCTCATTTAAGAAAGTTCTCCTCTACTTCATATCTGAGTAAATCTTTTGCACTGCAAATATTAGTTAATGCAGTGAGACTGTAACAAAAATTGTGGTATTTACAGCTTGATCACAAATGCAAGCATGGCGAGTCTTCAACTTTTTTTTCTCCCTTCTTTTCTTAAATTCTCAGCATTTTGCAGTGCATATCAAGGATTCCTTAAAATGACCTGACTGGTTTCTATCTATTACATAATCCTCAAAGATCTGCAGAATATATAAAGCAATATGTAAAGTGTTACTCTAGTGAGACAAGAATAGGTAAGTGAAATCAAAGAAGCAAATCCTGTTCATGACAACACCACCACTGTAAGTCAAGAGAAGTTCCTTGAAAGCCAAGAAAAGCTCCTTGAAAGCCATACCTGGCAGAAGTTACTGGGCCAGAAAAATTGATTTTCCTGTATGCCACTATCCATTTACTGTGGTATGAATTCAGGCTTAACAACAGACTACTCAGGACTTTCCAACACAGCAAAAGGACAGGGAGCAGCTATTGGGTGGAGACTACAAAGGAGTCTTTCTGCATGTCTACTTTCTAGTCAGTTTATTCTTCCCATAACCCAAGAAATTTATTACAACCCCCGATAAAAAAGGTGGTTCTGTAGACAGTCTGAAGCACAGTTCAGCATATACTGAAACAATGGACATAAGACAACAAGTCCATTCTCTAAAACAGACTATGTACTTTTTTATTATTATTATTTTTATAAAAAGTCTCCAAGTAAAGTAAATTGGCAATAAGTGTTACAGGTTAAAATAACCAACCAACCCCTCAAAAAACCCCAAACCAAACCACCCAACCAACCAAAAAACAGCAAAAGGGAAAAAAAGTAGTAATTTTTGAACAACATAAGCCGTTTTGCTCACTACATAGTGACTGGGTAAGAGACAGCTGCATCAAGTATTCTTCATCACCAACCACCATTCCCTCGTGCCTCGCAGATGCTGAGATTCCTACACAGGCTCTCAGCTCAACAGGTGCAATAAGGTTAATTCTATCATGAGAGTCTGCTCTAAAGAAAAGTCTGCTCCCAAGCCTCTTAAGAAAACACACCCAAACCACCAAACCACCGCACATCGCCCCGGGCGAAGAAGGAGGGGAGCGGTGTGCTACCAGCACAGCTGCACCGCTCCCTAGCACGCCTAGCTGGTCGCATTTGGCAGGAGCACGAAGCCTCACTGGGCAACACAGGGGCTCTTGGAGGAGCACCAGGCTCAGCGCGGGCAGCTCGGCAGGAGGCTCCGGTCCGGGCTGCCCTGAGGCGAGTCCGGCTGCGGGCCAACGGCAGCGCCGAACCTGCCGAGCCGGCCTGGCCGGGCCAGGCCCCGGGGTGACCCCCGCCCTCTCACAACGCCTCTGGCAGGGAGGCGGGCTCTGGGCGGGCCCGCCGCCACTTACCGAGCCCCAGCACCGGGATGCTGTGGCCGCTGGCGACCGGCACCACGGGTACACTGCCCGCCCCTGGCCGGCCCGCCACCGCCATGGCCCCTCTGCGGCCCGGGACTACAACTCCCGGCGGCCCTTGCGTCCCAACACCACCGCGGGCAGCCGGGAGCCGGGCGAGAGGAGCCGGGAGCCGGGAAACGAGGAGCTGCGAGCCGGCAGCCAGGAGCCGGGAAACGAGCAGCTGGGAGCCAGGCCGTCCCCCGGACCTGGGGCCGGGTCCCGGCGAGTGGTGGGGCCTGCGGCGCCCCGGCTGATCCCGCTTCCGTTTCCCTCCTGAGGCAGGTGGCGGCTCGGCCGCGCTTCCCGAGCATGCTGTACCTGGTGGGGCTGGGCCTGGGGGATGCCAAGGACATCACGGTGAAGGGGCTGGAGGCGGTGCGGCGGTGCCGCAGGGTGTACCTGGAGGCCTACACGTCCGTGCTCACCGTGGGCAAGGAAGCGCTGGTAGGTCTGGCCACAGGGCCCGAGGCCTCTCGTACCACGGAGCCAGGGGCGTGCTGGGGCTGGTGGGTCCGTGGGAGAAACTAGCGGTGCCCGTTCTCGGGAGATGTATGTACGTGACCTTCACTATGTTTTATAGGCGAAATGTTGCTACCTTGCAAGAAGACTGCAGCAAAAATAAAATGTTCCTTCTTACAACTGTTGACACTAGTTTTCATCTCAAAACCTACCAACGTGTGCAGACCCTGAGATACTGGAGTACTTGGTTGGAAAAGTGTCTAATCTGTTTAAAAACAAAAAAAGCCCAGAAGTCATACCAGAAAAATACATGGTTTGAAGCCCTGAACCTCTGTATCAGCCTGAGGTGTTACGGCATGCCTGCTGGGAATAACACTTTTATTATCTCACGTTTCCACGTGGGCCAAGCTGCCTCACCACGTTGGGATTCCCAGAACAGGCACAGTTCAGTCAGAGATGGGCTGTTGAACAACATGGAGATGAACTTTTCATTAGTAAACACACCTCATGGAAGACAACGGTAGTAAAAATGTGCAGATCGTAACTCTGAGGAGTTCATAGATGGTCATAGAACGATAAAGCTTAATGATGAAATAATACCAAAAAAAATAGCATACCTGCCCACAGACCAGAGATCTGGCCTCTGAATAAGCTGATGCTGTCTGGGTCTTGGGTGCTGTGTGGCCATAATGTACCTCCATATACATAGAGCATGTGAGAGTTTTAGCTTGTAATCAGCATTACATGGTTTCCAGATACAAGGTAGACTAGAATATTTGGGGCCATCTCTGGTTTATCTGCTGTATGAAGATATGCTCTGTGGTTTTATGTTTCTTTTCAGTACACTGAAGCAATCTAAGTTGTAGTCAGTCTGTTCAAAACAAAATGTTCTTTTCTGTGGTTGTTTGATAGTTGGAAAACTGCTACATGGAAAGGATTACCTGGAGATTTTTACTTTTCAAAATGTGCATTTGCTATTAAAAAAATTAATGGATTCCTATCCATCTGAAAATAAAACATTGAATACTAGGAAAATGCTGAATATTTTTGATGTGGTTATTTGGGGGTTTCTTGTTATATATTTCTTACTGTTTTAAGTCTTTTGCAAACATTGAAATCGCAAAGATGAGATAACTGGGAAAAGAGATCAATAAAAACAAAGTAAAAGATGTGGTCTTACCTGAAACCACCTAAGAGGGAACATAGGAATTAATGACCAAGGGTTTGTCATACAGCCTGGTTTACATACAGGTGACAATGCTGAATAGTTTATTTACTAACCTGAAGGTCAGTCTCTCCTAAGCACCATTAAAAGTTGGAGGAAAACTCTCAAGAAGTAATGAGCAGATCTTTTCCTGCAGAGACTTCCTAGAAATCCTCCTGTGTTGATCGTGTTAAAATCAGATCTTAAAATTCAAATGACATGACTCGCTTAGTTTATCTGGTTGGCCTAAAATATATATTAAAAGTTATTTGATGTTGACCATCCAAATTGGCCCTGAGTTTGGTGAAAGAACTGTTTGGATCCAGTGGCCTCCCAGTGACTCTACGTTTTACTTCTTGCCAGCAGATTACTTTTTCTATATTCTCTACTTAGCTTGCTTTGATTATCATTGTGGAGGAGTCTCAAAGCATGCAAATAGATTCCCTTGGATGAAGCCAAACTGAAAGGTGTGTTCCTGGGACTGCACCCCATCTGTTCTGGAGCGTGCGTTTGCTCACAGTGCGGGGCCAAAGCCAGCCTGGTGCAGTGGTAGCCCACAGAAAGGGATGTGTAGTTATGGAGTGCTTTGCTTTAGAGGCCAGCTCCCGTTGTGCTGGTGTGCATCTGGGCTAAGGTACCTAATGAAAACCTGTGGGGTGTCAAAATTTGCTGCAGTTGGTTTAGTATCGATCTCAGCGTTACTCCAGGGTGACTGTCAGTCGTTCCGAATCACAGGTACAAGAGTTGCTTACACATTTATTTGGTCCCCTTTCTGTTGAACCTGTACAGGTTGCAGTCTGTTTCACGAGGAAAATAATATCCTGATTTTATAGAGTTAGGAAAACTTATCCAAAAATGGGCAGGAACTCGTATTCGGGAAAGGGAATGTAACCTGGTAACAGAGGTCCCATACCTGTTACTCTAGCTATGGGGTGGATTTTTTAATGAAAGCACTACTTTGCTTCTCTACAGGTGTGATAGTTCTCTTGTCAATTCACCCTTCTGTGTGGGCAAAGAAGTCACAGAAGTCAGAGGAAAGCCTTTCGGGGCCATAACTGACTTTAATAGTTTTATCAATTTTTTAATATTCATAATAGCACACAAATTTGCTGACTACTACTTAGCACAAAAACACCTTTCTTGGTATTTGCCCTAGGAGAAAAAACTTTAATCATGTAAAGAGCATGTAAAATGCATAGTGACACATGACATGGCAGATGTTTTCAGTATGATCAGAAAACATATTCTAGAACTAACTGAAGTTTCATTACATGTGTGAAGTTGATTCTGGAAATAAAGGCATTTAAAATGTACAAAGAAACATGATTACTGAGCTGCTGAAGAAAAATTAGGACATGATCAAATACACGTTTACCTGTATACATGGTAAAGTACTTCTTAAAAAGAACTCAAGATGAAGGATTAATATGAAGTCATTCCTTAGAAGTGGTTAGCTAAAATGTACTAAGGAAAAACTTGAGAGAACAGGTTGTGGTGCAGCTAGTGTGGTATTTGTATCTGGTTTGGTGCCAGTATTGTAAGTGGCCTAAGAGCTAGGCTCAGGCAGTGAGAGGGGATGCCTTACATACAGCAGCAGGTTAAATTAACTCTACCTGGAGTCCACCCAGGTACCCTCAGTGTGCAGGTGTGATTGAGCTGCTTTAGGTGCAGCTCCTCAACTGACACAGAAGGCATGAAAAACCAAGTCAGTATCAGGATAAAGTGATTCACTAATTTTTGTCAGCTCAGGAGCTGCCTTATGGGGAGCTCAGGTATTCTTGCAAGCAGAGGTGAGGTTCTCCAGGACATGGGGCAGACTGCTGGGGAGAATAATAAAGTTACCTATTCCACTGTTCATTGTCTGTGTTCCTGAGTGAGCACCCAGAGAGATACAAAAGCGTTCCTAAGTGTCTTATTTTGATGGTTCTTATTAATTTCAATTTCTAGGAAGAGTTTTATGGAAAAGAGTTGATTTTGGCTGACCGAGAAATGGTGGAACAAGAAGCAGATAGCCTTTTAAAAGAAGCTGATGTTTGTGATGTCGCATTTCTTGTAGTTGGTGATCCTTTTGGGTAAGACAAAGCAACATTTTAATTATTGCTGTAGCTTGATCACTCTTTTTTCAATAGGAAGAAGCCAACTCTGTAACTGTAATTCTTTATGAGGAAACTGATTTTCAGACCAGAAACACTTTTTATGTCTGTATATTCCTTATTATATTAAAAATATACATACAGTTGTCCACACTTTATCTTGCTTTGGAGTTTCCTTGCCCAGATGTCCATTATAGATAATGTGGACTCTCCAGGATGTATGAATCTTTCCTTCAGCAGACACTTATAATTTCATTAGTTATCATTCTATTCTCTGTGCTAGCTTTTATAACAATGCTTTGCCTCATGATTTGTCTGCTAACAGAAGAAATTCTAGGTTATCACATAAATAAGAAATGTGGTTTTTGGGGGGAATATTCTTTTAGTTGCTGTTTGTACTTATAAACTGCAGCTTTTATACTCAGTTGTTTTAGAATGAATACAGATTATTGGTTGTATGGTGCATCTGCTTTGATATATGCTAGTTTTTAAAATCACTTATGTCGTTATAAATGTCTTCTCATGTTGGTTTATTAGGCCTTTTGTTTCCACTTTTTATTCCTGCTGGAAAGGATAGTCTTTTTCTATGACCAGAAGGATCTCCTTCTGTCTCTTTGGTCAGGCATCATCAATCTGTAATGTCAAGCCATGCAGAAAAGCTTTTCGTCTCCAGCTGGCGATGCAAGATTCATACCATGGTGTAAGGGGCACAAGAAAAATGAAATCTGAGTACCTTATTTGTGAGTGAAAAAATGGAGTTTATGAGAAAAAGGAGCAATGTGCACATCTGTCAAAAGCGGATAATTTATGTAAATACAGGTTGAAGGCAATTGGCAAGAGAGTATTATATTAAACTAATTATGGGCAGATGACCCTGTATTTCAGAAATATTAATTTTACTTGCAGTCCGTGTTTATTTTGAAACTAGGATTCATGCAGAGTGTAGAGCCACGTTACCTGTACCCTTGTGCTCTGATCCAGTGACTGATCTAAGTACACAAGATGAAAAAACTACATGGATTGAAATGTAGTTGCTACTTGTAAGCAGTATTCTGATCTGCCTTGGTTATCTTTAGTTTCAGTGTCAACATAGTTTAGTTCTGGTTAACGTACTACATAATTGTAAAAAACTACCCTTTTTTTTTAATGAGTTACTTCTCTCTAAATGTTTATTTTCTTAGCTCTTAATATTGCAGCTAGAACTGCTCCTATGCTCACATAGAGCCCTAAGGATTCAGGGGCTCGTGAGGTTACTAGGACAGAGTACTGAGTGTTTCTGTCCTAAGAGAGGCCATAGGGCAGGAGGATAGAAGCCACTTGCAGCTGATCACAGACTTTCAAGTATATTTGTAGGTGAGCAGAGTACCTGGCAGCCATAGGAGATGCCATGTGTTGGTGGCTAATGGTTAAAGCAATAAAGCAGGCTGTGCTCTGTCACCCTCGCTGTTCTCTGCAAGTTTTTATCTGTGTATGTGGTAACACCCATGGATGTGCTACAAGAACCTGACAACTTTAGTAGTACAGTGGAAAGCCCACCACTCTAGGCTGGTGTTAACATTCATGTTATTTCTACCCATAAAAGTTAAAGTCTGTATCAGTGATGGAAAATACTACTATAGTAATGGATGTAGAGGGATGACTCCATTAAACTTTTCCTGGTATTAGCTGAGTGCTCATAAGGGCACTTCTGCTTTTAGCTATAGTCATTATAGACAGATCTACTGGGAGAAAAAAATACTGGTTGCAGCAAATTTCAGTGAATAAAGCCAGCTGATCCCTTGGTCAGTATTAGCATAACCACAAAATCCTCCAGTGCTCCTTGTCCTTCGTATGTGCATGGAATAACACAAGGCTGTAAAACTAGTCTCCTCTTCTCTTAGAGCAGACATTCTTAATGCGCCTTTGCTTCTGGAAGGCAGGAGCAATGTTTGTGTAGTAACTAAATATTGGTTTAGATCATTTTACTGCCTTCTCCTAGGTCTGGGAGCCTGTTTGCATAAGGGTTTCAGATTTCCCAAATTCAGATTCCTCATTTTTTTTTCTTCCACTGAAATTGATTTCTTTTTAAAAATATTGATCCTTGCCAGCTGATGCCACATTTGTGTTCCAGTCTGAAGCACCTGATCTGCTGACTTACTGGGTGCTGGTCAGACACTAGGCATTGAAATTATCAGGCTAAGATCAGGGGAATTCTGTTAGGGTAACTGAACAAGGCCAGGGTGAAAGCAATTTTCCTAGTTCATTGTTCTGATGGCCATATGTTATTTCTTTTCTTCCTTCTTTGGAATGGCCACACAGAAGTGTGTGGTACATCTTGAGATTGAGATTGATAAGGCCATTGATCAGGTTTGATAAATTTAGGCAAGGGGCAGGTGCATTTTCATATTTCATATACATATAAGCATACATACAAGCAAAATAGATAGGTAAACATTGTTGCAGTTCAAATATTTGCTCAATCTATATGTACTTACCATTTTAGAACGGCTCTAATCTCAACTGCTTAACTGCAAACCCAGTAATTCTTGCAGCAGTCAATCACTGCGAGCCTTAGACCTAGAGCCAAACTTAGCTCTGTTTGAAACTTAAACTAGAATATTCTTAACTCTTTCAGAAGGAACTTGATCACTCAGATTTAGGCATTGTTAATTTGAGTAATCTGGATTAAATATTATAAAAGTTGATTCAGTCTAAGGATGGTTTTTGTGTGTAAACATGCAGTTTCCCTCTGTCTGTTCAGAGTTCTTGTCTGAGCGTGGGGCTTTCCTGGCACGCGTTGGTGCTGATGGGAGAGGGCCTGGCTGTGCAGCCAGTAACAAAACCCTGGAGTTTTGTGTAAGTGTGTGCCAAAGAGAGTTGACCTTTACAGTTCTACACATGTTCAACAGATACCTGCAGAAGAGAAAGCATAAACGGAACTTTCCTTTTCAAGTACTTGCCCAGGCTACTCTATAAAGTAACAGTTGTAATAGTGTTACAGTTTTAATGATGCCAGAAAGCTGCAAAGAGCTATACCATACTGAGGATGCCTGGCATTTCAGCTGGGGAAGATGACATATGGAAGCCTTTTTGGAGTTTTTACTTTCCTGTAACCATTAGGATATGGTTGCCATCTTCCCACCTCTGCATTGCCCTTGTTGTGAACAAACTGTAGTGCTAGTAACACTTGGTAACATCATGTTTTCAGTCTTTAATTCCTTCCTTTTCTTACCACAGGGCCACGACACACAGTGATTTAGTGCTACGTGCAGTAAAATTGGGGATTCCTTACAAGGTCATTCATAATGCTTCAATAATGAATGCAGTGGGCTGCTGTGGTTTGCAGGTAATATTTTTGTGTATGCATATATGTTATTTCACAACTGCTAAGCTTAGAATGGGTGAGCTCTTCTACTGCTGTGGCAGTGCATGTTGCAATCTCAACTTTGAAGATCTGTACCAACTGTACACTTAATGTTAGAATTTTTTAACACTTCCTTTTAGCATGCCACATGTCAGCAAAAGCCCCTTTTGATGAGCTCATATGAGCTTTCTAACTTCCCTCTGCCCCAGGAGCCTTTGGTATTTAAAGTTATTTTATAGATAAAGCTTTGTTCATGTTGGCTTCCTTCTACTACTGATGGTAGTATCAGGTATCAGGTAATACCTGATAAATTTACTCTTAAATAAGGTTGTTACCCTGTAGAGAAATATGCTGGTCTTGTCATGTGAGAAATACATGCACAAGCCTGCATATATGTCCAACTCAGATCATAACTAATTCCAAAGTCTTGAATATGGTGCACTCTTAAATTTGATCTGTCTCCACTTTCTGCCCATCTGATGAGGGAGGAGGGACTTGCCTAGCCAAGGACTAGTAAAACAAATGACAGTTTTTGTATATCCTGAATGGCTAAAGTAGTAAAAGTCTAGCGATCCCCAAGAAAATACTTCCTTTTACACATGTATAGGTCCATTATTACTTTTCCTGCCTAGAAGATATTGTGGCAGTGTATAAATCATAACTAATCACATATAAATTAGATGAAGCTTCCCCCTCTTGTTTTCATTCATCCCTTTAACATAGAACCTGGCCTCTCAAGGTTCAGAATAGCTGCCTGTGTATGGGAACCCCTAAACCAAGTTCCCACTTTACAAAAGCCAAAAGCAAGCACAGGAATGTAAATGTACTACAGACAAGTTGAAGGTTTGAACAATAACTTTCCATCACTGGAGGAGGAATTCCTTCCTAGCCGTACATAAAAGAACACAATTTATTTTAATTTCAGTAAACACCCGGTACCTTCAAATTTGCACTGACAAACTCCAATACTCCAAACTCCATTCAAATAATAATGCTGGCCAACAGCAGAAAATCTGTTGCAATGAGTTTGGGTATTATCTTTGGTTTTGATTAGAAATCTGAGTGCCCTGTCTGACCTGGCTCAGTGCAGTGACACCTGTCCCATTAGCTAATGCTAAAGGGAATGCTAGACAGCAGTCACATTCTTTATAATTCTTCTTGTGAGCATTTTCTTAGTCATACCTGCCTATTGCTGCAAGAGTTGGGCAAAATTATCTTTTAGGAAGGAAACAGGCTTCTTGGTGCCTAAAATCTACTTGTACAGCAGACAGATGGCAGCTGTCGCATGACTGCACTTACTGGGGTGGGTGAAACAAGAGTTGGGGCTGGAGCTCACCCTTCCCCTTTTGGCTGGATGGTGGTGCAAAGTTTGCTTCTGCTGTCAGGCTGTTGATAAGTAGTTTTTACTATTTGCTCTGTTTTTTTACTGTTCTTTTACATTCATTAGTAAGGAAGATGCAAGGCCCAAAGAGTTTTCTAAGTTTTCTGAAAGTTTGCTTCCCTCACAATTCAGCCAGGCATAGGAAGGAGGAGTATAGAGCTTTTAGGTTAATTGAAAAAAAAGACCAGAAACCTAACATGGGTATACTATAAACAGTCCATAAGGTTTTTCACATATGCAGAGTTTTGGAGATTAGATTGCTATTTCCTTATCCCATGCTGAAGGGAGCAGACCATGAAGGAAATGTGATGTTATTCACTCTGGCATTAGTCCCCTTTTCCCTTCTGGCTTGGGAGGGGCTCCCTTCTCATAAGTCAACATTCCTGTTGTCATATAAGGCATTTTAGGAAACAGTGATTGTATTACCAAGCAGAATATAACCAGTTGTATGTTTAACTCCTGATTGCTCCTTACTGGCATAAACAGCAAGTGAGGTTTTACCTTACAAAAAAGCAGCCTTTGATTAGTTAGAGTTGTGTTGGAAGTTTATGATTTCTTTCAAAAGCCTTTACTTTCATGGCTGTCTACTGCCATCAATTTAGCTTTGGAGTTATTGTGTCTCAAATTGAAAAGTTCCTGTCAAGTACAGGAGGGATTCCTTTTGCTTCACCACAGAAAAGGCTTTGCTTTTTTTCTTGTTTTAATGTGATTGTGATACAAACCCTCTCTCTTTCTTAGTAGAGAAAAACAGGAACACCTTTATATGCCGTTCAGAGAGCCATGTGCGTAGTGAGCTGTAACTGCTGATTAGGCTGTCAGTGAAATGCAGCTACAGCACAGTCTGGTCACAAAAGAACGTCTCTGGTCATCAGAGCAATGTTTCTGTGCAGCCAACAACATTCGGGTACTTGTGCAGTTTTCCTGTACAATGATTTAGTGAAGTCAATAGAGCATCAGTAATGGTTTGTTACCTTCATTCCATAGCTGTAGTTCTTGCCAAATAATAACGAGGGGTGCTATTTTCAAATACTTTTTTTTAAACTGTCTTGCCCATTTAACAGAATTAGTGCAGCTTTTTTTTTGAATATTGAAGAAAAGAGTGGGGTTTTAATTTTGAAAATTAAACTTCTTGAACTTCTTGGAAGCTCTCGCATTGATAAACTGTGCTGGGATAGTATAACTTAGCAAAGTGGTAGTCTGACTGTGCATAATGCTCTGTGATTTGCTGTGCATCCCTCTTTTACACTGTTTTTGCTGTGCTTCACCGTGCCAGATTTTTTTTTCCATGGCTGAAGAAGCTATTTTCCCTTAAAACAAATGAATATGGTTATGGGAGAGAAGCCAGGAAAAGTGCTCCTATGTTAGTGCTTCTTAGCATGTTCTCTGCAGGTTCACCTCCCTTGTCTGGAGTCTGCCATGTGGGAATGTTTGTCACTCTGACTCCTGTTGCAGTGGGCAATAACCACCAGTGAGGACAGTCAGGCACTTTGGTATCTGCACACACTGCCAGGGAAGCACAGGCTTTACCTGTGCCTGTGCTCAGTTTTTCAGAATAGGGCTGATTGCTACGGCTTTTAGCCCTAGAATAAAGAGGCAGGGAACTGAGGATCTTTAATTTGCATATTTCTCCTTCCTATCTAATCTGCATGAAATCTGGGCTAGTTTGGGAAGGTCAGTGGCCAGAGTGGTGCTCTCAAGACAGAATTCTCTCTGACCCGGTGCTGGTAATGTGTCCTTGAAGTAGAACTACTGGTGGTCAAACACATCAGGAATATTCTACATTGTGCTGACCTGTGGTGCACGTGAAGGAATGATGTGACTTGAAATGGCTTGAGATAATGGCATTAACATAAAGAAAGAGGATTGAGAGCTGAAGTGCAAAGCTGGAGGCAAGTCACAGGATGAGATAAAGGACTAAAATGAGACGCTCATTTCTGAGCGGTGTTGCTCGTTTTGAAAGCATTTGCTTTATATTTTGGTTGGGTAGCTAGGAAAAAAACATGTTATAATAAAGAGCTGCCCTTCTTTTGAGATGTACCCACTTTCCACCTGAATAGCTTCAGAACAAACATCTGCATGTGCCCTTGTTTCTTTTAGTGACGTATCTTGAGTTTTTTGTTTGCAGTCCAGTTAATTCTTGTAAGACAATTACAGTTAGAAAATAGCCTTTTTGCTACCAGCTGATCACTTAAATGCAAAAGCAATGCTTACTGTGTTATTTGTGAGTTTTTACTGAACAGGTGAGTACATTTCCAGTGTCAAGTTGAAAAGTGTTGCTTAAAGATGAGGAAGCTGAAGGATGCTATCATTAATCACTGTGCTCACAGTCAAATAGAAACCCTGTAGTAGCTGCAGGAGTGGAGCCTCTGAGTCCCACCCTCTCTGTGTGCCTTAATCTTCAAAACCACTCTTTGCTCTAACAGGAGGGGCTTTACACAAAGTGACTGTTGAACTGTTTTCCGTTGCTAGTTGTTTTTTTCAGTTACTACCAGCTTCTGAGCCTTTAAGAAATTGGCATTTGTTTCTCAAGGCAATTAAAGGATAAATCAGTGCTAGTCACACTACTTCATTACTCACAATTGCTGTCCAACTTAGTGCCATTTGTCACCAGCAAACATGACCCAAAAACATCTATTTAATCAGGTTTGGGTTTTGTTTTGTTTTGTTTTTTTTTCTTTTAGATATCTTCATTTGATATTAGTAACCAAAGTCACCAGGGTAGCAAGGAAACATTGCTTGATATTGGTGGAAAGAATCTTAGAAGGTTGTTAAAGATAAGGTGACATTACCTTGGGGGGAGAATCCTCTCCTATTCAAACTTGCTTGTGGATTTTCATGGTATTTTGATAGCTGAATTTCGTTCTCCTTGTGGAGTGCCTATTTCCTAAGCAGATCCAAGAGGCAGCCATAGAAAAATGTTCTTGTCCCTTCAACTGATTTTATGTGATTTGTCTCAGCTGCCTTGTGAAGACTGCAGTTATGTGGAGTGGGTTTCCCTCAGCCAAATGTATTTTCTTCACAGTTCCTTTCTCTCTGGCATGTATCATGGGGATGGGAAGTTTTTGGGACAGGTGGGGCGATTTCTTGGCTTGCAGTACAAAAAGGAGTGAAAGCCACACATATGTGAACTGAAACATTTCAGTTTCATGTGAAGGTTCTCATGAGAGGCATTTGGAGTTGCTAAAGGTCTGTGGTACTAAATAAGGTAGTGTAAAGGGCTAGAGCTAGGCTTGTGGTTGTTTCATATGACCAATTCTAAGCAAAAACAAAGATTGAGTGATTCTTGCTACCTCTTTGTTGACAATCTCACTACTTCTTAAGCTGCTATCAAGCAACAATATACATATTGTTACAAAGAACAGTAGGAGCCCTTTAATTTGATGTATATGGTCTGGAGGGTTGTTAACAGGTTAGGGAGAATAAAGGGAAAAACCTGACTCATTAGATTCCTTATCTTTGAGCATGGACATTGCATAGCATCATGTCAGAACCCCTATGACAAAGATAAAGAAAATATGTCTTAAATTTTTTGGGGTATGTTCATTGAGATGTATCAGGAAGTACCCTGGGATACTGCAAGGTGCTCTGCAGTCTCCAAATCCTTTGAGGGATACTTCTAGGAGAAAAAGCCTCTTAGTTCCTACCAGTGGGTTGTGATTAGGCTGTGAAGAGTTTGAATTTGCATAATTCATCTGTCCTACGAGAACTATCTGCAGTGTAACCTGTGAGCAGCTCAACACAGAACACAGCTCAGTACCATTTCAGCCCTACAGGGTTTCAGGTATTTGGTTTTGTATGGTGGCAGGTCTGAAGAATGCAGTGACTCCTTTTTACCTTCTTCCCCAGACATGTGACCAGTTGTGAAGTGGTTTGAAATGTTAGGAAAGTAGGTAGGTTCATAAGTGAAAAATTGCTGTGTCACTATTGCAGCTGATACAGCAATAATTCTGGGAAAGATGCTGTAAAAATAGATGTCTGTGTTTTGAAATGTTTACTTCTTGGTTTCTCTGCAGCTGTTGGCCAACTGACCTTTAATATTATTTTGCATCTTCTCTCCTGCTTGCTTTAGTACTTTTTAGAGTGGATGGTGGATCTTCCTTTTTTAATTTCCCTATTTAGTCTCAGCTTGTTCCATCTTTTATGCCCTAAATTTTTGTGGTGATTGACCACACCACTATTTCAAGTGAGGACAATTGATCAGGACAGTGTCATGTATCTGATATCATTCAGACTAGTCTTTAACAAATTAGCTCAGCAGTTTCATTGAAATTCCACTTGCATGCAGACTTTCCAAGGTGAGATCATGGTACAGCACTTTTTCTCTCACAGTTCATTCTGGCCTCTCAATTTGCAGTCAACTCTGCTTATATAAACAAGAAGTAAAATAAGAAATAGCATTAATAGAAGGGTTAAAATACTAACAGAAAACAAGCACCAAAAGTTGTCAATCATTCTTTCATATCATGTGTGTAAATAAAATAGGAAGTTATATCTTGTTCTGAGGTGATGTAATTGTGAGTTGAAGAACAGCTTTCTGCAGTATTTTATGAGGCAGAAAATTCTAGCAGCAGGGCATTGCATCAGAGTAGAGAGTTCTGGCTTCCTTTGCTGACCTGAGCTATTGCATTGCAAAATTTAAGTGCACAAAGTTTTGGTTAAGCCAGTTACTACTTGAGGGGAGGGTGGGGAGAAAGGGATATTTCCAAAGACTGAGGTCTTTCAAAATGACCTTTTGAAACTTTTCTGTGAAGTTTTTGAGCATTGAGGAGAAGGTAAGAAGTTTGGTTTCCAAGCGGAAAACACGAAATATCTGTCCAACCATTTCATCGTGTGCCTTTGAAGTTCTGGCACTTTTGTGCCTGAGCAGAATGTAGGCACTGTAACAAATCTGCTCATCAGTGCACGTGTGGTGCCTGAGATGTTTGGGCTTGTACAGAACACACATTGCCCACTCCTAAACCCCAGGTGCTTCATGTAGAGTGCAGCACACAGACGTTGGCTGTGAAATTTAATTTGCTGTTGCCTCTCTTTAGAGCTGTGCCAGCCACTGTACAGCCTGATCCTGTCGCTGCAAATACACACAGCTCATCATCTTACTAAACTTGGGAACAGTCTCAAAGCATGGCAGTAATCCTTAGTCGTGTTGTAACACTCCTTGGTTAACAAACATGTCAGACAGTTTTACTTCAGTGACAAGCATGATTCCTGGAATTTTGGGACCCTCTGCAGCCTTTTATGGTTGGTGGAAAGAATGCTTTTTAATTTCAGTGGGTTTTGTCTTTAGTGGACCTGCTGTCTTCTGTAACTCCTGAATCCTTAGGAGAGTAGTGGAATTTTTGGCATTTCCTTCTTTCTTTGCAGTAAGGCTTCTTGAAAGTCACATACTTCATGCATGAGTTCAAGAGGTAGAAATGAGAACACAGCAGAGAAAACTTAATTGGGAACAAATTGAATTCTGCATGAGGTACAGGGAGAGCATTTAAAGTGTAAGTTCTGATACAGTCATGTGTTCCTTCTTTAATGCAGGCTTGCCCTGGTGAAGAGCAGTTCCTATGTTTGATTAAATGTCACACTTCTGCAGAGATCAAATACTGGATGAGAAAGAAATATTGGTTTGTGTCTGTAGAAGTGTTTGTAAGGTAATTGGTTATAAGTATTCAAGCACAATAAACGTATCCACTTACTGCTTCACTTCCTCTGCATTCAGATTGATGGTGTACCAGGGACTTTCCAAAGTAGTATTTCGCCCTCTGTAATTTAAAGTAAAAATATGTGTGCATTAATGCTAGGAAATCTGTTCTTCACAAGTTTAGTTAGTAGAGGGGCATAAACTGCAAAGGCATTTCTAGGAGGTTGATAAAATATGCCCCAGTCTATCTAATTGGTATGGAAACTACTTCTGTGCTTTCCAGGTGCTGAGAAAACAGGTGTATTTTTTTGAGACTGTAAGTACAGTTTTCTGTGATATCAATACTTAATGAAGGTGTTCTGAAGGTATTTCTACTGAATAGACAGGCAATTTCCAACAAAAATGTTTTACTCTTTTTGACATCCAGGCTTCAGTATTAATGCAAAACCCAGTAAAAAAAGGACAGATTAGTGAACCTGACTGGCAGGGCTTGTAGACTGGCAGGGCTTGTACAAAAAAGGATAGCTTGCTTAACTTCTTGTTGGCAAGAGGATGGAGAATCTTTGTAATGAATAATGGAAAAGAGAACGATAACAATCAGAACAAGCACTGTAGGGTATAAAGTTGAATGTCCAACTCATTCTTTACATGTGCCAGAGCGGCTTAGAAGTTCTGATTCCCAACAAAATACCTCTCAGATAGTAACACTTTGCCCGTTTCTGCACATCCTTTTCTTTCCTAAAGGGCAGAGGTAAAAGTTTCTCTTCCTCGGGTTATCAAAATGCCAAAGGGACAAGGAAAGATTTAAGGTTTAGTGAGGCCACTTTCTGTCCTGAACAAGGACTGCTTCTTTTGGGAAGTGGCTGCAGGGGTTTCAGGTGGCTGACGGGAAGCATTTAGATTGGCACCAGACATTGCAGCACTTGGGGAAGACTGCAGGAATACTACCAGTAAGATTCAAGGTATCTTGCTCCCAGATGCTCTAACAGTGAAGGGGAGAAAGAGAAACTTTTTGTACTAATAGTTTTTCTACAGATTTGGTACAAAATGGGAAAGAGTTCTAGGCAGCCACATGAAAAATAAGCAAAGCATAGTTTGATTTTTCTTTCATTTTCTAGAACACAGCATTGAAAGAGCTAACAAATTACATCAGGAGCAATTTGTTTGGTTCAACCTGTATTTACTTTACTGGAAGAACCTTTAGGTTGTGAAATGTACACAGTATGTTCTTGTCCTTGTGCTAGAATGAAATACTTAAAAGAGGAAATGTTTTCAGCTACATTCCAGGAATCTTTGAATAAATTTTATCAGCATGAATGGTTAAAATTTGAGCTTTTGGTCCCTTGAAAACAAACATGTTTCTGCTTTGATTCAAGTTCTGCTCTACCAGCGTAAAGGAGTTAAAACCACAGCCTAATGCCACAGTAACATATGTATGTGTAGGGGAATCCCCACATGGCACAGGGCTGCCAGAGCTGCTTCTACACAGGGTCCTCTGCCAAAGGACACAAAGTGCCTTTGTCTCCTGTTGTGAGCTTGGAAAAGCAGTTTTTCCTTCCAGGAGTACAGAGAAAGTGGGAAGGGTAGTCCATGTAGGTGTTGTTTCCCTGGTGAGCTTGAGCAGATAGGATATTGGCAAGCTGTAAAATCCACCTGGGACAGCCCCATTCCACAGCTGCATAGACCAAAATTGATGCATGGTTTTCCCCTATTTCAGGGCAAAAACTACTTCCAAGCCAAATACTGCCTTAAGTTACATATGACTTTCACTTTTGCATCACCAGAGATGATTGGCAAGACTATTGCTTCCAGTGTCTTAGCCAAGATTAGGGATTTAGAGCAATGAATGTGTTAAGACTGAGAATAGAGTCAGTGAGTATGCTTGACATAGAATCTGCTAGCAGTATTCTGCTAGCAATATTCTTACCATATGTGCATAAACCATGTTGTACCTCTGCGCTTCCTGCACAATCTGTCTTCAGATCTTCATATCCACTGTCTCCATAGACTGTAACTTCTTTTGCCTGCTAGAGCTTCCATCTGCAGCAAAATGCCATTTTAATGTAAACACTACTGTATCAGTAGAATCAAAACATTGAATTATGGCACTATTCAAAGCTGTCTAGCCTTAACCAAAGTAAGAAATAACAAATAATAATTTTGGTGCTAATCTTACAAAGTTTTTGCCTTTAAAAGGACTTCAGAATGAAGTAATGATAGAAAATATATTGAAAGTTACTTATGCATTGGAAAGGTGAATGCAGCGATAGGTAAAAACTTTACAGGTAGTTCATTACTTGGTCTTTAACATTATTGCATGCTCTTATTTTTTGTTATTGCACATGTATGTTACTGCATTTGCTCTGTTTTACAGTTGTACAATTTTGGAGAGACGGTTTCTATAGTGTTCTGGACAGATACGTGGAAGCCAGAAAGCTTCTTTGACAAGATTGAGAAGAACAGGCAGAATGGAATGCACACCCTGTGCTTACTCGGTGAGCAGCAGCCACTCTCCTGCATTTTAGTCTACCTGTTGAGTGTTTACCCAACTGTCCAGATGACCAGATAAGCAAATGTGACATTAAAAAGATTAGTGCTGATAAACTTTTGAATTCAAAGTGACTTCATGGACGTAGAAGCA
Source organism: Lycocorax pyrrhopterus obiensis (assembly GCA_014706295.1). Taxonomy (NCBI): domain Eukaryota; kingdom Metazoa; phylum Chordata; class Aves; order Passeriformes; family Paradisaeidae; genus Lycocorax; species Lycocorax pyrrhopterus. The sequence goes on along the minus strand of JACSVZ010000013.1, from coordinate 19,567,849 downwards.
ATTTGGTAAACTGGACACTTACAATCTTGGGGTTTTGCATTTTAAACCCCTTTTCATCTGAGTCACTTTGGTTTAGAAGTTGATTATGTAACAAGGAATATTCATTCAAGGTTAAAAATGTATCCAGCTTTCAGTATGATAATTTGGGGGGGGGGGGGGCATTTGAGTACAGGTAATGTTTGAATTCCTCTTGGAGAGATTATGGTCAATTTATTTCATAAAATTGCAGCTGTGCAGAGTCTTACCTACCTGACCCCTTCTCTATTTCAGTTTTGCCCAAATCCTTTTTTTTCCCATAACAGAAGCTTGTTCTAAATTTTGATTGGGACAGGAAGGAAGTGCTAACGAAAGTCAGATTCCTGCATGGCAGTGATGTAATCACTGTTGAGCAGTCAGACTGTGTTACCTTTTGTGACATAATGTGCTCATAGTTTAAGAGTAGTCCCAATGCACTGGTGTGCTCAAAAGTGCTGGTATTTAACTGTCTTATGGTAAATACGCCTATCTGTATATTTACCAGGATTTTTATTTGGCTGTGTTGCTGTGAAATCTGTGAAATTTGCCCTATCGTTGGGTAAAATCGCGTGCATAAAGTCACAGGATTTTGAGATTAACTAACACATGAAACAGTACAGTGTGATCCATATTCTAATAGCTAAATATAATAATTTTAATACCAGCTTAAATGTTGTTAAAGCTTTATCTACATAGAAAACTAAGTGGGGAACTTGTAGGGAACCTGTGTTTTAATGTGTTTTGTTCTACAGATATTAAAGTGAAGGAGCAGTCTCTGGAGAATCTCATGAAGTGAGTCACCATTTTGAAAATACATGGAAACACACAGTGCACTTAAAAAGGTTTTATTTTGTACAAGGAACAACAGTTCTTTGCCCATAGTCTAATACTGAACTTACCTGCCTTCTCCTCTTGTGCTTCTCAGTGGCCACTGTCTTTTGTTTCTTACAAAGAGTGAAACTCTTTTGTTCGTTGCAATAGGGCCTGGCTTTATTTAGAGTAACTGAATGGAGTTGCAGCAGAACATGATCTTTTTTGTAACTCTTCCTGTGAGAAGCACTAAGTCAGAATGGGGTAGACTTTCCTCTTGGTGAATGAAGTGTTATTTCTCTACTGTTCTGTCACCTCCTGAAACAGATTAATATCTGAGAGTGTTCTAAATTTATTCTTCTGTACACTGGGTAGGAACAGTGCAAAGTACATAATACATAACACCCTTCTTTAAGAGTTAAACAAGCAATATATAGAAACTGCTCTTATGTTCGTTTAACTGTATTCAAAAAGCTTTTGCCACATCTTAGTCATCTCTGCAATCTGTATGTTTTGACAGTAGTGAATATAAATGGCTCCTTTATACACATGCTGTAACTGGTCTAAATTGACATTTGTGAAGTCTCACAGTATCATTGAGGTTTGTTTATTCTGGAGTTTCAAAATAAAATCTGTTTGACTAAATCCACAGTTGGCAAAGAAAGCAGCATTTCATTTAAGAATACATTTCTAGTCTGTAATCATCTGTCTACAGGGCATTTAACAGAAAAACAGTTGTATGCCCTTGAATTTAAGTCTAATGCACCCTTCAAGAGTAGCTGCAAAACCTGCATATTGCTTCTAGCAGCTGAATTTGTTTTAGGATCTAAATGATCTACCAGCTGGAGCCCAGCTGTTTCACAGGTGTGGTGAGAAATTCCACTCTTGTCTAAAAGGCCCAGCCTGAGAGCCTGTGCCTGTTTAAGTTCAACCTGCTGGTCTAGAGGTCTGTAAGATTGTTGGGGATAACAAAATGGGTTATATGTGAAATTTCTCTGCTTTTCCTTCCCTGCAGAGGAAGAAAGATTTATGAGCCACCACGCTACATGAGTGTAAATCAAGCTGCAGAACAGCTTCTTGCCATTATTCAAAACAGGAGGCTCCAAGGAGAAAAACCAGGTATGACTGCAGTGCTTCTGTCTGCTACCACCCCTCTCCAGTCACACCTATCAATGAGCTTCTGAACTCCACTCCCTTCCTCTGACTCTTAGAATTCTGCTCTGCAGTGGATTTGGGCTGCCTTAAATCTTAGTCATGAGATGGATTTGGCCAAGTTTGAACACAGCATAGTTCAGTGAGCATCGATGAAGGTGTGCTGGTGGCTCCTGGAGGCTTAGTCAAAGCCTCAGTCTGGAAACCCTGGACTGTTTCTATCCACGTGTAACTGTGAGCTCTTTGATCCATTAGAGTTGCAGGAGGCAGAAGGATTCTGAGCATTTTAGATCAGTCAAGCTTCAACACAATCTCTGCTATATTTTACTCACACTCTGCTCTACATGAACACCAGCCTGAATCTAGGTTAACCCAAAGATGCAGAACTGTGATTTTCACCTTGAATTCTTAACACTAGTCAAGACCAAACTGTGAAATGTTTATTGAGACCAAGGGTAAAATCACAGCAGCTAATAAAGATGACGCAGTTGTGTCACAGAAATTTTTTTTAACAGAAAGTCTTCTAGGTCTACTCATTTAAAATGGTTATTCCTTCAATACTGTTAAAATGAAAATCCTTAATTTTATCCTTTACGTAAAATGAATCAGAAGCAGCAGTTTCCTCAAAGTGAACACAATTCCTGAATGAATTCTTCCTTATCAACATCCTTAAGCTTTATTTTTTTTGAAGAGCAAGCTTCTTTATAGACCACTCCAATAATTTAATAATTGGAGGTTTAAGAAAGCAGTTAAGGTTTAAGCATTTTGAGTACTTTTTCCCTTATGATAGGACCATTAGTCAATAAATTAAACATTTAATCTTCTTTCTTACAGAAATAACTGAAAACACAATTTGTGTTGGCCTTGCTCGTGTGGGTGCTCCAGATGAGAAGATTGCTTCAGGCACACTACAGCAGATGTCCACTGTGGAACTGGGTGCTCCACTGCATTCCTTAATTGTTACAGGCACTATGCATCCTCTGGAATTGGAAATGCTTAAACTTTTCTCTGTTGATAGTTCCAGTTTTGAAAATAATGCATGTCAAAGGACTACTTAAATAAAAATGAGGCATTTACATTTTTATTCCATCTTTAATTGCATAACAGCATAAAGTTATTGCTGTGACTATTTAAGACTTGTCTAACTGCAGTTAGACTCTTGCTTCAGAAGACAACACTGCAGGAACAGGGACCTGCTTTTACCTGAGGCTGCAAACTGCACCTGCTGGTATCAGCTTCTACCACGCAGACACCTCCAGAAACTTTTAAATCTTTGATTCAGGTCATTGACATCCACATCAGTCTTGGGCTGCAGATTAGGATAAGAAGAGTACCAGGTATCTGTGTGGCATCACTTGCTGTAGTGCATTAACCAAACTTATTGCATACATTGTAATACGTGCATTAGATGTTAAATTTTGCTTTTCAACTTTCCAGAAACTTAGGAGTTCTCTTACCAATACAAAAACCTTTTAGGTCTGTGTCCATCTTTGCCTTGGGGGAGTAAATACAGACAGGTGAGAATGCTCTAAACCAAAGAAAACCAAGAACTTTCCGTTTGGACAGCTGGTGAAACAGGGGGAGAAGCTGCACAGAATTTCTTATTTCAGAAGACTGCAACATAAAATAGAACTGGATTTCTGCATATGTTAATGCTAGCATTTATGAAGGGCTGGACTCAACTGCAGCAACCACAATTAACCTCCAGCCAAGTCTCAGCAAACAGACTCCAAGAATTCTCTTTAAAATCAGCTAGTAGACAATGATGGTTGCTCTTTCAATTATTTTTCACAGTATGATGAGAACAAAGCAGACCTGTATGCATATTTTTTTAAAACTGAAGATTTATTGGAAAGAAATTTGATCCCATATCTTTTCAGCAATATAGGATATTTAACATTTTATATAGACTGTATTCAAGTAGAAAAGATTACATTAAAAATTTCTTAATATTGCACTTGGGACAAGCCGTGGCTAAGCTACTAACATTAGCATTCCAGAACAAAATCATACATAGTCTTCAGAATTTTAGTGAGCTGCCTTGTGTTACCTGCAAGATTTCTGCACAGGTACTTTCACACACATTGCTATTCAACTGAAGCTCACTGCTAAGAGTAATTCCTGTAATTTAAAGGTAAAGGCAAGCAATATGCTGTGTGCTACCAGGAATGGTTTTGGCAATTGCTTCATTCACATTATTTCACACTTCAGCCAAGATACTGTAGCGATTCACTTAACTCTTGTACAAGATCCCAGCATACATGTGAGAGGCTCCAATGCACATGGGAAGTGAAATACCCAGCTCCTTTTACACATTATTTCCGCCAAATTACCACATAGGCAGGAACCTTTTGTGGCTCACTGAGACAGACAAGTAGATTGAGCAGTATTTGCACACAGCAAGACTCAGTCTTCACATGCCAGGCACAGCTTGGCTGGCATTGCTTCACATTATAGCAGTGTCTGGCCAAGGAAGTCCCAACAGGGATGGGCATTGCAACAAAGCCTGAATGAGGACAAATCCAAAAGGGAACCCCAGCAAGCTGCAGATAGGGATTTCCACAGAAGTGTAAAGGAGGAAATAACTACTGAGTCTGTATTGAGGATCAGAGAGATTATTAAAAAAAAAAAAGAAAGAAACAAACAAACAAAAACCTGCTTACAGTGGTGGGATAACCAAGAATCGTAGTGAGTGGCAGTCTGATGGCTGCTGGAGAAAACAGGACAGGGTTTAATTATTGACTAAAATCGTTGCTCTGAACTGGTATTTAAAGACCTTGTTTCATGAAGAAGGATAAGTGCATTTTATAGAAGCATGCAACTGAAAATCTGCACTGTGCAACTGCAACTGAAATCTGCACTGTGAAAGAAAAGCCGTGGACTTTACAATTTGTTTGCAGACTGTGTGCAGATGGCAGAAAACTGCAGTTCAGCAGCCACTTCTCCCTTCTTGTATCATGTTTATATTCCCAAAACAGGTTCACTTACAACAGTTAAAAAGAGAAACCGTTAGCTTTCCTTCACCTTTAAATGCTGCTTTACTTCTTAAAAAAAAAGTAAATTAAGAATGTTAACTCACTAAGGTCTATTTATTAGTAGTAGCAGCTTCAATTTTTGTGAAAAAATAGTGTCAGCAGCTTTTACTAATGATGCAACTAAACTTTCGCTTTAGTAAGCATTATTACATAAAAAGCAGAGTCATTTATTTACTTTTTGTCTTAGCAAATCACGGGAGTAACTGAGCTCTCTGTGGGGGCCCTCCTGATGTAAGGAGCCAGTCTATCCAGAGCTGTAGACTTACCCAATTAGCCTAGAAAGGACCAGTCCTTACTGCACATATTCATAAGAGTTTTCTTCCACTGTTACTTAGCACAAAAAACATTGAGGCATTTTAACACAGACACTCTGTAACATTTATCTTCTTTTTTGCTGTAGGTGTGGTAAAAATCATGCAGTTTGCAGGCTTGGTCTTTGGAACAACAGGGTTTTAAATTACTGGTTTCAGTCACAGAAAAAACCCACAAAGACAGACCAGTAAATGCACAGAAAGTATGAGCTACATGAGAACATGAGGAAACTACACTTTAAAAACTTGATTCAAAATTCAGTGGTGCATACCAGGAAGCTGAGTTTTAGCACATGATCTGCAGACATTCATCCATCTCTGGATGTCCGTCATTCACACAAGTCTGTTTAAATCATGCCTTGCATCTCCAATAAAGTGTTACATAAGCAGCCAGCGTTAAGTAATTAGCAAAACACAAATAATGGTGCTTTGGCTCTCAGGGTAAGGAAAGCTGCGCTTTCAACTGCATGTTTTGTACTCTCCTAAAACCTGAGCAAGTATCCCCTTAGTAGGTGCAAAAAAAATCAGATGTCCCTTGTTTACTGCCATACTAGATGTGACAGCAGTTACTGACTAAACATGTCATACACTGTCTTTTGCAGAATTTTGTGATGCTTACCCTTTTTCAGAAAGCCTAAAAAGGCTTAAAGTCTATTTTGAATCTGACTTCCCTACACTATCCCCAATTATATTTGACAAACAAATGATACATTTAAGTTTAAACATAATGAAGTGCTATCTTTCTTGGCTAGAAAACTCAGACTTCTACATATGCTTCCAACAATCAGCTAAATCATAATAAGCAAAAAAAAAAAAAAGTATCAGAAGTTATTAAAATCATTCAACAGGCTTATAGGCTGTTTCACTCCATTTCCCATATTAAAAAGGTTTGCAGATGTACATTTGAAAGAATACCATCACCACCACCAAACAAACTGCCACTCTGCCAGGTTCTCACTTGGAAACAAATAGTAGCAGTTGTCTTTTCATTAAGAAACTAAAATAGTGGCCAAGCTCAGCAACTTGGGCAGCACTACAGTATTTCAACAAGTCCTGGAATAGTCAGTCCTGAAACATGCTGGTATAAAGATGACTTAAACCAAAGCCTGCTCTTGGATCATGACACAATTGCAATGCATCTGTCTGGTGCCTGCCTTTAAAGTGATATCAGTTGGTCTTCTCTAGCCTCAAATAGCAGTAATAGTAACTATTAAAAAATGAGGAAGTCCTGCTGACAGCCAGAAAGCAGCAGTCTATATGCACCACACTACAAAACAGTACCTCCACCTTATAATCACAGCCAGATTTTAATCCCCTTGTCTGTGACCATATATGCACGCGGTATCTTAAACTGCAGCGCTCAAATCTGCTCAACAGATTCCTGCACCTCACTCCGTGCCATGTAACTTCCATCTTTCAGTCAGGAACTCTGGGCCTGGCAGAGCATCTGCCAGGTGGGACAGGGAGAGAGCCTGACAGAGTGCCAGGCAGGAGGCCAGGGAAGAGAGATGTAGAACATGCAGCCTGCTGGGAGGGCACTCTGCACCTGCATCCGCAGGGAAAACAAACAGGATCGGAAATTGGCAATGGAAGGATCTGAAGACGGGAAGAGACTGCAAAGATTAAAACCAGTATTATAGGTGGCTTTGTACTGCCAACTTTTTTGCACCCAGTTTCCAGTTCCAAGCACAAGAGTACACCCCCAATATATGGGCAAAATCAACATTCATGTTTCAGTGTATCTACTGGAAAATTCAGGAATCACCTATCAAATTTGGCAAGTGTTGTGTTTTCACATAAAAAGAAATCAGGTGCTATATAGGAACAACAGAATGGATGCAAGAAACTCTTAATATCTGTGATGAATTCAACAATATCAGTGGCAAACAAACTATTTCTGCAAATCAATCTTCAGTAATTTCATAGTGCCTAGCACTTACTACACAGACATTGTCAGCTTCTCAGGGCCTTGATTTTAGTATTACCTCTAACAGGTACCAAAATAAACATAAAATCTATACCAATCAGTGGCAGCTATGATTTCTCAGAAGAATGCCTGTCTTGCTTTTTACTCCACCATGTTCTGTTTGTAAAATGTCTTCTTAAAAAGTCTTCCATTACTAAGTGAACTACTACAGGATAGTGGAACTATCATCTGTAATATCAAGCATAGCAGATTGCTTTTGAAAATGACACTCATATCTGAGTAAAATGATTACAAATGCTAGAAAATATATGACAAATGTTTCTGGAAAAAACCCCAATGTAACAACCCTTACTGCACTGAGAACGTTCTCCCCCATGAAAACATACAAGGCTACAGTAAAATAGACAAAGATGTAAGATTTGTCAACCTGGGAAAAGCATAAGCTTAAACAACATGAAATGTGGTCCTTATTTCCATTTCAGGTATAATCACCAGAAACAACTATTTTTCAGTATTTGGAAAGGCAAAATTTGAATTTGATCACTTTAATAAAAATTATTACAACCTATTAAAATCAAGGAGACTTAAGCTTTCACAATTTCAGGATTTAGTTTTTTCCACCACATAATTTGGAAAATAAAAAACTTCAAGCATTTCTTCCATCAGCAGCATCTTTCTTCAACTGCCCATTGTGCCCATGAGCAGCATCATGTAATGTCTCATTACTCTCAACAGTATGAAGAGACTAAGAATTGGAGTTAAATCTAATATTTTGACTAAAATAATTTTTACAAGACATGTGCAACAAAATACCCAGCTTGTCTCAGAAGCAAGTCTCTTCACAATAGTTTTGTCTTTTACATTTAGAATTTTTCTGTCTGGTAAGATGCAAATATAATGGAAGTCTAACATCTACAGTTATGCAAGTACACAACCCCCCCGCATACATCACTAGTAAATAATCAGACTGCATACAAGATTATTTGTAAAAGTAATAAAACCCTTTGATGCTCCATATTTATGCTGGCAAATAGCTCTCCTGATATAAAAGGCACTTTGAAAACCCAATATGGTTTGGTTCATTAAGTTTGCAAAGTACAAACAATTGTACAAACATACAATTATATTGAAGCATGTCAGCCATTGTGACATTGTCTACAAAACAAGTTTCCAATTGTTGATAACACTGGTTTTATGGGAATGAGCAGTGGTTTCAGCAGCTTTACTGAAGACATGACAGGGTTTCCAGTACCACAATCTTATTAAGTAAAAAACCCTCAAAAACTTACGAGTTTAGGGGCCCCAAAAAAAACAAGACCCGAAGTCCATAACATTCATTCAATATTTACTCCTTAGAAGTGAACTCCATCCATAGCCCGAGGGCAGAAATCTATTCAGTCCATTCCAGATGTGGTGGAGGCAGGCTCTGTCTCAAGAAGTGTTGTTACACCAGTACAGTACTGAAAACTTTGGTCCAACAGCACCATTCCAGAAGTTCACTACATGGCTGCAACATCAATCTGTATGTAAAGCTGCCTTACTCCTGCCTGTGGAAAAGGGAAGGAGTAAAGCCAAAGCAGTTTTCTGTCCTGAACATCAGCCCACATCAGTAAGTGACTTTAAAAAAACCTCAATGTCTTATTTTTCTGTAATTCATCTCCCACATTTAGCACATCACTCAGAGAGCATGGGATGAGTAAGGAGTTCTTCACACAGTCAAGTGCACACACATAATGATGTATTAACATTAGCTTTGCCACATTACCTCTTCTGATTCATCCTAAATAACTGCCACACGTGAAGCTGCACAAAAGCAATTCTTACTTTCTTTTGTGCCACTTTAACTTCCTGAAAAGCAAGCTGCTTGAAGAACTGCCAGTTTAAAATGGAGCTAAGCAGAAGAGCGTAACATGGGACTTGTTGTTCAAACCAGTTCTACATTATGATTTTATCCAGAAAGCCATCACGTGTGCAAGCAGCCAATGAGTAGCTTTGAGTAGGTCCAGTCTGTGGTGAGAAACCCTATCCTAAGAGAAGCCTCATCTATTTTTTTAGTTCCTTATAGGTCAATATAGATCAACCCAATTGGATACACCTGAGACAATTACATCCGTTATCTCCATAAAGTGGCATGAAAAACTAATGCAGAGAAGTACAGTAATTCCATCTACACAACTGAGTATTTTGAAATTGTTCTATACAGCTGGAGCAGAGAAGCTTTTCCAAACAGATACCAAACTCAGAAATATTTAACCTTTCTTGATAAGAATTACAATGTCACATCACATGACAAGCAATTTACACTTTGAGATGTGATTTCCACTGATAAGACATACCTGAGTAAAAATATTGTGAGTCTGGCTTAGAATCCACCTTCCATCAGCATCAGGAGCTACTAATAACTTCAAAGTCCCTATGTAAACATCAGTACAGAGGGTCCAGAAATGTGGATCATGTAAACTGTAAACTCCTTGCAACTGCTGCACCTAAAAATAGAGGCAAATTTTAGAAAGTGTATTTCAGAAAATATTTGTCTGTACTATGGTTTTATTATAGAAAATATTATAAAAGCCAATGCATTCTTCTACTTCTAGTTCACTGGGCATTTTGTGATCTTTTACCAGAATTTCTTATTACTATCTCAGTTATTGTAAGGAACATGAAAACATACAGAGGATTTGTGTCTGTGTGATGATTTTGTACCCTGCTGCATTTGCATTCTACATATATTTTACTGAAACCATTTCTGAAAATAGAGGTGTTCAAGAGAGAAGAGTCACAATTATTGGATTTGAGATGGCATCCAATTAAAACTGCTCTTTTTGCAAATGTGGGAATTTTGCCATGAAACACACACACAGCTGAGGCTCAGTCAGTCAGCAGCTTGATCAGTCAGAGCAAAAACAGCTTAACAGCTCACCCTCTGGTAGCACTGAGGCAGGGCATTTTCCAGAGAAGGAGGAGTTCTCTGCATCAAAATCCCAATGGATTCTTTTAAAAGTGGAACAATACTAGAAAGAAAAAAGGAAATTAGCTATTATTACTTTTTCAAAAGGTGCAAGGAGCAACCTAAGATTCCTTAATGTTGAAAAATTTTTCTTCAGTTCTTCCACCAGAAGCTGAGAAAGTTGCCATGAAAACCCAGTACAGAAAACAAAAGCATTGACAAAATTGCTATGGTGTCCTATCAAAGGCAAGACTATTTCTCCCTCACAGTTTCCATAGAGTTAACCAGTGGCCAGTCACAAAAGATGAATGGTTTAATCACAGGATTTGAGATGAAACTTCTTGGAAGTTATACAACAAAGCAGATGTATAGCTCAAAACCAACTTCAATGGCAAATCATTCACAAGCAACCATAAAAATACTCAGCTGAAATGGGGTTTGCCTCTGTGTTTGGATTAAGGCATATTTTTCTTATGATCTAAGATAATAATGGGGCAATCATAAAACAAAATTAGTGTGGAACAGTCCAGCTACAACAGAGTTATTTTGTCAGAAACAGAAAACTTGGCATATTCTTGAAGTGAACTAAGTGTAGGGTCTCATCCAAGCTCAAGGGTTAAACATTTGGAAGCAATTAGAGGTTCCCTCCTGGCCAAATGGTCTTGTTTAATCAGCAAACTAAGAAGACACTTAATACCCTTTTTTATTATTGTTACTTTTTGTTTTTTAATAAAACCAGGAGACCAGTAAGCCTATGCCCTGAAGCTACCACTAAAAGGTTATACTCTTATTAAGTATTCAGCATGGTGATTTTTTTTGTTTAGGAGTAGTGCATCATGTCTGGTTCAGTAGAGCATCCTAAAATTTTCAAGTGGATGACAAATATATGTAGCCCAACACTAAAGCTTAAAAAGCAATTTAATTTCAAGAACATACAAGTCACCTAACACTCTGGACTGAAAGTGATTATGTATTTCAGAAATTGTAAGCTGTATTTCAGAGTTCAGCACCAGCATCACAGCTGCACTACATGGAGTTATGGGATTAAAAGCACACCTAAAACATTTGTAAGAGATTAACTGGACCAGTTGTTAAAGGACACTGCAGAACCTTTGTTTAAAATCTCATGCAGTGATGTGGAATGCATGGCACAGATCAGCTGTGTATTTGCAGATGTGAACAAATGACCTAACCATTTTAAGAAAGGTGTTTCCATTGAACATGGGAGTGCTGGCTGATGGACTGCTCAGCTCACTCCCTGGCTAAACTCTGGCCGGGGATGAGAGAGAGCAAGAGGCTGCGTGACTCTTGTCTAATGAACCCCTGGAAAAAACACCACCCTAAAATTAAGTCTTCTTGCAGGCACAATGGTTGTTCTAGCCAAATTCACTGCCTGGTGCTCTCTAGCACATGGCCTCCCACGTTTGCACTGCCACCAAGGCATCAGTTCAGAAATAAGAAGAAGCAATTAGGGGCAAGCATTAGGACCAGGAGTTGCCTAAACTGGACCTGTCACCAAGACAAACATTTAGCAATGCAAAACTGTCAATCTGTCTAAAGGAAGCTTAATTGGAGTGTCACATTCTACAGTGGATTACAGAACTTTAGGGAAAAAAGGTTCTCTTATTAATGAACCTATCTCACTAAATAATGTCCATGTCACAAGCATTACATCAAAGGGAGCTGGAGCTGCCAACATACTCCGCTGATTAACTGATTTCAGTTTAACTCCCTATTTAAAATGCACGTTTGCTTCTTAATAAAAACCTTGAAAGACCAATACACAAGTTCAGGATCCAAACTGAATGCAAGAATTTTGAACACTGACTCCATTCCCATAAATTTAACAAGGCCTCTCCAACATATGCATCCAAAGGTTTCAAAAACTACACACATACAGGCTGCATATTTTTTTCCCAGGGAAACAACTAAAGGAATAGAGAATGTAGTAGTCTGCCTTTTTATTGAAACATACCACTAAAAGTGAGAAAAGCCATGAAAGAAAGCTAACAAAAATGTCTAATTTGCACAACTTATCTACATTATTTAATAAAACTGATGTACATTATCTGATGGAAGAGAAATTAATTGTCAAGTAGATTTGAAGAGACAGGACAAGAACGTCTTGAAAGTCCAAAGAATAGAAGTAAATCAGGATGTGGCTTGATACTGTCGGTGAAAGCTGACGCATATCCCGGGTCACACCTTCTTCCTCTATCTTAGAGCCAGTGTTCAGATACAAAGTTTATCTTTTGCAAAGCTGAAAAGGCCAAAAGCCAGCTGCAGTGACGTGACAGGCCCTCACAAATGCTGTTCAGAGCAAAGAAGGGCATGGACGCCCCTCTGCATCAAAGGGATCCTAACTTACACGGTAGTCTTACTGTAAGCCAAACTAACACAACAAACAACAGAATCCTGTTTTATGACGCCTGATGTTTTCCATTGTTTCATCCATATTACTGAAGTATAAAACCTTTCATTTAAAAACCAAGACTCCACAGAGTATGCTCTCTTCTCAAACACTAATTAAAACCAGTATTATTTAATCACTAGGAGGCACTAGAAATATCAGTTCCATTTCATGTGACTGAAGAAAACATTAGGGAAGATGACAAAACCAAGCAGGCTGAAAATATGGTTAGAGATTTTGACCAAGCTTTCTCTTTTTTTTGGCTTCATCATTAGTGAAAAAAAAAACATGTGGCTGCCTCCACAGCAACTACTGCACTGGTGCTTCTCCCCTTGTTTGTTTTAATTTATAAGATTACTGAGGAAAACAAATAATGCTGAATTGTCACCAAGTGGAAAGCTTTCTCATGCATAAGCAGTCAGCAAGCTTTGCTATTAAAGTAGAGACAATTCCATTGCTTTCTGATTACCAAGCCTTAAATCTAAAATATCACACTATTTAATAAGACAATAAAATTTGAAAGAGGCACCAACCCACAGCAAGATTTGGGATAAAAATGTACCCTCTACAAAAGCCAGAAAAGCAAAGGCAGCTAATGTTACAGCACATCACATTCCCACATAAACTGTTACAGAAGAAGTGAAAGGTGTTCAAACAAATAAAAACAAACTAACTATTGACATGACCATGATAAATCCAGCCTGCCACTACTACACATATATTGATTAAAATTTAAGAGTGAAAGCATCAAACTCTTAATTAACCTGCATCACATTCAGATAATACTCATACTCATTCCAGTGCCATCCTGTTTGTGCCACTGTTTTTGTAGGCACAGCTAGCAAGATCCTGGCATTGTCATGATCTTGGACTGCAAAGCTGAAAAAGGGCAAAGAACCCTTTACACAGACATTGCATGCAGAGCGCAGCAGGAAATTCATTCAGTGCTCTCATCACTACAGCAAATAGAAGGTATTTGTGACAGGTTTCGTGGAAGGTAAACAAACATTGTTAAGGATCAAGACTAGCTATGGTCCTTCAAATACCATAGCTCAAAATCTACAGCCAGATTTCCAAATTCTGGGCTTTTTCCCAGCCACCATCCATATCCTCAGTGTGAAGACTGTTGGCCTATTTCAGAACTTTAATAAAATTTTTTATTAGGCAATGGCAATTTTAATCAGACCGCAAGCTTTGCTCAAGACAAGGACCACGGGTTTAACATTTGCTTTACTGATTTTGAATTCTTTGTTCTCGTAACAATGTAGTACCTTGATTCTCAAGCAAGGCTGGCAGGTACCATTACCCTGTAAATAAAGGTAGTGCTTGACATTTAGCAAAAATGGCTTAAAATAACACCAACAACAAACATACTAGATTGGAGGAGTTTTGCTATAGAACATTCCTTCTGTTCTTAGTGAATGCAGCATTTCATTTTAAAAAAGTAATTTTTTTTATACTGCTATGCCTCAAACATGAAAGACCCCAAATGTTACTGGCACACCCTCCCCTGAAGCTCTTTCATATTGTATCATGTTCAAGCAGCTCTAGATTTTATGCAAAAAATCATGTAACCCATGGAAACAACTTCACTAAATGACTGAAGTAAATTGCCTCATTTCTTTGACCACTTAATATGCAGTCTGCATGCTCAACGCAATCTAGTATCAGATTTAGTCTACTGTGCCTTTCTAGAAACATGTGGGTCTAATAGTGGTTTAGGACAAACTTGATTTATACCAGAGTTGTGGCTTCGCATGGTGACATAGCTGACTGAAATACTAAAATTGCTTCAACATTTCAGAATAAGGCTTAGAATGCCAAGGTTAAAAACTAAATGAATATTTAATTTTAAATATTAAAAGCAGTTTAGAGACTTGAGAAATTCTTTATTGATTCAATGCATATATAATTATGTGGACAACACCTTTGAAAAAACTTGAAGAGTGCCAGCCTGAACTACAATGAAATAGTCAAGCTTTTGTTAAAAAAAAAATTTAAAATGCTGGTAAGACAGATTTGTCTATTTTAAGCATGTCCTATTTATGCTTTACTTGCACGAGATAGTACAGAGAATAATCAAAGAAAGAGTCATAAGATATTAGTGGTTGCATCCAGGAAAATTCAGATCCCACACGGGATTTTCACTGTGCAGTCAGAATGTTCTGTGTTAAGAGGACTTAGGCAGAGAATGGCACCCTAGAGCAGCCTTAGCAAAGGATCACGAGCAACAGAGCAACTGTGTCAGCAGCTGACAATTTGCACTAATTAGAGATGTTGTCCACAAGAAGGCTCAACCATTTGATTTAAAAGCACTGCTTGACTTCTCTGAAGAAGCATTGCTTAACCCCCTCTGCGCTTACACAAGACAGAACAGGTTACAAAGTGGAGTCTGTACAGCTTTACACTGCCCCAGTAAGTTTTCAGGTATTTTTATGATTTCTTTGGCAAGCGTGGCCATCATTTCAGAAAACTGAACGGAGAAGACCCACTAATAGGAGCAGGCAAGGCTCGAATAAACCAGAGAGAGCTGCCCAACACTGAAGCAAGCAAACACTCAATTGAAAATGAATGAACAGTTATCTCACATAGACACAAGCAATCCTAGATCAAGAACAATGATTTTCCTCTGCATTTTCATCCACTAGATTTGATATGCTACTGGTTCACCAGACATAGTTCCATAAAAGGGAATAAGGATTTCTGTTCTGCCTTTATTCCTTCCTTGTATACAAAAGTATCATAGAAAGAATACAGATTAAAAAACAAAAACAAAACCCCAAACAAAACCAAACTAAAACAAACTAAAAAAACCCCCACAACAAGAAAAAACCCCAACAAGACAACAGAAAAACAGTAATCCTGGATCTAACCTACCCCTACTCATACCCTGCAGATTCTGTAAGTCAAACTCAGACCGTTAAGCAATAACTTGGAGGATACAGTTCCAACTAGGGCAAAGTCCCCAAACACCATTAAAACTTTTGAATGACTTTATCAGACTGGCTTTTGCATCTCTGGCTCAAAACTATGCTTCTTTTATTACAGCCACAAAGATCCTGATTACAGAACAGATCCTGATTTTTAAACACCCATGGATGGGGTCTCCATGTTGGGGCACACACATGCTCTTACTCCACTTTACCTTACCGAAGTTGGTTTAACTAGTAAAAGGGATGCAAACAAAATTGACAAATACTAATTTGAAACAGCAGACAATTATTTTATCTGAAACCAAATTTACCCCAAAAATTATGTCCTTCCCACCTCAAACCCACAGGTATCCCATGAGCAGACAGACAATTAAAAAAACCCAAACAAACAAAACCCAAAATCTCCCCACATCCTGAACTAGACATAGCTCTTTGTCATGACTAGTTTAAACTATTTTTGCAATGTTATTCCCCTCAAATTTTAAATTTCACAGAACTTCAGTAAATTCTTTTTCCTCTAGGTTAGATTTAGGTGACTGTAAAAGATTAAGCACAAAACTATTATATATCCTAGCAAGCATCACCTGCGCTCCCATATTACTGCTACAGAAGATCACCTTATGGGAAAATCTGAAAACCCTTTTGTGCTAATTCTTAAAGAACACTTCAAACACAGCATAGTGAAGAATAAGGCAAAGTTAACAGTGGTTTTATGTCCAGAAGTGTAAATGAAGATTTCTAAAGTCAAACACCACAAAAAGAGACTGAAGTTCTCAACATCTATCTGAAACTGCCAGTAATCTTATTTATAATCTTGAAGTGCATTTCAAGCAAAACCATCAAGAGTTAAGTCTGTTGGGCTGCTCAGAAAACAAAATACCAACACAAAACCACCCAACCCTGCAATTAGCGTTTGCTCCACTGATGTGCCAGGATGTGTCAGTCTGCAAGAAACGCAGGCTTGCTTCTATCAGCTATGATGCAGCTGACTGCACTGATAGCAGAATTATTCTACTGATCATTTATAGCATCGAGGACCAACGAAATAACATCACAGGCTGAAGTCTGGCATCAGATCAAAAGACACATCAAATAGGGAACTTCTCCAGCATTTCCACCATAGAACATGGGTCTCAAATGTTCCTTCTATCCGTGCTAGAAAACCTATAAACAGCATTATTATGACACCTCTGTTATGGAATTCAGTTTTATTTCAACTACTGTATGAATGAAAGAAAAAAAAAAGAATTGTCATTCATATGATATTTTCTGCTGTACACAAAGCTTGACCCTTAAAATATAAAGTGTATGGGAACCTGTGTTTTAGTCAGGTACTACCTCTACCTCAGCAATAGTTTCTTCCCCCTCGGAAACATGCACATTTTCTTTCCCATTTTTTGAGATTTCAGTAACAGAAGTAGTTTGTAATAATTTGTCATTTATGAAATTACAGAATGTTTAAGTCAAAATCTCTGAAGTTTATACTAAAGTGGTGATTTAATAGTGATTTCTATCACAGACAGTTCTGTGGGCGTTGTGTCTGAAGCCTGCTGCCCTACCCTGACAAACAGGGAGATTCACATCAATAATCCTGTGAATGCTGCCATGCACAAGCCATAAACATGCCATACATGGTATGAGCATAAGCAGCTGCAGTTCATCAGGTGACACTCACCACTGCTGAACAGACAAAGGTGTTCAGTTATTAGCTTGTAACTGGAGTTGTGGCATGCTGCCCTATGCCACCATTGAAACTGCTGCCAAAAAAGCCTCATAGCATCACTGAATGAAATATTTGCTTGACCAGTCTAATCCAAATAGCTTCACATTTACAGTGATCTTGGTAAGCAACAACTGTGAAAGTCCAGAAGAACTTGAAGCATTTCCATCAGATCTTAAAAGGAATAAGGATGTCTCAGAGTACAAATACAAAGGAAAAGACAGTTCTTGTTGAGGTAAGAAAACAAAATTAAAACCTACCAGCCTTGATTTGTCAAGGACAAGGGCACATCCTGTGCCAGCAGTCTCAACTCTGCTGCCCTGAAAGCATTCTGCTCCATTTACTGGAGTACACTGGTTTATATAAGCATGTACTAAATACAGAGATGAATCTTTCTACAGTTTGAACCTGAAAGACATTTTTATAGTATTATGCAAAGAAGGACAAAATAGGCAGATTTAAGAGCTAAAGTTGTAGCTGTAGAAAAGGGAAAAAAGATAGCTTATGTAAGAGCTCACCAGAATGGCTGTATAGAACAGAGGTAACAAACTACTCTTGGAAGAAAAGCAAATGTTGTAAGTCATCAGCATAACAAAAACCTTTTTTCTTCTGAGCTGTAATTTCTGCTGTAACTAGCATCAAAAATACTACCAAATACCAGTGATAGCAACACTTACCTTACACCTATAAGTAGTGCTATCAGCATTGAACAAATAGGATCTGCTATCATTAGACCATAGTTCTGCATCAGTATAGCAGATATGATTACACCAATACTTCCCAGCGTGTCTGCCACAATGTGCAGAAATACACCTGTAAGAGATTAAGTGATACCATTACAACTTGCTATTAAAGCTAATGCAGCATTTCAGAAATGTTTTACAAAAAGGAGTTTCAAGAACTAGATAATATGATCTATACTTGTTAAATTTGTGGTCAGTTTTGGGTCCAACATACGAAGATTTTACTGTATTTGCAGAATATGGGCCATTTGAAGAATTTACATTCTTTTCTGCACTTAGCAGTAATGGGTATTTCATAGCAAGGCTGTTAAGTTAAACAGTGATTAACAGCTGCAGCTAGACTTTTCTCATTCAATACCCACCCATAGTATAGCACAGAAACTCATATTCCCTGATGCCTACAGTAGTGAGTGTGATGGCCAGTGATGGCCAGACTGTTAACAGAAACAGTTCTGTGAAGCTTTGACACATGCTAATGTTTAACTGACAACATCTTCTAGAAGTTATTTGGCAAAGAAATCCAAGATAAATAGTTTTGAGAATTAAACAGTGCTGCAGACATGAAAAGCTATACTCTTATTCTGAAGAGTAACACTGCCTTCAAGTACAAAGAAACACATACTTTGCAGCTAGTCAAAGTTTAGCCTTTGGAGCTCTCTGCTGGCAGTGACTGGAAGTCATTCAGAAACAGCTTCTTCAATGCAATTCTCCAGACAGATAATCCCCTCTCGTAAAAACAACACCCGACTATAAACCAGCTCTTTGGGGATTTCCCCAAGTCTACATTTGTACTGGGTCTGGCTGGGACAGAGCCAGGTTCCTCCACATCAGCCTGCACCAAGGCCTTCCGTTTCTCACAGCCCCACAGCAAGAAGGCTGGGGTGGGCAAGATGCTGGGAGAGCACCCAGCCAGGCCAGCTGATCCAAACAGACCAGAGGGATATTCCATACCACCCAACATCATGCTCCCCAGTAAGACTAGAGTGTTGTCTTTCCCAAATAGCTGTTGGTCAGACTTTCCTAGGCATTGATGTGCTGGTGGGAGGTGATTGCTTGTGAGCGATTGTCTCGAGAGTGATTGACTTTGCATCACTTGGTGAGGTTTTTCACTCAGTATTGAAAAACTAAAATAAAACCAGGTCTTTTCAAAATGCTTCAATTAAAATGAGTCCTTCACAAAAAGACTGACTTTTGAGTATCTTCAACTGAAGTACTG
This sequence comes from Lycocorax pyrrhopterus obiensis, assembly GCA_014706295.1. Classification (NCBI taxonomy): domain Eukaryota; kingdom Metazoa; phylum Chordata; class Aves; order Passeriformes; family Paradisaeidae; genus Lycocorax; species Lycocorax pyrrhopterus. The sequence goes on along the minus strand of JACSVZ010000013.1, from coordinate 19,548,630 downwards.
AGTATACATATACATACTATGGTGTACTGTAAATTCTGGAAGAACATGTAAATGTTTCCTTTTCAAGGACTACAAACAAGCCAGAAAATCATCCCATAAGAGAAAACCCTATGTACATTTGGGTATGCCAAATAATTACTACCTCCTACATCTCATAATTGTCTCCCTTTAACTTCTGAACATTTAAAAAAAGTAAAACAAAACCAACAAACAGCCAACCAAAGCTCAAACCCAACATCTAAATTATCCATAACTAATGCTTAGGAGATCAGGGATTCCAATACTACTTCAAGAAATTTAGATGCATTACCATCTGCTCCAAACCAACTCTAAGAGCTTGATGAAATGCAAATTTTAAGCTCAGGTACTCTTTAACAATTATATCAATCTGCATTTTTTAAATACCTTCTATCTTAATCACACTGTTCTTCATGTTGCAGAACATATACTGCAATTAGGCTCCTTAGGTTTCTGCTTTCAACCACTCTTTCCTAGTTTTTCATTGATTTTTCAGCATCAATAACAGAAGCTGAATCTCAGTTTTTGGGATGTCTCTTTTAAACTGTGTTGACACTGCACTACATTTAGACTTCTGTGAATGTCTCGACACCTAGTCATGCACAGAGTACAGCAGAGCTGTTTACAGGGGGAATGGAACTTCACTGAACAGCTCCTTTAAGAAAAATGTGGCATTTATCCAGAGGGACCCTCTAAAACAGATGTGTGACAGACCCAGGCAGGCAGACTGTGATAAAACCAATAAACCATCATACTTATTCTCATCGTACCTTGTAAAATCTGTTTGCTGGATCCAGCCATTACTTCAAGAGAATGGTCATCTGTGAAGACAATTATCGACATATTAACCTAGACAAAGGCTCTCTCTAGTGGTCCTTCTGTTACACTCTTCCTTTCGGAAATGTCTTGAACAGAGGCTGCTCACAATGACCAGCTTTTACTCAAGCTATTGTTTTTTTAATGCAGCAATTAAGTTAAAAGTTTTAAAATGCATTTTTTAAAATAAAACATCACTTTACACAATAGATTTCTACGTATGTACATATAAAAATAAATTATCTACATTTGTTCTTAATTAAAACAATCTGAGAAGTAAGACCTTGCTAGTATATAGCAAAATAAGACCCCTCAAGAATGCAAGCCATGAACACAAGTGAGAAGAATACGTTCAAATAAATCTGCTAACCAGAAATACTTAAGCAAGCATTCATACCTAATGTAAAACAACAAGGATAATACTTGGAGAAAGAAGAAGTAAAAAATCTTCTCATCCAAGCAGATTAATGCCTCTGTAGCATTAATCTGAAAGATATTTTAAGAAAAACTTGTTAAGGGATAGCAAAAGGCTTCCAGTGAAGATATACAATAATTTACACAACAGATGATTTGAATACCAAATTGCACAAGACAGATAGCTACATTCACTGGTCTGCAAGGGTGGGGGCCATGGGGAAAGTAAGGAAGAGGCAGCAGCAGGGAGCTCCTGCTTTCCAACCAAATTCCAGGAGAACTACTGGAAAACAAATGCCAATTTTCTAAGAATAGCAGGGAAGGGACAAGTAAATATTTCTACACTCTTTCTCACCTCCTGTCTGCCAGTTCCCACACTATTCCTTGCTCTGAATGCGTGCATTTTGAGTCAGGTCAGATCCCATCTTATGCCTTAGGCAGGAAGGACTGACAACCCTGCATTACCACAAGGCTTTCATTTGCATTGTTTCAAATAGGTGGTACCTACACAATCTCTTCTCCCATAGTGAAGGCTACTGATCATACTTTGCATGAATGTCTCTTCTCAGATTGTTTGCCTTCATAGAAAAGATTTAAGCATAGCTAACATAACAAGTATCTTTTTCATATCCATCTTAAAACAGATTGCAACTACACAAAATGGGAAAAGTCTTACTTGAGATCACAAGCCAAGTACAACTAACAATCCCTAAGTACCCAAAGTTCATTGGTTCATTTTTTCTAATATCTTGAGCAGTAAAATTATTCAAATGGAGAACACCAGCAAAGCAGCTTAACTTTGTCTACTGATTTTAATGAAAAAATTGAAACAGGGCACTTAATAACTAATTTCACTATATTGCAATAGCATACAGCTGTTCCATCTTTTGCCAACACATAACATTAAGGTGAACATTCAAAAACCAGAGGTAAAGCAAAATCTTTAAAAACTAACACTGAAATTACTGCAAGTGAAACACAAAATGAGCCACAAAACATGGTGATGGCAGAGCATACCAAACATTTAATGAAGCTACGTCCACGTATAATTACAACAAGCTGCCAGCACACTCTTTTTTTTTCAGTGAATTATTAATAGCAGACTTAGACTGAGTCAGGATGGTCTATGACATCAGCTCAGTACTTACCATGACAATAATCCTGACCATGAGAGTGTCCATGGCCGTGACCATGAGTGTGCCCATGGGAATGTTTATGTTCATGGCTGTGTCCATGATTTCCGTGACTGTGCCCATGGCTGAGACCACCGTTAAATAGAGAATGGCTGTGCTCATGCCCTATAAACACATATCACCATCAGAGTATGATGAATACATAAATGATGAATAAAAGTACACTTACATTTGTTTCTCAGCTACTCAAACCTATTCATCTTTTAGGTCATCTTAAAGTATGTCTTTAAATAAGTTAAGAAACTTAACACAAGCTGTTTGTCATCTGCAGCTCTGCTGTGCAGACATATTTTTTATATATATATATATATATATATGTACACATAAAATATACCAGATTTGAGAAGTGCTTTTATACATTCCCACTTCTGAGACTTGTGCCAGACTTTTAATACAATTTGAAAAATGTACACCTAATTAGATACAAGCACTTTAAAAATAGCTGTTTTAAGAAACCAGAAACTGACTGTCATTCACAGATTAAAAATTCAAGCTTAGATTGCTGCTTAAAGACCAAAGACTATGTTCTTTCCCCAGTGTATGTAAGTTTATATGTTAAGCTCAAACAGAGACCCATAGGCTTTGCAGAAAAAAACCCAGAGTGTTTACCACATGTATTTAGGCAAATAAATTCTGCATTTCAATTCAAAAGACACTAAGATGAGAAGCATCTGAAGCAAAATCATCTAATGCTTAAAATTTGGTTCAGATACTGTATTCTAAATTTTCCAGCCACAACCTTGCTTAAGTACAGCTTAAATTTGTCCAAAAAGATGCTCTGCAAACCTCTTTCAATAAGGTGCAGAAGAGTGCATGAACTCCAGAAAGCAGATTCTGGACTTCTCGGTGTTCCAGTTAATGGACATTAACATGAGACGTACAACAGTGGCATACCAGGGCTAGTAATAAAATACAGAAGTCAACATTGCAAGAGGTCACATACACAGTTGGCTAGGATTGCCATTAACAAGACATCAAATGTAATACTGGGGTTCTCACTGGGGGTTAATAGTCCTGGAACACAGGCTGCCAAGAAAGGAAACAGTACTGGAAGTTACATCCTACCAGAGCCGTGTGAATGCCCGTGACCTCCATGCTGAAAAACAAATATTCCTATAAGATTTACAATGAATCCGAGTATAGAAACAGGAAGAAGTCTCTCATGATGCACATCGGGAGGCTCAAGTGCTCTCTAAAAAAAAAAAAAAAAAAAAAATTAAACAAACCAAAAAGCAAACATAAGAGTTTTACAATCTCTTTACATTATTAAAAGGCACCAAAAAACTACTTAGATACAGGAGCATTCTTACACATAACATATATATAGACATAATTAAAAATTACTCCGGGCTTTCAGTTTTTGGGATGATACACAGACCAATTCTCACTGTCTGAAAATAAAGTTCTATTATTAAAGCTGTGAAAGTACAGTAGAATATTCTCAGAGTCTAGCTCAGTTTTGTCATAAGATTTAGTTGTGCTGTGGGATGTGGCTCAACACCATTTGAAAACATTCAAGTTTGTTCCAGTATGTAGATTGCTTAAGTCACCTATAAGACTTCCAAGAGTCTAGAATGCAATTTCTTCCTTTCTCCTTAGAAAGGTGAGGCAATGAGGGCAATGAAATGAAGACTGAGAACAAATTATGACATTTTTTAGAAATTCTCAAACCTGGATTGATTTTTTTTTTTAAATTCTTTTTTACTCTGCTTCCTCTGGAATTTTTCTCTCCATGAGACATTACAGACCTAATACAATTTGCATCTGAAGCTAAGTGTTGATGAGTAAATTACTACTGACAGAGGAGAAAAACATGCACCATCTCTCCACAAGGATGAAAGGTACAGGCAGTAAACAGCAAGACAATAAAACTTTTAGCAGATGTAAAATTTTAAAGCAACTGAGAGAAAAAGAGTCACAAGCAAAGAGAATACTTAGCATGGGAGCTCAGATCAGCAGGAAGAGAATTACGTTTCAACATTACCCTTGACCCTGTCATGGTTTTTAATTTTTCTAGTAAGTTTTGCTCCTGTTTCTACATTTGGAGTGAAGTTTTCCCAGGATTTTAGGCAATTTCAGCCCAGCTTCAACTGATTGTGAAGTATTTACAGGCCTATCAACGTAGAAAAATGTTCCTGAAAGCTCTTCCCAATTCTCTGTTAGCAAAATAAAAACTCAAGAGACTTACTCTGAACTAGAAGTCTAAACAAATTTATAGTGTATTTCCCATTAAAAAGTAAAATTATTAATTGAAGCTGATTAGCTTGTAATCCTTGATGTTGCCGTTAATAACTAAATTTCAATCTTGAAATTATCACCTGAACCATCATGTAAAACAAATTCAAGAAAAAAGCCCATGTAAATGTTTAACCTATCACTACTTGCCATGTATACCAGACTTCAAGATTTGGAGAACAATGTTCTTTCTTTAACAAGCTGGTCCAACCTCACAGAATGTTACCTATGACTAACTTCTCTCCTCTGAATGACTAGTTTGGGCCTGTCTTTCTTGGCCTCATCTGTTCTTTAACAATGAGAAGTGAAGATCCTTCAAAAATATCCTTAACTGGCTGAAAAAAATGGACAGGCTCCATCTCTCAGAATCTTTACACATAAACAAAATACACTATTTAAGAAGCCAGTACCAATAAACTGAAAAAGCTGGGTTTCTCTGTCATGAAACAGCAATTTCGGATGGCCCCATTTTCTGTTCAAATCACAGATTTTTAATCAATTATGAACATAATTTAATTTTTCAATTCATTAATTTCAATAATTTATTCCTAGTAAAAATATAAATGTTTATCCATATTAATTATAGAATGTAATAGTGTAATTGATTTCATAACATACCTCAACACCTTCAGAAAAAATGAAGAATGCTGTAAAGATGAGGAATAAACCATTTACAAAACCAGCAAGTACTTCTGCTCGAACATACCTTCAAAAAAAAAAAAAAAAGGCAATAGCAGACATTACCACCTTCATTTAAATGCTGAAAATTAGAAGTAGAACTTAAGAGACTGGAGTGCAATCTTCTAGTTCTCAAGCAGTTTTATTACACAGGAATGTGCTAAATGGAAGATGGCATATAAATTATGGATGAGTATATAAAACTGTCCACATTGTATTTTGACAGAGACTACTTGATCCGGATCAGCCATTCCCTGACCTAGATGAAAGAAATCTTTCAGTGTCAAAATCTTTCCATTTAAGATTATGTCTACTCGAAATTACGGTATAAACATGTATTTGGAAGCCACAAATTAAGAAAAACCTGCAAAATCTAATCAACGTTTTCTGATGTCAAGTTATGTTTAATATTAAACAGACATACATTAATTTGCTTCCCCTCTAGAAGGCGAATTTTTAGTAAAAGTTTTAAGTAGAAATTAATTATTTCAAACATCAAATTTTGACAATAACAAACTGCCAGGTTAGAATAATATGTAATTTCACTGTAGCAAACATCAGACTTAATAACATGTGGCTGTTATCTGATAAATGGAACACCAGCTGTTTAAATGCTGTGCAGTAATTAATACAGAACGTGCTTTCACTGCAATTAGTTCATGGTACAATTCTCTCTAAATCGATTTCTATGCACACTGGAGCTTCCACCTAAATGAAACTGTGCTTTAAGTTTCAAACTATATGATTCACTGTTGTACTTGGACACGAAAGAACCATGCAGACCCAGCTTAGTTCAGGACAGAAAGAAGCCAGGAAAAGCCCCAGGCTGTTTATTTTACTTCATATATATATGTTCTTAGGAATGACCGTGGATTGGAGGATGAGGTTACCACGTCTCCAACCACACTGGTCAAACGAAAAGTCCATCAAACTTCTCCGCCTCAGGAGAAGGAATGAAAACAGAAAGGAACGTTAGCCAAACAGAACTGTGTTTACAGAAAGTGCGTGAAAACTTTATCACAGAAATGAGAACATCAAAAGACTGCAAATCTCAGGGCGACAATTCACACTTAAGCAAGGCAGCTGAAGCTAAGTGCTGACACTCAGGTCAATAATGCTGTGGGGAATGCCCATGTTGCAACTCACTTGCTGTTAGTATTACCAATTAATAATACTGTACCACCAGTATTGTTTTATAGGGCACAACTGCAGTGTTCAGTGGAACCAAGTGCCTGTCAAATGCCAGCTGCAGCAGGTAAATCCACCAAGAGCAGTCCGGGATGACACACCTCAGCCTTGAGGATCTGTATTAATGGCAGTCACAGCTCCCAAATCCTGCTGATTCCAAGGATCTTGGTTTATAATCTCCAATGCAGCATCACTGAGACTTAGCTCCTTTCAGCTGTAACTTTCTGTTCCAAAGGAGGAGTGGGACAGCAGGAGTCTGGGAATCCCTGTCGCGCTCCTCACTGCACTGTGAGGACAAATCCAGGATGTGGCTGCTCATTCTTCACTGGTACCATTAATACATGACAAGGCAGGGCAACTTTCTGCTCTGTAACTTGTTTCCACTAGCATGATCAGAGAGATCTTAGAAGTGATAAACCTTCTCCCCAAAAGCAATGCCCTCATATTTTTATCATTTTTAGAGGGATTTTAACTTAGATGTTGACACAGCTCACCTTAAAAAACCCTTCACTTTCAACATAGTTTTTCCACGTTCTGCAAAAAGCTTTTGTTTGTACAGTGAAAAGTGACTATCTAGACATTTACTATAATAAATTAAGGTAACAGCCCGAAGTTTCTTACCCATATGAGAAAGCATCGTTTGACCTCCATTTTGAAATAACTGAAGCTGCTAATCCAGCCAATAGAGCAGTACAGTCAAAAAACATATGAAAAGAATCTGATATTAGACCTAAACTGGAAGAGAACAGGAAAAAAGTGTTATGTTCCATATGCTACATGTTGAGTATGAAAAAAAAAAACCCCACAGACATTAATCTTTTACACACTGGCAAAATACACTGTGTTTCTAAGCTTCAGGCATGGTTTTGGTAGCACAGAGGAGAAATCCACACTTCATCACCAACAAAAATATGATGCCAAAACTGCTTTTGTCAGCCTAAGGAAGGCACTTTGGAAGAGCGCTTGGCAAAAAAAATCCTCCTAGCATATGATTTTGGTGATTGTGAAAGGTTGTTTCCATTGACACAAACCAAAATCCCTGGAGTCGATGTACCCACAGCCACATTTCTCATCAATATAATTCAACCTTAAATCTTTGCCTTAGCAGTGGCAAGGCACTGACTAGAAGATACACACCTCTGAGATCTAGAGGCTGAAGGAATTAGAGGCTGAGAGACCACATCTTAAATGGCTTGTTTCAAAGACCAATGTCAATATTGATTGATGAATACAGTTAAAGTAAACCAGCATGCTAAAAAGTTCAAAGCAACTTAAATTAGTTCATGAGCTAGCCAGTCAGTAGAACTCGTATCAGTTTGTAGGCTACAGGTAAACTGGGGTTAACACCACACACAAGAGTTGCCAAAGTTTACCAAATTACTCATGAACAGGTTCTGTAAGTCTGCAGGGAAGTATGTGCATTGAAACAAAAAAAATTGCTTCGTATTTTAAAAGACATTTGACACCAGAGGTACTGGTGAGCACTTGTTACTCAATAGTCCCAAAAGTTCCATTTTCCCAGTCGTTTGGTTATCTAAGAATAATTACATACACAACTCAGTTCTTGGAAACTGAAGCACAAGAAGCAAGTACTGGTTTAACAAGTTCTAGAGGATAGACGCATATTCACATTGAAGTCAAATACAAAGTTTCATTAGCCAAAATTCCAACCACTTCACATTAAAAAGCCAAACCATTTCAGCCTTACTGAAAACAATTACAAGAGTAATCTTAAGTGCTCCAGATGAAACACTCAACAGTGGAAGAAGTGGGTTTGAAGGAGAGGAAAGAGAACAAGTGTCTTGCTCTATACAGTTATATATATACTTTATGGACACATACAGAGTTATACATACACACAATTGTAACATTCAAGGCAGAGGGATGATGGCATGGTAAATTGTCCTTAGGTGCTGTGGCCACCAAAGCAGGAGAGATGAAGCTGTTCTGAACAAACTTTATAACAAGACCCAAAGGCTGGATGCCTACAAAGCACCAAAATGGAATTTGCTATTGAATTCTTGAAGGGGTTTGGTGACATCATCCCCCTTCCCAAAACCAGGTGACATCTGTAGGGAAACAGCTCATTTCAGGTTTGTTTCTGAGCAGTTAAGAAGATCCAGTGAGGAAAAAAAAAAACACCACAAAGCACACCAAACATTCAGGCAGAAGGCAATTAGTGACAGTAACCGTAAGTTGTAATGATTATGAAATGGAAGGAACAAGCATGGCTGAACAGAGAGCGCTACTGCTTTCTGAGGTCTTTGGGTTTTGGTGGGTTTTTTTCTTTCTTTTGTTTTTTTTTTTATAAAGCCTTCTAGGAAAGAGAAGTGTATAAGGACTGCTACTCTAACAAAATCCCATACAAGTTCTAGAACCAGAAATGACACAGCAAGTTACCATGGCACTGTGCTCACACCTGCAAATCTCACTAAGGCAAGACTTACCTTAAGCGCAACACCAGTACAGCTGCGCTGCTTTCAAGACCTAAGCTAACAATTCCAGGTGGCCAGAGGCACGTGGATTTATCAGCAGGGGTCAGCAGACTGCATCTGCAACGCAATCCACCTTGTGGCATAACCATGCTCTGTATCATAGGTACAGCTACAAGTGATTGAGCTGCACAAATGGCAGGAAGCCTGGTAAGAGACCAATCTCATTTCATCTGAGGCTTTTTTAAAGTGACCTGTAAAGTAACAAGACCTTAGAAAAAAGGGGTGCAAAGTGATTACTAAAGTAATCAAGCGATCCAGTCAACGACCAGCAATACAGTGAACCACAGCAACATGGGATGCATGCAAGAACTCCTGTTAGAACCAAACACATCACCCAGAGTATAAACTAGTAGAAACCCCATACTCAAACTGTGTCTAAACAAAGACACTTCCACAGCTGATTTAGTTTAACATCAAATTAAACAAATGTGCACATGTAGCAAATTTCAACCTTAAACAAGCAAACAAGCTCTCAGCCAGCAAACTCGTGACCAGTGACAGAACTCGAGGAAATGGCACGAAGCTGAGTCGGGGGAGGTTTAGATTAGACATTAGGAAAAGGTTTTTCACCCAGAGGGTGGCTGAGCACTAGAACAGGGTCCCCAGGGAAGTAGTTGCAGCACCAAGCCTGACAGAATTCAAGAAGCATTTGGACAACACTCTTATGTGAGTCCACGAAACAATCTATTTGGCAAACAAAAAGCTCAGGAGAATCTCTCATGTCAGGAGCAATGGAACTGTATCTTCAAAATAATTTTCCCTATGGGGTTCCTTGTTTGCTTGTTACATGTTTGCTCTTCCAAGGCATGACCTGTCTGCTTTGACTGAAGACATTCCTCATCATGTTCTCTGCTACCCCTGTCTACTAAAAAAGTGCTTACTAAAGACACTGTTTTGTTCTAGCCCAAAATCTAGGCTTAGAGATACTTAAAACTAGTGACTTGAAATATAAACCAAAGGTTCAACTAATGGCTATGCAGCAAATCCTAGTTCTTAGTCTCAAGTATGAACAAAAATAAGTAAGTGCCTTCTGAATTCCAATATGCCAGATTCTTCAGTGACAAAATTCTCTAAGTGTCACTAAAGTTTCTCAGTTTAGTTATCTCATATACAGGACTTTTTCTGGTCATACTACCAAAAAAAATTGTTATATTTAAAAGACAGACATCAGAACAAAGCCACATGAACACAAAGCTCTTTATATCAGAACAGCTAAGAAAAATATTTACATCTGCTGACTTATTAGAAAAAAAAAAATCCATACTCAAATAGACAGACTATGCATACAATAACTCTCACACAATTGCAAAGTAAATCAACATCAAAGCCAAAACCAAACACATTCAAAATTATCTGGGTGCTGCCAAGATAGTCTGTGCCCATGACAGCACTGCATGCTCACTGGTGCCACAGTAGCAATTACCGTAATCAAGGTTAAGGATTTTATCGTGTCATTTGAGAGATTCAGAACAACATGGCAAATATTAGGATGCAACCGTTTCCAAATTCACATTGCTGCAGTTGCTCAAGACTTTTAAGAGCTCCAGTAATTTGTGTCTATATTACAGCTTTTGGTAAAGAGGACACCACTGGACTTAAATGACATTTCCATGCCAGTCCACTCTGAACTGAACTATTAACAGAGACTGAAATATCATCATAAAACAACTTCTCTATCACTAATGAAGCATGATGGAAATACTAGCACCAGTACCTGTTCTCTACCTTTATACTGTACATCAGTACTGAAGTTATCCTGCATTTCCACTTGTATTTTGCTACAGATTTTTCAGGAGCAATTTAGTCAAGTCTCTTCCATTTTTTCCACTCTTGTGAAGTAAAGTACCACTCAGCTATACAAAGATAAGTCAATTCCTGTTTCGCCCTCGAGACAAGGATGTTTGAGGCAGCGATATCCAGGTATCAACCTACAGACGAAGCCACACTCCCCAACAGAAGATCTCTGTGGCAAGCGGCAGCTACAGCCCCCGAGTCCCGTACATCAGGCCAAGGCCAGGCTTCCTCCTCAGCAAAGCACCGAGCAGAACAGCAATTCCAAACAGCATTCCTCCGCAACGCGCCGAGTCGCGCCCCCCCGCCGGAACACCTCCCCCGCGTCGCCGGGACTCGGCAGAGGGGATGGCGGCGCCGGTCGCTGCCCACGAGAGCGGTCCCGGTCGGGGGAAGCTGTCCACCGGCCCCCAAGGCTCTGCCGAGCGGCCCCTCCGGACGGCGAGCCAAGAGGCCCGGCCCCGCCGAGAGGAGACGTGGCACTGGCCGGGCGGGACGCGCCGCTTCCTCCGCGCTGCAGCCGCGCTCGCCCCGCCGCGCCCCCGCCCCGGTACCTGTTACTCCAGATGCCGTAGAGCAGCTCCACAAAGGCGAAGGAGAGGTTGAGACAGAGGAAGGAGAAGAGGTTGCGGGAAGTCTTGTCCGCCAGGATAGACCTGCGCACGGAGCACACCACGGGTCACCGTCCGCCGCTACACTGCCAGGAGGCCGGACCCGCTCGCCGGGCGGCCCCGGCGCCTCGGCACCAGCCGGCACAGCCCCTCTGGGGGGCTCGGCCGCGGCGCCGGCAGAGCCCGGCCTGGCCCGCCCTGGGCCACTCACCTGAACCAGCCCGACACCTTCCTGAGCAGGTTGAGCCTGGGCGGCTTGTACTCATCGTCCTTGATGGAGAGGGGCAGCATCTTTCCGGCGGCGGGGCCGCGGCGCGCCGAGCCGGCAGAACGGGCAGGCGGATCGGGAGCGCTGCCCGGCCGGCCCACACGCCGCTTCCGGCCGCCACCGCGCCTGCGCCGCCGGGCACCGGGGCTGAGGAGGCGTGCCGGGGGCCGGGCCGGGGCTGCGGAGGCTGCTCGGGCTCGGGGCTGCGCCGCCCGCTAATGAAACACAACACGCCCCGAACGTGAACTCGTATCCGTCCCGTGCCAGCCGCTCGCTCGCGTTCCGCTTGCGATGCCGGGTGCTCCCGGCGCAGCTGTTGTGGCAGCGCTCGGCACGGGGCGGGGGCGGCGGGGCAGCGCGCCCGGTGTGTGACAGCCAGAGCCGCCGGAGCGCCCCGCCCGCCGCAGGACACTGGACTACAACCCGGGGCCTGCCGGGAGGAAGCGCAGGGACGCTTCCTGCACGGCGGCGCCGCCGTAGCGCTGCCGTGGTCCCGCACGGCCGCCCCTGACTCACTGGAGCGGCTTGTGCGGGGCCGAGCGGCGGGGCCGGGCCGGCACCTCCTCTGCCCTGCCCTGCCGTGCTGCCGGTGACCCCAGGGAAGCACAGCACGGCCAGAGGAAGCGGCGATAGCGGCGCCTGCAGAACGTGAGCGAAGCTATGGGCGAGGGGCGGCGAGCGGGGCGGGCGATGCTGCGCGCTGCTGGGCCATGCTGCTGCCTAGCTGCACCCAACTACTGCGGGGTGCTGTTAAGAAGTACTGTCCGCCAAAGGAGGGGACCTCGTTCGAGAACTCTTTCTCTTGGAACGAGGATTAAAATACTGGTCTTTGATACAGGGGTTTTATTGTCGTCAATTTTGTGTTCTCTGCAGGGAGTATGATTTTAAAAAGAGGTCAGTCTGGCATTGCAATTTCATAACTTAATTGGCAAAACTTATCTGCATCTGCTTATTGGAAAGTGCTATGATGCTAATTTTAAAACACCTAAATAAGCGTTTATTTTGAGATTATATAATAGTATCATCATTGCTTATCACTACACCTACTGTAAACACTAGAAGGTGTGGCAAGCAAACTCTCATAAACAGCAAACACTATTTATATTTAAGTCTTAAGTAGGGTTTTGGATTTTAATTTATGATTATAATAGCCCTGGTAAGTATTGTTGCAACTAGGTTGCAAACTGTGGAAAGAGGACCTAAAGTCCAAGTGCTTTTCAAAAGCACATTTAATGGAGATATAGTGGACCTCATAAATGCTGAGTTGCCCCTGCTGCTAATAATTCTTAGAAGTCAGGCATGATTGTTTGTTCCTATAAAATGAAGCAACCAGAACAAGTAATTAGCTTCTGGAAATAGTTTCAGTGTCCTCTTGTCACAAGGTAGTAGTAAGATTTGATCTTAGCTTTGGGAAGACCTGTATATGTGGACATATTCAGATTGGTATACACACAAATGACAAATCTGTATTTTTAAAAAGCAAATTGATTTAGCCCAAACAAATTACTCTTATGGAATTTCACACAGGTTCAATTATTCAACAAGTTCAACAAATTCTTGTTCTTTAAGTCTTCACAGTACGATTCTCAAATCAAAATTAATGACTCTTTGGTTGTTCAGCCAGTTTTAAAGGAATAAAAATCCCTCCAACAACCTAGGAGCGCAGCTTTCTTATATTGCTGTCCTGCATCCTGTGTATCCTTCTTTTATGTACTTGCACTCATGCTTTCCAAGCTGCCAAACCTCATGGGAAGACCAAAATCCTGTGTCTTGAACCTCTGATACAACTGATAATCTTAGTGAAAGGAGAGTGTGAAGGGGATGACCCAGAAAATAAAATAATTTTATTGGGATAAAATTTTATTTTATTTGCCTGACTCTGGTAGCCAAATATATATTTTAGTGGTGCCTGGTGAACAAAGCAACAGCTGTCAGGTTCTGGAGACCTATTTGTATCTTCATAGTGGAACTTGAGGATGGCACACAGACTGGATGGAACACTGGCACAAAGCAGCAATTTTAAAAGCAGAGACACAGACTGTTCTTTTCTTTTTAACAATCTGGTGTAATAAGTTCTTTCTGGAGTGTTCACTGAAAGGCAGAGACAATTATTCAACTGAGCAATAGGAAAAGGAATGGGATAATTGTCATGAATGTATGTATCAGTCAATAATTGGGAGGAACTTTTACTTGTAAAAGAATGCTGGGTAGCATGTGGATAACTGTTGATCTTCAGTTATAGAGTCCCTTTAATTTCCAACAGATTCAAAGATCACGAACAACTGCCCTGTAAAAACAAGCAGGGAAAACAATCCAACTTGTCAACAATGAGGTAAGTTGCGAGGCTTTTTAGACTAAAATAATTTACATTCATATTTTCAGGCATGGCATTTGCACTTTGGAAAAAAATGATTCAAAATTCTGTGAAAAAACCACACAGATACTCTCTCAAAAACTATACTTGTTTGGCTGTCCTGGATCACTGAATTTGATCAGAATTCCCTGCTGAGAGCCTAGAAATTACTCACAGAGTAACATGAGTAGCGTGTATAGATGAGTAACAGTATTACAATAATATGTATAGAGGAGTTAGTAGCAAGCTTAGAATGTTCATCTTATATTCAATTCGCACTAATCTTGCAAGTACAGGAGGAGAAAAGGAAAACTATGAAGTTCAACAAAGACAAGTGCCCAATTCTGCACCCAGAATGGGGCAACCCTGGATGTGCAGACAGACTGGGGAATGAGAGGCTGGAGAGCAGTGCCACGGAAAAGACCTGGGGGTCCTGGTCGATGGCAAATTGAACATGAGTCAGCCGTGCCCTGGCAGCCAGGAGGGCCAACCCTGTCCTGGGGGGCATCAGGCACAGCATTGCCAGCCGGGCAAGGGAGGGGATTGTCCTGCTCTGTGCTGATGCAGCCTCACCTCAAGGTGTTTCTGTGGAGTTTTATAAGAATAAAAGAATACAATGTAAGAAGGATACAAAGCTGTTAGTGTCCAAATAAGAGCTACGAAGATGGTGAAGGGCCTTGAGGGGAAGCCATATGAGGAGCAGCTGAGGTCACTTGGTCTGTTCAGCCTGGAGAAAAGGGGTCTGAGGGGAGACCTCACAGCTGTCTACAGCTTCCTCACTTGGGGAAGTGGAGGGGCAAAGCACCGATCTCTCCTCTCTGGTGACCAGTGACAGGACTCGAGGGAATGGCATGAAGCTGTGTCAGGGGGTTTAGGTTGGGTATTCGGAAATACCTAACCATCCTAGCCAGATGGTGGTTGGGCACTGGAACAGGCTCCCCAGGGAAGTGGTAAGCACCAGCCTGACAGAGTTCATGAAGTGTTTGGACAATGCCCTCAGGCACATGGCAGGATTCTGGGGCCTCTCCTGTGCAGGGCCAGGAGTGGGACTTCAATGATCCTTATGAGTCCTTTCCAACTCAGGATATCCTCTCATCCTGTGAAGAACATTTGAGGGGCTATCTTTATAGAAGCTGCTTTTTAAGAGCTTCTATTTAGTTCCAAGATCACGAGGCTCCAGAAACCTCTGCCTTAAACTAAATCTGCACTCACAGTTAGCTGATAGGTAGCACCTAGCATCTGCCATTTTCTCATGAGTTCCATATGCATCAGTTCAGCTATTGCTGAGATTGTTGCATTCCTGTATTACTCCACTTGACATGTTTCTTTTGCTCCACCTGTGTTATAACCTTAGTATGATAAGCATCACATTTTCTGTACTGATCATCATTATCAAGCAGATATACAAACTATTGACAAAATGTCCAGCAAATCAGTTATAAAGATTGTTCCTTCTGTGTGGTGCCTGTGCAACAGAAAGAGAATGCGCATTTTGTTTCCTGTTTTCTGTCAGAGCTTTTGAGAAGGCACCTTCTCTCCTTTTTGCTTCCCAGTTAAGGTAGAGCTCCTGCAATGGTGAAAACATTGAATCTCTGTACAAATTTGCTTTCTACTTTCAGCTGGATAGATTTGGTGAGGTACATAAATGTTCAATCAAAAATGTAGTTCTAAGAAAACAGGAAACAATGAACACTCTGAAGAACTACTCTAGCTTTACTTTCACAAAACAATGAAATCCAAAGTTAACCAAAAAAAGTGAAAAGCAAGTAAACATAGAAACTGAGTACCAGAAGCACCTGTCTCAATAGTTGAAAGTAATTTGCCAAAGTGCTGAAGTCCTCCTTATTTACTTACTTAAATGAAAACCTACTTAATGTTTTGGGAGTTTTGAGCAAGGGAGAAAGCTGTACATGGGTTTAATGACTTCCCTTCCTGTTACTTGTTTTAAAGGTGTTTTCACTTCTGTAAGCTTCCAGGAAGAGTTATGGGAATCCGCCTACTACGTTTCACCTCTGTGGTGATCATCGTCTTGCTTCTTGTGGCAGGTGCTTTAACAGCTTTGCTTCCCACTATCAAAGATGACAAATTGCCCAATTCAAGAAGGGAACCAAAAACCCAGAGTCAGTCTGCCTTGGATTCATTCACTCTTATTATGCAGACATACAATAGAACTGACTTACTGCTAAAGCTTTTAAATCATTATCAAGCAATCCCCCACCTACATAAAGTAATTGTTGTGTGGAACAACATTGGTGAGAAGACACCAGAGGAAATGTGGAATTCCTTGGGGCCTCATCCTGTCCCTGTTGTCTTCAAAGTTCAAACTGTAAATCGTATGAGAAACAGGCTGCAGAATTTCCCTGATCTGGAAACAAAAGGTAATCACAGTTCATATCACTATTACTAATAATATTTTCATGTTTGAAATCTGAATGCTAAAAGGGAGGTGGTTGAGTTATACTGTGTAATAAATCAATGGATCTTTTGGGTCATTTAATAGAATGTGGGTAGTATAGAGGAAACCTGTGTTATGATATCAGATGCACACCACCACCAGGCTGTCAGTGAAGAGTAAGGGGAAAAAAAGAGGAATGTCAAACGCATTTCAAGGGCTTTTGCAAGTTCTCCATTTCCTTTGTGACACAGACACAGGTAGTTCGGCTTCTCTTCCTTCTGTAGCATAAACTGAAATTCATAATGCATGTATTTGTTGAGTCTCTGCACTAATCTGGACTTAAGTCATCTGGTAAAGACTTGATTTAGTCCATTCCTCTTAAGACTAAGTTCTCAAACATGTTGTGCTCTTCCGAGAAACATCCCTCCCTAGCTGTCTGGCTTTCTATCTCAAATTATGCATCCTTTTATTTAAGAGTACTTTCCCCAGTCTCTTGGGTACTCATCTAAATATTCTTCCTAAGCTCTTTCTAGGAGGTGTACAACAATAAATCCTGTTCGTTTCAAGTGGAAAAAAACCCCATATGTTACATTACAGACCTGACCTTACTCATGATTAGTAAAGGTAATTCTATTTACTGCCCCCTTCCTAACACGTCTGCTAGTCCAAACACATGATTTCAAGGAAGACACTGGAAACTTCCAACTTCCCAAGTGTTTTACTTACTGTAGTAAGATCTGTGCTGACTGTAAACTTTCAAAGCTTTAATGTATCTGCAGTTCAGATATCTAAGAATATCCTTCCTTTTCCACTTCCTGGTAGTCTTTTGTCTAAAACTTAAGGCAAAGAATCTTCTTTCTGTAGTTAATAATATTGAATGTTGCCTGGGCAATTTAACTTGATTACGCAGAACTTTCAAGTAGTGAGATGAGTAAAATTTTATACTAAGAATCCCTTGTAAGTCTCATAGGCTAAAGAAAAGTATCTAACTCTACTCTAGTTGTATCTTTACACAAGATTAGTAGAATTTTAAGTTGCTTTGCCAAACACTCCCAAGCTTTCTAACACGTATCTCTCCAGCTGTACTACAGATGATCAAAGGCTGCTGAGTTTAGTAACAGCCTGGCAAATAATCTAAAACTTAGGTTTGCTTCCAGTCACCACAAAGCTGTAACCTTGCTTTAGCTTTGAAATCGAATTATGTTTTATCAAACTACTTTCAAGGAATTGCAATTCAGCTTAATAGTTGTAGAAATTTTGTATTTAATTTTTCAAATATTGTGTTGCAAACCATGCTCATGTATTTAATCTTTTGATCAATTAAAAGTTTTTCTCTTTTTTTCCTCCCTTCAGCTGTTTTAATGATGGATGATGATACACTGGTCAGTGCTCATGACCTCGCTTTTGCCTTTTCTGTTTGGCAGGTAATGTTTTGCATCTTGGCAGGCAGTATTTGTGTGTTGCAATTGAGATTAATAATTAGAGTAGTACTGTATCGTATTGTTTTACCATTGGTTTTCTAGATGTCAAGTTAGATTTTAGCAAGTTTGAAGTGTTGAATAGTAGAAATTACAAGAATATTCTTTAATAGTAGCTACATCTGTAATCTATAACTTTAAAATTTTAACTCTTACTTTACAAAACCATGAAGTTGTTAACTGCTGAATTTATTTAAATGTATAGTAGTCTGTGTATTTTGTTTCGCAAAACACGAGAAATTGTCTGTGGCGTTATTTTCAGTGCCAAATAGACAGCTCCCAATTGTGGCTGGATGTTTTGTTGGCACTAAGTGATGTGGAATGAGGCAGACTGTTAGTTTCGTGAAACTGTATTTAATTGCAACATTTATGCAGATCAAAGGACCATACGCCAACAATTTAATTCTTTCCTGGCAATAATGTTGTCCTCCTTTTAATTAAAAAATGCATAAATCTCTCTTATGACATACTTAAGTGAACCGCACACTGTGAAATATGTGTTGAATTTATTTTTTTCTTTCAGCAATTTCCAGAACATATAGTGGGATTTGTTCCTAGAAAGCACATTTCTACTCCTTCAGGCGTGTACAGTTACGGCAGCTTTGAATTGCAGAACCCTGGATTTGGGAACGGAGATCAGTATTCTATGGTGCTTATCGGTGCAGCCTTTTTTCACAGCGGGTATTTAGAAGACTTTCAACGGCAGCCAGAAGCAGTTTATGCCTTAATAGATGAAACTCAAAATTGTGATGATATTGCCATGAATTTTCTGGTAGCCAAGCATACTGGAAAGCCTTCAGGAGTGTTTGTGAAGCCTGTTGATATAAGAAATTTAGAAAAAGACACTAACAGTGGCTATTCTGGAATGTGGCACCGAGCAGAGCATTTGTTACAGAGATCCTACTGTGTAAATAAACTGGTTAATATTTATGATGGCATGCCCTTAAAATATTCTAATATCATGATTTCTCAGTTTGGTTTTCCTAATTATGCCAATCACAAAAATAAAATGTAAGCAAATGAATTTAAGGTGTTAAATGTTAAACAATACTCAGTGAATTGTACTGAGTTCAAGGAGAGAAGAAGGTGTAATTACTGCATCTTGGCCATCCCTCTTTGTAGCCTCTGATTTTTCTCCACTAGGCTTTTTATGTATTTTCTTTCCTTTCTAACTAATTCACAAAGGTAAGTTTTGAGAAAACTTAAAGAATATATAGTCATGCTTAGCTGTGATAAAATCATCCTCTTTCCTTAAAACCTGAAAAGCTACTCTAATTAATTAGGCCAGTTCTTCAGAAACATGCAGACAAAAATGCAATCCTGCTCTTCAGATCTTAACGTTTGGATTTTTTTTCCTTGAACATAGAGATCTAGTCAAATGAGGTCTAGGCATATTTTTGACAGTTATATGTTGAGATGCTTCCTTGCCTTCCCACTCCTCACCTCCTCCTGCCCAGTTTCCAGTGAAGCTGTAGAAGAGCTACAGTGAACTGCTGGCCAGGCTTCTGGCCTTGTGTACAAAACCCCTTTGAAGTCTGTATATAAGCTACTCGGTGTTCTGAGATGTTCTTGAAGCTGCTATGAAAGCCAAAAGAGTACCTCACCTTAATCTCAGATAGTCTTTAAACCATTGCCTACAATATCTACTCCTGCTGAGATAATGGAAAATGATCTCTGATGTGGCTTTTTTTTTCTATTATTGATTTGCCTAGAGTTGCTGAAACACTGCAAGCAGCTGAAAGGTAAATCCTAGTAGCTGGAAATACAAGAAACATGAATACAGGAAATATGAAACTTATATAAGCAGCCAGAAGAAATGGATGGAATGTTACTTATTAATATTCTCTTTAGTACTTAGTCTTATTTTGATATTTTGCATATATGTTGTTACAAACATCTACCCAGGAAAATCCTCAATTTGTTAAAAATTTCTTATTTACAATTCCTAATAAGAGCAGGGTGTTCAACATTTATTACAGTGTACATTTTGTAATTTTACAGGTCTACTGGTTTTTTTGCTACTCTTTCAAATGGGTATTTACTTTTTAGTTCCTTTTTTTTCTCTGTTTTTGGTGGCTATGACCACAGAGTCAAAATGTACAATGAAAGGGTAAAGCATTATGAAAAAAAGTATTTTAAGGTACAGTGATATTTGACAGAGATGGACTATTATCAGTCTCTGAATTCCCTGACTTTATTTATAGCAAGAAACAGAGCTGCTGTTAATGTCTTTAGTTAGATTGGGACTCTGTAATTCTGGAAACCTGATATTGACATAGACAAGGCAAACCTTTTCCAATGAAGTTGCAGAAGGGTTGGGCTTTTTTTTTTTTGTGGCATGGAGAATAAAAAACAGTGATTTTCCTGGATCACAGAATCAGATTTGGCATCCAAAGCAGATTTAGTTTCATCTGCATCAGCTTTAATTGATTCTTAGAATCAGTTCAAAGGTAACTATGGGCAACCAGTAACAGCTAATACCTAGTACACAAATAGCATCTGCACAAATGGTGTATAATTTTATCATTTTTTGTAATAAGTTAGCTGAACAAAGAGTGAAAAATATGACAAGTTCTTTACAGCAGGGTGTGAGTCTTTGGGGGGAACGAAGGATTCTTTTGCCTTGTTCTATCAGTATTAAAGGATTTGATTTCTGTTCAGTGAAGTCTTTCTAGTACTTTTTTAAGTTTTAAAGGGCAGAATCTTAACATGGCAATGTAAAGTCTGCTTAATTTTGTTGTAATAGTGAAAAGTAGTTTTTAATTATTGTGCTGTAGTGCTAAGTAGTATACAAACAGGTCTATGATCTTTCCAGAAAAGCAAATTTCCCAGTGGTAGTTTACTGTATTTCATTTACTTACTTATCTTCCATGATTTCTGTTCCGTGCAATATCAGCTAGAGTTGTGAAGACTCACAGTTGTTGTTAACCTTTTTTTTGAAATGTGACACGAACTGTCAGCTCAGCCAAATCTTAGTATTGGGCTCTTTGTTGGAGTGAAGGAGTTGGTTTGGTTTTGGGGTGGTTTTTTGTTCTTCTGTGTCAGTGAAAGAATTAATAGAACAAGCTTTTAATGATACTGTTAAATTTAATTTGCACCACTGTCAAATAAAGTACAGAAAGCAGACTTGTGATGTATTTATTTTCAGATTATTGACCAAATTTTTCAGTGTTAACATGTCTAAAGTAAGCTCACAGTTGCATACTCATGAGCAGAACCAAGATTTCTTTTTTAAAAAAAAATGTGCACTTGTTGGCACATACATTCATTTAATTTAGGTGAGGCCTACTTATGAAGGAAGAAAAGACAAAAAAAAAACCAACAGCCTTAATCATTTTGTCTTCAGTAGCAAAGGAAATACAAAGATAAGACTTAAGTTCCAGCCATAATTCATTGTACTTTGGAACCAAAAGGGGTTGTTTGCTTATTTTTTAAAAGTGGATTTTTTATCCCTTGGTGGTTATAAAAGTGCCTTAAGATTCTTTAGTGAAAATACATTACCAAAAAATTATATTTTAAACAAAATTATATGCATGTGATTATTTCTTCTGAGAGATTATCCATATGTCATTTAGAAATATTTTGGAGTCCAAACAGAATCATCACCACCTCTGAATGTTCTGCTGAAACTGCTGTTAATGCAACACGGCATTTTAAACATGGTATCTAAAATCTATATTTAAAAAATCCTTGACAAAAAATCAGGATATACTGCTAAAATGATAAAACAGGACAAGAAAATTGCTTCTTTACAAAAAATGCCACAAGATGTCACTGCAGCCTTGATATTTGATCTCAAATGTTAAAACGAGTACATAGTATTGATTAGAATACCAAAGTTCTTCTAGTTGAAAATATTCTTAAAGGTAGCGTTTTACAAAGTGAAATTCATTAACTAATAGCTACGAGACACAATATTGGAACTGAAAAAACATAGATTATTTTGCACGTATTTTTACAGGGAGGAAAAGAAAGGTTAGTTTATTTCTGATGCTTACAAAGGCTGCAGCTAATTGCCACAAATGAGAACTTTTATGCTACGAAAACAGTATTTGTAACTTTGCAGAAGACATATAAGCAGTATACAAACATTTGACAGCTGGGCTTCAGCTTCTAATCATATTTGCCTCCTAGATTCACCAGTCTAGCTAGATGGGTTTACGTATCTTAGGCTTTAACACACACTCTGTTTCTAGGGATTCTGGATGCTGGATAGTAGTCTGTAAACTGTTCCATGTTTGCTTCTGTTGCCGAAGAGAGCGTTGCTAAGGCTGTTTCAACTATGCTCATTCAAATTCTCCTTAAGAAGAGTGCAGCACTGACTGAGAAATGTGTTACACTGAACTGTAGCGAAAGTCTGAGTAAAAAAGGGCATTTAAAAAACTGCGGTTCTGGACAATATACCTTAATATCCCTTCTCTTTCACGGGATATAGTACCCCTTAGAGAATCGCTTGTAAATAAAAAAACACCAATGAAATACTTGGTTTTGTTAAGGATTACACACAAGTGAAAGTCGTAAAGGACAATATAAAGAAAAACAAACACTGATTTCCATGGAAAGAAAGCAAGCACCCTCCAACAACCTTTATTTAATTTGCTGCTACATAAGACTGCAGTCTCCTTCTTGTAAGCATCTTGTACGGAATCGTACTTACTACTGAGAATGAGGTTTTTGCAGGCACAAACGGGCATATTTCGCATATTAGTTTTGGGCCTTTTTCAAAAAAAGTTATAAAAAAGCAGTGCAAGAACATAGGTACAAAGCATTAGAATCAACACAAAAATAAAATAAGCAACTACAAAACAGCTGCACTGTTTTCTGTAGTCCTTCACCTTATTTGTAAAGCTTTAACGATTATCCAGTGCTTATGACACCAGATTAAAAACTTAAGAGTCAGAAGTGTTTCACACTCATGTTTAGCCTCATTAGCAGACACACCAGGATTAATTATATGAACTGTGGTTACAGTAGGTTATTTACAGTGTTAGGGAAAGATGGTGACACTAATGTGAACCTCAGGGCTGCACATGGCTTTAAACAACATCTTTTAAAGGTGTTTCAAGAGTGGACTTTTTTTTTTCTTTGGGGGAAGAGTAACTTCCCCCCCCCCCTTTTTTGCTCTCCTCAAGGAACCTCTCCTTTGCAACCTTTTGCTTTAGTTGTAAAACTGAACCGTCTGCCCTGTTTGGCACTTACCAGATCTTTCTAAAGGAGAGAGGCGGAAGAACGCGCCCACAGCTCAAACCAGCGCGTTGGGAGAGCTCCGTGCCTCAGGCGTGCGCGGCGTCTCTCGCAGTTCGCAAGCGGCTCCCCGGGCTGCTGCTCCCCCGAGCCGGCGGCTCCCCGCCACATCCAGCCCCGCGCCCGAGGGCGGCGCGCACTGCCCGCGCGGGAAGCCGCCGCCGCGAGGGGCCTGGGGCGGGGCGCTCCCCGGGGCGCCGCCAGCTCATTGGCTGCAGGCGTAGGAGGGCGGCCTCTGATTGGTCAGCCGGCTTGTCTGTCACGACAAACGGTACCTCAGGTAGTGCAACGGGCGCTCTGCCGGTTCCCCCGTGCCTGAGGCGGCCCCGCCGCTCCGCTCGCCCCCGTCCGGAGCGCCCCTGCGCTGCTGAGGCAGCGCTCCGGCGCAGCCCCGCTCCGAGCTGTACGCGACACCCGCCCGGTGCCCGTGGGGCGCTCTGCCATGGGCCGCCCCCGGGCGGGGAAAAGCAGCACCAGCGCAGCGGGGAGCGGCGGCGCTGCCCGGGCAGGCGGGGCGGAGGGCGGGGCTGTGCCGGGCGCCGGGCCGATGCCTGCCGGAGCAGGGGCGCTGCCGGGCCGGGGAGCGGGGGGAGCGCAGGGGGCCGGTCACTCGCAGCGTCAGCCCTGGGCCGGGCGACACAAAGGCTCCGTAACGCAGTTGCCAGAGCGCCGCCGGTCGCCTGGTAACCGCCCGCTGCCGCTTTATCCGGGGGCGTCTCCTGGCTGGGGGCGGGGTGGAGCTGGAGTCCCTGCGGGTGCTTGTCCGCCGTGTCCCGGGGCTCGTTCTCGGCTCCGCTCCCGTTCCTATGCGGGCTGCGGCCGCCGTGCTCGCAGCATCGTGGGCCCCGGCGGGCGGCCCCTTCGGGCAGCGGGTCGCGTCCCTGCGAGCGCGCCCCGGCCCCGCCGGCGCTGCCCCGGAGCGCCATGAGCTCGGAGCCGCCCCGCGCCTCGCTGCTCCGCGCCCTCTTTAAGATGGAGCCGGCGGCGGCCGCCTCCGAAGTGCTGGGGGGAGCCTCGGAGTTCGTGAAAGGTGAGAGCGGGGCGGGAGCCGCCCTGTCCCCTGCCCGTGGGGTCCCGAAGCCTCTCCCAGATAGAAAACCCGCTGGCTTCTCTCCCGCCCTCCCCGCCTCCCTGCCCCGGCTTTGCTGCGTGCCCGGCTCGGCCCCGGCCCCTTTGCCCGGCGGGTTTCGCGGGCTGCCCGTCCCGGCTGCCGCGGGCACCCCCCGGCGCTGCTTTCCCCGCTCTCTTGGGCGAGGCGCGGGGCCGGCACCTGTTGCTGCGCGCTGCTCGCTGGGTCGGAGCCGCTGCCGAGGGGTGGCCGGCAGGGGCAGGGCCCGCGGGCGGAGCGGTCCGGGCGCTCCCGCCGCCGCTCACGCAGCAGAAAAAGGAGCGGCGGAGCCTCTTCCGCTCCTCGGTGACAGGCGTGCCCCGGGGCGGTGGCCGGCTGCCTTCGCTGTCCGACGCTGTTCCTCTAATCTGTCTTTCAGATCGGCTGTACTTCGCTACTTTACGAAATAAACCGAAAAGTACCGTAAATACCCACTACTTCTGTACCGATGAGGAACTGGTCTATGAAAAGTAAGCGTTGTGGTTTGCATATTCAAAGTGGTCACCTGAGAGTCTCCCCATCACACTTTGATTTATGTTCCGTAGAATATTTTTGCCCCATTAAGTTACTTGCATAGAATATGAGCATGAAGTTAGTCCGAATGTATTTATTTATTAGATGAAACTCGGTTAACAAGGTGACTCTTTAAAGAAAGACCTATAAAAACAACTGCAAGGCCAGTTAAATGGCTTAAAATGTGGGTGAGCTAGAGCAAGGATATCTGAGCCTTGTAAGATGTGTTTAAAACATGGAGGTCGATTAGGACTAATTACACTTAATTGAACGTTGTCTTAAATAGAAAGTTTATTTGGTATGAATAGATAAACAGTAGTTTGTTTTATATTTCCTGTATTTTCCTGTATAGAGTATGAAGTTTACAGAATCATAAGAATGCAATGCTTAAATGTGCTCTTGAAGAGCATCTGCAACTTTTTTTATAACTCTGGTTTTATTAGAGGGTTTTGAGATAGCACTTCCTGATGGCTTTTGTGTCTTTAGAACAGCAGAAAAAGTCTTTTATGTGAAGTAAAAGGTTCATGTGTTTGTAAGACACTGCACATAGAAGGCAAAAAGTAGAACTGATTATAGTTGTGAATACTATTAAAAGACATAAAAAATTTGAACAAATAATCACTCCGTGCTGTGGCTAAAAAGTTGGTGCTCTGCACGGTGTTCCCAGATCAACTGTTTCCTGTGTGATGATATGTATCTGTCTGCTTCAGACACAGGGTTTGCTGCCGCAGAAGTGAAACAAAAAGTGTGTTCCTATTTTAAGTATAACTTGCTTTCCATATGGTTTGAAGCAATTGTGAGCATCGGTCATTCTTCCCTCCTTTCTCCAATGATTGGTAGTGCTTCTGTGAAGATGTAAACCAATATTCCTTAGTTTTTAGCTTACTTTCTGTGCACAGCTTGTAGTTTCAGGGTATCTTTTCTACACGTTTTTGAGTCTTTCTTGTCTTAAGCTGTGTGTCTTCTACTGGGGTTCCCAATGGTTCCTTCTGAAAGTTGACTTTTGTAATGGGCTGCTTGGGTTGGGAGTAAGTTCCTTAATGATCATTAAGGAATTTTGATTGGAAGGGACCTTGGGAGTATCCTAAGGGAGGGTTGACCTAATATTGAAGGCAGAATTCAGTTGGGAAAGGTCCTGAGAAATTTGTGTTGTATGAAAGTGTTCCACTTTCTTTAAGAAAGGAAACTTGTATCTCTTCTAGGCTTCTGTATTATGTTTTAATTCTTAATGTGCTTCTAGGAAGTGTGAAGGAATCTTATGTGGCATTTGATCTTGTGGGTAGGAAGGGGGAGCAGTTCTGTACTGTTAGTTACAGATGACTGTACTAACCAAGGTCTGTAACTGAGGTGTTTTATGTGAGGACAGTGTCATATTAAAAAAAAAAAAAGTACTGAGAAATTTGAAGGGGTGGGAAGTAATTTTCTTTAACATGCAAAGGAAATTCTGTAGGTATACTCCTTAACCCAGTGTTAACTACGTATGAGGGTGTAACCTGATACCAGATATAATTACCAGGTAATGGAAAGAAGCAAAGTTTCCTTTATCTTCTAGGGCACATCTAAAGACTTTGAACACGTAACTCCTGGTGTGTGTTCTGAATTGATGGTTCCTAATCTATTTGGCCCATTTTAAAGTTGTTGTCCTGTATCTGATACCATAAAGATACTTTCCCTTTTGTGCTCATAAAATGCTGAAATGTGATATGAGGTAGAAAATAAGTGACAGTTACCAGGTGGTACCCAGGACTTGTGTAATAACCTTTTACATATCATTGCTAAACTTTCCCCTGGTATTTATATTGCAGCACCCATCCCTATCAGTGTATGCAATATTCGGTAATAAACCCATGCCTGATTTTTTTTTTCCCCTCTCATATCCAAGGAAGTTTATATGGTCTCAGGGAAGTAAAAGCAGGTGTCACTAGAGTTACCATTTTAATGTATATTTTTAATATCTTTCTGAATTAGGAAAGCTACAGATAAATTGAGGAATAGAATGCAAGACTCAGTTCTTGGGGAAGTACTACTTTTTCTATAGCTTCCCTTATGCTCATCAACAAGCTTGACATCAGTCTGTTGTGTTTCCCAGGCTGCACATGAAGTGGGGGGCCTGACGTTAGGCTTGTCTGTAAGTAGTAGTAGAGTGTAACTTTAGTACAATAGATCAGATGGTCTCCTCACTTCCTCAGAAATGCAGTCTTCTTTCTGAGAAAGTGATTAGAAGTATTTGTTACATGATAGCAAAATAAATACTTGGAAGTGAGTTTTGAAGTGCTGTAGCTCGGAACAGTGGTTTGCAGAGTCTTCATGGAAATGGCCTGCCTGGGTGGTTCTTGTGGTCAGAATTCCACAGCCACTTTTGCTTTTCAATCAAATTAGATGTTCAGAGAGTTCCAAGGAGGAGGATAGGAGGTGTCTACTCAGGCATTAAATCCTCAGCACCAGGGAGGTATGTAAGTAATTACATTCATGCAATTGTTTATTGACTTAACTTTGCTTGGATGCATCTTTGTAATGACAAGAAAAAGATACTTCATTGTGCTTGGAAGTAAACTGCTTTTCTTTTGGCTCTTATTCTGTTAGCTTGTTACAGAATCTTATTTAGCTGGCTTTACAGAGGTGTCAGTTTGCTTCATGAAGCAGTATCTGATCTGAAAACCTCATGAATATGTAGGTTTGCAGTTGCCTGATTACAAGGAGCCTGTTACTGGATCACATAGTACTTAAAAACTCGCTGCCTTGCTTCCCTTTTTCTCTCCCCACTCTTGAAGAGACATAAGGAAGCAATTTTGTACATTAGTAATATACCCCCTGTATTAAACAAAACAGCTGTAGTGCTAGATCTGATGGTTTGGGAAGTTTGGGGTTGACTTGCTCTTGTAGCTTGTCATGTGATTTATCACTAAATTTTACACAAAATGTGGTTATGTAATCTTGAGCACTTTAGCCTTCAGTTCTCACTTGAAGTTTTCAACTGTTCTAATGACTTCATAACACTGTCTAACTTAAACATTCACACTTGAAAAAGATAATAAAGACATTCTTAAAACCATTTAAGCCTATCTCAAACGCTAGCTGACTAGGAACTTGCTACTAGAACTGTCACTATTTTAGTTAAATGTGCTGCAATTTAACCTTGAACCTATTATGCCAGGGAAATGGTATGCAAATGCCTCAGTTAAGAGAACAGGAAACCTGAATGGAATGATACAATTCTGAAATATCTTCGTTGATGGTTCTGTTCCTGTAAGATTTTCTCAGAGTCTTTCTGAAACTCTCTCGAGGTTCCTCCTGAGAAAGTGCACTACTTCTTATAAGGGAACACAGTCTTTCAGGATAGTGTAGTACAGGTAATTATTGCTTCAGAAAAATGTAGTTAATGAGAAACAATCCATCTTGATGAAGATTGTCATTTGGCAAATAGACAAACCTTGCCTTGGCAAGAGCTCAATTAATGAGTTAGGCACTAGTAAGAAGCTTTTTATTCTCTAAGAATAGCGTCTTTCACGTTTCACCTTCCAGTAAGCAGATCTGGGTTGAGAATACTACACTTGACTGGTTAACTTGGCTTTCACGTAGTTTTATCAAAGCAACTTTTAATGTCCTTTTTATTTCTGAGTAGTTTTCTCAAGCAAAATCAGAATTTAAATAATGTGTAACAGGAATCTCTTACTGACGAATTATAATGGCAGCCTTCGTAAATCATAATGGTTTTATTCAGTCATTTGTTCTGACTTTGGATCTCTTGTATAAACAGCTTTTGCAGATCTGATCTCTGACATCGTGTAAGCAGCTGTAGAAGTAGTAAATATGGTAGTCTCTGGATGTCGTGCTTTACACTAAAACTTTCTTTCAAGCTATGGTATGCTACTTGCCCATTTCACAGAAGTCTTCATGATAGCTACTTCAGTTATGTAACAGTAGAGCAAGACTCTCAAGTGCTTAGCTACAGCAATATTAAATGAGTACTGTTTCTTCTACTTCATGTGTATGTGCAAAGAAGCAGTTTATCTTTCCTGTGAGAAGAGTAAGGGTTAGCCTATCTGATTTTGCTTTGGTTAAATGCTGCTTTTCTGTGCCTCTCCAGTAACAGTACTTGCATAGGAAACCTGAACTTCTCCGTCTTTCTGTGGCTTAAATCATTTGAAAGGAAAAAGAAAACTTAAACTTAGCTTTGTTGCAACAATCAGAGCTGTCACTTCACACAGAAAACAAGGACTTCCTTGTTCACATCAGTAATTTTGAAGATTTGACCTTGACTATTGAATGACCAAGATAACTTAGTAAGATGAAGTCCAAAATTAAAAAAAGGGAATTTCCTTAATTTTGTACCTATACATTGCTTTACCATTTCTGTCTTTGCTTTTTTATAAGTAGAAGATTATAAAAAAAGCATTTGCCAGTAGTACTGAGGAGTTTTTTCTTTTGTTTGCGGTAAAAAGGTACCAGGATAAAACAGTAGCTTTCTAAGCAGTTTTATACTGGATGTGAATGTAGCTTGTCTAGGAAACCCCTTAGGTGCATTTGGCCTCTGTTAAGATAACTTTTTTTCCAAAGAGACTAGGCTTTTGACATGACCTGAAGGTTCTTCTATAGGGAAACTTTCTATGGGAGAACCTCTTCATTGATATTTTGGTTTTGATGTCAAGGAGCATTGGATTAAAAAATCGTATATCTGGAATAAGTATTTAATTATGTATAATTTAAGTTTGTGATTTGTTGAGTTTTGAAGAATCAGGATCTTGAGGAGGATTTCGAACTTCCAAGAGGAAATGGGCTTAATACCTGGGGTTTTTTGCGTAATCCAGGGCCTCTGCATTATTCCTGCCTTTAGATATTTCCAGGTTTATGTTTGCTGTATCATCCTTTGTCTGTTCAGAAGTGTGCAATCCCTAAGTAGCATTAAGCATTAGGGATTTTGTCTTGGCTCAATTAAGAAAGCTCCTAGCAATTCACGTGTTACTGGAATCAGTGGACTAGAGGAGGAAAAGAGTGCCCACCTTTTTTCATGTGCTTGAGAAGTGAGGAGGAGAAACACACTCTAGGAAACTGGAGTTGGAGAAAAAAGCCTGAATTGGTAAGATTTCCCAACCAGCAGTTGGGTTGTAATGGGTGTGCAGACTGATCCTCTCTCACCCAGAGACTTTGTTGCATGTGAGATGTGCTCAGCTTGTGATTTGAAGCAAGTAGCTGTAATAGTTGGCCACTTCTGCAGCACCTGGCTCTTGTACTGTTGAGTGGCCAGGCTCAGAACAGATGCAGCAAGGCCCTTAGAGGGTAGTAACCTGAATGTTCCTGCGTAGGAAAGAGAGAGGGAGGAGCAAGAGAAGAATGAATCACAGTAAGAGGGACATTTGTAAAATGCTGAAAAATTAGAGAAATTTTGCAGTTATTTCACCAGGTTCTTAGGTTTTATCTTTTGACTTAAGTAATTACAACCTTGGTGGGGGCTCCTGTTTTAGCAGGAAAATGGCTTTATATGGTGGCAAGTCTTCAAGAAGGCAGACATCATACTTTAAGGAGTGCTTGTGCTCCAGTTCTGGGATATGTACTCCAGAAAATGATTGTGGTTATTAAATGGTCCCTCTGTTTTCAAGTTACCAAACCAATGACTGAATAAGGTGGCAAGCAAGAAATGTCATGCCCTGATGGGAAGTGAATGGCAGTATGAAACTACTGCTCTGTCGGGAAAAAGTACCAGGCATGTGGAGTAAAGTATAAGTGATGCATTTTATCTTTGAAAGATGGTATCTTGGCCTGATAGATTGACTGATGTTAATATGGACCTTAACAAATTAGGGAGATGGACAATCGCCAACTGTATGAAGTTTAACAAGGGCAAGTGCCAGGTTCTGCACCTGGGATGGGGCAACCCTGCGTGCATGGGCAGACTGGGGAACGAGAGGCTGGAGAGCAGCACTGCAGAAAGGCTCCTCAGCATACTCCATGATTCTGTGGAGGTTATCAATTCAGTTAAAAGTCTGCTAGGCTATAGTATTCCTTCATTGAATGGCACCATCTAATCATGCAGGATGGCAAATCTGTTTCATATTTCTCCGGCACAAGGGTCAAATGCTTAGTGAGAAGTGGTGTTGGCATTCAGAAGTGCTTGAACTGACTCATGGCACCTTCATATGGCATCCCATGGAACTGCAGTTGGAAACGACGTGTTACTAAGGGGCGTGGGCTGCATTTCTTTCACCATTAAATTCCCTGGAAGAATTTACAGTAACTGCATAACAGAGTATACCCATGGGCTGGCCTTTCTAGGGGGAAGACCATTCCTATGATACAGTACAGCAGGTGCCTCACATTATACTGCAACAAAGTACAGGTAGGCAGAAATGGTTCTAGGAGTCTAATCTATGGAGAAAACACATACCAGAAACTTATGCTACTGCTTCCAGGTGGCATCATGATGGTATTTTTGAAGTAGAGTATTTAAGTGTTTGTCTAGTATATTCTGGGGTTTTGCTACTTGGTTTGAGAAGTGTAACGATTGCAAGTCTCCATGGGATGAGGGGGAAGAATAATTGAAGGTATCATGTAGGTATTTGATTAAAACAAAATACAATTAAATGTTAATTAATACCACACCTGCCTTCTGTTCCTCTGGTTTCCACCTCCATTGTAAATGACTGTCTCTCTAACTGGCTTAAGCTTCAGAGGCATTCCAATTTCTTACTGTATTTAAATGCTTTGTTAAAACATGTAGAGGTAAAAGAGATGGATGTAAAATGATATTGGATGAATTGTTATCAGTGACTCTTTGACTTTTCTTATGTTGATCTTCAGCTTTTGCCAAATAAAATTCTTTATTCAGATGGTGACTTGGTATGTCATTTCATCCCCATTCCCTATACGCTGCCTATTTCCCATGTTCCGCTTACATTTACTTAAAATTGTTGTCTTAAGATGAAAATCCTTTGGGTGAATCAGGATCAAGTGTCACTAATTCAAGTATAAAAATGGCCTTTTATAGAAAAAGTAATGAGGGTGCAAAGGATTAAATCCTTCTGCTTAAACGTGTCAGAAACTGTACTTAGGTCTAGGGATGTAAATTGAAAGATTTTGTAGATCAGAGTTCATTGACTTCAGTACAGAGCCTTGTATTATCTTTCAAAGAACTCTTTTGATTTGAAGGTTTGTAAAGTACGTTTTTTACTTAGCCCCATTAAAGAAAGCATAATTAACTTATTCCAGTTTAGACGTATAAAATGGAGAAGGATTATGTTACATGCATTATTTTAGCTTTCAGCCTCACATGTCAACCACAATGTTTTATCAGCAAAGTCAATGGCTGGTTTATACTGCCTCTATGGTAGTAGGGAAATAACTTGGGAATTGCCAGTGGTTTTCTGTATGGGTAGTAATGCTGATGCAGCAGTGACCAAAAGTGCCTTTCCTGTGATTGTGTTTGGATTCTGAGAAATATCTTGTTTCTGCAGCATAGACAAACAATGGTAGTATCAGAGTCTTAAACACAGATACTTCTACCCCCTGCTCCACCATGTTAAGAGAAGCACAGGAGTCTTAATGGTAATCAGTGGTAGAGAAATTGTCAAAGATTGTGACATCTTTAACTTGGTGGCTGAGAGAAGCTGAATAGCTTCATTTTTAGAAATACATTTACTTCCTAAATAGACTCAAATGTGTTTTATCCTTATACCCACCAAAATAGTAATTTGTCTTGTGGATAAATTCGTAAATTGATTTTCATGTACTTTTCCTACACTGATGTTCGAATTAATTTAATCATGTGGAAAAGTAGAAGTGGATATATGACTTCATATTGATGTACTTCTAGCAAATGAATTGTAATAAATCTTATCCTAAAGCATGGCTGTACTTCTTCAGTTCTTTAGATGAACTGTGTATTCAGTTATATCTTTCAGATACTTTGCTCGCAATGGTTTTTTTAAAAGTATTCCGTATTACAGTAACTATCCCATTCCATATTTTTCCACAATACTTTAAGAAGTATTTTTCCAAAATAATTTTAATATCTTAAGTTTTACTCTTCATCATATATTTCAATGAAAGAATGCTCTAAAGTTGATGGAGTAAGATAGGGTGGGGGTGTTTGATTCATGTTTTAGTGCCGGTGTATGGAAGGAGATGTTAGGAAGCCTTCTGTATGACTTCCCTAGTAGCTACATTCACTCCAGTGTTGTTAGAGCTCCAGTTTTAACTTCTTGTTTGTCTTAACTCATACTTGTCCTTAGAACATTTTTATTTCATCTCTATGAAAAACTGTATGGAGGGTTTTCTTTTAAAAATAACTATTGACCATATCTGGCAGACTTATCTAAGAGAAGATGAGGAATTCTGAAGTTAAACCTTGCTTTACTGGTGCTGCAGTTTTCTCTTGGTTTAGTTAACTTCTGTCCACCCTGCAAATTAAGTTCTAGTAGTTGAACAGCTTGGTCTTTTTCCCAGCTAATTAGCTTCTGTAATTACATCATAATGTTTTGTGCTGAACTGAATCTTAACCAACACTTGTGCTGTTACTTGATGTTTATAAAGTAGATGGTACTGAAATAGCATTGGCGTGGCAGGAAGACTACTTGTCATAGTGATCAAACTAATATGATTGTCTGTTTTTGCACTGGCCTTGGCTTTCTTGTTTGAGAGAATGTGGGGAGGACGATATTAATGATGTTATAAGCACTAAAAAGATAAAGCACTCCTAATTTGTTTTTGTGTCTGCACAGAAGGGGTGAAGCCAGAAGGCACCTCTGCAGATACGTGATGCAACCCGTGGGCTCAAAGCGAGGCTGACAAGAGCAGGTTGTTCAGATCCTTGTACAATTTGGTTGTGACTTTACAACCTCTCTGTGCAATTGCTCCCCAGTATTTGACTGCCCTCAAAGTGGAAATTTTCTTTTTATGTTCAACTGGAAAAGTAAACCCTTTGCCACGGGGAAGAAAGCTTAATAGGTACTGCCATCTATTCTATCATGTAATTTCAGTAACTTTTTACTCCTTCAAAGACCGTAAGTCCAGAACAACTTTTTCCTTTGTGATTCTCCTAGAATGTATTCAGATGCCGATGGCTTGTTTTGTTTGTCAGTAGGCAAGAAGCTTCCTGTCTCTTTTATCAAAAAGACTTGAGGCAGATCAGATTAAAGCAGTTTAAGTAGTAGTCCATTCTCACTGTAGTTCATAACGTGTGCTTCAGCAAATTTACATAGACCATCAAGATTAAGATTTTTATGCACGAAAGGAGAATTACTGGAGGACAGGATGTTTGCAGCTTAAATTTTGACCAGTTTTGCACAAGTGATGGAGACGGAGGTCTTGAAAAGGTTGCTGTAAGTTGCTTGCATAAAGGCTGCTACTTGTAAAGGTGCCTAAATAGAGGGTTTGCTAGGGAGAGCACTGTGAATCACTACAAGGAACTCCTGTTGTGCAGTAATTTTCCTGTACAGACTACTGCTACTAGCTCTTACCTTAAGGCCAGAGATTGTTGCTTCAAAGGTAACACAGTTTAAAAGTGTAGAAGAGAGAAACAAGAACAATGAGAAGTTGATATTTAGAACATGAAATAAATAATAAATTGGAAAGACAGCCTAGAGGCGAGAGGGAGGGCCAAAGGGAAACATAATTAGATGTAGAGTGTGTATGTAATAGCTAATCTCTGGAATAGTGAAGGAAGGGATATAAAGAAATGAGCTTAAATTTCGGACAGAGATCAAGACTAGATGTTATTAAATAAATTTTGTCACCCATAAGAAATTCTATTTAGCTTATTCTTGATAGTATGTTATGATATATTCTCATCTTAAGCAGTTGTAGAATCTTTAGGATGACATCAGCATGGTTTAAATGTATATCATGTCTTCAAGTTCTTCGCTCTGTGGTTTTGGCCAAAACCAGACTGGATGTCTTGGGATGAAGAAAAAAATTCTGTAGTTAGTGTGTGTATATAATGGGAAAAGTAGTTACTGGAATATCTTAAACTGAAGCTACAAATAAGTTTAAATTAATTGTTACTATTGTCCTTTTAAATTAATCAAGAAAGGACTTACCTGTTGTTCCATGTGTATTGGCTACTCAGTATCCTTGATTTCCAGCTTTAATTATCAACGACATGCATGTTGAAATTTGCTTAGCTCTTTTGTTTTAATAACACTGGTTTTTGGTTTTTTCCCCCAGTTTCTATGGAGATTTTGGACCTTTAAATTTGGCGATGTTGTACAGATACTGCTGTAAACTAAATAAGAAATTAAAGGTAAGCTTCATTTAAAAACAATGTTCCTATATTTTTGTATTTTCATATTGAAATAATATTTGCCAGATTGGAAGTGATTGTTAGGTGCTTGCTAGCTAGATGTTTATTGCTAAGCTTTAAGGATATTCTTTGTTCCAAGTTTGTTTCCCTCTGAAGAGTGAAAGAAAATAATATGCCCTCATTTTGGCTTAGGAGGTGAGGCAGGTGACTGAAGGCCGTGTTCATCTTTTTGCATAACCTTAACACCTTCAAGACAATAGTAACAAAAGCCTCTGCTTGTGTCGTGGGTTTTCGGCTAATGAAGTGTGTATGCTGGTCTGAATAACTGAAAAAATAGGTACTCAAGAAAGATAACATGGGTCCTGAAATCACACTTGTTAAAGTAAGTCTCAGTGGAAAGGGGGGTGGGAGGCAGAGCAAGAAAGAGAAGGCCTTGGTACTGTGAGAGCACTGCTCGGCAGTAGGTAAAACACGGGTGTGTTATCAACACAGTTTTGGTCACAAATCTAAACCATGGCTGCTGTGGCTAAACCCCAGCTCCATCCCAGCCAGACCCACTGAACGTTACTTACAGCTGCAGACTTAACCTGCTCCAAATACCTGTGAAGAAGTGATTTGCAACATGTGTAGAAAATCCATCAACTGCAAGAAACAAAAGATGTTTTAGTTCCAAAATGCTAACTAATATAACTTGTGGACAAATAGTGAGGAAACCCTTCACTAAACATTACAGATTTTAAATCTTTATAATATAAAATATTAGACCTGTTACTGAAAGAAAGTGAAAATGGGACAACAGATGTGATTGCTTTGGCCACTGTTAAGAGTGTCCCTTTATGGAAAATGACATTATGTCTAGGGGCACAAATGAAACCCTTAGTTAAGTTGATTCGTGCTATCTGCTGTTTTCAGGGGCATGCTGAATTCCATGTGTTCTTAAGAGGAGGTTCTGCAAACTGAGGAGCTTGTAGAGTTGGTACAAATTTCTTGAATAAAAAGAAGTGCTTCTAGTGAATATTTACATTGCTTCTTACTTTAAAAAGATATTTATAAAGATAACAAATAGCAGAGTTTAACTTTTTATGTTGAATGCCTGTGCTCATATTGGGAAAACATTGGATTTGCCATTTGATAACACCAGACACCTTATAAATACATTATTGCCCTGTTTTGCAGTGCCAATGTCCCATTCAAACACATGACCAATGATTCTTACTCAGTAGGAATCTACTTTTTTCACCTTAATTCTGCTGTTTGTGGCCTTATATTTGAGTTATTAAAAACTGGAGAATGCTTGCTCTGTGAAGCAGTTGCTCCAGAGAAGAACCAGTAATAAACCCACTATTCTAACTTCACCATGCCCATGGGAACTAGAGAGATCAGTTGTGTCTTTTCCAGATTTGGATTGAGACTGTAATCAGTTTGGAACCCTAATACAGTCTCATGTGTTACTGTATGCCTTCAGTCTTCAACCTAGGTACCAAGAGTTTCACCCAGAAAATAAGTATGCAACTAATAAATATCTCAGGGGTTTTTTAAATGGTTCACTATTGAACAGGAATGTGTCTGCAGTCTTTATTTTTCTTGTGACACCATCATCTTGCTCATTGAATGAGGCAAGCTAATTGTCAGAAGTGGCTTATAAGCAAGATGATGAAGACTGGATGTTTTGATGGCAAAAATAAGGGAGCTAAATTGGAGCTGAACTATTAACCCCAATATTTGCAGAGTTGGTTTAGCAAACTGTAATGTCGTTTTAATGTAACTTCTCTTATTTTTTGAAAAGAGTGAATGTACTTGCACTGCTGGGTGAAGGGTACAGCTGGCCAGGACCGGGACAGAGAAGTCTCCACTGGGAGGAAGTGCAGTTTGTTGCTGCTGGCTTGCCAGAGGCTAATTCCGAATAGGTTAAATTGAACTCCTAAATGCTAAGAGAGAAGGGTAACTTGATAGTGCAACCACTTGAAAGTAATACCTGGAATCAAAGAGCTAAAGCTTGGAGTACTGCCAGAGTGGTATAGAAACTTACATATGAATAGACTCCTGTCTGGCTAATTGGCAGTGCCCCTGGGGTAGGCCAGTACTGCTAATGCAAGCTTTGCTCTTCTAGTAGTTAAAATATGTGCCACACTCTGTCCTAATTTAGGTACCATCTGCAGTGGGTAAGTAGGCTTGTGAGACCGAGTCCCAGGGCTGAAGCCTGCCTCTGCATGTGTATTTACATGCCTCAGAGGAGTGCATCTGCTGGGGACTGTAGGCCTAGCTACAGTGACTGCTGCTCAGTTTCCCCAGGCGAGAATTAATAGAGTCACCATTTCTATACCTCATCTTGTGTCTGTCCTTCACATGTGTCCCCAAGAGGAGTGCTGGGGCCTGAACTAGTGTGTTCACAAGTTCATGACCTGTGATTTATCTGCCCTGCAGCAGCAAAAGTGTGGTAATTCTCATGTGGCACCAGATGATGTGTAAGCAGCCTGGGATGAGTATTTCAGAGATGGGAAGTACAGACTGGACTAAGGACAGAGAGAGGGTCCTATTGGGCAACTGCTGCTTGCACACCCTTGCCTAAAGGGTGCCCTGTGACCAGCAGCAGGAGTTGTTTGATTTTAGGAAGTAAAAGACACTGCAGATTATCACGGGATGGTTGCTATTGCCATCATGGGATGGTTGCTATTGCCATACTGCAACACATCTGGGACCCTGAAGCAATCATAGTGCTTAAGCCCAGATGATTTGGTATACTTGGTTGAGTAAGCACTTAGCGTACTTTTCTTAAGAAAAGAGTCTTGAAATATGGCACAAAAAGAAATTATTTGCTAACGTGATGGTTTTGGTGTGGATATGGTGTCTCAAAAAGAATTTAGACTTAGACTTCTTTAATTTTGAAACTTCTATGGATAGGAACAGGAGAAATGAAAGTATAAGATCTCATTAAAACTAGCAAGCCCCACAAACTTCCTTTCAAGTCTTTCTGCTATATCTGTTTCTGTTTTGGGAGAGAAGTTCAACATGGAGGCAGTGTTCTGCTTTCCCCTCTCCTTTGTTGGGGGACTGGTGAGGAAGAAAGACAGCAGTTTGAAATGTGCTAATGGCAGGCCAACATATTAAAGTAAACTGTTGTAACTTTATGCTGACTGATTTTTTTTTTTTAAGCAGTAAATAATTCTGTTCTGAAGAGGTGAAGAATTTATTCAAATATCCATTTGCCGAGAAAGTTTGAGGCAAAGTCTTGGCTATGCCTTACAGGAAAACCTTTCTGACCTTGTTGTGTTTGTAATTTTTCAATTGCTGGTTGCTGTGAAGATCATTTTCGCTATCCAAGTCAACAGCAAGCAGAAAATGCTTGTCTGTGCTGTCTTCCTACATGTTACTTGAATTCTGTTCAGGAAAAAAAACACTTGACCAAGCAACTGGGCTTCATTTATGAAAGAAAATTTTTTTCTTGTTTTAAGTAAGTCTGATTTCATAAAAACTGCTTTTAAAAAAGCTGTTGTGTTTTATCTGTGCATAGCCTTGCACATTCTCGATAAATTAAGGAACAGAAGTAATCAGGGAGTGTTGCTGATGTAAATGATACAAGTATTGAAGATCAAAGGCAGGAGAGAAAAGGTACTGACAGGCTTATAAACTATGGGGTTAACATTTTTTGTATGCTAACTGTATTGCTGCTGAATCATGACGGGGTTTGGCTTATTGTTTTGTTTTAATATAAATAAACTGCTGGGCGTACACATGGATCTATCGTAATTGCAAAGCATCTCCTTTAGGACAGCCTAGATTTTGAGGCAGGGTTGCATGCATGTGTTTAAATTAATTATTTTCTATTAAGTTTGCCAGTCTTGTATTCACTGTTATTTACATGTACATATTACCTATATATACACCTCTATATATAAAAGTAGAATTTGCATAGATCTAGGCTTATTAAACACATTGAAGTAATTTCTTGCTTGAACAGCACAACTATGTTAAACCATATCCTTTATATAAAATGCTGTCAAATAATATGGTGATTTTACACAGCTATCAATCCAGTAATTGTCCACCATGGCACTTTCTAATCCTGTCATCAGTTTCTCTGCAAATAAATCTCTTTTGAGATCTACAAGGAACTTTTAAAAAGGAAAAATGTAATCTTGCAGTGAAAGTAAATGTTCTGTAACCCTCTCATACACTTTATGAATTAGTTTTATCACCTAAAGCAAAACCTGCTACACTTTCTGTGTAACCTCTGCTTTTAATTCACAAGATTGTCTTTCAGTATATTCCTCTGGGTTATATCGTGGCAGATACTGTTGTGTTTTTCTGTTAAAATTTTATCTTTTAATGATGTGTGAAACTGATAAAAATTTTCTTACTGGTAAAGGATTTTTTTAGTGCTTCATAGAGTGTGCGCCTCAGTTTTGTTGTGGGAGAAAAAGTTTATTGGCAACTAAGTTATCTGCAACTATAGGTATTCCCTAGATGACCTGTATTGAAAAAGTCCGTTTTGAAACGTTCCTGGTTCTTCAGAGTTGTGCAGTGCCTAAGGGAACTAAAGCCCTAATCCATTCAGGTGGAGCTCTGGAGCTGTAAAAACAGTCACCTCCCAGAACTGTTGTGAAAGCTTGTCATTGAACCTGGCCACAGGAGCAGATGTAGCTTAATTGAAATACGATCAGAAAATCAGTATTTTTTAAAATAGATCAAATAGCTTAGTTTTGATAATGAAAGTGTACTGAGTTGACAAATTGCATGTTGATGTTAACAGATGCATTGCATTGACGCTTCAGCCAACACCTACTGTAAAACTTAATTTTCTGATACTAGTGTGTAAATAAAAACAGTGATCTGTTTTATAGGCTTCTGAAAAGTTAAACTGTGCTGCTGTTTTCCACTGCTTGCTATGCTATTAGGCATTAATGTCGATTTTCAATTTTGTGTTAAAGCTTTAGTCAGGATTCAAAACGCATTTAAATATTTCGTATAACGAGGATTAAACCCTTACATTTTGAAAATTATGCACTAAAACTGATACATTGTTTTAATCTAAATATTCTGAAAACTTCAAGTTATGGCTACTTTGGGTACAAAAGTGTCTCAAAATTGGAGTGACTTGATATAACCAAATGATTAAAAAATCCATTCTATAAAATAAAATAAAACAAGAAATATGGTCTTATTACATAGAACTTACTTCTCACTAGCTAGCTTTGCAGTTTAAAATAGTGTTTTAGGTGAACTGTAAACTGCTGCAAAGAACTTTGCTTTAAAATAAGTAGTAGTCAATAAGTTATAATTGAAGTTCTGTCACTGTTGCATAACTACTGTAATCTTATCCCACCTACACATCATGGGTGGAATTGCAGTTAGAGAACACTAAAATTAAAAAATTGAGGAGGGGGAAGAAGGGAGGAATCTTAAAGTACTCGGATTCATTTTGTCAAGTTTTAATAATAATTGA
This sequence comes from Lycocorax pyrrhopterus obiensis, assembly GCA_014706295.1. Taxonomy (NCBI): domain Eukaryota; kingdom Metazoa; phylum Chordata; class Aves; order Passeriformes; family Paradisaeidae; genus Lycocorax; species Lycocorax pyrrhopterus. Next base: position 19,508,155 of record JACSVZ010000013.1, on the reverse strand, counting down.
ATGCTTCACTAATTAAGTAACGACTTGTGCTTTGTGTGTTTGCACATACACTGAGAGATGTTGCTGTTGGCCTCAAGATACAACCTCTTCTTCTTGATACGGTCAACAGCAACCAGCTATTTCAGGAATTAACAGTCCTATTTAGATACACTCAGTTGCATTAACTCTCACTCCTTCCACCTCTGGAAGTTGTGGCTTGTAAGACCAGACTGGAAGGTGCATTTAGAACTGTGACTAAAGGTGCTGTTTCTGTGGGGGGTGGGAGTAAGAAACTCAATGTTGTACCTACATCAGTTTTCTCCTGAGTTGATCGGCTATTTGATTTTTTTTTTTTTGTAAAATTTGATAAAACTGTTCTAAAATTTGCAACAGGGTTTGAGATGAGAGTCGACATTGACAGACTTCTGGAAGTGAAATACAGTTGGCACTACAAATGAAAGAAACACTGTTCTGAAGCAGTTACCTTATCTCCCCTCCTCAGATGTCAAGAGTTAGAAACTTGAAGTTGGGTAATAGCACCGGTATTAGGGCATTCTATAGAATGTGCAACTTTTAAAACTAGAAAAATGCTTCAAATATTTAGAAACAGAATCTAGTATGTCTGTCGATGACTTCCTCAAAACTGTAAGAGTACTGTAAAAATCGGTCAGGAAAAACATGCAGTAGTTTAGCAGAATGAAAGTGTGGCAATTAATGAAGCTTAAAAAATTATTAATTAACTTGCCATTTTTTATTGACAGTGTTGTCTCTCTCTGGCTTTAAATAGTTTTGCTGCAGCTTGTCATTATTGTTCTTTTCTGGTGCTTGTTGATTTTGTTTTCAATGAGAGGTTTGTCCACAGGATTCTGACACAGGCTTCTTTTCTTCCTAAAGAAACAAGAATTGCGAGTGTTACTAGTCTTGTCTTTGCGTAGCCTTTTCTTCAGGCTTTTCTCTTATGCAATCTTTTCTTTTTCTTACCTTTTTAAAAAAATTCTCTGTGTTGAAGCTTTCTAAAGATGTCCGTCACCACATTTTAAAATAGTATAGATGGAAGTGTTTAACTTAAAAAATGCCTGTAAGGTTGATTGCTTGAGTTTTTCTTTTGTCTTCTCCACAGAATTGTGTGCTAAAGAGATTTAACATACCGGAGGGTGTTTAGTTTGAAAATGTCAGTGTCTTTAATCAGTGTTCATAAGCTAGTGTTTCAAATATTTAAACTTGGGGGAAAAAAAATCCAGTTTTTTATATTGAAGATTTTGGTTCAGCTCCACATTATAGCATGTTTTTGTACAGCTAACCGAGAGATCTGCCTGGAAACAGTGGCTATTTCCTTGCACTCTTATTTATCTGTGATACAAGAAGGTTGTTCAGAGCATCAGTAATTTTTTCTCCTTTTAATGTTAAGAATCTCTTTTATAAGAATTTTTTCTGACCTATTTTGCAGCTTTGGAAAAGTGATTTGACTAAAGTATTCTTAAAGCGTATTCTTTTCTTAGTAAAAATGCTGTTTTGTTTGTTTACTTTCTTTTAAACAGTATTTCAGTCTATCAAGAAAGAAGATCGTGTACTACACCAGTTTTGACCAGCGGAAGCGAGCGAATGCAGCGTTTTTAATAGGTGCATATGCTGTAAGTATTTTTGATCCCATGGATACTTTAACCTTCCTTAAGAGACTTCTGCTTTGTGTGAAATGGCTTCTCTAGGGGTGCTCCTTTAAGGGAGGTGGGCAGATGGTCATTTTATTTCTCTCTAAGCTGTCTTTGAAAACTCTGCTGTGTGAGTTTTAGGGAAACCCTGTCTTTGTCCCGTAACTCCTTTTATTTTACTGCGTAGGGAATGGCTTTGGCAGATCCTCTGCATGTTTTTCCATAGAATACCATTTTCTTGAGTGTGGAAAATCCGAATCACAAACTTACCTCTAATTGACCCTGTTAGAATCAATTGCTTTTCATGTCATTAGTGAGATTCAGAGTGGGAAGGAGAAAAGATTTTTTCTCACAGCCTTCTAAAAGTTGTAAGACCAGAGGCATAGTGATTATTGAATAGATTTCTTCTCTCATTTTATTTTCATAGCCTACCCAAAATAATAGACAGCGTGCCACAACTCTGCCAGTGTTTGAAAGTTAATTGAGGAGGTTTGGTTTATTTGTCCTGGTTCCTGTTCCTTTTCCTTATAGGTAGCAGATAGACTGGACATATTTCTTTCTCATGATTCCTTTGAGTCTGTATTTTGTTAATAATACTTTTATTAGATTTCTGTAATGCCAGTAAGAGAGAAAAGCTGTTAAGTTCTTAAGTTTGTAGTTCTAATGCAGCAAATGACCAGGTAATAGCAAACTACTAGGGCATGTCCAGTTATTTGCTTGCAGGAGTGTTCTTTCCTAATTTGAAAATCTAAATTAGACATCTCAGTCCTACCTGAAATATGAAGAGTTTGTTTGCTGGTAATCTAAGCAGCTCTAGAGGGGATCTGTTCCATATACTTCTGATTTGTAAATGGCAGGTGCAGGTGGGAAAAAATGAATCTAAATTGCACTTGAAATACTGTGGATAAGTATTAAGGTGGACTTGGAAAATGCTGATTCCCTTTTTATTCTGTGAGCTTCTTAGGAGATACGAGTTTTCTTGACAGCAGGTACGTGTGGCCAGTATTGCTACCTGTCATGTGCCTGCAGAGTGCCCTAGCTGTGGGGAACTTTCAGCCACACCATCACTCAGGAGGTTGAGAACATGAAAATGAAAACATCAGAGAAAAAAAAAATTAATGTTCAGTATTTATTGCATCTGGGTTTTACAAGTAGCAGTGCCACATGGTAAGATTTACAGCAGTGGCAGTGGGGCAAGGGAAGAAAATCTTGTCCCTTGTAAAAAAACTCTTTAAGAGAATAGTTACTGTCTATAAAGGATTTTTGTTTCAAGCTTCTACTTACATTGCTTTTTAAATACCAGTTCAGTTTATCCAAACTATTTGCAGTGGGTTTTTTGGGTTGTTGGGGTTTTTTTTGTGTATGTTGCAGAATGAAAGAACTCTGAAAATTCGTTATATTAGATGAAAAATGAAGCTAAGTTTTGGTTGCTGACTTTTCATTGATACAGATGAGTCAGAAAAGGTCTCCTTGATTTTTCTTAATGGAATTCACAACTTTTTAGGTGCTGAAGATGTACTGTGATGTTTTCCTCTTCATTTCATTATACTTTCTCCTTCAGTTACTGTATTGCTCTTGACATCTAAGATACTTTCGATTTTTTCAGGAGTTTGTTCAGTGTTTCTTTCCCTCTCCTCCTTCCTTTTGTGTTCTTAATATCTTTTTTGTGTTTCCTTCTGGTGTCTTTATTATGAGCCTTTATGAGCTGTATGGACAGAAAATGAACAGTGTTTAGTTCAAGGTGTCATGTATACATGTCTTTGAGCAGACAGAGCTTTGAAGGGCCAAAACTTCTGTCAAATAAAACCTGCAGTGTTGGGAAAGCATATGGTATGAATTCACCCCTACTTCAGATTCACAAGTTCTTGATAAGATGGAAACTCATCTTTTTCCTGAAGTCCTCTGAACTACCCTCTAAGGATCTTTCGTCTATAAGCAAGAATTTAGGCTTTAAATGTAAGCTATTTTACAGTAATTCATGCAACATTAAAGTCTTTAAGTTGCAGCAGTGTGTGACTTTTTTTCTCCAATTTTCTGTTTTTAAGGTAAGGGACTGATAGAAAAACAAAGTTTCTGTTGATACCTGAACCTTTCCTTTGTACAGGCATATCTTTTTCTGATGTCATGAAGGAGTATAACATGCATTCTTAGGAGTTTAGTGTGCTGGAGGAAGTTACTATCTGGTTAAAGACTTTTCAGGCTCAGGGCTGATTTTTTTTTTTCCTCCCTCTTCCCCCGTCCCTTTTAGGTTATATACTTGAAGAAAACACCAGAAGAAGCTTACAGGACGCTTTTGTCTGGATCTAATCCACCATATCTTCCATTTAGGTATGTGAACACAAGAAATGAGGCTACCTTTTCTGTTTTCGAATTTGCTAAACAATTTGGGGTTTAGATTGCCTCCTGAAAAGGTGTGTCATGTCTGATACAGATATTGTACCAAAAGGACTGATCTCCAGAAAAAATATTTTTTACATCCTGTGTAATTACTTGCTCTTTGTGGGAATAATTAATCATTTAGATTGATAAAAGTCTTAAGTAAGACTCTTAATCTTGCAAACTGTTAGGTTTTGAAAACAGTTCTTAGCATGTTTGGGATTTAGCACTTAAACCTTTTCTTCATAATACATCATGTTGTACTATTTGGAAGTCATTAAAATATTTTAAATTACCTAGTCCCTAGCTAGTGAGACTTACAGGATTGAAGGGGGTTTTATGCTGTTATATTTTCTCTAGTTTACAGAACAAGTACTGATATTAAGGTTACTGAATGTTTTCAGTGAATCATAGATTGATAGCAACTATCCGTCTTTATTTTCTGTACTAGGGTCACATTGGGGCTTGAATCTGAGGAATTCTGGTTATCATGCTTATCTAATAAAGAGACTTCCAAATAGTTTTCATGGTGTGGACTATGAGATGCACTTATGCTTTCTGAATGTGGATACCTCTTGGTATTCTTACGCAAACACTGACAATAAAAGGCAACTGCAAGAAGGTCAATATCCTCTTTTAGGGGAATCAGCATTTTGCAAGTAGTGTTCACTGCCAGCCAAGGCATTTGTAAATGTAGACCTACCTTGTCTATATCAAATTCATCTGATTGTTCAGCCACTCAGCAAAGGAAGATCAGATTGTCTCTTGTCATACCTTGCACAGAAACCAGATGCAGTATCTGTTGGGGTGGTAGATTTTTTTATGTCAAGACCGGTTTGACTACAAAATCTTAAACCATCAGCTACATTTTAAGAAAAGGTATTAAATCAGTGATAGCTTTTATTGACTGAGAATTTATACACTTGAGACCTGGTCACTGATAGCTCTCCAGAGCCCAAGAAGTTTACCGAGCTACTGGTATCCATATTTTTTTCAGCAAATTATAAAAGATACTTGGTACAATGCATGAAAAAAGTCAATTATTTTAAACATGTCAGTGTTTTTTAACATCTCCAAATTCTGTGTAAGATACAGGGGTCATGATTTACATTAAACAATGCCTTGCATGTACCTTAGCATTGCTTCCTTGAGGATCCGCTCCATGGTCTTCCCAGGCACAGAGGGTGGTGCTCACCAGCCTGCAGTTCTCTGGCTCTCCCTTTCTGCCCTTTATGAAAATAGGAGCAACGTTTCCCTTTTTCCAGTCACTGGGGACTGGGCTGACTGCCATGACTTTTCAAATATTATGGAGGGTGGCTTTAAAACAACACCAGCCAGTTCCCTCAAGGCCCTGGGATATATCTCATCAGGCCCCATAGCGGAATAGCTGTTGACCAATTAAAGAAATTTGCTGTTTGGCATTACAGCAAATTGATATGTCTTTGGGTTTTTCTCTCCCCTGCCAAGGTGGAGATTAAGGTGTGTAGAAAAGCGGTTTTGACAAAGTGAAGAAACTTACTTGTCAGATCTCTAAACTGCAAGATAGAAAACTTGGGAGGAATAGTGTGTTTGCAGAACAGTCTCACAGGACTCTGTTTGCTCCAATCAAAGGCTATAGATTCTTGCCTTGCAACTGACTCCATATAATACTGATGTTGAAAGTAGTAGCAATAATAAGAAAATGCTGTTTCTGCTTGACTGGTAAGGACTAATGGAAGTAATTCTCTCTGTGATTTCTTGTGAGGCTGATTGGAACCACAGTAACAAATTTAATGATACAAAACAATTCCCTATTAAGTGTTAATTGATTATAGGTAATCCCTGTGAGTTTGAATTCATGAAATTTTATTCCAAAATAGAATAGTTAGCTACTCTAGAATCAGCAAAGGAGGGATCAAAAAAATAGAAGAAACAGCAAGATTTTCTGGGGATAATTTTATATTATGTACAGAAGAGCTTTTTGTGTTTCCTTGGGAAGAGTATACTTACCAAAAACATCGAAGAAGGCAAAGTCCAGCAAAGGGACTACTCAAGTTTTGATGTCTGGGTTGGCAAAATGATTACAAAAGAAGAATTGCTTCATTCCATTTGTCAGCTTCAGGAGAAGATGGCAATAAATTTATAGAGTAGGATATTCTGAAACATAACTACTTTGCAGTCTTTTTCTATGTGTTTCAAGCCCTAGGTTGCTGTGAGAGAAATGATTGTCTAAAGCTTTTGACAGTTACGGGGTTTTTGTGGTGGGTTTTGTCTGGTGTGGATGGGATCTGGTATGTGTTTGGGCTTTTGTTGCTTGGTTTGGTTTTTTTAACACAAAGCTTTGGCAATGTTAGAGGGAGGCAGTCTTCTTGAGCCTTGCTGTTTCTAGAAGGAATATAGTGTTAAGAGCTTTTGCTAGAAGAATTAAACATCCTGATTCTTGAGCATTCTTGCACGGTGTGGGGCTGGAAAGCACTTAAGTGTCTTTTGGATCTGCTTTGGACTGCATCAGGTCTTGGCACTGGATTAGAGCCTAAGCAGATTCTGTTACCTGCGGTGTAGTTTGTCCTGCTGGGAAAGATGGGTGTTTAATCTGGCTGTACTGGAGGTGAGACAAAGAGGGGTGAGGAAGTAAACTGAAGGGTTGTGATAAGATAAGCTAGATGAGAGATGGGAAGTCTGATAGGGAGGGGCTATTTGGGTATTGAATTCGTAGGTAGAGGTTGGTATATATAAGGATCTTAAGAATTACTGATGCTGAGAGAAGGGCAAGTAGATCTGATGAGGGTCTGCAGTGGGACAGTCTAGAGTAGCTGGGAGTGGGAAAGAAATAATTTAATCCTCCTTCCTGGTTTTTTAAAGCCTTTGAGATATTTCCCCCTCCCCCCCATTCCAAGACATTTGGAACATCTCTGTTGCAAAATGTAGCATAGTAGAGAGGCTCAAGCAATTGAACCTGTGCTGGAAGCAGTAGTGTGTCTGCTTGGCATCAGGCTGTACTATGAAGAAACAAGGTGGTGCTATGAGGAAGTTAGCGCTCTTTCCACACCTTTAGTGTCTTGAAAAGGACTAAAATAACTCTTATGTACGGTTCAAAACATAACCCAAATGTCTTACCTCTTTCCTCATGTTCTAAGGTCTATGAAGGAGATAATTTGGGGATATTAATCATTGCTATCCAGTACTTATTGACTTGAATTTATTCTGGCAGTGTGGAATTTAGATATTACATAACTTCTGTAATATGGATCATCTCTGTTTGAGTAGTTCAAGAGTTTACCAGTGAGCAATGATCAGTTAAGTGTTACAACTGGACTATTTAACAAGTTTAATTTGATATCTGAAGTGTCTGCTATTTGAAAAAAAGTCAGACAACCTTGAATAGGTAGAAGCTGCAGCATTGTCAGATTCTTTGTGGTGTACCGAGGTAGGTTTACATGAAGTGATTGCTGGGAAACTGATCTACTTTCCTGTAGCTCGGTGACCTCAAAAAGCCTTAATCGGCTTAGGTCTTCAGCTGGTATTTCATTTAAAGACAGCTTCAGCAAATACAGTTCAGGGGTGGAAAGAAATCACATCACTCCTCTTACAAAATTCATGGAAATGTGTGTTGTTTTGTTTTTATAATAGAAAAGCTAAAGATAACTTGGGAGGATAAGGCACTACTGTCTTCGAGACACTTTTGTCTTATTTTTGGCTGATTCACTGTCACTTGGTGACGCTCTAGTCTCTTGAAGATCTTATACTGTATCTTCTCACTTCCATTTAAAAAACAGTGCTAAAACCATTTAAAATTGTCATGAATACCAGTTGCCTACTGAGAAGCAGGGTTTCAGAGTTTTACCTCAAACTACTCTGTATTGATTTTTTGTTCAGAAGAAAAAACAACTATATTTTATTGTTATTGTGTTCAGTCTCTAAATAATGACATGAATTTCAGAGATAGATTTTAGTTTATAGCTTCTAGGGTTTGCTTCTTTATTGGCAAGTGCTGGGGAAACAAACTGTTTTGTTATTGACAGTGTTTAGAGGTTTGGTGAAAGGGAAAGCATTATGCAGTATTGAGGTCAGCTACAACTGTGAAATCGGATGAGGGATATGCAGCTCTGTAATACCAGCTCAGATTCATACTAAATCAGTTTCTCCTGGAAATATTCATATTTTTTCTCTCTTTGAAAGTGAATAGAGTTCTGTCAGGTAATAGTTGGTAAAACACTGTTTGAAAAGTAAGCTGGCTATTCATTTGGGCATAAAAGATTGTAAGAATACGGTAATGAAACGTGTGATCAGCAGCCTACTTCAATGGTCAGGTGCACATGAGCAGAAATGAGACATTTGAGAGGTGGATGATGGAGGCAATCCCTGTTAGCTGCCAGCACCCATGTGCACGTCACTGGTAACAGCTGGCTGTGGGAACTGTAGCTGAGAATACTGTACACCTGGAATTGTACATCTAGGTCAGCTTCGCCAGCCTCCCGCCCTCTTTCGTAGTATTTCTTATTAGTAGATTAGAGATTATGTGTCTTTTTTCCTCCAGTATTGTTTTTATGTACTGCACTCTCAGAGGCCTTATCAGTCAAAGAGGTAATTATATACATACAGATAAAATAAAAGTTATATACTTGTTACAGCAAAATAACATATAGAATAGAACCTGTCTGCTACAATCATATCTTCTGTTCATATTTCTCTAAATATTTAATTTTGTGGTTTGCATTGGTTTGGATTCTTTTTCTGTCAGCCCCTCCAGAAAACTAGTACAGCTTTAAAAACCTTCTGCTATGTATGTGTTCCCATCGAGCCCTTAATTTTTTTTGCTCACAAGACCTTTTTGTTTGCTAAAATGCTTTTGTGTTAAAATGATCTGTTGTCATGTGATGTTCAAAATAATCATGCTAATCCATTATCTGTCAAAAATGTATTGTCTATAAAATTCGTATATTAAGTTTTGATATGTTCTGCTTATTTAATGTAATGAAAATTCTTTATGGCTTCTCATTTTTAAAACTTCTCTGTTGGATTTGGATATGGAAAGTTTATATACACGTCAAAGTTCCCATTCCAAAACCTTATGGTTAAGTGTGTTTTAATAATCTAGTAATTCGAAAGCTTTTTTAGATTGGCCTGCCTGCAATATGACACTACCAAAATTATGGATTTAATTTTCTTTAAAACATTTTCTACTAACACTGCTTGCTTGAAACTGCTAAACTTACTCTGCTCTTAAAGAGTAGGTGAGAATTTTCTACTCTTAAAGTACTTGAGCTTGAAGGAGCATATCACAAACTTCATACTATTTATAGTAAGTTTTATCAAAAAAGGAAAGTTTTCAATGAAAGATTGAAATTTTGAATCAATTATAGATTAAATATGTATCTGTCTGAACCTAAAATTTTGCTATTCTGATAAATTGCAGTTCTTAGGACTCTGTCTAAGATGGTTAACAGAAAAGCTATAAGGGATTTCCTTAATGAGTGATAAGGAAATAATCTGCTCAGGCAAAGTTTTGTTAAAATCAAACTGATCTGAAGCACACTTCGAAAAGTACTTTTTCATTTTTCCACAATGCATTTTTTTTTAGTGGGGTTGTTTTTTTTTTTTTCTTTTAATGTTGCTGTCTCTTACCACTTGAATATGTTTTGATTTGGAGTCTCACTTCATCTTTTACAGACAGGTTGTAATTTTGATAGTGGTAGAACTGAGGTTAAGTAATTTTAAAATTAATTATATCGGGATAACTTTTAATCACATCTGTAATCAGGCATCAAAGTGAAAGCCTGTAAATTAATTCCAAGCTAGTAGTCTTATTTGCCTGCCCCTGTTAGTGTAACTCAGTTGAGACTTGAATAATGGTTAAAGCAAGCTGTGCTTTATTTGATACTATCTTTACACAATCCAGAGAGGATGCAAACCTTCCTGTTCCAGGAAAGCATAAATTATTTGGTAAAGAGCTTGTAGTTACCTCATGTAAAATACGCACCTAAAATAGCTTGCAGTATCTAACTGCATTTACTCTGAGCTGCATCTTGGGTAGGGGGAGTACTTTAGCCTGAACAAGGTTCTAAAAAGATGTCTTTGAACTTTAATTCAGAGTTGTCAAAGGGGATTGAATAGCTTGAATGTATTCTGTTGTGTGCTGCTGTTCCCCTAGTTCTTAAAATAATTCTATGTATATTAAATTCATTTGTATTAAATCTATAGGGATGCTTCATTTGGGAACTGCACATACAATCTTACCATCTTGGACTGTTTACAGGGAGTAAATAAGGTAATAACATTTTTTCTTACAAAACAGGTTTAAATTGATTTTTAAAACATGAAGAAAAATACTGTTAAAATAGGTTATAAAACCTGGTTTCAGAGCAGACTGGGTGAATGAGTAGCATGCTCTTCTGAAGCCTAAGTTACTGAGGACTGTGTTTGAGTAGTGATGGCTGAGGAAGGTTGCACTTGGACCTGTCTGGCCTGGCCTTTGACAGCTTTTTGAACTTCACCTCATGAATTGGAACATGCAAATTCACCAGCCCTGGCTGGGGGACAGCTCCTAATGCAAGACACTGTGCTAGGTCTGCTAATAGATCATTTATAACCATTGGTGAGAGGGAATGACAGGTTGATGAAGTCAAGTGAAACAGATACCTAGGTATACTGTGACTTAATCTGAACGGTTTTTGCGTGTACTTGGCCCCAGCTTTCCCCAAAACACTTGGTTCAGTGTTTCACGCTGATCTTTACAAAATTACTTAACACCAATGAAAACTAATGTATCTTACTAGTGGTTTGATGTGTCACTTTAAGTAGTCCTGAAATATTAAGCTCCAGTATTGTTTTTTTCAAAAAAATTCACATCAGTTCTTGATTTGGGGACCTTTAAATTTTGTTCATTTCCCATTGGCCTTGACGAAGGGAGCAGGCTATAGGAACAGTTCTGTACAGACACTTCATAGACCATTTGTAGTTCTTAAAAATATGGCAAAACAAATGTTTTTTAAAAATTGGAGAAAGAGAGATCAAGCTTAATATTTTTAGTTCTGTGGGGGTGGGAAAGGAGCTGTCAGTTACCAGCAAGACTGTAATTTGTGAGGCATTCTACGGATCCTGAAGATGTGAAGTAGTCAGTGCAGTCACTGTAATTTATCTGCAGCTAATACATCAAAAGGACGGTGAGAATCAGTTTTTCCTCCTTTGTTCTTATGAAATTTATTACTAAAATTTTGTCTAGTTCACCTACAGAGGTAAAAACACTTTGGGCAGAAAACATGTGCATTGATTGAAAGTAGTTTTAGTTTACCTGGATAAATTTGGTGTTTGTGTGTATCATATACGTGTAATTCAGGAGGCCTTCAAGTTCTGGAGTGCAGCCAGCCAGCCATGCTTAAATGAAATACATTTTTCAAAATCAGCTGTTCAGACAAAGCTCTCAGTATCTTAGGTTTCGTGACAGGTCCAGTCACTGAGCCTGTGTTGTCTATAACAAAGCTGTTTTTCACTTGTCCTAAAAAGGTGCTCTATATGTTGCAAACAATGGCAGTCTGATGATTACTGGTTTTAAATCATAGATCTGTGATGTGTTCTTGTCACACCTTAATTCCAGAACGTTGTGCAATATCTATATTTCTCAGAATGCAATACATGCAGTGTAAATATATGCTGCAGAAATGTCTTCCACCAATTTGGAATAAATTTTGGCTATGAATTTCATATTCATAGAATTGTTTTCAATATGGTTATTATACACAAATCTTTAGTACAAAAGTGGCATAATTAATAATAGTACAGTAATCAAATACAAAACTTCTTTTAGTTCTGTAATAAATAGTGTCTAATGTAGTCTAGTGGACTTTATTCTACCTGTGAAATGTGTATTAGAAGAGATATTAAAATACAAATTATACATGGCACCGCATTCTGTATATGCCATTTTGCCTAGGTATTATGGTGGTAAAACCAGAGTATCATATTAAGTGCAGAAAATCAATAAACTCACAGTGTTCGATGTTTTGTTATGTCCAACTGCATGAAAATACATTTGGCATAGGAATCATTAAATGAGTGTATGACAAAAAGGGAATTGCTTTTTAACTTGTCATCTGCCTTACAGAAAGAAAACCCCACATGGTGGGGTGTGGAGAATCAATGTTACAATTTAAGTGATATGCAACAACCTTATGTCCCGTCCTAATGTCTTTGGAGGGGAAATAATGAGCCTATCGTGTTTCAGTGACATTGTTGGAGTTTTTGTTGTCTGTGTTTTTAATCTGTGAAGAATGTAATGTTGTCTTAACGTAAAAGCTTCAATAATCCACAACCACAAACATTTAAGGATTTAGTTTTTCTCAAAAAAGTATTATAAAATGAGATTATATATTGTATTTCAGTGTGAACTGACACCTTGTTGCCTTTTAGGCCTTGCAGCATGGATTTTTTGACTTTAAGACATTTGATGTGGATGAATATGAACACTATGAGGTTTGTACATTTAATAATGCGTTGAATGTATTTGGGTTACCTAAAATAAGAGTATGCAGTATCTCCCAGCTTAAAACATACTGGAAACACGTTTTAATTCAAGTAAAACCCAGTGTTCATATGTAAGGTATGTACGTGGAAACCTTTATGCTCTTTGTGAAGAGCATGCAGGATTGCTATCCTTGCAATTTCAGTGCAGCATATCATAAATCTACTGTTTTCTTGTAGCCTTTGTGGCTTCTGGGACCTCTACTATGCTCTCCCAACATTCTCACTGGATATGATCCACGGTCTCTCAGCTGACCCACAGAATGTTTTCTTTCAGCACTTGCTACCTCCTTCTTCCATTCCTATTAGTCCCAAATCTATGACAGATTTTTATAGATTAAGCAGATTTTGAGGGGTTTTTTTTAGTAAGGATGCATTATGGGGAATTCTAGTAAAGGAAATACATCCAAAATATTTCCCTAACGAAGTCCCAGAAAGCTAACAGATGTCATTCATTGTTCTGCCAACTTTCTTACAACCTAAGTATAGATACTGTGGTTGGCTTTAGATGCTTCTAGAACTTTGTAACATGCACACCTTTATCTGCTGGTAGCAGAAAGTTATCTCAAGCTGCACTGCTTTGGTGAAGCTTTAAAATACGCCGTGCTGTACCTGTGGGCTGGGCTGTGTGCGGAGGAAATCTCAGGCACAGGAGGTGTACATACATCTGGTCCAAAATAGATGCATGGTCGCTGTCTACCATGTCTCACTCTAAGGAATGGAAAGGGTTTTTACTGAAATCAGTGGCAATCGTTTAGTTTATTGGACATTTCTTTGGAACACCTATAAATTCCTGTAGTTGTATTGGTTAAGGAGAAAGATCTATAAACTAGAGGTGTACTAAATATTTGAATATAAATTAAACTCTCTATTTAAACTTGTGCTGCTTTACTGTAGCCAGTATTCTTCCTCTCTATTGCAATTTTCAGAAAACTTGGAAGTAATAAGAATAAAGTTGCTTAGTTTGAAAATCTCCATTTTAGAAGTATTTCCTATAACTGTATGTGTTTCAGATACATACTGAAATGCTTCATAAATGATCAAGAAAGTGAAGTCAGAAGAGGAATAAACAGTGGAAAATGTTAATTGACAGCACATCTATACAGTAGATGCCTGCAGTAGGCAGTCTATAACACAAAACTGCCTATTTCACTAAACTTGAAAGCATTTGTAAAAGGATTTCTGTATCCTGTAATGTTCCATAATGATTAGGTTGAGCAATTGGTATAGCCTTTGCTGAATTACTGAAATTAAATGAACAAGAGCTAAAATTTAAAGTATGAAATTGCTGCTATTTTGCTTATTCTGTGTACAAAAAGAAAAAGCTTGTTCTAAAAACAAATGGTAGTTAGGAATTCTTGGGATTCTGTACACATGGTAGGCGTTAGTCTGCTTGAAAAAGAGTATTAAAATAATTGACTAAAGCTATCCCATTATCTTGTTTAAGTCTTAACATTATTTTAGTTTGTGAAAAGTATGTATATGTGAATGATGTTTACAGTATGCTGCTTGCTGAGTTTAAGAGGCAAGAACTTGGAATCATCTTTAATTTTTCTGTCCATTTTTTGGTATGTCTTCTCTTTTTTACACATCGTGGTCAGCTTTATGTTTAGTTATGTCCTGTGCTATATTTCAAAAACTTTAAATGTTACAGGTTTTTGCTATGTTAGGTCTTCAAATGTGTGGTTATGTAGACAAAAGTTGCATACAACTTAAATGGAGCAGGCTAAAAGGAAATTTTATTTCATGTTTATAGTTCCTTCATCTCACTATGTTATCAAGGCAGCTAATTCCCCTTTTGTTGGACTGGAAGTTAATTACTGATCGGGTTTTTTAATAATAATGGTGTTTGCATGTAGTGTTGAGCACATATATACAGAGATACCTGTAGTTCATGTTGCTTAAAATTGAAATTATTTGCCACGACCCCTGTATCTACAAAGAAGTTAATCCACAAATAAAACTGGTGATACAAATGCAAAAATATTTTTAGCTTACTGAACAGGACTTCTTCCCTAAAGGGAGGAGGGGTGCTGCAGTGCTGAGGTGGCAGTCTGTGCTGCCAGTGGGGGGCAGGGGTCCCAGCTTGGCACTAAGGTTGGTTCTCTAGTCCTTATGCAACCTGGGTAACTTCCAGGAGTTGCCATTGTGCAAGGACGTTGGGAGCAAGCCTAATGGGCTCAGCTAAGCAAACAGTTGCTGAATTGATTACAGTGATGTCCATTATCAGAACCTTTCACTCATTAGGATGTTCTGATGAGCTGAGAGCTAAAAACACAAGCTTAATAATGCAGCTGAACTGAGTGCCGTGTCCTTAAAAGTCATGCTGAGAATAACTGCATTGCCAAAGGAGGAATGAGCAGTCTTCAATTAAAGAAAGAAAAGAAGGCAGTTTTGAACTACAGTTCACATTACGTATTTCCAAAGAAGCTTTCATTTTCAGCAGTGACAGAATTTGAAGAGCCTTTTTAGGTTTTCATTTAAAAGTGAGCAAGAAATGCAAAATGTCATAGTTTGAAAGTTTATTAAAATCTAGTCTCTTTATTTCATTTGCACTTTTCTTCTGTGATTACTGGCTCATCAGAGCTTATGCCAATATGTAAATTTCAGTTTCTACAGGGAAAGGGTAATTGTTTTGAAGGCTAATTGGTTTTTAATTTGTTTTCTGTGAATTGGGTTTTTAGCTGGTGCCTCACGAGCAAGCACTTTTCCATAATTTTTGATTAAAACATAGAAGAATGTTGGTGTTTGTCAGTGTTATTAATAGGTGTCCCAAATCACTGAACCTTCTCAAGGAGAACTATCTTACATAAAAGATCTTTCTGTTTTTATTGGAAAACTTCAGCAAATTTTGTTTACATTTCATGTTATTAAGATAGATCTGAGAAGCAGCTTGTGGTTAATTTGTCCCATAGAGTTAAGCTAGCTAACTACATTTGAAGTGTTTCATTTTAATGCAACAACAATGTAGTAAAGAGTAAAATAAAATGATGAGGTTTTTTTTTACCTTGTATATACAGATATTAAAATGTTTTTCTCTTTTGAAATTTTTGTAGCGAGTGGAAAATGGTGACTTCAACTGGATTATTCCAGGAAAATTTTTGGCTTTTAGTGGACCACACCCGAAAAGCAAACTTGAAAATGGTACGGTGTATGTTTTAATGCTGTGCTATGATCTTATTTTCCAGCAAGTAAAACCATCACAGAAAATGAGCAGAAGATAATAGAGGGTTATAGATCAGTTTTAATCTTCAGAAATAATCATCCAAGTGAGCATTTTATATACAATCATAGAACTTAATTCAAAAAGTTTTGGAATTATTCTTTGCCAGAAGAATTTAAATTCTTCTAACAGTCAGTGGCTTTCATCCTGTGACAAGGTGCCTGAGAGACTCAGGTCCCTTGCTGTTCTTCTGGAACCTGATACAGTAAGTGTGCAGAATTAAAGGTGAGTTGTGTTAAACACAGAAGACTCTGTTAAGAGTTTTGTAACACAGACCAGAAAAGACTTTTAAAAGAAGCTTGCCTTTACTACTGAAGATACTTGGGATAATGTGAAGAACCTATAGAATGTGATTCTAATGGAATAAAAGAAAAGAGAAGCTTGACTGACAGAGGGGAAGTAGAGATTTGGTCCAGCTAAAAGGAAAATCAGTCATTCAAATACTATAATCAGGTTTTTTCTGAATTTGGCTGTATTATTTGTGCCATGTCCCATTGTTTATGTGAGCATATTTTCTGAATATCTTCTTTCCCTCCCCACCCCCTTCTTCTGCTCTCTCATGTTTCTTTTATGACTGAAATGCTGCTGGTTACATAGTGTCCACTGAAAATTTAAACAAAATCCAGAAAGCAAATATTTAGGTTGGTGTGGGTTTCTTCCCCAATCATTGTTGCAGTCCTTTCTTGCAGAATTTTTTCTAAATTTACTTAAATTGTTCCATGGAATTTGGAAAACCTGTGTTTTATTTATAACATGTATAACTGAAAAGTACTAAGTGAACACACTTAAAATCCGGTTATGTAACTGTAAGTAACCCTCTCCCAGGTGTTTGTAAGTACCCATTACAAAGCTACATTTTTCTCATTATGTTGTGACTCGAATTGCATTTACTAATGCATGTGTGACTTGTCCTGAACAGCTGTGTTGTGGTTGATCACTGACCCCCTTCCCTGTCCCCCTGTCTTCAGCTAGAGGATCCTTTTGTCTCTCGACTGAGAATCAAGGCAATAAAGCTTTCTTACTTCACAGTAAGACAGTAAGAAAGAATATTTTTGGTACTGCAGTTTATCCTTTGACTGTTTCTCTCATCCGTAATATAAATCAGCAATCTGTTTTCCTCATAAACAGTGTTTCCTCTTCAAGCATGCTTTTATTCTTTGATCTGCAGCTTGACTATAGATAAACAGCTGTTCTGAAGTGCTGAGTTCATATATGTCCCCAGCTTTATGTGTAAATCCCCCTTGCAGAGAGGAATGGGGGCTTAATGGGAGACAGTACAGCGTTTCACACAGACTGTGTTTTAAATTTTTGCCTCCTAATACTTTTTTTAGTAAAAGTGGTCTTTATGAGCATTTTTTGGACAATTTTTTTATATCACTTAACGTGTCTATTCTGAATAAAGTATAAAAGCATTTTTAATATTAGCATGTTTATCATTCAAAAAAGATTTCAGGGGAAATTTTGATTAGTGAGATTTTGAGCTTCATGAACCTATGACATTAAATGATTGTGGCTTTATTTTTTTATAGGTTATCCTCTTCATGCACCTGAATCCTACTTTCCCTATTTCAAGAAGCATAACGTCACATCAATCATAAGACTAAACAAAAAAATTTATGAGGCAAAACGCTTTACTGATGCTGGTTTTGAGCATTATGATCTGTTCTTCATAGATGGCAGCACACCAAGTGACAGTATAGTTCAGAGGTTCCTGAACATCTGTGAAAATGCTGATGGTGCCATTGCCGTACATTGTAAAGGTTTGTGCACTTACTCATTTCTCAGACTGAAATTAAAAATAAGTATAAATCCATAGAGTTTATCCCAGAAATATAGCATTTAAGAACACTTTCAGATTGTGAGAGTAATAATGCTTTATGATACTTGACTAAATATATGCCAAATATTTGTTATTTTCCTGTGTATGTGAAGTCCTTACATCCTACACTGTTACTTGCAGTAACTGACAATCTGTTGTTCATTGTTCTGTGTTTTTTTTAATATGACTTGAAAACTTGAGATTTAGTTGATGCAGGTTTCTTTTTTGCATTATGCTTTCACAGCATTATGATAATTGGCTAGGAAATGCAAAACACTAAAAGGTTTTCTTTGTGCTTTTTGACTGTTCTACATTTTTCTGTGGAGTATGAATTCCAAATTTCAAGTTGATGTGAGTTATTGTGATGCCAGCATTTCAAACCAGCCTAATTCAGCAAACCAGCCAGAAAATGCACAAAACATGCTTAGTCAAGAGAGATTAACAAAGGCTTTTAAGGATTCAGCTTGATTTTTGCTTAGAATTGTGTAAGGACATTATGGAGACGAATGTCTTGCCTGATCAGAAGCAAGAATAATGCTATTCATAATTTTCCCATGACCAATAAATATGCACATCAAAGATAAATAGGTTTATATGCCAACAAGTTGTTACTGTGGCTAGAACCCAGAAATTCTGGCATTAGTTAGCTGGACATCTGTTAATTGGCTGAATGAGAGTATAAACTATTGATTAGCAGGAGGTTATTAGTAGGTTGTTATTCTCCAGGCTTAGGTGCTAAAGGAATATAACATAGTTGGTAGTGAGTTAGAGATGTCCTTTTTACTCTGAAGTATTTTTGGTCTTTTGTCTGACCATTTAGTGAGCAAACCAGCAATCTTGGTTCTTTTTAGTTTTTACACCATCCTGAATAATCCTCTGCAGTGTTAAATCAACCATTAACTCAGGCCGAGTTTTATTGCAGAGGTGTTCTGAGCACAGCTTTCACACTAGAAGGTGCTTGTCTCAGATGGTACAGAACAGTTAATTGCAGGGGATTGTAATGGAAAGTTTGTACATTAGCAGGATGTTGTAGGAAAGAACTGAAATCAATACTTCTCTTTTTAGATGCGTCTTCAGAGCTTGTCTTCCAAACTACAGTTATGGAAGCTCATTATGTGTGAACTTCTACCTTCATCCTTCTATCTAAATCATTTTTACTTTTGTCAGAGCTATTAAATGTAAAGAGCTTGTAGTTGTGTATAGAACTGTCAGCAGAGATGTCTGGCTGCTTAGAGAGTTTCCATTTGGATAGTTGTTGGTGCATAAATAGTAGGCTACTGTGAGACTGTAAATTGCAAATACTGTATTTGTGGGAAAAAGTTTAAATGGGGAAACACTTTACTAGTAGATGAGACACAGAGCTAGAAAGAGATCAGTTCTCACTCTGTAGTTTGAGATTTTACTGATAGTAAAAGCTAGTTTTTCTGTGTCTCTGTCCCCTTAAAAACAGGATTAGTTTCTGATTTATTGGGCAATGAGTTAAATTATTTTAAGCTATTGGTATCTAAAATTTTACACTAGTCAACAGCCATTGCTGTTTTTACACATAGCAGTGAATAGTTTTATGTGTTGGTTTCACAACAAAACTGATTCAAAAAGTCTGGTTTTCAAAAAGAAAAAGGTTGCTCTGTTGAGATGTGACTCGTGTTTGCACCACAGTTTTTAGGTACGTGTGTTGGCCCCTCAAAGGTACTTTGATTGTGGTTTTTTACTGGTATTATGTATATAAAGTTGGTATCCATCTTGATCACAGCTTTTTTTTTTTTAAATACTGGTGTTTTTTTAAACAAAGTTTGGAGTAGAATTGTTCAAGTGCCATGAGTGATCGCTGTTGCGGTTGTTCTTTTAAACACTGACTTTTCCTAAGTATGAAATATTTGTTCCTATATCTACAGCATTGAAATTGAATTATGTGACAAATAGGACACTGAATCAGGAATTCTTTCTTCAGATACTGATATGGTGAATAACAATGCATGGAAGTTTTCTTCTATCCCTTACTTTTATCTGATAATTACGGAATGCTCATTACTTCATATGTGGCTGTTGATACTTGTGTTTCTGTAGCTGGCCTGGGGAGAACAGGAACACTGATTGCCTGCTACATAATGAAGCACTACAAGTTCACACATGCTGAAGCCATTGCTTGGATAAGAATCTGTCGCCCAGGCTCTATTATAGGACCCCAGCAACACTTCTTGGAAGAGTATGTATATGTATATGTATACTTTCTTTGCTCCTTTCCATCCCCATCCGTCTTGCACTATTTATAGGATCTCATTTGTCTACTGACATTTGTATGTTATTGCCTGTTCAATATATTTAAGGTTAGTTAATAGGGGATTGAAATCTGAGTTGCTCAGAAGCAGTCAGCTTCTCTGGAGTTCTAGACCAGAATTTTTTGTTTTGACCCCTTAAAGGGGCACAGGGCCTCAAGACTTTATGTTTCTATTCTGGGGAATTTAGGAGTTAGACAAATGTGTTGGTAGTGGACAGATGTGGACAAAAGATTAAATCAACAAACAGGATTTATTAAATATTAGCATCAAAGAATAGTCTTTAAATACTTTATGTATCATTTGTGGCACTTAAAATTAATCCTAAAATGGTGTCATTTTTATGTTTTTTCTTTATTATAACTAAAGATTAAGCAAGTACTTGGTGTAGAAAGCTTATGAACTCCATCAGATTCTTTAGCATGATGTATGATACATTTCTGATTTGGAGCTAGTAGTTGTAGCCAAACAAATGTATGGTTTTAATACAGCTCTAGATTTGATCCTGGCTGGAAATGAATGACAGTGATGTAGACACTTAAGTTTAATGTCAGAGTGGTTTCTGCATTGTGCATTTACTGTTATAGTGGTTATGCTGATATATTTGAGCTGATGGCATGATGATATTTACTTGGAGGCATTTTTCCTGTTATGGGAGAAAACATTTAAGAAAATCCACTTGAAGGAGGAAAAAGAGAATTCATCAGCTCTCCTATATACTGTGTAAATACAGTAAAAGATGCATCGATGCACTTGCATCTTGAAATCCATAGGATATTGGAGAGAAAGAGGTATTACTGTAATTCATAAGAGAAATTGAGCATGAATGAGCAGAAATCTATTTATTTTCCAGTGCAACTAAGTGGACACTCCTCTATTTGAGAGGTGGCTTGCCATTATTCAAAATATTGCAGATCACAAACTTTGACAAACCACAGGTGTTTACTGGAGGCAGATTAGTCTTCTTCAGACTGTGCTGATGCTTGGATACACTCTTAAAAATAACTTGCACAGTAGAGCAAAATTACAAGAAAGGTAGTAGGTAATGTGAATTGTAAGTGCTGTTTACTTGCAAGATAGGAAAAATAATGTCCTTTTTTGGTTTGATTGAATGAATACTTGGCTTGATTTTATAGATAGGCAAAGATCCTTCAGGTCTACCTACATTATTATAATCACAGCTGAGAGCTGTAGTGTTGTTCAGTAAGAATTTTCTACTCTGCTAAGGGTAGTAGATACCTGTTTCAAAAATCAAAATTCAAGCAATGCCACCAGTGGTGTCAACATGGGATTGGAAAAGAGTGTCAGTTACATCTTTCTAATATAAAATGTCTTGCCCTCAGGGCTGCAAAGTTGAATCTGACAAAAAGATAAAATCTTGCAGTTTCGATCTCCCAAACTTTACAGGTGTCAAAGCTTAATCTCTTACATTCTTTGAGGTTTGATAAGGGAGGTTTGACTAGTTTTGGTTTTTTTATAGAAACTCTTCCACTTAATGTGTATCATATCAGTCTGTTACTATGTATGCAGTTAATCTTGACAGATTTCAAAGGTATTTAAATTCAAGCATGTTTTCTAGGCTACTTCTGTTAGGTGGACTAAGTGGCATTCCCTCTCCCCCCCACCCCTTTGTTCTCTTTCTCTTGATGTTTTCTTGGGGTGTAGTGAAATTTTTCTGGAAGTGCTTACCTTTTGCACTTATTACTGAGCAAGTTTAGGCAGTTGGCTCAGATCACCTTGCTTTAAAGCTTTGCCATAATATTTTGTTTCTGAACAAAGAAAAGTTTCCAGTAAAAGTAGATTCTGATTTAATTATTTTTTTTCTCTGTTCAGTGTAGGAATTTAATTTTGTTTCAATAGTATGTAATAGGGTCTCAGTTCTTGGATGGAACTAGCACCACTGGTACCTACCCAGCAAGCATCCTTTTCAAGGAATAATGCAGCCTTATCCAAAAAGTCTGCTCTGCCTGTTCACATTGTAGCAATTGAATTGTTATTATTTTACCACCTGTGTGAAGGATATATTCTTTCAGTTCCTGAAAGTCTATATTAGAGTCCTGTTGACCCTTACATGACTACATCCACTTGAACGTTACAGGTCAGCTGCAGTTTCACTGCACAGTATCTGTATCCAGAAAACTCACCCTCGTAAGTTGCAAAGTTCTGTGTCATCATTTATGCTACACATGGTATATATAAAAGCATTGTTTTATATTATTTTATAAGTTGTGTTTTAAAAGCCTTTAAAATATGATTGCAAATTCCTGTTTAGTTAACCTCTTTCCCCAGAAGGATTTGGTAAAATGAAGTTTTAGTACTGTGGTGACTACAAACTTGTTTGGTGATTCCGGAGGTTTTGTTGTTGTTGTTTTTAAGTATTGAGTTTTTAAAATTTTTTGTGATAGACATGTAAATTTTTTTCCAGAGGAAGACGTACAGAAGATTCAAATATTGGCAATCTGTAAGCATGGCATGTTTTCATACGGCTTCTTATATGTATGCACATCTGTTGATATGAATGGCTTTGGTTTTGTATCCTGAAGGAAACAAGCGATGTTATGGCTGGAGGGAGATCTCATCCGATCAAAGCAGAACCAGCGAGGAATTGATGGAAACATTAACAGAGTTCTTTGTGGCTTGAATGACATTTCCATCAGTGACAATCTGAATAAAGTACAAGACTTGGATCAATACAAGGAGGTAAGTGTTTTTAGGAAAAATTTCAAGCAGACTGAAGCTGAGATTTTAATAACTCGCTATAGATAACTTCTAGATTTTTGGCTTTTTTAGGCTTATATTAGTATTAGATTGCTTTTTCTCAGGTCAACTTTTTTATAGGTCATAATTAGAACAAATCTCTACTTAAAAAAATAAAAGAAGAAAGATCAAATAATATTTAGAGCTGCTACAGGTAATTTTTCAAGCTGCAGAGGGTTTGCATTATTCCAAGTCATTCTTGCAGGATTTTAAGTTGTTTTTCTGAGAATGAAAGAAAACAAAAAGTCAGCTTTCCTCCTGGAAACTAAAAATGCACTTATTCCAAGTTTTTAACTAATAATGTGGGAGTATATAGATGTTGATTCTTTTATCACAGTGTTAACTTACACATCACCTCATGTTTTAGGTTAAGGATTTTACAGTTATGTTTTGGGAGCACAGGCATGAAGTCTGAATTGAAGTGAACATAGTTTTGTTTCTGGACTAGTAAAAATCTAAAACTGTAGTTTCTTACATTATCGATCAAAAACAGTCTAGAGGAACTGTGCATTTGGTTAATCCCTCCTCAGGTCTGTAATGACTAAAGAGGTTTTAGGTTCCTGATGGAACCATTTGCTTGATGTAAAAGACCAGGCATGTAGTGGGCACATTTTTCATGTAGAAATAAATTAAAATAAGCATATATGATAATCTGGAAGAGCATTTTAAATGCATTTCTGTAAAGGTACTGTTTCCCTGTATTTCACTTTCTTACGGATGTCATATTAAAGCTGTTCAACATTCAGTTTTCAAAACATTTAACTTCTCATTATCTTTTTGGGTATTTTGTTGTGTCTCAAGACCTCATTAAATAGGATCTCTAGAATCTCAAAACAAAATAATTTTCCCAGTCCCAGAAATTCGTGATGTCAAAGAATCAGAAGAGAGGACAGCTAAATGCAGTAACTGTTGGGCTGGTAGAGACAGTGAAACAAAATTCATCAGCATTGCGGCTGGATGATAGGTAACAATGGGCTAGCATGTAACCTGCAATGAAATCTAGCTAAGATATTTATACTTTCCTATAGTGAATGCAACAGTTAGACTATCATATCATTTGATTAACTTCTATCATATTACTTCTGTCAGTCTTTTATGTTGGTTATTGGCAGAAACTATTGTTCTGTTTTATGCAGAGCAGTGAGTTCACTTAAGTACAAAAGGAACTGCAGTAATAAAAATACTCCATCTGAGCTCAAATGAAACATAATTGGTATAAGTTTGTTTTCATCTGGGGGAAAAAAAAATCACAGTTCTTTTCTTGCTTTGTGTAACTTCCCTGTTTCTCTGCTGTGTAAGATACTGTCTCTCCGTAATAGTTGGGTCTTAGAAAAGTGTTTTGAGACTAATCTAAAATTTTAAATAGGTATTGAAACAGTGTTGGCATACTCTTTTAATATATCTTAGAGTTTATAGTATTTTCTGAAGCTGGAAGAAATGAGGATAAAACTCTGAAATCTGTCCATCCTATATTCTGTATTAAGTTCACATGGGGCAATTTTTTTCAAAACTTATTTTCCTAGAGAACATAAGAATTTTCAGGTTTTTATTTTTTAAATCTAGTAATTTAGTAAAGTTGATTTTTAGCTCCTCTTGTGGGATACACAGCTTTTTTTAAATTTCTTCCTCACTTTGTGCATAGCAAAATTTTGTATTACTGTTTCCCTTGCATGTTGCTGACAACTTTAGAAATAGTTATGGAGAAGGTTCAAGTTCTATAAAAACAGACTTCCTTGAAGTAAATAAATGCTGGCATTAGGCTTGAGCATCCTGAACTGCCTTTAAGGTCAGATTCTGCAAAAGTCCTATGTGGGTGTGTTTGTACAGAGACACATTAAGTGTACCAGAACTATGCAAAGAGTAGTGCCACATCTGCAGAGGATGGTAGATCAGCCTTCTGGGTTCTAATCTTTGTGAAGAGAGTTTGATAGATTCCCTTG
This sequence comes from Lycocorax pyrrhopterus obiensis, assembly GCA_014706295.1. Taxonomy (NCBI): domain Eukaryota; kingdom Metazoa; phylum Chordata; class Aves; order Passeriformes; family Paradisaeidae; genus Lycocorax; species Lycocorax pyrrhopterus. Next base: position 19,483,640 of record JACSVZ010000013.1, on the reverse strand, counting down.
CTTGCATGCTTTTGTGTTTCCCAGAATGGTTCTGAAGACAAAGCAGATGTGGAAGCTCAGAATGGCATGACACAGGGAGACAAGCTTAATGCCTTAAAAAGTCGGAGACGGCCTTGTTCCGCTACAACTGGAGCTCTGAGGTAATTATACTGTTCTGAGGTGATTTGCAATTTTAAATTCAGTCCCTGCTATCAGATCTGTGTGGCAAGTGCATGATCTTGTTTAAGGCAGTGGTACTACCTGTACCACCTTTTGTGGTGGAAATTACTCCAGGTATATATGCATCAGTTGCAGATTTGGTTTGTTAATCTTTTTCTTCTCTCCTTTTTTGCCCTCTGTCTCCCTGTTTAGGGATACCTTCTTACTGTGTAGCACTAAAAGATAATGTAAAAAATACTTCAAAATCTTCACATTTAAATCTAGCATTTTAAAATGTATGACTTGAACAAAATATTTTTAATTGAACTTAATTGTCTTTCTATAATTACTTTTCTGTATTCCTTATATAAATTTAGAATTTTTCAGAACCCGTAAAAATGTGAACTGAGAAATTAAACCTGAAGTAACTCTCTGTTCTTTAACTGTAAATTAAAATACTGATTTTCAATAATTCTAACTCTTATTTTTATATTTTAAGCCAACTTGAGACACGCAGATATGTTTGGCAGAGGGGAAAGGTTTTTTATCCTTGGGTAAAGATTGCTGCTTTTGTTTCTTTAGGCTGCAAGACATGAGACTCCACACCAGATCAATATCACAGCCCTTCAGGTACTGACTTTAAAATTCTAGTTCTAAATGTGTATCACTTGACTAGGATCTTAATTTTCAGAGTTTTGGATCATTGCTAATCAATTGATGTGATAACTGTTTCAGGCTTCTGGGCACAGGCAGGTGACAAACCTTTTTAAACACCTGCCAATTGCATGCCTTACCCCATTGAATCTAAAATACGATATGTAGGACAACATTTCTATCATTATCAAGCATTAATACTAAAAAGAGCACATTTTTCAGTTTCATGACCTGAATCTTTGAGTTGGATTGCTCCAGATGGCTAGCAGTGGAAATGAATGTTTTACCCTTTCTTGGTGTGTAATTAAAGCTGCTCAATGTCATTTTCCTTCTGTGCTTGTAGTTGGAGATCTGTACCCAAGTTTTTTCATCCTTTAAGGTCTCATTGTTGTATCCCTTTGTCTAGGGTTGGAGAAAATTAATTTTTTTTAATTAATTAATATGGACAGCCATAATAGTAACAATTTAAGTAGTCCTGTGTAACATATATACAGCTTATTATAAGCACATGGAGCATTTTGTCATTAAAAATCCCACCCTAGAAAGAGCTGCATGTTCTGTGCAACTTTGTGAAAATGTTCATTTGGAAATGATGATGACCTCATGAAACCTACAGTTTTGGTTTTTTCTACTCATACACTCTACAAGCTCAAAAAGTACTCCTACTCAAATTTACATTTAAAGTTCTAAAATTTATGATAAAATTTACAGTAAATCTATAAAAAATGGACACTCAGCCTTCATAAATTATCAAGGTGAAAAGTAGCCTGTAACTGTTTAATAAGGTGCAGCTGGGGAAATACTTGGAATGAGATATCTGCGAAGTTTTTTTTAAAAAAAGGTGTTTAAAAAGGCAAACTTGAATTTTTGCTCTTGAGCTCTCAGACTTGAGAATTCACACTTTTTAAAATACCAGTCTATGTACTGAAAGGCTATATTTGTTTGAGATGGATATTTTAATTATAAAATCTTGCTTCTCATTGGAACTCTGCACTCTTTTTAGACTGAATACTTCAGGTAGCCCAGAAAGATCCATATCTCCTCTGAAGGCCTCCCGAGTGATGGCAGTTACTTCACCATCTGCAGAAAGAATAAGCAGACTTTCCACATCCTCAGGCTCTAACCTTAAAAGGTTTTTTTCTTCTTCTCATTTTGGTACAAATGCTTACTGTATCCTGCAGTGGTTGTCAGCACATCTGCAGTCTATGAAGCGCTTGCTGTTCTTGGCTATAAGAAGACTTAAATTTATTTACAAAGTGATTTGCTGTTCCACTAGCCAAACTTTAGTTGCCTACAGATTTAAAAAACAAGCAAAACCCAAAATCTATCTTACTGGTCTGAGAGTTTTATTGAGATTGTGTCATCAGAAACAGTATTGCATTGCTCAAGTGGGTTGTTTTGGTTTTTTTCACGTATCTCAATTTATAGATGTTTTGCAGATATTCGCACAAGTCTCTATACTATTACTCTCAGATTACTGAGTGGTAATTAATATAATTTTTTTAATGAACCATTGTTTTATTACTATTTAGTTCCATTATTACTACTGTTCTAAGTAATTATATGTATTAAATGACACTCAGAATGACTGATGCATTTTTAATAACTATGTGCACAAATATTTGCCTGAAGAGAGCAACCAGCTTGAGATATTTCAGGACACCCTATTTCTATTCTCAAATTTTATTATATAACTTCTTGGTTACTTGAAGGCTTGTATCACAAAACCGATTTCAAGAAAAAGTGGAGTTCTTAAACTGTTCCATGTACATAAAGTACTTCAGGGTAAATCAAATACTACCTAAGCCTTTTAACACAATCTCCTGCATGTGTGTATGGTTTGACAGAGGTGAAAGCTGGCCATGGTGTCGTGCTTCAATAAGTGAAACTTGGAAAGTCCTGACAAAGAATTCTGCTTTTCATTACTTGGGAGCTAGAAAATGAGCCTGTGTGCAAACACAGATTGTTTCAGAAGGGTCTGTGTTATTCACCTAATGTCTTCTGAATTGTCTGTTACATTTTTGTATATATCTCTACATACCTTGTGTATATTTTTTTCCCTGCATGTGTTTTCCATTCAGCGTTTCCATAAACTCCAGACTAGCCAGTTCTCTAGGGAACCTGTATGCTGCTTCAGATGATGATGCGAGCAAAATGACATCATCGTCCTCTAGGACAGGTTTTTCTGTAAGCCATATCTCCAGTCACCTGAATGGCAGCTTGCAGCTCCCACACAGAAAAAACCATGAACTGAACAACAACTTATACAACAGAAGCAGCAGTAGTGGCAACAACCTGAGCAGCCAAAGCAGTTTGCACAGCGCCGTGACAGATGAGTACACACCAGCCTTCCTTTATGGGCCTTACAACTCCTCCAGCACGATCCCTGAGTCAATTCCTGTAAGTCACAGTCACAGCAGCACTTTCAGGCAGCTCACTGATGCTTTTCTTTCTTGCTTCTGTGAGAAAAACTGTTGAAAAAAAATTTCTTAACTCAGCATAGTTCTCCAACTTCCTCTAATGTGTCTGAACAGCACCTTTGTCTGTTACCTATCATTTCAGCTGCTTTTTTTCCGTCTCTTCTAAGCATCTAGTACATGGAAGCATCATGAAAATAAATCATGCCTGAACTTTAACATCTTTTCTGATATCTTTTTTAATGGACCTTCTTCCCCTTCAGATTTTATTTCAAATTATCCATAACAGTCTAACACAAGTTAATTATATGACTTTATCTTCGTGCAGTAACAGATTTCAAGAAGCCTTTGTATGTATCATAGTAAATAGAAGGTAGAACATCCTTAAAGATAGGACTTAATTGCTCTTGACTTGAAACCTACTCCTTTTCTAACACCAAATGTGGAAAGTATTATGAGCAAGGTATTTCTGATAGTCTCACATTGCAGCTTTCATTCCTCAACGACTTTGCTGCCTTGGGCTTATTTTGTGCTCTTTTTCTGTGTAAAAGAGGATGTACAGATAAACTAATGCAACTTGCAAGTGTTTCTATACAAAATGCAGGGAGAGAGACTAAAGAAACTTCAAATATGAAATCAGAAACAGCTTCATCTATCCTAGGGAAAAAAATAAGCATATCTACTACTATAAATCTGAAACCAATTTTAAATTCCTGGTTTCCAAGGATTTGATAGCCTACTAATTATAAAAAATAGTACACTGTTTTTAATAGATTTTGCCTATGATTAAGGGAACCCGTCAGCCTCTCTTGACTAGTACTGACATGATTTTTTTTTTTTTTTTTTTTACTGGGTGGAAATAAAATTGGCTGTGTGTAAAATTAACTTCAGAGTATTGTGCATTGCTCTTCTGTTTCCTTACCACTGATAAATTGTTTCAATATAAAGAAAGTTTCGGTGTTATACCTGCGAGTGGTTTTGAGTGTGGTGAGTCTGTCTTAAAACAGCTGGTAACATACATTGCATGTAACTAGGATGTCCTGAGAAAGATCATTCATTGGGCTGTGTTCTCTTTTCCTTGTGGAAGTGGAGGACCTACCCTCTTGTTAACAGCTCGGATGTGGCACCACTTACAGTTCAGAAGCCCCATCTTTGTAGCTTGGGAGTGTGAATTGCACTTCCTGAGGATAGATGATAGTAGGAAATAAATTCTCATTGTTCTGTTGTGGAATTTAACTGCACATGTGACTGAAACCTAACCTGTATAGAACGAACATTGAAAATGAAGTTAGTTGAGGGAATGTGATTCTGTATTCTCTTACTCAGTGGGTTCTTCCTACTGTGGTAGAATCTGCTTGACCTAAAGCAGGTCTTCGAAATACTTTATGCTTTCAGACTCCTTGTTTAAAAAAAAAATTTAGCTTCTTATCCTCTACAGTTTATCTGGAAATAGTTGCTGATATTCTGTGATTTTAGAATCACTGTTCTGCATTGAGTTTAAAATTGAGTTTAAACTTTAAATAGCAGCAGTAACTTGTTTGCAAGGGAGTTCTTTAATGTTGCCACATCTTCACCTCTTTAATTTGACTGTGTTTTTCCCTACTACAGAGGATTGAAATAAACTATATATAATTGAGATTTTTCAAGTGAGATACAGAAATCATAACAGTTTTTCTATGATGAAACAAGTTCTAGAACAAGAGGACTGTTCTTGTTTAACTAATTTGTTTAATTTCTTCAGGCATAGAGATGAGGAGAGAGGTGAAAAGCTGTATAACAAGCCAGGAATGTTTGAGATACATTGAAGAGTGTTTCATCTGTTCATGCACTCTGATTGCTCTGAAAAGTCATCCTTTTTAGGTGCTCCCAGTCTTTAATCCAACATGCTTACAGAAATTCAGTTCACAGGAGTTCAGTCCTCAGCTCCTGTTGAGTATACTGGAACTACATGTCAGTATACCAACAGTGGCTGGGAGAAGTCACTCATCTGAACAGTAAGTGGTAAATTGGCTGATTTTATTTTTTTTCTAAAGTCTCACTTTCAGTATTGTCTCATATTTAATGTATTGAGCAATAATTCTTTGGAGAGTCAGCCGATTCCCGTTCTTTTCAGTTGTTTCTTTTGCAAATTATATGCTGCCAGCAGCATTTCTTAGAGGGGTTTTTTTTCACATTTTTCTTCCAGCTACATATTATGCATAAAGGATATGCATGTAAATTTTCGTGCAGCACACTAAGGGGAAGAAATTCCTTGCAATTGTAATGTGACTTAGTCATGAAAATAAGCTGACATTATTCACAATGGGCCAAAATTTACAGGAGTACCAAATGATAATATAAAGCATTACAGAAACAGTAAGCCTGTTTCCTCAAGCAGCTTAAAAGGTTGAATGTAAATATAACATCTTAAAAACTGAGAACTGTCACCTCCTTTAGAGAGGTACTTGCCATAACTTAATGCTACAAATGGTTTTTAACAGTGGAGGCCAAGTTAGTGGGCTTGTTCCATAAGCATAGGACAGGAAATTAAGTTTTGGTGACACTTTGTTTCTTTTTTTATATGTAGATATTTACAAAATTCTAGGGTGGTGCTGTGTTTCTCCTTAATCTCATAAACCCTCTGTGGTTCAACATAATTGGCATTTACACAAAAGTTCCCCAAATCCATGTGGGGAGAGAGGGTGGTTTACAATGTAACAGTCTCTTCCAGAAGTGTAGCGTGCCTTCCTTTCTTAGATAAGGATGACTTAGGAAAAGGGAGGAAAGCAAGGAATGCTGGTTACTGTGTAGTTCAGGGAAGAGGAAAAGAGCAGTTCATGAACAGGTGAAATAGCCATGTTGCCAGCAGAGAGGCACTTACAGCTCTGTGGATTGCAGTGGAGAAGGAAATTAATTATTGTCTCTTTGCAGTAGAACTATTGTGATTTAAAACATTGATTTAAATGAAATATGCTAGGCATAGTGTAAAGTTTTAGGTTGAATGGAAAACATTTTTAAAGAAAACAAAATCTTTCTAAAATGCACAATTCTTTTGTTTTAAAAACATCTTTAATTTTCTTCCTACCTATCTCAATGACTTAGTAATGCATGGAAGGATATAAGGGTGTAACATTTGAATAATTCTTGGTTTGATACTGCTTGCTGTTGAGGAGTAGAGGTTATACACAATCAAATGTAGCAAGATCTTAAAATGAGATTCCATTTCCAGTCTTCTCTGAAGAGTGAGGTGAGCTAAAAATACTCTATTTTATATATTATATGCTGTGATATGAGAAGCAGCATTTCTTAGCAAGAGTCATGCCATGCAAAGCCTACATAGCAAAGTGCAACTTTCTGTTTTACCTGTAAACTAATATTCTTTCAATATAATAATGGCTAAAAAGTGTTCCTGTTTGGAATGTTTTTCAGATATGTTCTGATTAATGCATTTGCTACTAAATGTACCCTATAGCCCTGTGCATCTATCCCAGTCACAGAAGAGTGCACTAAATTGTAACCCATTTTATGCACAATTGACTGAGTGTAGTTACTGTGATGTCCTGGGGTTTAAGGCAAGAGTCGTTTTTTTGATCATTTAATCTCTGCATGCTGGTAGTGTCTGGTAGTGAGCATCTCACTGGCTAATTCAGATGGTTTATTTTGAGGACAATGTAATTTTTCTGAAAGATTATTCCCACTGATTGAACACAGTCATGCTTAAAACTCTTTCACTTTTAACCTGAAACTTTCTGTATCTCTTTATTATGTCAGTGTTACAGCCCTGTTATCTTATTTTCTTGTCATGGAGATATCTCATGCTAGTCATCTCAACTTGACTTTCTTTTGATAAGCTAAGTTAGCTCAAAGATCCTTTTGAAAAGTGTTCAAATTCTTTAGTTTTTGAAAATCTGTCTGGTCCAGAAAGCTGCTATTCAGTGTTATCCTGCTTAGAAATACATAGCTTGTTTTATCTTCTTTAGCTGTAATACACTGGAAGCTGAGGGAGAGGGGAAAAAAAAAAGTTCTTGCCATTGATGATACTGACTTCTATTTCTTGTATTTTAGTCCCGTGTCCTGCATTCCCCGAGGGTTTTTTGGTTTGGTTTGGGTTTTTTTTTTCATGTGGAACTCCATGAAAAAGTATAATCTCTTTTCTTTTTATTTGGCTGGTTGGTTTTTTTTCCTCCCCCTCCTCTCTTCTTAACTGTCCAAGCAAGATTGGTTTTTCTTACCACTTCAGCCCCTGACGTGCAGCTGTTTTGCTTTTGGTGGCACTTATGAGTGGTCTGAAGCTCATCAGCAAAATACGGAGTAGTATCAAGCCTTAGTACAAGTTCTGGCAGAATTCTTTTAAAAACAGAATTCTGTTTAATCATTTTGACTTCACTACTTCAGGTGCCGAAATTACTTGGAAGTCGTGACAGCCCAGCCTAGGCTTGTTGCAGTGTTTGTGTTACACTGCACTTCTTTCTAACTGGAGCACATCAGATGATGTACCTGACTGAAGTCTATTACATGTCATGGTGTTTTGTTTATTCACTTAGCTCATCAAAGGACTCTTGAATGATACTGATGAATTCTCTTTCTCTTTATTTCCAAAATCTCCTTTCCCTGAGTTAGATGTCAAGCTAACCAGCTGTAATAATGCAGTACTTTTATTTTATAAAATCACTTATCGCTCTTATTTGTCCATCTTTATTAACGTGAGTGGTTCAGGAGCATTTTGAGATGGTTAGGACAGCCATTTTTCAGTTCTAGTTTGTGTTCACTGAACTCATTAGTGAGTTTTTTCCGCAGTATGGAAGAGAAAGTTATTCACCGATCTTTTTTTCTCCTGTTTTACAATGAAACAGCATTAATACTGCTGTTCCACATTCCATTTAACAAAAAAGAAGAGTAAAAAATAACCACAGCTATAACTATTGTCGCCAGCCATATATTTTTCTCAAACGGTTTTTGTCCTTCATAAGTGCAAGCTTATAATCCACTTTATTGTGTTTATGCTGATGAACTAGAAGAAAAGCTTGATTTTCAAAGAATAGACAACTTGTTGTTCTACTCAATTAGAAAATATTTTATTTGCAAATTTTATGAAGTGTGTGTTTTGATTAAACAGAATCTCTCACAATTTGCAGAATTACGCCCTTCAAATTTAATCACATTTAAGGTACTGCTGTAAGATTTTTGCTTTGTTCTTACAATAGTTCTAAATCCAAATATCACTCTTTAAGATGTATTTTTATTGGAGAATATGTAACTGGGTAGTCTCAAGATGAGTCACCTTTTGCTTCTATAGCTGTCATGGAAACTGGCAAGATGGAAACATTTCCAAAAAATTGAGAAGTGTTAGCAGTGTTTTAAAATTCATATACATCATCTTTACCTGTAACATAGTTTTCCTTAATTAGAACTTACCATTAATGAAGATAGGACAGGCTTTGCAAAAAACAGACAAACACTGATGCATCATGCTGATGTGTAAATTTAGCAGACACACAGGATCACTTCAAGTGTGTGTGTGTTTTCTCTAATGCATCCTGAGTTAGTTTAGTGGCCCTTGTGTATTCACGGTAGTTCTTGCCTGCAGCAACATTCCAATTGCAACAATATTTTGGGAGAGTTAGTGCACAATTCAAAAAACTGAAATTTCATTTTTGCAATTATCTGGGAAAAGTGCATGTTCAAATCTTGACAAATAGCCCTAAATGCTGTAGGGTTGTTCTGTCTTGAAAGAGAATTGAGGCTGACTTTGTCCTGCAATTGCATGTCTGCAAATACAGTTCTAGTGCCTCGGTGGATCTGGTGCCTGTTTTCTCTTCCGGGAGGCTTTCTGTGCCTCCTGTTGAAGAAGAAAAATGAAAGTTTGTTTCAGCATAAACTTCATTAGATATCCTTATTGGTAGTGAAAGTATCTAATTGTGAGTTCTTTGTTTAAATGTCTGTTACTTGGGTATAAAGTGGCAAGCTTGACATGGCATGGGACCACTGTAGGAATACACGTTGAGATTTCTTCTCCATTAACTGATTTTATACTCTCATCTTTGCAATTCAGCAGTCAATTTTCTTTGGTTTTTCTTTTTTCTTCTATTTTTATCTCTATTTTAAATAGGATTTTGTTAAATCCAGCAAATGACTTGTAAAAGTGGATTGGGGTTTTTTGGTTTTAATAAAGCTTTCAGAAGCATAGGCTTTACTTTGAGTCATGGCAAAAACAAATTTTAAAATAGAAAACTCCTCAAAAGATTTAAAAGAAAAAAGGAAAAAAAAAAACACAATTACAGGCTTTGAAACATTACAGTCAATTTCTTCAGACATGTGAAGAGATTTAAGAGCACAAATTACTTCCCTGAAAATGCAAAAAAAATCAAAACAAGCTTCTCCTGCTATATTTAAATTTTTCAAACTCAAATGTGAGTCTGTATATTTCACAGTAGCTCAGTTGTTACAGCTATCACCATGTTTTTAGTAATAAAAATCTATGTGAACTCACATAGTTTAACCTGGGAAAAATGCTGTTTAGATTTAATTATTTCTCTGTATTCAGAAAATACTTTGAACATTAGGAAGAAATCATTGCAATGTGAAGTAGAGTTATGATGAGGGTGGGAACACACTGAAAAACATATTTCTCCATTTGAAAGTAAATAAACTCTGCCTGCCCATCTGTAATGAAAATTACCAAAACATGCTATCCTGTTTCCAAACAATATGTGCTGCTAGATATTTGTTCCTTTTTTATATGTTTCCCTAATTTTTTTCCTTATTTTTGGAACTTGGGTTACTAACAATTTTAAGAATTACAGTTTAAATTTCAGAATCTTTAATTTATGGTTTGCTTCTTTTATTCAAATCATGATGTAGAATTCCTGGTTACTACTGTCTGCTGAGTGAAGGGCTGGTGTTCACAGTTCTTTGCAACTAACACTTGCTGGTTTTAAGAATGTACAGTGCTTTCTGGTCATCTTTCATCTGTCCAAGCTTAAAGTAATCTATTGCTGTACAACATATGAGAGTATATAATTACATTTCATGCCTTTTTAAAATGGTTATCAGCTTTACTGGGGATTCAGTTTTGATGGATCCATTTCAAATACTGCACTTATTAAGTGTAACCATCTTTCCAGTTGTTAAAATACACATCTGAAAATGAGAAACCCTGCAGCAGAAGTTTCAAGTGCTCGTTAATGAAGGGCTATTCCTTCTGCCTCGCTCTTACTAAAACCAGACCTTTTTAGTCAGTGGTAATCAAATCTATATGCTGACAGCACTTTTTCTACCTAGGAAGGAATATCCAGATGGTCTTAAATCTTCAAGATGTGAAAATGCATTTAAAAGACAACTTTGAAAATATACACTGAGACTTAAAATACAGGGGAAATGAGGTTGTGTGATACTAGTTAGAGCTATAAAGGTATATATAAATGTATTGTGCACTTCTGCTAATAGGTTTCACTATGGCTACCAAAGAGCATTTCTATAATGACTAGTTAGGAATAGCAGGAAAATGGAAGAGAAAACTGTGAGGTTCCAATCTGTTTTAGGAGTCATGTTGGTCTCCAGTAGTTCTCTCTAATTCTGAAGAATTGATGCAGTTTAAAAATGTTTGGTTTTTTACTTGCTATTTGTTTATAACCATACTAGTCTGGGACAGCTCATCACTGTACAAGACCAATTATTCATCAGAGTGACTTCTTAAACACATCTCTATAGGAGCTAATAAAATTATTGGATACTGTCTAAGCTGATTAATCAGTTTCTAATAAAACTTTAGACTTTAGTAGAAACAGAAATGTAAATAAATACAGTAGACTAAGTTATGGTTTTCTCTTAATTATACTGTCTTGTTACTAATCCAGATTAACCATTTGCAGTGCTTCATTTTCATCTCGTTTTGGTAATCAGACATAAATTTATCCATGTGCATAAAATTGCTGATGTAGATTTTTTCCTCAATAATGAGCTACACCATGTGTTTCCTGTATCATTTTCTGAATCAACATCTAAAGTAAGCTGACTCTTTCACAGTAGCAGTTGGATTCTCATTCAGGATAAGTGGAAACAATTCAATTACAGTAGCAGTTGTATTTTAAAGGACTTGTAATACGTTCTCTAAGAGTCTCAAGAAATTGGTTTGGAAAAGTAAGCATAGAAATAGGAAAGTTGATGGACTTTACTGTACTCAGATTTTAATTTCTTCTATTTTATTCATCTTTACCTATGCAGAGATTCAAGTCCCCCTCCAACTGTTTATTTTCCTCCTTTCTGTCCTTCCTCTACTCTTTAAGTGAAAAATACATATTATATATAAATAAAACCTCTCCAGTGAGTTTTAATCAGTTTTTCTTCTCCACACAGTCCCTTCAGTCTGAGTATGTTCAGTACTAAAGCCTTGCTGCTTTGGTGAAGCCTGCTGAGCTCTTTGCATCTATGTCCTTCATGGTGGAGAAGAACTGAAGAAAAGAAGCTGCTCATTAAAAGGAGGAACCTTCAATACAAGATGTCTTAAAACCTTAACACCAAGAGGAGACTTGTTAACAGGAAGAAACTTATTGTTAATGACTACTGCAGATGCACTGAAGTTGAATTTATGGAAATTACTACCCCCATCTTATATACAAATTTAAATTTTTTATGTTGAGACAGCTTAAATATATTTCTAATGAGTTTCATTAAGACATTTATTAACTTGTGTACAGTGTTAAAATATGTATTAAGAGAATATTTTGGTAAACTATATATAAAAATTATGTAAAAACTAGAATATATTTTAATTTAGGGTCTACTTTGCTACAAAAATGTGTATTTTAAAGGATTTGTATATGTTTATCAAAGATATAAAATTTTTTTATGAACAAGAGATTTTTTCTTGTTTATGGGTCCATCATTATTGCTTAGAGCCTAATGTAATTTACTTTTTTATTAATTGGTCTTCTGGTAACTTGATAGAAGTCTTAACTAGTGAGAGACTTGTTATTACAATATCAACTAAAAGCACTTGATACATTGTCTGCTTTCCACTTCTAGCTGCTAACGTTTCTGAAGGAAACACTATGAAAGAAAAATAAAGGGAAAATATTTGTTGAGATGTCATGTAATTACATCTTTTACTGCAACAAAAGTAATTTATGTGATGATTCAGTTGTACAATTAACACCCTTTCAATTTGTCTTAAAGGATTTATGTTTTGTTTTCAATGTAGAATGTTAACTTTTGCTATGCAATATATGCTGCAAAAATGAAGGCAGACCAAACTGAAGTTGGTAAAAATGTACAATGAATTAGGTAGCACTGTATACTTGCATGGTTTTAACCTACATTTGGCAGTATGTGTACAATTTCCTTAGCAACACACAGTAAATGCTGGAAGCATATTAAATTTTCATCTATCAATCAGTTGGATGCTTCATAAACTTTTAAATTTGTTAAGCATATGGCTACGGTAACCTCCTGTATCATAGAATGTTTTTGTCAATAGAAAAGATGCTCTTTACTCTATGGAACATACAGTTTAGTCAGATGTGATTAGGAATGAGACGTAGGATGAAGTGGTGTTACAGGGAGGCAGCAAAGATCATGTGTAAAATTTTCAGAACTCCACAAATGCATGGTAAGGAAAAGAATGTAAGCAAATGAGGATTTGATTTGCCACTAATTTACAAGACAAAAACAAAACAGGTTTGTTACCTATTTGTTTTTCCAATATCTGCAGAAACTTGAAAATAAAACCTTGTTGAATTGTCAGTCTTTGTTCCTGAAGACCTGTGAATACCCTGCATTTGCTTTAAAGCTGAAGTTAAGTGCTACATCATTTCTTAAAAAGATCAGATCACAAATTGCTACGGAAAGTGGTACTGAAAGTGTTAAAAAGCAATACTGAGAGCAGCTATAAAAATCAAAATCACTGAATAAAATTTACATGCAATACTGTACATTTTTGCAACTGTGTATATGTAACATATACACACACAAAGTAGCGTGTGTGTGCATATATATATACAATATACTGTATATGAATTATAGATTAATGATAAGGTAATTCTACCTCTCCTAAAGAATTTTCTCATGTACTTTGTTATAAATAGTTTTCTTTAATAAAATACAGATTAATTTTGAAATGTAGAGATATATATACATACAGCTAATTGATAATAAAATGCCTATATAAGCCAGCCTCCTTGTTTCTTGGTTTTTTCTTAGATCTTTTGATGATTTGATATCTAATTGAAGGTAACTCTTCAAAATCACCACCTTTCTTCAAAACCATGTAATGTACTTAAAAGTAGGATGACATTGCAAAAGGCCACTAGCATGATAGATGTCATTTTTAACAATCTCTCTAAACCTTCTCGTATTTGCTTTGTATAATGCCAGGTATTTAATCAACGTGTTAATATTATGATGGTGGAGTAATATTTCAAAATACAGTAATTTCAAAGCTGTGTCTGAATTGAGGAATCCTTCCTGGGTGAGGTCCCTTGTTACAGGTGTAATGCACCTTGACTTTTTTGCATGTGCAACAGGTTTCTTAGTCCCGCCACCAGCAGGTTCTTTGCGCATAAGAATCTAAACAATTTAGTTTTCTTTAGCTTTTTGTCCTTCCTTCCTTCAATTAAAAACTAGTCACAAATGGTTCTAACGTTTGTTTAACTCTGTTGCTGGTTTTCTGCAAATTTTTTGCATTGCATGATTATTTATCTATTATTTATTAGTGCGTAATATTCCTGTCAGCCTCTCTTGCAATAGATGATGTGGACAGTGTGTAACTGTTACACAGCCATTCTAAAGGAATAGGAAAGCTGGGAATAGAGCAGATGCTTTCCAAGTTACCCAAATTCTGGTGACAGTCTGATCTAAAAAGTCAACAAAAGGCTTCTGTCACTGCATTCAGATGAATAATGGATGGTGATTTGGATGGGTAGAGTAAATAATACACAGCAAGAACAGTTAATTAAAATGTTTCTAGTACATAGGAATCAATCTCTCCCTTGGCCTTTTTCTAGACTTTTATTGATTTATTAGATGAAATACATACCAGCTCATGTACAGGTTTTTTTTTAATTCATAAAAAAGTCAATATTCTACAACAATCTACTTCTTAACAACAACAAAAAATTTGGGGACAGTGAAGGGTCATGGAGGTCTTTTAGAACCTTGTAGCTTTTAAGAAATAGCCTGAAATTTATTTCATACCCTGTGTTCACTTGTCCTTGAACTTTACCATTTCTGTTCCTTCTTATATGAACATACCTGGTTCTGGGAGAACAAGCTGTAGCACACAAGATCTCTAAAAACGTGAATGGATGGATTAAATAAATCTAGAGGTCTCTACTGGGCGTATTATTCTGTGGCTAACATCTTATGAAACAGTTAATCATCTCTTTTAAAGTATGCTTTATGAAGCTTTTTGGTTAGGGAGATATTTCTTGTTACAAATTCAGAGACTATTTTTCAATTAGAGTACTGCAGAAAGAGGAGGATTTTAGTTTCTATAATAACTGTTCTTTACTGACAGCTAAACAATGAAAGGCCTCAAAAGGTTTGACACTTGATTAGATCTACACTGTAAAGTGCAGCAGGCAAAAAATATGGTAATTAAGGACCTGATCAAGTAAATCACTGAGGTATGTCTTTAACCCTAAGCACATGAGCCATCTAATTAATTAAAAGTGAACATAGATATTCATGTTTGTAACAAATTCACCTTTGGATCAATATTTCTGTCAATTGCTAATGTGAGCTTTTCTGTGAAATAGAAGATGTGCTGTATTGCAACATCCATTAACCCACACAAATTAACTGTTTTAACTTGAAAAAAATGTATGTTGGAACTATAACTATCTCCTAATATATTATTTTGGTATTGCCATTTGTTAGCATCAGGAGTTTAACAATATCTAAAAATGCTTTACGAAGGACTTCGGTACAGATAACATTATGAGCTGCGATCTCTTGCTTTTGTAGCCTATATCTAACCTATCTGTAAAAGCAGCTTTTTTCTTAAACTCATCACAAAATTAACCAGCATTCCATATCTGAAAAGCTTTTCGAAGTAAATGTAAGTTGTTTTAGTGAGTTTCTTACTAAGTCTTGTCCAGGTAAGGACAGTTAACATTTTGTCCCTGTTTGAGTAAAGCAGGGTGGAGTTCCTGGGAGAATCCCATGACTAATTATTCTCCATCTGGGAATGGACTGTTAATGCCTACTCTTCAACCAGTTTTTAGTCCGCCTCAGGAGCTGTTATTCGTCTCTGCAGGAACTGATTTTGGAGTGAGACCATTTTAAATACTACACCAATTCTGTGTTACCTGTGTCCTCACCAACACCAGTGTTCACCTCTGGCAGGTTGGCAATGCAGGATTTCCTGTGGTTTGAGACAGGCTGAGGTTTATGAAGAGATGTAAAATGTTCAGATTGAGAACCAGCTTCCACAAATAAGTACTGTCTTACAAGGATTGGTCTATTTATTGTGTTTGAAAAATTTCATTCAGAAAGGATATTGTTATTATAGACCAGTTCTAAGATTGCAGAAGCATACTGAGCTTTCTCTTAACAAAAATAAGATCAGAAAAAAATCTGTTAAAAAGTGAGTATCCAGCAGAGGAATTTCTACAGTATATAGACTGTATTTCAGACAGAAGTGACCGATGCTGGTTTAAAACCTTTCTTCAAATGAAAGTTGTGTAAATGGGTTAGACCCAGAACACTGGTAAGGCAGGGAGAAAAGAGTCAGACTGTGTAGTTGGAGTATTTCTGGAGCGTGATAGGGTTTGGCTTTTTTTTTTTTTTTTTTCTTCTTGATTTAACAAGTTGAAAATCTGCTGAATAATTCATGAAGAGTGGAAGGGATGAATCTTCCTGGAATGATATACAGTGTACGTACTGTGGCACAGGAGAAACTGCAAAGCTTTGTATCAGTTGCTGCCGTTTCTGCTGCCGATTGCAAGGTGCTGCTGCTTTTGCTGTTTTCACAGCTACAGAAACCTCAGTCGTGCTCTGGTCTGCCAACAGCCATTTGCCTCCCTATGGACCCACCTTCACCAGCTACAATCTGTAGAATCTCTTGCTGCCTACCTGCCTTGGACACTGCTGTTCTTTGGATCGTTACTGCAAACAGCATTTTCTGGACCTTGCAGCTTGTATGACTGAAACCTGCCTTAGAGTCCCTCAGCAGCACAGCCTCCCGTGTGCTTGGTGAGGACTCCTGCAGCAGAACTTCTGACCCAGACAAGGATGGGATTTACAGGGCAAAGTCAAAACTGAGCTGCATTCAGCGAGATGCCCAACGCCTCTTCCTGGAGTGCTAGCTCGCCTCTGCTGCTGCTCTGGGAGGACTCCTCCGGGACCCGCATCTTTCTGTCGCTGCTCTATGCAGTCTTAGCTATCTCAGGGACTTTATCCAATGTGATGGTCATCTATTTAGTCTTCTCCTTCAAGAAGCTGCAGACAACCAGCAATGCCTTCATCGTGAACGGCTGTGCGGCAGACCTGAGCGTGTGCGCCCTGTGGATGCCCCAGGAGGCTGTGCTGGGGCTGCTGCCCCCCAATTCCTCCTCCCTTCGCTCGGCGGAGTACCGGCTGCTCCGAGGGGGGCTCCTAGGCCTCGGCCTCACCGTCTCCCTGGCCTCGCACCTGCTGGTGGCTTTCAACAGGTACGTGCTCATCACCAAGCTGCCCAGCGTGTACCAGGCCCTCTACCAGCGGAGACACACGGGCTGCATGATCGGGCTCTCCTGGGCCCTCGCCCTGCTCCCGGTCCCGCTGCTGCCCGGGCTCTGGACCCTGGGCTCTGCCCAGTCGGACGGCAGCTCTCGCTACACCGCCCTGCTCCTCGCCCTGGCCGTGCTGGGCCAGACCGCGCTGCTGCTCCACTGCTACCTCGGCATCGTGCGGCGGGTGCGGGGCAGCGCCAAGCGGGTCAGCGTCCTCAACTTCCACCTGCTGCACCAGCTGCCCTTCCCCGCCGCGCCACCGCCGCCTCGCCGCGCCCAGCGCCGCCTCAGCAGCGTCTCCGTCCTGCTGCTCTGCTGCGTGTTCCTGCTGGGCACCCAGCCCCTGGTCTGGGTGAGCCTCCTGGGCTTCTTCCTGCGCCCGGCGCCGCCGGCGCTGCAGGCCGCCAGCTGGCTGCTGCTCTGCTCGCTCTCGGCCCTCAACCCGCTGCTCTACACGTGGCGCAGCGAGGAGTTCCGCCGGGCGGCCCGCTCCGTCCTGCCCCGCGGCGAGGGCCCGGCCGCCGCCCCGCGCCCCGCCGCCGCCGCCGCGGGCCCCGCCGCCGCCCCGCCCTGCCCGCAGCTGCCGCGGCGCCGGGGCACGGGGAGCAGCGCCAGTGCCGCGGCAGCGCCGCTCTGAGGGGCCGGGGCAGCGCCAAGGACCCCGGCGGCCGCGCGCGCGGGAACGGGCGCGGCCCCTGAGGCCGCTTCGCCATCTCCGCCGGCGGTCACCGCCCGCCGGGCAGCCGAGCAGCCCCGGCCCCCGCCCCGGTGGCGCTTCTTCCTCTACACATTGTCCTGTCGCTCCTTTCTGACCCCATGCACTTCTTGCCCGTTTCCTCTTCCACCGCACGGCCGGGCAGCGCTGGGTGCTTTCCTAAGGCACCGGGACGGACAGTGGGGTGGGATCTCCCGCCAGCCCCCTCAGCCCCGCTCCCGGCACCGCTGCTGTCTACCCCCGGGAGCCGGCCAGGACTCCAGCCAAAGCGGTGGATTTAGGAATCTGGGATAACCGGTAAATATGGCAACGCACGTAACTGTTGTTATGCTCTAAAGATTGCAGTATGAGACAGGCACCTAGACAGCTCTTTCTGAGACGTACTGCAAGTTTGTTTTTATAAAATCGATGTAATTCTTTCAGCATTTGAAGTAGTTCTTTGAAGTGAGCTCCCTGAACACAAGGTTTGTTTGTGAAGAACTGTCAGGTGTCTCATTGCACACATACTCACACACAGATACCGGGAGCTGCTTCCGTTCCCCCAGCATACCTGATCTCTGTGCTCCATACAAGACCCTCCTTCAGCTTTCGCTGGCAAACTTCAGGATGATGCTGTCTGTAGAAACTGTTAAAAACAAAAACATATTCACCTTTGTGGTGATCTGGTTTGGATATTTTGTTTTGAAAGCTCTTTAAGGCCTGTTTTAACAAAGGCCTCTGCCCCTGGACACGATAAAATACAATGCAATATGAAGACTGGTGTTGTCCATCTAACCTTGTCATCTGTTCAGTTACCAGTTTGTTGTGTTTCTCTTAAGTATATTATTGCAGAAGTATGATTTCACAGCGTCTGCCAGATACAAAATAACAGATTCTGTGTGGCATTTGGAAAGGAGACAGCTCCTCGCACCAAAACTGCGGTGGTGAGTGCTGAAGGCCCATTCCTCTCAGGAATGGTCTTTAAATGCTTGTATTTCCTTCTCTGTTGCTTGACTTCCTCCTTCCTCTTTTCCAACACAGTTGCTGTTGTTCTCATGGTGATGATACTTAGTGCTGTGTTTGCCTTTTGACACAAACAGCTGGAAGAAGGTAGTTGTTTTCTGAATCCGTGGGCATCCACAAGCAGTATCGCCTAAATTGTGCTGTCTTGAGAAGAATGGACTCATGGGAACATAGGAAACTTTGTCACAACACGAGTTTGTTGCAGTGAGTGACACAAACTTAGCAGCTCTCAGGAGGGTATTTTAATGATGGGATAAGATCAAGGAAAAGACATGTATGATAGGAAATAACATAAAAGGCCCTTTGGCCATATTTTATAATGCCCCACACACTTTGCTTGCTTTACCTGATGGAGTTTGAATTTCCACAGAAAATGCTTAAGAGAAAGGGAATAATTTAATTTTTTCCTAAGACCGGGACCTGTTAGGTATCTGTGATACAATGATGTGTCTAAAAGCCCCATGCCAATACTTTGTTTCCCTCCATAAAAAAAATCTCCATCATCAAGGAAGAGATACTTATTAAGGTCAGGATTTGAAAAACACAAGGAACGAGGGCCTCAAAAGGATTTTTTTTTTAAATTTACATCCTGAAAATGTATGAACATCTTGAAAACGGCTTTAGCCACTTGCAAGGTCCTGTGGAAAAGTAAGAGAAGTTTCGTAGAGCCTGAGGCTTACAGAAAACTTGTTCCTTCATCTTGGAGACAGTGCTCTGAGTGACGGCATCAGAATGATGGGGAGGGCCAGCAAGGAAATATTGAACATAGAAGATATGCAAGATTTATTTCATTAACACTGTGCACATATCTTGGAGAGTGAAGGAGCCACTATATCCTTGTTGTAATATCTCATCCTAATCACAGTGGCTGTGCTTTAGCTTTCTTTGTGTAGCAAATGGAGAAGGAAAACTGTTTCAACCTCACCTATCCCAATATTGGAGAATATTCTGGTTCACTTCCAAAATAAAGCTCAACCAAGGGCCACCTGAGGGTAAGACCCTGTTCAACTATAAAATAATCCTTAGGCTGGAACCCACAGAAGAATGTGTATTGCCACCTCCCACCATGGCTAGAGGAACTCAAGACACTTGGTAAAGCTCAATGCTGGGCCCATAAGCAAAAAAAACCCCAAAACTCTAAAATAAAAAATTAGACAACACCTCTCCCCTGTTTTTGGCTATGGAACACGTTAGTCTGGAATTAAAGCAATAACATGTTTCAGAATTCAATGTCCAAACCATAAGATAAGTGGAACTTCTGGGCTTCTTCCCTTGTAAAATAGCATGCAAGTTAAATCTGAAATGCCTGTATTTTATATAGACTACATTTTAAATGCAAACGTGTATAAAAATGCTATGATGTACAAAACTCCAGACAGCTATCCTTATGCTATGCATCAATTCCAGAAAACAACTGGAAATCCCTTGGAAAGTTTGATGTAATTACATCTGACTGTAAATCTTTGACTGTTTTCATATACTCAGGTGACCTAAATAGTATTACGCAGAAAAAAAATTAATTTAAAGTAATTAAGAAAGAGTATTTGTCTCAAGATCAGTTTCTCTGAGAAATTACTGCTCTGAAAAGTCCTGTATGCCTTGTTCTACAGCCACAATCTTTGTATTTCCACATTGTAAATACTCCATGGTAAACTGCAATGGAAGCTCGGCTTGGCTCAAGTTCTCCTGGCTCTGTGGTACTGCTTCTTGGTTAAGAAAATGGATCTCATTCTCAGTTTTTGTCATTCTATGCTTTACTTTTACAGATGATTTATATGTGTCCTCTGGTAGTTTAATGGTGACTTTTTCAGTGTGAATTTCTGTCATGCTCAAACAACTAATTTACAGACACAAGGGATATGTTGCCAATTGTCCTTTAAAATGTCTCAACCAAACATTATTTCAAGAGGTGTAAGTGAGGATGATGGAAAATCCTGTCAGCAATTCAAATGAGGTTTTCTTGAACTGAGTTGCTCCTTTTCTCTGGTGTTGTGCCAAGTAAGTTGTCTGAGCATGGCCTAAAGCTGCCCTTCCTAGATTGGCTGGCATTGGCATGTATTAGCTGGCTTCCTGTGCGTTAGATGGGAGGTGTGAGCTCATTAAAACATTGAATTTATGATGCAGTTGTGATACAGAAGTGCAGATCAGCCACGCTGTTCACGTGCAATAGTTGCCTATTCCTTTGCTGTTTTCTCAGGGCTTCTGGAAACAGGAGCAGGTAGGAGTTAGCAATAGGCTGGATGAATTGTGGCTGGTTGCACTGATGTGCTCAGAAAGTGCCATTTGGTGTATTATGGCCCAAATAAATCTGCCACTCAGTTTGTGGATTGCCCATGCACAAATACGTGTGGGATCTGCTTTTTGAAAGTAAAATTGTGATGCCTCAAAATAACGCCGTAAGGCATGGCTTATTTGTGAAAATTGCTTGTAGAGGGTGTTCCTGAAGTTATAGTTTGGATTCAATCTTTTGAAGTTACCCTTAATTTACAATAGTTATAAAAAGCCATAGAGTTGCTTTGTGGAATAAGGTAGCTACAACAATAGGAGTCTCCACCAAAACTGGGCAATTGTTGCCCTCAAAAACATGTGTAAAAAAGTACAGGCAGCAAAGTGAAGCTGGGAAGTTACGACAAGGGGAGATGAAGATGGCAGGACAGGGGCACTAACAGTTTGATCCTGAGAAACAACACAGAGAAAAATCTGGAAGCCAGAAGAGGCCTGGGATTATGATAAAATTAACCATCTCAAATTCTTTGATTCTTTATATGTGAGGAAATAGAATTCTATGCTTTTCTTAATAAATAAAAACATGCAATTGTATTCTCAATTTCTTCCTTTAAAGAAGCATTCCATACACCAGCAAATTTTCTTTAAACTCTGAAATCAAAAAAGTCTAAAGGTGTGAGTTGTGTCAGCATTCTTTTGGAGACTGCATTCAACAGCAGTACTGGACTGACAAGCAGAGATAATATCTTAGCTAACCTCCAGATTCAGTCAGCCATAAGCACACTGTGAACCTTTTTTTCTAACTACCAAGTTGATGCTATTTTTAAAAAAACCCACATACAGATTATTTTCAAATGAAGACATTTAAGTGTAGCATTTCATTAAAGAAAAAAGTGACAACATATACTTTAGCTTTCTATTTCATCTTAAATCACATAACTAGATTATTGCAATATTCTTTAAATTCAGAAGTCCCTTTCTCAAATGGCAGCGAAAATAGCTTTTCTCGTGACTGTTTAACTTCTAAGAAAGCTACTTTTTTTTGCTCTTTTATGTCAATCCTTCCCATGCACTGTCATCATTTTACCAGGGTAATAGTCTATTTTCTTTCCTTCTCTTTCCCTTTCTTCAATATCTTCTGTAATTTTATTCACTAAGGGAAAAGTTCTTGATTCTGCTGATTAGGGCACAACTGCTTGAGCAGTGTAGGTTTTGGGAGACAATTGTAAACTAAGACTAAAGAAGTGATGGACAAATCCCACATACTTAAATTTCTATTTAGAGAGTAAGTATTGAACTTGGGTTTTTCCTATGTATGGCAGTGGACAAATTCTGTGTCTATATTTACAGATACTTGCATTTGAGTAAGGCTGTGTAAAAAAAGGGTAATATGAAAAAAAAATCCAAAAGTACTTTGAAGGCTGGAGGAAAAAACCTTTATGGTTGAAGAAGTCAGTATTAGTAACTTAACAAAAGTGACATCATTACAGAATAAGCACCTTTATGCAGGTATTCAAACCTGTTACCATACATGGTGATCTAATGATCTCTTCTGGTGTGGAAAACATGACCTTATGGGAAAATAGCTCTGCTTTAAGAGTGTGGGCTACCTGGTCTGTTTATTTTCAAGGAATTCAGTATGGTAAGGGTCCCTGTGCAGCCTGCTCTACAACGAGTCTGGGTGGATATTCATGCAACTAAAGAGCTGGAAACAATCCCGAGAAAAAACCACTTGTGGCTGCCTTCTTGCCTGAAGCTTTGGGTTTCTGAAGAGGCATAATAACCATTCCAGGAAGGTTAACTGTTTGGTGTTTAGGGAAAACTAGGATGTCTAACCTGCAACCCCAGACATCAAGCTTGTCATCAGTTTAAAGCCAAGCTTTTGAGAGTTGTTCAGAAGGAAAGCAAGCTGCCAGTTGGAAGGGGAGCTCAAGCCAATCAAGGGAGCTGTATAGCACCATAGACTTCAGCAGGCTGAACTTATCCTCTTATAAGACAACAGGTTGAAATAATGAATAATAAAAATGTGCCTCTGCCAAAATTTTTCAGCATTCTTTAAATGTCTTTTTTTCTGTACTTCTGTGAGATCCACCCGTGCTTCCAAAGTTTTCCTGCTGCTGTAGAATTGACAGCTGATGAAAACCATAATTAGTATTAATTACTAAAAAAACCATGAAGGAAGAATAAGTCTCATCCTTACGGGACAGGATCGGCTCTGGTGGTTCAACAACCTAGGCACACAGA
Source organism: Lycocorax pyrrhopterus obiensis (assembly GCA_014706295.1). Taxonomy (NCBI): domain Eukaryota; kingdom Metazoa; phylum Chordata; class Aves; order Passeriformes; family Paradisaeidae; genus Lycocorax; species Lycocorax pyrrhopterus. The sequence goes on along the minus strand of JACSVZ010000013.1, from coordinate 19,460,556 downwards.
ACAGGAACAGAGCAGCTGTAATTGAAAAGCTTCGCTTAAGACCAAAGTTGCCTTGTGTTCAGGCTGTCTTCACCTGCTGTGTGAGAGTCTCAGGGCAGAATTAAAAGCACAGCTATGCTTCAGGCGAGAGCTGCATCCCCCTTGATCTGTTCTGAAGTTGATGATGTGATGGAGGTGTAATGTCAGTCACAAAGCAACAAAGTGAACATTAGCAACAGAAGAAAACTGTGAAAGGGAGAGCTTGAGAGACAAAGATGACGAATTGAAAAATAGTTTTGTAAAACATTGTGCAAACTTTGCTTCATGTTCGTTCCAAATCCTCTGTTTTCTTCTGACCCCTTTGTCTGCCTTGCCTCTGTGTACCATAGTGCTGAGATAGCCAGTTTCTCAGCCTAGAACCTCTGACCCTGACTTTGATGGCATTTCATTAAACACTTTCTATGATTCTCTATAAACTTTGCATCTTCCATTCTAAGGTTCAGTGAAATGGCTGTAGCAGGGTTGTCGCTGTGGAGACAGGAGCACCAAGGTTTGAACAGAGTTAGTAACCAGAAATATTGTGAAGATATGTGAGTAGTACTTCTTCATATCTGTGTTTGAGTATTACTCCTTTGTCTTCTGTTGCATTTCACCCATGGCCATCTACACATACTGGAATAGCTTCATTGCAAGAGTGTCCTTTTCCATAAAAATATCTCTTTCAATTAATCCTTTTTTACAAAGGTAGTGATAAAATCTTGCAGGATTTGAAATGTTCAGCCGTATTAGCTCCTTCAGTGAGCGTAGTTGTCCCTCTTTCATTCAACAGAGCATCTCCCCTTACTCTAGATCAGTTTTTCTCAGTTTATGGCATTATTTCTCTCAGACAGATTAAATGAAAGAGTTGGTAGGTTGCAACATGGGAAGAAAAAAAGCCAGTCTCACTACTGCTTCTATTTGATTTCAAGGAAAGACACTTTTTATACCTTTCACTGTGGCTACTAGCTTCTTTTTTTTCATATGCTAGTTAAATCAAGGCAGTAGAACTATATTGTATTAAAAAATAGAGATAAATAGGAACACAAAAATTATTAATGGTATATAAAGAGTAAATATAAGCTCTCTAATTTCACAGCAAATATCTTGCTTGGCTCTTGGTTGTTTAATGTAAATGTTATGTACATACGAACAGGATTAGAAAAGTCCCATGCAAATTTAACAAATGATGGCTCTGAGCTGAATCAAAGGCATGAATTAATTTTCTTTTATCTCATGCATCATTAAATATTGCTGTCTACTGATTATCTATATAATACCTGTCACCTGATAGCAACCACGGTCGTTATGGCAATGTCAAGATTATAATTATAGTCCCTTCTGCAATGTAGTCATACTATGCTAAAAAAATCCTTGAGATGATAGTGTCCCATGCTTGGTATCAGCCCAAACACAAATACATTTTGAGATTGTTGAGAGGATGATATTTTGTTACTAAGTTATTAACATTCAAGAACAATTATGTACTTACATGTACATACATGTGTATGTAATTATGTAATATGTAGCCTTTTGAGCTACGGCTTTATTTTATTTGAGATAGACAAAACTTGTCAGAACTTCATATCCCTTGACGAGCATCCCTTTGGCTGAGTTTGGGAATTTAAGAATATTTTTAAAATGGAGTTATTGCTCAGAGAAATCATGTGAAAACTTGTTTGGCAGCATATGTCAGTGTGGTAGATGAGCCCATACCCTTTTGCAGTAGAGCACATGGTGCACCGGGTGTTCTGGCTGCTCCTTCCAAGGTCTCTGTCATGGCAGAAGCTGGTGACCCTCAAAACCCAGAAGCTGATCTGAAGACCAGGACTCCTGGGAGACACATGCTTACAAGACTGCAAGTTGTGGGTGGCAGAGAGAGTGTGGCTTTCCAGAGGATAAAATAGGTCTGATTTCTGTAGAATGTATGGCAGAACTCCGAGAAAAAAATGTAAGTCATTATCTGGTAGCTTCTTCAGATTTTATTAATAGGGTTGGCCTATTTTCTTTTAGATTCCAGAGACAATTTTCGTTTAATTATGAAGAAAAAATATTGTCTCATAAGTATAAAAATGTGTAAAACAATCTCTTCCCAAATGTAAAAAGATTCTAAGAAAAGCATATTGAGGAATCTATGTGAATGCAACTTGTGGACCAAATAATTCAGAATAAAAACCCACTATACATAAAACTAAGAGCACTGTAACCATTATCTCATTTAGTAACATCTAACACTATCAATATTATGTTAACCTAATGCATAAAATAGCTGATTATATGTTATTCTTGTCTATAATTTGAAAGTAATTTTGATCAACTTAATCAATGTAGAATGGCCCATACAAGTTTATATCTGTAAATGAGATACCAATAGAAATACTGAAGTGTTCTTTTGTTTCTTATTCTCATCATTTACACAGTACTATATTGAAATACTGTTTTCTATTAATTGATTTTGGGAACAAAGTTGGTGAATTGTTTCATGTGTATTTGTTAATATTTTGACATCAGTATTTGGTTTCAAGCAGAAGTGTACAAAGCCATTCAAAGGCTGGCACGGGTACCTGTTATATAAATACTTTTATTCAGATAATCTGTGGACAAGCTCTTGCCAAGAATGTCCATGAAAAAATTCAGTGATGCCAAGGTTGTCCATAGCTGTTAACCAAGGGTGTCTGATGCTGGTAGATGCTGTCTCAGTGCAGACAGCTGTGTCTGTCAGCTCTTTCAGAACAAGAAGGCTGCTCAGCTGCAGCCACTCTCTTACAGGGGCCAGCCAGCGGTCTGAGTTGTTCTCCCTCATACAAGCCCGTTGCAAAAGGCCACAGCTACTGCATCTCTCTAACAGCTGCACATTTATGCCACCTTTACACGTTCAGTAATTTATCCTCATCTTCTTATCGTTCAGATTTATCCTCATCTCTTCACAGACTTAAGGAATAAGACCAGTGGAATCTCAATTAGTTTGTTAATTATTTAGGTATTAAGGATTTAATACACCCTGATCATTTAAGAAGTCTGGTTGATTAGTACGATTTCGTGAAAAATCTTTATCTTGATATTCATTCTGAAGTAAATGTTTGAAGATTCAGCTGTTTTCCTATTAGGCATTAACAGCATTAACGACTTGGCACTCCAGTAGTAAGAAGTTCAGGTAATGGTGCCAGTGGAGAAACAAACCATGCTTATGGGACAGAGCAGGAAATACCTATCCCTCCTGGTAGTAACGAGCACAGTGGTGAATTAGAAAGAAAGACTAAGCAAACTAGATTGGATCTTGTGAGTCCTGGCTCACCAGAAGCTGCCAAGGATGTGAGTCAGACCCAGACCTGGAAGAAACTTTATCTGTTCTACTACTGCAGCTCTTGTTCTGAAGTCATACCCTCATTAAAGCGACTGGATTTGTGGTATGCTTGCATATAGTTAGGTCCTGCATATGTTGCAAAGGCAAATGAAACCCAGGCATCTTTGAGTGGATCTCAGATTCTATGGGTATACAAGGAAGTCCATTACCCTCCCACCACACCAGGTGAAGGGAAAGCTACTTTCTCTAGCATTTTTCCTTTCTAAGCACCTCAAGGAATTATCCAAGTCTCTTCAAATTTTGTTCATTTGAAAGCAGAGATTTTTCTGTAAGAGACAAATGCCTTCAGCAATGTGAGAGGATTTAGCCATGTTGTCCTCACTGTCCTGTGAAGTGTGTATTATTATGGGTATGGTGCCAGAGCTTTTCCAAAGGCATTGGTAGCTTGCCTAGACCATCAGTAAGGATCTTGATTTTCCCATTTTGAAGGGAAGCAAAAAGACCTATTCTAAAGGAAAATACATGCTTTTGTCTCACATTTGGATTATCAAAGAGGGGTTTATTGTCAGCTGTATGTCTAGATAAATAGTCAAATAACTTGACAACTCTATTAATGGTTGTTCCCTGGCCCTTCTTTTGCGACATCACTTGACTATGTTCCGCACATGGAATTACTGACGTCAGGAAAAGAGAAGCTAGATGGCACTATGGTCCAAAGGGATCATGTGCTGCTGGTGAGCAGGGTGAAGCTGTGCAAGTTATCTGGTCTAAAAAGCCTCTAGACTTCAATAAACATCAGCAAAAACAGGATCAGAATTTTTGGAGTGGAATTAGGGAGAGAACAGGCTGATACAATTAGTTACCTTTTGGATTTTATAACACAAACAGGCTTAAACTTAAGCATGTAGACATGAAAAAGAATGCAGATGTAAAATGGCTTTAAGATTGCCTACACAGAAAAAGCTGTGAGAAATAGTTTATGCATCGTTGCCTCAACATAAGTTAAACATATTTGTGATTTTTGAACATATGCTCAGATATTTCTGTTTATATACGTTATCATTTATGGAAGTAGATAAGCTATGTACCACATGTGTGCAATTACAGGAAACCAACACACTCATCTGATTTGGTCCAGCAAACTAGAGGGGAAAATAATCCACCCTGAAGCCCTCATTAAACCTTCCTTTAATGACTTTAAGGATAGAGGTAAAGGGGCCTACACTGCGAAAGTATCCAGTTTGTTCAAGCAAATGTCTGGTATAGTTATTGTAAGACATTCACTAAGTTGTCTTTATAAACATATATTTTCACTATGATATGTCGATTTCCCTAGTCTCTACTTTTTAGTGTTTTTTAGTTAACAAATATACGTAATTCATCCATTTGTATTTTTATCAGAAATGGAAGTCAGACAAGAATATATTAATATAGTTTGTATCAAAATTATAAGGCAAACCAAAGCCTTTACCTAACTAGTAGTTACTATTTAAGAGCACAAGTAGGCAGTTTAAGCTTAAGAACTCCTTAGAAAAATGCCAAAGTTATTAAAACACAAAACAAATAAAAACATCTGGAGGCTTTGGAAGTCTGCACAAGTAGGGAGTTTAAACTTAAGAATTCCTTAGAAGAATGTCAAAGTTGTTAAAACACAAAACAAATAAACAAAAGCATCTGTGAGCTTTGGAAGTCTGGGGAGGTCTTATTTTATATTTACTTTAAAGTCCCAACATTTGAAAGTAAATAGAACCCAGTCAGACAAACAACTTTGCATCTGTAGTAAAGCCAGCCTCTCGGCTTTTTCATTTGTATCTTTTGCTTATGCAGTGAAGGGGTTTGCACTGCAGCATGCCATGTTTGAACCAAGGTCTCTCTCTAAAGGAGGAGTCCCTTTTTTGGGGGGGGGGGAGTTTAATAGTTGTTGTCTTGGAGGTGAGGTATTGCTGCACAAGTTACACAAACGTGCATCTGTCACAAAAGAGATGCAAAAAATAACTGATTTAGTAGGATTTTATGGCAGAAGGTATCCAAAAAATACCATCCTGTTCCTTCAGAGTTCAGTATGTCATTGATGTGACAGTAAGAGCTATGGATGAGCATGTAACTACTTTGAAAATGCTAGGAAAGCTTCAAGCTTAGTAGTTGCTAGGAAGCAAACTTCTGCAAATCCTGCAAAAAAGGATGAGCAAGATGACTTTAAACGCTTAATATAATTACAGAATTTTAATGCTTACACATTTGCAAGACAGCATATGAAGGTCAGTGAAGCAGGTTCATAGAACTGCAATCCTACAAGGACAGTGTTAAGGAACAAGCAGGAAAACAAATAGAGCAAAGGAGTTGAAACAAAGGAGAAAATGGTATCGGAAGGAATGGGAGAGCAAGACACCTCTTTGGAAGTGAAAATGAGATAATGGACATAGTCAACACTGTCAAGAAAACAGGAAGTTTATCAAAGCTTCAGGAGAGGCTAGAAAAGAAGGAATCATCTGAGGACAGGAGGCACAGTGGAGGAAGTACAAAAGTTTGTAAAAAGTGTGCAGAGAGGTAGGTGTGTACTAATTTGGGCAGTGGGATTGCAAATTTGAAGAACCTAGTAGAAGGCTACTAAAACAACCAGTAGTAGCAAAAAAAAAATCCTTTAGGTTAGCAAAGAGCAAAAAATCAGTTACTTTTAACATGACGGTCTGTTTAAAAATAATAATAAAAAAAAAGAAATTAATTTCACAGCAATTTTTTTTTTTTACATCTTCCTCCCATTTCAAGATACACTGAATTTGCCATCTCCTGCTTTACTGTATGTATGGTGAGCCAAGAGTCCTTCTTAACTCCTCTGCTTTGTATCGGTATGCTAGAAGGACATGCTTCAAGTTTAAATGGGAAAAATGATGCTTCCCAAGAGGTGGAAAACGTGAAAGGCCTCCATCACAAAAATGGTGAAGTGGAGGGATTTAGGAATAAAATTCAGAAGAAATTATAACCAATTACTAGATCTTTCCCTTCTATCAGCAACATGTGAAAAACTCTAGCTCCTGTTAACACCTTTTAGAAAGAACACCTAGTGCTGATCTGCGCATTTGCATTGAATACAGAGATGCCGTAGATTACCCAGGAAGGTGAGCATCATCCAGTAAGTACTACCTTTCCTCTAACTTATATTAAGACATGGCAGATCATGAGCCTTGTCCTTAGTTAACCATGGATTCCTGCTGCTTTTTTAAAAACCGGCTTTAATTTTTTAATTTCTTTTATTAATTTCTTTGGGAATCACACATTTTTCCCTTAGTGGGGACTGTGCCATGCAGTTTGCCAGTTGGTTCTGGACTTTGGAGAGCTGACTGCAGGTTTCAGCCTTCAAAACCCTAAGGAATACAGTAGGGCTGATACAGTACTTGTACAGCTGGGAGTTTTGCTTTGTGCTGCTTCAGCAACAAGGAGCAGGACTATCTGACCTGGCAACGTTTCTGTGCTTTTCTTTTTTTTTTTTCTTTTTGACATTCAAGTGCTTTCCCCCTAGAATTCAAGGAAACTCATATTTTGTTTTTTTCTGATGATGTGTCAAATCCTTTTAGAGTAGTGTGGATGTTGGCTGAACCTTCTGCAGGTTCAGTCTATAGTGGCTAAACTGAATGGAAACTAAGGAGCTCTCTAATGTCTATTATAAGTCAAGGGTCATGTTGTATATGGAGCAAAATACATGTATAGTGACAGGAAGCAGAGTTTTCCCTATGTTTTAAATAAACAATAGCAGGTCCAAATTCTAGTTATTGGTGATAGGAAGATCTTTTGTTCTGTGAGATTTCTGTTTCCTGTGACACTCTATAAGGTACATCTCCTTCATGTTTGCTGGCATTATTTGTGTTTTCTAAATGTGTGATGCAGCACATTCTTAAAAATAACTGTCAACTTTGTGTTTGTTTTCAAGAAAGTGCTGATACTAAATAAAGTAGTAATTTTGGATTGCAGCAACAGCTGTAAAATAGGCACACTCAGCAAGAAATCTAACGACTGTTTTTTGGATTTAGTGTCATAGGTGAAATGAAGAAAGCATGAGTTGATAAATTTAATGTACTTTAAATCTGTGAATATGTTTAAAAATAAGTTCTAAAAATGAATATATTTTTTAAGCTACTTATCACACATTGAAACTGGTTATTTTACTTCACTATCCTTGGATGAATTTATTCACTAGATGGTTCATTGAAACAGTGTATTATAAGGGCTATATATTTATAAAATACTAAAAGTACCGGGATAGTTAAATTTTGACTGGTGACTGTTCACAGAAAGTCCAAGCAGGGTCTATGAAATAGGCCTAAAGCCTTGTGAGTCTTCTAGCAGAAGACACAGACAGTCAAGGAAAACATTAAAATTTCTTAAAGTTGTTAATTGCTCTGAATAAATCAACAGCTATTTATTACAATGAAGATTGTTTCATGGAAATACCAGGAGTGCATTAGAAATATACAACATTCTGATGGGATGTTGAATAGGTTCATTGACATGGCATTTTGCAACATGCTGATTTGAAGAGCAGATCAGAATTTCAGATGATTGTTATAAATACATTTATACTGCAATAGTCACTTGAAAATCATTCTTCTTATTCGTTTCTGATAAATTAATTCGTTTAACATTCTTGGAAGGTGCCAAATTAGTTATGTTATTTATTTCAATCATCTGTGAATGTTTGCTGCCATATTCCATTGCAAGTTACACAACAAATTCCCAATGCTGGCTCAGTGTTTCCAGAGACACCCTAAGTTACTTGCCCTAATTCAGGTACAGTGTGTCTTCCAGGCTGCCTCCTGAAGAAGGCAGGCTGGAGGACAGAGTAGGAGCTGAGGCTGAATGAGCATTTTTCTGCTTGCCTCAGTTTAGGATTAAAACCCAAGCCTGCTACTGCATTTGCAGTTAAGGGACAGCTTGTGGAAAGACACACGTCCTCCTTTTCAGCTTCTGTTGCAACTGGTAATTTCGCTGTCATAGTTTATGTTGAAGTGACCCCTGTCTGCCTGCCCAAGGACTAAATGCAGCTTCCCCAATGTTCCTCACCCATGAGCTGCCTTCCCGGGAGCAGAAGCCTTCCTTCCAGCGCCCATGGTGTGGAGGAAGAATAGAGATTCCCTCTTGCCCCTCACTCTTTTTTTGATTTCTTCTCTCTCTGCTTTCTCTCTGAGTGTAAACTTTGACCAGCACTGAAGTTCTAAGCTGCAGTATTTCTGTTATGAGCAGGAATGTCTAAAAGCAACTTATTCCAGCACAGGTGAGGACTAAAGAAAAAGCTGAGAATGTTCAAAACCAGTGCAACAAGCCAGAGTAAGGAGCTGAGCCTCCCTGTGCCTGGTCTGTCTGCAGCATTTGCTTGAAGCAGGAGTTAATTGACCCGTACATTCCTTTCCTTTTTCTTTCAGTTCTAGTCTAGTCTTGCGAAATACGAGAGCTGTTCCAACGTAAGTTAAAGAAGGGACCAATATCTAACAGAGATTAAGTTTTTACTGAGAAAGAATAGTTATAAGCAGGAGATTTTGGAACCATACAGGCCCCTACAGATCTTCACAAAATATCTGGAATGCAAGAAGATTTTTCCATATTCCTAAACATTCAACTCCATCCACGACTATGATATTACTTTTATATATTAATTTTATATGAAGTATTTTGAAGTAATAATGGATGAGAGGGGGATTTCCATTTCCTCTCTTTTACAAGGGTATTTCCACAGCTTTCAAACCCTCATTAAACAGTGTCTACTCTAGTACATAGGTCCAAAACATGTTCAGAGCTATTAAGATGTGATTGCTGTAGAAATGTTTGTTAGAGATTTTTTACACAAAGCCTGTGAGCCTCTGAGTTCATTGCTGAATACTCTGCCAACTAAAGGGATGGTTTCTTGCATTTTTATACCTGTATTTAAAATTCTTATTTAATGATAGTAAGGATTCTTTTAGCAAAACATTTAAGCATATGTGAGGCTTGTATTACATAGTTAACTGGAACTAATACACTTGAGTTACTGATGTTATGTATATATTTCAGTATTTTACACAACTAATAATCAGAAATACTTTCCTGTGAAGTAATGTCTAGTTATTTTTTTCAGTTTTGAGATTGTGCAACATGCCGAGAGCCTACACTGAACTTAGTATCACAAGTATTTTTTTAATCCTATCTTGTTTGGTTTCATGTCACAAATAACACATTTTATCCATGTTTTTCTTTTTATTTTTTCTTTATTCTCTTGGAGAAGTTTCAGTTTCGATATCTCAGAATTTTTTTTCCATGTTTCCAAGCAGTGGGGGCATTTCTAGCAAGATAACTGCAGGAAAGAATAGCAGGAAATCTTAATTAATTGTACTGATTTTGTACAAATGAAATAGCTGAGTGACAGAGCAGGAACTAGGTGGGAAAAGAAAATAGTGTGAGAACACAATACCAAGAAATAACATAGGTCTAGATTTGGGAAGTATTTGGAAGCAAGGGCTTTGAGAATTTAGCTAGTATTGGAAGTTATAAGACATGCAAAGAGGTTAAATGCCTGCAAATACGCCTGCTATAAAATATCTTACAGTTCTGCTAGTTTTAACTGTCAGGGCAACTGCAGGCTACATTCAGTAGTGCCTTGAGCCATTAATGGCTTGTGAAAAAGTAGTCATCTGAGTGATCTTGCTAATTCTTTCCAGGTGCCAGTGAGGAAATATTTACGAAGGAGTAAGAGAGGTATTTGTCATACTGAATGAGAGACTGGCTGTAATTCAAAGTGTAAGAAACTGACTTTTGGAAAGGCATATTGGAAAGGAAATGAGAACATTTAGCATGTGATTTTGAGAGGGCTGGAAGAAGTCCCAAGAGCAATTATGGTGATAGGAAATGTGAGACCTGTCAGTGTAGAAGAGAGTCTTTAAAAAAATAGAAGCAGTTTTGAAGTTACCGTCTGATTACCTGGGATGAGAAAATAAATATGCAAAGGAAGACTGGGTATACTGAAACCAGTGTATAAAGGTGCAGGTGCTTTCATAATTAAGAAGAAAGATAGTCAAAATGAACTACTGAAAATAAGACAAAAAACTAATTACCAGAAAGAAGAGTTTCAAAATAATTCTTAATTTACTGATAACTGAAAAGAAACTGAAAGAGGAGAGTGCAGGTACTTAAGAGATGCTACTGCAAGAAAGGTTCAGAAGTTTTATATACCTGCTGTGACTTTAAATGCTAGTACTTGGAACTGTTCTAACACAGGAGAATAGCCAGTGTTTGGTATTGTACAGACTTGTAAAGACAGAATGTCAGAACAAGTCACCTTATTCAGCAGATTGCCTTCATCGTTCTAGGTTATTATTGTTTCCATGGACAAAAGTGCCCAACAGTTGCAGGGAACCAGAGGATGCTGGGCCTACAATAATCAAGAAGGAAGTATAGACATGCGATAGTGAAGGAGGAAATATTTTAAGTTCCTTTGAGTCTGAGAACAATTTTGTGTGTCTGGAGATCTAAATGCTTGTGTGAGCATTGTGCAGATACTTTTCAAACAGTAGCATGTAAAATTTTCCAGTGCTTTGCACAGTGGGGCTTCCCCAATTTTGACCTCACCAAAATAACTTGGGGCATTTGCCATTGCAGTACCGCAAAACTTATTGGCAGAGAGAGAGCTTCCCAAAGGTGCATTTCTCTTTGTAGCTAACTTCTCAGAAGAGACAGGGTTTTTACATGTTTGTGCTCATTAGGTATTTATACTATGGCTTCCTGTTCTCCACTGCATCAGTGGAGACCATTGCCATACTTGGAAGGTATTTGCACAACTTCAGACTGTCCAAAAGGAAAAGAACTGAAGGAAATTATTGTGCATAAAATTGTGTCTGTTGTGAACATGTTAAAAGACAGGCTCTTAATTTTGCCGTTGTATAACATAGCCTATTGTGCATGGGACATCTAGCTGGCAATGACTGGTACCACAAGTAGTTGCAGCAGAAGATTCTAACGTGAGCAAAGTTTTGCCTCAGAGCATAGGCCCATCTGAGTTTGAAAATGGAGATAATAGTAATCACAGAATCGTTAATGTTGGAAAATACCTCCAAGGTGAAATGTAACCATTGAATATTCTGAAGATTTTAAAACCTCCAGGGCATATGCTTTTGTATGTTTATTGCAATCTTTTTATGGTAACAAATATAAAGTTGCCTGATATTAAACAGGCTCCATTTCGGTACTTTTTTCTGTTGTAACTCTGTACTACAAGTGTTATGTCACACAAAATCCCCCACAGTTAGGAATCACTGTTGAATCTAAATTCTGCATGAAGCTTTTCTCTCCAGAGTCTAATTGTGGTTCTTTGCTTGATGAGCTCTCTGGATATATTTTTAATGGTTAACTGTGAGACTTTCTTGTGGGAACCCAGAGGAGCCTGTGCTGTGGAGGGGCTCACAGCAGGCACTGCTGGCTGCTGGGTTCAGGCATCTGTGTTATCCACAAGTGCTGGGTTGTTATCTGTGAGTCACTCCTCATCCTAGCTTCACTGATCTCAGATTTCTTGTATATTATAAGATGGCCTGTCACAGAACAGTTCTTTATCAGGCCCATTTCTAAAAATGAAGTTCTTTCCTCCTGTAACTGAAGGACTCCACAGGTGTGCTATTCCAGGGACTAAAATCGCAGTTTCTGCTCAGGGGCGTCATCTCCCTTGAGCTGTCTGAAATTTAGGTTCACTTAGTATAGCAAAACATGTCAAGGGAAATTGCTGTGAGGATCTGAGTCTTGCTTGGTGTTCTTCCCTTGTAGAAGTGGTTGTGGGTGTAGGAAATGGGACAAAATGGGTGTTACTTCTCATGTAAAAATGTTTAGAAGCTGGATATGGCCTAAAGCTGGTTTTTTTCTATTGCTCTGTTATTATGTCTTCTCTTTTTAGTCTGTAATCTCAAAGCATTTCCTCATAATCATGAGGATATTACGGCAGTTCCTATTAGTAACAGGATTTAAAAGCCTTCCCCTCCCTTGCAGCTTATTCAAAGGATGATAGATGTACTGAATTAAACACATGTGCTTATATTGTACCTAGGCCAACATACTTGATGTAGATCACCAAAATATGAAAGACAACTGCCCCTGATTAATTTGTTGGTGTTTTCTACCCACTTCTCTGGAGCACCTCAACTCTATTAACTTTGATTGCCTAAGTTAAGCACCTGAATTTTCAGAGTAATAAACATTCCTTACTACTTTAATTAGGCAAATGGCAGTGTTCAGTAACTTTAATTGTGGCTAAATGAGACAAAGTTCAGGTACAAAGAGTCTCCTTTGTAGTCCAACCCCTCACTCATTATCACAATCAATTTATCTCTTCTAGTAAAGAAACGGAAGGTTTCCTGGGGGGAGAAAATGTATGGGGGAATATACAAACATACAAATTTTAGTTATCTTCTTTCCCATTTTATAGCGTGTGGATTTGCAACCTTAATAGCAATTAAAAATAAAATATCTCATTGCAGAAATTCCTTCATAGTATGTCATACTGACAGAGACCATGGGAATGCAGCTCCAGCAGACCAGCTGTGCTGTTGAGCTACAATGTAGGTGCATTTAGGACTATCCTGAGCGCATGCCAGAGCTGAGACAGGTTTGTTTGCTCTGAAGGGATGATGGTGTGTGTGTGTGTGTACAGTCTGGTTATACACCATACGTGGATAATACCTCCATTTGGAAATAAGTGAAGTTTTTGGTAAAAAAAAAAAATTAAAACAGTAAAAATTTGCAGAGTTGTGAGCGTTTTAGGGAACATTTTAAAATAAGTAATGTGAACAACTATATGTTTTTGGATGCAGGATATTAAAAATTATTTTGTAAGAGTAGCATTTATACCATGACATCTACTGGGGACTTTGCTATGACCAGTCTGTTTTAAACAAAATTTGGTAAAATACTGCTGATGTAGTTTTAAACTCCAAGATGGCTGAATGAGCAAGAACTGTAAAACACATTTTCTGCTGTATTTGTAAAATATGTATGTACACAGGCATTCATATGTGTAGGAAATGATCATGCTTCCAAGCTTAACAGATTGAAAAAAATTTAAAATATCAAAAGGAATGTCAACTATTTTCTGATTTTACCTAGGAAATTATTCTCTAGTGATTTTAAGGATGTGGGTAGTATGGAAAATTTACACAATCAAGTGGAGTTAGGAGTGCAGACATTTTCAAAATAATCTTAATTGCCTGGAGATATCTTGAAGCCAAAAAGCCTTTATAGGAAAAATACAACAATTCCCATCAATGTGCTTTAGCTCATGAACTGTAAAGACAATGAGTGAGGACTGGTGAGGCTTTGTATTTTCGGATCAATTTTTTCCTTTTTTGAGGAAGGGTAGAGTTTTTATGAAAGTCTGAAAATAAGATCAGTGGAGTAAAGCAGGAGTACAGGTCTAAGAGGATTCCATTGTTGCAGCCTGGACTTTGAAAACTATTACTTGAGATGTCAGGAAAAAAATAATACACTAAGCAAATTAAGATATTCTAGAGAAATTCTTGTTTTGCTTCTTTATCTAGAGAATTCATATTTTACAAGAAAAAAAGTCTGAGGTAATCTGAAAGTCTTCTAAGATCTTAGGCATAAGTAGGAAGGGCAGTACTTCCTAAGCATCTACTCTCCAGGTTTCTTACAAGCCTGATTCATTCTCTTTTTATCGAAGAGAGAAAATGGGCTAGAACAGAGATACGCCTTGGAAGGGACCCTGAGATGGATTTTGTTTAATCAAGTGATGTCAATACAGATTTGACTATGTAATTTTTTTTTGTTTCTACATATAGCTATTGATGTGGGAGTTTCTAAGAAAGTGTTTTGATCAATAGTCATCTTCACTAGAACAAGTTTGGAAGTACAAAGCACTTCCATTTTATTAACAGTATTTGATCCATGACTAATTGCTTTTATCCTGTGAAGCTGTGTTTCTGTAAATGTATCTTTATGGTTTTAATGAGTGTTTTTAAAGTCTAAAACTAACTGTATAGCTGCATGAAGAAACTCTTCAAGAACTAGAAGATGAGTTTAGTTCAGTGGTTCAATTTTCCTTTTTTTGTGTGTATTTCTAAGGCTTTTAATTATTCCTGTAGGATCTCAGAAACATGAGGTATCCCACAGTGAAAATGAGAAGACAGGTTCTTAACCAGGTTCACATCAGGTTCTAGTTTGTCATGTAACAGTGGTCAGTTTGGACAGACTTCACAGCTGTATGAAAGCTTAATTTCAGTGACGGATTTACCAACAGGATGTAGGGGCTGTAATGAGATGAGCTTCATTAAAGTAAATCTTTTAGCATTTAGCATCAGTAGCTGAGGTTTTGAAAAACAGGAAACCATTTCAGGGTGGGGACTCCAGAAGCGCCTAATGTTCTTTAACATAGTTGTGCTTCTGTAACGTAGTTGGGGTTTATTGTTTCAAATGAAAGGCCCTGCCTTCCTTTGCTCCCTAAAAGGCTGCAAATAAAAAAATTTAAAGGGAAACTTCCAGTGACCATACAATTCCAGTGACAGTACAATTGCATTGTATTGTTTTTTTCCTAGCAAAGGCTGCTTTTCTTGGCAGTCATTCATAATTTTGAAGTCCTTCCAAAGGAAGACAAGACTCTTTGAATTGAATCAAAATTCAATTTTCTGAAGCTATTGCAAATAAAGAACTCACAATACCTGATTGGTGGCATGATTTACAGGGCCCTCATATGGACTCATGGATTTTTGTATGGCCAAACCATTCTGGTCACATATTTCTCCACAGGGAAGCAAATAAGACATTTTAGTGCCTCACAACTGCCTTAATTTTTTCCCCCAAATTAATACATTAATACTATCTCTATTAATACTATTATTATTATTATATTATCTCTGATGCTTCGCTACGTAACAATGCTGATAGACATTTATAAATATATGACTAGAATACAAACTAAAATAACCCAACTATAGTAATATGATAAGAAATAGAATGTATTACACAAGGAAAAAAGTCAGCCGGGATATTGAAAGCAATTGGGTACCTGCATCAGGGAGATGAATTCTGTGTTCTGTTGGAGAACACACATGGCAGTTACCCCAAACTCAAAAGAATATATGCATGAATATTTGTTGGTTTTTAATTAAAAATGTTTTTCAACCATTTTTTAAAGAGAACTGAAACTGGTAATGACTTCCCTAATTGCTTGTATGTGGGTTTTATGTGCCCTGTAGGGAATACAGTACTTTTGAAGATTGATGTAATTCAGCATATAGATTGGTTCAACATTTGAATTGCCTACAAGGATTGCAACAGAACTTGGAATATTGTAGCATTTTCTCGCCTTTTGCTACTACAAATAAGTCTTTATCTTTCCTGTGTAGTTCACTCAGTGTTTTCCATTTCCTTTGAGCTTATTAGACAAGTCAAATGGCGGTTTCTGTCAGAAACAGTAGTCCTTGGCCTCCACTTGTATGCATGCAAACAACTTGTGATGTTGGCATTCACCCGCAAATCAAGAAAAACGTTTTTAAATTAACTGAGATTTAAATATACCTGAGATGATTTAAGCTATAAATTCCCTGTCTTGTGGAGAATAGGACTAATAAATTCATTGTTAAAATTAGTCTTAATCCTGACAAAATAGATGCAGGTACAGCTTTTTTGTGGCACCAGAAAACAAACTTGTGTTTATGTACCTTAAATAAAGGTAGCTTATAGAAGACATTTCCAGGAGCAGTCTGCAGTATACACATAAATCACTAAGTAAAAAGTTTTTTCTAAAAGAAATTGTAATATACTGAGAAAGATCTATGTGTTTTCTCCTTTGCATATAATTATTTAGTCTATATGCCACATAGGTATTAATAACTCATTATATTGATATATTTGCAAATGTTTTACATAGCACAGAGCATTTATGTATTATAAGTATAGGCCATAAGATTTTGTGTTGTAAGGCGTTTTAAAACGGGGCAAGAATATCCTTCCAGTGGGGTTAAACTGCAGATATAAAAGCTGACATGTAGGATATCTGTAGGTGTCCATGTGTCAACTCATGCAGCTAGTGAAGATCAGTAAAACTGGTCTTAGTCCTACATCTAGTTGGAATATATAAAAAATAAAAAATCGTTTTTTACATGGCAATGATTTTAACTTCTAGACCATCATAAACCTTAAATTTGTTTTTAAAAAAAATATCTTTTTTTGTCTGTCTTTCTATAACTTATTTCAATTAAAGGTCAAATATAAAGGTCACAGACTAAATACAGGCAGTTCAAATGTTATAAATATCACAGCACAGATGAAATGAGGAAAATTATTTTTTAAATCTGAAGATTAGCATGAACTGTGATTTAATAGATGAGAATTCGTCTCATTTCCAGTCACTGTTTCGCATTTCCTTGATTTAAGTATGTTGTGATTTCTGAAACTGATACTGTCTGTTTATACAATAATTTGTAGGTGGGAAACTTTCGGGAAGTTTCTTGCTGTCTTCAGATGTAAAATGTTCAAATTATACAAATTTATATGCTCCAGTATTTACCAGTCTTTCTATGTGTTTTTCATTCTACATGGGTTTGGACTTATAAAAAAATTTTGTGGTTTTCACTATTGAAGGAATAGTAATTGCGGTAAAATAAGATTAGCTAAAGAAGGAAGTCATACCTCAAATAAGGAGACATTATCTCAGCAAATAAGGAATTATTTAAAGAACTGCATGATGAACTTGGCCAGTTATGTGCAGTCTTCATCTTCTGCTGAAACCACTGCTGGTGACTATTGCTGTAAGTTAGACAGTGGTCCTACAGTAAATGCAAAAGTGGGAAATGATCTGTACCTCAGAAAGATTTTGCCAGAGCATGCTCTAGTCTTGCACTTCTGAGAATGATTGGTGTCTCTGTCCAGGTGGCCAACTTTGTCAAGATAATGAATCAATGTCCTTTCTTCTCTGTCCCAGAGGAACTGTGCAGGAGGGAAAATGGTCTTCCTTCCAGAGGATATTTGCCTTTGCCATAGTGATAGAAAAAGCTGATGAATAAATCAGCCAGAGAAAACAAAACAAAACAAAAACCCAGAAGGGTCAGAAAACTTATGGCAAAGGAAAAAAACAGTGAAATATTGTGTATGTCAGGACTCTGGTTGCCATTTCATAAACAACCTTCTTCCTATTTTTGTATAATTTACTTGGACATCCTGTTTCTTTATTTATCCCGTGTGTGGCTTTGGGATTTTGAAAAGGGCTGAAGGCACAGAAAGGTTTCATCTATTGTGTATTGCCAGAAGGTGTAGGCTTTTCTGAAAAAATTGAGAAATGTTTAAAGAGAGATAATAGATGCTACTATAATGATAAATGCCACCTTTCTCCCAAGAGGAGAATGGAAAGAAACACCACAGAAAGAAAAGTGATTTTGATTATATGCATTAGAGGTTTACTATTTCACATATATAATTTGAAACATCTTTGCATTTTGAGATCAGTGACTTTCAAGCTGTTTTGCAAAGCCAACTTCCATTCTTTAGGTGAAGACATGTACTCTTGTGACAAAATTTGCATATTTTTGTGCTACGGCAAAGACAGTCTTCTGAACTTTATCCATGCTTTGTGCTGAGTGGCCCAGCATAGCAGGAGCTCTATGAATTTTCATGGTCCTCATGAGTTCAGTTACACCAATCCATGTTGCAAAAAAGCAAGCAAAGTAGCTCCTTAGCCTTTCAGTCATTCCAGTTTGTAGTGTTAGTAAATGTGGTGCTTTCAGGGTTAAAAAATAATTTAGTAAGTCATTACACAGCTGAAGAGGACAATGCAAATCTAGAAGTGTATCTAGAAGATTCTCTTGATTTCATTGGGCTTTAGAGTAGGTCAGAATGAAAACCTAAGTAAGAAGGTGACATGATTAATTTAGGGAAATCTTACCTTTACAGCTACCAACAGGCAGCTCTGTGACACTTGTAGTGCAAAGTCTGCAGATGGTGACATGGCCAAGCTGGCAACAGGAGTGAGATGGCCTGGGAGCAGTGCACTGGCAGGCAGCAACAGCTGTGGGACACTTCAAAACTTTGACAGAGGCTCTGTGCAAAACTGCAATGCTAAGAAGAGCTCAGTTGATAAAGTTAGGTGGCATTCTAGATTCAGAAATGACAGATTATTTTGAAGTAGCATAAAGATCTTGCAGTAGTAGTGCAGAGGAGAGTAAAGCAGCAGAGCTGGTTTTAGCCTGGCAGAACAGAGCAGATGATTCCCAGTTCTAACTGAAATAGTGTTAGGTAATACTAATAATTTCTATTTTTCTATGCTGTTTAGGATAAAATTTAAAAGGCTACAAGCTTTAGAAATACATGACAGTGAATTTGTATTTCCAAATCTCTTAGCTATTTCTCAAATTTCATTTGCTCGTATGATTTTTCTTATATTGAATTACGCTCTCAAAAACACAGACACAATGCAGAGACCATTTGTCGGGGTCCCTGTGTAAGCAGCTGTATCACTTGTGCTTCCACCATTCTCAAGCTTTTATCTTCTAATCTGCTTTTGGCCAGTGTCAGGGATGGGATTCTGCCTTGAAAAATTCTGACTGATCCACTGTAGGTATATTCTGTCCATCTCTGTCTCCTTGTAACAACTACACTGATGAGCACATTCAAACAGGATTTGAATTCCGAAATACTGGAAATGGGGGAATAGGACTGAGATCTCAGGTACTAGCCAGCTTCTGGCCTACTTTCTATGATTCTTACCAAGGTTTAGAGGAATATTTAATTAACTAGAAAAACCTCTTTCTCTTGCAAAAGCAGACCTTTCTGTTAAAGGGTTTGGTGTACAGTTGCATTTCTTTTAATGTATGCTGGAAAAGAAAATAAGCAAGGAGTTGTAAATGTAAGGCAGAATCAGCAGCAGCAGCAGCATGTAATTATGAAAAAGTTTCCTTCTGGTGTAGGAAGGGAAAAAGTGTAACCTCCAACCCAAAACATGTAATGTGTTCTGTAATATGTGGAAATAATAATAAGAGAATAGGAATATTATCTATAATATTTATCATCACTATATGTGCTAGCACCATTTGTCCTTTCATTTGAGCTACTTCATAAGAAAGAAGTTTTCCTGAAGTATGTGAGATACTGAAGCAAGACTATTTAATAATGTTTTCAGAATTTTCCTTAATAACTATTTCCTGTTTTCTATTTTTTCTGGGTTTTGTTCTTTTATCTATTTGCATTATTTATTGTGTTTTGTGGAACAATGGTAAGTGATTCCTGGTTTGACACAAAAGATTTTAAGTTTTAGCATAAGAAGGATTTACGATATTTAAAAGAATTTGTTTTACCACTCTTTCAAATAGTCTCTTAATATGTGGACCCTGGAAATTTTACACAGAAATTTGTGGCAGGGTCTGACATTCATGCATACCTTGAGTAGTAGGTTTCTCAGAGAGGAACCTGTGAAATTTACCTCTATGTAAAGAGCTGTTACATTGGCAGGAATGGTAGATTTCATTTCTTTTTAACAGCAAGATTTTAAAGCTGCATTGGGCTCCTGGGTAGTTTCTGCACATTCAAATGAGAAGCATCAAGCTGCTCTCACTGTTTACTGAACACTTCTGCCTGTTGTAAACCCAGACGTGACAATCCAGACTATACTCACTTTCCCTGCAGACTCTTGACATTCCATGAGCTCCAGAGAGCTCTCTGAATAATGTCGAGATCTCGCTTTTGAGACACAGCTGGCAATTACAGCCAAGGTGAAACTGGAGTTCCAATCACATATCAAGTTAGGCTTGCACTGTGTTTAACCCTCAGTGACTTTAAGGAGTTACTATGAAATCGTTGCAACTGATGAGATTACATGAGATTACCGAGAAGTCACAGACAACTTCTTGCTTGGTTTTATGTCCTATTTCTTCTAATAACATCCTGACAGAATTTCCAGTTATTCACAATGGTTTGCTTTACTGTTATGTGTCAGAGAAGTGCTATTCGCACTCAAGTACCATAGCGAATTGTGTTTGTCAGTCAAAACACTAATGTGGTTGTCTTAGTTTTTCCTTTAGTTTTCTGTCTAAAACAGCATTGGAAGGATAAACTGAGTCTTAAATGGCGCATTATAGAAATCCTTATGAAAACAGCTTAATGCCATAATATGAAATGCATTCATTGAAACATTAGATTTTATTAGGAAGAGTAACAAAATAAAAGATCAAGGCAAGTTTACAGATGATTCACGAAACCAAAACTAACTTCACAAGGAATGTTGTGCAGGATCGTCATCTTCTCATTATTCATCTTTATAACCATCTGCCGCTTTAGTCTAAATTAATAGCATTTTTCAACTGTACTGTACAATCCTTCTGAAAACTTAGAAAGCAGTTGTTTCTTTCATTAAAAAAAGAATATGATGGGCTAGTAGGAACTAGTAAATAGTGCAGATTAATTTAGTAATTGCTTTCCTCCTGGATAGTATGGAGTTTTGAACGCATACACTGCTTACTTTTCAATCTTGTGATAAATTTCTCTTCATTCTTGTAATCATTCTGTACTATAGACTTCACCTGAAAATTTGCCCTCCTTTATGTTAAATGTGCAAATTTTCTGGTAATCTTTAAAAATAAATTGTATTTATTACTTTTCCAATTAATGAATTAGAAAAATAATTTTTAAATAAACATTCCCATTAATAAATAAAATATGCAGGATAAAGAGAAACAATTTTTGTTAAATCGTCTGAGATCCTAAATTGTTGATAGGCTGTATCTGCTACGTACCAGCACATTTTGTGAAACCATGAGCTACAGCAGGATGCATATGCTGACCTTAGAGGTAGAATGAAAATCTCTTCATGCCACAAAAATTCAATAGCCCATGGTACAAGACACCTGAGAGTGTAAGAAAAGCAAAGCCAGCAGCTGGATCTTGGTGCCATAGCAGATGAATCAAAATGATAAAATGTAATAATAAATCACTTACAGGCTGATGGGTATATGTCAAATACTTTAAATCAATAATATAGAATTCCTAGAGTGTATTTCTTTTTTGTGTGAGATGGTTGTGTTATATTCATTCAAATAATCTAGGAAACTCAGTGTAAGAGAATTTGCTTAGAATCTGACTGAATTCACCCCTCATACATCTCTGGAAGTTCCTGTGCCTGGATCCTGATGGTCTTGCAGATCGCAAGTCACCATGCTGCTGATATCCTGAGTACTGAAAGGTGCTACAGAGGTAAGATTAATCTCGAGCTCATGAGCCTATGGGAACTTAACTGGATTTGATCCTGGAACCACAAAAGGATTCAACACTGCTTATGAAACATTTATGTCCTTACATTTTACAAACTGTTGGTTGCACAGAATTGTTCCCTTTCCCGTTAGAATGTTCCAGCTTCCAAGAGAAAGCCCTGGCAGTAGCTGCATGGTCACCTCACGCAGTCAGTAGTGACTTAATTCAGCTGCAAGAGAACCATATAGGTTTGTCTAGAGCTGAGCTGTAGAAAGAGAGCTACCAATACCCATTCCTCATGGTGCGGAGCTAACTACAGTAAGAAATTAAGTCAAATGAGGCAAAATTTATCCAACCGGAAGGGTCATTAAACGATCTGTTACTTATGGTTTGGTATTCACTTACAATTCTTGGGAAATTTCAGGAGGATTCCTTGGCTAAGAGGTATGGGAATGTTGGAAGTCAGATATTTCTCATACTAATTCAGCACAGACTTTTATCCTGCCTGACAGCAATTTCAAACATGTGTCACACTTCTCAAGTTGCCTCTCTTATCACTAGAGAGTAACATGGTCTGTGATAGAGGGTGACACAACTATGAAAGTAATTCTTGCTCAGTTGTCTATATCGGACTACAAGGGCCAGGGCTTTGATGCCTAGCCAAGTAATTGTCTGGGGAGGGGAAATAAGTTCCAGTAACTCGCATCTTTCTTACCCTTGCCTGTTGAGAAAAATTCAGCTGCTTATGGTTTTTATCACTTAGACACTCCTACTTTGGCATATTCTTTTCATGGAAGTGTTAACAAACAAAGCAGTTAAGATGATACCTAACTGTCTGGGGGAAAAAAAAGAAAGAGAGAAATAGTTCAAGTAACAAAACAGCATGTTTTTTATTTAGGGTAGAGCACATCCAAGAGATGAAAGAAAGGTGCCAGATCCTTAATAGATTTGCAGTTTGTTTCAAGCACCGCTTGATTTATCAGTGTGTACAGAAACACAAACATACGTATTTTGCTACTGCAAAATGCTTTCTCTTGAATACTTGTCGTTCTGGCTTGACGGAAGTAAAAATTTGTTCATTACCTCTTGTTTCTATTTGGAAGGTCAGTTTCTTCAGGACTTTCAGTCCACTTCCAGAAAGGAGAAGGTGACAAAATCTAGGTAAAAGGAAGATTTCCTTTGTGTGTGTCTTTAAAAAAAATAAGTAAAATAAACTGAACAATCCCTGTAATTCTTACCTATATGGAAGATTTAAAAATTATGAATCTTGAATCCTGCAATGTTAAGTCATTTAATTTCTTTCTGACGTCTGTGTAATATTTCTACCTGTTAGTGAGCCAGTCCACTGTGGGACAACAAAGATAACATTTCCAAAACACAAGGCAGCAAAAGTACACAGCCAAGCACAGTTCTTCAGAATGTGAACCATTGTAAGAGAATAAAAAACCATATATTCTGGTAGACAAGTTGAAGGACAATCAAGTAGTAGCAGTGCAATTTTCAGTAGCCTGTCTTGGAGAATCCAAGTTCTGCATTTCTTGCAGGTGGAATGGTCTGTTACAGACCTTGCTCCCATCATTCCCCTTTGTCTTTCTTGGTCCATAGGGGCATCCATGTACTTCGTGATTGAAGAGCAGGAAGGATGTCGGAAACAGGGAAGTGACTGATCTACAGGTGCATTGGAGATCTGCTGCTGGTGAGTAATAAAAACCTTGGTCAAAAAGTTCTGCACTATTGTCTTGATAAACTTCTTCTGACCCTGTGAAATACTGGCCTTAATAAAGTACGGAACAAGATTTAATGGTATTGAAATTTCCTGTGGAATGTTGGGGAAATTAAGTAACTTGCTCATATTCCTTCTTAAATGTTTTTATCTGACTTTACCTTGCCATAGCCTAAATTCTAGCTATCATCTGCATGTTGACCCAAAGCCCACTCTATTTTTTCACTCTGTCCATTTCGAATGAGTTTTGTCTGGGGTGTTTTTGTTGTTTTCTCCAGTGAGAACAAATTATTTTGATATGCCTTAGTATATTCAGATCAAAATAAAAGTGGATCTGAAGTCTTACTTCAGAATTCCCAAAGAGATTTTGAATACTCCAAGGCTCATATTTGAATTGACTCTTGTTATAGACTAGATAATATTTCAGGAGGGAAACTTTTTTTACCTATGTCACTAAAAAGAAAATAGCTATCCAAACTAATAAAGTTTAGCTTGGAATACAGTACTTGGCACTTTAATTATGTGGATTTAAAGGCTATCCAACAGTTTCATTTTTAGGTCTAGAATCACTAAAATCATACTTTCGGTTTTATAGAAATTAAGTTTGGAATTTCCACAGCTTGTTTCTTGCCAGCAACAAAAGACTAAGATAAAAAGTAGGGACTTTTTTCTCTGGTGGTTTTTATTTATTATTAGATGAAGTTTTGGTCATTCTGCAAAGTGGACAATGCCTCTGAACAGAAGAAAATAAGAAAGTAACTATTCTGTAGTCTACACAAATTATCACACTTCTGTATTATTTTATCTGGCACCTTCGTGGATCCTGGATGCCTTCAGACTAACCAAACAGGAAGTGTCCTAACTGAGAAGCTGGTGCCTGAGAAAGATAATGCAGGAAGTAGATGCATTTATTTTACATACAGTATTTAAGAAATTCCAGAAAAGGAAAAGAAGCAGATGATAAAACTTTCTTAAGATGTTTCTTTTTTTTTTTCTTCTTGCAATAGATGACAAGTTAGATGTGGAGTACAATTGAGAGGTGTGATGTGGGTTACAGGATAATGCGTTGGTGTTCTTTTTGTAGTTAGGTACAAAGTTACAATTCCTGAAACAGACACAACCCTTTAAATAGATCTGCATGTAGATCTCATCCTTCCCATCCGGAGATGAAAATTATAGGGAGTCAGTGATGCTCTCCTCCCCCTCCTGGGGCTATACAGAGGTTGTATTATTGTCAGGTGGTGAGAAAGCAGGTGGAGGGAGTCAGGAAAAGCAAAGTGCTGGGGAAGCTTTGGGAACCAAAAGCCCAGGTGCTCTGAGGAAGGAGACAGTGTATAACCATAGAGCAGGGTACTAAGGTTGCTAAGAACTGAAAATGTTGAGGCTGGCAGATCATTTCCTGCTGTATTAGCCATGTAGTCAGCAGTATTCATGCATGTCCTCCAGCTTCATGTTTTTTCAGTTACATTATCAAGATATGACCATATTAAAGGTACTACCTTGCATGTGGTGCCTGGAGGGCATTCCTTCTTTGCTGATGCCTGTAAGTTTTCTCTCCGAGATTAGTTCCCATTTGAGTTACAGCACAGTCCTCTGGCTCTTTTTCTTTAGGCATGATCATCCTGTAGAGGTATCAGACACTCTTTGTGTGGGGTGGAAGCTCTTCATCCCAGCTGCTTCCATAAAGCATCAGAAACTCTGCAAGAGGCTTTCTTCACTCAGACCTCCAGTGCACACCCTAAGAATATCTTTCCTGAGATGTGTGAGGGCTGCAGTTCAAATGGGGGACCTAAGTATGGACTTGCTCTAACACCTCTTTGATATGAGGCTGAAGAACTGTTGAGTCAAATTTTGCTGCATCCTCTCACCTGAATGTCAAGCTTTCCACAGAAGGATTCTGACCTCTCAAGCTGATGGGACACAGAGATCTTTAGTGATAAACATGTTGCACATGTTTCTGTGTTGGGGTCCTGTACAGAAGTTATGATTCCAGCACTGAGTATTTTTAGCAGAAGTCCCAAATTGTGACTCTAGATGCAGATACAGGAATGAAGTGCCATGAAGAATTTTCTTGCTACACAGGAAACAGAATATCAGGTTAGATGACTTTCCTTCTACCTTCTTTTTTTCAAATTTCCTCTGCCAAAAAGATCATCTCTCTTCACCACAGGTCCTTGGCCATAAATCACAAAACCAGTGGTTAAGGTTTTAAGAGTCCAGATTCCACAAAAGGTTAGCCTTTCAGCTTTCCCCTAATAGCCTCCACGAGACAGAGCAGTATATTAAAAATGCAGGAAGAGGTGCATAAATGTTGGATAACTAACATGTTGGATAATCTGCATTTTGTTCAAATAATTCATTAAGATATAAAGAACTTGTTATCTCTTTTGCTTAGGGGAAACTTATAAATGCATCATATAGGTATTTAACAGGATTGCAGAAGTGCAGTATTCTCCCAAGGGCGTGACTCCGCACACAAGATGGAAAGTGCAAAGCGTTTATTGCGCAGGAAAATATTCCCTAAATACCAGCACCCAACAGGATATCATATCATATAAACAGGAAAGATGTTCACCTCAGTGTCCCCCAATCACCTGGGATAGTGCACAGACATTGCCTATTATGGTAACAAGTAAACAACACCCTATAAGGTCACAAACTACAATTATCACATCTCATAGGCCCAGCACTGTCCATAAACCCACAATCCTCTCTCAGCCCATCCTCGGTGACCTGGATGCACTCCCAGGGTCACCTCTGGGTCCAAGAAAGAGGCTCTCTCTCCGGCCCTCAGGGCCTATCTCTCTTCCAGCACATAGTGCACCCCAACACAGAAGTATGAGTTAAAGCAAATGCTTAGCACTGTTCTGAAATGGTTTATTTTCTTAAATTCCAGAAAAGTCTGATGTAAATTTTAGTTTCCTGAAGGACACTTGTGTTTTCTTATGCCAGGCCAAAAATTGTGTTCAGTATTTCCAAACTCCCTTTTGCAACACACAATTGTTTTATCTTTGTCCATCAAAGCCTCAGAAGTCTCTTTTGATTACTAGATGTATTGAAAAACATGTAGTTACATCCCTGTGCTTAATTCTTTTAATCTTTTTTGCCTTTAGTAATATTCTTGTAATACTTGTTTCATTCCAGTCTCCATTACACTCTGCATGTGTCAAGATTTCTTCCAGTTGATCCTATAATACTTATCTCACTGTGGATGTAGAGGCATCCTCTATTTTTACCCCCAGCATCCTCCTTTGTGCTGTTTGAATAAAAAGCTAGATTATCTGAACTCTCAAGGTCAAATGCTAAAATTTGTCAGCTGATCTCTATTTGTTTACATACAGAACAGACAGTTCTGAAAATAAGCAAGCTTGGTGCCCATTTTCCTATTTTGAGGTTGATGCTGAGGGTAGTAGGAGCAACAGTAAAGTACATATTCTTTTTAAAATACACAGAAGGCTCACATTTGAAGTTGTGTAAAGAGAAAGTTTAAAGAAAATTTATAATTGTTAGCAGATTTGTACTTCCTTTAGTAATACTTGTTGGCTAACTCTGCTCTTACCTAAACTGTCTGAATTCAATTTGTCCGATCACTCAGTATAGTAGTCCCTCTGGTAAGGCTCCAACTCCAGTAAAGTTAATGGCAGCTGTCCAGTTTAATTTACTGAGAGCAGGATCAGAGTTATTTCCTATTTCTTGTTATCTGATGAAGGACTTGATTAAAACTTTTCCAGCATGCAGACATGGCCTCCTATGTTTAAATTTTTTTCTGTCTAGAAACTGATTTCCCAGAAACAAGGAAGTTTTGCCCTTTCTCTTTCAGCTTAGCTTCTGATGACTATTTAAGCAGTCCAAGGGGAAGAGTTTCTTTTCTTGCTTCTGTCTGACTATGATTTAAAAGTAATTATTTGCAATGTAAGTGAGAGAGTACACTTTTCTTCAACAAAACCATTTTCTCTGAGGTAAAATCACATTGTGTAGATGCGTTGTTTCCTATCCGGGATAGCTTTTGGATTTTTGGGTTTGTACTTCCAGAACAGTACTCTGCTTGCATTTTGTGACACTTTAAGAGTGTTTTATTCTTCCTCCTTCTCCACCTCCTCCTCCACCTTCTCCCCCTCCTTCTGCTCCTTTCCCTCCTCCTCTAACAAAAAAATTATGCTGGTGATAATAAAAATAAAATACTATGGTAGAATCCACTGTGGCAATTTCATTGAATTTTAGTTTTAGTGACTTTTGGTTAGGCATTTCTAGATGCTTCGGGTTTCCCTGTTTTATTGCCTTCTGGGCAATTCTTGGATTGTCTTGGGATTTTTTTTTCATTATTTATTATTATTATTAGTAGTAGTAGCAGCAGTAGTAGTAGTATTGCATACTTTCTCCTGAGATCACAATTTATCTTTTCACGATCTTTACGTCCCTTTTATATTTATGAGTTTATGATGAGTGCATGAAAAAGTCATTGATGCTTCTTATTTTACCCAGTGTGTTTCTGTAGCAGCTTATACTGTCCAGCTATCCTTTGATGAGGATGCAAAGCTATGGCAGCATCTACAGTCATGTAAAAATCAATAAAAAATACTTCCTGAAGAAGACATGCTTCCTGTAGGACAGCAGGACCCTTGCATCCTCTGATACAACTCTCACCTCACCATGGTATTTTTGGAGCTAGTATGAGGTTATTAACGATATAAACTCTGACTGACTTAAAACATATATTGATGGAGAGCCAACTTTTCAGCCAATACATTTCTTTAACATTTACAGCATTGCTACTTCAGCCTTTATTTTTCCAAGTTAATACTCACTTACTAGATATTTGAATCTGTGCTGTTTGTAAAATACAGACATCAAATGACCAATCTATTACATACCAAATGACTTGCCAGAGACATTTTAAAAACATATATGTTTCATTTTGAATTTCTTGCTACTTTTATTTAGTGAATTTTAATTGACCAATATAGAATCATAAAATTCTTTAGGCTGGAAAAGCCCTGTAAGGTCAAATCCAACTGTTAAACCTGCACTGCCATGTTCACCACTAGACCATCTCTCCACGTGCAACAGCCACACATTTTTGAGCACTTCCAGGGATGGTGATTCTACCACTTCCCTGGGCAGCCTGTTACAATGCCTGACCACCCTTTCAGTGAAGAAATTTTTCCTAATATATGATCTAAACTTTCCCTGGTGTTATTTGAGGCCGTTTCATCTTGTCCTGTCACTTGTTACCTGGGAGAAGAGACCAAGCCCCACCTCAGCACAACCTCCTTTCAGGGAGTTGTAAAGAGTGATAAGGCTCCCCCTTTTTCTCCAGGCTAAACCCCAGCTCCCCCAGCCACTCCTCGTCAGACTTGTGCTCCAGCCCCTTCCCCAGCTCCATTGTCCTTCTGTGGATACTCTCCAGCATTTAAATGTTTTTCTTCAGGTGATGGGCCCAGAACTGGACATAGCACTTGAGGTGTGCCTTCACCAGTGTGGATCACAGGGAGACAATCCCTGCCCTGGTCCTGCTGGCTACGCTATTCCTGATACCGGCCAGGATGCCATTGGCCTTCTTGGCCACCTGGGCACACTCTGGCTCAGGTTCAGCCACTGTCAATCAGCACCTCCAGGTCCTTTTGCTCTGGGCTGCTTTCCAGCCACTCTTCCCCAAGCCTGTAGTGCTGCACGGGGTTGTTATGAGCCAAGTGCAGGACCTGACACTTCATCTTGTTGAACCTCATCCAGTTGGCCTCAGCAAATTGATCCAGCCTGTCCAGATCCCTCTGTAGTGCCTAAATTACTCAAGTAGTTGAATACATAAACAACTGAGATTTAGAAGCCCTTTTCCATTCTTTGCATTCATAGCATTTTCCAACTGAAAATTATACATTGAAAATGTTATTTTACCTTTTTTCATAACGTTGTTGCCTTATTAGCCAGAAACAGCTATCCTCAGAAATATTCCAATTGGATTTGTATATCCACTGCAAAGTGGTATTGGGAATGTTAGTTCATTCAGTTAGTTTGAACAGTATGAGCCTGATTAAAGCTGATGAAGTCAGATCTCCAGACTTCTATTATCTGATGTATTTCTTCATTTTTAGAGATCAAACATACTTAGGAACATGATTAACATCACCTCTTAAACTGGTAGCACAGTTTTGAAAGGAAATACTGAGTCATGTAATGTTATTTACAGAGTCGAGCATTGTTAGAAGTGTTCCGAAGACTTAGTCCCACAAAAATATTTTCATTAAAAGCAAATTTGAATAACTGCTTCATCTGAGATACAGTTGCATACAATTACTTGGACTCAGGCACATTCTTTCATTTTGTCAGTTGTTTGCAGGATCAGATCTGAAACTGATTTTTTAAAATGTAGTAGGCACTGTGTTTACAAAGTTACTGTTTATTTTCCTGGGCTTCACAAAAGCAGCAGAGGGCGCTGAGCCAATGGGCACGGCCCGGTATGGGTCTCTTCCTCCCTGCTCTGGATTTTCCCGTCCAGGAATTTCCCACTCCACCTCGAGTAGAGCCTTTATAAAGAGCACGCTGGAAGTCTTGTAATAAACTGTTGCAGAGCAGCAAGATCTCACTGTGCTTCTTCACAGAAAATAGAAAGCAAAACTTTTGAATTTACTTTCTTTACCTAAGTAACAGCAATTACGAATGTTTGAAGAGATGGGAAGAACAAGCCAGGCTGTGCTAGTAATTTTGTGTGTGTTAAGGACTGGTAAGTTGGGGAAGGTGGGGGTTGGTGCTGCTTGTTTTCTTTGTTTTAACTTTGTTAAGTGTAAACTGACCTAAAATTTGCTGTTTGATCTTTATTTCTCTTTGCTCCAGTTACCTTTTCATTTCAGTGAATACAACTGTCAATTAAGTAGTTCTGTCAAAATGTCAGGAAGCTTTTTTTGACATTTACTTTGAGCTTTTCTGTGCTCTGCAATGACTCAGTCGTTTTCCTATTGAGTTTGCTAAAAGACAGTCTAGGAGACAACTGCAGTTTATCAATTCATGTTTGACTTTTTACTGTCATTCCTGACAGTATCAGTCAAGTTTGGTACTAAATGTCCTGTTGAAAGTGTTTCTGCTGTTGTCTTTGCTATCTACCTGCTACCTCTCCCCTCAAATGTTACAAAGTTTTAGAATCAGATCCACCTGACAAAAAAAAGTTATATTATGCCAATGCATTTATTTTCACTGACAGCATTTGGTTTACGCCATTTTATACATGAAAACTATCTGTTAGTCATCTGTGTCTGTATTATCTTTGACAAAAATAGCGATGTTTATGGGGTGTTTTGAATATGTAAACCACTGCATGAGCTTTATTCGTTTAATTTCCACACAACTATGAAGTAAAGAATTGAAACATTGAAAGACCTCATGTCACAGTAGAACATGAGAAGAAACAGGAAGATAAAAGTTGAGAAAAATGATGAATTGATGTGTGTTTTCCCTTTTGCAGTTAAAGCTTTTGAAATGGAGATTATACCTGCTAAGAGAATTGTTGCACAGATTGGAGACATACTCACACTCACATGCAATACTACTGGCTGTGCATCACCAAGTTTTTCCTGGAGAACACATTTGGACAACCCCCTAGGAGGAAAAGTCAGCAACCATGGGACATATTCTACACTGACTATGAATCCAGTTAGCAGTGTGAATTCTCATCCTTATCTTTGTACTGTCATATGTAATGAAAAAGAGAGAAAAGAGAAGCAGGTCAAAGTTGAACCTTACTGTAAGTAAAAATGCAAAATTCTCTTTAAGTAGTATGTGTTGATAGAAAACTCAATAATTGTTTTAGATGTTGTGGTTACCAGTTAGCTTTTAATTCTAGGATAATGAGTCTGTTATAGCTCAACATATACTTCCTTCTAAGATTCCTTTTATATGTCTCCTTTTCTGCTTAGCTTTCTGCATTGAAGATTGTATGTACTAGTATTATTTATTCTTATTTTTGGTAATTCTTGGAAGCCAAAACTGCCTGAATGCATTCACAGAGCTGGGGGAGAAAAAAAAATCGAAGCCTTTGTAATTTGCAGGGGAGTGATTCAGATGTCTAAACCTACCAGCACAGAAAACAGGATAGCACTAGTGTATGGATTGCTCTGAATGCCTATATTTAGGCAGCTGTATCACTGCCTAGGTGCCATGCTGAATCTTACCAGATCTTTTGTGATCATATTTCAGCAATTGTACAAATAAAATTCTCCTTCGTAAAAGAAGTGCTTATAAAGGACTTGTAGGTCTTCAGATCAAGATATGTCTTGTAATAAAGTTGATAGAATGTCATGTTCTGAGCACGTCTAAACTCAAGATGTTTGATGTCTGGATCTTGCTCTTATGTTGACCCTACTATTCATCTCTGCTAGTCTAAAGAAATTGATTTTATTCTTTTAGCTTTCCCCAGTGACCCTATCATTGAGATCAGCCCGTCCTTAGTTGCTGGAGAACCAGCCACTGTCATCTGTCAGATTCCTGATGTGTATCCCTCTAATGGCCTGGAAGTTATCCTAAAGAAAGATGAACGTGTTCTTCATGAGAAAAATTTTTTTGAAGATGGCAGCACAAATACAGAGACCAAAACTGTGACATATACATTTCATCCCATGGCTGAAGATATTGGGAAAAAGATTACCTGTGTGGCCAGCTTACTAATTGCTGATACGGATTTTGAACCCAAAGAAAGAACATCTTCTCAGAAACTTAATGCAAATTGTAAGTATTTTTGTACTAGGGCTTTCACACAAAATATGTTAAGTTTCATGAAATGGCTTAATAAAGTGTGTACTATAAATATTTATAATCTGCACTTCTTATCTATAATATTTATGTCAATAATATATTGGATTCTATTGTATTTAGTAGCACTCACTGAGTAATTAAATATCCACTGTGTTCAGGACAGAAGTTAGGCAATGCTTTAGTAACTCTCATTCTCTTGCCTTGGACACTCAGTCAAAAAGTAAAGACCGGAAGAAAAATGGCATCACACTGCTAAATGATTTCAAAATTGTATTGTATGCTATTGTATGCTTAGGAATTCCAATTTTAGTCACAAATGATAATTAGAAAAAAAAAGAGTAAACCAAAACTTGTACACATTTCGGCTAGCTTAGCTTTCAAAGCTGTAAGCAAAACATCTTACTAAGCCTGGAAGAATTTTTCCACTGTGTTACTGCAATACACATTATTCGTTTTTTTCTTAGTATTCTGTGAAATGTACCTCTAGAAAAGCTAGTGTTAGAGATGTACATGTCATTCTTCATTTACTTACTGATCTTGTCTTCCTTTTGTTCTCTTACAGTTGGTCCACAAAATACTATCATTACTGCATCTCCAGGCAACTCAACAATGGAAGGAGAATCTCTAAACCTCACTTGTGTGACTCAGAGTAACCCACCACCACAAATAGTTTGGAGTAAATATTTGGCTGAAGAAAGCATTCAGCATCTGACCAAAAACAATGTTCTTTCTATTCCCCATGTCCATTTCAATGATTCAGGACTGTACATCTGTGAAGTAATTAATCTGGTAACTAATAAAACAGAGAAAGCAACTGTGGACATTATTATACAAGGTACAATTCTGCTTGAGTTTCACTTGTATTATCCAGTACCTAACTGGCAGATCTCTGTTAGGTTGGAGGAGGCTGAAACACTGAAAATTAGGAAAATATGGGGCCTTCCTTGTTACATATTCAGGATGCAGCTTCAATTTAAGGCTGCTCTTCATGAGTTGGACTTTTTCTTTCTATATTTAATTTTTGGCTAATTCTCTCTGTACTGCTGTTGTACATGCACACTTCTATACATTTCACACAATCCAACACTCAAAGTCACAAAAGAATCTGAGAAAGTGGTGGGGAGACACACACTTATTTTCTTGAAATATAATGTATGTAGCAGTTTCACAGGGACATCACAGTCTCCTTTGAACTAGTAGTTTTAGTCATTAGTAATAAATTTAGTAGTCATTTAATGGTGAAACTGTTTTGGACATAATAATATTGTTGTTGTAATATTTTATGATTGACTGATTGATTGCTACTGTTTTGATAGAGCCAAAAGTCTTAGATTGTCTGGGATCGAAACCAAAATAAACAGATCCTTGAGCAAGCAATTCCTGCTTTCTTAAAACCCTCTCCATCTTTAGTATCTTTGCATTTGTGTAACAGCCTTTTCTTTTGTCATGCAGGTGCTCCAGTCATTACAAAACTCTCCATTGAACCTTCTACAACAGTTCAAGAAGGACAAAATATTTCCATACAATGTTCTGCTGAAAGTAACCCTCCTCCCAAGATTATTTTAAGGAGAAAATCTGACAATGCACGCATGGGGCCTTACGGTGCCAGGAGTATTCTTCTTCCATCTGTGACATTCCAAAATGGAGGAGACTATGAATGTGTAGCAGAAAATAAGTTTGGGAACAGTAGAAGCGAAATCACACTTAATGTGAAATGTAAGTACGTGTAAAGTTTTCCTAGCCATTTAAAAACAATTAGTTAGTTCTTCACTGATAAATATAACCATCAAATGAAACAAAACCCTGTGAGAGTAAAAAATCAACGTAGTCCTCTGCTCTTCCCTAAGAAAGGAGCAATGCTGACGAACAAAACAAAGTCATGAAATCTTAAATATAATGACATTCTAAAGTCCAGATCTGAATGAGTGAGAAACTGATCTACATGGATAGAATCTTTAGGCTATGGAGGGTTTGCATGGAATCTCTGATACTGTGTGCTTTACTTTTCTTTTTGAGAATGAAAAAGACATTAATGTTGGGAGGCTGACATCCAATAGGACATGTTGAATCCATCTCTACAAAATCCAGTGATGATTAACTATAGGACTCTTCCTTTCAGATGGGCCAAAGAACACAATGATCACTGTTATCCCTACTGCTGCTCTTAAAGAAGGAGAAACTGTGACAATGAAATGTACTAGTTCTGGTAATCCCGCTCCTGTGATCTCCTGGAAGAAAAAGAAGGCCACCGGAGAGTCTGAGAAAATTTCTCATAATGCAACTTTAACTATACAGCACTTGAAAAGTCAAGATCTGGGGCTTTATGAATGTGAAGCTTATAATCCATTTGGCAAGGAAGAAAAAGCTGTGAAATTATATGTTCAAGGTTTGTAAAATGAAACAGGAAACAAGTTTTTTGGTTTATGTATTTTAGGTAGAGATCTTCTTTGTGAAGGATGAGGTAATTTTGTCTTTGATGTCAATGGAATTAAAAAGTGGCCCTAACGTCGCTAAGTCATTTAGGAAGCTTTAAACAATGAAGCGTGAAGTCTGCCTCAGTACAGATAGCTTATGAAATGTTCATAAATCAGCAGGGCTTCCATCGCTCCTTCCAGCTGACGAATGTATGCTTGAGGTAAAGAAGGTATGCAGTGCCTGGATTTCCTTCCAAACAGGCCTCAGTGGAAGTCTGCATACAAAGGATTCCAGGAGAAAGTACATGCTGAAACTGCTCTGTGGAAGCACTGTGTTATAGCTCCTTGCTTCTTCCCTAAGTTACAACTCTGTTTCCTGCTCTTGCAAGCTGCATTTGAGCTACAAAAAATGCTGATTCCTCTACTTAAGATGCAATGATAGCAAAGTTTCATTCTCAGTAGTAATCAGACTTCTCTGCTTTAGCTCTGCTGCTTCTGCCTATTGCACAGCAACAGTGTATTGCTTAGGCATCACTTCTGCCACCAATTCAGCTCTCTTCCCTATTCTTTACTATTTTTATAGCTGCACCAAAAAATATACTTTTGATTTCCCCTTCAAGCAAAGCGAAACAAGGACAAAGTGTTACCATTCCTTGCATATCTGCCAATGTTACATCTCTTAGGAGTACTCTATAAAAGAAAACATACCACAGACAGGGCTCAGCTAAGGGATGCAGGAAAATACACATGCATACCTTTAATGAACTGGGAGAGCAGTCTCAGCACATAGTACTTATGTCAAAGGTTAGTTAATATAACTACTCTACAGAGTTCATATTAGGATTTCTTTTACACAGAGTGACATCTTCAGTTTCATTAAGAATGAATTGTCTTTAAAAAAACTGAGATGAGTTGTACAGGCCCTTGTCATAAGTGGTCTTAATGCCAGTGAAAACTTCAGACCAAAATGGTAGATACACAAAAAAATTGCTGCCTCAAAATTTTTCATATTTTCACTTCCATCTTTTGAAAACAGGATATAAAATTGAGGAACCTAGTGGAAAAAAAATGCAATTCTAGGACTCCTTCCTTCACCTTTTCTGTTTCTCTTGTGTTGAAAGTGGACATAAACCTCTGGGTTTGTTGGTCTGTGCCCTTTCATGAACTCAAACAAATAAACAGTGAATTTGAAATAAGAAAAGAAGAAGAGGCTCCATATAATGTAAAAGTTATGCAACATACTCCATCAATTGATAAAATGTTCTTTTTGCCAGCTGCTGTTGGCTTCAGTGTGTGAAGGATAGCTGGTGACAGAGCAGTGTCTAAAGCCATGTGCTCAACTACTATAGTGAGCCCATTGACTGGATTAGTATTTTGCATGTAAAAGCTGCTGCCTCATGAGTTTTGCTTCTGTTTGTTGATAAATCCTACCCTGCATTTCTTTTCAGTTCCTATCCAAAATATTGCTATGTTAGAATATCCATCAGAAAATGTTAGAGTAGAAAATATCACCATTACATGTAGAACATACAGCCTCAGAGATGGTCCTGAAAAAAAGCCCATCAGGAGAAATTATTCTGCCATCAGTGAATGGAAACTTTATACTCTGCAGTGTCACCAAAAATTATACAAGCAGATATGTACTTCATATTTCCAGTAAGGTTGGAACAACATTTCAGAGATCGAGATAGCTGTTGTAGGTAGGTGGGTCTATTGCCTTAAACCTATTTTGTTTGTACTTTCTAGTGAATTTTTTGTCAAGGTGAGCACAACTAGTTCATAGCTGATCCTTGCATGACAGTACTGCAGTTAACCTAGAAAAAACCCCTCACCCAAAATCAAACCAAACAACCTGGTCAGAATAAGCTGTATTTAACCTCCTTTCAGTGTGGGTGTCTCTCAGTTGTCTCTCTTACCTGAGTTGGTGTGGTAGCTTTAAGGATAGGGCCAGAAAAATGTGGATCCTGACTGCGTTTTTGTCCACATGTGTGAACAGTGAGACAAATCCAGAGAACGTTCTGTTTCACAAAAAT
Organism: Lycocorax pyrrhopterus obiensis; assembly: GCA_014706295.1. Classification (NCBI taxonomy): domain Eukaryota; kingdom Metazoa; phylum Chordata; class Aves; order Passeriformes; family Paradisaeidae; genus Lycocorax; species Lycocorax pyrrhopterus. The sequence goes on along the minus strand of JACSVZ010000013.1, from coordinate 19,424,136 downwards.
ATCTAAATATTGAGCTTTTAAAATACGGTCTTCCCCTTGAAAGATGAATTCCAGGAGGTTGAAATGTACTCAAATGCTTCCTGGGTGAAGTATGTGGTATTCCTCTTGTATTCTTCATTAATTTCATGGTATTCTTCGTTGTAGATGATATCAGATGGGTTTGAACTTGCATAGCAAATTCAAGACCGAGATAGTGGCTAGAAATTAAAGTATGTAATATGAAGTTACTGATGGAGAAAATGTAAGGAAAACACAAAAAACATGCTTTGTGCATGAAAACGGAAATATGTTACAAATGAGGGTCATTAATAACAGCGCTTTTACAGTGATGTACACGTACCTGTTTCAAACAATATTTACACAATTTTTTTCTCCCTTTGTCTCCATTTTCAGCAAGATTGGAAGAACCAGATCAGATGATACCATTGATTATTGCATTCTCATCTGCAGCAGCAGTAGCGGTACCTGCAGTTGCAATTTTGATCTACGTGTCAAGGCAAGCAAAGATCAATGGATCCTACAGTCTTGTAAAAGCACTCAGGTTGAAAGTGTGATCATGTGAATATAAGTCTTTAGTTGATAATAAGCACATTTATTTATTGCTGTGACTGGTTCTACTCTTCTATAACATATGGTAACAAACGAGTGACTTAAGAACAGCACCATGTGATAGCAAATGGATTTTTTTTCATGTTTTGATAAGTATTTTGGTATTTAAATTAAAGGAAGAGTTAGAATCCTATCCTAGAAATTGGTAAATCACTTCTGTGTTGAAGCATGCTGAACAAAGAGTTCTGTGGAGAACTAGGTTTGTACATAGTGTATAATTTGTGTCATAAATATGTTCAACTAAATATCAGTTTGTAAAACTGAAGTCTTGTTGCAACTGTACAGAGCAATTTTGTTAATTCAAAGATATAAATCAATATTTCTTGAGCTGATCAGGTGATTTTTATTTTGTATTACTCTGCAGTATGAATGTTTTTTATATAATTTGTCTGGTTGTGGTAATGTTTGGAAAATGTTCTCTTTTCACTGATATTGCAGTAAACTCTGCACCCTTAATGAAGTTATGCAATCACTGGGCTATGCATTTCTAACAAATTTAAACTAATTTAAGACTTTGAGACTCATTTGTGAAATGTTTTATTTTAAATAGTATTGAAAAAATATCTGGGGTTATAATCTAGTAAGTTCTAGGACTGCTAAGGTATTTTTGTAGGCTTTGGTCATTCTTATATCAATGTCAGAATTCTGTTATTTTGTGATGGGCCAAATCGGACCCTTCTTGTAAAATCTAAGCTGATTGTAAATATACTTTACCGATTTCCACTGCAAAATAAAACTACCAGTAGATTTCTTTGACCAAATCCCCCTAGTGATGCTTGTTTAAGATGATGCCACAATACACATTACTATGGAAGGAGATTGTCCTTAGCAGCAGCAGCAGATGTGGGTGTTGTGGGAAGCCCCAGACGCAAAGGCACAAGCAAGGCCGGCAGCAACCTCAAGGCATAGGCAGGGGGCACAGGCAAAATCTGTGCACCTTGGCAATGGTGGGCGAGTCGTTTCCTGAAGAAATGCCCTTCCCAAGCTGCTCACTGTGGAAATCTAAACCACTCACCTGACAACTTTTCCTTTAGTAGAGAGCCAGTGTCTGCATGCTTCACTGGTTAGTGCCTCTTCCACCACACACTTGCCAGCGTTGGCAAAATGGCTGTGAAAACAGTGGACTTCCTGTGCAGAGGCAAAGACAGAGGGAAGGAGAGGTGGAATTTGATAGTATTTATCCTTACCTCCCTTTTCCTGACTAGCAGTGGTGCTTTGACTCATCTGGGTGCTGATATTCAGCACTGAAGGCAAAGTTGTGGGAGGTGCAGGCCCTGTGGCTGAGAGGTTGAAATGCATCCTGGTCCACTGTGGCCTGATCCATTGTGCTAGGCACAGGAAGGTGGGCCTGGCCCCTCCAAACTTGCACACAGAAGCTCAAGCAGACATATGTGAAAAGAATATGTCTTTACATTATGCACGTGGTAACAACTGCTCCCAACAGCAATGCAAATGCAGGTACTAGCTCTGGGATGAGGCAGTGGTGCACATCTCCCATATCTTTTTCATAGTGTGTTCAGCAGTGTTTTGTGCACAGTAAATCAGTTCATGCAGGATGTCTATCTAGATTGGAAAGGCAGGCTTGGAAAGTGGAGGTGTAGCAGAAAAATGGGAGAGCAGTGCGGACTTGGCTTGGAGGGATGTGAGCATGCAGTAGGAGGGTGAAGAAAAGATTGAAGACAGAGGAGGAGGAGAGCTTTGACAGGCCCATGACATAAATTTCTTGGAGGTGGTGCCAGGCATATTTATTCAGAATAATGTCAGGCCTGTCTCAGCGCTGCCTTGTGAATAAACCAGAAAGCATGATTTTTTTCCACTGTGCAAAACTTTAGTGCACGCACATTTTGCCTACTCAGTGAGGTTCTGGTGTCTGTATTGCAGGAAGGATAGTTAGGAAAGACACAGAGAAGGAGGACTGGAAAACAAGACAAATGAAAATGCCTGGGACTTTCCAGTTTGGAGAGAGAATGCTGAAGGAGGAGGAGTTCTTGACTGATGTTTTCCAAATATGAAGACAGTTGATAGCAAACAACAGGTGCAGAACTGTTTGCTAAATCATGTCATTCCAGAACTACAAGGCACGCAAACTAAGGAGAAAGTGGTTTAACAAAAACAACAGAACAGTACTTCTTTACAGGGTGAGTGTTAATCTACTGGAAGCTGCTGCAGAAGGGTCAGGGGGGCTAACAGTGTCAATTGGCTCAAAAGCAGAATGGAAAAAATAATGGGCTGAAGGTTCATAAACAAAAACAAAGGGGAGTAGGCAGAAATGTACTGTACAACATCCCTAATTCAATGGCCATTGATGCTGAGCAATTCTCAGGATATATACCAGAGGAAGTGGCCAGTGTATGATGTCCTGAAATAATGTCTTTCACTGCTGGAGACATCCTGGGGTAGCTGGGTTGCTGGTGAGACCCACCAAGGTATGCCTTGCCTTCTTACTCCTCCTCTGAGCTGCCTTGCACCAGACCTACTTGCAGAAGGGGCATGAAAGTTCCTGTGCTGTTTTTCCCTCTCCTGTGGACTGAAAAGGCAAAAAAGACGGGTGGGAGAGAAATAGGAGTCATCTTGCAACAGTGCTTTGGTGCTTGAGTAGTCTTTACTGGAAATTCCTCCATGAGTTCCCAATATCCTTTCAGCTGCTGGTTTCATCAGTATTTCTGATACAGATACAGATGTTAGTGTCCACCTGCCTTGTCTGCCCTCTCAGGACCTCCATTAGGGTATTGGGTTACTTAAGTGAATAGGAAATGCCCTGTGATTTCAACAGGGCCGTATTTTCACCCAGAAACATTAAGTGGATAGATAGAACTTCTAGTTCACATTTTAAGAGAGTTTGCTCTTGTGTGGGCAGTGAACTTCCCAGCAGTGAAATCACAAAGAAGGGTTTTGCCAGGGGATTTCCTTCCCTACTGTCTGATTGTCGGTATTTTCCAGGGAACTTAATGATATCAGTACAAGCTTGTCCTATTGAGGCTGAAAGTTCACAGTCCAATAACTTCTCTTTTCATTCAAAATTACAGAAGGAATATTGCTTCTCCTTACACAATTTCTCACAAGCGACTTGCAGAGCCTCTGCCCTGGCAAGAAGTCATGAACAGCAGCTCCAGTCCAGCAAGTTGTTTCAGAGCTGCCTGGAGGTCTAGGTAAGAGTCCTTGCCAAGGGGCCTGTCTTTATGATCAAGAAAGTGGTCTGTAAAGCAAAGAGCTGTGGCAAGTCCTCTCAGGTTTTCTCTATAAAGTCACTTCACAAGTTATAGATATGAATTTTCCCCTGTCTGATCTGTGCTCAAGCATAGCTGTTGCCTTTTTGTCCTCAGGAGTTTAGCCCAGAAATACCACTAGGCAATGCTAATATGAGTCTGGATTTTAACAGGTGATTGCAAAATCTCACTCCCTGAAGTCAGTCCAGGATGTATTTTTTCTTAAAACGTAAAGCTCAAACAGAAAACGATACATTTTTAAACATCTCCAAGAATGCTTTCAAATAATTTTTTGGGTATCCTGAAGGGAACAGTTAATATACCCCATGAGAGAAGTGCTGTTATCTGCTGTAGATAACATTGGTGGCCTTGTATTTGAAGGGGCAGGCTCCTCCTGTTTTCAGAGACTAGCAGGGCATGATCAGGATGTTTAAGGCCAAATGATGATCTCCTGTCTCTGAATGGGGTAGGCCATTCAGCTTCATGGACTTGCTGCTGTGCTGGACCATGTAATTTCTTTAAGCAGAGTGTGTTCCCCTGTAAGGGATCTGATCTGGAAATTCCTCATAAACAGAGACTATGCAATTGTACTTGGTAATTAGTAGTACCCTTCCTGTCGTACATCCATGGCCTACTTCCTAATCAGATTTTTCTGTCCTTTTACACCATTCACCCCCAACTGATAATTTGGGCATGCTGTAATCAAGTCATCTCTTAATTCTTTGATAAACTAAAGCCATAGGGCTGTTGGAAGCCTACATTTGTCTTTTCTACAGCAATAAATAATCCTTGTAGTTTTTTCTAAATCCCCTCCAGCACTACACATACCTTTTAACACGAGGCAAAAAAACTTTGTCAACCTAAGCAGTCAGAATTTTACCTATACCTTTCAACTTACCAATCAAAATCTGACAGAGTTTTTGACACTACTCTATACTCAGTTTGAAGGCCACTTCACATTTTGGGAAGAAGTGAGAGAAGTGGTTATGTCAGGGAAACTCCCTCTCTTGTTACGTTGTCTGTTGTGCAGCTAAACAGTCTTTAAGCCTCACAATCTTTGGGGATCCACATGCTACATATCCTGCCACCAAAGTGGTGCAAGTTATGTTACCAGAAATATGGAAATGCTTGTGAAAAGAGTGATGTGCTTTGCTGTTAGCTACCAGGCATCTTAGTAGTGTGTTGTTCCAAGTACATGGGTACCCAACTGGGTACAAAAGCAGGGAGTCTCCTGTCTGTCCCTCTGCCCTTCTCGCCTGAGGAGTCCTTCTGATGCTGCTGAAGTACACAGAATGGCCAAGTGTGTGGCTGTGAGATACAGGAGTGGGAAGTCCCCCTTGCTTACAAGGCCCTTGGTTCCTCTCAGTGGTTCTGCTATGTTTAATAAGGGAAACAGTTTTTTTGATGGGTTGAAAATTTACCCTTACAAGGGCACCTTTTACTTTCTGCAATGCAAAGAAATTGGGACATTTAAATCTGAATATTTATTTTTTAAAAAGGAAAATATGTATTTTATAAACAGATGTGATAGAGAGTCTGTGACGCTGTGCTTATGTGACTAGAAGTAGGACAACAAATACTTTTTTTATTTTCTTTTTTTTTAATTGCAGTAATAAACACTATATCCACATATGTTAAAAGAGCCAGAAAGGAGCATATGAGAAAAGTAAGATCACTTGACTTTAATCCTCTTTGCTGTGTGTGATTGTAAAAGCCAAAATGTTCTGTCCTAATGTTGCTGATTTTTTCTCTTAAATATTTTTCCTTTCCTTTGAATGAGAGGCAGATATGGGACATCTGCTCTCAGCAGCTGAAAGAAATGGTGGCATAGGATGTTCCAAGGCAGATGTCATGTCTTGAACACTCCCACGTCTTTCCAACTGTTATATTTCATGTTGTTCTTTCATATTTATTGGAGATTTCCAATGATGGAGACTACCAGTTTTAACAGTGAGGTAACTTCGAGACACTGCTACCAGTTGAGCTACAGGGCCTCTTTGCTAGACAAACCTGGTAGATTAAACTAGCTTTTTACGTTCCCAGGCATTCGGTCGGTGTACAGGGCAGAAAACAGCACTTGATCCTTTGGCTCCACTGATAACACGCAGCTGAATAGAGAACTTCAGAACATGGGGCTGTGATATTTACCTGGCTTTCAACTAATGGGCTTAAACAACAAAATCTTACCACAAATGGTGCATTCATCTGCTTGTTTCAATATCAGGAATGCATATAAAATAGAGTTAAAACACAGCTGCATTCCGTTTTTAAAATCACATTGAAAATATATCTACTATTGTTTCTATTGATTTCCTGTTCAACTTAAAACGAATATTTGTCCCTTCATTTATATCCAAGCTTCATAACAGGAGAGTGAGGCAAGACAGTGTGATTCTTCACTGTTGAGTAATCATTCAGGCACTTGTATCTGAAAACCATACAGAAATAAATATTTTAGTGAGCTAATTTAGGTTTTGTAGATAAGCTCTGGGAAAAAGGAAAGAAAACTTCCTTCTTACAAACAAAATGCAATTCCAGCGCCACATTGTTGTTGAGGCTTTTGTTCTAGTTCATAGTTACAATGGTCTTGGTACTGATAACTGAGCAGGGACGGAGCAGATAGCAAGATTTTGTTCGTATTGATTTAAGATCACTTATTTTGAGAAATTGTGACAATGTTGACATAAGTCACTTTTCCCAAGTTGTCTGAGAGGAAGTAAAAACAAGAACATGGCAGAATCAGGCTCTGCTTGCTTTTTCTGACAGCCAAAAAAGTGGTATATCTGTAGAAGGAGATAAGGAAATTAATAGAATACAGGAGAATGTATTTTCACATCTAAAGATAATTCCTAGGCTGAAATTCTGTGTTCAAAATACAAATGTACTGAAATATCCCATTTATTTTATTGTATGTGTAAACTTTTTGTCAGAACTTAATTCTTCTTTCTCTTGTTTCCTGTTTAGTAGTGTCTGTGGCAGCAAGCAGTTGAAGAGCACACTTTACCTGTAGGCTGCATATGTGATTATTCCTGTTTTCTTTCCTGTGTCTAGCTCACTGCTAATTCAATAAAATGAGAAGCTATAAACCTCCAATATTTTCACTTCTTCAGACATGAAAATCAACTTTATAAAAGCTGTTGTGATTTTTAATTAGCAAAGTTCTCTTGCTGCAAAAATGAGAGACAGGTGAGTAGATGTGAGCTATGATCAAGGCACCTGTTTAGCCTTGGACATGATTTAATAGGGAAGAGAAAAATTCTGTGTGAGATTAATGCTGAATCACTCACAGGGTTTCTGCAGTCTTTTATGGATGCATGTGCATAATTTTGGAATGAGACCAAATTAAGAAGGTAACAAGATAATTGTAGAAAGACTCAGTGAAAGGAAAATGACGTTCATTATGACGTAGAGCATAAGAAAGACCACACTATGTCAAGCCAAGGTTTTTAATCAGCAGCAGGTAAAACTGAATGACTAAAAAAAAAAAAGCTGTAAAAGTAACAAGCATGGTAATATTCTCTCTAAATGCACTCCCAACCTCCACCTGCTTTGAAGCTCAGGAGTCTCCTGAGTCAGAGTTTCCTTCACTGCATTTCATAACTTGCAAGGGGTTTGTTTTCTGTTCATTTTGTCGCTTGAAATTATGTAAATCCATAGCATGCACAACATCCTTGTTTGCAAGAGATGAAGTACTGCTTTGCTGAGTTTGAGATCTTATGGTGGTATGTTTGGGAGCTTTTGAAATTTCTGCCTTGCACTATTTGGTTTGTGTTTTTTTCAAAAGGGAAGAAAGTGGGAGAAAGTTTGAACCATCTTTCAACACTGAGCTATCTAGATTTCTAGATAATGTCTGGGGCACAAGAGAATGCAGTGTGAAGAACTCTGCACAGCATTGCCACAAGCTGTCAACAGCAGAAGAGAGGGATTTGGCAGTGATCCCACAACGTAGCTGGAGAGCTGAATGTTCAAGACTTATTAAGGAGTAATTCTGCATGCAATTGATATTGCCAACTACTGTATTTAACACAGTACAGGTGAGTAATCAATTACTTTCACATTTGAAGAACTCTCACTTAGATATTTAATATTCAAATACAACAAAGCAGGGGATGGCTGTGACAGTCAGGGTAAGGACTAGCAGGAGCAAGACCAGCCACCACACCTGCTCTTGTTCATTGCAAACAAAATGAAAGCCTTCCCAGTTGTTTCCACAAAAACCCTGGGAAAATTTTTGAGGTAGGTTACTTGGATTATAGGAGAGACTAAGGTTTTTGGTCTGTAGAAGTCTGGACCAGAGGGTATTAAAGAATTTCTGATGTATTGTTAAATGTCCTACACTTATTTTAATAAGAGTAATAATAAAACATGGTAAGGACTATAAAATAGGTAAGAGAAAAATACTGGGAATCTTACTGAATTGGTAGAACATTTTTTAAAACTTACAGAATTTTATAAAAGATTGTTTACATAGGTATTGTTTCCACTGTTAATGACAAAAATTTAATTTCAAGGTAGCGTTTTATATGATTTATCAAAATGAATATGTGAAACAATAGACCAATAGCATGAAGCACAGAGGAAACAAGAGCTTCTTTTGTTGGAGCCTCTGAAGAGTGTGTAATCAGAGCTCAAGTCTATGACACTTGAAAAGAAAAACTGTCAGTTTTGAACCACAAGATTAACATCGTTGCCTGTACTTAAAAGATGAATACCTCTTTTCAGTTATCTTTCCTGCAGCTGAACTGTCAAGAACAGACATCTCAAAAGCATGTTTTTTGAGTGTCTTAAAAGAGCCATCCTCAGGATGGAAAGAGACAGAAGTCTGCAGTCTAAAAGAATGTAGTGCAGTGCACCTTCTAGGTCACCCTGAGATTATGGCCAAGCACAAACTGTACAAAGATGACCTTAAATTTCATTTAATATGCTTGGTCAATCTAATTCTTGATAATCTGATTTCCTAACATTCAAGATATCACAAGTAGACTGAGTTAAAAGTATGACTTTTTCAAAAATACACTGATGGCAGGTTTAAAAATCAAAGTTTGAGAAATTTTGTGGCAGATGCAGGCCTACTTCTCCATGTCATTTAATCTGTTTTGCAATTTGAAATTTTTAAGCTGCAGATATTTCTAAATACTGATGCTAGGTATATAAATGCATCTTAGAAGGGAAAAGTGTATTTCTGGACTGATTGAAGCCTTTCCATATCCCTCCAGTCGTCAGAAATTAGAGAGAACACAGAGCCAGTCCCTTCTCAGAGGTGTACAGTAAAAAGAGAAGGGGATATGGCCAAAACATGTGATAAGGGAAGTTCCAGTTGTACGTGAGCAACAATTACATGGTGAGGGTGGTTCAGCAGCCAAAACAGGACCTCAGCAGCGGTAGGACCTCAGCAGCGGTAGGACCTCTGCCCTTGGGCTTTTTTGCAATTCAGCTGGAAAAGACCATGATCAATCTAATCTAACTGTAAAGTTTGCCTTGCTTTCAGTGAAACACTGGACTTGATGATCTCCTGTGATCATCCCTGCCTAAATTTTTCTGTAACTCTGCATGACAGAGGCTTCCATGAGATACCATTGTTTTTTTATAAGGAGCAATGTAATTCCCGTACAAGATCAGATGATAAATATTCAAACAGACACTGATCTTAGGCAATAAGCAGCAACCAAAGTTTCACAAGAGGATGTAAGAAACATCCCTGAAGACAGATTTAGGACCAGCTGCTTCTACAGTATTAAGGGATTTTTTTCCACGTGGTATATGTTGCCTAAACACAGGCATAAGATTCAGTTTATCTTCCAAATCCATGGCATAGTCAGAAGTCTAAAAGTCCAGTCATTTAGTGACTCCTTTAAAAGTGCTGTCCCAATTACTTCCTGTGGAAAAGAGTTGCACAGCTTAATAAGACACTTTGTGAAGAGTGTTTCCTTTGATCAGTTTAAAATACTTCTCCTTTTTGTCCTCTTGTTTCTGAATAATCTGCGTCACCCTCTCTAAAACTTCTAGTGCAGTGTCACCTTTCATAAGCAGTTATCAGTGTAGTACTTCCTATTCCAAATGAAGTTCCATCATTTACTTGCCTTAAAGGAGCTATAATGTTTCTTGGATTATTCTGCATCTCATTCCTTGCATTGTAATATTTTTGGGATATTGTCCTAAGGTGACCTGGTCTGGCTGATAGCCATAGTTTCCAATCCCAAACACCCTTTAAGCCAAAGAGAGGGTCTGCTCCTTACAGAAAACTAATTTTTCATCCACCCCTCCCTTTTTTCTTTTCTTCTGGATTAATTTTCTGACTAGATCAGGTCCTGAATTGAAATTGCTGTAGGATCTCGCACTTATTTAGGCTAGTGCAACCAAGGCAGAGGTGCTGTTTCTCAGGATGAAGACAGAGCCATCTCTCCCACTCTTGTATCAGTTGAAAGCGTCTGTGACCGATTACCCCGCTAGGTGACCTTTTTTAACCATAGATGCACACTCAGCAGAAATTTTACTGCACCTAGAACAGTGATTTTTAATTGCCTACTTATTAATAACTTCATCTAAATGGTCATTGTTCAACATGTCACACAGCAAAAATTTCCTGTAGGAAGTGGAAAGCAGTTGGCTGCTCTCTGGGAGACTTTGATATTTATAAAGCCTGACCTGGATTTTCCAACTAATTTGACTGAAAAATATTTCCCACTTCCCAGAACAGTTTCTGTGTATTTGATAACCACATTTAGGACTTCCTTTAAAGTATCCTTGATTGAAAAGCACGTGCAAGTAAATTGGTACTCCCAGAAAGAGTTTAAGGTTGCCTGCACTTTCTTTTAAGTGTGAAGACCTGTACTGTAAAGACAAATGAGACTATCAGAGATCACACAGGATGCAGAATTCAGCCCTTACAAAGGAAGATGTGATGATGGACTATATCTCTCCTACCATTGCCCTGCAGTGCTTTGCAGCCATATCCCTTTCCAGTTTATTGCAAATGGCATTTAGGATCAGTCATCCATAAATCACCAAAAACCTATGAAAGTATAGATTCTGCTCGCCATGAAAAGCTCTAAGAAGTTTTGATGTAGGGTAAGGTCAGATTATTTTGGCTTAATGAATAAGCATTGAGTAAAAGAGAAGTTTTCATTTCTTGTTCAGTATTAGTTACAGAAAACACCTCTTCTGCTCCTTTCCTGTTTGAAAATTCTCGCTTGTACATCCGCTCTGGACTACAGTCGTGTGACCATTTCAGTCACATCCCATGAACTCCACTAAGTGCTTCCCTGTGTTACTGGTGTAACACCTCTTCAGTGGCTTCCACCTCAGCGACTGCATTAGCCAAGAGTCCGGCTGGGTGAAACAGTGGGACACCAGCACATACCCAGGGCTGTGAGCTGCATCATGGTGGTTCAGTGTCCACTGCCCCTGGAGAAAGCCTGCGGTCTGGAACCTTTTGCTAAGGAGCCCAGGGAGCAGATACAGTGCTGCAGATGAATGTGTGCTCTGAGTTGCTTTCAGCAGTTTTGTTGTACAAGTGATACATATTGGTATGTCAGCATCTTCCCAGAATTGTTTTGAAACAGCAAGTTGGTTAAGAACACATTTTGTTCCTGTTGTCTGGTATTATGACTCACTTGCTCAACACTAAAAAATACCAAAACCCCCAAAACTTTGTGTCAAAATCCATGAACTGAAAACATAAATCTGCAAATAGTTGCTGTTTGTCTTCCTACTCTCTTCTCATAAAGAAATTTCTTGGGAAATAATTTTTCATAATACTCTAGAGTCAGCTGCTTTACACACATATTTGTGTAACATTAAAATTCATGTCAACCAACAGCAGTGCCTTTTTAGAGGAGTGTAACTACAGTGTGATCTGCCAGCATCCATGCAGCTATTTAATCCCTTGACCTAAATTTGGGTGTTTGTCACCACCACCAACACTACTATTATTTGCTTCTAAGATTAAAGGGGGAAATAAGGTCTCTATCTACATGCAGTTGTAAAGCTGTGCCAGAGTAGGTTTTGCTCTGTTTATTACTTCTGCTGAGCCAGAACAGTGCTCTTCCTCATACAGTGGTAATTTTAGTGCAGGGTAGATCAAGCATATGTAGAAGTAAAATGCTGGGAAAGAGACTATTCTAAAATTTGAACATATTTTATTTAATCTTTTATTTCTGGGCTTTTTGTGGATATTGCATATCTTGGTTTAACTGAAGGTCAGTCTTACATTTATGTGAGAAAAATCAGTCTTGTTCTTTTCCTGCATGAAGTTGGGAAACCTCAGGAATCTCATGCAAGTAATTTTGTGAAATTTCCATCCCAGCTTCCCAGCAGCTTGGATGCAGTCTTAGTCATACTCTGAAGAACATTCTGCCATGTAAACAAGGAGTACTTAAAGAAAAACGCTCTTCTTTCAAAGATGTCTCTTGTCTATGGGCCAATAACTTATTTTGCTAAGGACTGAAAGGTAATTGCAAGCCCTCACAAATCTCCATGTATAGAATGGGGATCCAGTTTTGCTAGAATGGTATTTGACTGACTTTCCTTTTTAGCTTACTTGAGCCATAACTCCCAGATAATTAATGCTGCCTACACATTAAGTCTTACTTTGTCTAAGTCAAGTGAGCCAAGATCCTGCCAGGAGGAGTGACTCAGACATGGGGATAGCCAGGTTCCCATGAAAGTTTCCCTCCAGGCTCTGTGGGTGCAGCTGGCTCCAGGAACTTGACCATAAACACAGGCTCAGCTACAGCATTATATGCACAAGCCTAATTTGTCTCAGCTTCATGTGGTTTAAATAACAAATTGTTTGATGCAAAAAACTCCAATCCAGCTCTGTGGGAAGATGTGTCTCTCCTCTATTTATGCAGAAAAAAAGTGAATCCCATATTCCAGTATTCCTTTTATTTCATAAGACATCATGAACCACCATTTCTGCAGCTGTGTCTGCAGGCAGAGGCTGGTGCTGCATTCACGGGAACTGAGCCTCTGCTCATTTAAACTGTAGGAGGGGCTTACGGAGATGTCCTTGAGCGCTTTCTGCATCTCCAGTTGTGGTTTTCAGGAAGTAAAGTGGTTTTACAAGGACCAAGGTTAGCTGGAGCCAGACTGTACTTCTAAATCTGTAGTCTAACAGTACTTTGATATTGTAATGCTTCTCTAAGTAGATGTGAATGTGAGAGGAAGGGGGAAAAAGGAAATGAGGGAAATGTAAGTTGGAGAGAAGGTGAGAAATGCACATAAAGCAGGAAAGAAATGAACTTGAAAGCGGAACACAGAAAATAAAAATAGAAGCAGAAAAGGAAATTTTAAAAAAACAAGAAGTAAAAAAGACAAAAAAATTTATTCTATTTGTCAAAAGTACTTGGCTCAACTGCAACTGAGTCTGCAAGACGGAGACTGATAGTCTGCAGCGCAGGAAATGGGCATTGCTCCCTTCTTCGCAGACTCACATGCTACAGCAAAGTAATGAAAGAAAGAAAGAGAAGCTTAGATAAATAGGGTAATTTAAACCTGCTAAGTGTCATAGATTTTGTAATATGTCATGAGATCCTATGGAAAATTGGGCACTTTTTGCTGAGGTTTTCTTACTTTCTTCTATTGAATTTTGTCCTTATTTCACTTGCCTGTACCAGCTGTCCAGGGGAGTAGTGGATCTTGGAAACAGCCTGCTTATGATTTACTGGAAACTTGAATTTCATGCAGTCAGATGTGGGAGAAGAAGCTTTAAGTAAAAATGGTTAGATTGTTGTGTCTGGCTCTGAGACTCAAATTCCTGGACAGTGGGAGCCCCGGTTTGTGCTCCCAGGCTCACTGTGCAGCCCATGAGGAGTGGAGCACGGAAGCATCCGAATTCTTGCGGGTTGCTACTGAGGCCTAAGTGGTATGTGGGTAAGTTCAAAACTCAGTTCTTTCTGCAGGACTGTGATTCCTTCCATTTGTGATCTTGTATTGTGCGGACCAACAGCCTTTTCATCAGAAAACCACAGTAGTCATTTAACAGAACAAGAGGTGGTAAAGTTTCCTTCTTTTCACAATATGTGCATTAAAGTATCTCCCAGGAAGTAAAAGATCTAGGTGTCAACTTCTTCCTCTGCCAGAATTGATTTAACTACCTTTCCCTCCAAATTACAACAAACCCTAGCTGCCCAATTTGCTGTGGGACAGAGCTTCTCCTTTTTTCCTGCATGATAACCAGGATGACTGGGGTGCTCATATGGAAGAAAGGTTCATTGGTTCTGTTTCAGGATAATTAAATAATCATTGGATAAAACACCTAAATTCTGTCTAAATGTGGGCTTGGTCTTGACTCTTGACTGAATGGCAAGGCATTTGAATTGTGCTTATTTTACAGAGCACATATTAAATAATAAACAGGATACAGGAATCTGGCTTGCAGTCAGAGGACATAAATCTCGTCCTGGAGGTCACCATCCTATGAGACGGAAGCAAACAAATCTATCTAAAAGCACAGTTTAAAAACTTTTTGTGCTGACTGACCAAAGTATGTTAAAAGGAAGTTAGTTCAACATCACGTTGACCTTTTCTCTGTGAAGGTGGCTATCATTGATTCAGTTACCTTAATTTCTTACTGCAAGCACAAAGGGTTAATATATAAAGTATTTTGTTTAGTATATGAATTTTGTACTGTCTTAACCCATTTTAAGTAGTCTATTTCATTGTTAATAATCAAATCTGTCTTCAGCTGTGCAGGTTTTACATCTGATTATAAAAAAAAAGAGGGCAAGAAAAAGTAAATATGTCCTCAATTTCAGAGGAGCTGAGCACACTGCAAGAATCATAAACTTCAGTGGGAATACAAGAAGCCACTTCTGGAAACAAGACTTCATACAGGTATGTAAATATTCCTACCTCGGAGCAGGCTCTGTCCTATTGAAAGATACAGACTTCTAAACCCGTTAACTGATTTTCTGCAGCAGTCCGTCAAGTTTGAAAATTTTGCCCCAGTTGTAATTAATAAGGTGAAAGAAATCAGCACATTTGAATGTTTCCATCAAATGGCTGCATAGGTCTTTTCCTTGCCCTTCAGCAAAATCAGCAGTTTAGACAGATTTTGTTGTTGTTGTTGTTGTTGTTGGAAATAATTCCATTTTAGAAGTGAAAAACAGATAAAAATACAGAATTGAGAGTAATTTTCAAATGCTTTTGAGAACAGAGACTTGTACACTTTGGAATGGAAAGAGGAAAAAACCCCCAGCAGTGGTAATACTAAGAATCTTTCAGCTGAGAACTCAATAGTGTGTAACAAAATCACTTGTAAAACTGAGGAACTGAAGTTCAAAGCCCAGAGCTATGATGTGGGGAGTAATAAAAAGATGAAAGGTTTGAATAGATAGAAGGCCCAAGATTTGCTGGTCTTTATGCAACTTAATTAATTTTTAAGTCTTGTTTTGAGTTCATACAGTTCAGCTTAACTCAGAGTCTTTCTTTACTGTTTTATATCTGATAATTTGATTATGAAAATGAACTCTCCCACATAGCAGAGAATGCTAGCAATCCTGTTCTGATAAGAGATATTTATACAGCACCACCAAATCACTTAAACATAAGGGGGCCATGTGCTTATCCTCATTTCTGATGACGAGTCCACTGTAGCTATCTAAGATTTGTCAGCACATGTTGATATTCCCTGTTTAGTCAGGGCCAGTGCTTTCCAGTGCTGCTTCAGGGCAACAATTTTGACTTACTTGGATATTCTGTGCATTTAATTGCTATGAATTGAGACTCCTTCTTTATGCTTGCAGCTTAGAATAGATAGGTGCTGACTGAGGACCTAATTTTAACCTATCCTTGATCAGGGAGAAAAGAAAAATTTAAGGAATCTTGAGAAACAGAGCAGGGGAAGAAAGGACTAACTTTTGTAAAAAGTAATATAATTAGTAAATTTTCATGGCTGAAAGGTATATTGAGTGAGCATAAAACGTTTGCTGTAAAGTATTTCTTAGCAAGCCGTTATGGCAAAGTAGAATTCAAAATCATAGTTGTCTGTGGAAAATTTGGGGGAGATGATGGTGGAATAATAGTGATGGAAATTATGTTTAGACTCACAGCTTACTCTCCCCTCCTTTCTTTGCCAAATGATACAATCTAACAATCATTTTAATTTATGTCTATAGCCCAAATTCCATCTTTAGTTAAACAAAAGTAAATTCCCACAGTCATGGTTTCATCATACTAAAAGCAAATATTTGCTATTATATTACAATGAAGCCTTGACTGCTTTTTCTAAACCACGGTATACTGGGATTTGTCTTAGTCTGCACAGACATTTTGTATAAGACCCCATTCTGTTAAAAAGTGAATGCTTTATTCACCACATTTTTTTATGGAATGCAATACCAATATGAGAAAGAAGTAATGACTGTAAGCCTGACTGTTCTGATGCTACAAACATTAATAGTTGAGAAAATAAATGGTCTCCTAGAGCATTTCTGGATTACAAGAGTTGTATAAACTTCATGTCAGCTGGCATTGTATAAACTAGTAGAGCGCAGTGCATGTAAAATTCCGTTTCTAGAGAGGTTTCCATACAAAAAAAAAATCATTAAACCCCTTCACAAATTGTCTTTTTATACAGGAATAATTTATCTGGTAAGGAAGGTCTTAAGTAGCTAGAAAAATATCTTGCGAAGGAGAGAAAGAAAAATAACATTAGATGTTTCCTGAGCTAATATTTGTTCTTTTCATGGATCTTTGAAAACTTGTATGGTGTGACACAAAATGTCTAAAATTTAATCCTAAAAAAGTTTTATGCAAAGAAAAAGATTCAGTTATTATTTGAAAGTGTGATTTTCAAATAAGAGTTCCTTGTTCTAGCAGATGTCCTATCACTATGGGACCCCAAATACTTTGGATTTGGAAAGCATTGCACAGAAAGCTTCCAGGGCAGAGGAGAGGCAGCTGGGTGGGACAAAAACTCAAAGTCACACAGCTTGTGTTGGGACCTTCTCCATATGCGCTCTCCACAAGAGCTTTCAGCTTTTAAGTGCACTTACCAGTAGGCTTCCTAAGCCTTGAACTCCGGTCTTCAAGGCAATAGAAAATCTGGGATTAAAAGAAACACTCCAGTTCTCCCCATGTTTATGCAAGACTGTGTTCTCACTTGTCTTACCTGTCTTTCCGGACTTTTCTGCAGTCAAATATTAGGGAAGCACTTTTCAGCTGACCTATTTTACTTGATTATTAGATATTGATATTACTTCCTATTCTCTCCAATCACCAACAGATTTGACATCTGTGTTTGAATTCAAGTCACTGCTTTTGAATTCAAGATGTAGCTCTAGTTCTAAAAAAAATTTCTTCATTGTTCACATTCTAAAGAATTTGTGTTGGCAATATTTTCCTATATGCACCTTTGTTTAGCGCAGTGTTTTATTTAACCTGTGGTCGATTTCAGCATCGTCAGTTATAGATAACCTGTGCTGGAATATTTTAGAGAATTCTGCCGCGCTATGTTTGGATGATCGTTAGTTGCCAGATAGGGATTTCAGGATCATAGGATAAGGTGGGAAGGGATCACAGGAGGGCTCTGGTCAAAACTGCTGCACAATGCAGGTTGAGCCATGAGCTTAAGCTGGGTCAGTCAGGGCTTTGGCCAGTCTGAGCATCTCTCATTTCTGTTCCTCACCCTCTGCCATGGACCACGGGCCTGACTCCATCTCCTCCACCACCTCTGTGCAGGCACTGGCCATTTGCTGGTAGGTGTCCGAACCCATCCCCTCCCCAGGCTGAACGAGCCCCCTTCCCTCAGCCTCTCTTCACAGAGCTCCAGCCCCAGACTGACTTCAGCACCGGTGTTCTCCTTGTATGGAGGGGCTCAAAACTGGATGAAGTATTCTCAGCATGGGCTAGAAAACAGTAAATGTGTCACTAACATTTTAGTGACCAGAACGAGATGCCTGGGCTCAGAAGATGAACAGTCACCAGTCGATCTAAGGGTATGAGAGGAGAAAATGTTCAAAAATACCCTTTTTGAGAGTAACAGTCAGAACCAGAGTACAGTATTTCCCGGAGAAATTTTTGTAACTAGCTGCATATAATGCCCTTATTATTTATCTTTCAACTCCAGTCCCCACATACCTGAGTTCAGTGCCTCTGATCATCACATTCATCCAAACACAATTCCCTCTCATGCAAGTACCCTAGAGACACACAGTTTGAGAGGATTTATCCCATTTCCTTGGTACATAGAACTTCTGAGTCATTGCCACTACTTGTTTGAGCAGTACTAAATGTAAGCATCTTAGTTGTATCTATACACCCACACTGAAGTTTTTATATAAGATTCAAATGTGCCTGATTAACATAAGAAAACCCTGTGCATATTTGTGGAGCAGGTGCAAGCAATGTCTCATCTCTTCCTGAACAAAAGGTTAATACATTCTCACAAGTGACTTAATCCAACCTTATAGTTAAAAATTATGTGATTGTAAATGGATAAAAATGAAAGTTAAAAAGCTTCAAGTAATGAAGTATAAATATCAGTTAATATTCAAAAAGGACAGGATGTTTAAAAAAAGAGAAAAGTTACACCACTAACTACCAACAACTAATTTGGACACATCACATTAATTTTAAGAATTAATTATGCTGTAAAATTTAAGCTTAAGTACATACAGCACGTGCAATGTAGGAATGTGATGTAACAAGGTCTGCAACCTGTGTTTTGACTTGTAGATTTAAAATCAAGCTAATTGAAAGTAAATGTAAACCTGGAGGATTTAAGTTTCCAGGTGCAGAACCCCACTAAAAAGGGAAGGTAGGAACTTGGTAGAATATGAATACCAGTAGTCCCAAATTCATTTTATGGTTTTTATCACCTCAGTTAAAGTCTATATGTAATGAAGAGTAATTAATCATTATATATAGAAAAATAAGACGAATTATAATAAATAAGGGGTTACCATGAGGTGACAGGATGTGAATTGGACCTGGGTAACAAAATTCTGTGTGTGTGTATATAAGTGTGTGCATGTGTGTAGCAGCAGGTAACAATTATTTGGGGAGTTTAATCCCATTGAGGAGTAAAACCTGTTGTGGATGACTCTCATCTAGAGATTTTCTGATCCGGAGGAGAAAAAGGTTGCACGTAAATCCGTATCAAATCAGCTCCAGGTTCTCCAGTGCAGGCAGCACAGCAGGGATGGCATTAGGGCACAGACCTCACATTGACAAGGCGCGCAAGGAAGGGGCAGCTCTGCAGCCTCTCCTCTGCGCACTGCTGGCCCCTAGGTCGGGTCACAGGGAGCGAGGGCTGGGCACTTGACCGGGCCTGCCAGGAAACCACCAAGGACTGCCAGTTATTAATGACAGCTACTCTTTGTAACAACTGGTGGAGCTCAGGGAGGTGCAGCAAGAGGTGTCAGGGCTGCTGAGCTGCTCTTTACTGTACGTTTCCCAAGAGGAGGTTTATTTCTGGTATCCTGGGTTTTGTTAATCTTTGTTAAATGTGTTGGCTGAGCATTTACATGCTTTTCTATGTCTGGAAGACAAAAATTGCACTTCAGTTTTTCAATGGGATTTTTTTGTTCATCTGAATTTTGTTTTATTTTGTGATTTTCTTTTAAACATTTTTTTAAACTTTCATTGGTAACAAAATCCACACATTTGAAGACCAAGTCAAGTATATTAATTTTTTGAATAGTGGAAACAGGTAAAGATCCAGTCAAATGTGGTTAATAAGAGCTTGTTTTCTTAAGCACAGACAGCAACTTCTTTGGGATTTTCTTTCAAGTTTTTATCTTAAAACACAGTCAGAATTCTTCAAAAAGGAGACATTGAAAATCATTAGCAGCACAGCAACGATAGTAACTCAGAGAGTTGGTCTTCAAAGGATGTTGAATGTCTGTGTCCCAAACATACTTCAGTGGGTGTCTATTGCCCCCTTCAGACTATTCCCAGTACTAGAGAAAAATAATTAGCTGGAAATTTATAGCATTCCTTTCCTTTCCACTAAGGGAAAAACCCTAAGAAGAAAGATACTGTTAAGTAGATGGTTGGTGAACTTTTTCTGGATATTAGCAAAGGGGTTTTTTTGTTATTAGAAATGCAATTATCTTAGTTAGTACAGCAAACAATACCTCAAGTTGCATCTTCAGCAGTTAGGTTCAAAAGTCACAACTGAGGAAAAAAAGAGTTCAGAGCAATGGCTGCAGGATGGGCTGGAAAACTTGGAAATCAATTCAAGCTTCCAGAGTGCATTTAGACAGTTTCGGTTAAGTGATTCCAACTCTGTGATTCAGGTCTTCATATGGAAAACAGTATGTGCCCTATTTCTCCTCTTACCTTCCTTCTACTTCAGAAAAAGTTTTCGTAGCATGATCAAGGCCAGCCTGGTAGAAGGTCTTCTTTACTTAATCCCCAGATGGGGGATAACACACCTGGATTTTATATGCCTACACAAACTGTGTGTATTTCCAGTGCTCCATGTCCATACACATAGGTATCTGTGTCCATAATCTCTATAACGTCTATAAAGCACCCTAATCTCAGCTGAAATTAAGTATTCCCTTCAAAAAGAACAAACCACCACCTCAGTGAAAATGTAGCCTCAGTTAATATGCTAAGTGACAGGGACAACTGTAGCTAGAAAATAAAATCGTATCATGAAGTTAATACTTGGTGTCTGGGCTGTAATGTGGTACATGGATCTAGCCTGCTTGAGAAGGCTTTCTAAAATAGATGAAAAAAGAAGATGTAAAAGACCATCTTATACACTGAGTCTTCTTTCTGTAAGGAGAAAAAGAAACTATGCTGCTGAAAAGTTATTTTGTATCCACCTTTCTCAAGCACAACCTGCTGAGATAACAGCACATATAAACACCAGCCTTTTATAGGGTGATACTGCTTTATTATTTAAGCAAATGGCTAAGGAAGAACAGCAATACAGATTTGATGGTACATTTCATTCCATGTACCTCATAACATAATGGTTTCCAGAGAATAAAACTTATATTTTTTTAAAAGGGAAAGAAATACTGAACTGAAATAGTTATTTTCTACTTAGATAAAGTTGAGTTTTCAAAGCATCTAACTGAAGGTCTTGCATACATACAATATATTCTATTTGCTGTCCCGTTGCTACTCATTTTGCTGCTAATAGTAAAAAAAAAAAAAAGTAACGTTTTCATTTTTCACATGACAGATTCTCACCATACCAAGGAAAAGCCTGACATCAACCTTCAAGTTAAATCACTCTGATGTGACAGAAGGCTCCTCCTCTTCAGGCAGATTATACATCCATTGAAGTGTAGTGCAACACATCACTGAGGTATGTTGAGCGTTGCTTTTGGCAGCTTGCTGCCATTTTTTTTTTTTTTAACCCTGTAAGTTTGGGTTTATCATCCCCATTCCTTGGCACTCAATGATGTAGGTATCATTACTGGGGTCTTCATCATCTGACTTTGTCACAGTAAATTTGGCCTAAAACAGGATTAGAAATGTATCACTAATTAAATTATCACATACAGCAGTTTAAATATTCAATATCTGATGTCCAATCATATTGCCATGTGTTTATGTATATTACAGCTTTGACAGATTTAATTAAAAAAAACATTTAAATAAAGGTAGTAAAATTATCTAATCATTCTAAAAGCTTTTAACTCTAGAGTATGCTCACTTTCTACAGGAAAACTCCCAGTCAATATTATAGCAATTGTTTTATCAATGCTTGTCTTCCGTGATCAAGTTCAGCTCACACTGCCTGATGAACTGTACATTGCCAAGTTATGGGAAGACAACTGATAGGTGAAACTTCCTGAAATTTTGGACTCACCTTTGTTAGCTGCTCTGCAAAGTGTATAGCTGTTTGAGTATGAAGTGTAATTGGTCCACTTTTCACTCTAGACACTCCCTTTGCTAGTGCCATAAAAATGATCAGCTGAAAGGGAGGGAAAGGTAATTATTAAGCCATTCTTCAGATTCTAGGAATTTACTGATTAAGAACAACCCAACCAAAACATGCAAAATGTCTGTAGATATAAAAATCTGGTTTTCCAAGTTTCATAAAAGTTCATGAAGCTGAGTTTGAAGAGTGATCCAAGCTCCAGAAGTTTGGAGATTACTACTGTAATGCCTGTAACAGAAGGGCTACTTTTCTACAGTGGAGATTGCCGCTGAATTCCTGTTACTGAATTCTTGTTACTGAATTCCTGTTACTACATTTAACTTTGCTCTCCCACACCGTATTGCCCCAAAATTCCCCAAAGTCACGTCAGACTCCAGATTAGTAGACTACCTATATGGAGAGAAACTTGGGAAGAGGTACTTTAATTCTAACACTTCCTGATCACATATTCACCAGACAGACACCTAGAAACCTCTGATTTGACTAACAAACATCACCATGACAAGAATACTGTATGGTGTGATATAAGTCTGTGCAGTTCCCATACACTGAGACTCTGGCTGTGGCTTGTTCCCACCAATTGTACTTGCATGCTTTGAAAAAAGCAGGATGAGTCCAACACCTAAATACTTATTATACTACACAATATTAATGGGAGCCCAGGTTTTTACAGCTAAGAGGTAACATCATCCTAGCTAAACCAGCCCAAGATTCTTATCAGGCTAAGATAAGGCAGTGGAGGGCCTTCATTCTGAAATGCAGTTAGGTGAGCAAGACAACTGGGAGCACGTCCTAGATAGCCTCTAATACCTTTCCTTAGTATCATTCTATATATGCAAGCAGGGAGCTATTATCACTGCACTACATGGAATGCCAAATAGAAGCAAATTCCTGCCTCTTTTTCCATACTTACTGAGGGTTAGAGAAAGGGAAAATTTGAGGGTGTTGGTTCATAAGAACTGTATGTAATTTGCTAACCCTAGTGATGTTGTGACTACACATCTCTGAGACTTCTAACTAACATCTTGTTCCTTCCCCGTTCAGCTCTACATTGTTTACAAGTAAAGCATTTATGTTCTTGCTACCTCAACTTCATGTAAACAAACATAGGAACCTTACTTGGTCTTGCAGAGAATCATCCACAGTTCCACCATGTTTAAGATTCTGAAGCAGCATCTCAGCTGCTTCAATGCCAACCCTGTCAGAATTCTTTCCTAACAGAGAAATTAGAAAGCTGAAAACTACTATTTAAAGTTTTAAAAATACAAAAGAAAAAAAACCAACAAGAAATTATCAACTTTTTAAACCTTATTTTCACGCTCTTGCCTCAAATGTCTGCTTAAAAAAAACCTTTCCCATCTTATGCTCATATACAGTTCATACTTCCTAAGCAGTGGAAAGAAAGTAGCCTCATTTAGTCAGAAAAACATTTGATTCAAATAATTTAAAACCAAGATCACTTCTATTCATTTTAATCTAGATTCACTCTTGAGCAAAAACTTCACATGTAAAACACAAAGTCTATGTTCTTAAAGTTCAGAAATATCTCCAGTGATTCTCCAGTGATCCTTAACACTCCATTCTGATAAAAGGTAAAGTTAACAATTTTGTAATTTTTATAAATTTTCATTTACTATGCTTTAAATCTGCTCATTTCTGCTGTCCTTTATTACTAAACAACATACATTTAAAAACGCAACATTCAAAGCATCAGATCTTTAAACAGATGATACTTCAGATTCCTATTTGTTATTGGTATATCCAGTTAAGTCTCAAAGAATTAATGGAATTCTTACCTCTCTTGCCAAGTGATGATCCAGCTAACAAACAACCTGTTGAGGTCTCTGCAACAATGCTAAGCAAAAAAGAAAAAAAAAAAAAAAGAACAAAATCACTCATATTACAGTTTATTTATCAGAAATGTAATCAAGATCCAGCTAATCAATCAGCAAGATTAGAGTGATCAATAGAAAGCTTGGACTCATCTTACATTATTCCACTTCCAGTCCCAACAGCTTGATCATCAGGTTCTCTGACAGGCTGAATGTTAATGTAAAGATCTCTGATTTCTCTTCTGATGCATCTCACTGCTGCTGCTGACATGTCTTTTGCCAGCTAACAAGACAAGACATAAACCCAGTAATTAAGTTATGTAACTATAGCAATACTTTTTCCTCATAAAT
The DNA here is from genome assembly GCA_014706295.1 of Lycocorax pyrrhopterus obiensis. NCBI lineage: Eukaryota > Metazoa > Chordata > Aves > Passeriformes > Paradisaeidae > Lycocorax > Lycocorax pyrrhopterus. The sequence goes on along the minus strand of JACSVZ010000013.1, from coordinate 19,400,287 downwards.
CTAATTATTACAGTTAATCCCCAAATAAAGGGGCTACTTTATTAACTAGAAAAACAAAGGATTTTCATAAAAACCCTACAAGCAAAAACTGAACATGATTTTTTTCTGAAAGTTTTTCTACAAAATTAAGGTAACATTAAACGCTGTACAAATGACAGTTACAGAAATGTATATAGAAACTTCAGTCTCAATAGAAATTCAAGAACTTTTCTTCATTTATAGACAAAAAGATTTGATTTTAGTCTTATCCCAAAACATTAGATTCTAAAAAAACCCCACCCCACAGTTATGTACAGAATACACTCTGTAAGAGAGAATACATAAAATAACAATTTTAAATGACAGGCAAGTGGGGACATACGAAGCTTATCCCATTCCTGTGATCTAATCATAGCTATATTCAAAGGTTTGGAGATTTTAAGACCGAAACCAGCAGTCCACAGCTCTTCAAAAAGTAACTAAGTTTCTCTTCTTCCTTCCTCTACTAATTCCTAGCCTGTTTGTGAGAAGGAACCCTAAGGAGATCCCACCACTCATGACAGAAAGAATACAAAGAAGGAGATATAAAGGAGCAAATTTCCCACCTTTTTATTTTTGGCTAAACCCTTCCTTAACCTGTTCTAATACCCTTAGCAATGGTTGAAAAACTTGTAATCTGGCCTCTACCTATTAACAGTGCCCACAGATCTATGAACAAGGGCCCTAATTTCAGATTTAAAATAATCCCCATGAACAATACATAAATCAGACAGGAGATACCCCTCAATATATGCTAATGACTTTTGAATAGTCCTATGAAGGATAATGAGGATACTACTCTCATTTCCTATTTTAGCTTTACACTGCTGTGCAATGAATGAATTTTAGGTATGTCCAATATAATATTCTACAGCCTGAATAATTGAAACCATTTAATAAGGTTGCTCATCTTGTGTAAGAGTGCAGAAGTCAGGAGAATAGAGGAATGTTAAGCAGATTACATGCAATTTTATATAGCTATATAAAGTTGGATACTACCAGAGCCGGTATCAGCACTTACTTTGATAGGCAGTGCTCCAGCAACAAATGCCCTTCCATAAATCTTTGTCACTGTGCCACGTTCTGTTAAGTTTATTGGGCTCAGCTCTTTCACTGGAGACATCTGGACAACAACTTCACCACCTCCTTGAGGATAGTAGCCCCTTTTTAGAAACAGTAATTGGATATAATTAAATGCAATGGTCACAAGAAAACCAAGAAAAGGGCCAGAAGGCTCTTTATATATTTCACTATACGTTTGTATGTTCCCTGCTACCGTACATACAAATTTTCTTGATGTATGCCTTAGAAACCCTTATAATGGAATTAGGTTCTCTAACAGTAATCCTTTGTAATGCACATCTTATTAACTTCCTAACACCAACTTAACTGGCACCCCGAGAAAAGCTCAGTAATGCACTGCCTGTTCAGCATGTGCTCCCCTCAGGGGAGCCAACAGGAAACATTACACAGCAGCTGTAGACTCAGCAAGGAAAAAATAAGACAGGAAAGAATCACATCCCATTCATCATATGGTGACAGTACACACAGGGGCAGCTAATGCAGATTAGTTCATGTATTATAAATTCATCCCTCAGTTTGATTGAGAGCACCTTGTGTGTGCCCCTGAGCTCACACATGGGTTCAGTAAGGCCTAGCTCTGCTGCACGGCTCCACAACTCACCTCCTTTTTATGTCACAATTAAATGTGAAATTGAACTTTTCAACTATTGGCTTGAAAACCTGAAAAATAAACACACATAAAAACACAGAGTTAATTTATTTTGCATTGATAATCTCCCACTCTTTTATGCAATCTTAGTAAAAAAAAAAAAAAAAGATCAACACAAAAATTTCAGTTACATTATTAAAAAAAAAACAATAGCCAGTCTCATCCATATAGCTTATTTGACATTCCTCATATTTCAGTCTCAATGTCACCTTGTGGAAAAGGATTTTCTTATGGAAAAAAGAAGAGTAATTCACAGCACTTCTAGAACAAAGAATACATTTTAAGTGAAATTTTCTGTAGTAATTAAAACCAAAGAGACTATTTGCTGTTTCAGGAAATTCCATGAAACATTGGTTGCCCTCTACACCCAGTACATTAATAGTGTTATATTCCCATGCCTAATTCCATAATCACAAATAGACTTGCAGTAAGAGCAACAGAGAACAGCAGTTAGTTGCACACATATTCATGGAAGATGCACCAAGGCCAAGGAATTTCTCCCTACCATGACTGTGTAGTCTATCTGAGGAGCCATCTCCGCATTAGTCCCACCTTTTAAATGGAGCTCTGATGGGGAAGCAGCAAACAGCACACAGGGCATTGCTACCTGCATCAGTAGACACACACTCCTAAAAGCAATTACAAGATATTCAAATGCCATACACTCACAGTCCATAGAATTCCATAGAATCATTATATATCAAAGGCAAATGACTTTCCAGAGCATTTACTTCTGTATTATATTTTTTTAATTATCTATAAACTTATTAGTCTTAAAAAACACTAATTTAAAACTTCATGTCCTTAGCAAGCCTAAATACAAAAGTCTTCATTTCACAATAATTGCATCTTTAATAGTTCTGTTTGAAATACAAGTTTTATGTATCTTACTTAATATACTGATGGGATCATGAAAACTGTGGGTTTAGGTAGGAGAAAAGGCTTAGGCAGCAGTAGCACTTTAATACTTAATAACAAAATAATTCAAAAAGCTACAAAATTGCTTAGAAGCTGGTCAGTGCAAGAGAGTTCAGGGGCATAGAGAATATGCTTTTAAATACAATATTCCTCTATCATTGAATCTCTCCACACATCACAGAGATAAAAAAACTTCCCAAATAAGTTTTGCAAAAGTAAAAGTTTGTTTGGCAAAACAAAACACTTATCTCATAGGGGTTTCAAACATAATTTTGAATTGTAAAAACAGTAATCACCACAGAACTGAACATAAACATGGGTTTGTTTTCTTAAATAACTCCCAAATATTTGTGAACCATAGTGTGTCTCTTTTTTTCTTGGGCTTAATTATTAATTCTGCTGCATTGTTCCTTACCCAAGCTCTTTTGTGTTAAGTAAAAGGCATCAGCTTAGTTGTTTATACTGTTGCAGCTCAGAAAAATATTTCTTAACTTAAAGAAAATTTTAACTTATGCGTGCTCTGGCTTATGCTTCCAAACAACTGTTTCAAACAACACCAGCCTTCCATAACCCAACCCACTTACTCAGTTTTGCAACAGATTCCAAGAACAAAGGGCCCAACACAGAAATATGGAAGAAACAGATAGAAAGGATCATGGATGAAATACGTTCCCAGTTCCAAAAGTATGACACCCTGTGCCACTATGAGTGTAAGTAAAATGTCAAAATTTATCTTATTATATGGTGATAATTTCAGACCTCATGGATGTGAGATAATTATCTAATTTAATGCATTTGGTCCAATATGTAACATACTAATGTGAGAAACTAACACCTAAAGGTTTAAATATACGGGCAGCTGCTTTTTGCATAACATGAACCAAGTGTTCAGCTTTTATATCAGTCACACTTTTAAACTTTGCATGTACTTCGCATGTACTTCATGCATATCCTGCCTATACTACAGGTTCTTTGGTCACATAAATCTGGTTCAGGCAGCACATATCCTGGGTCATTACCAAAGCATAAATGTTCTTTCCCCCCCACCCCCGTCTATTGTGATAATTTTAAAGTTATCAGAAGCTGTGTACAAAGACATACCCTGCTGTTTTTGTATCTGCTATGTGGGTTCCACCTTTGATCTTCCCAGGAGTGAAGGTTATTTCTGTTGAGCCGATTTCTCCGCCATTCAGCTTCCCATCACACAGATCTCGAACAATCTCCAATCCAGACAGATGCTGAGGTCTTAGAGTGACAATACAAAGTTAAAGATACATGCAGGTAGACTACATGCTCATGCTACATTAAAAGAACCACTAAACACCAACTAAGAAAATCTACAATTGCAAATTTCCATCAGACAAGGATCAGCAATTCACTCTGGTTGCTACAGTACTTCTCCTGAGTTCACAGGAGCCAAAGGAGCAGCATTCAGGCCATTCTGGAATATGCAGGATTCTGGTATCTTTTCTGCTAGAATGGGTCCAAACAGATAGATGAGATGCAGGAGCAGTCGCTTGTCCTAATGTGATAAATGCTTGGACAGAAATGCAGGGGGATAATGACGGCAATACTGGCTGAGCCAGAATCAGTTGCAGTGCTGCAAGAAAGTTAACAGGTTTTCTATGTACCTGCCTTGTGCTTGTTTCCATTTGCTAGGGAAATTTAAATAGGAAATACACCAACTGTTCTTAACACTGGAAATACACTAACTGCAGCAACCTTAGGATATGCACTAACTGTTCTTAAGGCTGTACGCTCGGTAAGCTATGTTTTGCTCAGGCATTACATGACTGTATTCCGTGTTCCGCTTAGCACCTTTGGAAGCATTTTCGAGGCCGCGGCCGAGCCGCGCCCTCACCTGCCCCGGCTGCAGCCCGAGGCGGGAGCCGCTGAGGGCACTGCCGAAGGAATCCAGCCCGGTTCATGCCTCAGCGTTCCCACTCATTCCTTGTGAGCCACAGACGGGATCTTCTGGTAAAAAGGCTCTTTTAAAGCAATGGAAACACAAATGTTTCAAACGAGAGCAGCCGAGGCCTTGCGCGGCCGTGTCCCGGCCCGGGAGGGCCCCCACACGCCGCAAGTGACCAGCTGAGCGTCCCGGGACCGCCCGGGGAGGGTCTCACCTGAGGCCGGGCTGGCTCCGCCCGGCGCGGATCCGGCGCACCCGCAGCGGCAGCCCCAGCAGGCAGCTCAGCGCCGTGGACACCCGCAGGATCTGCCCGCCCTGCACGGAGAAACGGCGCTCGTCAGGCGCTACGGCACTTCCCGCCCACCCGGCCAGCCCTTGCCGCTGCCCGAGGCCAGGTAAGCCGCGGCCCGCTGGCTCTCACCCCCTCCATGATCCCGCCATCTATCTCCACCCTGTCCCCGTCCATGGCTGGCGGGGAGCGGTGTCTCTCGCAGAGGCCGCGTCGATGGGATCCCGGCGGGGCCCTAAACACGGCGAGCCCTCGGCGAAGCAGCCCTGGGTCCAAGAGTGCTTGACGATGCAGGCACGCCCGGGATGCTGGGGTGCCGGTGCTGGGGTCGGGCGGCGGTGCTGGGCAGGCGCAGAGCGGAGTCACCTCCCCTCCCGCCCGCCTACCGAGGGTTGGCCGGGGCGGCTCCGCCGCGGGGAGGAGCAGCCGGCGGGCCCCGGCGCCCAGGCAGCGGGCGGCGGCACCTCTCTTGTCCCCGCGGTAGTGACCGCGTCCCGGCGTTCTGCAGGAGGCAATGGCTTTCCCCTGTCCTGAGGGTCGGAGCGATGACAACCGCGGCACCTGGGAGGTCAGAGCCATGGGCACAGCGCTGCCGCCGGAGCAGAGCGGCCGGATTGCTGCCCTTCCCCGTTAAAAGCGAGTTTTCCTCAGAATCACAGAATGAATTAGGTTGTAAAAGACTCCTGAGCGAATACCACAATGTCAGCCAGACCATGGCACTAAGTACCACGTCCAGTCTTTTCCTTAAACACCGCCAGGGTTGGTAACTCCACCACCTCCATGGGCAGCCCGTTCCAATGTCTAATCACCCTTTCTGTGAAAAGATTCTTCCTACTAATGTTAAAAGTAAACCTCCCCTGGCGCGTCTTAAGACTGTGTCCTGTCGCTCGTCACGTGGGAGAACAGGTCGACCCCCACCTGGCTACAACCTCCTCTCAGGTAGAACCACAGACACGGGCGTGTTGGTCTGGCAGGCGCGCTCGGGACTTTATTACACGTGTATCGGGAATGGCCGGGCCCTTCGCGCTGCCCTTCCCGCTACTGCGGCTCGGGGAAGCCGCACGCCCTGCACCGCCACCAGCGGCTGTGCTCCGGGAGCCCCCGCACAGGGGACGCTCTCCCGGTCCCTCCCGTGGGCGTGTGTGGGCCCCGAGCGCCGCCCGGCCCGCGGCCCCCGCCCGCTCCTGGTTGGCTGTGCCGGCGCGGCCGCCGCCGGTTGGCTGTGCCGGGGGTGTGTGCGGGGCCGCTCTGCCCGGGGTAAGATGGCGGCCGTGACCGCGCTGAGGAGCAGCTGCCGAGCCGCGGGGCGCCTGGTAAGGGGAGCGGGGACCCCGCGGGCGGCGGCGCTCCCGGCCAGCCGGGGCGGGGAGCGATAACGTGCGGCATCCCCGAGTCCTGTTGCTGCCGTCTGGCGGGCAGACAGCGAGCACCGCGCCTCTGCAAACACGACGCACTCGCGGACCTGCCGCCACGGCAGTGCCCGGGGGCGGGCAGCGCCTCAGCTCCCCTCCCCGCTGTGCGCTCCCCGTGCTCCGAGCAGGTGACCGAGTCCCCGGCGGCGCCTGGGACCGCCCGCCCCGCGCTGCACAGGGACCCCCGGGATTGACACCCTCCGCCCCGCGCAGCCCTCGGAGTGCCCTGCCCTTGCCCATGCTCCCTGTGAAAGAAACGTGTGCCTTTCTGTAACAAGCCAGTGACATCCTCCTCTTCTGTTATTTCTAAGTCATCCCATTATTGCTTTGCCTATACGTTGCTCTGCCATCACCGCTTCTCCGCCCACGCATCAGCTCCCTTTGCATCTGCACGGAGACGGTGTGGCTACACATACAAAAAAGGGAAACGGATTTCTTTGAATCCCAGGAGCCTTGATACTTAAAAAGTAGTTGAGATACCTTACCATAAGAAGTGAATCTACTTGGTTGCCTTTTAAGATACTTACAATCTCATGAGCATAGACTTAGTTCATTCTTCCTTCTGTCTTCTTGTACTACAGTCTTTTTGCTGTTATAAAGAGTGTTGGTTTCCAGTTATGTCACCCCTATTTTGTGGGATGTCAGAGAAGAATTAACTTTTGAAACTTAGAAACAAAATTAAGGATCAGTTCCAGTTTCTATTATTTTTTTCTGTTAATAATTCGTATTGTAATTTAAAAGCATAATGTTGAGGAAGTTTTAAATGATACTTTTGTAATCTAGTTTTAAGCTAGTAACTTATAAGTATTTATAAATAATTTTACTAATTAGGAGCACTGAAAATAACACTTAGTTTTATTTCTAACCATCTACTCTTAAATCCAGAGGGAGATTCTGATAAAATGAGAATGCTCATCTTTTCCATCTTATCCATGTACATGCTGAACTAGAATTGGCTGGTTTATAGTGTGTGTTTCCTGCAAGCACATTTTCAATCTGAGCCAGGGGCCCTTTGTGTTAAGTGGTAGGGAAATGGCAGTTACCAGGACACTGGGACATGTGCCAGGTTTTTGGTAAGGGATGACACTGGAATAAAACATGTTACGAGGAGTGTTGCTCTAGTGTATAGGCAACTATATACTTGGAAATATAGAATATGTATGCAAAACAGATCCAATGTGAGCAAATGTTCATTAAAATGACTCAATGGGACAGAAGTCAAGAGAGTTCAGCAGGACAGTATCCTTTAATGCAAAGTCTGTGAGCATGAACTGTTCAATTTGACTTGGAAATTTACTGTTACTCCATCGGGTAATCAGTTATCTTCAGGCTGCTTAAAAATATTTTGTTCTGAGGCCAGCATACATTTTCAGGATCAGTGGTAATTTAGAAAACCAGAGTTGGCTTGTTTTTGAGGAAACAACCAAAGCTGAACCTGAGGAGCAAGGCAGTTCTCCCCTAGAGTGCACTCAGCTCCCCTGTTGGCTCGGGTCAAACCACAGCTCTGTCAGCCAGGCTGGTGTGGCCTCAGTCCCAGCAAGGGACTGAGTGGGCCCTCAGTTCCTTTTTGCCACAGTCACTCTGCACATCGAAGACTTGCACAGGAAAGGTGTTACCTTGCTGTGGCGTTATTGCCTTTAAATTGCTGTTTAATGTAATAGTAGTGACATTAACAAGCTCAGTACCAGCAGTTATGTTTGGAGTTTATTGATAAATCTTTCCAGACATCGGAATATGTAGATGGATATGCTATGGATATTAGAGCTAGTGTTGTCTTTTATGTGCCATTTTTATTTCCTTATTTGACATTACACCAGTATTATGGTGATTAAATGCTGAAATTGTAAGCACAGTCTCTTTATTTAATGGAATGCTGAAATTGTAAGCACAGTCTCTTTATTTAATGGATTTTAATATTTTCCTTGTTAGTAAGGAACACTGTTCTGTGAAGAGATTGTGTACTGTGTTATTACTTTAACATACTAGCACACCAACCTTTTGGTAGAGAATGTGCAGAACTGAAAACCAGAAAGTTTCCGTTTTTAAAAATGCTGTAGTTTTGAATTATTCCTACAGATATAATATGAAACAGCATGGTAACTCTTCTATAACAACACCAGTCTCTTTTTTTGGCAGTGGCATTACTAATTCACTACCTGCATTGGTAACCAAAGGTTAGAAACACATGGAAATCATTGTGAAACTTCACATTTAGAAATAGTTCAGAGATTTGATGTGCTCCTTGTGATCATCTTCACAGGTAAATATTGAATGTTTTCCATTTAGGGTCATATAAAGAAAAAAGAGGGTTTTTGCAAGTTTGTGACAAAAAGGTCTAGTTGAACAATTTTTTCAGTAATATTTTAATGTAAACATGTACCCTTTAAGTGGGAAGAAACCAGAATTAAAAACAGGAGAAAATAGGATTGTGAAGATGTATGTTATATACCAGTTTTGTAATTTAATGAGAACTTTAAATGTATTCCTAAAATATGACTTTTCATAGCTTAAAATTGCCATGTTACCTGATTGTTGAATACGGAAAGTTGTTTGGAGGACTAATGGAAAGATTTTCTGTTTCCTTGTTATAGGAATTAGAAAAATACTCATTCTAAATCAGTAGGTATGATCTTAGTCGCAGGCAACTGAAGGGTGACTCATATGATACAACTTTGTTGTGTCCATTATGATAGATTGTGTTGTATAAGTGTTTGTTCCCTAAATAAAGATGATACTACATACAACTTGCAGTACTAGGTTAAACAATAAAGAAAATGAGTACATTGTCAGTTCAGAATTGTATGACCTGCTTAATAATGTGCTTTTTAAAGAGTGAAATGTGATAGCAAATAGTTGAACAGTTTGGGGTGTGGGGAGGGAAACAGGAAGTTTAATATGCTCTGTAATTACTGAAAGGTTTTTTTAAACAAGAAGTTAAAATGAACTTTCCCATGCAGGTGTGCTGTTTTCTGGCTCCTCTAAGAAGATAATTTCTAAATTTTACAGTTTTGAGCTACTTGAGGTACATTGTAGCACCTGAATTTTTTTCGTATCTCTAAATTAGAGATAGTATCTACAGAGAAATTGTTATTTTTATGAATTTTACAGCACTCTTAAGACAACATAACACCAGAATTACATTAAATTTAATAAATTTTACTAGATAAGAACACGTCTAAACTAGCTTGTATTGAGATTAATAAAATACCTGTTTATGTCAATGCAAGCGCTACCAGCTTTGCTTTTGAACACAATCATGACTGATTACATGATGCTTTAAGGCATAAAGTTTTGCCTGAAGAATCTTTCAGAAAATTCTATAGACCATTTTAAATTGATTTCTGGATAAATATAATTGTAACCATAAAAGGAAACCATCTCATGCCCAGTTCTTACAAAATATCTTTGAAGCTGATTTGGGATGATGTTTACTTGAAGATGATCGCCTCCTATATAGGAACAAAAACGAAAGGGCAGCTCTCTGTGCCCTCTGGTGTGAATTTCCTTTCTGATTAGTACTTCTGATCAACCTCTGATGGGAATTAGAACTGTTGAAGAAAAATATGCTGGTTTTCCCTACAGTCTAGGGAAACCTTCCAGCATTCATCCTGGATAGGAATATTTTCAGATGGCTGATGTAGTTGATAGTATGTGTGCTTTTTGTGTGCCTGTCCTGATTAAGCTAATTCCTGAGAGAAGCAATAGCAGTGAATCACTCACCAAATCCTGTCATGATTTTTGTTAATCAGTTATGTCACTGTGGCTTTGATCTCCCCATGTGTTGTGTTAGTGAAAGAAGTTAAAGAACTGGCAAAGCTTTTGCTATTGTAAAGGTTATTGTATATTCAAGAATGTATTCAGCATCGTGTTTCGGTAAGAACTTCTCTTATATAGACTAGAATGAAACTATTTCAGTATTACTGTTACATCAGGAATATTAAATGAGTTCTGCATCCTCAGTCCATTGTATTAACCCTTGAGACTTTTCTCCCCAGGTTTGCACTCATCGCGTTAGATCGTGCAGCAGCATTCACTTTATAAAATCAAAATATGTGTGCGTGTTTGACAAATCTGCCCTCAAGTTTAGTCATCAACAGCGATTATTCAGAACATCTGCTGGTAATCCTTTTCATAATAAAATAATTTATTTTAATTTGCTATTTTATGAGCGTTATGTTAGAGGTTTGCATATGACTGGTATATAGACTATTTCTGATGCATTCAGATGTTTCTGCCTGATATGTTGTATTTAATGTTAAACATGCTGTATTTTCTTATTCTCTGTTTCAAGTTTCATGTGGCCAAATTGTCCAGTTTAAACTTTCTGACATTGGAGAAGGAATTACGGAGGTGACTGTAAAAGAATGGTAAGTTCTGCTTTCCTGGAAATCCACTAAGAAATCAGCAGGTAGTTTAGCAGCTTTAGTTGTATTATCAGTTCATTATCTGAGACTATTTCCTGGGTTACTAATGGCGTTTTTCAGGTTTCATTTTCCACATTTTAAAACCTTGTACATACTGAGCTGTACATTTTGTTCGTTTGCAATATGGTATATTTGTGAGTGGAGAAAGTGGAAGGAATGGGATGCACCTGTATATAGGCTTTTCTTTCAGTGACTAATGTTTTTGAGTTCAGGAGACCTGTCTTTCATTATGTTTACTTAGACTGAGCTTTAGAAACAAATGACTAGTCTAGAGAGTCCGCATGATTTTATCCTATAACCCTTCTCTATTGCTTTTAGTAAAAGATTTGAACTTTTAAATTGTAGAAAGCCAGTGATTAATTGATTAAACAAAATCAATGTGTACAGTGAAGGAAGGCAGTGCTGAAAGGCCTTGTTCTTTGCACAGATACCTCTCCTTGCATGGAAGACAGTGTTCCCCACTATCCATCTCTTTTCTGAAACTGATCGTATACTTCTGACAATTTGAAACTAAGAACTTCCTTGCATTTGGATTAAGCTGGGCTCATTCTTATTTTTAGATGCTTTATAATCTGACAGGAAAACTCTGCTTTACTAAAGTAAATGTAGTATGTGTATAATGATATTCATAATCATTGTGTCATTTCACCCAGCAAAGGGTTCTGCAGCAGTCAAGCAAAATGCATGTAGCAAACACATCCAGTATGTAGAATTTGTCTTCTCATCTGGAATGCATTTCCATATTGTGGGGATGTATATTACTGAACTTAGCAAAGGAATACACAGAACAGATTTTTACACTGTGTTTCACAGTAGGCTGTGTGTTGCCTCCTAGGTACATAAAGGAAGGTGACAGTGTGTCTCAGTTTGACAGCATCTGTGAGGTACAGAGCGATAAAGCCTCTGTTACTATCACCAGTCGTTACGATGGCGTCATTAGAAAACTCCATTACAGCATAGATGATATTGCCTTTGTTGGAACACCACTAGTGGACATTGAAATTGATGCTTCAAAAGGTATTGTAAGCCATTTTTTTTCTTGCATATTTTATGTTTGTTGTCATAAAACAGTCAGTGACAGAGAAGCTTACTTTTTCCTCCTGAAAATCTTAAAAGATTTTTTCCTCTTTTTAAAGTCAAGAAATTTAAGTAGAGAAACTTGTGATATTTTATTAGAGTTTAAAATCTCCTAGACATTTCCTATTGAATATTTAGCTTAAGCAGCAGCCTTTAGCAAGCTGTGTTCCCATCCACATTAACTCAAAGTAAATCATAAAAACTTCAGCTGTCACAGAATCACAGAATGGTTGAGGTGGGAATTTAACAAATGCTTATAATGTAGTAAAGTTAATTATTTTCTTTTTGTTTGCAGGTGTTGCTTCAGAAGATGTTGTTGAAACACCTCCTATGTCTCATGAAGAGCACACTCACCAAGAGATAAAAGGTCACAAAACATTAGCAACCCCTGCAGTTCGTCGCCTGGCCATGGAGAACAATGTAGGTTTGCTGAATAAGGTCCTGCTGCATTTTACCCAGCTTTTATATGGCAGTTTGACTGACTAGAAGAACACTGATCTAGATGAAACACTTGTTTTCAAATACATTTTACATGTGTGAAAACTGTTGTAAAAATGAAGAGGATTGTGCTTTCTGATGATTATGGTGCATAGAAAAAGAATTACTGGACTTAAAACACAGCTGGGAGGCTTTAGGCTGAAGGTTGAGAAGACCTTTCTAGAATAAAAATAAGAAACTGTCAGAGGAGATTCCTGAGAATCTCTACAGAGAAAGAAGGAGGGGAAAAATATCCCTTGTTTTGTTTTTCAGATTTGTATTAGAGCAGAGGATATACTAGGTGATGTTTTACATGCCTTTCTAATGCCTTTTTTCCCCTATGAATATTCCATTGGTTTTGAAAACTTATGATGCATTTTTAGGAGAAAATTAACTCAAATGAATATTTCACTATTGATCCTGTGAGGTAATTAAGAGATTAATAGTATTCTCAGTTCCTCCTTGAAGTATGCAGTCAGACATAGTGGGACTAGTGGGACTTTTGGATGATTTGAACCATGTTGAATACCTAATAAATTATAGAAAGAAAGAAAACTGCAGATATGTTGGATTGGAAATGGGAGTAATTTTAACCTTAGCTCACAATATAAGATATTTTTATAGTGGTGTAAAACTAAAGTGTCACAGCTTGTTACGTACTTTTCAGATTAAATTGAGTGAAGTTGTTGGGACAGGGAAAGATAACAGAATCCTTAAAGAAGATATACTCAACTACTTGGCCAAACAAACAGGAGCTATTTTGCCTCCATCACCGAAAGCTGAAATCGTCCCACCTCTGCGGACAGCAGAGACTGTGCCAGCTGCTCCAAAGGACAAAGCACAGAAAATCCCTGTACCTCTTTCCAGACCCATTGCATTTTCAGGAAAAGATAAAACTGAACCTGTAACAGGTAAATCATGAAACGCAGTCTTGAGACCATGGTCACAGTAGGCTACCAGTAAATGTTGTTCTGTGAAAAGCTGATTCCTTTTGATGGGAGTGTTTCATGTTATTGTTATACAAGTGAGTGTTTAGGAAAACATTCTCTATAAGAAGCCTCTGCTCTGAAATTATTTTATGAAATATTTGTTGATGTTTTGGTTGGATGGAGTTAGGCTGCAAGTTGCACTTGCTCATTCTTCAAATGTATGCTGAAACAGGAATTCTGAAACATGGATTTGTCACGGTAAGGATTATTATTCAATGATAATGGCAAAATGGAGCAAGTTTAAGGGTTTATCAGTTCTTAATAATAGCATACTGCACTATTATGTGAATAGCTTTCACACTTGTTCCGGAGAGCAGTGCCATAAAAGACACTGAGGTAACAAAAAAACACATTAAAAGGGGAAGATTAAAGTTTTTTGCTTGCCTTTCAAGCAATGTTTTTTGGGAGAGGCTGGAAGGAGTAATGCAGATTATCATGCTATGATTTCAAATTCATGCATACATAGGAGAGAGGCGCAGTAATATAGTCTGAAGTGTTACAGTCATCAAAATTGAGTTCTGTGAACTGAATAACTCAGTAAGTGCTCTTTACCCTGTTCTTTTTTGGTTATGTTTCGGCTTTGGTTTGATTTTTGAAAGCTGTGTAATTTGTTAAATGGAAATAGATGAAATTTCACCATAACTTCACAGAAGCTCCTTTTGTTGGTTTAAGAAGACAATGAATATTTTTCAGGTTTTCAGAAGGCCATGGTAAAGACTATGAGTGCAGCACTGAAGATCCCCCACTTTGGTTATTGTGATGAGATTGATTTAACTCAACTTATTCAGCTGCGAGAAGAGCTGAAACCTCTAGCTGAACTCCGTGGAGTTAAGCTTTCCTTTATGCCTTTCTTCATGAAGGTGAGGCATGCAGCAGAGCCCTGTAGGGAGTACTTACACAGGTTTTGCCAAAATCTGTTCAGTGATTGTAAGTTTGGAGCACCTCTCTATCATCTGAGTTATGGCAGATCACAAGAAAACTTTAAACTTGTTTTTTGTTTATTGAGTTGTTTATCAGTTTACAGTTGGAATTGCAGCTAGGGTTATGCAATATCATTGGCATTTTTTGAAATATTAATGGGAAAGGATAGAGTGCCTTCAGCATCATTTAATTTGGAGGTAAACATCACTAGGTGTTTGCATCCCACAAAACAAAATTTTGAAATTGTCAGTATTTTTTGAGCTCCTTTAAAATGAACCTCATATGAAATGCATAATCATTGTTGTTGATGTTATTATTATAATCTTTGTATTGCTAATGAATCCCTAGGTCACTCACTGTTGTCCCTTCTGTCGTTCAGAAGAGCAGGCAGTTGCACTCATTTAGTTGCTGTGGTTCCATTGCCGACTGTTGGCCTCACTGAAGGCTGATGCGCTGCCTCAGCTGTGCAGTGAAGGTACAGCTTAGCCTGAAACTTCTCGTAATGCTATTGCACTCAGAGTGCTACCTAAACACTTGTTCCATATTGTTATTAATCTAAATTTTCTCCTACCATTACTTCTTTCCCATGGAGCTCTCTGGTTATAAAACATAAAACTCTATTTTGTTCCCTTTTGTTGTATTTAACCAGGCAGCCTCTCTGGGATTGTTGCAGTATCCCATTCTTAACGCTTCTTTGGATGAGAACTGTCGAAATGTCACATACAAGGTTTGTAAACTATGGATAAACGTTGTGAGCAGAAAGTGTAAAGTAATGTCTAACAGGGGCTTTTCAGAATGCCTGAGCTAATTATAAGACCCAAAATTATGGTGTTATGCAGGAAAATAATTTGTGTTCAGATTTTGAGATCTAGATTTGATTTATTATTGGTCATATTTCAGTAGTTTGTTAGATAAGAGTCACTTTGTTATTCAGACTTGCCTCAAAAATGCATATTGATATATTGATTTCCTATTTTTCACCTGAATATGGGCCAAGCTTTTAAAATGAGAACATTTCAAATCTAATACAACAATTTTTAAGTAATGGCACAGTGGTTCTATTGTTCTAACACTCAACCCTTAATATATTAAAGTACAGTCTTGATAAAAGTTATATCATTTTCATACAAGCTGCTGGATTGATACTTCTGGGCAGCAAATACCTATTTTCTTAAGTGATGTGTACTTGCTCCTTGCAGTACAAACTCTTTTTGTCCTGTTTTATAAATATCTCTCAGAATCCTTATATTCCTTCCAACAAATGAAAAGCAACTCAGTTTCTTTTTTCTTTTTTTTGTAATTTTAGTGTTCTCTTTAAAATCTGCTATGTATGTTTTGTTACACATATGGTCATCCTAAAGTGCAATGTTTTCAGTGTGAAATTGATTCCAGGACTTTGTATTCTCTGAAGGCGAAATTGTTAGCATCAACTTACAGTTTCCAGATGTGAGGCTAATATTAAAAAAAATTACATCCATTTCTCTCCTCAAAGTTGTATGCAGGAGTTGCTTACTAAATACAGCACTTTCAGGTTAAAAAGATAAATAAGGAAAATGTCATTTAAGTGTCCTTTTATGTAAAATACATTTTATGTTGACAGTTTACATTAATGTCTGGTTAATGACACTTGTTGCAGGCTTCACACAACATTGGAGTTGCAATGGACACAGAGCAAGGTTTAATTGTCCCAAATGTGAAAAATGTTCAAGTCTGCAGTGTGTTTGACATTGCTGTGGAATTAAATCGCCTGCAGTCCTTGGGCTCTGCAGGCCAACTGGGAACAAGTGACCTCACTGGGGGAACATTCACCCTTTCAAATATTGGCACAGTAAGTACAGGAAAAATGAGAGCTACATCTGAAATCTGCTTCTGAAATGCAAGCTTTACTGAAGTTTAATATGCAAAGAACAAAACCTGTAGCAATTAATTCAAAAGGCAATCTGCTTAAAAAACTTGTTAAATAATATCCTCACCTTTTTCTTTTCTAGATTGGTGGCACTTACACCAAACCAGTGATACTACCTCCTGAAGTAGCTATTGGAGCACTTGGAAAGATCCAGGTATATTAACTTTATCTCAGTGATGTGAATGTTAGCTAAGGTCACGAAAATGGAACATGGAGTCTCCCTTTGTTGCAGAGAAACTGCAGAGCTCATGGTTGAAAAGTTTGTGGTGTTTTTAGATGTCTAAACATTTAATTAGAAGTCTCTTATGCCAAAGATTCATATTTATTTTCTAGAATCCTGTTGTATTTCACTCACATCTGTGTTTAACCTGCTAGTTAGTAAGAAACAATGTAAATGCAGTTTTACAAGTTTTGCAGCATGGCAATAGCAATTTTGCTATCATCAGGGGGAAAACTTAAGAAGTATTCTGAAAATGAAGTTTAATTTCATGAGCCAGATAGCTGAATCCATACAGAATTTGGAATGTGAAGGCAGTTTTATATTTTCTGAATTTCAGGCTTTAAATCTTTAATATAGACATTTGAGCTCAATGCTGGAAATGAAATTAATATTAACTGAAATTACTTCTTCTATGTGCTTCCTCTGAGCATTTTTTAGAGATGCTTTAAGGAAACTGCCACTTTGAGAACTAACAGTGCAATAAACTATTCAGGAAGAAACTTTTGATTCAGGAAAGGCTGTTACTATTTCAGTATTTCCATTGTGGTGGAAACGGGCTGTGACTCTTTATTATGCAGGCTTGCAATATATTCTGATCCACAGCACAAACAGTAATGGAAAGGTCTTGGGTTTTAGCATGGTGCTACTGCTGTCTGTCTAATTCAGCAAAATGTTTAAATTTAGATCAACAAATTAACAAGAACAAAAAAAATACAGATTTGCTAATTAAAGTATTTGTTATTTCTGGTTTTGTCCTTCCTCTGATTTTTAGGTTCTGCCTCGGTTTAATGGCAAAGGTGAAGTATTTAAAGCACAAATAATGAATGTGAGTTGGTCAGCTGATCATCGCGTCATTGATGGAGCTACAATGGCCCGGTTTTCTAACTTGTGGAAATCTTACTTGGAGAACCCTGCTTCGATGCTGCTGGACCTTAAATGAAGGAAGTCATGGCTAGAATATGCCTTTAAACTCTGTGGATTAGACTGAATAGTTATAAAAGCTGTCTCTGCTAACATGTGCCCTTTGCTAAGTGCATTATATAATAATGTTATGTGGTTAAAAGTTCTCAACAGCTGATATCAGTCTCAATTAGTTGTTACTTCTTTTAATTAGTATTGCTGTAATTTCTTCTACAGCAGTCAAACTGAATAGGTCACAGCTTCTGAATATGGTGGTGGAATGTCTTTATTTTGCCTTTTATAGTAAGAATGATTGTCAGGCTGGTGTGACTGAGTGCCACTGCTCTACACCTGCAGTATTTATAATCTGAAGGGGAATTTTGGAGGAGAATACTCATAGTTCTTCCATTTTGGACACGTAAATTTATTTTAACGAATAATATCTGAATTCCCAAAAGGGGTTATGCAAAAATCATATACAAATAAAATGCCTTTAATGCTTCTGCTGTAAGATGTCCAGAGAGCTTTTTGTTGTTTAATTGAGTAAACCTCTTAAGTCTTTCACTAGTCCACTTTTTCCGGGCAAGTACTTGCACAGGTACTCTTTATCAAACTATAAATGAAGAGGCCATATTTATTCAAATGCTTACTGACAACACTGATTGATGACTATCAAGGCCTTAATACTCTCTAGAATATCCTGTATTTTTAAAGGCTGAAAGTTGTTTCAGTCCTTTCTGCTTTCCAGTTATTTTTATTTCTTATAGAAAGCATCTGTCTGTTACAACCAAACGAGAAAGAAAGAGAAAACAAAATAAAAAAAAAAGAAGGATCTTGCTTTATTATTTTGTCATTAGGTAAGCCTGACAGTAAGCTGATCATGATCTAAAAGCTTGCATTGTGTTATTGATATTCAGATACTAGAATTTGACAGATTAATCAGATTCAACAAAGAATGGACATTAAAAATACTGTGTGAGATAAGAACTTCTTAAACTCAGATACAAGGCACATAATGAATAGGTTCAAGTTAATGCCTTTAGAACAGAAAACTGTTACGTGGCTTTAAGGTGAACTAAACAGATCATGAGGATTGCACTGGTGATTTAATGGGAGATACGAAGAAAACTGTTGGATATAAATACCTTCTAGACGCATAAGTTTCACACAGACACAAGAAAAGACAGTTACATAGCCTTAAAAATGAATTTGTAATGCACAAAATGGACATTTTCTCCTTTTTTTAGATGTGTCAAAACCAGGAGCATTCTCCAAAATTGTAGACCAAAGTTGTCTATTGCGTTTAGCTGTGAAGATTTGAGACAGGCTACCAGAGGTAGAATCCCTGCTATCCATGATGCTGAGACTGAATAAGAGGAAAGCTGGTAATGTAGGAGGGGGAGTGTGGAGCATCCATGTAAGGTGCTATTAATGTTTCTATTGTGGTATAAGGGTCTTTTATATAAAGGTCATTTCTTGCAAAGTTTGACTAATATATCATGCTTATCACCTATTTCATTTTTATCAGATTTATTTATTCCTAATAAAAAATATAAAGCCCCAAAGAATTGTAGTAATATTGTTTTTATTTGTGAATTTTATGCAGGCAATCCTGTACAGGTGACTCAAACTCTTTTTTCTAGCTTTAAAGAACATACTGTACTCAAGGCTACCAAAAGAACACAGCCTAATATCTACTTTCCTACAAGTATATTGTTGTGGTAAGGGTTTAGGAGAAAGGCTCAGGATATTTTTTAATCTGATGACCATTGAGAAAATAAATTGAGGAAATATAAGTGTATGAAAGAAAGCAATAAAATTACTTTGAGGTATTTAAGACAGAATAATTTTACTTACCCAAGGAGAGGATTGAAAGCTAAAGTACTTAGTGTCTTTTTAAGTAGGTATTGGTGTTCATGTATTTAGTTGGTAGTGGACTGGAGAGGGTTGGGGTTTTTTTTGTTATAAAGTTCTGTGTGGTAGAGTTATAACCAAATTGATGTTACTTTTAAAATTTCATCTTCACATTTTATACTGCAGTGCAATTGGTTAGAACTATCCAGTTTTATGGCTTCTGCCTCAGATAGTGACCTGTGATTATTGTTGTCTCTCTCTTTCCATTTGATTGAAGAAAAAGATTCTGACAGACTTGTTCTCCTTTTATCTTCTCCAAGGGCTGTTTGAAGAAATAGAATGTTAAATACGTTTCATGATTGGAAGCATGAAAAGGGGTGAGTAATTACCCCTCTGCACATCCTGGCAAAGATTATTTTTCTGTCTGGACTTTGATAATTTGCACTAAAATTCTTCAGCAAGAGAATTCTTCAGCATGGGCAAAAGTAATGAGTAAAATACTTAGTGATGTAATACTTTTTCTAGTCTATTTAGTCAATGTTGCTGTTTAATAGCACTTTGAAGCTCAGTTACCTTGCAGAGGAACATTACTAAAGAAAGCAGTTGTTTTAATTCAATACTAACCTTTTTTATTTTTGTCATTTTTAGTTCAAAACAAACTCACTGCGTAGCATAACAAGTACTGCTTTGTTCTACTTGTTCACAGTTCTTAAACTTCTGTTAAAGGGAGTCCAGTTTAGGGGAGCCCAGTCACACTCTGCAAACTGGGAAGACTTTAACAGTGGTAAATGCTTGGGGGGGTTGCAAAAGTGCCTCATGTGATGCCTTCTATTCTCAGCATAGGTTAAAATTAGAACTAGACTGACATTGCATTGGAGTCTCAGTGAGGGTTTTAAATGGGTTTGGTAATACAGACAAGATTCATAATTTATCTCCACTCTTGTCCAGAAAGCAATGAGTCACAGAAAATCCTTGAACACACCAAATAGTTGAGGTAAGTTGTTGTTAAACTCTTTCTGATGCTTGGAGGTGAATTTTTGGGAGATCTGATTACTTGGGAGGGAATTTGCAGTTGCTTTACAGCCACACTGGGGAATTCACTTCTGAACTGTTGGCTGTGATGGCATGATTATTATGTTTTTTATTTTCTTGACGAATAATAAGATCCAAGAACAAGAACTTTTTGGTGGTAGTCATGTTATATCATGAAATCCTCCTGAAAACAGTCATATACTTAGGCCCTTTGGTATTTCATGGTTCTAAGGCAGTACTTGTTGAATAATATGCTTTCCACAGCAAAAGAGAGTTGCCCAGAGCAAGCTTTACTGGAAATAAGTATTGGTTTGACTGTATAGTATGATACTGGGTTTAGTAGTACAACTATTAACAAATGTCTCTTTTCTGCACAATTTATATAAAAAGATTTCTAGTTTTCTACCTAAAAAGGTTTATAGTTCAAAAAACGTCTCTAAACAACAAGAAATTACAGATTGGTTAACCACTTGATCTCAGTAGAAATTTAATCTTGAAAAAATCATGCAGTTTGAATTGTAACCACTAACTGGAACAAAAAAACCTCAAGCATACATAGCATTACTGTTGCATATTGGGCTGGGGATGGGGAAGGGTATTTACTCTGATGACCACTGAAAGAGAAGCTAATCCTTCAAATTAGTAAATGTGATCACATTTATGTGGGGGAGGGAAAGAGGATACAGTCCTCTCTTTACAGGAAAAAATCCAATCCCTCTGTAGGAGCCCAAAGGCCAGACTGCACTGTGCCACGCTGGGGTTGCCATTTGTGTCACTTCTCAAATCCTGCCATTTTTCCTTAACAAACAGAGAACAGCTAGGAATCATAAATATTAATGTATTAGACCAGATTCTTCTTTATTCAAGATTTATAATTTGATTTTTATGCTGTTTTTGCAACAGGAGGCAACCCTGACATTTTACATTTTATTTGCTTACAGATTTTAAC
Source organism: Lycocorax pyrrhopterus obiensis (assembly GCA_014706295.1). NCBI lineage: Eukaryota > Metazoa > Chordata > Aves > Passeriformes > Paradisaeidae > Lycocorax > Lycocorax pyrrhopterus. Next base: position 19,379,257 of record JACSVZ010000013.1, on the reverse strand, counting down.
TTGATTTCAGTATAATCAGACTTTACAAATAAGTATGTTAGCAAAAGACATAGTAAACATAAAATAGAATGACTGACAGTTTGAACACAAAAATGGTCACTAAGCAATTGTGGCTTATCCAGGCCATACAAAATTATAACAGAAAAAATATAAAAGAAAAGACTGGTTCTAAAAAACAGACCTGCGGTAATTATTGTAGGGAAATAGATGCATGAAAAGACATGAAATTCCTCTTTTGTTGTTATCTACCTGCTTGTTTGGAAGAAAGTTATGCTTACTTTTTTAGTTTGAAGCATATACAAGATATTTTTCTTACTTGCCCCTACTGATGCCATGATGATTTTTTGCCTTTTCTTTTAAACCCCTGTTATACCTTTTTACAACTCCTGTATTCTTAGTGCTTTTTGCCTGCATTCTTGGACTTGTTTGTTAAGCTGGCAGACTCAACATCTTAGAAGCTTCGTAGTTAGGGAGCAGTGTGCCCCAGACCCCAAGGTCCTCTCCAGAACACCTTCTGTAAACTGAGATAGAACCATCCAGGGGAAGGTTCCTTGGGCAGGGGGGCTCATTCGAGCCTCTCACTGGGGAATCTTTGATAGATATGCTAATTAGTAAGTTCTATAATGTGATACCAGATCTTTTGGGGGCGTGCATTGTGGTGTGCATGGAGGTGCATTCGACCTGGACGTGGTGCACCTAAGGATCCTTAAAATAAATACCAAGGTAAAATCCCTTTTTCCCTTCTCACCGTGTTTGACCCTTGATTTTAAGACCAGGAAAAGGCATCACTACAAGTATCGGTAAAAAGTTAGAAAGGGAACATTCAGATCATCAGTGTTCAGAGTACACTGCTGCTGGCATGAAATTTAGCCCTGCAAGCTTATCTGAGTATCAGTATCTTGGCTCCAGTGATGAAAATAAGAATGATTTTTAGAGGGATGCATTGATTAGGGTGAGTGAGTATCCTATTTTGCTGCTCTTCAGGACAATATGTATTAATTATCTCACTAAAGGATAGATAACTTCAAAAGTTTAGACTGAATTTAATTTTAAATGTGAATTCTGACTCCCAGCAGGGCTACACAAACATTCAAAGAGAAATCAGAAGAATTTAAAAGCCTTTTCCTAAACATAATGCATTACTAACTGTAAAATACATTGTCATGAGTTAAGCTATGAAGAAAATGAATGCAAATAAAGTGTACTAATTAATTTCCAGGAACAGTTCAGTTCTTGTAAAGTGCAAAACTCCTGTAGCTACAAGTATTTATATCAGGTAGGTGCCAGAAGGCAGCTATCAGAATTTAACTACCTTAGATTGCAGGTAACAGCTTAATTTCTTCCTGGGATGGGAATGAGTACTCAAATCTGCATTTAATAATTATGAAGGTCAATACATAGCCTACCATTGGAAGGAACTGAGAGAAGCAGTTGTTCACTGATAAGAATGCAGAGACTGCAAAAAATACCATTTCTTATTATAATAAAATTTATCTAGGTGCAATTATCTATTTTTAGAAAGAGAAAGCAGTCAATAAAATCCTGTCAGTTCTTTACATTAACTAATTTAATAACATAATGAAGTGGGTATTGCAGTATTTTAGTTTTCACATCACTGTCCCCATCTGGTAACTGATACATGAAGTGGTGCATTGAGCCGGAAATTCAGTCAGATTCCTGCAACCGAATCTGAACATGTAAAGGATCATGGCTGAAACTGCAGTTTGCCTGGGAACATTCACTGCTGTGAAGACACTCTGGGAAGTGAGAATACACAAGATAAATGAAGAATTACAGAAAGAAAAGGAATTCAGGCAGAGGTCTGCAGGAAGGTAGGTAAATTGTAGATCTTTAAGTATGTGAAAAGCAAGACCATATGTTACATTTCAGAAGACTGTAATTGGTTTCTTCAAACTCATCCAGATCTGATTCTTTAGTTGTTACTCCAGCAGGATTCCCAGTGATGAGAATTTATCTAGTGTCTGTGATAAAAATATTAGTATATAGACTAAATCCCCTGAACTCAGATACTAAAATCTTCTGCTGTGTAGATATTCTAACCAGTGAAGATTTGTTATGCTTTCTTCTCCACTGAGGTATTAACAGGGTTGCTTGGTCTTCTGTCTGGCCAGCAATTTTATGAAATTTGAAGAAATTTAGCATTCTATTTTTGGAACTCTTAATTTATCAGATGTGTTTGAAATGGAACAACAAATTCAAAAGTTACTGGAGAATACAAGCAGAAAGAAAGAGAATTACCTTGTCATAATTCTTGTTTAAGTCCCCTTTGGAAATCAAGCTAAAAGATGCTGATTGACCTTATTTTGTTGCACTTATATGTGGTGGAATGGAAGGCTTTCATTTTAGGAGACTGCTTCAAAATGTGGTTTGGAACTTAATTCCACATGACTTTATATTCTGTGGCCCTGCTGCAACATGTTGAAAGTGAATTATGTCCTCCTTCTGAATGTAAATTTGAAGAACTGTAAATAGAATTCCTATAAATTGCCTCAGCCAAACATTGTTTGTCTTCTCTCCAACTGATAGTATATTAACATCCAGATATAATTAGTGTTATTTGACAATAAGGCAATTGTCTCTTTTATTTCCAGAAAATAGGATAGTATTTGTTGGCTGTGTTCATTGTGGCACCACTGGCAGATCTTCTTTCCCTTGTAGGCTACTGCTTGTCTGGGAGGAGAGAGCTGCTTTAGCAAAGCTCAAAGAAAAAGTTATTAATGAAGGTGGAAGAGCAATTTTAAGGATAGAGGAAGAAGAATGGAAGGTAGTGTTGATAGGAATGACTGCTGCTTGGGTTGAATGACAGATGCATTAGAAAACTATTATTTACAACTTTACACTTACAGTGGTACTATTTTTGTTCTATTAACTGCTCATTGTGCTTTGCTAACAGTGAATTGGGACACACTGTTGTGAGTGTAAAAGCAAGCTGAGTGTTTTTTAGTCCTGAATATTAAGCATTACTCTGTAAAAACAAAGCCCAAAAGGCTTTTCTGAATTAGAAGTTATTTACACTGCAAATTATGATTTTCGTTATGTAGATTCTCATTTAACATTCACACACCAGAACTACTGAAATGTATCAAGGTGAAAACCCTCTGTATTTGGGTGCATGAAAATATTTCTTACTGTTTTTTTTCTCTATCTAAGAGTGAAAATGAGCCTGTAGATTCCCAGAACACTGTTATTGTTGTTTCTCATGCACAGGGGTAATCTGCTGTTAATGCTGGCAGAGTGAAGGCCACCAGTGCTCTGAGCCATGCAGAAATGCACAGCCCAGCTCCTAGAAAGTGATGAGAATTAGTCTCTGTTGAGGCCAGTGAGAACATGACAGCCAGACCCAGCCACACTCTGGTGGTCTGCAGGCCAGTGGTCCTTGTTCGGAACTCTTTGCATACAGACATTGTAGTTTTATTATCTCTCAGCTCTTCTGCTCTCAGCTGCTCACTGTTTTTATTGACAGAACAGGAAATAGAATTTAGATCTCCCTTTATGTGCAAAAATCAATTTAGAGCAGTTTCATCTTCAGTTATATTGAATTTTTTTTTTAAAAAAGAAAGAAAGAAACAAACACAATCCTGAAACTTGTCAATGACAGAAGTGCAGGTATTTAAATCCTGGGAGCCAAAAGTGGGCAGGTTAAATCTGTGATCAGAATGACAACCCACATTCGTGTTCACTTCAGGATCATGGAACCATGGAACATGCTGAGTTCACAGAGTCCCACTCCTGGCCCAGAACAGCACCATCTCCAAGAGTCACACCCTGTGCCTGAGAGCATTGTCCAAACATTTCCTGAACTCTGTCAGGGTTGGGGCTGTGACCACTTTCCTGGGGAGCCTGTTCAAGTGCCCAGCCACCTGCTGGAGGAAGAACATTTTCCTAATATATTGATGTAAACCTTTATAAAATATAAACCTTTTTCTAATATGTATGATATTAAAATCATATCAATTATGCTTGCTATTTTTAGCATATTTTAGAAAAGAGTTCCCAGGATTCATTTTGTAACCTACATGTTACAGTATAGCTTAAGAAGAAGGACAGACTGTTAGTGTTTCAAATAAAATTTCTGCCTCAGCCTGTATTCTTCGTGCATACTAAGCTGAATTTCTTCTGGTTCATATTTCTTGTTGTAGACATTACCTTCATGCTTATTGAAACTAATCCATCTCCAGGAATGGCAGCTTCACAGAACTAGTTTGCAGAAAATTCCTCAGTTTATTGGAAGATTTCACAGTCTTGTTGTTCTGGATCTATCCCGGAATTCAATTGAAAGTGTACCTAAAGAAATTGGTGAGCTCTGCTTTCTTTTATTTTAAGCTGCTTTTCTAAGAAAATTGGTCTTGCACAAATGTGCCATTTTTGTGCCCTTTGCCTGTCTAATAATCCTACTGGGTAGTAAGAAAACAGATTATTTAAATGGGACAGTGAGATAGAGATCTCCAAACCATAGATTCCCTTTAAACTAAAAATGGGGCTGGATGGAAGAGACATTTCTCTATGAAAGCTCCCCATGACAAAAAAAGAGCCTGTTTGCACAGCAGGGACTAGACATCAGAACACAGCTAGCAAAGTGATATTGAAAACAGACTTCATGTTCTGAATCCACAGCATGAGTAGCCTAGTCATAATTTTTTGGTTTAGGGTTTTTCCTTGAAGCACTCAACTAGAATTCAGGTCTGTACTAAAGAGTCCTGAAGTGCTACTATTTGCAGTTCAGTGATTTTTGTTTTGTTTTGTTTTGTGAGAACACAGAACATTTACATAACAGTAAAAGGATAAGACAAAACAAGTAATATTGTGCTTCAAATAGAATAAACATGAATATTTCTCATTTGTGCTCTCTACAGGCCAGCTGACCAGCCTCCAAGAGCTGCTTCTCAGCTACAACAGAATAAAATCTGTTCCTAAGGAAATAAGTAACTGCATCAGTCTGGAAAGATTGGAACTGGCTGTCAACAGGAGTATCTCTGATCTTCCTCCTCAGGTTTTGACAGACTGTTTAGTTTTGTTTAATGCATATTTTGAATTTATCCAAAGCCAATTATCATTACACATTGCACTTCTGTTTTCAGATTTGCTGTGATACTGTGATTGCACAGTACTCCCCAGAAACACTGATGTGAACAATCTTTCTATGACTGGTCAAATTGAAGCCACATGAAAAGCACATACCTGAGTAGCTGAAGGAGCCAGTCTTTATTTTGGCCAGATAAATGACTTGGCAGTGCTGGGAGGGCAGTGATACACTGAATATCAATTTGTTTAGGCTGGATATCTTCACTGATTTACCCCACTAAGAGTCTGATGCCTTAGCACTGAGAAGTTCCCTTTTACGTTTGAGAGTATAAATTCATACCATATGCCAGGACACAACTGTAAGCATATTTACCAGAACAGCTAGCTCTGAAAAGGGGTTGTGTGACTTATACAATTGCCTGTGCAGAGTTGAATAATTGTTGTTCTCAAATGTTGAAAAAAATTATGAGCGACTAAAGACAAGTACTCACCTACTATGGAACTTTAATTTGAACTCACTTAAATGTGAGAGACCTGCATCTCTAACTATTAGTCTCTTAGATAGAGATGACAAATATGTAACCATATTTGCTTGTTTTGATTCATTTAAAAAGCCAGTCGTGGCAATAGTTGACAGCAATCAGTGCCTTCCAAAATTGAGTGAGTCCAAGCAGCAATAGCCAACACAGAATCTTCAAATGGAAATATACACTATTAACCAAAATCCAGAATTTACAAAATCTATGTGGATACAGGTTGCATGGGCTAATGTAGAAAATCCATAGTTCTGTCCTATGGAGACTGCAGCAATGTGAACACTGTGAAGCTTTGGTTATTTGCACTTGAGTGGCATTCAGTGTTTAAGCAGTTGGACCAGATCTGCCATAAAACAGCTTTGTATCACTTACCACTTGAACATTGCAAAAGCACCTGAAGGCAGGATTCACCAAAGCACTTAGGTGCCGTGACACTATGTTGCATTTTTAGAATGTCTTGCCAGAGTAGTAGACTTCACAGCATGGAAGGTGTCAAGATTCATTCTAAAATACAGTCCATGCAATTTGATACATAAAAATCTAAATATTTGACTAACGAAAAATGGCATATTGCATGTAGTATGAAATACTAAGGACAGTGCTGTCTTTAAAATTCTTTTTCTTGAGGCTTGGGGCATAGCTGCAATGTAGGCAGCAATTAGGGCACTCGCTACTGGGTGGGAGGTAAAGTTCTGCTGCCTTATCAGTTCCAAACCTACCTACCTTCCAGGCAAAACTTATAAGGTACCTTATTGTTAGGTACTATCAGCTATTGTAACTCAAAATCATTCTGTGTTTACTGGCTCCAAAATGTGTTTTAATGTTTCTCAACATTATTAGAGCACTGCTGTACTGCTGCAACAGCTACACAAAGTTGGATTAAATCTCCCCTTCTTTTCAGCTCAGTGATTTAAAGAAGCTTTCACACATAGATCTGTGCATGAATCAGTTTACTACCATCCCTTCAGCTCTTCTCAACATGCCGAATCTAGAATGGTTAGATATGGGGGGAAACAAACTCCAGGAGCTTCCTGATGCAATTGACAGGTAAGTAAAGCTCAAAGCTCATCTTAGTTGCAATTCCATTGCATTGGAATTCTAATTAATAAATACTACTTCAATAGATAATTTTTATGTTAACCTCACTCCAAAGTCAAGATTTTATCAGCCCTAGTATGATGTTTTGGATGAGCTGAAATAATCCATTCAATTAACAATAAATTCCGTATCAACTATAAGGTTAAATATTTATTGTCAATGATATTTTTGAACAGAGATTAGGTGATTATCTTGGATATGGGGTTTCCTTTGATACTTGCTGCATTATGAGTCTTTCATGTGGCTGAAAAATTAATTATTTTATGGTAATGACTGATATAATCTATTTTCTAAATCTTGAGTTATTGCACAAATACCTTTTTTTCAGAATGGAGAACCTCCACACTTTATGGCTCCAAAGGAATGAAATAAATTCTTTGCCAGAAACCATTGGTAATATGAAAAATCTTAGTACTCTTGTTCTTAGCAACAACAAACTTAAGGATATTCCAGCTTGTATGAAGGACATGACAAATCTGAGGTAAGAAAAAGCAATAGAAATAGAAATGAAAATACTAGAAAATACTTTTTAAAGCCTCCCTTGAGTTGTGTATCATAGTGATACTAAGGGAGAAGAAAAGAAAAGACATTACCAGAGTTGTACAGATGGACACAATAAATCAGCATAATTACACAGATTAACAACAATTACGGATCTAGTCAAGCAAGCTTTGTGTAGTGAAACTTAGTAAAAGAAGTAAATTATGATAGCTACAGTCTCACATGAAAAAGTAAACTATAATACATTTTCTTCCCCTATAATTGCCCTTTTATATCACTCTCTAAAGGCAAGAGCTTGCAGAAAAATATGTGGCAGGCATAAAAGTGACAAAAAGCAGAATTTTGCCATTGCGAAATTAAGCATTCAGAATTAAAAAAAAAGATTAGGCTTAAGGACATGGATGAAACTCTCCTGTACTTGATATGAAAAATAAAAAATAGTATAAATTCTTAATTGGTAGAATTTGAACTACTCCTTACTATACCATGACAGAAACTTTCCTGTTGTTTTCACTTTCATTTGGATTGCTGGATGTTGGCCATTTTAGAGAAACAATGCTAGTCTGCATAAATCATGCCTAACCCAGAAGACAGTTCCTGTTGTCAGCTCTTTTGGAAGCACCTCCTTAACTAAATATATACAAGCATAGGCCCAAGGATGGACCAAGAATAGAGACAGGACTGGCTCCTGCCTTACAAAGCTGGGAGGAGGCATTTGCACTGTTCTCATCCACTCATCTGTTTGTGAAAGCTCAATACACCTGACAATGGGGTCAAAAACTGATGAAAAATTATGAGGACCACAATGCTTTTTGTCACCACAATCAGCTACTGTTAGCATCTTCTTAGTTTACTTAACACTACTGATAGAATGATGAGTTTAGTATAACAAAAGTTTAATTTCATTTTGCTTAAAATAGTGCTTGAGAAATCTTAATTCAGTTTCAAAAGAATTATTTTCTCTAGACAAAACTTCCTGCAAGAGTAACCTTTTCTGGTGAATTCCTAGATTTGTCAACTTCAGAGACAACCCACTGGAGCTAGAGGTAACACTCCCTCCCTGTGAGAACACAGACGAGGAGGAGCAACAGGAAATGTTTGGCATTGACTTCATGCACATGTATATCCAGGAGTCACTCAAGAAAACAGGCATGGCTTTTTTATTAATTCTGATCTCTCCACAATACAGCGAGGAAAAGAGGGATAAACTGGATAAATAAAATCTAGGATATATATAGAAATGAAACATGAATAATCCTCTTAATAAATGAGTAGCTTTTTCAAAAAAATCTGTGAACAGGCTTTTACTGAGGGCAGGGGCACTTCTAACAGGAGTTGGCACAGTAGGTCTTCACCACAAACAGCATAGGAACATGCTGGAACCATGGAGCATTTGAATAAATGTGCCTGAGTTATCTATACCATGAATAACTAGAAGCTGATGACTGTCTTTTGTATTTGCAATGTACTCAGTTTACATAGTGAAGGCCTTCTAGCACCCTTTAATTCATGAAGCTCAACTTTTCCTATTTTTGGATGTTGTTCAGATGGTACTTCCAGAGGAGGATTAAGGGAGAAATGCCTATGTTCCCAACATGCATCTTTTAGCAAGGAACTATCAACACCTGAGAAACAGATGTTTCTCACAACTTGCTTTCCCTGACACAAAATAAAGTCACTTAAACAAAACACCCCCACAGTTTCATCCCATTTCTAAAACATGACAAAGATTTGCTGTTCATAGTCTCCAAAGTAACAGCTTAAATGTTGCAGTAAGAGACCCAAATAAGCACTTTGGAACAAATGTTCAGGTGGCAGCTGTTACTTGCAGAGAGCACTTCACTGCAGATATAAAATGTTCTCTCTGATCTTCATTCTGTGTTTTGTGAAGGCTTAAAAAATGAATGAAATGCTCTTGATTTAAAACACTAAGCCAGCTTTTTTCTTATCAATATTTCATTACAAAATTACAAAATTATACCAAGATGACACTTTAGACATAAGTTTTCTTCCTGAATAGATTCCCTAGCAGCACAGGCTCATGAAAGTACTTAGGTCTAGTTAAATATTTTAGGAGGAAATACAAAGCTATTCTGAACTTCAAAGTAAAAATAAAGTATGTTAACTTCTCTTATTTTACCCTATTGTCTTTCAGGAAATCTGGAAAGTTGTACTCCTGGTTCTCCTCCTGTCATGAATCTGAATGAATAAAGAATGTAACTGTGAATGGAAGAAAATATCAAGTGCACTTCTTCACAGCAAAGAGGCTACAACAGGTTTCAAATATTCTTAGGGATTTTATATTTCCACTGATGTGAATTGGTTTGCATACTTGTAATTCCCAGTGAAAGTGGAAAATACAAGACCTTTTCCTGGGTACAAGAAAGACGACAAAAGGGGTTTTTTGTAAGAAATTAATTAGCTTTTTTAAAAAATCCAGATGAGTTTTATAGGGTTTGTTTTTTTCCCTACCCATTCCAAATCTATTTCCTGTCATATAGTTGGCTCTGGTATCAAAGAAGGACTTGGGACAGCTGTCAACAGCACATTCTCCAAGGACACAGCAGACTCTGTATAATACTGCAGTGCAGCCTTGTATCCTTGTTGTTGTAAATACTCAATCCGGCCATGATCAATCAGCCGCTTACAGAGGCAACCGATCTCCTTTCGTTCCTCAGCACTCAGTATCCTAGTTTCAGAGAAAGGAAGGAAAGAATGAACAGCTGTCAGGAAATAGTTTTGTTAATTAACATTAGTAGTTCAGCTTAGAAAAACTACTGAAATCACTGTAAGTTCATTTCAGTCAGGCAAGCATGACTGTTGAAATATTTTGAAATGTATGTCCGTGAAAATTTTATTTTTAAAGTAAAGTATTTCCAAAAGTTTAGTAATTAAATGTTCCTGCAAAATGCATCCTTTTAAGGACCCAAAACAATTTAATGTGCCACTATACATAGCTTTTCTGCTAGCGTCCATTTGCTAGGAAAAGAAAATGTACATACCCTTGTAAAGTATCTGAACCACTCTCTGTCCTGCTGAGTGTTTGCTCATGTTCTTCTGTGTCATCAGTTTGATCTTCACTGTCTTCACTTGTAGAAGCTTTGCTTGTGGTTTCTCGCATGCCACAAGTGGCCCAACTACTCATTCTCTGAAAATAATGAAATTCTACTGGTCCCAGTCCTACTGATTTAAAGAACTCTCTGCCTACATAATGTGTCCAGTCACACTTGTGATGGCAACACAGAGCTATAACAATTCCAGCTACAGGCTTATGGTCTTCTCTGGTGCTTTCATTACCAGCAGATCTCTGAGGAGCCACCTCTGTCTGAGCAGCCCTGGAGCGTTTTGGTGCAGGCTCTTCATCTTCGCCATCACAGCAAGTGGTGTAACTTTCAACCAAGCACCTCAAAGCAAGATCTGGGAATGAAAAAATACATCCCCCCCCAACCAAAAAAATCCATAAACACCATGCTATTATTTATACAGGCTGTATCATGGTTGGGAATGTGGGAATGCTTCCCACAAAGAAAAATAAAATTATACATCATAAATTAAGCCAAAAAGCAAGTTCAATGATAACTAAAAATTACAAACATTCTTTGAAAACGTTAAAACCCTAAATGCTAAATTAATATTATGAGACCTTTTGGAGCTTCTAAGGACTTGTCTTCTGAGTATTTGTTCTGCACAAGTGAATTTAAAATAGTTTGGTTAAAAAATTGGCATACATATCCTCCCTGTAAAACACACAAGTATTTGCTCTAAAAGTTTGATATCTAGGACGCCATCTATTTAATATGCACACGTACTTCTTAAATGCTTAACTGTGTCATCTTTGTCACAGTACCTATAAAGGTGTCGTATTTCAGATGTCTTTCTCTACGTAGTAGCCATATAACATTAGAAAAACTGTATTAGTTTAAAGTTATCAGGACAGAAACACAATCCTATTTGTGTTTGGGATACATATTCAGACAGCCAATAAAAATTTAGAAAGAAAAATATTTCAAAGAGGCAACTGTGCTAAAAAAAGTCCTCTCAAATACATGACCCATGCCACCACATACTATTCTCCGTTCTAATCTAGTAAAGCCAAGAAAGGCTTCACTTCTGCCTAAAATATCCTTACATCCTTTTACTATTCCACTGGAGTCAACAGATATTCAGAATATAATTACTGCATTCACCAACAAAGGGTTAGAGGGCAAGAACAGCTTAAAAGGACAGTTTGGAAGATGAGTCCAGAGCGTAAGGTTTAGTATCCTGACTTTCTGTAGTTCACACATCTGTAATTCATACCTGTCGCAGCACCACACAAATGCTTCCCAATTCCTACCACTGGTATTTTTTTCTTCTCCAAAATAGGTACCTTATCTGGAGGGGAAAAAAAAAAAACAACCAACAAAACCCCCATCCAATCCACAACTACCCCAGTACCCGTATGTTTTTTTTGAAAAATACAATTTCAGCGCACTTAGAAATAAATGTTTGCCACTACTAAAAATACACGGTACATGGTACACTACTAAAAATGATTGGTACATTCAGTTATAAGCTATTCAAAGGAAAGAGTCTTTTGTTAAGACAAATTAAAAGAATAGGATGCTGAGGCTGGGAAGCATATTTAACCATTTCAGCCTTTCTACACAGCCTATGAAAGGTAAATATGACATTGATGCATCTCCTGCTGACAGGTGCCCCCACAAATTCTGTAGCATTGATGGTGCATGACTTGCTTAATTCTACACATAAAACAAACAATCCAAACACGTTTAATCCTGCAAGCGCTAAAAAACCTTCAAACTGTATTTGTTTTGGTACTTCTCACCTGTAACTATGTCCCGTGAGTGTATAAAAAGAAAACTTTAAAACTCCATTTAATATATATGTATGTGTGTATCTATGTATATTTACACATGCCTGTGTGTATATACGTGTATACACACAGCATCAACATGTCCAAGCAACCACCGAGAATAATCTTCAAAACCAAGTATATTTAAGTGTGCTACATACAAACTGACTGGAACCCCAGTATTCGAAATTTTAAAATAAACCTCTATTTCAGAATGACGAAGGCCAAGAAGGAACTTACTTAAACATAAGTGCTGAATGTCTACTTGAAGTCTCTCAAATATAGAATCTCTCCTTTTATGTTTTCCATCCACCTGTTTAAACAGAACAAGATCATTAAGTAGGAGTGGCCACAAATAATTATAATTTTGCTCCAGGTGTTAATGTCAGACTTTTTTCTGTCAGGTCAACATCTGTGACTTTCCAACATTAAACACCAGGATTTTTTTCTAATAAATTTGCTATTGGTGCAGTATGGAACGTATAACTTGTAAAATTTAAATTTATTGAGAATAAAAAATAAATACTAATAGCTTCAATGGCAATGGTTTAAAAATTATACTTTACTAATGTGACAATATCCTTTTACCTTGAATCTTGTGGTTGCCCTTTCCACAAGCAAAAACTGAACACTTTCAACATTCTGTAAGGCAACATCGACCCAATGAGACAGCTTTCCTCGCCCAGCTCCAAACTCAACAAAACACCTTCCTGGACCAAGTAAATGCAATTTTTCCATGTTACCTAAAATAGAAGCCTACAAACATCAAAAGATTATTTGTGAACCAAGCAAGTATTTACACTGTGTATTGTAATGCCTTATAGAAAAATTATTCCTTCACTGAACTGCAGAAGACTTTTTTAAGCCTTCCTTTCAGTGAGGGATTAGGGAAAAGATGATGTATGTACAGACGATGTGTGCACAGAGGATGTGTGTTCTGTTTTATCATATCAGATTTCCTGTGCAGGAAGCAACTGGCACAATGCACCCAGTCACTCAAATTTGCAGCAGCACAATTTCACATTCAAACCCCTCTATAGTTATGAGTAAATCAGACCAAACCTGTTGTTTCAGGTGTTTGAAAGCAGATTCCCCATTCTTTGGGTCATTTAAGGCTTCTTGTAAAGCCTGGTGGGACAGTATTTGTTCCTTAAGATGAAGTTCCAGGCCTGTAGGCAAATGCAAAACTTTTAGGTATAGCTTTCCAGTTTCCAAGAGTTCCTAGTTTGTAACACACATTACAACTGTGATATGAACTCAATTTGTAGCACTAACAAAATAGTCTGTTGAGAGCAGAAATCTATTATCATATGTTAATAACAGAGCTGTATTGTTATCTGTAGTGATATCAGAGTGTGAAAAAAAAGAAAAACAAAAGGAAGGGAACACAGGATTGGTGTTTCATCATTCTTTCAATCTAGTTTACTTTCTGTAGTAAAATTTAGCTATTGGAAGTCTGCCTAATAATTATTTCAGATGTGTTTTATGCCACTGGTCTCATATTTTTACAGGTATCTAACAACAAAAATAACAATGAAATATTTAATCCATTCAATTTAAAACCTCTTATTTTTAGTATTTAGTATTAAGCTCACCATTACTTGCTTTTTTCAACTTGATAATTAAGCTCTGCAGCTCTTCGATAGAGAGAGAAGATAGGGGAACCTTTTTAAGGAAAAAGAAAGTGACACCAAAAAATACAAGACTATTTAATTTTTCTGTATCTTTATAGTCATATGACAAATTGCAACATGTAATGTCAGGACTGAACTTAAAACCAAATAATGTACTCACTTGTTTTTCTGGTATTTCTGCTACATCTTTTAAACCGGCATTAATATCTTGAACAAAGTAGACCTTTAAAAAAATCAAAAGAAAATAAATTTGATTCAGTTAATTACCAGGAAGCAAATAGCTAAATTCTTCAGTGTTCTTATGGTAAGGTATGTAGCAATAGGAATCCAGTGAAGTAAGATTTTCCAAGTAATTTTTCTTCCTGTAGTCTGATCCTGAATCCCAGCCAGAAATGACTCTTCTGACACAGTTTTACAAGATTGAACATGTTAATAAGAGTTATGCAGTCAGTGCTTACTAGACAGATTCCAGAAACCGTTTTAAGGTTTCCCAGGTATTACTAAAGGTGCAGGTGTTACTACTAAGGTAATACACCTTAGGTATTACAAAGGTTTCCGAGGTATTACTAATAAGGCAGAAAGGCAGGCAATAAAGAAGCCATCCTCTGCTTTCTTGGAAGAGCTGTAAAAACACGTCCTGTTCCCTCAGCAGCTGTCAGCCAAGGTTTCCATGTCTCACAGCCAGCCTGACTGGAGCGGGCAGTTGGCTGGAATACCTGGAGCCTCCCTGCTGGTTTTGCTTTCCCAGGACAACCTCTCACCCAGCCTCTGAAATGAATGGCATTGTGAGAGCCTGTTCCCTGGGTGCATTTCTGAGAAAAATGAAATCAACGTTTTTACTTGTAACTAATAACTGAAAAATTGTACCAAATTACAATGAGAAGGGGCAGAGAATATGAGGGGACTGGAATGTGAGTTGCATTTCAGCAAGTACTTATTGAGCTTCCATCCTGCCTTACAGTAGTGCTTTGCTAGAACTGCTCCCCTGCAGCTCACAGCTGCTGTCAGCACAGAAAATTCTCTGCAGGGCTGTAATGTTTAAGGTCTTAAATCCGAGAGGAAGTGCTGAAATTACACTGCACTTACGGGCTTTGGCTTCTCTCTTGAGTTACATTTTTTTAAATGCTTTTGTAGTTGGTCTTCATATACAGTGCTAAAAGCCAAATGGAGAGAAAAGTAAGTATCATGTGAATACTGACAAAGAACAGGAAAAGCATTTACATATACTCACTGTTTTGGATCAAGAGGGCACGGAATTCTTTTTCTGTCATTTTGTTCCTAGTTAGAAAAGTTTTAGAAAACACTTCAGCATGCATTCAGCATCCTGTTTCAAAAAAGCTGTTGAGGGGCATCAGCTTCATAAAACACCTATTCAGAATAGGTGGGTTAACCGGAACGGAGAAACTGAGAGGAGAACTTAATACTCGACTGGATCCTAAAAGAATAAACCCCTAATGCAAGGGCAGCGCTACTGCTGGGCTGAAGCGAGTGCCGGGCACATGAAGGCTCAAGGGAAGGCACAGGCGCTGCCTCTCCCCCCCATGCCGCCAGAGCGAGGCAAACCCCGAGCCCGCCCACCCTCCCGGCCGGCCGGAGAAGGGTCCCTGCACCTCCTCGTGGCCGTGCTCCCCGCAGAAGCGCCTGCCGGGCGCCGGGATCATCCTGCAGAAGCGCCTCTTCCTCAGCACGAAATGAGCGCAGCGCCCCGGCTCCGGCTCCGGCGCCGCCATTGCCGCTCCCGGCGGCCCCCGCGCCGCCATGTTGCGGCCCCTCCCCGCGGGCGGGAGCAAGATGGCGGCGGAACGGATCTTCGACCAGGCGGTGTCGGTGCGAGTGCGGGGCTGCGGCTGCGAGGAGCGGTGAGTGCGGGCCGGCCGTGCGGGAGCCTTTCTGCGCTCCTCAGAGGGGCTGCGAGCCACAGGCGCTTTCCTCCTGCCTGCCCTGTGCTCTGAGCGCTGCTGGGCAGCGCTCTGCGGTGCCTGCGCTTTGGGGTTGCTGCGGGCATCCTCCGGGTGAGGGAGGGACCGGGTCTGGCGAGGCCCAGGGCAGCCGGTGAAGGCCGGGCGGTCGCCGTGGGTGCCTCGCCAAGGGAGCGGGGCCGGCGGGGCGCCTGCAGCGGAGCGAACTCGCTGTCGCTCGGCAGAAGCGCCGCTGTCCCGGGGCTGAGGCCACTCGAGGGCCGGGCGGCTGCCGAGTCCCGCGCGGTGTTTGGCGTCTCCCTGGCCGCAGCGTTGCCCGCGGGCCGTCCCGCTTCTCCCCCGCCGCACCCCCCAGACCGCGGCCTCCTCAGCGCCCCGCGGCCCAGGGACCCGCGGGCTTGGGCCACCCGTGCGAGGGTGCACACGGCGGTGGTGTCTGGGGAAGCCCAGGCGTTCTGCATGTGAAGCGTCTCTTCCAAATAGAGTGAATTTCGGCACTATGGGTCCTGTCTGCGTTAGACAGTGTGTGCCTGACTCACCTGTGTGAGAAGGCGCGGAAAGGCTGATGTCCGTGGTGTGTGTTGTAATACATGTGACTTCGTACTCGACAAGAAGTCGTTGAAGACACGGTAGCACTGTATAAATGATTATCAGAAGTTTGAGCAATTGTTAATAAATTTCAGCAGGCTTTTCTAAAAGTTCTAGTTTCTGGACAAAGTTTCAAAACTTCTGCCTTGCTATTTAAAGCGTGGTGGATAACAAGCAAGCAGCAAAAAAACCAGCTCTGACTGAGGAGCTGCAATGACTGAAATTTATATCTTAGTTGTGTGAATTTTTGTAATGTTTCTGCCTAAATTTTTATTTTTAAAATGCCATTGATTGCTGTAATGCAGCTGTGAACACATGTTATTTGAGGAATGTTTTCTTGCTTTATTACTGAGTTTAATCTTTTTGTACACAGGAGATTAAATGTTCGAGTGAATATCGAACTACTGTCAATTTCTAATCCTGTTCATAAAAAGGTTTGTAAATTAATCTTATCTGTGTTGTTCATTAGGTATTACCTGAATTTCATTGTATAAATGGATAAAGTAGAAAAAGGAAAAGCAAAATGGGATTTTAGTGTTTGCCATTTCACTTTATTTTTAGTATAGTTTTTTGAGTAACTCGGTTTGGTATTGCATTTTTCCACCTCTGCCTCCCCCCCAGCCTTTTTAGTCCTCTATTTTAGTTTGGCTGTTGATGGGTCTTAGCAAACTTGCATATTAAAAGTGTTTGGAGATGCTCAGGGGAACATGAGTTAGAGATTAAGAGTACCTTTAGTTCAAGGTACTAAATTGGGAGTAAAAAAAAAAAAAAGTCTTTCTCAGGGAAAATAGCAATGAGACCACTACTGGAGATTTTTTAATCTGTTCTGGTGTATGTCTGATTTGTTACCAAACTGTTCATTCCCCTGGCATGATGTTAAGGTTGGTTATAGCATTGCTGAGTAAAGATTTGTTTGTAAAGCAGTACAGCAGCTTTTGGTAAGATTCTGCTGCTGGTGGCAGTGGTAATACTCCTTCCCACTGTGCAGGAGCGGTTCAGTTCGAAGTGTGTACTGAGCTGCAGCCTGTGTCAGGGGGAGCCTGGAAATGCAGCTGAGTACAGCAGAGAGTGATCAGTCTAAGAGAGAACTTCCAGTGCCTGGTGGGACATCAGACCAAGCAGGCATTTTTATCTCACCCATCCATCCACCCCAGCTGCCTTGGGGTGGCATTAATTTTAACTTCAACCGTCTGTGTGTATAAATCCCTGAGTTTGTTTATGTGTCTCCAGCTGAGAGTTTTGTTGGTGTTACTGGCACCTGAATTACTGAAACAAGTTGCAGTTGTGTGTATGTACATGTGCTGTGGTCACACTTCATTATGTTGGAACAGCTGACACGTTTCTTCTTACTTTGGTGCTTCTGCTAGGGGATATCCTTCCCACAGGGGCGAGCCCTGTTACAGGGAGCAGCTGCTTGGGCCTAATGTACTGTGTAAGAGTTTTCCTTGCTTTCCCGCTGTAATATTTGAAGTTGTGTTAAATGGCAATGTTTTAAACATTCTGAATTAGTTGCCACAATTCTATTGTATTTTTGGCTGAACAGCAAAAACATTCAATACCATTTGCAATGCTGGTTTAAAATATTTAAAGACTCCTGGGTAGCTTATAGTATTTTAATCATATTTAAATGTACATCTTTTCAGGACTTAGCTGTTCGATTGACTGATGATACTGATCCTTTTTTCCTTTATAACCTTGTCATATCTGAGGAAGATTTTCAAAGGTAAGTGAAATTACAGTATTTTCTCTGTGAAAATTTTCTAAATGGCAAAAAAGAACAAGGGAATATTTTTAGCTTAGAGTGGCCTATGTTAGAATTGAGGTTTTGGCATTTTTCAGTTGTAGGGTTTGGTCAGTATTGTTCTCTGACCGGCTGGTGAAACAGCCAGGTTCAGGAGGGTGACCAGCTCAGATTACACAGAGGAATGTTAAATCCTGCAGGGACACAGTGCCACAGTACCACAGTTCATATTACTGCTGGTATCTTCTGTTTGTCCTAACTGCTTCTTACAGACTGGTGTGGGTGTGTGTGTGAGCTAGTTCAGGAAATAATTACGAGAGGTAAATGTGTTTGCACGAACATGGATTCACAGACCTGAGCCTGTATATTAGGAGTTTCTTGCATAATTGTACTGTTGGGTCTCATTTACTTGCTCACAATTTGAGCAAATCATCAAATTTGGATTTCAGGCGTGAACAGATGAACAGTTCAGTTTTCTGCTTTCTTTGGGTATTTATTTATTTTATTTTTTGCTTTGTTTTGTTGTGGGGGTTTTTTGTGTATTTTTTTGTTTGTTTGTTTGGGGTTTTTTGGGGGGGAGTGGCTTTGGTGTTTTTAAAAAGGGAGGTGTGATCAGTGTTTGGATCAAAAGGCAAAAGCAAAATAGTGTTTTGCAAGAGAGACATACAGAAGTGTTTTGTTGCAGAGGCACAGCTTTGTGCATGCACTGCTGGATGGTTCTGTCTGAGTTTGCTGTGTCTGTGGAGAAGGGGGGGCAGAGGAATGGGCGAGTAGGTGACAGAGGTGGTGGCTGAGTCTCCCCTCCTTGTCCTGTGCTTGTTCCCTGTGCCCTGTCCCATAACTGCTCCAGGCTGTGCTGTGAGGGTGATGTCTACTCAAAGGGCATGTTTGTTACACCACAGCAACTTCTGGTTTTTAATTAATGCAGCCCAGGTGCAAGAACTCTTGTAATCAGAAGTATCCTCTGGGGATTATTTTCCAGGATGTGCTCTAGGATGACCCTGCTCAAGCAGGGAGGTTGGACTAGCTGACCCATCGTGGTCCCTTCCAGCCTGACCACTTCTGTGATTTTGTGATATGTGGACACACTTCTGATTGAAAATAACATGCTAGTAGACTTTAATGACATGATCAGAACTGGTTCTTTCTACTAGTGCAAACAAAATATTTTATAGGAAATAAATTACAGTTCTCTGTATTGTTAACATTTTGTTTCCTGTCTGTTTATATAGTTTGAAATCCCAACAAGGTCTCTTGGTAGACTTCTCTGCTTTCCCGCAAAAATTTATAGATCTGCTTCAGCAATGCATTCAGGAGCAGAACAAAGATATCCCAAGGTAGGTCACAAGTGTGTGCCACGTTACTCTGTGTGTACCTGTTGAGCTCTTAAAGTGTGCTTGTCAAGCACACAAGTGTGTGCTTTCTCAGACTGAGAAGAGTTAGTAGAACAAGGATAATCTGACCTGCCTCTGGCCTGAATATAAGTTGGTGGATGTAACTGGCAAAACTGGAGTCTTGGGAGGAGAATTCTTTCTTGAGCAAAAACTGGACAGCCTTTTACCGCACATATAAAAATATATTTATATTATATTATATTATTGAGAAATAGCTTAGGATCTACAGGTAGTTTGATAATAAACTATGCTAAACATTTGATTGTCTTGGTTTTTGCCTAGGTTTTTGCTGCAGTTAGTTTCTTCAGCACCTGCTCTAGATCACACACCTGTCTCTTTAAATGTAGTGGAGACCAACCCCTTCAAGCACCTTACCCATCTCTCTCTAAAATTCCTGCCAGGAACTGATGCGGAAATAAAGAAGTTTTTAGCCAACTGTTTGAAATGCCTTAAGGTAAAATGAAAGTTTATCATAACTGCAACTAAACCTTGATGCTGTATGTAGTTAAGCATTTTCTTCATTCTGAATAGTTCGGAAGTATGTACCAAGTTTATGCTCTGATATATTTCCTTTTAGCCCAAATATGTCATTGCATGCAGCTACTTGGGGGCATGTTGTAAAATCTAAATTGTGACTGTGACTCTGGCAGTGAAAGCACTTTCTGTGTGTTCAGGCAGGCAGTGTCATTTGAAGTGACAGGAACTGAAGTGTTTTACACACAGTGCTTGCAGTGTGCAGCTGCTGAGTGCTCTGGCTGCTGCAGCTCCCCTGCTCACAGCCTCTGCTGATGGCCAGAGCAGCTGCACGGGTGACTTACTGGAACCTCTCAGTCTTTGTTCTGCACTTGGCTGTAGGAAAGCATGGTCTGCTGGTAATTGTGAGGCTTGATGGACTTCAAAGTACTAATGGCTATAAATAGCAAATTAAAATGGGACTGTTGATGCAGTTTCATAGCATGCTAGGTTTGATTTCATGAGAAATTAAAGGTCTCGTAGTTTGACTGCTGTCAGTTTCAGTTTCATAACCTGGGATTTGTTTCTCCTACTGTGCTGTCATGTTTCTGGGCACCTAATAAGCCATTTTAATAAAATAGATTTACAGTATTTCAGTTGATTTGTTGTTTAAGTAACTTCTTTGTAAACAAGTCTTCATGATAAGATACTATTTCCTTGTAGAAATTTGGTAAGAATTTAATTTGGAGTTTTTACATTGTGGGCTAATGCCTTTTCTTTTAAATTTACTAGTTAGATCTTATTCAATATGTCAGTTAATAAGGTGATCTTTTCACAAATATAGTGGGTATTTGGGTGCTTAGGCAGGCTGTGCTGATTAAATGGAAGCTAAATACTACTTGTATTTTGGGAGCTAAGGATTTGACTTGATGTCAATTTGTACGTAGGAGGATAAAATGATGTTGGAAGAAAAGCTTAAAAAAACAGAAGATGATCTTACCAGGCAACTGAGCTACACTCAACAGGTAACATAAATTTTTAACTTCTGTGTGTTGTGCTTTTTTGATTTGCGGAAAATGTCCCTTTTTGTAGGCTGGTTGGTTAGCCACTACCTAGCCAAGATAATGGACTTAAGAGTGCGTGAAAAGAAGAGAACAGTCTACTGTAGCTTTTATAGAGAGTGAGTAAAGCCTGCAGCTGAAGAATTGAGTTCTTGCAGTACTAAAGCAGAATTCTACTTTATTTTGTGCAGAGGTCTTTCTGTGTTTGCACACACAAATTGAATACTAAATATATGGTCATGTGAACATAAAAGATAAATATGCTTCATGTATTCCATGGAAAATCCTTTTATTTGGAAAAATTGTGAAACAAAGGTAAATAAATTGGAAGTCTTGGGCTTTTATTACTCGACTCCTTTTTGATTTTTGCAGTCAGCATGGTAGTCACTTTACTTTTGTATTTCAAGAGAATTATTTGGGTCAGATTCTACAATTATCAAGGTGACTTTTTTGACTATAATGAAACAGAACAATTCCATTAAAACTGCTATGAATTATTTTTGGAATGGAATATTTGTTTGCCTCATGTCTGCAGCTTCAGTTTGAGTTACTGGAATGTATTTGCTGAATTGGAATGCAGAATTACAAATCAAAAAGAGGAAAAGATGCTGCTGAAGAACTTTATTTCTTTTTTTCCCCTAATAGAGTTCTCTGTTACAAGGGTAGGGACCATCAGCAGGCTGTTCTTTCACTCTTAAATAGTGGTTGGGAAAAAAATGCAATTAAAAATTAGAATTACTTTATCCACAGTGTTAAGAAAAATGCTCTTCAGCTTCTCAGTGCCTCACTTTTCCTGGTTACAAAATAAACATATTTCAGCATCTGGTGCTGAAATTTAGGCTTTTTTTAATAATTCCATGTCCTTTTAGTAAGTAACAGTAAAGAATCCTTCAGTATTGACTGAAATGCTTAGATTTTTAAACTCTGTGCTTTGTCAAACTTAAACAGAACTTGTCAGAGAAGAGCCGGGAACTTGACAAACTGAAAAACGAATGGACGTCCTACACTACAGCTCTGAGCAACAAACACTCGCAGGAGCTGACAAGTGAAAAGGAAAGAGCTCTCCAGGTACAGTGCTTGGAAAGAATGAACAGGATTCTTGTATGGGAATAGTCAGATTCATCGAATAACTGCTTCGTTTCTTTGCTTCTCACAGGCACAAACTCAGTACCAACAACAGCACGAACAACAGAAAAAGGAGTTGGAAAATTTGCATCAGAAAAGTATTCAGCAGTTGCAGAACAGACTCTCAGAACTCGAGGTCATCAATAAAGACCTGACAGAGAGGAGATACAAAGGAGACTCCACAGTCAGAGAACTGAAAGCAAAGCTTTCTGGATTAGAAGATGTACGGCTTCCCAATACCCAAAATCAAGCTGACTACTGTTAGAGCATTACCTGTGCCTGCCTGGGCGTGGCATAGGAAATACAGCATATTAAGTTTATTCATCTCTTTTTCATTCCATATTATGCTTACTATTTAAATATGTCTTTTTAAATTATAACAACAGGTTTCCTTGAAAATAAAATTCAGTTTCTTCCCAACATTTAGGAATGCCAAAGAGCAAAGCAGGAGGTGCTGTCCCTGCGCCGGGAGAACACAACTCTGGATGCTGAATGTCATGAAAAAGAGAAACTCATTAATCAGCTGCAGACACGAGTTGCTGTCCTGGAACAAGAGATCAAAGACAAAGATCAGCTTGTCACCAGAACAAAAGAAGTCTTAGATGCGACACAAGAGCAAAAGGTTTCTTCATGAATTTTCTTTAAACTTGGTAGAACCTTCTTAATTATGGTTTCCATAGAGTAGCTGCTGACCAGTTTCTATGAATACAGCAAGTCAGCTTTCAAATGTAGTTAAGATTCTAAATTGTGGCATCAAAAGTATAGTGGGTTCAGATTTAATATTGTGGTACTGGAGTTACAGTTTATGGTATTTCTGGCAAGAACAAAAAGTATTAATTGAGATCCTATAAAATTTGACTGAAAAACACTGACTGATTTCTCGTAAGGATAGTTCTCAAAGAATTATGAACATTCTACTTGAAATCATAAGCAATGTCTATCACAGCTTTATTATATTGTGTAACATTCTCTTCAAGGTGATACTGGAAGAGAGTACAGAGGAAAAACAAAGGCATATTGAAAAACTAGAGACAACAATTAAGTCACTGTCAGCTGAACTCCTTAAGGTTTGTTTGAACATGACAATTCCCTTATGCAACATCTCCCTTCTTCTTAGGTGTTTATTTTTGTAATATATGGTTTGGGTTTTTTTAATAGGCTAATGAAATTATCAAGAAGTTACAAGGAGATTTGAAAACTCTAATGAGTAAATTAAAATTGAAAAATACAGTAACAATTCAACAAGAAAAACTATTGGCAGAAAAAGAAGAGAAACTTCAAAAAGAGCAGAGAGAATCACAGGAGATGGGACAATCCCTTCGAATGAAAGAGCAGGAGGTATTGATGGGTTAACCTTCTGTGCTGGAAATGCTGTTGTATGGACTTGGTTGGGTTTTGTGGGGTTTAACTTAGTTATAGCAATAAGGTCTTAAATCTTTCCATGCAATAGAATATACTCTTTTGCTTAGTTAATGTGTTCATTTAAATGTGTAATCAACTTTCAGGTTTTTTAATATTAACCTGATTTGTAAAAGCCATCCATTTGTATCGAAGAAAACTAAAATTGTTTTAAGAGAACAAAGCAATGTAATGGATGAATCAGTGTCCTATAGAAGGCACGTTCACGTGTAAGTTGCTGAAGGGAACAGGAACAGAGGGAACCTTTTTCTTCCATTAAGGACATTCCCCGGTTTAGAGTACTTGCGGTATTTAATCATAGAAAAATAAAGGTCAGAAAGGATTCTGGCTGTCACCTTGTCGAAATCCTAGCTAAAAGCAGGGCTTCCTTTAAAAGAATTACCTTGTTGATTTTGTGAAAAACTGAGTTCAAACTTCTTTAATTTTAGTACAACTTCATAAATGCCTTTTTTGTTGTTGTTTGTAGTTAGTATAACACTAGTAGTATAACACTCCTGATGGTGTTATAATTATTCTGGGAATTACAGGTTTGCAAGCTACAAGAACAGCTAGAAAGTACAATACAAAAACTCGAAGAAAGCAAGCAGTTACTGAAAACCAATGAAAATGGTAGGTTTATACAGTTTGATTTCTCCCTCTGTAAAAATGACCCAGTGATCTCACTACTACTAAAATGGATGGAAGCAGCTTTTGGGGTTTTTGTGAAGATCTGCAATTATTGTTATGTATGGAAAACAAGCCTCTGGCTGTTGAGGGCATGCAGTAGCCAAGAGCTGCATGCTGGGAGTCCTTCCCTTGGGGCTTGGGGGGTGGGGTGGGGTGGGTGCTCAGAGGCCTGGACGTGTGGAGGAAGCTTCAACAAATGGCTTTGCATGGGACTAGGGAGGAAAAACACCCAGTGAGGTGTCACTTTTTGTGAGGAAGGGCTACTGGCCATTTCAAACAGCTTGTAAGAGGTAGCAAATGGACTTGAGCTTTTTCTTCCTCTCTGCAGTTATCACCTGGTTGAACAAACAGCTGAGTGAAGTTCAGATGGCAAAGAAGCTGGACACTCCTGCTAGTGCCCATGGTGGTGGGAGGGCTGCTGTTTCACCTCAGGCCATGGTAAGGTAGAGCTGTAAATACCAGGCTGGTGATGTGGTCATCAGTTGCTAAAATGCAGGGCCTTAAAAGAGGGGAAAAAAAAGCGCTTTCATTTTCTCTTTCATCTTCTTCTGGGCCTACAGTTTTGGGTGGGTGTGGTTTGGGGTTGTTAGTTTGTTTTTCAATATAATACCCTGCTGGGTGCTTGTAGTCCTGGGCCTTCGAGGTGAGAATCTTCTAAGCTCTCATTTACATAAAATACACAAAGGAATACAGAATTATCTTGGAAAAGGTGAAGTGCAGTGTGAAGGCAAAAAAAGAAGGCATTTTTGTGTTGAGAGGTTAATTTACTAATTCTCTTTGTAAAGGTTAAAACTCAAAGTGTACTATTTGAATACTCTTACTAGTGATTTTTAGAAACAGGAAAGTCAGGGGCTAAGGAACGCTGCCTGCAATCATTGTTGAATACCGTAAGTTGCTGGTTCTCACCCTGTGTTGTACAAGTCTCTGCCGTCACTAAGCAGCGACAGGAACTGATGAGCTGCTTGTTCATAGTGGAAGGGCATGTACATACAAAGAGGTCTCTTGATTGGTAGCTGGATGCATTTAATACTTTAATCAATTACAGGGTGTGCAGC
Organism: Lycocorax pyrrhopterus obiensis; assembly: GCA_014706295.1. Classification (NCBI taxonomy): domain Eukaryota; kingdom Metazoa; phylum Chordata; class Aves; order Passeriformes; family Paradisaeidae; genus Lycocorax; species Lycocorax pyrrhopterus. The sequence goes on along the minus strand of JACSVZ010000013.1, from coordinate 19,354,169 downwards.
TTTTTACTAGCTGAGTGCTCATCTCATCTAACTTTTGAAAAGTTATGTTTTCCTTAAGTGTACAAATCTTGGAAAAGTGATGTTTTCTTCCCATCAGGAAGACTCACATAAGTGTTGGCTTTGTAATGGCAGTTAGTTGTTAATTTTGGAATTTTTAGTCTCTACAGTTACTTGAAGAATTGTTTTTCTCCTTTATGGATGTGTTTTTATTTCTTTTACAGCCTGACCGACCATCCTTTCACAGCTTGGGAATCAATCATCCCATTTCTCCTCTCTATGCCTTCCAGAACCTTCTGGAACCGACACACAGCAAAAACGGGAATTCCCAATGTCCAGTACCAAAGGCAGGCACTTTGACTCTTTTGTTTGGTTAAGAATGTGACAGTATAAACTATCAAAGCACAACGTTTTGACTATTAATCAAAGTACATAAATATTTACTGTACTTACTCTTAGGCTCCTTGCCATGAATATTATGACTGTTATTCTGTATATTCTATGTTATAGCTAATGCTTGTCTTTAGGCTGCTTGTTCTTGCAGGCTTTGCTGCACAGCAGGGCCAATGAGGTGTAGAAATGCAAATCCCTGGGAATTTGCCTCTGGAAATGCTGTTGGGGGAGGGGAGTCTCAGATCTGGAGTAACTCTTAACCTGCAGCTCTTTGTCTCTGCAGGGTCAGTTGAACTCACAGCTTTTGAAATTGAGTCGATGTTCGGATGCTCACACAGTGCCTGCAGCCGGTCACCCAGCGAATAAGGAGAAGTGAGTGTCATCTACTGCAATTTAGTTATTTTTATTATTTTATTTATAAAGCCCTTTGTCATTTTGGTGTGTGTGTAACTGAGTAAAACGGTTCTAGTACCAAGCCTAGTTCTGTGGTCTGCCTTTCTTTGCTACCATGCTAATGAATTTTGTGTTGCTCTGTCGAAACCAAAGGAAGAGCTGTGCTTTCCAGGAGTGGGCCCCAAGGAACATCAGTTCAGTGTTGCTCCTGCTGGCAGATCTAAGCCATCCAGTGCTGGCTCATTGAAAAAATTAGTTCTAGGCTGTTCATAATGTACTCAGTGATAGTTTAAATAGTAAAGGTCATAGAAACACAGTAGTCACACTTCTTACTGAAGGTTTTCCTGAGCAAGTCTGTAGCTGCCCTCATTTTAATGCCCTGATAAAAACTGCATTTGCTCTAAATTGTAATTGGCCTTTCTGTTTCTAGTGGTGAGCAGCTGGGTCTGGAATCCAAGTATTTCAAGAGAAAAGATGACAGCATTCCTTTACGAGGGCTTAGCCAAAACACACTTAACTCGGGTAAGTATGAAACAGTAGAGCAAGGCCTTACTTGAAATGTACTTGAAGGGCAATAACAGCCATGGTTCAATGCAGTGTCCTGTGCTGTTCTGCAGAGTACCTGAGACCCTACTTGCCAACCAAAGCCCAGCCGTCACCAAAAGCTGCTGGAACACCAGCCTCGGCCTATTTTCCTGGATCATAGACAGGGTTCTTACAGTAAGAGTCCTCTTTTAACTGTTAGGGGGATTTTTGAATGTCCTGCAATAGTGTGTTAGTAAAATATCAGTGTGAACTGACACAATTTTTTGAGCCAGTTTTCTTTGAGGAAGGGAGCTTGACTGACTTGGATGATGTTTCAGTGCTTGAGCCTAAGGACAAGAAGATAAAGCTTTAAGGAGCTTTACTGATGTCACCAGAGCTGTGCAGAATTTCTTTAGTATATTGTAAATCCTCCTAAAAACCCACCAAAGTGCTCTGATTTTTTTATAACAGGTGAAATGTACATTCCCTGAGTGAGAACACTTACCTGAATTTCTATTTCTTGACTCCTTTCAGAGAAAGGATGAGGCAGAGGGAAAGCACAAGAAAACTGCGCTGTGCTGTCCATTTCAGTAATGGTCAAGCTCGTATGTTGGCATGACTGCCTCAATAACCCTCTCTTACAGTTCAGTTTTAAAAACTTGCTTAATTTTGGAACCAGCTTATTTGAATTGCATATAGACTTACAAATAAATCTCATACTAAAAATGCTAAATTATTTCACTGAAGGTATAAAATTAAAACTTAAAATTCTCACTCTTGGTTCCCCTAACTTTACTGTTAATTGCTCAGTATTACATTCCACAGGCTCCTATGTGTAAAACATTAAAAGGTGAAGTAGCTGAATAGTTAACTGTTGCCAAGTATCAACATCTAAAAGTTACTTTGTTTTTATAAATCATACTTTACAACTGTAAGACTATAAAGAAATTTAAGGTACTCTTACATGTAATCAGCTTGTTCTACTGTTTGGATTCAAATGCTAGAATCATGTAACAACCCATTCTCTGCCATCTTTCACTTGATGGCCCCTGCAGAATGAGCATGCACAGACTTCTGCCAGGCAAAGTACCCTTATAATGACTATTCCTTACTTTTGTTAAAGGTATCTTGCTCCTTTTACCTTAGTTACTCAAGTGCAGCCAGAGGATTGGACAGTTCAGTGATTTGTTTTGCTGTGTGAAATGTGTACATTTGTTTATAAATTAGCACCATGTTAACGTGTAGTGTCTGGTCTTGTTGTGTGTGTTGCAATGGATTTAATTAAATGGTTTTTATCAAAAGCTCTGCTTAGTTAATGTTTCAGGAGTACTAAACCATCTCCACTGTACAGCAATTCCCAGCTGAGGTAAGCACCAGAACAGCTGTATATTATTTACCTTTTTCTGCAGTTTTCCTTGTTGCTTATTGTTCCCCAGGCAGTGCAGTGCCACAGGCCCAGCCCTCCAGCTCCTCTCTCCAGCCATCCTCAGGTGTCAGTGACTGAAGTGTGGTGATCGTGCAGTGCAGATGAGCTGCTGTCAAAGGAGTGTGGCAGCATCTCCCAGGCCTCTTAAATCAAAAGTGAACCACAGGTGCTGTGGGCCTGGGCAGCCCCGGCCAGGCTGGCTGTGTGGAACTGACTCGTTCCTTGGAGCCTGGATCCGTGGCCATCCTGTTCCACTGGATGCCCTGGGAACCAAGGAGCCAGCTGCAGGCACCTTATTGCTGCTGGACAGCAGGGACCCTTCCCCTGTGCTCAGGCCCCATAAAGCTTCATGCTGGACCTCTACTCCAGCTGACTTTTCACACCTGCTGAAGTATAACACACATGCAACTACTGAACTTCACTTAAGCTTTGAAGAGACATTCACAATTACTTAAAAATTCATTAAAATATTCAACTTTATTAACAGTATATTTACATTTTTTTTCCTGCTCTTGGTCAACCATGGTGAATGTTCAAAGGTAAAAAAGCATTAAGCAATAACCACAAGATGAAAACATTTTAAACCTATACAATACTTTATACACAAATTTATACAAAGGAACACTTAAATAATACAACTGGACACAAAAATATACACTTTTAGAGAAATTCACATCAGTAATTGTATAAAGCTCTCTTCTGTACTAAGGGTCCTGAAAATTTAGGACTAAAACTTTAGCTCTGTAATGCAAAAGGGTTATTGTGACAGTCCTCAAAGGCCACTATATAGCACACAGACAGATTCAAGGCTATCAGCTTATAGAGTTCAGGCTGTGTATTCAAGTTTTGAGGTCCTTTATGATTACGCAAACATCAGAAATAGAGTGGTTTAATAAACGGTACAGAGGAAAGCAGAGGTTTAGAGCCAGTATTAAAATCTGTAGGCCCAAAACACCCACTTCATATTTCAACAAGTGTTTGATACGACCGTTTATTCAAAAATAGAAAGAGTAAATGCACTTACATAAAAATAACTTTTACTGTTCAGCAAGCGTGCTCGTGTGATTTTTATATTAGTATAAACTTAAAAAAACCTGCCATGTGACTATTAAAAGAAATGATACCAATTCTCCTCCCTACTTAAGTACATTTACATTAAGGCTTTGAATCATCTGACCCAAGATTTTACAACATTAAAACGAATGGGTCCACATGGATGGCAGTCTGTCTCATTGAGACGTAGCATGACTAGAATTAAAGCTCACCACCGTAAGGAAACAGAAGGACACATGCTCATGCCTTGACTATTGTTTGTCTCTGAACTAGAATGTAAAGTTTAGCAGTAACAGTATTTCATGGCAAGAGACGAGTATGTAACAGTTTGTTTATAAAAGCAAGTAAGCTTTTAGTTCCATGGCAACATCTTTGGAGAAAGTTCCTGTTTCAATTCCTACCGATTTCATGCAGAAAGATACTTCTTAAGATTACCTTAAGAAATTACATTTCGATGGAGTTGGAATGTGTATCCCAAACTGCTGATGAAAGAAGAGTCCAAACGGTCTTCCTGGGATTTTTGTCATACATTTGTATCTTGCAGTAAAGGTTCTTTAGCTTCACCAGGAGCTTGTGGGCTGTGGGGATGGCCGTGGCTGCCACAGTGTTTCTTCCAGTTGCTGGATCTTACATTTAGGTTTGTGTGTTCAGGGATAAACAAGGCAACAAGTAATGCCAATAGCACAGAGCATGCTCCAAATAAGAATGGGGGTCCAGGAATTATGGAATTCTGAAAACAACAACAGTGACACCACAGTGTTAATGAGCCTTTAGACACACATTAACAGCCTACAATTGCTAATTACTCCCTTTCAAGAGTGGGAAGAGCTGTTGCCTGACAAACTAGTGAATACAGTGCAGGCTTTTAGAAGGAATGAGAAAGAACTTTACATCCTAAGATTTAGGACAAGGGAGCACATGGTTCTTATTAATGCTTGCCAACTTCCTTTTTTAGTGCAAGTTCTTCCTGCTGAGTTGCCCCAAAAGCTTAATAAAAAAAAATTGAGAGCTTGGTAAAAGGACAACAAAAAAACCCATACACCATTGGTAACTGTCCATCCTTCCCTCAAGGTAATCACCTCACAAGGGTCACAGTTGTCTATGACTGTCAGCTGTAGCTATTTGAAAATTAAATTAAAGCAGTGAATGTCATTAAATATCAGTTAAATAACCCTCCCCTGAGGGACTTAGAAACCTCTTTCTACACCCTTCATTTGCAGTCAGTGTAACAAAATGTAACACAGCATCAAACTGGAGAACTGATGGGCACAGGAGCCCTTCCTAACTTCTTCTTTCAGAAGCAGTAAGTACAGAAGAAACGTACCTGTTGTAAATGGTATTGTGCAACCACACTACCACCTGATGGTGATTCGGGCATGGGCAGTTCATTCAATTCAACGTGAAATATATAAAATATAAAACCATAAAGTGCTGGTCCCAAACCATTACACAGTCCTCGAATTCCTGTAATCATCCCCTGAACAACACCTGGGAAAAGTGAAATACATGTTCTTACCTATCTGTAGTTATACAATTAACTATTTCTAGTGAGTTTATTGACTTCACCTAAAAACTGATGCAGGCAGGAAAGCTCTAAATGGTGTTGCACTATGGGTAGCAGTAAACAAGGGGTGCAAAGAGCCGGTCATTATCATATATTCGAGTGGTTTTCCCATCTGCCTCTAGCAGAGGGCAGCGGCTGCCATGCTGAGCTAGTTCAGAGGCCAGGAGAAGGACACTATCCCTGCTGTCACTGTCTCACATGGGAGACAGAGCACTGCATGCAACAGCGAGGAACAGGAACAGTGCACTGAGTTTGCTGAATATTTTGCTATTATAGGGCCTTGTTGAAAGTCTCCCCTCTGCATCAGAAGTACATGGTATGCACACAGTGCAACTTCCAAGGAACCTGGATTAACATGTGGTGCCCTAAGTTCAGGTGTCTGGGCTGCCCTGCCAAGACTCAGTCTGGCTGACAAGCACTAAGCCCAGAACCCAGTATGCCTGCCTGCACAGTATTCCTTGACTAGAATTCCAAGAACCAGGAGCAAACCTACCCTGCTGGTCGGCATCAGCAGTTCGTGAGACCAGGGCGCTGACAGCTGGGAAAGTAATGCTGGACATGGCGGCCACAGCGCCGGCTGCCCACATCATCCTGCAAAACACACACTGCAGTGACTGCTCTGGGGCCGGAGCTCTGCCCTGCGAGCGCAGGGACGTTGCACTGCGTGTTCTGCACTCACACCTTTGCAGAAGGGATAAAATACAAACCAACCCCACGCCAGCCAGACCAAAGTGAAATGTGCATACCATGGCTCTGATCCAAAGCCGTACCACGCCAGCTGCAGTATTTGGAACCCCAGGCCCAGCAGGATGGTGTTCTTATTTCCAATGGACCGCATCAGTAAACTCAACACTATTGTCTAAAAGAGAGGGGAAAAGTAAAGTGTCAGAAGAAAACCATCTTATTCTAAATATTAAACACAGATAAGCTGATGAGTTAATGAATTAAAAAAAACCAACAGAAAACCTGAAAACATTTTAAACTCAATGTCAAATACATGCAATAAACTAAGTTTTAAGTAGTGTTCTTCAAAATCAGTATTTGCCTCTACCAAAAAAAAGCAGTCGTTTAGCAAGTAATATGACCAAACCAACACCCCACCCCTTCTTTGATGCACAAAGGATTTAGTTTTCCCTTAATGAACTAAACCCCTGTTGTCAAGTGTTTTCATCTAACTTAGAGTCTTAACCAATTTTTAGAGATTTAGAAAAAAACAGACACAGAAAAGCTGAATCACATTTATGGAACCACAGTGTTCTCCGTTCTCCACAGTGCTTCCTTCTTTTCAGCTTGCCAAGTCAATGACACACAGCAGTAACTCACCTGTGCAATAATGGAAAGAATCCCAAGGACTGCTATAAATGCTGCAACACTTTCAGATGAAAATCCCATTATCTATATTAAAAAAAAGGCAATTTGATTATTAACCATAAACCATATGTCATGATGTCACAAACCCCAGTGAGGGAACACACAATGCAGACGACCAGTATTATTCAGCTCCTCATGTTTTTTTCATTACATCAAACAAGTAAATGAAAATAAAGGGGCATAAATAGAAAACAATTAAATTGTTCCCTCAAAAATAAAGCCAGTTCAACATATTTAACCTCATAGTCCAAGAATAATGCACATAATTACAAAATACAAGAAACTGTTTTATAACTCATTCATCACTCCCCTCTCTTTTTGTCTGTCTAAAAGAGAAAAACAGAACAGAACAACAAGAGGACTTAAATCAGTTCCTGGGAGCTTCTAAATTATATGAGTTATCTATACTTTCCATACTAGTTCAGTAATACTGAAAACCCTCTTAAATCCTGTAAATCTACTTTTGTTCAAATTCATACCAAAACGTTACATTACCTGTCTGAGGTATAGGAAGAAGCTGGAATATTGGCCTGCCTCTGGGAGGTAGGAAAGAAAGACTGTTATGCAGATTAGCAGCACAATGGAGTCCTGGCCGACTTTCTTCAGGGACTACGGCAAGAAAAAAGAATTACAAAACATTCCACCTTCATTTCCAAAAAGCATCCCTTAGCTGGGCTCTGAAAAGCCTATCAATGAAGTTGTTACGTGGCACCACCAAAGCATTCCCTTTATGTTTAGCAAGATTGTTGGCAAAAGTATCACCAGTGAAGCAAGGTCAAGCTTGAAGAAATTGAAGGCTTTGTTTTTCAATCCTGAACTACTGTAAATTCAGTCTCTTCCCTGTCTCCAAACTCAGTATCTACAAGTAACAAAATATTCCCTATTTTAGTAGCTTACTGCAAAGGGGTCAGCCTGTTCCCACGAAATGGGTGCTCCCCAGGATGCTGGCCTCATCTTCTCTGGCAGCGATTCCGGTACAGCGACAAGGATAAAACAAATGTCCAACAAGGCTATTGCTGTAGCCAGCACCACCACCAGGCTGTCTCCGTATGCTCGGCCAAGGTAGGCACCAATAGCAGGGCTGGTGACTAAACTTGCTGCAAAAGTTGCTGAAACCTGAAATAAATGACAGCTGGTAAGATTTTCAGTGAGACAAGTCAGCAGTGTTACCCACATTTCCTCCTTTTCAGAAGCCTAACCATTTTAATCACGTACTAATTAAAAGTAACCTTTTTTCTATGCCTATGTGGTAGCAGCTGTGTATTTTAGACAATCACAATTTTTCAAGAAAAACTTTCTTTTTCTGATAACTGGACAGCAATGTGAGGCTCACAGCACTCTTGCATGTATTGACATAATTAAGTTTAATTAACTATAGACTCTACTAATACCTCTGGGAAGCAATGAGCTGTATTTAATCTTCCTATTAGTGAAATAGGCAATGTCTGTTAAAAAAAAAATCACATGTATAAAGGGTATATTAAATGTAATATGCTGGTTAATCCAACTCAGTAGTTTTCAGTTAACCAGCTGGCCTTGTGAAAGATGTTAATTTAAAAACTGAAGGAACTTTCTCAACATATCTCAATCCCTGATGTGTACAGGCACAAAGAAACTATTTAGTTCTATATCCATTGCTTTCAGCTCTTCCTGCTGAATGGTAATGGATTCTGTAACTTAAACACAAAAAATAATTCTGCTAATCCATAATAACATGAGGCTGTGAAGGCTCCTGGGACCTGGCACATTATCAGGAGATAATGGAGAAACAGAGGTGAGTTTAAGAACTTAAAACAGACAAGTAACTCAGCCAAGTTTGTTCTGAACTGCAGCACAGCAGAGTGACTGGAGACACAGGCAGGGGCAGTCAAGAACCACACAATGGCAGTTCCAGAAAAAAAGGTGAGATTTTTGAAAAGATGAGAGAGTAGTAAGTACCACTGTGGGCAACAGTGGAGGAATAACTGAAGTTCCTCAAATTACATCATTAAGACTGATAACAGCTGTTAAGACAGACACTCAAGATAGCTTTTAACACAGTCATGTTTTGTTTCATTAAGAAGCAGAATATTCAAGAGATACAAGACTGGATGACAGGAACAATTAAACAGAAAAACCTGACTCCAAATTAAAAACAACTTGGCATAGGAGAAAAAAAATGCAGCTTTGAAAAGCATTACAAACTGAAGGGCTTAGTACTGAATACCACAGGAAAAGAGTCCAAATAATACATACCAAACCATAGGCCATGCTTCTCTCATGTTCTTGGGTTATGTCTGCTACATATGCAAAAACTACAGAAAATGTCACTGCAAAAACTCCAGACACGGAGATAACAGCAAAGTACCACCTAAGAACACGATAAAAAAAAATTAGAACAGCTTAATAGAAACAAAAAGTCTATTCAATCCAAGTGCAGTTAAACAGCAAATCACCTTGTCCAACTTATCCTGACAATTTATTGAGATAATCTTGGATAAAGCCAATGTGAATGTGTCTTGATAGAATTGTGTAACTCCTATGTGCACCAAGTACAAACAGCATGATTTTGTAACATCTACAAAAAGCTGCTGTGATTAAGTACTACTAGGAAACGAGGTGTTCAGCTAATAAACTCAACTGGTCTATGACCCAAAGCAAATTAGGAACTTCAGTATTTTGAGAAGCTGGTCATTGAAAGGCCTCAACATCTGCCATATCTTTATGCTATAGACACTAGCACTTGGCATTTGAAACCTTAATAAACACTTAGAAACAAGCTCCTTCTGAAGAGAGATGAGCAGCCTGTGTGACCAGAGAGAAAACAGAAAAGGCTGATGGAGCTACCTGAGCAGCTGGCACTGGCTTGTGTCAGTGCAGGCTGTGCCACTGCTGCTCCACCCTCCCAGACAGCACGGGGGTCAGGGAGTGAGCCCAGGCCTCTGACTCCTGCCATACCTGGGCAAGGTTCCAGCCAGTTAACAGGTCGATAAGGTGCACACAGCATCAAAGCAGGTCGATTTTAGAATTTGAGAAACAAAAGTGTAAAACTGCTGCAACTTGTAGGTTACAAATGGTTGCTTCACGCACCCGCATTACGTAAGGTTTTGATTTCAGTGTTGCTGGCTGGTATCTGAGTGAGAACTGTGGCCACAATCCAGACCTGCACAGTTCACTGGACAGTGTTCTCCAGCTTTGGCAGATGTGCTGGAGCAGGATGTAGGGCTTACAGCACACAGATAAAATCAGCAACTACTGAAATTCTGACCAAGGCCTTTGGTCTCACGGCAGCTGCTTCAGGTTTACTGTTCCCCTGGCTTTGCACAGAAGTAATACAAAAGCCTCAACCTTCCATGAAGCACAAACAGCATTTTATCAACAATGCTACACACATAAGCATTAGATAGCAACCTTGAAAAGCAACAGCCAATCTGGTGTGGAACAATTTACTAACCATGGGCTGATCTTCATTAGTGGTATTGGTGCACAGGTGAAAAATACTGTTAGCAGCAAGAAGGACTTTCGTCCCCACACATCAGACAGGGCACCTATGAGTGGGGCACTGAGAAACGACAATAAGCCCTAGGTGAAACAAAACATTTGAAGTTAGAACTAAGTGGTCAGACTCATGATAGCTGACCACAGCACAGTCTGAGAGCAGCCCGGGCTCTGGTTTGACTCAAGTCAATGGCTACAGTGCAATGCACCAAAGGCAATGTGGCCAAGCGTCACTCATCTTCTATTCCATGTCTGGTTAAATAAAATTTGAGATCTGTTACCTCAGAACTACACAAAATTCAAAATGCAGATGATCCAGTCATACTAGCAGTTTCATGAACTGTGTATTATTGTCTTAAAATTCACATGAATCTAAGTAATTGAAAATACCATACTGGGGCAACAAGCTCCAAGTAAAAAACTATCCACTTTTAGCACCATATGCATCATTTGGGATTAATCAAGTACCTTTTTATTTGCTGAACCCAAACAGTAGATATAGACCAAGCAACACCTTGCTAAAAGTAAAAAGATTGCACACTTGCCTTTTTAGCAGTAATTTATTCCCATTTTATTTATACTGTGAAAGCCATACTGAAAAACCTCTTGACTGTTTCTCTCAGCTGGCAGTTATTTCTATATTCCTCCCACCATTCACTTTAAATTGTACCTGTGATTAACTTCTATCAGCTTACCTTTACTCCTTGAATTAGACCATTCATTAGAAATGTATGTTTTGGGAAGGTTTCATGCAAAACCTGGAGAAGAAATATGAATACTGTCATTTACACAATATCAACTACAAATATTGCTCATGATACATCCAACTTTATGATGCACAGTAGTTTTTTTATTGTCATAGATTACAAAGAAAGAAGAAAAAAAAGGCAAACCACAAATAATGATTAATTAATTATTAAAATTAATCTTTCATTTGCAAGGAAGGCATTTTGAAATTTCAGTGCCTGAAATATAAATAAACCACAGAGAGCCTAGAAAATTATTTCAGACCAGACTCTCCACATGTTACTGTGTCATCTGTCAGGGACTGGGGAGAGAGAGAGGAGAGATGTCACCATCCTGAAGTGGCTCTCAGTTTGGTGAGCAGAACCCAGAAATGCAGCTGTCTCAGTCTGATTTGTGTTTAGATGACACGGATTTCATTCAGTGACAATGTGCAGTTCATACCCAAGAGACTGTTCATGGGTAACATCAGCTTTCAGAGCAGCACCAAGACTGCATTTTAAGTGGAGTTGGCTTGGGAGATTTTTAAACCTTAACTCCTTTTAATTTGTCAGCATGTATCACTCACAAATTAAATCCAAATTAAAAGCAACCAACTACATGAGAAAGTACTTTGGTACAAACACATTGGTATGACTGTCTCAGGGATCACAGGGATACTTTGACTGGTATAACAGGGTCTGTGCTCTGAAGCTTCTGCTTGAAACACAGCCAGGTCAGCAAAGACCTACACACATGCTTGCATAATGTTACTAAATTTCAAGCGTATTTTTGTCCTTACGTTTGTAATGTGCCAATGTTTTATGGCATGTTGAAAGGAAAGATAATTTCATTACCACCTTACTGGTTTCAATCAGAAAATATTTACATGTAAGCTTGAGTGTTAGCAGACTTGCATGTAAACAGTTGTGCTACACCATTACACTGCTATAATGAAATAATTGAAATTTTTGATACCATCTAAAATTATAGAACTTTTTTTTCACTTGCACAACAGAGCAGCTCAGTCATATGTAATTTTCATTTCATGTAATTCAGAAGATTCTCAGTGCCTTTGCAGTAATTGTCCCACCTCCCATACAGTGAGGAAAAAGCTCCCGAGGATTACCTACCACTAGAGTGGGAGCTGTCAGGAGTCCCCAAGCAAAAAACTCCAAGAAGATCACGATAACAGCATGGTAGACACTAGGTGAACCTATTCCTTGAGGCTGAAACAGGAGAAAAGACAGGTGATTAAAACATCTGATCATCTATCAGTCATGAGAAATGCATCTGAACACTATAAACAGAAGGATTAATAATGAAACAGGACTCAAAACTTGGGAATAGTTACCCAAGCTAACTGGTCCGGAGTGAAATTCCTTTTTTTAACCCTTTGATGCTAGTGTCCTGAAGTGTCTACTCTTACTCTGCAGAATCCTTCACTGCCATCTCAAAAAATAAATCTCTTACATTGCCAATCTGGGACACAAGGATGCTACAGGGGAAACAGACTCTTCTTCAGAGAATTAGTTTGTTTTCCTTGAGAAAAGTGCTTAAGTCTACACAAAGCCGCATGGAACCAAGATTCCATGGTTTCAAAACACGGCAGTGTTCACACTCAGCTATCCCCAAGTCTCACTACCTGGTCTATCAAACAGCTCTTCTGTTACTAAAAGGCACCACAGCTACACACAAAACATAGCTCTAAACCAGGAAAGGAACTAAAATAATGAACACCAGAAGCAAATCTCAGGAACAGCACTGATCACTTCCCAAATACTGAGTGCAGGCCTATCAGTTACAGTGTGCTTCAAATGCAGGAAGAGATGCAGATAAAAGGTTTGAGAAAAGGAACTCGAAATTCTTCAGTGATTTAGTAGAAGCAGAGGTAGCTTTTGAAGAGAACAAAAAGAGCATGGGTGGGACAACCTGCTCATCTCGTAGACTCTGTAAATGCTGTCAAACAACATGCCATAGTTCAACATTTGCAAATTAAGGATATGGCTCACTAATTATTTTCATATGAAAGCAGTATGAATAACTCCTCAGAAATCTCATATGCATTCTTTCAACTTAGAAGTGCTGCCTTAACATCTACTTTGCCCGCTTTGTGCAAAGGCGAGTTACTAACAGAGCGGCCCTGATGTGATCAGACCTGGCATTTACACTGAGCACACACACACAGAGGCTAAGGACCTCAGCTGCTTCCCAAGAAGGCTCAGAGGGATTTTATCAATGTGTATAAGTAGCTAACGGAAGAGTAAAGACAAGAGCTAGACTCTTCTCAGAAGTGTCAGTGATAGGACTGGAGGCACATACTGAAATACAACAAATTATACTTGAACATCAAAAAAGCAACCCCCTCTTAAACAGTTTCCATCCTCCAAACCCCGTTGGACACAGCCCTGAGCAAACCGCTCCAGCTGACCCTGTCTGGGGTAAGACACTGGGGTAGTTGGATTAATGATGTTGGAGGTGCTTTCCAGCCTCAAATACTACACAATTTTAAGTTGCAGTTAGGTAATACTGGAGTCTTTCTTTTATTAGGAGATTTATGCAAGCCACACCTAGCTTTTCTTTCCAGATTCCAATATTTCCAACATAGGAAAAAAGAGCTTATTGAACAAATGTAGGAAATAAATACAGAAAACCTCACTGCCTACTCACCCCTATTGCTAGAAAAGATCATCATTTTCAAAAGTAACCATATCAATCTGTAAGAGGTAAATTACAAAAGTACCTCAGCACTGTGCTATTTTTCTTTTCCAAGCCCTCTTCAGTAAATACAGACATACCATACAGATATTTCTGCTATATTTTCAGCCTACTCTCCTAAGGAGGTAAATGAACAGTCTTTGTAGGTACAGAGTGGCTATAATTATCCTCTCTTCCCACAATTCCTTTCCCTTTCCACCCACAATCCTTATTTTAGCTTTGGGTTAAAAATTTATCCAGCTCTGCACAAACTCTAAGTATCAGTGTTAGCTGTTTGACTCAGTCTCATAAAATCAGGTTCATTCTGATAGCCCCCAGATTCCTGTCACATTGCTGGCATGTGACCCCTCGAGGCATGACAGACAGTGAGGGAGGTGTCACAAACCATCCCACCCCTTCCAGCATGGGGATCAAGAGCACCTCCATTCACAGCAAAGGCGAACGAGCTCAAAGGCCATCTGTCCCCGTGCTGCCCTCATCCAGCTCCGGGCAGCTCCGAGACCTCCTGCACAAAGCGAAACAGCAGAATGAAAGCAGTGGCTGTTCTGCACAGGGGAACTGCTGCTGACTTTAGAGGCCTCGGGTGGGTGAGGCCTCTGCCCTGTCATCCAGCTGTAAGGAACATCAACAGACCTTTCCAACACACTGGCAAAACCAAACAGAAGTGACATTTAGATCACTAGGGTTCAACTTCCCTGCTTTCTTGTTGCTAGTGCTCACTTATCACAGGTACTTATCACAGATTATTTGTTCTTATCTACAAAAAAAAAGAAGCAATTTAGTCACATTTAGATCATCATCTCTATAGCCATTTTTAAAGGTGGTGGGAATTATCAAGTAGCAAGGATGCTTCTGAGGTGAACGAGAAAGCGAAGGAGATGAATAAGCAGTTACACTGCAGTGTATTAAGACACATTATAAGCATTCAGTCCACAAGGTTTCAGTACCAGTCTAATGCACCCTCTGAGCCCAACAGGTACAGTGCAGGTGCTGGGTGTTCAGCCCTGCCCTACTCTACAAACCTGCCCCCTGTGCTTTCCAAACGGGCTAACACAGTGTAATGCAATGGCTTAAGTGCAACTGAATCAGAAGGCCCTAGCCCTGACGAGAAAAGATACAGGGGCCTTGTGAGAACAAGCTGGAACCGAGATGTTCCAGTCAGAGTAACAGCAACCCTCCTGTTACCAGTAGTCAGAGCGTATTTCTGCCTGGCTAAACCTGCAGCACAAATAGGGCTCCAAGAATGCCTTTTCTTCTGGTTATAGAGAAGATGTCTTTAATCAAACACTTTGTACTGTCAGTCATGCCAGTGATAAAAAGTGTACATGCCAGGCAAGCCTAAGAACACACATCTGACAACAACAGAGTAACTATCAAAGCAACAAAGGCATCGTATGTAAGACCACAGCTGTTGCTTCTCTGCTGGAAAGGAAAAAGCACCAAATGAAGCCCTAATCTCTAATTTGTCTCATGACTGCTTCAAAAATGCATCATCTTACATAAGATGAATACATAAACGAAGGAAAAACTAAAACTAAAATTGTTGGGGAAAAAAAAAGTGTTGAAACGTGGCTGCCCCACCCCGGAAGTGTTCAATGCCAGGCTAGATGGGATTTTGAGCAACCTGGTCTATGGAAGGTGTCCCTGTCCATGCCAGGAGGGTTGGAAATAGATGATCTTTAAGGTCCTTTCCAACCCAAACCATTTGTGATTCTATGAAACCACTTCACTGGTGTTACTGCCTCTCCTTTGGTGAAATCTGACAACACACACTTGAGTACAACACACTATTACGCATTTTTTCTGTGATACAGCTACTAAAGCTGCAAATCGAAAAACACAAAAATACCACCATGCACCAACCCAAGCTCCTGCACCACCCACTGCCTTGTCAAGGAGACCCAGCAGAAACTGCAGTGGGAGGAGAGGCTTTGCAGAAACAATGGGTGGGTTTTCCTTTTTGCTTTTTTGGGGTTTTTTTTTGGTTTCCCACCAGAAACTCCTTCTGCCTGTACCACTGCCTCATTAGCCATCTGTACATTCTTTCTGGCTCATACAATTTTCTCTGATGTCAAGCAATTCCAAAATAAACCAATCAGGCTAGAAAGTGTACATGAAGATGCTTGATTAATTACTGATTTGCCAGTGGGAGACATTTAAGACACAGGGGCCATTTTCAGGTACCTGTTTCCCACAGTGTCACACACCACACTGGGTAATGAACAAAGCGGCTGAGGACACTGAGCACTGAAGGCTAACTTAACATTTCAGCAAATATTAAACAAAATTCTATGCATGAAGTTTCTGCTGTTGTTATAAAGAACACTCTGCTATATCAGACTTCATAACTTAAAAAATGTATTTAACACAAACAAATTCCCATTTACTTAAAGGCAGAAAGTATCACAAGCTGAATTTTTTGTAGCCTAACAACAATCTACATACCTTCAGCTAATGTTTATGGCCCATTTTTCCAGTGTTTTCCAGTGTAAATTAAATTAATACAGAACTCATGGGAGTTTGCATTCAGCTTTTGAAACTGGTGGGAGACACTGAATGATGTGGTACAAGTATCACTGAATGCAGTTAATTGTAATATACTTTCTCCTCTCTTGGCAAAAGAAAGTTAAAGTTGAGAAATTAGGGACACTTGGAAACACGCTGTTATCTTAATCAGTGATACCCCAGAGAGAAATTATGAAGCACCGTGTCCCCTGAGTAACATTTACTCTGCTTGTACTACTCAATCTAAAATACTTGCATTTAACATTTGTATAAGGTAATCTCATATATTTCTATCTTTACAAAGAGCAGGAACATATCCTAGAAAACACCAACAACCATCATCAGAATTTGTTTTGCTTCCTAGCACTTAAGTAATCCAGCCAGGTGGCCACTTCGATGAACAAGTAATGACACTCTAACACCTGTCTCTTCTCCATTATTGTTCCAAAAAGACAAACTGAAGGCCCATCAGCAATTTAGTCTGTCAAGATGTCTCGTTATTTGAAATAATGGCATTGTATTTAGAACAAGGCACATCAAAGCTACTGAGTGTTACACAGCAGAAAAAATCCAGGGGCAATGACACACTGCAAGTAATGGCACTCATCAATATAAAAAAAAACCCAACCAAAAAAACCACCCAAACCAACTCCAAGCTCCAGCAGCCAAAACACTTAACTTCCTTTATTTTTCAAATTTATGTATTTAAGAGGAAGCAAAATAGTGAGAAGAACTACAAAAACCTTTCTTCCAGGAACCATCTGCGGGACTGCTCAAGCGCTGGCGTCTGTCCCCCTCGCGGGCCCGCTCTGTCTGACCACGGGCACAGCGGAGACAGCGGCTCCTGCCCACCGCCGGCAGCCCCGCACCCGAGTCGCGTTCCGCGGCCCTGCCCGCACGGCCCCGGCCCTGCCTGCCCTCGCTCACGGGAGCCACGCTCGGACAGGCTCCGCTCACCTCGGGCGGCCGTAACGACCCGCCGCGCCCCAGGCCCAGCGCCTGAGGCCGCACTCGCTCCTGCGCCGCAAAACCCGGCCCACGCGAGGAACAAACCGCGTCTGCGGGCGGAGCGAAGCAGCCTGACACGCTCACAGGCGTTCCTCGAGCAGCCGCGCCGCGGACACCGGCCCGGGCTGCCGAGCGCGGCCATCGGGGCTGCGGCGGCCGTGAAGGCACCGCGACCGACACAGGCGCGGCCGCCCGAGGCCCGCGGGCCCACCGACCCTCGCCGCACCGGGCCCTATCCGCCCGGGGCCGACCCCCGAGCCGCCGCGGAGGTCGGGGCCCTCCGAGGCCCCCTGCCGCCGCCAGCCGTCCCCCGGGCCGCCCCGCGCCCCCGACCTCACCGTCCCGCCGTCCTTAATGATGATCTTCTTGGCCAGCATGATGCTGCGGTTCACGGCGCGCTTTTTCTTCTTCCCCGCCTGGGTCATTTTACCATCGCACCCCGGGGGGCGGCACCAGCGGCCCCTCCCGGCTCCCTTCGGGCCTCGGCTCCCTCCGTCCCTCCGGCGCGGCCGCCGCCACCCCTCACGCGCCCGCCGCCATCTTGCGCAGCCCCACCGCGCGCGCATTCGGCGCTGCGCATCACGCGATCGCGCCATTGGCCGCGCGCCGGTCACGTGCGCGGGGCGCCCCGCCCCGCCCGCGTCGGGAAGTGCGGGCTGGGCACGGGGAGCCGGCGCCTTTGGGAACGGGGCAGGAGGAGCCGCTGCCGCGGCCGCCCCCCGCACAGCCTCCGCCGCTCGCCCCGAGCCTGGCAGCACCACGGGCTAAAGCACGCGAGCGCGGCCCCGTGGGAGCCTCAGGTTCTTATCCGCCCCCCCAAACATCACCCGTCCCTCCCACCCGAATCGAAACAACCAGCCCCGCTTCCTCCTTCCCGGAACTGCTGAGGCGCCGGGGAAAAAAGGAGCAAAGGACGGCAGTTCGTACGGGATATACCTGACATTCCTAGAGCCAGAGTACACAAACACAGATATAATCCACCCTAAAGATCCAGCGTAGAGACAGACGTTCTGCTTTCTTACTATCAAGTTTTAAACTTAGTTTATGAAAGCTCCAACATCTTCAAACGGGCAGGTCATCCCAGGTTCTGATTTACCACAACGCCCGCAGGTAACAAGATAACAGGGATCAGCTTCCCCACGGCAGCATGCCAATTAACGGAGAAAATCTTTTACAAACATGTGCTGGCATTATTAGGTTTTCTGTGGCTTATAAATTCATCCACTGCTGATGTCTGGCATCACTAAAGAGCAACAACTGTCCATCCTGTACTATTATATTCACGATACGGACACAAGTCTCCATGGCCGTATCCACGTATCAGTCTTTTCTCTATGTTCTTAGTCCTCCACCTTTCAGCCCTCTTGCTGCTTATCTCCATCTCCCCAGCTCCTTCGACATCCCTGTTTTCCCCCAAACCTAAGCTGCAAATGAACAGCTTCCCTGCCCCTACCAACAGTGGAACCTCATCCCTAAGGTACAGACCGGCACTGCAGCTCCCACCTTGTTACCAAAGGACTGTCAATCACTCACCACTTAAGACAGTGTGAGCTTAAGTTAAACCCTTAGCCTTAAGATCAAGCACCTCTTATCATAATGCACCTTCTAAGGAATTTAGAACTTGCTGAGGCACAGCCCTACTCACACCAGTGGATCTAGTCACAGTGAGACAACGACAAGCAGACTCCAGCACATGGAACAAAGAGTGCGTCTAGCGGGTCCGGGATATTTGCTATTATCAGTCATATGTTACAAGTATTAGGGTGTCACATGAAGTATTTGACAATTCTGTCCCACTTCTACTTGAAAAGGAGAGGGGTCTTTAAATGTTGGCATAGTTTCAAGTCTATTCCTCAGAGTGCTGTTAGATTTTGGTGGGAAAGTCACACAGACATACATGTGACATGTAAGGGACTCATGTAAAAGAAGTCAACACAACTGCACAATACGAGCAAAGTCATTTGGTAACTAGGCTGACAAGACAGTTTTCTATCCACACCTTCATATTAGACCAACACCTGTTATTGATGTCATTATCTCAAATGCATTTAAGCATCAAGTTTGCTCATGCAGAGGATTCAAATAATGAGAATGTAGAATAAATGAGAATGTAGAATAAACTTGCTTTTGCTGTCATGAATTTCAGCCAGCTATGTTTTCAAATATCAAACTCCACTTACCTACACAAGTTGTGACACAATCTGCTCTAACATTATTCAACTTATATATTAATATAACATTAATCTTAATATTTAACATTATTTAACACAAAGTCCTGAAGAAGAGAAACAAGAATTGTCTGTTACATCTAAGCAGCTGCAGTGTCCAACCCTCTCTACTAAGAAAATGCATACGACTACTTGCTAGCTGTAGAAGACATTACCATCATTTTGGAAGAGGGATGAAAAAGGACAGAATACTTATCTCCCTAGGGGGATTCCAAGGCATAGTCAGATGATGGGTTCACTGGTTTCAGATAAGATTCCTCCCAGAGTGCTTTTACACCAAACTTGAAGAACACCGTCCCCTGCAACCCAGTACTCTGAACCAGATATGCTCCTTTGTTTAGATGATAAATAATTGTTACCTAATGGCATAAAATTTTCAGTTTAAATCATGTTGCATGTGAGCATTAAGAGCAGGGCAAAATTGACAAAAGGAACTGATAGAAATGAAGTGCCCTGAAAACTGCCGTGAAATGACCCAGTTTTATTATACGTATCTCCAGAAAGGGCACAGAAACATGTTATCCATCATACCTATGGATATAGCAATAGCAATTGCTTGGGAACTCTGTTCAGGTCTCCGCTACATTGTAAATTATAGCTGTACATAGCTCCTTACAGCGTTACAGTGTTTTACAACCACACCCCATACTATAACTCGATATTGATACCCAGGTGCTCCCTCCCACCCCCGCTTCAGGGCACATCTGGGGCTTCAGACCAGCAGAGCACAGAGTGTCACAAGAACACTGCTCTTGAATGTGATTCGCAAGAGGTCATGACACAGCGGTCAAAAAGAAGCACGTCTCAGTCAAAATTAAATTGATGGCAACATTCAGTAAGATACGTTAAAAGATACTTTTAACAAACATCTTACAATAGCCTTCTAGAGTTTATAGAAAATTATGCTAAAATTATATAATGAAATAATGTTAGTTAAAACATTAATTTCTGCTAAAATATGCATAAGGCAACTCTCTCCTTTTAACAAAGCTCTCAGTTTTTTTATCGTATTCTTAATGAAGACAGTGCTTAATTTTAACCAGTTTATTACTACAGTGACATTATCTACACATATAGAAGAAAAAAAAATACAGTATTTTACCTCAATGTGGATTAAAAAAAGGACTGTGTTAAGATGCATTCCAGCGTTCAACAGTGTTATATTGAAAAAAAAGAACCTTTTCCAAACTGCCTGGAAACACCATATATGAAAACTGTATTCAGTGTAATCACACACAAATATCAACATCAACATATAAAATGCTAAGACTACCTTAAAAAGTTTGCTACAATGTTTGAATAAATGATTTCTATTTGGGCTCATATATTGACAATAAGAACAAAGTTTAAAAAATCTAAAAAAATTATACTCATGGCAGCAAACGCAAACATATGCTTAGCATATAAGCAATTCTTACTGAGCTATAAATCACTAATGAAATGAATATGGCTAATTACAGTCAGAATGATGCCAGAAGGCTGAAGATAAGTTAATGTGCCACGTCTACTCTTAGATGCAAATATGCAGCAGACATTCAAGAACAAGAACAAGCACTGAATGGCAAGTCAGGACAGGTTCTTTTTTCTTCTAGAAAGAGTTAGAAATTCAGCTGAGAAATACTTAGAAAAAGTTAAGAATTCAATTGAACAGAACTTTGGACACTAACTGAAGCAGAAGATATAATCTAATCAATTCCATGTATTTTGTTGCATTTTGACCTGCATTTTTCTTTAGTAAAATACCTTAATTCTAGATACCTAAAAACATACCATGAGCTTACCTGGAAAGAGCAGGACTTTCTTCTTCTGGAAAATAATCAGCATTAAAAATGAAAAGAACAATTAAAACTAAGGCAAGGAAACACTACTTGGACTTTCTCACAGTAATACACCACCTTATGTAATGACACATTACACATATATGGTATAATATCATATTACAGATAAATATTACCTTTCTAATACACACAAAAAAAACCCTTACTGTTTTTTAATAACTCATTCTCATAGATTTCAGATGTGAAAGGATTGAATAATCCTCCTCAACACAATATCCAGCAAGAAACATTGTCATCAGGAGGAAAATGAGAAACAAATTCAAATTCGGAAAATGATGATCGTTTAAATACAACAGAACATGCAGGGCTGATCAGGAAATATATTAAAATATGAAAGTTACTGACACCAAAAACCAGAAGAAATGCAATGTTTCAGTAATCAATTTTAAAAAAAATCAACAGCATCTATTACAGTATTTTGAATTACAGCCATAAAAATAAGTTAGAAACACAAAACAATTACGTACTACTAAAAGTCTGTGAGAGGCCTGTATGCACATGAAACACAAGCAAAATGAGATTGTTTTGTCTTTTTGAGGAAAAAAAAGACAACAGTTACTAAAACATTGCAGTTAAAAACCAAAGGTGTTATACTGGAGAAGTTGAATCGAGAACATTAATCTACCCTCTACTGACACAAATAAAAAGGGAGGTTTTCTTAAAGTTTGTCTAAAACAATGAAGTTGAATAAAACTATACAATTATCTGAACTCTTCAAGAAAATACATTACTGGGCACTTGTGGATTGCTTAGAAATACACCGCTGAAAGAAAAGTTTATCTTACTTTATTAGACACAAGGTTTTTCACCGCTGAACTGATCCATTTTGCTTTGAAGATAGTCTTAAGTTTATCATTATTTGACCATTTATCACGTATCCCAGAGATTCTCAAATAAAACTATCAAATACCCAAGTATTCAATAAATACTAGTACACCCAATATGTAAGTCTAGAAAAAAAACCCACATAATTCAAGCTGTTGCAAATTAATACCTAGCTATAACTTTTATAACTTTATAAATATTTAAATAAAATTCTGCTAAGTATAGGTTAGCCTCCTAAATATACAACTAAACTAACAAAACCATTGCCTGCCTAAAAGCCAGAAAAGTAGTTCAGAAAGACAAGTTTATTTTTGGGAAGTTAGACTCGTACAGAGTTTGCTTTTAGGGCAAACTCAAAGCACATTATTCACTACTTCCCAAAGCTCTGTGCTAGCTATTCCTCTTTGGTTAGTTAATGAGTTATAGACTTAAAACTACTTAAAAAAAGATAAAATACAAATACAAAAGCATCTCAGTGAGAAAATGTGCATATGCTCTCCGATTGCAAAGGTTAAAGAAATCAGTAAGCCCTCCTTCAATCCTTTCTGTTCTCACGAAACACATGCTATCTCCCCTTGGCCAGAGTAACATCTCAGACAAGAGCCTTTCCTCAGCCTGCCAAAGGCTAAGGAAACACAGCTAGAAATCCAAATTCAGTTTTCCTTTTCAGCAACAAGTCTTTGAAGATCTCTATCCTGCTGGAAAACATAAATGGACTGTCAAATGAAAGCACGGAAGTCACTGATTCACAGACTGGAGTTACTGTTCCTTAGTACAGCAGACAGCTTTCCAAAGCTGCATGGCATCCTATCCCAAAGCAAAGAGCACATATTCCTGGTCTTTCCTTTAAACATCCTTGTCGCTAGCGAGCAGAGACCGAGGAATAAAGCGACATGGACGGTTTAGCACGACAAGAAACCGACCCTTTATTAATTTACAGATTCACTTCTATACCTTAGCACGCTGCACACCGACATAAGGTTATTGATTCACTGACCAACCACCCCCCAGAGGGATTGGCTGAACCCAACAACACTTACTTCAGATATTTTCTCCTTGGTATCAAAACAATACCATAGTTTACAAAATCTCCCAACTATTTTCCTACAGCGTCCGTGAGAAAGCAAGGCTTTCACACAGACACTGTCAGAAAACTGAGAAATCTCTCTGCATCCAGGCTTTTGGCATTCACACATCCTTACTGGCAAATATTGACAGGTGCACCTGAAATATTAAAACCAGGCTACATGTCACAGAGCTCCAGCCACATGGTGATTATTTGGCCTATTTGGTCCCTTCCTGTACAACTAACTGGCTTTAAAGTGTTCTCAACCCTTACGTTTTTTGGACACTTTTTTTAGGAGAGTAACCAGTTATATCACCTGAACACTTCCACTACAGTGATTCATGAAATCAAAAGTATTATTGTGTAGGCCAAACTAAAACCGAGAGATTCCTAGCAACACTTCCCACCTCATTTCAGAGCCGTGTGGCTCCCATTCTGCACTTGGCACTGCTGTGAGCCGCTGCTCTGCACACACATCTTACCTCATGCTGCACGCAGGGGGGAAATGGCTAAATGTGACTTTCCAAAGATTGTGCCACATTGAATGTTACAGGTAAAAGATTTAATATTAACATAGAATGCCCATTTAGATAGTTTTGACTGCCAAGTAGCAAAGCTCCTACAATTACAACAAGCTGGGACAGATTCACAGTTCGCAAAGCTTAGCAAGTCCTAGGCACAGCTCTGATATTTCTTTAATGTCTTGCTCTGATAAGATAAACAAACAAAACACTGATAAAACATGTAATTGTCAACAGAAGGAAAACACTATTTTTACTTGACTGATATAAGTGGAATTTTTCCTTTCCTATTTACGTCATTAAGAAATCTCAGAGCACTCTGACAGAATCTCCTCATCTATCAGATGAGGTACTTTGGTAAACATTTTAAAACACCCTTCTCTTACACGTTTTCTTTAGTA
This sequence comes from Lycocorax pyrrhopterus obiensis, assembly GCA_014706295.1. Lineage (NCBI taxonomy): Eukaryota > Metazoa > Chordata > Aves > Passeriformes > Paradisaeidae > Lycocorax > Lycocorax pyrrhopterus. The sequence goes on along the minus strand of JACSVZ010000013.1, from coordinate 19,330,137 downwards.
CAAGACAGATGTGACAAAGAGCATGAAGAGGGTGGTGGTGGGGAACAAGGGAAATAAAGACATTTTTACCACTTGCCATTCTAGTGGTAAGGGACTCCTGATATGTTTTTGTATAAATGCACCATCACAGGTGTCACACAAGTCACCCAACATTAGCATCCATTGTGAACAGTCTCCTGAAAACCAACGATTTTTAAGCCAGTTTTTTTGTTTATTTGTTCCAGATTTTTTTAGTGCTTCTGACTATATGCAAATACTTCAAGTGAAGTGTTCATAACAGTCTAATTAATTTAATTGTAGCAAGGTTTCTTTGTGAAGTTTTTTGTTTGTTTGAAACAGAACAACAGCATGCTTTTATATTTACCTATTGCACAATTAATTGCTTCTTAATTATGTTTCCTACTAAAGTAATTCCACTACTAGACTGAACAGCTCCAGAGAATCCATTTTGGTCTGTTGGCTCAAGGACTCCCAGAACAAAATAATAATTAAAAAAACCCCATCAAAACTCTAATTAAGCCATTACATAGGAATACACAGAAAAAGCCTTGAAGAGTTCATGAGTAAACAACACTTGTTTAAAAAACACCTCTGTAATAAAGTACAGTACAGTATACAGATGCCATACCATAATATCTCCAGATGGAGCTGTTACAATGATAATGCCTTTAAAATGCTTATTATGGGCTCTTTGTTTTTTTAAATCGTGATTTAAAAAAATCTTCAGAGGCTATTTAAAGCACAAAAACTACTTTTAAGGTTCTACCAAAAAGATGATTTATAATCAGTAAAATAACAAGAATGAACATTACATCTGAACAAGCACCCATCAGAACCCTACTCGTACTCCCAGGTTGGCGCAGTAACCTCCCATCGGTGTTCCCAGAGTTATTCCATCTGCTACAACACTGCAGGCTGACGAAGGCTGCAGTAATCCTCTCTTTGTACTTCGGTGAGAATGTTAACATTCTTACAATAGTTTTATATAAGCGACAGAATTATAATATTATCATTTAATAACAGATTTCTGTTATTAAATCAGCCTTCTAAAAATATAAAAATATTTGATATTGTGAAAGTGTCTTTCAATCATATTTCAATTTTCACAGTTTTAATAAGGAGTACCTAATTAGAACCATCACTTTAGAACTATGACGTTCAGCTCATTTCACGTAAATAGACAAACAGTTAAAAACATATTTACTAAGATTAAATAGAATCGAATCCCAAAAACATACAATCTGACAATGTTGTCGTGTGCTCTTTCAAAGAGTGCATAGGACATATTTCTGCAGCAGTCAATACAGTAATTATTTTGATGCAATCTCAATCAAAGCTGTAAACATTCCTAATTGTAGTTTCTTGGAAACTTTTGGTTCCTTTCAAGTGTTTATTAGCAAGTTGCACTGGGCATTCCCCTGACATTTCCCCCCCATCAGTTAAAGACAGCATCATCCTCCACCTGTAACCCCTCTGGCTGTTCAGAACTACTCATGAGCATTTCTTCAATACATTCAGGGCAGTCATCCTTCCCTTGCAATGCACAGTGACACTTCCACATGCCAGTGCTAGCAAGGCCCCCAGTGCATGATCTCGAGAAGCAGGTTGATGAGGAAGTCTGCTATGCCTTAATGGGATTTCCTGCAGGTTTGGGATCATAACCGTATAGGAAAGTAGCTGCTATTACAAGGATGGCTCCGAAGAAAAAGACACTGAATAGAATAGGGATGAAAAAAAAAGGTTGTTATAGTTGATGCAAATTTATTTATGTAATACAATCAAAAGAAAGGACGTTTTTCCATGAAGAAAACAGGAAGATAAATTATATTTGTCCAATTTATAAAGAACACAATAATTTGTACTTTTTTATTTTAGAGGGATGCAGAAAGTTGTTGAAACAAGAAACTTGTAACTACAAATTAATATACCATTTTATTAACATATTCTGAAAATTAAAATTACACTTTCATGAAACAACTGTCAAGAGCATCAGATCAATCCTTTTTTCCTTAATTTTTTACCTAAAGATGTGTGCAAAATGGAAGCAGGAGCTGAAGAAAAGCAGCTACTGTGGTTACCTACCCCTTTTTAACAAATTACATACATCATGTTGTTGGAGCTGTGTTTGCTTTGAAATCCAAAGCTTACGTCAAAACAAATTACTGCTGCCCAAGAACCAGTTTGCAAGTCAGTATAATCTAATTTTTGGCAGATACAGAAAGATTTGTCTCATGAAAACACAGTAAAGGCATCTTTTCTATTGTGACATTTTGGCCTTTCAAGTTGTTTTGATAGCTACAAGTCTGATCCAAAACAACCAAAGCCAGCGGACAATCAGTATACATTTTAGAAAAGAATCTTCTCACAGACATGACAACATCAACAATTTCATCTTCTGAACCAAATACTAAAAAAACTGTGGCATATTACATGATAATCCTTCAGAGGATACATTTAGCCTATTTTGGGACATGGCCCCTTGCAACCCATTCAAGCATTTTAGTACTTTACATCTATCATCCTAATAAAAAATGTTTGTTGATGTGACAGAAACAATTACACTGTTTCAGTTCAAATACATGGTTAGCATAAGCAAGGTACTAAAGATTAAGTTTGACTAACTAAAGTTAATCAAGTTTTATTAAATTGGATGTCTTCAAGTTCTACATGCTGCTACTTGGCTCTATTTGATTTTCAACATGTTTGCAGAAGCTGTTAAGTTACTTATTAATTTTCCATTTGAGCACACAGAAATTCTTAAACCACTATCTACATTTGTTTTAATGGGACAAATATAGTCTACTTATAATTTAAGCTCAATGTCTTCCACTTCTTAAGCCTAGATAGCTACTCCATTTCCTTTTTTTAATGTTTAAGTAAAGCCCTGATAATACAGAATCACAGAAGAGGCAGGAATAGAAGGGACCACAGTATTGCAAATATATACTTTTAGAAAAAAAGATGTTTGTTTGTACCAGATACAAAAGTCGTAAATATTATTCAAAATATTTGTATGCTATGCGTACGTGTAACATATGCAAGGAGTGTTGGTCAGTCATAAGCAAAATCCTATTCCTACATCTGGAAGTGGGATTATTAATTCTACACTCCATACAGGAACACGCACTGCCAAGACAAGCAGTGTTCTGAACCTACCCATGTACAAAACCTGCGGTACACAGAGCTGATCCCCAAAACACAGGGACACTGTACAGGGCCTAGAAGAATGGAGCAAACACTTTTCTGTCTTTCTTGGCTGTTCTCACTACTGAATACGGCGTTGCCTTTAGAAACAGCTCTGCCTTTGGGCTTCTGGGGGCCCTTGGGCAACTCAGTGCTGCAGCGTCACTTCCGTGGGTGCGTGACTGCAGTGCCCCGTGTTGGAGCCTGCGGTGCGGCCGGTGAAGGGTAGCACAGAGGCGATGTCGCCGTGCCAGCCCCGCAGCGCCGGGACACGGAGCAGCGCCCGCCCCCAGTCCCGGCCCCGCAGCGCCAGGGGTGCAGCGCCCGCGCGGGGGCGCGCCCGGGCGGAACAGCGGCACCGGGCAGCGGCAGCAGCCCGCAGGCAGCGGGACCCTCGCCCGCCTGAAAAACTCACTGTTAGCTACCGGATGAGGCTAAACCGTGATGTGCAAGTTGTACCTAAACATTCTGAAAGTGTGGCTTGGACGGGATTGGGTTTTTTATTTATTTTCGCAGTTATATCTGGTAAGCAGTAAGTTTTCAACTATTTTTTTTTTAGTATACATAGAAAGTAATTCTTACCTTGTAGGGACAAAATCTTGCAGCCAGAAATAGGAGATCAGTGTTGACAGTATAATAGAGAGAGAAGTTGCAAATCCCTTTAAAATGTTGTCTGCATATTTTATAACAGCAGCAATCACCAGCCCTCCAAGTGCCTGGAAAAATAGTGAGGTTTGGATTCATAAACAGATAATTTGACTGAGAGCATCTATTTTAACACCATGCACTTACTTTAGGAAAAGCTTTTGTCTATGTTGAAGAGCAATACATTTATTTTATATTATGGATATGCACTGTTGAAAATAAATACTGGACGAGTAGTTCTTTCCCCATTAAAGAAATTGTTGATCATATCACCACCATTAAATGAGTAGAAATGCTTGTACTGTACATTTTTAGCCACAGGAGGAAGAGCATATAGAGAGATAATTTTAAACATCACAAAATAAATAATGCTTACATGCTTTTAATTTGCACGATACTTAATCACATACCTGCTATATATTTTCCAGGTTTTCATTGAGAGGTTTATGCTAAAAATGATAGATCAGACTTTTGACTATAGAATTCCCAGTAGCTTCATTGACACCCATTAGTTTCCCCAGTTATTTATAGAAGAGTAAATCCCTGAGTGCCTTCACAGAAACATGCAACACAAGGTGTCTCACCTGTAGAACAACCACCACCCAAGTAAGTTTATTGTATCCTTGAAAAAATCCATTCTTTGACAGTTGTTCTCCATCATAAATGTAAACACCCATCAGTCCAAATATGCTACCAAAAAATCCTGAAAGTACAAGATTGATTTAAAAGCTTCAGGTGAAAAACATGCAAATGGGTTCCTCGTCCTTAAAGGCTGCTCACCTATTTCTGATTTTAAAATTGGACTGTCACTTCAATACCATCACATCCAAATGCAATCAGTGCTGTTCTCTTTTAAAAGCTATTCTCCACACATAAAATGGGTTTTGATTGTTTCCATTAAGATATCTTTATATACTTATCTTCCATTGCTTTCTACTGGAATGGAGCGATTTTTGTTTATGGCATATAGCAAAATTCACTTAAATGCAATTTCAATTTTCCTGAAACTAGTCATGACTGAAGGCTGAAGTAACCCTATAACCTGGAGGGAAAAACAGGAAAACACTCAGTGGAGGAGAAGGTCTCTGGCACAGCAGGAGCAGCAATGAGCAGTCTGCCAATTCAGACAAGGATCTTGGGAGTGAGATTCTCCTGAGCCAGTCTTAAACACAATGAATGTTTACTAGTAGAGACTTAATGTCAAAAGCTGAAATTGGGATAAGACTGTGGAGCTTTTAATTTGCTGAGTAGGGTTCTTCTATCAAATGGGAAGGTTTTCCGAATCCCTCAAACATGGCATAATGTAAGCAGCTACTCTGTGACTGATGTCTGCTCTAGTCCTGAGCAGGAAAGGGGGAACACTTTTTTTCTATTCCTTCTCTGTGAAAAGCTGATTTTCATCACATTTCTTAGTATCTGAAAAAGGCAGCATTGTTTTGAACAAAATAACACCTTCTGTTTGATAAGAAATAATTCTTTTTGTAGGCAGAATTAAAAATGTAGGTTTCATTCACATTAAACCATTTACTTGTATTTTCCAATTGATCTGCTAAAATAAAGAAATAAAATCGACTATTCGTACATCCTTATTATGATATTGGCATGCATTAAAAACTGAATTTTTAAACTATTTCTTTTCCCATTATTTTCTATAGTTTTAATAATTCTCTATGGATATGAAAATGAAAACCTGGTTGGACATAAGGGTTTTTTGTTTGTGTTTTAAGAAAAGCTCTCTTTCAAAGCTCTTGCTTATGAATGACTTGCTCCTGAATAATACAATGTCTGAAGTGGGCAACTACCTTGCACTTGCAGAAAGAACACACCAACATATTTTTGAAAACGTGATTTCATGTTTTATGTATTTTGTAAAGCCTGCATTGTAAAAGCTGTATTTATTTTTGTATGTATTTAATATATATTGTTTAATGTATTTATGTATTTAAATAGTTTCTAAAAACTTCATGAAATATGACAACATTAACTTTATTTTTGAACAGAAAACAACCTCAATAATAAACACATTCTACTGAACTTCCTCTTGAGGTAGATTAAGCTCACTAAAAAAGCAAATACAAAACTCAGGTGATCTGATTCTCATTATAATCAGACATTTATATCTTCATATATCACTGTTCTAGCTATTCATAACCTTGAAGAGTGTGTTTAGACACAGCCTGCTCTGATCTCATTGTTTCACAAAGAAATTACTGGGACATTCAATATATGACCAGGCCAACTATCAAACAAAGTGTACATCTGTGCACTGTAGAAAAGTCTCAACAATGTTTTAGAAGAGATCATCGATTTTTTCAACAATTAAGGATTCTTACTGGAAATTATTTCAGATACCTTTTGCCCATGAAAGCACATTTAGCATGGAAACTGATAGTAAAAATAATAATAATAATCAGCTTTCCTTGGTAATGGATTTTATATTGCAGCTCCACCCAAAACACCAAATCTTACCTTAAATCCTGGACCAAGCCCCAGCTAGCAACCCTTCTCTGCCCCCCAAAATTCCCTAACATAACGCTTCCTGATGTATTCCCTACACCCTGTTCAGGAAAACTTAGTTTGAATACACACTGTTTCCATAAGTACAAGCAGATAGTAAGGACAGGTTTAGATTCCTTTTGCAATACTCAAGTTCCAAAATATCATGGTAATGTAAAAATGTTATATTCAAAATTAAGTTCTGCATTTTTAATTGAAACCATTTATAATTAAAACACAGTAGTAGGAAAATAAAGGAAAAAATATGGCTTGTTGACCAACTAACTAATTACTAAAGAACCACACCATCTCCTGTACTTGTAGTACTGCACTACATTCTACCAGACTCAGTACACAGCTGTGATCCACTGAGTCATCTCATGACTTAACTTCACACTGTGGATTTGATCACTAGTCTGTTCTAAGGTGCTGGGAAGGCCAAATTCTCCTCAACACATCCATTCAAATATGCCATAAATAATTACTGTCTACAGGTGAAGACTAGAGGGATTCCATTAGAGAAACAAAGGCAACAATAAGCTTTGTTCCTGTTGCAGAACAGGAACAAAAAGATATTGTTGATGTCACATTTCTAACCCTCTAAGCAGGACAAGAGTGCTTTGAAGTGAGGGAAAACACTCAGGAACACAGATCAATTATGTTGCCTTTAATATCTAGGGTCTGGAAGATCCAAGACTGCTTTGGGAATAGAAGATATTCTCTTACTGATAGGTGCACAGTAGGTACATCTATTTAAATAGTTAAGATGAACTGGTCTTTTGCATATGCCTCTCCCCAGTGATTATGCACACAACTGAAAGAATCTGACCTTTGTATTGAAATAACAGTAATTAATTACCTCAACTTTATTCACAAACAAAGCAGATTTTATAGCTTGGCACTTTTAATACAAAAAACTGCCTACCCAGGCACAAGAGAAAAAATACGTTAATTTTAAAACATCTCAAAACACTGACTTGGAAACATAATTTGTTTTAATATTCCTATATTCTCTAAAAAATAGTAAAAAAAATTCAATTGACAGATTCTGTATAAATATACAGATACCCTATTAACAAAGTAAATCAAGAACTAGATTGAAATCAGAAAGTAACTGCTATAATTCCATCTATCAGAGTTTAACTTTCTGTTTTAAAATAACATATATGCAGCATACTAAAATGTTGGTGATATTTTTTATTTATACATTTATTTTGCACAATTATCATAACGCTTCAGAACGCAGTATCTCTAACAGATGACTAAAATTAAACTTACCTAGCTGAATGTTTCTGATCCACACAGACTGCTTAGTTTCCTTTAAAATTTTCTCAAAATAAACCCCAGCAAATCCACTAGAAAAGCACGCTATGAGAACTGCAATCAGGCCTACAAACTGTGATCCTGCTGAATGCTCCTTAGCAGGTGTTGCTTGAGAGTCTGAAGGCCACTGGATGTAAAAACAGTTACACAAAATTCACTGATGAAATCAAGTCATGAGCATCCGTAAAATGCAAATTTGTTTTCTACCAACAGTAATGGTTACTAAATACAGACAATCACATGCTTGTAAAGCTTTGTATTTTGGACCATAAATACTTTTAAAGGACTACAAAGCTACAATTTTTCTGTTTACGTATTTGTAAGGAGTAAAATTGTGCCTGAACTGGGAGAATACTCATCAATTTAAACAGTGCAGGATTTGTGTTCTATAAGCGAGAACTGTTTCTGAATCCCAGTGTGACTTATCATGGTCATTCTCTGCCACCAACTTGTGCTACCCAACAGTTGGTCACCTTACAAATATAAGCACAGTTAGAAAACTACTTACACCAGCTGTCTAAGATGGGATGAATCATCTTTTTCATGTGCCCCTCTTTGGTGACTGTGCAGACTAGTTAAATCTGGCAATGTGTCTAATGCTAACTGAATAAAATGCAATGCCATAGACAAAAACTTTCTGAGGAGTCTGTTAAATACTGTCAGAGTGTTTTGTTCTCATTTTTCATTATTGAATTTAATCACCATATCTTCTCCCAAATCCTTAAGTTTTAAAATAAAAATTTCTAGGATATACTAAAATCTGCTAAAAATTCTTAGAATGGTCTCTTATCCCATGATCCTGCCCTCCGAAAACTACAAACTCTGGTACCTGCACTATTTAGAACTGAGGCCAATTTTGCTTTTTGAAATAGTCCAAAGTAAATTTGCCATGCTGAAACCATATGACAAAGTGAACACGGCCTGTACTGGCAGAGAAGATCTGTAAATTCCTAATGTCTGAAGAAATATGCTAATAAACATTGCTATCATTATTACTTGCAGGTTGCTCCAGAGGCCCTGTCACATTCTACAGTAGAGCACTGGGTTGCAAAAGAGGTGTTATCTTCTGCCTCTGAACCATTTCTGGTGTCCTCCAGACCTGGCCAGCTGTGATTTGTAGCTCCTGACTATACTCTGGTGCTCGTGTGCAGCTGGCAGAATCAGAAAGCTGAATAATCAGTATAGAAATCCATGTTTCTTGAATAAACATTAAAACCCCACAAACCACCCGCTAATATTTACCTGCACGAATGCCACTCCTGTCATCAATATTACCAGTGACAGCCACTGATATACACCCAGTTTCTTGCTCAACATGGACACAGAAAACAGTGCTGTGGTGAGAATTTTCAGTTGATATGTAACCTAGAAGAACCAGAAACAGTTACTACTACTACCCCATAATTCATGGGGGTTTTATGAAACTTACAGAGAATTCCAAATATGCAATACCTGGTATGTGGCTGCATCTAGGTTTGACAATGCTACATATAGCAAGTTGTTCTGAAGAGTGTAAATTCCTGAAGGAATAGCAAGTTTAAGAGTTTCCATGGGTTTGTTAAGGATTTCATCATGTAGCACTCTGTTCAGAGTCCGTAAATTGCATTCTACCCAAAGAAACAGTAAAAGAAATAGACATTCACTAAAAGGAAAGGGAAGGAAAAAAAAGAGAAACAGCAATATTCTGTTCTTAAACTGTTGCCCCTTTTTAGAGCTATCACTATGCCAAGACCTGAAAATACTATCTATGTTTGACTTTCACAGGCTTTGTATATGTAAGGAAAAACGGCTGCAAGTATCTTCCTACAGCCTGGAGTATCAGAATGAAAACAATTATTCAAAATACTTTGAGATAAACTTATTGAAACCATATCAATAACTTAAGACAATACATCAAAGAGTACCACCTAAAAAGTGCATATGTAGAATCCTACAGAGTCATCAATATTTATGCATAGAAAATTACATTTTTAAGCTGTTGAAAATCAAATAGAAACCAGATAAATTCCATTTAAAATGTACAGAATAAGAACTGGAGTAAATGTGAATATAGTTTTTTTTTTTTTTTAGCCTAGAACTATGATTCTTCCTGTAACAATGAAATTGCTTCTTCCCTTCTGCATCTGCTGTTTATCACATGTTTCTATTATCATTCATGCTTTGGACACCCTTAAAGCTTTTCATTTTTAGCTACTTCTACATATGGATTTCTTAAAATGCCTGAGCAAACACAAAATTTGAGATGTTAGCATACAATTTATTCTTGCACTCCTCAGTATCCACATTCTCTTAAGTAAATATACAGTATAATTATTGTCTTTCCAAGACTATTTCTTACACAAGGAGAAGGGAAATGCTTTGTTGTATGCCTGTACTCACATGGCTGCTTTGCAGTTGCCACTACAATACAGCATATTGATTAGGAAAATTACTTGGTGCAAAATTTGACACATACTGCTGTCTTTGTAGACTAATAGAACACAGGCCAAAATCTTCAGAAGTTCAGCAATAACTACTGCAGTAGAGGATAAGTAACGAGGTCCTTCTTCTTTCAGTGTCCGAGAATAGCGCATGGTCAACACTAAACTCGTGGTCTGAAAAACCAGGATGCCCAAGGAAAGGTACTTTAAATTGGCAGACATTTCTTGACGTTTTCCTTTCTGAAACAGAAAAAAAGAAACAAACTCAAAGGTAATATTGCAGATATTGGGAATCACAGATTTCTTTATGTAGGTGAAGGCTCAGAAGGTATTTTCAAGGTGAAGGTGTTTTCTGCTGTGGTACAGCACAATACCCAGTACTCCTGCTGCAAGGAGCTGTTCCCAGACTGAAGAGTTCTTCCCACTCTTCCGCCTCTCCCAAGTTTGTCAGGTTGCAGTCTCTGCCTTGCCAGGTGGCACCGTGCCAGCAAAAGAGGGTGAAGGTTGGGCTGCTTCAAATAAGAATGAGAGGCATGCCTGGCAATGAAGAGAAAGGCGAGTTGTGGGAAAGCAGAGTAGGAGAGGAAGACACGGGATGGAGGAGCTGCAGAGGAGGCAGCACTAAACCTGTCCTGCTGATTATCCTGCTCAGAAAAAAATTCATTGACTATAGATGACTGCAACCGCTTTCTCAGGCTGCACTGACTACCACAAACCTTATGTTAGTAAAGCTGTACCATCTCATCTCTACTAGGAACTTCCACCAAGTTGATGCAGTTTTCTTTGCAATTTGTCATCGATTTAAAGGATTAACTCATTGCAGAAGACTAATAGAGACAGTAATTATCATTTTGCAAGCAAAATATGTGACAAGAAAATTTGAAAAAAGCTTGCTGCTACTCAGAATATCATATAATTTTTGCTATCCTTCATATAAAGAACTTCTACACACAGAAACTAATGCTTTCTATAAAAGATTACCTTCTGCTCCCTTCACTGCCCACTTATTCAAAAAAAAAGCCACTTTTTATAATGCTGAAGTTAAATCAAATCAATAACTAAGAGTTTACAGCTACGTTTACAAGCAAAAGAAAAACAGTAACAAGCCAAGACAATGCATATGGTTCTCAATTTCAGAAGTCTAGACACTCATTGGGTGCAAATGGCAGAGCTGTCCCTGTGTTTTATACCTGCAGGCACACAACTTCTGACTCATTAACTATCCAGCTTTGTTCACACTGCTCAAGGATGTGCTGGTACCTCTAAATATTTGTAGCTGGAACTGAAGCTGTTTCTTGCTGACTGCATTTCTCTAGCTCAGGATGCATTTTATTGCTGTTTTTGTAGGCATTTGGAGAGCTGCACTCTTCAAGTATTTCTGATTTGCCTTTATCTTGTCTCTAAGCATTTATAGTTTTTCCCCAGTCAAGTATTCAAAGTCAAATTATTACCTATATGACACTGACACTTAAAAGACATTGAAGTAACCAGCAAATAGGTGTGAATTACCAACAGCCACCAAAGATACGAAGTACACACTTGTATCCTACACAATAATCTCAAAAATCATGCCATTGTAAAAATACTTGTAAAAGCATACTGGCAAATAAGGAAGAAAAAGATGCCAGGATGCAGAAACTGAGGAAGAAACACACACGGTTCCATTAAGGAATCTTAATAGGAGATACTTTTGTATGAACTATAACCTCATATAACTTCTGAAGAAACAAATTACTAAAGATGAAACTGCACTGAACAATATGAATCAGACAGAAACACAAAGTATGAAGGAGAAGAAAGCTGCAGACAATACTCAAGACTTGCTGATTTCTACTGGTTCTGGTGGAACAATCCATTACACAAGGATGTTAACTATGAATTATGCATCCCTGACAACAAAACTGAGATGATCTGTTAGTTGAAGAACAACTTTGAAGAAAAAATTTGCTACATCTGAGAACAAGGAAGAGAAAAAGAAAAGTTCCTGCAAAGGGAGAAGAAAGGACATGCATGCTCAGAGACCACGCTTTCTGGAGAAATACCAGCAATGCAAAGAAGACAGAGGGACAAAAAGGTAAAGGAAAAAAAACCCAAAAACTACTGAGAGAAGTTCATGAACTGCATTCCACTAAAAGGCTTGTCTATGATACTAGAGAAAATTGACATTTATGTAGCCTGCTTGAACAACAATTTCTTTCACCTGTTCCATTTACCTAATTTTTTAGAATCGAGACCTGAAAACCTGGAAATAAAGAGCAATATATTAAGATGAAAAACACTGAATTTCATGAAAGCACACATACAGATAAATAAGTTTTTAAACTTTTTGTTTTTCAGTTTTCAAAATGCATCTGAACAATATATAGATAATGGGAACACACATATCCCTCCTGACTCAGACCCAAATGTCTGCATTCTGTCAGCCTGTGAAGTGACAAAGTTCACATTTATTTTTTTGCTAAAATACAAGCACCTATTTATGAAGCAGCTTAAAATGTAATTTTAAAAGTAAATCACTAGTGTGCTGTTTATGAGCAAGTACCAAAGCAATCAGCATTAAAATAAACCAAAAAGCACAACACTTTGATAAGCCCATCAGCAAAGCCATGGAATGCAAAATACAAACCACGTAATTATCTTGAACTTCTGTCTTGTCTTCCTCAGTAGTCATGAAAAAAAAGGGTACTTTCCTCAGACAATGTATCTCAAAAAGGCAGCAGTAGCAGGAAATATTTCCTTACTGTAAGTCACTAACGCAGTTTCAAAGTTTCAAAAGTTCACACAAAATGGAATCTAAGTATCCAGCGTGATGGCTGAAATAAAGGTGTTTGTTAAAAGTTGTCCTGTCAGTGGTCAACAAGACAGGCTTGTTGACAGCAAGTGCGTGAAGTTTCATGCTGTACTTACAAACTGGTTCACAGAGCAGGAACTAGAGTCCTGAAATGTACACGTGCCAACAATATAACCACTTTCTCCTAAGCACACAGAACATTTTATCAGCTCTCCTGGTCCCTTCTCCTTTCTTTTAAAAGAGCTGCTTATCAGCTCATGGACCTCTGCACAAACTGGGGATGGACAATCCAGAAAAAGACCAAAGTATTGAACTTCAAACAGTTGGGCTGTCTTCAACTGCATTTTCACAGCAGCTTTAGATATACAGGTGACTTCCAGAGATGTAAGCGCTCACTTGTAGCCATGAGCTCCTGCTACCCTCACAGCAACAGCCTGTGCAGTCACAGAACAAATGAATTATTGTCTTCAGCAACAGCCCACACTTGGATTGTCTTAAACCAATAAAGACATTGAAGTTCCCAATGCATTTCCTGTACAGAATTACAATATAGATTTCTTACTGGGCTTTGGATGCACTACTTGGTACTCCGCAGGATGCATCTGTTTGAAAATTCAGATTTAGGTTTGCTAATTCAAAGACTGGAAGGTGGGTGGTCACATGAACTCTGTCTTTTGAACTGTATCTTACAGTGGGGTGTGTTAAGGACCTGCAGGTCCCTGACTATAATACTAAATAACCCATCTCAGGGACTGGGCTCATTACTCTTTTCTTCTGTTAGTTTATGTTTAAAAAAAAAAGTCAGCCACTTCTGCGTCATTTCTTCAGTGTGCAATGGACACACCCTGCAGCCACATGGAAGGCAGCCCTATACAGGAGCCAACATGCAGGAAGCCAAGATGGGATTTACAGCCACGTAAAATTTGAACTCAGTACACACAGGTGGGTGAAATACAGGTAGAGTCTACGTGAAGAGCTATTCTCCTTGAAAGTAAAAAGAAGGACCCTGGAAAGGTATCCAGAACACAAACCAAAGCAAAGCAGTCTATACAGGAAGTAATACTTTCAGCTCAAAGTACCTACTGTGCAAAGTCTGAAACAACTCTTCAAAGGAAGCAGATTTTTTAAAGTGGAAAATCACATATTTCTATCTCATAATAGTAATTCAAAAATGAATACCTTTCTGACTTGCAGATTTTCATCTCCCTTTGTAATACCTCCAACCTAGGCTAAAATTTAATATTTTACATTTTATTTTGTCCCTACACTTTCCCTCCTAAAATACTGGTAAATGCTAATGTTTGCAGATGAAATTAGGCCATAATCAATTTGACTTAATGAACAGCACACCAAAACTCATTGATATTAATCAGGGTTTACTACAGAGCAATAAGATTACAGGACTTTTCTTAACCTTAAGATTTTGTCTTTTAAAGATCTGATGGCATAAACTTCTGAGTTTTTTCAGCTGCTAAGTATCTACTGTTACAAACTTCTGTGCAAAATTAAGGAATAGTTTATGAACTGATTCTATTCTTGAGTTTGTAGGACTCAAAATCTGACAGAATTACAGGGAGTATCAGAGAAAACTTGCAGGAAAACCCCAAGCACTTGACACTATCCGAAGTAAATGACAGACCAAAAAAGAAAAATTAACAATAAATTCCAGCAAGTCTCATAACAAAAAAGCAGGTTAAATTCACCAAGAGGTTTGACAAAAAAACCCTCTACTGGCAACTATTTCTTTACTCCTCCATACTCTGTCACAAGTAAAGTTTAATTTAAAAAAAGAAAAAAAAAGTAACTACTATCATGCTCCAAACCTTCACAGTGATGTCATTACATGAATTAAATTCCTCCCAGCCTAGCTGTGAAGTGTTTTCACTGCTGACAGTCTTTTAGAGTAAAAAAGCCAAGTTACAGGAGTTACTTTTCTTAGCTCTTATTCCATTTTATGACTATTCAGTTTAATATTGCTTAACCAAATAAAAGGCATTTGTGTATTAGTCAAAACGCAAAGCCCAACACAGAAGTAGACAACCAGCCTCTCAAAACTGCCAAAGATAAAGTTTAAATTTTCTGTGCCACTACACCAAATTCTCCATACGGGATCTGCTGGAAAATAAACACTGATTGAGTCTGCCTTATGGAAGGAAAACCAGAGTGGAAAGTAAAGTACCCTGTGTCATTCCAGTGGTACAGGTATAGACACACTTCCTGGGCATTTGCTTTGAAATCAGGATAACAGATTAAAGAAACAGGATGGTGTTCTCAGATTTCTCCAATGAAATATGAACCTAGTGCTGATACTACACCTATACAAATATAATAAGCTGTCAACAAAGGAAAAGCACAATTGGAAGGTGAAGTAAGAGCTAACTCACAGAACTTGAAGAATCTATTTCTACAAGACTTCTTTCAATGCTTTTCATACTTTCTACACGCATTGCCCTCTGCCCTGTGCTGGGTAACACACAAGTAACATGTCATTTTCTGCAACACGACTACATTCCTCAGAGGAGAGTTCTATTCCATAAGTATTCTTTTTTTTTGAGTGAATATAGCTTTGTATTTACCAGAAGTAGTATCTAATACAACAAATATTTTAAGTATAGAAATAAATGGAAGGAAGGAACCTCATGTTGTTCAACAAGGCCAAGTGCAAGGCCCTGGACGTGGGCTGGGGTAATCCAGGAACAGGCTGCCCAGAGAACTGGAGAAAGTCTGTCACTGTAAGTGTTCAAGGCCAGGCTGGATGGGCTTTGAGCAATCTGGTCTAGTGGAAGGTGTCCCTGACCATGGCAGGGGGTTGGAAACAGATGATCTTTAAGGTCCCTTCCAACCCAAACCATTCTATGATTTTATGACAAATATCCCACATGGTACAGAGGGTGCACAGACCTCTCCAAATCTAGTTAAGTACTGCTGAACTGGAGTCCGAAGTAGATTTTACATACATACAAATAATTTAACTGACACATTTGGACTGCTATAATTTGACAATGTATTTCTTTCTCCCCTCACCACCACAAGATGTAATCTGCCATGTCACTGTAATTTTAGTAATACACACCCTAAATATTTCTAATAATCTTAAACCTTATATTTCTCACTTTAAAATGTCACTATATTTTCCATTTTCCTCATACTGTAAACAGGTCTGTAAACAGGTTTCTTATTTGTTCCCTCCCATAAGCTATCTACAATTGTCAGCCATTCCTCCCCAAACACATGGCACTTTTCAACTAATCACTGCAAATCACTTCATCATTTTAAAACTTACCTTGTTCTTTCCTTTGGTTTCCAGTTTCTTATTCATTTTTCTTGCTGGAGACATTATAAAGTGCACTAAGTACACTATGAAAAAAACCAAAACTGTGTTTCTCTTAGAGCTTGTACACTTCTTCAGAAGTGTGGTTAAAAGCAAATCCTCTAACGAAGTTTTTTCCTTACTCTTCTAGCAGAAACTGAGGAACAAAGATTTTTTTCACGTGAAGGTTTCCTTCAGGCAGTATTTCCAATTTCTCCACTTACATAAAAAAAATCTTAACTGGTGAAATGAATTAAAAATATAACTGCATTCAAATAATATTTTCAAAACAAAGATATCAAGTAGAATGCAGAAGATCACTGGTGGACCTTGCTCCTGCAACGTCACCTTGCTCCCTAGGCATAACCATATCTCGTGTACTGGTTTTGGCTGGGGTAGAGTTCATTTTCTTCACAGTTCCTGATAGGAAGCTGTGTTTGGGATTTGTGCTGAAAAGCGTTGATAGCACAGGGATGTTTCCATTATTGCTGAGCAGGGCTTATACTTTTCTGCCTCCCACCCCACCAGTGGGGAGGCTGGGAACGCACAAGAAGTTGGGAGGAGCACAGCCGGGAGAGATGACCTCAAGAGACCACAGAGATATCCCAGACCATATGGAGTCATGCTCAATACATAAAGCTGGGAGAAGAAGAAGGGAGGAGGAGAGGTTCAGAGTGATGCTGTTTGTCTTCCCATGTCACTGTTGCATGTGATGGAGCCCTGCTTTCCTGGAGACGGCTGAACACCTGCCTGCCCAGGGAATGTGGTAAAAGAATTCTTTGGCTTGCTTTGCTTGCACGTGCAGCTTTTGCTTTCCCTACTAAACTGTCTGTGTCTCAACCCACAAGTTCTCCACTTTTACCCTTCTGATTGTCTCTCCCATCCCACCAGGGGGGAGTGTGCAAGTGGCTGTGTGGTGCTTAGTTGCCAGCTGGGGTAAAACCACAACTCTTGGCATTTTAAAATCATGCAGATGGTTTTTAAAACTGGCAAGTGCATTTAAGTACATAGCAGTTACACATTAAATGGTAACTGTTAAAGATCAACCAATGATTGCTTCTCAACTTTGCTCCAAAACCTTGGCTTCTGCCAAAGATAGTGGAGGCTGTATCAGTGATTCACCAGCCATATATCACTCAACCAGGAAATTCCATCACTGCTAAGTCTAACAAAGGGAATGCAATTACATATTAGCTATTAACTAAAGTCTAATTTCAGAGAATGCTATAAATTGCTTGGGACTCAGGTAAGGTTTTCTTACATGTTGACAGAAAACTGAGCAGAAAGGGAACTTGGGTGAGTGTTTTCATGAGCTCCCAAAGATTTTCTGTTTCTTTCTTTCTTTCTTTTGTTGAAAAAAAAAATACCATTCTAATCTATGTATCAGGCAGGAAGAATAAAGCATTGTGAATCTTAAAATGTGAAATTTGTGGCTAAATGTTCTTTAAGCCCACCACCTTGATCCTTTAACCAAACCTAAGAATCCAGAGATGATATTTTTTGACTGATGAAAATTTGGTTTGATGAATATTATACAAATCACACACTGAGTATAAATATTCAGCATTCAGGAAATTCAGGCCCTCATTGAGCTAAATGTTAACACCAGCATTTCTTGTAAGATGAAGACTTCAACTCTGCCCAGTAGTGCAATAGTTTTATATTGACATAACAGTCATTAAGCCAAACTCTGCCTTCCAGCACAGAAATTTGATACAAGCTGCCTGAACGGCCTCTCGTTTTCACACAGTACATACACTGTGCTCATTGTATAGATCACAGTATAGATAGATCCCAGCAGCCACATTCAGACTCTGGGAGCAAGGAGCCATTCAGTTCTCAGTTTTAGTTCAAATACCCACCCCTCCTCAAGCACACAGGAGTGCAAGGCCACGAACCAAAGAACTGCTGGAATGCAGCTCCTGCAGATGTATCAAGCCAATGAAGGAGCTTGATTTAAGGTGCTGAAAGACTGAACATTGAATCCAGTTCAGTTCAGCTACAGCTTACACTTAAGCTATTTTGAATTACGAACCAAGTCTGGGTGCTCAAGGCAACACAGTGTGTCAAACACCTCAGTCAAGGTGGCCTACTTGGAGTAGAGTAACACAAAGTAGATCCTATAGTGAAAATCAATCTGTAGGTACTAGTAATTACAAATAAAATTAGACAGCTGTACAGCACTGAAGGGGTATAAATAAAAGACAAGGTTCAGAAATCCACTGGCAAAATCCTGAACTCTTAACCATATGACATTATCATGCCAGATCCTAAGAAGTACAGATGTTAAGAATCTCCCTCCCCTCTAGAGACATCCTCCATTGATGTGATCCAGCTGTGCAGCCTCCTGAGTTCCAGCAAAAGCACGGCGCCTGCACAAGCAGCATGAATATGGTATGCACTGAAGTAACCACTGAAGAATAAGCCCAGGTAGCAATTCAAGAACAATATAGGAGGAATAACTGTGTCTAGCAAGCCTGTCCCAAAGATAAGTACGTGTTGTCCTTCCTTAACACCGCCAAATCCGGAACTGTTTTGAGGGGACATGTGACTTGAATTCCACAGGTACTTGGCTCAGATGATCCCTGCCTTTTTCTTGTTATTGCAAACAATAGCGTAACCAGAATAAGGAATTAGGCTGTGTAGGCAGCCTGTAGGATTGTTAAAGGCAGAGTTACTCCTAACAATACATTGCTCTAAAGAAAGCAAATTTATACTTACCGGAACCAGTCTTCCCCCAAACCAGTATTTTTGCTATACATATTACTTCTACCAACCAGAACATCATACATCCCAAACCAATGGATCCTTATCTCCCAGAACTGTGATTTCAATCACAAGTTCTTCTCACAATGCCTAACAATGTACAAGGGAATCATGAACTACAGTATCCAAAGGGAGAGGTTATTGTAAATCACTTTCTCCACAACCACCACCTCTCTCAAACTCACCCTGCAGCCTGTAGCTCAACTCAGTGTGCACACTGATAAGTCAAGTGCAGTGCCTATGGAGACAGGCAACCCCACAGATTTCAGGAAAAGCAGTCCATCACCTAATGTTAATTCTAAGACCCACTTTGTCATTCGACACATATGTTCTTTGAAAAGCAAAGGTTGTCTTAGATCCCAATCTTCCTGTGTAGAGGCCACCGTGAAAAATAAAACTTTCCACTGTGGTGCTAACTCAGTTTTAGAAAGGTTTGTTGCATATGTTCTTTATGTTCCACATAACACACCCCTCTGTTGCTGAAAGCTGTGTCAGTCTTCTCCACCCAGTCATTCCTTTAAAATATTTTAACTGAATCCAAGTCTTCCTCACTCTGGTTTAAAACATAGTTTATAGCATTTAATAAAATGAAACAACTTGGTGTGCTTTCTGATAATTATCCTTTACCTTTCAGTTTATTCCACAATATGCATTATTACATTTTTTATCTCTATATTCTCTGAATCTCTGCTTAATCCATAACTACTGTACTGCTAGAGCGTTTCTCATTTCAAAAACTTGGTATAAAATTGTAATACCATGCAAATACTTGTAAAATGTGCATTTCCGTGAACTTCACATGCAGCACCTCATCACGCATAGTGAGCATCTTCTCAGCAGAGCACCAGCAAGGGAGTCACAACCTCAGCAGCACTGACACAGCTCTGGCCAGATCCGTGCCCCTTCCCAACTTCACACGCAGCCGCCTCCCCACAGCAACTTCAACTTCACCCTCTCCTCCCTAAACCGCTCAATTTCCAGGCATTTCTCTCGGTGATTCTTCAATTCCACCCTTTCCCTCCCCAGCCTGCTCCCACAGACCTGCTTCCCGCCCCATCCACCACCTCCAAGCGTCTCCCCCCGCCACAGGCCTCCCTCAGGCTCCCCCCTCACGCACAGCCCCGCACAGTCCCTGCGCGGCGGCCCCGCCCGGGCTCCGCTCCCACCTGCGCGCCCGCCCGGCGGCCCCGCTCGCCCCTCACCGCCGGCCCAGCTCGGCTCCCTCCGGCTCCCGGTGCTTCCGGGAGCCGCGGTCCCGTCCCGCAAAGGCTCCGGCTGCAGCCGAGCCCCGCCCGCTCCGTTCCCAGGGCCGCGGCTGCAGCGAGAGCCGGCAGCGGCCGGGCGGGCTCCGGGCCGGGCCCCGGGCAGGGCCCGGCGGGGCCGCCGCATGAGGGGCAGCGGCGCGGGGCGCGGACGGCTCCCGGAGCCTGCAACCCCTTCCGCCCGGGGAGCGGCCCGGAGAGCGGCCCGGGGAGCGGCACGGGCCGCGTTCCGCCCAAACCATGAACGGGCAACTTCGGCAGTCACTGACACGAGCGTTTTGTATGAAACCCATCACAAATTTATTAGAGAATGGCAGGGCTGGTTCTAATTAAGGTACGGACCTCTCCAATAGACATTACTGTGTTGTCCGAAGAAACAAATTGTTCACCAAATTTTGAAGATCGTATATAGGCATAATTTTAGGCTTCAATTACAGGTTGATTTACCGATGGTTGGCAGAGAGTAGTGCTGCACATCAAAACCGGGTGAAATCCTGGCCGCGCAGAAGCTGGTAGCAGAACTTGAATGGAAACCTCTGCCACCAGTTACAATTGTAAACCGTGACAGAAAAGCGCACTACTAATAATGGTAGCTGTAAGAGCAGGCACATGTTCAATAAGACATTCATTAGAAGTATGCTTTAGGTGAATGCGCTTTGTTAACACCAAACAGAAGGTGGCTCTGAGAGCTCCAAAAGAGTTTGGAGCAAGGTCTGGAAACCTGAGCTCAAAAATGGGCTGTGGTATTTCAGCGACCACACTGATGTACCTGCTTGCAGACGTATGCATCACTCATGAAATTAAACTTTCAGATATATGAGGTACAACACGGTAGACTAAATACTTGAAAAAAGGAGCCAAGATGTTATGAGTTTTATGAATTTAATTAATTTTCTATTCCTTCTAGGGAAAAGGCTTTCTTTTTCAGCAGATTTTAGTTTATCAGCCTAATCTGGGGTACATTTGCCTCATGCTTCTCTACAGAATTCCAGGGGTACATTTGCCTCATATGCTTCTCTACAGAATTCCAGGTATTTGCAGTTGGTTTAAATGGAGTTCATCATGTCTTTGCTCTGAGCTGTTTCACTTTTCTAATGAATAAACTTTAATTAACCCAAAAAAATTTCAGTCCTGTGGAGTTTTTTTGGTTTTTTGGTTTTGGTTTTGGTGTTTTGCTTTGCAATCTCCATTTTGAATTTGCATTTGATAACAAAAGACTAAAACCAATACTCTGATGCTACTTCAGCATCTTTTCTTCTGTCCCATGGAGAACTGCTTATCAGATGTTTATATTAGCCTTGTTTTATGCGACGATTACCAGGCACGGTGTTCAGTTTGCATATACAACAATTTATTTCACCTTCTCTGCTTTGGTTAATAACCAAATATTTTCTAAGTATTCATTTGTCACACCAATCATTTCAGGTAGGTGTTCATCGCATTCCCTATTGGAAATAAAAATAAATCATATAGGTAGGGTACAATATGCTCTCGTAAAATGATGCCTAAAACACTGACACAACTAATGATATCTACTAATGACTAAAACCAGAGGTAAACTAATGAGAGGCATGACATACCAGCTAGACATGCAACATAACAGCCAAATAGCATCTGCCAATTTGACTTAAGGGTATTTTTTTTCTTACATTCAGTAATCTAATAATACGGAATATTATCCATGTTTAGGATGTCACGTAACTCTTCAGAAGTTCACATAGACCATTTTGACACAGCAGCAGAGAGAGCAAAGGCACTGAAGACACTGAATAACATCAGGAGTTGCGGAGTGGAGTGTTTCCCAGCAGAGCTCTGTAAAAAAAAAGAGAGAAATTTGATAAACCCATTCCTAATTAGTTCTCTTTTTTGCTATTGTAAAAGCATAGAAATTTTCAGAAAAATCTTTTTCTATTAGCCCCTTCTATTATGTAGACACTTCTGATGTGAAAAGATCATGTGCCACATTTATATCAACAGGTGTTTTTCAGTGATAATCAGGGTCAAAAGTATAAAGCACCTATGTGGTTCCACTTCTCTTCATTTTTGTTAAGACTGTTTCATTTATTATGTTGCACATGTGTTCTCAAACGTTTATTCAGATGTAGGAAATTTGACAGATTTCAGTCTTCTGTGACATGTGTAGGAAGAAACCAGTAGAAACTACAAAGAGGAAAAGTTCTTACCACTTGACTGCCGCCTGAGTAAGGTGATTGCTGAAAACAAACAAACAAATACATTTATAGAGGTGTTCCCAGCCAATGGTTTTGAACACAGTTTTTTTTCCTATGATCAACAACATTTTAATAGCTTAACCCACAGCATGGTTTTAAGTTGTTCAAGAGGAAAGTTGAACTAATATTAATACAGAATGTTCTCTTCAGACCAAATCGTCCCAAAATTGCTCTTTCCACCACCCAGGTTCTTTGTTTACTAAGCAAAGAAGATGAAAGTGCTGCGATGAAAGTATTCTTACCGGTTTCCCAGAGTAAGTGCTTCCTGAGCCAGAGCCACCCTGTGAAATAATTATGAACCATTTAATTTTGTCATGCAAGACTGCAGTGAACAGCATCCAAAGAGCACACAGCAGCTTGAAAATGCCCTGGATATAAGTGGGTCTGATAGTGGTTTTGATTTTACCATTTTCACTGCACTTTTCCCCCCTACTTTAATTGAGTGTCTCAAGTAAGCACGGCGATGTCCTTTTTACTGCATGAACAGTTTCAGAGTAACGGGTCAAAGGAATGTGTCTTGTCTGAACTACAGAGTTGGAAACTGAAACAATTGCTCTGATATTTAAATGTATCATTCTTATTAGAATGACCCAAGCATGTTCCTATGAGTAAGTAACAGAGTATATCAAAACTGTGCTATGGGAGGAATAAATGCTGCCTCATCCTAAGGTTCAAGTTTGAACAAAATATACCAATTTTTATTGGTGATTTTTCTCAGACATTTACCATTGTAACATAATTTTAAATTTCACCTTCATTATTGTTACCTATCTTAAAACCCAATATCCTAATTTCTAACTTGGTTGCAGAATACTGAAAGAAGAATATCCTTACTGGCTTTCCTTGATGACTGCCTCCTGAGGAAGAGGAACCCTGAAAAAAGATACCTGGTTTTGACTCTAAGTCTATTTGTGCTTAAATATTCTTGCTATCTGGAATAAAAGACCACAGGAGAATGAACACTGTTTTGTATCCAGTCATCCAAAAATCCCACGCAAAATCTTATCTGAAATACAAATATTTAACATCTTTCTGTTATGAGTATTCTTTCAAATGTTGTATTGGACAATTTAATACAAAATTCCCAAGAAGAAAGAACTGTTTTGTAGTTGTGTTTAATATATGGAGTGGAAAAAATAATAAGGTCCAATTAAACAATAATTCACCTGGTATCAGTCTATGGTTACATTTGTGAAAAAAAGGACACAACCAACAAAAAAGACAAATGTTAAGAGTCCTTTACTCTACAGCTCTTACTTAAAGAAAACTCTAATAAGAAAGGTAGTTGAAAATAAAAGTGGATACAGAAAAATTAGATGTTCTGAAAGCATCTTATTCAGTTTTCTGGTGAAGTGGCTTGATACTGATACTTGAATAACATTGCCAACAGGAAATGTTACAAGCATTAAATCTTTAAGAAATGCCATCAAATAGGTACAGAAAATGTCTCACCTTTAGGATTAATGTATTAGAAAATGTAACATTTATAGCCACTTTTTAATAAAAAGTACATCTTCTTTTCTATAAGAGATAAGCTAAAACATTTGTATCACCTGCCATTGAATGACATGAGCAAGATCCAAATTACATTGTAAAAGTAGTAGTCTGAAATGGTAGAGGTTGAAAATATGCATAGTTGAATGGCAACTATTATTTCCTTTGAAAAGAAAGTGTTTTCTTCAAAGCAAGACAGAACTACTTAAGACAAATGCATCCAAAATCAATGAAAAACTGAGTTCTGAGCTCGAAGTGTATGATTATTGTGAATTTAAATAGAAATAGCTGTTCAGAAGTTCCTTACACACACACACACACAAATAAAAATCCAGTGGTCTCATTCTGTGATTACTAGAAGTTCAGCTACATAGTAAAGTGCTGTCTCAAAACCATGAACTGTGTGAAAATAAATATTGCATTTGCATTTGTTGAGAATATCTCAGATAAGTAAATCATGTGACACTCTTTGCATATTAAAGTAATTCTCAGAAAACTGTCTAGTCCATAACTAACTAGATACAGGTTTTTTAACAGGTGTGTAAGAAAAAAGAAAGGTAAATTTGATTGTTTTGTACTTACTGGTTTACCATGTGGTCTGCCTCCAGAAGGGTAGGAGCCCTGTGAGAAGTCAATCAAACTTGTATTAATTGAATGAAAGATCTTCTATCACTGTCTTGAGACAATTTCTGCAGTACTTAGGACAAGCTTATTTGGGTGTTCTTTGAACAAAAAAAAGTAAATGGGGTACCTAAAACTTACACTCTGCACTACGCAGCACAACAATGGCAATTTGAATCAAGAAAGCAGTGTTATGAAATAGAGCCTGGCAGCTATAGTATGTTCAAAGGAATGTTTTACACAGAGCAGTAACTCTACTCTAGAGTAATTTTAACCAAATCTTTTATTCACCTTACTGAAATGACTTCGATCCGTATTACCTCCACTGTTTAAACTTATTAAAAGGGCCAAATTAATGTATCTTTCAGCATCAAGTAACTGACCTGATCTAGAAAGTATGTTAGGGAAGAGTTAGGAACGATGGGATGGAAAGAGAATATACTCACCTGCCCACCATACTGGCTGCTTCCTGAGGGATAAGATCCCTATTAAAAAAAATCATGGAAAATTAACAGCAGTTACTTTTTTTTTTCTGAAACATCACAGGACTTTTGACAGGAGATCTCAGTAATAATCTGGAAAGTATATTAATCTAAAAAGATGCAGTGAAAGACTTCTGACTTAATGACTCTAAGTTCCTCAACAGCTGAAAGTAGTAAATTGGGCAAACAGGCACAGAACACCTGCTAAGACTGTTCTGTTACATTAATAAATGGATCACAAGTGTCTTACATATGGCTCTATTAAAGAGAAAAAAATAATCGACTTTATTTGTGATTTTTTGCTATGTCAGACATGTTCAGAGAGCATCATGTGTATTATTGTAAAAACATTGTTGTTATTACCAAAGAGGTCATTTGGGAAAAAAATTGATTTGCAGCTGTTAAAAATCCTCTCCGTTCTACATAAGATTATGTTTTTAACAGAGTGATACTGAACTCCAATGCTTGCCAGTGGAGTAAAAAGAAATGAATTTTTTTAGTATGGTAGAGTGAGACATTGCGAACACAGTAATACTAATGAAAAATAAGCTCCACCTTATGAATTAGTGATCCATTTAATCTGTCAGCTATTTGCACTAGTAACATTTCTGAATCAGTGGCAAACAGTCTGCATATGGCACAAGCTTAACAGGAACAGACTTCAGTTGAAGCTGAAGAAGAAAGTAGTATTATTGTCTGCCACACACCAGAATTTATATTTTTAAAGCAGTATCTATTGCTATATTTTGTCCCAAATTTTCCAAGTATTTAATGTAAACATAAAAAGGGTTAATTAAAATAATCACTTGAGATAAGAGGCATTCTGATGTAAAACAACTAGAATTATGATCTATGGAATTTCTTTAAATGGAAATTTGTTTGTGCTACTCCATTTCAGCTACTGAGAGACAGTCCCTGTTTTCAAATATTTATTAAGAGGCAAATGACTCCAGAAAACTGTCAGTAATTGCACTGCATGATATTTTTCATTTAATAAATTGCAAGTAGAAAGATCTTGAAAACAAAGAAAAGTAGCTTGCCTGTCCGCCATACTGATTGCTTCCAGAATATGAACCCTGTAAAAAGAATGCAAAATTTTTATAAATACTTTTTTTAATAGCATCAGAAATTTTAAATGGCAAAAAAAAATCCTAGACCTAATATAAATGATACTCCTGACACTGACAGTAAGTAAGAAAGCTCCTATAATTACAAAGTAAAATTTTGGCTCTTGTATATAGAAGGATATAACTGAAATGTCAAGAGTGATTGAATAAAAGCCCCATGCACTCTCTGGAATTATCGTACCTATCTCTGTGACTAAACTGAACTCAATATTTAAGGGCTTCTGGGCAAATATGACACCTGAGCCACGTTTACTCGTGAGGAACTAATCCGTGTAAATGTTAGAGACAAACTGCCTACCTGTCCACCATGGTAATTGGTTCCTGCAAAAGAGCCCTGTATTCAACAGAAACAGCAATGTTTACTCTGTATTAACTTCAATGTCACAAGAGGAAAACCAAGAGAACATACTGACCTATTGCAATGATCAAGTCATTTACACTGATTACTACTATTCTGATTCATCTTGACTTACATGTCAAGTAATATATATGTGTATATATATAATGTATATATAAATTATTATTATTATTATTATTAAATTTCTAATTATATAAATTCTAATTTATATGTTGTTTTCAGCACTTTTGATTCCCAGAATTGGCATATATTCCATGAGTTGTATACTTGGGCATGTCATTTTGCTTGATTACACAGAACAAGAAAGAGAAGTAGTCATCCATGCAATTTTGACTATACTGAAAAAACAGGTAACTGAACCCTCCTTTGGAGGTAAATTAACTTGATCTCAGCAAAACAGTGGGGGGATTTTGTATGTCTGGGGTTTTTTGTTGGGTTTTTTTTTCAGGAATTATCAAAGAAATAGGAAATATACCAATTAGACAGAAAAATGGAAATAGCTTTAACTTTCCCAAATGTGTTGCTCTGCTCCATTCTGAAAGCATTTGGAGCCAAGATTTTAGATCTAAGTTTCACTAGTTCAATCATACTGTTAATAACTATCATAAGAGCAAAGTCCAAAACCCAACAGGTCTGCTATGAGATGTTTGGGAAACAGATTCTTAAAAAAGTCCCAGGCCTCTCTTACAAACTGAGTAGCTAGCTTTGGATACAATACTATGGTTGCAAGTCACTTAATATTTTTGTCTTTAGCAGATTCAAAATTGCTCATTTTAGCATAATGTGGAAAAAGCTTTCATCATACACAGAACTTCACAGACAGAATTACTTCAAGACATGTAATTCCTTGGGAATTTTCCAGTATGGGTACATACTATGAGAAATATATAAAGACAAAGAATACTTACTGAACCTCCACCGGGGCACACACACCCACCCTGTACAAAACACAACCAAACTTACTTTCCTGGATCTATGATTGGAATAGGCCTCTGAATTAGTAAAAACTCACATTCTGCTACTGTAAGAAAATGGACTATAAAGCACTGCCCATAAACTTACCAAGCTCCACTTAAAAAGATAGTTTCTTTCTCTCTCCACTGCCCTTTTAGGCTAGCTGTGCACTTACTGATCAAGTTTTTAAATAGAATCTTCTAATTTCTCATTTAAAACTTACAGTAAAAACCTACTCACCAAAAGGATGAGTAAAAAATTCTGAATAGTAATACAGATTTTCTTTTTTTTTCCCTTGAGGAGATCAGAGCACCTAGAACTTTGCCAGGGAAGTGGTCACAGCACCACACCTGTCAGAATTCAAGAAGCATTTGGACAATGCTCTCAGACACAGGGTGTCACTCTGGGGTGTCCTGCATAGGGCCAGGAGTTGGACAGGATCCTGATGGATCCCTACCAATTCAGCATACTCTGTGATTCTATGAATACATACAGTGCTCTTTAGACGACTTCCAGTGGAGGCCTATTAGGTAACTTCTACTCTGATAAAGCTTAGTAAGAGGTGGCCAGGGGTTCACTATTTGGTGTCTCACTTTCCACATTCAATCTGGATGAAATGTGTGAAGGGAAACAGTTCTTATGAAGGAAAGTTACACAAAGCAATTTGTGAGTATATGACACTAGCAGAACTGAACAGTACAGAGAAAAAAAAGCATACCTGTCCACCAGACTGTCTGACTCCTGAAGAAAAGCCCTGGAAAAAATGAGTAACTTAATTACTTCTGTGTTACTGGGTAGCATTTTCACTTGTTCTCTGTTGTTCTCAGTCTTTCAAATTGCTTGCATTTAAACATAACACAAAAAATTGGCTTCTTAAACCATGATATGTTGAAGAAACATTTCCATGCCACAGGCCCCTGTATCTTAACATGATCTGAAATACCAGACAGACTCATACTCAGCAATCCTCAGTCAGTCTGGCTTAAAGCTATTCTATCTTAGAATGTTCCTTTTTTGCAAAAAATACAGTCTGTTTTCCTGATGAACTGTGTACCCAAACTGCAAACACCATGAAAGTAGAAGTTTTACCTGTCCACTATACTGGCTGCTTCCTGAAGAAGTTATACCCTAAAGAAATGAGAAAGCATTTATATTTGTTGCACATTCTTTAACTTAGGACCTGTCACAGAAAAACACACTTTTATTTGTCTTCCATGGATTTAAGTGCCCCAGGGACATGAACATTTACTTTACAACAACACTGAAATCCACAGGCCTTTACAGTGGATGCAGTTTAAACAGAACAATGACGTTTGCATCAAAGTCAGCTTCAGGCAGGTGTGAGTAGTGCTGCTGCCCTGGACTGTGTGCTCACAGCAATCTTCTGTGTTTTGCTTATGTGAGTGGGCTGACACAGCAGAAAGTCAGATATTAATCTACTCTGCCTAAATACTGTTTTGGTGTAAGACACCCCTTCAAAAAATATTCTGGTTTTCACAAAAAGAAAACCCCAAAACGGTGAACAATGGAAAAAACAACTCATAAACAGAAAAACAATTCTCACCTGTCCTCCATAATGGCTGCCACCTGGTAAAGATGGACCCTGAAGCAAAGATGCCAATTATTTCTCAAATCAAAAAGCTTCTTTAAGAGCTTTTTAAAGAAACACTATTTTTTGCCTCTTGCGCAATGAAAACTTACAGGAAGATAAACACTCAGCCTATTGCTTTATGTGTCACTCCATACTAGAGGCTATACCTCTAGGCAGCACTAGGAGCCCTATGCCTCATCTTTCATTTCACAGGGGCATAAACACCTCTTAGCAACTCCTCACCTTCTCCCCTCTTCCAATTTGAAACCGTACTGCTTCTCAGACACCAACTCTGATTCTGCATTTTGCTGATGGAAATGAGGTAGAGGAGGGATAATCTGCTTCCAGCCACTCCTTACTCTTAGAGCTAAGAAACCTTGACAACAGCAGGGCAGGTTGGAGGGTAGAACAAGATCAGAACTGCATTTAATACAACAGAAGCAGCAGATCTCCATAGTTTTTGTATTGCTTCAGGTCGTACATCTTTAGATACCTATCTATTATCAGATAAACAGAGTTTTCACAAAATATTTTTTCAGTCAATATAGAAGTAGCAAGTTTTGATGTAGAAACTGTGTGTTAGAATAAGAACTACACAGGAAGAGATTCTCACCTGTCCTCCATACTGGCTGCCTCCTGAAGAAGGTGACCCCTGAACAAAAAAGAATTAAATGATCTCTATATCCATGTCATAGTACTCCTTTAAACCATGTTCCGTATGAAGGATTAGCCAATTTCTTTCACTGCAGAGCTGTGAGTGGACTGAACCAGACTGTGCCAAAATGGGTGAAACTCATCTGCATTTATTATGACGCATCAGAAATTCCATCTTAAAAACTCTTCTGTGGCTTGGTATCACATACATTTATAACCATTATATACTTAGCAACAAATTAGATAAAAAATGGACAGAAACCTCCGAACCAAACCCCAATCTCCTTAAAATGTTCTTTTACACAGAGAACTACTAAATCTCTTTGATAAAGTAGCAAGGGAAGAATACAAGGAAATACAATACAAGGGAAAAATATTCACCTGTCCCCCATATTGGCTGCCTCCTGAGGAAGGCGAACCCTGAAAAGAAACAAAAAAGTGAAAACTGAAACTTTTTTATACCTATTTCATAGACTCATAGAATCATTTCATGAGGCTTTAAAAATTCTGGTTAGCTTCATTAAGTACTGATTTATTTCAGAGAAACATGATTTCTAGTCCTGCAAATTTCAGGAGTCAATTGAATCAACCATGTATTTCACATTCTATTTTTTCTTAGTCTTGGATAATGATCTTCATGTGAACTTGTTTTGTTTAATCACAGTAGCATCCGAACACTACAGAGTAAGATTTACTGAAAAGATTTTAGATTAAATTAAAGCTAAGATAGACAGTCAGGTGGACAATAAATAAACTACAAAAATGGGGACTATTAATGCTTACTTGTCCACCATACTGGCTGCCTCCATAAGAAGATGACTCCTGGAAAAAAATTGATAATTCGTTATTTCTTAATATCTAATTTGTGGAAAGAAGTGGCAAAGACATCTATATTTTGTTATTTGAATGTTTGTGTGTAATTATCACAGAATAAACTCTGTGGTTTTTATCTTTCTTGAATTCACAATATCATTACAGAGTATAGACCACTGTCAAATTTCTTGATACATTAAATTGAGGTCATTAATATGAGTCAAATATTTATAAAACAAATATATAATATAAAATATTAAAAGGAAGAGCTTACGTGTCCTCCGTACTGGCTAGCTCCAGAGGAATATGAATCCTGTAAAGAATACCAGATGAGTGAATTACCCGCAGTAGGATTTCCTTAAATCAAAACATGACTCTGCCAGGACAACAGGAGCAAGAGAGCAAGATAAGAGTGAAGACAGGTGAGCAGGACTTTCAGAATGCTTTAATAACTAGAATTTGAGCAAGGTAAGTTGGGAAAATACCTGAGAACCTTAGCAAGAGTGGAAGGCAAAGACCTAGTGCTTTGTTTGTGTGACATGTTGGAAAGGTTAAAGTGGCATTCTTTCCAGTTCTTTCTCTGCTCATTTCTGGAGAATGGCTTTTTTTTTGTTTTAATTTGGAAAGCTGAATGCTGGGCCAGAGCTAGCAGTAAAATATTGGTCACCTAACAGGACTCTGAAAACCAAACTAAGAAGATTTACTGAAACCTCATAAAACAAGAGGTCTCTCTAAAGAGGGGAGATTGGATTTGTTTTTCTTCATAGTGAAATTAGATCAAATAGGAATAAAAAATGATGCATTTTGATTCATTCTTTCCCCACACGTATTTTTTTTGTGAGCTTAATTTTGCAAGTGTCCCAAAACAAGGGCAGTATTTGCTAAAAAACCCATTGTTGTAATTTTTAGTCCATATCTAACCCAATGATGAATTTCATTTACTGAGCTTTTGCTCTTTTTACCCAGTTTCCATATAAAAACTGAATTTAATTGAGTGAATGAATAACCATCGTTTTCAGAAGTGGCAAACTGTGTCTTCTTTTGGAATGAGTCCTTACTTGGCTATTGTACTGGCTGCCTCCAGAAGAAGATGAGTCCTGGGGAAAAGAACAAACACCAAAACAACCAGTTATTTTGGTCTAAAAGAAGTATATGGAAGCAAAGCTTCTCGAAAGATAGTAGAACATAAATACTAATACTAAACTTTCTTGCAGTAAATGATCTAAGAGGAATACAATCACATAAATCCACGTCCTTGGGGGATATTTTTACATAATTCCAAGGAAGCCAATGGAATTGGCTCCCAAAGTAAATATTTATACTGGTATCTACCTGTGTTTGTGACAACATTTTTCATTTTAAGACTTCTCGTTGAGTGAAAACTGTTTCAAATGGAAAGAGAAACTGGGAGTGCTGCATGAATGTCCTGTGTGTATTTTTTAGTTCCAATTAAAAAGAATGTCCTGTGTGTATTTTGAATTGTAACTAAAGTAGGTTATTTTCACAAGTGTGAAAATTACTTCTATTAGGCACTGACTCTTTTTATCCTCTCTGGCCATTATATTGATAAAGCAAACAGAGGACACGCTTAAAAGCTAATGAACATTGCTTACATTTGCAGAGGAATCACTTCTGACTAAAGTGGGGGATCCGCCCTAGAAAGGTAGAAAAGAAAAGGAAAATTAGCCTTTGTCTTTGATCATAAACTAGAAATGAAACAAAACCTTAGAATGTCTGTTCTATGGCATTTCAATGGAAGGATATCCCAGCCTGAAATTAATTACACTTACACTTACTTACTTTTATCAATTTGCCAAGAGAGAAAAAAGCCCTTTTTTGGCCCAGAAGATCATAAATCATGAAGTATCATATTGTATCTACCCATAACTCATTGCCTAGGAAATAAGAGTATTACCCAAGGTGCAGGAATATCCTTTACATGCTACATGTTGATTGACCACATATGATTTGCTTTAGAAGGCAGGGATTACCCTATTTCATAGTCCTTAAATAATTTCGTATGGACCTTAAAGCACGAGTGAGAAGTAACTCAGTTTTTGTTTTTGTTTTAAATTTGGTAAACATTGATTTTTGATACAAATATTAGACTTGGTGTTATTTTAGCTTCCTTTCATGATAGATCTTTTGTCAATCAATTCTGCTATTTAATGCAGTCTTCTGGGTTTTTTTGAGAAGAGATACACATCTCTGTAAATACTGTATGGTAACTGACACCACTGCTCAGAGAATGCGACTCACTGCCAGCTTTGGGGCTTCCCGGCGTTTATCAGGAATAATGCGGCCAGCAGCACTAGGGAAGTGGTTGTCCCGTACGCTGAGGGGGGACTGAGGAGGCTGCCACCTTGAATCCTCTGTTCACTTTTGGGCCCCTCACTACAAGGAGGACATTGAGGTGTGGGATTGTGTCCAAAAATGGCAACGGAGCTGGTGAAGGGTCTGGAGCACAAGCTTTGTGAGGAGCAGCTGAAGGTGCTGGGGTTGTTTAGCCTGGACAAAACGAGGCTCAGGGGGGACCTTATTGCTCTCTACAACTCCCTGAAAGGAGCTGTAGCCAGGTGGGGGTTGGTCCCTTCTTTCAAGTAACAAGCAATAAAACAAGAGAAAAAGGCCTCAAGCTGCTCCAAGGGAGGCTTAGATTGGATTTTAGGAAACAGTTTCTTCACTGAAAGGATTATCAAGCACCGAATAGGCTGCTGGGGAAGGGGCTGAGTCACCACCCCCAGAGGTATTTAAAAGACATGTATGTACATGTGGCACTTAGGGACATGGTTTAGTGGTGACCTTGGCAGTGCTGAGTTAATGGCTGGACTTGAGGCATTTTCCAACCTAAATGATTCAATAATTCTGTAACACTGAATCTTGGCATAATGAGAAATAACTCCTACCATATCAGAAACATCTAAGTCACCAAAGGAACAATGAATATAAAATTAAGAGTACATTCAAATAAGTAAGTTGGAAATAAATAGGATCTCACATAATTTTCCAGTTAAATAGTTTAGTAAAAGAAAATGTATAATGAGCAAATAGCACTTACAGAACTTCCCCCAGAACAATCACATCCACCCTGTAAAGAATGCAGAAATTATTTAAGGTATCAAGAGCACAGGACTGAAATGAGTTCTAGTTACAACTCAAATTACTTCTACCATCCCAGGCATGCAAACCATAAAGCTACATTCTCAACTGCCCAACTTCTAGAATTGAGTCTATTTCATCCAATGCTACTATTTCTGCAGTTATTGTTCTGAAGGGGCAACATACTGCTAATATTTTTATCTTCAAATTTTCTTACTTACAATTTTTATGATGTTAAAAACATTACTCATCAAAATGATGAGTAAAAAATTCTGAGTAGTACTACAGAAAGCAATTTTTTTTCCTAAACAGGCCAGAGCACCTAGAGTACATGCAGTACTATTTCATATTACAGATGATACAGAAAACGGGTGATTTCTACTTCGATAAAACTGACTGAGAGGTGGCCAGGAGTTCACCATTCAGTGTCTCACTTTCCACTTTCAATATGCATGAAATTTATTTAGCACCAAAGCAGCTACAGAAGCTCAGATGCATGTGCCAAACAGTTACTACTGGCTACTCTGGCTTGCAGGATGTCCAAATGACACGGCAAAAGAAAATAATGTGTTGCTGAGGCTTTGGGCAAAAAGGACCATGGTGAAGGGAAACAGTTCTTGTGAAGGAAAGATAAGAGAAGTGAATTTGAGTGCCTGACACTAGCCCAGCTGAAGACTGTGGAGAAAGAAAATCATACCTGTCCACCAGACTGGCTGCCTCCTGAGGAAGGTGAACCCTGTAAATGTTACATTCTCATTTAAAATCTTTTCTTTGACACGTGCATTTAATTACAAGGTATTGTCTTTTACTCTTTTAACTATGTTTCAAAAGATCTATCAGGTTGAGAATGCAATTTTATCTATAGAAAGATTAATGAGGATAAAATAAACCACAGAGTAGTCTGGAAACTTAGGTATTACAAATCTGGTAATATTTTCTTGAAATATGTACACTGGGGGCAAAAACGCCTCACAATAACAACAAAGAAGAAAAATTTCCCACCTGCCCACCATACTGGCTGCTTCCAGATGAAGATGGGCCCTGAAAAAAATAAAAATCACTTACTTATATTTAAAATGTATAAATTAATGCCAAATATTTATTACTTTCATTTTTCCTGGTGTTAAAACATCAGTTAATACATGAATTTTATTTTGACTACTCTGCTTGCATTTGGACTTTTACATAGAGATATATAAAGAAGAATGAATCAATCTTGTCCACAGATTAAAAATTGCTGTAATACAATATGAGACCTCAAACTTTTGTATGACAGATACTTGAGGTCAAAAATACAAGGATTTAGTATTTACCTGTCCACTGGAGTAGCTACCACTTTGAGAAGATGACCCCTGCAAAAAGCAGACCCAATTTATTTTTGTTTGAAATGGCTTCTGGAGAACAAGACTGTTGTACAAACACAATTTTAAATTTTTTTATTCAAACAGTTTGCAATTTGATTTCACAAGACATGATGCCAGATGTCATGAAATTCTGGGAAATAAAAGGTTTGGTGTAATATACTCATTGGGATAATTTTTAAATAGTACAGCCATTTTGGAAGGGAACTGCAAATAATAAATAAAATAGATGCTTACATGTCCACCTGACTGGCTGCCTCCTGGGGAATAAAAACCCTGGAAAAATGTATTGAAATTACATGAAAAAACCAAACCCCCAAAACTGGAAAGATCAGAGTGGAAGACAAACACTCCTTCTTGCTTCTCCACATTCCTTATTTTTCTGTCATGGATTGTTCAAGAAAAACAAAAAAAATCTGTTGTATTTCTGTATAAAACAGCACATACCCCTTCGTGGCTAATTGCTCTTTTGGTGGAAGACATTCTTTAGGATATAACAGTTGAAAGAGTTATATCTCCAACAAAATAATCTATCAGTCTGTGTCATTAGAATAAATACAATATGAGGCATGTAAAAATGATAGGAAAATGGAAGCCTTCATAAGTAAGTCATACAGCAAAACAAAGCAAAGGGTTGCATTTAGAATAAGTGCTGGACAAATTATGGTATTGAAGCCCTTGGCAGTAAAGCAATGATTTAAAAAGCGCAAGGACTCGAACAAATAAATCGTGCTATCGCATTTGTGATGTAAGTTTGAGATTCAAGACCACACCTCAGCATCAGTTGGGATTTCTAGCAGAACTTTAACTCTTTAGCCATACCCTCATTCCCTCTGTGCTTGAGGACTTTCTGTCCCCCACTGGAAGCTGCCCCAGGGTTTCCACACAAGATGTAATTTAGGTGCTGGCAGTTGCCAAGCACTGGGGCCGGCACCTGGCAATACGTAAGGAAGGAGGGCTTACCCGTTCACTCTGGCCGTCACCAGTTGGCAAGGCAGAATCCTAAAAAATATCAGAATCTAGTTATTTCCATGGCAAATATTACTGTTTGTTTCTAAGCAAGGGTGGAAGGCAAAGGAAAGTACTGCTTGTGGGAAGGTTGAAGATGTAGGGTGTAGGATAAGCAGTCCATAAGTTCTTTCTCTGCTCATTTCTGGAGAATGGCATTTCTTTATCTTGAAAGCTGAATCCTGATATAGTGAAATAAAGGAATGAGATCACATCTCAATCTATTTTTTTCCTCCAGAGTGTTTCAGTGAAAAAATCAGCATTTGGAAAGCTGTCTTGATTTTTTAAGACCAAGATGTGGTGCACATCTGTTGTTATACCTTAGTTTCTTGCAGAGAGCTTTTTGGGCCCTCTGTAGTATCATATTTTAGCTTTCTTGAATGTCCATAAGAAGATTTTGATATAGAAACTGCATTGAAGCTATTGACACAGTATACTTGTGACTAAAGTGCATGGCTGAATTTATAATTATTTGCAGAGAGCAATTTCCTACTAACGAGGACCCTGGAAAACACTTTAAAATTGTAAAGTTTTATAAACAGCTTCAGCAGAATTAATAGGAAATACACTTTAGTCCAGAGAAAAGGCATCTTCTTAGGAAAAGCAGGCAGTTTTCACCACACTATATGAAAACAGACCATTTCTATGCAATATGCAGATGAAGAAACGTGAATCTTACGTATCTGGCATTGGAAAAACAAACTAAGTGTAGTGCAAATTGGGGATGGAAAGAGGGAAGTAGTCATATACTAATATTGAGTTTTGATGGAAATTGTGAAATAAAAGGAGCTTTCTTTGTAATTGCTGCTTCCAATAACCAATTCAAAAAATGTTTGATTGTTAGAAGTCAGAACTGTTGTAACTGCAATTCTAATTTGTGAAGTCCTTATCATGCATAGTACAATCATGTGACATCAGATAAGGTAAAGGTACATGTAAGCACCTAGATACTTTAAAAGGTAGTGAATTATGATATTGATATTGTTGAGAAGAAATGCTTACACTATCTTCAGTTTCACTGCCTCCCACGGAACGTGAATCCTGTAAAATGGTGAAAAAACATTTATTTTTGTATAAAAGGACTCTTACATACTCTTAATTGTGGAGAATATAAAATAGAAGAATAAAGCTAACTAACTGCTTAGAATCTCCAATTTTACCTAAACTAGGGAATGTGCAAAAAAAGAAAAAAAATGTAACTTTACCTTTTGCTTAAGCAGAAGAGGCGGGAAAAAAGCCCCCTCCTTGCAAACACGCATTTTTAAAAGGAAAAACTTTTCAATGAAGTTAATTTGCAAAGTTATAATTCTTTATATTCAAAAATCCCATTATATAAACTTCCAACAGCTTCTGCATAAGTAAGGTGTGTAAAGTAAATGCACAAAATATTTTCCTTTCGAATGAGGAAATGTTATGCTAATGCATAAACAATAAAGTATTTAAAGCATTGAATAGTCACAGGGAACAGTTAAAAACAGCATACACAGTGCATCAAGTTCTCTACATTATGGAAACATTGTGAGTTGCTACAAAAGTAAAGAGAAACAAAAGTTAAAACGGCATTTTCGTGGTCATGGTCACTTAAAAGTAACTGAAACATAGAACCCAGGACACATAAGAACCAACACAGCAAGCTTAAGCTTTTGATGTAGGAGACAAATAACATTTACCTGGCCATAAGCGTCAGAACCACTATATGTGGAAGATCCACCCTGTTCAGAAAACATAAATAATTTTCATATTGCAAACAGACTCTTTTTTTTTTTTTTTTTTGGATGCTTACTGTGGGGATCTCCTTCTTGGCAGATTTAAAAAATATGATTATTTACTTGCTTATCAGAATGGTTAACCAACTCAGAGTTATGTCCCTGTAAACCACTAATGTAATATACTTCTAAACTCAAATTCTAACTCCACTTTTGAAGAGACCTTTATCTTACAGGTAGTTCAAAGCTAGCATTGTTGAGAAGAATAAGCCTTAAAGGTTGGATGCATCCCACCTTTTACTCCTCTATAAACTTCCAGACTACTTAGTTAAAAATATATACAAATTTACTCATTCCTCAAAGAAAAGACCACTTTCATTAGAATGTAGTGAGAGCCAAAATACAGATAAGCTGTATATTTACTTCACCCAGGGTATTGGCCCTCAGCAACATTTACGCAAAGAGAAAAAAAAGAGTATTTACCTGACCGTAGGATTCACTGCTGCCATCATAAGCAGAAGACCCTCCCTGAACAGAAAATAGAAAAAGCTGATTAATTTGATTCTCCCAAGAAAGTGTTTTCCATCATTCAAGGACAGAATAGGAGTGAAAATAAAAGAACTCTGTTATCTCTGCAAACAAGAAAGAGCACCTACCTGTCCATAAGATCCACCAGGATAGGAGGAAGGCCCTCCCTGCAGAGAAAACATAGAAATTTACACTTTTGTAGTTGAATTGTTCTCTCAAAGAATACTTTTAGGCTGCTCCTGTGCAGGCACAGCGACCAGAATATTTACCTGATTACCGGAGTAAGAACTGTGGGATGAACCTGGACCACCCTGAAAGAAAAACACAGACCAGCTATTTTCTTGCAGATGAGAGTTTAGATACCTGCGTATCTGGTTCTCACTTTAAACCCTTTCTCCCAATTTTGAGCTAATTTTTATGTGCCTAAGTAAAACTCAAGACCGTTATTGTTAAAGTGGAAGAAATCTGGCAGCAATTTTCTTAGCTTGCTGAAACTTGAATTCTGCAAAGAAACTGCAGAGACCATTCTGTACTGTTCCCTGTGAAGATGCTCACCACCAGGTTACATCAGGGTTAATTTAAGTTTTCTGCTATAAGGGACAACAATTGGGTCTGTATTACAGTATGTCATAGCACCCACAATATTGGGAGTGAAGGAACCAGGAGGATGGGAGCCTGTATTATCCTGATGAGGGAGGAAGAACTACTACCTGTCCATAGGATCCTCCAGGATAGAAGGGCCCTCCCTGTGCAGAAGACAGAATGGGTTACTGGTTTATATCTGGCTACTCCTTCAGGGAAGGTTTTAGATGGAGCTTTTGAATAGGGCATTTTAACTGAGTGTTTACCTGGTTACCAGAATATGTGCTGTATGAAGAACCTGGGGCTCCCTGAAATGAAAACACAGACTAGCTGTTTTCTTGCAAACAGGACGGTGGAAATACGAAGGTATGTGAATCTCACTCTAGGCCAATACTGTTGAACAAGAAGGGACTTTTTATCACTAATTTTTTTAGTTAGATGAAAGATCATTCCATGAAAGTTGGAAGCATAATTTAGTCTTTTTCTCTGACCGGTTTCATGTGATATGGTACAAACAGCTGATACAATTCTTAGGTGTTATGATAGGCTCAACTTTTGGGTGTTGAATTTCACAACAGCCACTACCTGGGGAATATAGAAATGAAGATAAAAGAACTCTGTTATCTCTGCAAACAAGAAAGAGCACCTACCTGTCCATAAGATCCACCAGGATAGGAGGAAGGCCCTCCCTGCAGAGAAAACATAGAAATTTACACTTTTGTAGTTGAATTGTTCTCTCAAAGAATACTTTTAGGCTGCTCCTGTGCAGGCACAGCGACCAGAATATTTACCTGATTACCGGAGTAAGAACTGTGGGATGAACCTGGACCACCCTGAAAGAAAAACACAGACCAGCTATTTTCTTGCAGATGAGAGTTTAGATACCTGCATATCTGGTTCTCACTTTATACCCTTTCTCCCAATTTTGAGCTAATTTTTATGTGCCTAAGTAAAACTCAAGACCATTATTGTTAAAGTGGAAGAAATCTGGCAGCAATTTTCTTAGCTTGCTGAAACTTGAATTCTGCAAAGAAACTGCAGAGACCATTCTGTACTGTTCCCTGTGAAGATGCTCACCACCAGGTTACATCAGGGTTAATTTAAGTTTTCTGCTATAAGGGACAACAATTGGGTCTGTATTACAGTATGTCATAGCACCCACAATATTGGGAGTGAAGGAACCAGGAGGATGGGAGCCTGTATTATCCTGGTGAGGGAGGAAGAACTACTACCTGTCCATAGGATCCTCCAGGATAGAAGGGCCCTCCCTGTGCAGAAGACAGAATGGGTTACTGGTTTATATCTGGCTACTCCTTCAGGGAAGGTTTTAGATGGAGCTTTTGAATAGGGCATTTTAACTGAGTGTTTACCTGGTTACCAGAATATGTGCTGTATGAAGAACCTGGGGCTCCCTGAAATGAAAACACAGACTAGCTGTTTTCTTGCAAACAGACATTTACATAAATGAGTCCACTCTGAATTTCTATTCTTTCAAATAAAACATTATAGCAAGCATTAAAAGAGAATGCTGGTCGGTACTTTTTGTTAGAGATACGGAAACCTTTAGCAGGTTCTGTTATTTTCTGTTCAGGTTAAAACATCTGAAAGTAGTACTAACATTTAATTTTACTCTTTCTAATTACAGAATCCTATGTCATACCTTGCAGACTCTATGTTGTTATAGACGATTATGACCTTGATGGTCTTTTTAAAAACTGCCAGAATACTGAACTTCCAAAGTGTAAAGAGTATTTAGGAGAGTATATTTTTCAGCTCACCACTTAAAGGAGAAGATTATATACCAGTACATGACCTTCACTATTACTGTCACTTCCCCCTTATACACAAAACAGGGAAAGTATTATTCTATGATTAGACTGCTTCCTCTGAGACTGTTTGTAGACTATGATCTTGCCTTTAAATTGAGCTCAGAGAAAAAGCAGAATAATTGCAGTGTGAGGAATTTGGGGATCCACATAAGTAAAATCATTTTTTCCTTTGAAACAAGATGGTTTAAATATGTATAGCTTTGACTCTTAATTTGTATTCTTCAGGTTTGAAGAGACTTTTGTGTAACTCATAGCTTTTAAATCCAGAAGAAAGTTTTTGCAAGAATTTTTCTCCTGTGCTGAAGAATCTTCAAGGAATCACAGAATCACAGAATAATCTGAGTTGGAAGGGACCCAAAAAGGATTATCAGGTCAAACTCCTGGCCCTGCACAGGACCAGCCCCAAGAGTCACACCATGTGCCTGAGAGTATTGTTGAAATGCTTCTTGAACCCTGTCAGGTTTGGGGCTGTGACCATTTCCCTAGGAAGCAGATGACTCTCTCTTTTATGTAAGATTTATGAATAGTAGTTTATTTGTACATATACATCTATCTGTCGCTTGCTTTTTTATTATTGTTAGAATGTAACCTATCATGGCCAGTCTGTTTACATTCTAATCTAAGCACTGTAGCCGCCATGTGCAGAGGGCCCTGGACAGAAAATGAAGTTCATTTTTTAATTCAGTTTATTCCTTTGCAAAGATCACTGAATTTTAATGTTGGGTGAAAGCAAAGCTCAAGTCTATTGCTACACAGTTTATCAAAAATAAATTTGATCTGCTGATATGACTGCAATCTGGGAAACAAGCTCCAGTGTATGAAAGAGGGCACATATGCACTGAGAATTGGTTTCTAATGTGTCCAATTTTGATGTCTTATTTTCTTCATGTTGAAAATTTTTGTTGATAGCAATTAAATATACTTTCTTCTCCCAACCAAGTTGTTAAAAACTAAGGGGTTTTTTTGCACCAATTAAATCATGCGAAGAAAATGTTTATTAGAATGAAAAAACCTTGTATAAAGATCTCCACATTTTTGCTTATAAATGGCTTTTTTTAATACAATCGTGCAACAAATAAAAAGGTTTTCCTCAATGAAGTTTCAGTATTATTTATTTTAATAGACTAGCTTATGTTTTAAAGCATGTAGGTCATTATTACTGCTTAGCCTCAATCAGATGAATGACGATGAATGACCAAAATTACTGTTGCTATATTTTAAGTTACTGAAGGTAAGTTCAGAAAGCAGTAATTTCTTTGCACAATTAGTTTGCTTAAATAGCATGGGTCTTTTTATAGAAAGAATAATCCACAAAATGCTTCTTGTTGAAATTGAAAACTAAAAAAATACTACACCATTCAAATGGGTTTATGTAAATACAGCTTCAATAAAAGGTTCAGAAATGTGTATCCTGATAGAAGACGGATGACTTTAAAATCCAAGGTGAGTTTAAAAGCCAGAAGCCTGGTAAAGCTAATCTATAATGCCCACATAAGCACATTCCTTGGCCTTTTTCCTGGCACAGAGGCATTGCCTAAAAGAAAAGTTTATCCAGTGCAACTGGAAATGAAATTTCAGTGATTCCCTTTAGGGGAAAGACCAGTTTAAATGTTGATTTAAGAGATTATATTTTGAAATATATTTTGAAATATTGAAATATCAATATATTTTGATTTTTTTTGTCACAGTATTTCATTGTACTAGTGAGAAAGACAAGGAAACTAAGCTGGATGCAACTACATACTGTGGTTACTACAAGGTATATTGACTGGTTTTTGAAAGTAATGAATAATTAGCACATAATAGTCAAGTGACAGAGCATCTGGATCACCAAGCACACTTACAGAAAATAAGTGGCCAAATGGTAATTATGCAGTTAAGTGGAACTCATTCTTTCATTTAATTGTGTATAGTTCTACCCATACTAAGGAAATTACCATAAATGTTTAGTGTGAACCAAATGTTCGTATTTACAAGGTGATTAATTCAAAATACTCCAGTATATAGAAGGAAGTATAAACTCAGAAACATAATTACCAGTCTATGACCACTGCTTCCATCAGGACAAATGCAACCACCCTACAAATAAAAAAAAAAGGAAACAAATATTGCTTTGTGGAAATCTAAAATAAAATCTTATTTCAGATGCAAAACCGTTTACGGGAAGAAAGCCTGTGGGACTGCAGAGCAGGGGTGACCTTTCCTGTACCTAGAGCAAACGAGGGGACAGGACAGATGTGTATGTTAACGTTTGCTTTGGAAGCCAGACTGATAGTGCATCTCTCAGTGTGATGTCTCAATGACAGATGCCTCAGCAAGAGAGAAGTATCAGGGTAGTCAGGAGTATCACCATTGTGCTATCACCAATAAAACACATGTTATATTGAAACAGTGCTAAAAAGTGATTTCAGAGAGCCATTTCTGAAAAATTTAATGTGAAAAGGGGGACTTCATTTACAAATTAATGGATAATATCACCCATCTTCTAC
Organism: Lycocorax pyrrhopterus obiensis; assembly: GCA_014706295.1. Taxonomy (NCBI): domain Eukaryota; kingdom Metazoa; phylum Chordata; class Aves; order Passeriformes; family Paradisaeidae; genus Lycocorax; species Lycocorax pyrrhopterus. Next base: position 19,287,014 of record JACSVZ010000013.1, on the reverse strand, counting down.
TTAAAACTACTTAAACTCTGACTCCTGAATTTAATTAGTTTAATTACCAGGAAGCTATCTGAACAAAACTAGTTAAAAATAAAAAAAAATCCTGACCTGATTACTTGATCCACTGGTTGCAATAAATGATCCACCCTGTGAAGAAAACAATTCTATTTTATTAAAGCATTTTATTAGAATCTAAAGTATAAAACTATGTAGTGAGAAGCTCTTTCACAAACTCTGTTACTTCCCTGCACCAACAAACATAACCTGTTGAATTAATGTGAAAACATAAATTAGGATGAAACCTAACTAAATGACTTGATACAATTCACAGGGAACGGGCATTAGGAAAACTAATTAAGAAAACTGTTACCTTCCAGAGCTCAGAGATCTGTCTGTACCATTGAATTAAACTTCAAACTCTGAGACAAAGGACTATGCTAATATTAAATCTACATAATGCTGGGTGCAGCAGGATTTCAGATCCATGGGAAGCTGATAGGTACCAATACAAGATAAGATACTAAAAAACCAGAACAATGTCCCACTCTAGATCAGTTAAATTCCTCGTAATTCTCTAATATATACACTGCTGCAGCAGTACATAATCCTACAGAATATGAAAGCTGGATGTACTTTTGTAACAGAAGTACATAATCCCTAACATGTGCCTTCTTACCAAATGCTAAATGAAACAATTAATATATGGCCATTACCATCACTAGAGCACGAATGTTTCTAAAAAAAGAATCTGAAACCATATAGTCTGTATTTTTCAAATGAATTTTACAAAATGTTATGTAAAGAAACACCTGCAATTCTTACCTGCTTGGTGGGGTGAAGGAATAGAAGAAACAGTGTATTCTGGGCCCAATATCACTATTTACAACTGTGCAAAATTATAACATTATAGGGAAAATGCTGTCAAATCAAAATGGCATCCTGCAGCACAGAAAAATTACTGGAACCTAACTTTCAGAATGAAATGTAATTTATCAGAAAGCTCCTTGATATCATTCAATTGACACTATGTTATTACCTGCATGTCAGAGTGGCTGCTATTTGAAGGAGAAGATGCATTCTGTGAAGAAACAAAAAAAGTGACACATTTATCTGTAAGGGTAATAAAATAAAATATATAGCTCTATTAGGAAAGAACGACCTAACCCTAAACAGAATTAATTCTCTTTTGTGGACACTAGATCCTTCTTCTTTTTTGTAGGTAATACACAAGGAGCTCTAAGCTTACCACTACCAGCAGTAGTTCAGAAAAAGTGACAAGAATGGTTTACCTGTACATCATAGTGTCTTCTGCTTAAAATACGTGATGTGTCCTGTAAAAAACAATAACTTTTACTATGAGGAGATGAAAACTCTATGATCAGTGAAAGGTCTTTTTTTCATTCCATATTATTTGTTTATAACAGGTGCAGACCCATTATTGTGTACATTGAGTAGGAATGCATTATTATAAAGTAAAAGGCTATTTGCACATAATTTTTATAGGCTACTACTGAGTCTGACTTGCAACTACACAATACACATATTTGTATCTCCTACACAACTGCTGAGCACAATAAATTAGCAAACATTATTATTCCATATTTCTTCAGCTAAAACGTTAGCTGTGCTTTGTCTGTGTGATACTCATTTAATTTTAACTTTAGCTTGGACCAACTCTGTATGTGCTTAATGAAGAACAAGAATTTGAGCTGCTCTATACTTCAAAGCATGATTTTCATGTCTTTTTTTATATGTATACTTTCCTTAAAGAAATTCACCCAAAGAGCAAATACCCAAGTAATTTTATTTTACTTTCCCCTTATGTAGGAGAATATCAACTAATACAAACTTAATTAGGGAAAAATTAGGTATAATTAAGACAGATTAGGTATAGGTAGGACCAAAATCCAACAAGCAGGCCTACAATCCTACAAGAAAAAAAGTGATACTTACTCGGGCAACAAGAACTTTCTTCTTTGCACAACCAGAACGCTGTAAAGAAGCCACAAGTCTGTTATTACTTTATGGGTGTAGTCATCTACATGAAATACTTTAGCAAAAATCTACTACTTGTCAAGGTGATGTTTGGAAAAGGAAAATGTCCAGATATTTCATTTTATTAGCAGTAAGAGCCTTAAAAAGCATATTCTTTGTCTGTTTTCACTTTATCCCTTTCAAGAGAAGTTCCTGCTTAGGGGAGTCTCCCTCAGCTGAACCACTGTAGTTTAGAGAACAATCTGTAAAAGGATTCTCTCTTGTTGTTTTGTTGGGCTTTTTTTTTGTTTGTTTGTTTGTTTTTTAGCATTCCCCATCCTTCTTTGTGAGAAAGTTTAGAAGCAAACTCTTTTACAGTGAAGTCCAGCAATACAGACTGGATAGAGAGATAACCAAGGGAATAGTAACATCTTTCATGAGCCAAGGAGTAAGTGATGATGCTCCTAAACGGGGCTTGCTGATGAAGGATGTTTTTTTTCAGAACATTTAGAACTGAGTGTAGTGCAATGCATTCAAGGTAAATACAAGCCAAAACAGAAGATGTTTTCAGACGGCCTCCGTACTTTCTAGAATACGTTTGGTGCAGTACTTAAGTACTACAGAGGAAAAATAGGGAAAACAACGAAGCAGAATAGTGAATGGCTGAGAACTGAAAAGGCAAGTAGCTGATGACAGAAGGTTACTCTAGATGGCAGTAAAACAAAAGGAGGTTGTGACATGGAAAAGCTTTTCTATGAACAGAAACAAGTAGGAGAAAATGTAATTTATTTACACAACAGTATATTTGCTTGGTCACAATCTATCCATGTTAATTCACCGTTTCTGCTTGTAGGACAGATGGAAAGTCTTGACAGAGATAGTAATACTGGGTAATACCGGGAACAAATGTTACTTTATAACAGCAGCATGTAAGTGGCTTTAAATCTGAACGAGTGAGAAAAGCCTGACATGGCTACATGCCTCATGTACACGAGTGATTAATTCCCAAATAACTGTCCAGTTAAAGTGGATATATTATGAATAAAATGTATCAGTATATATTCTTAGAAGTATTGTGCTATTTTAAGTAATTGTGCAGCAGCCTTGAATACAGAGAAATAATTAACTTTTTGAAGGGTATTATAAAGCAATCATATACTAAAGGTCAACAGGTGTTCAGTTACTAACACTGTCATTAATCATTAGAATAATACAGAACAAACAAAGTACTTACCTGATTATTGGCACTGTAGGTAGTGTCATTCTGGAAAAGAATACATTATTTCCTTTTTTTGAGAATTATTTAAATAAAGTAAGCTTACAGAAAATGAATTGTTTCTGATACTGCATACAGACATAACAAAAATCACGTATTGCTCCCATTCTCCATAGCCTTGTCTAAATTAGTATGAATTTCTACTGTTCCAGTCTGAAAAACATTTTAATAATAACCTTAGATTGGTAGAAATGTAACATGAAAAGCAGTGGAATATCTGTCACTTCTTCTTGCATTCATTGTATATACTTAAAGATTTTCTTTCAGGTTTTTTTTTTTCTTTAATTAATGTAAAATGTACCCTTAGACTTTGGGGAAAAGAATCTGTTACAGGAAAGGCATTGAAATATTTTTATTCATATATCATTTCATCAAGTTAAATGCATTTAAAAGCACTAAGCGTATCTGTAAACATATGTATGACCATTTGCAGCAAGAGAAGAGGCAGTTGCTGAAACAGCTATTAGTGTGGAAACTAAGCATTCCTTCTGGATCATTCTGCTCCAAAGACTAGCAGAGCAAAATTTTCTCATCTGCGTGAAAAATATAGTGATGAAAATATATTAGAGACAGCATACTCACATCATCACAAGCATTGGGATTACTATCATCTGAGAAATCCTGTGAGTCCTAGAGGGACATCAGATATCAGTTATTTCCTCAAAAGTATGAATTGCTAAAATACACTTTCATGTTGTACTCTACAAGACAGAAGAGATGCTCATGCAAAGGAGAAGCTGAGTTAAATTAAACTACGATCTTTATAAGACAAAAAGGAGCCAAATACATAGCTGCAATAGTGGCTGACAGGGAATGTTCCAATCTTCAGTAAAGGAAAAAAACAACAAAACAAATCCAAACCAAGAAAAGCACAAAAACAATTATATTTTATTACATCTTTGAGAAAAATGATGCAGGGACTACAAATAATATGTAGGAGAAAGAAAGAACTACTTACCTGATTCTCATAATAGGTGTCTGAGGATGATCCACCCTTTAAAACAAACGAAAAATGCAATCAAAATTGGAGAAAATGAGGATATAGAAAACCTGGTTTTGAGCAGAGGCTAAAGTTTATATGAACTGATGTACAAGTAGTGAAATAGAGTATTACTTACTTGGCCACCACCATAGTTTTGTGAGTAGGATCCATCCTGTAAAACAAACAAATATAAACTCTACTTCAGAAGAAACTGATTTGGTTCAGAGGCTGTAAAGCTGGAATAAACAATTGCCTAGGATTCCTTTGAACAAATACAGTTTTCAAGGTATCTGGATAAATTATCAAATATTATAAAAGTTCTTACCAGGACAAAATCGAGGTCTACCTACCTGGTTGTCACCATAACTTTGGGAGGATGATGAACCACTCTGCTAAGAAAAAACACCAACAAAATAATTAGAATTTACATTACCATATTGCAGATCAGATATTGATCAGCCATCATGGAAGTTAAAACCATCGTAAAACCTCAGTGGGAGGCAATACTTGGCTACCACCATAGTTTTGTGAGGAGTATGAACCACCCTGTGAAAACAAAACAGCAACACTTATAATGCTGGAGAGCTGAATTTTATCTGAGTGCATACAGCTATCCTATGTTGCTGAGTTCTATGGAAGTTCTATGTAACTTCCACTTTTATGTAAGCGAAGTTTCAGGGCTGATAAAAAGTGTGTCTGCAGAGAATGAGTTACAAACTGGACATGGAGAGACTCTGCAAGAGTCTATATCCCCATGAGCAAGAAAACTGTAGTGTGGATTAGAATTGCTTTAGAAGTTTTTACCAATGGATAATAAAGAGCTACCTACCTGACCACCCTGTGATCCACCCTGTAAATCAGACAAAAAATGCTTTAGACACTCACTGTTTGGCCATGGAATATTTTTGATGAAAGCTATGATACTTGCTTAGGAAGAGTAAGAAGCAGAGGCAGATACGCAGTATGGATATAATTTCTAACATAATGAGTACACATTGCCAGTAATGCAATGGTAAATACTAGATGAGACATAAATCAAGGAACCTCAAACATTTAACTTTAAGTAATGTCTAGTGCACAGATGAGTTCCATTTGGAACACTCTCTAGAGAATGTATCTTTTTTCTCCTGTACAAAACGTAATTTATAGAAATTGAATGAATTTATACAGATTCCCCTGGCAGCATTATTACATAGAAAGCTGTGACCTGTGAGATACAGTGGCCTCGAGGAGAAGGTTTTAAATAAAACACTCAGTATGTTCCAATGTGCCCTCTTTAGACGAGGAATGTAACTCCCTCCAGTGAAATCAGAAGAGACGTTTGTAGAAGTATTAAAGTCAAACGTGCATAATAAAAACAGTGAAATCCTGAACTACTGGAGTGGGAAATTTCCCATTCGCTAAAATGGGACTAAGGCTTCATTCAAAACAGTCAAAAATGAAATGAGAAGTATTATCTTTCAATGTTCTAGGAGATTTTAGAACAAAATTTAAGCATTTTCTTTTTTCTTAAAAAGAAATAGGTCCTCTTAAAAAATTAAAAGCTATGCTAAAATATATACCTATTTAGTATATAATTCTATCAAGTTACAAGTTACATACAATGCATTGTGTATACTGTACCATATTCTAACTATATATTGTAGCAACATCTAAGTTGTTTGCACATTCATAAATATAGTATATATTTATATTGCTAAAACACAGTATTTGTTGAAATGATAAATCTATCCAATTTTTCTATTTCTTGTGAAAACTCAGTAAGAATCAAAAGAAATATTGTGAACAAAAAAGAAATAATCTATTGCTGCTTTCTTCCTAATTTTTAACATCACAGGGATGACTTCCTTAAACGTAGTTGACATCTTTTAAGATAGTGGTCTCTAGAGCTCCAACACTTGAATTTGTAACAAATACACATATAGCTGTCTACAGTTCAGTGCACAAACTCAGTGAATTGTTAAGTCAGTTTGTTTCAGGAACCTCAAGTGGCAGTCCTAAAATATTTTCTGGCTTTTGATAGGAAAAGAGAGGCTAGTGAGCTCCAGCCCTGATTTAAGTCCTGCCAGTTAAGCAACTCCGCAGCAGACTTCTTCTTTCCAGAATCTGGCCTTAATGTCCTAATGATTTAGATGTTTCACAGACATAATACTAGGAAAAAGGGGCAAAAAAGACTCCAAAGCCCCTGTGATACTTCTGTGTATAGGAAGACAGTGAGTTCTAATCTCAAATTTTTTAAGATTACGTGGATTTGTGCAATATGAATCTGAATTTGGGACTAATTGAGTTAGTGTCAAAACTAATTGTGGATGCATCTTAAAATAAGAGGAGAAAGACCATTTACCTGGTGGCAGGGATTGCTATCATATGAAACACCCTGTCAAAAACCAAACAAACAAAAAGGTAAATGCCATTTTTCTTGCAAAGTAATTAGTTTCCTTAAAATTTCTTATGTGAGAATTAACGTGACAAAACTCAACATATAACTTTACACAGGGTGAGTTAAATTTTATTCAACCCTTTAAGTGTGTGGCTTTACCCTCTGTCACTCCCATACCCCCCATACAAGCATCAAGACACATACACACAGATGATCAAAGCACTACTTGTGAGCCACAATGAAAGAGGTAGGTTGGTAATTGATGTCTCTCTGTACCATCCTAGTTCCCCTTGATTGGCAAAGATGAACTGTTGGTGGGGTTTTTTGGAAGCAACTGTTACTGTTGGGTGACCATCTATGTAAATGTGACCATCAATCTCTTGCAAGATTCACCCACGATGCATTTTAGGCAAGGCTTCTGCTCAGAGCCATTCATTTGCCCATTTTGGGTATATCTTGTGATAAAAGGATGAGGAACAGTACACAGAAAGAGTTCTACGTTGGTTGTCACCCTCACATTATTGCAGCACAGGTCTTCTCTTGGTAAGTCAACCTGTGACACAGCTTAGTGGAAATAACCTGTTCTTCAGCGTTTAGCAGTTTCATTGCTGGTAACTGTGTCCTTGTTGTACTGCTCCTTTTGATGCTTTCACATGCATTTTCATTCATGCCTAACTTACATCAATCCTAATATTTCTGCTAAATACTGCTAAAAATGTCTTATCTTTCATTCTGGTTGCTTTCCTCAATATATTTATTTAAACATAGGTTTACTATTGGCGTCATCCATGATCCTTTCACCTGGGATCACATCATCAAAGACATTGTCTTTACACCATTATAGACATACACAAGCTGAAATGGAACCAGGACGAAAACTACTTATTTAATTCTTATTCCATTTGAGCCACTCTCTATTCCAATCACTTTCTATAGAAAATAAATGGAGGAACATCCAAAAATTCCCAAGCAAAGATTTTATATACTTATTGAATAGACAGATTAATCACTTGTTTGTCTTCCATGTGTAATTCTAAATGGGAGCAGCCACTTCATATTGGTTACAAGGGCCAAAAATACCAGCCTTTCTTGACCTCTGCGCTAGATAAGTCCACACAACAATGAAAGCAATAGATTTCAAACTAACAAACATTATAAAAATTATTAAAAAACATGCTACTATTGCAAAGAAAGCTGAGCCTGGTTTTCAAATAGTTTGGAGAAAAACGTCTTACTTGTCCACAACCACTGCTGCCACTGTAAGAAGCAGATCCACCCTGGTGGGGAAAGAAAAAGAGCAGCTCATGATCCAAATATTCTTATTCTCCATTTCAAACACAGATATAAATTTTCAAGGGCTTTAGCTGCCAGGCTACTTCCAATGTAGAAGACCAACTACATCCTACTGTGAATTATCTGGTAAAGTACTGAGTATGTTGAATACTAAAGTGCATCAGAAAGCTGACATCTGCACGCACTCCTTTCTACAGGGGAAAGTGCTGCTTCAGTGAGCCTGTTGTTGCCAGAGCCATATGAACAAAAGTTCATGAGACGTAATTCTAAAGAGTACTTACTATATTATTTCAAGTAAGAAACTACAGAATTCTCAATACATATATGGGAACATCACATACATGCTGTATAATGACCAGTGACTGACTGATGCTTACCTGTCCATAGGAACTGCTACCTTGAGGCCGGTAGCCCTGTAAGAAAGGAAAGGAGTCATTTGTAAACAGCACTGCATAAGTGCAGTCCTAGCACAGCTGAAACAGAACCCCAGAATGCCAGAGAGAAAAGCCCATTTCCATTAAAAGTTCCTCTCTACTATGCTATTTTTTCCCTCATGGTATTTTAGTGGTACAAGCCAAATCAAGGACCACTCAGAAGCGCCAAGAAGGAAAAAAGCCCACCCATGCCCCAAAGCCCATTTACAAGACAGGCTCCAACAGAAAGGCTCAACACATTTCAGCAACGAAGTCTCACCTGGCCATAGGACTGGCTGCCCTGGGAACCCTTTAAATAAAGAGAAAATAATTATCACCTTGACAAGGAGGCTTCTTTATAGAGCATGATGTTTATGGAACTAGCAGCTGCATGTGGGATTCCCTGAAACATTCTCCCTGTGCCAAAGGACACAGAGCAGAATGCTAGCAGCTGTGCATCTGTGCAGCACATTGTCCTGTTCTTAGCAGAAGCCACGGCCCAAACTGAGACACAGAATGCCAAGGCAAACATCGCTTCCAAAGTGTGCCAGTCATGCCAGTCACAGAAAGGTCAGTGAAGAACTTTCTGCAGAACAGCCAGTTTGCTTACCTGGCCATAGGAACTGCTACTGCCTGAGAAACTTTGTCCACCCTAAGACAAGGACACCATTTGGTTACTTCCCTTTCAGTAAGGGAGCCAGCCTGCATTAGCAACAGCAAGCACCTACATCCTAAAGCCACGCAGGGCAGTATGAAGAGCCAGACATCTCCTGGCTCTCATGAGGATGCTGAGTGTGATGATTTCACACACTGGGATTCCAGATCAGTAAGTAGCACGTGCATAAATGTTGAGTGTGAGAATAGACGGTTTCAGAGAAAATGTCCTTTGAAGTTCAAATTCTGAGGGATTGCTAAATGCCTTTACAGTGCCATTTCTGAAATGCTACATTCTGACTGGTGACTGACTGATGCTTACCTGGCCATAGGAACTGCCACCTTGAGGCTGGTAGCCCTGTATGAAATTAATTATTGATTAATAGTTACTGTATTTGTGAAGCAGATGACTCTCTAATGTCTCTTTGTGGGGCAAGAAAAGAGAATAAGACAGAGAATGTACAGACTCTGCTGCTAAGCTAGAGTTATTTTGATATTTCTTATTCTGGAGGAATAGGTGATCACACTGTTTATTGAACGACAATCATAGAGTAGTTTTGCATCTGTCTCAGACAGTACTCTAATCCTATGAGGGTTTTCCAGGAAGGGACACAACATTTTCTTACTATGTTTATTTTTCCTTTGCTTTTCAGACACTGGGCTTAGATGGCTACTGCTGAATACTAGGTGAATATTTATTTCATATATTTGTATTTTCCATTGGCCCTGATTGCATAATTCCCTTCCTCTGAGGGAAAATTAGGGTGAAAAATAATTTTTAAAAATTAGGAAAGAATCTTAGAAAAAATATAGGTTCATAAAATGGAAACAAAACAATGCAATTCAAAGTAGCAGGTCAAATGAATTAGCCAAGGATGACTGTACTTTAAAAATTTTCTCAGTAATATAAAGTTACTGTGGTTATAATTTGCTGTTGCAATCTGCCTTCAATACAATCTCAAAAAAGTGCAGTTGTTTCATGTACATGCAGACCTGTGCCACAGCTGCCTGGGAGACTTACAAAGACAGGGATTACCAAAAAGTATTTGAAATATCATGTCTAATGTTGCTATCTGACATAGAGATCCTGACAAAATTCATAGCTATGTTAGGGCTGCTTTAATTTACATAAAACCTGTGAAGGGAGGTAAACATTCATTAGTTGCAGGCTCCAACACCAAATCTTCATTCAGCTGAGAACCTGACCCAATGTTCTTTATTCCTCTACACTACTTCTCTGCTGGGAGCAAAGGAGGCAGCAAGAACTGACTATAAATTTGTATTATACCATCAACTGGAATGGGAACAGCATCAAAGAGACTATTTCTACCATAAATTTGTAAAGTTCCAAACCCATGGAAAAGGTAAGACAGCAGCAGAAATCTAGGATTCCTGTATCTATCAACGAAAAACGTAGTGGTCATGTTCACAACACAACATTTGAAATGGAGTCAGAGATATATTGGTTAAGAATTCAGCGTGAATTGAAAAAAAATATTTTAAAATCTGCTAACTTTTCAGGGCAATGGCCTACACTTTCTCAAATGGTCTATTCCAACCAAAATTTACCTGTCCATAGGAACTGCCACCTTGAGGCCGGTAGCCCTGTAAGAAAGGCAAGGAGTCATTTGTTAACAGAGCTGCATAAGTGCAGTCCTAGCACAGCTGAAACAGAACCCCAGAATGCCAGAGAGAAAAGTCCATTTCCATTAAAGGTTCCTCTCTACTATGCTATTTTTTCCCTCATGGTATTTTAGTGGTACAAGCCAAATCAAGGACCACTCAGAAGCGCCAAGAAGGAAAAAAGCCCACCCATGCCCCAAAGCCCATTTACAAGACAGGCTCCAACAGAAAGGCTCAACACATTTCAGCAACGAAGTCTCACCTGGCCATAGGACTGGCTGCCCTGGGAACCCTTTAAATAAAGAGAAAATAATTATCACCTTGACAAGGAGGCTTCTTTATAGAGCATGATGTTTATGGAACTAGCAGCTGCATGTGGGATTCCCTGAAACATTCTCCCTGTGCCAAAGGACACAGAGCAGAATGCTAGCAGCTGTGCATCTGTGCAGCACATTGTCCTGTTCTTAGCAGAAGCCACGGCCCAAACTGAGACACAGAATGCCAAGGCAAACATCGCTTCCAAAGTGTGCCAGTCATGCCAGTCACAGAAAGGTCAGTGAAGAACTTTCTGCAGAACAGCCAGTTTGCTTACCTGGCCATAGGAACTGCTACTGCCTGAGAAACTTTGTCCACCCTAAGACAAGGACACCATTTGGTTACTTCCCTTTCAGTAAGGGAGCCAGCCTGCATTAGCAACAGCAAGCACCTACATCCTAAAGCCACGCAGGGCAGTATGAAGAGCCAGACATCTCCTGGCTCTCATGAGGATGCTGAGTGTGATGATTTCACACAATGGGATTCCAGATCAATAAGTAGCACGTGCATAAATGTTGAGTGTGAGAATAGACGGTTTCAGAGAAAATGTCCTTTGAAGTTCAAATTCTGAGGGATTGCTAAATGCCTTTACAGTGCCATTTCTGAAATGCTACATTCTGACTGGTGACTGACTGATGCTTACCTGGCCATAGGAACTGCCACCTTGAGGCTGGTAGCCCTGTATGAAATTAATTATTGATTAATAGTTACTGTATTTGTGAAGCAGATGACTCTCTAATGTCTCTTTGTGGGGCAAGAAAACAGAATAAGAGAGAGAATGTACAGACTCTGCTGCTAAACTAGAGTTATTTGGGTATTTCTTATTCTGGAGGAATAGGTGATCACACTGTTTCAAATTCTGAGGGACTGCTCAGTGCCTTTACAGTGCCACAGTGCTCCATTTCTCAAATGCTATATGACTAAAATACAGCTAAAATATTCTCAAATGCTAAATGGCTGATGCTTACTTGGCCATAGGAAGTGCCACTTTGTGGTCTGTAGCCCTGTAAGAAAGGCAAGGAGTCATTTGTAAACAAAGCTGTACCATCTTAGCACAGCTGCAACAGAAAAGTCCATTTCCACCTAAAGTTCCTCTGCACTATGTTCTTTTCTTCCCTCACATGGTATTGCAGTGGTACAAACCAAAATCAAGGACTACTAGGAAACATCAAGAAGGTAAAAAACAGCCCATGCCCTGAAACCCATTTACAAGACAGGCTCCTGCAGAAAAGCTGAATACATTTCAGCAAAACGTCTCACCTGACCATAGGACTGGCTGCCTTCTGAACCCTTTAAATAAAGAGAAAATAATTACCACCTTGACAAGGAGGCTTTTTTAAAGAGCATGGTCTTTATGGAAGGAACAGCTGTGTGTGGGATTCCCTAAAAGCACAAAGGAGACAGGGCAGTATGCCAACATCCCTGCAATAGATTGTCCTATTCTCATCAGAAGCCATGAATGCCAACCTTGTGCATATTGAATATTTGTGATATTGAGTAGTGGGCTCCTTGTGGCCCTGATTCCTAAAAATCATACCTACCCTTTTGAAACATTTTTCTGGTTGCATGTAGTGCTGTAGAGAATATTGACAGACTTTTGCATCCTTCCTAACCTCAGCCCCCAAGACGAGAAACCCTTAAAGACTGGCTTCACACCGCATACTTGGGTTAATACTATGAATATTCTCAAGTTTCAGTTTGCAATAATCTATGATGCCATTTTGTGAGTATTTTTTAAATTCACACACTGTTTTTCACACAAGTAGCTTTATCTTCATGGCTTTAAGCAATCCTGGAAGACATTGCACATAGATCCACAATTATGATTTTTCATCATTCTTAATATGGCTAAGCAACTGCCATTTACAACTTTGGAATTCGAGGTCTGATATGCATGGGATCTGAATCTATCAGTCTGGGGCTGATGGTGTGGTGTGAGCCTAGAATCACTTCCTCTCAGGGCCATGACCTTTAGGCTCTGAGTGGAATACACTCATTTCATGTCAAGCCATCACACACAGAAATACATTTGTGAGCATCACAAACAAAAACAGTTGAACATCAACATCAGATGGTATTTTTATGAACAAAAGCCGGGGAAATAGAAATACCTGCACCTATGAAATCCATTTTTAAATGCAGAATATAATTTATTTCTAAGTCATGATGGCCCTGTTTTAGTGGAGTCTATGGGAATATTTATAACACTTTTTAAGTTCACTTACCTGAACATAAGTACTGCTGCTGGTTTGCTGTTTTTGTCCACTCTACGCAGGAACAACAAAAAAAAAAGGTTATTTAATTTTAAGAGAAATTGCTTATGCACTAAGCCATTTCAAGAAGCAGCTCTGTCCTTCTATCTACTAGACAGTTTGAAAGCCACAAAGAGTTCATTACACCTTTTCTTACTTTATTCCATCTCCATGTGCTATAAAATGTATATAAAGATGCTACAGAAATAAAGTGTTAAAAGTATATATATATCTTGTTATAATTTTCGTAATGAAAATTAATTGTATAATACATCTTTGTATCATACTGTGGTATTTGAAGTGAGTTAAAATAATTCTGCCCTTCAAATGTACCACACATATTGCCTTTAAACTCATATCTGTTTGTATTCATGTTATGACGGATTTTTATTCGTGAATAAGCACAACAAACTTTTGACAAAGTCTTTGTCCAAACAAAAATTGAAAAAGCCACAGTTACAATTTAATCTAAGGAAAGGTCACTGCAGAAAATATTTTGATTCCCACAAAGTATATGGCTATGAGAGGAATAAAATGGTTTTTATATCTACACAATGAAAACAGTTAACCTGCGGAATCAAAACACTGTGCATTTAAAGTCAGAAATTAAATAACAAGGAAATCTGATTCCTTTCTTTGCCAGCATTCATCACTAATTGGGGAAAAAAATAATGCTGTATATTTTGAAAGCAATGATTTCCAAAAGACAAATTTCAGCTGGGGTAACCTGCTACTGATCTTTCGACGAAAGTGAGAATTTGTTGTTGTAGTCTAATGGACTAGCATCTAATGGACTGGCTAGCTATTAAGAGTGGGATGGATGCTAAAATTGCTAAATTGCAAAGAACCCAGAAAAATATGCCTGAATGATATTCATAATACTTTATGAGCATGTTCTTAATGAGATTGGATTGTATTCAACTTTCCAAGTGCCTGGTTATCAAGAAGCAACATTACAAATACAGTTCACCTAAGCATTTACTGCAGGATTTTAAAAACATGATTCTGAACTGGGTGTTTCCATTAAAAAATAGACACTTTAAATGAAATTGGAACTGTGCATGTTGCGATTTGTATTTACTTTGATATTGAGTAACATTCAAGCTTTAGTTCTAGAATTCCATCGTCCTTCCTGAGCAGACCAAGATGGTCAACTTTTGCCAATTTTGACAGCACTATGGAATTTGCATACAGAGGTTTTAAATTTTTTTAAGTGTCGAAAACAGCTGCAATGGTCTTTAATCAGCAACCAGCTAAGATACTCCCTTTGCTGTAATTACAGAAATGCCCTACTCCACCACTGTAGTTTGTGGACATCTAAGATATCTCTAAGTTATCCACATATATTTGTTCCCTAAGAGAGGAATTATTACTTAGCTTACTAAGACGAAGCTTCATTTAAAACTCAAGTATAATGGTGAAAAAATGTCTACCTGTACTATGATCCTTGTAGCAGAGCTTCCCAAACTCTGAAAAAAAAATTCCAGAAACAAAGAAACGTAATTTAAGTGACTTGTTTAAAGGCAATGCACTTACACAGAAAATACTAAGTTGAACAATTTAGTTTGTGAGAATAAAGGGAAAAGTCATATGTGTTGTGTATCGTGTATCAGTTCTTTACACCCAGCATTCAACTAGTTTATTCTCAGCTCTGAAATTCTGGGGAGGCATACTAAGTAATTTTCTACTCTTAAATCTTCTGTGGAGAGCAGCAGAGCACAGGTTATGTGCACCACCTTTCTGCACTACCAGTCAGCTAGGCTTTTCCAAATGTGGGGAGGGAAGCTAAGACATCATCATCCCTCCAACCTGTCTCACTGCCACTGGACATACATCAACACATACAAATCCATTTCCTCTTCCAGTCATTTGGTTGCTGAATTCTGGGGCATAAGGGGCAAACGTAGAAGAGTGGCAAACGCCATCCTGAGACAACTGGTTTGATCCCATAAGTGTCGCTGTTTTCCCCACAGATGAGTAGAGAAACGACACGAAGTCCAGGCTCAGGGATAAATGGAAGCGCTTTAATGATCTCTCAGAAGGCTTTTATATGTTAGTTCGCAAAAGTGTATTAAATGGCATAAGGTAATTGGTTTTTTGCCATCCACCCATTAAGGGGATTGGTCAAGTTCTAAGACACCCATCTCTGAATGTTTTTCTAATTAGAACCATAAAAATTCTGCAAAACAACCTGCAGCTGCAAGAAGTTTACAAAACTGTAACATTGTTTTGAGTTACTTGCATGGGAAAGACAGAACTCTCACAAAAATGCTGCAGAGAGCTGAAGAAATACTCTGCTAGAGCTTTTTCAGTATCCATACATAAGAACTATAATAACACTATAGGAATCACAAGAAAAAAGTAAGCGTACCTGAGGGAAGGTGTGACGCTGCAAATGAAGCAGAAATACATTTAATTAATTTGCACAAAATACATTTAATTATTTTGCACAAGGGCTTGCCCAAACAGAATATTGCAGCAGAGAAAGGAAAAAAGGGCCCTTATATTTCAGATGCAATACACAATGGAATGTGAAAAAATGATGTAAAAAGATGGCATAGAGCAAATGCATCTTAACCTTTATTCAGGTTAGAACAACATGTTCTATCAGAAATTAAACTTCTATAAAATATTACATTATAAAAACTCAATTTAAGCACCTAAAGGCTAAACTTACTTTTAGTTCCAAGTAAGCTGAGTGGAAATGTAATCATTTAAAAATGAGAATCGAAGTGAATTTACAAAAGAAAATTGCAGTAGAAACAGAAAATCAAAACTATTCAGGAACACAGAGACTGCATACTTTGAGAGACCTGGTGTCTACAGCTAATCCACTATCTCTGCAAGAACTAA
This sequence comes from Lycocorax pyrrhopterus obiensis, assembly GCA_014706295.1. Taxonomy (NCBI): domain Eukaryota; kingdom Metazoa; phylum Chordata; class Aves; order Passeriformes; family Paradisaeidae; genus Lycocorax; species Lycocorax pyrrhopterus. Next base: position 19,271,011 of record JACSVZ010000013.1, on the reverse strand, counting down.
CAGCAATCACAGAACCACGAGATTTGTACCTATCTTATAACAGGCCTTCCCTGAAGATAACTATACACATAAGGTAAATCCTGCCTGCCAAAGAATTGTCTCCAGGAATATTTCTGAAAAATTAAAAATGTAGATATTTGAAAGACTTTTTGAGTCAAAATTATTTGTAGAGAAAATGTGTATTGTAGAGAAAAACTGCTTACCACAGGTGGAAAAGGGTTGCTGTTGGCAACAACCACGACCTATAGAGAAACCAGAGGAAGCTGTTTACTCGCCACAGAGATTATTTAAATTGTTAAATATGTTAGAAAAGTGAAGAATACTGAAATGTGTAAATTTACAAACTCTGCTATGGAAGATCCCTTTTATAAAATAGTATTTTTATTAAAAAAATTAATTCACATTACCAAGCAAAGAATTATATATATATATATATTTATATATATATATATATATATATATATATACACACACACATGGTTTACACAAGAGTATAAGGAGATAAAATATTTGCCCCAAACCACACAATGCCTCAGCTGTAGAGGCAGAAGCAGGATTTCATGTCTTGTACCATATCCACTGGCCTGTACTGTGTGCCCTTTTTCATTTTCAACTTCCCACCCCAAACTAGAAGATCAATTTATTCTGTCTTTATTCAGTATTATGCTAAAAAAAGAGACTTGATATTGAGTTAATTTAAAAAAAAAAAAAAGCCAAATGCAGTAACTGTCTCTTCTGCCTAGGTGTTAATATTTTCTCATTAGAAGCTCTGCCCACCTCAAAGAACCAAACCAAATCAAATCATATGAATCAATCTGGGTTAAAACCTTGAAAAGTCTTGACTGAAATAACAGGAGTCATGCCAAGTTATAACTGTAGGAGTTCTTCTCCCTTTGAAAAGGAGTGCTTACCTTCTTAGTGGAATCTGAACTGCCTGAAGGGACAGACTGTAAAAAATACAGAATCCATTTGTTGCTTGGGTAAATGTATGGCAAAAAGAGAAGTAACTTCTAACAAAATGGATACAGCAACATACACCAAATATTCAACCCATCTGCTGAAGTTATTTCCAGATATGATCACTACTAAAACATTTGAAGAGAGTTTGCCTTTATCCCCTTCCACAATTTCAATTATGGTTTGGTAAATTTGGGCACAAATGCTTAGCTTTTGAATACCTTAGGAAGCTAAAAACATGTTGGAAAACACAGTTACCTGGCCATAAGTAAGACCACTGCCGGATAAGGATGCGCTCTGAAATAAAAACATAAATCAAATATTTATTTATACAATAATCTGCTAATTATTAACCTGTTTTCAAGTAAAAATGAAATAAATGAGATTGACAATAAAAATTTCTCTACTAATCAAAGACTTAATATGCAAATGTTTTTAAAATTCTGAAATAATATTTCACAATATGCAATATCCAAAGACAATTATTTTAACTGATAAAAAAACATTACACAGTGAGAATTCTGACATTTTAGTAGGGTAACAAATTAAGAGTTTATAATAGGTGATACTATGTATCACCTATGTGTACATATACACCCTTAAATATAAATGATGAGGCTTTGAAGAACTGACAATGTAGCATCTTTTAATTTTGGGTTTTAGTATCAGAAAAATACCTCAAGCTAGCACTATTTTCCTGAACATATTTAGGAAAACTTCAATAGCTCTACAGAAGAGAATCAAGTGCAATTTGCAATAAGGACATGAATTAAGAAGCATAGTAGGAGACAATCAGTAAAAACATCTATAACCAGCTTACATCTCTGCAGGCGTGTTGGCCATATACACCAGCAGCACCTCCCTAAGACAAAAAATAAACCAGTTATTTCTCATCATTATTTTCTATTTGGAACAGAGACTCCCACATGAACACCCATTAAATAATGCCATTGAAGGCTAGGAGTTACTATAAATAGAGTTATGCTGGGGACAAAAAAGAAAATGAAAAATAGTGCTTACAGGGACACATCCACTCTTGCCTATTGTGTAGACTACTCCACTCTGAAATAAAAACAGAAGTCAATTAACTCCATATAAAAAGCTCAAATGGGGAAGACAGAAAAAAAACAATGCCATGCTGTTTATGGCGTGAAAAACTGTGCAGCTGGCAATGTGTATGTGCAAGCAAGGGATAAGCAAGTAAAGGGGTTACCAGTTCACTGTCATGGCCTGTAATAATTCTAATTTAGTATGATACATTAATCATCATCTGTATTTCATATAACTTTCATCAACTTTGTCACTGGCCATGAAACTTTTCAAAATTTTACTGAACGGCTCATATTTTATAAAAAATTAATAACTTCAAGTAGCTATATGACAAGATGAGAAACTCAACCCTTAGAAAAGAATATGTACTATATATGAAAAAAAAAGGAAGAAAACTAGTTTTTAGCATATGTATCAAAATAATTTGTACTTCTCAGTATCTGGTAATTCCAGTTACAAGTAGTAAAGATTGAAGAAATGGAATATTACCAGATAATTCACTAATAAATATAACTAGTAATTAGTAAGAAATATATCCTTGAGAAGCTCAGTTCAAGAAACTGGAGACATACCAGAAAGTATCTAAGAGTTAGAGAGAAAATAAGCATATTAATGGTAGTGAACATAATCAACTAAAAACCAAGTATACCTTGCTGTGATTAATGAAGTGAAAGTGGTGAGAATGCAGACATACATACCCCAGAAGTTTTAAAAGGCTAACTAGACAGTGATATCCCCAAATTTTCAATATAACATAATCTGGTGTTAAAAGCAATATAGACATTAAATTGGAACAAGCTATTGAGTTCAGCAGAGTGGAGGTAGTTGAACTTAGCCCACGTACAAACATACTGTATACTGGATGAATAACTCTGCCTTTCTGGGTTCACTAGCAGAGAAGGTATTTCAGTATTGTACTAAATCACCTCACTACTCTGTAGTTACAGAATTTTAGTCATTCAAGGTTACTGAAGGAAAACATACAAATGCTGGAATTGAGAGCTCATACCTGACTGCCTGAATAGCTGCTCTGAGAGGAACTGGAAGGTCCAACCTGTAAAGAAACCAAATTGGTATTTATTACCTTGCTGAAAAATTATTTTTATATAAGTGATTTTCCGGAAAGAAAGCTCTACTTGGTGGGAAGAGAAAGAACCCACAAAGTAGTTTTCTATTACTTCATTCCTCCAAACTGATACTATTAAAACTATTTCAGAGATCTTTCAAGACAAGTAATCAAAACAGTGCCAATCCAGCTGTTAGAAATAAGATAATTCTGCTGCTTGTATCCTTTATTATCTGACCTCATACACTTGATACCCATCATTGAGGAGGAGACCTACACCATCACAATCATTAAAAAGTAGATGAAAGCTTTTTACTGATATGACTATGCAATAATTAGCATATTTGCTGTAAAAAAGCAAAGAAAGAAAAGAGGCTTCTTCGCTGAGCTGCAAGTGATAGTTTTCAGAGGAAAAAAATCAAATACCTATATTTTATATCTAGATCATGATTTGTAAAAGGCAAGGTTTCAGAGCTGTTGAAATAAGTGACCTTGAACAGCAAGAAAACACTAAGAATAAAAAGAGAAAACAGAAAAAAGAAAACTTCTATTATAAAGCTACTTCAGATTAGCTAGAGTGAATCTGCAGAAGGGAATGGTAGCAAGTCTGACAACCCTTTAGACAGTTTCGGATGTTTAATCAACAAAGATAAAGTAACAAAAAATTCACTTGAGTGACGAAGGGTATAAAGACATGTCTAGAAACAACTTTTGACTAGGCCTTGAGATCTTGGGCAGTTAACAGCATGTCAATATCTTTGGAGAAAGAATATTTACCATGATGCATCGGCCTGTTGAGTAAGTCCCTCCACGCTGCAAGAAAGTACAGGTTCCAGTTATTGTTTATTGACTGGTGTAAAAATATCAAATTACTTTAAACAGGAAATCAACTGAATTCACATTGATGGTCCCAGCAAAGAAATCAAGTGTTTCATTGCTGACAATATATTACACATTTTAACAATCTCATCTGAGAACTAATGTTAACTAATTCAAAATAAAAGTACCTTCAAAACTGAATAGAAAAATGAAAGCATAAATGTGATATTGCTAGGAAAGTAACTTGAATGGTATAATATAATCTTCAGGCTACAACTGTGAAATAAGTGAACCAGTAGGACAAGAATTCTAAAACTGTGGTAATTGAAAATTGGGAAATTGAAGAAAAATTGCTCTTACCTTGTTACATTCTAATTCTATCAGAAGCTGTGGAGAAAAAAAAAAGAGGAAGCATTTCCAAATTATTTACTGCAAAAAAAAAAGGCAGCTTATTACAGGAAACAGGAAATACATTTGGCGAAGTGAGAGATTAAAGACAAGTGTTCACTCTTGATTAGATCACAAGTTCACAAAAATCAGTGCTGCTACAGTCCAATACAACAGATTTGAAGAGACTTTCTTTACTTAAGCTGCCAATCATGTTTAATATTTTTAATGCTTCATATAAGCATAATTCCTGGCAGAAAAATTTTTACCAACTCCTTTCAAGAATATGCTACACAGTTACAGTTCCCAGGGGTTAGGGCAGCAGTTAAGAACAGCACTGTACATCAGAAGTACAGTACAGTTCTCCTTATACACAATTTGCTTTTTTTTTGCTTTAAGTTATGGATTGTTTTGATAACTAAATTACTACTGTCCTCATTTCTGTGGGAGAAAAATTATATTTACTTAATTTTTTCACCATTTTAGTAAGCGGATTAAGCAGTTAAAGTATAATTATTGAAAACATCTAATGACTTTGGCCATCTTAGTTAACGAATAAATGACAATAAATGTATGTCTTACATCAAGCCAAAGATACATTAACTACTGTATTAATTTCTATCATTCAAATACACTCAAAACATACCTTCCTTTTACTTTTTCCTGTCGCATTAACTAACTGAGAATGTGTAGGTGTGAGAGTTTTGCTTTGAATTCCAACCCAAAAATTCTCTAGATTTTGAACCACAGTTGCACTAGAAAGAAAACAAAATAGTAATTATTTTTCGATGACAGCATTTCAATATAAAATACTAATAAACTCTCCTCCCCCCTTGCCCCCAGCCAAGAATATCCACTCTGTTTTGGTTTTAAGTGTATACAGTACAAGTTGCACAGAATACTTTTCCTTACAGTGACTTGTATTATCATCCAACATAATTTTGAAGATAACTAAAACAGATGCTGAGAACAAGCAGAAGAGGAATAGACACTGTTTGAAGAACCACTGACTCCAGTGAGGAGTCTCAGCTCCAATGGCCATGGGAATTGTCACACACACTCTGACAATCTTTATCTATCATGGTGAGCTGATTCTCATGGTATTAATGAATGGAAGCAATTGTGTTTTTCTATTCTTTTGCCCATTCTTTGTATTCCTCAAGATTTAATGAAGCAAGGCAAAGATGGCCCTATCATTAATCTGCACTTCAAACAATACAAGCTATCAAATATTTAGATATTTTCCAATATACTTCAAGCATGGATTTGTTAGAGTAGGTGCTTTTACAAGCTTCAGATCTGCAAAAAAGGTAGCATTAAAAGTAGGCTAAATAAGTGTTCTCCTGTTTCCAGAAGTTAGTTCATAGGTCACACACTTATTTCAAAATTTGTATTAGAAGAATTTACATCAAATTACTATTTTGCCACTGTTCAAAATGAAAAAAAGGTATAAGCGAATAGAGCCTGAACTGAATAGAGCCTGAACTTCATCTTTTCAGGGAACAAGTTACATTCATATTGTTGCTGTTGTAATTAAGGAAGTCAAAGTGTAAAAACTGGTTACTCAAAGATCCATTAATAGTATTGTGCTTAATTGAATTATTTAGATATATTAGGATCCGTAGGACAGTGTTTGTCTTTTAAAATTGTATCTTGAAATGGAAATCATATTATTTAATGAACATAGTGGGAAGTTATGGTGAACTATGAAAAAACCCATGATGATGGCAAGACTAGAATACCAGAAATAGCAGCACAGATCCATCTCAACACAGAATTAAAAGTTCAAGGCAAAAAAAATTTGAAAAACAACTATTTACATAAATTGAAGCTCTCTAGCATCCTGTGGAGCGATCCATGTTGTTGTAACTTTCTGTTTCACATCTGAGTTGGCATGACTTACTGCTGAATTCTGCAATTAAAAAGGAATACATATAATTATATAAGATGCAAAAGTGACTTTTTCCTGTAATATTACAGGAACTGTCTCTACTACAACAGGCAACATTTAAGAAAATTCTATGTTTCAGATGTAGTTCTAAAAAGAGCCAGGGAATTTCTACATGAGGTTCGTACCACATATAGAGGATATATGTAGTTCTTGGGAAAGCCCAGTTTTTTAAACTCTACTGATAAAATAGCTTTGCTGTATAAAGAATGATCCCTACTTCTATTATTTAAAAGAAACCCAAGCTTCAGTAAGTATTCCAAAGACTGCACACATACCGTCATGTTATGACATTCCAAGCCTTTCGTGTTTGGATCTGTAATTTTAAAAGTACCAACAGGAACATCTCCATCTATTTCTCGAGCTTGTAGATTAAATCCTTTAAACCCAGCATCTCCAAGAGCTTCTAGAGTTACTGTGAAAAGAGACATTTTGAGAAATTTAAGTATCATATACAGCTAAAACTGCCTGAATGTTTACCATGTAATTTGCTTCACTCCAAGGCAGAAAACTGCACGTGCAGTAATTACTTTAAGCCTAGTACAATTCTAAAAAACATTAAAAATGCTTTTCTTAATTATAAGGAGAAAGCCAATAAAGTTAAAGGAAAAAATTTAGAAAGGCGCTTCTGTGTAAAGTAACATGAAATTTATGATTTACTGACAATTTTAAAAGGAATTCCTCTCTACCAAATAAGCAGTGGACCTGCTGACCAAAAGGTTATTTATTTTCTGTCTAGTTAGGCCTACAAAGTCAAAATTGCTATAGGAGAAAGAGAATTGCATTTCTTTCTACCTCTGTTTTAAAAGATTAGCTTTTGTGTAAGGCTGAAATGCAGAAACATTTTTTTTTAATGTATAATAACTGGAAAGAGAGAAACTACAGTTTGGCTTCCATGTTCCACATTAAATATGAAAAATTAATAATTATATAAGCTACTCAATATTACTCAAATTTTGTTACTGAAGAAGCTCAGAAAAATATGGAAGAGAGCAGTTTCGTGCTTTGTGTGTATCAAAACTGAAATTAAATTTCAAAAGGCATAACCAAATTTGTTATGATCTATTATAACTTTTCTCTGCTAATTCCATTATTAGGGACTTTGGCAAACAAAATCAGAATAATTTTTTATGCACAGAGATATGTGTCAACATTAAAAACAAGTGTAGATGAGCTGGGAATGACACAAAAGTGAAGGCAAAGACCAATCATACCTTGATAATTTAGCATTTCCAGACACCTACATAATTAGCCTTCCAATTGTTATCAACTTTCAGCCCTAATTCATTAATTTTCCCCAGGTGTCCCAGAAGCAATGACATGGAGCCCTTGAATGCAGGGCTAAATGCAGCAGGGGTGGCCTGTAGGAGTTGGCATGTGGCATGTCACAGTGAAACTGCAATATACTCAACGGAAGGGGACCCTGAGACCACGTACTGGGCGCTTACAATTGGGAGCACGAGAAAAGTAGTGCTAAAAGTAGGCATGGTTAGGGGAAAAAAGGGACAAGAAAGGCAAGGTTAGTAGCATCTGGGATTCAATATTTTTGCCATGATAAATCTCATTTAACTTGCTGAACAGTCTGCGCATACTTAAATCCATCCGTCATTTTTCTGTCAATAGTATTTTAAAAGTAGATCTCCATATTTAAAGAGCCCTCCCATCTTTGAAGGAACTCTTCACACGTGTTCTCGAGAATGGCAGCAGTAGCAGGACTCTTAGGCTTCTCCATTCTTCTCCCTATACATCACTCTCTGTGGAAGTACATCCCTGCTACTAGGTTAAAGTAAAACAGAATCCCAGCTAGAGAGTAACTACTTAGTGAATAATGCTCTTTTTCAGCTACTGACATCCAACAACAGACATGTGACAGGTCACAATTCTCTTCTACTTCCATGCTTCTTCTAGCATGAATGGCAAGAAAAAGAAGCATTCACAAGTTACTTGAAGTGTGACAGCACCATGAGATGGCATCATAGTGTGGAGAAACAAGGCTGTTAAGGTGTGCCATCCAGACAGCAATTTGGGATTAGGAAGATAAAAAGGTGGTTTAGGCCACAATAGCTCCACCTCCTGCAATTTGATAAAATCTGGGATGCAGCTCTTAGAAGGATGACTCAAAATGTCTCACTCTCGAGTTGTCTCATACTGCGTCCTGAATTTTTATTTTCCTGTAAGATGACACCATGTGAAGAACTAATGAGTAGGATCCCTTTGTATTGCAGAGGCCTGATTCAAATACTCAAATACAAAGTTAAAGAGCAACTAATTATTAGTCCAGTTTGGCCAGCTGTCTCACTTCATTTTAGTTTTGTCACAAAAATTACAGCATAAAGTTAAGATATATTTATTAGATGAAGAAAAAAGAAAATGCATTTTCAGTTATACAAGTATGTACATACAGATATAAAACAGAAAAAATAATAATATCTCAGACATACACAAACAAGATTGAAGTTAAAAAATAAATTATCGAGACTGAGAGGAAAATGGAGGAATTTTTATGAAGATTGGTAATTCAGGAAGACACGAACAAAGATTTTATGTCATTCAGATTGTTTACCTTGGACTTCATTTCCTGGCTCAAAGTTATCAAAAGATACAGCAATAATATATGGTGGTGCAGATTTCTGTGGTTCAGCTTCATAGTTTGGTAACAGGGAATCACAATCAATTGAGGTATTTGTCTGTGGAAAACCAAGGATTCCAGGCAAAAATATCCCACAGAACAAAAAAACAAAGCAGGAGTGTCTCCTCATCTGTGGAACAAAAAGACAATACACTTCAGAGTAACTTCTTTTAAGTAGTTGCCATTTTGAAAAATATCTGCTTTTCTCCAGGACAGGAAAAAAAGCAAGCCTAGAAAGCTGTACTTTCTTTGAATTCACGTATTTTGAAGAAAAAAAATTAAAATAAAATACTTACATGCACTGGCAGAAAAGTGCAATAAGAGACACAAATATTATCATTTAAAAATACTGAATTATTAATGGCAGTTTAAATTTTCAGGTTGCATGCCAGCAATCCATTTACAGCCATGTCTGCTGCATTACACCTTCGAACTAGAGAAGTCTTTAAACAGAGTTCCTCATTGTTGCACTGGCAGATTTAGCTCAGCTCCTTGGCTATTCAAGAACTAAGATGTAATCCTTGCTCTCTCAAACTGTAGATATAACCATGACTAGCATGCTCTCCTTTGACTGCTTTCCCTACTCTCACTTCCAAGAGAAGGTCGAGAAATCTAGTTAAATGCCCTGGAGTACTCTTAAAGTTTTCCAAATATTTGTTTCCTGAAGGACATAACAAAAGACCTCTGCAAAGTCCTCTGGAACCTCTAAACAATTCAAAAATACTAAATTACTACTGCATGCTTCCTATGGGTTAAGAATAAACTATAGCCAGTACAGAAATTTAAAAAAGTAACTGAGAGACAGGACTGAAGTCCAGTCTTCCAGGACTGTCTGTGAAGAAAAATTGTATTTTCTTTATAGTTCACTTGTAGTATTGACATTGATGGTAAACTGTTTCCAAGAAAGAAACAAATACTATTTCCCAATAGTATTCTCAGGTGTTTAATACCAGATTTTACAGCCCATGTTCAAAGTCTAAACATTCAAGTGTGGCACTATAATTTAAAAGGCCATTACAACTTATGAACAACTCACTCTTCCAGCTACAAAAATGCTGATACAACAGTTAAATTTCCAGAAGTATTTAATAATGCTATTTTACATGCTGTCTGCTACAGGATTGCCTTGTGTGAGATTTTTTTAAGCATTTCAAACAGTGTAAGAGATACGTTTAATTTGTACCATCTACCTGTGTATCTTAATTCATGCATAACAGTGTAAGATCATTTGGTTTTGTGTGTGCTAACAAAATAAGTAACAGAAGCATCTGGAAGCAGGGGAAAAATATGCAGTTCCAAACATCTGTGTACTTAACTCTGAACTTCAACAACTTTTTAAAAAGCCGCTGAGTCAACAAATAACAAAACAGGTGACTGTGAAGTGCTGAAACGTTTTCAGGTAGGATGATGAAGGTTTGCATGGTGTCACAAATACTCAGAGCAGCAACCAGGAAAGTGATATATGCAAGTTACCATGCCTTTTAAGCAGATGAATACTGTACCTCTCTAAAGACTCATCAAAGTGTCACTTTAATGGGAACCTGGTAAGCATCATGTTTTGGTATCAGCACGCTGGGTGCGGTTATCCGATCTCTTGTGACGATTTTGACGTGGCCCACCTCTAATTAAGTTTTAAATACAGCATGTGGGTGCTATTATATCAACAGATGCGGTAAACAGTGATTTAATATGAACCAGTCTATGTGTTGTTGAAATCTTTGTCTGACTCATGGAGAGATGGAAAAAAAAGCCTGTTTCTAATTAGATGTTCTATTCTGAAGTGCAAAGTCCTAGTTTAGCTAGGATTGGAAAATTGTCTGGAGCTGCACTCTGCCATGAAAGAAAGCCAGTCTGAAATCTTTCCTTTTTTTCTTGCTAGAAAAGAGCCAGAAATACAAATACAACATGTTGAAACATGGCTGAGATGCCTTCTCTTTATATCAGCTCTCTGATTTAACAGTTCAAAAGGTATTCTAAGAGTCTCATCATGCCATTTTTTGGAACTAGCTTTTAGACGAGAAAGAGAGATATTAGCATTTTAAAAAATTCCAAGTCCAGACTTGAGGCAGAAAACTTCCATGGGCTCCGAGTTCCAATACATACTCAATGCAATCATGTTACCTTGATTCACATATTTTACCTTTTCACCATGAAAAATATAAAGAAACAAAAAGTAAATATTTATAAAATAGAAGCATTGGGAATTCTGGCAAATAAATGTTATTTGCAAACGTGTAATTCGATATAATTATGAAAAATTAACTATATTCTCAGTTTCTTCATCTGATGGAAAAATTCTAATTATTTTTTTATCACAGATTCAAACCTTTTTCCCTATGAGTCTACATGGCACTCATCTTTCCAACACCTGAGCGGCTACCTTAAGAATCCTCTTCCATATTTAGTCTAATACGACTTCAGGCCAACAATTAAACCCCTGAGTGCTAGTTAGCTACTATGTTCAAAGTCTACTGGACTCGGGAAGAGACACTTTGGTGGTTTGCTCCTCCAAAGCCTTGGGCAAACTTCTGAATAGAGACAAAAGTTGTTTTAAAAGCTTTTAAATATAGAGCATTTAATGAATATGATAAATAGCTTTCCGTAATTTGAAAAACACAGTCCTTGCAAGTCCATCCTGCCAACAGTTTAAGACTAACTCCTGCATACCCCTTTCTATTCTCATTCTTTATGAGTATTTTTCTCCTTCTCCTAGACACCCCTGATGAGCCACAGCCTTATTCTTCAGCCTTTGAGAATAAGTATCACCAGTTAGTGTGCACCCTGTCCACCACATCCCCAACAACACACCTTATCGACCAAGTGCTGATGCGTGGGCATCCTCCGGTCCCTCTGTGGTCAGTGTGGAGGAGCTGCAGCCGGGCAGCGCTGGTGCCCCAGGAAGATGAGACAGAGGAGGCGGAAGGCTCGGCCAATCCGTGCTGAGGCAGGAGCCAGCGCAGCCAATCCAGGCCAACTGTGCATCTGGCCTGGAAATTGGGACACCACAGGTGGGACTGTCCTGCCCAGAGCTGGCGGTGACAACACACTCCTCACAGGTGAGTCATGCCCCTCTGACCTTTATCGAGGCATCTGGCACAGGCAGGGCTTCTGAAGCCTGGTAGCCTAAACCAGTATGTCGACTCAAATCAAAAGAATTATGCTATACAAAAAACCCTTACTAATATTTCATAAACAATTCCTGTAAAATATTCTACATTAGTCTTATTAGTCTGTTACCACAGAGTATTCTGCTGCTGTTTTTTCACTTTTCTACTCCTTTCTTACAGTTGGACATGGAAAATTCTAATGATTGTCATACTTGCAAGCATTTTCTCAGAGCAAAGAGTTAATGAGGCTGTTTCTTCTCATGCACCTTGTGAGAAGAATCTGAAGTTATTGTGACTGACCTACACTCAAAACTAATTTATTTTTTTTTTTACTCTTAAGAAGGATTTTCATAAAATCTCTGCTGGAGATTGGGAGAAGTCTTAAGGCTGAATGACATATAGGATAGGATATGGATTAGTTGGATAGGATCTACAATTCTTTGTCTAGTTCATACCTGTCCAAATGCCTTTAAAATACTGACAGGCCTGGGGCTTTGACTACCTCCCTAAGAAACCAGTTCCAGTGCATGACCAACCTCTCAGTAAAGAAATGCTTCCCAATGTCCAGCCTGAACCTCCCCCAGCACATCTTTGAACCATTCCAACGCATCCTATACTGGACAGCAGGGAGAAGAGACCAGCACCTCCCTCTCCACTTCCCCTCCTCAGGAAGCTGTTATAGGGCAATGAGGCCACCCCTCAGCCTCCTTTTCTCCAAACTAGACAAGCCCAAAATCCTTTGCTGCTCCTCACAGGACATTCCTTTCAGCCCTTTCACCAGCTCTGTTGCCCTCCTCTGGACACCTTCAAGGACCTTAACAATATGACAGGCACACAGAATGCTGTGAATCCATGAATCCATGATACCAGGAAATCCATTAACCAAAGATTGCTCATAAGAACCTTCTTCAACTCCTTAATGTTTGTGCATTTAAAATGTATTTAAATTCAAAAGCCCACAGCATTTTAAGAACATTATCTATTTTTAAGATTCAGTGCATTTAACTAACTGTATTCTCTTTCAGTTAATTACCTTTAGTTAATGAGTAGCATTTTATTTACATTGTTCCATTATGAAATACATTATTTCCTATCTGCTGCTATCCATTGGGGAAGAGATCATAATCTTTCTTCTCTTACTATACCACCAAACTTTCCATTAATACCAATGTTATAAATAGCAATGAAAAATCATGTTGCACACCACAAATGCAATAGCATACCAGCAACACCATCAAATAAATTACACGGTAAAGGAATGACAACTGCTCACACTAGAAACACATAACCAAGGAGATGGGATCTCATAAATGCATAATGCAAGACCTCCCTCACAACCAGCCAGGAGATACTGAGAGGTAACCAGAGGGATCAGAACTATTTCTCCAGGCTACTTTAAGCAGCAGTGAGTACTCCATGAATATTTGATTTGACAGTCAGATAGATAAATGTCAGGCAATGAATTGCTGTAATCTCAGTAATATGGTTATAAAGAAGCACAGATAACATAAGCAATATGCTTTTGTTGGCTGCAGCACTAATAAAATACTACTCTGAATAAGCTGGTAAAGACTCAGACCATTAGTTTACAATGTGAGAGTTGTAAACCTGCGTCCCTCTTACACAACATACTGCTTGCGGTTTATTTCAAAGGAACAGTATTCCCACTGAATCAAACATAGGATACTGATTCAGGATTAATTTACCTGTACTCCAGAACTCCCAGTTTAAAAAAAAGTCTTTTTCAGGTCTACACGCTTGAAAGGACAATTTCGAGATCATAATTTAAATACCAATTGAACAAGTGGTAAACTCCCGACTCTAGTGAAACCATGATTACAAAGTTTGCTATGTACTGAAACTCCTGTGCAGATCAACACTGCGCTGTGTGCACATGGAATTCTCTGGTGCTTGGAATGCCTTCAATGCAAATTCCCGTGGGAATATTAGCCTTTTTTTTTTGATCTCTGATTGTATGTAGCCCATATGGAGTTAGCTGGTCTTTCTTCAAAATAATCACATTGGATTTGTGCCACCAACAGTAGGCCAATTCATTTTAGGAACAAGCCAGAGATCATGGCAGAGAGGCCAGAGTCCAGAACACTGAAAGGAAGAGGATACCTACTGGGCAGTGGGTGAAAATTTTAAAGGGCACGTGATGGACACAGGGGAAGCCAGGTATTCACCTAAGCAAAAGACTGTCTTCTTGAATAAAGGACTGAAAACCCTGGCAGAGTTTCCAGTACTACTTTGTTTCTACTAAAAGCTGTTTAAACCAAATCAGACTAAGCAGCTCACTTCCTTCTTCCTCACTGACATCAGGACCTCCAACTGATGGAGGTCCTTCATGACCCTCAACAGCTTTCTGCTTGCTCTCTGCAGCATCCGAGCCAAAGGTTATTTTTAATCTGGCAATTTACATTGCAACTGGAAATGCTAGAAAGCCTAACAAAAGTTCAACTAATGCCAACACACATATATAAATAACGGTAAAATAGATGGTGTTATTTTCATCAGGGCCTGGTATCCTTATCTAACTGCTTTGATGTTTCCCACAGGCCATAGATATACCACTGACTCTTGGACTGTGCAGGAGAATTGACAGACTCTGCTCAGACACCTCACATAGGCTAGACACAATGAATGCTGTAACAGTAACCGCTCCAAAATTATTTCAGAGAAAATGTACATAACAAGTGGTCTTACAGATATGAAGAGCTGCGTTTATAACAATTTACATCTTCTGTTAAGTAGTCCAAACTGACTCTATGGAACAGTAAAAGTGAGTGGGAAGGGAGGGAAAGAAACTTAATTTTTTCCAAGCACTATTTTTCATAATTCTGAAAAAACCCACAATTATTTCTGAACATCCTTGACTCCAGGTGCCTTCCCAAGCTCTTTCAGTCATTTTCTTTGTTTCTGCCTCACTTAAACAGGGAAGGACAAGAATAATTCCTACAAATGATAGAAATAAAATTTGCTCTCCTGACATCTATTTTGACAATATGAGAAATTTCTGTGATATCCCACATTTCATCTCCAGAGGAAAGCGGCTTTCTCAGTGTACAGTATTAGTGCTGTAAGGGGATGTTATCATTGCTGCCATTATCCAGCATACCTTCTGTGTACAACTCCAGAGTACTCAACTGAAGTTACTTTGAAAAACATTCTAGTCTAAATTTAGTGGTGAGGATTCTTAATAGCTATGTGAATTTTATCGTAATGATTAAATGAAAAGAGATTTATTTAGTTTTCCTTCAGAAACAGCATGTCTTCTGCCTTATACTAGTATGTCAATATTTGCATCCTGTTTCCAAGGACTTAAAGTATTGCCACATTTTTTATTTATAAAGGAACATTTTGCTTCCTATGCTCAGTAAATAGATTCCCTTCTTGAAAATACACCAATATATCATACAGTAATATTACACATTGCTCAAAATAACTCTAGATATAAATATGGTTTTATTCTTCAGAAAATAAAACTTTAAAAAAACACATTGTAAAACCAACTAAAATATACATAGTATATTTTGCACTCCCAAGGAAATATGTTATATGTCTTCTTGATAAACATTCAACTCTCTGATAATTCAGCAAACCATGTATTTCTAGAAAAAAAAAATTTATCCTTTCCTACATATTAAAAAATGTCAACTCTTTGTTGTCTTTAATGTCTTCTCTTCGCTCATGTTAGCACTTTTCCTGTCTGATTTAAACTCTGCCAACATTAGTGTAAAACATAAGTAACTCTATAAATAACAAAATGGTTCACACCCCTAAAGTCCTAGATAGATGATGCCACTGGGAGCCTTACATGAGAATTAGTGAGCAAAAAAAAGGTTTGACTTGACATAAGAATAGAAAGGGAGTGATCAAATGGATTACTTCTACCAAACCTTTAGTGTCACAGTAGAGATGAGGGTGAACAAGACTGTGCAGAGCTGATGGATGCCATGCACTTACGTGCTGCTCAGGAGAAACACCTGACATGAACAGCACATACAAGAGCAATGACATATGAACATTGCATCACCTTATCTCATGCATTGTGCAAGCTAACAAGTAGTATTGTCCCTATGTGCTTTTAAGGTGAGTGCTTGGGTGTGGCTGCAAACATATGCAATACTTCATCTCAGCCACAGTGACTACCATTTGTTAGTGATTTACCAGACGTTATATTCAGATTTAAGTAAATCTAAACTTCTGTTAATGGAATGGAAGAAATGGTAGTAGAGGGATCCCGCTACTAAGAAATGCAGTCCACAAAAAATTGAAGCCTTATTAACAATCAAAATACACTGTTGTCCTAGTCACAGAGAAGATAAATGGTCTCTCTTACATGCATCACCTGCTGGTATTATTGAAAAATTCTCTTTGATTGTAATTTGTATTTATAGATCCAGAATACTTCAAATATAGTTGAAATACGTTTACAAGTTATTTCTAAGTCCCTGTGGCTTAGAGAATTCCCCTACATAGTGGGGTTAAGGCAGTGCACTATCGACTCATGAGTGAGCAGCTGGGAGTCAGACATGTAAGTTCAGCTTTAGAGCTTCTGCCAATCCAACAGTACTGGGTCAAAACTAGCACAGGTATAGGATATAAAACTGGCTTGTATAAACTCACTTTGCTGATGTACTCTCAGTCATTCAAAAATATTGGCTGCTTAGGCTAACTGCATTTTGGCTGATTTGGGAGACATATCATTGCATGTCTGTAACAGATATCCATGAGACCTGCACTACTGTGTGATCAAACAAGGCATGAATCTGTTATTAATAAACATAGAGCTGCAGTTTATAAGAGTTTCTTTCGATCTCTCAGGCGAAGAGGGAGGTGTCCTTGCTAGTGGACATTCCTTTGGAATTCAAAATCAACTTTAAACACTTGCTATTCACTCCTTCAAAAGCGTGACTAAAGGAAGCCGATTACTTATCTTTGCATCCATCTATACAGGTTGTTCCTAGGTAAGAGAATGTGACTGTAGATTTGGGGAGTCCCAGGTTCATCATTTACAGAAGCCAAAAAACTGTCATCCTAGAAAGAGACATACTTTTTTATGGGAAGAGAGGTTATCTAATTTTGCCTAACTACATGTGCACAACTACTCGAGAGTAGAAAGGAAGCAGAGGAGAGAGGGAAGGTATGATGGGCTCATGTGGTTTCCAACAATATCACATTCCCAAGAATTAGCCAGTTAATAATATATTTTGCAGGACATGAACAACAAGGCATTTGATATTGTACAGGTTTCCAGCAACAAATAGTAAACTTCCACTGCATTTTTCCTGTTTGTCTCTGAACACGCCTTGCAAACAGTAATGAAGTAATCTCCACAGCTCCCTGTGAGGCAGGGAAGTATTACTGTTTATACCTAATTCTGCAGATGAGGAAACCAAGTCACAGAGGGATTAAGTGACTCGGCCAAGGTCATATAGAAAGTCTGCTGCCACTCATGGTATGCGTCAGTCCTTGTCAGCACTCAGTGACACTCCCTGAAAAGTTCACTCAACCCCTTTCTCTGCGTAGGCCAGCATCTTTAAGATTTCATAAGTATAATCTTCCACCCTAACCTTGACTGAAAGAAGAAACTTCATCAGCCCAGGTCAGAGGCTTTCTTGCTTTATGCTTAAGACTCCTGATTATCTACAGGATTCTACTTTATTTTCACCTCTGCCCAAAATTCTTCCTAATAGACTTGTCTAATTTAAACCTAAGTAGGTGGGCAGGACAATATCCATACAATAAATACATGCAGTAATTATTTTCAAAGATTCATACATATTTCTCTCAGGACACAAACCTTCCCATTTCTACTCCTGCACGTAAAACTCTCCACCATCTTTTCCTATACAATAAAAATCAGCTCAAAGTTCCATAAGTTTATACCATACATATATTTATACACACACACGCACATACAGATAGCATAATACCTCCTGTATAGACAGTGTTACACTACAGATGGGAATATCTAAGTGTATAGAGTAAAAGTAGCAAGGATAATTCAGAAAAATTAAAACGCACATCCTAAAGTCTTTCACTTTTACAGTAACTTTTCAAACAAAATCTCTGTTGTATTTTATATGTAAGCATCTACATGATGCATTTCACATCTTATTTCCTTGTGTTTGTGTATCAGAAGAGTTAGTGGACTTAAATTGGATTGCCTTACGTGTGAGAAACTTAAGTGAACCTCATGTGTGACCCATACAGTGAACAGTGCTTTTTGCTCAGTTTAAACAGAAATACTGAGATTCAGCCACAGCAAATCAAAAAGCCCAATGATGAATCAGCACGTTTAAGGCATGAGACCAGATCAGCCAGAACCATTTCTTCTATGTTGCTCATACTAGGTTTCTGGTGCTACATCAAACCACTGAGATCCTCCTTCCCCTCTCTCACCTTCTTCAAATTGAGGTCTAGGACTCTTGCATTCTAATCTGTTTCTACTTAAAAGCAATGCTATGCCAATAATAGCAAAGTTCTTCCGTTATATTGCTAGAAAAGTAGCAGAATTGCTCTTGGTACTTTTCTTTTACTTATTCAATAATTGAGCTTTTCAGATCATTCAGTCATAGCACTGCTCCAAAATCAGGAATGCCTTTTATTTGAGGACAAAAGGAGTAATTCTGTAAATAAAAAAATAGGCATGAGAGCTGGAGGAGCTGCCATCTACTCCTTGCTCTGTCATAAATTTCCTGTATGACTCTAACAAGTCATTAATTTCTATATGCCTCATCTAGAAAATGAGATAATGACATTTAACTATTTCATTGGGAGGCTTAATGGTTGTGAAATTTGCTGAGCTTCTTGGATGGAAAGAAGTTGCTGTCAGAGTCAACAGTAATAGCATGATTATGTTTGGTGGTAAGGTTATAGGAGAGTCACTGTAACAATATCACAATTCTGCGTTACACAGACAAGACTGGATAATCAAGTGAGTCACTTAGTGAGAAATTTGTGTTTTACTTTACTTGTGGTATCTGTGCATACCGTCTGGACCCCAAAATCAAGATAAATTTTTAATGCCCTGTAAGTCTGTGGAAAGAGATGCCTTCTTTAGAAAATAAAATATCCTTTCTCAACTGTTAGAATCTAACTGCAAACATCAGCCTACAAAAGATTTAGAAACATGCCTTTTTGAAATCTGCTTTGGAAATGCTTTGAAATCTGCTATGGATTAGTACAACCCACCATGTGACAGATCAGTCATAGACAGTAGCATACATATTGATTCTTTGTTGATTTTTTTTCTGATATTCTAGAAAGCAAAGGGACTTGAACTAATGTATCTGGCATTCATATACTCTTAGATGGGAATGCATCTGTGGATCCTGAACACATTTGTGAAAAAATATCTTATTCATTCAGTCAGTGGAAACTACAGTAACTCAGGATCTCTAAAAAACCCGACATAACCTTCTTGGAATACCCTTGTGGATGTAGGTATCTAATGTTAGATACACATACACGGTAGTTTTAACTTCCCAAAGCTTCACCTCTCTCCAGTGTCCCATCAACTCTCTTCTTCTCATCTGTATTTGCTGGAGTTTGGGTCCTTTTAGGTTTATATTCCTTTAATTGAGAAGATGATGGGATATCAAATATGTTTCTAAATTGCTTTTGGCCATGAAAAATGTGATGGCTATCTCCTGCAACCTCAAACAGCTCATGCTGACAAAATGATTGGTAACATATTTTTGGGCAACAAATTGAGACTAATGCTTCTGCTTCCACCATAGCAATCCTCATTTCATTTGTGATAAGGGATTATACTGGTCACTTAAATTCTCTGTGATGTTTTAACATTGGTAAAACATCAATGACCATGTGTTGTTTCCCTCTTCAAAGTAAATCACCTGAAGGAAATATATCTGTTTATGTACACTGTTTGTAAATAGCCAATACCCCACAACTGAAAAATCTTGATATCCACATCCAGCACCTTGAGTACAGGAGATAACAAGCCATCTTTTTACTTCCAAATACATGTTACTAAATACCAAGGAAGAACAGCAGCATTAGATAATTGAGAACATAGTATGTAAGAGACAGAGAAAGCTATTCTTGTGTCATTGTCTACAGATGACATTCTCAAAGGTAATAGTGGCTTTCATGGGATTATAGGTATGTACTACAATCACAGCAGAAATAAAGTCTTCCAATCATAGTGGCACTACAAACTGTAGCACTAGTCCATTCAATTCACAATGCTTTAGAAATCAAACTGAATTTTTTCTAGGAAACACCATCTGTTTGCAGGAGAGCCACAGAAAAAAATATGAGATCTTGGAATAATTGTGATGTTCACATATTATTCGGCCAAACACAGGGCAACTAGCTAGATAAACAACATTTAAGATTTCAGCACGCCATTTTGCAATGGTGTACTGAAACCTCTCCACAGCAACACAGCTGAATAGGATCCTCTCATGCCTGTCACATCTCATGGCGTCCTATCTTAAAGATCAGGACATTCCACAACACCACACTGGTGCTTACTGAACTACTGTATCATTGGAAAGCGAATACTTCTGAGTAGGACCAAAAGGTGTAATTTAAATAGATTTGTAGCTAGTTGCACTTCATTTCTCTCACCAAATTAGTTGATTCACATCAACACAAGCAAAACAAAAGACCAATTATGATATATGTGTCCAGAACTCTTACAGTGAGTTAGCAGGTTAAAATGTTCATTCTTCAACTAGCACATTAGGAAACACACATGATCTAATTAGTCAAAATCCCTAAAAGAAGAACAAATTACCATCTACTACAGCAAATTTCAAAAACTCAATCATAAACGAGTTGAAATAGGAATGTGCAGCACAGTTCGACAGTGAATGCTTCTGTTTGGCAGTGCTAACTCTGTTAGTATCAGTACTTTAAATCAGTGACAAATTAGGAATTATTATGCTAAGATTAGAAATTAGATGCAGGAATACCTGAACAGACTGCTCCACTTCTCTTACTGTTTTCTGTCTGGTTCTATGCTCAGTAAACCCTTTGCAACAAGAATAATCTCAGTATGTATTTCTACTAAGGTGCTCAATTCAGACCCTTGCAAGACAAATGATAGAAGATACGCTACAGGAGACAGCATTAAATCTCTGACAACTCTCAGATTAACTTTACTCTGAATTTTAAAACAAGAAGGTTCACCTGTTTTGCAGACAGCTGAAAAATAGATGAACTGTGGCAAGACCCATCCAACACCTAAAACTGATCATCCACTAAAGCTGAGACTTTTCTAGCATGTGTTTATACTCTAGAATCTCTAATTTTAAAATTACATCAGGGCATCTAAGTTCCAAATATTTGCTTTCAGCAAAAGGAATGCAGTAACTACTCTGTCTAAGCTGATCTCACTGACAGGTCTGGACAGGTCTACACTTGCTTACAAAAACACAGAGATTCATAGCTGAGAATGAGCCCTACTTTTAACTGAGAAGGCAGTGTCTGCCAGCAGGACCTAACACTCAGTGGAGAAAAATGTGAGCTTGGCACGACTAAGGTAGGCATTAGAAGATGTACAGCTGGGAGTGGATGAACCGGAATGGGCAAGGTCGAGAGTATTAAAATTTGTCCTATTTCTTCTAATGAAATGCTCACAGAAGGATTGTACAGGGACAAGGTACCACACAGTTGGTATGCAAAAAATAGCAGAAGTAAACTACTCTTCAAAAAAAGTATTAGGAAGAAGGTGTATGATAAATTCACGCAAATTAGGAATTAAAAAAATATGAGAAAATGGGGGGAGGCATTTAAAACATTGAAAGAAGAAGTTAAAGTTTACTTATTTTCCTCCTGAATCTTGCTCTTGAAATCTTTTTGGCTAGATGAGTGGAAAAAGATATAATACTGCGCATCGAGCCCAGCCAGCTCATTCTCAAACTCCCCAGCTGATTATCTTTCCATCTAATTTCTACTGTGTGAAATTATAAAGGACATACCACACCATGCAGCTACAGAAACTACCGTGCCAAGATTGCAGAGCTCTTAAATTGGACAAACTCTTGTGCCTTGCTAAGAAGGTAGAAGCATATAAACATTGAAATGAGAAAAGTAAAAAGGGGAGAAAAGGAGCCAGAAAAGTCAAGTACTCTACTGGACTGTGTCCCCAAATTAAGAGCTGCAAACAATACACAATTTCCACCTTAACATTTTCAAAGCTTCAGGTTTGAGTGACCCTAAAGTAGTTCTAAAGTACTGAGAATACTACTAGACATTACCTTCATACGCAGCTCTTTCCCCGTCAGCTTTTTGTGAGAGCAATTAGAGGTCTTTGAAAGTCATAAGCTTTCTATTTTCTCCCCATATAAACCTCCACGCAGACAGTTACAAGAGTAAGGCAGAGATGACCAACAAAATGATCAGTGGCCTAGGTAGCCTCTGAATTAAATTTGCTCCTTTTTCCTATCTCAATATTAAATGTTTAATGGGCAACTACAGGAAGTTTATAATTTCACAGTATAAAAACGAACTTTCATTATAATTCATGTTTGTAATATATGGTGTTAGTCAGTACAGAGTAGAGAAATTAGCTCTCTTTATTATTCATATGTATATATAATAAACCTCAGATTGTAATGTCTAGGTGCTTAGCTGCAAGGTACCTGAAGCTTTATACATTTATAATTTATATTCCAGAAAAGTTTAAGTGACATTTAATTGCAGAGGGCCACTTTGTTGGAAGGGTTCAACACAAAGTTCAAAGGCTGACTCTGACCTGGAGCCCTACGGAAGTGGGATGGCCCTTAATTTATTATGAATTCATTTTGTCGCTAGTGGAGACATCACAAAATTTTCTGGCCTCTTACTTAATGGTAACCTTGATTCCAATTCCCTCACTGTGGAAACACAATCTAGTTGGATACACGTTCCTCAGTATGCTGTGGCAGCTGAATGCAGAAGATGTGAAGATGAGAAAAAAACTAACAGAAATTCTGGGCAAATTCATTTTGAGAGATCCAACTGATAAGCTTTTGCCCTGCCTTCCCCCCAAAAAAGGAGAATATTGTCAGTATTTTAAGTACTGAGAACAAGGATTATTATTTTTCTATCCCCTTAGGTTTGTATGGTTGAATTTGCAATCCTGGATTCTCAGTGTTTTTGCTTTTCTAGCTATAGGGGAGACTCTGCTGCTGTAGAACTCCCTCACACCAACACTGAGGCTGGACCAAAATCTAATGGTTCCCACAGCTTTGGCTTAGGATGTCAGCCATGCTGCTGCTATTGATCTGCAATGCCACTTGTGGAAATGACAAACTGAACCTCTTGCAAGGAGCTGAGAGAGACATTTCATGCCATTAAATAACAATGTATTAGAACTGCTCATGTATTTTAAAAATGTGAATAATAGTAAATTAGAGTAGTGTTTTCCACTTACTGTTAAACAGGAAAATTTGGGTTGACACAAACAAGACACAAACTTCTAGATATGTTTATTTTAGTCAGACCCTTTTTGGCCATCCTCTTGTATATCGGAAATCTTGCGAAACTGTTTCTTCAATTTTTGTGCAATACAAGACCGACAAACACAGGCTGCAGCATTACTAAACTAGACACTTTTCATTGCAGTTAAAAGTCTGGAACAATGCAACCATGAGTTTATTATTGCAACATGGGAGCAGGTTTAATCAACACTGTCCTACAGAAATAGGAGTCCAGTAAGGCCCGGAATTTCCATCTAAACAGACACAAATGGTGGAAAACAGAGATAATCTCCAAAATCAGGAAAAAAGGAAAAAATATGGGAGATGGCTGAAAATTGCATCTATTTATGTCTCAGTCTCCAGTATTTAACAACCACAGAAACACAGAAACTAAAATGGAAAGTGTAGCCATTAGTGGTACTCTGATTTCAACCCAGCCACATATATTTATTTTGAGAGAGAATACAAAAAGAGGAGGGAGGGTTTTGTGAGAGAGCCAAAGCAGTGCTTCATGTTTCATCATATCCTGTTTTCAACAGTTTCATTAGACTTACCCTACAATTAATTTTAGGAGCAGATCTTGCAGCACCCTAAGGATATCTGCTCTTTCCTGGCTTTGTGCTGCAGAATCTCACACTGAACTGATGATAAATCTAAGCCATAAACTTTTTCCAAGTTCATCAACGGTCTGTAAAGCAAATTATTTGCTGCATTCCAAAGCTCTAGATGACACAATAGTCTTCACTTGGAATGTTGGGGAGTTTATAACACACCTTAGTAATCTGATCTACTTCCTACTTGATCAACTATGACCTATTGATATTATTTTGGAGCTTAGAATGACAAAAAATTAAATTTTTCAAAAATTGCTTGCTTGACAGGCAGAAATCCAGTGGATCATACAAAACTGAAGTGCTAATGAAGAATGAAAATTAAAAGCATAGCATATACTATATGAGGGTCTAATGTAATTTTCATTAACAAGGCTAAAACTATCCATAGAGCATGCTCAGTGTATTGGATAGACTAGAGGCAAATTAGTAAGTATAGAATCAGCTATTTTTCAGACTATTTTTTCCTAAAAAAAGAGTTTATTAATAAAATAAAAGTATTTAATAATAAAAGGTTGAATTTAATGTGAGACAAAATGTATCATTATCTGAGCTGAAGTTTAAAATATCTTTTTTTTGTGGTGTTGAATAAAAACAGGTTCCTAAAAATGAAGCTTGGGAACCAGTAACAGCAATGTCACTTATAGTACCAGTGGATAATGGTAATTATACTCTCCACTTGCAAGCATAGCAAAATTACACTTAGTGTTATGAAAATAGGAGGGTGTCTGCTTCAATCTATTTGCTAATCTAGATGAAGGACCCTTCTTTGCTCAGAAATGATGTGACAGGATAGGTGTGGATACACGTATATACACAAAGAAGACTATTTATTTATATGGCTTGGGAAACAAGAAATTAGGTGTGCCAGGCCTTGAGCAACACCTATTATCATTTCTGCAGATAGCTTACTGCCCTGAAATCAGTCCTGTGATAATTATTTCAGGACTTGATTAGGTGGCATTGCATCAGAACCCCATTTTCTACTTTATATCCAAATCATTTTTGCAGTTCCAAAAGAAGATTCATCCCAAAGCACTTGATAGTAATAGGATGAGAGAAAATGTGCTTTCAGAAAATGATATGGAGGAACACGAATGGCTCAGGAAGAGGCAGGTGGCACCAGTCAGTGACACTGCTCATGGTAGGCTTATTCTTTAACGATAACATATGAGAACTCTGATGTGTACCAATATCTGAATATGGTTAGGTTGGTAACTGAAAACAACAACAACTGTTTCATCTCCATTTATTCATCTTTTTCTCAAGCACTGGAAGAAAAACTTGCTGGGTGGCTCAACTAGGTAATTTATATAAACAAAGGTTTCTCAATGACTTGGAACAAGAGCCATTTCTTGGATGTGAGCTACTTGCATGTATTAGGCATGAGCACTGTGTAGCATAGATAAATTTACTACTGCTGATGGTCAATGATTTCCTTATATCCTCATCTTGTGAGCTACTTCTAGACTATCCAACAGAACATTATTATGCAAGAAATCATATACTGACACTAACTTGACATATTTTCAAAACTGATGTATAATATGGTTAGTTGGGAACTAAAATTTCTATCTGCATCTTCAGCAAGCTTTCATAAGCCAAACATAACTCAAATATACAGACCTTTTTTTTTTAATTTACAGTAATTACTCTTGGATTACTTCTAAAATTTTTGGTGCTTGAAACTATGAATGACTAAGAACTCTGACTCAACATTTTTAAAAGATGACCATCTAAGTGATCATTTCTGCAAAATGCAAATCTTGTCATACAGATGCAGCACTTGGAACCACAGAGAAAAAAACAGCTGAAGAAAATGCTTTTATTATGGCCTCCTTTCTCAGAGAACCATTTGATTCTCACCACAATAACAATGACTTTTTAGAAAAAAAATAGAAACAAAGTAACAATTACAACAGATTAGTCCTTGAAAGAAAGCATCCAGAAAAGGTCTGCTCATACATTACAGATTTTGGAAACAACATTATCATTGTTACCTGCTTACTTCTGATAAACTAGTTATGCTAGCTTCATTGTTGGTTTAAAAAAAATTAAAAATCACCGGTGAAATTGTTAGCCTTATAAATCAAGGAGATTGGTAAAGGTGTACCTACTCTACTCCTAAAAGCACCAGTAGCTTAACTTAAGCTTAATTAAATAAGACTTTAGTAAAGAGCTATTGATAATTGCAGTAGAAAGAGCATGAATGTGATCACATAAAAAGACAGTCCTTTTCTCTCCTGTCCTGAGAACTCCCTAAAGTTGAAGAAATTACCCAAAATTGAAAAAGTCTCCCTTAAGGCCTAGTCTCCCTCCCATGGACTGGATGTAGGAAATATGTTTTGTAAATTTGACTGTAGATTCAAAGTCCAAATACCAAAGACTGAGCAAAAACACTTTGAAAACTTTGTCCTACAAACCAAACAAATGTGTTACTATCAATTAATACTTCTGAAAAAAATTCAGTGAGCAGATTTTAATGATCCAAAATGGAATCTGAGAATGTGAATCCAGAGTAGACAACTGATTAGGACAGCTCCATCTCAGAAGTCCTTCTGATTCTAAGCAAGGTCTGTCTGCACCTATGTTAATGCTATAGTTCAGACCAGGAGGATACTTTCACCTCACTCCTGAAGCACTGGTATTCATTACTTTTGCAAAATCTATGTTATTCCTCTTTTTTTAAGGTACTTTGCAGATTTCATACTAGTGAATCTAGCCTTGGCAATAACTATACTGTGACCAATTCTGATTGATCCCCCAGGGCCTTATTTATGCCAAGTCAGCATCTCTCATTACCTATTCAGTCTCTTCTATTTAGAGACAGTTGTCATGGTAATCAAGAAGGACTCTTCTATGTGTAAGTTAAATAAATTCCTGGTGGCAATCTATTTTTACATTTTGTGTGAGTGCAAATCACTTTTAAAATATTTTAGAATCTGGAAGTTGCTTCACTCATTCATCTAAAATACCTTGACTTTGGTGACCTAAACACAAAGATTTAGTGAAAGACACTTAGTGGAAGATTTCTCTTGTGTTTCTTTGCAGCAGCTACTGATGAGCTACAGTGAGTGGGTAACATGGAGATGCTGCATGTATCTATTGGGTTAAATTCCTACTAGGCTGACTAATTTAAAGTGGCTTTATTTCACTTGATAATGAATTACCATTTCTATCACTTAGACTCTTTAAGTTTGTAAATACAAAAAGACGCTTATTAAATAAATAAAAAAAAATGTTTGCAAGAAGATTTAGTAAGCTCACCAGAACAAGGGTTATGACTGCTTATGGCATCATGATCAACACAAGAACACCTTCTTGGAGGTTCCAGAGAAAACCTTAATACAAATACATCAATTTTTTGACAGACACTTGGAAGGCCCAAGAGAAGCCCACAGAGAAACTGTTTAACTGTGGCCTTTTTCAGTAGAAGGAGCTGATGTTTATTGTTCAGTATTTACAGGTGTCCTCCACATGTGCCAGAACTGGGACATGTCTCTTGGCACTGAGGACTTGTCAGTCAATCAGAGTCTAGATAGTTCTAAAGGTATTCCCTGACTGTTTCCCAAGCCCTTGCTTTCACTCTGCATAGCAGTGAGAAGTCACCGCAGGATGCATTCTCACGTCACCTGGGTTGCGCAGTGTTTTCCCTTTCAAAAGCAGAAGCAGGTGAATTCCCATTCCTTCAGCAGCTAACACTGTCAGGTAACAATTTTTGTTCAGTATTTATAACATTTTTTCAGGGTGAATTTGAAACCTACTGCAAGGAAAAAACCAACTCTCTATAAATAGTCATTTCCTAGCAGCTGGAACAATGTCCCCCTTTTGTTTCAAAATAGTAAGCAGTCCTGGAATCATATCTGAAATACTTAATTAGAAGTGTACTGTATTTAGTATACCTACATTTTCAGGCACTTCTCTATTCACCAGTCTGCAACTGTTTGGCTGGGATAGAGTTTAATAATGCCTCACAACACAATCCCCACAAATTCATTATCAAAACAAAAGCACCTGGCTTCTCTTTGGGATTCCCATTTCACGGTAATACATAGTTTTAATAGAAGTATAGTAATAGAATTTGTAACAGATAAAGACTCAGAACAACTAATGTAATACCTGCTTTGGTAGTGTAAGTGGCTCTAGAGCCTAATTTGCAAAGTTTGCTCACTACAGTTAGCAGAATATCAGACAATGGATCTAGAGGCTGAAGACAAAACATGTCTACAGAGGCCTTTTCACCTATATACTTTTTTATTCATTCCTAATCCATTTCCTACAACATTTCTGACTCTTCCATCATACAGAACACGGTCTTCCTGTGCAAGCTGTGGCTTGTACCAACTTCCTAGCTGGCGAAGTCAATTTGTAAACCTTCATACCCTTCTGGCCAAACTTTCAATCCTGAGGCTTGATTTACCAGGCCAAAATTCTCCATCCTATAGACCAAGATGACATAATTTTAACTAGACTACAAAATCATTTTTTTCCTCAGGTACTTGAGAATCAGGTTCTTTAGTCTCCCTTTTTCAAGATAAGGCAAAATGCTAACAATGTTAACAATGACATGTGACTTCCTAGATGAAGTAATAACATGAGAATACACACAACTCCTCGTATTTTGAAGAGGAGAATCTGTTTTGGAGGACAATGGAAATGGAATATACAAAGTCCTACCATTGTTTCAGTATCACATAACCCTGGATATAAAGTGGACACAAAGGCCTGAACACAGAAGAAAATGCAGAAATTAACTGAAGAGAACGTAACAACAAAGAGCTGCAAACAGGTGAGGGACAGGCATCTAAAAACACCTGTTTACAGGGAAGCAGGACTCATTGGGTACCTTTTTGTGCAATGGAAAAGGGGAGTCTCTGGTGTGTATGCAAGCCAAGCAGTTTACAAGACCAGTGAAGTGCGTGTGCTCTATACAGATAAATACTGCTGCCCTCAAGATAACACATTTTTCTGAAATAAATAAGCTTCACACTAGTACTATTCCCTTCCATATACTAGTCAAGAAAATGGTTTGAACTTAGACTTTACTAAATTGCAGATAACTAGCTCGTTAACTAAGGAAAAGATCATGTTTTTGAAGTGGTTGCTCTTGTCCTCGCATTTGATTGTCCCCTTATGTCATGGATTACTCATGATTTTAAGTCTAAATGTAAGATTATCACCTTTTGGAGGCAAAGACCAAGTATTAAATCTTTGAAGCACAATGAATCCTAATTAGGTATAATCAATAATAATTATAGTTGTGTAATGGAAAATAGGAAGGTGAGGAAAAGGAAATGGCTGAGATCATAGTAATTACTTTCTATTAGGACTGGCAGGGAAAACTAGTGTAAGAAGCTGGCCACCTGAGAAAACAGACACCTATTTATTTGGGTTTTCCTCTGAATTGAAATAGCTAAGTTAAAGTATACCAAGTACGCACTAAACATGATTTATAATGTTAACAAACTCTGGAAGCAAAGTGCATGAAGTACGTGTATCTCTGAGGGGTTTGCTGTGGTAACCTCTTTGGAACGCAGCAATTACCACCTACCTGGCAAATTGGAAGTGTTACATTCCTCTGCTAGTAATCCACTCCTCCATTTAGCCAGAGGTCAGGGAGGAGAAAGAGGTGATTCTTAAGGAGGGAACAGTCAGAGTCACAGAGTATTCTACCAGAAGGGCAAAGATGCACTAGGTGTTAACCTGAGAATACAAAAGCCCCTCCCCGTGGAATGTGAAAGCCCATGTTATATCTACTCTCGTGTGTCATACCCATGAGATACAAAAAAATTTGGACAAAACCGGAAATTGAGCTCCATGACACTTCTGATCTAATGTTTTATGTTCCTACTGAGTGCAGGTCTAGGCCACTCCTGGTCTTCAGCGGGATTTTTTTGTTAGGATGGTTCCACAGAGAAGCTGCTGACCATCAAGGCTGTTGTGGGTACAGAGTCCCTCACTGCTGTGCTAGACTGGGCATACAGAGAGCCAGTGTAATCAGTTACTGTGTAGCATGTCTGGCAAATTAACTCCTAAGTCCTGTAATTTTTGCTCTGCACTACGAATCTACTGCCCTGCCTTCTTAGGGACATCAGATCACTACAATCAGGGGACTTCTGCTCATGAGGACTGACAAATTAACTTTCTTGGGTTCTTCCGATCTGATGTTCCATCTACTAAATGAATTCCTTATAGAATGCATTATTTTTTTGCAATACATTTGAACAGAATTATGATCTATAACCTTCCTTATGGAGAAGTATTAATTTACTACAATCCATTATTTAAAAGATTTTCAAGCTTAGTATGATGTTATCCACAGTATGAAACACAGGCTATTTATTAACATCTTATCACCCTTTCACAAAAGAATAGCATCCTTATAGCAACTGTAATTATAGAGATACAGCAATATAAATATCCTTAATGCATCTTTTAATTAGGTTTAGTAAGTGAAAATATTTGGGAGAGTCAACTCAAGGTCAGTTGTCTAGGGACCACTTTGCAGTGATTCACCACTCTGTAGTGATTCACAAAGCACGGAGTGAGAATTTCCACAGCCACTCAGGAAAATACGTTATCCCAGGTGCTACGGCCACAGTCACAGTGCTGTGTGCACTGCTGAGGCACAAATGTGCCTTTGCAGCTCTGCTGTAAAAGGGTTAAACATCCACATCCACGAAGGTACTTGAAATAGTTCCTAACATTATCTCAAATGAAGTAAAACAACTGAGAATAGAGGACTGCAAAACAGCATAGGAAAAGGGTAAAAGGGAAAATACAAACGCATAGCAAATCAGAAGTACCTAAGGAAGAACATAACATCTCATAGATAGTTAGTCCAGGATTTAGCTGTGGAGCTAGATACATTCAGCTTCAAATATAAGCTTCACAAAAACAAAAGTTTAATCTTAAAGTAATTTCTTTTTGTACTTGCAATGCTTTCTCTATCAATGTGGAAGTAAAACAAAGGTAGGAGTGTGTGGTTTCCAATAATAGTGACAGAAACAGGTGTTGTTAGCGTAGTAGATAAACCTGTGGTCTACACATCCAAAGACCTAAATTATGGAATAATCTTTTAAAAAATCAGCCTGCATAAAAGTAATATATAGACTACTATAACTTTCATGCATTAGTTCCTCATATGCCATGTAATTTTCTGCAGAATGTGGCATGGTGAATAACGTCTCCAAAGGTATTCAATGAATATCTGAGCTGTTTCATTGTATAAAACCATATGATGATCCAAAGAAAGAACTGTCCTGGAAAGTTTTGTGACACATTTCAGAACTCAGTTTGTAGACCATGCTTGAAACAGAGCCCAGAAAGCTGTTGTGTACAGCTAGGTCAGATAGGAACATAGGCTGCGAAGTTTCCCGAAGGCTAAACATATGATGTGACAGATGTGAAAACAAAGGAACTGTAAATTGCAGGAGGTTAGTATTTATCTTTTATGAACTAAATATTTAACTACAGGTAGTGCAATCTAAAGGCACATGCACAAGCAGACCTGCAGGCCTGCTGCAAAGCACGGTGAGATTTGGCATGGTATAAACTGCTGTATAATCCCTGGCACACGAACAGTGGGATCACAGATCAAGCACATACAGGTGAATCCTGATGATAGGGCAGACAGAAGCAGCTTCTGAGGAGGGCAGTGCTCAGACAAAACATCAGTGTTGCTGGTGCACTGTGGGAGGGACCTAAGCAGGCAGAATTAACACTGTACAGATGGGAAACTAACTCAGGACTTCCTGTGTTTAAATGACTGTGTTCTGCTGAACTTGCCACTCTCTAAAAATATTACCCATTACCAGTCACTCCTCATCCATATGTTAACAACAGGAGTGGTTTTTCTCTTTTAATAGCACCCCCAGCAATGGAAGCAGCATTTAGAGATCACATCCAACAGTGGCAGCAAAATCAATGGTTCTTAGCTTAGAAAACAGGTACCTGCTCAGCTAAGTAGGATTTTGGTTAGCAGCATTCTTACTTTCAGCAGAAAATAGTTACTGATTAACTGTGAAGGGCAGTGAAAATGACCAAGCAGGAAACAAAGATCAAAACTTTCCAAAAAGAGGTGTGTCCACAACTAGTACTACCTGTCATCCACTTTCCACAAGTTATGAAGCTGCCAAAAAAGTTCTGAGTACAGCAGGCACAATTTTCCAAGAAAGGAAGATAAGGGCACAGAGACACCTACATACCATACCAATGTCCCCTCAGTTAATTCAGAGCAATCCTTGAATTTTTAGCACTGGAAATATACAAGCATGAGTCGTGTGTACTAATCACTGTCACAACTATTTAGCATTTCAAAGCATCTTTGTATGAGTTTCATGACAAAAATTTAATGTAACATGATATCTAACAAAGCACTAATAGTAAAAAAACCTAAAGATGTAATATCCTTGACATCTACTGCTTCCCCCATGTTTGAAAATATATATACATCAAACATATACATGTTGAAAGAGTGTATTTATTAGCAGTACATTGAGTATATAATTACAGCAAATTAAATAGAGTACGCTGAGAATTAAATTTATGAGACAAACGATACTATTACAGTAATTATTATTCTGAGTTACTTTTGTATATGACATCAAAAGACTTTAAAATGTTACATTCAAGCACATAAAACCTTTGAGTCTCATGTAGTACTTATGTTTCCAGGGATTTTGATGACTTCTGGGTGAAATTCACAGTAGCATTTTAGCTATGCTGAAGAAGGGCAAAAGATGGAGAAATTGAGTCCGCTTTAAGACACCATAGTGAACTGGCTGAAGAGCTGGAAATAGGGCTGACAAAATAATGCACAATTTTGACTTCAGCCAAGTGGAAAATGTTTTTTTAGCCTCTACAGGAGTTCTCCTCCCCATGAGAGTTCAATACGTAAAAGGTATCTAGTTTTCAAAAGTGAAAACCAGACAAGAATTGAAATAAGTCTGGAAATTCGTCTGTGCTTACAACTAGTTCCTCAAGGTGCTCTTCCCTTCGGTGGCCCAGAACTCTTAGTCAGAGTACTGTTGCATTTTGGTGTAACAGCAGCAGAGCCCTGTGGCTGTGCTGTCTGCTCCACTGAAACACAGGGCCATACAGACCAGCCTGTAGGCCCACACTAAGGTAAACTGCAGCTTCCCTCTCTCCATCATTTTTGCTGTACTACAGCGTGCAGCCCCACCAGACATCAGAACTTCCTCTCTTTCCTGCTTCCTCCCTTTGAAAACCCCCACAGATCAGGAAACATCCTCCTTGTCTCTCTTTGGTGTTCACTTAGAAGTCCTTCTCCCTTTCTGTCATAACCCATCCTCAACCATCACCACATCTCTGACCTTCCTGAAGGATTCACTGACCACCAAGCAGTAGGTTACTCTTCAGATAGTCAAACCTTAAGTTAAAATTCAAACACTGATTTCTGCCCTCCAAGAGATTCTTTTTGAAAGAGAAATACTGCAGTTCTCCCTCTAAACAAATATTTAAGTGCTTTATAATTTGAATGGCAGTAGACATTCAAACACCCACTCCCGCAATTAAATGGAGCCTTTTATGTTAAATGAAATCAGGGAGAAGGAGAGGAAGCAAGATGACATTTAACAGCAACATTCAGTTTAGAACAATTGGTTCATAACCAGTAAAAAGTATCTGCTGAAATTTGGAAGAAATGCTTAATTACCTAACTGAAGACTTCTTATCTCAGCTATTAAACTAATAAAAAGTCACTTTTTTTAATATTATAACTTTCAGACTTCTCTGCTCAATCTTCCAGCACAGACAAAACAAGACTTTCTAATAACACAAGCACAAATTTCTAAACCCTAATGTTTTTAAGGAATTTTTGTAAGCTCAGCTTTGAAAACATGATGGAAATAAACAGAAGAACACCTGTCTGCTACTATTAACACACACATACACCCCCCCCCCATCCTCAACTACGTTTTATTTGCTTTTAATATTCCTGAAGAGAATGTTTTCACCAATTTGATAAATCCAAAGTACAAAATTCTATCAGCTTTTTGGGACTACAGAATTTAGAGTATGTTCTGTTAGACTCCAGCAAAGGTATTGACAAGGAAGTCATTCCTTAAAGCATGACTGCTTTAAGGAAACTATTGTGACAATGAACCCCAACACAGTATAGACTCCTTACCCTGGAATCAACAATATTTATTGCATTACCACATCTGATTGATGCTTTTAACTGCTGTTTGCAAAGGTGTATAAACTGTCTAAAGACAAAATGATGCAAAAATAAACCTGCAATTATTAAAGGCATGGAAATTAAATTACTCTATATTTACTCTGATCCAGGTGATAACAGCATCTGGTTCTTAAGTTTAACTAAATGGTGCCTGGAGGCCTTGGAAAAGCTCTGCAGTAACCTAACTGCTCCAAACACATGAATATGGCCCTCCAGAGGCCTGCAGGGAGACCTCCAGCAGTACTAGCCAGCCAGCCATTACAAGAAAACAAAACCACCTCTTGAACTGCTGTCCCAGTAGGTCCGATTATAGGCTTTACAAATTACAAAATTACCTTTAAAATGTGGGTGTTCCCACCCAGCTTCAGCAAGTGGAATAACTGCTAGAAAATGCAGCCCGTTAAAAACACGCAAATTTGACAGCTGGAGTTTAAAGCTGTAGGACAGAAGCACCTGGACTTCTTTAGCTACAGACTCTGTACTTTTTCTTTTGTTATTATATTTTATCTTATATAAAGCTCTTCTAAACCACATAAAATGACCTAGTATTTCATATCACTCTTCTTATTCTTTTTTTCTTACCATGTCTTAATGCCTGACTCCATCTATATTCCTTCCAACTGCTGGTATTCTTCTCCAGACTTCTCTATTACTCGACTTTATTCCTAGATTACAGATTTACCATTACTTTTGTCTAACAATATCACAACATAAATCTCAGGCCTCCAAATCTTTCATACTCCATGAGAACAAAGGCGTTCAAAGCAAACTCTGCCAACTAAATCTAAGCACTACACAGTTTCCTTGGGTCAAAAAAATATTAATTTTCAATTAGACTTTCATAATTTTTAGCCTCATTGTTTCCAGTTGATTGTCCTAGAAAACTGCTGTGTGCAAGCTGAATGCCACTAAAAAAAAAATCCATGTAACAACACACTTAAGTTAAAATACCCACAGTTATAGCGAAAGATTGCCAAGGCAGAATTATTTTCAGTTTTCACATTAAATTTTTTTGTACATAAACAAAACATGTAAAGAAGCAGAAAAAAATTGTGAGCAATTACAGAAGCATTAGATGAACTATGATGCAAATAATAAATAAATGCCTAACATACACCTGGTTTCATATCCTGGCATTTCCCATTCTTTAGGAGATAAAGAGATTCTTGAACTTTGCAATAAAACAGAGAAACAGATTATTGGAATTTTAAATGATGAAATACTCATTAATCAGTAAACCATCGAAGATGTATTCCTTTTCCACTTCCCCTACGTGAGGATATATTACTGAAACATTTGCTAAACATTTAAAAACTTATTATGATTTTGGCATGCGGGAGACTTGGCTGTTAAAAGCCAGCAAAGCGAGCGTGGCCGAGCAGAAATGGAGAGCCCTGAAGGGAGCTCGGGGGAGCTGAATGGCCCAGCCTGAGCAGGAGGCAGCAGGGCCACGGAGCCAACTGGCGCCACCCTCTGCTGCCAAGCTGGAAATGTTAATTTTTATCTGTAATAAAGAGCTGCACTATTCTTGCCCCATCTATCATCCCCAGCTTTTTACTGAGGTGTTCACTTCCAGCCTGCCCACCGTGCTAGTCCTTGGATTACCATACATTCAGGTAAGATCCCTTCTAACGTGTCGTCCCTGATATTTTAATCAATCATTCACATCCACAACATTTATACACGAACTTCAAGATCCTACTCCAAGCTCTCCTTAGGTATAATACCACAACATACCCAGACAACACTTAACCTACTATTGCCCTCCAACGACTGCTCTTGCTAAGACAATATTACCTCATTATTTGGCTATTCTTCAGGATGTTACACAAGCAGCTGTGAGCCTTACTCGTGTATTCAGAACCGATTTCTCATTGCATACTATTAAAACTGGTACCCCTCTCCAGGTCTAGGCTGTATCTAGGATCCTTATAGACAATGGCCATAAGAACAATTACAGAGAAATTTTAAAACCAGCCCCTGAATGTATCCCACAAAAGAACAGATTGTTCATTTTGTAGAAACCTTTTCCTTGAGATGTCACTTGCAAGAAATAAATCTTTCACCTTTCTCAAATTTTTATATATGGTTGTGACTCTACAAGGCACCTTAAAAAAAGACTTCCACTATTATAATTTAATCCCACTCTAGAGCATCATGCTTTAAAATAACTGTATTTATAAGTCTGTAAGTCATGTTACTGCAAATAATCTTCCTTTAGAACTGATTAGAAAACATCATTTTATGTTTCTCACCACAACACAAAATTAAGCTCCAGTTAATTTGCCAGTCTGAACTCAGAAATACAGAACTCCACAAGAAACTTACCTCCATTAGTACCTGGAGTCCACATCATCCAACTTAAGACCCTTGCCAGGCTGCAGCATAGTTCTCTTCCTTCGTGGCCAGCTTTCATTCTCATTGCAAAAAGGCACTACACAAAGAATAGTCTATCTGTCTGAAGTTGTACTGAGACATTGCTGTGGTGCACAAAGGGAAGGGAAGTGCTCGTGGATCTTGCAAATTGCATAAGCCTACGTGAATTGAGGTGAACAAGTTTATTATTTGTCAAATACAGTCAGTGGTACTGAACTTTGTGTAGTACGCTGGGATCATTACACAGGGTGAACAGCCATCTGTGGCTGAAAGGTTGTAGATAGAACAGACACATCACAGAGATTAAGATTTCTGAAAGAAACAGGTTCAAGGAAGTATTACACAATGAAACAAACGTGTCACAGCCCAAGGGGACTGGACAAGTGTTTACAGAAACACAAGAGCCTGCAACAGCACAGATGGCTCAGACCACCACCTGACTAGCCACAGAGTCTTCTTTCTATATTATTCCCAGGCTCACTTTCGTACCACCACAAGTTAATTCTGCTTCAGAATCTGATGCTGTAAAAAACAGCAATCGCTAAAACCAGCAGTCATGTTGTGCCTTGTTCAGGTGCTCATGCTCTGAAATCAACATTCCCCATTAAAAAAGGCCATTGGTCCACTTGGTCACCTGCACTTTGATGCAAAATTCAGAACTAGGAAGCCTCTGTTTTAACATAGTCAGCAGCTTCTGAGAAATACCAAATGCACAGGCAAGTCTTGCAGAATGTGAAGAGGGTTGAGCTCTCCCTTGTGTAAGCTCCCAAGTTTGCACAAAAACCCAGATGCTCATAGGCAAGTGCATTTCCCTTCTTGCTGTTTCCAGGCACATTTAGAAAGGAAGACAAGCTGTTAGCCGGGGCAGGTTTCGCCTGTTTTCCCCAGGGGTGTGTGGCGGAGCCGGCGGTGTGCACAGCTCCCCCTCGAGGGGCCGGCGGGCGCACAGGCCGCACCCGCCCGCGCCGCCCCGGGCCCTCGCGGCGCTGTCCCGCCCGTCCCGCCGCTGAGGGGCCCCGGCAGCCCCGGCCGGGCTGAGGCCGTGTGGCCGTGGTCCCGCGGTCCCGCCTGGCCCCCGTCCCGGCCGCCCGGGAGGGGGAAGCCCTCTCTCCGGTGGCGAGAGTAGCGGGCTCTCTTAGACGGGTCCTGCCTCACCTCACACAGCAACGCGGGCAGAGCTCGTGTCCTGACTGCAGGCGCGTCCGCAATTGCCTCTGCAATCGCCAAAGGAGCCTTCAAGAGAAGCCTGGCAGTCATCACTAACATTTCATCCATCTGTTCCTCCGTAGAGCTGCTTGAGGTGCCATGAGGGCTGAGGTGGCAGCTCTGACCTTAGCAACTCCCCCCAACAACTCAGTGACTGGTCATTTCTAGATTTCCTTAACCACTTTTCAATAGAATATTTATTAAAAATAGCATACAGTAGAATAATAAACTACTTCTTAACGAAAATGCTTGAATAGAGGATTAGAAAAAAATCCTGTTTTTCTAAAGCATGGAATGAAATGGGGACAGTGCAAAACATATTCAGTAAACCTGGCACCTGTGCTGTGAGACTTTGATTTTACAAAGCAGAGCTGAAAGGTCTGAAAAATGCCTTCTCCATAGTGACAGGAATTTTGCACCAAAAGTTAATCACTGTAAGACTTGAACATCTGTAAATCAGTTAATCAGGACTGCTGTCTTGGTGAATTTGCAATACTATGACTTCAGTTATATAAACATTTATAGCAGAAGGGAGAGGCAGAGCTCTGATACCCCAAACCCACTCAAACTCAGTTAGGACAACTGACATCAACACCAACATAAGAATCTCTGTGTAGGGCTCAAGTTTATGCTTTGTTTTAAAAATAAGCTGTTGTTTTTTTAATAAGTGTTGTTAGCACATTTTAACATTTGACCTGAGGA
The DNA here is from genome assembly GCA_014706295.1 of Lycocorax pyrrhopterus obiensis. Taxonomy (NCBI): domain Eukaryota; kingdom Metazoa; phylum Chordata; class Aves; order Passeriformes; family Paradisaeidae; genus Lycocorax; species Lycocorax pyrrhopterus. Next base: position 19,232,511 of record JACSVZ010000013.1, on the reverse strand, counting down.
GTTAATGATCTCTCCCCGTATGTAAACTTGCTGCACATGAATGAGCAACATCAGCTGGAAAGTTTGACTTTTTTTAAAAAAAAAACAATCACAAGAAAAGGTTAACTCTGAATTAAAGAATTTTATTTTGTGCATTTCAGAAATGAATAATGACATTTTCTAAAATCAGTTGTTGCTGTGATAGACAGACATGTAAAGCTCATGTTTCCATTTTACATTACAACATGCAGTGTGAGAATGATACATTATTTTACTTGAATTCTCAAGTTAATAATCTTTGAATAAATCAAGAGCTATTAACTGTAAACATCAGAACCAGTTAAAATTATTTCAGCTGGGAGGAAAAATAATTCTTAATGTGATATAGATCAAGAAGCACCAACTGGAACACAAGGATGCACAGTTCTTACTGAGTTATTTAGTTTATTTCTATTTTACCAATTATAAGTTTGCATTTCTAGAAGTTTTTGAGTGTAAAGTATAAATGATAATGATACAGCTCAGGATCAGTCAATGTAAGTCAGCTACTTTTAGGGGATAATGACTTGATCTATTTAGATATCAGCTCATGTTATGTTAGATTTAACATTGTTTTCTTCCCTCTTCATTTTTAAACTGTCTGGTTTGACAAAGTGTTGAGTAGCTTTTTGAGGAAAAAAAAAAAAAAAAGAAAAACCCCCAAATCAATAAACCACCACCCCCTCTCCAAAAAGTTAGTAACCTTAAATCTTACTTTTGTTGCTACTTAACAGCAAAGTCAACCAATACATATTTTTTCCCTATTTAAAATATTTGTCACTAAAACTATGCTCAACTAATCAGTGCAGAAGCAACATTATAAATGGGCATGTTTAGAAGTTTCATAACATATGTATTTTTGTGTACACAGTGGTGATTTATCTTTAAAATTTTACTATTAAATTAGAAAAAAACCCTAGCAGTGACAAATATGCAGTCTATATCAGCAGTGCAGTTTGCAAAACTGGAAAGCAATCTGTACATAACTTAGGAAGGTCTTGATGAAAAATTTCTCATGTTTTTTTTTCCAAACACTTAAAGAGTGTTATTGCCAATGTATATAATTTTGACACCTAGTGGAAATCTTCAACAGTCATAGCTCTTAAGCTTCACTTCCAATTTTAAAATGTTTTCATGAAGTAAGAACAATTTTTTTCTGCCACTTTGTTCCTGCTTTCTAAGCCACACGAGCCATAAAACATACCTTGAAATAATAAACAAGAAATAAGTATCCAGGAAAACAGTAAAGCCAGTGAAACAGTAGGACATAAACCTTAATATAATTATCAAGAAATTTGGAAAGTTTAGTGCAGTATGAAAAATACTTTCTATGCCTTTGCACATTAAAAAAATAATCTGTAGCTGACACTTCAGTAACATTTTTGATCAAATGACATTTCTTATGCATTGTGTCGAGAAAATAAAAATTTCCCAACCCATGTACTGCAGCAGCTTAAAAGTTCAGGTATAATATCGACATTATCTATTCCTAAGGACTGAACACTTCAGCAAGGGAGTTAAAATCCTTATTAACCTTTCAAGTAAATAGTATATGAGTATAGTCATTTCTTACAATTCATCTCTCTTGAGCCTGTTAACTTGCCCTTACAGTATCTACCTGAAATACATCTCCCTGAACAAGACAGCATGTGTGCACTGTACTTTAGACAGGATACAGAAACTTTAAAATACAGACACGATAAAATCTTGATCAATGTGTTTCAGTGCATTATAATTACATCCTGTATTTATTTTTTCAGCATATGTTGTCTAACATTGAGAAATAGTGCTTTTGCTTTTCTGCCTTGTGATGTGGGAAGTGTTGGCAACCTCACTCTCTGCCTGTTCATTGCACGAAGATGGAAAAATTGTATGAAGAGAATTAACCAACCGCACTCCTCTCAGTCTGTGAACCCTGATATGAACTTAGTAAGGACATGCAGGCATCCAAATATGAAAAAACACATTTTGCATCATGTTCACTGGATTTGTTCCCAAAGGACACCACACAGAGGTAGCATGCTTATTTGTTACTGGTGTAATTTCAAAAGGCCCAGAAGCCTCACATTCTCCTCTCTGATAGTAGGCTAGTATGTCTTTCCATTGTGTGAAGTGTTTCCACCTGATTAACAGAGCTAGGATTTTCCCAAGAATGAAGTGCTGAGGTGACCCTATCTCTTCAATAAATGAAATTAATAAGCAGTCAAGCATGTTGGCCTTCCCTAACATACAGGCTGTGCATTGTATGCACTTTTTTTATGAATTACCCATGGTGAAAACCAGATACAGATGAAAAAACAGCTTTGCTATATGGCTCATGGTATTTAAATAAATCTAGATTAACATAGGATGTTACCTCATCGCTTGAGCTAACTCTCAAAGTAAAGTTTTCGAAATTTTTGTATGTAACTTCAAAAGTTGATTTATTACAGTATTCATACACTTCATTTCTGTGGTTGCTTAGTGGAGTGTTCAATTGAACACATACAAAAACATCTCCATTATACAGTTCAATGGAGAAATAACATATTATGCCTTCATTAATGTATGGTGCTAGAGCACAAAGCATACCAAACTCAGAAAGCTAGAGGCTAGTCTACTCCCCCTTAAGCATGCATTTGCAAAAACATCCATTTACTCTTTAAGAGACAAAGAAAAAAAAACATAAGAGCTGTGCTACTTATTTTTAGCTCAGGAAGGAGCTAATTTACTGTGTCACATAAAGATTTTGCTTTGAAAAGGCTAAAAAACCAAAGCTACTTAAAATTAAGTTTGTGCATATTCTTAAAATTGCTCCTTACTAAAAGTTTCTGCATCAAGTGTGCACTGCAGTTTTGTTTCATTTTATTGTCATGGCCTGATTTTCAAAATACCCAAGCCCCACACAGTTACAGGGCACAGGAGCTGCTGGCATTCAGCGTCTTTGAAAGTCAGGATACAGCTTAAGTGATTATGCAGAACAGTTAATTTCCCTTACAGTGTAAGCCAAGTGTTCATTTATGCCCAATAGTAAGACCACAGAAGTTTCACCAAATCAATCAAAATAAACTTTTACAAGTCATAAAGGGTTTCGAGGATAACACCAATCGACCAGGCCTGAGTTTCACAGCTAAAAGGACAATACTGCCCATTCTCATTTGTAAGTTCTGGAAGCCCTTTCCAGGATGATCTGATAAAAGAAAACAGAAGTGAGTACTATTGTTAGATTATAGATTGAAATTACAAGAACATTTCATTTTAAAACCTTTTGGAAGATTAACTCAGTAGGAAACTGAAAAGCTTGACTAAAGGTCAGCTGTCCTACAAGCACAGTATATCCTTTAATAACTGAGATCTAATTAATATTTTTTTCACCTGCAGCTGGGAATTGTAGTGGAAGTGTCTCTTCTTCAAAGCAGACTCTCTGCTACTAATAATAACTAAACTTACACAACTAGTGTGTGCTGCTCCTGTTTCTCCTTCTGGTAGTTTTGCATTTGGAAAATGGCAACAATGGTATTCAAACTACGCTTGACATTGATTATAGTGCTAAAAGGTGACAACGGCTGGAAGACAGCATGATTACATAAACCTTCTTTTCCTCTGCAGGAACAAAAACGTCCCACAAACTAGCACACTTTCAAAAATGTAAGTAGAGCCTGTTGCTACATTAATTATTCTGTACAGAAATAATGTATCAAAACAGAGTAAAAGTACACTACTTTAATAAGACAGAAAAAGCAAAGAGTGTTACCAAACTGCTAGTTATTTCTGATACTACCAAACAAGAGATGTGGACAAGACACTATGTAAGGCAAAATGTTGTTTAACAAATCCTTCTTTCTTCCTTGTGTGGTCAGACAAACTCTTCTGTCATGAGTCCTACTGAATTACTCTTTTGGGTGCAAATAAATACCTGTTTCATGTTCTGCAGAACAGATTATATGAATGAGATACCAAGGGCAAGGTTTTTTGTTTATTTTAGCTTGTCTCAAATCCTTAATAATTAAAAATAAAATAGACAGCAAAAGAGAAAAAACAGTGTGTGGGTTTGGTGGTTTGGTTTGAAGGAAAACTCAAAATCCAAGTTCCTCTGTCTCCTTAGAAAATCAAGGTTGTTAGTATGACGGCTTCAGAATCTAATTTCTTCACTTCGAACACAATAAATCCTAACAATATTTTGCATCATTTTATCTGCTGAAATTTTAATCTATCAATACTAGCCCTTTAACTATTATGTTTTAAAGTTTGTTTTTAAATACTTTGATTTTTTTAAAAAAACAACTCACTGACTTTTTTTCTGATATTTATTTCTTGTATGAAATGAGATCCTAATCTTTACATAAGATTTATCTCACCCAGTCTTCACATGGATAAGTATTAGGAATTCTGCAATCTCTAAAAGGCACTAGATCTCATCTGTATTTGAAATCTGACTTGAGATCTGCAATTACACATATAGCAGTCAACTTCCTATCTAGAAAAGAGATCCTGTTTATACAGAAGATCTGTACTCTTACATGCAATTGGATGGTAGATACCACTAGCCCGGTATTTGGAGTATTTGGAATCTGTGTTCATTGTTCTTACCTTTCAAGATGAACATAGTGGCGAGAAAGAACATTCTTAATCATAACTACAGTGTTTGCATACATCTCTGGACCAATCAACCTGGAGAAGTACAATTTGGCACGAAGAAAATACCCAATTGGCCATAGCCATTCCTAAGCAAAGAATGAAAAGAGATGATTATCAAAGCAGTTTGTTTGAAAAGATGACAACACTTTTTCTAAAATTGAAGGAAGTAGCTCTTACAGGTCCTTGGTGATAATTAAAACCTCTGGCTATATTGTAGTTGTCATTGTCAAGAGCATTATCATATACTCCACAGTACACCATATCACTGCAAGAAAGAAAAAATATATTATGCAAAAAAAGCCTTAATTAAAAATAATACACAGAAAAGGAAAACAGAAATCAACCAAACAATTTATCATTTACATTTATTGATGGTTAAGTTATGGAGGTCTCCACCAGGTTCTGTACTTTACATGACAGTGGAATTCCAGATAAAGTTTAAATTTGTAGGAAAATGGTCCATGTCTTGAAAGGACTTAAGAGTCATAATTTTACCCTTTTACTCAAACTGTAGTGCTGTACACTGTATCAAACATAAATATGTCCCAAGATGCAAATTCAACATCTTTGGTATGATGCCAAATTTGAGTTGCTTGCTGTGAGGCATTCAAAACCACCCAGCCATTGCCTATATAAAGAAATCAATTGCATGGACTTTTAGAACAGCAAACCAATTGTTCTGGAAGTACTTCCTGCAGCCTTATTTCATAAGTATATATGAAGATTTCACACCATCACCACCACCCCTGCCCCACATCAAATAATTCCTACTGTTGTGTTTATTGTGTTTAGGAATTAACACTTGATCTTATCTCTACTGTACTTACTCTGGGTCTAAGGTTTTCATGCCTAATGGACCAAGAAGCTTTTCTTCTGCTATCTGCAGAGCTTTCCAAGCTCTCTCAGGGTTGAACAACTCAGGGGCCTAATAAAATAATAAAGATTTAATGAATAATCTCTGTGCATAAACACACATAAGGCTGTGTATATAAATGCAGAAGACAACAAAAAGCCTGAGTTTTGTATTACTGAATCTACTTCTAGAACCTGTAAGTCAGACTAAGCAAGAAAACAGAAGGTATCCAGTGCTTTTTTCAATTTTGATTTCATTTTAAATACCCTTGCCAAGTATTATTACTGAAGCTCTTTAAAAATCCAATGAAGACGAAGAATCTATCCTTTTTAGCCAATTTGATGGGAAAAGCAGCCTCCCAGACCTAGCCATAAAAGACATTCTGAATACAGTGAGCACTGCAAATTGGCAAGTCCTGTCACGATATTTTTTAGGAGATAGTCCAAGAGGACCAATATTACAAGCACGGAAAAAAAGCCACTTTCCAAAAGCTGTTCCAAGCAACATATGCTCCTGACAGAATGCAATGCAGATGGACCTTAAAGTTTTCTTTATAACTGAACTAAGCTTGCACTGAAGGGCAAAGCCCTCCCTCCCATTCCCCCACACTTACCACAACCATTGCTATTGGAAAATTTGGCCTGAGTTGGTAATCACACCATGGACTCGAAGCTCCATAGCTGTCTTTATAAATTCCACGTTTGTGTACAAGATCTGGGTGTTTTTCATTAGGATCTGCTGGATTCTCAGAGACAAAGAACAGCCTTTCAAAATGTCCTTGAATTTTCCTGTCCCACTCATCATAGGTGATAAGCTCCTCCTTTCCTGCAAGATGTTATATACAGTTTTAATTTTCTGAAATCAGCCATAGTAGCAACAGCAGAAGTATGCTTCTTGAATTCCTGACACTTATTATAACAGGAGCAGACATAGCATCACCTCTCTCAGTTTGTGATTCCCCATGTTCGGCCAATTGTACAGATCACAGAAGGAACAGCTCACTGAAATTTCTAGTGAGACTAACACAACATCAGTCTTCACAGGGCACGTATTCACTTGGGCTGCGTAACTTAAAAGTAACTTTGTGATTAGAAGAGTATTCCCTCTAAAACATAAGGGACTTCCAATGATTTTTATGTAAATATTCCCAAGAAGGGGGTTTCTGTGTTATGAATATTGGGGTGCAGGAGCGGGAACAGAAAGAAAAAATAAAGACAAGTGTCCTGCATCATTTTACTTCACATTCTTGTAAATGAATGATACGATCATCAAAATACACTGTAACCTTATCACTTATATCCATTTTGAGAAGAGGTATTCGGGCTCTGAAATTCCTTTGTAATCCACAGAATAAACTACTTGAAATATTGAGAAGACAATATCAACTTTTAATAAATTTTTATAGTAACAGAAGGATCTTAATCATACAAGATACTTTCCCAAGTTTTTCTCCTTTAACCCCTAAACCTTCTTCTGAGGGTTATATGGTCACTATTTCATTGTTTTAGTAATTTTTATGCCCCAGTAATACAATTACGAGATGTGCCTGTTTTTACCATGTCTTTTTAGAGTGACTCCACGGAATGGAAATATGTTTCTCCCAGATAAATCCACCAACCAGCGAACAGCCGACTTGCACAGGCCAACCATTTCCACAGCAGAGCCATCTCTAAAATAATAATGATAAAACCCCTCATTCATTATTTTAAGAAGGCTGTTAAAGTTCAACGAGTAACTGAAAAAATTAGATTCATAAGTATCTTATTTAGACAATTTCTTTTTCCTTATTTTTCTACTATTCCCCTATTTCTCAGTCAAGGATCAAACTTGATTGTAAACTGGCTAGCAAATACCTTTTTCTGTACAACAGCCTTATTTAAAGTGGTATTATCATACCCAGCTAATTAGCACAAATGGAAGATAATTTTATACCAGTGATTAAGAACGTGAAAAAATGATCAACCCCAAACAAGGTGGTCCTCTGATGTTATAACCGTGTTCAATACAAAGCTTCTCAATTGCACAGACATTTCTGTAACTTAGGTAATAGTTCTGCCATAAGAGATTACTCAAGTCAAAAGTGAGGGATTAAAATAAGTACTAAATGCACTTCTTGGACTTGGTTCTTTTTTCAAGTAATATTCGTGTAATCAATATATGCAAACATTTAATATTGTATCATACTCAGCTTTACTGTCTACTTAATGGAATTTTGTCTCTCACATCACCAACTCAGCCTCTTTTGCAAAGTACCTCAACCTCTCTTGGCTCCCAATTAAAGTGCTCAACTTGTCAAGCAAGATAATGTTTTCCTCAATTCTCACCCATGGATGGGCAATTGATTTGAAACTGATACTGTACTAAATCCAAGCAAGGATGCCTGCAGCAGTTTCCTGGCACATAATAAAGAGCCTATTTTAAAATGCTTAATCTCAGCTCTAAAAATGTAGATGTTGGAAATATTTTTCAATTCAAACTAAGAAGTGTTCAAACAACACAATTATCAACATACAACTCATATGAGAAGTTTAAATAACAAAGTACTGTTAGTACGACAAGTATACAAGTATACAGTATTTCCTAAATTACATTTTACCACTTGAATTCAAAAGTCAATGCTTAGCATGGAGCTAAGACTGTGAAAAAAGCCATGGGCTTCACCTGCCAAGAACACAGCTTTTTACTTCAAATCAGCAAAAGAAAAAAATTTCATTAACATTTTAGTAGGTAGAAACATTTAGAACATTTGAGAGATAACCGCTCAGATGTGTCAAGAGAGGGCACAGCGGCTCTGCAGAAGAATTTAAGTTAAAAAAATAATTACAAAATCCCCTGCCTAAAGCCTGGATTTCATACCTTGGAGTAGCTGGCATTCCTTTATTGCGAGCTTTGTCACTCTCTCCCATTTTATCCATCCAAGTGCCACAATTGAAGCGGTTCCCTCCAAAGACAAAGCCAGTTTCATGGTCAATGCCTGCAGTTACATTAAAACCTGGCAAGAAAGAATATCAGGTGTTAAGTCCACTTTTTAGGTGAAATAAAACCCCAGCTACCCTCCCCCAACCCAAATGTCCTAGATAAACAAAAAAACCCTCCAACAAGAGAACCGAGTTAGGTTTCTGAAGGCAACTGTTCTTTAAGTGAAATTTTAAAGATCACTTGTACCAAAGCATATGAACAGTTGCTAACAATAAACTATTATTTAGGCACTTCAAAAATATTACATGTATATAAAGTAATATAGTTTTAGTTACATTAAATATAATTTTATAATAAAAATATACTCAATAGAAAGAGGAAATAAGAGGAAAAGGAAATACAAAATATAATCATCAACTTCTGTATTGCACATCAAATGTTCTATGTATGTTACCTTCATCTCTCATGTTTTGATCAATCTGAGGACCAGCATTCCTTTCTCGGAAATTTATGCCTTCCACGTGTCGCTGCATTGCTTCCTGTATTACTTCATAAAGTGGCTGATCCTAGATTCATTGCATGTTTGGATGACATGTGAAAGGCAAGATGAGAAATGAGCAAAAAGCATTTCTTAAGCCTCTAGTTTATGATATGATATTCCAAAAAATTCCCAAACCATCAAACACTTTCAAGTAGCATCCGTGGCAATGGCAATACATTGTATACAACTTTTCATACAAACATTTTTTCAAGACAAAAGCAACAAAAAGATTTAGAAGCTAATGGAATTTTTTTTCTCCTTCCCCAACCCCTTGCACTTGGTCTAATCAGGTGATGCAAGAAGTGCCTAAAATACAGAATTCTTGTGCTATAATCAAATTTCACCATGAACAACAGATAGCAAGAGGTTCTTGTAGCTAGAAAAAAATTATATCCTTTCATTAAAAAATTATAGTTTTGTTAAATACTTAAACTAGAAGTGATCTTTACCACAGTGCCTGCAGGCTGAGGAGAAGAGTCATCTCTTGGGTACATCCTAGAAACAGGACACCTTAGAATGTCTAATCCATTTGGAACAATTTTACAGTAGTCCTGGATACACTGAAGCCACCACCACACAGCATCACGACAGTTGTATCTGGCATGTGTGCCCCCGCCAAGCAGATTGGGAATGAGACCATGTCTTAAAGTCCCACCAAATGCTAAAATGATGTTTCTAGAACAAAAGAAAAATCACAGTCTTGACTAAGTTGCCTTCAAGGCCATTATTGGACCAAGTATCAAGTATAAAGCATACAGGGTTACGTTAATAGCAAGGCAGTGCAAGACAAACAAGATTTTAAAGACAGACGCCAAAAGTTTGCTGTTGAAAGCTACAAATTACTCCATTCAGCATGAACTTCTTTTACAATTAAAAACCACCCATTCGCTACAAATTCCTCAATATGAATACATTTAAATCAGTTTGTACAAAACATACATTATCTATTCATATGGAAAAGATAATTTGCTTTTTTACAGGTAGTGATATAGACCCTAAATCCAAATCCCACTGAGGTCACAGGGAAGGTTTTTATTGACATTGTTTATGATTACCCTGGTATCCATTCTGATGGGTGGGGTGGAATGGGGACGGAGGGCAGGAGTAGATGGGAATTTCCTATTAAAATACAGAGAGGTGACAGCAACTGAGGTTATGAGAAGTTTCATTTGAGAACCGTTGCGCATACCTTGCAGAAAACACGGATTCCAACTAGCTTTAAAAGGCAAAATAAACATACTAGTAGACTGCAGATCTCTCAGCATGAGAAAGCTAACAGTTGGCCAAATGTACAACAGCATAAATACATGCTAATTTACACCAACTCATTTTTATATTTGTATTATGTGTCAAGCTCCACTCAAATTAATATAAATCAAAATATCAAATTCATCTGGCTTATGTATGGCTCATTTGTCAGGTTAAACATTTATAGATACCAGATCGTAACAATGCACAATTAGGTGATTTCTAGTATTAATAGACAAATACTAGCAGTTACAAAAAAATCATGACAGACCTGCAATCATGCCTTTCCGATTGAAACAGTATTCTCTTTTGCTACTTCAAATTTTTACATAAGTAATTCTGAAATTATTGCTCAGCAACAATGATGCAAGTACTGGTGAAACAATCACTTTGTTCAAGGACAAACAGTAGCATTGCAGGGGTTAAAACTACCTTATCTCTACAGAACATCAGCTTTGGATCAGTGCTAAGAAGGCAAAAGAGAATCATTTGAGTAGTATTTTTAATACCACTTAGAGAGAGCTCCCAAATATATCTAGTGCCATTAAAGTTTTATATTGCACATCAACTGTTTATAACAGCTTGTGCATCAGCTCAGGTTTTGAGAGCATTGCTTTTTCCTAACTGCTTAAAAAGCCAACAAGAACTAAGGCTAAGCCAGCCTTACCTTGCTTCTAGGTAGCGCCCAGTAACTAACAGTAGACCTCTTAGTGCAATAAAAGTATCCCTTCCCCATGAACGAAAAATTCCAGAAGAAAAGTGAGGTAAACCTGAAAAGAAATGTCATTATTCATCTAATTAATTGATATAGCTGAAATCTCCAAGCACATGTATAAAATAACCGGAAGTAAAAAATATATCGTCATTTATAACTTTTTCCTAGATTTAAGACATTTCACATAAACAAACAATCTCCTAGACAGAGTTCTTGATAGAATTAAATATACCCTATACTAGAACAATAACTTCTAGAATTTCAAGATCACACAAAAGCATTTCTCCTATCCGTTCTAGTAACATTCAAATTTTTATTAAATCATGTAGCAACTTAACCAAAAGTTAATTAAAAGAAACAGAAAGAAAACTAACAAAAAAGATCAGAACTATGACAAGATTGTAACACTTTGTAGGCAAGAGTTTATGTATGAGAGCTGTGGTATCTCACCAGCATAAAGGGGTAAGACTGCTCTCAGACACTGTGAAAGACATCCCGTTTCTCTTTTCCAGCAGCTTACAAAACTACATTTTACTGCAAACATTATAACAGGTAGCTTTAAGAATGATTCTAACTGATAAGACATAATAACTACAACATACTTGTCTTTTTTTTCCCATTTTTTTCCTTTTATGATCTATTAAACAGAAATTCCATTTGGTAAAGTTTCAAACCAGCAGTCTCTCGTGCATGCTTGGTAGAACAACGTTTCACTTCTACCACTTACTTTAACAAAGTATTTGCTAATTCTCAAATATGGCCTCCACATCTCTGCGAATTTATGGCACATGGCAGCAGCACTTGAGAATGATAATCTGTGTACAATTTAAAAATCTCAGGCACAACTACCAGGGAGTATGTGAAAGGAATATTTAAAACCAAACCCTTTAGTATAATTAATCTTTATGACCAATTTAAGGGAACACTCTGCTTCTGTGCTTCTAGGTAACACTAAAGAAGGCAAATGGAATGCTACTAAAATCCAGAAACTAAAAGCAATAAAGCTACACAAGAGAAAGAGTGATGGCAAAAAGAAGAAAAGCACTCCACTGAGAGAGATGCCACTGCATCTCTGGATGTTTAAAAGTTTCCATGGCTTCAGAAAAGGAATGAGCCAATTCAGACCCAAAATAAATTCATTCTAAGCCACAGAAGATAATACTTTGGACATAGGAAAATGCCCATAGGAAGACTGCCAGATGCTGGCAGAACATTTGGAGGTATAAATACTACTTGCTGACTGCTTTTATAATCTTTTCTTTTGGAGACAGTTTCAGATCAGGAGTTCTTCTGGTCTGCTAATGGTTCTTTCTGAGAACTTGTAAACCATAAATTCACTCTTGTTACTCCATTACAATTAACTTCTTAAATTCACATTAATAAAAGATAAACTAAAACCCCTTATGATAAGTATACTCATCTCAAGCAAGTCTTCTGGAAAGGAAAACAACATTTTTTGTAGATCTCTACAGGTAACAACAAATATAGCAAAAAAAGCCTCTAAATAAAGCATTTTTATATAAAGCTCTCCCTCCTAACCCCCATGAGAGTACTATTAGAGAAAACTCCTATACTTTTAATATGAGCAAATCTTTACCTTAAACACAAGGCAAAAGTGAGTGAAATTGCTATATTTTATACATAGTTGCTGACATATGGCTCTCAAACATGATGCAGAAAATTTTAATATAATTACTAAAAACAGTTTAATTATTTTGGAAGACTTCTTTTCTTTTAAAGGTTGTTCTCACTTACCAGCTGCCAAGGAAACACAACATTGCTCTTTCTGATTTGTAATATCATTCAGCCTATAGGGAACATCATGTAAGGAAGGAGACAGATCTGGCAGACAAGAGTATTTTCCTATTCCACATAACTGGATTGAACCCAAGGAAAGGTGTTTAACAAATGTTGATCCATTCTGTACAAAGCTGTAATTCAACATAATTAAATTAAAATAACTTTGCATTCAACCATAGTCTATAAAATGTACCCTTTTTCATTTACAGAAGGCTATAACAAGCATTACATGTGAGAAATATAAAAAACTAGCAGTGAATTAATACTAGCATTTTGCATTAACTAATTTTTTACATAAGATTTAATTTGTAAATGACTTATTTTCCTAAAACGGGTGCCCAACGTTAAGAGTAAAATCTTAATTGATTAATGCCAATGGGAGTATTTATGACAAGTATTTCTAGAAAACAGTTTAAAAAGTTGTTTTGGTTTAGTTAATGCTTATACACAGACCTAAGACTTCAAAAATATGATTAAAAATATTTTACTATGAAGAAGTTTGTCAAATCTAGTATTTCAAAAAATCATATCTTTAAATATATATAAAAACTGCAAATCAAAAAATCTGCTAATGCATTGCTTGAAAAAATGCAATCTGCTTTCCTGACTACCTGATCTCCAAGCATTTTTTCATTAAATATATTACGTTCCATGATTTCACAGCCATATCAAATTCTGTTTCCATTTTAACGTCCCTGTTTTTACAAAACAGTATCGACTTGTTCAGCATATTCATAGCTGGAATAAAGCCTCCATTAAATCAATTTCCCTTCCCTTTGCAAGAAACAAAGAAGCAGACACTGAAGATTAAGTAGTTATTTCAAAAAGTAACCAGAGTGCTCAGATAATGGGGAGTAATAATGGAGAAGTGTCGAACAAAGCATCTCTGAGGAGAAGTGTTGAACAAAGCATCAGCATCAAATACAATCTGGTATTTTCTTACTTACCTGAACTTTAAGGAATCATTGCATTGGTACTAAAATATAGCCAAAAAAAAAAAAAAAAAAAAGCTTCCAAAGCCAGGCAAAAAAGATGCTGGCTTAGGGTTTCCTCCTCCTACTGCACAATGCCAACAGTAGTTATAAATTGAAACCCTGGAAAGGTGTCTGAACTCTCAGTCTTCCAAACTACCACTGTTAGAAGATGGATTTGATAATTCTCTCCCAATTTTACCGTTTTACATTAGAGGAGTATGAAAATATTTGAATGACATTCTCCAGCAGATAAAATGTTCCAATATATACAGATGCCTTTATAGCTCTGCTATACCAAGCATACCTAGACATCTGATTCCATCCCACATCCAGAAGCGTTGTGTATGCACCCACTAATATGGCATCAAAGTAACATGGGATGAGGTAACGTGGAATTCTCTTCAGGTAGACAAACATGGCCTTCAACCATTTACCAACCTATTAAAATACAATATAATTAGAACTTGATAACATCAGAGTTCAAAAGCCAGTGCTTTCAGGATCTATACTGTAACAGTATTTATACGTCACAGTTTTCGTACATGTTGTACACCCCAGTTATGCTGTACCCTTCCACTCCAAAATTTCAGCTAAGAAACAGGAACTCTAAGAAGAGTAGTAGTGAAAATCAAGTATTGCATCTGTACTATCAAAAATAAATAGGCCAAAATGTGAAGTACAGAAAGAGAAAAAAAATGAACTATCATAAAGTTGTTAGTAAAATTGAGTAGTAAAGGGAAGTCACAACTCAAAAGGCATCACTATAATCCAAGCATGGGAAGAAAGTTTTGCATTGCTAAAAAGACAGGACTGAAGAGCTAAAGCTTAAGACCAGGAATAAAAAGTTATCAGAGCTAAATTATGTAGAGCCACTAGTGAATATGACTGCAGGTCTGTGTCTTGGACTCAGGATTCTGAAAGCTTCATATCCTTGTATCATTGCAAAACATTTGACATCTGGAAAGTATTGCTTTCCTTCTAGTTCTGCTAAATAACATTATGACAACTTACTAGAAAGTCACTAAAGATTTAAGCCTTGCAGATAAAGAATGTACCTGTCAAAAAGTATTTTTTGTACTACATATCCATGTAGTAACATGATGAGACTATACTTTTAACCTGGATATGATGAAGAGAAAGTTACTTATGAAAACAGCAGAATCGTAAAGTTTATTTTCACATGACTTGAGTCATGTGAATGAGATGAATGAGACATTACAAAAGAAGAACTCAGAAATACACAGAAAAAAAGCAAGAGTCTTTGAAAAGCAGTAAAGGTGGCAAGTATCAGACTAACTTGTTTTCTAGAAAAGCTCTGTTTTGCAGGTCAAATTTAGCATTCGCTTCAGTACAACATTAGACTGTTTTATCCATTCTTCTGCTTTGTATTACTAGACCTGACTTCAGGAATAAAATGAAATAAGAATGCTAAAGCCTTTATTATTGTATTTGTTACGTAAGTTACAAAAATCAGGTCATCTTGTGAAATAAATAAAGCCATTTCCATGTAGGAAAATAAACTATGACAAACAAAAGGACTGCACTGTAATGCAGCTATAAAGGCACCCTGTATCTCAGTAATTCCTGTTTTCCCAGTGCTTGGCTGACTATAAATGTATCATACTCATGTATGCCTTAGTAGTAATTAGGCACTCTTGAAAGTACTTTCTTACAAAAAAACACCCAAAAAACTCACCCAAAAACACCACCCCAAAACTTAGGGAAAAAAATATCAGTAATTTCATTTTTTATTTGAGGAAAAGTAAAACAGGGAGGGACCCCTGCAAGCATGCATGCAAGAGCTAACAACACCTTCGTGCCCTATCTATTTTTCACTTCCCTTTTGCAGTCTACTCTTAAGTAGGATTGAGGAGAGGGAAGAAAAACATATTAATAGTTTAATCTACTAGAAGAAATTTCCTAGACAAGAAATACATTGTAGACAGTCTGAATTTAAAAATATACCAGAAATTGAAAATGAAACTAACTAGTAATTTAAAACGCCAAAGTTACCAAATAAGTATTTTTACTCACTTCTGCACAGGCTCCTGCACGTGAAATTAGACGATTACTGACATAATCAATCATCCAGTCTCCAGATCTTAAATTGTCACAAAATGGATGACCCAAATCATTTTTCGGTCTAATGTCTGCCATCACTGACATTAACCCTGAAGATACAAACCCAACTCTGTATTAAAAGACACATCATTATCACAAACAGCAATTACAATTCAGGAAGAAAAGGTACATAGCAACAGATGCTTTAACTGGATTACTTCTCTCAATCTGCATAATAAGTTAGGTTACAACTCAATTCTAGTTTCCTCAGCATAAACCCTAGAAACTTACAAAAACCATTCCAAATAATTGGCCTGATGGAATTTGTATGTTTGATAAATGACAGACGCGCTTCAGTAATCTAGTAATGCCTCAGGTTAGATCAATGCAACTTTTCACTGGAGGTGTATTTGTTTTCTTTTTACTTTAAAAGTCAGGGCACTGGTATTAAAACACATACTGGGATGCAGTATTAAGTTTCAGAGCATTGAGAGAGAAGGGGTTTGTTCTAGTCTGAGATTTCCTGAGAACACCAGTTAGTAGCATGGTCAAGCAGAAAAGAATTACCTTTTTTACCAAACAATGGCAGCAGCAATACAACAGCATTATGATGTGATCTGGATTGAGCAGCTCTCATTTACTTTCTTTACTTGATAGAAAAAAAAAATGCTGAAACTATTACCTTGGAGGCCTGCATACTTTAGGGGTGACCAGTTTGGTATATCGTAACAGCCTCCACCATCTTCTTGTTCTTCTGCCTCACATCTATACAGCACTTGATTTAGGTCAGCCAAAGTTAGTTTAGACGCAATACTGAAAAAACAGTGGAGAAAAAAAAAGAATAAAACCCAAAATAACATCAGTAGAGAAACAGGGAAAGGATTTCACAAATGATTTTATTTTCAGACTTACATTAAAATAGTAAAATATATACAACTCTCTCAATACTTCATCTTGGAAATTAAGAGCCTGATTTTTCAGATGTTCCAAGATGTTCTCAGTGTTTATGTAGAAACACAGTATTAAGTACAAAACCCAAACAATCACACCCCAACACTGAGAAGCAGTCCACGTTAGAAAGTCTACTTTAGGCAGTGATTACACAAACTGTGAAGTTTTTCAGTATTAACCCCGCTGAGTATCACACATATAAGATCTCTGAGAGTCTTCACTGCACTCTGACAATTCAAACCCATCTGTACCATCACCACCAAAACCCAACAATCCCTCACTAGGTTTACATAATATACTTTGCTCTCCTTGTAGCTCTCTTGGTTCTATGTCAGAAACCCAAAGAATACTCACGAAGAAAATGGCGTTTTTAGTATTGGTGCTGATTGATCATCAGGAAGACTTCCAGATTTAAAATGAGAGCTGAACTGGATCAAATGATTGCGGAGTATACCCACAGCCTCTTGTGCCTTTGGGTCCAGACTAACTCTGTAAATATGAATGCATATCTTGTAGAAATACAGCACTTGAAAGAACTATTCTCCAGTCTCCTATCACTCTTTTTCAACTCACACAGCCATTTGGCAATTACAATAACGTACCTGAATACTATCACACTTCCTGGTGTTAATCTTTCAAATTCTATTTCTTGAACAAATTCATTTGGCCCTTTTATGGCAGTTCCAGCTTGCTTTATGATTTTGCTGTCTTTTATCTTAGAAAAGAAAAAAAATTTGCAACTGAAATTCACTGTCTTTTTTTCTAATATAAAATATCACAAAAAATATTGCATCAGAACATGGGTGAAGGAAGCTAATTACCTGGATATGCTCTCTGAGTTCCATTGTGAAATTAGGCAATCCATTTATAAAATGTAGATCTTTTTTGTAAGGACTAGCACTTCTCTCAATAGTCCTAGCCTCAAGTACTACTTCGTCTATTTTTCCTAAAAAAAGTTAAATCATGTTGCAGCTCTTAAGAAATTTGAAATGAAAAAAGTGATTCTTTTGAAATTATGAAGCAAAAGCTTACATGAAAAACCTGAATGTTCAAGATACAAGTCTCTGTTGCACAGGAAAAGAACAGAAAATATGGGAAAGTATTTTAAATATCCTACAAATATTCATTACACACTCATACACTGTATTGTATTTAAAATGGCAATTTTTGTTATTTTATAATAAATTAACCATAAAATCAGACAATGAGAGAATTACAACCAGTCTTTCACGGGTCATCAGCTTTCTTAGTTTCCCTATTATCTTTTAGGAGATAGTGCTATATTGCTTTCCAAACTGCAGCTAAACAGATGGTTTATCTTTAAAAGGTAACAATTTATTATTACTATACAAATTCTAATTTTCTCTGTCCTTTAAGTAATTTACAGACAATAAGGTATACAAGTCTTGTAAATATCTTAAAACAGGCACACTCATGCACTCAAAGAACTAAGTATACTTAAAAAGCCAGTCTAGAAAGCTTCTCTTCAGAAACATGTCCAGGTAATGTATAGAAGTCATTATACTTAGCTACTTTTGAGTATAGTAAATACTCTGCATAATTAATTAATATTATGTATGTACTGTATACATACTATCTTTACATTAACTTATTCAATACAGAGATCTTATTAAGATGTATTTTCAAGCTACAAAATAACTATATATGTTTGAAAGCTGAATAAAAAATGGTATCAACAAATAGGATAAAATTTTAGCCTTTTTCCTCAGTATAACAGTTAATTGTACAGCGTTGGGGGAATTACTATTTATTCTATCTCACTGTTAAATATTACTAGTTTACAAACAAGACCATAAAAACCCTCCACACCCTCAAGGGGAGCTTGCAGCAGGAATATACTCAATATGAATGTTTCTGAAAACTCTAAGCACCCCCAGTCTGTTATTTTCTTTAACCACTTTTGGGACGTACATGTTAGTACATATAAAAGGAATGTTATATACTGAAAATTCTCATATGGATTTCATGTGCATGTGCTTGAAGTTAAAAAGCATGAATAACCTGAATTTTTTGTACATGACAACAGGTCTTGGAAAAAAATCTGTTTACCTGGGATACACATTTCAGGTACTTCTTTACTGTAGAAACAAGTTTTAGGATCCCTGAAGGCAGTTCGACACACAGCCACAACAGACTGGTGTGTGTTAGGGCAGTGTCTTGTGACCGCAACTATATCTTCATCAACTTGATCTACATACACCTAGAAAAGACAAAACATTGCAACCGTGCTCTCTCAGAGCATACATATGAAGAAATTGCAGTGTTACCCTCACTACTTGCCTGATTAAAGCCTTTAGCCCCCAGCTCCTGATGCAGCCTGTTTATGGCTAGCCTTCCTGCTAGAATTCCTGTTTGGAAATTAACTTCACCAGAAGTCAGATGTGCTGTTGGATTCCATTTTGCATAGAACCTCTCTTCAGATACGACAGAGATCTGTAAAAAAACAAATTTAAGCAAATATGAACTACTCTGGGAAATAAAAACTAACACACCTTGAGGTCTGAACTATATGATAAATTCCAATTGCATATGAAGCTCGACAATCTGAAGTAACACCAGATAGTGAATGGCTTGGAATTTCAAATAAACAACATTAAAATACATGTTCTAGGATGAGAATAAAAGGTATTTTTAAAGGTAACTTAAGAGTTGAACTGTAGACACATACCTGGTGTGGTACTAGTTCATCATAGCCTTTGGTACTTCCTGTAGCACAACATGCCATGGAAACAATCATTGCACTAGGAAGAGCATCATATGCAGATCGGTGCTGCATTAAAAAATATACGGGTAATAAACAGTGAAACAAAGATAATTGAATCCTCCCAATTCAGCATACAGAAGATACATTCAACTTAACAGAGGAAATGCTAATCCCATGATCATCATTTCCTCAATGACAATACAATTATTGGAGAAAATTTCTACAAATGAATGAAGAAAAGCAACTTCAGAAAAATCATCACAATAAGCACTCCCTGCCCACCACTCTCTCTCATTCTTGCCTGTAAACAAGCTCAGGAGAACAGGTCAACAAGCAGAAACAGAACCACTTCCAGCAGCTGGGTGAAAGACTCAACACATCTTATTTAGTAACTTTATATACTTTCCCCCTTGAAAGACAAAATCTTGAATGTCAGAGGCTATTGTTATAAAGTTTTTTTCTCTGCATAAAAACTTCAACTGAAATGCATTTTTTCTAGATATTGTTCAGGATATCCAGATTGCATCAAACCCTTCCACAGTTCAGAAATACCACTTCAGAAAACATTAAAACTTTTTTTTTTTTTGTTTAGGTGCTCACCTGAATTGGACATTCATTATCATGCGTAATATCCATAAACAGTGCATGAGCAATAGCTGGCATCAAAGGCCTCAAACGTGGCTGAACAAAAGATCCGACAGGCTCACCTCCAAACCGATAAACCAACCTCCCCTCTTCATGGCTATTGTAAGCAGTCATGGCCTCTAAAGAACAAAATACCTAAGTGTTTGCATAACAGTAACTACCACAGAGGACAGCATGCACAAAGATGTTAATGTGGCATTTAGAAGTTGTTATTTTGGTGTGTTCAATCATAGACATAATCAAACATGTATATATATTCTCCAGTGTGGAAACAGAGCCTTAGAATATTTCATTTACTATAATGTATTGAGGAAGAAAAAGCTAAGGGAAAAAACAGACAAAAAAGCAGAGATCACACTATTTCTCACAGGCTTTAAAAAACTCATGCAACAAAAATCAGACATGATGCAGGACTTACATAGCAGAACCGTGCTACAACTCCTTTTTGCTTCCCTAGACTAAGAGTGAAATATTTAACCTTCTGTAAACTAACAAAGGAGGTCTTCTCTTATTTTATGGCTAGTACTGTATTTTTATGCTAAGTATCAAAAAAGTCACAATACAGAACCTATACTTCTGATTATACATATAGAGTACGAAATTAAAAGTGCATAATCTGGTAGAAAACTTTTTCTTGGAAAAAGCACATCATCTATAATCTCTCGTTGGAAAGAGACCACACACGCAGCAAGCCTACCTCTTATTAAGGAGGTAATGCCCAGCCTATTCACAAAGATATTGTCCAGCTCCTCATTTCCTGTGAACAGTTCAGCCACTACATACAAATCGGCTCGCAATTTTCTAGCTGTGTCCAGCATGTACTGCAAAAAGCACAGCCAAAAAAGCCACAGAAAGGGGAAAGGTAGATACAAAAAAGGACAAGTTTCAAAGCTAGGCAGGGATTGGACAATAGGAAAATGCCATGCAGCAAAGATAAATAGAAAGCCAAAATTAAGGAACAAAACAAGTTGTGACACAGAAGAGGATACACAAACATAAGCAAAACCAAGAATTAGCATACAACACAGGAGAAGTTAAATAGAACATGAAGAAGAAAAGGTAATTGCATAAGCAAAGAACATGAATGTGTAAGAAAAATAAAAAAGCATACCAATGTTAGTTTCACATTTAAAACTCCAAACCATACACGACAATCCTACATAATTTTCAACTGCTTATTGTACCTCTAATCAGGCTGGTAATTCCCAGGCGATTGACAAAAACATTGTCAATGTACTCACTGCCCGTGAAGAGTTCAGCTATCACATAAAGATTAGGTCTGACTGATCTGGCTGTTGCTAGCATCTCCTATAGATCATAATACATTTTTAATATAAGACATCCATTGTCAGCTATGTATACACAAACATTAACATGAATGTTAACCAAACAAACGAGTCATTCATATATGCAGCACATTAAAAATACTGATAACATGTAAGTTTCATAAAAGCATGGTTATATTTTACAGATATTGAATTCTAGGAAATTTTCTGTAGACTTTAAGCTAATTACAACTTTGTTTTAAAACATAATCTTTGCTCAAAATACAAGAGCAAAGGTTGGATGAAAGAGATACCAATTGAACTAGGAAATCTGAGCAAGACTTCAGTTTAAGCCTTTCCAGTTACCATTCCAAAAATAGTAACACTAAACAAAAGAATGGCAGAAGTTTGGAAACGGCTGCATTTAGGAGCCACTTACAACTTGTGTGGGCAAATCAACTTGTTTTAGAGAGCTCTTCATAGATTTAGGTCAGCTCTGTTACAAAGTTAAGACTAAGAGCTAACAAGCTTTGCTACTCCAAACCTATTTAGAGCTAATTTACTAGGCAAGTTCAACTTCTGTATGCAGTCGGCTCCCTGGGAAACAAGAAGCACTAGTCTTAGCAATATACCTGCCAGACTAAACTTTCTGCAGGAGTTCTTTACCAGCTTTTAAACTCTGTGAAGTGAACCACTTCCTGTTTAATTTAGCAATAGCAAAATACATATGGCAAAAAAATAAACCAGTCAGACTTTCAATCAAGTCTCGGCAGTGACTCCAGCTCAAACTGACATACTGGATACTGGCAGCCATTGCACTAAGTCCACAGCTAAGTGAGAGAAAAGTTAGCCAGGCCCATTCACATCCACAGTATTTCAGCTAAAGTAGACAAGTAAAAGATACAATAGCTACACCCCCCTACTGTCTGATGAAGCTGACACCACATCTAAACATCACCAGACAAGAAACCTTGCTTTTATGCTTTGAGGAAAATTCATTCCCACTGAAACTCTGTCACAAGTCCTGCACTGTTGCTGTAAAATCTGCAGGATCTATTTCACAGACAGGAAGCTGCTTTATAATAAACATGCTTAATTTTGCGTACCTCAGCTACATGAATAGGTGTTGAGTGACAATTGTCCAGACGAATACCATGGAAATATTTGGCAGTGATTTCAGTGTATTTTTTCATATGTGCCCAGAGGTATGGGCAGTCTTCAGGTTTATTACCATAACGCAGTTTCACACTGTCTCCCCAACAAATGAGCTCTCTTCTCAAGTAAACATTTGAGCCTGTAAGGGAAATAAATTCACTTTAGTGTATATATGTAGTATAGAATGTGCACCAAAATGAAAAGGTGACATTTTATTTTCTACTGCTGAAGAGCAGAAAAACACTGTAATGAACAGTAAAAATTCTAATGATAACCATATCAACTCAAAAATCTATACACATTACACTGATGTACAATTTCACACTCTTCCATGGGAACATTTAGCTTCCATAGTGATACTGAAACAACTTTTCAGATTGAAATAAATTCCTTCTAATTCTTCAAAGTAGTATAAAAACTGTACTTCAGAAAAAGAAAAAAGCAAAAAAAAATCAAACAAATTAACAAAATTAGTAGTTTGGTTTTTTATACTGGCCAAATCAAAAAAGAATCTCACTGTGCTATCATAATCTGTCACAGCCACAATTTACAATTTTATCTTCTATTAACAGCAGACTGTGATGGATTTCCAAAGCCAGTAAGTAAAAAACAGGAACTGTAAATTACCACAAATTCCCAAAACATTGATGTAAGCACAGCTAACCTTTTTCTTCACTAATAGCAGCACAGCCACGTGGACAGAAAAATTGTGTTTCTTTGGGTGTGCACCGTGATTTTTTCAAAGGATCATTTCGAGAACTGGCTGCATTTGTTTTGCAGTTTCTTTATTGTGCCTTCGTGTACCACATTTTCACACTGTGTTCTCAGTTGAAATTATGTGTGGCATAAAACAAAGAGCATAGCACAAGTATAAAGCACTCAAAAACCTGTAGCTGAGTTACGAGAGAAACCTCAGTTATGGAACTTAAATATGCTAACTGAAGCCAGTGACTGAGAGAAAAAAAATACAAAAGTCTGCCTAGAAGAAAGAGCAATAAGCTGAAGGCAACTGAAGAAAAACACTCTTGAAACATGTTATTATCTCAATCCTTGAGAAGGAGAACAAAAGTAAATAAAATTCAGTGAAAGGGGTGTAGATTACTTTGCAGAAATTAAATATTTTTTTGCTAACTCCATATCACTCTGGAGTATCATCAGATTAGCTTGTAAAGCAGACTCAAACTTTTAGATGGTTTTTAATTACAATTAAACTGGCCTTTGTTTCATTTAGTTTACCAAGTGAATGCCTACTCTGAACACAAGCTTTTTTTGCTTTTATTAGATATCAACACTGTCCCCAAAGGAGTTAGAATGCAGTATTTTAGTGCATGGTGATTTCATGCCCTATTTTACCTTCACAAGTAATCTGCATACTTAATTTGGATTAACTGGGTCATCTCTTGACTGCCTGACTGCCACTCAGTGGACTTTTCAAGGATCCCGTTTTTGCTCACTAATGCAGTAAAATACTATTCACCTTTGCATTGCATTAGTTTTTCTGCCACACTGTCATTGTCTCATGGAAATGCCAACAAGCACTGGTGTTGGAACAAAGTACAAAGTAAGCAACAAAGACAATGACAAAAGTGGGGAGGCAGGACATCCCCATTTCAGTGGCAAAAAGCTGGTAATTTCCCTCTCAAATCTTGTAAAACTGTACTTCAAATTCCAGTTCTTACAGTTCATCTGTATGCTGAATGGGAAATTAAAGTGATATAAGCTTAGTATCTGCTATTCTGCAGCTTCATAGGAATACATCTGGAAAAAAGACATTAAATAAAATCCTTTTTGCTTTGGCTAGAATATCAAATGGTTTGTAAGAATTCAAATTTCTTTTACATACCCGGTTCTGCAAAGTTTCTAAGAGGATCATCTCCCATAACCCAGCCATTATGAGCCATGAAATAACAAGCTTTATCTGGCTGATGTATCATAGCTTCTTCTTCCTCCACAGTCAGCTCTTTGAATGGATATGTAAAATACCTATGGAATAGACAGGCAATTAAAAGAGAAAACAAAGAGACAAGCACCAAACACATACGGTAACCTAAGCTGCAATTCATTTTCTTTGAAATTAAAGTAACTGCTATGAACTGGCTTGTACATAATACAGACAAAAAAGAGAGCAACTTGCATAAACGATGGAGAGTTTTCTATTTTGAAGGAAGCTTTGAAGGAGCAAGAACAGATGTTGCCACTATCTTGGTGTCAGCTGGTAATGTAAGATTAAAGCCGTAGTACTTTAGGTATGAGTGGCATCAAGTACATAAAACATGAAAGGTGTAAACTTTCCTAGTTCCACTCCTCTTCCACCTACAACAGCAATTTGCACTATGTAAGGTTTTGATGTGCTCTGAGTATTGTCTCATGCTTTCTGGTCACATTTACTTATGAAATAGTTATTGCTGTTGCTTACAAAAACCCTGTCAATTCACTAAGTGGCATTTGTCCATGTGAAAGAAAACATACATTTGTACATATAAATATATATTTTTATTTAACTTTGAACTTGCTTTCCCTGGAAAGATTCTAATTGTTTCCAAACCAACAAGAAAACGTGTATATACCTGGTAACCAAGGGATGTTTTCTACTGATAAGACCCAGCTTAGGACCATCACAAGCAATTCGTTCATAAACCACAGTCCCCACAAGACAATTGACAGCCTAGAAGTAATTAAATTATGCATTATTGAAATGCCTGCATTTATTTGCAATTTTAAACCATTCAGCATTAAAACACAGTAATTTCAACACCTGTTCTTGATGGTGATTAGTTTGCCTGTATTGCTCAGCATTTAGCTCCTCAATCCTCTTGCGAAACCAGTTACAACATTCTTCTATTGCAGCTGGTCCATTGCTTGTCAGGAGGACATTAAAAGCAGAGAACAATTAGAAAAAATATTTTAAAAACATGCAGTATAAATTACTAAAAGAAATCAAAACTTAACTTTTTCCTCATGTCTGAAAGCAATGTCTTTTTTTGGCTTCATAAATTTAGCTTCACTTAGATTTTACCCTGTAATCAGTAACACGGTACCTGTGTGGTATGAACGTTGCCAGTGCTATATTCATATCTACAGTACAGCCAAGTCGTCTGTAATCAGGGTCCTGAAGTATTTGAAGATGTTGATTTGGATCGGATTTACTGCTCATTTTGCCTGAGAACAAAATAGAAACAAGTACTCGAAGTAGAAACAGGAATTACATTTAACAGACATGCAACTTTTATAATCCTAGCATAACCAAGATGTGGGTGGATGAAGGCACTGAAGGGGTACAGAGTCTTTAAAGACTTTCCTACCCCTCAAAGCATTCTTGTATGCTTAAATTAGCACAGTGGATGTCTCACATAGCAAAAAATAGCATTAACTTGTTTTCCAGCTAACTGTTAAGTTTACCTATGTCTCCTGAACTATAAATACACAATTCACATGCTTCAGCAACATAATCTTCCTTTACCTTGAGTTAGAAGGGCTTTAAATTGCTGCACAGCTTTGTTAACATCCACTTGGAAAAATTCCCATAGTTTAATTTTTGGATATATATCTTCATAAATTATTTTACGTAAACACTGTAAAAATAAAAAATGTGTTACTGAGGTTGTTTATTAATATAATTAAGAAAAGCTAAAAAAATGGGGAGTAACTAAATGTATTTCACTAAATATAACTGCAAAGTATACACCATTTTTTGTGCATTTCCACAACTCTAGAAATATTAAAGGTTTATTCAGCTATTTATGAAGTTTATTAGCTTATACTTAGCTCTCATTCACTTACATTTAAGTGCTGATCATTTTCAATCAAGGGTGGGACCCCTTTGGCAACATACTTTCCATCAGCCACCATACCGGTCAAATGCCACAGAGCTCTATCCAGGACCCAAGCTGGCTTCAGGTGAGGAGAATTTACAAGGTTATAGCCACATTCTGGATGCATCCTGAGCCATTCACTGTTAGTAGCTTATTGAAGAAAGGGATGAAGGAGAAAAAAACCAAACAAAAATGTAAGTACATAAGTTGAACCCTTCATTGTATTTTGTAAACATCTTAACACCAAGAAGCTGAGGTACTATAGTACACAGAGTTCATTCACATTTCAACTAAAGTTCTCCATGTCAATAGAAAATAATACCTTATGCAGAAAAGTTATTACTGATTGACTTTTTTTGGTTAAAAATACAGCTGCAGAGACTGCAGAAAAACTTTTCATTAGTTACATAAAAATATGCAATAGTACCACCAATTCTAAAACACTAAAAAAAATCAAATTTTTGTTGCAAGAAATACATCAAATACTGAAAATAAGATACTGATATTCTTTGAGTGTTGAAAGCCAAACATACATCCCGAACTTTATAATATGTTTATTTTTTAATATTCTTCATCCTGTCAGATGCCACACACAGCCAGAGACCAAGAATGCACACACACCACCCAAAAATTAATGCAAAATATAGTTAAATGGGCATTTAAGAAAGGATTAGCTGTGACACTTGTGTACATAAAAAGAAGCTGAGTTGTAGGAAGCAATGTCACTGAGTCTTACACAGCAAGATGAGTGCACTCCCTGGTGCATGCAAATGGAACACTAATTCAGGCCAAACACTCCACTCTGTGTCTATTTGCCAAGCTTCCCCTGTAGCATCAACCAGCACCAGAAGATATGCTGAACATTAAAAATTAACTCAGAGATGGTAAGGAGCCTTCACTAGAACACAGGTGGACAGCGTGCATGCAGCAGTATGGGTAAATACATACACAGTACAGAAGTTTGATTTTAGCAGTATGACAAACAAGAAAAATCCAAAAGTTAACCTCTTTCCAATTTTGCAACTCATTTGCAATACTACTTAATTGAAAGTAAACCTAATATATTCTTCTGAATTAATATCTCAAACTGAAAAACTGAACTATAAAACAAAAAATAAAAAGAAAACCTCACAGAATGCCTAAGAACAAAAACCAGGTTTTCAGAAAAGCAGAGAAAAACAGAAGTAGTACTTCACACACGGGAAAATATATAACAAATTATTATATTAGAAACGTGAGGAGTCACTAACGTGTCCAGAACTATAGCAGAACAAGTAACACTTAAAATCCCAAGTTTGCTTAGTTCAAAGAAGTTAAAACAAAAATCTCAAATGGAAAAAAAAAAATCTACTAGCTCAGTCTATAGTGTGAACAGCTCTTCTGAGCACCATGTTACATTTTATGTCAAGACATGGCAAAATTCCATGTTTATAAGATCAAACCATTTGTGGAAATTAAAATCTTTATGGTTTAAATACCACCTACAACTAAACCCACCATGTTTTAAAGTTATGTAAAGCAATATTAAGCTTAGGCTGTTAAAGGCTGTTCTAGGCCAAACAGATTATTCTCTCCTGCTCTTTTCTTTATATTTTACTACTTCTGAAAAAAGCTTTCTTCTCCAAAAAGCAAAACCAGCTTGTTCTACCCTTCTAACAAAAACTATGATTTACTATAAAGGACTTTCATAAGTAAATACAATTAATTCTAAAAAGACAACACATAATTTAAATCTAAGGGGTTAGCATTAAAAAAAAAAAAGTCAACAGGCCTTCCATTAATTCTGCTACAGAACAGAAGGATGTTTCCTGATCAGAAGGTAAGCTCCAGTGATTCACACTGGAACACCAAGAGAAATCTAACTCTGCAGAAAAAAAATTATCCAAAACATCACTTGTGATTACATTTGCTACAGCTAAGGAGAAAATAAGTATAGTATAGAGTATGTGTACAGTATAAAGTAAGTACAGGAATATAGATATACCAAGATGAGGAATTACAGAAAACTCTAAAATTCATTATATTCTTCTTTAAAAAATCTGAAATTATTTTCTTAAGTGACTAACTCATTTTTACACAAATTAAACACAAGCCTAATATTTAGCTCTGATGCTCATAGCCCAAGATTTCTTTTTTTTTGATCCTTTATAAAGCTGGGAGAAGGTGGTGTTTAATATGACTAAGTACTTGAAGTTAAGATTTACTCAAGTGCTATATTACAACTATAAGTTAATACTATCTTTCACAACAGGCTTTCACAAGTTAATAAATACAATTTATCTTTTACAAGTTAACAAATACAATTGATTTCACTTTATTTTTACTACTTTATATAATTTATTACAGCCACTGAAAGCTCAGAAAATAAAAACAACTCCAGATGTCTTTTTTCTGTCTCCTGGTGAAAAGCAATTGCCAGCGAACACATTTCTTATTT
The DNA here is from genome assembly GCA_014706295.1 of Lycocorax pyrrhopterus obiensis. Lineage (NCBI taxonomy): Eukaryota > Metazoa > Chordata > Aves > Passeriformes > Paradisaeidae > Lycocorax > Lycocorax pyrrhopterus. The sequence continues at coordinate 19,203,775 of JACSVZ010000013.1, read as the reverse complement.
GAATACACCCATTTACCAGAGAGGGTTTGCCAGTTTATCTGTGACACTCCTGCGAAGATGCCAAAGGTGCAGGGACATTTAACATCAGTGCATGACTTCACTTTTAAAGTTGGGCCATAGATGCTGCCTTTTATTAGTGCCTCACAGAGACATCAAGAGCTGATTCCCACTGTTCCCTGCTGTGCCCACAGTGCGGGCTCCACTCCAGAGTGAACACTGAACACCTCAGCTTGCCTGACTCCCACAGGAGCAGAGGGGAAGCTATGCCTTTTTTATACAATGGTCTCGACCAGAAAGCAGAAACTACCAACAGATAGAGCCACTGTAAGCTGCGGAGTCATGACCTGTAAGAATTAACATTAGAAAATTTACTGAGACAACTTAAGCTTTTAATGCAGACATCCTACAGAATGAATAATGATGTGCAAGTATCCATAATCTGCTCAAAATAATGGACTATACATTTGATCTCTTTTACATTCAAATGGATCCATGAAATGTGTTTTACAATTAAGTCACCCTAATGTGCAGGAATGACTTCATTTAACTACTGGAAATCACTGCTCAATTAAGAAAAAAAAAGTTACCTTCCATCTAATCAAGATCCAAAGAACCCCAAAATGTCCCATATTTTCTTATTTCAAAGGCCCCCCTGAAAAGTTTCACAGGCATTTAACATCAACATAAACTTAGCATTAGCTGAAAGATATCATTTAACAAAGTTTGGAGACAGTTGTACACCAAGAAGTTTGGATTACAATCAACAAAGATGGGGGAAACATTCAAGTTTAGAAGTCTTAAAGCAGGCAACAAAGCTATCAAGGATACCTTGCTTAATGACCTAAGAACCACAATCACCTGAATATTTCTGTCCTCTTAGAAGACACTTCTGAACATCCTTTCACCATAGTACAACTGTTGAGTCATCCATCCCAATGAAGATTACTTTAACTCTGAATGTAACCTGAAAAAGTCCTTCTAAAAATGTAGCCAAACAACGTGACATTTTCCTTCTCAAATATATTCTAATGTGTAATTATTATAGTTAGGTTTTTCTGTCCATCAAAATACATTCTCCTTAGTAGAATGCAAATATATACTGTTAAAAAAAGAGTGGATCTCAAGCATCTGTAAGAGAAACTGGACTTCCAGCTGACAAGTGTAAGAAGTTTTTTATCCAGAACTGGGAGGATGTTTAAAATCCTAATTCCCTCAGACACAGAGCCAACAACTATAATTAGTAACTTTTCAACAAACAGACAGGGCAAGCACTGTGCTGCAGACTGATTGCATAGGAATGTTTGGCAATAGTCAACACCAAAGAACCAAAGCAAATAATGCTTGAAATTTACATATTGTCTATGTTTAGGGGTTTTTGAGCCTCAAAAGACATCAACCTACATAACCAGTTGTTGTAGTCTCTGCTATGAGAATGCTAATTATTATGATCTTTAGGATTACAGCATACAATAACAACCGCATTATACACACAATCAAAGAAAACTCATTATCCAAATAATCAGCAAAATTACAAATTATTAAATATTATAATTTAAATTTCATCAGATCACACAGAAGAAAACCCACTGTCCCTCACACAATTAAGTAACACCTTCGATGTATTAACACATCTACTCTTAAAAAAAAGCCTGCCCCAAGCACAAAGCTCTCTCTTCCTTTCCCCACAGACTGAGCTGTAACATTTCCCCATTACTTAATCCCACCTTCTTGTTCCAACTGTTTATCATCTGCATGTTAGAGATAAACTAGAGCAGCTTTTAAGCAGCTACAAGCATCCTTAACAAGAAAGTTTAACAAGAAAGTACTTAGTTTGTGCTCATCAAACAATTCATAATACAGACTCTGTTCAAATACCTTGGAACTGCACACCACAGATAACAAAGACAGGCATATCATATAAATACAGATACAGTTATTAACTCTTTTTAAGAAGAGCTCTATTCACTCTTTCAGTAACAATACTAAGTTATTTTATACCTGTTACAGAGGCATATCAGTTATAATTGCAAGGAGTCGTTCTGGATTTGAGAGACTCAAAAATAGAGACAACTACATTGTTTGAAACAGCTACTAAAAATGGGTTCAAGAGGGAGAAGTTAAGGGAAATAATGAACTATAATTATAGGACCAATCTGGTTATTAAAAAACAAAAGTCATACCAGTATGATTGTAGACTACATCCGTGATGCAAAGCATATTCCATTCATTTTTCAATTTCTCCACAAGTGCTCCTATATCACTCCAAGTGCACGTTTTATTATGGTTTGAAAATTCAGGATTTACTTCTAACTGATCAGCCAATGAATAACATGATCTAGATAGTCCAAGCTTCTGCAGTGGCGTAAAATGAATCATGTTGTAACCTATGGAATAAGAAGTCATTTATTTAATGAGAAAAAAAAAAATCAGTCAAAGTTAATCGAAAGAAGCATAATAAGCTGCACTTGTAAGATGTACTTAAAACCAGCGTTTGGAATAACCAACGTAAACTAATCTGAAGCTTCCCCTTGAAATTCTATGTAACACAAGCTTTAAAAATCACCCTGTCAGTTCTACAAACTTCCAAGTCTATCTGAAATCAAAACAAAAAAATAAGTAGTTTCCCATATTAGGAAATCCCTGAATTTTTGCACCTCTGCCAATATTTTAATCAATTCACTGACTTAATCTGTTAACTAAGTTGAATGTAGTAGAAAATACATAATCTACAAAGAATATATGAGTTGTTTACACTGAAGCTCTTCTATGTAACTTTGGGTTTTGATCATAAAACAACAACTTATATCCTTAAATATGTGTATTAGCATTACCTGTTTCTTTCGCCACTTTAAGCCTATCTTCCCATTCATGAAATGGTCCCAGACACTTAGCGAGGAACGTCTGGAGTGTAACACAATCCAAAGGTAGTACATGATTATCGGCTCCAACATGCAAAATGGGATCCACAACTATGTAACCTCCACCACTTTTTTCATTTCTAGGAAAAAGAATTTTCATTGGTATAATTAACACCCACTGTACCAGTCAGTTTCAGAGAGAGAATTCAAATAGCACAGGTATTTCAGAAACACTAGCCCAGGATAGTGCCTGGAGGGAGAGGGAGTCAGGACTGCATGCCACCTGAAGAAAATCTCTGGCATCATCTCTCTACTGGACTTAAAGAATACAACTGGGATACAGGGCTTAAAACTGGAAAAGTGAGACACCTTTGCTATTTTCTGAGATGGAGTGCTGGTTCCTCCTTTTGGCATATGGACAGAAACACAAATCACGACTACCCATCTACTATGCGTAGATCTCCATCTTGAGCACCATCCTCAGGCAGGTACCCGAGCTAAGTGTCCTAAGCTTGGAGAATTTAACCATCCATCTTCCAGAAACTCAAAATACCAGACTACAATTATTACAGATAGTGGCATTCTCTTCTGTAGTTGTCCCACTACAACAAAGGAGAAAGTAAAGGATCCAAGTAAAGAATGCCAGAACCTTTGTGCTAGATAGGAAACAACCCTGAAAGTCAATGAAGAAAGTACAAATGAATCATTGAGATACTCAGAATGCTGATGAATTCGAAAACTTGTAAAAATAGATTGCTTCTCCAGCATTCACAGAAAGTCGATCAACTTGGTTCTGTATGTTCTCCAGAATATCTCTGCATCAGAAAGTATTAAATAACCACCAGTTACTGTTTCTCATTAGTGGATTCCGATGGGTCCCATGGTTGCAATTTGAAAAATGCATGGAAAAAATGTTTTTCTTCAGGTTAAGATGTAGACCAAGGGAGCAAGCTGCATTTGGCTGTAGGTATACAAATTTCACTCACCCAAGACTAAAATAGTACCGGTATGACCCAGAAATTTGGAGATCCAACTTGCAGTATTTGTCAGAGTCATCTTCTTTTCCTGTGGGATTGTGCCACGATAGTGTCCTGAACTTGTGGCGATCAAAGACTTCTCCAGAAGCTGGATAATTTGTGTACACAGTAACGGACTTGCCCTGAAGAGTTGGGCCCAATCGGAATTGTAGCTCAAAACCTCAAGAAAAAAAGAAAAAGAAAAAAGATAAAATCATTTGATCAGGAGGACTAGGTACTTCTAGTCTCTTATCACAATTCCTAATTTGCTACTATGTTAATAAGAAAGCACACCCTCATACCTGCCAAGAATTTCAGCAGAATGATATATCTATACAGCATAGAATCATAGAATATCCTGAGCTGGAAGGCACTCACAAGGACCACTCAAGTCCAATTCCTGACCCTGCACAGGACTCCTCAGGAATCATACCATGTGCCTGAGAGCGTTGTCCAAATGCTTTTTGAACTCTGTCAGGCTTGGTGCTGTGACCACTTTCCTGGGGAGCCTGGGACAACGCCCAACCACCCTCTGGGTGAAGAACCTTTCCCTGACATCCAGCCTAAACCTGCCCTGACACAGCTCCATGTCGTTCCCTCGGGTCCTGTCACTGTGACCACAGAGAAGAGATCAGCACCTGCCCCTCACGAGGAAGTTGCAGATTGCAATGAGGTCTCCCCTCACTCTCCTCTCCTCCAGGCTGAACAGACCAAGTGACCTCGGCCACTCCTCAGACGGCTTCCCTCAAGGCCCTTCACCATCCTCACTGCTCTTCTTTGGGCACTCTCTAATAGGCTTAAACCTTTCTTATATTGTGGCACTCAAAACTGCATCATGTCTCCCTACCCTCCCAACATTGTTCTTTGCACACTTTACATATATGCTTTCTCCTTTACTTACATGGCACTACCCATCTTCTTTCCAATTTGTTTCTCTTTGCTATATAGAAAGTTTTAAAAACAAAATATAGCAAAACACCATGATCATCAGGCTACATTCAATTTTATGTAGATTTTGGATTATGCAGTCTTTAAGTACTTAGGTTTACCAAGTCTATATAGTAAGCTGACCCATGAAAACGTCTGAAAAAAAATTAGGAACACATTTAAAACCAGAAAATATTTCAAATACCTTCATTATTCATTGCGGGTTCACTAAACAACTAAAATCCTTATGCTTTTAACTGAAAAATTACATATAAGTGTGTGTGATCTACAATATATGAATTGTTCAACTTTCAGAGAGTTCAGAGAGTTTCAGAGCAAACTAAAGGGAGTCTTGTATATGTACTGCAGGTCACACACACATAGAAAGAGGCTTAAGTTTAAGCTTAAGATACCTGTGATAATGAGAAAAAATTAAGTTAAAAAATTGGAACCTAAAAGCATACGTAGTCTACTAAGTTAGACACAAAAAAATTCTGTTCAGTCTTTAGAATAGGTTTCCACTTGCAGGTATGAGGGTCACCATCATAAGTGGCTAATTACAGGGTTCTTTCAAGTGAATGAAACAGATGTAAGTTCTTACGCAGCAACTTTTAATAAATTACACGCCAGTCACGTATTTAAGTGCAGTAAACCACCTATTAGCCCTAGCAGTCAACAAAATTGGGAGTAAAAGAAACCTGAGTACTTGCAAAAAAGGAGAAAATTATTAGTACACAGAAAATGAATCAGAAAGTGTAAAAAATTCTGGATATCAAGTTCCAATATCTTAAGTTGAAAAAAACCAATTGCTTATTAAGTAGTATCATGAGGACTCCAATAACAGAATTCAATGTCTGAATACATTTAAATATAAGTGCTATCAAGCTTTGTGTTTGTCTTATTAACAAAATCACCATAGCACCAAAACCCACCAGGCAAAGCAGTTGTTTTCAGATCTGAATGCCTGTCAGGTAAAATGAAGCTCATTTGAATGCAATATATCTATAAAACCACTATTGGAAGGTTAAGTACACTCTCTTCAGTACTGGCCTGACATTTTGTTACAGGGATCACTAAAATTAGAGCACAGGGATATATGTCATTGATATCTTATATCCTGTAAGAGTTATAGTGACATCAGGAATGCTGTGCTCAAAATTAGCTATGCCCTCTCAGAGACTGCTACCAGCAGGAGCACTTTGAATGTTTGACAGCCATGCACTTCTACTTCCCTCCTTCCGAGAAAATTGACACAACGGGATGGATAAGTTAAAAATGGAAGTTAGGATCAACTCTGCACTTCTTCACTACTGACATTTCCTTACATGTGGCTGGTCAGAAAATTTTGAAATCAATTAGTTGAAGAGAATTTTTATTCTCAAGAACCAAAATCTTGCTCCTCTACTAAACCACTTTGATACTAGGTTCCTAGATTAGTAACACACAGTAACAAACCCCACAAAAACTCTTAATAAAAATTGTTGCACCGTTAAAAACGGTTTTTAAAGACAGGGGCTTTAGTTCTATAGTCTAAATTTGCTGACCAGCATAACAGTGAACCAATTAGTGGACGATTTTTGTTTGCTTGGGGTTTTTTTTTTCTCCAAACAGACTTAAAAACACTTCCAAGGAGAAATAACATAAAGTTCTTAGAAGTATGCAGGAGGATACACAGCTCTGATAATATAACAAATCTGATAATAAGATTTAGAAGTTGCTAAAGAGCTTATATTCTGAAACACTACCTCAAACCTGCAGACATTGCAAAATGCCTGATATTACTGATCGATTTCAAAATTACAATATTAAAACACGGGGTGCTGCATAAGAAGATAAACACTGGAGACCCTGACCTATGAGGACTTTTGCAGGTCACTGAAGCACAGGCTATAAAAGGAGAAGGACAAGGCCTGTCTAAAAAAATGCTCTGCGCTTCAGTCCCATGAAGACTGACGGCTCTTGGCCAATCTGCTCTTCGTTTCTCAAGAGCTTAACGAGCCACATTATACTGCGTGCGGAGCCCACAGAGCTCGGCAGTGGAAGCAAGTCAAAACAAAAGAAACAAATCAACCCATAACCAAACCCAAACCAACAACACCCCTACACACACCCCCAAAACCCCATCACTTCAGGCTGAGCTCCCTTTCCACTGCCATCCAAAGACGGTGTCGAGGTCCCGGCCATTTCCCTCTCACCCGGCCCCGGCACCCCGACCTACCCTGCTCCAGCCTGAAGAGAGTCTTCTCCAGCTTCTCCATCTCGCCGAGGTGCAGCAGCCGCGTCTCCTTACCGCCCGGCATGGCTGCGGCCGCCCGTCCGGCGCTCGCGCCGCGCCGCGACTCTCAGTGCGGGGAGGGAGAGGCGAGCCCTGCCGTGAGGGAACACAGACAAAACCCTGCGGGTCAGAGGAGACCCCCGGCAGGACGCGGCCGCTCAGGAGCGCCTCACGCCGCCGGCCGCGCTTACATGTTCCCCGGACCCGGGGGAGCGCGGAGGCACGGCACTGCAGGGCAGGGCGGAGAGGAGGCGGGTACGGGACGAGCTGTCAGGCAGCGCCCAGCCCTGCCCTAGCCGGGGACCGCCGCCGGCAGCACCCCGGAGCAGCTCCCGTCCCACAGCGCGGCCCGGCCCGCAGCCAGAGCTACGGGGGTGCCCCCGGGGAGGGGGAGCCTGACACCTGTCACTCTTCGCGCCCGCCCCGGCGCTGCCGGAGCGCCCCGCCAGGGCCCTCACGGCCGCCCCGCCGCCCTCAGCGGGGAGCGCTGCCCACCGCAGCCGTCCCACCATACTCACGAGCGGGCCCGCAGAGCGGCGGAGGCGCCGCTCCCCGCGGAGGGCGACGGCTGCCGAGGCCGAGCGGAGCCGGGGCTGGAGCTGCCCGCGGCGGCCGCCCCGAGCTCGTTCGGCGGTCAGTGACGCACTTGCCCACAGCCGCGGCGGCACCGCTCCTTTCCTGCCCTTTTCTTGCCTTTTTTTTTTTTTTTTTTAAACAAAGTTTATTGGTTCCGCGGCAGCCGCGCTCGGAGACGGGCGGCGCCGGCGCAGCTCCCGCGAGAGCCCAGGACCCGCCCCAGCGGCGCTGCGAGGCAGCCGGGCCGCAGCTACCCCGCCCCTAAGCTCTCGTTCTCTCCCCGTTAGGTCCCGCCCCTCCCCGCCCCTCAGCGCTAGGCTCCACCCGGCCTCGCCCCTCCGGCCTTGGCCCCGCCCTGTTGGGTCCCGCCCCTCCGCTCCCGGCCCCGCCCTGCCCGGCGCGGCCCGGCCCCGTTCTTCCGCTCTCGGCCCCGCCCCGCCGAACCGACCCCGCCCCTTGGCTCCCGGTCCCGCCCCTCCGTTCGCGGCCCCGTGAAGCGCGCCCCGAAGGGAGAGGGTACCTCAGGGGGGTACCCCAGGGGCGTCCCCTGCGCCCTGCGCAGTTGCGGCAGCGAGCGGGCTGATCTCTCCGCGAGCCTGGACCCTGCAGCCCTGCAGGGCTGTCGGACAGCGCGGCGTGGTGGTACCTGTCTCCTGTCTCAGCCTTTACAGGCACAGCCACACCAGCGCCCTTACACTCGGCTGGTGCGCACAGGCACGAGAGGTGTCCCCGAGGGGCCCGGGCACCTGGGTCCGGAGCTCTGTGTGTTTTACCGCGCACTCCGCTGAGGGCGAGGTGGCTTTAAAAACTGCCCGGCTGACGCCTCTGGGCCCAGCCACTCCTTGCCGTGACTGGAACGCCGCTCCACCGAGTTCCCTCAGCGTTGCCGCCCCGCTGCCTCAGGGCCAGCACCCGGCGCCGGGCAGCCGGCTCCATCCTGATAGGCTGCGCTGCTGAAAAAACATTATGTCAGCCAGGGTTTAAGTGCTATATATAGTGTGTGGACAACACTACAAACTCCGTGGATCTGTCTTTGACCAAGAGGTAGCATGGTTTTTAAAAAAATCCCAAACATCAGAAAAACCCCCCACACTCCTCTTGTTTTGCAGCATACTGTCATCCGAACTGCTGACACCAGACAGCCCTTACCATTGCTTTGTATTGCAGAACACCTGGGACAGTTGCTCCAGGCCTCTCACCACCGAAGTCATTAACTGCACCCCAGTGTAAAGGTCAGCCTTGCAGCTTTGGAAGGTCAGTCTATTTTTATTGCCTAGAAATACGTTTAAAAAAAAGTGCTTCTCAAGTTACAGTCACTGTGTTATACTGAGTTTGTTTTTTCTTTTTTCTTCTCAAATGTGGTATATTTTGTGGAATTGGAAGGAGTCTGCAAAACAATCTAGGCTTAACCATTTACTTGCAGCCATCCCGTGCCTACCCTTATGAGTGTGTTTTATTGCAGGGTGTTCATTTAATTACAGTGCATTTAGGGGAAATCCAAAGGCCTTGATATTCATGGAAACACTTCTACCCAATTCAAACGGAAGGGTTTTTTATAATTTTGTAGCTATTTTTCCTTTATTTTCTCTTCCATCTGCTCCTCCTCCTGAAAATTTCCAGAAATCTGTTTGTTCCTTATTACAGTTAATGTTTTTTGGTATTGTTGCGAAAGGTTTTCATATTGGTGTAAGTGAATATGTCAACTTGTATGCCCTTGACAATATTAGGGTCCCTGGACAGAAAGGAGGAAAAAGGAAACCCCCCCCTGTAAGTGCAGTTCCCTTAAGATTCACCTCATTGAGGCTCATTCAGATATGATTCAGATGTGATACTTAAAATCTGAGTTATTTCACTTGGATATTTCCTGAGTGCCCAGTAGAATTCTCCCATTGTCCTTGTCTTTTTTAGCCCCCTTGTTCTTCACTCAGCTTGCTGGCCTGTGTTTGTATACAAAACAGACTTGCACCTAGCAGAATCCTGCATCTCCTGGCATGCTGGCTGCTTCCTCTGAATTGGTTGTGTCGCAGAAAAGAAGATGATACAACATAGGAATGGGAAATACAAGAAGCTTCAACAGTTATGGAAGTCATAGGAACAAAACCAACAGAGGTAATTGAAAGAGATCTGGACCATCTTTTTTCTAGGATACTCAGCAAGCTTCAGTAGCTTGAAGTGACTGCAGTTGATCTGCCACAGGGCCTTGCACAAGTGTCCTTTCCTCCAGGCTTGCTGTTGTCCTGTCACATACTGCAGATGGGCTGGCAGTTAGAAATCTCATGAGCTGCTTACACAGAGAACAGCTCTAAGAGAGGGAGAGCAAATAATGCCTATGTAACCAAGTCCTTTGCATAAATAGTTTTCCTGAAGTGCATGTTGAATACCTTGTGAAAATCAAGAAAAAAAGCAAAAGGGTATTATTGAAGGCTATTTCTCTCCTGCTACTAAGTTTTAAAATGTGGCTCTTTTGATTTCCTTACTCCATACAGAAACTCACCCTACCCTAATTACTAGGTTTGCACTGGCACATCTCCTCTCTATTAGGCATTGAGACAGATTTTGAAACGTACCCAGGTTTATGAAAAAGAATTTTTTTAGTGTCTTGGGCATAAATCACTAGGAAACCAATCCCGAGGCAGTTATTTTGACCATCATTTGTGTCTGTAGCTAAACCAGATGTGAGCAGTGTAAATGAAGGACTTGATTTACAACACAGCAAAAAAGTTTCCTAGCTACTGTGAAATCACTTAATAATTGAAACAATATAATTTCATTGGCCTTCAATTCCATATAAAAAATACTGTTTCAAAGATAATGAATGTTGCAGGTCTCTTGATGAAGTGTAATCAGGAAAGAGAGCAGACTTCTCTAATCCTTTCTCCATTGGCACAATCTCTTATGCTGGCTCATCCCTTACAGACTTTGGGTCTCTCTTCATTTGGCACATGTAAATTGAGCAGTTTTTCTCCCTATGGAAACCACACCAGCAAAACATGAATGCACAAGTGCTACCTTTGAGCATTGCACTTTTGTCTGGGACACAGCCAACACCAACTGTGCATTTGCTACACTGGCATCTAAAGGGTGGTTTTCACAGTGCCATTTTATCTTCAGTTTGCAGTTTCTCTGTGTGTGATTATGATATACCACAGAAGGAAATGATCAATAGTTGCTTCAAAATAAGAGTACATACCCTCTCAATGTTAATTACCAGGAAATAATTTTGCAGCATTTTCAAATGTACTCATACCAGAATTCTTCAGTCCTTTTACATACACCTTCCTAGTGGTCCTCCTTTCTTGCCTCCTGTTTTGCAACACAGTGTTACAGAACACTTATCCTAGTAGTGGTGTCAATACACTTTGGGGAGCTTTTCACTAGGTGTCACATCTCACTAATGTCATATTGCTTATGCCTGTTTTAAAGGTTATGCCTGTAAAGTGTGGGAACTTACATGGTGGCACTCATTTTTTATTTTTAATAACAGAAAAATAGTTCCCAATAACAACAGTAAAAGCCAACTAGCACAGAGAGAACTTAACTGAACATCTAACTAAATTAAAAGCAGATTCCTTTGCCTTGTGTACAGGAAATATGAGACTTTATAAAATTTAAAGTGAGCACGTTTTTTCTCAATGCTCCACACTCATGCCCTGTAAATTCACGAATTAACACCGTGTTACTGTTCAAACAATAGGAAGCTTAAGAGATGTTGAGTCTTCTGTCTAGCTTTTGTTTTCTAATGGGGAGTTCTCAACCAGAAATGCAAACTTGAAAGAAAGCTCCTTTTCTTTAAAACCGTATCTCTGCAATTTGATTAAACTGCAGTCTTTTCTGAGTTAGATCTTTGCTATGCAGTGACTGAAAACAAGTGCTATTCTTAGACAGTTACGTGCTCAGCAGAAATTTGTGTATGTTCTTGGACATTAGAATGCAGTATTGAGTGAAAACATTAATGAGAACATTGAGATAATCACCTATAACTTTTTTTTTTTTCAAAATCCCTTCTAAATGGCTAAACAGCAATAGCCTGATAGGCAGTGAATAAAAGCTAGGCTGGAATAAAAGTATCTATTTAAGTCAGAAATCATATGAGATGGAGAGGCTAGGACAGTAACCTATTTAGTCTCTCCTTACTGGCCTTTCCTGTAAGGCAGTGTTGTTTGGACCTTTCAAAGATTAACCCGGTATCATCATGAATTTTTGGATTGCAGAAACATTTTTGGTTTGTTTTTAATTCTAGTTTGGCCATTCTTTTACTCTGTGTCCTCAAACAATCAATGCTCTAACATCCATCGAAAGTTAATTTTTAATAGAGTTTAATTTTTAATAGAAAATTGTAAAGTTCAATGCAAATATCTTTAAAGAGGTCCATATAAAATGTTGTTAAAGGTAGCTTTCCATGTAAGTGCTTAAGATACGTTTGACTGTGCTTTAGCTAACAGCATCGCATTAATTTGATACTAATAATCTGCAAATGTGGTGACTTGGCAAACAAAACTAAGTATCTGAATTATATTCTTGTACCATTTAACTTAGTTAAGTGTAAAATTAATTCACATCTTCTGGGCCAATTTTTGTTGTAGAAGGAGAATGTATCATACCAGTGTGCTGAACCACTACCAGCACTTTTATCTTCCTGTGAATTGTTCCATTTAACACTAGTGAGATATGCTGAGATTTAAGATTCAGGGGATCTATTCCTAAATGAAATGTAACAATGTCTTATCAAGCAGATCTATTCTTTCAGTTTTATATTTCCTCCTCAAAAATAAATATTCAGAGTGTCTCTTGCACACTCCATCTCCTTTATGATGTTCCTTCCTAATATATCAAACTATGCTGAGAACACCATGAATATTTTCCTGGTCCATTAAAATAATAATCCTTAAATCTTATCTAGATAGCCCTTTAAGTTTGAATAGTAAACAATCGATTGTGCTTTTCTGTTCTATATATTTTAAATCTGATTTTTAAGCAAAGAAATAATTACCTGAAGTTATCTGAAAGCTAGTATTGGGGACTGTAGCCCTGCTCTGCAATCTTTCAGTGCAGGCAGAATTCAAGCCAGGGTAATTTAAACAGGCTAACATGGTGTAATATGTTGCAGAAGGAGAATATTTCACCAAATGTATGATGACAGGAAGCATTTGTTTTAAAAGGTATTAAACATGAGCAGCAAGAACAGGGAAGATGACACGAAAGTGGTTTGCACTATGGTTTCCAGCTATGAAGCTGGAATTCATATTGGCGAATCTTTTGCGGTACAGCAATCAGAGCACCTTCTTCAACATTTACAGTTGAACCATCTCCAAATGCTGCTACCAGAAGATAAAAGTCCTTAGTGTTTGTCTTATTGATATCATCAGGTCTTTTGGTTATCCATGAATTTAAGTTTAGGATTACTGATGAGAAGTAGTTTGCCCATAACTGGGCAGTGGTTCCTATGTGAACACCCAGGACCTAGGAATTACTGGTGTATTTTGGGACAAACTACTGCTGCTGTCCAGTTTTTTTGAGTGTCCTATCTCTGCACAAAGAACTGGCTCTCCATTTCAGCTGGAGGAATTAGTGTCTCGTACAATAGTGCAGCTTTGATATTTTGCTTCTGAGAAAATTTGGAACTTCCTTTGGAGGTACTGGCTTCCAAAGTGACTATGTACTAACTTGACTGTGCAGGAGGCAGCTTTCCATAGCGTGTCTGGGCTGGGTCCCTTTACACCTTGCTTGATATTCCCCTGTGCTCATCAATCGAGGATTGCTGCTTATAGGACTTGAAAACTGCCACAAAAATATCTTCTCTCCCTTATTCTTCTCACAGCTCACAATGCTGGATGTGTCTTTTACCAGCTCTGTTATGGTCTGACCAGTTCATTAGCTTTTGAAAGTCTCTGCAAACATTTAGGTGAGACTTGCTAAAGTATGAGCTAAAATCACTGCAGCCCTTCCCATGGAGAGTACTCAAACTTCACCACGTGGTTCCCCCACAGGGGCACTGGGCATGTACTAACTACAGTGTTGCTACCACTAACAATGCTGTGGATCATCCCTCCAGCAGAACTGCTTGTGCTTGAGCTCAGAGCAGCTGCAAAACCCACAGACATACTGGGTCTGCACAAAGAATGCATTTGGAAGCCATGAAGGAGTTAAATTAGGAGCTGCTGAGAAAAGGTGGAGAAATGGAAATGGGTTGTCTATGAAAGGATTTCTGAGATGAGATGAAAAAGGGTAGGAAAATTAGTTCCTAATCCAAGTGAAAGGGCAGAGGAAAAAAGCTGGGGGGCAAAGGTGGAATTGAGATTGGCTGGCAAAGAAACTGATAAGTGTGTGAGAGAGCATTGTACAAGATTTCAATTAATCTTATGAATTCTGTAATCAGGTCTAAAGTGCCGTAAACCGAAGCACTTACAGGTCAATGCCTTTGCCAGCAAGCTCTTTGCTCCCTGTAAAGCAGAACTTTAGAAACTTTTCACATCTTGCTGATATAATAAAATTAATAATTTTAAAAAGCATTACAGCAATGGTCAGAAAATATAGAAAACTCAATAAAGTTAGTAATGGAGTACTTCTATCAGATAAAACTTGAGTGTGCATCAGATAAAGCACTGACCCACATCATTTCAACTGGGTGAAATGATTTTACTGAAGTCCTTTATCAATTTATTTGTGTTGTGCACCGTGTAAGTGGAGACTCTCAGAAAAGTGACAGGTTGTGTGTCGTTTTATCAAAACACCTATACAGACCTGTCTCAAACTGGTATCAGGGAACCAATCTTAATTATTTCGTTTCAGAGAAGCAAGGAAGTAATTAAAAAAAATCTATTTAAGTCAAAGTGGACACATATGGTATCCACTTTGAAATAGTAGTAGAAAGCTATGGTGCGGGTAGTTCATCTGTTGTGTCAGAGTAGAGATAAAAAACCAAAGCACGTTTCTGCCCGGTCGACTGGCAAACCTTATTTGACTGATTGGCTACTGCCACCAGGTGGCTTCTTACAGTCATTGACTGAAAACTGTAAAATGCGTTTTACCTCTAGGTAAACAAGTATTTTCGTATAAATACGATTCCAAGTCTGACTTTTATGTGTGACATTAAACAAAAAAAATCAAAAATTAATGTGATTATTAAAGAGAAAGAAGAACCAAAAAATGCATACAGTAGAAATTTCTGAACGTAAGGGGAATACTTTAATCTAGTTTGTAAATTAACAGTAAGTTGGTAAAACAGGTAAGTATGAAACAGTGCCAGAGCTCAAGGGAAAAGAAATTATTAATTATGGAGAAAAATATCTCATCCTACATTGTGACTTTATCATCATTTATTTCCTTTTAGATGGTCATGATTTTTTAAAGACTCAACATTCCCCTCTCTTTGGGAGGAACCCCCCCCCCCCCAATATACAAATTGGTTTGGTAGGAAGAATTCATCATATCTGAGATAACAATATTGTTATTAATTTCCTAATACATCTTTAACTAAGACAGTAATGCTGAAAAATTTGAAAAATGCTGAAAGCTTGAAAAATCTTGAAATGCATAGTCTCGTATGTGTAGTTTACACAAGAGAGAGGTGAGTAAATATTGGTGCCAGGACTGTTACCTTCAGAGAAAGCCTAGTATCCAGCATGCATTTAGCCAAATCCAAATACACTTTTTCAAGCACATGTCAGTATTTCAAAATAGGTAACACTAGTAGCAAAAAATTCTGTGATCCAAATTATCCATCATCAAAACAATCTGGTAGGGATGCAGCCCTTTTGCACATCAGTCGATTGGAACTCAAGCGATGTTTTATGGTGATAGCCTTGTCAGTAACAGAGCCCAATGCACACGTATATGAAACTTGAGCAAGGTCTGACCTTCTAAAATGCCACCGTTTTGCTGAATAGTTGGCTTAATACCTAAGAGGAAGGTTGATTAGAAGCAATCACATAGTAACATGGGTTCTCTTCAGATCTAGCTTCAATGGCTTATTGTTTTCCATATAGCTTTGGGCTTAAAAAATAGAATAGCTATCAGTATAAACCTTGGACTGCACAGTAGTTAACTTCCAAAATTATATATATTTTACTAAATAGTTTTCTCGGTTCTTAAGCAAGAGAAATTCCCCTTTATATACTTCAAATGAAGTCTCCTCTACAAAATTCCTGTTGCTTTCAAAATAATAAGCTTTCACTAACTTCCTTAAGTCCCTATAATAAACTATGCAAAGAGAGTCATCAGCTTCTTTTCATGTTAGATATTGTGTCATTCATTTGCCACTTGACATCCTCATCCTCTGACACAGGTCAATAGTAGGTTACACAGCTTTATCTCTCTTCAGGCTTGCAGGAAGATTCAAACCCACCCCCCAGCCCTCTATGTCTCTATCTGATTTGATTAAGCTAGAACATCTGCTTTGTAATAAATACAGAGTTATTATGAACGCACTCACAACAGTTGCAGTACACTTGGCAAAGGAGGTGCAGCTGTGGACTTTTTATAGTTCATAGAACCTAATGCATTCTATTTACTTTTTACTGGATATGACACTTAACAAATTAGCATGCAGTACCCTTTCATAGAAACATTTTCATTAAGGCTGCAGAAGTATTGATTTTAGTATTTTTTTTAAGGGGACTGGTATGTTTGAAAAGAGCCCTTCCAGACAGATTGACGATTGCCCGTGCAGAAGTAGTACGGGTACTTGTAGTAAGTAGTTACAGAGTTGGGATATTTTCCCCTGGTTCTCTTGGTGTTTTCCTGGTTTTCTTGCTTTACAGCTCTTTAGCAATAGGTAGCATCTTTTGAAATAAGAGAAGCTATACAATGATAAGCAAAATGGTATTCCCTCCCTTACCCCCTTTACTTTTCACAGATAATGATTTCTTAAACTCTGATTACCATTTCCAACAGAATTGTAGCTTGTATTTTTGTCCCTCCTTGTGGGTCTCAATGAGGAAATTACTTCCATATATACTTGTATTTATTATGTTTCAGACATATATACCCCATTCTGTCAGCCAGTCAAGACCCTAAAATAATATATTAAAATATTTGTATATTATTTCCACTATACTCTGTGAAAGTTATGAACCTAAATACTGTCAAGAATATCGGTCCCTCTGGTCACCAGTTTTCTTACTGTGAATGTATTTATGTTATTATTTGTCTTATTAATAATGTATCTATATTAGTTAGAAACTCACAAGCACATAATAAAGCATGTATGTACTTAGGCCTGCAATTTTATCAAACTCTTTCACATATGGGAACTTTATGAATGTAGTTGTAAACAGAATTTTTTTTTTCCCCCGGCTAGGGGGAAATAGCTATATTTAACTTTAAGCTATTGCTTATGAATTATGTTTTTTCAGTTACTGTACACTGAGTGAGATCTCAGCTTCCCAGTGACTCCCATGAGCAAGATAATACAAGTGTAATCCCTTATTGTTTTTCACGTTAAATGTATTTTTAATATGTTATTACGGCGTACCTCTAAGGTCAATGCTGCTTTTATAGAAACTGAGAAAACAGTGAACAGTAACAGAGCATTTCCTAGTCTGCTGTATTTTAGTAGATAGTTCTTTTTTAAAGAAAATATTACCAAATTAATAGTACTAAGGTCTCTAGAACTGCTCAGAACTGCTAGTAAGCAACTGAATTACTACAGCTCTCCAGTCAAAGTGTATTTTAACACAAACACAATATTTCTATGCTGTGGGAGGGCAAAATTCCCGTTGGATTTTTAAGTAATTGTCTTTTTGTGCCACTTTGTGAGCAATTGAGAACTTGGATTTAAACAATACAGAAGTCAGAGAAGGCTGTGTAAGCAATTGCAGTTTCTGCCAGCAAAGCCCCAGTTACAGCCAGTACTTATTTGCTTTCTCGATAAGAAAGGCCTGATTTTGCAAGCCTGTATATGTGACCACCTTTCGGCACACGAATAGCACCGCCAATGAGCTCTACAAGCTTTGACAAGGACAACCTCTCAGTACAACTCTGGTTGTTAAAGCAGGACGGCCATCCAGACCTCCACTGTTGGGAGACTGCAATCAATTACGCGCCCTAACACCTTCCAGGGCCCGCTCCTGGGGGTTCCCTGTGGGCAGCACCTCGGGCGGGCGCACGGAGCGTTCGCAGCGCTCCGGTTCGCGGCTCCCCGGGCGCGGCTCAGCTCCCGCCCCGCCCCGGGCCCTCCCGCGCCCTCGGGCACCGTGTGCGGACCGCCCCCGCAGCCAGAAAAGCGCCGCGGCCACGGGGAAGGCTCGAGCAGAGGAAGGGGCTGGCTGGCTCAGCCGCACTTTTTTCCCCCCACCCTTTTCCGCCGCAGCGGTGACGGAGGGGAGAGTGGGGCTCCCTGGCGCGAGGGCGTGCGGGGCTGAGGAGCTGCTGTAGCCCCAGAGTGCTTTGGTTGGTTTCACGTCAGTGAGTGCTCAAAGTGTGGATACTGCAAGCTTTTTGGAAAGTGTATTTGCTTAATAGAACATATGCTGCAGTTATGAAGCAAAGGAAAATCTGGTGGCGTTTTTAAAGCACCTTGTAGTTGCTGCCTCTCATGCAAGATTTCTGAATTTCTTTAGAGAAAAGTCCTAAACCTGCGTGCCTTAATGAGTGAAGGTAAGCTATGGCTTATTTCATCTAGAAGCCATGCCAGCCAAGTTCCTCTGGCATCTTTTTTGCTTCTTGTTATGAAGATACTCGTTTCTTATTTTGTTTCTTTATTGACATGCATAGGAGATGGCCCTGTGATAATGGTGACAGTAAATGTGCTAATGCTGTAGTTGAATTTACTTGTTGGGATAACAAACTGTGTCTTAGGTCAGTCTCCAACTTTGGGTTCTTCATATAGAGAAAAATTTGCGAGGTTGGGACCTTAAAGATTAAATGCAGAGCAGCTGCCCAAGTAAAATAATTAAACAACTGAATGGCAAAATCCTTGCCTCCTGTTCATTCTTGGTGAGATATATGGAAAAAAGACAAAGTTACCGTATTTTTAAGATTATTTATTCTTCATTTAAAATAAAGTGTCTCTTTGATAGGAAGTAAATGCATAATGAGCTTTAAAATCATGCTGCAAATTTGTGTCAACTTATACTTGGAGGAAAAAGGTATCAAAAGTTGGTTGTAGATTCCCCTGCCCTTAATTGCACCAGAAGATAATTAAGTAATTACTTAGTATGAAGCTCTTTGAGGTCTGGGGAAGTAAATGTCTGACAACGCAAAGGAAGCTGCAGGGTCAGTGTTTCATGATAGCTTCATGCATTTCAGCTGAAGTGTAGGGAAGCTGTATAAAATATGTGCCTGAAGTAAAGATGCTGTTATAAACCTTACTTTTTTTGTGTGTGTGTATTGCTTCTTTTTTCAGACAAGCTTCCTGGATACAGTAAAGGTTAATACAGTTAGATGCAAACCAAATAGAAGGGATTACAAAGTAATATAAGTTGTTTTACTATAAGTAGAGAGCCAATGGCAGTTTTACTCAGACTTTGTCGCTGTAACAGAAGGACTGCCAGTAAGGTAAGTACCTACACTCAAACTGTTATAAAGATAATTTTGAAACACATAAGCCCTTGAAATTCTCTTTCCTGGAAAGAACAAGGTGCTGAGGTTGTATGTTTTGTTGTTTTATGTGCATGGGAGGTGTGTGTGTGTTTGTATTTTAAACGTAATGGATTATTATGAATGTGAACACTACTTGTTTTCTGTCCTTTCTCAATCCGGCCGATGAGTTATGACCACCTTTAATGAAGCAGAAGAGGTCAACCCAAGCTCTTTTTATGAATTCAGAGGGTGGGTGACTCTCTGACAGCAAGACTGCTTTCCCTTTGTAGGGTGTATTTCTAAAGGAATAGGTCATAAACTCCTTATATTAATATAGCTTATTCCCCTTCAGGTGGCTCTTTTCTCTTCTGCTTGCCCTCGTCTGATGGTGCTCAGGAGAAAATTTCTGTCTATGGTAGTTTTTTGTACCTTTGAACTGACAGTGTGTTTGCCTTGCCTGTTGTCTCATCTCTTCTTCCTCTCTGAAGTTAGAGTTCACACCATGCAGCTAATGAAGGTAAACAGCTGAAAGAAGATAATTTCTGTGAAGAGGTCCTGAGTTGGAGTGTGAGCATTGTGCTCATGAGCTATTAGGCCATCAGGGCTTTCTTAGCTGTTGATAGCTGCAGGGACTGTAGGAATTATTTTCAACACCAGAAGTAAATTACTGCACTCCATTTATCCAAATATTTTTCAGATTTCTTTTTTTTTTTAAATTTTATTAATCTCTGCTTTATCTTTTTCTTCTGCCAGCTTTTGAGTCAGTAGAATCTGACAAAGAGTATTTGTTTCATTTTGCATCCCTACCACATCCTCTTCTACTTAAAGCAGAATACTACCCTACTCTTTTCCTTGTCTCTGTGATATGCAGCCTTATCTCTTCTTGTTTTGAGAATTTCTCTGGTACATATAATTGTACTGAGCCTTAATTTTTAGCTTTCTGTAGGCTTCTTTAACTTATGAGTAAAATCATTTTGATGTAAACTTTTGAAAGTTTGGAGAAGTATTGAAACTAGAAGGAAATGCTTTAACTAGCAGTTAAAGATATGATCATAATGTTATCTTGAATACTTGGGAGGAGTTGAGCGTTGGGTTTTTATTTTCTTGCTCTTGAAACCTAACTGTTCAACACACTCTTGCCTCTGATTTTCTTCTATTAATTGGTGTAAAGTTTCTGAGGAGCCCTTATGTTGAAGTACAAATACAGCATTACCTTGGAAGTTGTGGATTTTTAGCACCTAATGTGTGAGAACTTTGGAAGAGTTCATGTTGATGGCTCCTATTGTGTAAGACAAATGATGTGTTTTCATTTGACTGCTCTTTAAATATCAATAGTTCAGTCTGAAATGGCTCTGTGTGTTTATCTTCATGTCCATCCATGCTGTCAGGGAACTTCATAACCTGATACTTCTTATCAAATGCTGCAAAATGGGCATGGCCCTTCCAGAAGGCAGACCTACTTGCCTGGTCTATGTTCCACCAAAGCTGATAACTTTATTCTTGTGCCTAAGGATTGAAAGGAAGTTTATCTCTGTTCTCCTGGCCTTTTGGACATGGAAGCACTTTCTTTTGTTGGCTAAGGCGTTCTGTAAACCATAATACAGCTGTAAGCTCTGCATGCTACTGAATAGCAAAACAATTGCCACAGCTTTTATGAAAACAGTATTGTGGCAGGGCAAAACATTGTACGATGAAAGCTGAGATTAGGGGTTCATATAACTGTTTGAGGATCTGTCGTCCTACTATCCCATGTCTTTCATGCATACTGTTCCCTTGACAAGAGTGTGACAAGCAACCCATTGTTTGACTAATTGTCTAGAGGTCCAGTATCCAAAAGGAAGAGTTCAAAGGAGAAGTCTTGTGCTTGTCTGCAACAAACCTACATATTTCTTTGTCTAAATCTTCATACCAAATTCTCACTCTTGCATGTATAAAATTTATTTCTGACATTTGGCAACTTTAGTTTCCCTGCAGAAAGAAGAACTTGTTACTGGGGAATTATTTGTCATATGTGAAGAAATAGACACGGGTTGTGGAAACAAAAGGCAGTCTATAATGATGCAAAATTTGAAGCTATGATTAATAAGTGGGCTTGATAGTAGCTGTGTAGTTCCTCAATACTGTCGACCTTTATATATCTGTGAAGCATGTTTTAAGATCCATCTGTCCTGTGCAGATGTTTAAGGAACTTGAATTTTTTTTTTTTTTTTGGAGAGAGAACAGGAGAGGGATAGGTAAAAGACATTTTAAAAGTGCTGTCAAAATGCATGGAGGGAAATAATCCACCCAGTGTATGGAGGGGTCCGTCAACAACCTGTAGATGGCCTGAAATATGGTATCTGAACATTCTTGCAATGCCTGGCAGTTATCAGAAGCAGAAGTTATTCAGCAGCTGGGAATGGTGTCTTCTCATGAATGCTTTTTTAAAACATGGTTTTGTATTTTGGCATTCAGCCGATTTCTGAAGACAAATGGTGACCTGTAATGTAAATATTTATTGTATTTAATTGCCTGTAAATCTTATTTTATACAGATGGAGCTGCCTGGTTTTGTTGTTGCTGTTTGGATGTTTGTTTGCCTCTATGCATCTGTGGGTGGCTATCCAAGTGGAAAAGTAAGAGAAGCCTGCACTAGCATGGTACCCTGTCATGGTAGCTCTCCTCAGCTGACACCTGAGCACACCATTACAGTGAATGAGACTGAATTTAAACCAGGGGACAGCATAGAAGGTATTGTGTCAGTTATAGCTGAAGAGTTTAATTTATTGTTTCTTTGTATTATTGTACGTCTTTCCTCAGTTTTCTAAACAGGATTTATCTAAGCAATTGAATCTTGTATAGGTAATCCATTAAGCATCATTCACTACTTGTAAAATGAGCATCTGGTAGTCATTGTTGAAATATTTCCTTCTTCCTCTGGAGTAGAGTTAAACTTCCTTTTATTTTTCTTCTTGCTTCAGTTCATCTGTCTGGACCAGATTTTGAAGGCTTTTTCATACAAGCCCGGGATGCAGAACACCTGGATAGCCCTGCAGTTGGTTCTTTTGTGTTAGCTGACCGGAGACGTTCTCAGCTGCTGACATGTGGTCGGACCAAGGTAGAGCCCGGTGCCTTAAAATGGGGCATTGGGCACTGAGGGGCTTGTACAGACTATGTCTGCAATAGGACAGAGCTAATCTATGTAATCCTATTCGAGTTCAGTGAGTCTCTTGGGAAGTTGGTCCAACTCAGAGTCCAGAGGCGTTACTCACTGCAGCTCTGGACTATTCTTATGAGCTGTTTAAATTGTCCTGGTGACAGAAGGCTGCTGACTGCTGCAGGAAGATGCAGCATTTGTAACATTTACTTGTACCCAATGAACATAGTGTATTCCTAATATTAAAAGGAGGAGTCATTGCACTGTCTTCATCCTCTTATTGTCAAAAGCATTATCTTTCTAAGAAAACCTCACTATTTCTGCATAAATCCTGCAGGGACCTCTGTCTCATTGCTGGAGTCTTCCAGATTGACAGTTGTTCCTTTTAGCCACGGAGTTTCTTAGTATGTGGAAGTTGCAGTGCTACAGTTCACCTGAGCTGATCATGACTGACTGGGGAAAGGGCAGTTGCACTGGGGTTGTGCAGTGTCTCTTCAGGATTTAGTTGCAGCCTCTGCTGACTGTGTTTACTAACAAAATGCATATCCACTGTGTAACTCTTGATATGTATGTGTTTCCAGAATTCAGCTGTCAGTCACACAAGTAAAGCAAAAAAGAAAGACATAAAAGTTTATTGGATTGCTCCTAGAGATGCTCCAAAACATGTACAGTTTCTGTAAGTAAACCTAGTATCAATTCTAATTTATTAAAATGCAGTCAAGGTAAGCCTGTACCATTGTCTATGTCAAATATTGTCCAGCAACTGAAAAGTCCTTGGGTCCAATGGCCTGAAAAGTCAACACCCCTTACTTGCTGCAGAGTCTACATTAATGTAGACACTTGGTTTTTTAGGGAGAGCTTGAAGGTGATGGTTTTTCTTTTCCTTTTTTTTTTTTTTTTTTTTTTTCCTTTCAGGGAGATTATAAGGGGGTTGGGAGGCTGAGGTTTCTTTACTCTTTCTAGTTAACTTCTCACTTCTCATACCTGTAGCATACGGTGTTAAGAATCTTTTTCTTTGCTTGTATCTAACCAAATGATATGTATACCCTCCTGTTACACTACTAGCTTTTTGTGAACTACAGGATAAAAGCAATGTAACTCTTCTCTGAAGTTCTAATCTATGCCATATACATGAATGTTTCTTATATTCACTGCAGCATGTGGTATTATGTTTTAAAATTATTTTTCTACTGAGATTTAAGGTATTTTCCTACTTCAGTCCCTAAACTGTAGAGGTCTCCATAAAGATGAGGGCTTTACAAATAGTTTGTGTGAACTACAGAATTTTTTCCTTTTTTTTCTTTTTCCTTTTTAAAGTACCAGTCAACTATAAACATATATAACAATGACTGTGTGTGTGTTGTGTTTTTTAAGAGCCACAGTTGTGAAGAAATACAGGATTTTCTGGGTAAAGATTCCAGGTCCCATTGTTTCTCAGACTGATGTGCTGTCCCCAACACCACCTTTGCATGCAACATCAGAGGCTATGTCAACTTCATACCCAGTTTCCTACATATCAAAGCCAGTAAGTAATGATAAGCCTAAATCAGGCTATCTTTAATGCTTATGATGGATGGAATTTAATGAGATGACATTGATACAGCCTGTTAACAGGAAAGGAGAGAGAGGATGGATGAGTAACTTTGATATCTAAGACTAAGAACATGGCAGCTACCCTCTTGTTTTAGTTGAGTTGCCTGAACTTCTCGGGGTTAAATGTTCTCATGCTGCACACAAGTCAGAAGATTAACAGAACATTTAGAAATTAGTGATCAGAAAATATTATGCATACTTGTCATGAGAGATGGGAAAAGACTTACTCTGGACTTGACTAATAACTTCCTATTTAGCAACTGCAAGCTCAGAAGCTTTCTTTTCCAAGTTAATCTGTGTTACTGACTTCTATACTGAGTTTTGAATGGATTGACCAAGCATTGCTATTTGATCCAGGATAACTGTGACTTATAATCAATGTATTTTCTCAATGTGTATCAGTGGAGTTTCTACTTTAAAAAGCAAACACAAAGCTGGAGTACCCTTCTTTTCTTCCTAATCTTACAGCTGATATTAAATATTAAACCGAAGGAAGTTTTTTCTGGAGTTCTTACTGACTTTTCAAAGTTATTCTATTGTAACATCTTTAAAGCGAAAATTCAACTCAAATATAGCTTGGAATTCACCATTGTTTTACTTAGTTGTCCTAGGGTAATTGTAGACATGGTTTAAGAGATTGGTGTGTAGACATAGATGACATTGTCGTTCCTTGTATGCTTTTTTTCTACCATGGGTAGAGAGGGAGGAAGAGAATAGAAACTCTCATTGCTCACAATTTGTTTGTTTCCTTGTCTAGTTTAGTGCATCAGGTTGTGGAAGTATGAAGTTCTGCATTAGGAACCCTTCAAATTGTGATCCTGGAAGTGCTTCCTGTTTTTTTCTCTCCTTTCAACAAGAGGAGAGTTCAGTTTTTATTGAAATGAGTGGTCCAAGTGAAGGATATTTAGCATTTGCATTGTCCCATGACCAGTGGATGGTGAGTGTTCTATTTTATTTTCTGTAGTTCCTTTTGTGATGTTAGTAAAGTTCGAATGGAAATGCATATGGAAATACTGTCAGATGTCACACAAATTGTGACTCTCCCATAGTGCTAAAACACAAGTTGTTTCTTATAGGTGGATACTCACTTTTAGCTCAGGACTGACTAATTGCAGTAGAATTTCCCTATGGATATCTCTTATGGCAGAATTCAGCCTGTGTGATTGAAATTCCTGGTTAGATCAATCTTTATTTACAATCCAAAAAGTCTTACCTCTCAGAAGCTGAGTTGTTTTTCTGAAAACCATTTGCATTTGATCCTTGAATGTTACTCCTATACAAACAGTCTTAAAAAATGTTTAAAGATACTTCTTTCTAACTTATGTTAAAGTGAAGGGACGACGCTGTTGACAAATTCATGATCCATAAGCTACTTAGGAAATGCTGTTTATATTCATATCCCTAGTGCAGGAACGCTTGGTTCTTAACAACACTTTTTTTACAACTATGGAGGAAAAAATCTTGTAACTGAAGTGGATTTTTAAATAGCTTCAACATCCATCTCTGTCTTGTCTAGTTAATTTAGTAAATTCTAAATAATTAAAGAAACTTCTGATACTGTGGTTGTTACTCTGGAGGGGAGTGTGAATCATAATGTGTGTTTCTGTGTGTCATCTCTTTGACTTAATGTGGTTTCTCAGTAATAATGCTGATGTGTTTGAAAGATGGGAAATAACAGCTTGATAACTACAGAAATCTCTCAGGTCTTGCTGCCTATATTAAATCAAAGACCATTTGGAGACTGCCAGTGGTGTTTTTTATTGGGCTATAAATGTTTTTCTTTTCAACTCTGCAGGGTGGTGATGATGCATATCTGTGTGTTAATGAGGATCACCGCATTCACGTAAGCACTGCCCATCTGAGGGAGCGAAGTTATCCTCTCTTGGATTTAGAGGTATGTTTGAAAACAACTCAGATGCTTTCACAGATGTAGCTTTGAAGTAAGGTATGCTGCTGCTTTGTGCTTTTATTTTGCACAGCAGGTGTAAATATTAGGGTGGATCCATAATTCTCGAAGGTGATACTGGTTGGGCTCTTACTTCCTAGTAAATGTTAACTTTGGAAGTCTAAATTTAATATGCAAAGATAGTCACACGGTGAGAGCTTGTTCTATTTAGAAACTTTGTGCCCATTATTAGTCTGTCCCTTTGTTAGAACTGCAGTTGCTATTGATATGTCCTGGGTTAAAGTTTGTTTGATCTTTTGAGCTGTAAAAATTTGTGATAATAAGTTCAACCTGTATGTTGCTACGCTGACTTACTGACATGCCTCTTGTATGCCAGTTTAGAAGGGATCCCCCTTCCCTGGATTATTCACATTCTTTCTTTGGACATCAGTGACGCTCTTGTCTTTTGCAGGGTTACTTTTAAGCCAATAAGTCTGGCAATCTGAAAACACTGGGTATTAAATATCTCCTGTTTTGCAGAATGCCCTTGAAGATGTGTCATGGAGGCTTGCAGATGGTGTTCTTCAATGTTCTTTCAGAAGGAGTATTCGTCTCCCTGCTTATAAAGGGAGATTTAATCTGGATACCAGTTACTACATCTTTCTGGCAGATGGGGAAGCTAGTGAAGGTAAACTTGACTTACGTATGGTTGCTTTTCTTATAACAGCTCTCAATGAGTTAGTAACCCTTCTGTAAGATGTGGCTTAGCTGAGAATTGGTGTCTGAACTAAGGTTTCCAAGTTTGAGGCCTTTAATTCAGTCACCTTTACTGCTTCTCTGGTTCATGGGTTTACTTGTGGAAGTTATTGCAAATTTACTCATACATGTGTTGTGTGCTCACTTGATGAGAGGAACTGATACCTTCTTGAGAACTGGCCACATCTTTTTTTAAATGGAGACTAGCATTATTCTTAATGTCTTGTGTATGTAGTGGAGAATGGTATTTCCCATAGCTGGATGAGTTGGGTTTTGTACATTAAGTGTGCAGGATAGCTTAGATGATGTTTGGTTCTTTCCACAATGTGTGTTAGCTTGTATGATTATGCTCAGCTGTCACAACAGGGCTTGCATTCATGAATGGGCACACTTAAAAGTGCAGTGGCTTTCATAAGCAAGGAATAAACCACTTTGTGTCACTGCTCAGGTGGACAAATATACAAACATCGTCGTCAGCCCCTGGTCACCAATGGACTGTACAACGTCACAGGTCGTCCTCACGATATTGGAGGTTCCCGCTCCCCACGACTTATCAAGGCTCATGGTAAGCTGCAGTTTCTAGTTTTGTGTCCCAGTTCTAGACTTGCTGAGACTGCAGAGTTATTGCAGAATAAGTATTCCCTCTTGACTTTCTGGCATTCATGTTGTGTATTCTGTTGGCTAGCAAGACCTGATACTCTGGTGGCAGAGGGAAGCTCTTAATAATTTTTCATTTCGAGAACAGTGTTGTAAGATTCTTTTTGCCCAGGAAAATGAACCTGCACTTGCCTTTTCCCTTAAATTTATAATTAGGACTTGTTTATCTCTATCTTTTTCTCTCTATTTCAAGTTGTTCTAGTTGCATTTTTGGTTTAGTTCTATTTGAAATGAGAAACCACTCAACTGGCTGTCTGGAGACACTGAAGTTAATGGTTATT
Organism: Lycocorax pyrrhopterus obiensis; assembly: GCA_014706295.1. Classification (NCBI taxonomy): domain Eukaryota; kingdom Metazoa; phylum Chordata; class Aves; order Passeriformes; family Paradisaeidae; genus Lycocorax; species Lycocorax pyrrhopterus. The sequence continues at coordinate 19,176,296 of JACSVZ010000013.1, read as the reverse complement.
TTTTCTCCCACACTACTGGACTTTAATGCAGGTCCATGATAGAACTGTCACTTATTCTTTGTCACACAGATTGTAGCAATATCATCTTTCATCCTCTGATGTCGGAGTTGGAGATAGAATGGCTTCTCTCACCAGTATGTACGAAGTGTATTAGCATGTATGAAGTGTGCAGTAGGCAGAGCTGCTCTGTTGTGCTGTGTGGGCAAACTGTTTATCTTTTGCATGGATGTTTCTGTCCTCTAGCAAGATAAAGGCTATAAAGCTGTAGCCTGAACCAGGTGATAGGTTTTTATTCATAGGTAAATTCTGACCATGTGCATATGGACTTAACTGTTACATAGTTTTCAAAGTTGTATTCATGTGCACTTAAGTTACCTATTATTTACCTTGTTGCGTTTTTTGTTTGTTTGTTTTTTCTATTTTCAGGAGCACTGATGTTTGTTGCTTGGATTACCACAGTTAGTATTGGTGTTATTGTTGCACGATTCTTCAAACCTGTCTGGTCTCATTCATTCCTTTTTGGAAAGGAATTGTGGTTTCAGGTGGGCGAGATCTCCACATATCTCCAGCTGTATTTTCTAGCATTATTGCAAGCAGAATTATAAACCTACTAGATCCAAGAAATAGACTAAACATGATATGATTTACATCTTACCGTGTAATCTTATAAAGTGGAACAATTAAAAATCAGAAATTCACCTACTTTACTGGTAAAAGTAAAGTCTATAGTGGGCACTAAGTATATCTTTTAACTGTAGGTTTATTTAATGTCTTTTAATGATGTATTAAGAAAGCTGTAGAGTTTCTAAAAGAAAACCTAACTTTTCTAGGTGCATCGTATGCTCATGTTGACCACAGTCATGCTTACAAGTATTTCTTTTGTGTTGCCTTTTGTATACAGAGGAGCTTGGAGCCAAGTAAGTGTGTACTTTTTGTCTTGTTTAACTCAAAGGTAAAGGTGGGACTAAATGAATGAGGAGGTCCACAGACAACTACCATGTTATAACTATTTCTAAGCAAATGTCTGTGACAGCTGTTCTTAACTAGGCTGATTTCAAATCCTACCAACACAGAAGGGGAATGTTGTCTCTTTTAAACTACAGCTGAAAAATTTCAGTGTTTTCCTTCTTTCCTCTTTCCCCCAAATAAATTCCTTACTTACAGTTTCTTTATGTGCTATTTTGGTCTTACTGTTTCTTTAGAGAATATGAAGGAGAGTAAGGATGTGATGGCTGACATTAGCATGGTAAACCTGCTGGAATAAGTGTTTTTGTGAACTCAGATAGGACTGCATCCAGTGATAAGCTTGGTTTGGAGCAGTAGCTAGATAGAGATTGTATACGTGTTGCTGTCACCTGTACTCTGTTTGATGCAAGGTGACATAAAAAGCTGGAAAGTCTAGAGAGTATCTGAATTCAGGGTGGGAGAATACAGTTACAGGTGTGAACTAGGGAAATTGAATAAAATGTTTTCGGGTGAGAGAGAAGACTCGTGCTGGGATGAGTTATAAAGTAGGCCTATCCTGAAGACACAGGATTGAGGCTGGAGAGCTTGGACTGTGGCTTCTGTAGTAATATTAGTCTGCTCTTCAGCTGGTAGAATTTCTCAGTACAGCAAAAAGGTGGGACAAACCTTGAGCAGACATACTAGTGTGTCTGCTACCAAGGCAAACAATCTCCATCTGGCTGCAGGACAGCTTATTGTGTCCTGTTGCCTCTGCCAGTGCTGCTCCACTGTAACTTACTGATATCATGATAAATAAAATTTGCAACTTTTTGGTATATTTTCTCTCTGTTTATATAGATATTGTATTTAAGAAAAATGTCCTCTGTTTAGCAAGCAGGTTTTCATCCTTATCTTGGCTGTGCTGTGATGGCTTTGGCAATCTTTCAACCACTTATGGCAGGTTTCAGACCATCTCGTCACGCGCCAAGGTACAACTGACTCATTAAGTTACAGCCACAGGAATTACATGTGACTGTTTCTTTAAAAATTCTTTTTACAATGGAAAGTTTTTAAAACTTGAAAATAAGCAAAAATATTCTTTGACTTCTGCCCCCTTCTCCCAACTGTTTAATCAATAAAATGTGTTTCACTGTTTTGTAGGAGGCAATTGTTTAACTGGTTTCACTGGAGTACTGGTACAACAGCTAGAATATTAGCTGGTAAGTAGAAGTAATAGTTGTAACTCTAATTTAACTGATTTAAAGGAGCTTTGTCCTTTGTCTGGGCTGTTGTTCATCTAAAACATCTATGAACATCCAGTCCAGGCATGTCTGAAGATCCTTTTCCTTGTTGGCCATCTTTTGTGTGAGTTTTAAGGGGCCATTGGATACAGCTCAGAGAAAAAGTAACTTTAAAACCGAAGGAATTACTAACAAATCTGAAATAACTCTGTAATGAGGATCTGTTCTTCATAATTTTTTTTTTGTCTGGGAAGATATGAGAATAGTGTTCTTACAGTAGCATAGTTCAATGTTATTTAATGGGAGACAAGAATTTCACTTATAGACCCAGAAGCTGGGTTTAATTCAATTAATAGAGGCAAGCTTCCACAGGAACCTTAAGCACTTATACTGTGGTGACTGGTCTTGTTGGTAGTCACAAATGCTAGTGTTTATGTGGCTGGAATGTGATAGGGCACTAAGCAGGTTGAAAACCATCTTGGCCTTTTCCTTTTCTTCCTGTCTCGGCCCTCACACTACAAAAAAACCCCAAAACAACCCCACACAAACAAACCCCTATCACCCCCCCCAAAAAAACCCCTCAACAACTTTCTGCTGTATGAACTCCTTTAACCTCATTCCTCAAGCAGTTTTAGGTAATACATGGGAAATCTATTTACAAAAAGCTTTGAGAGCATTTTTTAAGTATATTGGCACAACATTCTTACTGGTTTTTTATCTTGTTTTTACTGCCTAGTGGTAACTATGTTCTTGGGGATGGATCTGCCAGCACTTGACCTGCCAGATCCATGGGACACCTATACAATGATTGGCTTTGTGGCTTGGCATGTTGGTACTGACGTTCTTCTGGAAATACACAGCTACTGTCTCGTTCGTAAAGGTACAAACCCACCAAAACTCCTGTTGTCCCCTTGCTTGCTGAGCATAAAACCAGTGTGGATTGAATTTCAGGAGGTCTTTGGCTTCTAACTTGGAAGCTGAAAGGGAGTAACTCTTGTGTAGTAGTGTCCTATCTTCTGTAGACAAATTAATATGGCAGTAAACCAGTTTTCAAGACAAAAGTGTTCTAGAAAAGTGGGGTTTGTGCCATTTTAAATAGTAGCTTCTCATTTCTCAAACCACAGTTCATGGGGGACTGAAATGTGCAGACTGAAATGTATAAATATTTTCTGAGAATCTCTTATTTTTGGCCATAATTTTGATCCCAGTTGGGTATGTTAAGTCCAGGTTAACTCATGCAGATTTAATCTGCATTTAATTGTTGTCAAATTGCTGCTATTGCAGGAGCAAGCTTGAATGCTTGCCATTTTGACTGACCAGGGGAAGGAATGTGAAGTCCTGAGTCCAATATGTCTAGTGAAGAGATGGGTAGTAGCTTCATTGGAAATTGCTAGCTCCAGTGGCTGGTGTCACTGGGAGGAGGTGACTGTGCACATGTGAATGACCTGTGTCTAAGGCTGAGATGAGGCATCTGCAGAATTGAAGGGTGATTAATTAAGAGTCTGTGTAAGGTGGCACGTGGAGAAGGAGTGATTATAAAGGATGTGAATTTAAATTTAACTGCAGTAATTACTTCTGAGAAATAGGGGAATTACCCTGAAATTTTTGGACAATGAGTGTTCTTATGTTTGCTAATGAAAATAATACTTAATTAAATCCAATTATGCTAAAATGTAAAAGGAAAAGGTGTTAGCTCAAAACTCAGTTTTGATTATTCAGTCTAGCAAAAGAGACAAAATTTTTTGTGACTTCAATGTCCAGAATTTACTTTTTGTAGGTCAGCTCCAGAATAATTTTTCATTTGTGCTGTGAGTGTGATAGTAACAGGTCATGAAATGTCAAATGAGACTTCCAAGTCCTTTTCAGATTTGGTGCTGCGTAAGACTTAGTCACAGGATCAAGACTTCTGCAGTATAAAAATGAAACCCCCCTTCCTCTTAAGGGCAGACTTGACTTCTGTTTTTCTTCCCATGAACAGTGGAAGTGATAGAGGATGACAGAGTACAGATACTGCAGTCACTCACATCTGCAGAAGCAGAGGTGAGTCACAATTTGGTAACTAACTGCTATGAAATCGGATGATTCTTTGTTTAAACCAATACAAAGACTGACTGATGACTTTTCTTTCCCTTTTCTTGCAGGGTTGTCTGTTTAAACGGATTGTGTTAACCATCTATGTCTGTGGAAATATAGTATTCCTTGTTGCCTTCCTGATAGCAATCAACCAAGTATGAAATAAGCATTTGAGAATTTTGTGATGAAATACTGTGCAGTTGAAAAATCTGCAAGGAATACTTTTTATTGCAACTTTTTTCTCAACCTGTCCCTGAAGATGTAATTGAAGAATAACAGCACGAGCATGTCACGCTCAGTGTTAGGGAGATCTGGAATTCAAATCTAGAGAGGAATCCTGCAGTCCTGCAAAAGCTGTCTTCTGATGGGACTTTTAATGGGAACCTTTGCCTGAGTAAGGAATGAAATCTCTATTTTTTTAAGCACACTAGTTAATTTGATTGAAGCTTATGAGTTAAAAGTAGACTGAGAAAGTGTGCTGAAAATGTTATTATGATAGTCAGTTCCCTAAACCTTTTGTGAATATCATTTGGGGAACTTGTAAGATATGACTGATCCGGATCAATCTGTCCACTTTACTGTGTTCTAATCATATGTGATGGGCCAACTTCCTGCTCTTGATAGTTTTGTGCATAAAGAAACCCCCAACCAGACAAACCACAAAACTTAGTGAAAAATTGTCACAAATGCAGGTTGATGCACGAGCTGAATAGATAAAAGTAAAATGCAAAAACCACTGTCTGCTCTAAGAGCAGTGTACTTACACAACAAGCATAGGAGTTTAGTCCTTTAGTAAAACCACCATTTGCCTCACTCAAAATACTGCTCTGTCTCATCTCTCTTGGTGCTTCTAAACTATGAAGAGAAAACATGTTTTCAATATAATTGCATTAAAACCTATTGTAACTTATGCAAAACTCAAATCAGGAAGAACCTTTCTTTTTTATGGATTTCTGTTTTACTGTCTTTGGTTGCTTATGGCTTCTGAATTACTTGACTGTTGGAATAAGATGGATTTATGCCAATTGATGCTTTAATGGAAGTGAAAATACTTGCTCTGGAATGTTGCAGTTGTATTTGTGCTATTGAGCAAAATGTAAATTGTGAGCTAGGTTGACTTCATAAAAAGCAGCTTCTGTTAGTGTTAAGTGAGAGCCCTTTGAACTGGCATATCTAGAAGACAGAATTATAAGAACTCTGTAACAATTCTATTCTGAAAGAATACTGGAGGGCAATCTTTTAGTCAACAAAAGATTTCTCCAAATATATGAACTAGGTACAGAGACTAGAAAGACACTGTATTGTTTAACTTTTTTGGTTCATGGTTTGCCTAAGTATGGAAGGATACTCTTGAAATGGCATTTTGGAAATGAAACCTTAATATGCTGTGCAGTTACAGTGCTTTGCAGTTGTGTTTTGTGGCTCTGAACAGCTTGCTCCCACACACCTTCATTTTTCATACTGAAAAGTATCGATTTTTAGTTGCAGCAGTTCAAAATATGTTTTTAGGCTAGGACTAAGCTAGTTGGGAATGAAGGTGTTGGGAGTATTGGATAGAATACTAAGTAGTGAGGCCTGACTTGGTGCAGACTTTTACAGCAACATCTCTACAAGTATGGCCAGCTCTAAAATACTTGTTGGTGTGGGTCAGGTGGTGGTTCTCTGCAGTTACTAAAGCTGTCTGGCTCTGTGTCTTCCCCCACCTTCCCAAGTCCATAGTGCCTGTTGCACAGACAGGTAATATTCAGGAAGCTACACGTTTGTTTGTAGTCAGTGATCTTTTTGGCTGCTCAGATACCTGATTTAGCCATAAGGGCGTTTATGGAGCTGGGATTAATCCCTTTGTCAGCAGCAGCTGACTGCGAGTGAGTCTAAGTTGAATCATCCCTCTTAAAAAAGTCATGTGCAGGTTGGGAAAAGGGGACTACGAAGAAATGAGTCACGACCCAGGCTGAAGGGCAAGAAGCATGGGGCCAATTGTGTGGGTGTGGGGGGCTTTTAGAGAACTCTGATCTCAAAAGCCTGGGAATCTCAGGCTCATCTACTGCTAAAGTTTTGTGGGACTCTTGTCTACTGTGAGTTTATAGAAGAAAAATCACTCAACCTAGGCATGATTGATGGCTTTTTAAATTAAGGTTAATGCCAAATTCTTTCTGTAATACAATAGCTGTACTGAGGGTTGTTTCATTTACATGTGACAATGAACATGGGTTTTAAACATGAATGTAAATATCTCAATAAAAGTTCTTGTCCCTTTTAGTAATGTGAAAATGCTGTCAAATGGAAACTAGAAAAGTCTTGCCTAGGAGCAAAATGGATTGTCTGGTTTTTGTAGATGTTGTTTTATAAATTAAAGCTATCTAAATCCTTCCTGGAGAAACTATTGTTGAAATTGAATGTTAATATAGTTTCACATTTTAATGCAGTTTCTTTCCCTCAAGAAAAAAAAATATTCCTTGTTCCACATCTAATACAACTTTAAAATTGGCAAAATTGTCAGTTATTCTGGATAACTTCTTTCTTCCTAGTGCTTGCAATATGGTCTAGTTTCTTACGGGAGCCCTTATGTGCAATATTGTAACTTAATTGATTGAAAGACTTGCTAATTTTACATCATTTCTGTTCACACCACCACCCCTGCCCTTTTCCTGCATGACTAGTAAGAGGAAGTAATGTGGCATTGTATTCTAGTGTCTTCCAAAGTTTTTGGTATATTCCTCTGAAAAAAACCTGTGGAAGTGTTTGATATTGGCAGGAAAATAGGTGACAGGTAGTAGTTTGTGATCAGTCTCACAAGCAGTTTACTGTTTTGATTAAGTTGGTAGGTGCAGCCTCCAAATACTGGTCATCTGCTCTTGGCTTAGCTACAAATCATGTTCTTTGCCTGTGTTTTGAACAAAAATTAATTGGTGCACATAACTCCAATGTAATGGAGTTCACTGCTACTTTGTTTCACTTGAAGTAATTTTTAGCTAGTTGACGTTTCAGGCTTCAGAAAGAACCCGGGGAAGATGTACTTAATTTCTCCTTCTCACACTGAGTGCTACATTGTTTTCTGTTTTGTCAAAAATCAAAGATGGGGAGACGTCCAGTTCAGTGTAATAATGGCCATGTTTTTTCCTTCACCCGGGGAAGGCTGAAGAGAAGACTGCCTGCTTTGTGCGTTCCGTCACAGTTTGTAACACTACGTGGCGCCCTTGTTCAAGTAACAGCACTTCTGTTTTGCTTGCTTTCTGTAAACTGTCAGTGAGAGGTTGAGACATGTGAAGGTTTTCCAAAAGGGAAGTGTTCCTAAATGAGCTAACTGGAAAAATTTTCAAGCTTTATGAAGAAACTCCATCTTTAAATTCAAGCCGGCTCATACAGATAGTCATTATGGAATGGGTGTTTGCTTGATAGCTATGCTTAAGCTTTTGTTTGAGCAGGTATGGATGGTTTTCTTTTGTCATGTGGGTATATCCTTTTCCAGACAACCAAAGATGAACAGCAATCCTTAAGGAAAAACTGCAGGATTCTGTATTGCTATGCAGAAGTTAATACCTTGGTGGTTTTAGACCTTTTTTTGCAGGCTGAAGTAAGAAGAGTTTGAGTGAATAGAACGATAGTTAACAGGGATGATCTGCTAGTAGGTCTGAGAAATGCTTTGCTCACATAAATCTGATTCCAGCTTGTTTAAGGTGTTTTTGTGAAGGGAGAAACTTGCATATACCTGAGGAAGTGGCACAGGACATGTTCTTCAGAACATGCTTGGAACCACCTGTTTTAGTTCATACCTGACTTAGTTCAGCCACTGTCTAGCTTCTGTTGGTCTTCCTTTTGCTGTGCAAAAGTGACTTTACATAATGTAAACCACAAAATTGCATCACTCTGAACCAGCTATTTATGATAATGATCCCACACAGATGATACTGCACTTAAGGACTCTAGCTGTGGCTTTGCTTCAGAGAGACTTTGGTCTTGCTGGACCTTAGAAATCACTTGGCTTTAATGATTAGAGTTTTGCATGGCATCTCTACTGACCTTTGAAAAAGATGATTTTCCACCTTGTATTTCTGTTCTTGTTGATACAGGATGCAGGAAAGCTCTGGGGCTGTAGCACTCAGATGATGAACACTCCTACTTTATAGAAGCACAAAACTTTTCAGTCTTTCTTTTAAACGACTTAGACTAGTATTGTGATGGTAGTTGCTCCCTTTTCCATATTATTTAAGTTTAATAGTACAGGTTGTTGGGGAAGGCAGAGGATGAGTATCCATAACCATCTGCTGCTGTTACAAAACTGCTCCTGACTTCTTCATATCACTCACTTACTCTCAGTTTTTAGTGTATCCTTAAGAGTTGAGGGTGAAGCCTTCTGCCCTCACAACCAGCAAATAACAGCAGAAGCATAAGGAAAAAACCCACTATAAAACAACAACAACAAACAACAGGATAGACATAGAGGAAATGTACTATAATAAAATTTATTTGTTCTTATCTACTATTCCACTCTCCAGGTAACAATTTCTGACAGATCTTAAAATTTGAGATTATTCCCCACATCAGACTGGGAGCCACCAAATGATTAGAGGCTACAAGTCAGTCAATTACTACCATCGTGCCTCAGTACGAGGTAGTAACTTCAGTTTCCTGCTTTGAAAAGAAGACCAGCGAAAAAATTATAGTAGGGTTTTTTTTTTTTTTGCTGGTGCATAATTTGAGTCACCTGTAGCAGAATACCACAACCTGAGCTTTATCTTTCAGTGTTATAAACGAGGCTAAGACCTAGTGAATTAAAGTTGTTGGACTGATTTGAATATAAGGGTGTGGTGCGCTATGAGGCACTTTTTCTGCCCAAGAACTATGTACTGGAAAATCTCACTTGGATGTGATTTTTCTAGGCGTGATTGTACCTTCTTTTAGGGCCCTTACCTCCATCATGTGAAAAGAATTAAGCTGTTCTTTGGTGGGAGCATTGAAACTTGCTGGAGAACAGTGCCCCCAGCATTGGCTGCACCTGTAACACATCTTAGTTTGCATCTGCAGGACAAGCCCTTGGCAACTCAATATTTCTGGTGGGAGGCATGCCTCATTTTAGCTCCCCAGCCAGCTGAAACCTAAACAGTACGGTTGTTGGTTTTTTTCTGTTGTTGGGGGTTTTTTTGCGTGTGTTTGTTTGTTTTTTGTTTGTTTTGGTTGGGTTCTGTTGGTTTGTTGTTTTGTTTGTTTGTTTATGAACTGGTTGCCTGTCTGGCAGCCAGTTTCTTGGAAAAGCAGGGCTTTCTCAGCAAGCTGGGAGGTGAAACCATGGTCAGGAGGTCAGGCTGTTCATATTATTATGCACAGGATTTGTCTGTGAGGTTGTGGGTGGGCAGCGTGTTTGTGGGATGGTGAAGAGAGCAGGGTGTGAGGATGGCTACACTGTCATATGTAACATAAACGGGTGAATGGACTGTGGAGCTCTAGAAGGTGGCTAGATACTTAAATATGCTGGCTTAATTATTTTTGGTTTGTTCTGCTATCACTTAAAAAGGAATGCTTTACATTTCATCCAAGGTAGTATAATTGGAAAGCACTTTCTATATTTACATTTCTTCCTGTTCCTCTCTCACATTTTGCTTTTTATTAACTAATGCTTTTACAAAAAGAAGGCTGGAACAGCATTTTCAGTCAAAATCAGATAGATTGGCACACTTCAATGTGAAACGGTGTCCCGTGAAGTTCCGTGGAGATGGGTGTTTATCTGCTCTGTGTATATAGCAACAGCATATTTCTGATTGTGAGAACAGGTATGCACTTGTCTTCATACTTGTATATACACTGCATTTATGGCCTTAGGTAACTTCCCACTACTTTTAACAAAATCCAGGATGTGATTTGTGTATGTGTGGCAGTTGGTCAAATCTGAAAGTCTATTAAAGTCCATTGGATTATGCAGAGGGCAAAATAGCCCATGAAAAAGAGGAGAAAAACAAGCATTATGATCCAGAAAAAGTATGTGGAAGAAAGTCTTCTTAGCTTTATCTGCTTTGAGTGGTAAATTTTACTTCCATGTCATTACAGCTGTTAAAGCACCTTTTTCCCCAGCTTTGCCATTCTCATCCTCAGAGCTGAAAAAATAAACAAACACAGCCATTGCATTTTAAGTCTTTCTATTTCTGAAGCAAAATCTCCTTATTTAGAAAAATGAAGAATACACATACCTCCGGTTGTTAATCCAGCAGAATAAGCATTGTTTTAGTGTTATAGAAAGAAATCAGTAGAAGGTGTTAGTTCTGGTAATTTTGCAATAAAGTGAGTATATTAAGAAATTACTCCATAATAGCTATTTAAAAATTAGCACAGCTATCTTCTGTTTTGTCTCTGTTACTTTCACTAGCATATTACACAGATTTGGTTTTGCCCTTGACTGGATGCTGACAGATTAAAAGGATGCATGAATAATTAAACAAACTCTTTGTTTAAGCTAAACTCAGCGGGAACTGTAATTGTTTGGAAACCTCTTCTTTTCTGTGATGCTCAGAGAAAACTTTCCTCTCTTCCTGGTGTTGTGAGTCAGAGTGGGAGTTAGTCGTGTTCTTGATTTCATCTGATACAGTAACAGTACCTATATAAACATTAGTATGGCTATTGTCTGTAACTGGGTATAATGTGGGTAAGTTTGAAAGGGACACTGCAGGGCAAATGATTTAATGTTACGGTTATTTTTAGAACAGCAATATAATGCTGTTGTTTGATATGTAAAAGCCTCCCCCCAGCACATTGTTGATCTGAGAATGCAGTGGGAATAATCTTTACTCTGACCCGTTAGTTTGAAGTCACCCAAAATAGCTTGTCTCATTCCTTCACCCTGCATATGTCTCTGTGCTGAGACGAGGGGTCAAAGCAGCTGTTTACTTGATTTACACATGTCAGCAAGTGTCCAACTCGAGTTATGTTTTGAATGCTGAAGTTGTTGCAAATCATAGAAGCATCTGAGTGTAACTTTATATCATAGAGCCACTGATGTTAACCTTAGCTCTTATAAAGACACTGTGTACTTTTTACAGGCTGAGGAATTCTGAAGGATTCAAGTCCTGGATGTGGTTTGAGAACCGTCAGTTTGATGCTTCACTTATACCTCATAGTCTGTTTTTTTCTTACTCTATACATTACAGAAACAGATGGTGTGCATGAATCTTCATTAAAAAGGAGTTTTGTATTTTACTTTCTTAAACACAAATGGAGCTGTCTCCATTGTGTTTTTTGAAGGTTGCAAAGCTTCCAGTGGTAAGGAGAAAAACAAAGCTCATCTAGACTAGCTGGCTGCCAAAAGCCTTGGACCTTCGTGTCCCATGAGAGCCTGCTCCACACTGTCAGTAGGTTTTGCTGCTTATTCAGCTTTAGTTTTGGATTTCCTTATTCATTTCACTATGTCTAGCCTTTGTTCCCTCCCAAGGACTTTTCCTTTCCCTAATGAGTGTTGTATCTTCAAAACATTTGGACTTGAACTAATTTGCCTGAAATTTAAAGAAGAAAATAAGCTCTAATAATGCAATAATATAGGTGTACCAATTATAGTGTTGTCATCCTTTTCTCTGTGTGGTTTTTCTGAGGGCACATACTTGGGGATATTGGTGGGGACAGGAGCTTATGGGAAAAGGAAAATTGTTTCTATTTGGAAAGAGGTATGTCCTACATCTTTGTAAGTTTGTGGGCATGAGAAGCTCCTAATTTAATCTGATATTTCTCTGTATAGATTGGCACATGGAACAATTCTTCTGCTTCCGTGTCCTTGGCCATCACTAGCTATTTCAGTTACTTGTTCTGAAGGTTCATTTCTTTCCTAAAGAAAAATTATTACATGAGGGGCCATCATGCTGGTCTGTCCTGTGATTCTTTGCTTTCCATTGTTTTTCAGAGTCCTCAGTGCTTGTTTAATGTTTGAATGCTGCTAGTGCCTCCTAAAGCTTCAGTTTCAGAGAGGATTAGTTTTTCTGTTTTACTGTTTGTTGTTTTAGTAATGAATGATGAGCTACCAAAACTAATTGGCTCTCCTCTTTTCTCTAGTGGTGTTTAGGGTGAACCTGCTAGGGTGAGCATCAATGACTGCTTTGAAAACAACGTACTTCTCTAAGAAACAGCTCTGTATAATACATTGTTCTAGACGTAGAGAGGCTTTCCTGGTTTTGTTTCCCTTTTAGAAGTCTCAGTAGGATTATAGGTTTGCTTGGGAAAGATTGAGTCACTTCCTGGCTTTTTCCACTGATCAAAAATGTCCCAGGGAGTGGCAATAAATAAGTGGAGGGCTAAAGAAGAATATGGCTTAGTTCCAAATTCTACTAGCCATTAAGATACTCCCTTGGAGGCAGCTGACTGAGGGAATTTTTGAGGCACTTGCCAAACTGCTTGTAATTTAGTTGGGATCCATTTTTTCCCAACTGGCCATTTTCTTATTGGTGGAATAGTTATAAGTAAATGGGTGAGACCAAATACCGATTTACAGGACGGATTCTCAGATATCTTTGCTATATTTGCACTTAGTCCGCTTTTCTGAAAGTAAGTATTTGTTTCCCATTATCCTCAAATGAGAGAGAACCGAGATTGTTTGGGAAGTGTCTGAGTGGAAGGGAAAAATGTAGACATTTCAGATGCTTCTCCTGGGAGACAAAAATAAACAGGGGTTGTTACTTATAGAGGTGCTCAGCTAACATCTCATGGCTTATATATGGCCCATCTGAATGGTACTGCCAGCTTGTAGTTGCTACTTGGAAAACTCTTTCCCAGGATACCTTCAGGAGCACCCACTCAGCAGGCTGTAGGATAAATGACCTGTTTCAGTAGAAACCTGCTGGTGGGTGGGTGAGTATCCTTTCTCTGTTACCCTTATACATATGCGATGGGGGAATTAAGGGACTATCCCCAAAATATAATGGGCTGGACCAGCTTCTGGAGTGGTTTATCTTGCCTCTACTACTTCTGCTTCCAGTTGCTGGCATAAGAGCTGCTAGCAGCAGCCCTTGGTACTGGAGGACACAGGGAAGTGCACAGATGGCAGGATGGGTGCTTGAGGAAAGCAAAGGTCCTCTCAAGTAATAGAAAAGTATAGTGGCCTTATTGATCAGAAATGCTGGGCAGCACTGCTGGAATATTTCTGGCTGTTGTGTGCATTGTCTCCATGATATTGATACTCTTAAAAGCTGAGAGCACTGCTTGCTGAGCAGCTCTTCCCAATCAGTGCCTACTGATGCAAAAATACTTGAAAGTTCTTACATGATCCAATGATCATCCTCTCTCCTGGCTTTACATATAGTGTAAAGAATTCCTGGGCTGTCAGTACAGCTTTAGGCAGGGCCCAAACTTGCATTTTTTTCTGCAAATTGTCTGGAGGGAGAGAATGTGGGATCAGGACCCCTGATCTTCCTGTAATTCAACCAGAGTGTTCTTTGCTTCAAGTGGAATGTGAGTACTTTCTGAAATCTGCTGCTCTGTAAGTATACTTAAATGCAGTTTAATTGTCTGCATTAAAGTGCAACATAATCATAAAGAAGGGTTTTCTATGTTTCTGGAAGATTTTGCTATTGCTTTTAAACTTTTATAATAAAACTTTATAGTAAGAAATAGATACTGTATGTATTAATAGAATATAAAAAGTATTCAAAAATAACTCTGTGTACTATTGGACTAACCATGTGTAGTGATGAAAACTGTTTCATTATCTTTCAGAAGCTATAAAAATATCTAACTCAGGTTAATGAAAAAATGTTAAAACTTGCATAAACACTATCAAGACAATGTTGGCAATGTCGATTCCTTAAAAATACAAAGTAAAGCTAGTTTTTAAGCAGTCTTTCTGATTTAAGGAGTAACTTGGATGATCTAGGAAGTAGTTGGAATGCAGACAGGTACAAAAACATGCCAGTGAGGGAGGAGGAAGTGTTAAGTAGCAATGCTGTTAATTACCTGCGAGAAATGAAAACTAATTCTGCTAATTGTGGTAGCATTAATGGAAATTGAAAGAGAACTACTTTTAATCTTTGGAGGTTACAGGAATGGCTGTTCTGCGATAGTTTATTTTCTGAATTTTGATATGGTAACTAGAGCATTGCTAAAGACAAAATAATTCAACAGATCCAAAACGTAGATTGGTATTTGTTAACAAACAAGAGCAAAGAAATGATTATTAATAGCATATTAGTCTGAAACAATCCAAACAATGCAAGAAGTGAAACAGCTGCCAGCAGATAAGAGCAATATCAGTTTGCTACATGAGCAAACAGCAGTGACACGATTTTCCTTTTCTGTTACCTGTTAGCGAGGGATCTTCTGTACCATCTCCGGACATCTGGCTATGAAGATGAGCGTGGTGTGTCGGTGAGCTTAGGCGTTCCTCTTGTTCTTGCAGGGAGATGGAATTTTTGTGGGCTACCTTGTTCAAGCTTGCACCCAGACTGCTCACAGGGTTCGTCTGTGGGACTTCTGTGGTTTTTCTGTTTGGTGGCTGATAAACTTGACTATAATGGCCTATGGGATGGTATGCTGGTTTCTCAGATTTGCTGTCATCTTCATCATCATCATCAATGATAACTAGTTCTGCACGGATAACCCCATCATATGGGGACAGCTTCTGGTTTGCTTCTGTGTCATCATCAATGCGCTGATAACCCATGAAAACCATTGTTACTGGTTCAGACTCATCCACGTAACAAGGTACGGCCTGGACAAGGTTGTATCGAACATCTTCCTCATCTTGAGGTGCAGGGGATGTTTCATTAGTATGATGGGGATTTAAAAACCTTGTCTCACTGTGTCTTTCTCTTGTATTCTGGTAAGGTTTTAATTCCTCATGTGCAGCATTTCTTTCTTCATTATGAATCATCCTGTTTTCAGGATTAGTGTGCACTTTCTTCTCTGAATGGGAAATTACTGGAGAGGGAGACTTTGGTTGTCTTACCTTTGGAAGATCAAACCCATTCTCTTTATTTTGCTCCATAAAGGGCTCTGTTTTGGAGGAGATCTCTGTCTGATGATTGCTAAATCCATTCATCTCTCTTTTGTCAGTGCCTTCTGGTTTTGGTCCAGGGACTAATTTGTCTTTCTGAGGAGTAACTGGCCTGCAGAATTTGTTTGCAAACACAGGTTCATGGTACTCTGTGGGAGACTGAGAATTTTTTTCAGTTGCCTGCCGTAGCAGGTCTTCCACTTCAACAGGAGCAAGTTCATCCATCCCATTTTGTGTTGTGCTCCCATTTGAGGTCACTGCATAGACTGACTTCCTGCCATCGTCATAGACTTTAATTCCTGTCTCTTTAAACTCCTTTGAGGGAAGAGGTATTGTTGATAACACTGTGTTTTCTCCTGTCTTCATGTCTTTTTCAACCTTAATTTCCATGGCAAACAATGCTGTTGAAAGAAACAAGTGCTTAAACTGGTAATGCAGTAGCTGCAAGAAATACAGGAGTTCTGACAGTGATAGAGAACGACTGTCAGAATGAATTATTAAATATATGAAATTATCACATACACAACCACTATATTAGATTCTCATTTTGAATGTCCCCTTTTATCCTATGGAAACAAAATTTCATTTAGATCTAATTCTGTGAGGAAAAATCAGCTGTTGAGGAGACAGTTTTCATTATAGGATAGACCGAGAAATCCAGATTTAACCTTGGCCCCTGGCATTATGCTGGGCAATAGGAGCTGAAAAGAGCTCAATGTGCTGCAATGCCAGAGAGTCTTGGGCACTCCAAAGGGTTAGGAGGCTTTGTAGTAGTTGGGAAATAACCAGACTACTGTTAGCTGCCCAACAGCTGTAAGTGCAGATAGAAAATGTGAAATGAATGATATGAAGGGAGTCTGTACTTAGTTATGACAGGCAGAGGAATGAAGCACTGGAAAGAAGTGTCAATGGTGTTATTCTCTGTGGCACATACCTTACACCACTCTCTCACCTCTCAGTTTTTTTGTAGTAACACAGCTTAAATGAGAATGTGTCTCATATCTGTGATGTCTATTCTTTGCTTAAAGGGTATTAGATTCAATATATAGGAAGCTTTTTGTACATATTGACACCTTCTGGAGTTACTAATAAGCAGTACCTTTTCTCTTTTCTTCATCATCGATGTCAGCATGTGCTGTACTTCTCAGTGCAGAAGGTCTGAAATACTTGGGAAGGTCAGGTATGCTGGCATATATGTAGTCTGCTGCCTCTGAGTAGAGAAGATCCACAGATCCACAAAGCATTAGTATGTTTTAACCAACTTCTACAAGAACCTTTTAAAAAATATTCTTTTGACTAAACGTACCTTTTTCAAATCCTGCTTTTTCAGTCTTCACAGACTAGGTGGGAAAGAGAATCATTAACAATAAAAGTGATAGTTACTTTTAAGATGTTAACTAGACAGTGCTTTGGTTTCCCTGATAGTTTTAACCTTTTGTGTGCACAGCTTCATACAGAGAAGGGGCTAAAAGTGAAACATGCTCAGTTGGAGCATGGTGAGTGAGAAAGTGAAATTTCTGTGAGTTTTTTTGCCAATATGATTCCAAGTCACACAGGGAAGGACAAAAGTATTATCAAATGTTTAAACAGTGACCTAGACTCCCACTGTGGCCCAACCTGGTTGGCTTCAAAGATTTTTTTTTTAAAGGTTCTACTTTGGCTTTCTGGTTTTACTTATCTCCCTGTGTATCTTTAGAGAATGTGTGTGTGTAAGAACAACTGGAGAGCTGAAGTTTAGTTTCATCACTGTATTATTTGAGATGATTTAAGATGATTTAAAAATAATAAAATTACCTTTTGACAAAGACTAATGACTGATAACATTAAGATATGTTTCATCATAATCTCTGTTGGGGAAGAGCATGATGCAGCTTAGCTGGGCACATCACCTGAAGGACTATGAATAGACCAGGTCTGTACCTGGTCTGTACCTGTTATGTCTGTCTCTGGCTGAGATGCAAAGTTGCCGGGTGTCAGTGGCAATGCTGTTTTGTGGAGATGTGCTATAGACGAGTAAAGATAGGAATCGCTCCCCCACCCCCATAAATAAGCAAATGGAGACATTTGGACATAATGGGCACTTAAACAATGTAACATCTTGACCCCTCTTGTGTTTGAACTGCTGTCACTTCAGATAAAAGCTTGCGACCACTCATGGGATCCAGCTAGTTCCCCTTTCCCTGGATATGATGATGATTGAGTAATAAATTCTATTTCTGGAATAATATAGCACTAACCTTTATTATGTCTTCTGTTGTTTTCTCAACAGACTTCAGTTTCTTTAAAATGGATTCTTCCTTAGCTGAGACTTCCATTTCTTGTCTTTCCAAAGCCTCAATTTCCTTTTCCAGTCTGCAATCACAGTTGCATTTGATTTAATACTAGGCAGAGAACAACATTGTAGAGTTGATGCATTGGGAATATGGGCATTAGTAGGACTGGTCCTACTTACCTTGTCAAACTTTGCTCTTATATGAGATCAGCTTATAATTTCACACACATTGGGAAGTAAGTGTAAAATAGTGTTTTCATTTAAAAAGAAAAAAACCAAAACCAAACAACAAACAAAGCCTTCCACATGTAAACATGAACTATTTTGCCAGTTAGGTTTTGGCTGATAGGTTAACTATTTTCTTTTAAAAACCTTTATTGTTATGTGCAAGGAATATTGAGACTCAGGACTCAAAATTCCTTTTGGGCTTTTGACACTTGCTGTAGGTTTGTATATTACAGCTCCCTTCCCTGCCTTTATGTGTTAAGTCTATGTTGTATTTTTTGCATGTTAAAGCTGAGTACTATGATTAAGGTATCTTTTTTCCTGATTAGAGTTTGTATTTTCTTAGTGTATGACAAACACTTCTAGACAGAAAGGCCCAGGATAAAAAATTTAATCTCTTTATGAGACAGGGAGAAAGCTATGCTGGTTGTCCTGGGTTAAAGCACACCTGTAAAGTATCTCAGTCAAGTTCTTTTCTCTGTTGAGTAAGGCAGTGACTTAAACAGGTGTCCTGTATCCCACTTTTTTGTTCTTTCTAGTCAAGACTACTCCTTTCTGCATAAGTGTGTGTTTGTTGAGTTTTAGATAGATTTTGCCTTATTAGCTGAGTGGTTGGGAAGTCACTTTTCCATGAAGATCTAGGATCCAACTCCAGATTTAACTCTGAAGTGGGACTTGAACTGAATGTCTTACGCTGTAGGTTAATGCTGTATAACTTCAGTCTCCTGGTTCTTTTTAAAAGAACTGTTTTTAACTTCAGGGAAAAAAAGCAATTTCGAAAGCATCCATATTTGAGTGATATATGCCTTCCATTGCTTTTGAATCCATGCTGGAAATCAATGACTGTAGACCTAAGGCAGCTACAACTGATACCGTGTTTTGCTGAGCGCAGTCAGAATAGTCACAACTAGATGATCTGAGACAAAGTTACAGACACTGTT
The DNA here is from genome assembly GCA_014706295.1 of Lycocorax pyrrhopterus obiensis. Lineage (NCBI taxonomy): Eukaryota > Metazoa > Chordata > Aves > Passeriformes > Paradisaeidae > Lycocorax > Lycocorax pyrrhopterus. The sequence continues at coordinate 19,157,639 of JACSVZ010000013.1, read as the reverse complement.
ATAGAAGTGTTGGCCTATAACCCTGAGGGAAAAAAAGTGTTGTATTTTTGTGTTTTGACTTCTTTACTATGTGCTAGGATTCACAATATTACACCAAAATCACCATGAGTGAATTAAGTCTGTCATCCCTTTAAAGTAATCAGAGTAGAAAAGCTGAATGCAGGTTGACACATCAGCATTATTGATTTCCTTGTGTGACTGAGGAATGAGAATTAACATTATGGCTCTTGCCCTATTTAAACTCACATATGTAGAGCTACACTAATGGGGTACTGTGTGGACTTTTATCTGTTAGTAACAATGTCCTCTTTTTTGATATACAAAGGTATCACAGGTCTCAGAACTGAGATGTGAAAAAAAATACCTTCAGGATGAAAGTAAAAGCTAAAAATAATATTTAAAAGCTGCTAACTCTTTGGACCTGAGCTCTCCAAGACAACTTTAGAACCCTGATCAAAGGTACTGATTATAGTGCTAACATTTAAAAATTTTTATGAGGGGTATGAATATTTTTGGACAGCTATAAAAGAAAGTAATAACCATGTGCCATATTTTTGCACTTCTTATGGAACAGTCTTTGTTTAATATATTGAGTTGTTGCATTTTTAGATGAGACTTGATCGCAATATTATCATAATTTGAAAATCATTAAAAGCTCACAAAAGCATAATGAGCTGAAAAATCATTAACTTATACTGTGGGTTTATTTCAGTCTTGGCTCTAAACACTCCTGGGCATGCAGGTGAAAGAAGAGGAGGAAAAATCTTGGAGATATTTGACAAAAGGGAGGTGGGAAAGAAGAGAAAACACAACCCAAATAAATCAAAGATTATAAACACCATATATTTACCTGGGTGGTCAAGAAATGAATTAAAGTTTGTATATGCTCTTATACTCATACCAACACCCACTTTATATGGTAATTAAAAGACCTGATTCAATGCTCAGTGGGTTTAGAGAAAAAAATCTCATACCCATGTGAAGGGAATTGCATCTAGACTCTAAGTATCTCTTTTGCAGTTATACTTTCAAAAACAGATTTTATGGTTAATTTTCAGAGTGTGTTGTGAGTGTGCACACTGGAATTTGTGGAAAGAAAACTTCTAAGAGATGCAATTTGTATAGTTCAAAGAAATTGAAGCCCTTATAATATCATGCAGTTGAAAAGTTAGGCCAGGATTTTTCTGGTGTGTTCAAATGTTTAGGAACTTCTAAATCAATGACATTTTAATGAAATTATATCACAGTTTTTCTTGAAAGGATCTAGCAACTATTCTAGCAGTTATAAGAAACTAACTTTTGTACAGTGCTGCATGTTTTTGGAGAGAAATGGAAGTATGACATAGCTACTGTATTAAATCAATCCTTTGAATATTTGTCCTTCTCTTTTTGAGTAGCACTTGTTATATGAGAGGGGAAAATAAGTAGTATGGAGATGTGGATGAGAGAAGAAACCTTAGAAGTAAAGACACTAAATGGAAGATTTCTCTGCCAAAGTAGCAGCTGAATTAAGAAAATCTATAGACTTTGCCTGGCTGCTGCTGGCCACCAGCTGATCTGCTGGAATTGGCATCACTGCCACCCCAGAGGAAAAAAAAAAAAGGCTTAAGTATGAAAAGCAGATAGGAAAATACCACCCTGAAGAATTCCAGACTGAGGGTAAAAGGCAGTTTAGCAAGTCCTCACATGTTTTGAGGTGAGTCAAATGCTTTAGCAGCTCTGGAGTATAGCCTGAGTCCACCTTCATGCATCATATTACAAGCAATTGAATAGACCTTAGTTGTTTTGCATTTTTAAATATGTTGTTTAGCAACTAATTCCATCAAGAATGAGTGTTATTAGCTGAAGATTAAATGAGAAAACAGGACTCCTAATTCTTCATTCAGCTTGTACCCTGACCAAGGATGTTCATACTTGGCTCACTGAAGCTTCTAACAGGTAAAGAGGGTAAATAGGACAGATAATGTAAATGCAATTTTTTTGTCTGTAACCAAAGCATTCAGCCGTTTGTCTGCAAGGTGGTTCAGGTTGCTTGCTATTCACTGTTTCATCATTGATACAAAGAATGGAACTCTCCCTTTGATAAAAAAATGTTCAAATCTGAACTGATTAGCAGACATACACCAGCTCAATTTGACACCCAAATAAAGAATGTTTCAAAACAGAGGTCCCATTTAGGAGGGTGATGGCAAGGCCCATGCCACTACTGTAAATAATCTGCCTACAATTGCAATTGTCCTCTCAGCAGAAAGAAACAAAGACTGGTCTAAGGTTAATCAAAAAGTCTTTAAAGTGATTAATATTTTTTTAACTGAAGATAAAACACACAAAGAATAATCAACAGAGTAAACTGAGTATGTCCAAATCAAGTGAGTTTTAATAGTCAGATGCTTAGAAGAAAGAATTCTACTGAGCCTCTCAATTTATGTTATTTCTACTGTTTGACATGTCTGCATGACCAGTTTAGCAATGTTTGATTTACAGGGCAGGTCAAAGGTCAGACAAGCTTTGGTTGGCTTTGGTGATATCTGTGGCATAGCAAAAGCACTGTGCAAGTACTGGGTGGTGCATATTTTATATTTATTAGTGGACTTTATTCCTAGGTTTCTGGATCACCACTGGCTAGTTTGAAACTGGGCTGGATATGTATAAACAAGATGTAATGCTATTTGGAAGGCAATGTGGATGTTTTTCTAGATGCCCTTGCTAAACTGCTGTTGGGGAATGGTAGGAAATATAATTTATAGCAAAAGACATGTGAATAAACCTGCCTAAGTTCTTAGCTCAGGCTTTGCTCACAGTCAACTGGACTTTGAATCTAATCTCTCCTCTGACTACGTAGAGAAGTGCTGAACTTCCAGTGGTCTGATGGGGAAATACTTGCTCAGCACCATTTCCTTGTTACTCCTTAGCTCATTCTAGCCCTAGATGCTGTTCTTTTCTGGCAATCACACTGTTGTATGGAGCCCTCTTGCATCCTTCAAAGTGACAGCCTTCTGGGCTCTTTTCAGGGCATGCTGTCTACCTCCTACCACTGAACAGTGAATCCTACAGAGGTGTGTTCTCTAGAGAAAAGTGCTTTTGAGCAAGAAGTCAGCACAATTTTAGGACAAACTAGCACTAGGCTGCTACCTGTCAGCCAAGAGAATTATTATCTGTGTCAGAGATGGAGCAAGGAGGGAAGAGGATGGGAGATCACCAGAGAAGGTAATCTTGGTGACAGCTTTGCTGAAAGAGTGTGTGTAGGAGGACAGTGGAAGGAAAGTAGAGAGGAAAATGCTATTGAATTGAAATAGAGGAAGATAACTTGAAAAAGGATGATGAAACTTTCCAGAATCTAAAGGAACAGGAACATGTCATCCTTTCTGTGGGTGCTAAGGGGTAGTACCAGTCAGTATACCTGGACCCAGGGAAGGAGCTGATTGTGTACACAGCTCTTCACTTTGGGAAGTGCTAACTGAAGCTAAAAAGCACCTGGAATCATGTCCATAGTAAATAAGAGTCATTCATGAGACTGTCTCTGCAGTTTGATGTTAGCCCTGGGTGATAGGGACGCACTAGGCAATGAGATTTGTAGGAACAACTCTAATGAAAGGTAAAAAAAAGACCTTTACTATAGCAGCTTTCTGGGACTAAATTGAGTACAAAACACATAGAAAAGTGAAGATAAGTATTACTAATGGGGCTAGGGAGCCTGTACTGCTCTGAAGTGCTGTTATGGTGGAAGTCAGGTATTAAAGGCTGTGTCAGGACCTAGAGAAACTAAAGAACTTTCAAATTTTATTGTTATTTTGAAGTTCTGATTCAACAATTGCTATCTCAGAGCAAGCGCCATATGTTGTGGCTTACACCTACTGAATAAATACAGCATGGGAAGGATACCTGGAATTAGAGGAAACAAGTCCTCTGCAATATAGTTATTGTGCAGTTTGTTACAATATGAAGTATGGAAAATTGTGTTTTGTATTCTCTAGTTATGAGTAGAAAACATGACAAAGATTGCTTTACTCTGCATGTGTTTAGCACTTGTTGACATTTTCATCTTTTCCAAAATAAGATAGGACTTGTAAGATGGACCCGTTTTAACCCAGACACAAGGGCAGGAGTACTTCCCTACCTGAAAATGTCTTGTTCCAGCTCATGAGTCCGTTGTTGGTCCTCCTGATTCTGCTTTTGCATTTCTTCTTCTTCTTTTGGAGTCATAGAACTAAAGCCATCCAAGAGCCATTTTTCTCTCAAGGCCTTTTTCTGATGGGGAAAAAATAGACAAGTAAGTGAATGCTGAAAGTTAGGGTATTCAGCCATTTACTGTACTTGTCTTGATGCCACAGATGTGATCCACAGCATTGTGGTCTATCCAGAATAAGGCAATCTGACTGCAGTGAGTGCCACTAAAAGAGAAATACTAAACAACTTTTGCGTTTCGAGATTGGCTTAAAAACCAAAATCTTTAGGAACAGTGTCCCATTTTATTCGTTCATCCAACAAAAATGTAGAGTATGTCAGCTGCTATCCATAACAGATTAATATTGGTAAGTGGATCTAGTGGTGTGTGTGTCTTCAATAAAGCAAACCAGCTGTACAACCCTACATGTAACAGACTCATGTGAAAGGCTCCAGTCAGAAGCACAATTGTTTTATTTCAGTAGCCCTGATTTCTGGGGTCCTGGCATTGCATAACTTCTGGAGGTATAAAAGATGAAAAGTTTCTGTAAATAAGATTGTCTAGGAGTAAGAGATCTCTAGGGAGTTAGTGATGCAATGCTACCCCTGGAACTTACAAGGATCTTGTGTAATTATGATAGTGAACTCACATTTCAACTGGTGAAGATGTGTGGGGTAAGAGGGGCAGTGGAAAAATGGAGCATGGGCAGCTGGTGGCTGGTTAGTGTTTCAGCAGACCTGCCATGTATTTAGAGCTGCTGTTATAGGGGCAATCCAGAGCTTAGGTATTTAGGTCCTGACCTGATTAGTGCCCGTGGAGTTCTTTCTGTGCAGTGGTGGCTTACAAATGGATGTATTGCATGTGCACAGGTAAATGTATCTCTCTCAGCTGTGTTTTCAAACTCTGAAATACAGTTGTATGGACTGATTGTTTCTGTGGCTGCTTTACACTATGAAAGGTGGTACCTGAAAGTCATCAGAGCTCTCAAAAATACTCCTGGTGTTAAAAAAAAAAAACAACTTCTTCGAGATAAGTTCATATTTGCAAGCTAAAAGTTGTAAATCATGCCAACTTTCTTGCACCCTTTTTACTCCTTTCAGTCTAACTCAGGGATATAAATCCGGTTGCTGCCTTGGGGAAGGAGTTGGGACTCTTTAGAAATACTCTTTCAACAGGCAAAAAAAGAGCACACATAAAATCTTTATTAAACATGAGTGTTCCAGTTATAATTTAGATTCCTTGAGCTGTCTAATTTCCATGTTAAGTTTTTGCTTTTTTTCCCCCATATGGTTTTGTTAATTGCAGGATGTGGATGCAGATTAAATTGAATTTTGACTACTGCTGCTTGAGGCAGAGTGTGGCCAGCACTGGTGAGAAGGCTGCATGGACCTCAGTGCTGCTTGCAGGGGCTGTTGGAATCCCTGCCTGCATCCTGTGTTGAGTCACTTAAGCTGTTGCTTCCTACACTTTTCTATTTATTGTGTACTTTCCATGAGGTTATTACTGAGGCTCAACTGGCAGAGGAATATATATGTAGGACCTGATTGCAGTTAAAAGCAACTTTGCACTTGACATATAATGTCAGAAAGTATGTCTAAAACAGGCTTGTTGAGAAGTCTGTGCACTCCATGGTGCTTTTTATTATTTTACTGGTGGGATGTAAGAGCAGTGTTTACAGTTGCCTTAGCCTGCAGGACAGCATTCTCTCTCTCTCAACACTGGATTCTAGGAAATCTTGGTAAACACAGGTTGCTCCAAACTGATGTCCTGAGCTGTGACTCAGGCTGTAGAATCACTTAGCAGCACTTCCTGAGAGTTGTGTCTTAGGCTCTAATGAAATAAATGCAGATTTTAATAGGATAGTTTTACGTGATCTGGTAGATGCAGGTAGTCTGGTGTTGGCACAACTCTTATTGATCACAAAATACTGTGTTCTCAAGCTGGAGGGCACATAGTTATTAATTCCCTTTCTATCAAGCTATTTAGATTTTAATGATAAGTCTGGCTTCTAGAAAAGTGAGGTTGTCATTCTGGTTGGAACTGTATTAGTCTAGCACTGATGTCTCCAAAAATAAATTTATAATTCCTTGTGAGATTTACAGCAGGGCTGGCACTGTAGACCTCAGAAACCGATACCATCAATTGAAATCAACAAAAGCTTCTGTATGTGTAGGGTTAGGCCCAAGAAAACAAACACCCTAAATACCAGCGTAACACAATAGTGTTATTTTTGCATGTTTCCAGAGCAGTTTGCTGCTACTCCCAACTAAATGCCATGTAATCTTTTTCATTTAATTAGTCATTTTTGAAAGAATGACACATTGTGTAGTTTGGAAACAGCCTTTGAATAAAAGACGGTTTCAAGTCTGTTCCATCCAGGCAGCAACACAAGCCAGTGCAGGAGCAACTGCTTTGGGCCTGACAGGTTTTTTTTCTGCTCTCTAGCATTTCCTTCCACGACAAAGTGCCTCTAGCTCAGAACTAGGTGGTGCATGTGTTATAGCACTGAATGAAAGCACTTTCATTTTGCATTAGGCTTCATGTGTTAAGGGAAAGGGATACTTATGCTCTGTGATGTGATAAAACCCTGGAAAGGGCCAGAGGCTGGAAAGTAATCACTTTGTTTTGTGGTTCATGGTCACATCAAAAGTACTGTGACAATATTCTGCAAATTCTGTGAATAATTTACAGTGTGTGCTCCAGGTATAACTCCACTGCAATCCTTTACAAGGCTGGACTAGCACTGAAAGATTTATCTTTCACGGAAAGCAAAAGTGTTTTGAGTTTGTGGGTCTTGCTCTCCCTGGGTATGGTAGTTTACCTTACAACATTTTGGGGAAGGCATAAATAACTTTCATGTTTTTTCACCAAAAAATGGGGTTCAACACTGTTAACTACTAGAGGAAGGAGGAGGTGTGTGACCAGCACCTACAAGGTAGCGCTAATGGAGTTCAGGCATGTCAGAAGCCTGATACTTAATAAGCTAAACTGTAAAAACTCTTAGTGCATGCAAATCAGTGCTGACTGCACTTTTTAAACAATTTTGTCTGGTCCTTTCCCTTGTTGCCTCAGTGAGAAGGATTCCAGGTAGGAGGAAGGATTAGCTGTTGGTGCATCTAGAAATGCTTGATGATATTTCCCCTGTAACTGCACTAGCAGCCCCCAATACCCCTTGCAGTTGTGTGAAGCCCTGTCCACATAGGTGTATTTGCTTGCATGCATCACTTCATGTGATAGAAGTGCACGTGAACTTATTTATTAAGTTTATTTATTAAGGAATAAATGTTCCTTCTCCAGTTCTACCAGATAACTAAGATCTGTTATGATGCCTCATCTCTGTCTTTCTAGTAAGAAGTTTGCTTTGGGACAGCAAACAAAGTCATTGGGAAGCCAGAGCAGGGATTCCTATTTACAAAATGAAAGTTTAAAATAGAAAAGCCTACAACAAACAAAGAACATACCAAAAAAAAGCTCCAATCAAAAAAACCCCACAAACCAAAACAACAACCTTTTAATAAACCTTTTGCTAAGGGTTATAAATAGGAAGGACAAAATGAGGAACAGGATAGTGATATCCATCTAACAAGAACATCTCTATGGCAGTGAGATTTACTAACCTGCAATAGTTTCCTAGGGGACATGTGTGAGTTATGCTAATAGATCACAGAGCTCTGGACTTCACCATGCACGACCGGTATGTGTATAAATGAGCGAAATCAACCTGAATTGCTAGGGAAATAATCCCTCAATAAAATTTACTGCAGTGTTTAAATGTTTTAGAAGTCTAAATCTGTCTTAAAGCAATTTATGCACTGGATCCTTTTGTTGTTTGACTCTGTTGAAATACCTGAATTAGTCTGAAGCATGAATGTTCATTAAGGGACAAAGCTTCTAGGACATCAAGCAAAAAAAAAATGTTCATGTACTAATGTTGTATTTGATATTAGGTGCCTGTCTAATTCCTGAGTTGGAGAAAGTAGTCTATATTTTGTGTGCTCCAAAAAAATGTATGTATTTATACAGCATACATGTGTATGTAAGTATACATTTTTAGTATTTAATTGTACACTTGATCCTTCTTTTCCAAGTGAATAATTTCCTCAACAGACCCTTGATTTGCCTCGTAAATGTAATAGGACTGATTGAATTTAAAATCTTTTCTGTGTGGTATCTGTATGATTTCTCATAGAACAGGCAAAGAAGTCACATCCTCTGTTCCCTTCCAAAGGAAAACCCTTTTAGTAGTATTTTTCCAGGACTGTTTTAGCCTCTCTAAAAACCCCATAAAATCTCTTCAGAATGAGTACAAGGTTGGGTTTTGCTTTCTTCTTTTAAAACTCCATTGTACCTATTAATTTTAGCTACAAACATGCACTAAGTCTGTAAGGAAACTGCCCTAGGGCTCTGTCTGCACACAGCACTAGTGAGGATTAGCTGGTTGTCTAGAAGAGATCAGTTTATCCCCCTATAAAGAAGGGCAAAAGAGTCATCTGGATTTATAGACATGGAACCCTGAAATATAACTTTTCAGTTCTCAATGTAGCCATATACTATGATGGAGGAATAGTCACATGTTTGCTCCTCAAAGGTTACAGGGCTTGGAAAAGATACTCCCCTCCCTTTTAGACAAGATGTTACACAAATGGTCAAGCCTGTCCTTGGAGTAACTACCTTCCAATAAAACCCAGGCCTGGCTGTGTGTTGGCTTGCCTGGCCCAGTGAACAAGTTTATCATGGCTTCTCAGTTTTTTGGCTTGGCACAAAAGAAAAGGGTGGCTGAAACTCAGGATCTGGTGTCTATTTTGAAGAGGAGTCTGTTTTAAAAATGCTTCTCTCACATTTGCTCAAGGAGACACGCCACGCTCCTGGTGTTAGATTCAATATATCTTCCTTGAAACTGTTTATCTGCTCACATAATGAAAAGAGTATGCAAAATACCAAGTCTTGCATATTTCTGGAAGCATAGATTTTGTCTTATCTCCCTAAATGACATGTACTGCCAAATTGCTATAAACATTTTAAGAATAGTGGTGTTGGGTAGAAATCACTGCAATTTCAATTATCTACGGAGGTGGATCTTTAGGTTTCTTAGTACCTTTGGGCTTTGTAGTCCTAAGTTTACCAGGATATTTGAGAACAGTATGCATAACATTTATACTTTTTTTTTTTGCTATAAAAAACCAGCATTATTTTACTAAAGAATAATTAAACAAGCGGAAAAATCCTACAGCCAAATAAATAGGGTGGTTTTTTTCTAGGAAAAAAGTGAAATTAGACCTCATGATTGTGCTGCACCCTGTACCAAGTGAGGCTGCTGTTGTGGGATTAGGGAGTAAACACACCCAGTCTGAAATGTGAGGCTTAATTTTCATCTGTGAGTTTTTCCTGGTTATGATCTCATTTTATGCCATGAAACGATCAAGTAACATTAGCTCCACAGTGTAATTTTTTTCAAAGAGTGATGCTTATTAAAGTCAAATGGAATCCTGGCAAGACTCCAGAAAGCTGTGAAAATTTGACAGTAAAAGCACAACTTAAATGCACGAAGATTTGCATTCCAAAATCCCCAACCTTTATTCATGCTGTGTGACTCGAAGCTATCTTTAGCTACATAAATCTAACACTTTACTTACCTTTAAATGTTGATGTTTCATTTTTTCCTCTTCTACTTTTAGACGTTTCTGTGTAATTTCTTCTTGCAGTTTTCTTTTGTCCTACAAATTAAGAACAGTAAAACTTTGTTTAGAGAAATTACTTGTTAATAAAATTATTATGCGTTGTCCAGTAGGGTGAAATCAATCCATGCAAATAAAGCCTTATTTTAAAGCTTATGTGGTGCTTAGTCAGTGCATAAATCTTTGCAGCAACAACTTGATCCTACACAGGTATGGTTTCCACTGCTCTTTCTCCAAAGTACACTTAAATGTGTTAATGACCACAAAGGAGGGATGATGCAAAATAAAAATGATTTAGTCTTGGGAAGGGTAGGGGATGAAAACAGGGAGAAAGTACATTTGAGCAGAATTGTACATGCAGAGTGAGACTAAAAATGGGTCCTGACCAAAATTCCTAAGGCAGCCCACACATCATTTAGGAGAGGAAAGAGTCTGCACTGAGCAGCTGTGATACATCACTAAATGAAATGGGCTGTCGGTGAATCTAGCACTGAGTTTATGTATCTTGTGCCTAATAGCTGAAATAAACAGGAATAAACAAAGACTTAGAAATTTATTTCATTAGTCAAATAATGGTAAAGATGAGAACAGAGAAATGTAAGATACTTCATATATCTTGTTGCTACCTCTCAATTGAAAAAAAAATTTTGCTTGTGCACAGGCTGTTTTCATGGCTGCTGATCTTTAGAAGAAAAACCTTGAGTAGTGCTGGTCTATCATAGTGCTACCTTAATCCTTTTTATTACAGATTAAAGAAAAAAGGAAATGGGTGAACAATGTCTGAATGCTGGCAATGCTTGAGCCTCTCCTGGTTTTGGATAGGACTGTCACATGGAGTAACCTTGTGGCTCCTCTGTGTGAGGCCAAACGCTGATTTAGTACCTTGTGTCCTCAGCAGCCAGGGGGAAAGGAATCATGCCAAAGGAAAGTAATTTTAATAAGGTGTATTAATAGGCTATTCTTTTGCCATGTGCCAATCAAGAAACATTTGTACTTTTTTCTTGATATGTTTTAGGGAAGTAAATGGAATCTTCTGTTGTCCTCTGCAGTAATGTTTGTTGACTGGAAGCTAATCCCTCTTTCCTTTCAGTTAGAACAGCTTGATTCTGTTAAAAAAGTGATAGTTTTTTTTTTTTAAAGAGTCTGTTTTCAGAAAAGTATGGTTTAGAAAGGAGTTAACTTCTTCACAAACAGAGGAAGAACCTTGCCCTTTCAGCCCACCTGAGGAACCAGCTGTGAGTAAGGACTGGAGAAAGTCAGTAAGGAAATGCTGGCCATAAGGCTGGGAGTTGTTCTCCACCATTTCCCTAGGATCTGGGATTTGGAAACAGGAAGAGACATGGTGTGCTTGGCTGAATCACTTCACTGTTACTGGAAATTAGAAATTAGCAGTGGGGCCACAGGCTCTAAGGGCACTTTGCTGAAGGACAGGAAGGCTGGCCAAGCACTACTGGGTACTATGCTGAGATTTAGCAGGTGAACATTGGAGTGTCACTGATCTCTCACAGTCTGCAAAGTACAGTAGTTATTTATAAACACTTTACAATTTTTCCTTGATGGGGTTTGTCTGCCTTTTTAATACTCCAAACAGAACAGGTGGGACTCTTTCCTCAAAATACCTGCTATTTTCATCTGTGCAGTGGTTTTGTGTTTTGCCAATGCTCTTAAATACGATTAACAAAGTTACTGATTTAGGATCAGTACAATATGTAATTTTTCTTCCATTTCCCTTGTGAGAGACTTTATCCAAGAGCTGCTACTCTGGATTTTTCTTGGCCAGTCCTGATTTGGAAGACATACTATCTGGTCTCTGATCTTCACACTTTCCCTTACTTAGGAAATATTTCTGATCTCGTGGTATAAACGGCCTTTAAATCATTAGATGAGCAGTGTGACAAGAGCTTGTATTTACTGATTATAACAATTCTTAAGGAAAACTCTTTTTATCTTTACTAAAGTTCTGGATAAGATTCTTAGCCAGAGAATGAACTTTTACTTGGTTTATACTATTAAAAAATATTCTAAGTCGATTTGAATATTCTTTTTGTACCAGTGGAGATGTAATAAGAGTTTGGGCAGTCTGAAATCAGTATTTGTACATAAACTACTGTGCAGAAAGAAATCTGAGTGTAAAGGCATAAATTAGTGCATTTTAAACTAACTATATAATAAGGAACCTATCCAGTAAAGAAACTTTTGCCTGGGTTTTTTTAGAGGTCTGTGTTTCTTTTACGTCCAATGCTTTTTCTCTGAAAGTTTTCTTCTTGTATCCTGTGGTGTTCTAGCATGTTTTAATTTCACTGGTTGGTATTAAATATCCATTATACAGTTATCCAGATTAAATAGGTTGAAATAGATTGTCTTGATATATCTAGTTTATATATCAATATAGTTTAGTCTAATTCCAGAAGCTAAGAAATATGAGGAATCTTTTTGAACCTTGTGTGCAAAAATAACTTTAAAAACCTGTTAGAACACTTTCTACAGTGTATTCTGCTATGCTTTGTCTGCACATCATGTCTTGCTTTACAAAGCTTTGATTATACATCTAACGGAATGAATGTTTATTCTTGGATTGCTAAGGGAGCCATGATTCTATTAAACCTTGTGCTCTGCCCATGCAGATAATCATGTTGCTGGCAGAAGTCCTTGAATCTTCTCTTACTGCTCTTGTTAATGTGAGCAGGATTTGCTTTTTACGAAGGAGCATCTTCAGCTGTTCCTTTCTGTTGTGCATCAATGCAAGGTAAGATTTGGTGTTAATTTTCACTCCTGCTGAAACATGTGGGACTCCTTCCTGACTTTTGTGCATAGAAATGATCTGTGTTCTAAACTGGATCTGTCTGAAAGAGACGGAATTGCATCCACAGAGCAGTGCCTTGTGAAATACCTTGTCTGCCAAGTCCATTAGTTTGTGTCAGTGTTCTACAGTGGTGCCAAAGATGGTGGTCTTGGTCCCCTGGCAAATGCCCCATATTGTGAAATTCCATGGAGCAGCTAATGTTTTAGCTAATGTAGTTTTATTTTCATATAATTTTCCAGGTATTAAAACCCCTTAAGCATTAAAAATACTAAAGCTTTCATATTTAAGGTATGAAAGTCTTGCTAACAAAATGGAGGCATTTGATTTTTTACTTTTTATATTCTATATACACCAGCAGCAGGTGGTAGCTACATAACAAAGGAAAAAGTTTCCTTTTCAGAGCCATGGGAGCATCAAAATATTTAATAACAACAACATCCCTAACAAAAACAATAAAAATGTTTTCTTTTTCTATTTGCTACATGGAGAAGATTTGAAAAAGACTTTGAAAATCCTACTGGCTCTGTGAGAGCCAGGTGCTGTCAAGGAGACAGGTATTTAACAACAGAAACCAATAAGGTTTAGTGAAGGTGCAGTTGTTGACTGCTCTGAGTGCCCCTTGCCATCCTCTGTTACATCCTTTACAGCAAACATCTGGTAGGCAGCACTTGAAATTCCCAGGTATGTTCCCTGAGACAAACCTTCCCAGAGCCTCTGCTATTGTAACTGCAGTGTGTTGTTTCCCTAGACAACTCATACTGCAGATTGTTAAGGCTGATAACTTCACCTTATTTAGGCTGCTTCATTTCTGCAGTCAGAACACTCTGAGTGTTTCAATTAAATGCTCTGGACTGATGAAAGTACAGAGCAAATAGCTCCTTGACACAGGAAGTGTAATAAATGAAGTCATAGGCAGAACCCAAATACGATTTCCTATTTCTTCTAATGCAAGATGCTGGAGGCTGCCCCAGTTTCTTAAAAAGTACTTCTCCAGTATTCATTTGGAAGCAAAGATGCAGCTGGAGGACGCCAACCTGAGTATGTTCACAGGAGCCTCATGGGACAAGCGTGCTGCCCTACTCCTGCTCCTAGCTCCCAGGGAGTATAAAACATTGCAAGGCCTGGACTTCTCTGGAGTGCCAAAACAGTTGTTATCTTTTGAGCTCATACACTAGAGACAAAGTCCAGGTTATGGCCCTGATTCAAGCGACATTGCAGTTAAACAAACAAATGTACTCTAAACCCTCTAAAACATTTCAAATTACCTTATTGTGGGCTTGTGTCAGGTCTGAAGTAAATACAATAAATGGTCCTGTTGGCTTTTATCAAGTTAAAACTCAACTGAATTAAAACCCAGCCTATTCGCTTCCTGTAGATTTCCAGTTATGCCTTCTTACATTCATTTTGATCCTGATAAAGTATTTTTTAATTCTGCCCACCATTTATTCTGCTAGTAGTGTTTCACAACTAATCTATCATGTTAAGAATGTGACAAATACCTTTGTTTCCATTATTTGTTTTTAACTAAGAGAGTGAGTGATCCTTCTGGAGGTTTTCTTTCATCTCAGAGGGCCAAATTTTGTTTCAGTTTAAGCCTTTTGTAACTGAATAAATTTCAACAGAGATCAAATCAGAGGAGAATTTGGATTCAGCCATTTTTTATAACATCAGATTGTATTACTTTAAAAATAGTTTAGTTTTTCCTTTCACACACTAGAAATCATCACTCAGATTTCCTTTTAGAAGAGAAACTGAAAATGTTTTCTAATGTCTTCAGCATAATCTTCACCGAGTCCTTCCTCTGAAAACTGGCAGGTAGGAATTTGCTTAATCCAAGCTTGTCCTTTTTTACTTTTCAGACAGCAATACTTATGGCAGATCATCAATAATTCAGAAATTGTATTTAATTCACAGTTCAAATGAAAAATCTTTAATCTCACATTGTGAAACATGAAAATTGATTTGTTCTGGAATTCTCTAGTTGCCTTTTGACCTTCAGGCAAACATTCAGTATGATGACAGTAATGTGTGTTTTAGAAAGTCCAGTAGTGATTTTCACACACACTTTCACTGCTTTGAATTTAATTTTAAAGTGCAATACAACCCATAATAAAGTCAGTACAGTCAACTTAGCTGTCTTAAAGCAGTATCTTATAAACTAGAAGTATTAAGTAATAATTTCAAGCAGACATAAAGTCTTTTCTTTTTCTGTCCTGGGATAAATCATTACTCAGCAAACACACAGCAGCTCATTAATGATATTACTTCTAAGCCTTTTTTTTTTTAATAATGAATTATAACCATGAGCACTTACTGTTATGGCCTGGAATCTTTCTTTCAGCAATTCGGCTTCCTCCATTCTACAAATCAAAAAGAGACAGGTAGTGAAGGCAAACAGAATGAGACCATAAGCAAAAAGCCTCCTGGTGGGGCTACAAAAAAAAGCTGAGGTGATTTGATCCAATTCCAGAGCAGAAAGAGGCAGAATTTTTGACTTGTCGGAAGAGTCCCTGAACAGATGAGCAGATCAGTCCAGACAGACACATGTAATGAGGGTGTGGAGAAGAGGCAGACGAGGAGAGTGCTGGCATGAGTTGACTGACAAGTTGGAACAGTGGAGCACAAGCTCTTTTCCTTCAGGAGCTGCCAACTCTTTGTTTTAATGTGCTCGGTTAGCATGCTTCTTTAACTGTTAAATGCCCAAACCAGACTCTTACAGGACCATGGTTGAAGTAAACTTTTATTATGGTTCTATTTCTCTTTCCTCTCTTTTTCTATGCTTCTGGTGATATACCCATATTTAAAACTTATTAAGTTTATTTAAATTTATAAAGTTTATTATTTAAATTATTAATCTTATTTCACCCTTATATTTTAACCTGTTGTAATATTCGCACTGTAGATGGCATGGAGTTTTTTTGAGGTGGCAGTTTCAATTTAGTTTGGTAGATGAAATTTTCAGAAAAGCTATATTCATAGCTGGAAGAGTTTTAGAACTGCTAACCTAAAGTAAGATAAACTTTAAGCAGTCAGGTCTTTCATTAAATGCAAGTGTTAATCTGTGCAATTACTGGTCAGCTATCTGGGACTCAGGGGAAGCTTTGTCTAAGTAAGGATTTCAGGATCATCACTGCAGTGTTACCAAGATGAATCTAAAATGCTGGTGGCTCTCATGCTGGATTTTTATTCAGCTGACTTGCTGCGGACTTCTGCTGAAAACAGCATTCTCTGCCTCAAGGGATGGTGCACATTTTGACCTTTGCATTTACCTGAGTGAGAGTCAGCCGTCCAAAATCAATCTAGGAAACTTGCAGAACAAGTGGAACTGCCTTAGTAAAATCCAGTTGTGGAAAAAATTCTAAGCAAATCAAACAGCATAAAGATGTAATGTGAGTCTGGAATCCCTTTGTTACCTTCAGTATCACGTAACTCAAGTCTTTGTAAGGACACCAGCAGAAGAGTCAGTCAGCAGGTTTGGGTTTTTACTGCTAATTCACTGACATGACTAAACTCAGCAGGATTTGGTGGCGGGGTTTATTTTACATGTTGGTACAGTGATCTGAATCTTAGCGGCAAATCAAGCTTGTTGTTAGCGAATTCTAAGATGCTTCAGAATTGAACACTCGATGGTGAACTTACAGCCTTCTAATTCAATAGAAATCAATATTTAATTTCAATTTCCACCCTTCTAGTATGTCATCACTCTGTACACAAGAGCAGATTTTCCCCCCTCTGCACTGGGGATTAAGGGTTCATTAATGTTTTGTTTATACTCTGATCCGCCCTGAGGTTTTGTTCAAACTTGCAAAGACCCCATTTTTACTCTCCAGTGAATATTTTATTTCTATTTTTTAAATATTAATATATGCTTTGTTTGGTCAGCACCTGAAATTTTAAAAATCACCATATTAAAGCAAACGTAAAGTTCAAAGGCAAGTGTATTTAGGTGTATCAAGAGACAGATTACGTGGGAATTTAAATGAGTTTGTTTTATGAATTTTAGAATAAATTCAACCGCCCTGTGAAAATAAATATATTGTTGCTGCAGAAGCCAATAGAGAGACTGTCTTTTTATTTAAGCTTTCATAAGTTAGTATAGCCTGCCTTACCAAACTTGGGAAAAAAAAAACCCAAACCAACTTATTTTACCTTTGTCTTCTGTGAAGTTCATCTTAAAGTGTGTATATGGACTTCAGGATGTTTAAAAATATTTAAAGCAGCAAGTGATTACATCAGAAGTAAGGATGTCTGTTTTGGGCCAGAATCGGTACTCTGATATAAATGGGATCTACTCTCAATGGGTGGAGGGATTAGATCTGTGTTTCAAGATCAAATTAAAATCAATGGGATTGCATTACTTTGAAT
Organism: Lycocorax pyrrhopterus obiensis; assembly: GCA_014706295.1. NCBI lineage: Eukaryota > Metazoa > Chordata > Aves > Passeriformes > Paradisaeidae > Lycocorax > Lycocorax pyrrhopterus. The sequence continues at coordinate 19,140,631 of JACSVZ010000013.1, read as the reverse complement.
TTTTATGACTAAAATATTGTCCTAAATTTATCCTTGAAAATTATTTAAGTGTTCTTAAAAACCCTAGTTGTGGATGTGAATTAGTTACAGACTAGAGAAGTATTTAATATGTCTTTCCCTAATCTAAACCAGTAAGTTGACGTAACCTGAAGAAGTTTTCTAGAATGTCGCTTCTGGTTTTCGGTGACTATTATTAAGAAAGCATTTAAAACCCACTTGAAATATTTTGAATTGTTTAAATCATATATATCCCTTAGCTAGGCAGGATTTGTTGTTCAGTCAATAGGTTGCTTTCCAGTTATCTTAATCCTATTCTACATGGGATTTATGTGCAAGAGAAGAAATGGACCAGCTGTCATTTTGTCTACCCTGTAAGCCTGCCTTACCAATAGGAGTATCCATGGAGTAAAGGTTAGAGCAGTCAATCTGAACAGCTGTGTTTTCAGTCTGCAGGGTTCTTGGAACAAAGTTTCTCAGAACTTGCCTGCCAGAAACATATCCAGAGGAAACTATCTACCTATTCTGCAACTTTAAGAAAAAGTTTGTTTTTCTTCTGGTAGAATAGATTCTCTGAGTGATGCCGAAAATGTTTTTGTATCATATAATGAGTCATACAGGTTGGATTTTTTGGCTTCACTTATTTCTTTGTTCGTTTCCCTTTTGCACTGTGTACATAATTTAGGAATAATGATGAAAATCTATAGCACAAGGTGAAAGAGTTCCATTATGAAGTCTTACAGAAAAGCGGGTGGGAATGGAGAAGAATGCATTATCATGAACCAAAATCTAGAAGGACCACAGAAGCACTTTCACAGCTGAAAATGCAAAATCTGTTGTTCATTTCTGGAGCAATGTCTGAGTCCTGGAATGGTCTTCAGAACTGTAGTGGCTTTCCCTGGCCATACTCTACATACAATATCAGCCTCAGTTCTACTCTTGCTCATTGTACTGGGATTTCTTTTGAAACACATAATTAACCTAAGGTACAGTGAGATATAGATTGTTGTAGTAGCAAACAATTGCCTCTCAGAAGAAACATTGCATTAAACGAAAGGAAAAAGAAGCTTTCACTTTTTCAAAAAGTGAGTGTGAAGTGAATGGAGTTGATTAGGTTGTTACCAGCTGAAACCATAGCCTATGCTTTCTGCAAAGAGTGTTCACAGCGTTCATGAATTCACATTCTGTTCATCTGAACTAGTTTGATAATTTTGCTTCGTGATGAGCTGCCTTTGGTAATTGTGTTTGAAACACGAAAAGGGTGTTTTGGACTCAGTACAAAAGGGAATTCTATATTCTTGCAGTGAGCAAATGTACTGCCTCTATGCATTTGTCTGCATGTAGCCTTGACTCTCTGACAGCAGGAATAGAGAGGAGATAAATTTCATTGAAGGTCTCTCAATAAAAGTGTTTACTGCAGCTGTCCTGTCAATTGACCCAAAAGTCTGTTATCGGGGATGCCTCAATTGATTGAGAGAGACAGTATCTTCTCCAGCTAGAACCATGTTTTTGCATTTTACAGGTAGAAAATAAACCAACAAGAAATAGAAGTTTGAAAATCTAAATAAGGCTCATGTCCCACCATTAAATTATACATTTGAAATTATTAAAAAGTGTATATATTTTAGGATCTTAAAGGAAGTTTGTAACAAAACATCTGCCAGTTCTCAGGAGGGATTAAATTATGCTTTGAAGGCAAATTTTGGAGAAGTAATGCCCTACTGGCCAAGTCCTTCAACATAATGAATTTCTTGGGTCCTTTTGCTGAAGCAAAACAATATCCAGATATCTCAGATTTATACAGTTTTATGAAGCTAAATTCTACCTCATTTACTTATTTGAGTAGATACACACCCTGAATCTCTGGGAGGAAAAGCCTTGGACTATTATGTTTCAGTTGGTACAACTCCCTTCCTGTTGCTATTCATAACTATAAATATATGAATTCTTTAAACTCTAAGTAAAGAAACAGCTATTTGTCATCATCTTCAGGTTTTTTTTAACACACTGATTTTTAAAATCATATTTTACAGTACATCTGCTGCTCAGACATCTTTCATTGCTGTGGAGAGGTTTTAGAATGCAGCACAGGCTCAGGTGTCTCTTCTGTGGTAGGGGTGTATCTCATGTGCACAGTTGAACCTGGCCAAAAGTGCTATTGTGCTAAATATGGAACATCTTGCCCCTATTTTCTAAAATTACACAGTGAACTTTGTTGAAGTATATTGATTATTTTTTAATCAGTTAACCATGTTTTGTGTAGCCTTCTTCATGTTCCCAGACTTGTCAATTCTTAGTCTCATGTATTTTATGAACCTCTGGATGTGGGAGGCTTTCTAAAACACTCTGTTGTGTCTCATTTAAAAATCACTCTTCAATGAATAGTTTAAGTGTAATTACTGTGATGATATCAAATGTGAGACTCTTAATAGAATGTGTTCAGGTGCCCAGATAAATGATAGGACTGTGTTCGTTTTGTGGTGGTTTGGGGGGAGGGGGAGGTTCAGTTTGTTGGGGTTTTTTTGTTTGTTTTTTTAAACTGAAACAAACCCACAAAGAATCTGAAATACTCAGGATCAGTGCCTTAAACATGTGGAATGCGTTGCTTGCAACCTAGCATTTTCCAACTGCTGCAGATATGCACTTCTAAGAATAGGGCAGTTTTAAATCCTACCCAGCCAACTGTGTGAGGAATTTTTAGCAGGGCTCCGAGAACCAGCTTTAGTCATTGCATCATTTGGTTATGTTTTATTAAGTGAAAACAAACACCCCATAACCAGGACCAAATCCTGGGGAAAGTAACAAACCCCAAACACGTACTGTGCTGTCCATAGTAAGGAAATGACCCCTCATAGTCTTCTGATTCTTATTTTGTGATGCTCTTGGGGAACACAAAGAGAACAGTCATGGTGTTTGGGTCTAAGAGACCTCAGTAAGATGGCAGAGCAAAGTTAGGGCCTTGCAGACACATTTTTGTGAATATTTAGTGCCAGGTGTACCAGTGCCACCAAGTACTGCTGATGAAAGCCGTAAAAGTACAGATAATTTGTTCTAGAAGATGAGTTGAAGTAGGAATTCTTTCTGAGAGAACTCTTTCTGCAGCTGGAGCTGGGGAGGGTGTGGTGTAGAAGAGGCAGGGACAAGACTGGAGGTGGTGAAGCCATTCAGCAGCCTGTGTGGGTTACGTCAGCTGGTTCCCTTCTCCTGAGGCATGGGCAGAGCTCTCACGCTGCTGCTTTGAGAAGCTGCCTAACCAGTCTGTGCCTGTAGCACTGGAGCTCAGACTTTATGCAAGACGAGATGAACGTTATCTGATAGCTCCCAGCAGAGCAAAGAGGAATTACTGTTTCTCCTCCCACACTTCCAGCCACATTTTCCTGTCACTTCCCTTCATCTGATTAATCTGTGAAGCAATTATATTTGCTAATCTGTCAGAAAAGTAATCAAAAAGAAAACTTGGAAACAAACCTAAACCCCCAAATCCATGAGTATCCACTTTGTCAGTGAGCTGAATAGGCTCAATAGGAGATGACAGGAACAGTAGCATTAGGGAGTAAGAAGAACTCTAATTTTGACTGGCAGACAAGCAGCAAGAGGAGAAAGATATAGGAAATGTGACTTCTGGCAGCAGAGAGATGAAATCAGCCACCTTGCAGGCCTCAGGCTTACCTTAACTTGAGTGGTCCAGGGACCACGAGAGACCTCATGTTGACGTGTATGATAAGCATGTATGCTTAGCTATTTATCTGAAGCTTGAAACTGCTGTGAAAACACAATGACTTCAGACTCTGGCAATCCTTCCTGTGCTTCCAGATATTCAGTATCCTCCACTGTGGGTGGGCAAAAAATATCCCACATACAATTTGTTTTGCGTAAGCCTTCCCAAGTATTAATGGAAAAAAAAGCCGAACATGATAAGATTATGCAAAACTGTATTGTTAGCAGAGGTGGTAAGATTGTTTATGTCAGACGATGCATGTTACAAATACAGGCCTAGTTTCCTCAGTGAAGACCTGTCGTTTTTTTGCCGAGGAGTTTGTTATTTGGAAGCAGTGGCTGAGGAAAATCTCTCAGCTTGCCAGTCACTCAAACTGTTAATATCAGCTGTCCCCTGCTCGTTCCCAGTGCCAGGGAGGTCATCTCAATAACACGGGGCTCTGGCCGGCTGACGCCGGCTGTGTGGAGTGCCAAGCGATGCAGCTCCAGCAGCTGAACCTGAGCAGTCATCCGGATGCCTGTGACAGTATGTCACCAACTCATATTTTTCAACAGATTCAAATATTTCACTACTGCTTCTCACAGCACTGTATATTTACTTAACCCTTTACCTTGGAGTGGTGATTAACTAGGAGCAAAAAACTTGGTATAATACAGTTTCCTTATTTTTCTTGTAAGATTTGTTTTGATTGTCAGGATTTCAGACCTGTTTCATAGCTACATTTTCTCATCAGAAAGATATTATTGTCCTTATTTTCACCTGAATCTGAAGTGGATCCTCTTAGTGATATTCTACTGTTTGCTTGGTACTCACTTATGGTGAAATTTCATGAGAAGTTTGAACCTCTATACTGGCTCTGTGGTGCTGACAGGAGGCATCCTGCTTCTGTCTCTATATCCCATATTTCCACAGTTAACGTGGCTGTCTACTCATTGAATCTGCTCACTCGGCTGGCTGAGAACTAACCAAGCTAAAAGGTGGATACTGCTGTGCTGATGAGTCAGATCATTGCCCAGGGAAGCCTGATGAGTGCCAATGTGTGGTAAAGAGAGAGGATAGAAGGTGTAACTGTGGCTACTGGAAAACGCAAAGGAAAAGGAAAGAGGAGGGACAAGTAGGAAGAAAGGGAAAGCAGCGGTAAACTGTGAGATAAACTGTTACATGTAAATTTACCTTTACAGACTATTTAACATAGTGTGTGGAAACTTTCTGTTTTTCCTTTTCTTCCCCCTGGAGGCTAAATAGGCCTCTGAAACACTTTGGCAGATCACAGGTTAATATTTTATTACCGTTCATGATTGCAAGGAACAATCTGCTTGTATGAATGAATATTTTGGGGAATACAAAAGCTCTTTTCTAGTCATATCTTCTTAAGATGTGAATAGGCTCTTTACCCAGTGACTTTAGGAAAGCCAAGCTAATCTGCACTTGATGGTACCGCTTCATTAGATATCATTTCTGAAGAGTGTCTTTGCAAATTTCTCTACAGCCTGGCAAGTAAGATCTGTAGTTGGTTCAGAGGTCCATTATGGTCTTTATAGATTTCTCACTGTCCAAATGTGCTTGGAGAGTGATGGCCTGCAAAGGCTGGAGTTAAATACCATTTTAATAATCTACTTCAACAAAATCTTTGAAAATTTGGAAATGCCATTGTGTATAGCCTGTAGGTGAAATGACTATTTGAAAAGGGTTTGGTGCGCTGTGTTAATCTGGAAAAGGGGCTTGTTAGGTAATTTCTCATTTGACCGAGTATTGTAATAGCTTGCTGCCAAATGGATCTCTCCGTATTGTCGGACATACAGCTGATGCACTTAGAAGACATTAAGAAACCTGTTCTTGGGGTTTGAATTAGAAATTTAATCCACATCTCCTGCTTATAGTCACACTGAATTGGACACAATTAATGCTGGTGTTTGAAAGAAAAATCAGGAACACTCCAAGCGCTATAGTTAATACCTATCAACTTCTAATTTCATTGGTCTGTTCTCTTATTTTGGCTAATGCAGCTCAGGATTGTAATTAAAAGTTGTCATTATGTCATGACTGCTCTGTGCTTGTATGACAAGTTTTATATTCTCAGTTTCCAGTGGACTGTCATTAACGGGAGAAAAACCAAAAACATGAGTAGCAGGCACAGCAATCTGTCCTTTCAGTGAAGGAACACCATATATCAGTGTAAGTAGTATCAATATCTTTTCACATAGTCTACACTTCCAAAACCAGGAGAAGTCAATAATGAATTTATTTATATGTGTATATTTTTTTCTGCTCAAATTTAGGAACATTCTTTATGGAAATACCCTTTCTCCACCTGTATGAAGTAATTGGTATGTTCATATTAATACTTGATTCTCTTAGGAGACAGCCACTTATATTAGTATTGCTTGGAATTTATACCATAAATCTCAGTAACTGTTGCAGTGGTTTATTGTTGGTTTGCTTAATGCTGTAGCTTAGAAATGGAAGAGCTAAAGCCAGATGGATCAAAAACTTTAATAACACCAATTTAGACCTCCAGCTGGCAGAGGGAGGCACTTTTGGGGGAACCTAATGAAGTCTGTCTGAAGGAAATGGGACCTTAAACACAGCCGAGGGATCTTAGCTCTCTTTAGTTCTAAGAAATGTTCTACATCAATGTCATATTATTCTGAAGTGATTCTTTTTACCAGTTTAAGTGCATGGAATGTATTTCATGATTGACACAGTTTCACTTCATATGTGAGTGAGTTATTTAGAGTACTTTATTTACACATTATTTAGAGTACTTAATGCCTTTTAAACAAATAGGCATATTTCTTATATACTCTTTTAGACTCTCATTAATTTCATAATTCTGTAAATATTTCAATAAAATACAGGCCATGATTTCAGGTTTCTATTTTGAATACTTGTTGTATCATGGTTGGTTAAAAAAATAAAATAAATTTGCATTTTTTAAGAGTATCCCTCTACCACCACAAATTGAACAACTTCTGCAAATAAGAGTTCTCTTGAGAGACAGCAGTTCTTGGCAAAGGCAGTAAATGATTTTTAGTAACCATTTGACTTCAGGGAACTTTGGGAACAAGTTCCTGTTACTGGGAGATCTGGTCACTGGCTTTCTGCAGCTAACTGGAACAATTCCATAAAATACGTGCATGAGTTTTCAAGAAGAAGAATACAGATTAGAAAAGGAGACATTTCTACACGTTATGACCACAACTCCTATCTATGATTAAGTTAGCTTCTCCATGTTCAGATAGTGACTCAGGGACTTGCCCTGAAAAATAGTTATGTTGGGGATTTACAGAGCTGTTGTGTACTGGCACTAATGGGGTTTTCCAGAGCTGATCTAACACAGATCTGTGTGCTGCCATATGCAAATTAGCAATTAGAATGGACAATGCTGGTAGTGGAATGGGTCTCTTTGGTGGCTCCCACTAGGGGCTTCAAAGTAACTCTTCTTCCAAGTCCTTATTCCTTTGACTGCAACCTTTTTTCTTAATTGCCTTACTATTACGGTATCTTCAGCAGAACTGACTGCAATACCTCAGGTCCTAGCTTGTACTTTCTCCAAACTGATAACGCCTGCTTTCCAAAAAAACCTTGTGAGATCCTCAACCCCTTCCACCTCCTCCTCCTACTTCAGCTAGACATTACCCTAATCCTCAGTCTTTCTCCTATCCTATATTAATCCCATAAACCCTGAGCAAATCTGCCTACCTCTGTCAGTATTTGATGAAAAGGTCCAGGGTGACAGCTCCCAGTGTGCACCATCTGCACTGACCGGCTGCTGAAAACTGACCACAGCTTGAATCTCCCCAATTAATTGTCCCTAACAAGCAGTTATGAAATCCACTGAGCAGCTTTAAGTGCTCGTATGACATTCTGAAAATGTTCCTTACATACTGGTCCTTTTGGTTTTGGTTGTGTATAATGCTTGTAGTATAGGACTGTCTTTGAGTTAGTGAAATTTAAATGCCAGTTGTGAAAACAACATGAATAATACAAGAAGTGGTATATAGGTCACACTTCAAAAGATCATAAGCATGACTCAAGCAAGTGGGATTCTATTATGGTTACATAGAGATTTCAATCAGAAAAACATCCTGACTGTTGATTCTTCTTGTTTCTCTTGCAGAAAATTCTCTAATTAACCTTTTCTTGAATGTACTGATTCACTTGTGATTTTCTAATTCCTGGAGGTAAAAGCTATCTGTAGTAGAGCTTGTCAAAAACATTTGGTATAAAAGGCTAGAAGCTGACACAAATCCTCCTGTGCTAAAATAACATCTTGGAATTCTTTTTCTGTTCCATTCCCCGCCCCTCCCCCCCCCCCCCTTTTAATGCTATTTCCATCCTGTTAATGAATTCTAAAATAGTTAGATCCCACAATCTATTTTCCTACATTATCATTTTAGTTGTATTTTTAAATCTAGTTTTGACTTTAATTTCCTTATTTTCCCTGAATATCTGAGTTTTTAGCCAACAAACTTTTGCCTGATTTACAGGAACAATCCTAGCTAATGAGAACAATGACTAATCTCTTTAATTTACAGTTTACCTCTATTATCTAGATACTCTCAGTTTCAGAAATGAAGGTGGGATAGGAATTAGTTTAATGCTTTGGTTTGTACAACTTTGTTTATTTAACTATTTTGTCACTTAATCATTCAAAATAATTGGGTCCTCCTGAGCAGTGAAAAGATTTACAACAATTTACAAACCAGGTGCTCTCACTTTCCATGTGTATGTGGGATGATTAATAAAGTTTCAGATCTGTCATGCATTCCAGAACTATAGGCTAAATTAGTAGTATGCCTGGGTTAATTTCCACGCTTCAGAAGTTTACAGGGAGTCTCTGATGGCATCTGCCTCCAATCTATTTAATTACAAAACAGATTGCTAAATAAGGCTTTCGGGCTTTTTCCTTTCAAACTCTGGTTCACAAGGCTCATATCAATAACAAAGCCTTATGCAGGAATAGCAGAAGATTTCTATTTTCCTTTGGACTTCTGCATATCATGAAGGCAGTGTTTCATATTTTTTCATTGGCAATAATGCCTGCACATGGCAAATAGACCTTTGCTGTGGTCCTCTGCAATTCAGAAATGACAAACTGCTCTATATGTGCTTTATAGTTGTAAGAAAGTGAATCTTACTTCTTTTTGTTAAGGCTCACATGTGTAAAAATGCTATCAAAAGCAGGGCTGTGTGTTTAGAAGGATATAATTCCTCAGATTAAGGCATGCCCTGTCACCTCAAGGTTCCGAGGAGAACTTGGGAGTCATACTGAATCATCAGAGGAATATTAACTCTGATAGCAAACCTGTAGCTAGAAAGGCTAATATTGTGAAGAGTTTGAAAGTTCCTCTGATTTGGGAATGAGTGCAGTTGTTGGGGGGAATAAATTGTCCAGTTTTGCTGGAAATATTCAAGAGGGATGCTGAAATCTGACCGGAATGTTATGAGAAGAATAATAGAAGAATTTAATAGAAAGTATGTTCTGCAAAATGAGTATAACTTATTAAATAGAAAGTTCATTGGTTCTTCAGGAAGACACAATTTCTTACTGACAGAAATTTGACAGTAAAAGGCAAAATGAAAACAAAATTCAGTGATTGGGTGTTGAAAGTTGAAATTACTGCATGTGAGAAAAGATTTTTAAGAGGGACAATTATTCCAGGGCAGTGACAAAAGCAAAATAATGAAACCTATGACAAAACCTGAGAAATTTCTTAGCATGCTCAGGAAAGTGACTAATTAGATGATACAAAAATGGCCTTATCAAGGGCAATTTAAAAAGATTTCTTATTGATATTTTTTCAATTTCCTTTTGACTTTTCATATTTCCTGAAGAAATTCTTAAAAATTTTAACACTTCAGAGTTTACTGTTTGTCCTGGGTAGAAGGTTATTTTGGCTGTCAGTATTATTATATCATCTACAGTCCTACTGTACCAGTTACAAGACACATGACAGTTGCTGAATCCACTTTGTACATTTTAAGCAGTAAGCTTTTATAACCCAGAACCAGTGATTTTCAAATAGGGACTGAATTTGCCATTCTTTTTGGTGCCATGAATCAAGAAATGTGAGTATGAAGACAGTGTCCTTTCACTGTTTTTTCATGAGCCAAGACGAATGGTGAATGAATCTGTGTAAGTCGGGAAAATCAGCCCTGCTTCTCTGTGTATTTCCTGCTCCCCACCTGACAGATGGGGAGAATGGTACTTTCCTAGCTCCCAGAGAAGTGTGCCATTGTTGAATATGGACTCTTCCTTGCACAGCAGTTTAGATGATGTTTGAATTTGGAATGTACCTAAAATGATATTTGGTCATTTGATAAAATAAAAGTTGGGAAAAAAATCACTTTGAACAGCCTTTTGATTTATAGATGTCCATGCAAAATAACAATTGCAACCAACCATAGTAATAAAGAAATACTGCCAAAACTGTGCTACCAAAATTCAGGCCAGCCCAGCCCAGAAGAGAATGCAAGCAGCTGCTTGATTTTTGTTGACAACCCTGGAACCCATAAGCAAGTGCAATGTTTCAAAGCGTGTCTCTGTTCTAATTTATTTCTGTTGCAATAGGCCTCTGTGCCTTATTGGTCTCCAGAACTTTATCTTTTAACAAATTATTTTGGATGGCATGGACCCAGCAGCAGGCTAATGTACTATAGTCATCATTAGCAAATGTGCTTTGCCCTTGAACAGTCTCCTATGCTAATCATTTTATGCCATTACCATCCTTTTTCAGGAGTAGCTGTCCCTGCTAAAAGCAGCCTGGCCCTGTCGATTTGCCAAGGGGAGGTCCTGTCATGTGATTTAGTCCCTCTCAGAAAAGGTCTCTGTGTGTGGCTTGGCTGACTTCTCAGTTCACTGCATGCTGACACTGAGTGTAGCAGGCTGACTATCTTCACAGAGGGCTATACTTCAGCTGATCTTAGAGGTATTTTCCAACCCTTAATGATTCTATGATCCCATCTTACTGCCCTTTCTGAATCAGCAACCAGACTGACGTCATGCATCAACAGATGACGGCGCTTGGTTTGGTTTACTTGCTTTTGATTAATCTGGTTTAATTTTATTTTTGGTACAATTTCATGTCAATGACTAACTTAGAGATGTACCTTAACACCTCTGGAAACATTCAAATAGATCATGCTTGAACTTCTGGGAAAAATCTAATTGTAGTTGGAACCTCAAGAACACATAAACCAGGGAAGAGATCATGAGGTTCAGAGATCATGATGAACACTAGGAAAAAAGTTAACTGATACATGAGAAAGTAAGTTGCTGAAGAAGCAGTTTCGTGATCTATAGTTTGGCCTTTTGTCTGGCCTTCATCAGGTATGTAATAACAAAGCTTGAAAGCTCTTTGATCAGCAGTTCAGCTCCCACACTGGGAATGAGGCAGGGCTTGCTCAGCTGATATCTCATTCTGACAAAGAAATTGAGTTACAGGAGGGACACAGAGCAGGAGTTTGTGTGGCATCAATAAAAACAGTAGTAGAGTAAACTTCTATCAACCACTGTTTGTAGGAAAAGTAAGAGCATGGGAAGGTTAACCAACAACACATCTAGTATTACTTGTTCAGCTGCAGCGAAGGAAGCACTTTCAAAAAAGGAAACACAGAAACTGGCGTTCCTCCTGGGATGAGCCTGCTAGGGCTTGTAGAACTTGGCTGTCTGTGGTGGGTGGGGAGATTCTAGACATGTTCCGTCAGACCCTGGCATCTTCACTGCCTATGAAAGAGGGCTGTGTTGTGTTCTGACAGGTAAATATGGGATGACACAGTAGCTGTGTGGAAACAACACAGTGACACCATCATCAGACACATGAAACTCGTTGAGAGCAGAAAGACACTGCTTGAGATGGGGTCTAATGTAAGAGAGAGTTCTTCTCTTTGGAAGTCCTGGTGTGATAATGGTTCTTTCTGAGGATACCAGCAATCCCCTTTGCTTTCTATACTGGATTAAAATAATGTTGCCAAGGAAGTGTCTGTAGGTACTTTACACCATGACTGTGAGACATGTGGGTACCAGCACACACTTCATAGCGACTGATTGTGATCCTTCCATCCTGCAGCATGGGGAAATTGTTATTAACAACTCAAGGTGTCTAGCACTTTAATATATGGAACTTAAAATTTATGGAACCCCAATTTATAGAGCCTGACCCTCTGTGTCTGTTCACCAGTTCACGTCTAGTCTAAGTCCCCTAAAACTGATGGGAAACCATCAAGTTTCTGTCAACAATGCACAGAATCCGGTCTGTTTGTGAGCAGCTTTGGGGACTGCCAAGCAGCATGAGGTTCCAAAGAGCTTTAGTCCTCTGTGGTGCAGCACAAAGTTTGCTCCTGGGGTTTGGGGTGAGGGGGAGTAGTTTAATTATTTGTAGAGATCAAATTTATTAAAGAAGGTTCTGGCTGGGCAATGTAATTTCTTTATAGCATCCATTGGGATATTGCAAGCTTGGGCTGATGGAGGGGCCAGCCAAAGGGTTTAGCACCTCATCTGCGCTGAGGTAGTTAGCCAAAGGAACATTACTCTTGTGGCTCGAAATTGCCTGGAAAGCTAGAAGTAATTTTCAGTGGCGTGCTTAAGGTAGGTTTTGGCTCATTCATAGACCCCCTGGGGCTAGTTTTCTAAAACAATGTTTCTTGTGAGTGTCTTTGTAAAGATGCATACAAATACAATCTTTACTCCCCTAGCATTGACTTTGTAAGGAACATTATCGTTGTCTGTTATTTTGAGAGATGTTGTAGAGTTATGCTGGGAGTAATAACCTGGATTTAGCCTCTATTTGGAAGCCCTTGAAAAGCTCCATGTACATGGGAATTAATCTCTTCTTACTGCAGTTCTTACTTCAAGAAGGTAATTTCTGTGTACTCTGTGGATGTCTTGAAAAGGAAGTGTTTATTTTGAAAAAAGTTCTTGAACTTCAAGCAAAAATCCCACTTAGGGAATGGACTCTCTCCATCTTTATGCTCAGTTTTGCATGGATCACAATGCAAATGCCAAAATAGTGGTCATCCATTACTAGTTTAAGCATCTCTGAATTCTAATTCTTAAGTAGAGTAATATGTTGATAGACAGAGTTTAGTCATGTTTCACTATGCAAAACAATGTCTTGAAATACAAGGATTAATTAGAAAAAAGTCTCATCTTGTTGTCAGGAACTTACTGCCTCTCTTTGGACTCAATTGAGCAATCCCAGGGCATGGTAATCTTTTCGATGCAGGAGCTGAGAAGGTAAAGAGCCCCTAGAAATTAAGCATTTGTAGTTCAAAACCTATAATTACAAATTCTGTCTGGGCAGATTAAAGTTCATGCTTGTTGCCTGGAGACAGAGAATATGGGAAATGGCAGCTAAGTACTAAGTCTATAGAGGACTATATTTGCCCCCTGTCCAAATACAAAACAAACTGCATTGATGTGCTTCAGTGCATTGAATTACTCTGCAGCGCAATTGGGAGCTTCTGCCAAAAAGCTCTTTTTGAACATAAATCTTTGATTTCTAACAGCAGCAGCATTGACAAATGACAGTCAAGACACACATCACTCTGGGTGTTTTTCAGTCAACTGGGAGCTCTGTACTTGCTATATGAGGGGGAGAGGGAATAAGATTACGCCGGCATTTCCTGAGCCTTTTGGGTTTTGTTTTTGGCTAGTCAGACATTTAAAAAAAAAAAAAAAAAGCCAGGGCCAAATTCATTCTTTGGGTATCTTTGCAGTCAGAGGAGTTATAACTGTACTAAGTCCCAAGCTTCTGAATATAAACACTGTGCTGAGTCTCACAAGAGAATTCCCTTTTGAGAGCTTTTCTCTAATGATTGCAGTGTTTAGTGTGGCTTTTCATTATTCATGATGAGTCATGCTGCTGCCTGTTCAAAAGCTGCATTTGCAAAGAAGTGGTTTTGCCTTTTCTCAGTTTTCAGTGAAACATGAAAAAAAATCTCATGAAACAATTAAGAATGCTGCCTAGGCCCATCAGTATGCTGTGGGAAAATGAGGAGATGGGTCAGCTAGGGTAAAAGGCATTTCTGTGACAATGTTTTGTTTCTACCATTGCATTTAAAGGTCTCTTGATGCCCAAAAGACTTTCATAGAGTTCCTTTTACTATTAGATAGCTGTCTCTTTACTTCATCCTCTCTGCTGTGTGTAAAAAGTCATGGTAGGCCTGGTGTCTTTGCAATCTTTCACCTAGGCTGCAGTCAAGGTCACTAGCAGGGAAAAATATTTCTTCTCCTTTCTCCTAACTCTTAATGTAGGGACTTATTTTACCTATATCTTAAGCTGATACAAAAAGTAGTCGAACTTGTTTGCATAAATGTTTGTGTGATCCCACTAGGAAGAGCATAATCCATGCTCAGATTTTTTTCCACTAGCTGCCTTATATTCCTTGTGATGGCTTTCCTCTTGGAGGATTGCATTTTCTGTACCTGATAATTTCCATGGTAGTTTTCCCCAGTACCCCAACTTTAGCATCACATTATAATGATTTCAACAGGACTGACTCACATCACTTGCAACCTAGAGCAAGTTGCAAATACTTGGCAATAAATTCCAGTTTATGTACCAGACAAATATTTGCCTTCAAGTACTTGCTTTTGGGCAGCCATCACGGTGAAACTAACTGATGGACAAGCCCAGGCTTGAAGAAAAATGTTAATTTTCCTACTTTATTCTCTCTCATGTAACATCTGCTGTATTTTCCAGCTTACTGTTTGCTCAGCTAGCACTGCCAACATTAGCTGTTTCCAGACTAATGGAAACTTTCTTCTGAATGAAGCAAGTTGCAATGCCATCTATTTGAAAATGGGAAACATCTGTAATCTTTACATACAAAGAAATGAGATCTTACCATAAATATAGAAACAAAGCACTGTTTGTGCCCAGACCTCAAATACATCTTTGAAACAGCTGTGAGGTGGAAAAATGTTTGATAGTGTGAAGGAAGATGAGTGCTCTAAACATCTCATTATGAAATGCAAAAGGTTATTATTTCATTTTGCTTTTGAGCTCTTTATTCCCACAGGATGGCCTTTTAAAAAAGGAAATGTGGCAAACAGGAAAAGAAGTCATCTATGTATAAGCACAACTGTAGCCTGAATTGTTGGCTTGGTCTTATCACATTCTAGATAGAGGAATTGAAGGTGAATAGATTCACACCCAAATTCCATTGTAGTCATCAGCAGAAACTTTAGAACTGGGCTCAGGGGCCACTTGTCCACCTCCATGTACAGCTGTTAAAGTGCAAGGATCTCTGAGCCTTTGGCCTGATGTACTTCTAGATGGTTGATCCTGTTCCATAACTGGGAGTGGGTCAGGTATTATGGGTGCAACCACAGTGACAGAGATGTCTGTAACCTATTTAAGAGAAGTCTTCTGTAATTTTTCTGACAGGGATTCAGGATCCTACAAATCTGGCTTTTTTTGTTCTCTGGGCAGCATTTTCAGGCCTCTCAAAAAAAGCACAGCTACCGTGTTTAATCCTTTTCTGCAATTTGCATCCAGAGATACACAGTGTTTTGTTCAAGGTAGAAAATGCTGCTTTCTTGAGTTATTTCTCAGATTTACCTAGTGTATGGAATAACTGTAAATTTAAGGCAGTTTTGCACATTCAAAAATAGAACTGCACAAATGAAGTTACAAGTAAATGGACATGTAATATATTCCAACTTTCCATAAAAGCTTTAGACACACCAGATTTCATTTCATTGTTAAATACTAAGATATTGTGATTTCCCTGTCTTTAAATCAGATTAGAAAATGGAAATGGATTATTAACTGAATGGTAATTCTGTTTACATATATATATTACAGAGGGAGCCATGCTTTTCTGTAGCTTTCATGTGGCATTTGCTGGAAAAGAACAAGTAAAAATGCCAGCAAAAAGTCCTGTTTTAAATAAGTTTATTTGCATATACATATAGACCGTGTAATTGCTAGAAATGGTTGCTTTGTGGGAATAGTGTGTGACAAGCCATCCAGCACTTCGTGTCTGGACCCCTACAGACATTTTGAGAAGTTGAAGCACTTCAGTAGCTTCAATGTGTTTGTTTTCATAAGAACATTCATTGGCAAGTCTGTCAAGTGTTTGCTGTGTCAATGATCTCTCCAAAGTCTTTCTAATATGAGCTAATTGCCTGAAAATTGCTTTGGTGTGCTCATTTCAGGGATTATATTATAGACTGAAAGTAAGTACAGTGTTATAAAGTAAACCCAGAAAAATTTCACCTCCTCTTCCATAATTTCATTTATTCACAAGACTATGTTGACTATTTCAATCAATGTCTGGCTCATCCAAAGTAGAAAATTACATATGAATTTGAGAATTAAACTCTCAGCATAGCACCACTGAGTTAATTTATACCTCAATGATTCCATAATGAAATATTTTTAACCCGTTTGCACTGCTTGACACACTTTAAATGTTAGACTAATATTATTACCACCTACTAAGCATGAGTCCTTCCCATGCTGGGAATACTCCTTATCAAATCTGAGTAATCTTTCTGTTGAAATCTCTCTCAGGCAACAGATGGAGTGGGAGTCTCCCTAGCTAATGGCTAACAGGTAAGTGCTGCTCACTGGTGGCTTCCCTTTCATACTCGCTGCCTGCCATCAGCCTCCAGGAAACTTGGCTCTTGGAACCTCTTTAAGAGTCAATATGGACAAAGGTACTTCAAGGTGTGTAGGAATTAAGAGGAATAGGAACAGTGTGTTGGCTTTAGCATAAGCCAGGGAATACTTTCTAAAATGGTAACAAGTGAAGGCTAGGTGCTACATGTAGAAAACTATAGGTAGGAAAAAACCCTATAGCCACACCTTTGTAGTGTTTGCTAGGAGTCACATTGTCCTTAGGCATGTATGGAAATGCATAGTACTGGAGAACCTGGCACTGTATTTCCATTGCAGATGGTGAATTCCCACTGGAATTTCAAAACTTGAAGTGTCTTTGAATAAATAGAAGCATCTCTCTTGAATTGTGATCATGTTCTGTGAGTACCAGTTTACTCTGATTCAAATGCTTCCACAAAGTTACTCTGTTTTTTTACAGAAAATACCAGCTGGAAACAGCTGGAAAGGTGTTGAGCTATGATTACCACTGCTGAGTCCTGCTCTGTAGCACTGCTGGAAATTGTGTGCACTGATAGACCTCAGTCGAACAGGTTGTTACTGCTGTCACTCTTGAGTCAGCACAGACTTCCCCTCAACACCCAGCCTTCCTACCCTCCCCTGAACCCTTTTACCTTCAGACTTCCATGGCAAGACCTATTATGCCTTTTCTTTCCTGCTTCCAAGTAGTTAAATTAGTGAAATCATACGGGCTCCTGTGTGCAGATAAACTTTGCTATCAGTTGCAGAGCTGGTTGTGACTGATTTGTACAAGTCACAGGCTGAAGGTGACACGGACAGTGCCAGGCAATCGCAGGGCTGCTGTTTGCCCTCTGCCTTTTGCTCTGTAGAGCCACGTTCTATCACTTCTGACACAGTCCCACCAGGAATATTTTAAAAAACATTTTTGTGATGCAAGCTAGAAAAGGAATGGCACTAGAGCACTGCTGAAAATCTGGAAAACCTTTATGTTTGCTTAGGTCATGGATTTCTGAGAGGAATTTACCATGATATTTAGCCAACAGAAGCACACAAATACTGAGAGAACTTAATATGTCCTTTCCTCAGGGAAAAAAGGCTATAGAAATCAATGGCCATTTGTTGGACTGAAGCTGCCAGAATTTGATTTCAGCATTCTCTGTGCCTGAGGTTGGACGTATTGTAATTTTAAAAATAAGTGATATTTTTAAAACCATAGCCAATAAAAATCTTCACTACATTAACCTGTATCTGCTTAATACCTCTCACAGGAAGTTAGCAGAGCAGTTCTTTGTTGATGTAGGTATCCTGAGATTAAACTAATTTCATGGCAATATTTTTTAGAAGTTTGTGGAAGAGTGTCATTCCACCAATTCCATGTGCAAGCTTCACCATAAAAGTAGGTTAGATTTCAGTGTTCAACAAAATGTTCTAGAATTCTTACCACATTAATCAGCTTTGATTTTCCTCTCTCATCTTTGTGTCATTTCATGTAGTGTGTTTGGATGCCTTGTGTAAGCATTGATACTTCTATTGTGATGTGCATGGTGTGTTGATTGACAGTGGAACTGAGATTCTACATTCCTAGGTAATCCACATGAGAACACTTTAATTTAATTCGTAATTTAGCATATTAAAGGAAAAAACACCATATTTTATGTTATGATTTAAGTGAAATAATGAACACCAACAGCTATAGTGAAAGCATGGAAGAAATTTGGTAATTTCTAAACCAGTTCCTAATTCATCTGCTTATTTTCCTAATACAGACAAATATCTGTACCAAAACAGATTCAAAACAACAAATGTCCAAGGCTATAATTTACCACAAGCAGGCAAAAATCACTGTGGTTAATTTTCTTCTCTGAGACTTAAATCTGAAATGAATATTCTGTGTATCACTATTAAAGCAGGGTGTGACAGAAGAGTAAACAGTCAGGGTAAATGTCTCCTTCATGCAAAAGAAAAGCGCTGTCTGTGCAGGCATCTATAGACAGGTCCGGGCTAGGGAGGGGAGGAGCAAAATACAACAGAGAAAATTGAGATTGTCCTTTTATTTCAATCTGAGGATATAATTTAGAGAGGCAAGAAGGAGAAGATTTAAATTACCCTTTTTCAGCAACTTAAAGAAAAGGTTAAGGTGGTAGAGTGTTTGAAAGGTGAAATAACCAATTTTGAGAGTGAGAAAAGCTGAGCAGGAATTGTAATTTATGGAGGCTAGGGACTGAGAAGTTTGGTCAGACAAAATCTTCATGAGAATGTGACTTCTGATAATGGAATCATCACATAAGACAGCAGGAAACTCAGTGTGGGGGATGCTTAAGGCAATCCACTGCTGGATATAGCTCTGAGGTCCAAAGAATATGCACAGAGCAAAGAAGTAGTATTTGTTTATACATTTGTTGTACATATATGTTTGTTACTTGGTGATGGCTCTCCTCACAGTGCTTTTAAATGCTTTTCCTGATCATACAGAATGTTTAAACTAGAACTGGCTAATTAGACTCACTTATGAAAATAAATTATCTAGTTCTGACAGTGAAGAAGTCTGGTTTAAATTAAGGCCAAACCACAGGATCTGTGTATACATGTGAATTGGGATTATTGCTGTGCATTGTTGCTTTGCTGATCGCCAAATCAGCACAGCGACCACCATATTTTTCTTTATTCAAAGCCACTCTCTAATACTTTTTAATGTCACAGAAGCAGGTTTGCAAAGATTAGATTAAATCCAACTACTTTCCAATAACCCTGTCTTCTTTCTTCTCCACCTGTCTTTCTATCCTCTTACCATTTCCCCCTTGTCTCTCAAGAATAGCTGTAGTCACAGGCACATATACATTTTGAGATTTGTGTAGCTCTACCTTTGAAATAGATACTCATCCATTGTGGGCTGGCACAAATGCATTGAAGTTATAGTGCATTCATACAAGTAGTTCCCTGTCCTTTCCTCCCACATCTGAAAGCACAAGAACTCCTACTCCAGATCCACATCATAACTGTAGATTTATAAACTAGGATTTTTTTTCAGTAAGTAAGAAAAGCAGAATGAAGAGCAGGATCAAAATACTATGTAACAGCAGATTTTGATAGACACATTTCTTAGAGCAGTATGCAGCCTAAATAGTTTTTAAGAAATTGTGACCTTACCTTTTTCGTTGTTGATGTTCAGAAACCAAAGTGTGAGACTGCATTTTGATGTCACGTTTATCACCACCACTCAGCAATTGACAACAAGGTAGAGGACTGGAAGCAGCAGTCTGAGATTATAAATCCTTTTGATGCTATGTTATTGTGTTTTCTTCATGCACATATCTATCCAGGTGAAGTCTTTTTTGGAGGCTAAGATAAATAGATGGAAACAGATATTTTAGAAATGTCCATGGTGGGCTAAGGAATACTTGCTAAAGGCTTTTCCTCTGATAAATGGGTTATCATTGAAGGGACCTAGTTGTGTTGTACGTCAGTTACAATCTAGTAAATTTTTAACCTGCTAACTCAGAGACCTGGGGCCGTGTGATTTATAAGTGGGTGTAGCCCTCACTTTGGCATTTATTGTGGCCCTTTGTTCTGGACATATCCTAACTAAATTAGCGGGTGAGGTAAAGACTGTGATTTACTGTAATTTCTAAACAGATAAAAATGCTGGGCAGGTGCTAAAGGTTGTTTTTTAAAAAAATTATAAACTTCCATATGATGAACTGTTTTAAATGAAGTTGTGCCTTGACATTACTCAGGAAAAATCACAGCAAATGCATTCTAAAATGGAACTTCTGTGATTGAGAATGCTAAATTTTCTTAGAGATACAATGAGAATGCTATATTGGATATGTAATCAATACATATTTTATTTCATGCAAAACTGCTTTGAAAGCAATAATTTCATGGCACCTGTTGGATTTTCCTGTGTCAAGTTTCATGACACCTTGATTTATCCATTTAGTTGTGTGTGAAGAATGAAAGGAAACGTGGCTCTGTTTTTGACAGGATGCCCTCTGAGCCGTATCTCAGACTCTGCAGGATTCAACATACACTTCTATAACAGAGAATGTCTCCATCAAATCTGCAGGAGATTTAGCCAAAGGAATATTCATTTCAAACTACTCAAGATGTATATGAGACAAATTGAGTGATCTGGAAAAGCTGCTTCCCTAAATAGATATGTCAGGAACAAAGAGCTGAGGAAGCAGGGAGATTGTGAACAGGTCAGAAATGTGAGGGGCCATAGCCCTTTGCAGTGGAGGTTTCAGGGACTGGCAAATCTCTTAACTGCAACAGAAAGGCATGGTCTTTTTAATTCTTTCCATTTTGGCGATGTAGGATGTCTTTGCCATGCGGAAATATTCAAAGGCCAGCTGGGATATTGTTACATGTTTTATAATATCACTAAAAGTAGGTTGGCACAGGCTTTGGTTAGCACAGAACATCAACTGTGTGGCAATCTGTGACCAAGTTCACACGACTTGGCTGGTCCAAGCTGTGTTCTGCCAGCAGAGTACCCCATTTCCCAGAGGTAACTCCTGCTGGCTGAGGTTACCAGCCAGAAGTAAGGTCTGTTCCTTGCTGATGGAGAGATCTACAGACTTTTGAGGCTCGCTAGTCACAGAGTCCTGGCCTCCTACCAGCAGAGACTGAAGGCTGGTGAACTCTGCCATGGTACCACCTCCTAGCTTTCCTTCTTGACTTCTTCCCATCTTTTGGGTAGGCAAACATAAAAGAACTGGAAAATACAATTTTGTGGGTGTCCTTTCTTCACTTGGCCAGGTAGAACTCTTATAAATCCTTTTCTTCTCCTGTCTGTGTTGCTCTAGTTATTTTTTCTTCAGGAAAAGATAAGAAAAATATGTTAAATACTAGTAAGGAAACAATTTTAAAGGAGATTAAAAGACTAACTGCACTGAGTATCAACTCCTTTAGTCAAGATTTGCATCTTTAGGTTGCATAGGAACACAAATGCTGTAATTTTACAGATATTTCCTTTAGAAAGAGTTCTCTGCATTGAAGTCCTGCGGGCCTGTCAGCAGTGCGTGTGCGTGCAGGGTGGGCAGGTGTTGCTGCAGTCGCTGCCAGGGCTGTCCTGCCCACCTCCCTGGGCTCTGGCGCGGCCGGGTCTCCCTCTGGCGGCCGCTGCCGCTCCCAGCATCACATCTTTGGAATATTTCTCTCTGGAATTGCTTTTATAATGATCTCTAAAAATGTACACATGGAACTATTTTTTTTCTTACCAGCCTAGCAGCCTTTTTAAAAGGGGCTCAGAAGTTAAAGAATTATATAATTATATAATTTTTATGCATCCTTTATATAAATATTTTTAATAAAGACTTACTGCATGCCATGTTCAAGTGTTACAAAGGTTTAATTCTGGTCTACTGTGAATGGTTTGGTCACTTTTGAGTAAAACAACGCCTGAATGATGACATTTAAACTAGGATGAGAATTTAATGAACTTACACAAATATTGAGAAAAGACTGGACAAAGAGGAGATAGACCTGCCAGGTTTTGGTAAGAAAATTTACCTTCATAACATGATTTTTTTTGTTTATTCATGAAAGCAGTACCTGAGTCTATGTGATGCATAAGGCAGAACCATGCAGTCAGTGCTGTACAATCAAAACTATGCACATGTGTACATTAAGGACCACTGACCGCTTTGGCTTTGCATTATACTGAGACTTTTGTCTTGATATAGTAGTGTCTGTAGCTTGAAATTAATATTATTTGCTGGACTACAGGAATTTCATTTGTCTGAAGAGGTAATTTTTATTCCCAGAACTGCTACATGGTATTATAGGTGTCATGATAATTTCTTGATTACTTTCTTTTGACTCTTGCTACTACTGAATTTTAACCCAAAACCACTTCAAAGCAAAAGAACACCTTTTCCTTCTCTGTTACGGTATCATCTATTTTACTGTTGCTCAGTTTAACTAGAACAGAAAAGCAACTGAACAGCTCAGGGCAGCTGTTTCATGCTTCATTATTTTTTGTTCTTCTGGCCGGGTCTGAGAGGCAGCAACAACGTGTGCGAAGTCTCAACTTTCTACGTTGTTCTCATGTAGGGCCACCTAAATCAGTCAAGAGCTGTACATACTTAGACTTTCTTAAAATTGGATAAAGATACTGCAATGTTGAAATGCAAGTTCACAGCTTGACTTGAAGTCTCTAAAGATTTGCATTAAACATTACCCATGACCATTAAGAACTGAGCAATTGCCGTGGATAAAAATTGTGTTTCATTTGGCACCAGATCACCATTGACATTAGTACCTTTGAAACTCCTTAATTAAGAAGGAAATTCGTAAGTGTGTTGTAAACATTTCCAGACAAATATATACAATTGCTACTGTCTTCTAGCCTCTCACAGAGTGCTGAGAATAGATTGTTTTGGAGTTTTGTTACTATATTTAATTTCTGTCTGAATAAAAAGAATTTTGTTTCCATTGAGGCATGTCAAAATACCTTTGGTTAATTTTGTGTGATTAGATAAAGAAAAGCTGAGAGTGTCAAAGGTCATAAGCCTGTAAAAAATCCTGATCTTTTTTCTGTCACTTGAATGTCACTGGAGAAACATGCAAGACATTAGAGGAGACACTGCTCACTGCTTTGCTCTGTGGATTATGCTGCATAGATGATTTCATTTGATTGAAATGTAAAAGCAATTTTTACTCTTAAAGGGAGTAGAATTACCTTAAATTGCCTCCTTCCATTATCATTGATTTTTTAAAAAATTGCTTGCCTATCTGTCTTTTACATAGCATCACTTCACTTTGGAAGATGCATCCTGATTCCACTTTTCAGGGATGCCTCTCTGGGCATAGTACAAAATATTTTTTTTTCTCTGTATATTGTGCTGTTAGGATCTCATACAGAAGAATTTATGGTGAGTCTAGATTCGTAGTTTAGTTCAGATCAGGAATGTGCTTCTGAAGCTAATCTGCTTGTTCCTGGTAAATGTGCTTTGATTCATATCATGGAGCAGTCTTGGCTTGGGGTGCTTTATCGGATCTCTTTCAGATTAAACTGAAAGGACAATATTTTCCAAGAGCATTTTCAATGCTCACTGACTGCATTCAGTCCCTAGTGGGACCAGATCTGGTTTCTTTTGAGATAAACCCTAATGAAATATTCATGGTAGCACGTCAGGTCATCAGCACCAATTGTTTCATTGCACAGTTCTGTTTCTATCGAACCCCAGTCCTTGCTGATGTGCACATGGCCCCTGGCTTGTTGTTACGGTTCCTTTTAGCAGATGTGGTCTCTAACTCTTTGGCCTTGAAAGTACTTGTGGAATGTCTCTTAATAATTATTCTTCTGTGGGGAAACACACTCAATTGCACTTTCTCTGTATTAGGAGGGAAGGAAATAAATTCTTTGCCAGAGTCCAGACTGAGATTTTACTGCATACACATCAGATTGTTCAGTGCTGAGGTTCTGCTTTGCTTAAACTGGACAAGCTGGAATCAGCTGTGTTTGGGTTCAAATCATCCCCAGAACCAGAGTATTCCCCAGGTACTCTCTGGAGCTTAAGTTCAGGCTTGCCCCATCTACAAAAGTAGGGGAGAGAAAAGAGACACAAAGGGAGGTTTGCCTGATAGCAACAGGCAAGTGACAAAATAGATCATCCTCTCTTTACGTCACATGGATAACTAGTTTTGGAGTCTTCTGGGATGGATTTTCACTTCCATATTTTCTTGCCTTTCCAAAAACCTCCTCCAAAAAAGAAGTGATAGAGGCTGATCTTCAGATACCATGTTTCTCCATGTAGTATGTTTTTGATGAAGCTTGACTCTAGTGAGACTAAAAGATAAGTGTATTTCATTAATGAACTAATGCAGTCCTAATGGAATATTTCTGGACTGACAGGGACTTAATGGCAGGGCGGTGTAGCAAAATTTCTGGATTTTAATGAGATAAACAAAATAGCTGCTCTTTAGATGATACTATTAATAGGCTGAACTTGGTTAAATTAGAACAGAAGCAGTTTGCAGACTGAGGTAGGTATACTGTGGAAAACACTAAGTTCAACACCAGTGACACAGCAAAGATTTTTAGGCGTAAATCATAGCCACACATTAGGAAACTGAATTGTTAATGCTTCCTCAAGTCTGGTTTTGGTGTGAGTATTTTGTGTTTGTTTGTTTGTTGGTTGTTTTTTTGTTTGGTCCTGTCTGGCTATCCTGTGTGCTGTGTCCCCCTCCTGCCTCCCCACCTTCTCCATCCCTTTTTTCCCTGCTCTGTAGCAGCTCTCTGTAGATTGCAATGAAGTCTGGAACGGAAAGTGCATAAAAGTCAAATCTAAATAGATTGAGATCAAATATCCTCATTAAATGAAAATACCTACAGGACAGTTCAGAGAAGTTTTGAGTTGATCCTGGTTTTCTGAATTTTATCATGATTTAGTGACTGTAGTTTTAAACTATGGTTGAAGCTAGCATTCATTAATATATCAGAGGTTGATGTATCTGTAGCACCTAAGAAAAGGAAGTGATAAGAAAATAATCCTCCTTAAAATTTGAGGCAATTATTCTATAGAATTAGGACAGTCTGTGATAAAAGTACTCTCCAATTACAAGTTCAGTTCAAGCAAAGGGCATGAACTGAGCTCACAAAATACTTGATGTGCTTTTCAGGTATGAAACACACTAGTAACTTTTGTTTCTCACTGGAGCTCTTAAGCGGGAAAGAAGCTTCACAGAGATGCTATTGTAGCAGTGTGTTATTAACTCCTCTTTGCTGTTGAATGAAGCCTTGAAGAATTGGGAATAAAACTGAGCTGTCTTAATGAAACAACATTTTAAAAATTGTATTATTTACCAATCTAATAGTTGCTTCAAAATTTTGCTTTGTTAACTGGAAATCATTAAAAGCTCGAAACCACTGTGAAGGATGTCATAAACAAAAATATTAATGAAATGTGCTGACCTCCAGATATATGTTCCCACGTATGAATATACGGGCTCTTTAATTTCAGGGCTCTTTAATTGACAGCTATTAAATATTGTGGTTATATTGGCTGAGTTAGCAGCCTCAGCTGCTGGTTGGCATTCAATGTTGCCAATGTTTTTCTCTCTTAGCTATAAAAATGGGGGTGGGGGGAGGAAGAGAGCCTTAATCCAGTTTTTACTAGTGAGAAGGTGCTTAAGATGCAAATGAAAAACTCTCCTATCCCCTCTTTCAAAATATATAGCAAGTGTATTCAGCCTGTCCTGACCTTCCCCCTGTAAAAAGAAATTTATTATTTGAGACTGAGCTGTGCAGATTTCTGTGCTTCTCAGTGGTTGTGCTACGATATGAAGATCATAGATCTCATTCCCCTGTAAGGACACCTCTTTCTTTCTGCAGCAGAAACTCATTAATTTTAATATACACCAGTGAAGCAGCCGAGTGGGCTTTGAGGTCTCCTTCATAGCAGCGTGTTCTGTTGCTTCTGCACCACTGAGTTCATTATTGTTGTATTAATAAAGCAAGCAGGAATACAGTGTGTACAGTCCTAATGCTGTCTCGCTCGGATATCACAGGGCATCAGCACTCTTCAGAAACATAGAGAGACTGCTTGAAAATTGAAATGAAGCATTCTTTGTTTTGTGTAATCCCTGAGCGAGGAACACAGGGCACATATTTCTACATGGTTTGCTTCTTTATTTTCTTCTTACTCTACTGTTACACAGGTCAAGGCTAGGAAAACTGGTTGTGTAAGAAATAAACACAATGTTATATGGGGCCAATATAGGGCTTGTCTGCATTTCTTCTACCAGCAACTGTATGAAAGGTTTTTCCTCAAGCCTCCAATATTTAACTGTGCTGACATGAGTACTTTCAGATGTACATATTTACTTTCTGTGTTGCTTCATTAGGATTGATACCTCTTTTAAACCTTGGGAGCCCAGTTCCATTTCTGCCATTTCCCAAGTGGATCTGAAAGTCTCAGCCCAATTCTGCCAGGATGCATAAGGAGACATTCATCTAGTACTTAGAGCAGTGAAGATTTTTAAGGGAGGCATGCAGCAGTCCTCAAGACCTGAATTGGTTCAGGTCCAATTCAGATTTGAATTCAGAATGGAGGTTTGATACAGCTCTCCAGCCACTTTGTCCCATTTCTATTCTGTCATTACAAAAATAAATAGCTGATACAGAATCTGTAAATTTCACCATACTGCTATTTGAATTTAGTACTCAGGCAAAATAAGTGGTCACTTCTGCATATCCAAATATTAGGCATGTTTTTACTTTGTTCATCAAAGAAGTGTTTATTTAATTTCAGTTTTGATTTTGTAGATTTTCTCAGGATTTGCATGTGGAAATTAAAACCAAGCAGACATTTTTAATGTTTCTAAGACCAAGTTTCCCAGCTTCTTTTCTCTTTTTAGGTTCATCTCCTCTCACAATCCCTATGTAAATATGCCCTTTTTTTCTGATTCACCCCAAGACTTGTTCATTCTAATTTATAGGCCTCAAAGTCTCCTTTGTATGCAGTAATTCCCATACCCTGAAAAATATGCATCACAAGCTCCAGCAGAGCCTTATTTAACCTGCCTCTCCTGTTTCAGGGACAAGTATGAAGGAAACCATATGGGAATATCTCCCCATGCTGCTGTCTCCCTATGGTGATTGATTAGTGTCCTGTCAAGAACTGCATGCCTTGATTGATGTGTGCTGTGACAGAGGGATGTGCTGTGCTTGCTTGTTTGCAGTTCGTGTACGACAGAAATGTTCTGTGTAGCATCCTTCTTTTTTGCACTTGGAGCTGGGGTGTGGCTGGGCAGCAGAGAGGCAACCTTGCTCTCCTGTCCTTGCTACCTGCAAAACAGGTTAGGTGAATCATTTAACAGGAAGACAAAGCAGCTGAGCATGTTTTGCTAGGCAGATTTTGCCTGGCATGCACAGAGACAGAGGGCTCCTGGGAAAATCAGAGTAGATAAAAAGCCAAGCATTGGAAATGCTCAAGGAAAATAGCCTTTTCTCAGAACCCAGAGTGGTATGCTGCAATCTAAAGATGAAGCAAAGTTTATTGTATGTATTGTTCTTCCCTGTGTCTGCATTAGTGCCAATGCTTTCACGGTTCCCTCAGAGTTTCACCTGCCATCAGAAATCCAGAGTTTAGCCAGAAGGATGTTTCTGAATCTTTACACAGTACTCTGGTTGCCAGACATACAAGAAGGAGGTGAAGGTTGTGATGTCTTGGAAGCAGTGTGGCCTTGGATCTGTGTAAGCTGATTGGAAAGTTCTCTCACCTTTTGTCATTGCCCCATTGGGCAGAAGATAAGATTTGCTTTGGAGTAAGTAAATAACCTGTGTATATTTAAGTTAATCACTGGGAGAGTTGGTAACACCCTTTTACTGTAGGAGGAGAGGTGTTTTCCATGACCAAATGTCTGCATTCCTTAAGTTAGGAGGGCATAGTCAAGATGCTGGTGGCTGGCATGCTGCAAGTAACTGGCTTGCTATCAAGAAATTTCTGCTAGATGATTGAAGAGATTTAGAATCAGAATAGTATGTTGGAGTATGAAAAGGCACATGAATTAATATCCTCCCTCCGTCTTGAGTGCTCAGTTAGGCAAAGGGAGCTGGATGCCTGGCCCAGAGTCTGGGTAAATATTCTGGGAGTGGTAGCTGCAGAGAGGTGCTTGTTGCTTGAGAAAAGGTAAAGTCTTACTGTGAAAGATCATCATGAAAAGCATTGAAGATTTGTACCCAAAGAGAAATTCAGGCCTGGAGATAACTGAGATTTAGAAAATGTCAAGTTTTATGAAAAGAGCCAGATGATGGCAGCATAGAATGCAACAGAGAACTGGGAAAATTCCTGGGTAAGTAGCAAGAGACCTGCCCTTGAAAACTGAGTCAGGGATCAACCTTTTCATCTAATCCTCCACTTCAGCAATGGCTTTTGAAATATAGGTTTATAGTTCTGAAAAGAAGAAAAGAAAAAAAATTTTTCTATGTAACTGTGTTGATCTTTCAAAAGCTATGCAATAAATCAGCTCAGAAATCTTTTCTATGTGGCATCAGAGATAAACAGTTCTGCTTCACCCTTTCAGACCCTGAAGTCTTGTATTCTGTCCTCAGCTGCATAAATTCTTCTAGCAAGTCCTACCCTCCACTTTCTTAATTTCTTGTTATCAGGATTTAATCTATAGCTACTGAAGCTCCAAAGGAGAATTCAGAATATATCTCTAGAAATAATAGGAAACATAAACCATGTGCATGTTATTTTTTCAAGGGAAAAGCTTAACAACACATGTCTGAATCAAAGATGATTGACGTGGGCATCTAAGAAGCTAATGTCTTTTTTTGTTGTGTGAAAGAAAAGTGCTGTCTCTGTGGCAAAATATCAGCCTGCTTCTTCCTGGAGCACTGTTTAGTGGTATTGGCAAAGGACAAGTTGATCACTGAGCAGGGATTGCTTTCTCCAGATCTACTGGTCATGAAAGAAGAGAGTTGGGTTTTTAACTCTTCAGAATTGCTTCTGCAGAAATATCCATGCAGTCCTGGGGAAGCAAGCATGTGGCAGAGCACTTCCAGGACACATACTGTTAGGAGATAGAAAGTGAAGACACTGAAGCAACACAAAGTCACAGCACATTCACAGCTGCTGAGAATATTACTCACATCTATGTTGATACAATTTAGAAGTGAGATTGCACCTCTGTTTGTAATTCTCAATTTTGGGAGAAGTTCCACAAGCCAAACTGCTCCAATGTTTTTATTTTAATGTTTGTTGAAAATGTTCCCTTCACAAGCTAATAGAAATAGTTTCCTGGATAAGCAAAAGATAAATGGCTGTAATGCATTTAAATATTGACTGCTTTTTTGATGACAAAGACCACTGAATTAATGCTTGTAACATCTGCAGACTCCTCAGTCTCCTTGGGGTTCAATTAGAAATTTCAAGGACATGGGTACTTTACAATGCTGAACATTTACAGAAAGAAGAGGTGCTGCAAAGATGAATGGAGACTGTAGCAGTTTCTGAGTTTCTAGGTGGAATTGGAGTGCAATATGTTTTAAGTTCAACTGATTTCTGGAATGGAAAACTCTCATTGCTGCTGTGACAAGCTCTGGCTCTACAGATCTCAGTTACTGTACCTTTGACCCTAAGTTTCTAAGCAGAACTGGCTATTTTGCCTGCACTTCTGCCACCTAAAAAGGAGGTAGTCTCCTATGGAAAGCAGAGATTGTCAAGCCCTGTTTCACTGGGGTACTTTGGAAAGCACTAAGAACAATAATACTTATCCTTGTATTTGTGGAAACACCATCCTTGGAACTGCACTCATTGTGAGTTTCTACCCCAGCACTTGCAAAAGACAAGATTGTTGCTTATTCTGGCTCTATTAGCTGTGATAGTAAATAAGGGCATTTGAGCTAGAAAAAAAAAAAAAAGGAGGATATTTCCTTGTGAAACCTACCCATGACAGCTCCATTTTTATGGCAAGAGAGCATCCTTCAGAAGAAAGTTCACTCTCATTTCTGTTCCTGAGAGATCTTACAAATAATAGCAGTCCGATGGGTTGCTCTGGCTGGTAAAAGCAAATTCAAACCATTCAGCAGCACTAGCAAGGAATTTCTACAATTCCAATATACACAGAAGCGACACACTTCCAGCCTATGCGGAATAAAACAGGAAATTGAAAATAATGAAGAAAGAAAAAGAAGAAACAAGGTACCTGCTGCTACTTACTGTCCAATGCAAATTAAAATCCTTGCCAAGAGAGAGAAATTGCTTAATATGCATACAGTGCTTTGAAGATCTAAAGTACAGTAAGTGTTATTATTATTACTTTTACTACAGCTAAGATTGCTCTTCTAAATAGATATACTGAGTTTGATCTTTAAAACATTGTATTAAAAAAGGCTGTGTGAAATTTTTCCGGAAAGGAATGAATGATACGGTACATTTATCAACACAGTAATAAAGCATTTGCAATTAGGCCCTCTGCTTGTACGGGCGTGGAGAAAAGGAATTTCTGAGTCAGCATGTGGTGCCATTAAACATATTTAAGTTTAATACTAGTCTTTTCACATCCTTTTAGTGCATATGACTATACAAATAAAAAAAGGAAAATTGCTCCTGGGGGTAAGAACGCACTGTGTTCATGTTATTCTACACCTCTGATTGTAAGTACTGCCATCAGGAGGGTGAACAAAGCATGACCATGAAAATGGGCATCATAATTGTGGAGTGATACTGCTAGTGCCCATTTTTCAGGAATGCTAATTAGCTGCACGTGAGGGGTAAGCACACAGAACCTCAGTACATGGCTGTGCTGCTCCCCCTCAGAGATCTACAGTTCTATTAACGAAATCTTTGGTGTCTTTCCTAACCTATAATTTTCAAGTACTGGTGTGTCTGCAGTAAAGTTTCTCTCTGCTGTTATTCCTTTGAAGTGAACAGGAATATCTTGACAACGGATCTTGTCACTTCAACTTTAAGAGTTTGAACAGCTTCACGAAAACACTTTACTCCTAATTAGCAGCTAGTTTAATACACAAAAGTTTTGCAGCTGTCACCTGGCTATGCTGAAAATCATTGCACTCTTGGTTATGAAACACTGCAATGCAGGAACCAGGAAAAGACCTGCTGGTCATTTGCTATAGAATCAGTAACATTGTCTTTTCTGGGATAGGAAGGACTGCTATGACTAGGTCATGAAGATAAACTTGATATTAAGACTGCTCTGACTCTGTGTTACCAGGCCTGGATTAGTGTGGGTGGGCAGAAGTTCTTAGAAAATCAAAAGCTTGGACCTGGCCCCTGAACTTTCTGGATTCTTTGAAAATTCTTGTTTCAAAAATGTCTTTACATAAAGTTATGTTTCCAATTTCATTTTAAGTGCAGTGAATGATTTTGTAATAAGTTGTTCTGGGAGCTCTATAAATATACAACATAAATTATGTTGTATGTCTACTTAATATCCATTTATTTGTTGAGAAGCATTTAAAATTGCCTTCTTACAGCAGATAAACATAATATGAATATATCTACAGCACATTAGATAAATTTGGGGCTGAAACAAGATTCAACCCGGAATTAAGGTTGAAAGAAGGTAACATTTTCAAATAATAAACCTCACTAAAGGAATTTAATATAGTTTCATTTGAAAATTAGGACTGTGTTCTTTGCTGCCCCTTATGCATGTTGCAATCTATCACATTTTCTATCTCCTACTGTTCATCTTCCCAAGATGGATAGAAAGAAAATTATATTGTATTTGAAACAACTGTTTTTACTTGATTATTCTTACTTCAGTAGAAACATTCATTACAGTATTAGAAAATGTCTAGAGCCTCCCAAACTCCTTCCTATAACAAACACAAAAAATAGTATAACTTTTCTTGGCCACATTGCCTTCTGGGACACTGAGATTAAGATGAAGTATACACATTTACTCTGCATATGTACAGTGAATGTCTGCAAAACTAAAATGAAGTTATCCACTTAGTATTCTGTTCTATTTTCAATGTATATATTTCAAGATCATTTTATCAGAGTCACATTTATCAAAAGGAATAAACTATTTTTCATCAATTATTACTTCACATATAGGGTGAAACTGTGCAGATTGCAACTGATTTGTAAATAGAACTTGTCCACCTGTGCTCCTCTCACTATTTCAGTTTGCTATGACTTTATTTTTCACAACTAATTAGGAATTGTTTCATAGCCTTACTGTGTGCTATTATGTATTTCCAAGTTTTACCCCAAAGGTATTTGTATTTCAGTTCTGAGTGAAATTCTTCCTGTACAGTAGGTGATTTGCAGGGTCCTTTGTAATATTTGTTGATAAAAGGTGCTATGTAAATTATCTTTGCTACCATATGGCCTCTTCACGTTCCCAATTCAAATCCACCGGGAAAAATCTCTCGGCAACATCAACAGAAGCACATCTGGTCCACACACAGTCTATGACAGAGTATTCTTTTGGTCTGATTAGTCCTTCTATGCAAGTTCAAATGTATTAGGCAAAAGAAGAAGAAACAAGCTTCTCAAAATGAAACCCGCTCTACAATATGTTTCAGATATGCCAAACACTGTTCTCAGTAGAGACCAGCATTACAGATTTTAAAGTGGCTTGATCAGAGCGAAAATCACTTGTAAGGGCACAGATTACAAACCATCTGGACTTTCAGGTCGGTTGTTTGCTGCAGAAATGCTCCAGACATTGCATATTAAAAGACAACATTCTAGATTTTACTAAGTTCTCCTTTTCCCCTGCTGCTGACCACTGGTGCACTGATACAAAAGTAAGTGACTGTTGGTACAGTTATGTTCTGTGATGCTTTCAGATGAGGGAAACAAGTACTTACCCATGGGATATGCTGATTATTATGCCTGCAATGCAGGCAGAGTTTTCTTCTACTGCTTACAGAAAAGCATGCCAAATTTGTGTCAGTGATTCTTTCCATTGCAGCCTCTTGCAATCTGAAAACGTTTTCAAGATAAAAATGACAATGCCAGTGAGAATGAACCTTGACAGCAGTATAATGAAATGTGTGGGAGGGAACACTCAATCTGCAGACTTTGAAAGAAAATTTTATTCCACCTCCAGTCCTGCAAGATGTGGTATTGGACCAAGGACTTTCAGTACAAGTAGCAACAGTGTACAGTCTAATTCACGAACAGTGAGAATAATCCCTTCTGGTGCATGCAATATTAATACTCCAGGGTTTTCTCCATCTGTTGTCATATATGCTTAAAGTGTACCTCTTTGAGGCAGGAAGTGACTTTATTGTTTCATGCATTTACTTGTGCCTAGCACAGGCAGAAACTCTTAGGGGGATATAATCACTATTGTAGTAGAAATAATTTTTTTTCTCTTGAAGAGGTCGCAGGAATGAAGGAATGATATTACCCCAAGGCATAAGTGTTGGACTTGATGGACCTTTCCAATTTAGCATATTCTGTGATTATATATAAACTACTTCCTAAAAATAGATGTATTTTTGTAACTGAATGCAAATATAAAAGTTGCCTATTACTTTGCTTAAATGAAGGCCCAGATTTTCATGTAATATAACTTGTGTAAATCTACTGGCAAATGTACCAGAGCAGCAGAAGAGACTTTCAGTACTGGTGGGAAGATAAAACCAATAATAATGGTATATGTGGTGAAGATAGGAAAAGGAAATTGGGCTTCCTGACAGCTCTCAGCTCTGAGGGGATATGCCACACATGATTTATAAAGCGTGATTTCTCTTATAAAACCCAGGCAAAAGCTCTAAACCAGTTCTTTAACCCTGAGCGCTAAGAAGCTGGACTGCAATTCTACAGCCATGTTAGGAGGAGCATTCTTATTTGTAATCCTGCTGCAGTAAAGAAGGCAACTCTCGTGATTATATTGCTGCAGGTTTATAGTGTTTCAGGTGAAATTTTTGTAAGTTAGAGGTATTAATAACTAAAAGGAACCAGGAAAGGGGTGATTAAATGGCTTCAAGTAAAAAACGGATTATTGTTGGTTTTGAAGAAATTCTCTGAGTTTCTAAATATAAAATCAGACAATTTAATGGCCCTTTATAGACCTTATGTGTTAACCATATTAAAAATCTAGCAAAGATTAAAAAATATTTAGTTGCACAAAAGGAGGGTTTTTTCTCTATATAGCAACTTCTAGATGAAAATTTGGTCCAAGGCTGCCTGTTTTTTTCCCCCTCTTGGTATACTGAGTACCCTTAACAATTAATTCCAAGCTGTTATTTTATAGTTTATGAATAGGTCACAGATAAGAGATTAGACTCTGGTTTGCATATTCACTTATCTCTTATTGTCCTGCTTACCTGCATTTTCTCAAGTGAGCTGTGAGCATTTTTCCAGCAGTGTGTGCTGGAGAAGCAGAGGAAAGAAACATCCAGCTTGTTCGCTGCTCTGTTGAAGTATGTTAGCGTTTGGCTGACCTGAGACGAGAATTGCATTGCTCATCAGGGAAGCTAAGATGTGTTTGTGTCTTTGGGGTGATGAACATGTCTTTCAAACACATTTCATTAAAATATTTCCTCCTGGGATAAAAGTGCTTTTGCAAAGAGAGACTGCTCAAAGGAGAGAGGAAATTGGAAAATGGACGTTTCTTCCAAGAAAACATTCAAATGATTTTTTTTTCTTTTAAGGACTTTTTTTTCATCCTGAATTAAGATAAAAAGCCAACAGTTCACAGTCTCCCTTGGGGTAAAAACTCTGTTTTAGGAGAACCAGGTTGGAAATTTTGGTTGCTTCTTTAGCTGCTAACAGGCAATACAGCTGCCACCTGGGAATGGTTTTATTTCTCAAATTCCATTCATTTCTTTCATGCAAGTGCTTTTTAGCTGGTGGTATATTTCTTTCATTATAACTTTGACCAGCTCAAATAGTTAGCCAGGGTGGGATGCGATTAGGAATGTGAGTGAAAGATTGCAATGACTCATTTCACTGTGGAGAATTCAATTTCAACTTGCTTGAACTGTAAGGGACCACGAAAATTTCAGAAAATTCCTAAAAAATAATGCCCTTCTGTGAGCGGGGAAAACCGGCACTCACCATCAAGGAAAACCAGAAAACTTTTGTCATTCCTAAGCATGTTTCACGTCACTGGGTTCCCGAAGGCGCCCCGAGTGTTCTCTGTGCCGTGTCTCTCCGTCCCGGGCGTCTGTGGAGCACGGGGCTGAGGGGTGGCCGCCGTGAGGGGAGGCCGGGCAGGCTCCGCAGCACCCGCAGCCGGGCACGGCTGAGCCCTCGGGAAAGCTGCTGGTGCCTCTCTGAAAGAGTATTTAAGGGGAAAATGCCATAAAAGTGGTGAGCAGTGAGGAAAAAAGTGTGGTGAACAGCCCTGCAACCCCCTAGGTCAGAGAAGGAGGGGAAGAGGCGGTGCTCCAGGCCGCGGAGCACACATCCAGGCCGTGAATTGGAATTGGAGCTCCATAACGCAGCCAGCAGGTTCCCTCGAGTCTCTCCGATGAGGTGATGCAAATGTCTTTCTAGCGCTTTCTTGTTACAAGCCGTGGCAAAAAAAACAATCTCAGGCATGGGAGAGCACGTGTCCTTCTGAAGGAAATAATGTTTATTCTTGCCTGAATCTTTTCATATGTGTTTGTATTTTAAATCTTCCAAAACAAACAAAAAAGAGTGGTTGCCTAGGAGACAGAAAATATACAAGTATTAATGATATTTCATTATTGAACTGGGTCATTCACTTTTTGGTCATAATTCTTAAAGCACTTGGAGTCTGATGAGATAGTCAACCTGATCATCCCCACTAGGCATTGCCACAAAATCTCTGCCGGGAGTCCTTCTAGAAGGTGAATTCACTGCCACTCAGGCTACAGAGGGTGCGAGCCCAGCCACAGACCACAGCCTGCGGTGAAAACACAAAGCAGGGCCCTGTACTAGACGTGAAGTATTTTACTTAGTTACAGTTTCTGGTCACTGGCCTGAGTACAAATAACCCGCAGCCTCCTCTTATTCTGTTCACTTTTCCAAAGGCAGTGTGATATTTAATTAGCTACAGTTTGTTTATTTTTACAGTGAAAACAAATATTTGCAATTTACTTCATAGAGTACAACACGTTAGATATGATATAGCCTAAGAGAATGTGAGAGCAAATGTTTTTTTAAATTTCCACATACAGCTCCTGCGGAATTTAACATGGGCTGGGCCCTGAGGAGTCCTCTCCACAGCCTAGAGGTGGGACAGACCTGTGCTATCTCTAGTTCGCTTCAGGAAGGTTGCTCCAACTTCCCAGGCTGTTTGTAAGTAGGCAGGGTTTGACTATCTGCCTCTTCTCTGATCATGTCAAGTGAACTACTTATGGAGTGGATGGCCCAACCAAACAACTTTTAAGCATGGTAGTGTGTTCAAAGTATCACCAAAAAAAAAAAAAAAAAGGATACTTTCTCACCTTGCAAAGCTTCCTACTTATTTCCTGTGTGCAGGTACAATATTAAAATCAGTGTTATTATTCACCTGAGTATATGCTGTTTGACTTAACAGAGATTGCAGAATCAGCTCCTCATCTGAATGATTGAGAATATGAATTGTATAAATCAGGGGCTAAATCAATTACAGTCACTGGAGATGAAACAAAATCCTTTCTGTTTTTCAATGTAAAAGGAGTGAAGTTCTTTTTTTTAAAATTAGGCTCTACAGCTCTTACTTGTACCCTTGACAATTTAACTGAACTTATCCAAACTGAGATCTCATCAGATTTTAATTGTGTGGTTAGAGTATAATTAAGATAAGCCATCAAACAGCCTTAAAACCACAATCCTTCATACCCCAGTACTTGGAGTTCATAAAGACATATAGTCCCCAAATATTTCACCACAAATTAGTCTGGATTGGATGCTTAAGTAGAGAAAAGGTTGTGCTGTGGTAATATACAGTCATAAGAAATTGTTCTTTAAGCATTTTGGTTTTAGACTGCAGCTGGCAGTTCATCTTCATCTGCAACCTATCATTTTTTACCGGGTTTTTGATCAGTCAGGGACATCATGTAGTTCTGTGACACATAACCCGAGGCATTTTCAC
The DNA here is from genome assembly GCA_014706295.1 of Lycocorax pyrrhopterus obiensis. Taxonomy (NCBI): domain Eukaryota; kingdom Metazoa; phylum Chordata; class Aves; order Passeriformes; family Paradisaeidae; genus Lycocorax; species Lycocorax pyrrhopterus. The sequence goes on along the minus strand of JACSVZ010000013.1, from coordinate 19,103,839 downwards.
ACGCCCCTGCAGGGTAGACCAATTTGATTGCAACTTGTAAATTCACCACTTAGGCAAACTGTTATGTAACTGCAGGAAGATGTCTAATCTCCCTTTGCCCTAGGTCATCACACATGGCTGGATTCTTGGTGACTGCAAAGCAGTTATGGAAGGCAGTGGAAATTGTGCTGCTCTATACCAGCTGAGAAGCCAGGCCAAAATGTATGTGGCAATCATAAAACCTCTGCTACAGTTTCTGATATTTTCTGCTACTTTGATGTTGTGTTCTTACATATGCCTTTACACTAACTTCTGATTTGTATTGTCTGGGTGAAAACAAGATTGAGCTTTTTTATCAGCTTGCATATATAGATACATGTTCAAAAGTAACTCTTGCTCTCTGCAGTAGGAAACCAAGGAAAGGTGTAAGAATCCCTTTGCTTTTTGGCAGATGTTGTCAGGAATGAATGGTACCACCACAGATGTACCTGAAGAAAGTGGGGTGGACAGGGCTCTGGCTGCTGCTGAGACTGATCGGGTTTATCATGATGCCAGTGGTGGCTCCTGGAGCATGGCGAGGTGAGCATATTCCAGTGTCACACCCCAGCCAAATATTGTTACCTCAATGGCTCAGGTGTGCTCAGAGACTGCAGTGCTGCTGTTTTCACTGTCAGTTTGGTGAACTGAGTGAGGCTGAATGATTTTTCCCACCTCCACTACAGCTCTGGTGTAGAACAGAGCAGAATGTGCTGCCTACAACCATTAGTGTCTACAGCACCTGGGGTTTCGGGACAAGAGACACCTGAAAGGCCAGTGGGTGACCTGGCTACCCGAAGGAGTTTAAGAGTACACAGAACTGTTTTGAGTTTAAATGGGATGAAGGAATTGAGGTTGCAATACAGGAGTGTCAAAAATAATCTAAACATGGCGGAATGTGTTAAAGCGGTTAAAATTAGCATTTACTTGCTCTGGTATTATCTTATTTTGCAACTCTTAGAAGATATCATTCAGTGAGAGTAGAATTGCAGCAGTTAAATGGATGGCAAGTGTTAACACTTTTAAGGCCTTTGATTCTGCTTTTTTCTTCCCACCTGTTAGATCTAAAGTATTTTTTCAGCTACCAAGCTGTAACCCCCTGCAGGTTTGTGCTATCGTCTTTGGTGATCCTTCTAGAAATAAAAGAAAGGAATTTATGTAATCTTTAAGTGAGGAAACTCTCATGCTATAGATGTTGCTATATCTTGAACTCCTACTAAAACACCACTGAATAATAAACACTGTATGTTTATATATAAATACAGGTATATAAAATTTACTATCCATTCTCATTTAATCATAAGTATTAAATATCTATCTGGAATAGAAAGGATATTTAATGCAATGTGAATATTCTGCTGGTGATCTTTTAAATTTTAGATGAAGCAATTATTTAATTATTTGGATAAAACAATTCTTTTATTAAATAATAATACTGTTTAATTTCCCTTATTGTTCAATTAAATAATTCGTATGTTAAGTGACACACGTCGTTTATCACAAATAAGAAGAACGCAGTGTAGTTTGAGGTTGCATTTTAGAAATGTGAAACCAATAGACCCGCGGCCTATGCTCCCACCAGGGGGCAGGACGAGACAAAAATTAAGGAGTGTTAAGGGCGACAAACCCAACAGCCCTGCTCAACATCAATTTTTGCAAAGGCACAAGCTCTGCAGCTGTATGACTATCTAAGTGAAAGCAAGGCTTCTGTTTGTTTGGGTTTGTTTGGGTTTTTTTTTGAAGGGGAGTTATTTAAACAGTGCTTGGCTTCTGCCTCAGTGAATATACACATATCACTGCTTCTGAGATATTGCATGTCCTCAGAAACTGAACTCCTATCATCTATTTGCAGAAGCACTTTTTAACTATGTAAAGCTATATAATAAATCTGTTTGTTTCACATTTGTAAAAAATTTGTGCTTTAAATCCCCTCTGCAGTGTTTTAGCTATCATTTTTCTTAAACCAAATTGGAAGATAATCCTAGACACTGCAATTCAAGACTGTAGCAGCATATTGTTCTTTGTAAAAACAACGTAGTAAGAGCCTGAGGCTTACGATATGCTCAATTACAGGAGAATTCTGACGTCTTAAGTGTTTCCTGTGTCTAGGAATAATGCAGAAGGCAGCCTACTTTCTAAGATACTGCAGTGACTCACTTGTGCTATGATGGGAGGAGATCACTGACTGAAGGCTGTTTAGCCCAGCCTTAGCTATGAGGAGCAAAACCCAATACAAAAACTAGGTTTGTTCATGAAAGTGGAAGCACTTGTAATGAATGCTGTTCATAATTAATTACAGCCTGATCCCAAATGATTTGAGTACTCATCTCAGAGCAAGAAGATTGTGAGACTTTTTAGTAATTACACCACAAAATTTAATATCTGTAGAAGGTGAGAATCATCTGAGACTAGAAATGTGTCATCTAGTTACCAGGCCACTCCAAACCCACAGCTGAGGTGTGAAGCCTGTAGCAGGTACCTGTGGGTTGCTAGCAGTCATGATTTTACATGTATATTACCAGAGGTACAAATTGTGAGGCACCAGCAACTGTGCTGAGAGGAAGTGGGTTTTCATCCATCATAGCTTTGGCAGTGAAAAAGCAGCTTAAAGTTAACAATACACTTAGCTTTGCTGAGGGAAAGGCTTAAGGAATGTGTTTTAGCAGTTACCAGCAAAGCAGTGCCCTGCTTGTTTAAGAGAAAGAGATTCTCTTTATGAGACCTGTAATTAAAGACTCCAATAACTTGAGTATCTCTGGAGTTTTTGTTTTTCTTGTTCTTTTAAACTTTATGTGTCAGTGTTGTATTTGGCTCGAGAGGCAAGTTATTCAGGTAGGTCAGCTTTGTCTAACAGGTAGTTAGAATAAATGCAAACAGATGTGGAAGGTCTGAATGCTCAGGAGTGTAAATAACTGTATGGAGACTGATATATACTATTTCTTACATATCCCTTCTGAATTGAACCTGTGAATCTCAGCACTGTGCTCTGCCCTGTCAAAACTTAAACAACTGCTTTGGGTGGTTGGTGGGTTGTATTGAAGAAAGTATTTACAGGAAGGGACCACAGAGCAGGAGTCAAGTAGCACCTCTGTCACAATGACACGTTTGTGATCATCTGCCAGTTCTCTTCCAAAGCTGCCAGAGACTTTGAGTGTGTTTCTTCTATATATCCCTGGCATGTTTTTCTCATTTCATTAATCAAAATTATAGGGAAAAAATTAAAAGTTTGGAGTCTGGAATGCTTCATAGTCTATACGTTTAAGTATACGCAGACTGACAACATCATGCAGGCTGAGTAGGACACAGCATCCAGCCCAACCCACTTCTCAGAGTGTAGTCTATACTGAGTTCAAAGTAGGTTCCTCAGGTTTTTGAGACCTCCAAGTCTGGAGACTTCTTGGGCTCCCTGGACAACCTGTTCTACTGCTTCTTGTCTTTCACTGTCAAAAACTATTTTCCTAATCAAGTCAGAACCTTCCATTTTAGTTCATGGTAAGAAAAGGCACAGAGAAGTCAAGCAGTATACATAGTGTTAAATACTTAAGTTGCATCTTAAGTAGTTAAAGTGAGAATTCTGACAGTTAGAGCTGGGATATGAGAACAATCTGAAAAAAAAGCCACCTTCAGAATATTTTAGATTGTGAACAAGAAATAGCTTTTCTAATCTTGATACTCTTTTTCTTCTAACTACTGGATCTAAAAACTGTCAAGCATGAGTTTAAAAGGAATCTGGATTTCAGTAGCTATCATAAGATGTAAATACAATTATTTCTTATGATGAAATAGCTTCTATCTGATATTTTTCTAAACTTCATTGGATCAAAACGTTCTAAGAGTGTCTTGGCTTCTCAAGTATTTTTCTAGTATTTATACTACAGAGAGAAGCCTTACAGGATGATTACAGCTAAGGGTTTATGTAATAGTAGACAACCTTTCCTCAAAGAAATGTTTGCTTTAGAGCAGTGACTTGAGGAAGCCTAAGTCATTATTTTTGATCCTAGTGTTGATATTACTATGAACTGTATGAATTCTTCCTATGAGAACAAATATACGGGAAAGAATGTAAGAGATGTGTTTTAATGAAGAAAGACCTCATAGTCAGCACTCAAAACTTGGGTGAGGATAAACCAGATCCCACAGGAGGAATATGGAGGGGAAAAGCAGCTTCAAAAGTACCTGTAACAGAGCTAAGAATAATTATTTAAATTTATTGTTACATTCAATGGCAGTTATTTTTATACTGAAAAGAAAAAAAAACAGAGCAGGGATTACTCTTTCTCCTTAGATGCTTGTGTTTGAGTTTTGATTTGGTGCTTTGACTTGCTTCCTTTGTCCCCTAAGCTACAGGCAGATTGCACAAGCCCAGTCAAAGGAGAGAAATTCTCTGTTCCTTCCCATATCTATAGACTGATCTTGGAGTAAGGAGACTCTTATCATTTGGGACTAGTCATCTGCAGCTTCAGTAGACAGAGAAAACATTCCAGGCTGTACAGTTTGCAGGGAGGGCCTAAAGCCTTGGTGTTCCTGTGGCCAGAAGGAGAAAGAGGGAGTGCTGCACACCTCCCATAAACATGTGCTCTCATTAACTGGAGGAACAGGAGGGAGCAGAATCCGGTAGATTTCCGGATTATCCTTACTAAATCCCCTGTTGAGCATTACTGTCCATGGTTTGGAAGTTAGCTGATTCTCACTGTTTGAGAATTGGCATCCAGGCCTGAAGAGCTGCAGATTCGCACTTGGCAAGACTGCAGTGCATTCCACTCTGTTCAGTTCCTCCCTTTGTGGTCTGATGTGGCTGTTTCAGAGCCCTTCAGCTGTGATTTCACATATATCTACTTCTTGTCAGCCTCATCAAGGTGGGAATTACAACACTCTTTGTTAAATACCTTGTGGTATTATCATATACCTCTTCATACCTTATGACTAAAGGAGAATGCTTCCCTTTGTGAAAAAAGTGCAATGTGGATGCAATGTACTGTTTCCTTGGGACAAAGGGAAATGCAGGATATAAAAATAATCTATAGATGCATACATATTGTGGAGTAGGAATCTCCTTTATTTTTTTCCTCCTGCATCTTTAATTTCTTTTATAACCTTAGTGTTGCATGTGACATATTTTATAGAATAAATGTATTTAATGTCGGTTTAACTGAGAAAATGTAGAGGATAAAATAAAAGACATAAATCCAACAGAAAGGCTATAGATATCTCCTTGGCTTGCAGATATCTTCTTCAGTGCTGTTTCCATGGAAATTATTTATAGTGCCTGGAGGGAGTGAAGTGCAGGTCACAGATCCGCAGAGCTACAGTAGGCTTTCAGCCCAGTTAGGCAGAAGCTGACAACAACAAATGGGCATGTCTTTGAATGGAGCTCTTCTGCTTTCAGAGGAAAATGTAATCTCTTATAAAAATGTGGCTTTGGAAGAAAAATATTAATCTCTATGGCAGTTTGGGGTGAAATTGGAACCAAGAGCTGTCAGTTTTCATAATGAAAACAGCTTCAAACTCTCTTCTTCAATTCCCCCTCCCCTTGCTGCTTGAAGTCATTAAGGGCTTCATCACATTTATTAGAGCAGAATTCTAAGTACCATTTCAGATAATCACTGTGTATTCCAGTTTGGCTAATTATTTTTACTTCTTGAATATCTACCTGGGATATGCTCAAGCCGAGCACAACTGACAAATCTGGCAAATGCTGTGGATATTGCTAGTCATCAAGGAGCATATTCTGCATTTTAGTCACATAAAAATACATTTTATATAAAATATTAAACATATATGGAACATTTTTATGTATTATATTTATGTATATTGCACATGTTTTTTTTTCTTCTCGAAGACTTAAAATATGTTATATAACAATTTATGTGATAGCTTTTGATAGAAAGGAATGCTTTGTATAAAGATTTTGTAAAGAGGGGTGTACAGATATATGGGCTGCAGTTTGAATTAGGAGTATCACTCTCTTTTTGTCACAGATTACTTGGCAGTATTCTCTTTAAGAATTTTGAAACCAAAAGAAATTTGTTATCCTCTTAATTAACTTCTTTTTTCTTTTATTAAGTTAGTAATTTGTTTCTTCATATCTTTCTTCCTAATTCATTAGAGAACAAGCAACACTCCCTATACTCTTAAAGACTAGAATATGCCATGGGCTAGGCAGACTCTCTGTGAAGCAGATACTGTGTAAATAGCTACAGTATAAGAGTGTGTGAGTAGGCACTGTTTTTTCCATTTTGCTAGAGAAATGCAGGATATTCAATATAAGAGTAAGTCACTTCAGAATGACTTCATCTATATTCGAGGAAAAGAATAAATGCAGAAGGAAGATAGTGAAATGGAATGTTCTGATAATTATTTTTTTTTATAATGGTAAATATTTTCACCAAGAATGTTACTATTTCTCATTTGACTTTGCTTTCACTCACCTTTGAACTCCTATAGATACTGTCGTACAGTGCATTTCCAGTAGCTTCTTCAAAGTATAAATGACTGAGGATTAGTGATCACAGTGAAATGTTTAAGTAACAACTCTACAGATATAAACCAAATTCAAACTGATTTAGCCACAAACCCTAACTTTAGGTCTTGCTTCAAACTGTTTTTCAGCTTTATTTTAGTGTCTGAAAGTTTCTGTCTACTGTAGTGTGATACACTTTATGGTAACTTCTTAACCAAAGGAACAGTGAAAGTCAGGAGATAATGAAAGTATTGAAGACAGGCCGTGTCTGCTGGTTATATCAAGCAAATAACTTCTGTGATATCCTAAATGCAGTGAGAAGACTCATTATTGCAGACAAATCAATGAATGGAAGGGACCACAGTGGATCATATGGTCCAACCTCCCTGCTTGAGCAGGGCCATCCTAGAGCACATGGCACAGGATTGTGTCCAGATGTTTCTGGAATATCTCCAGTCAGGGGCACTCCACACCCTCTCTGGTCAATCTGTTCCAGTGCAGTCACTCACACAGTAAAGAAGTTCATCCTCATATTGAGGTGGAACTCCCCGTGCATGAATTTCTGCCCATCGCTTCTTGTCCTATTGCTTGGCACCACCCAGCAGAGCCTGGTCCATCCTCTGACACCTCCCTTCAGATACTGACAGACACTCATGAGGTCCCCTCTCAGTTGTCTCCTCTTGGCTGAACAGCCCCAGCTCCCTCAGCCTTTCCTCGTGAGATGCTCCAGTTCCTTTGCCGTTTTTGTTTCCCTCTGCCAGACCTGCTCCAGGAGCTCCACGTCTGTCTTGTACTGAGGAGCCCAGAACTGGTCACAGCACTCCAGATGTGCCTCACTGGGGCTGAGTAGAGGGGCAGGATCACCTCCCTCAACCTGAGGCAATGCTCTTCCTGACTGACACAGCACAGTATGAGCTCATGTAGTTTGTATGTCTCTCCTCAGCTTCTCAGAAGGAAAACAAAGTATTGTGTTTCCGTTTCTATACCAGTGTTGTGACAAGGTCTCTCTACTCCTCTCCCCACTTTCCAATGTTTGTTAATTTCTTTTTCATTTGGTAGATACTCTTCAAATTAGAACAGTGTTTCTATAAGGTCAATTAAGTAGGCCACTTGACCACTCTAAAAACCTTAGAGGTGCCTGCTGACTGGAGGTTAAATATTGACCACAACCTAGAAATTCAGCACTCACCTCATTAATCCATTTGAAACCATCTGTCATAAAAAGTTGCAATATGTGTCACCACTTTTTTCCCCCTTTGGCATCTGCCAATTGATTTTTAATCTCAGGAAAATGTGTTGTTAAATTCAGTAATTTTGTAGCCGTGCTTTTGTCAGTTTAAATATCTTGGCTGATATTTATTAAAATTGCTTTCATTAAAAGTAGCTCAATTTGAAATCTCTTGTATATGGCACTAAACAATTCTTTCTTGGTGTCATTTTTCTTGTTGGGACGGACTGTTCTGAACAGCAGTAGGCACAAAGCTGTTGTCCCTAGGAGATGCTCTGGGGGGAAAAAAAAAGAGCAAAACAAACCCAGCCCATATGGTCCCTTCCTGTGCAAAATGTGTTCAGATTCCCACTCTGGTATGGAGTAGGTATGGAAGGAAATACCTTAAATATGCAGGGACATGCCCATACATGTTGTCATCCATTCCTATAGGCATGGACTGAATGCAGAGAGCAGTAGGAGTTGTGAACCTTTCGTGACACGCATGGTGAAAGGAAGATTGAGTACTGAAGCACATTCTGTAGTACCGAAGAGAGTAAATTTGTATGAGTTTCTAGGATATCAGGTTGTTACAGCCTGAATGCCAGCCTCTATCTCTGTAACTGTGGTAAGAAATTCAGCAGCTGATAATTTCATCTGTTGTTACCTATGGTGGTGTTATGAAGATGTAGAATACTTAGCTCTCAAAGCTTTTACACTGATGGGAATAATTGCTGGGAGCAGAAGCACTGATACACCATTTTGGCTCCCTGAACAGGGCACACTTAAGCATTACCATACTCCTTCTTGACATGCAGTAGCCTGCTTAGATCCATGCTGATCCTTCTGCATAGCTATTAAAATAATCTTTATTTTTCATCACAATGAGCAAGATGGACTCCTTCACTCTTCGAGACATGTACATTTATTACTTTTTCTCACAGTGCTTTGAAGCTCCTTTTTGGTAAGAGAAGGCTTAAGACAATGACAGCCTTCTGAAAAATAATTTTTTAAAAGAGCATTCATCAGCAGTATTGGTTTTGCTGCAGGTCTTTTATATAGACTTTTCCAGCACTGTAAAAAAACCTTTTTTTCTTTTGCAGATGGAAAGAAAGAGTTACTGTTTCTGACTATATTTTGCCTTCAAATTCCCATGCATATAATTGCAGTGGTAATTTCCTAATTACTTGCTGATTTTTTTGCTCTACAAAAATCCTGAATATAAGCAGTCAGAACCCAGAGTATATACCACAAGAGAAGCTCTAAAATATAATTTCATAGGAATGAAGCAACATTTTAACTCTATGAGATGCTTCTGTTTTGATGGGACCCCTATTCTTTCAATTGTATAGCAACTATATTTGTGTTTAAGCGTAATAATACAAAAAAAACAGTGTAAAGATGGGCGGTTTCAACTCCATTGTCAGGATAATGTTTTGCCATAGTACACCTTCTTATTTGTCTTACACTTTGATAAGGAGTAGCTTTTAATTGCTAATTGTTTAACAAACTGGTGTCTTAGTTTAGTAGCCATTGTCTGCTCTTTGTTGGGGCTGAAAGAAATTGTCTGCTAGAGATTGGTACACTGATTAGCTTCACAGTTATGTGAGAAAGGCAAGTCTTCTCTGATGAAAAATTTGCAATGAATTGGTTTGGGGTTATTTGTTTTTGTTGGTTTTTTTTTCTCTCTCTGAGGTGCTAATTGAAGCTCAGCAGTAAAAAAGACCAGATTGACAGTGATTAGTGCAAACTCTCACAGAGACCTGTACACACTTCAGAAAATTTTACTAGTCTAAACAACTTTCTTGGCTTTTGTTTTCCATTGCATCAGATTAATATCTTTATTCTATTTCACCAAATTGAAATATGTACAAAAAATGTAGGGTAAATGGTTTCTTTTCAGCCAGTGAGTACTCATGTGCTTATTAGCCAAGAAAAATACTACACATTAATGTGAATAATGCTTCTACACTTAGTTTTGCACACTAATGTCTTTTATTTATTTATTTATCTAGGCAAGTAGACAGAATGAGTCTTCTGAAATATATTTAAAAGAGATTACTTTATAAGTTAATTTAACACAGTTGTCTCAAATTTGTTAAGAACTCTAAGATGGACATCCCTGATGAAATATTCACGAGAAATTTGCTGTTCTGTGCAGTTCTCTACTAGTCATTACTGTGTGGTAGCTCTACTGAGACATAAAATATACAATATATGAGATTTTCTTGTAGCACTTCAGCTTCACTACTCTTTCTCTAGAGCTTATTTCACAGCAGCTTGTGCAGAACCATTATGAATAAATATCTACTCCTGTGTTTGCATAGCCAATTCATATGAGCATGAATGAGAAGAAATGATAATTTTTCTGCTGGTTACTGCACTTGTGAGGAGTACTTGTTTCTATAGTAATTATATTATTTTTTTGTCCCTTTAGGATTTTAAGGTATCAATTCAGCAGCTTGTACACATGAGCAAGATGATCTATAGTGTGCACTCTGAATAATTCTAGGCAAATAAATATTCAGATGTCTTTGGCAGAAAGGTGTATTTGAGAGTAAGAGCACCTAGTGTAATCTGAAATGACCACAGGTAATGCAGTTACATGGATGTATCAGCTGCCTGTTGTCCAATTGGCACTTCAAGCTTAAATTTTCTATTACAGTTCCAGGATAATTATGCAGCTCCCTGACATGAATGGACTTGGTCAGTACCAAAACAGAGTGTATTTGCAGTTGAAATCAAATACAGTCAGTTGCTCTTGGATTCTAATTAAGGCTGACACTGAAGGCATGGGAGAAAAATTGTAGATAAATTGTATAACTGCCTTCAGCTCAGGTCTGTAATAGTAATTACACGTGGAAGTACATGAAGCGGAACAATTAATTTTTCTTGTTATGACTCAAGCCTCACTCTGGACTTGTGCTAAGGACTGTTTTGCATGAGCTATCTGCAAATGGGTGTCTATTTATTTGGGCTGGGATGGCAAAAGTGACCAGATGTGATGCTAAATAGAACCATTCCTTTGGGTGAAGTTGGCTGTACAAGCTGGTGTGTCTTAGTTGTACTGGTCTAGTGACCTAGCTAAGATCACTAGACCAGTACAACTTTAGCCTTTCGAATTACAATAGAATATTTCAATTGGAGAGGGCCTATGATTATGATCTTGTCCAAATGCCTGACCAGTTGACGGCTGACCAAGGGTGAAAGCTTGTTATTAAGGGCATTGTCCAACTTCTTAGATGCTGACAGGCTTGGGGCAGCGACCACCTCTCTAGGAAGCCTGAGCCAGTGCAAGACCACCCTCTCAGTAAACAAGTGCTCTCTAGTGTCCAGTCTAAACCTCCCCTGGCACAGCTTTCAACCATCCCCATGTGTTTTATCACTGAATACCAGGGAGAAGAGATCAGCATCTTCCCCTCCATTTCCCCTCCTCAGGAAGCTGTTATAGGGCAATGATGTCACCCCTCAGCCTCAGATTCTCCAAGCTAGACAAGCCCAAAATCCTTTGCTGATCGTCATAGAACATTCTTGCCCTTTCCCCAGCTTTGTTGTCCTCCTCTGGATGCATTTAAGTACCTTCACATCCTTCTGAAATGGTGGAGCCCAGAGCTGCACACAGCACTCCAGGTGAGGTTGTAACAAAGCTAAATACAGCAGGAGAATTGCCTCTCTTTACAGACTGAATTGTGTATGGAGAAGAAAACTTTGGTCAAATCTTTACAACTGCAAAGGAAGGACCTTGCCATTATAGCATCTTATTGCAGTGATTAAGTTACAGACATATCTAATCTAACCTCAAAGCATGGTGAGGCATCAACTCAGACCAGGTTGCTCAGAGCTTTTTTCTGTCTTGAAAACTTCCGTGGAGGGAGATGGCACAGACTCTGTGGGGCACCTGCTTCACCTCCTGATGGCTTCACAGAGGTAAAGTCCCTCCTTACAACCAGCCTGAACCACTCCTGTTTCAGTTTATCCCCACCACCTCTCACTCTACTGCTGTGCACCGGTGTAAAAGTCCTGGCTCTGCCTCCTCCATACTCTGCTTGCAGGCCCTGGCAGTTTGCCAGTGAACTGCAAGATGTGTTTGAAGCACTGTGTGTTTATTTCACCTGTGTCCCTCTTGAATGTTACATAATAGTATGTGAAACAGCGTTTTCATTGAATAAGATGCATTGAAGCATCCCTGAGTATTTTTTATTTTTAAATCTCAAGCTTTCATAAATTCAGATTTTATGGGAGGAATAAGCATGCAGTATTTTTTCTTTCTTCCAAACTCTTGAGTATGTGTGAAAGAAATGAAAAAGAAATAGGGAAAAAACCCAAACCAAACCAAACAAGCAAACCCCAGCAAAACCAAAACCAAAATCAAATGTTAAAAGATATGTTTCTATTTTTCTTGGATTTATAATTCTGTTCACACTAACATTCAGTCTGGATGTGAAGTGTGCATGAGAGAATGCTGGTGAAACACCTCTCACAACAGAGGTATTAATGTGTTCACAATCAATCAAGCCTTAATGCTTCCCTTTCACGTTGGGTGCACCTGAATATAAGGCTGACTTTTAAAATTAGGTTCTCAAGTATAGCAAAATAATGATTGCTTTGTAGTTCTTTACATTTTAACTCTCTAGATCTGTTTGTTCCTTGGTAAAAAATGTACAGTTAAATAAGGAATAACGTTACTTCCAGAGCGGAAATTTTTATATCTTTAATTATAAAAAATGGTATTGAAATCAGAGGGGGATAAATTAATTTAAGTCACATACCAGTGGCTGACTTCCTACATCTATTATTAATGAATTGCAACTGTTTAAATCAGCACTGGGTGTGGTATCATGAGTTTTTGAATTTATTTAGTAAGTTCAATATCTGTTGGATTAATTTGATATATAGCAATACATTAACTAAACAAAGTTATGAAACAGTGGGAAAGTAAGATAGTGACATATATAAGCTCTACTCCAATATATTTTAATGTGGATTTGAGTCTTAGACCATAAGCTTACCCTGAAACAGAATCTGGCTGATTTGCTGACAACCTCCACCCTCAAAAAAGAAGAAAGTTGACCATGTTTACTCGAGAATGCTAAAGTGTGTGCAGTAAGTAAAGTAGTCTTTGAACATTTATGAGTTCAATGAAAACGAAAAGATTCATCATATAAAAAAGATGAACAAATTGTTATCACACAAGGGCACAGGAGGAGCCTCACTGTCCCCACCTACTAATTCAAATGTTCATGCATGTTACTGCACACATAGAACATGCTGGCCCATCTCTGGTTATTTCATTTGTACACAGAAGTTCACTCATTGTATACACACATCAAAAGACTGGAGCAATGCAAACAGAGAAGATGTGTATCAGACAGCCCCCACCCTCTTAATCATTTCAGTGGAAGTAAAAATGGGGGGGTAGAAGATGTTCTCACTTCTTGGCATCTAGGCTTAGACCTGGATGCTGATTGTTTAGATGTCCTTGAATGGAGGTTTTCCTTCCAGTCTTCAGCTGGCTGCAATTATATTTCTATAATCTTTATTTTTAATATGTGCTGATTTTTTATTTTTTAAAAAATCTTACTAAATATGAAAGCAGAGGCAAGGAAAAAACATCTGCTGTAGAAAATATTCTGAATCGCAGTTTAGAGAGCTTATGAATACTGTAGGCTTAACACTTGCACAAAACTGTGTGGGTGGCACGCTGTCAAGTGCAGACAGTGGTGGAAGATTCCAGTATAGAAATCTTTTTTTAATGGTAGTGAAAAGATCAAAGAAAAATTATTTGGACGAAAAAGGCTTGATTTGGAGGGAGAAAATAGCATGTTGGACACAAATTAAATTACCATATGGATTTGGACAGATATGACATGATTAAAAATCCATGTAGTTAATCCACCAAGTCTTTAATAGAGCTCATTACCATCATGTGGGAAAATTCCTGCTGAGAACTTTGGGCTGATTAAGTACTATTAACCTATGGATCGCAGGGAGCTGGCCTTTAATTTCCAAAATCTAAATTTCTCATGCTGTTCAATGAACCAGGAAGTATTTGAAAATGCAGCCATGCTTTTTCTTCATTAGTGAATCCATGTGTTTTCTGATGCTACTGTCATTGTTTTCAGCTCTTTCATTAGTGCTTCTACCTGGCTTTAATGTTGCTATGTCTAACAGCTGAGTCTCTAGCTAGGGCTCAGGAAATAATAACAGGAAGTGAGAAATGGGTGATCAGGATGAACAAAATAAATATTGGGCTCTGACAGAATATAAAAGATTGTACTTGTTACCAGAATATTCTTCTGTTTTCCAATATAAATGCCAGCTAATATGTGTGTTCCATAGACCTGCCTGCCAAATATGCTGGATTTGGAAAAGAAATTTTCCTGCCAGTTGCTGTATACTTAGCTTGCCTGTCATTATCTCTCTCCGCTTTTTTTTTCCCAGTGATTGCGCATTTTACAGAAGCACAAAAGACAAATTTAAAAGGCTTTTTGTGTATAAGATACTCTACAGGCAACTTACCTGCCGGAAATGAAGCGATTTTGTGGGACAATTTTCTCCCCTGCATATATCATTTATGCCACAAAAGTCACGATTGTGGAGATAGAGTTCTTATTTACTGATGCGTTAATTAGAGTGAATAAAAGCATGATTTTGTATATGGTTTAAAGCAAGCCAAGCAATTTTTAATAAAAACAATTTCTTTACAGCAGGGCAGGAAATTGTTTTTCTATCCCTATAAATATTCACTATTTAAATACCTTCTTTCTCATAATGAAATTTGGATCCTTTAAAACATTAATGAACTTACATTGTGGAAAAATGCAGTCAGGAAACTTGAAACATCTAATTGAAATTACTTTTAAATATTAAATTCTTTTCTTATCCTCATTTTATATTCTAAGCTTATATGTACAGACATAAAAAGAAATTCTAACCAAAAATAGTATTTTCTGTGTTTTGAAAAAGTAGCATAAGCTATTTGGATACCCATAGATGTTTTTCCACTTCTCTTAACCAAGAAATCAGTTAGTGTTTCTTTTTCACAACATTTTTAACTCTGAAAATGACATGTTTTTAATTGAAAATGTTTAGGCAAACACTTCTCATCTACCTGCACTTCAGACTTCACCATTATATCCATTTCTGAGCCAACCAATACTAGATTTGTTTACTGCAGTTTAATTTTAAAAAAGGAGACAATATAGGATATTTACCATATTTTGAATTATTTCAGTAAACTGGGCATACCCACTGTTTTATTGATCCTTGCACCAGTTTAGTTACCAAAATACGATAATGAAAACTTCTGTCAGAGCTTTCACATTAGCACTGTGCTGAATTGTCTTGGACAGACTATATCTATGCTGATAGTAGCCTTATATTGAATGCAAAAAATACTTGATATATTCAAAGAAATATAGGGGTGAGAACGTAATATTCTCTGTAGCAGAGAGCAGGGGTCCCCTACATGCCTGGATTTTGCTCATATGAGTAAATTTCCTCTAAAATAGCTAACTAGGCACTTAAATTTTAATGACAGATGTGTCTCCAGGTCAACAACGTCCATGATCGGTGCACCTCATCAGACACACCAGCAAACAGGGGCTGAGTAACAAGGGGATATCACCTAATGTAATTGCTGGCTGGACTGTTGGATCTCCACAGACTCCTGGTGTTGTTCAAGGAGAGAGGGACGATCTCCCACCTATCATGTTTGAGGCAGGGGCTCCGGGCCTGAGAATTCCCCACTGTGAAAACCTGCGTTTTTCTGTCAACTGTAGAAAGTGTAGGGTGACCTGGTAGAGACAGAACCCCAAATGTGAGGGAGTAAATATACCTGTATGGATTAGCAGGCATCCTGCAGCAGGACACCCTGACAGACTGAGAGCCTTGGGGGCCTTGTCAGTAGGTCACAGGAGAGCGGGGCCATGTGGCAGTCCCAGGCACATGAGACACAACCTGATTGCACTAAGCAGGCAACTTAAGCAGTACAGCAGCAGTTTCTCTGGGCTTTCACTGTAGCTATTTTCTAGATGAACTCCTGCTGTATCTCTGATCTGAGACAGAGATGGCTGGGTCCTGGAGACCTGTGACATACTATGAGGCAACCCTTTTTCTCATGATGCTGCCTGCAGTGTTTTCTTCTAGGTAACTGCTGGAATTGCTAGTTTAGTTTTCTGATCCTTCCTAGTGGAAACAAAAGAGCCAGAATTATAGATGTATTCTTTGTGTGTATTGCATACTAGATACTGTGGCCTGCAACACACCTACTTATGAAAGGCCACCCACAAATCAGCTCTAAAGTCTCTGCTAGTTTAATTCATAAAGTCCATCAGCTGTCATAATTTTTTCATCACTTGTTTTCAAATTATGGTACTTCTAAGAAAAGTGAAGCTTTAGACTCTTGCTTAAGCATTCACTTGAGCACTTAAACATTTTATAGGAGATTGGTTGTGTGAAGTAGGACCAGAAAGTGTCAAACATACCAAATGTGTTCTTCTTCTGAAATTTTTTGTTTCTGAGGTACAGTGCTCTGTTTGTTTGACAATGCTGAGTTCTGGCACTCTCCTCCAGACTCATTTCTTACAGCTCCCTTGGGCACTACACCATGCTAATGCCATGCTGGTTGTGACAAGGAGATGATTTCTTCAAGAAGTGCTTTATTGTCTTTGTGGAATAACAGAAGTTACTGTAGATCAGCAATTTGTCAGGCTCCATTGGCTATATTTTCAATAGGTTCTCTTCAAAATAGACTAAACTAGTACAAGACCCTAAAGGTTCCCATACAGACTGATGTCAAATTTTCTGCCAAAGAATGCTATTTAAGGAAAGTTTTGCTGTTTCACACTGTAACATGGTTAGTGTTTTGTAGGTGTGATGAATCCTGATCTCCAAATGGATTAAATTTGTGTCATGGACACCATGGATCAGAATTTGTTCCTCCTGGCTTAGAATTAAAACATTAAGGAGAGGATTTATTGTAAATCCTCACTTAAGGGTGTTAAAGATTAGAGTGAGTTTTTATTAGCATAAATCTCTCAGTCCCTGTTCCCTGGACACTCATAACTGCCCATAGGTACCTTCTTTTAAGAAACAGCACAGAGAGATTTTATTAATTCATTGGAACTTGTTGGGACATCCAACTGTGAAAAGCAAATCGCCGTGACTTTAGGCTATATGGTTCCTTGAGCAGGGAATCAGAATCATTGTGCATTTGCTAAGTGCTAGAAAGGTGCTGTAATTATTAAATCTTGTAAAATAATTCTAATCTTTCTTTTTTTAATCTTTCCCAACTCAGATAATCCTTTCTTGTTGTTCTTTAGTTGAAGTTCTTTATTTTTGAAGTTAATGCAAATTCAGATATCTAAAAAATAACTAAATATTATTCAATGCTTTCATAAAATCCAATAGAAGGTGTAAGCTCTTGAAAATGAAATTGTGCTTCATGAGAATTGGTAGCTAAAATGTAATACCTTTAGTTGCATCATGAATGCAAGCTGGATATTTAAATAGAGGCTGGACTCCAGGTGTCTCTGTGGCATTCGTGCTTTACAATTTTGGCCTCACAGCCAAAAACCCGGGTCTGAGAAAGTGGAGCGTTTTCTCAGCTGGGAGAACAACCTACTTAGTTAAATATCTGAAAGTGGGCTTCCATGTTAAGATTTCAGAGCTTTGGTACAAAGTTGTATCAGTATTAAAACAACGTTAATGATACTGAAATGTTAAATAATATAATTTTCCTACCACACAGCGAGGTGTAGTATAGTCATGGACATCTTATGGCAGGGTAGTACACTGAAATAGGAGTGTCATTGTTACAATCCAATTTATGGTTAGTTTAAATGAGCATTTATTCCTGACTTAAGACACCAAGAGTAGTACACACACAAACACGCACACACACATCCCTAGACATACACATACACAAAAAGCCTTTGCTAGTATTTGCAGAAGCCTCAATTTTTATTTTTAATTATAGACTAAAATATAGTAATGGTTTTTCTTTTATTCTGATCAAAATCAGCATCTCCATACTAGCTTATATACCCTAGTATGTATTAGATATATCTGTTAATTAAAAATAAGACTACAGGACTTTTAGCTGGCCTAAATCATATTCCTGATGTTGTAGGTTTTCATTTTTCTGATGTATCTAAAGTTCCTTCTCCACTTTTCACTTATATTACTTATAACATTCTTTACATATATTCCTGGTGAAGCTGTGATGAAAGATAGTGGGGTAAGTGAAATCATTGATAGATCGGTGGCTTATTAGGGCCGTATTTTTTTTCTAGGGAGCTGAGATTAAAACCTCTTTGCTTTTAAGTGCCCAAATACTCTCCTCTTCCACCTTGGTCCCCAAAATAGGTTTATATTATTCTTAGTGTTAATGCTCCTGTTTTTCTAAAAAGATATCTTACTAAAATCATCATCAGAATTTTTAATCCTTTCACAGAGAGAATTTTGGAGTTGCTCCATCCATTGTCTTCAAGAGAGTGTTATACCTCCCAAACACAATTTATTTTAGGATCAGATACTTCATCTGTGACAACTTAGGCTGAAGACAACACCCTTCCTTAATTTAAAAGTTTTTCTTCTTTTATTAGGGTGATCCTGTGCCCTTTGACCAGTGCTGGGAGGCCTACTGTTAGTTCTTTTATGGGCAAAGAATCAGATCAAAACCACTGTAGCTTAATGCTAATGTTGAACATCTTAGCTGTTAATTACATGTACCGTTTAACAGTGACTTTGATGGAAATAATCAAGGTTCTTAAGACAGGCCAACCTAATATAATATTACTTTAGCTCTGATCACTCCTGTGGTTATGAAGAAGAGAAGGAAAAACACATTTCAGGCTCAAAAAAGCAGGAGAGAAAATGTCTGTTTTCTTGGAGTTCTGGCTTTTCAAATGAATTTGAGAAAAGTTGTGTACTGTAAAGAATTCTGTTTTAATTGGCACTTAACATTAAGGGTTTTTAAAAAATATGTTTCCTTCTCTGTAAGACATTTTAACACCACCAAATGATTTTTAAAAATAATAATTTTAAGCTCTGTCATTATAGATGGGTGGATGGATGACTATCTGTCATTGCACATGACAGGCACCTACTCTTACCGAGCTGTCAGCCTTGTGCTTTTAGTGTTATTGTTTGCAGGAAAGACTGCAGTTGTAAGTGAGCTCTCACTGTAGAAGGCTGAAGAGAAGGTATTAAAAGATCTCTTTCAGCAAAGCTGAGGTTTCATATGACAGGGTACTAAATAACAGAATGCACAAAGTACTGGCCACAATTTTGAACTTTAATTTTTGGAGAGGAATATTGAAGTATTGAAAGTCTTGATGTTCCCACAGACATTGCATCTGGTTTTCTAACACGTTGTAATTTTTGCAGTTGTTTGTGAAAATTTTATCCAAAATCTGTGTTAGTTACTGTTGATGGCTTCTGTGTGACAGTGAAAGGACCTGTACAAATTGGAGGGAAAAGGAGACTCACTTATCTTGTTGTTTAGAGGCTGTGTATTATAATTATTATTACTTCCTCATTTTGGCAATACAGGGAACATTGTTAGAATAGAAATTTATAGTTGGATTTTTTTTTGTGATGTAAATCACCGTACAGCTGAATGTTGGATATCCGGACCTACATCCTGGGCACTACAGTTTCTTGTCAACTGTGTAAATTCTAACTTTTAGGTGAGATACTGTAGCTTAATGACCACATGTGAGTACTCTCACCCTCTGACAAAGGAGATTGGACAACAGATTACAGCAGTTCAAAATACTCAAATCATACCTGCACTTTGATTTTTCAAGGCAAAAATCAGTCTGGGAGAGGTACCTAAATGGTGTGCAATACTGTTCCGGTCCTGATTTTTTTAGACACGCTGCTTTAACTGAAGCTGCTCAGAGTTTTACTACTGATGGAATAAAATTGTATCTATGAATCATTTTCTGATTTATGCCTGACTACCTCTGTGTATCATGTCACAGTATCCTGTTTATTCCTGTATATGGGCCGTAGCCTGTCCTTCATGGTTGACATCTATGGAAATATAGTATGGAATCTATGTGAGCTCCTGGAAGTGCTTAAAAAGCTTTATAAATTAAATTTCATATATAAATTAGCCATCTGGTCTGCCAAAGCAATAACTCACCTTACTGCATGTTTTATTTAGAACCAAACAGAATACATGTTATTCTAAATGTAAAGGAAGAACACAAGAAATTACCCCAAGAAAATTATAAAAAAGTTTTCAGTGATGCTCCCCACCTCCTCCCCACCCCCAATATATATTAAACTTGTTGTCTTTGGGATTTTTTGTGATACATAATGTAGGTGACCATCATGAGGTAAAATTTATTACTTTTTGGCAAAAGAAGGAAGTGTTTAGAATAGTTTTGTCTGAAGTTTTGAGTGAATTGAGTGTGAAATTCACTGTTGGAAAGCAAGAAGAAATGTAGTATGCTGAAGAGAAAGAAACAGAATTCTTCATTCTCACATTATGGTGTGGGAGGGAATATTCTGCTAGGAAGTGGGAACCTTAAGTCATGGCTGGTTCCTTGTATTGAATGACAACCCATCTGAAAACTGTGTTCTGGAAATTATGGTTCTGACTCTTGTGATCAACACCGCCAGCAAAAGCAAGAGGTTATGATGAAGCTGGTGGCCATGAAGATGGGATAGATGGACAGAGAAGTAAAAAAATCCAGAAGAGAAACCTTTTCAACAGTTGGATGGGAATGCTGTCTTGCTTTGGTTTTTCTGCTATGTAGAGGAAAAAGCAAATGTGATTTCAATCAATCCATTGTGAAATACATGAAGTATTTTTATCATTATCTAATTACAGTTAGAAACCATTTTAATCATAACTAAGATCAGTTAAAAGATGACAAATGTTGAGTTTTGTAGTTATAACAGCAGAAATTAAATTAAAGTCTCATTAAATTCTTGCCATGTGTCATCAATTCTGAAACATCTTCTAAAAATTAAAAGGAAGAAAGAGGACATAAATAACATTGGTACAGGACACCTTAGCCCACATTAAATCAATATTCTGCACTGACAATAGCTAATAACGATTATGTCAGCTAGACCAAGGTAGAAGGTTACTAGGAGGTTACTTCCGTAAGAACATAAAATCTGCCTATCTTTTTATGTTCTCTTTGTAACCCTTCTTTTTTGTTTGTTTCTTTCATTTTCTTTAATACAAAGTTGCCTACGGGGTTGCTGTAAGTACATTTGGAACTTACTGCTTTTAGCAGTCTTGGTACTGGGTCTGAGCAGGAGACTGGAGGATTTTGTGTTCACTGGCTTCACTAGCTTCCATCCATTTTTAAAGATCTGTGGGTAACTCCCTCACCCGCCTTTTCCTTTTTCTTCCCCCTTCCCCTTATTGGCTAAGTTTATTTCATTAGGGATGTTAGAAAGGTTAAAGCTGAATGTGTAGGTCATCCTATATTGTGAGTGGGATAAGGCCTGTGGTGGGCATATGCCACATCCTCCTAATGGTGAATTCAGATGCATTCTCCTACTGTTTCAGTCTGTGGTTATTCTCCATTCCTAAGTGTAATTTTGTTGACACATTGTCATGAACAATGAAGTTATTAGTTGGTGTATTTAGAACGATGTTTAGAACTGGTGACGTGCTATAAACTTGTGATTAGGATAGTTTCTCTTTGAGATTTTTAGGCACATTAATGTTTTCCTAATAGAACTGGCTGGATTCCTGTCAAATCTGTCTAATTTTGCAGGGAAATACTAGACAAGATTTAGAAAAATTTGCTTTGTTTTTGTAGAAAAACTTGCACTGTTTCTTCAATTTGTATGTTTTATATGTTAGCAGTCATAGAAATGGACAGATTATATTTGCTTTTTATCTAGTTAATGTTTTGATCTCTCTTTGTCTTTTAAACAGTAACTGATGGAAGTAATTTTCTTATAAATCCTTAATTTTTCAGGCACTCAGCTGCTTTTAATATTGTGTTGCTGCTTCAAAGGAGGCATAAAACCCAGCTTTTTAATGTTTTGTGTTTCCTGACTTGCCTTTTAGATGCTTTCTGCAGGAGAATCTGTAAACAACTTCTCATCTGGAAATAAAAAAGGGAAGTAAACATTAATATTTTGATGCAATCCTAAAGGAGTCTGCATTTTTAACTGTTAGGAACCATGCAGAAATATAATGTCTGCTTTACTAATTTTATTCCTAGTTACATTTTTTTGGGTGCTTTGCAATTGCACTTCAAAGTGAAAGTTATTGCAAGAGTAACAAGATTCATCAGGTTTATCACAAAATGTCTGTATGAATTTGCTAATCTGTAGCTGACATGGATGAAAAGAATGAAAACAGAAATATGGCTTTATGCCATATTTGTCTATGGAGAGGTGTGATGAGATATTTAAGGACAGATGTTTTATGAAGCCTTAATGTATTCATAGTGGCAGCTGCAGTTTTCTTAGAACAGAATAGCAAGAATAGAAGAGCAGCAGAGCCGTATGCTTTGAAGAAGAAAGGTTTTATCCATGACCAAATTGTAGATGAGAATAATTTGCATTAAAAAATGTCAGAAAATTGCAGAGTAGATGTTTTTGCAAGGGTCCAAATCGCATGCTTGTGAAAGGTGGCTCTGGTTTAGGAAATCATAGTCCTTCAACATGGCTGCATTAAACGCAGTTTGCAACAGGCCCTGTGTATTACCACAAAGGTGTTATGTGAGAATCCTCTGAACCATGATGTGTTGAGCAGTTGAGATTTTTCTTACATTACTGTATTGATATTTCTGCTTGGTCTTCCATATCCTGAGATATTTTTCTCCATCAAGCCATTCTAGCACTGATTTTTGTAGCACTTGATTTTCACTTTGAAGCTCCAGTCAGTCCTGATTACAACGTACACAAGCACATAGGATTATTTAGTCTCAAAGAACTTGATGGATGTCAGGAAATCTGCATATGGTACATTGGATGTGTGCATATGGTACATTAGATGTGTGTGGAGTGTATCAGCCAGAGCTGATGGCAAAGATAGAGTTTCATAGGCTTTGTTTTACCGAGTTACAAATTTGAGAATGCTGAGGAGTGGTGGTGAGTCCTGGATTCACAGAAATGTTGAGTCATATATGTCTCTTGTAATAGCCAGCTGGTAATCACAAACACTGGGGGTGCTTTATGCCAGGCTTACATTTCAGCTAAAGCACCTATAAAAATGTGTTGGTACACTTGTGGGAGGGTACATTTCAGTTGCTGTTTTTGTATTGTGCTGCTGTTTGTAACTCAGAAATCCTTGGTGATATAATTATTTCAGTCTGCAGGTAGATGTGCAGCCATCTGTCTGTCCTGCCACCAGCCAGGCTGCTGCTACAGTGCTGCCTAGGAAGAGATATTTTTCAATGAGCAATCAATGCCTTTACTCTCAAACTGTCCAGTGTGTTTCAGAAATCAGCTCTTTTTCCTCAGACCATTTGGTGAACATACAGGAGATACTTCAATCATCAAGTGAGCTTGTTGGCAGAGGCACTCTGCTACTCCAACTCTGGCTGTACTTTTGCTTAGATCTCATCCAGAAATCTGCTTTTATCAGGTTCAGTTATCAGTGATTGAACATGGCCTTCACCAGCTGCATGCAAAGCCAAATTTTATTGTACAAGGCATATCTTTATATACTGTTACAAACCAACAGTTCAGCAGCTGCGAACTTCAGCTTCTAGGGTTGCATGTTTTACATCTCCAAGGACTACAGATTACAATCTCCTTGCCCAATCTCCCTAGTCTTTGTCTTGCCTCTTGCTCTTTGTCTCGCCCCCTGCCAGACGCGGCCCGCCAGTCTCTCCCAAGGCCCCACGCCAACCAAAGCCATTTTCTGTGGTGACACTCTGAATCCCCATATTCAGTAAGCCTTCTTTTTCCACTATACTGCAGTGTAGGATTTAAAAAAATCATTCAGAGAGTAAAAGCTGGGTATCATGGGATTTTCTCTTTCTTTCTGATAAGACACCTTTCCAGTAGCCTTTTCCAGGAGTGGAATCTAGATAGATGCTGCCATTTGGCTTCGTTGACATATTCAGCAGCTGCTCTTGCATTTAGGGTAGTAAAAGTCTGCAAGATGTTTGCGCATCATTTAGACTGAGTTCAGGTTTGCAATAATGGAGATTAAATACATAATATATGAAAATAATAATAAATGAGTAACAATAAAAGTAGCAAACACATGAACTCTACAACTGAGAATGTATATATTTTGAATCAATTCTTCTTCTCTGACCTTTTGTTTTTCTAAAAAGAAGTTTTTACAAGAGAAATTAACTCAGTTCATACTGAAGTAACAAGTGAGCTGTTAATGGAATCATTCGAGCCAGAGGTTTGTCATTTTGAATCCTGATACCATTCCAAGAGCACTTTTTAAGGTAGATGTTGCTATTTTGTGCTCTATAACATGATAGTAGACCACCTCCTTCAACGAAATGCTGTTTGAATACTTCAGAATAACCCTCAAGATTAATTCTGCTTTATGTCTTATAAATAAAACATAAAAGTGTCACTGCTATACTCATTTACATGTCAGAAAACATCAAAAAAAGAGGTGTGCATTTTCTTTTTCATTTTATTTCATTAGGTCTCCCATAAATTTCAAAAAAAAAAGAGCTGTCTTTGGGTTGGAAATAGAAATATGAACCAAGAACCAAAAATGAGTAAAATGAATAGCCATTAAAAATCACTGATTATCACTAATATTGTGAGACCGTCCCATTTCAGAAAAAAACAATCAATAATATTTTAGAGAAAATAATGCTCAGCTGCCAGGTAGTTGCTTTGGTGAGAATTAATCTTCTATTGCCTTGACATGAAGATGACATATTAACTTTCTTTGTGATAATGACAGACCTCGGTATCTGCCATCAAGGCCACTATTTGCTTGTGTTCAGCATGTAACTAAAAGGACAGAAATCACTTAAAAGAAAAGTAGTGTGATGGACCTATGTTGTTCATCTGTCCAGTCTGGGCACCAGATCTGGGAGAATCATGGGGCAAGAAGTCTCTGTAACAACAGCTGGCAGTGTGCCCAGGTGGCCAAGAAGGCCAGTGGCATCCTGGCTCGTATCACGAACACTGTGGCCTGCAGAACCAGAGCAAGGATTGTCCCCCTGTAAATGGTACTGGTGAGGCCACACCTTGAGTGTTGTGTCCAGTTTTGGGCCCATCACTTCAAGAAAGGCATTTAGGTGCTGGAGAGTATCCACAGAAGGACAGCGGGGCTGGGGAAGGGTCTGGAGCACAAGCCTGATGAATTGCAGTTGTTTAGGCTGGAGAAAAAGGAGGTTTATGGGAGACTTTATTGCTCTCTACAAGTACCTGAATGGAGCTTGGTGGATGTCAGTCATTTCTCCCAAGTAACAAGTGATAGGATGGGAGGAAATGGTCTCAAATTGCACCAGAGGAGGTTTATGTTTGATATTTGGATAAATTTCTTCACCAAAAGGGTTGTCAAGCTTGGAAATCACTGCCCAGGGAAGTGGCTGTGTCACCATCCCTGGACATATTTAAAAGGTGTGTAGATGTGGCACTTATGGACATGGTTTAGCAGTGGCCTTGGCAGTGAGGGGTTAGTGGTTGGACTCAATCTTAGAGGTCCTTTCCAGTCTAAATGAGTCAATGAAAGACTTTGTTTCAGTTGCTGTGATCCCACTTGCAATAATAAGTTTGGGGAATCAGGTATATCTCTGTCGGAAAAAGCTAAACATTGGATATCACCAAGTTATATCTCCCTGAGGTTTTTTATATAACACAGCCACTTACAGTGGTGTCAGGAAGCTAAACATCAGATGACTGCTTTCAAATGCAGATCCTTTAATGCCCTTGAAAATTAAAGGCTGAGTTTATTAATTTGAGGCAGGTCACCTGCTACTCTGCCTGATTCTACAGAAAAGAACCCGAGCCAGGTGGAACTGCTTGTATTTCCCCAAAAAATTCATTATATATTTCCCTCTCCCTGCTGGGAGCCCAGTCTGATGTGCCCTACTTCTATGACCTGTTCTTAGAGTGGCTGAATCTAGGCCAGGTCCTCAAACTTTGATCAATAGCATTATTTACTGAAAAGCCAGTGTTCTTAACAGTGAGTAAAAATAAAAGTTTGCATTGCAATTAGCAACAATAAGCTAATGAGAAGGTAGGCTTACAGTATTCTTAAAAGACTTTAAGGGGCTATAGGTTTTACAGTCTTAAATATGCATTGCTGTGGGGAAGATGTTGAAATTAGTAAAAGTAATCTAAGACCCTTCTGTCTTTCATGTGGCTTGTATGTGTTGGACCAGGGTATACAGATGGGAGTTACCACCCAAAGGAAATGCCCTGCAGTCATCTGCAATAAGTTGAAAGTATGAAAGGGAAAACAGGCTGATGACGTTTAATAACTTCATTTGATGTAGATAGACTATAAATATCTGCAAAATCACCATTTATACATAAATACATTTTTTTCCCTAAGTGTGAACTATGGGTCATTATATTTTCTGCAGTCAAGTATCCACCCTTGAGTTTGCAAATTTGTTTATGAACCCTGGGGCATCAACTTGAAAAGTTTTAGCTCACAATGACATCTCTGAACAAATGATTAATATTACCAATAATATTGAGCTGTCTTTGGGTTGGAAATAGAAATATGAACCAAGAACCAAAAATGAGTAAAATGAATAGCCATTAAAAATCACTGATTATCACTAATATTGTGAGACCGTCCCATTTCAGAAAAAAACAATCAATAATATTTTAGAGAAAATAATGCTCAGCTGCCAGGTAGTTGCTTTGGTGAGAATTAATCTTCTGCTCTTTCGAAGGAGTATGTAAACATTAAGATTTCTTTAGTTGAGGAGCAATAATACAAACAGGGGAGCCTTCCTGCCATCACTGAGTAGGAACGGATATTGTGGCAGAGATATATGATACCAATACCACAGTGAAGTTGTGGGTGAAGTGAGGAAATAAGCTTGAGATTGGTGATAAAATTAACAAATGTAGGATGGAGATGTCAAGTCTGGAGTCATTGTACTTCTCTGTAAATAATTTAGTCCTGAAGTAATTTCTTCTGTCTGAAAATAACTATTTGGCCATTTTATAGCAGTAGACTAACATTTTCAGAAATAGAGAAGTGTTGAGGTTTTTAACTTTGTGGTAGGTGACTCTGTGCTCCTTATGAATGCATGTATGCTGAAATTAGAGTATCTAGACTCTTAATGAAATGTATCTTGAATAATTTCCCACCTTTTAACTTTCTCTAGGAGTTTAAAAACATCAGAGGGAAGAGTTGCCAACATAAGTGATAGAGCACATGAAATTTTAGTTATGTAAAACTGACTCAACTTACGTGCTCTTATGCTGAGGGAGAAATCAGTGCAGTGCAGTGCAGGCTGGGGACCCCTTGTAGTCTGTTGGTGCTCAGTAGATGTTGAGAGTCTTGTTCACACACACAAACACACATCCCGGTATGAGGACATTCAGACAGCAGAAAAAAGCTATACTAGGATTCTTATTTTGGTTTTGGTTTATAACCAGAGATACTAACAGAATAAAGCTTTTGCTGTTGAAGGACTGTTGTATTTTTGATTTATTTTCTTCAGTGTAGTTTGATCCTGTTCTCATTTTATTTCAGTGGCTTTAGATCAGGCCCTATTGCTAATTTCAGTTCTATTCTGTTTCCCTGGTAACGTTTTATTTTTAGCATCATTATGCTTCAGAGATCTGTCATGGAGGGTTCATTTTAATTTTATTTTGTATGTTTCATTTCATGGCAAAAATGGTAAAAACCCCAAACCCTAATCTGTTCCACAAAATATCTATAAACATCTTAAAAAATGTGACCATCTTACATGGTTAACATTTTTATTACTTTCCAGCTACCCCCCGCCATGGATTCAGTGGAAGATTTTCAGGATACAAGTTGTTAGACATTCATGCATTTTTGAATCTTTTGAAAACCATTATCCTTTTGTGCACTAGAGGTGTGTTATTCTGATTTTTCAGATCTACTACCACAGCAGGCCCCAAACTCCCAGCAGCACAGTGATTATACAATAATTGGTCTGGCAGAAAAGGAGGAATACTTCTCTCATTCCTCTTCAGCACTAGTCACCTCCTCTCTCTGCAAATTGTCTGGACAGAAGTAAAGAGGCTGTGGAGATTGAATCTGTTTCCATTTCTAAGTTCTATTTAATGACTTGTACTTGTATAGTCACCTGAGTGCCTTGCCTAGAAATTTCTTCCATCTCTGTTAGGAATGTGACTAACTGACACTCTTGGTTTGGAGTCTCCAGCTATGATTGCATAGTGGGATTATAGCTGAAGGTTGCAGATTTTTTTTTCCTTTTCCCTTCACTATTACCTGCTTGTCCTTCTGAAATTCTCACAATGACTCTGACTTAAAGAACAAAGGTAGCAGTTGGTAAGAAATTTTGTATATTCATTTAAGTAACGAATGTTTATTCATTTTGGCCTATCTGAGACATTGGCCAACCACCCTGACAAAAAGCACTGCTTGAGAACTTAGGCTGAATTTAGTGGGAATGAAAATAACTCTGCTAAACATTGAGTGAAAAATTACAAAAACCATACCAAAAAACTACAACACCCTCAGTACAGTATCAATATGATGCAGAGAGTTCATTGATACTACTTCACTGAAAAAGGAAAAAATGTAAAATAACATTTTAAAATTTCCAGTGTTTTTCAAGGTAGTTTGGATTTAGAGTGTTATTAGCCCATTAACAGATCAAGGACTTTGTGATTATGTCTCTCACTCAAGCTGCATAGGAAAGATGACCTGTCAGAATTTATCAGCAGATGAATAATTATTTATCCTCTTGTAGAGGCTCCCATTTACAGTATTTGTCAAGCAAGTTCTCTCCTGGGGATGGATTATAATATGAGCACTCCATGGTGTGATGAAGCCTTCCCATACCTCAGGCTTTGTAATTTCCTTTTATCTGAAATAATTGCTATAATAAGACACAAGGTCTAAAAAGCTCTTCGGGTTTTAACTGAAGGTCCTGTGCTATTCAGAAGATGCCTTGGTTACAAGCAGATGCTTCTATTTTCTGGTGATCCTGAAATCAGGGCTCTTCTATAAATGAAAAAGAACCCAAAATTTTTGTGGTTGCTAGGGAAGAGGGGAGAGAGAAACAATCCTTCCTCTTCCTTGAAGAAATGACCAATTCATGTCATAAAGTATGTCATTCTCAGTATTTTTTAGCTCTGTATCTTCATCTGTCCAAACAATCTCGACTTATCTGATCTAAAATAGTCTGACGGGACTTAGATGTTAATTGGGCCAATAAGATCTCATCACTATCTCTTGAGAGACGAAGTAAAACAATGACAAAGTTACCAGTTATGGCCCTTGGCCCATCCCAGCTGCCATACCTAAGAGTAGTGCTAATGGGAGTTGATGGGTTAGTTTCTGCCAAATTTGCTTGTTTACTTCACACAGACACATTTTTGCACCTCTTGCAGTGAGCAGGAGTGAAAGGCTTTTTAAAGAAGGAATTACTGGAGCTTACATAGTACAAAGGCTCATACAAATTGCCTGTCAGTCAATTGGGTTTGATAGGCAGGAAAGACAGATTGGTGAGAGATGGGGTTAGGACATTTGCAAGGCTCCAGCTAGAACATTTCTCATTTCACAGTTTTGAATTTTTACGCTAAGGGGAGAGATGAAATGCTGCTGCTTTTGTTTGTTGGTGTGGGTTAATAATTAGCCACTGCTTGATTTAGTGGTTTTGTTAGTGCTGATTATTTGATCTGTTTTGGAAGACACCTGGTTTGAAAGCAAAATGGGATGGTATTCGCACTTTGCTCCTGTAGAATCTTTTTGCTCTTTCTTAGAAGGGAGAGAAGGAATGAAGAGCGATTAAAATAGGTACCTTGAAGAAGTATCAGCCTTCTGGAAGCGTTTGTCAGTCAGCTTTTGTTTCTGTAGACAAAGGGGCACAATGCTGCCAGTGATTCAGCCTGCCAATACAGTAGGACCCGAGAGTGTCTGCATGGGCTGTGGTGTAGCAGTTTGTGTTGGGTGAGGCAGTACCCTCCCTGGAGTCCTGGCTGCCAGCACACCAATGTCTGGCAGGATTAGCCTCTGGGGTCACCTTTGAACATACATATTTTGGCGACCTATACAGCTTGCTGTCATGATCTTTCTCACTGTGTAATGGGAAACACAGGAAGAGATTGTACTTCCCGGGACACGCACAATCTAAGGAAAGAGAAAAGTAATGATGTGGTAAAAAGAAAGAAGTGGGTAAACACAACCTCTTGTATGGAGTTGTAGTTTTTGTGAGAAGAGAAGGGAGGGTACTAGAACTTGAGGAGTAATAGATGGTATAAAATCCAAAACTACCTGGATTTCCACTTTTCTAAGAGCATTAAAGGAGAATGGAAGAAACTGGAGACAGCAA
The DNA here is from genome assembly GCA_014706295.1 of Lycocorax pyrrhopterus obiensis. Classification (NCBI taxonomy): domain Eukaryota; kingdom Metazoa; phylum Chordata; class Aves; order Passeriformes; family Paradisaeidae; genus Lycocorax; species Lycocorax pyrrhopterus. The sequence continues at coordinate 19,073,721 of JACSVZ010000013.1, read as the reverse complement.
AGATTTCCATACCTCATTGTCTTCCCCTCTTGTTCGTATTCTGTCCATGTTCTTGTCCATGCTGGTGAATCACTGACTCTGCTACTACTACTCCAGGTTTATAATTTCCCAGGCTCTTACTGCTAACAATTTTCAAAGCCCAAAGCCTCACACAGGCTACTTATGCTGGACCAAGGACAGCCAGGGCTGCACTCAGCCCATTTGAATTCACATTCTACAGTCATACTAAGGGTAGTGCAACGGGTTTCTTACTGGCAGTTATCAAGTAATTCTGGCAATTTCAAGGGAATGTGTCTTTCTATTTTTTAAAATTGTTTAGAAATTAATTTAATCCACCCATCAATCATATATGTGTCCATGTGTGTGTCATATTTTGACATTATGATTGCTTACCTGGGCAGAGCTGTAAGTTGTTGCAAAAGCTAGAAGATTTCCTGCTAGGTTTCAAATATACAAGGTTATTTAATCTTGACAGTCTACATTTCCTCAAGATTGATTTGGTTCCAGTGGACTTCAGATACTGAAAAGACTGCGTGATTATGTTAGCTAACATACAGAGTTCCAGAAATTTTTAACATTCACTATGATAGGTAAAGGATCTTGTTTATTGCAACTGACTCTTCACTCTCCCAAGAAGCATGAGGTTCTCAAATTTTTTTTTAAGGTGATGTAGATCACAGTTTGAAAAGACACAGCAGACAATATACAAATCTTCTGTCCTTTTGTCTCACCTTTTTGATAAGCACTCATTACTATGATACACACCAAGCACTCTCAAGGAGTAAAAACAAGGCCAACCTGAATGGAAGTGGTTTTTTCTTAAGACTCCTTTCAGGCACTTGGGAGTAGAAGACATAGATTTAAACGTTGTGTTCAGTGAAGAGACAATATAATCAACTAGATGCTCAGCAAAACATCTAAAAATGTGTATTTGGAAAGTATATGCTAAAAAAACATAAAGTACTTTCAACACTTTATGCTTAAGTGATAGATCTGTGATGTTCATATCCAGAAGCTTCTGCTTGCATAGGTTGTTCTATGGTATTAGTACCAGAAATGTGTAAATATTGAAAATATCTGAACTTCAGGATTAACAGCATCTTAATTCAATTGAATTTCGTCTTCTGGAAAAAATGAAGGATCTTTTCATTAATGCAGGAAACAATTACTGCAGTTTACATAAGGTCAATTCATGCTTTTTAGTAGAAAGCAGCATTACTGTGCAAGCTGCTGCCACAGAGTACCATTATGCAGTGAAAATTATGTAGGAGTGCATGTAAATGGAGCACTTTATTTTTGTCTCACAGAAGAGAGAAAAACTGAATAATTTTCAACATACAATTTCTTTTCCTATTTAAGTGATAACATCAGAATTCTACAAGAACTGGCAGCACTCAGTAAAGATTAATACAGTGGCAGGAGATTATAGCATCTACCAAATGTCATCCTTGTGCCCTAAATATAATATACATAACAGATATTACATCTCTGCCTGTAATTTATTATACTACTATTTTGTTTTATGTAGTCCAATCTTTTAAGAAGTGAGAATCAGGTGGGCTCAGAATTCAATATATCAGCTATATATCAGTGCTAAACTCTCTCCGGATAATCCAAAGCTCCATGTTGCCATAATTTAAAAGCAGAAATACATTTGCACATTACTAGAGAATTATGAATAATGAGATACTGACTACAGAGAAATAACATTTCAGCCTTGAACTGTTGTCATTATAATTTTTTCTAAAAGTAAACTTTAAAATCCTGTTTCTGCAGTGATTTAGACAGTAGCTTATTTTCATTTGTTTAAAATGTTAATTGATTCCACATAAAGCAGTTGCACTGTAGGTGAAAGAGACTGTAAGTCTCTACAAGGCTGGAACAAGACTGGGTGTAACAGAAGATGAAATGGGCACTGTTGTAGTGTATGATCCTGGCAGACGGATTCCTTATGTACAAGAAAGTACCATCAACTGAAATAGGAGAGATGGCCTTGCATTAGAAATACGGAATTTCAACTTCATTTCCTAGCAAATAGGAACAAAACCTGCAAAAGTAAAGCACTCTTTGCTATAGGAGTAATGTCTGGATTACAAATGAATGATCAGGCACTATAGCTTTTTTCATTTTTTTGTTCTGAACATCAGATCAAAGCTTCTGAATGATACTTAATCCTTAATTTTTTAGTTTTTCATCTCCAGTTTTCCACTAGTTATTAAGTCCTGTTAGAAAGTATGCTAAGACGGTGCAGCTGCATTATATTATAAATAATAACTGATCATCATTTATCTGTTTCGGATTTTAAATTCTGATTGAACAAAGCAAGTTAGATGCAGTCTGTGGTATACTGCTGATCCACGGTTTTTCCTCAGTGTAGCAATGATGCAGCATATCTAGCAGCTACATCTGTTTCTATGGCAGCAGATCTCTTGATGTGTCTCTCTCTGTGTTTTCCTTTATAACAACAGACTGTTTGTACAGTCTAACATGGCATAGTGGCATACAACCGATATCATCCAACTCACCTTCCTTGCTACAAATCCACTCAGTGAGCTTGACTGGTAATATGTTCCTTCCCAGGTTCTGAAGTGTTTTGGTTATGTTAGTTGCACCTCCAGTGCTAGATTAGCTATTCCTGTTATAATCTTCAAAAATTTTTATCTTGAATATCATAAAGTATCCATGTAGCTTCTGTATCACTTCACAGATCCAGATATACTCTCACCAGTTTCTTTGGTTTCTCCCCTGACCCTTCTCAATGACAAGAGCTCAGGGCTTTGTAAACTAGGCACATTTTGTATCTTAAGTATGGAGGAAATTAATTGTTTTACAGTGACCCAGTCTTCATTTATTTGATGAATAACTGAAGAGGAATTAAGAAAGCACTGACTGTACTAATTAGCTGCCTACTCTGCTTGATAAAAATCACATGCAAATTTAAAAATTATTATTTTGTTCTCTCAGTGCTGCTTAATCTTCCATTTTGTAAAGCACCTTCAACTTACTCCTGACTCACTTTATTTTCTTGGATAAGGTGTAAGTTTTGGGGCTTTTAAACTTATATCTGAATTCTTCCACTTGCATCATAAAATAAGTTAGTGAATGGAGAACTCTTTCATAAATCTCATTAAAAATGAAAGCACTTTAAGAAACCTCTTTCCATGATCTGCCTTGATTTAGCAGGTTAGACAAGTCTGCAATCTGTTAGGCATACAGAGCTCACAGCACATTTGTTTTGTGTTACCAACCAGAATGTGCTATATGAAGCTGGCCTGATCATTTAAACTGCATGCTTCTCTTCAGTTTTTCTGCTCATTCTCTGGTAGTAAACCAAGGCATTGGTTTGTCATCATACCCATTGTAGCTCTCAGGAAACGAAAACCTAGAAGTGGCCAAAGCCCGCAACTATTCCCTGCCAGGCTGGTGCATAATCAGTGTTGGGAGATAAAGGATGGTGCAATCACTTCTGTGAAAACTCTCCTCTCTTATAAGAACAAGGAAAATTGTCTTAAATGCTACAGGAAGACAAGACATATCAGAGGAGACTGCAACTGATACCATCCATAAGTTTTCAGCCCTTGCTGATGCTCTATGAAAAAACTGACGGGACTCTGGTAAGTATCCACACTTCTCCTTGACTAAAGCAAACAAATTTCAGGGTGACTGGCCCACAGGATCAGTTATGTAGCTCAGGCAAAGAATATTACATCAATATGTACATGACAGAACACACACACAAAAATAAAGCATACTGAGAATGTTGATAAACCTAGCCTGTAGTAATTGGAAAAACCATTATAGCTAGTTTTAGAGAAAATTCAAATATGGGTATTGTTTACAAAGCACAGTCACATAGTTTACAGGTAAAAATGAGCAAAGCTATTGGTCCCAGTTGTGTGATGTTATTCACTCAGCAGAGCTAGTCGTCTGGCCCTGGCACAGGGTAGGAACAGACATTGTAATCCACAAACTCAGTTTGAAGCATGAGCAGAAACAGGATCACATTGCACTCAGATATGCTCCAGTCTCCTCTGAATGATTTGGTGAGAGAGCAGAGCTTTTCCTTATGCATCATTTAGTAGCTGCAGAGACTTGACATATCCACAAATACCCATGACTCCCATTTCTTTCTGAGCAGCACTGGAAAAGTAATAGAGTAGGAAAACGCTGAATGACACCTGAACTTTGAAGGTAGGGAGAGGTTTGGAGAGGGAATAATTTTTGTTCCTTTTTTTTCCTCAAACATGAGAAGTGCTTTCTAGGACTGAGCAGATTTGCTTTTGTTCTGGATAAGTTCTCAGCTTTTTTTTTTTTTTAAAGCAGGACTGTGCTGATAAAGTCATTGAATGTGAAGATTGGTATTATCCTTTATGGCAAAATCACAGGTTTCATATATGGGAGGTATAATTAAATGATATTTTGAATGCCTGAAGAGATTACTGCAGGCAAAGCAGAAAAATTTTACAGAGAGTATTTGCAGCTTTGGCACAATTTGTTCCTTGATTTAAATTGTAGTTTTAGCATTCTCCTTCTAAACCCTGGCTTGAACATGTTAACTTTGTGTTGTGTATGTTTGTATGCACATGTATGCAGCTGGAGTTCCCTCACTTTCATTTTGAATGTGGAGTATGGAGACAATTGGAAGTTTTATCCCATGTTTGATACATTCTGTGCTGTGAGGTTTGTGAAAAGATTTTATTTGTGACTTTATGAGCAAGTGTTCTAATGCCTTTAAAATGTTCCTGTCAAATTAAGTGTGCACTGATCTGTCACACAAAAGGTCTTCATAAATCTATACCAAACTGATTCTGGTACAGTCTTGTCTTATGTGACTTCTTATATCGAGGCCTCTGAAGCTCTTATAAAATCCAGCACAAAATAGATTTAAGTTTCAGTTTAATCAATCATACCTTTGAAAACCCCTTTGCATGATCACATTTAGTTATCAGTCTGGATCACAGTGAGCTCTCTTAATTTAGTGACGCTGTTGCTGTAGCCAAAATGGTCTAAGAGAATATGACAAGGTTTGTCAGTAGAGGTACTTTCTCATCTTAGATGAAGTTTTATTATATAATCTCTACATAAAAGATACCCTTCAGAGGAGAACTTTGTTTTTAGCCTAAATTCAGATGCTTAAGATGTGCCTTTTGAAATGTTTGAACTAATTGTCTAGCCCCTTTGTGGTCCATGGAAGGGGCCATTCCCAGGGGAGAACTCATCAGATTTGCATTAGATGTCAGCTTTCAGCAGACTCCTACCCTACTCTGTTTTACTCTCTTGCATCCTTCACAGGGTCTCTCTGAGCCATAGCTGGGACATCACTGTCTGTAGCTTTCCCAGGCTACCAACACATGTCCCAGGGGGTGGGACACCATAACCTTAGGCCACACCCCTTATGCGTCACACAGCCTCTCTCAAGGCATAAACTGCACTGCCACGGCCGCTTCTGCTGCTGGCCAAAGGAGAGGCCTCTCCTGCAACCGGCTTCTCATGCTTTCTCATGTGCTCCTCATTCTCAGGACAGTCTTCAGCCCCAGCCGCAAGAAGAAAGTACCTTCTGTCCCCACAGAGGGAACAGTATCACAACTGTACAGACACTTCCTTTCTTTCAGAGACAACATACTGGCTTTTGATTCTATTTTGCCTGAGGGCTCCCATCTTAAATTGTCATGAAAGTCAAGGGACAGGGATTGCCGAGTGACCCAGATTTGCACCACTCGGCTTGAGGCGATGTCAGCCCACCCCGCGTGCCTTGGCTGGGAGCATGGCACGTGTGTGTCAGTGTAGTGCTCAGCACTGCGCTGCCTGGCTGGAGTCAGCAGGGACAGCAGCTGCCCGGTGCCACCCATCCACGGCAGGTTACCTGCGCCAAGGACACACAAGTACAAAGGGGCAGCCTGCACAAAGGCCTAGGCACACTGGGGAAAGCTTCTCAGAGTCAGTTTGCTGTGCTGCCCTGTATTGCAGGGGCTCTGCTACTCTGTGCACTCCTTATGCCATTGGCAATGTCAGTGCATGCCCTAGCCACAGCTGTGTCTTCCACCCCAGGCGCCTGGGCCCTGCTGTTGCCATTTCAGGCTGTCTCAGACAGGCCTGGAGACAGTCTTTGCTGTTTGCTTACCACACTGCCTTGTGTGGCTTCTAGCTAAGACTGCTTCTGTCACTGTGCTGTTACACATAATGTTTTTCACTGTTGCCAGCAAAGGGTGTGTGACACCTGCTGACTCTTGCATCCTAACTTCTTCCCCTGGGGAGAGCCTGTCCTCACAGGTTTGCCTCTGACGTCTGCCCTGTTCTCATTCACAAATCCAAGGCTGCCCTCACCATGTCTGGCAGCTCTACCCAACAATAGCAAGGTGGTTTAGGGGCATTAGGGGCTTAGCAATGCAGCTGGTGCTACAGAATGATTGAACAGGCACGTCCTCACAAGGCTTGAAGTTCCCAGTTCACTTGGGTTTTTTTGTAAAATGTTTTTTGCTTAAAGTTTGGACACTGTTCCTTATAAATTCTTATCACTGTGCAAGGTCTTGAGGTTTCTCACTGATGACCACTTTTACACATCATGAGATACCTAATATTGAAAAATAATTTGGGGGGAATGAGACTTTGCTTCACCACAGAGATAATCAAACATCAATGAGGAATTTTATCTTTATTTCATGATGTTAGCACAATAAACTCACACAGTAGCATTGATCTGTACTTAACAAAATACATTTATAGCAATTTACAAATTATTTTCCATTTGAAAACATGGCATAACATTTTATTAAACACAATACTTTATATAGAGAATTCTCATTTAAAAACATATTTTATTTTTAAGTATTTTCTTTTCTCAGTAAAGCACAGCCTAACAAAGAAATTCGTGCCTGTTAGCAAGTAAGAAAATCAGAACACTAAGAAGATGTCACCTGTCAATTTATTTGATTAATTCTAAATTAAGGTACCAGTGGAATGTAAACAAAGAGTAATTTTACAAAAGGCTCCTTATCAAATATACATGCAGAGGTCTGAGTTCCAATGTATATATTATTACATTTCTGCTCTCTAACGTAATATAATTTGATAAGCCATTATTAAAAACAGTAGCCTTTGGCACTTTGAGTAAAAAAGAATATATCAATATTTATGTATAGAACATAATTTCAATGATTACACAAGAGCTTTAAAATCTTTTCTTAAGAAATAGGAAACTTTAGGAAAAATATCACACTGCACTTGAAATAGTGCAGCAAGTTTTAGAGTAATAAAAGCAACATATATGCCAATATATATCTGACTAAAACCAAGGAATAAAGAACAAATACTCCCACCAGGAATCCTGCTGTTTCCAAAACAGCTAAATTGCCAGAGGGAACATTTTATAATCTTTGCTTTATTGCCATTATTCTCCATTTCAATTTTCCATTATTTCCAGGTTCATCTACTTACGTTCTTTTCCCCTGCACTTACAAACTAACAAATGATTGCATTTCATTTCCCTGCATTGATAGGCCAACAGTGTTTGCGTCTTACCCATTCCTTTAAAGCTAATCTTACCTGCTTTATCCTGTACCTAGACTAAACTAAATCCAAAGGGTTTTGTTCGTGACAGTCCAAGTGTTTGTAATTCCTAGGAATCTTGTACAAAATTTCATATTAAATACCAAGGACTAAAGATACACCCTTTTGAAAAGAAAAAAAACAAATCCTGACTTGTAAATACTAGCATCTGAGAACTTATTTCTAAAAAAATTACTTTTTTTTTCTTTTTCTCCTGGTATCTACGATTATTTTTCCCAGCTGATGTGCCTTAAAGTGTGTCTTCAACATATGGTGCCTTTAACATACACAATATGCTGCAACCCTACTGGGTAGCTTCTTACATGTAACCTGCAGAATACTTTCTCCCAATCATCCTAAGTATGATGGGGTCATCTTGTATCAATAGCAGAAAGAGTGTGGTCATTTCCTTAACGACTGACACTCTTTCACAGCACTGGGTGATGGGCAGGTGAGGGAAGCATTGTGCTTGGCACAGTTGGCTTGACAGCAAGCATTCAGCTAAGCCTGGAGCCCCTGTAAAACTGGGAAGTATATATAAAGCTTTCCATTGACTCGCAAACACCATCCTCATACTTGTGAAATTACTTCGGTTTAGGGTTGGGTTTGGGATTTTGTTTTGGTTTTGAGGTCTTTTTTTGGGTTTTTGTTTTGTTGTTTGGTTGTGTTTTTTTGGTTTTGGTCTATGTTTGTGTTGTGCTGTTTATCTTCTTGAATAGGATGGTTCTTCCTTCTACCTCCTACTTGGCTGGGGTAGGGTGGGCTTTTCCTTTGAGTTCTGTGGGGTAGGGTCCTGTAGACAGGTTCTGACTATAGAGAATGTATCTGGTTCTCTGATACCCTAAATCAGAAGAGGACTTAGACCAAAACACTTCTCTTAAGAAGCCAGAGAACAGACCTGATCTGGTACTACTCATTCAGTGAGGGGACTGCTAAACCATTCCGTTCCCCTCCCAGCAAGGGAGCTGGCAGGTGTCTGAGAGTAGTTCTCTTTCAGGTAGAAATAGGAGAGAATGAAGAGCTGCAGTGGGTGAGCACTGCCCCTGGCTTCCTTCAAGGTTTAAGTCAGAACCAAATGAAATGAGGCATTCCTTCTAGCATGCCCATTCTAGGACATGCCATGTTTATTCCTTTCAGAGCTTACCCTTTCAATAATTTTTGGCAATGGAGATTTTTAGCAGTCAAGTTTTTTCATTATATTCAAAGCTCAGTTTAAATAATTCATGTTCTCTCAGGTGCAGAGACCTTTCATATTCTTAAGTGGCAGTGGTGGGAAAAAAATATCATGCTTAAGAAGGCTCTGGAGGGTGTCTCAAAGGAGGTGAACTGTAGTCGTGGCACAATGCAACACTTGTTCAGTGATACTGCAATACCAAGGCATTCCATTCTTTAAAGCGAAGCACAAATCCCCTGCGTGATGGTGATTGGGGTGAAACTTGTGATTGTTCTTGTGGCATTCTAAGCAAGTGAGGTGAATGACTGCTTCTAAGTGTGAACTATGATATTAATACTTGTCTCCTTGGAAGCTGGTCAGGAAAGTTGCCATCTATTTTTATTTACTCATGGCTCACCTTTCACATTTGCACATCTTGCAGTTGTTGGTGTCCTGCATTATTTGTTTAAAAACTAATAGAAAAATGGAAGGGTCACTGAAGGACAGAATAAGAAGTCTAAAAATGTAAAATCTGAATTACTTGTGGTACTTGATAAGACCCCCTAAAAAACGTAATTTAAAACAATTCTACAAGTTAGCCCACTAAGAAGCAGCCTCTTCATTAGTAGCACCTGTTCTTAAACAAAAGTTGAGCGGTAGCAGCAAAACTATTCAAAATAGATAGTCATTCCATTCTAATGGAATGTCACCCACACATTTTTTGTTGCAGTAGACATCTTAAAGAACTACACAAAACCTTTGCAATCTTTGAATGTGACAGATCCACTATAACAAAGCTGTAAATATTTCCTACGCTAAATGAATGCAGCCAGCATCATCATAGTATTAGCAATATTACTTGTAAAGTAACTGCACATCAATATGTCATGTTTGCAGAGTCTGATAAGTATGCAATTTTTCAAAACATGTAAAGTTATCATCAGCACCATCCTGTATTAAAGATTTGGTGCAAATTCTGCAAAGGTGAATATATACCACTGATACAGCCTTTGCTGTGAAAAAGTCAGTCAATTTTGCACACAAATATAAAATAAAAAGTTGGCACATTCAGGAAATACAGTGTCTGTGTTCAAGACCATTGTTTTAATTGACATCATCACCCTCAGATAAATGTTTTGAATCTGAAGAAACAAGTTGCATGAAAATGTTTCACATTAGTTCTGGCATTGTGCTTTTCCCCCCACCACATGCTTTTCACAGGCTCATGCACATTGCACATCACCAATGCTGGGCTGCTGGTCAATAATTTGGCACATAAAGGTAAATACCAGCTCAAAACAAAGGGAGCAGAACCTGTGTCAAGATGTGTTTCCTTTGTGGTGGTATGGACCAGCTGATATGTCTCCTCTCATTCCTTGTACGCTCGTGTAGGGGATGTGCCTTTATAGAAGATGTTTCTGGTGTTCTCTGGACTGCTCCCTCTCTCAGGGATTAAAATGATGTTACCCTTTCTTCGAAGTGTTGAGTCCCGGCTAGAAGAAATGGACAGAGTCTCTGAGCCAATCTCACTTCCCTCCACTGGTGTGACTCTTATCGTAGTGATTCCATGATGGTGATGCTCAGTGTTATCTATGTTGCTTCTTTTCCTGTCACCTGACCCATAACTGTCTTTTAAGGAGTCACAGCTCTCAGAGTCTCTGTTAAGATCATTTAGCTCATATGTCTGACGAAGAGTGACTTTTTCAGGACCTTTCCATTTCCATGACCCACTTCCTTCACCTTCTGATGGCATCTGAATTACAGGTCTGTTATTTTCTGGGTGGGCCTCAACTCTAACAATGCTACTTGGCTCATGGTCTGTCAAGGTTTTATATCTGATGGCTCCTGTACAGGTCACTGTGCTTCCCTCTGAACTCTTTGGACTGCCCTGAAGCACTCCTTGCTGCTTAGACATGGCTATTACTTGCATGATTCTTGGCTGGCTATTGCTCCTGCATGCAACACTCTTCTCAGCAGCTTTCAGCCATTTAGCTCTAGCTGAACTACTTTTGGGTGATGTGTTCACGTTCTCCTGAGTCTCTTCAGGAATGTGTACTAGCTGGGATGAGCCAGGACGGGACTGAATAGAGACCCTTGGCCCGCCAGTAAGACCTGAGTTGTTACAACCTGGTACACTGCCAGGTTGGATTTTCAGGTATTGGCTAGTTGGGCCATGATGGTCACCATTTACACCCACTCTGGAGGGTTCTGAGCTTGACCTCATTTCGATAGCCCTTGGTGGTGACTGGCCAGATTCAGTCTCTATTACTTGCAGGGACAACTTTCGACTTTCATTCTTGTTCTTCCACTGGGACAGCAGCTGTTTGGAACGGGCAGAATCCATCGATGCGTGTATTGTTGCATTTCGTCTTGCTGGATCTTCCAAGGACGGTGTGTTGACTCTTGGCAAGGTGTTGCTGAAAGTAACCATGTTTTCCTTTCCCATTGGGCTTCGTGGTGTTATTATTTCTACATCAGCATTTGCTCTCTTGAGATTGGTCAGAGACCCTGAATCTCTGTGATTTCTATTCAGGATACCTTCTGTACGGTGAGAGACAATGCCATCGCTGCTGCCACCATTTTTTCCTGGCAGGATTCTGTTGGCATCTTGACTAAGGTCTGTCAAAGACCTCAGAGGTTCTCTGTGAAAATTTGGGTGAAACACATTCTCGTCACTTGGTAAGAAGTTCCCCACAGCATACAGGCCCTGATATTTGGACAGAAGCATCAACAATCAGTTAAGAAAGTTAAAAAGGACACATTTTAAGCTACTTTAATTACATTCTTTTTCTTTTAAATAGAATTCAGTGACGTAATTACTCCAGGTAAACTGATGAGTATGCTTACTTTCCTTTCCCCTCCTCACTAGTATAGCCTTAGTCCAAATTCTGTCCTCAATCTGGTACCTCTAAGTATGTATGAAGTAGTCTCACTAGGATAACTAGGGCATATTATTCATGGCAATAAATAGTTGAGGTAAGGATTTAGCCTCCATGGGCTTTCTTTTTTTTATCAAGCAGCAGATACAGCTACAGAAATAATGTTTTGTTAGAAAAATAGGAAAATAGATGTTTGCAGTCTCTTAGGCAAAGCTATTTTACAACTATACTACCATCTATTCTGATTTACTGAATCTTGTTACTGCTGGAGTTGTACTCCGCTGTTAGCAGATTCTGCCCTTTCTACTGCAAAATAATAATGTAATACAATATCTACATCATAGAAAATTTATCAACTTTAAATCAATTGCTTTCCAAGCTGTGCAGAACTGTAATAAGATTTAGTTATACAACATTTTCCTAATCAGTAGACTTGCTATAAAATGCTGTCATTTTAAAAGGACTCCACTGAGGCTATTGTGTGAAAGGGTCAAATATTTGACTCAATCACTTGAGTTACTTGTTCTTTACACTCCTTTCAGAATTATTTGTAGTTTCACATTATTTCCTTTCCCCCTCCTCCTATTGGTATGTAGTTTTCAGGGCAGATTTACTGAGTACTGGGTATCCAGGACAATATACTCCCTGCTGTATGATGTCATGCAGGAGTGTATGAAGACCTATCAAAGCATACCTGTTTGTGCATTTCAAACATGGGGACAACAGCTCCATTTAGGTAAATCTACAACAGTGGAATCATTTGAAATAATATTCTCAACAGATTGCCTTTCTGTTCACAGTGCAATCACAGAAGTTGACTTTAGCAGCTCATGGGGTTTCTGTTATTACCCTGACTGCTGTCTCTTCTGCCACTGTGAAAGCCGTTTTTCCTTGGTCACCTTTGCAGACCATCTGCAGGTACCTCAGGTTGTGTTATCACAGAAAAAATGGGGTCAGGAAATTAACTAATTTTAGTATTATACTAAAATTCATCATTGACTTCTTAGGGGTAAAACCATCCCACTGGCTGTTAAGACTCTTCTGTCCACCTGCCCACACTCAAGCAGTGGTGTCAGCAGAAGCTCTGATTGCTCCCAGGCACCTGTGTTGCTCTCTGAGCAGCCAGGGCAGCGGAATTCCTGCTGGAGACATACTGAGAGCAGCAAGCAAAAGCAAGTGCTTGATGAGCTTCCTACTGACAGACACAAACAGACCTGACTTACATGCTTCCTTACAGGACCCTTCCAAGGTGCTCCATCTCTTTCAACCCAGTGCAAAGGAAAAGCATAGGAATAACCTGATTCGACCATCCTGTTTCCCTGCATGGTTTGCCTAAGAACTCCAACGAATCACAAGTGTATAATGTTGCCTTTCAGCAATTCACTCAGCTGAGTCACTCATAATTCGATAATTTTTTGAGATTGTAAAGCTAACACTGTCAGTATCAACTCAGGTCAGCAACAAATACCAGTTAATCAAATATTTTTCTTGTGTTATGCTTTTAAGTGTGGATTAGAAAAGATGAGTATTTTTAAGTATTTAATAAAGCACATAAAGTTAGAGGTGTTTCTATATACAATGCCAGATGATGATATTCCACTTTATGCACTGTTATGGCACTTTACATTGAAATTCTTGTTTGCTTTTAAAATGATTCTCCCCAACTCATCTTCAACACGTATTGACTACATTTGTAATTATGGCATGTGACCGTGATGAAAAGTTTTCATAAAAATTACCAGTACTCTTATTCCAGCCTTATCAGTTTTATTTGCTGAAACTTAACTATTATATTTACCAAATAGAGAGCAATTCCTCCTCCTATGAGAAAGCCACAGTAAACATCAACTGGATGATTCTTATACTGGGTGATACGAGTCAGACCGCATATAATTCCACAGATGATAAAGGCAAAGACCAAGAGTGGTTTAAGAAGTTTTGAGGAGTCTGTTAACGTAGAATTGAAGTACATCTTGAAAAAGAAAGAAATGAAGAAGCAGTTGAAGAAACTTAAATGTACTTAAGAGGATTTAATTTCTCACATTCAGTGTTTCTTTTACATATAGATCACTGGTACACAGTAATATTACATGTAATCAATTTAATTTTACTTTACAGCCCTGTTAAAATTTGCTCACTTACTGTAGAAAGATCTGAAATCACAAGGAATGGATTTCCAAAAACATAAGCAGTATTACTTGTTGACATCAATTAGGATAAGGATTTTATGCCTCAATACTGTTCCCAATCAGCATCTAAATGTTCAATAAATGTGACTAAGGAGCCACTGCTTGTGAAATACAGAAGCCAGATGTCATGCCAGATGAACACAATAACCTATTCCAACGAAAGCTACCACCAGATGCTTTAGAGAGCCATTTCTCAACTGAGGGCCATAATGTCAGGGAGGTCACAAAAATTAAGTGGAGGTGGTTCATCAGTATTATTCCAAATTCTGGGCTTTCTCCAGGCAGAATAAATACTGGCAAGCTCCCAGTACATGCACAATACTATTATCTAATGTCATTAACTGGTTGTTACTGTTGTTTTCCTCTGATTTTCACAGCATGAGTGATGGAATTACTTTTCAAACTTCTAACAAGTTGTCACTTGTACAAACATTGTAGGCCATACTGAAGAAATGCTACAGCTCAGAAGTGCAAAATCAGCTGTGATTGCTGCAGCATGTCGCACAATTCTCTGCTAGCGACTGATGGGTTTCATTCACTTGCTTTGCAGTAACACCTTGAAGGCCTCTGGGAGTGATTGTGCCATTTCATCCATGCTACAGATCTATGGAGGTGAAATCAAACTACATCACATGAATGTATGGCCCTTAATGCCTCAAGTTTAAAAGCAGCGAATCAAGTGAAGACAGCAATAAAGAAAAGGCAGCATGCATAAAGGTTAATTTGACTGGTAAGTTGAAATATCACTCTGTAAGACAGATAAACACTGCATTTTATATGAGGGTAATATGAGGCATCAAATATACTTTAACATGACACTTTTTGTTGCTTCTTAACAAAGAATATGAAGCAGTTGTATCTTTTCCTTATTCTCTAACAGCTACAATAAAAACAGCTTTATTAGTAGTTTTATTTTGCTTTCAGATTGGTAGGATAAAAACATCCATCCATCCAAGATATCCAGGCAACACACAATTTTACAATATAGAGCAAATTACTTTCTGAATTTTGTCTTGTATAAATGAAACTGAACAGAGTTGGTTACTCACCGAAATGTACACTGCCGCAAAGGCTGCCAGGGTGGCATGTTGAGAAGGGAATGACTTTCTGCCAAAGAAGGACACTCAAATTATACTTCTCAGTTCAAATGCACAGTGCTAGTGCTCATTGAAAAAAAACACTGGGTGGTACAGTCATTTCTATCTTACACTTCCTAAGCAATATGTGATCTATCAGTAACATTTGTCATCAGGTGACATTTTTCTCAGAGAGAGGCAAACTACATCTTTATTTGCTATGTCTATAGGTTTATTTTTTGAAAAAATTGCAGTACTGTTACCTCATGACAGAAGCTAATGGAGCACAACAACATGGGGAGGGTATTTTAAGAATTATTGAGCCCCTTCTTGATGCCCAGAGCAAGAGAATAAATGAAAGCATGTCTGAACTCTCTGAGACAGTATGCGATATCAAGTCTGCTCTTGAAATGGCTGAGGACCTTCTGCTCCCGTTGAAAACCTGGAGCCTTGAATAAGGTGGACTGGGTCTTGAGTTGCAAACTTCAGATATGAAAATTAAAAGTGACAGCTTAGCTTCTACTTCTCTGGCAAGAAAAGGAGGTTTTGTGCATGCAGAAGCTACGTAGAACCATCACATGAGGTGCCTCTAACATTTTAATGTTATTATTCTTCTAGACCTATTTCAATTCTCTAAAAACAAGTAAAGAAAAGTGATGTGAATGTGAAAGAGATTTTTACATAGTAGAGAGGAAAAAAAGCTGGGTTTCAATTCAGTAACACCTGTTCTACAGTGGACATCTAGATCCCAGAAGCCCTAAAAAAATTCTATGACCTCTGAGCTCTAGAAACGAGTCAGATACAGTGAGGATTTCTCTCTTTACAATGGTATAGATATGTAATGTACCATGCTGGATGTTTTGTTGAAGGAAGAGCATGTCTATCTTGCAGTCACAACAGCAACTTTCACCTGAGAAAGCTCAGCTTGGGATAAATGCTTAAACAATCGTTCAGCTTCACAGATGGGTCTTGCCACCCTAACTGGGCTCCATGTAGAGCCATTTTCCTAGCAACACCTGAGTGAGCTAGTTTAAAATAGCAGAGACTGAAGCACAGTCCTTTAACTTCAGACAGGTATTTGTTCTGCAAAGCAGCAGAGTCTGCTTTCTAAATTTCTTTCCTACGCATTTTGCCTTGTCTCTTCTACATAATTAATTGGCAGTTAAAAATGTGCATGTAGTTTAGTGTGAATGCCACACTGCTGACCTGAATTTGAGCCTATGGGTCAAGCAGGTTCATGACTCCGGCCAAGATGAAATCTGCATGGTTCCTTTTCCATTTCTAAAGACAGACCTAAATTCTTCTTCATCTTCCTTTATCTTTAACCTCCCTGAACAAATCTTTCACAAATAGTATCCCTGTGGAACAAGTTCAGGGTTGAGGACAGGGGAATAAAGACATGAAAAAAAAAAAAAGGTAAATGTTTATAATAGCTAATCAACTCCTTTATCCTGTGCAGGTTTTAATGAAGCATAAATCTACTTAGAGTCTCTGTGGAGCTAATGTGTATATTTGATTCTATGAACCTTTCTACCACTTGGAACTTAACCTTAATTTGATGGCATTTTTATAGTATATAAGGTGTGTTCACAATGGTACAGTCAATTTTCTCTTTATTCTCTTTTCTATTCACATGCTTTCAGGGCAAACATAGACTAAATGCACTCTCTGTACTCTCTAATGGTGTCACTGCTTTTGTTCCTCTATTTTTTTATCTTTTAATCTAAAATGAAAATAACTCCAGCTAAAAATATGTCGCCTTTTTGTATGGCTCTGTATTGAAAAGGTGAACAAAGGTCTCAAAGAAAACACGTCCTGAACTCCGATGACAGTGCATGACTCTAAATGCTCATGCATGAGAATGTGTAGAGGGGGAACAGCGAGAGAGTCCTGCTGAGAGAGAGAGTCATACTGAGTCAGAACACCAGAGATGACAGAGGATAGAGACCTCACTGGAGAGCTGAACAGAAGTGACTGAAAAGGCTCTTTGAACATAACAGAGGAAAAGATGGACAATAGGAACCACTGGATATTTGGGGATGTTGCAGAAAAATGATTTCATGTAATCCGTTGGATAATTATGTGCTCCTCTCTATACTTTTCATACAGGAGTCTAGAGGCAAATTTCTGGAGCCAAAGTTTCTGGGAAGTACAAATAAAAAATGAAGGTGATTAGCAAACTCAGAACAAGTCCCTTCCAAACTGAAATTACTGAAGTCAAATTAACCTCCTGTACTGTAGAAGTTATACCACAATTTCTGTATAGGTGACTGAAGGAAGTAGCAAGTGCTACTGAAGAACCAGTAGCAAGTGCTGCTCACTGTGGTAAAGTTGAGACTGGCATAGGGAAATAACAACATAATAAAGGAAAAATGCAATAAAATTGAATTAAGAAGAAATTGAGGGTGGTGCCAGAATATTATAGATTGCCAAATGTATCCTCTATGATGGAAATAACTTTGAGATATCAATATATGGTCGTTTTCCTAGGGAAACAGAAACACCCAAAACCTGATTGCTTAGTCTTAATATGTTACAACTAATTGCACTGGTTTTTTGGAAGTGATGGTATTTAAACTTAGGAGTGATTGGTCATTTTGGAATGGCTACAGGCAGTCAATTCAAAGCAGCAGACATCATATTTGAGATAATGAAATGAATGAGATGTGATTGTGGAAATTTTTCTGCCTGCTCCTATGTAATCATGTCCCGATTTCCCTGGGACACCATGCAGTTGCAAGACACTGCTTCCAAGCATCAGGCTTCCCTGGCAATATCCCAGTAACAGCAGACAGTGTGGGAAAAGAGATAAAGAACCAGTTAGAAATACCATGCAGGAAAAGACATGTTTGGGAACACACAGCTTCGCACTGTTGTGGTATTTCCTCTAAAAAATAGATTTTTTTTCAATGCTGTTAACATAAAAAATTTAATTAGAGAAACAGAAAAGAAACTTGTCCAACAAATCCCAAACACCTGAACAGTAATGTATGTTATACAGAGGTCTCAGACCAAGTGCTTGGGAGACTTCTTCCCTGCCTGTTATGGGGAACTTACCCACACAGCACTTGGAAAAAGCAGTAGCAGCTATACATAGTGACAATTGTATAGGAAATGGCCTCCTTTGAGAGGGGAGAACAGCTGCTAACGACTGTGCTTTGGAACCTGACAAAGTCTTCCAAAGCCCACTGTTAGACTAATGTCTTTATGGAGAAAATGGAACATCACCAAAAAGACATTTATGCATTCACCTTTGTTATAAAAAACCAACAAACTTATTCAGACTTTAGCTACGCAGAAATCTCGAAATTGGGACAGAAGATAAAAAATAAAATGAATACTTAAAAATGTACACAATGAATAATAGAACCAACCTTCCAGCATTGATAATATTGAGATCAGTTCCTGAGCAAATATCTTCCACAACATATGAATTCTCTGAGCAAGATACATTTAAGGATGTGTAGTTAGGCTTGCAAACAGTCAGGAAATATGGTGCCTGGTATCCTGTTGATAGCTGTATAATATCAGTAACAAGAGCAGTTGCACAAAGACCAAACACGTGAACACCTAGGAAAGAAATCAACAGAGCTTGTTAACTTTAGTATATGCATTAATTAGGTTGATTGATTGTGCAAACTACACTCAACAGAACTATGGTGGCTTTTGTTATTGGACCTGAGAGAATTTAAATGCAGAATATGAGGTATTCTTTTGTGAAAGCTTATTGCAAAGTTGAATTCTTTAATACAAAAAATAAGATAGTTTATGCTTGTTTTCTTCCTGTTGATACTTAAAGTTTTGTTTTGATGGTTTGATGTCCTCCAACATCTTTTCATAAAAGGCAGCTACACTGGAGCTTCTTCAGTTTGGAAAGAAGTTTTCTGAATTGACTAAAGAGTAGCCAACAATTTGAGGAGAGCATATGTACTTATCCAGTCCTTGGACCTTCCTACTGGAAGACAGGCTTTTAGTAGTATGGACATTAGATCATTGCTCTGTAGACCTGTTCTCTTTTTGCCACCACAGAATCACCAGCTGGTGACAACTTTGGCTACCTTCACACCTCTGATGTTTCTTGAGTATTGTGTCCTTGTCACTAACCCAAATATTTAATTCTATTTCATAAGGGATCAATGCTTCAGACTGATTAATAATGCCAAATTCACAAGGCACTGAAGTAATGCAATAGCTTTACTGAACATTTTCAACTGCTCTTCTCCTAAAGATTTACCTATAATAATAATTCCCTACTTTTATCCATAGACACAAATTTATTTTTCATCCTAAAATTGAAAGAATGTTAAAGACATTAAAATATGAAAAAAACTTCAAATTCAGAGTGTGAATTTGGGATGAAATTCATGTGTCTTTGAACTTGGTTTTTTTGGTGATGGAATACCAAACAGGAGAAGTGGACATGGGGTATTGTGTACGGTCCTCCTTGCTCTTGTTGTAATCTACGAACCCTCTGCTTTCTTCCTCACTGCTGCTCTTATGATGCTTTATTGGTCACAGGTTGCCTAACCTCGCTGGTCACTACTTCCCTGTTTGCCAGACTACCAAAACCCAGGGAATAGTTGTCCTGCCAGGTTTTCAGTCTGCTGTCCTGCTGGTTGTCTTTGCCTAGGCTGCCTTCTCTAATGAAAGGTTTCTGAAACAGAGGAAACCTTTCCTTTAGCCACTCATTGGGAGAGGAAATTGACTGAAGGGGATCAAAGTCCAGTTGCCTTTCCAAGTACAGTTTTTCATAAATGACAATTAAAACAAAGTAAAATGAAAGAATTCAACATTTTCCTCTATCATTTAAGTTGCCAGATTCTAACCCTTTTTGAGAGGCAGATAAACACATTCCAGAAAAAGAATGTCAAACCTACTGAGAGTTTCTGACAAGTTTTCACTGTCATGCTGAGTACTGTGACAGGTGGGTTGAATCCTTATGATGCACTGAAGACAGGCAGGGGAAGCTATACACTGAAATCATTAAAAGGCAGCCAGCTCAAGGTGGGCAGGGAAGGAAAAACAAATTACTCTTTTAGAAATACTGACAATAGTACAGGAGAGGAAAGGGAAAACGGAGAGTGTAGATGCTGCATTACTGAGTATGGGGCTGCACTGTTGCAGTCTGAGTTTCTTCTCACGTTTTCTAGCAGAAAATCTGTGCTATGCTCTGCACTGTTCTGAAAGGCTGTTTCAGAGAAGCAAACCTGCATGGTGAAAACTGAATGTATGTGGAAAGTTCTTTTTAGTGAGTAACAATTGAAACCTACCAACAAATCTGACAGCTCTTCTAAGAAAAGAATTGAAGTTGCATCCTCCTGCATTAATATTGGCCTCTGTTCCAATTCCATTTCTTCTTTTGGACAGGCAACAGTAGAGAATTCCTTCTCCTATCATTATCTGCAATGACAAAGGAGCCATTAAATTTAATGTAGCACTTACTCAGAAGATCCTGATTGAATTTAAAGGGCTGTAATATAACTGTAACACAACCAATGTCATCCACTGACATGCACTCAACTTTAAAAGATTTGTATCAATATGTAAACATAAGTAATGCAACTTAGCCTGAATGAGGGCAGGTGAGAAGGTGGCCCTGAAATTAAATGCAAATGGCATACAGTATACAGTGCTCAGTGGTATCCAAGCCTTGATCTACAGCTGAAACTTGATGCTTCTACAATAAAAAAGCAGTAATTATAAAATATTGCCTCTAAAATAATCCAGAGCCACTGCAATGTCTTAGTGCTCCTGAAGTGGTTTTAGCATTCAGTCTTGGCCACAAGCCTAGCAATCCCAAGCAGCTTCTAATTATGTAACAGCCTGCTCTTCTGTATTTGTTTAATTTGGCTTGGGTTTTAACCAGATCCACAGCAGTGGAAAAAGTTCAGTCCTTATGGTCCCTCGCAACACACCAAGCAAAACAGATTATGACCAAAGCCCTAGACAAGAGTTTATAAAAGGAAGAATGTAAGTAAAAAATGGTGTCACTTGCTGGAAAATCCAGATACATTTATACATTTGCATTCTCAGATTTTATTGTTTTCCTTGTTCAATAGTACAACTATTTGGAATTCTGTATGGGGTTTGTACAGAGTTCAGAGTAAGGGTTGGATTGAAATATTGCAATTAATGAGGCAGTTCTCACCAGCAAAAGAAGATTCACTTTGTCTATCCACAGCTACGTTGAAAGCCAATTCATGCAATGCACAAAGCTTATAATGCAATGAGATGCCAAAGCATCTGAATTATGCTGAATCTGCTGTAATTACCAGTGATGTTTATCTATACTAACACCTCCACCCTAGGAAAAGGGAGGTAAGATGGAAAAGCTTAGTCTAATTCTTTATTAGCTAAAGTTTTAATAAACTGAAATTTCTTGGCCAGGAAGATCGAAGTAGTGAAGGTTCTCTTAAAACATGGTAAGGGTTATTTAAGGAATTCTAATTAGCTGAGAACTGTGGCCACTATTATCTGTCTACATTTGATCAATTTACTGCTGAAGCTTCCCAGAGAAACCAGTAGTATTCCAAACTTAAAACTCAGAAAAACTGTAACAGTTTTTAGCCAAGTTCTAGGGAATGTCTGGTACAGGGAAAACACCAGACAGATGGATTAGATTGTGTGATAGGGCAAAAAACAACAAGGCCTATGTCAAGGAAAATTCAGAGGCTGTCATTTCCACAGAAAAAAAAACCTCCGGGAGTAGAACGGGCAGTAGGACTGAAACTGCCAGCAGTGAATTTCTCTCCCTGAGAATTGATTTCCCAAATCAATGTGATCTAATGTCCTAGTGATCTCTGTTGGGAAGGACATTGTTACCTCTAAGCAGGTTTTTAGTCAGTGGCTGGTAAGAGTTTGAACCTTCACCGATATGATTAAATAACTGGTCCTAACATTTCTGAATGAGTAACTAGAGACAAAATCTATCAGAGAATCAGATTCAGAGTTCTTTGAAGCAAATGGAAGTCATGCTGCAATTCAGGTGTATCTATGTTCCAGACATAAAATATCTATCTTGATAATTTCTTCAAGTCCATGTGTTCCACACTGAAGTCTCCTGTAGTTTTTCAATAAATAGACAAAATTTCATCTATGCAACAAGCTATAAGACATATGTCAATAATACAGGTAGTTATTTTCTGTAACCCTTCAGGGCTACAGAACAGACCTGTTTAAATGCATTTGCTACTCACTAATAATGAGAAAAAAACCCAAAAAGAAAAACCAAAACAAAAAGACCCAAAGCCAAACACATCCTTCTGTAATAATGGCTTGGGAAAATAAATCATAAAATGTTAGATTTTTTTTTTTTTTGTATAAAAATTACTCTAAAGTGAATAGATTGATATATGTTCTCCAGTCTTGGGAAAACTGTTATACCAATAAAAATAATATTGAATAAAATTCCTATTCTAATATTTATATAAGGTTTTAAAGAGGGATTGACACTGGAATTTGTGTGTCTTCTTCCCCATGCACAATTTTTCTTTTTTTTTTCTTCTTAGAGATACTCTTTGGTAATATTTAAAATGTGGCTTAATCACACCTGTATTTTATTGAGTCTTGATGACCTCAAGCCTCATACTGCCGTAAGTACCTGAAGTGTGGACAGAGGCCAGGATACGCAACATTACTGGAGATCCTCAGTTCCTCACATAGCTCATGCTTTCTTTTCTGTTTTACAGGTTTTAGAAAGTGTGTAATTAACCGAAATGTTTACGAAAACTAACTTACAAAATGCTAAGCTCTACAATGTGACAATGGCACAATTGTAATATTTTCACACTGAGCTTCACTGGCCTATTTTTCCAGACAAAAAGGGAAGGATTAGACAAAAATGTCCCCTAGTTCCTTATTTCCAAAGTGGTATCGAATAATAAGGAGCCAATGCCTTCAGTGCTTTTACTGGAGGAGGTTGTGTATTTTGCACTGTCACTGCCCAGTCTCTAACTAACACACATTCATGCTCACACCAATACAAATGAACTACACCTTCCTAAGGCTTGCAGCTTTTAGCCAGTTGTACTTTGAAGATTTGGGATTTACTTTCTTTATCAAACTTTCTTTTTTTATAGGCATGCTCTAGTATGGGTTTGAGTTCCTTGCATGGCATGCTTCTGTTTAATTTTCTGTACTGCTGGTAGAATGATTCAAGCAAGAATAACATTTTCTATTGCAAAATTTCATGCAATGCTGAAATAATTGAGCTATAATCAAAGCCCTTAACAAATACTAGATAAAGAAAGAGGCATCTTTTATCCTGATTTAAGGTGTTTGATATTACCTATGCTTAGTATAAACTCTCTGAAGTAAAAGCCAGGTTTTACCACCTACTGTGGCCCAAGTGAGCCTAGATAGATTCCTTCTATAGCTATTTCAGAAAAGTCCAGTTTGTTGTTAGCAGAAACACTTAAGAAACCCAGCCAAACCCCAATACCAATGTTTTGTTTTTATCACAGTATTTGGTGTTTGCAACAATCATTTGCACCAGAATCACTGAGAGTCTTAGCTCCCAGTTCCTAAATGCACAATTTTTAGCCTGCTGGATGTGAAAAATCCTTCCAAAAATGGTTTCTAAAGCAACAAAAATCAAACGCAGTAAGAACTGTTCAGTTTAAAAAAACCCAAAAGACTAATAAAGAAAAAACATTCTGGAAAGCGAAGGGAGAACAGCACTTGGTAATTTTTATACAGGCATCCCATGTTATATATTTTGTAACTGTAAATTGGATAATATTATAAAATGAATTAACTGGTTGAAGTTAAGGGAATTAAGAGGAGCTGGAACCAGAGATATATTTGCAGCTGGCCTTCAAGAAGGGCCTAATTGAGATGCGTAGTCATTGCTGTCAGGGGGGAGAAGAGATCCTTTCAAAAGGTTGATCATGTTTTTAGGTGCATAGAATCACCCACTCAAGGTGAATTTCTCTCTCCATTTGCCAGACAGGAGTGGTGTGAGAATAAGACTCCTATCTGAACTGCTAAAATCAGACAAAATGAATTCTCTCCTTTATATATAGAAGACAATTTCTACTTTTCTGTAAAATAGTGACCCAACTGCTCATTCTGACAGGATATTTCTGTTCTGTTGAAATCATCTCCTCCCTTTGGGTGAATGATTAAACCAGCCCACTTTTGCCTGCTCTTAATGACTAACTTGCAATTTAGAGGTGTTTCAGTGCTATTTGGGAAAATGTAATTGAGTTCACTGACAAGACTGATATACCTTCTCTCTGAATAAAGCTAGTTCTAACAAAAGTGGCAAGTTCAGGGCTGTGAAAGGCTTGCATTTAAAAAAATTCTTGCATTTTTGATGTATCTGAGAGTATGGAGATGCCCTGTCTGTAAAAGTTCAAATATTTGTACAGCGTAACAGAATGATTCAAGCTATTCTCATCCAACTGTAGATGCTGTTTCTTAACATTAATGCCCACCACCAAGACAGCGAGAGTAGATGAAGTGCTACAGGGAATGTTTTAAGGAGTATATCTCCTTTTGTTAAGAAGAATGAAATGTGAATTTAAAGTCCTAAGGAAACTAGCCTGGATGACACTCTACAGCCTAACTGAAACCAAAGGAGCTATTTTCTTTATGCCAACTGAAACTCTGTTCAAAATCTTTATTAAGTGACAGTAGCACTTCAAACTTACCGTAATTGATGGTCCAGCAAAAACCAGACTAAGCAACATCAAGAAGGGAACAGACTCTTGTGTAGGTTCAATGTATGGCATACTCAGACTCTTGTCATAGCAATTAAATCCAGAGTGAACTGGCTTGAAGACATCAGTAAGTTCAAGAAAATAGAGGCTAACAACAGAAGATGCCAATATGGGCAACTAGAAGAGAAGAAAGCAAAAAATTACTGTTTGGAAATGGAATAGCAATGCTTTTGCAAAGAAAACATAGTCTGTTAATAAATCTCTTTGATGTTTGCTGTTTATATCTCACTGCTCCTTGTCATGCCTGTTTTACTATCTCTAAATAATTAATTCTCTAGAGATACAATACCCTTCAGTTGATATCAATAACCCTGCTGTCTACCAAGCTAGTCAAAACACCCAGCCCAATCTTCAGCACACATAATGTAGCCTTTTCATCTATGAATCATTAATAGAATAACTTTGATTTAATTTTTTTTAAGGAAAGTATCAGGACTGCAGTCTCCCATGTGGGCCCTCGGCACTCTGCAGTTCATCAATCACCCCTTCTGGTCCTTTAGCAACTCTCTGTCATACATGACAGTCTACATTTTGCATTAAGTTTCAAAGTAATAGTTAATGAAAACCAGTACCCAGTCCTTCCCTAGAATCTAAATATGTGATAATGCACTTCCATTCCGCAATCCTATCAAAAAAGCAATTGACTTTGGCAAGACTCAGTCTGTTTAGAACCTTGATGACTATGGTTCACAATTCTTTTATCCTCTAGCTATTTAGTTATCTAACCCTTCGCAATTACTTCCACTAATTTATTAAGAGCAGAGTTGGCCCTTCTGGGAGCCCAAATTCACCTCTGCTCACCACCAGCTCCTGAAAGCACAGGATCAACCAGTAAATCTCTGTAGAAGGAAGTAACTTAAGAGAAGATATAGCAAAAAGGCATTTTAAAGCCATTGGTTTATAAGTGAACGAAGAGAGCAGCCCTGCCCCCGAGATGGGCGTTGGGGCATTCAGAGGTGACCAGCAGGATGTGATTATTCTCTGCAACCTCCTTAGTAAATGCTCAGAAACACTTTTTGTTTGCTATTTTCCAGAGTCCTCCATGAACAAGGCAATATTAGAACAACTTCCTGCTCCTCCACTGAGATGCAATGAGTCCTTCCTGCTGTCTGTACTGCAATGAAGGTACCTATGGTTAACAGCATCTGAGATTATGAGAAACAGCAATTGTCCTAAAAGAATTTTGAGCATACTTAAATTATATTATTCTTGCAAAGTTCAGTTCACATTTACAAAAACAACTGATTGTTTAAAATCAATGTCATTCATCCCATTCTACAATGCAGTATAAAAGCAGAGGTAAAATGGGATCCACATGTATTTTGGGAAAATGATGAATAAAATCTGCTCTACATGGCAGAGGGACGATGGTTTCTTGCATTAACAGGCAATTTGCCGATTTTTAAGCATCAAGCTTACAAAATTCAGGCTTTTTGTGCATAAAATGTAATTGTGGATGATTAAAGAGGGAGGGTTCTAGCTAAATTTAATCAAAATATCTTTTAATATAACTTTTTGTTTAAAAAGAACAGCTTATCTTTGATCTTCTGAATTGAAGAGGGTGAGTTGTGTCTTCAAAGTGTTCCAAGCAAAATCTGAAGATGGTGGTGAATGGAAGAATGTTGCTTGTCTGGTTATATCTGTGTTCAAGTTGATTGCATTGTAATGTCACATAGTATGGAGGCTGTGATTATGTAGAAAGGGAGGAAATGTGGATTGGCATCCTTAAGTGCTGTGAGCATTACAGAAAAAAGACCAGGCATCTAGGAAGTTTGCTTCAGTAAATAGTGTGCATATATACATACATATATATGCATAACCCAAACTTATATTTGCACTCACATACTATACCATACATACATATTATGTACAGCATATAACATACACAATATGTAATACATATTATGTGCCTACATAATATATAACTATTATATAATCTGACATAAATATGTAAGGAATAATTACATACAGTGTCACTAAATTGAGTCCTGCTTCTTGCCCATCGCAGGAAGAAGTCCAGTTCTTTATCAGGATGCATTATATAATACCTATTTTATATATATATATATATATGTATATAAAATATATAATCCTCACTTCATGCTGGATGCAGCCTGACTGACCATAAACATGGGCTAGACTGCTTCCAGTCATCACATAGATGTGCAGGATGAAAGAGGACTTCCATGAAACCTTCTTACTCTGAGAATAATTTAGATTGTTGTGGAACTGGGTGCCCTTGTCTCAACACCTGCCTGCACAGAGGCTGTGCTGATTGGCCTAAGGGGCCTCTGGAACCAAAGGCTGCCACAGTGCCCCCTGTCCTGGTGTGCAGGGAGCTTGCACTGACTCTGTGCTGCTCTTGCTACGATGCTGAAATTCTGCACAGCATTTGAGTTCTCAGCTTCCTTTCTGCACAGCATTTAGCTTTTGAAACATTTGCAATGTCTTTTATTATTAACTATTTGAAAGTCATACTTAATGAGTTAGTCAGGGTCCATGTCCCATTGGGCAAAGCATCTCACAACAGGACACAATCCAGTGAGCTAAATGGACAAAACAGGCAGATGCCTATTGCCCTTCTTTTGAGAAATTATGCCCTTTTATCAAGATGTCCCCAAAAGTTAATTTCCCAGAATGGAAACACAGAGCAGGCCCACCTATGGAACATCTTGCATTCAGATTTTCATCTTCAGTATTCTTCCATTTCTCCAATACCAGGAAGGGAAAGTCGCTCCTTGAGCAATAGCTTATTCTTTACCCACAGGTCAAACTCTACTTGGATCACAGTATTTTTAGGCAGGCAACTGTTTTATATGGCAGTATACAACTATTAAAAATAGGCAATATTTGAAGTGGTATTTTATTGTGAAACACTAAGATAAAAGGTAGTGAATAACTTTTTCTTTAAACTACTGTATGTAAGCTGTAACTCTATTATTAATTAAAAAATCAAGGAAATTTAAGAATTGCATTTTGCTGTCTTATGACTTCGGTACAGGACTCCCATGTTATTTCTGACTGTAATTATCCATTCTGCTAAAGAAAAGATATAATTCTAAAGGATTATGAATCTCCAACATAACTGCTTACAATACTAATGAATAGGTCTGTAGCCAATTTGCTATATACAGTATGTCAGATCCCAAAGGACATTTTTCTTCCTATCTTTTAAAAAATACAAATATAAAATGTGTCTTCTAAAAGTCTAACATTTCTTAAAAAGAAAAGGCAAATGTTTCTAAAATCTTCTAAACAGTATAACTGGCTATTTAATATATGAATATTTATGGAGTGTTCTGCTTAAGGCAGCAGCATTTCTGTAATTATAGACTTCGGCGCCCAACACCCTGAAAATGTCAAATATAATTAGATGGTAGAATGTGTATTGTTTTAATTACAAAATGAAATAGGAATTTTCCTGTGCCTAATTAGAATAATAAAACCCCCAACGTCAATTCTTGACTAATCCTGACTAATAAGTCTTTATACTCTTACTTCCTTGGCTGGATAATGGAGTAAGACCCCTGTTTAGCTTGTAATTTAGACCTGTAAATGTAAAGTTTGACCCAAATGGTCCAACCCTGTTTGCCTTAAAGTCAGAAGGATAATCAGCATAGCTACTGAAAAAGTTTCATTTGTGGTCTATTTATTTTTTAAAAACAGATTTTTTGTCTTTTTCCTCCTTGCTATTTTCTTAAACTGTAAGTTAAAAGCCTTCATTAAACCACAGAAGTTTGCTATTAATAATAATTAATGTCATTAATATTTTAAAAGCTTTTGCTGTATTAACTGAGGAGTTGTCCAAGCATCAGAAAAGATGTTCTCTGTTCCCAAGAGTTCAACAAGGATTCAAATACCCAGAGATCCTGTAAGGAGAAAACCTCCTGTGTGTTACATAGAGCAGGACAAACCAAAGCAGCATTCAGCAGCACAACAACAACTTCTCTGAACTGATGGAGCATGTAACAAATATTCCTTCTGGCCAAGAGCCACAGGACAGGTATCACAATGATAGATCACAGAGAACTGAAAGAAGAGATGGCTGGGAGAAGAGTTCAGAGGTGGGGGATTAACAGTACTCCAGGCTGTTTATCTCTCTTCTGTGGGACATGCTGTGCTTGCTCTGGAGGTCACTTTGGCGTGCTTCTGGTTTACTTGTGAGGATTAAGATTGTCCAGGATGCATAGTGCAAGCACAGTTTGCTATAGGTCATATGATACAGCCTATGCACCAAAGCCATGCTGGTCCTGCCCAGAACTCAGAAGTTGGTTACTGCTTAACCACCGG
Source organism: Lycocorax pyrrhopterus obiensis (assembly GCA_014706295.1). Classification (NCBI taxonomy): domain Eukaryota; kingdom Metazoa; phylum Chordata; class Aves; order Passeriformes; family Paradisaeidae; genus Lycocorax; species Lycocorax pyrrhopterus. Next base: position 19,044,867 of record JACSVZ010000013.1, on the reverse strand, counting down.
GCCCAAACTTGCCGGGGCACCCCCAGGTACATGGAAATGCTTCTGTTAAAACTTGCCTATGATTAGTTTTCCATGGCTTTGAATGTATGAAACCAGGAACCTGTAGAACTGTAGCCCACTAAATACAGTATCATCATTCCTACTAACAAGCTACAGATTTTGTACTGAGTTTGCAAGGACTCAGGACTGAGGCTTGTCAAACACGTTTTGTCCTTAAACCTTAGAAATCAGGCTATGGCTAATTTGTTTTACTTTCATATCTTTGTATGGTACATTACTGCATGATTTTTGCATTTATATCTAGCAGTAACAAGTAGTTATTTAGTATAAAATGAGCTGTAGTGTAGTGTATCCCAAATCCTTTCTCAGGAGCAGTATAATGTTGATGGTGATTCTTTCTCACTTTAGGAACTACTTTGGTTCCTTTTTATGTTTGCTAATGCACTTTTACACCTTTCTGTCTTTTCACATTACACTCCGATTTACTATATGTGGCACAGTTCACATATGTTGGATGCTTGTTCTTTGATCTGTTACCCTTTAATCAATTCTGCTAGTTGCAGCTCTGAATTTCTTTATCTGACCATCAGGTCAGTTGTTTCTAACCTCGCGGTCTCCAGTACCAGTATATGCCCCATCTCTTACCCTACACCTGCAACTCCACCCCATTGCACTCTCTGTAAGGCAGGAATACAGGTCAGGTATGACAGCAGAGGTCTTGCAAATGGGTCAGTGGAAGGTCAAGGCTTAGTAGAGAAGTCTTATTGGACTGGATAGAACCTGGGGATCCTTGGCTTCTACAAATTCTCTAAAATTGTACATTCTGGTTTTATATTTTACTCTCATATTTGTCAACACTTAGCTAAGCAAAAAGTCCCTATTTATCTTCAGGAAAATAACATCTTAAAATTCATGGGCTTTGTGAGAGTTCAGCCATGGAATGTCACGTATTCAGATGTCTGAACCTGTTTTGTAGGTTGCAGTTATGTGACTTTTGCTGTGCTAAAATGCACTGCATGGGTGTTCTCTCTTATCACGAACTCATATCCAGATCCTGTGGTGATGCTGCTTGTATAAAAGGTAGGCAGAAAAGAGAGAAGCAGCATGGATGTAGCTTTCAGAGAAAGTCAAGACATGATTTGCCAGATGCAGACTTAAAGATGGTATGACTACCCCACTTGTCAAAAGAAAGGGTTATTGGATGCCTGATACACTCTCTGGATATTTTATATTTTGTAAATAATTTTTGGACTTGGATGGCCAGGAACTTCTCAGATTCTTAGGTTGTTCTGCAACCCTTCCACATCAAGCAAGGGGTTCCTGAGTATGGGAGCTGCCTCCTGATGTTTCTCTTGTTTTCTGGGAATTGGGTAATCTTTGTAAGCAATCGAGTAAATAAACAGGATTGCCTCAAAGAGATAGCAAATGAATGCCATTGGTTTCCCAGCATGGAAAAAATACCAGTCACGTCTTTGGGAGGAGGATGGTCTAATTAATAACTATATTTAGTTCCCATGGCAAGGCTGTGGCATTGTGGAAGATTCTGTTAAATTTATCATAAATGTCAATCCTTGTGCCAAAGAATTCACGGTCTAAATGACAAAGCACAACAGATGGATGAGACAAGAAAGTCTGTGGTGGGTTGGAGGAGACAAGGTATTCCTTAGCCAACTACTAACAGCAACTGCAGCTTTCAACCATCCTGACTGTTGTCCTGTTGTCCTTTGCTGTGAGATTCACAATGGACAGGAGGAGAGAATGAAAGGAGGACAGGTTTCTCTCATCCCGACACGGGTGAATACTGAGGTCATTACTGTGATTGAGCACCTCCCAGAATAGATCAGTATTAAGAAATGGCATCAGCCAAATTCTGCCATTTTCTCATTTTTGAGAACCCATGACTCTCTGAAGAGAGAGTATGAAGCATGGGATGCCTGTAGAGCAGGGGACTGGCTTGACAGAAAAGTGAGATTTTTAGATTTATTTTTATGTTCTATACTTAATTCATCAATGCCTCAGGCTTATAAAAGAAGGCATTCTGTCTTTTCAGAAGCTTAAGGCTTCCATCTGTATAAAGGCTTTCTGCTTCTCTGCCTGAACTTGAGTTTCTGCTTCTCCTTGTCCCTTTTTTGGACACAGGTGTCATCTGGCCCAAAAGTATAAGGAATTAGTCTTTTCTCTAAAGTACTTGTACCTCACCATTGTCTGACTTTTGTGGAAATTATGTGCAGATACATGAAATAATGGTCTTTCGTCTCCTAGACTTAACACTATTTGATTTAATTTCAACTTAAAGTTGAATTTCAAATCCCAGATGTCTTTGAAATCTATTATAGCTATCATTTTGGAAAATTAAGTTATCTATATTTCCAGCATTGATTTTAGAATTTAACTTAATTGTTTTGTGATTGCCAGTTATGGTCTAGCTTTGGAAATACAAAGCTATCTTCACGCAACGCTTCAAATGTCTTATCTTTTACCAGGTCTTAATAGAAAGTCTCAGTATGTGTAAGACCAAAACCAGAGCTGATATATCAGTGATACAGTTCTTGCTTATTTCAGAAATCTCAGTCATGCTGAATGCACGGTAACACTAAAGGTGCTTTTTTCTTTTTCTTTTTTTTTATAAATGTATGTGAAGCAGCAGTTACACAGGGAGAAACCAACAAAATAAAAATTGCTTAACAAAAATATTTTTGGGGAGGAATACTCTATAAATACTTTACAAATATTTCTATAGTATATAGATATTATATTAAGTATGGGTTTAAATAGAAAGCAAATTCTTAGGCAGAAATTTAAAATACAAAAAATGCCAGTAATGCATTTTTTTTCAGTGTGACTTCAAATGTAATTGATGACCCCTTATCTTAATTATTATTGTTTAATTACATCAATTATGATTATAAGCAATTAATAATTGATTGTTATAATCAATTAGTAACTACACACAATGAGATTTAGAATATTGCTCATACTGTTGATTACGAAATTTATTTTATGCTCCTGCTGTAAGGTTAAGGTAAATCAAGAAGAGCAGTACTTCAACAAAAGGCAGTTGTTTTCAGGTCAGTGTTACCAAATTTCAGCTAGAAGTTCCTTCAAAAACCCCATCTCTAAGGGACAAAGCTGCCAGTCCCTACAATGCTACAATTCATTGTCCTCTCTAAAACATGCTGATTTCCATACATACAAAAAAAAATTTAATCCTGTGAGTGCCAGGCCTTCTCCAGTGGCTTCTTCCCATGCTGTTTAGCCACTTCTGAACTCCCCACAAATTGAACTTTTAAGTGATGGGATCATCAGACAAGATACCATGTTTGTAATAGCTCAGCTCCTGTGTATTAAGGTTTCACAATATGCTGGTTTTTATTAACTTTGGCTCCAGAGTAATAGATTTTTAACAACTGTAAAAGATCGCAGATGGTAGGATTATAAATTTTTGAAAGAGGTAATAATTTGGGAAAATGTGTCTCCATTAATTTCTAACATATCCAGGCCTTATTTTACTACTGGAAGTATTAGGTCAAGAGGATGTTGCTGGACTGAAAAGGAAGTAGGGCCTTCTTTCACTGAGAACTACTCAAACTCTACACTTGCCAAGCACACAGCCAAAACCAGAAGGGACATCTAGCTTGTGGCATTTGCATTTGTTTTCCAAAGACAGCCTTTGCACAGGTGTGGCACGTCCCTTTTCATTCCCCTTTTCTGGTCCTTTCCTGCTAAAAGCTGGTAGTTTTTAGGCTGTATGGCTCTTCCATAAGCATAGAAGTGACAGGGAGGCTGCGACATTGATGACTTGGCCAATGAATTATACAGCTGCTCTGAATGCATAGCAGCCTCCTCAGGTCTCGGATAGCCCCCTAATATTTTGGGGACATTGGTCTCTAAAGCAGCTTTATAAACAAATCTGACATATAAACAAACATCTATCCTCTGAGAGTCAGCCACATGACTAGGTCAGCTCGATGAGCAGAGAGCTAAATGTATTTCTCCTTCTTCTCCTCTCACACATGGTTGACTTTTTTTAGAGAAAAAGACATGTATTTGGAAAATATTACGCTATTTTGACAGTATGAGGATAATTTCATCTTCTCCTGCTGGGGATATTTTTTGGGTGTAGCCCCCAGTTAATTTCAGTGTAACAGAAAAGCAGTCTAGAGAGGAATATGACTACACTGTGCCTCCAAGACACAGCATTATAGTTTAATTTTTACATTAGATCCAAACATCCTGTTCTTAGGAAGAAAGATTTAGTCCTACAGCCTACTCTCTCACTGTAATCACTGCATTCCCCTGGTTTTTTGTGTCTTTTGCAGTCACACCTATACATGACTTGTCACTGTAATTTAAATATTGTGGGTCATGCATGGCTGAACAGCTGAAAAGCATTCCAGATGTGACTAAGAAGTGCTACTGAGTATCAATGACGTTTCAAGCCCAGCTCTCTCAGTCTATGTTAGAAACAAAAGGAAGTAAAGCATCTGTTACTGAGACACAGTGGCCATTCTCCATGTGCACTTATTTCAGGGGGGTCTCATGACCTGAGTTCTGCAGCCTGGAGTTCTACAATGGTAACAGATCTTTGTGCTTTTGCTGGTGAGAATTCCAACTCCTTTGGGGAACAAGAAAAATAAATGGTCTTTCAGTACTGAAAGAAGTGTTTCCAAACTGATTAAGGCCTGGCTGAGCTCTGGAAAATGTAGAAAAAGCAGCTTTATCCATATGCATTCATAATACAGAAGACAACATAAGGAAGAAAATTTTACTGCACAAGGGACAGTGTCTAAAATATCACCAATTTTATTCCCTGGAAGTTACACAACCAACAGATGAAGGCTGTGCTACAGCAACACAATTTAGCTGGAGAATAAATGCATCGAGTCATGCAGATTGACAACACCTTGACCTTTTGCATTCCCAGATATTAGGCACTGGATGAAGCAGTAACACCACTGAAGTCAAAGGCAAAATTTATGCGACTTCCATGAGAACAGGATTTAAACCAGGAATTTTTGAAGTGGGATAGCATGAGTAAAGACAGTCTTTTTCCTTCACCAAGAAGAAACGTGTCTGTCTGTCCTGCCTCCAAAGTGTGACCATTCTGCTAGGAATGGAAACTACGTAACTCTGGAAGTTTTCCATATTCACATTAAATTTCAAGACATCAGTACTACTTCTCTACGTGAATATATTTATGATATACTCTGAACATGCTGAAAACAAAGTCAGTTAACAAAAAACTTATTCCAGGAATACTCATTTTCGAGCTCTCCCAGAGGCATGTAGACTTTTTACCATGAAAAATAATTCCCACTAGGCCATAGGGACTATGAATTTTCATGGAAAGTTTTGTCTTTCTCAGCTATGCAAATGAAATTCAGATAACCCATACAGTCTACAGAACCCTAAAATGCCATAAGCATAATTAGGAATAAAAGAGGCCTAACTGCCTTACGGTGATGATTACCACGTCCTTCAGGTAAGTGTGCACAAGGCAATCTAAAATTATTCCGCTCTTGGGAGTGTATGCTAATCAGAGGTTCTGCTAAGCAGAACTATTACCAGTCCTTTAAAATAACCTCTAAAACATTCTTATGAGACACAGCATAAGTCATCAAGTTAGTTTATTTTATGATGAATCATGAAACTTGAAAACATGTAACTGAAAATGTGTTGGGATTTACTTCATAATGTTTATTTGCCTCTCATGCTTTTAGAGAATGACCCATCTGCATTTTTCAGAAGCTGTCTCTTCATTTTCTTTCCTTTACATTTCTATGTCTTTCAAAGCTTTAGCCTGATTCTCCTTTTGCTTTTCCTGTGTAAATGAAGAATAGCTCTAATGATCTTAAGAGGAGCACATTAGTTTTATGTTTTAACTCTTTTGTTGGAAAAACCTGCTAGTTTGAATTATCCATCAGTTCATAGAATATGTCCTGAGTTGGAAGGGACCCACAAGGACCACTCAAGTCCAACTCCTGGTCGTGCACAGGACCATCTCCAAGAATCACACCATGTGCCTGACACTGTTATCCAAACACTTCTTGAACCCTGTCAGGCTTGTGCTCTGACCACTTCCCTGGGGAACCTGTTCCAGCGCTCCTCCACACTCCGGGTGAAGAACCTTGGCTAATATCCAACCTGAATCTCCCCTGACGCTATTTCCTGCCATCCCCTTGGGTCCTGTCACTTGTCACCAGAGAGAAGAGACTGATACCTGCCCCTCATCTTTTCCCTTGTGAGGAAGCTGCAGACAGCTCTGAGGTCTCACCTCAGTCTTCTTTTCTCCAGAGCAGTTGGCCTGCCAACATTCTGTGTAATCATATTTTATCTAAGCCTGAAAGTCACTGCCACTAAACACCTTTGTTTACTGGAGTTAATCCCGTTCATAACACATTCTTAAGGATTTTAACAGTTGAAACCCTTAGTGTCAGAACTGTATTTGTGTGCTGCTGTTTCTGAAGTTCTGCATGCCTGCATTAAATTGGTTGTTACATGTATTATTTCACTCATTTCACTCTTTAAAATATATTTTATTTGTATAACATGAACACATCCCTTTCCTACCATGTTGAAAAAAATTTTGACTTTCAACTCAACATCTTTTTTTTCCAAGTCTAGCATTCAAGAGGGGAAAAAACCCCATTTTTTGAAACGTATTTTCTAAACAATGTGCTTTTTCTTGGGCCTAGACCTCTGATATAGGTCTTGCTGGAAAGTGGATGTCAGCAAGCCCTACTTTTCTTGTTTGAAGGTGGAAACTTAATGGGCTATGGGGTTTTTTTGTTGCAATTCAGAGTGGGAAGGGACTGTCTGCTATGAACAGGAGAGGGAAAATAAAAGTGAATGAGTGCCAAAAGAAAAAAAAACATAAAAGAGTCGACAGCATTCAAAGGCAAGAGGTTGAAAGTCTGTTTCTTACCATCCATTTAGAAAAGTAAAAGCTTTAAAATTCAGAAAGCCTTGTTTAAAGTGGGTAAGCTTTGGGTTTAAGTAGTTGGCTGTTGCTAGATTGCATTAGGAAGTTACCTCCTGCTTACAAAGGAAATCCTTATTACATGGTAATGCCAGCCAACCACTGGGTGACTCCTCTATCCCTTACACTTGCAAACTTCTCATTGCAATTAAATTATCTCTGATTAAATCCCTCTTTATGGGGTACAACTTAATCTGGTTCTGTCTGAGCCAACCACAACAGAAGATTTTAAGTCATCATGTCCTTTCCCTGATGCTGCTGAAGTGCTGGCATTTGCTGTCCTCCAAAGCTTTAGAAAGGAATTCTCGTTAGTCTGATTAGAATTAGCGCGCATGTGCACAAACGCAGAGTGGGCGTTCACAGGGAACACAAGCTACATGCTCCTTTCAAGTATCACATGAATTGAGTACTCAAGTGATTTGAGTACTCAACTGAAAAGTGGGAAATGGTTTCAAATCCTCCTGCTGTGTAATGGGATAGGGCTGATAACTCACCAAAAAGTTTCCTAATCAATGTTTAGGTTCAGGTGTTGCAGTCAGTTTTTTCTCTTGATGTTGTTTTTACTTTTCAGCTCAAGTGGGGCCATAAGCCTGCAGTTCAATAATTAGAAATTACTCCCGGTGGGGAAGGGCTCACACAGGGTCTTTCCTGCTCCTGTGACTGAATAACAGAAGTCCTAACAGTTCATTAGGAGACCTTCCTGTTAATTGAGGACTTTGATTCCCTCAGAGCAACTGGGTGCTGAAAAGATCTCCACCTGTTTTTGGATGAAGCTTGAAATGACTTGCTTAGGGTCCTAAGAGCCCACACCTGAGTGGAGAACTCGCCTGCCTCATGTGGGAACTGTAAGCAGAGCTCAGTGTAGGTTCTTCATTGCTCACAGAATCCTTTGCCTTCTTCCTTGTAACAGCTGCAGGGAGCTTCTAGGGAAAGTATATGTATGCAATCAGTATTACATAAGGCAACTCTTAAGAGCAGCAGGCACACACTTTGTGCTGTTGCTCTGCATTTCATCCCGTCTTGCTGCAGGCCAAAGCACTGCCCTCCTAACAGCACAAGTTTTGTTGTGTCTTGCAGGACCTCTACATCATTTCCAGCATTAGAGTGCTGCTCAGGCCGAGGTTACAGCAACGTTCCCTTCCTCTCTGGATTCCCAAAGCAGCAAAGAGAGCACAGAGAGTGAAGAAGCCCCTTACCTTTTCTTAGGGGCTTTTCCAAGCTTGACCTCTCCCTCCTATGCAAAGCTAATATGAGATACATGGCACAGCAAGTGCCTTCCAACAAAGGGCATTTCTGGAGCAGGCCTAATCACATTGATAGGATGAGCTTGATGCTTCCATATACCCAGTCTCTGTTGAGCTTTCCAGTTGGTGCAGCTTAGTGTTAGCTCCTGACCATATCCAGGTGCTTACAGAACAGAAACACCTCACTGTTACCTAAAACTCCTTCTCAACCCAACCCCCTTCTACCTTCTAAACTCCAAAGCCCTTCAAGTGCATCTGAGAGAAAATATATTTTGTTTTATATTTCACCCTGTGTTTAGATCTTCGTCTTTTATGTATTGTTATATATATCTTAACGCTTTTGAGTGCCAGTTGTAGTTAACTTACACCATATTTTACCATTAAGTTCTTCATGTTATTTTCACAATCTGTCTCTTTCCTAAGTTAGGTGCCTCCAAGTGCCTCAGGTTCTCTTCCTTGAGAGCGGTGTCACCTGAAACACTTTACTCAACCCATAAAACATTTTTACCTTCCTCTTTCTGCTGTGCCATTAGACAAATGCACATCGCAACGGTTTCTTTAAGCTTAAACTGCCCACTCATGATCTTCCAGAAGTACTTAAGTGACTGTCCTTTCCAGGGAAACTAAATGCCTCCAAGTGCCACACCAAGCAGCTAGTGTCTGCAACTCCACCTGCTACCAGCTGAGCAGCCATAGCAGGTTTTGCTCTAGAAGATGTGCCGAGAACCTCATTCTGTTTTCCAAACAGACATTTTTAGCTCCGATAGAGGAAACACATACTCCAGGGGTCAGCAAAAATATATCAGCGATTACCTATTTCAGAACACTTCTATTTTTCTAAGGACTCCCTTATGAACATGATTTTTATTCCAGCAGAGCGGCGTTTGCCCGGAAGCCAGCCCTTCTTGAAACATGTCTTCCTCCCGAGAGGATCCTGTGCACATAAGCCCGATTTAGCTAAGCAACCCTTTCATGTTCTGAGTAATTCTTAGAAATAATTCCTGCTTCAAAACGCTCAAAGATGAGATTAATTTATGCCTGCTCCTCATAGGGACCTTCGATGCTGATTTCGGCGAGACAAAGCATCACGTAAGGGTTTTGCATCAGACGGTGCGGAAAGAGCACCGAGGCGAGCTCGCTCTCCGCGGGCGCACGGGTTCCCCGCGGATCGGCTCCGCGCCACTCCACGAGCCCGCGGCTCCCCGCGGCCAGCCCGCTCGGCGTAGCGGCCACTCACCTCCACGAAGTAGAAGCAGGGCAGGAGGGTGACGCTGTCCTTGGTCACTTTGCCCTTTTGCCGCTCCTTCGCGGACATGCTGGCGGGGCTGCGGGCGGCGGCCCCGCGGCCAAGCGCTGCCCCGGCCGCTCGCAGCCGCCCGCCCGCCGCGGGTCTCCTCCGCCCGCCGCCGCCGCGCCGAGCGCTGCGCCGTGCGCGGGGCTGACGTCAGGAAGCTGCTCGGCGGCGGGCGGGGGTCCCGGCCAGCTTAACTCCTTCGCGCCGGGCGGCGAGGCAGGGACCGGGGGGCACGGGAGCTCCGGGCGGTGCGCCCACGCACGGGGATGCTTTCGCTGCGGCAGGAGGTTTCTATGTACACCTACAGGTTTGAGAGACCTGAACAGGATTCCTGCGGGCATCAGGGTGTTCGGGATGCTCCTTAGGGAATCTGCTGCGTTTATCTTGTTTCTGGGAAGTACTTTTTTCTGAAACAGAGTAGTAGAACGGTCCAGGGAATAGCATTCCTATACAACCAATGTTCTCTTCTTGCAGGTGTACTCTCTTTGAAATCAAGATGATAATGACAGCTCACCTCAGTGCCAGTCAGGGGGAGTAGTGTGACTGGCACCGAGCCAAACTGAGCTCTTCAACCCCATGTGCAATAGTGGGGCATGTGATTTCTCTGATCTGTGAAGTATCTGGTGCAGTTCCTGCTACAGTCTTGAAGAGAACAGAATTAACCTGAGCAATTGTTTCCATGGTGAAATGTGCTGAGATCCTATTTATGGATCAAAGTGTGCAGCCTTTTCTCAGGCAAGCTCCTGTTGATGTCAATGAGAGGTACCCTGGATAAGGCCTGCAGGAATTCTCTGTACAAGATAGCGTTTCCATTCTTTGTAGCGCATTAATAAGGTCTGCAAAAGTTGTCTTGTGCCTATAAGCTTATTCTTGCATTGTGATGTTCAGCTTTAATGTACAAGGAGAGAAGTATGACTCAAGCCGTCATTGTTTATTTCCTGTCCTTCTCCTTTTCGGGGAAAATGGGAAATTACCTGCTGTTCTTGTTCAGATAGTTGCTAGTATTTTGGCTGCTATGGCAATGGAGGTGAAGATTCTCATCAGCCCCTTTTCTTTTCTAGCTGTTTTCTTTTCATTTATCCGGAGTGGATATGCCAATCCATGCTCTGCACTGAGTAGACAAGCTTCATGAGAGGGTGAAATCAAAAACGTACTTCATGCCTGCAGGCAGGTGTGGAAGGCAAATCTGTAGTCTGACTCCAAATCATTGAAAAAGACTTTTCAGAGTTGCAACACGTGTTGCCATACCAACACATATTCTTGTCCTAACCCTGTTAGGAAAGATTTACAGGTTTTCTGCTGGCTCAGGAGCAGAGGAGATATGCCTCTGTCTATCAGCACTAAATTCCAGCAAATAACCCTGATTGGTGTGGGGATGTTTGGTAGTGGTTTGTACCCATCAGTATGAGTCTAGCCTTTAAATAAAAGAAGTCTCTTTTTGTTAACCTTGCTGGTGGGTTATTCCAAGTAAAACAGCGAGAGTTGAGGAGCTATAGTAAGATTTTGCTCTTGTCAAATATGTAGCTGTTATTGGGGAGAGTGGTTAATGAGTGATACCACTTAAAGTTGCATTTACTGTGTCAGCCTTGATTGTTGTGAAATCATGATTCTGGCTTGAAAATAATCAGCACACTCTAATAAAAATTATTCAAAAGTACTTCTGCCTGTTTCACACACAATTCCTTCATTCTGGGAGAGCCAGGGGAATTAGGTGATTCTCAGGTAAAGTGAACCAAGAAATTTGCATCATGATAGAAGTTTAGAAACTGGAAAAATTCCCGGTATAAATTATATTTGATCATTGTACTGCCTAAAGGCAGTTAAGAATGCATTTGTGATAGGTACAGTGAAACACAAGGTAGTAGCCAGCCTCTCTTCTATAAAGTCTCGCTATAAAGAAGTGTCTGGTGGGAAGGATACAGTGCAAGCTGTGTGACTGCTGTAAGGGCAGGAGGACTTGTGCTAATTCTCTGTGTTTGTTTCTGATAGACAGAGTTAGGACAGGGGTTATGCAAGAGTTAGCTGAAGTGAAGCAATTACTTTTTGTCAGTGACAGACCTTGCCACAGAATCACAGAATATGTTGAGTTGGAAGGGACCTACAGGGATGGCCAAGACCAACTCCTGGCCCTGCAAAGAGCCACACCATGTGCCTGAGAGCATCGTCCAAATGCTTCTTGAGCTCTGTCAGGTTTGGGCGTGTGACCACTCCCCTGGGTCAGTAAAATGCTGAGAAGGAGGATGAGCCTTCCTCCTGGTACATGCAGTGACCCAGTGTGAGCCTTCATCTTCAACAGACCCTTGACTAACAGTCCTTTGACTAATTACCCTCTAGGGTTCTGCGTCCACCTGCTTCTCCACTACAGTGGAGGTTCAAGACTCCCAAAACTCTTGAGACTGTAGTGTCCCCAAAAATAATCAGTCTATCTCTTGCTCATTTGCTCAAATACTGTGTAGCCTGTCCACTTCTTCCTGTAGCTCCTTCACCTGGAAACACAGCTCCTCACCCACAGCACACCTTCTGCAAAAGAACTGCTTGTCATCCCCAGCCTTAAAAAGAGGCATCAGGGACTCCTGGCAACCTGTGGCCTGGACAGCTACATCTGCTGTCAGCAGGTCTGGCTGGCTGGAGGCCTCTGGCGTGGCTGGCTCAGTGACTCTCACAGCTACATGGGATTCTAGTCAAGCAGAGGAGGAGAAGGCTCATCCATGCCTGTGTCCCAGCGTAGGGCAGGTCTGTCTCATGCTAGCCTAAAGGTGGTACTGATGGGCAAGCATGGACATGTCTAGGGTGCATTTCCCACCCTTGTCTCTGGGCTTTCACTTAGGTTCTCTCTTGAGACTCAGCTAGAACAACCACTTTCTCAGGAATAAGTAACCAAGGTACAGCTAAGGTGCTACTTCACCATTTCAGCCTTGGTGTGCTGCCAGCAATGGATTCCTAGCTGCCAATAGGGTTGGCAATAAATTAATTAATAAATTGATAATAAATTAAACTCATTTCCCCAAGTCTAGTTTGTTTTTCCCAAGACAGTAACTGATGAGTGATCTCTCCCTGTTCTTGTCTTGACTCATGAGCATTTTGTTATATTTTCTGTCCCCTCTCAAGCTGAGGAGGGGAGTGATAGAGAGGCTTTGGTAGACACCTGGTGTCTATCTAGGGGCAGTCCAGCACCACGAGTGTCTCATGCATACGCTCTCCTAAAGGAAAATGTGTTGGTGGTAACTAATTCAGAAACACCTCCTGTCCATTTCATGATATTCTTACAAGAAAGTGTGGTGATGTGTGACTTACAAATGCATCTGTGTGCTGGATAGTCATATGTACAGGATCTGCACTAATCCTGACAGCTTTTCTACCCACCTTCAAGCAAACTCAGAGAAGTGTCATGGATCATTTAGCAGAAAGCATAAAATTGTTTGTTTATGCTTTGCTTCAGCAAAACCAATCAAGTTCATAGAAACATCTAAAGAAGATGGAGAACTAAAAGATGAAATTCATAGATGTGGACTATAGGCCTCTTCTGACTCATTTGGAATGAGTTTTTAAGAGTGATTTATTATTCCATAAACAAAAAGAAAACTTGGCAATCAGTAGGTACCCCTGGTGATTCCAAGCTGATATTTTGGAGCTCAGTTTGACCCAAGACCTTGTCCCCCTAAAGAAGCATTGTTGGTGAAGCTTCTTTAGGTGAAGACAGCACCTTTCTTTGCACTTGTCAGGTGGACAGTAGCTGCCACATGTTATTAGAAACATGATTTGAAATTATTTTCCAGTAAAATCTAGTGTGTTGGCTAAGTTGCACTGCATAAAATGTGACTGCAGGTCATTGTCTCTTTGTCTAGGTGCTCTCTTCCCTCTGCAGTAAAGTCTGCCTTTACTCCAGGCTTTGGTAAGTGCTGGACACAGGCAGTGGCTGTGGTTTCACTGTTTCCATGGCAACAGAAAGCATACTGCAGAAGCACGGACCAGTGCTGTATCACTGAATAAACCCACTTGCAAAAGCAGTATGAAATAATATGACAAAGATTTAGAGGAGCTGGTGAGTCTATGGCTGTGCAGATTACCTGGTCAGGGAGTGGCTCTGAGTTTGTAGCAAGCAGAAGTTTGGCCAGAGGCTGCAGCAGCAGCTGCAGTTGCAGTTACCATTGCTTAGTAGCCTAAGGAAACTTGCTTTCTCCTGGTCACCACACAATTTCCCTGAAGAAATGCCACTTCTGGGACTGTGTGCATGGATCAGGGTTAATTCATAATATATAGATAGATTTTTTTTTGGTTTGGTTTGCCCACTGAGTGCAGAATAGATGATGTGAACTCAGCATATTAAAACAGTAATCCTCTCTTGAGAGAGGGTGGCATATGGGAGCTGGGCCTTGCTGTGTGGAACTGACAGATGTTTTTTGTTCTGCTTTGCTTGCCATATCAGAATTCAAAAATGCCGTGTGTGTTTGTACATATATTCTTCTTTCCCCCACCCCCTGTCCCTCAGGAAAATGTCTGTTTGGGGGAATTGCCTGTGTGTATTGAATTCACGTGTTATTCCATAAGTAAATCTGCCCTGAGCAAGTGAGGGGACATTGCTTGTTATGGTCATCCATTAAAAAATTTGTTGTGGTCATAAGACAGATAAATTTTTATGAATATTTTGTGAACAGGCTTTCTAAACTTTGGTGCAACTACCTCAGTGTAGTCTTTTATTTGGAGGAAGAAAACCTGCTGGCTCCCAGGACAAAGCTCATGTCAGACAACATGGCAGCATCTCTTCCAGCATCTAAACAAGGTATCTTACATATGAACCTTATAAATGCTAGGAAAGGGAAAAATTACAGGATATAGCAAAACTGGATAGCTGAATGGTATCAGGGGCAGCACCTTAATTATCAACATTTGCATTAGCTTTCTTCAAGTGCAAGACTTTTTTCCATTGCTTTTTCATATTAGGGCAAAATTTTCCTCTTTGACCCATCTGTAGATCCCATGTTGGCAGCACATAGCACTCTTGGATAGATGGTGTGTGACAGATTCATAGTGGAACAAATTCAAAACATACGAAAGAGATCCACAGTGCAGATGGGAGAGTTAAATTCTGCTTTGAAGTTGTAATTGCAACAAGCAATTGTTTCTCTGCTATGCCTAATAATCTCCTGTTGTTGTAAAGCTCTGTCTTCTAATGTCTTTTCCTTGGCTGCTAGATATAGGTCACAGCTTTAAAGTAGCAGATGACTCTGAATGATTCCTGGCTTTCCTTCTGCCTTTTACACTGTAGTGTTTGGTTTGAAAAATGAATTTTGCATATTTTGCATGAGTCATGCTAGGATGATTTTTCTGAATCTGTGGCTTTAAATACTATTTATGAATAATATGCATCTACATAGTATTTTGCAGACATGCATGCCTGTGCTTTCTGGCCTTAGGCAAGTAATGAGTTGCAAGCCATGTGGCTGCAGAAGCATAATGCTGGACTGTGGTTTGTATGAACTGCTTCCCCTTAAGTCAGATTTAGCAACAGGCTGCGTGGTAATGTGGCTTTTTAGTGAAGCTGCCTCGTGGCTGGCTGATGTCGAGTCTGTGTTCGCTATGGACTGTGCGCAGTATGCGTTTATTTTGATGTTGATGATGGTAGATTCTTGGTTACCTGCATACATCTGTATTTAAGATCTTAATTACAGGCATGAAGGCCTGTAAATGTCAGAATGTGACAATCCCAACCCATTTCTGGAATATCAATGCCTCTTTAAAGCAACTTTGTGTAGATATTGATAAAGCACAAATCTAGATTATTATGCGATGACCTGTCACAAATATTTTGCTTGAATCTGGGAAGTTATCATCGGCTAATTAGATATCAGCCATTTGGTGCATGAGCTCAGGCAGAGAGAGGTTGAGTAAGGAAGTACAGCCATGCAATTAACTGTAGAACCCATTTGTCTAAATGGAAATGCTGAAGTCCCAGCAGAAGTTCTCTTTGCCCTGCAGCCTGTACAAAATACCACGTCAGAAAAGGACTGGTATACTTGTCTGACATTTTTAGGACTACAATAGCCTGTTGATATTTATTAGCCCACCCCTTTCTAACCACTGCACATACTTGTTTCTCAACATAGTTTTGCCATATCCAAGACTCTGATGTCATGTTTTTTCAGCTTAAATAACCACTTTCTCATAATAGAGAATTTTTATGAAAAATGCATGTTTCAAATTCTGTGAGAAAGGCAAACTGCATGCACGACTTTGAGTAGGAAATTTAGCAAGTGAATAGTAATAACACAAGATAGGAGGTAGTGGAAAAATACCTAAAGTGCTAAAACTTGTATTTTTCAGAGTGTTCTTAGTTGCTCCAAATTCAAAAGAGACAAAAATCTTTTATTTTTACGATATTGAAGTCCAATATTAACTTCCATATAAGCACATCAATTATTTTGGAAGTCTGTAATCATAGTGCTGTTTGTTGTCAAGGATACAAATGAGGTGGCCTCACAACTGAAGAAAACTCCTGTCCCACGCCATTAAATATTAATTTTTACTGCTAGTAAAACTGAGGCATAAAAACCTACCCTATGTGTACATATGCACATAAATATGGTTTTTTGTATTTATGAGGTCTTAAAGCAATGTGATAATTGAGTGAAATCACCTTAGCTAAAAATGACTGCCATTCCACAATAGCACTCAATCTATATCAGGATTAATATTTATACTTTATAGCACCAGAGAACTCTGACTGAACTAACAGAAAGGATATAACCATGAAATGCTTATTTTATTATTTGTATATCATTTTCCTTGAAAAAAATCAACATCATCAGGCAGCAGAAAAACTTATTGTCAGTAAATGTTGAATAAATGCAGAAATAGCACAGTGCAAGAATTAGTCTATCATCTTGTTAGAGTAAAAGTGAATAAAAACTTATCTATGAATAAGTTGAGTAGAAATACCTGGATTATAAAAACTAGTTGAACATTCATGGAGACAGTGTTCTATATAAAATTAGCACTTGGGCAAATATATAAGAGGTTATACAATAATTTTGTACCTTGATTCTGTAATGTGAGAGTGAAGAGCTGTCAGGTGGCTTTCAGCCCCTTTGTGATCATGCTTAGAAGGCTGTTAAAATCAACCATCGCTGAATTAAATGTGGGAAAGTTTGTTAAGAATGGAAATGTAGATGCAAACAGTCAGCAGTTGTTCATCATAGAAGTATCTTGCTAAAGTTCGGAGTGCAAAGCCTTAACAGAGTTGTAATGGCAACTGTAATAATGGGAAGATATTTATGATGTAAGGGGGTGATTCTCCTGGTGCAGTTCTTCATCTCTCCTGACTGGAACGTCTTAAACACCTTCAAACTATTATGAGTTCTCGCTGAGTTTTAAGGATTGTAACTATTAGGTGTAACTTGCAGAAAAAAAATGGAGATATGTGGAAGATACAAGATGATTTTGCAGCAGTGTAAGCAGAAGTGGAGACTGTGTATGCTTGAGCTGTGTGCAGGTCACGGCATAGTGTGGCAGTAAGTTCTTGTTTTGTGTAGCTGCTCCAGTAAACACAAACAGTAGGATAAAAAGCAATGGAGAAAACCAGGGAACTAGACATATCTGATGGCTTAATGAGTGCTTTTAGCTTCATGTTCTTCCATTTAGTACCTGGCTTTCCCTGGGTGGTTGCTCCTGAGTTTGACACATTCTAGAAAGAAAATGGTATAAAATCTTGGGAAATTAGGGCTCAAAGTGTTACCCAAGATAAACCAAAGTAGCTCAAGTGTACCTCGACTTTGTTGCCCGCAAAAATACCCTGTGGAAGCATTCAGTAACACCAAATATTATAGTAAGCATAAGTGCTGCAGGCCTCTGCCTTGTAGACTGGCTGGTGGAGAATTCTCCTGCTGGCCTTATATTTCTGCAGTGTGTCCCTCAGCCTAGTGAAAAATGCCTCCAAAGGACTATCTGACATCTTTATGGCTTCTGTAATATCGGTGTAAGAATCCCCCAAATGAGGGACTAAAGCTTTGCTCATATAACTTAAGAGGAATTAGTTTTTACTGTTGATTTTGTAGATGTATAGAGGGGAGAAGCTGTGTAGCCCAAATTCAGCAAAATTCAGCTGCCATTTCCAGGGAGTTCCAGCCTGAGGGGCGGGTTTATGAATTAGGTGGTGAGATCTAGAAAAGGGGATAAGCTCCTTTTGAATGCTGTGGGAGTAAATGGCTTTCATGGACAGACCAACAGCTGTCAGCTAACTGAGGAGCAAGGAGCTGTGCACTGCCTGAGGCAACAGATCATTGTAGGTTAAGGGAGCCCTTAATGATTTGCTTTGGTAAAAACTGTATTGAGCAAAACCAGTAACTTCATCCAAGCACTTGCAAATCCATGAAAAGTGAGGCATTCCTTCTTTGAGATCTTACTTTAAAAGGCCCACAGCATTTTACATACTAGGATTTCAAATTGATATGCAGCTTAAATAGAGACTAGACATTCATTACAATCTCTTTTCCTGTCGTGGGCAAAGGGATGTCACTCTGACCAGTTTTCAGCAGTACCCCTGAATTGCATTGAAATAAATTTATTGATAGCTTTAATCTAACTCAAATTAAAAAGCAAACTGTTGAATTTTCAAAGAAGCAAAACCTTACAAAAATGGGATTAATTCCAAATTAATTCAAATACACAATAGTGTAGTTTTATTCATCTTTCCCAGGAGTTCATTTGTGTTGACTGCAGGATTTATTTGTTTGGAGTTTAAATGTCCTTGATAACAGAATATCAATATAAGTACTTATTTGGCAGAATGTAATTTTCATGTGTTTTTCGTTACTATTATTTGCCTTCCTGCCCTGGTAGAATGCTTTCTGAATACGAATTCTAGTCATAAACAGACAACTGTGACCAGTGACAAATTACATGTCTAAACCCAAGGGAAATAAATGAAGGAGGTATTAGTTTTGTAACTGCTTAATACTTGATTTTACCGTTCTTTGAATGGGCTCATCTGTCTCTCTAATGGCAATAATTTATTTCAACTATTTTTTCTACATTTTTACTGCTTTGGTAACAGAAAAGTTTATCATTTTGATGTAAAATTCTACATTTAATTGATGATAATTAAATAAGAGTGTGGGAATAGTTCCTTTCATTCACGTTGGAATTTAGTTCAGGGAGTCTGATCTGCTGTTAAAAGATCCTAATGTTATAAATTTCACTATAGTAGAAGTAGGGCAAGTAATCAGCAAAACTTTCTTGTTTATGTGCATGCAACTTGATGAATATGCAGATGAACCCTGTCACCATTTTTGGTACCAGATGAAAATTGTTTATGACTCCTGGATCTCAGATATCATCAACTGATTTATTTATAGCACAAAAGCAAAATTAAAAACAATGAATGTCCCTATCATCTTAATTAAATGGGTTAAAATGCTACGTTTTAAATCGCTGTGATGTCAAGATTATGATCATTGTTAAGAGGATGGAAAGTATAAACATTTTCCTGGGAGTTAAAGTGTATCTATTCATCTGTTAATGGATCAGTGGCTGGAATAATAAATATTGATTTGTCTTGGGATAGAGATGTGAGGTTTGGAGATTTGATGTGATATTCCCGAAGCAGGTATCACTGCCCGTAATATGGGTTACATATTTCAGTAATTCAGTTCTTGCTACACATTTTTGTATGTTCCCATTTTATTTTATGCTCTCCAGATGCTTGTGCATCTCTTGTTCATCTCTCTTTCACATATTTTCCCCATTTTCCTTACCATTTCACCATCCCACTTCTATCACTCAATTTTCTACAAACCATTTTTCTTTTTGTCTTCTACCTCAATGTCTTGTTCGCTCCTCCCTCTGCAGTTTCTTACTTTTCTTGCCTCCTCCCCATTCTCCCTTCCTTATCCTTCTCTGTCATCCAGCTCTTCCAGTCTTCCATTTTAATGTTTTCACCCTCTTCTGTTTACCTTTGACATATCTGTTTCCAAACTCCCGCACCTTTCTCCACATTCTTTGTTTTTCCCTCTCGTGCTGTTTCCTGCGTACTGCCAGCCAACCAGCTATGCTTAGGGCAGTAGTTACTTGAGACAGAAAGCAGAAACCAGGAGACTGAGCTCTGAAGAGCAATATGACACCCTTCTCTTCACTTGGGCCCATGCCCTGTGCTTACCATACCCCTCGAAATATTGCCTGTGCCCAGGTCACTGCTGTCCACGTGGCACCATCCCATGTTCACCGGCAGAAGTGATGCTGAGGAGCTGTCCAAGGTATGGCTGGCGGTCCCATCTGTCTTGTCCCATCCTGTCCTGCCCTGTCCTTCTTTCTCTTTGTCCTTCAGCATTTTAGCACGGAACTTTTCAAGAAAGTGGCTGAAGATGTAGGCAGGAAGCCTCTCTTTCTCTCATCCTAGTAACTCCACTGCTGTCTGTGGGGAGGTATCTGTTATCTGTGACCAGCTAATAGAATCCAGGATAGCAATCTCAGAGTGCTGGAGTCGCTGGGATGTTGCAGTGCAGGCAGCTCAAACACCACTTTAGGTGGGTAAGATAAGGAACACAGTGGAAAGCATTATCTCTTATTGCAAAGTTTGGCAGAAGAAACATGCAGTTTATGCATGGAGATGGAATTACAAACAGATCACCAGTGTCCTGCTCCCCTAATCTCTTGCCTAGTTAGACTTCTCAGATATGCAGGTATGTTGTTCTACATCAAATTCATGCCATCCAATTTGATTGTTTTTAAGTGTTGGGAAAATGCATTTAAAATGTGCTTCTGTGCATTGCTATCAATATTGTGAACTGACACCTAAAGACACTTTTCCAGTCTGTTGACCCAGCCTTTCATTTAGAATATATGTAATGGATATGTGGTGTATCAAAGATGTGGTGAGAGATACTGACAGGTACAGGGGATCAACCTTCGCCTCTCCTTGTTCAAAACAATTCTTTGTTTTCATGGACATTCTCAACTAAGTGATCTCATTTCTTGCCTGGAATATTTTCATCATCTGTTTGACAAAGTAGCAGCTCTACACAGAGGATTAGGGAAAGTTTGTCTGTTTTTCAGTTTGCTTAATTTGTACATTTGAGAATTCCTTGTTTGTATTTAGTTTGTTCCTCAAGAGGTTCAGTTTCCCACTCGTTTATGTGACTCTTTCCAGGAGTGATATTCTAAAAACCTAGAAAAATAGGATTATAAAATCACCTTCTAAAAAGCAGAAGGGTGGCGTTGGCACAGAACATAAAAAAGTTGTTGTTTCTGTCATTAACATTTTTCCACCCTTTTTTTTTTGTCTCTCATAAGCTCTCTGTGCTGAAGTTTACGCCTTTGTAAAATGGAGGTAATGTCCTTTGCAGTCTTAGGAGATGGTATGAGTGTTATGTAAACCATAATTAATTCAGTACTGTGAGATCATTGGAAGAAAGTCTGTTGTTGTTATTGTGAGTTACTGTAACTCTCAAGATACTCAGTTGGGTACAATTTCTGACAACATTGACTGAGTCCTCTTCCCAGAGGAGCTATGGGACTCTTCTACTGTCCCTAGAATTTTTAGGATTAGGTGTGGTAACAAGAGGTTCAGCCCCTACTCTGTCTAATCTCTTCCGGTCACACTATCCCTGAATGACAACACAGCAATTCTTAGCTTCTTCTGTGTCTCCAGAATAATTTCCAAATAATTTATAAAGTTCCTCTAGGAAACAGTGACCTGAGGTTGTGACTTTCAATGGGTATTTTCCATGGCTAGGGTCTTTTTTAATACAATGACACATTTTTAATGACACAATGAGATGATTTTTCATGTAGAAATGTCACAAAACAAGAAAAATAGGTCATTATTATTAGCACTGTTCTATGAATTATCTCACAGATTTTCCCTTTAAATGTAACACTTAAGATTATTATATGTATGTAATGATTTATCATCTTAAATTCTCAAGTACTTTTTTCCTCAATATATTCTGAATCTCTAAGGAGTCTTTTAAAATTTAAAATAGGAAAGACAAGAAATAAGTGTTGGCAAAGCAATGCTGAGGTTTTTTTAATATGCATCAGCTATTTTTCTGATTTGTTCCTGTTATGAAAATATGGTGAACCAGTAGTGTTGGCAGTGTAATGATCAAATATCTTGGATATCAGTTCTGAGTAAGATCAGCTTTTTTATTTTGGAACATGGTTCAATATGGGAGAAATGGAAGTTGATTCTTAAGTCATGGTATAAAAATTAATTATAGTCACTTGTGATTTATAAAAATTATTCCTAAAAACGTACCTGTGGCATGTAAGGGAAGTTTGCCAGGTTAAGTGTAGTATTCCTCTGAGGGTTTTTACTTGAGGAGTTGTGTGGACTCCAGGGATAGGAGGGAGGACAATTCCCACATGGCTCTGTAGGTGCAAGTTGCATTGATTCAAAGGTTACCCCTTCACAATAAAAAGGAGAAAAGAGAGCATTTTTCTGAGTTATTTTCTGCTAGTTAACCCACCCCAAGAAAGAAGAATTTCAGTAAGATACAGAACAGAGAGGTGCAGATTACACCTGATATAATAGGACATGCACTAATATGGCATTAAATGCAAAAATGAAAAGGAAGTATGCATAGCTGTTCCTCACCCTTGACCTTTTCCACCTCCTCAACCTACTCAAAGTCTGGGGAGTGAAACACTACTTTAAGTGCTATTTTTATCTGGAATGGATTTTACAGTAATCATGTCAGGACAACATCATTTCCCTCAAGAGTTTCTCTGTAAAAAATGTTGAAAACCAACAGCAGTCGTTTGCCCTCACTTCCAGTCTTGAGTGTTTAAACTCATATGGAAGAATCCTGCTGAGTTCTTTGCTCCGGTGAATCCTCGCCTGCAATTAAATGCTGCAGATGGCATTAGTTACTCACTTACACTTGATAACATCAGGGCCTTCAAATGATACTGGCCTGCTCCCTGTGCTGTGCTGTTCACCTTCTGCTGGTTTGTGAGAGTTGTCGATGAGAATTGGGCCTAAGCAACTTGTTCTGTATGAGTGCAGCCAGGGTGTGTGTGGAAATGTTGGTTACTGCTCAGCTCAGATGGTAGAAGTTTCCCTGGGATGCCTAGGGGAAACCTTTACATCTTCAGTTATTGATTCTGCCCTCAAAATTTTCAGGCAATTATCTCTGTTGAGTGCCTGGGACACTAATGGTATTTATTAAAACAGCCACAATCCCTTCAAAATGTGTTGCTTAGTAAACGATCGTGCTGAGTAAGAACAAATAAACAAAAATGCATGTTTGGTTTCTTCATGTTTTCTTAGGAAATGCAAAGAAATAAAGGGAACAGTTTTGTGACTATGGTTAATGGAAAGTACTCGATATTTTTATATAAATATTTACCTATTTATGTAGGTACTCCACCATGTAAAACCTGACTATTTTAACATAATCCCTTTTTAGGTTAGTACTGTATTACACTTAAAAGGAAAAAATCTGGGCCCAATTGAAGGTAAAGACTTCAGTCAAACTGTATTTTAAAGTATTTCATGAGGAACTGCAGTCCTTTGTCTTTCTAAAGAAACAGCTTACTGAAATGAATATATGGTCTCCTTTTTAGGCTGAAAAAAAGGGTAAATGGGAGAAAAAAGTTAAATCATACATCCATAAAGCTCACATTTATTTGTTATACATACAGGGCAGTCTTGCCTGAGATTTTTTTAAAGACATCTTTCAAATGTTCCTTTCTGAAATTTGGATTCAGCTTTCAAAGCATCAAACTTTGCTGTAATGATATTGATATTTCCTGCCCCACTGGTATTGCTCACATCATTTCAGTACCATATAATATTGGATCATTACTATAAAACATATCTTTTTAAGCAGAAAGAGAAAGAAAGACTCAAGAAGGCATAGCCAGGAGAAAATGATTCTGTCTCTCTGCTTGAATGAAGGGAAATGTCATCACACGTGCATAATGTATGTATTTTTTCCTCCCATTTTCTCTCAATCAAGTCTGATTATGAGGGGAAACTAAAAAAATAATGGACAAGTGGAAATTGCTAGACTATCTTGGTTTAGAATGCTTTGAGTATTATTAAATGAATTAGTTATGCCATCAGGGGGAGAACAGCTGCATTCTGAACCAGAAAATAGCCTGATTCTGCCTTCATTTTTATTTTAAGCCAGTGAAAATAGCATATGACTGAAATCAATGCATCTAATGAATCTTTCAAAATACCTTCCTGGCAGGAACTACTGAAAACATAGCCACCTTGTGTGCAAAAACCACTAGAACCAAATATTGCTTCCTGGGATTTCAGAGCAGCTTCTCTCATTTCCAGTAGGATTTGGAAACATAATCTAGTGTTTTGTTTTTCTGTCTCTTCAGACTATACATTAGAGAAAGAAGAGGTTACCAGTTCAGCAAATTTGTAGAGCTCCACTGAGTAAAGGAGCTGACTTATTACAGTTATAATACAGAAGACTATTTGGAACACTTTGTAAGAACAAAATACTCATTCCCTTACAATGTGTGTTTCAGACATTTATTTACTGTATATTTTAGGTCATATTAATTTTAAAATTTGAACTAGACAAAGGACCCTATAAGGTCATATTTCTCTGAATGTCCTGTGTGCTTGCCCCAAACATGAGATCTGGGGAAACGGGGACAGTTGCTCTGAAGATGCAGCATCAAAGGGAATATTTACTTTGAAATATATAAAGTTGTCTTCATCTTCCTCTGTCAGGGTTTTCCCCGTCCTACTTGAAAAGGCAAGATTATCTTGGCACCTATAATGCAAAATGTGCTGTGGTGAAAATACATAAGGTTGCCTGGAGAATAACTCCATTTCATCATTTATATAAAGCCTATTAATGCTGGAAAGAAAACTGGTCATTATGGAGTGTTTGATGGTCAATTGATATTTTTTTAATGCTATCAGCCCAGCAGTGCAGTGATCTGTGTTTAATGAAAATAGCTGTGTAAGGAAAAAAGGACTCATGGTAAAGCTGTATTAAACATCTTTCACAGAAGAAAAGAGGGGTAATTTTGCCACCTCCCCAGTGAGATGGGTACTGCAAAGTTCTTGGATGTCTCATGAGCACTGTTCTGTTCTCCTATGCTTTGCTCAGCATTACTCTCCTTTAGTGCTGTATTCTTCCATGTCACGTGGAAGCCACAGACATCTGGGCCAGATATCTGGGCACAGATTAATTCTGCCCAAGTTTAGGTACTCAGTGCCCAAGTTTTCCATGTAGTCAATGGAAAGAGTGGGTGTGTTCTTTGAGACAAAGGCATCTCCAGAAATCAATCCAAGTTTTAGGAGGATCAAATATACTCCCCGAGTTCTGTTGACTTTTGTAGTCAACAAGTTATAGTTGGAAGGTCTTAGCTGAGGTACTTCAGTTAAATAACTAAATTTGGACAAACTCAGGCCTTGGCATGTATTTTATCCCCCAGGTTATGCCAGGGAAAATCTGTCTCTTAGAGTGTCAAGATTAATTTGAAAAGAATGCATCCCACATATATAGCATTGAACTAGGATCCACTGAGAGTTGCAGTCTTTAGAATGTATCTTCAATTAATGTCATGTCAAATTATGTTTGTGGAAGAAACGCACACATATGACATTTCATAGGATGTATGAAATCACAAGCTCTTATTTCACAGAGTCGAGTCCTCCTTGTTACAGCAGCTTGTGTTTGTGTAAAGGGTTATCTGCTCTGCAGTTGTGCAAGCACACCAGGCAGCACTGATTTCATGGCTCTTTGCCCCACCGTGGTGACTGGTACATTCAGCTCAGTGCAGAGACCTTCTTTTTCCTTGTTCCAAAAAGGACGCTTTTGTTGCCCACAGACTTCTCAGGGATAAAAGATGTGATAAATCTGTTGGGGTTAAACTTCTTGTCCTTTCTCGGTAAGAGCCGGTCATTTTAGCTGCACTCTAACATTAAACTCCCAGGTACAGACCGCATTGTATGATGCAGGTTCAGTGCAGAGCTACATTTGCTCTGAAATATCTAATAAACTGTTACATTTCTTTCTCTGTAATAGGATAATGGACCCTTTGAAAATTACTTACTTGGTCCTGGTAGTTTTCTATTTAAAAAGGAGAAGAAAAATTTGACTCTCATTACCACAGAAGCAAAGCTAACCAAAGAGGAAAATCTGCATGATACAGCACTGTGTGTTTTTAGCACCTCTCATCCTTAGCTCTAAAATGAACTCTAAAATGCTAATTTTCTATTTCAAATTGCTGGTGGTGTAATTAAAATAGACATTTTTACTGAGATTACATACTCCTTCATTTTACAGTGCTGTGATATTTTCACATATGATAGTCTTAAGTCCTGAATGTACTAATGTACTACCTGGCGAAAAGCTGTTATGGCTGTATTCACTCAAAGTCTAATTTGTGCATGCATACATAAATATAAATATAAATATAAATATAAATAAATAAAAATAAAAATAAAAATAAAAATAAAAATATAAATATAAATATAAATATAAATATAAATATAAATATAAATAACTATATATATACTGTTTTCATGGCCTACTTCAGATATCTCTATTAACAAAAACCAGTCAGAGAATAGGGACACACATTTTAAGAATGGTGTGTTTCAAATCTTCCTGCTTAATTTAAATAGACTTCTTGAAATAAATTGAACTTTCAGGCAAAAGAGTGAAGAACATCTGTTTATACTAGGTTAGAAATATGCAAAAACTGCAGCGTTCCCTTAAATTCACTTCTGCTCCAATGCTGCATTTACCTCATTCTAACCTTTCAAATTCAGCAGGAAAATAAATATACAATTCTCTTCTGTGTGTAGGCCAAAGGGAAAGGATGGTAACCATCCCAGGTCTTCCATGGATGCGTTCCCTGGATGCTGCCGTGGGAAAGCCTGCTGTTTGTAGCCTGCTCGGAATCGTTTGCCTGCAGTTACAGTTGTGACAATGGGGCATCTTCTGCCTACAAGTTTGTGCTTCCCAGCACCAGCAGCACTCTGCACCAGTGGTCTGTTGTGTTACAGGGGGCATTAGAGAAATTCTTCTTTCCTTTGGATTTTTTTCCTTCTGAACAAATGAATTTGCCATGTGTGTCACTGAACATCATGAGGAGTAAAATCTCCCTATTTTGGACAATATCTCTACTAGAGAAAATCTTTCCTCTTCAGAGTATGAGTCATAAATTGAGAGTTTCTCAGTGTGATTTCAGCCTTGCTAGAATTTCTGTTGAAGGGTGGAGGGTTGTTTTTTACAATAAATACTGAAGAAGAAAAATATTAAGAATATAAGATATCCCATATGCAAATTTCTCTAAATTTGGATATAGCTGAAAATGTTCATTTTTCAAGTGGACAATATCATACATTGATAGAAATAGCATAAAGACCTTAAAGAAAAGCAAAGATATATGAAATTTAGTAGGAATATCATTGCTGTTCTAGAGTAAATACTACAAAACTGTACAAAATGTGTTAGTATACACTAAATTCAGTTACATTTTCTCATGGGGGATCAACATATCATCAGAGTCCTGGGGGTCTTCTTTACAGTTACAGTTACAGACAGCTTTCAGTTCAGATAAAGTGATGTCTGCCTCTGTAACTGCTGCATCTCAGTTGTGCATACTGCATGTGAAGGTTGCCCACATATGTGTACACTTCACACTCCTTTGTAACTTTGCCCAGTTTCATGTGTGCCAATCCATATTCATATTCATATTCATATTCATATTCATATTCATATTCATATTCATGCACTTGCAATTAGCCTGTTTGTTGGAGCCCTGAGAGTAAAAATGTTAGTGTATAAGGGGAAGTGAGGGAAAGGATGTACATTTGTCCTCTATTGTACAATTAGCCTCTACTGTACAATTAAGGACCCAAAACTAATCAATGGATGTGCCACTAACTGGATAAACATACAGTACTAAGCGCAAAGAAACCTTGCTCTTTTTTTTTTTTTAAATCTTACAATGACTGTAGTAAAAAAGAAATAATAATTGTTTCTATTACCCTCTAGAGAACATATATTGCAATGCACAATATAAAGGGTAGGGTATAAGCTGAATATGCTTGTGAAGAGTGTTTAATTTAGAATAGAGCTGATCTACTTGCAGTGGCACACTTCAGAAGCAACTGTACTGCAGTGAAGGGAGTAATCCCAGCACACACTCAAAATCAGGCCAGTCAGATTGCTTCTGTATTTCATGTTAGGCTCAATTAAGTAGCTGTTTCAAATGTTCCTGAGGTGGTATTATCAACAACCGGAAAGATAGTACTGCTCTTTGGTGCTAAGGCTCGTTTTTGTCTGCATTTGGCTCCTTCACAGTTTCTATAGCCTAGAAAGCACTCAGCAAAGGAGAAGATGGAGGCAGAGACTGACATCCAGGCATGTATTTTAGGAGCATCTTTAATAAGAGAGAGGACAAGTATTTCACTGTGCTCACTCAAGCGAAACAAGTTACGATATGTCACTAACACAGAGTGCATGGGCACATGAACCCAAGCATGCTTCCTGCTCTGCTGTCTGCTTTTATCTGTGTAGTGGATATCGCACAGAGACAAAAGGGACATGAGCCATTTTATTTCAGTCTCTGCAGCTCCTCAGTCAGGAGCACCATAGATTTTTTTTTTTTTCTGCTAGGATAAGGTTTGATCTCCATACAGTTGTATGAAGAGAAATCATGCAGCTTATTTATTCTTTCAAGTCAACAAACAGGTTAACCCTGATGTGCGGACAGGTTTGTGTTTGCTGCGGCTGGCCAGCCGCGCGCTGCTCCCCGCGAGCGTGTGCTGGCTGCGGGCGCTGCTGCGCGGGGCTGGAGCCCTCTGCCGAGCGCTGCGCTCCCTCCGCCCGCCTGCGCTCCTCGTCCTGTCGGGCTCTGCTCCTGTCCTCTTCATGTCTTTTCATGGTGCAGGAATATGTCATTAGTATTTTTATCCAGCTTCCCGACTGTTGTTCGGGGGATCCGTGTGCAGTGCGGACTGATGGCGAGGGTGCGGAAAGGGGGCCCGGACAGGGCTGCCCGAAGCGCGATGGGCCCGGGCTGGGGCTGCGGGGGACGAGCATGGGCGGTGGTGGCAGGGCCTGAGACACAACAAGAGTGGCACCAAGGCCCACATCCACTCCTAGCCCTGGAGTCTGGGCAGTCAAACAGGAATTCTGCTACGGGAGGTAGAAGTCTGTTGTCTTTTGAGCATAATTGGTTTATAAAACTCAATCAACAGTGATTTGCATTGCTCCTTACTTGGCTATGAGGGACTGTCAGTCATGTGTGCATAATCCTGTTTCAGTTGGCACCAGCAATTCCTGTTGGGATTTTCCATTGCATCGACCCAGTGCATTCAGTAGTGACTATGCACCAAACTTGCTCAGTCAAAAAAAAGCCTCAGATATTTGGCTTTTTTTTTTTTTTTTTAAAATTTTCTCAGTAAGTTCATGTAATGTAGAAGCAGTCACATGCTATTAGAGCTTTCCATGTTTATCCCATTATTCCTCTTACTCTTGGCAGCAGCTGCGTGTGGGCAGACAGCCACTGAGAGCAGCCTCTCGCCGTGCTGCCCATCGTCCTGGCTCTGCCCAGTCCAGTGCTCTGCAATGCCCTGCCTTTTCCTTTCATTGC
Organism: Lycocorax pyrrhopterus obiensis; assembly: GCA_014706295.1. NCBI lineage: Eukaryota > Metazoa > Chordata > Aves > Passeriformes > Paradisaeidae > Lycocorax > Lycocorax pyrrhopterus. The sequence goes on along the minus strand of JACSVZ010000013.1, from coordinate 19,015,769 downwards.
CTTTTTAAAATACTTTGGGCACCTTATTTTCCTTCAACAGAAGCATTTAATTTCGTTAAAAGCACGTAAGGTAGTTTGTATACATAAATGCCTAATGCATATGGATACTTCCTAAAGACTCTTGTTACTTTGTACCTGGTTCTATTAATGTTGATTTAACAGGCATAACAAGTAACTGATGTTGCTAAGGATGGCAATAATTTTTAATATTTTAATTACCTAAAATTATCTATCCTCTGGAAGAAATGAACGAGAGATTGAAATATGCAGTGAAATGTTTTTTAATGCATTGGGGAATTGAATATATTACAAGAACTCACATAGATGAAATGCTGATTAGTATTTAGGAAGACTAATTATAGCTAAAGATTGCTCTGCAGAGCAGAGGTTGATATGCAGCCTTGCTATGTCTTCAGAAATCTTTAGAGTGTAGGACATACAACAGACTCTACCTTTTCTGAAGTCTGGTACATGTGTATTTGTGCAGCTTACAAAATGCTTTTTGTATGCAGTGAGTGATGGATTGGTATGTAAATAAGGAGCCAAAGCACCACACAGCTGTAGCAAAACTGGATACAAATTCCCTGGAAAAATGGAGTCTGATTTCTAAGGGTGTTCATCTAACAGGATGAATCTGTGCAAAGCTTGCAGGATGTAAACAGTAATGTTTTTGCTGATGTCAAGGGCTTTGTGAGCAGGGAATAAAGTGTACTGGAAGGCAATATTTTGGATTTTTTTTTCTAAAAATCCATATTTGCATATTTTCTTCAAGTAGGTTTTTCTTCTAATATACAGTTGCAAACTCACAAATGATTTTTGGATTTTGACAGAAGATACTTTCTGCAGTAGAGCTGTTCAATTCTATACATGATGCGTTTTCGTAGTGAACTTTACATACATTTGAATGCACTGTAGCACCAAGAATATTTAAGCCTTGGGGCATAAAATGATCAGCTACTCAGAATAGGAAGAAGTTCATCCTTCTACTAAACAATACATTATTGGAGTTAAATGTTTTCTGGAGCAGCAATGGTTGTTCAGAAAAGATATAAAGCTCTTTGGTCCTTTCTTACATAGTGCTTCCAATGTTTCTAAATTCCTATTGACAGCTAAAATTGAAGGAAATGTTGCAAATGTTGATCCACAAATACTTGCTTCCTTTATACAAAATGTTCCACTGAAGGCAGTTGGATAAACCTCTGAAGTATTAGGATTTGGTTCAGAATATTAGTTTTATAAAAATGTAGAATACTAAATAGGTGTTCAGTAATATTTATCAGAAAAAAATGGTAAAGCATATTTCATTCTCCAGATTCTCCAGCCACCAAAAATGCCCTTTCATAAAGCCTTTTTATCTGAAAATAGAAAAGGAAACAGCAAATCCAGTAAATGCCCCAGTGACCAAAGCATTTCTGCTGAAGTCCCTGATTTATATTGGTGTATTGCCAGATGGCTATAATGCCCTTCTGCCTAATGTAGTCCCTCACTCCAAGCTGGACACCCAGAATGAGATCTAATAAGACAGTTTAAAAAGGAAGGGCTTAAAGTACTTACAGAAATATTGTTTTCCTAACTAAAATAACAGTCAATAAAGTGACATGAGTAAAGCACATCATCCCAATGATGACTGAATTCTCGATGGAAAATTAGCATGTGGCCTTTGGCCTATGTGATGGAAGAACAAAGCAGTTTGTACGCCCAGAGCTGAGACCTCTGAGAAACAGATGCATCTTTGTCATGGTCCAGACACAGAAGGAAACAAAAGGCATTGGGAACATGAAGAGATGCAGGTATAGATAACAGCAATGGATAGAAGTACAAATGACACAGGTACTAGCTTCTTTTTACAATTTACACTTAGGTAGCTATTGCTAAAAGATCTTGATCTTCTGTGTGAAATCCTTCGTGCCTTAGCTTCCTGGGAAAAGACTTTCAATGATGAAACTGAGGGGTGCTAAGTATGTGTGAAATACAGGAATAAGGGGTTCTAAACCAAGTGTCATTCCCTATAGTAATGCCTACTTGGAAAGTATGGCTGTAAAATTTCACAGAGTTTGTTTTAAACTTCCTCTTGCCCAGCCCCTCCCCCAGGATACACAGTCCAATATGTTGGAAAGGAAACAACCTTGGCAATGTATTTTATTATCTATAATGACAATGTAATTTTTTTCTACTAGAGATATTTCTTAATATGTGTCACTGGTGGTGTACCATTCATAAAATCCAAACACAAAGGGATCTTCTTACAGGAATTATGACCTTCAGCTTCCTACTAACTTTCTACTACCTATCTACTCTGAGGTTTCTTTTATGTACATTAGAAATACTTAGAAAAACTCATTATTCTTGGAAATCATCAATTACATATTTGTGTATCTTTGGATAGTTTGAAGAAAGCAATTATTCAAACTGAAATGGAGAGATGTCTTGGTAGAGATTGACTGGTGAGACTGGTGAGAAACTAGCCAGTGTAAGACCACCCAGAGACAGGATCACTTGGTGGACCTATGGTGTCAGCAGTACTTATTCCGTCTTTTTTAATCCATCATGCCCATTCCTAACTGCTGTATACTCTGCAAAATTTTTCTGATGTATCTATTTGAAGTGCCAGGAGACCAATCCATTATAACTTAAAATCTCGTTTTGAACAACTCGAAAATCTGGTTTAAAATTCTCTATAAGTAACAAGCAGGTTTTCAAGACAGCTGAAGCTAGCACTTCACTAACTAGTAAGTCTGGATGGACACCAATGTAAACAATTCCAAAGACCGTTTTTAAAAAGTATGAATTACATCTCAAGTAATCACATCACCAAGTATTTGAAATTATGCACAAATGTATGCAAAGTGATATCCCCAAAGTAAAGCCAAAAACTTGTTCAGAAAATAGCAGTATCTTGAGATCTGTCTTTCTGCACATTAAGGCCAAAAGTCCAATTCATTTCAACAGTAAAAGCAAGGTCGTTAGTCCTTTCTTTCTAAGAATGACAAAAAGAATTAAAAAAATGCCCTTATCAGGAACCATTTAGTTCTCTTCCAGAATCTTTCAAATATCACAATTCAAGTTGTCCTTCAAATGTCAGTGTCAGATTTCAGTGAGGTAGTAACTGCCTGTTCTATTATTACTAGTGCTGCCTACCTTGATAAATGTCTATTCATAATACCTTCTTTTTAAAGATGTGCGGCAAGATGTTAATTTGTCTTTCCATCTATCTCTTGTACTGTTTTTATTGTAATAGCATCTGGACCTCAGGAACAGACACTGTATTAATGCTAGTTAAACAAAACCAGAAAAAACTTGTGACTGTCTGTGATAGTGGGGTGCATTTACACTTTTTTCCTGTGTGGCATTTAGCATTTATTCATTTTGTTTAGGGAAGTTAGCCAGAAGCCTAGTAGAAATATAGCTGTAGCTAAACTGAAGATGGATCGTGGCTATATCCATAGTCAAAAACTTTTTAAAAGGTCAATTTCCAACACGGTGTGTGTGAAATTTTGAGCTGGATGCTTAATTGTGTAGAAGTCATTTTAGGCTGCTTCCCTCTTTGCCCAACTGTGCCCACACAGTTGTTCTTCCAGAGCATGCTAAAGCTTTCAGTGGTTTGTTCAAATGAAGTTATGTCATTGCACATTTTCAAGTACTGCCGTTGTCCCAGTAGTCTTTGTTAGCTGCCTACAAGCCTTGTATTTTCTAGTAAGTGCCTTGAGGTAAGAACACTTACATGGACATTTTCTGATCTCACAACAAAGACCCAACAGGCAGTTGTGGTGATCACACGGTTTTGCCATTACTCACTAGAACTGCTTTTACACACTGATTTGGCCCACCTAGATTCTGCTTCATCCACAGTAGGCCTTCTTATTTCTTTAGAATCTGTCACATCTTTAACTGCGAAATGTCATTTCACGTTATTAGATTTACATCCCTTTTTAGGCTGGCAAGTTCTTTTTGATGCTGGTATCCTCATCACAACTGCTATTTCAACAAGCTTTCCCTCTAGAGATTCTTTTCTTTAATGCAAATACTTTTCAGATGTTGCTTACTGTTGGGGTTTTTTTAACAACTTTATCTTAAAAGTCAAATTTTAGCAGCTATGTCACTGACTCACTTGATGATACTACTTAATTATCTTTTGTGTCTTCTTACAATCCCTTCCTTAAAATGTCTCATCAGAAAAAAGTCCTCTTTTGAGTGGCCAAGCAACCTAAACCCTTCCCTCTAAGAGTAGACATTGAGTCTACTCAATGTCTCAACCTTGCAGTTTGTTTAATCCCGTATGTCATACATGTTCCTTCTCCTGGGTTTGGAAGAATTCCATTAAAGACCAGAGAAGTCAGTGTTTCCCAGCTGGCAGCTCTTTGATCCTGTTCTTGATGAAACTTTGCAGTGACATTTATCAGCATGAAGTAGGATTAATGAATGCTTCTGTTCTCCCATGAGAAGTTTTTGTAGCTCGGGACAAGTATTCTTGCTCCTGCCACACCATCTTTGCTTTCCTCCAGATCAGCTTTGATGACTTGCTCATAGACTCTTCAATGAAAATCCTCGATCATTCCTACATACCTGGTTTTCATGTTGTAAATCTGCTTCACATCTTATCCTCTATCTGCTGTTTCTTTATCCCTTATTTTTGTCCCTTTCTCATGTCTGTTATGATTTTCTGTATAATGCAATTCATTGTCCTCATGATCCTGCTTATTTTCATTGCCCGTTTCTCTTCTTATGGACCCAGCTGCTCCTCTTTCCCTTTTGGTGTGCCTGCCAGTCTCTGCTTTTTATTTCTCCACCTTGATAGTACAATTAGCTGTCTTTTTTCTTACCTTGTGTTCATCACATGAATGGCTACTTTTCTCTTCTGTGTCTCTGTGTTTCAGATAATCATTTTCTTCAGGCATCTACAGTTCTTGAAACTTCCATGATGTGTTGTCATTTCTCCTCCTTCATGTCCTCAAGTCCCCTTTAAATACTTGATTCTATGTACCCATGGCAACAGCCACTTCAGATTCTGTGACCAAAGCAAGCACTGAATTAATTCTGCAGCGCTTTTCTTGTTTACCATATCACATAAAAATGGGAGAGCTGATTTCTCCTATCTGATGACTCATAACTCTCCAGTAGAACTGATGTTTAAGCCCTTTTCTTTGGAGCTGAGTGAATGACTCCCAAAGAACAAGTAATTTAGTGAAAGTAACCTTTTTTTTTTTTTCTAGTTACCATGAAACAGCATCTGTTGGATTTTTGCAAAGAGTAAATATTGAATTTACTTAGGGTGTGTTGAGCTTTGGAATATTCTTCCACAAACCTTTAGAGAAGAAAGTCAGTGACAGGTACCACATACCTGGTATGGTGAGGGAGGAAATAGGATAGACCAACTTGGTTAGCAGCCATCTGTCACTCCCACAGATACTGTCTCTTGTGAATGAGTGACTGAAAACATGTGAAACAATGCAGTAGGTTCAGTCTGAGATGATGGCTTTGCAAATCCTTGGCAAATGCTAGTAGGAAGCTGCAAGCATCCCTCGGTCAATAAAGACAGCTGCTGATAAGCTCATCACAGCGTATTGAATGATAGCACCGACTAACATGTTAGGGAAACTGTACAGCTGTTACATATATAAAATGCATGTTACCAATGAGAAAATTAGCAGTGAAATGCAGAAGTGGCTGTGATACATAGAAGGATGCTTAATTAAGCAGGGGTGTAGGTGTATACAAAGTTGATTGAACTTGTGAGATAAAGTTCTGGTGCAGTTTCTCATGGCAATAATACAAGAAAGAACCCACTTATCTGATTATACAGATTGTGAAGACTAGTTCTTTTAGCAGAAGACTCTCCTGCAAATAAGATCCATCTTGACCATTGTCGCCCTGAGATTTGCAGTCTTTTGATGTTTTCATTTCTGTGATGGAGTTCTCACGCACTTTCTGTACACACAGGTATGTTTGGCTAACGGTTCCTTTTTGTTTTCATTCCTTCTCCTGAGGCGGAGAAGTTTGATGGACTTTTCGTTTGACCAGTGTGGTTGGAGACGTGGTAACCTCATCCTCCAATCCACGGTCATTCCTAAAAACATATATATATGAAGTAAAATAAACAGCCTGGGGCTTTTCCTGGCTTCTTTCTGTCCTGAACTAAGCTAGGTCTGTGTGGTTCTTTCGTGTCCAAGTACGACAGACCATCTGTTGCCAGATGGAAGTATTCTTCTTCTGAATCACTGGCTGCAATGACATATTTAGACAATGAGTCTTTCATAGTTAGATCCAAAGCACAAACACATATTGAGGTTATATTTTCTGTTTACTTGGCCTAAAGTTATAGTATGGCTATATACTCCTGTGAAAATGCTTTTAGACAGTAGATAGAAAATCCAGCAGTTCACACCCACCCTTAGTGACGTATTCCAGTTGCACATAAAGTACATAATGTGTCAGCAAAAATGTAAAGACTACATAGAGTCCCTCTTTCAGTTTTATTTTGAAATCTGTACATTTATTTGAGGCGTCTGAATGATTCAGCGTATGTGGTGGCCAGCACAGGCAGTGTTTTGGTATTCAGGCAGGCCCAGAATACAGCTCATCAACTCATATACCTTCACTTACACATCCATACTTAAAAACCTCTCTGATGAAAAAAAAATTGCATTCTTTCTTTTTTTGTGTAACTTATTTACTGTGACTCGGTAGTTTTCTTTCTTTTTTTTTAGTGAACAGAGATTAGGAGGAAGTTTTAACGAAGTATAAAGATGATTATCATGATTGAGTTCTTTGAAGTTTAATTGTGACTTTTTGCACACATTAATATGCACAAATTAGGTCTTACGCAGAAGCTGTGAACTGTCAGTGAATTTTATTTCAGCAGAAATAATGCCAGGTTTTAGTCTTAGATTAGCTGAGTCTAAGGCTATTTGGCCTGAAGGAAATAGAACATAAAAGTGGAATCTGAAGAAATAGCATATAGAGATTTATACATGCCAGCCTCCATCAAATTTTTCTAAATGGGAAATAATTGATGACTTATTATGCAGCAGTGTCATAGAGACTCTCCTACTGCTGACATTGTGCACCACTGATCTTGAAAAAGAAGAATGATACCTGCTCCCATCTGTAGTTGTATCACATCTTTTTGGCAATACAGAATTGGCTTAGATGGTCACATGAGGAAAGTACTTCATGTATTTTAGGATACAGTTGAAAGAAAAGCAGCAGCTAAAGGCTGGGAAGAAAACCATTACAGTGTATTCAGCCCAGCTACCCAAAAACCACCATCAGAAATTCTGCAGATCAGCTGTTCAAGACAGCTTGAAATGCAGCTATTCTTAGATACAAATCAGTTTTGATATACATGTGATATACTCTGTGCTTCTTCTTTGCACTCTGGTGAACACTAGTGCAATTAACTTTTTCTGCAAAAAATATTTAGAAATTGTAAATTTCACAGGCTGACATGTGAGCTAACTTTTAATTAATACAAGGTGGAATTGATCCTTGCAACAAAAAAATATTGTGTGATGTTTATGTCTACTCATAACTAATCAACATTACTCAAAATTTGAATATTTGGCAATTAAGAGTATTTTAAAAATCAGAACAGAAATGTCAGTACTGAATAAATTTAAGGAAACCATAGTATGGCCTCATTCTGCTATAGTTTTGTTCTAATAATACTGTTAATGAGACACAGAAAAAGTACATTAATCAACTGGATAAGTTTTATTAGCAGCTGTCTGATATCTGATTCCAGATGATGACAAGTCAATGTCCATTACTCACAGTGGGCCAGCTCCACATCCATTGCTGGATAGTGGCTGTGACTGATCACTCCCAGAGTTGAGATGAGGAATACCCGAACTGGAAAGAACAGAGAAAGTGTGCCTGGCCAGAAAATACTTCAGTGACTCTAAACACTCAACTGAGCGCTGAGTGAGGCAATGAACTGTGGGACAAAAGATGCTTATCCTATGTAGGTACAACCATGGATACATCAATCAAGCTTGACTCACCCACCGCCTCCACAGCACTCCAGCCGTGCCTGTGAGGAACTCTTGGCAGCAGTAATTCTAGTGTCACCAGTGTGCAATTTAAACAAATCCCTTTAAATTTGCATGTTTTATTTGTGAATTATTTGTTCAGAGCTTTTAGGATCGAAGACTTGGTTCCATTGGGTTTAAAACAAGTGCAATATTGCTACCCCATTGCATGGTCAGTGTCGTTCATACCTCCCTGGCCATTGGTAATACACAGAGAACTGCAGCTGATTTGGCCTTGCCTTGTAAATCCTCTCCTGACTGGAGAGCAACCTGCAGACTAAGATAACTTTCCACATATTTGAATATTTTGATTCTAAATCAGAGAGCAAAATGAAGACAAAAAGCTATTCCAAGATCTATATTATTCCAGACAGTTACACTGCGCTAACTATTCTAGTGAATTTCTGCAGAGATTCCCACAGTCAGCTGCCTGTGTGGGAGGGTGTCTGTGTAGATGCCTTCTGAGTGGCAAGGGCTTCCTGTTATTATGGTAGGGAGTTCCTGTCACATCCGTGGTAGATGGGATTTTATGTCAGCACCAGAATTTTGCTCTTTCACTCCAGTGGGCTCCTTTTTAAGTACAAAACTATAGGATTAAGATTTGCCTTGATTTCACAACTGGAGTAATTTTATGGAACTCTTTCATTGGTTAATCCCACATTAATTTGCCTGCTTGCAAAACAAGTGCATTCTTCCCTCATCTTCTTAGCAGAAAAATGACCTTGTTATTTCTGATACTGCAGCTTGTTGGGCAAAACTTAATCCTGTCGCTACAAACGTAATCCCATGAATCCTCTTCTTGCTGATAACACTTTTTACTGTCTGAACTCCTGTGGGAGCTTTTGATTTGGTGTTTGACAGGCTTCCAGGTTCTTCTAATGTTAATCTTCAGATAATGAGTAATCTAAGAAAGAGAGGGATATAGTTTCTCTAATTCTTAGCTTTCATCTTTCATGGTAAAAAGATTATCACTCTATGCTGTTCTAACTGTTTTACAGTTTTTTTTAAAACTAATTTTATTTAATTTCAAGACAGGAGAGCACAATTTAGCTCTCAATAGCATCACAAATGACACACCCATCAGAAGGTCAGCAAAGAATGAAGAAACAAAACATTTGTGCGACATATGTGGAAGTCACTGGGGAAAATTCTGTGTTGGTATATACTGCACTGCTTCCAGTCTGCTGGTGACGTCTTCCCCCATATTTCATTTAGTCTTGACATAGATGTTGCTGTCTGTTGGCAATCACTGACAGCCTGGCAGATGTTACAGGGACCTTGTTGCCTGTGGATTAATACACTTGTGAGGTGGAAGGTTATTTCAAGGAAGTGGCAAAGAGAGTAAATGCCCTGGGCTTCAGAGGGAAAGAGCATCTGAGTTCATGACTAAAGTTCACCAGTTAGTGGCACTCATGAATTTTCAGGTAGCAAAAGCAGCCAAGTGTGCTGTTCCCTGCTCTAATCAGGGTGGTTTGCAACTGTTCTCTCATGTGTCTCTCAGCTGATAGCAACCTATTCTTGCACATTTTTTTCATTGGTTTCACACTTTGCTTTTGCAAATACGCTAAATGCTGTCTTTATCTGTGTGATCTGCATCCAAGTTATCTTAAATAGTAATTCTCCTCCCAGCATCTTTACCATCAGTGCGTGCTGTGTTTCTTCTGATCCTTTTTCCTGTTATGTATATAGAGATAAGCTCTCTCTCCTGTTGGAGAGAAATGCCCCTCATGTATTTCTCTGGCAGATCTAAAGCCTGAAAGGATCATAATTCCTGTGTTTTCATTTTACAGTATTTTTTGCAAGAGAAAAGCAGTTTGGAAATATCACATATTTGGCTGAGAACAAACTCCCTAGCATTTTACATGAAAAAGGTATAGACATTAGTGTACAAAATTCTCTGTTTTATCAGTCCTATCTGCAGACGAGTTCTTTGATATTCTGTAGTTTGCTTTGATATTCAGGTTACATTACATACCATACTCATCTCTATTCTGTCAGTTATTCAAAGAATGCCTTTGCTGTTCACAGAGTTAGCTTCCCACTGCTCTGTCTGTCCTCTGTCCTTACACCCTGGAATCAAAACTAATATGTATGTCAGAAAAAAGGGACTTTTAGTTACTGCAGCACCAAGCTTAAAATGTAAGAGAAATCCTCTTGGAGAAGGAGGAATAATAGTGTGAATATATGGAATAACTTGATGAACTCTGTTCCTCCAAAGATTGTTCTGAATATACATTTCAGTATTTCCACCATGAATATAGCTCAGGTTATTACAGTATTTTTCTCTGATGATTTTTGTCAGCTTTAGATCATGTAAGAATTCTTTCTGATATCAGAATGGACACTTTGTTATCTGTGAAAGCCTGAGTAGTGTTTGAAAAAGCACCTGTCTCTGTGCATATGCCTGGAACTGAGAGGTAGCTGGAACATAGATAAAAATCAAAAGGAAGATCTTCACTAACAGCGGTTTTCATAAGTAGAGTATAAATTACTATAAAAATTAACTTTAAATTTTTTCCTCACCCCAATGACATTCAGCAGGAACAAGAGCCATGGAGTGTAAGTAGTAAGTCTGAAACTCCTCAACTTTGCACAGCAACTACAGTTCTTGTGTAGCTGGGTATCAGGGCTGTGCCTTTGTGCTCACCAATCTACCACCACTGGGTGCTGCAGCAACTCTCAATCCGGCCACCTGCAGAGACAAAATTGTGGACAATTTAAACAATGGACTAACATGAGACAAAGTGGTTGAATGAATTCTTAGCCACCTTCACAGCTATGTGTTTGACTTATTAGTACAGGAACTATCTTGGTGGGAATTTTGGACTGTCCCAAAGTCTTCCCCAGGCAGCTCCTGCCATGCCCAGAACAATTTGTGTGTTTCAATGTGTTGATTATTAACCTGGGCAGGAAATCTGGACCTTCCAGGAATTCCTCTGCTGGTTCACCTTAGAAAATTGATCAAAGTGTATATAAATACTCTTTAGCCCATGTACTCTAAGCTCTCCTGCTTTATATTCATGCAGTGCATTCACCCTCCTTACAAATAGATATTGATGATAAATAGATATGATACAAATGGGAGATAGAAATGTCACTTACTCAGAGGAAAGTATCATCATTCTTTGTTTTTCTTTCTCTCTCATCATTAAAATGTCATAATCTTCTCTATTCTCCATTACCTCTATGAAGACTATACAGATTTGCCACATAAAAATGGTTTCTTACCATGAAGATTTTCTTCACAGCACAGTGACCTTATTTCCTTTTTCCTTGACTAATTCCATGTTCCCCAGACACATTCTATGTTCACCTTCTCACAAGTCACTACATTTTTACTGCACTGGGGAGCATAACTGCTACTGATAGTTCTAGTGAGCTTTATTTGAATTTTAGTAGATTTTTTTTCTTTTTGAGTTTAGAGCATATCTTTCATCTCCTGATTTATTGGTAAGTAGTTTTTCCTTGGTATAGGTGAACTTCACCCATAAATGGAAAGAGACAAATGAAATAGAATATGCCATTTGTATTTCCAGATAAATCCTAAGTCACAGGGAAACCTGTAATGAAACAGACAGCTAGTAATGATACGGTAGCATCTTAGATCTGCTTGGGACTTGTATAACACACTGCCTTTCACCAAAAATGCCAGAAGACAGACATACAAATGACAACTGGATAATAGAAGTAGCAAAATAGTGAGAATCGAGAGCTCCATTTCAGAACTAAAGATATTTGAGTTAATTTTTCTGGCTGTGACAGAAATGCGGTATTAAATAAATCCCTTGAAGTCATATTCAAACTATGAGCACAAGTACTTCCTCTTCTGTTTCTGAGTAAATTGGAAGTGATTAAAATCTAGGCATCTTTTTACATCGGAAGTTGTTTGAAGTTTCCCAGAGCTCATTGCTGACGTCACATCCTGAGAGGAGGTCTCCTTGTGCATCTGAAGTACCCAAGTCAGTAGATATGCCTAGAAATTGCCCATAGAATTCATTTCTAGGCCCTATGCAGAGCAGTGACTACTTTTTTGTAAAAACATCCTGCTGTTATGGCCATGGTCTTGCTGCCCAATTCCTACTCCCTTTTCAGGAGCTAAGAGTTGGTGGTTTAGGGGTTACAGTCGTAGCGCTGGGTTGATGCTTGGACTTAATGTTCTTAAATGTCTCTTCCAACCTTAATGATTCTATGATTCTATGAAAACCCTGCTCTAGAAACACGAATGCAATTGTCTCATGTTGAGGGGAGGTATAAATTGAGTGAATTTTGATCCAAATGGGATCTGAGAGCAGGTTTGCATAGACTGTGCTAAGTGAGGATATTCAGCCTACAGCCGCCAAGTGTGAAGTTCACCTTTGGCTCCCATGCTGCCGTCGTTCAGAGCTGCTGCCACTCAGCCAAATGCTCTTGTCCAGAGCTCCTCCTGGAGGTGTGTTCTTGCTGTCTCTTCCCAAACCAGCGCAGCTGTGAATATGACACCCTAGTCTGGCAGTGAGACAGATTGGTGATGATATGTGGCAGGGGTAGGCTTGTCTGGAACGGGATCCTGTAGGTTGTTGTTAGGCATGCCCCCAGAACGGCAGCTTGAGGGAGACAGGCTGCCTAATGCATACAGTGGGGTACTGCCAGAGAAACTGTTTCATAGGCTGCCTAGTAACTAGTTACATAAAAAGACTTTATATCATTCAAACAGAACTAGTTCTTTACCAAGAGATATTTATAGGGATGCTTGTAGCATTTCAGCCATGCTCTCACAGATGTCTCATTCAGGCTCACTCGTCTTTCTCCAAACTCACAGCAGCAACCTCTGAAAGGCAATTTCATGTATTGTGTGTGTAAAGAGTATTCCAGGCTCTGACCATTGCCTGTTTCCATGCTATGGAAAAAAAATTCTGGGGTACATCTCAGGCTCTAGAGTTCATCCCCATTTGAGTGCACTAAGAGCTTTTGACACTGGCCAACACACATCTGAAGTACTTACACAACATTATCAAGAACATGTTGCTCCTTTGATGCTATTCTGGAGAAGATGAATCTTAGGCCCTTTTTATTCTTGAGGTGACAGCTGAAGAGCAGCCACATATTGGTCCTTAATGCTCAGAGCTTGTTCCCTTTTCTTCAATGTATTGTTAGCACTCAATAAATAATAAATAACTGCTATGTTGGTGTCTCTTTAATGAACTGAGTCTATAGTCCCAATGTGCAGTAGCTGTGCATGCACATCTCCATATGCAATATTAATGGTCATATTATGTAACTGTATAATGGAGTGTCAAGGAGTCTTTGGGACTCTTGCCTGAGAGAGGATTTGAAAGGAATATGAACAGCAGAGTTTGGCTCTGGATTCATAAAAGTAAATTGATCAACAGTAGAGCACCATTTTCTGTTTGCTTGATAAATAAGTTCAACCTCCTGAGAGAAATTCCAAGAATATATGCCATATTTGCTTGCTCATGAAGCACTTTTTTGTTCATTGCTTTGGATAAACACAAGCTGAATGCAGATAGCTGCTTCTGTGTTTTAGAGCACCAAAGACAGGGCTAAAAGTGCCCAGAGTGACAGGGTCACAGCTAAAATTCTCCCAGCTCCAAGGGAGACCCAGCTGGTGCATGCGTAAGTCTCACAGAATTGAGCAGTCGTTCTGCTTCACATTGCTGCTGACTCTCTCGAGGGGAGGGAGGCACAATGTCAGGCTCCCCCAGCCACCTTCACGAGGGGAGCAGAGCATCAGAGATGATCAGTGCATTGCTGGGAGCCAGGCTGTACATACAGAGCAGAGTTTGTTTTTCTGATATTGCTTGGAAGCATCTGCTTTCTCTTCTCTTTAGTGTGCTGACTCCTGGACTGCTGAGCCCCAAGCCCTGTGTGAAATATGCACATGCACAGGCAGGGCATGAGAGGGAGAAAGAGTCAGCTGCAGTTTACTAAAATATCAGAGGAAGAAAGGGAATAAAAAATGAATTTGGGAGACCATGGAAGAGAGAGAGAAGGAGATGCAAGATGTTGAAAGATATGCAGCATGCAAGAAACTGAATGAGGGAAAGGAAAAAGAGAAACTGGAGGGAGAGCACAGGGAAACCAGAAGGAGAGAGCATAAAAAATGAGTGAATGGTGAGACATAAATGAAGAACAGTACGGGGAACAGCTGGGAAAAACAGAAGACAGCTAATGGACTATTTCAGTATCTTTTAGGAAGAGCCTAAAGGGAAGCTTTTAAAGTAGAGTTTTAAAAATTAAATAATCAGAGAAATACTGGTTATATTGGTTATGTGGGGTGTTTTTAAAGAAGAAGAGAGCAATCTAGAGGGACTACCCAGCATTTAGAAGTTTTCTAATTCTTGAAGATTCTAACTTCTCTAGAGATTTTAGTCAATTTACTGTATCAGTCACGGGCTGTTTCCTAGTATCATTACATCCACAGTACTTTGTTTTCTGGTCTGCTTTTTCGTGTAGCAGAGATCAGTAGTGCAAGTTTTTCTTTTAGGCAGTTGTTGGTTTTTTTGTTTTAATTTTAACAACAGATCTTAATTTTCATGCAAGGGAATTGGAAATTTTTTGTAGGTGCAGTGTTGAGAATAAGTATTCTGTGGATCCTTAAGAACCAAAGTTCCACTGAACTGAGATTACAAGACACAACTTCACAGCTTGGTACTTCCTTTTAGTCCTGTGTTCCCATGCTTCTGTAGAAGCCTGATAGATTCAAATTTAAAATTTGAAAATGTTTAAGCTTTCAACTAATGCTTCTTCAGCAAAGTCCTCTTGTTTATAACATGCTTAAGTTTCTTTGACGTCAACAGAACTGGAAAAGCTTTGCCCAAAAGAGATAAAGGATTTTTTGTTGACTTTTGCAGGGATATAATTAGTACAATTTAAAGTACAAATCTTTGTATAGATACTATTATTTGGAACAAAAAAGGCTGTAGTCTATGTAAAAAAATAGTAAAATCTAAACTAACTTGGACATTCTTCATACTGAAATAAAGAAGTGAACATGAACAGTCCTCTTCACTGCTGTAATGCTCACCATTTGTTATTTTGGTAGAAACCTGCATTTTAAGCAGGCCTTTTCTAGTTTTTTGTTGGCACATTGTTACAAACAAGACCAGCTTCTCACCGATGGACACAATTTTCTGTGTTTCCTTCACAGGTGAACATGATTTCAAGCAGCAAGTGTCAGTCTCAGAGGAGCCACATGATGTTGCCTTGCTCCGTATTAGTTGAGGTAAGAAAATACAGTAGGTAGATTGCAAAGTTCTTGGGTGTATTTTTCAATAAAATACTCTCAGCAACTATCAATATATTATTTATGTTTACGTTTACAGGCTGCTCTCTGTTAGTTGGCAATCACTTGTGACTGCTGTCAACAAAATTCCTGTCCCTATACTATTCTTTCATGAAAGGGAATGAAGGGAGTCCCTATGCCTGCAATTTCATTTTAAGGGATTGTGATGTTCTGAAGTGCCAGAATACAGGGAAGTGAAGTACCTCTGAGCTGGACCCATAATTTTGGTATTAAATCTTGATAATAATACTCTGTAAGTCTAGAATTCATTTAATTCTTAAACCACTTTACATTTGAGAGTTACATATTTCGTGGAACCCAATAAAATATTGCTATGAAGGAGAACGTAACTCTCCACAAGGCAGGTTTTGCACGAGTAGCTCAGTTTAGGATAGGTGTGCTTATTTATATTGGCAGAGGTTTTGTTCCCATTTTTCTTAAGGCATTTCTACATCCAAAACTTTTGCTTCACACAAAAATTTCAAGCACCATTTTGCTTATCTTTTAGTGCATGCTAATTATAATGAAAAATCCTGATGGCTCTTCTCAGGCTGCCAGCTGACTTGGTATGAGGGAGCCTGAGGGAAAAGATTAAGCTGTATTTTCAGCGCAGTCTTTCCTGGCTTGCATGTGCACACTGGTATCATTGGATTCTGTGGACTGCAGATCAAAGTGGAACCTCTTCAGATGAACATTTCTTAGTCTGAGTGAGAGTGGGGCATTTGCATTCAATTTTCTGCTCAGCCACCGGCTCATGCACCGTACTGAACGCCCGCTTGGGCCTACTACAGAGGCAATTAGGCATTGTTATTCCTGGATTTCAGGCAGTCAGTTGTTCTGGGGATTTCAGTGGTGCTTAGTATTGGACTTCAGAAATAACACTAGAGGAGTTTTAGGATTTCCCTGTGAATCTAATTCCTAGACTCTGCATCTTGGTACCTATCTCCTTACCTCATACTGGTACTGGGAAAGCAGTGCTTTGGTTCCTGTGGGATGCATAGATCCTTCTGTGATACATTTAGAGTTATCTGATGAATGGAGAGTGGGGGATGTCATAAATTGTGGGAGAATATAGCAGCATGTCAGGCAGAAGTTTTTTATGGTGTAAACATTAAGACTTAGGTGACCTTTCCTGAAGAAATTCTCATCCTCAATGGCGTCATGGAGCCTTCTTTGCCTTTTGAATTAAGGTGTTTGGGGGTTTTTATCAGCACATTTTGGAAGTTATTTCCATGTGGATAGAAAATTGCTTCATTGGCTGGCATTATTTCTGTCACATAATTTCAGCAAGTTTTGTATCTTGGCAGTTTATGTTCACTGTTTTCAAGTGATGTTTGCGATCCATTGTGACACAAATCACTGCAGATCCACTGGCTTTTCTTGCTTGTGCTATGTCACACTGAGACAGCAGCAAGACTCATGGCCTGTGTATCATCAAATGTAATGGCATCAGGGGATCCAAAACTCTGATGATGTCATGATGCTATTACGTAAGTTTGTAATGAAATTAATTAGGGAGAGGGTACAGAGCAACTAGACCTGTAGATGGGGATTAGGAAATATGATTTCTCTTCCTGACGGTTGGGGGGAATCAGTTAGCCTTGTTCCATTTCTGGCATAATTTGGAAAATCTGAATAAGAATTCTACACCCACATTTGATAAGTTACACAGGTGGAAAACAACAAATATGTTGTAGCAGATTGCATTCTACAATCACTTGTTATTATCATTGTTCTCCAGGATCAAAAGGTGATCCAAATGTTGTATCAGCTGTAATTCTTTTTTTAAAGCAACTGGATAGGGCAAGTATGCAGAATTTGTGCATCTGGATTTAGATATTTGGGTGATTAAAAGGTCTGTGAGTTGTCTCCGCCTTCCTTTAAAGTTTTCCCTACCTTGTACGTTGTTGTGCAAAACCTGGTTTATTTCTGTTTTCTCTGAGATCAAAACTCACTTTTTGATCAGTGAAGTATTTTTTTTGACATGTATGCTGAAAACAGATGTCCCAGTAGCAGCTGTGAGGCAACCTTAGCTCTCTCTCTAAGGGAAATACCTGGGACAAGGCAGTCTGACTGCCTGCTGGACTCAGCCTTACCTAGCCAAAACCTAGCAGTCTCAACTTGGAACTTCTTAGTATCACCAGGTGCAAGCTTTTGCTCATCTTTCACACTTTTGCAATTTTAGGCTTACGAATTCTCATACTAGAATAATTAAGTGTATTGCTATCATTTTGTAATTTAAACAGTCTATATATTACATGGTTTTTTCTGGCTTTCGCTTCATTTTCCACTTGTGCCTATAAATATACTCACTGGAATCTCTAGAGTAGGTGTAATTCTTTCACCTATAATTAACTTTTAGAAATTCCTAAACTTACCTTTTCTGAATGAAGGAATTAGACTATTACTAACTCTGGTGGTGGGCAGGTGCTTTAATATATATGTACCTGTGAGAATATTGACTTCTGTGTACTTCAGGTATGTCATCAACCACGTATCTAAATTTTGTGAAAATTATGTTAATGTGCGAGGAACTTCTGAATTCTTAGCAGAGAGCTATGAACTGTGCTAACTATACTGATAGGCTTTGTCCTTTTCAGGGTGTTTTGGGGGGGATATGTTTTGTAGCAATACAGCAATATCTTATTTTCATGCTTCTCAGGAGACCCTGACTGACATTTCTCTCTGCCTTGGATAAACACTCTGCAGAGTTCTTTATGCAATTCACTCTCCACTGAATTGGGAGCTTTTTTATAGCTGAGAATCAAGATGACTCAGAATATTTAGAGCTGATTCAACAGCAGGAGGTCAATCTTAGTTTCTCCTTTACCCTTTGGATTCTAAGGATTTATTTTCTGCCTACGAAGGACATAATTTATAATCTCTCTCTTGTGCAATTTTTCTCATCCTACCATTTTCTTCTCCTCCTTTTTTTTTTTTTTTTTTTTCTGTTTCCAGTATCTAAGTAGCTTTTCAACAGTCTTATAAACTGGCCAGTAAGCCCTCTAGCACAGGAGGCCAGAACTAGTTGTGTGAATTTGTGGTGATACTGGAAAGCCAACAGTAAGTATTTCACATCACCCATCAAAATAGCCAGTCTTCAAAATATCAACTTCTCAAATGATCTACATTTGAATTTATAACTCTGAAAATATATTTTTTCTTTCAATCTAGATTTTTTTTTTAATGGACCTTAAAGGTATTGCACTGAAGTGAAACACTAGATATGTGGACTGGAGTCTGCTCTTAGATGAATAGAGTTAAAGTATGGTTTCTGCTGCTACTAAGTATTTTTTGGGTGTTCATTTATTTGTGTATTTATTTACATTCTAAGGCTTGTAATCCCCCTTAGGTGTAGAGTAAGATTTTTCTTTTTCTTCAATGTGACATGAAACAGCACATGAACAGGGAAGTACAAATCTGAAGTGTTATGCAGATTTATTTCTAATAATACTGTTACATATTGTTGATCTCGTCCCATGATTTAGCTCTTAGAGCTTTGCATAGCCATTTGAATGAAAAATGTGGGTCCTGAAAGGAATTACAGAAAGTATAAAGATTATGATAGCAGTTCTACCTTAATAGTAATAAAAGAAATTAACTATAATTTAGAAATATATTCAGCTGTTTTATTAATTATGTTGTAAAAAAAGAAAACAATTTCAAAACAATGTAGTGCTTTAAATATAATAGATAAATGCAAAATACCAGGACAGGATCAAATATATACCGTTTTGGATGGAATTGAAGTTATATAGAGGTTTAATAGGAAATAAATAAATAAATAAACTATAGCTGAAACCCCTACTCCACAGCTTTCAGTGACTTTGACTGTCTTTGGTTTAGAGTTGTTCCTTCCATTAAAAGTAGCCCTTTGGCTCATTTTGACTCAGGGAAAATATACTTTTGACTGTCCTGCATATTTCTTAGGGCATCTGGCACAAAGAAATTGCTTAGGGAAATACATGAGTTTTGAACTAGGAAGTGAATTGCTTAGGCAGTCTTTGTCATTACATTTGTCCAATGATGTTATAGAGATCATCTTACAAAACAGCTCTTGTGACTGACTGTCCTCTAACCTCATTCCAAGAAAGAAAAAAAAATATCACAGGTCCTTCTAAAATCTTGCTGAATTTGATGTATAAATTGTCTGTCAAAGAGCATGGAGGGAAACTGCATGAGAGTTTCCCATTCCAATAGACTCTTCTTTTCTTTTGTGAACACAGCAAAGTTTATTAACCCAGATTCTGATCTTTGTGGAACTCATTGCCATGCATTGATTATTGACATTGATTAGCCTACATTTACTGTGTTGTTCCTTTAAGGGACTTTTGGATTGAAATTAACCTTTCCTGAAAGTAATTCCTTCCCAATTCTTTTCAGTTGCTAACTTCTGTTATTCATTTTAGTAATGCTTTGCAATTAAAAATATATGTGCCAAAATACCAATCTGTTCCATCATTACTAGAAAGGAATAGCCTGCTGTCTGAAACAGGGGAGGCTCTGGTTATCTGTGTAGTATGTAACTTTCAAGAACAGCAACACATTTTATTTGACAATGCCCTGAAAAATTAAACTTCCAACCATATCTAAAAGGATGATAAACATTCAAAGAGAAGAAGGTTTCAACGTTAATCATTCACTGAGAGCAATGCAACTGAGAGAGAGCAAGCTGATGCTGATGAAAAGCACTGACTGTGGTAATGAAACCTTTTAATGTCTTCTACTGACAAGGCAGGCATTGGAAAGCTTCTACTGCTTTGAAATGGATAAAGCACAGTAATTCAATAAATGTTCTTTATTTGTAGTCTTTCCAATCAATTTCTGAGCGTAGCCCTTGTAAGTAACAGTAATACCCCAGTAAGTATTTGCACCTTAGCAGGTTGTTTGAGACTCATATAATAGAGAAGCAGATGCACCTAAATGTCCTGTGTGTGAGGGTTGTGTTGGTCACCCCAGGCAGTGCAGAAAGAGCCACCCTCAGTCTTTGTTCATCCTCCCCTGCTGGCACTGACTGATTGTGGTAGCCTATAACAAGAAGCAGGTACTGTTTCCTCTGCTTTTGTAGTGCCTGTTTTACTTACAGATCAAAGCACAAAAAGGCAAGAAGAGAAGGTGTCAAGGACAGTAGGATCCAAGTCAGCTATACTCTGATGAAAACTAATTAATGATTTTTTTTTTCTGGAATTGTCTCGAAGCCTGAAGAAGTTCCCAGGATTTTTGCTCTTCTCTGTAATGCAATGACTTTTTCAGCCCTGACGATAACAAATGCGGGGAGAAAGAATTCCTGGTTCCCAATGAATGCATTGTGGTTTACCTTTCCTACTGTCTCTCCTAGAAGGGAGGGCATAGTTTGTTGTGTACCTATAGGACATGAACATGTAGTTGAACTTTCCTTTCTCTGGGGGATATTTTTAGTGTGCTTAGGAATATTTTTAAACAGTGGAAGTCTTTTCTAAGAACTTGCGTAGCATAACTACCTCAATTAGTTTATAAAATTTATTACTCTATAATTCTTTAAAACATCAACATCGGTGATATTTTTCTTTAAAACTGAAATGAAAAGATTGTGTAGAAATATCAATTCATTGTATAAACTAGTGAGATTCAGTTACTGGTTCAGAATTAAATTGCTGTGTATCAACAGCAATGAAAATTTCTCCATCCGAGATATTTTCTATCTTTGAGGAAAATTATATGACAAAATCTGCTCTGCATCCCCATTTACATTATCCTTGTTTCTGGAGTTGCTAGTTGCAATATTATTGTAAGTTGTGATGCAGATTGGAGAGTGCATGATTAAAACCTGTGTGGATGATATGCATTGTTTCAAGTTGTACATAACGCATCATACCTGGATTTCCCTAAACTTACTGTTGACTTTGGCTGTGTAATTAATGCCAAGGTCAGCTGGGACAAATCTGATATTGTTCTCATTTCTGTGGGATTACTTTTCTTTTTTGTTTTTGCTAGCTGAAAGTTTAATTGTTCCTAATGGAATTAAATACTGGACATTAGGATGCCTAATAAGCTAAATAATTTGCTTAAATCCAATTTGGATGCTGTCTAGTCACTGTAGAAGCAGTATGCAGCATGTTAGATATTGGCATTGCTCTATGAAGAAAAGGTTAATGCCATAAAAATTATGTGCCCTAGGGTAGTTGTATCTTTTTAGCAACTGTCCATTCAATTTCCTAAAGGTTAATTTTTGTGCCAGCTTAGGGAGAATATGATTCTGCAGCCCTTATGTTCTGTTCTCAGGTCTCCTACTGATTTTAATTCCTCTACATCAGCGGAATTCTTACAGGAGGGGGGAGAAAGACCAAACACTAATAATATTTTAATGTCTTTCTATTTCAGAGCTGGTTGTACCACATTTAGAGCTTTACCACAGAGCCGTCACCTCAAAGGAAATGAGCCTTATATGCCTCTAAAAATGATCGTTTCTGGCAATACGAAGAGTGTAAAAACTGCCTGATGCTGTAAGGGCATAAAAGTAGTCACTAGGCAGTGATAACAGAAACTATATATGAATCTTAGTTCTGGTAGATATTAGTTAATCTTTTCCCAAAACAAATCCTGAAGACATTTCATATTCCTTGGTTCTGTCCCAGTGATTCAGCCTTCTTACCCCTCTACCACCTGCCAGGACTGTGCAGAGCCAGGCAGCCTGTGCAGAATCAAACTCTCCTCACACTGTCCTGCTGTCACGTTGGTCACCAGCTGCCTGCATGTGTAGTTGAGCTGCTACCTTTTAATCCTTTTGCTCTGGCAGGAGCTTCCAGAATCCCCACTTACTGCATTTTCCCACAAGAAACCTGTAATTTCAACTTCTGATGTTCTTGCCAACTTTGCAAATGTACCCTTGCACAGATCCCTTGCTCCCCACCTTTCCTTTTCTAATCTTTTTTTCCCACATGATCAGTTGCCACTTCTTTCTTCTAGTACAGTCAGTTGTCTGTAGTTAAGCTGGCCAGCTGGATGAATAAGGCATTGAATGAGTAAAGATTTTCAGAAGCAGTGATCAAAGTAAAGAGTTGTGTGTTACCCAAACAAGCATATATTTCGTTACATAATAATTTGACGGTGTCCCCTATTATATCAGTGATAGACATATTCTAATCTAATAATTTTCTTATCCTTTGGCCGAACAATTTGTTAAACAGAATATTTTTAAATGAGGAGAGCAATCTTATGTAAGTTAATTTAGCAGAGCTTGAAAGCTTTGGTTATTAATAATTCACAGTTCCAAGTTACCACAAAGAATCTTCAAAAGCTGGTTTATTTATTATTTTATTATTATTATGGCTCTTTATTTTTCCAGCTGTTACTTTCAGTTCAGGCTTCACTTCTCAACCTTCAGTGGCTGTTGTCTTCTCTCAGAAGTGACTTTTTGATTCTTAAGTTACTTCCTTGCTGCCTTCATGAGTCTTCTGCTAATGCTTGACAGTGTAGTTTTTGCCTGGAAGGTAATTATGATGAGAAATCACAATGAAGTCAAAGGCATAGTCTCTCAGATAATTTTTTAAAGAACCAGTCCTGTAACAGGCTTTATGTAGCACCTTACTGGAGCATATACATACATAGAAATATATAAATATACACACACAGAGTACGGTCTCTTTAGAAAGTGGAAAATTAAGAGATATCTTTCTTGCTACCACTTTAAATAATTGGATGGGCAGTTTCACTTTGTATCAATTAACCAATTTTGAGGAAATACGATTTTATTTTTAGATATGAATTACAATAATCAAGTGAATTACAATAATTTCAGTGAACCACCATTAGAACAGCTTGTAACCATTAAGATTAAAGACAGCAAATCTCGGGGTTGGAGTAAATCAAATGTAATTCACAGAACCAGACAAAATTTTAGGTTCCGAGCAGGGCTGACTTCACTTTTTGATAAGGTTCTTCAGAGCCTTGTAAATGAAGTTTTGGATATATCTCCAAGGATAGAGATACCTTGATAGGAGGAAAGTATCTGAATAATAATTGATGGAAATGAATGCTTCCTGCAGCAATTGTTTGTAGGACTCCAGTCATCTGGAGAAACACAAATTCCGGTGTGAACATGCCTAATGCCTTAAGAATGGTTGTCTTTTTAGTCCTGCTCTGAGCTTAGGCTTGTATCCAAACAGGATAGTGTAGAGGAGATATTCTGCAGAAGGTGGAGGCTTCTCAAAGTGCAGAGGTGTCTGTCCTGCAGGGGGCATGAAAAGTGTGGCTTTATGAAACAAACCAGTGCAGGAAATTCCTGTGACGTGTGTCCTCAATGCCCTGGTGATGGTGTCATTCATGGCAGAATCCCAGGGCTTATGAATCCTTTGTGTCTTTGTAGCTGTTTTTTGTTGCCTAGGTTTTCCTCTTTCTTGAGTTTTCTGTATTTGCTGCATCCTCATGAACAAGCTACAAAAGAAAGAGCATTTTTCAGAGGAACATGTGTGAAAACATGAAAGTCTTGTGAATGTCTTGGTGTCAAATGAAATGTGTGATACGCATTTCATGTAGCTCCATGGGTTGTGAATGCTGAGGGATACACCAGGGTACCAAAGAGCGGGTCTGATGAGTATTATGAACTGGACTTTAAATATTTTTAATATTTAAAATTTCCAAAGTAATCTAAGAAAATAATCAGCTCTATTTCTAGTTTTCTTCAACAATTACCTGGTAGCAATGGATACTGTCTGTAATTCTGTTTGGTAAATTATGAGGGCTTGGGGATTTTTTGCTTTTCTCCATTGAATCACTGCCTAAATGTATCCTGAACTTGCTCTTTCTATGCTTTTCATTGTAATTTTATGAAGTAACGGATCATGTCCAGCTCAGGAATGGGATTTCAGGTGTAATGCTAATGAGAAATGTCTGGTATAATTTGTAAGAACATAAGTAGTTCTACGGCACAACTGTGTGAGCTTACCCAGCAGAAGCTGTTACAGGGGAAGTGTTGGACTCCTGCCAGCACGAGCTGCATACATTAAACTACAACCAGAGCTGGAAGTATTCCGTGACTTTGGTGCATAATTTATTATATTGGTCTATTCGTCTTTCCTTTCTGAAAGAAAGTTAGGAAGTGGAATAATTTAATTTTATGTACAGATTTGTGCTTGAAGGTGAAGTCTTGTATACCTTCCCTGACCAGAAGACAACTGCTAGGGGCCAAGCTTGGGTAAGGGAAGAGAGAACTCTGCAAGTTTTACTTGTAACTGCCACTGAATTGAGGAATCATCAGACATGAAAGGAAGACCTCACAGTTCTGTGCAGTGTCCCGTGCCAAAGTGACAGTCTAACTTCTTTACACACTTTTGGATGGTTTTATATTTCCCCTCCTTAGTATCGCAAAATATTTTATTCTGCTGACATGGATTTGGCAAAAGATAATGATAGCAGGTATGCAGAGCTAAAAATTAGTCATACTTCTCTTTGAGCATGGAACTTAGAAGTGAGAGGGTGGAGTCATTCAGCTAGAGACCAGCAACCCTGGCCACTAAAACAGCCATCCTATGAGTAGACAATGACTGATTTTTCACACGAGTTTTCCTGCAAATGAGCAAGGTCTCCTTCAGTTAAAACAGAAGTTAATCTCCATCTCTCTGGTAACTTCAGGTGTTGTTCACAGATCCTCGAGCAGTGTGTCTACAGTATCTGTAAAAACACTGGGGACTGATAGGGTCCAGTCTCTACAGGCAGCTAAACTGGGGGTGAAAACATAAGGGACCCCAGAAAGGTCTTGATGGGCTCACCATTTCCTTCCTTCATACTTCTGGGGTTTCAGCTTAATGAGAGTTTTATACTGACAACATAGAACCTTGAGGAGTGGGCAAACATTTACTTTCAGTGTATCCCCTTAATGACTGTACAGAATCTTTAGCCAATAAATTATCTTAATTAGTCTCACTATTTGTAACAAAAATGTACAAAGGAGAAGGCAAACTACAATGCAGAAAACTGTCATATTAAAATGAGTGAAATTAATTCAGTAATATGTAAAGAGAGTTTTTGAACTGGCCTGTAAAACCTTCAGGCATTGTTCAAATGTCTGAACTAATTTTAGTTTTTGTACAAAATCAGCTGTATGAATACATACAGTGTCCTGCACAGGGTAGGTCTGTGTGATTTTTATTTTTCCCCTACTTGAACACTGCACCATGAATAGGCTAGTGCTATGTCAAATACTGTGCAGTAAAATCTGCTATGTCAATCCTTCAAGGTGTCATTAATTACCTTGGAAAGTGGGTTTCTTTCATTAAAAGAAACTATAAGAATTCTGTGTGAATGATATGAGGAAGCTCATTTCTATATTCTGAGGTGAGTCATATGATTTTTATTGAGCTAATTATGCCAAAGATTGCCAAGTTTACAGTCAGTTTGTATAGCATTGCAGTTACCAAAAATGTGTCTATCAATGAAAATAAATTCGTAGCTGTGGTAGTAATTTTCTGAGTGGTAGGCTTTTTCCTAAGTTTATCTTAGGTAAGATTCAATAATTATTATTTGAGTTTTCAAGTACAAGTGTTTTATGTCATTTCACATTGACAAAACTGTCTGTATTCTTTTTATTATGACAGTATAGTGGTAGATATGCTAATACAGGCTTTAATATTCTCAGAATGTACAGGCCTTAGGTACACAGTGTCCCTCTGGTATATCAAGTTTCTCTTATAACCTATGAAGAACTTGCTTGCAATAATACTTCTTAATTTGAATACAGAAAGCAGTTTTAAAAAGATTAATTATATTATTGTTGTAAATACTGACTAGGCAACTAATGTGCTGTGACTGGTGCTCATTATATTAAACTCAATCATTTCATTGCTGCCTTGTCCTCCTCCTCATTCATTTCATCTCCATCTGCTCCCTCTCTCATGTACTTGCACTGCATCGTATGAGGTGCCCAAGCTTACTGGGGCAAAATGTTGTCTTCTATGAAAAATAGGGTCCAGCTCCACATAGTACTGCAATACAAACACAATAGTAATGCTTATGCTGCTATTAATTTGACCTTTTTCTCCCTGTTTGACTCTTGGAAAGTGTAGTTCCTGTTTTGGAGCTAGTTTATCTGTGTGTAAGTTAAAAGTTAAGAGTAAAATTGATGACATCTCACTACAGCCCTTTAAAAGATGGGTGCTAGTCTAAGGTAGTCGTCAAAGCTTGTCAACCCTTGCAAGAGGTATCATAAGAGGCTGGTATTTCTTAGGATGTAATGAATGACATTTTCAGAGGATGATTCATCCTGCCCTAATGTGGTAGAGCTTAGTCACCTAATGGAGTTGTCTCTCTCTGTGAACTATATACTAAGACCATAGGAAAAGCTTATATTTGGTGCCTAACTTGCTTGAATCACACTACAAGTGTTCTGGGCAAGCCCCCATTTCTTATTCTGTGCTGATGTTGCTCCAGCTGCTAGGAAATTATTTTTGTCTTGCATTATCATGGTCCTACAAGCATAAATTTTAAAAGTAAGTGTCCTGGGTTTTAGGACTTATATCACAGCACATCATTAAACAATTTACTTTATCAATTAAAATTTCCTTTTAGTTATCTTTTAACAATATCTGTAGAGATTATAGTTCATTCTGTCTCTTTCCTACTGCTGTGCCATCAGCACAGATGCAATATTCCTCTCAGAAAGGGCTGGGCTAGTGTATTAGTGTAGCGGTGTGGAGATGTAGCAGTGAAACTGTCATGGGGCTTCAAGCTGCTCACACTCTGATAAAGCATGAAAGAGGTAAACAGGAAAGATAAAAATAGTGGGATGATTTGATATAAATTCTTGTTTTCCTTCCCATTGAGAAGGCTTTGTTGGGTTGGCTCTGTTTCTTTACTGCCATTTGCCAGAGCAATGTTTTATAACTAGAAAATACAATAAGCAGTGGTGATGTAAGCACATGAAAGGTTAGTGAATTTGGTTTGGAATTGGAAATATCTCTTTTTAATAAAGGTCATGATTTCAAAGTATTGCAAAATAGTGTGTTTAACAGTCCTCTTTGTCTGCCCTGCTCTACATTGTGTCTCCTGAGCTGAAATTTCACTTAAAATTAGATAGCAAATGAAAAGAACAAGGTAAAATCTATGAGGAATCTAAGGGGAACTCTTGCTCTGAAATTAGTGGTACTGTTCCCAAGGAAGTTAATTTCAAAACAAGTCTGCCAGTTATCTGAGTTTCAGCTGACAATTTTACGTATGAATAGCCTTCTGAAACAAAAATTGTGGGTTCTGGACTTTTCTCTGCCATTCTTCTGTCGTGCATATCACTGCGGTTGCAGAATATATTTAGCTGGTTGCATTAGTCACTGGGGATTGTGTTCTCATGCTTCTATATGTTTTATTTAATGTATGTTTGCATATTCAACTGTGCAGGCAATAAACATCATGTTCATTATAATAAAAAGCTATCTCTGTTTTTACTTGGTTAGCTAACTGTGTGAAGGCAGGCCACTGGTGTGCAGGTCATGCTTATAAAGTACATCTGCAGCAATAGGAATGTGTTTATGAATATTAAAATAAAGCAATATTTGGTACTATTGCCTGGGTTTGTAATATTCCAAGCATCTTGTGGAGCTTGGATGTGCCTTACCCATGCCTTCCAATCCTTATACCAAATAGCAGTCTATATATTACAACAGTCAGCCTCTATGAAGAGAACAGAGAATCAAGTGCATTTATGTTTTTCAACTGGTCCAAGTTAGGCAGAATCTAATCCAGATTTTAACTTAACTTTGTCAGATGCAATAAACCAAGCCTTTCAGACTAATTCTAAGGGAAAAAAAATCTTTTAAATAAGAGAAGGGTTCACAGTGCAAGAGCAGGTCTTACCTGTATAAAAATAAATACACAGTTCATCATTATTTTCAGAAATTTAGAGAGCTTTCAAAGAAAAAAATTCAGTGAAGTTTTTATATACCTTCTGCTTTAAATTTTTGTAGTTGAGCCCCTTGCTATTCAATAAAGAGATCCTTATGGAGATTCTTTCCAAATCCTTTAGGGATTTTGATAGTAGCTGCAAAACTGTTTTGTAAAAACAGGACTTTTTATGTCCTCTAATTGCTATATGCAATATCTTCATTGGTACATCTGTAAACAGAAGTTGGTTTGTGATAGCAAAATGCAGGACTATTTTATCAGCTGGTTTCTGGAAAAAGATTGATTTTCCTCAATGCCAGTTTTTGAAAGAAATATGCCACCAGCATTTCTATGGGGCATGCACTCAAATAGAACTGAAGAGCTGGGTCTTGTGCTCCTTGCAGTCCTGCTGTTGACTTTGGTCTTTGGGCCAGGCTGTATATCCTGAGAATATATCTGTATGCAATTTCCAGGAATAAGATTTTTATTTGTATGGTAATGTGTATTAGACTGTGCTAAAGAAATGGGGAAAATAAACTTTGTGCTGGGTAGAATTCACCACAAGATGTCTCATGTCTCACTACAGATTTTTCACAAAGGTAGGGAGCTATCCAGCTAAGTCTGGTGAGTGCAGTGCGAATGACATGATTTAGATTCTTCTGGAGAGTGTGTTAAAAGCACATAAAAATAGACTGGATGTGGAATCCAGGCGTGAAGAGTGTGTTCTTCAAGGGCTGATTAAAAATAAATGCACGGAGACTAACATCACTGAATATGGGAAAAAACTCAAGAAAGGGAGGAAAATGAACAGTTAAAGTCCAATTACAACTCTAGGAGAATGATTACTCATTATAGAACAGGGTGACCAAATCTCATTTGTTATTTCTCACAGTCTTTAAGATAAGTGGATTCTATGGCTAAAGTGTCCATTTTAAGACTGTTTCCCACCCTTGTAACATTTGGGGTGGGGTGTGTACCTTTAAGGTAACTATTTATCTGTTGGCTCTGGGAATCCAGACTACAGCCCACACATGCCTGAATCTGTACAAGCCTTGGGCACAGCTGTCTATTCTTAAGTGTATGTGCTGTATATATATTTTTAAATAGAACTCTTTTGTGTTCCTATGTGTATGACTTCTCTCAGCACTGGTGCAGACTCTCCTCTTACTCTAGGATGTTACTTGAGTGAGGATAGATTCATGGCCAGCTACCAATTTTCTTTATAGCTGTTAAATAAAAGCTTTAAGTGTTAATTGCTTTCATAGCTATCCATATACAAAAGAGTATGTATTTCCATTCCCAGTTTCGGAAGGATTGGAGGGTCAGGGTGGGTAGTTGTGGGACTGGGGGGAAATTCTCCTGTGGCCAGAAATGAGCCAGAAGCACAAGTTAATTGTACAAGTCAAATGTATTTCACCTATCTGATGACCCAAACAAGTAGATATGCTCAGGATAAGTGTTATGTATTGACAGGTTTTTTAATATATGTAGATACACTAAAGTTGTTGGGTTGGGGGTTTGTCAAGGAATCTGATTTTGAACTTTATGATGGACTCTTTTGTTAACATGTAACCACAATGTATCTCCAAAAATGCTTCCATAAAAATGTCTGGCAAACCATAGAGTAAAAATGAAGAATTATTTTCTTGTAAAATCACAGAATCCCACAAGAATACATGGATGTGTTCAGGGAAAGACTGGATGTGGCAGTTAGTGCCATGGTCTAGTTGACATGGTGGTGTTAGACCATAGGTTGGACTCGATGATCTCAGAGGTCTTTTCCAGCCTAATTGATGCTGTGCTTCTGTGATTCCATGTTGAGGTCGTTACCACCTCGGCCAATAGTGGCGATCCGTGTGCCCGCCCGGGCCCGTCCGAGCTGTGGCTGTTGGTGGTGCCGGGGCCGATTCCCGCCGGCTTCGTGAGGGGACGGGACGGGACGGGACGGGACGGGGCGGGACGGCGTGCACCTGCGGCAGCTCCCCGGCGCTGTGCCCGCCCGTCGTACAGGTGTGTGTGTCGGTGCAGTGGCACCCACGGTGACCCCCGCCCCGCAGGAGGCGGGGGGAAAGCGCAGGAGGTTCTCTTACTAATCACGGCCGCGGGGCTGTGCCGTGGAAGCCGTCCGGGGGTCGGGCGATTCCCTCCAGCGCCGGGTCCGACGCGGCCGCTGCTCCCCGGGAGGGGCGGGGCGGGGCCGCCCCTGCCACCGGCACGCTCCGCCCGCCCGCCGCACGAGCCGGTGCCCGCGCTGGAGCCGCTGCCGGAGCGGCGGGCCGGGCCCCCGCTGCCCTGTCCTGCTGTGCCCTGGCCTGGCCGCGCTCCCCGCCGGGCTGACCTCGCTCCCGGCCGCCGCTGAGCCGCCCCCGCCCGCGGTGGATGCCGCCGGGGAGCGGGCGGAGCGCGCCGCCGGGGAGAGGGGCTGCCGCGGCCGCCGGAGCCCACGTACATGCGAGTGCCCTCTCCGCTCACCAGCATGCTTTACTTCCAGATGGTGATCATGGCAGGGACCGTGATGCTGGCTTATTACTTCGAGTACACGGACACCTTCACCGTCAACGTGCAAGGCTTCTTCTGCTACGAGGGCGCGTACCGAAAGCCCTACCCGGGCCCGGAGGACCGCAGCGCCGTGCCGCCGGTGCTCCTCTACTCGCTGACCGCAGGCGTGCCCGTGCTGGTGGTAAGCAGGGGCTGCCCGTGCCCGCACTCCGCTGGCTTGTTGGGCTGGACCGGACCGGGCCGGGCCGGGGCGGGCCGCGGGTCCCGGCCGGAGCGGTGCCGCCGGCGGGCGGCTGCGGGGTGGGCCCGCGGGCGGGGACCCTCCGCGCTCCCAGGGCTGCGGCCCGGCCCCGGGGCCCCGGCGGGCAGCGCTGCCTGCCCCAGCCCGTGCCCCACCGTGCCCACCGCGCCTCTCAAGTTTATTTTTAGCACCGGTTTATGTAACTGCCAGTGCCTGTATTTCCAGCCCCGTGCGACTCCTTTTGGTAAAAAAATTTCTTTTATTTTTCGAATCGCGCGTCGCTTGCAGGTAGATGGACAACCTGAGGAAAATCCGGTTTTTAGCAACCCGTTACTGATGTGTCACCTGGTGCTAATTAGAAAACCCCTCTGTCAGTTTTGTTTTTTAAAAGTCAACTGGAACGTGCAAGGAACAGGGAGCAGTTATACTTGATTTAGTTGTCTCCGTATGTCACAGTGTGCAAACGAAACCTGTGTCTCTTAACTGAACATGATCTTCCGTCAATCAGTTTTAAACAGGTGTGTCTAAAAAGTGATTTATTTAATTGATTTTCTTTGGGGATCTTTTTTGGAAAACATCTAAGAGAAAGCTTTTTGGAAAAGCAGTGAGATTCCTTTCAAGCCGATGAAGGTACTCTTTATGTTGTCAGATAACGAGGGGCATTAGCATCATTTAGTGATCCCTGACCGTACTGAGGAGGAAAGGCCTAGAGGGGAACATTTAACCATTGGGGATGGATTATATATAGACTTATATATATATAGCATGTGCATGCACAGTTACACATAAAGTCCTTGTAAAGAGTTGATTTTAATCAACTGTAAGCATTAGAATAGTACAAAAATGCAATAGGAAGAGGCCTTTTAAGATAGTAATTATTTGTTTCACACATTAATTCTTTTTCAGGAAAATGTAACAGAAGAAAGCCTCCTCAGGGTAATGCTATGGTAATCCCAGACACAGTTTCTGCATTTGTAGCATCATGAGGTCTCAGATGGTATCAAACATAAAACCTCATGGTCAGGATCAGCCTTAGTATTTGACACTTGGTTTCTTTTAAATTTTTTTTTTTCCCAAGAGATTGAACCTCATCATTTGGCAAAACCTGTTATGTAGCATTCTGGTTTTGTTTGGTTCTTTTGATGTGAACATCAGTTACTTGACCACTTTATTAACCTGTTTGTTATTTTGAACCTCCAAATACTGTTGAGATTCAAAAGGGGAATTTTTGTTGTTTGTTTTTTGGTAAGTTTCTCTGTTGTTGGCATGTGATGTTTGCTTTACTTTGAATTCTATTTCTTTTGTTTAGCTCAGGAAGTTATAAAGATTATGTCAGATATTGATGTTGAGCATCTCTTTTTTCTAGTACGTGTCAGTAAGATGGATTGGTAGTTTCAATTCATTTCCTGGGTGCTAGATGATTACGTCAGAGAAATCTCCATGACATTTTGGGTTGGCAGTCTTGTAATTAGCCTTGCTAAAAAGCTAATAATAGAATTTAATGATACTTAACTGTGTATTATTATTATTTGATTTTATTAAATGAAGAATTTAGCTCCTGGGAGTCTCATGAATTCAACAGCATTAAGTCTAATAATTAACTTTATTAAATGGATGGATTTTTCAGGTTTTGCATAGAGTTTTGTTCTGATTTGCCTTGGGCAATCCTCTTGGACTTAGTGTTTACCCGGGAAGGTACATTGCCTTTGCTTGTTCTTTTCATTGAGGGGAGTGGTGAAGGTAAGATTTCTTCACCAAAACAACTTGTATGTTTTCAGTTGTAGTTGGTTTCAGAGATTAGGTTCTCTTCTATTTCATTTGTTTCTTGTCTATGACATTTTGGACATACATTTTCTGTGTAATTTTGTCTCTGTAAATGAAGTATAAAAATGAATCATGTAATATAGCCCTACTTTGGTCTGTAAAGATGCAAATGTAGACTAGTGAGGGAAATGGATTTCTGTGAATGCAATTTCAATTTTTTTTTCAAAATGACTATTGTCCTTGAACATAGCATATTAAATACTATGATTTATGAGGTTTTTTTAAAAAATCCATTTTTTTCCCCAGCTTGTTTGGTGTATGGGGTTAATGCTCTTTCTGGAGTTTTGAGGTAGAGCAGCAGAATCTTTACCTTGGTGTTCACAGCAACTGAGGTTTTTTTGATGGAACTTGCTGAATTGGAGCCATAGAGGGCTTCAAGATAAGCCAGGTTATCTTAATGTGCCTCAATTCATGTGGTTCCATTGCACTGAGTTTTAATGAAGTTGCTCAAAAATCAGGAAAAAAAAGAGTTTTTCTGATGATTTTCCTTTCTACATGCCTGCTAGTAGAAAACTGAAAAAGTAAAGTAGTGGTAGCAGGATCTATCTTGATGAGCATCTCATCAGCAGTGGGTCTCTTGCTGCTGTGAGGCTGTCACACAGCGACTCATCCAAAACCCCTGTGCCACATCAGAGATGCTGCAGCAGCCCTGACTGCCAAGCCATGGGGTTGAGCTGAGTGTCTGCTCACAGGGCAGCAGCATGCATGTGCTGAGACCTAAATAACAACCTGTGTCATTTGACAGGGCTGTACTGTGAGCACTGTGTTCATCCTGGAAACTTTCTGGTTAGTCTTTAAAATTATACTTCCTGCTAGCACATTCCTACAGCCCTGGTGCAGCATTGCTGCCAGGCTTTCATTCCTGACTCAATCTGCTTCCTTATCCCATCTGCCCCATCCAGGGCCATCCAGGGACAGATGCAGCTGGCTGGCAAGGCACAGGTGCTCAGGAGTGTGATCTGAGAAATGCAGTCCCACGGCAGAAGCAGAGACTGCTTGCTCTACTGGAATGCTTGGCTCTTTTTTTTTTTTTTAATCTTTAAGTCAAATGTTCTGATATGGGAAAGGGAAACTGTGACTGAAGGAAGGAAATTTTGTGCTCTGTACTTGGGACTCACTGGGTTTGTATATCTACAGTCTTTTGGTCAAGTAATTACAACGTATTTACCAAGCATTTGGTCAGCCCTGAATTGGTGGGCAGCTGGACTAGATAATTGTTGTAGGTGTCTCCCAGCTGAACTATTCTAAATAACTCCTAGGTTGTGTAGGATCTAGTAAGGAGTCAAATTGTGCTATTTGCTTTGGCTATAACAAATTTATTGTCTACTAGGATGTATCTGCTTAAAGCCCCTGCAACTTCAGAGTTGCTTGGAGAATCAGTGGATGCCCCATCCCTGGCAATGTTCAAGTCCAGGCTGGATGGGCTTTGAGCAGCCTGGTCTAGTGGAAGGTGTCCCTGTCCATGGCAGATGGGCTGGAACTGGATGAGCTTTAGGGTCCCTTCCAACCCAAATCATTCTATGATTCACCGGTATTACAGCAATTGTAGGAAACCTGTAGAGGAATCCAGGAACCTTTCTGTAGGATGAGAAGAGCTGTTTCTTTTCCCTTTTTCCAGGTGGTTTCCTAACCTTTATGTAGATTCCATGAAATGAAGATACATTATAATGTTGGTTTTCTGTGGATTATCTCTAAGGGGTGTAAGCACTGTTTCTAATCTGCCAAATCTGTAATTTT
The DNA here is from genome assembly GCA_014706295.1 of Lycocorax pyrrhopterus obiensis. Taxonomy (NCBI): domain Eukaryota; kingdom Metazoa; phylum Chordata; class Aves; order Passeriformes; family Paradisaeidae; genus Lycocorax; species Lycocorax pyrrhopterus. The sequence goes on along the minus strand of JACSVZ010000013.1, from coordinate 18,981,313 downwards.
TGAGTTCTTTCACTGGAAAATTTTGAGGCCCCAAACAGTTGTTTTTGTTTACTTTGTTTTTTAAACAGTGCTGAAAACAACTGCAGCTTAACATATGATAAAATATATGGTCCCTTCTAATGTTAGACTTTTATTTGTTGAAGGTTTCCTAAGTCATACTTTTAGGCACAGGTAAAGTAATGACTTGAGTGAGTAGATGTGTTTGCATAAGGAGCATTAGGCACACAAGCAGCAAAATCTTAAAAAATGTAGATGAGGTGGAAATTGCAATCAGAAGAGTGGAAAAACCCTAAGTATGAGATTTAATGAGGGAAGACTGAGACTTGGGCAGAGGCAGTGCCCCTGTGGGCTCCCTACTTCCCCTTTGTCTTTGTGACTCAGGTTTCAAAGAGCACTGCTGGCTCTGTGCTCCCATCCTTTTACTGTCCATAGCACTAATATCCTGAAATCTCTGGTATACTGAGGAATTCTCAATACATGGTTTGGTTTTTGGATTATGGTTTGGGGTTTTTTGTTTGTTTGTTTGTTTTGGGTTTTTTTTATCTTAAACACAAATGTGAAGGTCACAGGAAATAGGCTCTTGATTTGAGTCTATTCAAATATGTTATAAGCATAGAACTAGTTGAGAGCTCAGTGCTATTTAAGCCATTTCCCAAAGTGCCAGTTCTTGCTCAGTGGGCTGGTTGCTTTTTTAAACTTGTTATGACAGATGTAGCTTGGGAAATACACGTCAGTCTAATCCTTTAGCTTCCAGTAGAAATGATTTCTAGAACGGTGAGGCTAGTGTCTCAGGTTTTCAGAATCTATAGAGTAATCAGTTGTGCATTACTTCTTTCTGGTAGACGTTAACAATTTTGACGTCTTTAAAATACTATGGACTGCATTCAAGGATTCTTTTAGTGATTCCACATGCTAATATGGATTACTTAAAATGTCAAAACTGTTTAAACAATAGATGGTATAAAATGTGATGTACTGGACCTAAGATGTATGCTGACAGGAGGAGATACTGACACGTTTTCATTAAGATACGTAAACAGTTTTATTATGCAAATGCTGTTTGTTTTTATTTCCAAGTAATAAATATATGATTACAGTACTTATCCATGAAATACACACTTCTATTTGTCTAGGTGAATTCCTAGCATATTCATATATTCTCTGCAAACCAATTAAATACTAATTTGTTTTAGGATAATACTTTTAATGTCATCACTGAAAAAATATCTGCCATTTAGGCATGAAGTATTGCATTCTCTTTTTTTTTTTTTTAGTGGACTGGAGGACTCTTTAGATTGGCACATCCCAAACAAGGAAAGGATGTCAAAAATCAGACATTCTGCCTTGAGCTTGTCTTTAGTCAGTAACTTTGTTCTTTGAGGAAGAAATTTTGAATCCTGGCAAAAGAAAGACTGTAAAGTGAGAGATGCAATATCATTGTTCTTGTATCAAATTTAATGTACCCTGATGCTTAAGAAAAAACAAGATCATTCTGTGAATATTGAGAAAGATAAGCTGCCTTTTGAAGTAACTGCACAGTTTTCATAAGTCTCCTTTCTTCTTCACTGTCTTTGCTGCTGTCTTAATAGTTCCAGGTCTGAGTAGCTCAAGAGCAGCTGAAGAATATGCGGAGACCTGAAGGAGATGCACCACTTGATTCCAGCACATAGATCTAGCTGATGTGACTGGACACCTCCCATCTCAGCCTTCCTTTCTGAACCTGCTAGTACCTGTTTTCCTTTTGACATCTATGATTCTATGTGCTGTGGCATCAGGGACTGATCAAATTTAATCAGGCTGAGTTCTCAAAATGATCTTGGCAGAGATGCTTTTAGTTAACCTGTAGTTCACTGAAACTATTCTACTAGTGTGTAACTTAGTGCTGTACATGAAAAAGGGTTCTAGATTGTGATATCTGGGACATCAAAATACTCTGTTGTCTATTATAATGTGAGGGAAAGCATAATCCAGAATTAAAGTTCCAAAAATACATTCTGTGAATTTGCTGTGCCTCATGCCTGACCTGTTTCTTCATTCCTCACCTTAGTCAGAAAAAGCCACTACCTTCACAAGTGTTCCTTCAATCTACTTTAGGCTGATCATTTTTCTACTTCATGGCTGGTACCAAGTCCCTTTGGCTTCTATGGACACCTTGATAGTATTGGAAAAATCTAAAGCACAGGAACACTCCACTTTTGTGAGACCCCACTGGAGTACTTCATCCGGCTCTGGGCCCCCAACATAAGAATAACATGGACCTGCTGAGTGAGTCCAGAGAAGGATCACAGAGGAGATCAAAGGGCTGGAGCAATTCTATGAAGACAGCGTGAGACAGCTGAGGTCGTTCAGCCTGGAGAAGAGAAGGCTTTGGAAGGACCTTAGAACACCTTCCAGTACTTAAAGGAGGCCTACAGTAAAGCTGGAAAGGGACTTTTTACAAGGGCTCATTGTGATAGGACAAGGGGCATCGGCTTCAAACTGAAAGGGTGTGGATTTAGAACAGACATCAGGAAGAAATTCTTCACTATGAGAGTGGTGAGACACTGGAACAGGTTGCCTGGAGAAACTGTGGATTTCCCATCCCTAAAATTTTTCAAGGCCAGGTTGGATGGGGCTTTGAGCAACCTGGTTGCAGGGATGGGAACCAGATGATCTTTAGGGTCCCTTCCAATTGAGGCCATCTTATGATTCTAAGAATCAAACAGACTTTTCTCCTGGTCTACTACTCGAAGCAGAAGTGGCCTCTGTGCATCCTGAAGGAGATTAAAGTGTTTTGCCATTTCTGCCAGAAAAGAATCAAGGAAGCTTGATAAATAATGCAAGGATGAACAGTTGCCAGCAGCTGTGTTACAGGAAAAAAAATTCCTAAGAATATATAGCAAGGTATTCAAGTTTTCAGTTTTATGCACAACTTACTGAGAAAGTTAGAGAAAACGCCCAGCGAAGTATGCAGTCTATCCTAGTGCTCTTTTTCTGGGAACAGTGAACTTTTATTATGCTAGGTACCTGCAATATTTGAACATCTCATGATGCTGTTTTTGATAAGACAGTGATAAAGCAACAGAAGATTAAAGTTTTACATCTTGACTCATATGAATTGGGTAGACTAAGCAGCCTCTGAAATCAAATGGAAATAATTTTATTTGTATGATAAACTAATTAGCTAATCAAAGATAATAATTCCAGGATTATTGAAATAGGTTATATATCAAGAAGCTAAAGCTTTTTAGCTTTAAGTGCTTTTCTCTTGTTGGCATGTTTGTCAGCTCTTAAAACTTTACATGAATAAGGAATTGCCAGAATACTTTATTTACTCTGTGATCACATTGTTCTTGCAGGGCTCATTTGGTCCCTGTCCTCATAGCTCTGTTTCAACCTGTGTGCACAGCTGCAACTTCTTTCCTTGATAGTTTTCTTCTTCCATTCCCATGTGTTTGTAGGAAAGATATAAAACTTGCTGCCTTTTTTTTTTTTTTTTAAATATGCAAATGCTGGGGACTTCAGGAAGCCACTTATTTTGGAAGGGGGAATGCCCTTTTCTGGAATGCAGGAGGTGTTTAAAGCTAAGGGATGGTTTATTTCATGCTCTTCCTTTGTGAATGGATAATTGCTTTGCAACTTTACTTAAGAATAAAAAAAATAAATCACACTGTTAGGTCTGAAGTAACTTTGTGTACCAGATGTCAGTATTGGCCTGTTGGGACACATAGCAAGACAAATACATGATTTGATAGTCTGATGCTGGTTTTATCTCAGCATTAAACCACTAATCCAACAGAGCTATAACCAGGAGAAACAATTAAAAATTCAGAACCACTGTGTGTTTTCTTGGGAATTCTTCTTTATCTGTGTGTCTTCCTCTTGTAGTGTGATGGCTTACGTGAACAGTGCCTGCAGAAGTTATGTTCGTACTTCCAGTTGAATGTATTTCTGCTGTGCTTAGTATGCATGTGATTTACAAACACTAACAATATCGAGGCCATATGCTTCATCCTTTGATGGGCTCTCTGGAAGTAAAGTGGCAAGCAGATGTGAACGAGGCAGGCAGGGTTCTGTTTGCAACAGCTGAATGCCTGCTTGTCCTACAAACGATGCACTTATGTTTAAGTGAGAAATTGTTAATCCAACTAATCCTGCATGATTAAGGAATTTGTATCGTTGTTTGTAATCTAAAAGAGTAGGCTTGAAATAATAATCAGTTTTTCAACTAAACAATTCTTGCTCATTGTACATCATGCAGGATTGAGGAGATGGGTGTCCATATGATACATAATAACTGATAGTCAAAGTAGAATTGTAAGTCGCTTTAGCTGTGTTTTTCAGCCTTAAAAGCAGTGATGTTTAAAAAGCTTTATATGCTCTTGCAGCATCACTCAGATACACTGAAGTGCCTGATGGCCCAGCTTTCATCATACATGGTTTTAATTTGGCAGAGATGTGGTAACCTAGTAGGTTGCAAGTAGAAAGTCCAGCTGAAGTGGATGGCACTCAAAAAGTTGTACATGAGACATGGTGTTTTAATGAAGAATATCTATTGAAAACAAAGTCCTTTGTATTCACACATAGTACAATGAACATGCTGTTGGACAGCGACTAGGAAAGCAGAAGTTCTAGCACTTGCTATCTCTGATGGGCAAACTGCCTTTGTTAAGATCACTTCTATTTACGTGTGGATCAGAATATATTTATTCTCAATGTAAAGTGCTAAGAAATCTGGAGTAGAAAAATTACTATATATTATATATATTAAGACTTTTTAGAATCTACTATTAGTGTAAAAAATTGTTCAGTACAGATTCAAAATTGACTCTTAATTCTGGATGCCACTTCCTGGGGTATGAGGCACCATAAAAAAACCTTTCTGGTTATACGGTATGAAAACTCAGGTTGTGGATTCCACTTCTGGTTGCCATTCTGGACAACATACCGTTATATGTACTTCTGTTTGTATTGTATAAATGTATCATAAATATACAGTGTCTAATTACTATACATTGTATATTTACATGGAAATTTCATTAACCATATGCACTTGTTAATGTACAGCCAATTATAAATGCAGTATAGCTATGTTTTAAAAATATTATTTTTCTTTCTCTGCTGCTATTACTTCTGGCCTCTCATCCATGTCAGGTTAAAGAGTATGTACGAAGGCATTCAGAGATTTTAATTTTCTTGATTTTATTATTTTTATTATTTTATTTTAATTATTATATAATTAAGAAAAAAGCAGCTACCAGGAACAGAAGTTAGCCTAACAATATCCTGCTATTCTGATTAGATTTTTTTCTTTCTCTATATAGCTTATTGAAATGCATGTTGTTTTAGGTTGGTAGGTTTCATGCTGTCTCTAAAAAGAATTTTTTAAAATTTTTTTTATTTATCATTCAAATTTTGAGTAATATTATGAGCATTTATTTGATCAATGTATAGTTTGCCCCTTTATAAATCAAGTATTAAATATTAGAATCAGTAAGTGGAACTCAGCTTCCCAGTATAGTTATTTTGGGTAGTAACAGGGATTTCTGTGACCTGTCTGTAGCAATTTAGGGCTCAGACATGACTGAATTAATTCTGCTTAAAGATTTCTTAATCACGGGTCAGCTGAGCTCCAGTAGCCAACAACATGAACTTGCAGCCTGTGGGGAGCACAAGGTGAAGTATTTGAGCTTGACCTGCTTTAATTAAGACTTAGCTCAGGATGTTAGTTTTTTGGGTTTTACGGAGTGGGTGCGCAGGCTGTCCATAACAAGACTGCTGAGAACAGGGGACCTCCTAGGGTCCAACAGCTCCTGGCTGATGCCTGACCTGCCAAGTGCAAGTCTGTGCATAAGTTCAGCTCTATGCAGAATGATGTATGGACATGCCCAAGCTTCAGCACATACTTAACAGTACTTTGATCATGCTTGCATAGATTGAGCTTGGTGTCCACAGCCTCTCCACTGCTCAGTTTCTGCTTCCCCTGTTCCTGTGAGGAGCGTCCATGGACCTGTTGGGGTGTATCAGGGCTCTGCCATGAGGCCGGGCCTGAGGCTGCTGCCATCGTGCGTTCAAAGCGCACAGACATGAGTCTGAGCATCCGAGAGGCCCAGGGGAGGAATGGGTGCTGCATTAGACTGTAGGCCATAAGCATGCTCCATGTGGATGGTGTGAGGACGTTCCAGCTGTGAGGATGGTCCCCTTTGCCAAGTGCTCATGCTTGACTGAAGTCAGCACTTCAGTCAGTCACGGAGACTCTTTCCAGAGCATTTAGCAAAGGCAGATGAGATTTGTAGGCAGATTGACCTTGAGGCATGTGAGTGGTTTGGGGACATCTGCAGCTGGCAGAGTGAATGTAAGGAGCTGGGCTGTGAGCTCTATCTGGTTTTGCCTTGATAAAGGGATCTGACCACTCAAGCAGGATGGACACGTAGCCTGTAATGCCTAGCTGTCAAATGGTAGTTGTGAAATTAGGCTTCTCTGTTAAGCCATAGGAGATTTGTGCATGAAAAGTTATACAAGAGCTAGATTGTTAATTTATTATCTTGGTATTGCTAATGAATTATCTTCGTATTGATGGAGTTTAATCACGTGCTTCAGTGCTACTTGAAATCATAAGGCTTTCCTGAGGTGGAGTGCTGTGTGTGAATGAGTATGGTGCTGATAGAATCTTTTTCTGGAGCCACATTCATTTTAATAGTCATTACTGCAGTTTTACTCAGTATTTTTTTTGCTTCTGAATTGATTGTGATTGTTGTGTGATTAGGAGTAGATGGAAATCATAAAGCAGAGACTATTTCTTGAAAAACTAAGTATGTTTACATATGCAAGTATTGTATGCACAATGTGCTGCCAGAAAGTCATGTCTACATGCTTGGCTTGTATAGTTTAGTTCACATGTACTTTTAATTTTGAATAACAATGGCAAAAATGTAATACCTCAAAGAATTGATTCACTTACACCAGAATACTTAAATCGTTATCACTGAATGTGTGCAAGCACCTTTCATTGCAGCATACTTTGAATTTCTCTTTGTAGTGATTTAAATTGCTCCAATAATGAGATTGCACCCAACTAAAAACATGTGTTTGTACATTTACGTAACAGTATGTATTTTATCTAATATCCTTTATTATCTTCACAGAGAAGACCAAAACCCAGCTCTTATAAAGTCTGCCTTGAAGACAGTCAGTGTCAGAGCTTCACAAGATCTAAAATTTTTAAATGGACTCATTCATCCTTAAAACACTTCCCTCACCACTTGAGCTTTTTTCAAGATATTTGATAAAGCCAGCAGCATATTTACTATTATTTTACAGATCTGTGCAAAGGAGATGATCCTTGTTAGGGTAAACCATTATGCACTATTTCATGAGTGGAAAGAGATACAGTCACATATTGAAGAAGAGTAGCTGGGCTGACTTCAGCCAATAGACTTTGCAATTAGTTTTCAGAATACCATTGCTGCCTTAAAGGGCTGTTTTTATGCTCTGCTGTCTTCACAGTGAAGTATACAATCTCCCCTCTGTCTTGTAGGCATTTCCTGTACTAGGAAATTTTTGCTGAAATTTCCCACTCTTGCTGCTCCTGTTTCAGCTCATTGGCTGCTGTGTTAATGAGGGCACTTGGGACTTCCTCTAAATTCAAGCACTGCATTGTGTAAACTTCTAAACAGGGTCAGACAACATAGTGTTGCCAGCTGCACATCTGCAGCCATCTGGATTTGTGGCAGGAGCAGTAAAATAGGCATTGTGCAGCAGAGTTGAAAGAGTGACAAAAGTGGTGCAAATCATATTTGCAGAAAACCCACCACAGAGAAACCCACCGTAAAGAAACTCCACCATATTTGATCTACAGAATATACAGTATCATTATTGAAAAGGTCTTTCTACTTGTATATTTATCAAATAAAGATAAACGGGATGTCCTACTGCTGTGCAATGTTTTGTGACAGAGCTTGCTGGCTAATTCATTCACATTGCGTTGTTAAGAGCAGAGGTAAGCAATTATTAAAGCTTCTGGTGCTCATAAACAGGCCTCTGCCCCCACTTGTATGACTTCATTAAGATTCTGTTTCTAATAAACATCACTTCAGTGTCTTAATTTATTATAATAACATTCTTAAGGAGAAATAATTGCATACTGTGCAGGTACAGCTTTCAGGTCTGAGGAAGGAGATGCAGGGGGAATGGTCACACATTGTTTTGTATCTGGGCTTGCTAGTTGTTTGAGGTGAGGCTAGAAGAGGGACTTCTGACCCCTTTTCTTTTGGATCCTTTCTCACTGACCAGCACCTTTAGTTCCCGTTCTGGGAATAACATCCTGAGTCTCCCTGGTCAGTGAAGCTCCGAAAGTTAACTTCTGTAGAGTCATTCTGTGTTACTCAAATGTCAGTACAAGTTGCCATCTCTGCTTTTCTTGAAAGCTTTTATTTGGTCACTTGCTTCCTGGCTCTCAGAGGCATTAGAAGTATGGATTAACACTGTCAGGGTTTGTTACTGAGTAGTTTTACTGCTGGTTTTGTGCTGAACGCACATTATTATGCACAAGTAAACCTAATGTGAGACAGGTCAGATAAGTCATAGTTTTAAACCAAATGCTTCCATGCATGGGCTTTCAAAGTGTTTTAAACTAATTTTTAATGACACCTGGATTCTTTTCAGTGATGCTTACAATGTAAAGACATAAAGTATATTAGAAGTATGACTTTAAGTTAATACATTAAAGAGTGGGCATTACATTTGTTGACTTATCTTTCTGATTTATCTGACCTGTTAAACCTCTTTCTCAAATATTTGGTACTGCTTCCCTGTAAAATTGGATTATCTTCCTAGTTTTGTTTTATTATTTTCTTGGGACAGTATTCATAGCTGAGACCTGTTTCTGGACTTTGGATGAGGTACTGCTCTTACTCTAAGGTGCCGTAGGTTTTCACAACTAATCCAGCTCCTGTTGAAGTTAGTGGGGTTATTACTTTTGATTTCAGCTGGAAAAGGTTAATGACCTTAATGCATTTCATTTGTTGGCGATTATACTGTAGCCTAAGATAATGGTAAAGGAAGAGATGCTTATACAGAGGCCACTATAATTAGGAGTGGAGCTACTTATGTGATTTCAAAGAGAGCTATTTTATTGTGAAGATTATTTTTAATAAAAAGTTTAGAATTATTTTTTGTGCTACTTAAATTTATCATTATGAATCAAATACTAGTTGATAATAATAAACATAAGTAATAAACCAATTGTATATGTTTTGTAGACATACATGTTTTGCCACAAAAATCCAGAAACCAATTTTTGTGGAATCTTATAGCTATTAATCTTATGTACAGCATGTTTTTTGTCATAGCTCTATTAAAATACGGGGTGCTTATACTGTTACAGTGTTTGGTCCTCCATTTTGCATTGTTTGATGGCAATGGCAGTTCAGTGAAAGTGGCTTTCCTTGAACTGATCTCAGGAATAATATATCTGCAAAATGTGACTGGCCTTGAGTAGAAGTGAGCTAGAAGTAAGACAGTGGGAAAAGCAGGAAATACAGATATTCTTCTTCTTCTGAGCCTCTGAGAACAGTTGGCTACAGTCATATACTGACTGTAAAACCACTACTTTGTGACCAGAATCTTTAAGAGATGCCTTTTATGTGATCAGATTTTATTCAAACAGGGATGAAAGACCGTTTATGTTGAATTTTGCAATTGAATGTTCATCCTGGGTAGAAAAGAGCAGTTGCGTAGATCACCTAAGGCTTAAAATATAAAGTAATGTTGCTGTTGGAAATGATCATTGGTACGGGTGTCATAAGCACTGGTATTGTGTTTATCAAGGAATCTTATTTTCAATATGCACAGAAGGGTTAGGACACCAATCTCCCTCAGCAGACAGAACAATGTACAGTTTTCTTGGGCAGTGAAGAAACAAAGGGGTTCACCAAGGCCAGGTAATAAAGAACCACAGTTTTTTCCACATGTCATTGGAAGTCCAATGCAAGACTTCCTTGATACAGCTGAGTGCAGAGATGAATATATGAAATTCATCTTCTAATAGAGAAGATAAATCATAGAGCTTTGAACGTTTTGTTTTTCCTTCACAAATATCACAGTATTTTAAAGGTTGAAGTTAAGTGCCTGAGAAAAATGAAAAAAATTGATGTAGAATTCTTTTTCAAACTCCTTAATGAAATAATTAGATCAAACAACAACCTTTTTTCAAGCATCAATCAGAGATCAGGAGACTAAAATTAACTGATTTCTGGTCATATTACAACTCATTTTCCTATGGAGGTGTGTTTGTGAAGTGTGGAGTTTGGAAACTTCGCGTAATGGCATCCTTGGTTTTTGTAAAAAGAAAATGGGAACAATTTAAAAACTAAGGATTTCCTGTCATAAGAACCTTATCTGGAGTACTTGAGCCTAAAGTAACTTCACAGTTTGAAATTTGAATTTATGCCTTTAGAAGGCAGTTTTGAATTAATTTTTCTCTTTCCCTCACCATTTACTAGGGGTTTTTTTTAGATATAGAGATTGTCTCTAGATTAACATTTTTTCCTAGTTTTTGGATGTTATTTTTTAAAATTAGAAATGCTCAATGCATGGGCTAGAATTCTCATGAATGTCTCTTATCTACTACCTCTTGCAATGTGTTCAGCAAGAATACTCATGTCAGTATTGTAAAACTGTGCCAAACATTTAAACATTTAGATAGTTTTAGAGCCAGGTGCCAGACACTTACTTGGCCCCCAGACCGCCACACTGGCGTTCCTGAGCGTGTTTTCCTCGTGTCCTGGCCATTTCTAATCGCCTGGGGAACTGCAGTGCTGAGCAGCTGCATGTTCGTCACCTGACAGTGACACAGAAGGTTCAGCAGACACGAGCAGGAGCTGTAATGGCAAACACAGTGGGTGGAGCGGGCTGAATGCAGAGCACAGCGTGGAGATGGAGCCCGGCAGGGCGGGCACACCCCATGGGCCGTGTGCTCCATTCCCTGCCTCCCTCCTGGAGCATCGAGTGCCATGCAAGGCCTTGCTCTCGTGTGCCAGGAGTTGTGGTCTGGCCCTCTGGTGATGGCACAAGGCCTTCTCTTAGTTACACTCAGCATAGCGGGACCTGGTACCTGTTTCTCAAAATGACCTTTTACATAACCAACCTTTGCTCTGGTGTTGTGTGATTTCAGCCTTGGTTCTGCTCTGCAGAGGCTTTGCCTGTTGGACACCACAGACGGGCTCCAGAGGAGATGCCTTTTGCACACATCATCAGTTGCTCAGTTAAGGAAAAAAAGGAAGCTCTTAAGAGACGCTGTACTTGAAAATATTTCATTTTTTTCCTCTCATGTGGTAGTGAATTAAGATAATTCAGTGAATGATGAAGTTGTCCGTGTCTCTGTGATTATGTTCTCATGTGGTTCATTTCTGGCTTCCTGCTTATAAATGCTTGGTTATTATGTGCCTCTTGCTTTCAAACAGCAGTAAAGCCTTCATGAAGAGAGCAGCCTTACCATTGTTACATACTGAATATGTCAACAATGTATTAGAAAGGGCAATAAAGAATATTTGTTCCTGTCAGAAGTAACATTACTGTTTAGTAGCATATAGCCATACTCCGCACTACAGAGAAATAAGTAAAGCAGATAGTATTTCACTATTAGATAGGTAATCTTTTACTGCTATTTTTCTTTTGTAAATGGACATGACCAAATATATTAAATTTTAGTATTTTTCTCAAAAAAAAAGGGGAGTGCATATTTTTAAAACAAAATTTGCAGGCTCAAAAAGGCTGAGTATTTTTTTTCAAAATTATTCTCTAGAAAAGCAATTTTCTTTTCGCATCTTTTTTGTAGACCTTCAGAAGCTGGTGTGCAGTATGGTCCTATATCCCCATGCTGAATGCAAGAGAGGATATTTTGTATTTAATCAGTACCACACAGTTTTATCTAGGATTTATTTTTTCATTTTCTGCAAAACTACTGGTCATTTGTTACTATAGAAAATGTACTTCTCTGAAAATTGACCAGGGCATTTGCTGTCAGTTTAAGCAAGCAAGAAGCAATGAGAACAAGAAAAACACAAAGAAAATGGCCTCAAGGGAAAGCTCTGCATAATGAACTTGAAATTGCTACTGCTGGAAATACTGTTGCTGCTTTTCCTGCCAGGGCTGTCACCTCACTCAACATTTTCAGCTTCAAGCGGAGAGTGGAGCTTTACTTTCAGCATCACTAAAGGCCAAAGTTTATGTTGCTAGATTTCCCAAACTCTGAGGCAACAATGCTCATTGGTACACGGAAGGCATTTTTAAAGAGGAAATAGGCCAAGAATAGCCCATGGTCTCAAAAGTTAAGAAGACAAGGTGAAGAGCAGGGATAACAAAGCATATAGAAGCTGTATTTTTAGAAGAGATCTGCACCACACCAAGTGGGAACTCATAAGTGAATTGAGTAGGGAGGCCATTTAATTGATAACAATTTTCCTAGAGACACATAAATAATCCCCAAGATTTTTAGGTCCTTTTCCTACCTTCCCTTCTTTCCTCATAAGGAAGAACAAGGAAGCTCATTCTAGAGAGAAAAGCAGAGCTCGGGACTGCCTGAGGTGCTCATTCCCCAAAGGTTATTTCTTGAAGGTGGTCTCGTAGAAGCCTTGGTTAGCGTTCAAGTCATGCCTAAATGAGAGAAACACAATGAATGAAATGAAGTCAGAAGAGAAATTCCAATCCATAGTATTGTAAAATGTTCTTCTTAACTTGACAAGTTGAGCACATGGATGAATATTTAGTGGTCTTTTTAATGCAGTAACCACTTTTCAGTGTTACTCATCTATCTGAGTGGTTGCTGTAGTTACAGCATAACCCTGAGAACTGGTAGAGAGGGAATCGTGTTTTCTCTGACATTCCCCGCCTGTGTGAAATATTTCTTGAACATTTGTGTAGCCTAAAGTAGGTGTTAGCTGGAAACGTCTATGACTGTATACACAGAAATTTATTTCCTAATCCCTAATAGAGATTTTCAACCTTACATTTCAGGATTTGGCTTGTTTAAACATATTCATGTACCCTCAGATATTTTGTCATCCAAATGAATGTTTAAGTCTCATTTGAGTCCTGGGGCTTTATAGGGAGTTATGTGAAATATATGAGAAGGATAGGCCATAAAATAAACCTCATTAGTATCTTAAGAAGATCAGATTTAAGGTCATTTATTTATATAGGTGCTGGCTGTTGTAAACCATAGGAGACACTGGGGGAATTTTGTTTATGGAGTCAGTTTAACCAAGTCAGAGCTGCTCTAGCTCTAATATTTGGAATGAGTCAGGCTTGACATTTCGAGTTGAAAAGAACTCAGAATTTAGAACCAAGTTAAGAATATACTGGATGGATCATTTGGGGAAGGAGAAATTAGATTTTTAAATTGACATGCAATGCTAAAACTAGGCACAGCTTGCCTGGATTCAGAAAAATGACTAATACAGAAAAAACCTGGACTTATCTGGGAGGAAGGAATCAGTGTAGGGAATGTGTGCAAAATGCTGTAAAAATCCTTAGAAGAAAACAAGGAAAGGGACAGGTATTAGGTGGTTGGCAATAAATGCAAAAAACGTACTACTAGTATAAACACACCATGAAAATCAATCAGCTAATATATTAATCAGGAGTTAAGAGATGAAACAAGAAGAAATATTAATTTTAGATCTCATCCCTCTCAAATTCTGGCTGTCAAATGGGTTGTCACATCACAGACAGGTTGTGATTGCCATGGAGATGGTTCCAAGAACTTCTGTAATTTAATTTTTGCTGGGTTAAGATTTTTTTATGTGCTTCCATAAGAGTAAATGATCTTTCTTGTTTTGTTCCTTCTTGCAACATTTATGTACACTGTGTTTTTATCTAAGGACTCTGCAAGTTGTTTATACATATGTTCTTCAGAATACTGGAAAGCCTGCACTTTGCATTGTTAGACTCAGATGGGAATTGTTCTTTTCCTTATACTTTATATGCTGTAGCTATATGTCAAAAGGTTTTCTCACCCTTAGGGAAGGATGGCCTCCCCTGGTTTTAACAATTGTTAAAATATCGTGAGCTAAGAATTTTAATACGTACCTTTGGGAAATTTGTGCAGTGATCTAAAGTAGTATGATGCTGTTAGAATAAGGTAAAAGGTGCTTCTAATATTCACTGTTTTTCATTGCAAATTGTATTTCTGTGCCTGAACTTGTGTAGTTTTGTCCAGACGTTTATGTTGTCAGAACATTCTCCATTGCAATCTTTCACTGCCAGTTCTGGAATATGCCAAAAACTTTTTTCCCCAAGACTTAGAGAAGATGTACACAAATAATTCTGTTAAATGTCTTTTGTTGGCTGGTTACAACTCACATATGCAGTGGAAGGGGTAATGGTGGTGCCCGTGCCAGCGGAATACAGAAATTGCTCCTTCCAGGAATATCCGAGGCATGCAAATTGTTGTAAAGTGCAGGGGGGATATTGCTCTCCTTTTCTTCTGCCCTGTAGAGCTGATTATTGCCAGTGATGCTGGAGAGAAGAAGGGGAAGGAATTGCACTGGGAAACAGAATTTCTCCTGGGATTTATTGAGATTGAAAAGGATTTTTCTTCCATTTCTGAAACATCAATAGGCTGATTATTGAGATGAGCAGCGCTTGTGCTGAAGGATGGAGGAAGGAGAACAGCTTTAGCTGAGCTGCCAGTACAGAAAAATAAAGAACCTGTATTTATTGCCAAATTCTAGGATTGTATCAAAGTGACTCCACGGAAGCATAGAGATGAATGCCTTGTGTGCTTAGTGGCATTTCCCACTCTGATTGCTTCTGACAGTAGAGCGCTAGGCCTTCTGTAGCAGAGGTTTTGTCTTTAGCAAAATTCCACATCCTTCTGACCCTTGTACCTACATGCCCACCCTAAGAGTATTCTTGTTCAGCTAAGAACTTGAATGCTGCTCCCTGCTATTCTTGGAACAGAGGGTTTTCTTCATACAGGTCACCATCAAAGACAGGAAATGTAACAAGGAGAAACTGTTGGCAGCAGCAAGGATCTAGATGCAGCCGATGAAGACAGATTGCTGGCAGTGAGGATCTCCTTTCCTATAACTGAACAAGCAGTTCTCCCTTTAGTAAATCCCAGCTTCCCTACCAGCCAAGAAGACAACCTTTATTCTTAGATCAGCAGATTCAGAGTCTCTGTTTAGAGCTGGAGAGTTGAGCTTGCTGGCACTCTTGGTGTTCTTGCAAAAGGTTAAGCACTGTATATCTCAGATGCTTCCTTTGTGCTGAATTCTGCTCTTTCATGGAGTTTCAAAATCTGTGAAAATGTTACTGAAATCTATTGAGTTTTGCATGAAGAATTAAAGGCAGAATCTGACTGTATTCAGGTTGCCTATTCCTTGAGAGGAAAGAAAAGCGTTACTGTGACTCACAGTAAAAATATTAGTGTTTCTGTTCTCACCTTTATGAATCACATTAAAACTGATTTTTTTGGTATGTTTCTTCATGAGAGCTATAGGGATCACTAGGATGAATTTTCCTTGTCATAATTTGGATGATCTTGAATTCAAGGTTGAATTATTTTTCATGTATACTGATCATTTGCTAATTATAGATGAAGAAATTCTACTTCACTAGGCTGAAAATTTGCTTGCATCACAAGAGAGAGAGGATATTTGTTAGTTCAGGTATTGAAATTTCTGTTTCATCTGAAAATTCCACTAGGATCTGAAGCCAGTCTAAAGTAATGGATAATGACTGCTTTGGTGACAAATCAAATTTTGCTTTTTACACATTTGCCTCTGGAGTTATTTTTGTTACTTGGGCCACATAATTTGTAAGTAGCACTTTCCTCCACAATTTAGCCCAAGGGTATCTGCATAATCTACAAACAACTAAGGAAGGTCATTAATTGCATCCTTCCTGTTGACAACAAAATGTGCACATGAGCCAGTGCCCATAGATTATTTTATTTGTTTTGTAGAACTGTTCAGACCTATTGTGATATATGAAAAGATTTCTATTTTCCTGTTAGGTGAAAGGTTTAGACAAACCTCGGCAATTAATCACATTTGATGGCGTTATTTCTTGCATTTGTGTAGTATTAATATTTCGGTTTGGTGGTCTTCATTCCTGTTGATCAAAGCGT
This sequence comes from Lycocorax pyrrhopterus obiensis, assembly GCA_014706295.1. NCBI lineage: Eukaryota > Metazoa > Chordata > Aves > Passeriformes > Paradisaeidae > Lycocorax > Lycocorax pyrrhopterus. The sequence continues at coordinate 18,965,202 of JACSVZ010000013.1, read as the reverse complement.
GATGTACCTATCAATTCGCTTTAAGCTTTTCATGTAGAGGAGTGGAAGGGCCTTGCCTGAAAATCCCACAGTGAATCAAGGTTAGAATCCAGTGGTCAGTATTTGACCCTTCTGCTCTACTTTTCAATTATACCCGTGTTGCCTGCCATAAAGCTTCAGTATCATAGTTTTAGATAGATACCTGCTTAAAGTCTTGGCTTTGGCATAAAGTCTCAATCCATAATTGTAGTGAATAAATTAAAGGTCATGTTTTGTTGTACAGGTAAATACACCACCTAGAGAAGATATTTTACCTTCAAAATATATTTTTTCTCATTTTGTGATTTTTATGTTTATTTTTTGCCAACCATAATGTGAGTAATATACAGACATGAGAACTTTATTTATTTTGGTGGAGTGAATGTGAAACAGGCCATTCTTAATGTTAAAATATCAGTGGTGACACTTCGTTCAAGCATGAGGAACAGAGCTAGAGCCAGACTTGATAAATTTAGCTAGCAAAATGTGAATCAAACCCTGTTAAGTACCTCCAGGCAAACCAAACCTCTGATGTGAACAGGCGCTCTGTTATAATTTTTTTTTCTCTTTCTCTCTACCATAGTCCAAAATTTAAAGCTCAACCCTGCGAAGTGCTGAGTGTCAGTGAATGCCATGTGGGAACTGAAATGTTCAGCATCTTCCAGGATTAGGGCTTTTCTTTGGTCCAGATCTTGTGCATTATATTGTCCTTGAACTAATGGATTTCTTTCTCTTTCCCCTCATCTGGAAAACTAGGTTATGTTATGTGGACTACAAATCCTGGTTGTAGTAATTTATTCTCTTTTAAGGCAAATAAAGTAAAGCAAGCCATAAGGCATATTTCCCTCATAAGAAGATTAATGTACAGAACTTGATTCACTTATGCTGTCTTTTGTGCTGGTTTGGTCTTGTTTCTTTAAGATGAGATGTCTGTCTCTGTAATATTAGTGTATTTTACTTGCTGTAATCTGATGTACCATTTCTCTCCCCTTTTTTTTCCTCCCCTAAGATTATCGTTGGAGAAACTGCAGTCTTTTGTCTACAGTTAGCTACAAAGGATTTTGAAAACCAAGAAAAAACAATATTAACTGGAGACTGTTGTTATATAAATCCACTGGTGCGCAGGACCATCAGATTCCTTGGTATGAGCAAAATTACTGCTTTCATTTTCTGAATGGTGAGAGTGATCAATTATGTCTTAATTTTTAACTGGGGAAAATACTCAGATAACCATGTAACATTTCATGTGTAGTCTTAACTGCGGTGCAGTTTTCCTTTTAGGTAGCAAATGAAGCTTTTTGGAAGTTTGGATTAAAAAACAGTTGCAGAAACAGCAGTAAAAGTAGAAAAAGCTGGGACCACAGGGGAAAAATAACTAGCAGGCCTGAAGTGGGGCGAAGTGGAGGAAGTATCGTTGTGCCATACCTATAGGTCATAGTAAACACACACACCCCAAAGCTGAAGACATTGGGATATAAGCGTGTGTTTGAAGCCAAGCTGATTTAGGTGCTTTCTTACCCTGGATATTGTATTATAGTCTCTAGAAGAAAACTGTAAAAAATCCATGCTACACCGGTTTTGGCTGAAACTCCCCCACTGACCTTAGCAGATGTGAGGTGTCACCTTTTCTACTTAGTTCGTTCTAAATGTGTTTGGAGGGAGAAGTCCCACCACTCAAAATGTATATTGAACATTTCCAGATGCTGCTTTGTCATACATGCAGGGATGCCATAGCAGGGCTCAGTTCTGCTGTTTGCTTCTCTCTCATGGTTGCATCTAAAAGAAACAGCTGGAGGAATGAAGCCTTGGGGCAGCTGATCCTGCTGTGTGCCCCAGTCTCAGGGGGAGGGCGGGCATGTGCAGCTGTGTCTGTATTTGCAGTGTTTGTGTGACAGCTGTGCCTGCCTTCCCAGAGTGCCATTGCTCCTGGTGGGAAGGAGACTGTCTTGCATAGGTCTGCAGGAAGTGGGGAGTGGTGATGAGGAGCTCCTCCCACTCCAGTTCCTTTCTGTGTAATCAGTGCCTGAGTGTTCTTCCCACCAAGTGATCCCTTCTTTCCTCACAGAAGCAAAAAAAAATTTGGTAGGCGTGGCAGGAGTGAACAAAGGCCTCCTCGATGTTCCAGCAGATGAGGCATAGCTACCCATTGTGCTCCCTCAGAGTGATGTGTCCACCTGTGTTGTGCAGTGCACACCCTCGGGACTGGCTGAAAGGCCTTCTGTGAAGTGACTTGGCCAGGCACAATGTGCTGCTCACCAGAGTCTGGCATCTCGGGAGGTGTTAACCTTAGTGTGATGTTGTTGACCAGCCAGGATCCCAGAAACCAGCCTTGGTCCTCTAGCTTTGCTAAGAAAAAAAACCTGACCTGTATAAATGCATGTTTCTGTGGAATTACGTCTGCTGTGATGTTGATCCATCAAAGTCCTCATAGTGCCCCATGAAACTGGGATTTGCCAGAACTTGCTCTATGTTCACAGTGGAGTATGGGAAAGGTAAGGTCATTTGCCCATGGAAATACAGGAGGAAATCTGTAGCTCAGGTGGAATTGGAGCAAGCGGCCACTGGCTTTTCCTGCTGGTCAGGGTGCTGTGTTTGCATGTTCTTCCAGAGCTCATTTTCTATTTACAAAAGTGTAGAGAGGGACCTCAGAACAGCAGAAATCTGTTTTCTTTTAAATAATCAGATACATGCATTTACATTCTAATGAATGAGTACATGTGCTTAATGCCTTGCTGATATGTCTGATTGAAAAAACTCTTTAGCATAAGTAGCTCCTCAAATATATAAATCTTTAGCTCACTGTGTTGGTACTGTGATTAATATGCCATGCATAGAGATTTTCCCAGTAGCAGGCAGATGAAGACAACTCGTGCATGGCAGTCTTGAATTACTCAGTACTTTATCTTCTTTACAGCTGCAAGGGAAAAAAAAAAAATTTGTCCAGTTTGTGTTATGACTTTCCAAGTTCCTTCTCCATCGTCTGACCTGTGTTTTCAAGCAGATTTATAGGGTGAAGAATTTCCGTCTGTCACTTCTGTTTAGTGACGAAAGTTAGGTTCCAGTAAAAGCCAACTACCCCAAACAGGGGACATGCATGGCTGTGGGCCCTAGGAAAGCAGGCTACTTGCACAAGGGGTAGGTGTTCCTATGAAAGATCATAGGGAGAGACATCAGGTGTGTGGGAGCATTGCAGTGTTGTAGGAAAATATCATCTCCAGCGTGAGCCATGGTCTTTAGGGTACAGTACATGGGAGGATCTTTCATGTTCTTGAGTGGAAGAAGCTGGTATACTGCTGTGATAAATACTGTAAGTTGTCAGGAAATTTAACTCTTTGTTTCCCTCTTTAGGAATTTACGCATTTGGACTGTTTGCTACGGACATCTTTGTAAATGCTGGACAAGTAGTAACAGGGAATCTTGCACCCCATTTTCTTGCACTTTGTAAACCCAACTATACAGCACTTGGATGTAAACAGTATACACAATTCATCAGTAGCGTACATGCCTGTACTGGAAATCCAGACCTTATCATGAAAGCCAGAAAGACTTTCCCGTCCAAAGAAGCAGCACTAAGCATATATGCAGCTATGTATCTGGCTGTAAGTATATTATACTATTTAATGTCACAATTTTTTTGAAAGCAAATGACTTGCACTGGCAGGGGGAGGAGGGATGAATGGGCAGAAGATAAGGCCCAAAATATTGGCTGATTTTTTATATGTAAACCTTCTGTGAGTTACTGTGAGAATGATTCATTTGGCTTAATTCTGACAAGGTGTAGTGGTTTCCAAGCCTTGAAAGCCAAGACAATACTAAGAGAGGGCAAGTTGTCTGTAAAGGGTATAATCTATAGATTTAAGATAACTACTTCCTTGGTTTTCTTTTTCCCCATTTCCAGAGTGTTTGGGACAATCCTTTGCTGGGTGCTAAGGAGTAAGGCTAGGGATTTCCTCTGTCTGGTAGTGGTACCTCTCTGTGTTTTAACCCAGTGCAGATCAGTAGAATTGCACATGGCCATATTCTTTGGTGAGGTGAAGCAGAAGGGTGAGCTATATGTATGTCTGATCTCTGCAGGTTTCCCAAGATCCCTGTGTGTCTTTTGGTACCAGAATTGGTATTTATAGGTACCTCATTGTTTATGCAAAGTCAGTTTGGCTCTTGTTATGCAATAAAGCGGGCTACAAGACAATCGACCCTTTTTCCCCGTCTCTCCTCTATTTTACAGGGAGTGATGAACAGTGCTGGGATAAAAACTGGTGCTTGCTGCCAGGCATCAGAGCTGTTGTATAGGTTGTGGAGGGGCAGGGGAGAGGACGAGTGACCATTTGCTCTCACTGAAGTAACTCTGGCTTAGTTTGGAATGCATATCATTCTAGACTTAAGCAGGAGCACATCTTGTTCCTGTGCTGGGGACAAGTTCTCCCCAGCACATGCCTATGTCTTACCTGACCTGCACTGGTGATCACAGCCTTTTGCACCCTTTGGATGAGCCCAGGGCTACCTTCATAGTATCAGTGGGAAACTAGGCAGGTGTGTGTACCTTTGTGGTCATTGCAGGTGTCATCCCTTACATTCCCTGAGTACTTGGACAGTGGCCTGCCTATAGATGTGTGTGTATACGTGTATATGCACATGTAGATATACATGTGTGAGTGTGTATTGCTTTTGAGCACATACCAAATGAGCCAACTTTTAATTCCTGATTGATCTGGAAACTGATACTTGACAACATGGCAAAGATCCCAGCCCCATCCACAGACAGTGTGTCAACTCAGTGCTTCTGCATATGGTTTTAGAACCAGTTGCTTAAAATCTGCAGCACTGATGGTAACATTTACCAAAGGTTCCTTGTGAGCAATGTCTGTTTAAGAGATGATGATCAGTTAGTACAGATAGGCAAGTGTTGTCTGCAAATAAAAGATGAACAATATTCTATTCTATTCTATTCTATTCTATTCTATTCTAATATTCTATTCTAACTTGAGGCAAGTATAAGTCTTCTACTAGTATTGTCTTTATTTGGGGAGATATCTAAGGCTGAAACACTCTAAATTTGATGCAAGCTATTTTAGAAAATACTCAGAATTTTTCATTTTAATTGCTCCTATTTTTCTTATCCATCTGTGAAGTTGGATTTCCACTGTTGCCATGAGTCAGAGTAGCTAGGAAACCAGCTATTCAGCTACTGCAAAGCAGAAAGTAAAATAGTATTAATACATTTTAAAAACAAAAAGTAGACATCAGTAAGGTTTAAAATATACCTAATATAAGGCTTTTGACATGAGCAAGAGTACTTTATGCAAACCTTGTCTGTGGTCAATATACAGTTAGCAATATAAAAAAATTAAAGCTGCTGAGATCCATTTCATTACTATTTGCTCTTTCACTAACTGCAGAAATGAATATATGCTATGTCATTACTGCACTGCTGCACGGTGCTTGACACTGCTATCATTTAACTAAAGCCCTATAAACTACTCTCAGGATTTCTGAGTTCCTATAGTAGCTCCTTGTTACAATATTGGCAAGTTGTTTTTTTTTCTTAAATCCTATTGCATGACTGAAGCTAAAAATACTGTTTATTGCACTCCAAGGGAAAAAAAATTTCAATGTTCCAATATTTGAGGTCATGTCCTTACACTGCCATGGTGTTTATCAGGATAGTTGGCCCTAAATAACAATTTTCTCATCACTGTCCACTGGAGTAGAAGATTTACAACAGTAGCCTAGTCTTTGTAGGAGCCATGCTACAACAGTTATTGAGAGCATAGACATAAAGACCTCCATATATTACTCACTGTTTCATTAGCATATAATCTTTGGTACAAAATGTGCTTTTTCTTTGGTTAACAGAAATTTTGGAGAGAGGGAGAGATTGTTATGGAATCCTCCCTGGATATTTCAGGCAGCTGTGCACAAAACAAAACCAGCTTAAAGACAAAAAACCACACTAAGAGCTGACCCAAGGGTCCTTGCTCTCCGAGATAGTGAAGTAAATGCTTTTAGACTTGTGTGATTTCACCAATCAGTCTATTTAGAAACAAAGCCTATGCTTTATCTAATGATTCCCCTGTCTCATTCCATTTAAGTGCAGCCACGTTCTTATCACCTACCATCTGTGCATATTGTCTTGTTAACAATAGCTCCTTTTTTCATTTAAGTTCTTGAGTCTTCCATTTTTCCCCTCTCCCCTCTTTTGAGAGTGGGTGGCTGCTATGGTAACTCAGAATTCCCCTCCTGCTTGAAAGTACAGTCGTTTTCAAACAGTTGTTTTGCTAATGTTTAGACCTTGTAATGTTTGCCTCCATTACTTACTTCAGGAGAGTACCTATCAAGAGAGACTTAGCAATGGAAATGTTGAATGGCAGTGCTGTGGTTAGGTGTTTTCTCTGCCCTGCTCGAAACACAGATGTTCTCAATGATGCATTACCTTTCTTCTTCAAACTTTCAGGTTCATTCTTCCCAATGTACTAGTGTTTTCAAAATGAACTACTGTAAATCTGTTCTGAAAGCTCTAACTAATCTGGCTGATGCCTGGATTTTTCCTTAGGTGTCTGCTCTGATCTCGCTGGAGATTTTTTGTTTGTTTGTTTTGGCTTGAGTTGAGTTAATAAGTTGACTGCATCTGCTTTCATTTCTTATCAGCATTGCAATTCACCCTTTCTCAGCTGGAACAATGTTTGCTACATAGGTATTAAAGCAAACACTGCAACCTTATTAAAAAGTATATAATTGTATAAGTCACATTTTGTTATGCTTAAGCTGACATAGCCTGGACAATTAGAGGTAAGTTTTGAAGCAGCCAAGTATGCATATACTTGGGGTATTTTCCACAACTGAGACACAGAAAGTGGAAGTCATGAGTCTTTTTTTGGTAGGATTTCAAAGTGACATATGAAGATTTAGTTAGCCTGTTCCCGTAGGTTTAAATATAAGACCTGTGACTAACAGTTGTCCTTTGGTGCTGCAGACCTAGAGGATTGGTCATTGGTAGCTGTAGTTTAAGGGAAATTTTAATTCATTCTGTAAAGTTTTGCACTTTTTTTGTTTTTCTTATTGCACTGGATAAGAGCAGTTGAGTAGGGTAGCGTTTGAACTTTGTGTTACCACACACATTTCAGACTTGCTTTGGCTTTGTAATGATAGAGGAACAGGCTTCATGCCTTGATAATTGACATAGCCCTTAGGTCTGTAGGCAGCTTTTGTTGCTTTGTACTGTGAACCCTTGGCCTCAACTGTGACCTCAGACAGGATTAGCAGATAAAGCCTGCAAATAATTTTTTCCTCTCTGCAGAGCTTTTGTTTGGCCCATGATCACGTTATCTGCAAGGCTTTTGCTCGGGGCATTTTGCTGCATTGTTTTTGCTGTTTAGTGTGTTTATAAGTCACTGGGAAAAGACAACAAGGCAGTCTGGGTAACAGTGCTGGCAACATGGTGCCATTCTTCTCAGTGTCACTCCTTGATCCAGTTATAGGTGTAGTCTCACCTTTCCTTTGTCTTGAAGTGCCTGTTAGATTCAAGCTAAACGGGCAGCTGGTGAAAGCATGATAGGCCTCTGTGACAGACCTAAGGAAGTGTTCAGGAGGAAAAGGAGTAGCAGAGCCACCTCATTAAGTTGACTTTGTTGTCCATTTTTTTGTTAGGAAATTAAAGGATTCTTTTGGCTGCCTTTCAGGGACAATCCTTTCAGGGATTTCTTTTCAGTATCTGATGTAGCAAGTAAAAGTGTCCCTCAATACTGATAACAGAACATATGTCATGATGTTCACATATTGAGTGTATTGGTTTCTTTCAGACCAAATAATAAAATAACATTACCATTTAATCTAGGAATTTATCTAAAGACCTCTATAAGTTTCATGTCAGTCAGCTCTTCATTACAATTCAGTTCCTCAAGAAAAAAACCTCAGTATTTGGGTGTATCTTATAGTCTTGGTACAGTGAAAGATACCTCTTTCCTTCTCCAGTTGTTTTACAGTTACAGCTGTGGGGAGTTTTTAGTGGGAAAATTAATAGTAAGGGCCAGAATTCTAGAGCTTTCTTTTCCTTTTGCCAAGCCAGGCCCCTGACTTTGAAAGCTAATTTTTGTCTAGGGTCATGAATAATTTGATCAAAACATGTAGAGAAAGCTGGAGGAGGCTTCAGAAACACTAAAAGAAATCTTCAGTGAGCAGTTGCAGAAGGACCCAGATGATTCGAGAATATGACTTTGGCTTGCTCTAGAAATAGTTTGACCCATTAATTATTACCAAAGGAAGCTGAAAAGATTTTAGATTGTCAAACAGGATTCTAACTAAGCACAGAACCTGTTTATAGACTACAGCAGCCCACTACTTTTTCAGCTTTTTGATCTCTGAGTGTCTCTTTTCTTGTAGGTCTGATGAATATTGAAAATTGCTTGGGTGGAACATTTATAACATTACTTATATTACTTAAATAATTCAAGAATATTTCTTTAATGCTAGCACATTGTAAAAGCAAACCAAAACATGAGATAAATTATGTTTGAAGTGCTGCCTGGGATGGGTGCCTGTACAATTATTTGTTCCTCATTCTTCTTGTTGCCTTGTGAGTCGTTATTCACTGCGCACTGATGGACCAGTCTTTGTCAGTCTCCCAGGCCATCTACTTCAGCGAGAAATGAAATAGCAGGCACAGAAGGGATCTTCTTACCTGAATCCCTGAGCCCCAGGGTGATGAAATCAGCAAGGAAAATTAGCCTCCTTCTTGCTTGCAGCACGCAGCCTGATGTGTAGCTCCAGTGTAACTAAAATGGGATTCTGAGACCTGTTACACGTGTGTTTGTGTGCAGAGATGTTGGTGTGGGTGGGCCTAAAGATAGCTGAAAGATGCCTAGAAAGAGCTTGCAGCATAGCCCAGGAATCCACTTTGTCCTACACTTTACATGCAGTTCCTGTTCTTTTCTTACGTGTTTTGGAATGATTTTTTTTGCACGAGATTTAGGACAAACTTCACATGAGACTTGCAACATGACACTTTTGAAGTACTTGCCCAGTACAAATGAAATGCCAAGGCTGTGATTGTTCCTTACCCTATGGCCTGAGCCAGTCACATCAGAAACCTCACAGGTAGCTTGCTTTGTCTGTGGTGGTGATGGTGATAATTTCTTTCAAATTCTTATTTTCAAACCCACTTCAGTTAAAGATGTTCTTTCCATTTATTAGGTTCTCTTACAGCTTTACCTCCAATATTTTGAAGACTGAAGGTCAAACACTTGAGTTTTTCTGAAAATCTAGTAAATATTGTTATATTGTGTGATAAGGTAACAATCCACCTCCTTATATGACTCCTTGCCAGTGTCTGCATGCTGGTGACAGCTCTAAATCTTTTAATACTAAAATCTTATTTCAGGAAAAAAGAAGGCAGAAGTTCTTCAAGAGAAGATTCACCACTGTTCTGATGTTGCAGGAGAATGTGCAGCCTGCTATAGTAATTCTAACTACTGTGTCAATCCTTGACCTTACATACAAAATCTCTGCTGTTGTTCTTGCTGTTGACTAATTTAAAAGTTTTCTTTCATTAGATTCCTCCTCTCCTGGTTTTTGTTCTTAAAAGGAATGGAGATGAAGTTGTTCAGTAAACATCTTTAAACCATGTAAAAAGTTATGTTGTCATTCATTTTTACTGATGTTTTAAATCACTGAGTTATTTTCCTTTGTTGATACTGCATTTAATATTTATTAGAAGTAAGTAAAGAAAAATCCTGTCATCTTTACAGGTTGTTTACTCTTTGTCAATTAATGACTGTGCTGGTTTATAGTTTTTCCACTAGAATCAAGAAGAAAACAGCTGCTTAATTTTATTTTATTTTTAGTGTAAATCAGGTCTTTGACTGAGTTGACTGTGTTAATATATTGTACTAGAGCTGCAAGAGGCCAGGGTTAAAAATGGGTATCTATGAATCCTGCCTTGGAGGAGGCTATATTTGTTACATAGAGTTTTGCACACACAGACTTTTTGTCCCACTGTTTCAGGAAAGATTGGCCTGTTTCTGTTGATTCTCTTATATTTTAATATAATGCTATTCCTAACATCAGTGGTACCTGTTCTTTAAAGAAAAGGTAGAAATGGTGCCTATGCTGGCAGAACCCTCAGGTTATTTCGAATAAGGAGCTGGGCATGACAACCATGACTGCGCATATAAGGAAGGGACTTGGCAGATGGAGGTCTCTATTACTCATGTGAGGTACAGCATGAATCTGCGGTAGTTTTTCCTCAGTGCTTTGAGCAGAGATTTGAAAGACATGCTTGGTTGTAAAAGCATTCAGAGAATTTTATGCAGAACACTTTTTGGGTTCAACTTTGTATTAGAAATGTTGAAATTTGATTGAAGTACTGCAGAGTCAATAATTTGTACTATAATGTGTTTTCTCTTATTAAAAATTGAGATAATCTTCTTGGGCAATGACCAGTTGTTACAGATAACTGAAATATGTCACCATGACCTGCCTTAAGCAAGCAGGTTTTTCCTTCTCAGTAGTCATTTCAAATTAATATAACAAAATACAGAATTAAATGCAGGATAGCTTCCTGCTAACTCCCCTGTGTCAACTTCACCCAAGCTGTATTTGAAATTTGATTTTCTTACTCTGTATTGAAAATATTCCAGTGTTTTTCCTAGCACCAGCTGTCCTAACATGTAGTGTGAATGTGGATAATGGTGGTAGTATCCAGGAGAACAATGAGACTCACTAAAATAGATGGTTGCTGAGGTAATTCAGTGTGCTGTACTCTGTCTGTAGCTTGGAAAAAAACAGCAGGGCTAAAAAGCTGGAAATTAAAGTTGTAGTTCTCTTGTCACCTTTCCACATGGTAAGAGTAACTCACTGAAGACAGCCTGCAAAAACACAAGGAGCTAAGGTAAAAGGACAATCAGCAAAGAGAGAAACACTCTTCCTGAAATGGTCTAGGAAGAAGAGCAGAGATGTGGCTTGGAGTTAAACCCCAAAGCTCTTTTTTCTAAACCTTTACTCTGTCTGAATTAGTGGAAATCTTTCTACTAGTTTCTTGTTCATCATATAAAGTACATTGAAGATTTGTGTGTTGCACTACTCTGATGTTATTTTAAGATTAAGCTTTGTTTCATCCTCTAAGCCATGGATCTTTCTCTAGTGTTTTGAATAAAATTACTGTCAGATGTTGCTCTTTTTAGAAAAACTCTGACCACTACTTCTTCACTTCAGTTATTGTAACTGTAACCACACTTTCCAAACTGCTTCTTGGCTGGATTATTGCAGCACTTCATAAACTGATTCCCTGGTAAATTCCACCGAAGTTTCAGACAGTACAGAAACCCCCCAAACAAACCAAAAGGATTGCCCATTTGTTGGCCAGAGAGATGGTACTGGTTCTTCAGTGCAGACTCATCTGTTTTCCTTTGCAGTTCAAAGTGATTGCATTACAAACTTGGAATCTCTAGTGAAACTCTGTAGGAAATACTTGCATTCTTCAGTTCAAAAACTTAAATCCTGTTTAAAATTTGAAGATTTAGGGGTTTCAGTTGTTTAATTACAGAAAGATCTTCTGCAGAGAGTAGAAACTTTTTTTCTCAAAAATCTTGTTAGTTGAAGTATAGTTTTGTTTTTCTGTAGGGTGGGGAGGAGGGATGTTTCAAGCAGTCTTAATGCCGAGATTCCAGAGAATGGAAAGTCAAATATTTGGTATTGATTTCGTCCATTGGCTCATCAGAGCTTGGAAAGTGCTGGGTTAAACCTGATAGTCACTAATGCACTCTTAGGGCAGAAGAGCTGCTCTGTTATCAGGCAGTGCTTTTAATTCAGTAGTATTGCACAGGGAGAGTTAGACTGCAGCAGGGCAAATGGATTTCTTAGTGTGATGCATAAAACCTGCAGCATTTGGATTGGTTTGTGTGAAGCACAGGGTTGTGTTCAGCAGTGTTTGAAACTATTACATTATATTTATAAAAGTAGATGCTGGCATTTAGTTCAATTGCTCTTTGACACTGTTTTTTCACCTTTTCACTGATTTTTGACAAATCACTAATTAGTCATATGAAGAAGTGGTGTGTAAGTAAGAAAGACATTTGCTAATAAAAACAAGGTCTTTATATATTCCCTTTCTTACTCTGCCTGGCAGCTTGTAATAGCACTAATAGTACTTCAGGGTAAAGATCTTTTTCTATTACTGTCAACACTGCACAGTGAAAAATCAGTCTCTTTACTTCTATGCATTAATAAATAAATACGCAGACTGAGAGTAATTGGATAGGATTGTCCAATTTGCCTGGTTTTCTGTAGGCTTTTCAGGTTCGTATAAAATGCAAATTTCCTGTATGGTCTGATTCTTTTTCTATATCCCAAGGAAAAGGGTGTGATGACTTTATCTACTACTCTATTTCCTAGTTTCTTTACACCCTCCCCCCACTCTGGGAAAAAAAAAGTGCCAAATACACAGTCTGTTCAAACAAAATATAGAGCTTTTATTCACCAATTAGTGGGAGATATCCATCAGTCTTACACTTTCTTCCTTTCTAATTTTCAGATGTATATCACCAACACAGTGAAAGCCAGAGGAACAAGGCTTGCAAAACCTGTTCTGTGTTTGGGTTTAATGTGCTTGGCCTTCCTTACTGGAATCAACAGAGTAGCAGAGTATCGAAATCACTGGTCAGATGTAATAGCAGGATTTGTAATTGGAATATCTATAGCAGTATTTTTGGTAAGTGTGTGTCTGTGTCACTTCTGTTTGAAAAAAATCAATGTATAAGCTTGTATCTCTAAGAAAACCTTCAGACAACTAAATAACAAAAGACATGTTTCTCATCTTAGGTTTTTTAATTAGTCATCAGTTTCCTTAGTAATATTTACATACAGTCAGAAATGTGAAGTCAAGAAAGGACTGATCCAGTTATCTTTTTTGATTTCCATATAAACCAGATTGTAGCATTTCAAACAGTAATTTTTGCAGCAAGGCCCACTGGCAGGAAGTATATATTCCTCAGAATAACATAGTTATGATTTGCTATGTAAAGTATTAAATTCAGTATAGTGATACCCGCACTGATCAGAGAATAGGTAGCATTTGTTTTTCTGGCTTTACAGTAACCCTAATGAATTGATTTCATAGTGCTTCAGGTTTATGTTGAAATTTGTATTATTCTGTACCAAAAAATCTTTGTTTAGCCTTTTCCTTTTCTGGAGCCGTGTTCCAAAACCAGACTGTTAATCACAGTTGCCAATGACTACTGTCTGTGTCAGAAACTATTTCTAATCTATTAATCACCTTCACTAACATCTGCAGTGCAAGACTACAGAATAGAACAGTCACTGCTGTTTACTGCCTGTAGGTTTGACTGCCTGGCAGCTTGTAATAGTACTAAATACACCTTTGAACTTTTTCCCCATGAAAATACTTTTGAGCTTGATTCTTGGATTGCAAGCTCTTGGTCTCAAGATCTTGGATCTGAAAGCATGGTTTGGCTGAGAACCCTCCCAGGGATGGCTGAGGTGGGTGTTTTCACTCCTAGACATGCGAGGGTAGCTGCAAGTCTCCTTTAAAATACATCTGCTTGTGTTTCCAGACGTTCCTTTCCACACAAAATGTCCAGGAGTTATATTTGGTTTTTCACATTTAAGTTTTTCCATTCTGTTCCTGTCCGTAAAGTAATAAAAGAGAACAGAATAGAGAGGAAATCTGTCCCAACATTTTTTCTTAAATTTTGTGATGTATGTTGCATAAACTCCTTTGAGTAGCATGACATCAAATTTAGTTGTATTTTGAAGAAAATGCAGTTGGCAAACCTTGCTCCTCAGCTGAGCGTCGGAATTAGTAGAAGCAAAAATGTTACATATGGCATTCCTAAGTCCCTGTGTGAGAATCTCTGCTGCCCTGAGCAGATTTGAAACTACATTCAGTCTTGTTTTTCCCTTTCTTACTCTCAATTTGAAAAAGTTTTTGCTGATCAATGGCATCTCAGTTTTGGCTTTCCTTGGAGTTTAAGGTTAATGCCATGTGATGCTGCAAGACATCTCTTCATGACATTGACAGTAATTGGTGTTCTATTATGCAGCTTTAGTAATGGATTTTCTTTTAGATAAGAGGGTTTTTTGGTTCTCAAATGATGCATGTACCAATAAATTGGTTGAAAGTCTTTTGTCCTGAAATATTAATTAAGGATTTTCTGTAAAACACGAACTTCACATTTCAGTGTTTCTACTGTAAAGCTGTGACTAAAGCTGGTGTCATTTCTGCCTAATTATAATTCAGGATCAAAGCTTGAAAAAATGAGTTGTTCCTTAGGTATTCTGTTTATCTTCTAATTCCTTCTAGGTTGTTTGTGTGGTAAATAACTTCAGAGGACGTCAGCCAGAACATGAACATTCTCATCTGGATAATCTGGCCCAGATGCCCATGATCAGCATACCCAGAGTAGAAAGCCCTTTAGAAAAGGTAACGTCTGACTTAAAAAACAGTTAAATAAAATGTTGCTTTCCTGGAAGGGTAATCACAAACTATCCTGACAAGAGTGCCAAGGTAATCAGATTTAAAATAAAGAGGCATGTCAGTGAAGGAGAAAGAAGGAAAGAATTTAATTCAGTGACACCCCTTAGGAGGTTCTTCATGTCGTCGTTTTACTGCTGTAGCTGCTGCTAAGCCCATGGAGTCAGGCTGAGTAGATCTGAGGCCCTCTTCCCTTGTGTTCCTCAAGTAAGTTTGATTAATACTCTGCCTGATAGTCCACAGAACTTTGAAAGTTTTTAGAAGTGCTTAGAGAGAAAGTCAACTCCTGGCCCAAGGGGCTTTGCAATTCATATACAAGTGGCATTTGTCCTATTTGTTTGTGGTATGTCCTCAGCCTGGTGTAGAACATGGGATGCAGTCTCTTCTGGATCAGCTATGGGGCTTATACCATCAGACACGTGCTAGCCCCAGGACAAGGCACCCACTTGGGAGCGAGAGTAACAAGGGTCACACAGTAGCTGCATTGTTCCCATGATCACTTATCAAAGCACAGGGATTTTAGGCTGGGACATGCTAGTGATAGTCTCTTGGGTATGCCAAGGCATTTTGCTTAAGTGTCACAATAAAATTTATTTTAGTTTACTATGATAACCCTTTATATTTTTTGAAGATGATGTTGTACTATGTGTTAGGTAAGATTGTCTGACCAATTTTATGAGCAAATACTGAAATAGGTAGCATAACCAAATATAGGAATTATTTGAGGTTCTTTTACCAAGGGGAAACTTTAAACTAGTAATGCAAAGTTTAAAGGAAGGTTTACTTTTTCTAATTACTTCATCTGTCATTATTCATTAAAATCTGTTGAGTTATGCCCATATTTGAAGATAATAAACAATTCTACACTGGGTAGGGCACCGAAAGTATTTTTCTGTGGTATGCTTTTTATTCCAAATTAATTCTGATCTTTTTTTCATGTTAAACATAAGAAAGGTTTTCAACCACTTCTCAGTCTGTCTTTCTTACTTGAAAGTGGTGGAAGTTTTTCTTTAGTAAGAATTGCTGCTAGTCCTGGGGTTTTTATTCCTTTCCTTGAAGGGAAAGAAGATTTCTTTTCAGAATGGTCTAACATGCCTTTTTTGAACCAAATATGTCTAAGCTACTTCTGCTGATATCTTGTCGTAAGGAGGTCAGAGTCTCATTTGCTTGAACAAGCATTTAGATGATGAATGTGTATCTTCAAAATAATCCATTCAGTAAACTTTCTGTAAAATGTCAAAACAAAACAAGCTGTCAGCTGGCCTGGTACATACCACATTAATAAGAGCATGTTTTATTTACGTGCTAGGCTCTCGTGCAATGGAAGCCATTTTTGTGGCTCAAAAGCCATCATAGGTAATACATTCTCTGGCTATTGAAATTTAAATTTTTGTTTTCTGGGGATAAAGACTTCACGTTAACTTCATGTTTCTGCCTGGTTTGAGACCCTCTCCGTCATGATGAGCAATGTTCTTTTCCTGAAACATCTCTCCGAGTTCGAGATGTTGTGAGGAAAGCTTCAGAAGAATGTGGGAGGATGGTGGCAGGAATAATGTTTGCTCTGCTTGAGGATAACCTCTGCCATTTGTGAACTGCCCAGGATGCTATTATATGAATGAGCTGCTTTGCTTCTGAACCATGTTCTTATGGCGGTAGACGGTAACTGTTTACTGTCATGGAACTTCTCTCTAGATAATTAAACTGGGGAATGACTGCAAGGTGATACCACTTGCTGAGATCTCATTTTATGGGTTCATCCTTGTCTGTGTTGCAAAGCCTTTCTCCTTTCCAGACAGCGAGGATGGGATGCAAGGACACTAAGGTGAAGGCTTTGCTAACTGTTCACAAATGTTTTCTTCTGTTTCCACTTCCAGAAAGTTTAATTTTGAATTAGCAAATAATTGATGCAGAAATTACTTACATGTGAGTGCTTTAGGTTTTGAGTTTCTATAGGTATTTTTTCCTTTTTTTAATCTAATTTTTTTTTGTTTAATCTAAAGTTTTAGATAGAAGACAGACGCTGTTAAATAAAAGGCACTAAGAATAATACTTTAGGGAACTGAGGTCTAAATTAAGTTAGCTAATCTCAATTAACTACCATTGCTACAGGAATTCTTGAATTAGTCTTTGCTTTTTAACTCCCTTCTTATTTTATGTCATTTGTTCTCCACTGGAGAGAGAGTGATGCTAAATAATTTGTGTGCTATTTGCCTTTTCTTTCTTTAGACACATGAGAGTTGCTTTTCACTACATTTCAGTCAGGACTGTTCCAGTTCAATATTCTGAATGCACGTAGATTTACATTTTGCTTATTTTAAAACCGTTTTTTCTTATTTTCAGTCTGCAAGCTCCTCTGCCAATATTAAAGACAGGTTACTGTCAGAAATTGGCTACTAAGAGTAGCACAAATCCTAACCGTCTGAAGTTATCAAAGGCTAAGGCAGTGCAAGCAGGAGGCAATGCAACTATGTGACTGGTACTGAAAAATAGTAACTATATGGGTATCTGGGAGCAAGCAATTAAAAAATTACTTAAAGAATGACTTCATTAGAAATGCCTGCCAGATAGGACCCCACTCATTGCTATTTTGTAATGAATTCACCCGTAAACGAGTAAGCACACGATGCATCATACAGAGCTGGAAGCACATTACTTTGCTGTTTCCAGACCTGCTACTTGCTATTCCAGTGCTTTCTTCATGGAGAACAAATGCTCCTGGCATACTCACCGTGCTGCCACTGTCTGAGTTCTGGTGGAGGTCTAGCTATGTTTGAAGTGCACTTACGTAGGCATAAGTGTTCTTGTAATACTCAGAATTGAGCTGCTGCTGCTCAGTGACAAGGTTAGATCACTGTTTGCATGACACTTCTGTTTAACTGTGGTGCATGCAGAGACTTAGCTGTTCTGCACGGGTACTCCTGCAGTCAAACAAGCTGTAGTTGCAGTGTCTCCTTGAGGAATCCTTGCCAGAGCCTGCTCAGCAGTGCAGACTTAGTGCTTTTACCTTAACTATAATCATCCTCAGAATTAATGAAAAGAATGAAAGCCAAGAAACCTCATCACTCACCCATCTGCTTCTTTTTCTCTTCTGTCCCTGACCTTCTTCATGTCTTACAAGACAATTGGTGTTTCAGTTAGCTGGCAGTCTCCTACAGAGAGGAAGCTCTCATCCTACCACAGTCCAGGTTAGAGAGTCCTGTTCTTTTGCAGAAATTACTGAGAAATAGGGATGTTCTGGATAGTACCTGGAGGATTTTGAAAGTTCAGCTTTGTCCAAGAGCAGTCACAAACTCTGGTTTCTGTTTCAGGGGAGACTGACATTATTTCATGCAAAAGTCACCTGAAATTGGCCGGGACTTACAGAGGTCTCCTACACATCTTGTAGTAGCTTCTGATTCTACTAGCCTTATTTATTTTTTTAATAAGTATTCTAGCTTTGAAAAAATCAAATACACATACGACATGGAGCATTTCAGGACTAATGGAGGCAGTAGATAGAATACCGAGATACAAGGTTTCAGAAGGAAGCATTGGGTTAGGAGATGCACTGTGGTTCATCTCCTGTGAGACGAGATAATTACTGTGTCTGATTATCAGTGCTTTCTGTAGCTATTCAGTATTACTTATTTGCACAGTGGGTTCTTGGCAGTGCTCTGTTTGACAGCTAAACTGCATTTATTCCCCAAGGTTCTGCTTGGCATTCCTTCATACTGCTACTTCTGTCAGCAGTGCCCAAACCATGTTCCCGAACACAGTCGCTGTTCCTTGTTACAATGAGGTTTCTTGTACTCCCCCATAGGACTGACTGTCCAGCATGACTGAACTCGAAAGAGATAGATTAGGTGCTCTCTCCTTCTGCCATTTCCAAGTTTTAATGGTCATAGGCTTTTGGAATTCCTCTCACAATATGTGACATTCTTGTTGCCCATCATATCAGTTTTTAGTGACTATCAGGGTTAACTGTCTCAGAAATCTTCTTGAGTTTGACACAGTAATTATTGTTCTACTGTGTATGTGCCAAAGGTAATGATGGTGATAAAACATTTTAGCAATAGTAAGTGTAGATATTGCAATGAATTCTGCTAGTATTTTTAAGACTGGGGAAGCTTTCGTCTTCAGAATTTAAGGTGTATTGTTTTTTCTATTTGCTCCATCTTGATTATTCACAAGACGCAGAACAGCTTCTTCACAATGTCAGAAAATTTTAATTCTCAGTGTTACTGCTTTTTCCTTGGTCTTAAGCATGTTGGTACCAGGTCTTTAGTTGTTATGTGCACTGGTGTGCACTCAGCACCATGGCCCGGGGAGCCTGGCCTGCTCCCTGCAGCTCTCTCTGGAGATCACCTCTCACTGAGCTCACAGCTAAAAGCAAAACACAAAGATGCTTTAGCTCATCATACTATAGGCAGTTGGGGGAGGGGGTTTGTATCCATTTCTATTGCTTCAAAATATTTTAGTTGAGAAGTATCCAAATACCATAGTGCTTGATGTCCAAAAGCATGCGTAGGTGTCCATACTTGTTTCTCCAGTATGGTTTGATGGGAGCCCGTGTGCTTGCATTACCTTATAGGCAGTTTTTGGCATAATGGTTCTTTCTTCATAATAGAGTCTGTTAAAGGACATGCTCATACCACATTGCTTCACACACATACCACAAACACATACCCAGGAGAGTCAGCTCATAAAAAATCTTAAGCAGTATTGTTTCAATGTCAAGCATTTGAATTTGTATTCATGTCCTACTCGTCTGCCTAAATCTGCTTCTGGGGGATTGTACAAGAATTATTTCTGACTGAATGCAAACTGTGATCACTACATCTAATGCTCGAATAAAATAATACTTAAACATGGGAAGTGGAACAATATATTCAGTGTGACCTCCTCAAACGTACATATTGTAGGTGTTACGGAATCAAGGTATTAGTCACAGTCAAGAAGAACCTTTGCAAGGAAACTCCCTCAAAGCACCCATCCTTAGGTTCTTCTCCTGGATATCAGGGACGGAGCGCTGCGAGCACCTTTCTCTGAGGCAATGAACGTGTGTGCGCAGGAGCGCACCGAGTGTGTGTGCGGCTGGGCAAAGGCCGTGCCGGCCTTCTGTGCAGGGCTGCAGTGCTTGCAGGGGGCAACCTCACCTCAACGCATCCTTTTGCACTAAAACTCTGATTTGTCCAGTCAAAGCAGAAAATGGACTCTTCTGACTCAGAGAGTTGTATGATATTATTATTATTGTTTGATCAATTATCATTTGCCTGAAGTACTACAGTAGTATTTTTCTATTTAACAAACTCTTCTGTGGGAAAACTACAAACATGAGAACAAAGCAAAAAAAATTAAGCTAAAAATATTTAATATATAATGAAAACTGCAAGTCACAAAAAGTTTTAATGTATTTTTTCAATGCTTTGACATGATAGTATTGCTTATCAACAGAAATTAATAAAGCTTAACAGAAGATATACAGGTGTGGATCATTTCCTCCAGAAACCTGCACTCAAGGCTTAGCCTTTGGCTTTTCCTCTTTTGTTAGTGGTGTGAGAGCACAGTTATGATGCATGCTTTGCTCACCAGCCTGCTACTGTCCTCTTACAATGGATGGTACAAATGCTGGTCTGCCTGTCTGTGAGACTGCTTCCACTGAGCAGACCCTCAGCATTTCTGATTCTTTTGAGAACTGTAGGGAAAATAATTTCCCGTGGAGTTGGAGAAGCTGAGGTCTTGTGCATGGTTTTTTGCTTGTCTTCCTGCATCTGTGTGAATCTGTTTGCTGACAGTAGTCTCACTCTGAACTTTGTCACAGTACATCTAAGCAGATGTAAAAGAGTTGAAATGTAGTCATTCCAGAGGGATGCTATTTGTTTGGGGTTTTTTCTGCAGAGTCTCAGCAAGGCTTATTTGTAGTTTTGTCTGAGACGAGAGCGTGAAAAAGCACAAATAACCAGACAGTTGCATGAATCTGTCTCAGTGGTTCTTGCCATCAGCAAGTGATTAATTTTGACCTAGTTATGCATCACCCTGCTGATTGCATTGGAAATGAATTGACAGGCCTTCAGTAGGGTCCAAATCAATAGGTCCGTGATCAGCAACTTAGCTGTTCTCTTTGAGGGCTTATTGAGGAAGGGGGATTTTCCTCTGTGTTATTATATCCTATGCTCTGCATGTCTTCCCAGGGATGGTGACCTGCTCATTTTGGAAGTATAGCTGGCAGGAGTGTGAACTACATTCTCTTTTCCCTAAATAATAGTTATCCAATCTTGAATTAATGCCACATGAAAGAGTATTTGGTTCTCTGCATCAGAGACAAATGTGTGTCACTTAGAGACAGGGATGGCACGTAGCAGGACCTAGAAAAAATTGATTAAAATAAAGACAAATTCTTTTTTTCCTTCCAATTCCTCATTTTTAGACCATCTTACTTATGAAAAATGTGACTAATTTTAGACTGAGGATAGTTTAAGTTGACAGGATGACTTTTCAGATTTAAATAAAGAAAAAAAGTAAATCCTATGAAGAAAATGTCATGACAGCCTCACAGAAACTCCAGAGCTATTGAGTTTGCCCACTGTATCATCTTTTGTATACTCAAAACAGAAGATGGCCAGCCACCCAAAATGCTTGTAGTTGATTTTTTTTTTCTAATTAGAAAGTCTGATTTTACATTTCTTCTGCAGAATCAAAATCTGCAAGCAATAACATTTGTTACTATTTTTTACTGAAAACATTTTCGTAGGAAGTTGCACTCTTTTTTTTTCTAATGCTTTTTTTTAAAAATCTGGCTACAGTTTAATAATTGTTGTTTATTTAAAATATATAAATTCTGTTTGGGGGAAGAATATGCCTAGATGCTCACTATTAAGTAGTATTCTTTTGTGAAAGCTGTCCTAAAATACAGCAAGAACATTGCTAGAGCTAAAATTTATATTGTTGGGGAGGTGGAAGAGAACTTCTCCACTTGGACACAGCACAGTTATGGCACAGGGAGAGAGGGAGCAGAGCTGCCAGCCTTGCTTGGAGATGGGAGGGATATGGGACAGCTCTCCAATCAAGGTATTTCTAATTTCCTCTCTCTAATGTGAAAAGCAAAGATGCCTTCCTGTCTCCCCGTGCTCAGACTGATAGACAAATATTCAGGCAGTTTAAAGAATTGAGAAATAGAAACTTAAATGGTGGGCATTGTTTCTCTCCAGCACTTTTGATGGTGTGTGATAAGAGATTTTCTGAAGGACTTCTCTTAAGGAAAAAGTAGGAGGTTCCACTCTCCTCAAGTTATCCACGTCCCCCTCTGCTTCAGCTCACTCTTCTCTTCTGAGTTTAATCTGCTCTAGGGGGCAAAGAGATGAGAAAAATCTGCAGTCCTTTGCTTGGTGCTTTACCCTCTGTGCATTCTTGTGCTTGGGAACAAACACATGGCTCAACATCAAGGTTCTCTTCACTAATTTCACACGTTGCATGTTTTGTAAAAAATGGTGGCAGTCAAGGGTCCTGTGTGCCCAAAGGGAAAATACGCTTCCTTTGGATCCTGCACATCACTGTGTGGTTGAGTCTTCACCTCCAGGTGTTTGCAGAGTCACTTGCTTTGGCTCGAGAATGAAAAAGTAGCCAAGCTCTTTGGGATGCTGCAGGGTTTTGGGAGTCGCACAGAGAATGTTCGTGTTCCAATACACATCTCGGTGTTCGTAAGACTCGTCCCACTGAAGGAAAGAGCAAAATGTGCTTAGATTGCAAGTGGACACTGGTGATTCTGAAAAAAAAAATTTGAATATGAGTTCTCAACTGCCAAATGCAGCTTGATTGTAAGCATTTTGCTACTTGAGTCAGTGCCATTGAGCTCGTGGGGAGAAATTAATCTTTAAAAAATTAATATTAAAATTGTACTTACATTGAAATAGAATATTATAATCTGTCAGAAACTTTCATTTTAATTCCTAGGAATTTTGTTTTCAATTATGAATAACATAGCAATAAAAGTACCGCTAACTCAATTATTCACATTTAATTTAAAATTAAACTTAATTTAAAACAAACCAAAGCCATCTAAAATTAAAATATAATAGAACCATCACACTTAATTACTTTGTTCAGCATACTTCGCTATCCAGTCTTTCAGCAGTTAAGAATTGCTATGGGAGTGAGTGAGAGCACTGCAGTGAAAATCAGTTTTATTTACCTCATTCTGCAATAGTCTCCAAGTACAAGGCTGCCCTTCAGGCACAGGAGGCAAAAGTTTTCACAATGGTGACTGCTGTCTATCTGTGTGGTTTTGTGGTTTTTATCTGTTTGTTTTTCCTTTAACTCGCAGAACCACATCACGGCCTTTGCAGAAGTCACATGATGTTGACGCTGATGTATATTCACTCCATTGGACTTCATCTCTTTTCACAGCCCACACATGATATTTGCAGTGTATCAAAACCAAGAAATTTTTAGAAGTCCTATTTCTGACTTGATTTTTACATCACTAAAATGGTACCAACATTTTGAAGAATTCTTAAATATTAGAACGTCACTTTACTTTCTAGCAAAAATATTAACTGTTTACTTTTATGATGGAATGGGACAAACTGAGCACTAATTATCTGACATTACCCTCTATTTTGGCTTCTCATTGTTTTTAATGGTTCATGTACCTATTCCAACAGTACTTCGTATTTTGATTTAACTTTGATTTTTAAAATCTACATTTTTAATTCAGCATGAACTTGTTTCCATTTGAGGCAATTTCAGTGTATAAAAACTAGACAAATACTATGTTCTGTATGAAAATGCTGTTTGCACATTGTATTACGCTGTATTCCATGTAAGATATCATTCAAACAGTATGTTATATGTAAGACTGGTGCTTCTGCTTTTGAAGAGAAAAAAATGCCAATTTTTACTGTAATAAGTATTGTATCATAATTAAAAGTTTATTTATTTGGATATTTTCCTGACATATTTGTAGTTGAATTGTTGTTTTGTAGTTCTTGAATGTCTTGGATGATATATATGTATCTAGGTTAAAAGAAATGAAAATAATATAGAAAGTTTGATCTTTGATATATTCTTTATTACTAATGATATCCCATGAAAGGTTAAGGGCTCCGTTCTTAGCTTAGCATATCTGATGGGAAGCCGTGCTATTCATAAATCACTTAAACAAATTATCCAAGGAAGCCTGCATCTTTGCATAATTGTTGTACTCCCTGGTACTGTGCTGGGAGAATGGCTGCTAAGATAAGAAGAGGGTCACTGGCTTAGTGAAAAAAGTTCATCTGAGTTTCTACTCTCCATTTTCATGGAAAACTCTTGGAAAAACCAAAATGGCTCAATTTTTTTCAGCCTAAGTGACCAGGACAGGCAGACTTCCTCTCCACAAAGCTTTTTATCTCTGTGTTTCAGGCTCATATTCTTAAAAAAAATAATAAAAAAAAATCCTCTGCCAGTCTGCATGGTGTTGACGAATTGATTTTTCTTCAACATCAGCCAATGTGACCATATCTCTGTTACTGCTGTGAATACTCAGATTAAGCCTCCCCTTTGAAAGACAGTCTTGCTGACTATTCATAGTGAAGTTGTCCTATAAAAATTGAACATCAAATGGATCTGAATATTGTAAATGCTGAAGATATCCTTAACATCTGCCAGAGAGTTTTCCTCTGGCGAGAGCTGATAAAAGGCTAGCACTATAGAAACATTGAGAATACTATTGGTCTGTGCAGGCTGTTGAGTATTTTAGGCCTTAAATTTTCCACAGTTCAGTGTATTTCCTGTGCATTAATCATTGTTAGAGTATGTTTGAAACACGAGGATGTAGAATCAGGTATATTTTTTCTATGATGAATTTTAATGTATTCTCACACAGTCATCAGGTAATGCCTGCTTTTACTTTTTGTTTTAACCTCTGCTTTCACTAAAATACAACTACCTAAAGAGTGCTTGGCAAACAGGGCAAGGCCAAGTCATCTTTGAGTGCAATAGAGATATGCCACGCAGTCATTGTGCTAAGCTGAGAATTAAGAGATTGAAGAAATATATCTGTGGGGAGAAAAGACCTAGAATAGAGTCCTTAGCTGCAACTAGGTTACTTAGGTGATTGAAAATCCACCTTTATTAGACTATCAACTGTGTTTACAAAATTGTAGTAGATCCAAAGTTTGTATCACCGTGTTGGGCACACTTACCCTGCTCTTAGTCTAGCTAGTTAGGTTCCCAGGTACTAATGATTTTTCTGTGTGCAGATTTAAATGAAATCTTCACTCATTTTTGCATGGTAGCAAATCTGCATTTTTTATATCTGATTTATAAGATTACCAAGAGATTCTTTTATGTTAAAAGAGATGACTCTTTTTCAGTGTACTGTATATCATCAGCTTGTAACTGGTCTCTTTCTCAGGATTTTTCCCAGTCAAATATTTGGGTTAAATTTATCATACTATCTCTGTGAACCAGCAGTGAGAAAACAAAAAGAGAGACACTCTGCTGTATAATGTATTTTTAAATAAAATAATTTTTCATTCATATGTAGTGTATTTTTTTTAGATGTCTGCTTTACATACATTTGATTGATAGTGTGCATATAACAAAAATATGATTTTATGTGAATTGCATTTGGTGACATATTTTCTTGATTAACCAGGAATCCCCATAGTTAACTACCTTCCCTTAGAGGTGGTTCTGGTGAAATTGAAAAGCATGTGAGGAAGAGCTGTGTTGCAAAGTCCCCAGCCTGTGGGGGAAAGACTCTCCCCAGAATGTGGACCAGCCAAGCTCCAAGACACCACTTTGATAGATTTTCAGAAGTGGCAAGAGTTTGCCCTCTCACATCTGTAGCTCTCCACTGCCGTGATGTCTGGGCTTTACCTCTTCCATTCTGGACCTAGAAAAGCTTTCAGTAGGAACAGTTTGCCAAAACAAAAGTAAGTTGGCAATTTTTTTACTAAAATGGCTTTTTGGTGATTGCTTTTAAAAAAAATCCCAGTGATGAGCAAGCATCATTCCTCATTCAAGGAATATTCTGGTACAGAGTGGTTCCTACTGAAAACAGTGTGGTTGAACCATTTCAGTGGTTTTGAATGCAACTGATTTTATTATTCTTGTGGACCTTTTCAGTGTGTACTTCAGTGAAACAGCTCTGCTCTATTTATAAATGAGATGTTTGAGAAGCATCCGTAATGTTATATGCTGCTGTGTTCCTAAAAATGGAATTTGTAAGGCATATGGGGACACCAGCTGGGCTCCTATCCATACCATTTTAGATTCTCTTATATGGATTCTGCTGTTCGTTTATAATCAGGAACTGCATAAGACATACGGTGATAGCATGCGGGCTCACATTTCTTCAGCTTTTAAAAATGTTCATTTTAACAATTTATATTAAAGGAGGATAATGTTGGTATTTTTTAGCTGCAATTTTCTTTGCTGTTTGCTGTTGCCTTCTAATTTTGTTGCTGCCCAAGATCACAGTAAGTGCAACAGTCCATTTGCACATTATGTTAGCAGGGAGCTTTTTATACTCTTTTGAAGTCTAATTTTGGTATTTCTGAGGCTTGCTATCAGAAAGCAGAGTGCATTACATTTTAGGAGCAGATAAACTGAGTCTGTTTTGATCAAATACATCCCTGGCCATCTGCATAGCCTCGGCCTTGGGGACACTCAGGAGCATTTGCAGGCGGAAGGGCGAGCAGACCTCCAGACCTCTCAGCCCTGCAGCACCTCCCTCCAGGCACATCAAGAGCGTTTTTACCCAGCTCTGCCTCTGACAGCTGCCTCAACCCCAGCATACCGGATTTTCCTGCTGTACACCAGCATGAACACTTTCTTTCTCCCCTCAAGCACCTCTGAGAGACTGGACAGATCTTGAAGTGTACTGCAAGCATGACTGCAGCTGGAGCCAGCGGCTGCCTGGTTCTCACTTGGACAAGGGGAAAGCTAAAGGAGGACCTAGTATGGCTCCAGCTTTTGGCCTTCTCCTCCACTTTCTAGGCCTTTTGGTTTTCAGGGATTTCCACAAAGGAAAGTAAAGCAAATCTTTACAGTCTCTCTGCCCAATTGAACTTCTGCTGCGTGCCTAGGGTTGTGAAAGCTTTACACTTGCTATTGGCCACTAGGGACTTTCCTATATAGCACAGTGTTGCCTTTTTGTCACCCTCTCCTGTGTGCAGATGGCTGAAAAACCTTCTTAAAGTTTCCAGGTTTGACCTGATGTTCAGGGAAGAAGACCCTGTGAACACCCCAGAAAGACCCTTGCCAGGGTGGGAGTTGAAGCCCTCGTGTGACTGTGAGAAGCCTGGTTGTTTGCTCAGCACTTGCCGAGTTGCCAGACCAAGGTATGACTCTAACAGGTTTGCTGTTCGTACTAAGCTGCCTGTATTTGCCTCATCGTGAAGCCTCAGTCCCCTTCCAACACAGAGGATTAGGTGCTTGGTTCCATGGTCAGTACTGGAGCTTGTTCCTTCTCTGTAGAGAACCCTAGGAAGTGCAGCATATCCTGCATGAAACTTGCCCCCTGTGTCTGCTGATGCTCTCCCAGAAAAGCTGGAGGTAAGTGAGGTGTCATTCCAGGGTGCTTAGCTTCCACTTGCCTGTAACCATACCATGATCCAGGCATTTGGTGATTGCTGTAGCTGGAAGCACTGTAACCAGCCTGTGCCCGGACTGCAGCTGCATGTTTTCTGAGAGCTGACGTCCAGTTCTCTGCCTATCGTGTCCTTGAACTCAATTTCTTCTATTCCAGTTGTCAGCTCTTGATAGTCTGTTCTGCTGTGAGATGTGATATTCACAAGGCATAAGGGGAGCATGGCTGTGTTCATCAGCAGACCATTTTAGGTACCCTTACATGCCTTCTACTCTGGTCTGTGGTCACTAGCTGTGTAAAACATTTGGAAATTGCTTAATCTAATTTAATTAGGACAACTGAACAGAAGTTTACACCCAGAGGTTTTATATGATTCTAGCTAATCCACAGCAAATCTCTAGCTAATTCAGATAAACCGTTCTGAATTGTCCCCTGTGTGGACAAGTCCCAAGCGTTTTTTTTTTCCCCAGAGTAGGGCTGCTGTTTTAATATCTTCCCCTAGTGACTACAGCCAGAACAGTGTGCAGCAGTCAGCTTCCTGAAGAATTACTGAATCCATTCTCTTAAAATGGGGGCATAGAAGCCCCAGTGAAGATCTTGAGTCCCTAAAACTAAATTCTTGGCACCAGTGTTCTCATCTGACGATGTTCACAGCAAAATAAACAAAAGTAAGAAACCAAATCCTTTTCCTGATGAATTTCTCCCTATATACCAATGGTAAACCTAAATACATACGTTCTGCAGGTACAGGGAGCTTGTAATCTTGGTGGCAATCTTTAATGTAGTTCTGAATGCAAGATCCTTGAGCTGTGAATTCCTAGGATTGCTCTGAAGTAGGCAAATAATTCTAAAAAACAGGGAGTGAACATGTCTACAACTGTAAAAGAAAAGCTAGAGCTACAAAATGAGAAGGGGATGAATTTCAGAAGCAGGGGAAAAGCCTTCTTATACTTGTTAGCAGGTGTGCCAATTTAAGGTAGATTTGCTGTATTTTTCTAACATAAAATATTAATACTTTATTGGATGGCATTTCTATGTTTTTTGAATACTGCAGTAGAAGAAAACTGCTGCTTTTAGTCTGCTGTTTCTGCTAAGAAATCATCTGCTGTTTCATACTCTTTGCTACTGTTGCTTAAGGAAAAGCAGCTACTGTTCCTTCCTTAGCAACCTCTATTTATAAAGTAGCAACTGACAAAGATATTCTATTCAAATATTCTAAAAATAAGTCTGATGTGATGAGAATAAAGTGCTTATTTAGCAAAACAAAAGAAAATGTCCTTTGGTTCTCTTTGAAGACGGGACTTGAAGCTAATCCTAGTAGGAAACACTAGGAAGAAGAGAAGACCCTTTTGGCTGCAGTTTACAATGTTATCAAGACAAGGTGATAGATCTTCTTTGAGATTAATACTTTTTTTTTTTCCCCCTGAGAATTTAGAGAAAACATTGTAAGGATGTTGGCTTGGAGCATATAATCTTACAAAGAAAAACGTAGAATGTTACTGGTTTTGTCTGAGGTGTATTCTGTGGAGTCACTCTGAAAGGCAGTGAACGCCAGCCCAGTAGAGAGGGAACAGAAAGACTAAACAAACTATTTCTTGTCAGTTGAAGGGTGACAGATTTCCCACGCTGTGTCTTTTCAGGAAACCAAATGAGTAGGGAGACTTGATATCAACTGATTATGTGGCAGAATTCTGTCATCCTGGGTCTCCTATGGGAATGCCTGCTTGTAGTGTATATGTTTCATTCAATTAACATTTTGCTTAGAAGAACGGATAATTGTGAGATGTTTGATCCTTAGTTCTTTGTCAGATTAAGCGAAGTTGGTACTCCCATGGCATTGGAAACTATGCTGCTGACTTTTATTTTCTGCCTGATGACCTGGCATCCCTGCATATTGAAGGTAAAAGGCTGTATACTGCATCTTAATAAAATTAATAAAATGGACTTTTTCTTCAGGAATCTGGTGACCTGCATATAGAGCTTAAGAAAATCTCTCTCGTGGATGTAATTTCTTTTGAAACTTGGGATTGTAAACTCACTTCTACCTGTATACTGCTATAAACCTGAAACTAAAAGCTTATAGTTGAGGGGAAGAGTCACCTCTGTGGGCTCAATGGAAGAGCTACAAGTCTTGAGTGCTGTGGTGGAAGATACCACAGGAGTTTGGTCACCTAGGAATTTCTTTATGACTTGCTTGATCACATGTGTTTTGATTTTCAAATGTCCCACTCACTGCACTGTGGTTGTGGTTTCGTTTGGAAGGAAGATTGCTGAGAAGCATACGTGTTAACACAAAAGAGAACAGTACTATGGCTTTCTTCTTCATCCTCATTAGCTTTTAGTATACCTGCATTACTGCCTTTTGCTACATGGCTCTGTGCCCAGTCTTCACTTTCTGACTCTGCTTCTGGCATTTGTATTTCTCAGTAGATGTCACATACTGCTCTGTCACATTGTGTAATAACCAGCAAGTGAAATGGACTTAGGCCTTTGCCAACATAAAATTGCTTTTTCTGATGCAGATATGAATATAAAAATTGAAGAATGTGGTGTGGTACCAATTATTTTAATGGTAGTAGAGCAACAGCAGAAAATGAGATTGTTTCAGAAGAAAAATGAAGGGTGATGATGAAAATTTGATAATAAATGTGAATGAGATAATTTAAGCTAAAGAGAAATCTGAATACAACTGAGATTTCAAAGGATACAACTTGCAATGGCTTTATAGACAGTGAATAAGAATTTCCTACACAGCTGGTAAAGGAAATAGATCATACTAGATTAATTCATGACACTGCAGATCCCACAGGGAGGTGACCATCATGTTTATAGGCACAAATGTGGCCAGAATTTGTGACAAGTCAAAAACTAATGGGAAAGCCAAGATGTTCAGGACTGTGCGTATCATACCTTCTGCAATATAACAGGAAAGAAAATTGGTCAGGAAAGGCCTAGATAGTGCCCTTGTTGATTCTGGTTTGTTTAACCCTAAGTGGGAGTTGGGGAGGGGGGATGCTGGTTTATCATCTTTTTATCATTTGTAAATTGGACAGCCACCTTGTGTCCTCCTGCTTTGAGAGGCAACCCATACCCCACGCTGATCTGGCTTTGAATTAGACCTCAGATGTAGGCCACCTGCTGCAGGTGCAGTGGTGCCTCCTCTCCTGTGCACCTCTTGTGCACATCTCTGCTCTTGCCACTACTCCAGCCTGTGCTCATAGACCATCAGCAAGCAGCTTTTTCATTAGCTTTGAGGAGTACACGAGAGAGATGGACCTTCCCCTGTCACTGCTGATCTGTAGCTAGAGCTGAGGTACACAGCCATGCTCCCTCCTACTGGGGTAAAAGGACAGCAAATATCTTCAGCAGGTCAGCATGCTGTGGGAAGCCGTGCCGTGGTTTTAGTTGCTGATGAGTATTTGCACATTTGTATTGTTAGATTGGTATCGTTCTTCCTTACAGGCTTGGTTGTTGCAAGAGGCTAAAAGCTCACATCATTAGTGGTTAGCCCTGGAATATGGGAAGGCTCTTTCACCTGCCAGATGGAGACTAGAATTGTGATGAGAATTTATCAGCTATGGCTCCCAGAAACTTCCAGATGTCCTGGCATAGCCCTTTTCTAGGACAGTAAGTTATCAGAATAGGCTTTCCATTTGCCTTATTCCCTGAGTATGAGATAGATGTGATTTCATTCTCTGTAACAGATGACATCTTGTATTTCATATGCCAGTTTCTTGTTCTTGATTAGTTTTTGAACTTACTCACTCTTCCATGTTTTATTGCTCTTATTTCCAGATGGCACCATACATTAACCTGACATCAAAAATTTTCCATTTTCCTTCAATGCCATTTCTCTCTGCTGAGTTTTACACCTCAGCAGTGTTTAAGCATTTCGTCTTCCTCATTGTTTGATGTTGGTTTGCAATACATCATAGATAAATACATACCTTCTCCTTGCACTTTTCAACACCTGGGCTCCCGTCTCCCTGCGTCAGTGGTGGAACTGTGAAATTCTGCCAGCTGCTGTTATTGTTGGGTTTTAGTGGTGGTTTCAGTGCAGAGGTATGGGCAAGGAGAAATGTGACACTTTCCAACAGCAGGGAGAGACCTCCTGTCCTGGGCAGCAGTGTCCTCGTGGCTCTTGTGGCACAGTCACTTACGAGGCTTGGGAATCTCTGACATAGGCAGGTGTGGTCCTGCTCTCATATTCAGTGTTATTGTCACAATAACAGCTGTATTTTGCTGTTTTGCCCATACACCTCTGTTTCTGTGTCAGTGGGGTCCAAGTGGAGTAAGTAATGCCAGAAATAGAGAGGGCCGCTGACACTCTCGTTTTCTGTTGCCTACCCCTGTGTGCCAATCCACAGCATGCTGCTGTGTCAGTGCACGTATCGCCTCAGCTGTTGTCACATCCATCCTTCAGAAACCACTGACCATGTCATTACCAAGGAATCAACGTAGTATTGACTCTCCCTTGTCTCACTCCCTCCCTTTATTCACTACTGTAACTCCGTTTGACTTTGTTTCTATTTTAACAAAGACCAATACACAACAGAAGTAGCACTGCTTATGACTGTATTTGCTTACTACACATCTGGCTACAAGTGTGGTGTGATTTATATCTATTAGACTGTAGATGTTTTTCAGTAGGAATTGTCTGTATCTGAGTCTGCAAGGCACCTTATAAAAGGGACTTTCATCCTAAATGGGGCCTTTAAACATCATCCACATTTTCTGTAGACACTTGTATCTATCTAGGAGACTGAGAGGTCAGACTTAAGATTCTGAAGGGGAAAAGCCTACTGAATCCTGGTTCCAGCTGGGAGAGAGTTAATTTTCTTCCTAGTAACTGTGTTTTGGACTTAGTATGAGAATACTGCTGGTAACACGCTGATGGTTTAGATGTTGTTGAGAAGTTCTCACTCTAAATGAAGGCTTTTTCAGTTTCCCATGCTTTGCCAGCAAACAGGTGCACAAGAAGCTGGGAGGGAGCACAGCTGGTAATGCTGACCCGAGCTGGCCAGAGGGATATTCCACACCACAGAAAGTCATGCTCAGTAAATAAACTGGGGGGAGTTGGCCAAGAGCTGCTGAGCACTGCTTGGGGATGGGCTGGGCATCAGCTGGAGAGTGATGAGCAATTGTATTCTGCATCACATGTGTTTCTTGTGGTTTAGTCCTCTCTTTTTTCATCTCCATTCTTTTTGTTGTTGTTATTATTATTATCTATTTTTGGGGGTTTTGGGGGTGTGGTTTTTTGTTTTGTTTTGTCCTTTTTTGCTTTATTTTAATTATTAAGTTGTTCTTATTTCAGCCCACAGTTTTTACCTTTTTCTGATTCCCCTCCCGATCTCACCAGTGGGGATGCAGTGGGTGAGTGGGTCTGTGGTAGTTGATTGCTGGCTAAAACAATGATAAGCACATCAGATGAAAAATCACCAAAAAAAATCTCTGCCAAAAAGGGAGCTTTCCAAATATTTTACTGAAGAAACAGTGTAAACTCAGAGAAATGCAAATAGATTTCTGCCTTTTGCTGTGCCATCCTATGCAGGAAATTGCATTATATGATCAGTGTACAAAAGTATAAATTGACTGTATTTATAGATTATAGTTATGTAACAGGGGTTTGTTTTCTGACCTGCTGTTCCCTGAATGGAGCTCATCATGATCACTATGAGCAATCAAGTGGAGTTTTGCTGAATACAGTTGTGCAGGCAGGACTTCCTGATATCAGCTAGATAAAAAACAGCTTAGCAGCTGGGGGTGATGACTACTGAATCCATCATTCCCCGATTCCCTTATCACATACCCATGCTCCTACAAAAAGATATTATAACAAAATCACTCAGTTTATGGCCTGACCAATAGAAATTTTGACTTTGATAATAGCATTACAGTTTCTAATTACAGCAGTGATTAGAGGCTTCTAGACAAACAAACTGGCTATTTAGGTGCAGTTTGACTTTAGGTATCAGAGTTCTGATGTTTCTTGCTGCTCATTTATTTCTGGAGAGGTCTAGAAGCAAGATCTGTCAGGCAGAGGGTGAGAGAAAATCAGGAAAAAGTTCTACAGCCATGTGAGTGCATTATGAGTAATGACATAGGGCTCCATTTATCGGACCAGGTACTCAGCTTTATAGGACTCTATAGCTATAAGAAGGTGCCATGGGAGGATTCACACTCATCTTCTATTAAAGCATTGGGTCACTATGGTATCTAAAAGCAACATCATCAACATCATGGTAAGAGATCTTCTTCTCATCCTAATATAGTAATCTGCTCCCTGCCACACCTCCCAGCCCCCAGATATTTCTGGAGCACTTAGGAGACTCCAGAGAAGTGAAAGTTCAGTTTGGAGGAACTGAGGAATTTTTTTCTCTCTTTAATAGTTGTCTTCTGCATCTTTTAGTACCTGCCCTCAGAGTTAGCCTAATGAACCAAAGCTTGGGAAGTGGAAATGCAAGATCCCGCCAGTAGAAAATCTTAGCTTGAGCTGGCAGATAAGTAAACCATTAAGAATTGGTGGCAGACAGGAAAATACATTAAATTTTCTTGAAAATTAAAAAAATAATGCATTTCTCCTTTCTGTTGATTTACTGGATACTCTTATGACAAAGACTAAACATAGAGGAAATGCATAAAGCTGTATTTCCTCAAAACAAATATACCATTTAAGAGTTGTTTTATTTTCCTGAGTTCTGATTTCTTTCACCTAACACAATCCTAAAACAATCGAAAAAAACCTCAAATATATGCTTGCATATAATGCTTAAACCAGTGGTTAAAACAAGCAGGGGATTGTGGTTGGCTGGATATCGACCAGTGTGGTCACCCAGGTAAGCAGAACACATTGCAGTTTAAATTGTTTTTCAGCAAAAGCAGCCAGTTTGATCCTTATGCATTAGTTCTGATAGCAAAGGACCTGGTCCCTTGGCTTGTTTCCCCTGACTGTAATTAAAAACTGCTTGTTGCCTTTGGGACTCTGCTCCTCTGTAAACCTGCTCTTTTCAGCAGCAAAGAAGCAGCTGTTAGAAATGAGCACTTCTCTTGTTTCTGTCTCTCTCTTCTCCTGGTCTCCATGTCCCCCCAGCTAGTAACAAAGAAGCAGGATGTTGCAGACAACAGCAAAAAGATCTGAGCCCATCTTTCTCTACCCCTATTCTTCCAAAATTGTGTTTTAAAGGTCACCTTAGTTGCAGATATGTTTGTAGCTGTCTTATTTCCTTTGCTAAATGGAGTTTAGCCTGATTTGTCATCCAAGATCTTAGTCATTTGGATGAGAAAATCTGTAGTACATTTTGTATTCTGGCTAAGCTCCAAGTATGTTCTGCCTGGCTTAATTTACTCAGTGCCACCAACAGACTGATAAGAGTGTTTGCTTCCTGTTCTTCAATTTGGTATAGTGTTGTTGTCCACCACTAAAACAGCCAGTTCTATGTGGTCACTGGGCAAAAATGGCAGTGGCTGAAAAGGCAGGCTGCCCTGGGCCAGCCAGCCAGCACCCAGCAGCATGGTGCTGCCTGGTGGCCTGGCCTCACTAGCTTAGGGGATATTGTTGTCAAGATCCTTAGACAGCTTTCACAAGGATGACAGGTGCATAAACTGTGTCCAGACTGGTTTTTGAGCATGAAATTTGCCTCGTGTTTACCTTGTTTGGAAACAGTTTCATAAAGCATGAAGAACCATAGGAGAAATATTACAAGGAAAGCTCCGTCTAAAGGCAGCAAGAGACATAAATTAATTCTGAAAGGCATCAATAGTTTACTAGATTTCATATTTGCATATTCAGGGTTTGGCTGAAGTCTGTGGCAGAGATTGGTGGCTGAGTTTTCTCACACCTTGGTATCGGTCTTCCTATAAAATACAATTAACTGAAGAACAGTGAGGTAAATACATGAAACATATTATTATAAAGTGTGAAAGGACAGGGCGATAGATGGGGAATACAGAGTTGGAAACATGGAAAGTATGTTTAAAGCAGGACATACAGTCTGGAAAGCAGTGCATGTAAGAATGAGATGCCTGTGCTTTGAAAGTCATTCTTCATAGAGAAATCACATTCTGATTTGCATTTTGTATGGAGTTGTTCTTTATTGTTTTGTAAAGTCAACAAAGTTCTCTAAGTGGTTATAAGAAGTTACATTATTTCTAAAAGTACTTAATTTTATTTAATAGCTATTTTTATCCTGATAGATCTCTTTTTGATTACTATAAGCTTGAATTTAGTCCTGAACAGATGGTAGTAGACCTAGCTTAGGTGAGCTGCAGCTGACTTTGGCTTTTCCAAGCTGTTGGTAGCAATTTTAATTTTTTCTGTCTTTGGGCCAAAGTTTTCAAATGCATTTTAACTTTCAAATATTAGTATTTTTTCAAAGGTATTAACTGCCCATATCTACTTGAATGTGCTTATGTCCGGATGAAGCAGTCTCATATTAGGCTAAGAATTTGGATTTGGGCTTAATGTGCTGGCAGTTACGAGCTGATGCTGGAATGATCCTAAAAGGGTCAGCTTGAAATCTTAGTTTTTTTGGCTTTACGCAGTGAAGTAGGATTGCATAGGATGATGGGATGTGGAAATACATTGCTGTGGGACAGACACAGTGAAGGGCTTCCAGACATGCTGAGGAGCTCAGCTTGAGGTTTTGGATTTCTGTCAAGCTCTTGATGAGCTCATTGGACACAGCCAGCAGGAACTGAAAGCAATGAGTGCCTCATCACTTAGCGGGGGCAGAGGCGACCCAAACAGTCCGTGCAGAACAGATTAGCCTGGAAAGATTCCCAGGAAGGAAAAGTGTAAAAGCAGAGATTATACCTCCTTCCAGCAGGGTGGTGGAGAAGGCAGGTCTTGAATTCTGATTCTGAAGGCAGGCCTTGAACTCCCCCTTCTCACATGTGCTCTGAGGACAGACATGGCAAGGAGTGGTCTCCTGCATGGAGTGACCTTACTTCTTCCTTCTGAGGTGTTTGTGCTGGCCACAATGTCAAAGACTGCCCAGTCAGCTCCTGCCAGGCCATAAAATAGTCTCTGCAGGAGGCTGTTTCTTCTGGCCAGGAAAAGGTGTTTATATACCATAGCTGAGTGATTTGCTAAAGAGTCTGTAGAAATCAAATGTCAAATGCTTTAGTTTGCGGTGGGAGTTCAGTAGATTAACTTTAGTGTGCCTATGAAAGGCAGAGTCTGTGCTATTCATTTGAGAATTTTAAGTGGCAGATCCATGGATTCTGAAAAGCCCTTTCTTGAAATCATAGTTTGTGGATTTTTAAAAGCTCTTAAGTTCCATATTGGAATATTGCTCCTGAAGGAAAGAAATCTTTATTTTGACTCTAGTGTGCATTAGGAGATTTCCCATGCTTACAGGAAAGAGCTATGCAATGTTCAATTTGGGAAGCCTAGTTCTGCTGCACTCAGCACAAGTAATTTAATAATATTTCTGCCCCTACTTGTCTTTGAATAAACCAGAAAGAAAACAACACAAGGCTTAATTTTCCAATATCTCTCATGTTGACTTGAAACTTCCAGTTTAGATGAATATCTTTTGGAAGGAGAGAAGAGAGAAGAAAAGGTTTGGAGAGCTTGTTTGTTGGCATGCAGGCTGAGGGTTGGAGGTTTGGAGTTTTTTAACCTCTGTGGAAACCTGGGCAAGTCACTGGAAAGAAAAGCCTGTGGCTTATCCCACAGCTACTGAGCAGGCATTTAAGAGGAAGTACTGGAGGAGGGCTGACCCTTCAGAGGATGGAGAACTCTTTCTGCTTTGATTGCTCACACATCACAGCATGGATGTTCATTCATGTTTTCCCAGTGTCAGTTGTTTCTCTTAGTGGTAAAACAAAGCAATGGCTCCTGTAGGCAGGGATGTTGACTTTCAGGGCCAGGTTGGTAACCCTTGTGATGCTGCTGGAAAGGAAATATTTAACCTGCTCTGTGGATGTTGACCACCCAATCAGTTTCCCTTGCATCCTCAGTGGTTGTCACAAGCTATCACAATCCAGTCACTGCAAATGTTTTTCTACTATTCTAAAAATACGTACTTAAATGTAATTTGTTAAATTAAGTCCCTACCAGTAGTTCTTGAGAACCAGGTTTTAGTCCAGGGCAAATTATTTAAGGTACAAACCACAGAATAAACAAATTTGAAATGAAAATGCATCAACTTTGAAAGCACCAATGGTTCTGCTGTAATAAGTTTATCTTCATGCCTGCAAGCAGTCCTCTAATGGAAAAAAAGTATTAAATTGTGTTTATGACATATTATGGCATTTTTAGCATTTCATTGCATAATAATATTCCCATGTTAGAGAAAAATCTGTGTCCTTGCATTTAAGCATGAGAATGTTTCTCTGATGTTCAAGAGTCCATTTTAAAATGAAATTTTACAGTCCTTACCACCATTCATTTATAGAGCCTAGCAGGATTTTATTAAAAAGACTTTCTAATGTATTTGTGATAATTTATGCTTCTTTGTCCAAACAATTGAACAAGCAATTTAATTTAGAGAAGCCTGTGATGATTAAAATATGAAAAAACCAAATCATGCAAAAGCTGAGTTTCTTCTGTAATGCAATTAATATAATGAAATTCATTTTGAGATTAAGGGTAGATCCTGTGTCTATATTTCATTTTTGTAATTTTTTCAAGTAATGAGTTAAACTCTATAAACTTTATTAAAATATTTTAACTTTATAGAGTTTTTCTGGTTATCACTTCCTGGATTTTGTGCAACCTACCCACTGTGTTGTAATACAATATTAATAATACATGATATTTTCATTTTATTTGGTAATGTGTACACATTTAAAATAATGGAAGAACAGTTCTGCAGCACTCATCGATGATTCACTGCAGTGCTTAACAGTGTACTTGCAATTCATTTCCAATATCATCTGCAGCTGTTATAATGGTCCATTGTACATTTGCAGGCTGAGATCACTTGGAAATGAAAACAAGATTTAAAATATTTCCAAGTAGTAAATAAGCAAAGAATTATGTTTTTCATGCTCTTTACTGCAGATGCTTTTACAGTTTCTTCAAAACATCTCAGGACCTACCTAGTAGTTTATAGATAATAATATCCAATTAAACTATATCATTTTCCTCCACACATCACCTCTCTGAAACAGTCTGGTGGATAGGGAACCAAACAGAGCATGCAGAGGTTTTATTTTTGTTGATTCAGTGTCAATAAATTCTCTCAGGTACTGGATTACTGCCAACTGATTTTTTTCTTTTTCTTCTTTTTCCCCTTCAAGAGTTAAAAAACAATTTATTTTTCAAGGGGACTGGGAGCAGAAATAGCTTTTTTATGCTAGCACTGATACAGGAAAATTATTCTTACTCAATCATGCACCTTGCACAGTTTTTACAGCTATTTCCAACATATTACTGAGTATTTATTTTAATGGTTATTGCTGACACTTGTGACTCTGGCCACAGTACACCTTCTGTGCATGTGGGTGTTACGACAGACTTATTTTGAAGTCTACAAATGTCATTGTGGGCTTCTGAGAGCTAATTTTTATACCCTAGTGACTTCCTCTGCCTCCTCTTTGCTCCTGCTGGATTTGGACGCAGACATGTGCCGTGACCCAAGCTGTCACCCATCCCCTGTCCCCTTGTCCTGCCACA
The DNA here is from genome assembly GCA_014706295.1 of Lycocorax pyrrhopterus obiensis. Classification (NCBI taxonomy): domain Eukaryota; kingdom Metazoa; phylum Chordata; class Aves; order Passeriformes; family Paradisaeidae; genus Lycocorax; species Lycocorax pyrrhopterus. The sequence goes on along the minus strand of JACSVZ010000013.1, from coordinate 18,926,526 downwards.
TCAGTGCAAGGAGTGCCTGCTATTCAATGGACACCCTCCAGTGCTCCTCAGGGCTTGGAGCAGTCCTGGCACTGGCACTTCTGAAGGTATTGCTTCAGCAGGAATTGTGGCCCCCACAGTGTTCATTAGACATTTTATTGGGAAGATCTAAAATACTGCATTGCAGAAAACACCTTCTGTTGTGAATAGGAATGGTTCAGAAGAGTTTCTGGTGGAATTGCAAGTTGAAGTTTCTGAACTTGGAACTGGGCTCTTTGTAGTCGCCACTCTCTGATGTGCACGTTTTGGGACAAAAATCTTTATTCTCTGAGGCTTTTCTGACTAGAGACTTTGGTGTTTAGCAGTATTTACAGTTCAGACTGTCCTGACTGGAAGTGAGAAAATGAGGAATGGGGCATTGTTCCTGCTTTCTGCCTGACTAAATATACAAATGCTTCATTAAAACAGACTTGTGGTTTAAGTTGTTTTGTCAAAGTGGGTTTCGTCAGTAATAAAACACAAGGTGAAGTCGCTTCATTAGGAGGCATTAATATTGCAAGTTGGACAAACGTGATTTGTGTAGACAGAAAATAGTGTGTGGATCATAAACAGCTAAGGAAAATAACATAAATCATAGTGGGGCATAATGTAATGCACTGCTATTTCTTACATCTTGTTTTCTTTGCCAGAGAGAATTCCTTCTAATATTAAAAACTATGGAAAACTTTTTTTTTTTTAATAGTAGTGCGAACAGTGTGGAATATTAAAGAAATTATAATACAGAGAAAAGACATTAGTTATTGCAGTGCTAAATAGAGATAAATGAATGATTGTGTAGATTACGAGAATGTGAATCACTGAAAAGCAATGTATAGAGACTGTGGTGCACTTAGTGGAAGTGTAGTTTCAGGGCTAGAGCTGTTTAGCAGTAGCCAGAAATCAGGTATAATGTTAAAATTTTGGGGTGTTTTAGTTCAAGTTGTATAACAGTTACACTTGCTCTATTTACACTTGTGGAAAGAGACTGGATCAATTTTTGTATTGATTAGCAGTTTACTCAGGGGTTTTGACTGCACCGGGATCTGATGCTTTTCCAATAAGTCCTGCATTAAAAGTAATAAACTGCAGTAAATCTGATTACTCAAAAACTTAGTTCTTTGAGAATCAGTAGTATTTTAATAAAATAAATATATTGTTATCTCTTCCACTGGGGTTTTTCATTTGAGAAGACACAGCTATCTGAACACACTGTGTGAACTGAGCAGATCTGACTGTAACATTTTAAGCTTATTGTGTATCATACAGTTTGCCACAATATGTAAGGAGATGATGTTTTGGGGCAAACAGTTGTATTCCTGTGGGTTATCATTTTGATGTGGTTAATTACATGTACAGTTGTAAGCTTAAGGTATTCTGTTCCTTTTGGCAAAGATTAATCAATGCATGAAATTGTAGAGAATACCCTGGATTTTCATACATGAAATTTCCTTCCTTACTTACCGTATTTCAAAAAACCTTCCTCACTTGTATTTCCCTTTGTAATTTTTTTTGCTATAGGAATAGTAGTGAGTTCAAAGGCAGTCATTTAATTTTGATAACATGACAACTGTTATATTTTTTTTTCTTGTGATCTGATCTGTCTGTTTCTCTTAGGTTTTTAAAGAAGTAGCTTCCCATAACAAATGCCACAGGCTGCAGAATCCTTAATGTTAAGATAGTGCTTTGATTAAGAGATAGGCAGCCAGTGAATTAGAAATGCTGATCCTCTCATGCCAGGCTGGAACTTTGATTAGTCATTAGCAATAAATATAAAAGTCATACCAAAACATCCTCCTCACTCATAAATATTATGTGTCATGCCTGTCTCTTTTGAAGCAATCCCTCCTGTTCTTTGCAAAAATGACCAGCAGCCAACGTGTGGCACAGTAGCAGCAAGCAGTAGAGTGGCCCATGAAATATTATGTCAATTATGTAGGGATGAAGGGCATAAAATAATACATATATCAAGTGCCTTGCATAGACAGCAATAGCTGCAGTTTACCTAGGTCAATCTTTTTAATATCAATTTTTCTCACAGTGCATCCTGTTGCGGTTTCCCTAAAGCCCCATTCAGCTGTGGGATCTCTCTCACTGAGGTGAGCAGGCCAATATCAGTGCATTTTTCAGGTGCTTTTTCAAGCAGTCTCTTTACTACCAGACCCACAGGTGCTGCCAGGTGGGAGCTGCAGCTCCAGGCTTCCCCTAGGACTGGTTGGGCTCCACATGGAGAGCTGAGGCAGGTCCATAGGACGAGGCTTTAAAGGGCCAAACTACCAAGCAGCATCCAGCCCCAGCTCTCGAGAGAAGTGCAGGGCTGTGCCAGTGCAGGGTGTGACAGAGCCCTGCAGGGTCACTCACACCTGGGCAGCCTCAGGAGCAGGAGCTCCCCAGTGGCACAGGGCCGGAACGGCTGGGCCAAGGCGTCTCTTGCCCTCCTCTGAGTGGAAGTACTGGAGCATGGAAAGCTGGAACCTGGAGGATAGTGGCACTGAATGGCTGTGCTGGCATGAAGGGATAACAGGCTGCATAAGCTTTGATGTTGTAGTAACCCCTATAAGTATAAATGAGCTGAAGCAATACCTTCAGAAGTGCCAGTGCCAGGACTGCTCCATGCCCTGAGGAGCACTGGAGGGTGTCCATTGAATAGCAGGCACTCCTTGCACTGATGTGGCAGGACAAGGGGACAGGGGATGGGTGACAGCTTGGGTCATGGCACATGTCTGCGTCCAAATCCAGCAGGAGCAAAGAGGAGGCAGAGGAAGTCACTAGGGTATAAAAATTAGCTCTCAGAAGCCCACAATGACATTTGTAGACTTCAAAATAAGTCTGTCGTAACACCCACATGCACAGAAGGTGTACTGTGGCCAGAGTCACAAGTGTCAGCAATAACCATTAAAATAAATACTCAGTAATATGTTGGAAATAGCTGTAAAAACTGTGCAAGGTGCATGATTGAGTAAGAATAATTTTCCTGTATCACTGCTACCATTTATTTATTGATCACAGTAATTGTATAAACATTAATTATTTTCATAGTGTTTTTCAGCTATTTTTGTATTATATAACTGAATTTTTAACAGTGATAACAATGTGAAAAAATCAGTACTATTCTGAACAAAATCTAAATTCACAAGGGGCCTATTTTACAGTGTAATTTTAGTCCTTAACTGCTTGATTTACTTTTTATTTAGTAGGAAATCCATCATGTTCTCAAAGAGCAAGTACTGTAAATTTTGAGACAGGGTAAAAAAGGAAGCCACATCATCCAGAGAAATAATGAACTTGAACCCCTGATTTAAATTCAAAGCTCAATTCAACCTTAACTATAGAGCTGCAGCTGGCACCTCATAACACTTAAGTAGTCTGTTGAATTTATCCTCTATGTCCACAAATGCAGTTATAAACTTTCTTCAGAGCTTCATTTCTCTTCAGTGCCTGCCCATGGTTTTAGGTCTTCTGCAGATTTCCCAATAGCTCTGTTTCCCTGGGTGCGTGGAAAGTTCAGCAGCAAACCTGCAAACATCCCAAGTATTCAGCTGTCTGCAGCTGTGCAAACAGCACAATGCATTTCCAATATTCTGCTTTAAACATGCACATGGATAATTGAACTTCAAAGCAACAGCTCTGCTAATTCTTTTATGAAGATGCAAATTACTAGTGTGACTTCTCACCAGACTGGGGGCTTATTGGAACAATCAGTCTGATCTAAATCCTCCCCAAGGCATGAGCACAGTTGGGGGTATTTCTGCAAGTCTAATCCATACTTTACTCACTGGCAGGGTGCAAAACTAATAGTAGCCTGGAGTCAGCAAAGTTTTCACGTTCAAATCCCAATACTCGAGTTACCTCCCCTAATAATCTACATTATTCTGGTATTATGTGCAGGGATCAGGCATCAAGATAAAAGTTTAAACAAGAAAAAGAAACCAAGGTCTTTACAAAGATTTAGTATGGAAAGATGGAGTATTTATTAAATTCAGTGTTTTCCTTCAGCAAAACTGTGCTTAATGGTTGCTGAAATATGTGACGTATTTGGCTCTAGCATACATATTTTCTGGTATATTTTTTTAATGATCCTTAACTTGATAAATGCTTGGCACCTTCTCCTCTGACCATTACCATTGTACTGCCAGCTTTTAAATGAAAGGTTGAAAAATACATTATGTTCCTCAAAGGCAGCCAAGGCAATTTGCCATCTTGCTTTCCAGTTCACAGATATGAAAGTTTAACTTCTAGCTATTGGGAAGTCCAACTCTAATTAATTCAATATAGAAAATTAAGTCCCGAGAGGAATAAATATCTTTGGTTATGCCTTCACAATTATGCCTATCTCCACACATGCATTTAAAAAGAGCTGAAGTAACACTTTTTTTTAAAAGCAAGATATTGTGAACACTTGTAAATAAGTGCAAATTTCAACTTCAAAATGCAATTTAAATTTCCCTGGAAGACCACGTAAAAACTTATTGCCTGTATTTCCAAGTAGCTGGTTATTTGTGATACAAGAAGAGAACCTTTTTTTCAGTCAGTGCTAGGGATCTGTGGGCTGAAATTTTGCAGCTTTCAAGGTCTTTCCATCTGAATGCATGTGTGTGTCTATAGAGGGAACTGTATGTTCTCCAGTCTGAAACATGGCTGGGTTTTTTACATGCTTTGAAAAGTTGTGAACTTCTCAAAGCGAATTACATACAGGACAGCTGTGCTGGTTTGGGGTGGGGCATAGTTAATTTTCTTCACAGTAGCTGCTCTGGGCTGTGTTTTGGATTTGTGCTGAAAACAGTGTTGTTAACACAGGGATGTTTTAGCTGTTGCTGGACAGCACTTACACAGCATCAAGGCCCTTTCTGTTCCTCACCTTACTCCAGTGAGGAGACTGAAGGTGGTGCACAAGGAGTTGGGAGGGGACACAGCCAGGACAGCTGACCCCAACTGACCCAAGGGATATCCCAGACCATATGGAGTCATGCTCAGCACATAAAGCTGGGGGAAGGAGAAGGGAGGGGAGGACATTCAGAGTCATGATGTTTTGTCTTCCCAAATCCCCACTATGTGTGATGGAGCACTGCTTACCTGGAGATGGCTGAACACCTGCCTGCCCATGGGAAGTACTGAATGAATTCCTTGTTTTGCTTTGCTTGCCTGCATGTGCGGCTTTTGCTTTATCTACAAAACTGTTTTTTTCTCAGCCCATAGGTTTTCTCACTTTTACTCTTCTCATTCTCTCCCCCATCCACCAGGGATTAGTGAGTGAGCCTCTGTGGGGTGCTTAGTTGTCACGTAGGGTAAAACTACGACAGCCCTTTTTGGTGTTCATTGTGGGGCTCAGAGGGTTTGAAACAATGAAAGGTTTGATTGGAATATGCTAGATGGAATTCATAGCTGTTACTGCTGTTTGGCTATTAATTGGCAGGCTCCTGTGCTTGCCGTGGGGCTCACTCGCCTCCCTGTGCATTAGAGTCTAGGGCTCATTAGTGGCTGCTTTCTGCTTTGGCTGCAGCTGCAGCCTGTGCTGCTGATCCCCTCCCTCTGGGACATTCTGATCCCGGCACTGGCCATGGCCTGGGCTGGCCCCTGGCCGGGGCAGCGCTGCTGTTCCTGTGCTGCTGCACTGGACACGCTGGAACTCCACTGTGGACTCGAGCCAGAGGGACTGTGACCTGGGGTGAGTCCACGGTGGAACAGGTACATCTGGAAGTGTTTGTGGCCATGGAAAAGTCCACAGCAGAGCAGGTCCATCTCCCAGTGTCTGTGCCAGTGCCACAGCAGGTGCACCCCTGAAGGCGCCGGGCCCAAGGACAGGTCCGTGCTGCAGCAGGCACACCCTGATGCACCTGTGGCTGTTCACGAGGCCGTGCTGGAGCTCCTCAAAGCGTGTGGCCATGGATAAACCCACAGCAGAGCAGAGCACCCTGCAGGGACGGCAGCCAGGGGCAAGGCCGTGTTGGACGGGTTTGCTTTCTGAGGGGACGGTGGCTGCGGGTGAGGCCGTGCTGGAGCGGGTCTGTTTCTGAGGGCACTGAGGCCCATGGACAGGGCCGTGCTGGAACAGCTGCCCCTCGGAGCCACGGTGGCTGTGGATAAATCCAGCAGCAGGTGTGCCCCTGAAGAGCCTGTGGCTCACAGAAATGGCTGCACTTGGGGAAGGTACAAGCCTGAGGGACTGCAGCCTCTGGGTAAGTCCAAGCCAGAGCAGGGGTAAGGGGAGGAATTCATTGCAATTTTAAACATGATGGTCTAGTCCAAAGGAACTGGGAGTGGACATTGTAATGGAAATACCTTTAAATTGTTGAATTGCATTTTATGGAATTACTGTAGCAGGAGACACCTGAACCAAAGGAGGACAAGCCTTACACGAAGCAGCCCAAGTGCTTAATTGCCATCTGGGGTTAAACCATGGCAATGGCAAAGGGGGAAGAATGGAAAGAGAATTTTGTTTCATGGGGTGGATGTGGCAACAGAGGTACTTCTGGCAGTTCATTGGTTCATACATTACTTGCACTAATACTGGGGCAGTAACAGATTGTCCTGTATAGTACCATTGTTCCCTTTGAGATTTTATCAAGGAGAAAAAACCTCTCCTCCCTGTGCAGTGCCAGTTCTGTGTATTAGAGCTGGAGTGCCACGGAGCAGGCACAGAGAGCAGGAGTTGGACATGTAGTATGTACCATTTATTTATTTATTCATTATCTCTTTTTTTCTCTTCTCCTCTCTACTCTTTGGTTGGAGATTCTCTACATTTTTTATTTTACCTCCTTGTGCTCCATTTCCCAATTTTTTTTTTGCTCTACTGTTATTTCTTCTGGGAATTTCTTTTCCTGTTCATTTTTTTCACAGCAGTTTTGAAGCAAAAAATACATCAGAGATGTTTTGAGTTTGAAGTGAACTTTAAAACACACAGTCTTTGAGGGACTTCTGGGCTGATGTGGATTCACTTCCTTCTTTGGTCAGGAGGATGGGGGGGGCCTTGTAGATGCTGAAAAGTTTTAGCAGAGAAATTTTCCTGCTTTCTGTAGCATTTTGTGAGAGGGCCCAGAGCATCTGGCTGGTCAGACAGCCTTGGCAAGCAAGGCACGTACTGTCCCCAGCAAAAACCAGAACAAAATAGGAGCAGCCTGGTGGGAGCTGTTCACTGGAGCTAAAAATGGCACCCCAACCTCATACCTAACCACTGCCATCATTCCTCTGCCTCACAGATGGAAACAGAGATACTTTAAACATAGTCTGCAATTTACCCAAGCCTTGGTATTTGGTAGGTAAACAAGAGAAATATGTGACTGATAGAAAGCCCACAGTAAGGGGCATGCTCTAGTAGTGACTTACTAGCAAGCAGCACGGAGGTGAGCAATGGTGACCTTCAAATGCTGCATGGAAACCATGATGCAGCTTCCTTGCTGGGGCAGCGCCATGAAAACCAATCTGTGAGCTAGGGATAGGGAAGTCAGGAGGTGGTGATTCCCAGTGCCCTCTCCAGGAGCTGGCACAGGGGCAGGAGTGTGAGTGAGTGTCCCACTGCAAACACGAGTGCTCTTGCACCTTCTAGGAGTTTACCATGCCACCAAATTATCCTCTTAATAGAAAGGAAATGCTAAAAGCGAGTGCAGCCATGTGCAAGCATCCCTAAAAGACATGGCCTGCTGGCACTTCTTTAAAGCTGGCATTTAAAATTGCTCAGACAGATGGAATGAAAGTATGTAATAAAATGTGACATTTTATTTTATCATCTACATTTGTTAAGTGAATTCTTCTGATCTTTCCCACTTTCAGTAGCACTGAGTGCGAGTCAGATTCTGACAATTTGCAGTTTGTAAAAACCAACTCCAGGGGTCAGACAGAAAAACAATAAGTAATAATTAATTACAGGATACACATTCATCCACAGAATCTGGTTATGGTGTGTGACAGCTCAGCCTAACAGAAAAAAAGACATGATTCCAAAAAGTCACAGCTTTATAGGCAATGATTTACAGGCTACTTCTCAGTACCATTTGTCTACTTTGTGGTCTTCATTGTATATATATTTCTAAGTATCAAAGTCTTTCTAGGAATTCAAAAGAAAAATATATATTTGTTTTCTTCTGTCTTCTAAGTTAGTCACACTTGTTTCCTTCAGTGTGCAAGATAGTGCCTTCCCTTGGTCCTCTTCAAAGCACAGCTCCCTTAGATACATGTTGTCTCTCCCTCTCGGTGTTTCTCTCCCTGGCGCCCTGGACACACTCCCAGAGCCTCTGCAGAGCACAGGTACAGCTGGCAGCTCTCACAGACTGCAGCAGATTGCCACACTCATTTCACTTCCCATTTTGTTGCTCAAGAGGAGCAAACCCTGAGGGTCAGCACTCTCAGCTTAGCATTGCTAATGAAAGGAGGAGGTGTAAAACTGACATAAGCACAGAATGAGCCCTGATGCTTTGAAAGATTGCCCCCATCCCTCCTTTTACAATTTGGTCAGGGACCTCAGCAGCCATTGTATCACTTAATGTTCATTTAGTGCTAAATTGGGAATATTAAGCAGTAAATGATTTAACTTTTAATTTGCAATTAAATTAAAAGCAGCTTTCTCACTGTAAGAGAAATGTCATTGAGAACTAACTTCATATCTGACAATATTTTGCAAACAGCTTTACTGCAGTTTACAGGTAACACTTTCATGGGGCCTAGCCCTGAGTTTGCAATGAGTACCTGCTCCTGCTACAAACACAAATAGCCTGCACCCTAGGACATACCAAAAATGTCTGTGCAGAGGTAAATATTAATTCCACTGTAGCAGCAAGTAGGAGTTCCAGCCTTAGGGCAGAAAAACTGCTGTGTTCATGCTTTCTCAACAAAACTGAAAAATAAAACCAAAACACTTGGGCCTTGAAAGGATCAATCTAAGGATTGCAGTGTTTACATAGATGCTTACACAAATGCCTGAAAACAACCTTGCTTCTACTAAAACTTGTCACTTTTTTATTTCTGGCACCAATTTTTCCATCAAGAAGCCAAAGTAGCCAAGAAAGTTCTGCCACCTGTTTATAAGGTGTAAAAATGTGACCTCCTGATCCCACCAGGTTTCAAACTCCTGAAAGCTCAGCCCCTCACTCCCCAAAGTGTGGTATCACTCATCTGTGTAAACAGAGGTCAGAACACCCTGGCTGCCACTGGTGGCTGAAAAATATATGGCTGAATACAAGTGAAGCCTCTGGTTTGCATGTCTGCACTCCAGGATCAGTGCTGCAAGGGAAACCCCAGCACTGCTGTTGCTCTTGATATCAGTGTTATCTCTGGCTGTGTCGAATCACAGAACCATAGAATGGTTTGGGTTGGAAGGGACCTTAAAGATCATCTTGTTCCAGCTGCCCTGCCATGGGCAGGGACAGCTTCCACTAGACCATGGTTCCCATCCAACCTGGCCTGGAACACTTCCAGGAATGGGGCATCCACAACTTCTTTGGGCAACCTGTACCAGGGCCTCACCACTCTCGCAGAGAAGAATGTAAATCATACGTACATTTCACTTCTAAGGAACTTGTCACTTGGTGTAACCTATGCTATTTGATGGTGACGAGGAGCAAAGGCAGTAACTGAATCAAGAGAGCCTGACAGCCCATTGACTCTCATGTTCTTCCTTTCCAATCAGCCTAAAAAATATTCACGTATTTGGTGAGTATTTTCTTCTATATCAGAACTTGTGAAGTGAACAAGTTGAGGAGTATTTTCAAGAAGCCAGTTGCAAGTGGGGACATTTTCACCAACTGCACCAAACACCAGATAAGAAGAGCTTCCATCAGGGGATGGTTGGACCAAAGCTGAGGTTTTGCCACTTGGGTTTTTGGTTGCACCTCTGAACAATACACAGACCAAGAATTATTTGCAAAAATTATTCAGCGACACATTTCAAATAATGAATATTTCAAGTGAATTATTATGGGCCATACTTGAATAGGAAAAGAAGCAAAATAGTTGATGAATTATTCATGCAGCTTTAGCACTGATGTAATAAATATTACATGGTGTCAGAGGGAAATGAAGAATTTTGAAATGAAGAAAGAAATTAACTATGAAGGAAAAGCACCTGAAAATTGGAGAAGGTGAATACAAAGATTTGAGCTATGTGAATAATAATGAAGAGACTTAACAGCGGGAAAAAAAAGGGTGACAACTCTGAGTCACTTCAAGAGGCAAAATACTCTTCCTCTTTAGTTCTTTCTCTACAGAGAATACACAAACTTCTGAAATCTCCTTCAGCTCTGTCTAAAAACAAAATGAGGGAAACAAAAGAAGACCCCCCTAGAGTCAGCCAGGTGGGAACATATCTAGATCTGGCTGATGGAGTTACATGATCAGAGGTACTGATTTACAAAAGGGCTGTAATGTTTGGAGAAAAACACCATTTTTAATAACAAATAATGTCTTATTTTATTTTGCAAAGTGACTTTTCCCAACAGCTTAATACTGAAGTAGGACAACAGGATTGTGTATTTCTTAAGGACAGAATCCATAAGGCTTTTGTTGTGCTTTGGGTACACATTCAGCAGCTTTAGCTGCTGTGCCACTGATCACGTCTGAATGGTCAGTCAAATCTGCTTTGACACACTGCATCAAGGAGCAACAACGTTAATTCCAGGTTTGCTCTTTTGCTCAGATGTAGCGTGTACAGATTCTCATTAGTCTTATCAGTTGACTCTTCATTTTAACGTTCAAAACCCCCATTTTTTAAATCCTATTTTTGTGTGTGAGAGGAATTTAACCTGTTTTTTTCCTTCCAAATACCTGCCTTTTACAACATTAAGTAGAAAATCAGAGAGAAGAAAGAAGTTGAAAAATCCCAACATACTCCACATATTTTGAAACAATTTCTAAAAGTAGAAATGGAGACACATTACACATTTTTTACCTATTGACAATGGACTTGATCTTCTTTTAACCTCAGGAGTAACATATTAAAATGAAATGTTTTATATTCGTCATTTCCGTAAATGTCTCATTTACAAAATCTGTCATGGGCACACCAGTCGCCTCCTCATTGGACATTTACCAGCCTTGGCATATCAATCCATCTCTTGCACATCTGCTCAGAAAATGTAATTAGTTATACCCATATGCTGCAGAACTACATGATAAAACTTAAAAACCAGAAAAGGCCAAGAGACTTGACAGCCTTTCTCCTTCATATTATGAGTATTTTGTTGAAGACTTAGGAAAGAGAGAAGCTTTTCTTGCCCTCTGCCACAGGGGGGGGATATCACCGTGTCCTAAGCAACTTCCATAGCTAAGGCAAAGCAATTTATAGTTTGTCTAATAGTGTTCACTTCGGAACAATAATATGTGGTTTTACAATACATAGTATTCCTCATATAGGCACACCTTCTTTCCGTGGTCATTATAATACTTACGAACATATCCTTGCAAGGAAATGTTAAATAAGATGGACAGGGAGCCACATCAGAGGTTTTGACATGGGAGTCCAAGACGAGAAGCTCTTGTGACACTCATACGTAGTGAGTATGGAAACTCAGCTTGTTGATCAGCTTCTTGACAGCTGTGCACAGGTTTGCTGGCAAGTGGCAAAGGAGAGAGGGACTTACAGTCCAAAATGGAGCTCTATCTCAACAACCAAAATTTGGTTCAATGGCACCTTTGTGCCACTGGCTCATGGGTAGAACTGTTCCATGTTCACCAATGTTCAGCCCCTGCATTCACTGGACATGTCTCTGCAAAAGGGACGAGCAGAGGGCTGGTGTAACTCCCTTAGACTTTACTCAGGGTCCTTTGCAATTTGCACTTTTTTTCACTAGACAACATTAATTACCTTGCTATAGATACAAAATAGAGCTGTTAAAACTGTGATTTATCCATTGATCCCAGCTTCTTCAAAGGTCACCCCATAGAATGAAATATACTCTGGATATCCTATAGTTCCATCTCCATGGCAAGGGATTTGCAGCTTTTCTCAAAATCTGTTGTAATGAAACATTAGTTAAGTTTTTCATGGATAGTACATTATCAGCCTCTGTTGGTGGTGTGTTTTAAAACCCAAGATTACATTTCAATTCACAAGAGATCTGAGCTTTCAACTGGACCTCACAGTGTGGATCAGAAGCACCTGGCCACTAGTTAAATAATACAGAACCAGACAAATTCTGAAAATGCTGAATTCTGTCAACTCTGTTTTCTTGTTTTCTTACTGAAATCCAAAACAATGTGTCACTGTTCACTATATGAACAAAGTCATGGTGATCTGGCATTACAAAAACACCCTTTTAAGTTCATCTCTGACATACCACATTTCATTGTGTATGTTGTTTAACGGCTGTACATTCTTCTTAAAAAAAAACCAAACCCACTTTCAAATTATTAGCATTCTTTTACTTCAGTAGGGGGTTCAAAATCAAAGCTGCTGCACCTCCAGCCTCCACCTTTTCTTTTAGGATTAACTGGGAAAAAAGAAAAGCTCTCACAATTATAGAGATTTAGCTGTCTTTATAAACTGGCTATTTTAAGATCTGTTTACAAGATCACAATATGAAACATCATTCAAAAACAGTGTGAATTGATTACATTCTTCTGAAGAACATGTAGCAGTAGAATATGCATTTGTAGCTGTTACACTGCCCTATAATTAAGACTTTATTGCTTCCCTTCTAAACACGTTGCCGCTGCTGAAGAACAGCTGAGATAATTTAAATGAAACAATGGAAAATGCTGCCCCCTCCCCCAAAAATCACCTTCCAAGCTTTTAGAAAAAGGTGGCAGAAAGACTTTGGTCACTACCAAATATATGAGTAAGTAATCAGTAACTACTGATTACAGTTTTCTGCTCCTGTTTCTTTTCAATGAGCATATTTTCCCCAAATACTATTAATAATTTGAACGTTGCTTAGTTGGGAGACTTTATATTAGAACAGCTGAACAGTCTTTGGTCTCTTCATTCATTTCCATGGATTCTGGATCACAGCATGGTGATGGCGTGGTCACCAATTATATTGGGAATGTTCACGTATTTCAGAATGAATGAACAAACCAAAAAACCTGAGAGGCACCATATGAATACATTTGCATGCTTAGAATTACTCAGAGACTCATTTCTGCTCTGAACCGATCTTACATATTTTTTTAAAACTAAAATTAATACTAATAAATTAATAAAATAGCTGTACCACAAGTAATGAATCAGAACAATCTAACATCTGGATCCGTGTTACTGGAGAGGGACTCCAAAGGAAAATCCTCAAAAGCTTGCAGTTTATTTTTTCTGAATAAATACTTTTGATAAATGAGATGACATATTACAAAGCAGAGATGAAATAATACTTTTTTCCATAAAGGTCATCCAGAAGACAAATGCTTTTAAGGGCAAATGAACATATACAGCAATAGCATTGATGAGCTTTGTCAAATTGCAGATGATTTTCCAAGCATGGATGCCAGAATTCCCATGGAAACCCTCACAAACTTCTCTCTCACACACACACACATTTGATGTAGGTAGCAAGCCATATAATGTAGGAACAGGAACGTTTCAAGTAAAGGGTTAAAAACTAAGCTAAATATAATGTAAACCGTGAAAGCAAATAACCTTCTAATTGTATCCAAGGTATTGTTTTCCTTCCATTCTATTTTCTGATTTTCTATATTCTGAAATCTATGTATAGACTGCAATCCAAGTGACAGGTGCCAGTTATCTTTGTACCACTCCCAGAATCTGAGTAAGAGACAAAGTGCAGTACCTCCTTTTGCTCCTCGGCACCTCTCTCAGCACTGGGGTAGCCAGGAGAAAGGGAGTTGCCTTTCCCCAGCGTGTGCCAGGCTCCCAGCCCTCCACACCCTGCTCTGTGCCACCTCCTCAGTTTGGGGACTCTGTACCCTGTCCTAGCACGGCTGTAAAAGTCCTTATTAAACCTGGGTGAGGTGCCCAGTGCATGAGCAGGAACCAGGGGCAGAAGTGGCTTTACAGCCCTTATGGAAAGGGGAAAAAAAAGGTAAACAATGCCAGGGAATGTCTTCTATTGGTGTCTCTGCATTTTAACCAGATAGGGCAGGGGTTTTTTCAGTTTGGTTATAAGAACCTGGCTGAGACTTGTCAGGTTGACCCAGTACTGCCATTCTGTATTAGATACTCTGGATAGGGCTGAAGATCATCAGTAGTGAGAGTCTCTCTGTTTCAGCAAAAACTCACATATAAAGAAAAGGCTAATAGAAATAAAAGGTTCTAGGTTCAGCCTTTAGCAGAAGTGTAATTCTTCATTTGCTGTACCTGCAGGTGACAAAATGAGGCACAACTGTATTTGTATAATATTTTTAAATTCTTTTAACAGTTGAATGTCACAGTGCACAATCATCACCACAGAAGATGATTGTTGATTCTTCTGCTTTAGCACCTCCCCTTTTATACTTCATTAATTTTCTTTCCAACAATGAGATGGTAACAAAACAGGTGCAATCATAGGAATAAAGGAACATCTGGAATGCACCAATAAATATTGAACAACTTACTTTGCAATGTTAAGCTGTCACAATTAATTCACTTATAAAATTTTTCCTGTCCTGTCAGTGAATGAACACAGTCTCCAAAGAGCTATTCTCATTTAGGTATTTTCTCTCAAACCAAATTACAAATCTTTTTCTAATCTTGCTTTAGCTTTGATGTCAGCTGGGTATCTGCCAGGTTGTTTTGTTTATTGCAAAAAGGTATTGCAGGTGGATGAAAGTAGGAGAGGATGTACTGAATTCTTGTAATAATTTTTCTCTTAATCATATAATTACTGTCAATTTCCACTCTATTTCATAGACTCATATAATATTTTTTAGGTTCAAAAGGACCCTCATAAATTTCCCTCTTTAACCTTTTATTAGATAGAAACTTTGGACTTTTGTGCTGTGTATATTGAAGAATCAAGCAGTGAAAAGAGATGAAAAAGCAGTCGTGATTCTGAAACTTCAGTGAGCTGCTGCTCATTTACAGACCCTGCCAGCCTTAAGAGCTTGGTACCATCTTTGTGGGGCCAAAGCAATTCTTACAGGCTTGTGGGCAGGAGGTCCTGATGTTCAGAGCAGCTCTGGCATTGTCTTCTAACCTGACAAATAATGCAGTGCGTGAGTGAAAAAACATTTCTCCACTTAGAAGTGAGGAGCTTTGTGATAGTTGTACATGTTGTACACAGCATCTTGCTCAGCTCTCATTTTACGTACTATTTCTTTACCTCCTGGTGAAAGCTTAATTTATTATTTAAATGAACACAACTCCAGGGTACAAATAAAAAAATAAACATCTTATTTGTTTTCATTTGCAAAAAGAGCCTGGTGAGATGCTTCACTTTGCAAAAAAAAAGGAGAAAATCACATTGTAACATTGCAGCTATTTATTTTTTTTGATTGAAGAAGTTAATTTAAAAAGGCAGTTCAGTTGCTCCTTAAGCCATAGTTAAAGAACAGTCAATCTTTCCCACGTCAGATATTGAATGTTGCTTTGATTCCAAGCAAGTTTCTTAGTTTGGCTTTAAGAGTTAATGGCTTTCTGGCAACTCTTGGTTAAATATTAATGCAGACCTGATAATGCTTATTCCTTAACTAAACTTCTAAGCAATATAACTATCAAATGAATTATTCCTGCTGAAAACTCGTTGTCATGTGACAGTCCAGGTAAAAAATTTCAAACCTCAGATATGGCTTTTTGCCTGTAGGAAAATGAATACAATGGGTTTTGGTATATTTTTCCAATTATATTTTTAAAAAGGACGTCCTCTTGCTGTTCTTCTTCAATTGTGTGTCTTATCTAAACCAGGATGTACCCTCACTTTTCAGGTCCCCAAAACCTCCCAAATCTGCTGAAAGTTTGTGTCTGTCCCTTTCAGGTTCAGATGAGTTGTTGCCTCTCTGTTCCTCCCAGTGGGGCAGAGCCGCTGCCAACAGTGGGGGCTGCATCCAAACATTGTTGCAGCTTGAAAATACAACATAGTGGGTTTCATGAAGGAGTTAATGGTTCATCCTGTTGGCCAGCACTTCTTTCAATCACTCTGTGTTCAATAAGGAGCCTCTGTGGGATTGCATAGATAAGGCTTCTCTCTCCGCACAGTGATGGCAGGACTAGAGTAAAGATGATGGCTGTGACATACAGCCAGTCAACAGCAGGTCCACACAGTAAAAGCTTCACAGCTATGCAGTGCTTTATGAATGTTTTGTTGTCCAAGTGCTTTTTGCAAAGGTTTTACAATCTCATCCTCTACTCACTCAAGTCAGTCACACCAGCTGGCAGGTAGGAGCTCCTCCATTTGTTAGAAAAAGGGTTATTTAGCCATTTTCTTTGAGTAAATTTAAAACATATCAGAGTAGCCTATTACATACATCTCTGCCCTCATCCATTCTTCATGAACGTGCAAGGGACTGTTTGTCCAAAATAGTGGGCAGTGCTGATGTGTGATGTGAAAATGTGATTTAGACATATGCAAGAAAACCACTGGATACTCCTCATGGCCTGCAAAGCTCCTGCTTGAAGTTCGATTTAATGATTAATTTATGCCAGCATTATCCTTATTTTAGTGATGATAGAAGTGAAATCCTGCCCACAGCTATCAGGGAAATGAAAAAAAATTCAATACATAGAGCACAAATCTTTTTAAAAGGTCACTATTTTGGGTATAGGCTGACAGCAGCAGGGACCAGAAGAACCTGTATTTATTTCTTTTTTCTCTGGACATGCATCTTGCCACACATCAGTTGTAAAGGGATGGAATCTGTATCAGGAAACCCTTTAAAATCACTCAGCACTTAGAACCACTAATTTCTTACCCACATCCCTGTTTTACTTTTACTACCAGCAATTTGCTCTGGTGACAGCTCCCCTGTTAGGTACCAGAGAAGGTTTTTGTTCTTTTCTTTGTATGTGTTTTCAGTCTAACAAGAGAGAGATGCATTGTTTAAAGGTCCGAGGTATGAACCACTGACATACAAAGAGGCAGCATGAAAATCCAGTAAGAGGCAGACTGATTTTGAGTAATCAAATACCTTAAGCACTTTCTAAACATTAGCCTAAGAAAAGCAAGACTCCATAAAAGAAAAATCTTTGGAAATAAGTCTAAATATGCAATAGACTTTCTAAAATTGTAAGTTTCAGAAGTATTTGCATGACATGAAAAGGACAACGTTTGATTGTACATAACAATAGACCTTATTTTTACATGATGATAGAGCTACTAAAAAATCAGGAAAATAAATACATGGTCACAATAAGGCCTCTATAAAACTGACTGTTAAAGTCTTTTCCCCATAAGTTATGGCCTAGCTAAAGAGAAAAAGAAATTAAAAATAAAACATGGACATAATGAATGTTTTACCAGGAATGCAAAATGTCCGATGGTGCTTCTGATTTCCAAATGTCTCAGATAGCAACCTCCTAGTCTGGCAGACTATGCAGGTAAAATCAGTGCCTGTAATGCCATGTCAGCTAACCCGACATTGTATGTCCTTAGAGGTGCCTAAATTAGCAGCATGGTAGTAATTTTTGGTTACACTTATATATTTCTATCCTTCCAGTAAGCCTTTTCAAGCTCAATTCCTTGAACTTTTGCTTAACTGGTATTCAGAGTGTTACTGCTGTCTGTCTTGTTGCAATCCTGTTTATAGAATTGTACACTACAGAGAGATTAGGAGCTAAAAACAGCAGGCTAAATTGAGTATTAATAAATGCAAATAAATGCTCACTGGGGAAAAGCCAATTCTCCTATATATACACACTGATGGATATTAAATTATTCAGTAACCTTCAGAATAGCTCTTAATGTTAGTGGACAGTTCTGTGGAATGGCAGCTCAGCATTCAGTGGTACTTCAAAAAATAAATTAGGAATATGATGACAAAAAACAAAGCATAATTATGACAACATGTACATTTCTGGTGTGTCTGCATTTTGAATACTGGTTGCAGCAGAACTAGAAAATACAGAGAAAAGCAGTAATAATGAGCACAGATGTGAAGTGCCTTCTGTACAATATGGTATTAAGCTATGGTTTTTCCTCTGGGAAAACAGGCAGTACTTGGAAAACACACTAGAGGTCTGTAAATTGTAAATTCTTGAGTGGCACAGAAAGACAAATAGGAAACAGTTGCTCATCTCTTCTCACAATTTAACAGGCAGAAGGCATTACCTGAAGTTACTGGGCAGCTGGTTTAGGAAATCACAAAATGAATTGATTTTTGCTACATATTAAGTTGTGGCATTCATTGATATTCAGCATGGTAAATCCTATGAGTTTAGGTGGGGGGAAAAAAAAAAGGGAAAGCCATTAAGGCTATTAAGCACATTGATAGAAGTTCCCATGTTAAAAAGTAATCATCATGAAGGTAGAGTGAGAAAAGAGCACAGCCCAGCCACGTTGTTCTTCCCTGCCTCCTGCAAGGATCCACTGCCAGCACGGCTGGAGAAGACCCTGTGAGGCACAGCCCTTCAGCACTGCACTGCCCTCCTCCTAACACAGACGCACCTCTGCACGGGGAGTTGTCCACACTGGGAGAGATGCATGGTCCCTGCAGGATTTCAGGAGCATCTTTACTGCCACTTGAAAGATGAAAAAACCAGCCGAGCTTTCACTACTGCTTCATGGGGGCAGCATGGGAACACTCTTCCTAGCGCTGCTGAAAAGGTCATGCTGGTATTCCAGATCTTACTCGCAATATACATTTTTTAAGATCAAAGCCCCAAAATCTTTGCCCAGCTTGGGCAGGTCCACAGCCACCCAGGAGCAGCAGCCATGTGCTCCGGAATTGTCCCCTGAAGCCATTAGGTGACTGATCGGAGCATGCCCACAAAATGCCACCACAAAAGGTGCACGTGATGGCTGGAGCCCTGCTCTTCTGCAAGGCCAGAGCCCTGGTCAGGCTGTCTCTGATTCCTGCACCTCATTCCTTCCACACAGAGCCTGTGGCTTGCTCAGACCTTAACCACCAGGGAGAACTGCAGAAACTACAGCTGCAGTCTGGAGGACTTTTTGGGTGGAATAATTCAGTGACTGGAAGACTTTAATGCATACTGCATGAGTGAATCAGCTGATCATTTTAATGCAAACCTCTTTTATTTTCTTAACCCTTTCTCTTCCACACTGACTGTCTAAAGAGGGAAGAAGTTAAGCATTACAGGAGGGTCAGCCATGGGAGCAGAAGGATTCACCCTGCAAACTCCAAATGGAAGTTCTTGTGTTGGCATCTGTGCTGTCACTGAATGATGTCACTGTACAAACAGTCTGTTTCGTGAACTGTCACTTTTTCTTTATGCTTTAAAAAATGTCAAATTGAAGATGTCTAATAGACATGTAAATACTGCAAACTGAAAACTGAATTAACAATACTTTAAGGCAGCATTAATCTCACAAAACATGTGTGGCATATTTATGTCCTGTGTTGCCATAGGGCAACTAGCACGATCTATTAAAATAATCCTAAAGTTCTAGCCCTTGAAGACTACGCAAGGTAATTCTACAAGTACAAGAAATGACTCAAGAAAGAGAATCGAAGAAGTATGCTAAAATACCAAAATACTTCTAAAAAAGACTAGGATACAGAATGATGACAAACTTTCCTCATTAAAATTTTTATTAAAATGGAGCTATTTTTACATATTTAAAATATTTTATATCCAAATTATGCAATATTTATGAAAAGAATTGTATGCAAATGCATAAAAATATGTAAAATCAGAGCTAAGCAATATAAAGCAATATATAGCATGTTTCAAAATGTATTTCAGGACTAGAATACCTGAGTGTTCAATAAGCTGGTTTCCTGCATTTCACTGATTTTAACAGTTAAATTTAATAATGTAACTGATCTCATATAAAGCACTTTGGTTGGGAGAAACTGCATGGAAAAGGCAGAGATCAAGCAGAGATATTACTCAAGGCCTGTCTTCAGAATCTTCTTCCACATGAAGATCCACTGATTGAGATGCTAGGAAGGACTCCCACGTAGCAAGGCACTTAAAAAAACCAAACACATACATATGAGTACAGCAGACAGATTTCTGTAAACTGTTGGCCAAGGAGAAAAAGAATTAAAAAAAATAGCAGAATACATACACATTGTCACAAGCTGCTTTTGTAGGACCGTGCTAAGAGCAAAATATGGTTTCCTAGGCAGCTCAGTGATACGCAAAATGTTAGCTAACATGCTGAGTGAGCTGTAAAGGTCAATTTTACATAATGACAAGCACACACTGTGAGCATTGTAATTGTATGTTGTAGTATGGAAGATGCTAACATTAATTATGCTCTTCTTTAATCTCTTCCTTTAGTTACAGGCCAAGATCTCTTCCAAATAGAAAGCACATTGTCAGGCACTGTTCCCTTGTAATCTCTGTGGATTCCTATTGTATACCCAATTTCCTTCCAAGTTAAATGAAACCATTTTTTTTTTCTAAGTAAGGAGAGAATTCATTTTTCCCCAGAATAATGGGAAAGAAATAGGACGAGAAAGGCAGGGGCTGGGAGTAGGGAAATTGTTATCCTTACAAGTGTATTTCTCTCCTTATGGAAAAATGTATTTACAATTGTAAAAACTATTTTTTTTTATTTGAAGCATCAATTCTGCAGGCAGTAAAATGAAAAAAACAACAAACCAACCCCAACCCCAAATGACTTTGGTTCAATTTGGCTTAAATGAGTGTTGGCAGCTTGGCAAGCCATTCTAAATCATAAATTAGTGTTGAGAGCCATGGCAAGGCTATCATGAGGTAACCTGTAGTGAGTTGATGCTTGTTACCCAAAGCACCAGGTTTCTACTATTTCAACTCTGGCAGTAGAGCAGGACAGGCAAATTCCTGAAATAATTTTCTTGTTCTGATGCTGCTGAAAAAAAGCCCTTGAAACTGAAATGTTCTAACAAACTTTTGACTTGTACATTCATACCTATTTTCTTTGTCAATGCAGCTTATTTACTACTTATTCTACACAGTTCTTTTTGTGAAGAATCTTTATTATGCACAATAAGTAAGTCTTCTGAAATTTCTCAGGAAATATATATTAAAATCTGGACAGCAGACTCCATTTATCTGAACTTTGAATTAAATCAGTGCCCTGAAAACAGCATCATTTCCTAACTGAAATCTTTTGCCATAAACTATTCAAGCCACAGAAATTTCCTAAGCCCAGCTCATTGAAACATCTCATATCCATCTGTCATTGCTTAGGAGACATGGAAATGACTCTGCCTGAACTTGCAGCCACCTAACTCTATTAAACATTTCTTGTGAATGACTTCCAAACTCTGCCATTAAATATGGAGATATAATCATACTACACTGAAGAGCCTAGGTCCTGGTATAACTGCGTATCTGTGTGCAAGCAGATGAGTGGGAGGATCTGATAATGTTGAAGTATAAGCTCAAAGAGAAAAACAAAGAATACACACAGGATGACTGGAGCTGGGGGAATTCATGATGGCACAAGGATGCAGAACCAGGGATACCCATAAAATTAAGGGTGACAAAAGTAACAAGAAAAAGAAAAAAAAAGTCAGCAGCGGTTTTGCCTCTGAAGACGTAAGAAAGTAGAACATGTGGGTCTGCAAAAAAATGAGAGCAGTTAAAACAGCCAACTGAACTAAAAGATCACAAAGAAAAAAGTCTGACCTTATTTTTGCATAGCTTTTTGGTTATTATTAGGCACAGTAGAGATCATTTCTGTTATTCACATTTTGTCCCCTAGACTATAGATACCATGAATTTACTTCCCCAGTCTTTCTCTTCTGATCTTGCTTCCAAGTCACTACTGCTGCTATTGCACACAACAACATTATGCTGCTGTTCGGAGTACATCTAAGGTTCGAATTACTGTCAAAAGAGAGGACTAACAAGATAAGATTCATGTGGAAAACTGCTTTCTTCATTGACTTTTTGGAGAAATGTTATTTTGAAATTGTACGCCATGGAGAAACAGTGATGTTACTGCCAGCATGAACAGTGAACTGCAAGTGTTGAAAACTAATTTCTGATTTAAAAGGTCTTTTTGACCTTTTGTATAAAGCCTTTAAGTTTGATCATTAGATTCTCCCCTACTTCATGTGACACTGTGGCAACTGAGTCTATCTGAGAGGCTTGAGCTGGAACATGGCATCTTGGTTTTGAAATGTCAGTGAGGCAGCTGCTAGCAATGTGTCTTCACTGCGGCGCTCAAACTCATCAATTTCTGTTGAGCCCGGCCTGGCTTACCATCCTAGAAAGCTGCAAGGCACAGCTATTTTTCTAGTCTTTTTCTAGGTGTGGTGCAAGAAAACATCACTTTTTCTTGAAGAGTCTTTTGTTAGCAATGGCAAATTTTTTTTCTGAATCACAGTTTAATTTAATTACCACGTAAGTCCATGTTTTGTCATCCTGTAATTTCAGTAATGTGTATTAAAATATATGTATCAGCACTGGCTGCAATGTAAAAATGGCTTTGTGTTATCTTTGCAACACTGAGCCAAACTGCACATGTTAAAATGCAATCACAATACATTGCTTAACCAGATAGATACGATCTTCTGAAGTCTGTCCAGACAAAGATGTAAAGCATTTTTTCCACACAAGTTATTAAGCTTTTAATTTATCCCTGATTATATAACCAAAACACATTTTTCAAAATGTAAGAGCAATGGTGGCTCATTTCACTGTCAGACATCAGTGCTGCTACAGCTGACAAGTTTTATAATTAACCACACCAAAACAAAACTAGGTCTCTGTGCCTTAGGCTCGAGCTTTTCATATTGTGAAGCATGAACCGCATAAACGACATTTTGTTAGTGATGTATACTTCAACATTATTACAGAATGATTTTACTCCATTCTCCTGGGAGGTTGAAAATGGAGATCTAAATAGAGGATCAGCCAGTTTTCACAAAGGAGACAGAAAGGAAAAAACCCCAGAAAATTCAAACTGAGGAAATGAAATGTGTTTGCACAGGATTGAAATTCATAATCCAATTACTCATAAAAGCCCAATGGAAAACATAAAAAAGCCTAAATACACAAAATGAAATAGCAAGAACTTAAATAAGGCTACTTTACCTAAAGTATTCTGATTACTACTGCAGGATACATATCTATTCTGCAACATTATTCTTAGAAAAAGCAGAAAAAAGCTTTTCATATAGTACAATTGCATATATAATGAAAAAGGAAATATAAAAATAGAACACGAAGTAAGGATGCTAGCAGAAGCACTGTGTCACGTGCCACGTGTGTTTCTGTTCCAGTTCCCAGTTATCCATGGCTGATACCTTAAAAATATCATTTATGATGGAATTTTTTGGAGTAGAATCTGAAAATGAAGTCTTGTTTGTGTCTGAGAGAAAAAGAAACTATTTTTATAATTTCTGAGTGCAAGGAAACAAAAACTAGACTGCACAGAAATAGTAATTCCCACTATAAAAAATGTCTTCCTAAAATTATTTTTAAAAAGTTTTAGAGGCTGAAGTGAATGAGGGTTCAAAGATGGATCTGCCTTTGAAGTGACAGAGACAAATGGGCTCAGACGTGAGAGCTTTTGAAAATCTCGTGAAGTTTGGTAGCTGAACTCCCAGGCACGGCTAAGGTGGGATGTGATCAACATGCAGGAACTTTCTGCTACACAACCAAATGACTGCCTAAATGCATCACTACAGAGGCCTCGAGGGCAAACAACAAATCTCATCTATTTTTCTACAGCTTTTACTAGACCGAGAGGTAACATAAGGGCTTTGGAGTTAGAGGGAAGTTGCTGTAATGGGGAATGAGTATTGGTTTGCCCTAATGAATCTTTTGGATCAATTTATGCCTGTACAACAATGTAGGTCACAGAAATATACCAAATTATGCTTGAAATACTTGAGAGAATCAGGAAATTATTTATATTTTTGAAAAATAGTAAGGTGTGTCAATAACAACAAGAATCTGACTATATCAAAGGTAACTGATTATCTGATTAAGATGGAAGGGTTTAACAGGATTAATTTCACATGAGATAAATAAAATCAGATGCTATGCTTTAAAACAAAGGTTCATCCATGCTCAAGAAAAAACACATTCTTTCAATGCCAAAACTAACTATCATCCCAGAGTGGGAAAAACCACCAATCTGTCTGCATTTCCTAGAGTGCCTAACAAGCAATGTAAACCCAAACTCCGGTATATTTGCTGGATTTACATTGTCTAGCTAGTCTTTGGGTTGGGCTGTAAAACCTAGTAACTTGTTCTGGTGGTGTTCCTGAAAAGAATAGGTTACCAAAATTCTTTGCTGAGAAAAATTGTTTTTTTTTCCTTTGATGCTGTATATGTTCTAGTCACTATACTAAACACATGAGAAAAAAAGACAAATTTAGCATATGTTTAATTGCTTCTGCTCTTTGAAGCCAGAGTTCCACAGTGACTGGTTTGGTTTAGATAGTCTGCAGCAGCAACACTTCAATGTGCCAGCTAAATAATCCTGCCAGCACCACCACTAACTCTGTATCCTGCTTTGGGTTTAGTAATGCAGCATCTTTAGAATATCTATTCTAAATTAATGAAAATATTCATGGTGACAGTCAGTTTCTCAGATGAAAGCTCCACCCTGTGGACAGTTTGTAATTCCAGCTGTTTGGCACCTCTTCTGGACTAAGCTGTCAGACAATGGTGTCATGCCTAAGGCACGATGAAAAGGAATAAAATAAATGGTACAGTGTTAACACATGCTGAATCAATGCTATTTACTTCAGAAATAGGAGTAAAGTTATGAACTTTTAAAAATTAAAACCTTTTCATATTGTTTCAGAAAGTCCTCCTCATTTTAGCAATGCATTTACTGTCATTATTAGAATAGTATTTTTTTTGATTTAGGACTTTGTGCAATACACAGAGACTTAAGGATGTATTCAACTGTTTTCCAGAGGAAAGGACGTACAGAACTGTATGAACCCTTGAGACCAGCTACAGGAATACCAAATGATTGGTCAGTCATGGTAATTCTTGGCTCCTAAATGATTTTAAATATAACAAAGCCTGCACATTATCACGTGAAAGCATTTGTTTTCATAGGCCTGCACAGGAGCACCCTGTAAATTTGCAACACTGGGCTTTCATTCAGTCTTTGTTACCACAGCACTGAGAGACACAAAACTGCCACAGAAACAAAGGAACACTTCTTTTTCAAGTATAATAAATGCAGATAGCCAATGAACTGGAAGACTACAGGAATAACTCTTAAATTTGTAAATCCAGAGAAACGTAATTACAGGTAACACTTAAGAGTAACACTTCATTAATGTGAACATTAATTCAGCTTAAGGAAGAGATACTCTTTTATGCTAGCTAAGTTATGCTTGACAAGTTGACAGCAGAATCCTTAGGCAACTACAATTAAGGAAAAACCCAAACAAATGTAAGGTCATATTCTTTCCCCATATTGTGACAAAGATGAAGTAACAATTTAGAAATTCTAGTGTACTTTGACATGCTGCTATGTTGTTTTTGACCACAGTGGCTTGAGTTTTATACAGTCTTGAAGGACTGCATTCTCTACTGCAGCAGTCATCAGAAAATACAGGATGCCTGTCTCTCATTACTCTATGGTTCCTGGAAATTTAAGGGATGCAGAGAACGACCATGAACAGAAATGACTCCTGGTTTGGTTGTGTGCCTGGGAAATGCAGTCAGCAAAGGGAATAATGAGAAGCACAGTGAAATGCTGCTGTAGAGAAGAGAACAGGATGTTGCTCACGGAGAGGCAAGAATAGGTTAACTGAGGGGTGGGGAAGTTGTGGAAAGGATGAGAAGCAGGTAGTCATGAAGAAAGCAGGAGATAGTTCCTCACAGAAGTTGGCCAGAAGAGCTGGGCAACTGAATCGTATTCACAGCATCCATGGTGCCTGGTAAAATGCACAGAACATGGTTTGGGGAAGAGAAAAGGCAGGAAATAACACGAGGGATGCTAACAGCAAGAAAAGGCTTAGTAAGCATCAAATGGTGCATCAAAAGTCTGAATGAGTAACTTCAGACATGTGAAAGAATGCTAATGAAGCAAGTAATAATTGTAAAAGTGAAAAACACTGTAACAGACACTGTGTTTGTGCATGAGTTTATATGAGTCAGACTCAAACTATTACATTTGAAGTAGGATTCTCTTTCCTACTGAAAGCATAAAAATAATATTCTGCTTCTCAGGTTTCTGAGATTCCCTTCCTGAAGTTTCACTCCCAAACAGCAGGAGCAGATGCCAGAGCTGCTTCTCCTGCTGCTTTCTGGAGTACACACTTGTAGTTTGAAATATATGGGCCTCTGACAGTAATCAGTAATCCCTTCTCTAATAATTAACCATCAGCATTAACCATGGCTCTTAAATAAACATATTTTAGGTCAAAACTCCCAATCAAAATATTAACTTTATCAAGTTCTTTTGAATATCAGGATTAGATAACGACTTTCTGATAAAATAGAATGAAATTGGTAAGCCCTCACTTTGCAAACAAGGAATGATACAGTTAGCACAATGTTGCTTATTATTGCAACTGCTGTAGTAAGATAAGGTGCTTTTTCTAAAATGTAGATCTACAAAGATGTAGCAGCAAAACCATTTAATGAACATTTCAGTATTCAAGAAAAGCACCAACTAAGGATCATATCTCAGTATAAACCAATTTTTCTGGTATTTCAGGGGCTATTTAAGAAGAACCTCTGGCAGTTACAGAGACAGCTGAATAATTTTCTGCAGTTTGTGCCTTAAGAGTAGTAATTTCATGTACAATATGAGCTTTGGTGTTTTGAATTAAACTTCTATTTCAGCAAAAAGCATTTCTAGACAGGAAAAAGAACCAAATAATTATTTTTATGTTTTAGCTAATCATTCACAAAGAAAATATTCCAATATATTCAGCACTGTTTTATCATACATATTGCTGCTATAGAAGTCAGAGACCATCAATAAATGAAGACAATGTGAGAGGATGCCAAAAGCTTGCTGCCTGATTTCAGAAAATATTTTGATCTTAATATGTAACAACAGATTGTCAATGTCCGTGCATCTCACAGACTGCATGTTAATTAATTAGACTTGATGATCAAGAGCTCTGTCTTTTTAATTATGTTTTAACAAAATGATTTGTAAAATCAGGCCACTGCCATTGGCTAGTGGGCAATCCATAAAAGGCGCAGACTACAGG
Organism: Lycocorax pyrrhopterus obiensis; assembly: GCA_014706295.1. Classification (NCBI taxonomy): domain Eukaryota; kingdom Metazoa; phylum Chordata; class Aves; order Passeriformes; family Paradisaeidae; genus Lycocorax; species Lycocorax pyrrhopterus. The sequence goes on along the minus strand of JACSVZ010000013.1, from coordinate 18,899,397 downwards.
ACTGAAGTTACAGGTACCAAAATATATCTGTGAAAATGACTAATTTATGATTAATAGATGGCTCAGCGCATTCCAATTTCTTTCCAAAAGTACAGAGAAATTCTTTAAAAAACTTCAAGACATCTGGGATATTTTCAAAATGCGCATTTCAATCAACATTGTGTTCCCCATGAGGAAACTTCACAGAATGCTTAATGTATTTTGTTATACGTTTTCAAATTCTCCTTCTTAGTATATATTCTTGGAAATTCTTACCAAGAATATTACCTGCAGCATTTGAGCTGAAAATAAAAATCTGATAGAATCGCATTTAAAGGTTTTCCTCATACAGATCTGAGCTTTACAGAGGGCTTCTTCATGCTCTCAAAGCAAAATGTTTCCAAACTGAAATACAGCAGCTGACATTGAACTGAAAAATATGTTCAAGTTGTTGTGGTTACTAAAACAAGAGTGCCCTCTGTCGATGATGAACTCGGGATCAACCACTTGGGCACAATAAAATATATTCTGCTTGAAAACTGTCAAATTAAGGATAACTGCCTCCCTATTCCCACAGAAACTGATTTTGAAGTTACCAAATGTTTGAACTAAAATGGAAAAATTCCTCTTTACAGAGAATCCATGGACTTCTTCACTAAAATAATGAAAAAATAAAATTTTTGTGAGAAAGAGTTTTACCTCTTCATAATAACGGAGATTATTCTCAGCCACATTAGTGAATGATGATCTCATATCCCACTGCATGTTCTGCTTCCACCTGTCCCAGTCCGCTTTCAGAGCATTATTGGCACGTTCAACTTTGTCTTCAAGTTTCCCAATCTCTTCTGAGAACTAAATATTAATCGTAAACATTAAAAAATATTAGGAAAATCACCATTTCCAAAATTATTGAAATCAATTGACTATAGTGGAGACAAAGAGAACTGCAGAACCAAGGCTGGTATTTAACTTAGCAAAAAAAGTAACTCCTCAGGGATAAGTTTAAAATTAATTCTTAATTAATAACTCACTACAATTTCTGAAATATTGATAACAGAAAATATAGACCAGAATTAAAGTGTTCCTGGAGATATTTTTATTTGCTGAGTCTGGCACCTCTTCACTAGCACTTGACAGTAATGCATCTAAAAAGTAAAATATAGAGGGCTTTACTGAAGCAGAATCAATTGTACAAATTAGATTTGGCCAGAAAAATTGGGAAAACCCTGACAGAATCTTTGATAACCTGAGAAAACAGAATGGGGAAAAGACAGCAGAAATCAAAATCACAAACTTTCTGATTTCTTGCCTGTCACATTACCATCTTTTCTTGTGGCACTGTGTGTGACCATATGAGGGAAAAAGAAATACAGAAGCAGAGAAAGAAATTAAATGAAAGGACTTCTACAGAGAAGAAACTCTTTCACAGCAATCCAGGACCCAAAACCTTGAGGGGTACTCTACGAACATTACGTGCTTCTAATTACTGTAGATGCACAAAGTGACTTTCCAGCTAATGGGAGTAAGTGGACAGCAGCCCTCTCTTTAATGAGTTTTCTGGTCTTCTCAGTAATTTGGTTACCTATTGTCATTTACTAATCCACTGTGCCAGTTCTGGCTGGCACCTAGTCACAAAACGAGGTACATCTCCTGTGGCTACAGTGCAAAATCATCCGCTGGGACTGCAGAGCCACCGTCTGCAGCAGGAGGCAGGGCAGGCACAAACACCACCAAAATAAGGAACATCAAGCAGGAAAACTTAATTCCATGAATTGCTTCCATTGCAACTCAGGCTCCATACATTTCTTCTTCTTCCTTATATTCGGCCATAAAGCAGTTTCTTCCTCATACCACACCTGTGTAAAGTTGGATAGCTACTTTTGCTTTCTGTGCTTTCTGCAGAGCTGGTGTTTTCATTGATAGGAAGTTCAGGATTCCAGGACTAACTTCCAGAATTTTTAAGGAATGCTTACACTACTGGTAGAACACAGAAACGTCAGAATTCAGAGTGAGACATGGAAAGTCTTGGTGCACAGCCTCCAGCTTGGACCATGCAAGGGAGAACAGTGATCAAGTGCAACAGCAGTGATGCTGCCATCAGACACAAACTGAATCATCAAACACTGCCTGAAATGGTCACAGAATCTAGATTCCATTCAGCTCTTAAAGAAGCCAAAAACTGCTTAGCTAGTAAAACTGAAAATTTCATCTGAATGGATGTTATCCACAGTCCATAATAAACATTTTTAATTAGACTTGATTTCTATACTGATTTTCTTTGCCACACTTCTAGATTAATGAAATACTGGTTATTAATCAGGAACAAAATGAAAAAAAAATATTTCTACTTTACTGAAAAGTCTAAGTTCAATTATCTGACCAGACCACTAATCAAGCTACAGACAAGGGTAATTTCAACTACCAACACTCTTTTCAAAATAAAAAGGTTAATCCAAAGTTTAAATGTGGGGAAATTACCTTTAAAGGAATTACAGACAACTGGATTTGGTATTTTGACCATGTTCCATGCTAATTGCCTTTCCTTCAAATATCAAAAAACGAATGCACACAGAATACTGAAAATGATGACATTTTTAAGATGATTTAGAGTAAGAAAGGCAGGTGAATCCATTCTCTGCTTTTGCAAAAAAAAAAAAATTCTATATGGGAATGCACTAGTCTACACACATAAAGAACTTCTCTGACTTAGAAGTCCTGGCTGCAGTGGCTTCCCCTTACCTCATTCTCTATAACTTTAAGTAAGTTATTTTACAGGTTTTTTCATCTGGCCTTTTCTAGGAACTACGAATTTCTTCCACACTGTAGTCACAACATGATGTGCACAGGCAGACTCTGTTATACAATTCTGCCTGGATATGCAGTTTAAACATCCCACTCTAAAGCCCCAAAGAAACCACATCTTGCATTAAGGCAAGAGTTGGACTTAAGGTCTGAAGACAGCACTATGCCACATCACCATGTCAAGTAGAGACGTTTAAAATCTTCTTTTTCAAAACTGAAAAAACCCATCAATGCTACTCTCTTTAGCTGCCATGACAGCAGAAGTGAAAGAAGAATGGCTTGGTCTTAACACAAACATCTACCGAGTGTGTTCCTCGTTTACAAGGTGTAAATTGTTGCAACTGATCCTGCAAATTAAATAGGATTCTGAATCCATTTGCTTACATTGATGTCACTGAGGCAGCCAGTGAGAGAAATGAAATCTCCCATCAGTGATCGCCAGAGGCCAGCACAGCGCTAATGAGACATGGGACCAGTGCACAGGAAGGTGGGAGCCAGGTGTTGGCTAGGGCAGAATGCTACCAGACCTGAACGGTGTGACCTGCAGCCAAACAGACCTGACCCAATAGTCAAATCACCTGGTAAGTGACACATTTTACACTATCTCACTATGCAAAATAGCATGGATTTCCATCTGCTACATGAGCTAATCCTACAGCTTGGTGATACTAACCCCTTTTTAGCCTGGAGTTAAAACACAAAATATATTCAGAATGTAATAGATTCAGCATTTCATCTCTTTACTACTCAGTTTCAAGCCTGAACACTAGAATCCTTAAGTTGGCATTTAATGCTTATCTCGCTCTGTAAGAGCACATTATACCAACCTTTTGTCAGAATTATTATCAGCCCTAGTGGCAAGACTAAAACTGTTAAAAATGCCCAAACCATAGAGGGATACACTAGCATTTCTGTGTAGCCTTCAGGATGGAGTGTGGAAGCGATGGAGCAGCATATCCCAGTATCTTTACAGCCACGGCTCTGGAGGTAAGAAATGTCTAGATAAGCAGGAGGGTATCAAAGTCCTCTCCAATATCTCTGTCAGAGCCTGCATCCAAAATCAGTCTTCAAACCATCCATACCCTGCTCCTCCTTTGTGGACCAAATTTTGGAGCGGAAACCAAGGTTTCGGCTTTTTTAGCAGCACCACAAGCAGCTTTCTAACACTGCTCAAGAAAATACTTTCTTTCCGAGCGGATGAGCCTAATGTCCCGTAAGGTTTAATTTGCAATTCCAGCCTATTTCATCTGCACTGACCTTGGGGATGTTTTGCATTCTTCTGCTGTACAACCTCGTGTTTGTTAAATCATTTGATGTTTGCCGTGACCAATGCTAAATATCTCACAGCCTTTTATCAGCTCTAATGACAGTCTGAGACTCCTTATCTATGGTGGAAATGTACTTCAAATGGGATTAGGGTTCATGCCACTCATTGTCAGCAAAATTTCTGGCTACTAGATTGCACTGACAAGTTCAATCTGACATCTATGAGATCATTAGAAGCTACAGGAGTTCTGCTTAGGAATAGATATGTGCAAATACACCCTAACTCAGTGTTTGACACTCATTCCAACAACATACCTGTGTTATAACCACCTTTTATTATTAAATCAGTCCGGTTAGAAGCGTCAGAAAAATATTTCAACACAATAAAAATGAAAACATAGAAAAAAAAATGACCAAGAAAATAATTAAGTCACTTGAATGGTTAAAAATAGCAGTACACCATTCTCTGTTGCCAAACTACCCTGCCTAGAAAAAGGCTTCAGCTTCTAATTAAGAAAAAGTCTTCAGGATACAGCTGCCACTCGATTAGACAACACAGGATTTTATTATCAGATTAGACTAACAGACATCTGCTTTACTGCTCTTCTGAGACTGCAAGGAGAACTAGGCTCTCAAACACAGGATTCTCTGAAGTGAGTAAGAAGTAGAGGGGCTGGATAGATAAAACAAAGTTCTGAACACCTGGGCAATCACAGTGTCCAAAGCCTTTACCGGAAACACATATACAGTGAAAAAAAATAAGTCTGGGCAAACTGATTTCAAAATCCTACTGGAAGCAAGTACAAACATCTCATGATGGAGTATTGCCAATATCAAATCCACATGATATGATCAATACTATGCTAAAATAAAAAGATTCCTTTTTTATTTGTAACAGTTCAGGAAAAGGGAGTGCATGCACACTGTCTGAGAACTCCATGAGATTATAACAGAAATGCATCCTGAAAAGGTGGCACGTCCTGCCAGGCTATGTTGTCTTTTCTACAGTAACCAATAACAAATCTGACTGCTAAACAAGCTGTATGGAGCTGAATTCATCGCTGAATTCACCTGCCTTGGCTACCCAATTCCCAGCCTAGGGTGCTTCTCCAACTCACCATTCTCTGTGCATTTTATAAGAGCTTCAAGCTTTAAACTAAGAAAAAAGGACAGGAGAAGCAGCAAAGAAAGTAGAGAAACAAAAACAAATTAGAGAACACAAAGGCAGTATGTAAATAAAATTTCTGCTTCAGGAAAAAAAACCCCAATACCAGAGATATTTACTTAATGTCCCTCTGCAGTACACAGAGGCAAATTGTTACATAATATACCATAGCTATTGTAGGTATCAGAGATCAGTAATATATTCTTATTCATCTCAGCGCCAAAAACTCAAATGAAAATACGCATTTCAAGCACCAAAAACTATCTAAACAGCTCATCTTTACATGGAAGCTAATTACAACAAGCCTAATAAAAAGTATCTGAAATGTTAAGAATTTTGTCCTTTGAAGTACTAAAAAGTTATTAGTAATTTTTGCACATTATTTACACTGTAAAACACTTGGCATTAATACTGTGCTAAAAGGACATTATTTAAGCTAGAAAGTTTAACAATCAAAAATTTAAAAAATGCCAATTCTCATCCCAGAAGTTGTTTTTAATTGGCTCGCTGAGCCTTGCTGATGGTTTTGGGGATGCCTGTCCCCATGGGCTACCAGTTACAGTCTGACTTCACTAGAATGAATGAAGGTGTCATACTGGAAGCAAAAAAAATATCCCTGGGCCCAACTAGAAAAAAACAGAAACCTGAAAGAACAGAGTGCAGAACATTTTATTTTAAATAAGTTAATGAACAGCTTTGCTGATCCTAATCACCTCCTCTCCCTCTCCTACATCAACGAAGCAGCAGCCACTGCAGCAACTGTCACCTTCTTTTAACTCCAAGTGTGGAAGTACATAGAAAAGCTGAAAATAAGCTGTGGCAGTCTGTGCTGCCAAAGCCCAGTGGTCGCCCACTATGACCAGCCCCTCCCTCCAGCAGGCCAGCTACTGAAGAAGTGTTGCTTCTTTCTCATGATGGCCTTTGCCTGGCACAAGCAGCTACCAGAGGTGTAGAGACAGCACCCAGCCCCAGCACGTGGCTTCAGAGGGGACACTTCCTTCTTCTGCGCATCTCCTGCAGTTACAATAAGGCCTGGAAGATTCCGGCTTTCTGAACATACTCACCAGATCCTTTTCTGTCTTTTTATTGGCTAAAGCATCAACTTTGGAATCGAGCTCGCCTTGAATTTGGTCTCTCCTTTTCAAAACACCCTTAATATAGAGGAAAAAAAAAAAAAAGAAGTAAACTGCACCAAATTTTAATTTTTTCAGAAAACCATCAAACAACTTGGCCATTTGATAAACAAGATCACAGAATGATACCACTTAATAATTTTGACATATGTTTTATCAAAAAAAAAAGTTAAAATCATGAAGACTTATTTTTTCATACCTGTATTTTATCTTACATGTTTTTCAAGAATCTTACAAAATCCAAAATCAGTGCCACAAGAATCTGCCATACACAGTATCATTGCCAGTTGTATGAGCAAAACTGCTACAGCAGTTTATTTGGTATCATCTTACTACATATTCATTTTAAATCAGCAACATGAGTCTGCCAAATCTCATGAACAGAAGTATCTTCTTTGAGTAAAATTTACAATATAAAGTAGACTAAAAATGGTATACAAGGCATTACTGAAATTGTGACTTTAACCTTCAGTATTATTTTCTAAGTGCCAAATGGAGCTGTGACAAATCAGAAAAAAAATGAGAAAAATCAGATTAAGTTATGGTAGGAATGATGGCTTTTCTACCATTAATATATGTGCTTATTTTCAGCATATGTAATTTTTACCTCCTTTTAAACTATCTAAGCAGGTATTGGGTTTTTAGCATAATGTCAAAAAAAATTAGAAAGGGGAAGGAACGTTATTTGTTAAGCTACAAAACAGGAGCAGTATTACAGATTAGATTTCCATTTCCAATGCTCATTTGCTCTGAGACCTGGATGAAGCCTTACAAATGTCTCTTTGTCTTAGCTTCCTCCTCTGTAAAAGCACACTCAGGTATGCTTATCTTGCAGAAGTGTTGCAAGGCTTTAGTCCTTTTGAAAAAAAAATCAGAAGCAGGACATATATAATTACAAATCTCAAAACCTGCCTTTACATTACCTCACCACAATTGGTTTTACTGCTTCTTCTGCAGAGATGTTCAGTATTCACCTCTAGCACAGGGCATGTTGAAACAGCACAGGGCACAAGCAGCTCTACCTTCTCTAGCTCTCCTGTTTGACTGAGTTCTCTCTGAAATCTTGATACTTTATCAAACACAATAGAATAATTTAGGAAGTTAATTTTTAAATAATTTTTAAATGTTTCTTTTTGAACAGGTAGTCACTATAAAAAATTGGTAAACTTGACTTTGGGCATTCTGAGCAATCAATTAGCAATACAGACAAATGTTCATCAATAGCTTGGAATCTTTTGGTTAGATAAATACAGAAAATGTTTAGCTGTAAGCACAGAAGCAAAACAAATGTCTGGAACAGCTTTCCTTCATAACACAAATTTTTTTCTTTTTTTTCCTATTTCTTTTGCCTCTTTTAAAACTTTTAATGACTGCTTGGCAACATTTATCAAAAATACACTTTGAATTACAAGACAAAACCAGTTATTTTAATACTAAGGTGCTACATTTATAGACAAGTGCTGACTTCTAATGGCAAACAGAGGCACTCTATTTTTAAAACCTATTATTATACTTTTACAGTTTTTTTGTGTAATACTTAATGGTACTCTGCCACAAAACCCACAAATAATTTTGTGTGGACCCATAACTAATTAATGCTGTAATTTGTACCCTGAGGGATAGCAGATTTGCTCTGTGGGTCAGTTAGGAAGGGGTTGGTCCAGATGTAAATATTTCAGCTATAAATTCACGTCTCTTCCCAGTTAAAGGCTGAACTCACAACACTGGAAAAATGTATTGTATTGATCACACCTTGTTCTGCACATTTGCATGTGGTCTTGGCAGCACTGCACCAAGGTCCTTGCAATGAGGGGTTAAACACACCTCTGAAAGATTTACTTCCACAGGTAGTGGGTGACTTCCACAGGGTGTTTTTAGGTATTTTATTTTAGTGACTAGTATTTCCCTGTCCAAAGTGCAAGAGGGAAATAGGCAGTAAGTAAAAATAAAAATCCATGGTGAATGAAGGGAAAGGAAGAGTTGTAGAACAAGAATGAGCTACTGAAGGAAGATTTCTCCTCTGGACAGGAACTCATGGCAGCCTAATACTGTGTTGCAAGTGCTGCATCAAAAAAGCTACAAGCAGGAAAAAAAATGCAGTGGGCAACAGCTACTTGTAAGGTGTGCAGGAAGAGCCAGGTAGCCATCCTGGGGCTTGTCCCCAGAAACTTCTCTGTGCTCTGGACAAAACAGAACGCCTGAGAAAGGGTGAGGATGAGCCAGGCTGCAAAATAGGAGGCAATGGGCAGGCAACATCTCCTCAGTAGCATGAAGTCTACAATTGCTCATGGGTAACAGAAATTCTGAAAAATAAGGTTGGAAATGGGGGAGAAGAAGACCTGCAATTGCTAGTACAGTGACCTATTCAGACCTTTACGCAAGGCAGTACCCACCTCCATCTACCAGCATGTACATGCAAATAATGAGGCCTGTGAGACACAGGACATTTTGTACGGCCCCTTTTTCTGTGAAGCTTGTTTTAAAGACAGCAGTCATTGCAGCAGGAATTCCTAACTCTTGGTAGCCAAGCCTTACTGAGGAAGTGGCAATACTCTTCACAGTGCCGCCAAAGGCTCAGTTAGCTTCGGTCTTGCTCTATCCACGGCCTGTAAGACTCTCTCAGCTGCTACTCAGAACCACTGCAGGAGCTGGGCTCCCAGCAGTAACACAAGAGCAGATTCTGCAGCTGGCATTGCTCAAAACCTAGACAAAGAGGGGTTTGTACATATGTTCTGCTTTCTGGAGGCAGCAAAGTGGGAATTATGACATACTGAATTCAGTTACTTAATTATGTTGATTATCCACCAGCACTGAATATATCAACTCTGGAGTCTGATTTTTTACATCCTCTCCAAGCATAAGAAAAATACATACATAAAGGGAACCGAGAGCAGTAGCTTATGGCAAAGACTAACACATGCTTATATAATGGTGCAGGAACTGGAAGTTCCCAGCTGTTCTGGAAAAAGAAAACATAGGAAGAGCTCCTAGAAAGGGAAAAACCTCTCCACTCCTTTTCCCACACACAATCTGTTACTCAATGAGTTCATATTTTGGCAGTGTCAAGGAAGGTGTTTCTCAGCTGCTGTCCCCAAACCCTCTCTGCTACAATGCAGAGCTCACTGAAGATGGCAAAACTAGACACCCTAGCACAGCTACCCAGGGCTGCCTGCCAGGCAAAACTATCAAGCTCTTCTTATTTGGAAGGGGCACCTCTTGCCTGATTAGCAAGGGAAACAGGACCAATCGGATCCCCTGACAATGGACAGGTATCCTATGCTGTGCATGTTTTGTAATGAGTAAATACAGGAACTGTAAAGTCATTTTCATCAGCTACAAATCCTCTCCTGGACATTGTCACTGGACTAAGCCAAATTTTATACTGAGCCGTGAAGAGTCCTTCAGGAAACCCTACCATGAGAATTTCACTGTAGAGAACGTATTCATGTAAAATGGGCAGCAGGTGTTCTGAGAGCCCTGCCATTCGCTTCTCCGTGGCCTTGCAGCAGCGGTCGATGCAGCTGGCAATGCCCTTTAGGGAGTCTGCTATGTCTTCTTCCGATGCCGACCACAGCGTGTGGATGGGGCCGTATTCCTTCATTTCATTAAAATAGTCTGAAGAGGAACACATACACATATTACTCTTTTGTTCATTAATACATGTCTAAGTGATATTAATTGCAACTTCACATTGACTGTGAACCAAGCAAGAGACTGAGGCTAATGTTTAAATTTGCTCGAATGACCAAGATAAGTAAACTCCAGTTCATTGTTTATGAGTAAACTAATCAATTAATGTATTGTAATTAAGTAGCTTTGAGAAATCTATCAGCAAAAATGCCCCAGTCATTTCACAATGACACACATACTCAGATAGACCTGAAGAGGTGCATTCAGACACCCAATGAGCTGCATTACTTCACATTGTCTGCATACAGAGCAACGGGAGCCATGGCACTTGGTCTGACTTGCTCACTTCTACCGCCCTGAATTCCTCTGTTTCTTGGTAACAGCAGTGTTCCAAATACAGTCTCAGTTATTAAAACTAGAAGCTTTGTTATGTCCCAAAAGCTTCAGAAGAAACACTGAAGTTCACTCCTGCTCTGCAAGTGTTATCTCCTTCAGTAGTTTTTATTAATTTAAATACAGGGATATCCTATGAATTACTTTTGTCACTAGACCAAGTGATAATCCATAACCAGGGTGAAGGCCCACAAATCACTGAGCCATTTGGTAGGGCTAAACATGGGCAAGCCGCAGTTCACAGGAGGATACTGTGAACACACTGGTCATGTATTGAAAATGCAATTTTGTCACTACTAAATTTATAATAAAGAAATGTCCTAGGAAAGGTAAAAGCAGTCATGTGGCATGAAGAGTGTAATATTTACTTTGAGATTACTTGGACAAAAAAAAACCCCTCTATGGAAGATGTAGTCAAGAATCCCACATTAAGGAACTGCAAGCAGGAATGTTCTCCGTATCAGAGCTATCCACAATTCCTATTCACAACAGTGAGGCCCTGCACACAAGCGTTCTGACAAGTGCTATTTGAAAAATCTATAAAGAAGATATAACCTACCGCATTTGGGAGCACGTCAAAATTCTTAAGCTTTTCCAAGAAATATTTTGGCACTGATACCTTGAACCTACAGACCTCAGACAGCTACTTTCACTGGAAGGAACAATATCAAAAGGAACTCTTTTCACCAACATGTATTTTTCTACATAACACCCTTTCAATTCAGGGAAGACACACTGAGATCTGGTACTGCACAAAATAGCTCAAGGACTCATTAACACAGTGCAGCTCTTCAAATGATATTATATAGGCAAGAAAATACTTCAAGTGCTGCCCAGTGGAAATTCTACTGAACAGGCATGGCCTGAGATCAGAATCATCTCAGAATCTCAGAAAAGTCAGTAACTTAGCATTCCAACCAGGTGTGTGAATTACACTTACTTAAAGAAAAAAGGAAGATTAGGCCATCCTTCTTGAGAAAACTCTAATAGGCACAGATTACCAGGACAAAAATTATAGCCAACAGTAAAGCTATAAAAAAAATTAAAATCTACTTCGTCAACAGAAAATGGTGCAGAAGAAAACTAAACAAAGAGAAGTTTGGAGATATGGAATCAAGACAGCTTCGTGTCATTATGAGATTGCACAGAAAACTGTACCTTCCCTTCAAAGTCAAAAACCAAAGGTCATGCAGCTTTCCAAAAAGCACAAGTTAAAATATAGCCATACTTAGTACATTTTCTTCTAAGTTCCTTAAAAGTCGCTGAATGACATGTTAAAACTCTTCCTATTAAAAAATGATTCAAACTAACTTGAAGGTCTGTCAAAAACATGACCAGAAAGAAAAATACAGCATAAACATAAAAATCTCCCATTTTCCTTGCTTGCTGGAAAGAGTATTTTGCCTGCCACAATGAAAACTAATTTACTTTTTAATTTCTTAAATCAATAAAACTGGTACATGTTTTCTACTTACCCCTTTCTTCCTTGTAAATCCTATGGGCTACTTTATCTAGTAAGTTTATTTTCTGACTAAATGTTTCCATGTAATTGTTCATTTCTGTAAACATTTCAGGACGATTTTTAACTGCTCCTCTTACTGAGGATGCTACAGCTCTGACGGTCTGTCCCATCCTGCTCAGCAAACCGGGACCCTGCTTCTTGTGTGAGGAGAGTTCCTAAAGACAAAACAAGCTCTGTTTATTCCAGGTACTTTTGTTAATTCTCTGAAAATAATAAATAAAGTGCCTTTTTTCTTTTTTTTTTTTTAACAAAACTACATACACAAACCTGTGTCTTTTTAGTATATAAATCTTATCATTATTAGACCAGTGTCAGAACCATACCTGTCTTGTGCATTTATTAGCTAAGCCTTTCTGAGGAAACACAAGCATGCCATCTATAACAGTCTCACAACAATGGTTGAAGATGGCAGAAAACCTTTAACCCTTCACTCCTCAGGGTGACTTAGCTAGTTTGCAATTTAGTTTTTTGAACAGAAAAGCAGATGTAATAATTGCAGAAATAAGTCTTTGAGAAAAGTTTATGTTTTTGTCAATGTTCCTACTGCGGGAAGAATCCATCTATTTTTTTAACTCTTTTTTATATGTTGCTAGAATAACCTTTGCTGAAATTCAGAGGCACTCTTTTCTGAGTACAAAACTCCTATTTGCAACTGGACACATCTTGCAACAATGCAACAGGAAAAGGCTATATTTTTCTTTTATGAGATCAGTAAAACTTAAAAAAAAAGATGAAAAGACAGTGCTATGCCAAAACAATAATTAATTAAAACCACTGCTCTCCTCATAATCTTGGAAGCTTATATGTGTACCAAAAAACATGCAGAGTTGAAATACTATGAATTTGCCACAAAAATCCAAAATGCAGTAACAACACCAACTTTGGAAGGTACAGCAATATTTATGGTCATGTGCATGATTACCAAAACCACAGATGAAAAGGTTATCTCAGGTTATGAATAATCCATAAATCCCTGCCTGCTTCTGACACTTCTGTAACAAGCCATGGGATGACACTACTGAATACTGAACCAGGGAGGTTCCTGATATACCCTACTAACACAACACCTGGTTTCACATAACTGTAAATAAAAACAAAGTCATTTTACCCAGGCTTGTGCAGTAAGAAAAATTTTGAAGTCCTCATTAAAAGTTAAAGTTGGATGATCAGCAATACGGTTCAAAAATTTATGTAAAGCTTTTCTTCGAGTCTCAATGAATTGATCACTAAATCGTTCCACCATTCCCTTCATTATGAATTTTTCAGGCAACGGCTAAGGAAAAAAGAAGAAATATATTGCATAATCTGCACAATATTCACGGTATTATAACATTTCTGCTTACTAAAAATCATAGGTATACCTTGGAAAATCCACCATGCAATAACCCGAAAGCTATATAGAGTTATATTCAACTAAGGTATACCAAGGTTCTTGTAATACACAGTACAGAAGAACATGAGTACAACTAAGAAAGGACATAAATTACTGCAAATTACTGCAAATGCCACAATTAAAAACCTAAGAAATACCTTTATGTGATTTTTGTCACATACATATAAAGCTAAGGCAAATAGGTTGGCTTAATGTTTGTGAAGCTTCAGAAGCTGAAGAAAGACCTCAAACATCTCTGTATAAAACTGGAGCCATCTTACAAACAAATAAAAATAACTTAAGTTTTAGCAAACAAACAGGAATAATCAGTGTTGGATGTGCTTCTTCAAGTTTGCTCTTCAACCAAAGGAAATCCTGATATCGTCTTCGAACCTCATATTCACTGGAGTCAAATTCACCACGGGTTGTCTGAAAACCAAAAGCAGAAAAAACAGGCTTAGGTTAGAATACCAAAAAAAAAAAGTTTTAGATTTTGGAGAAAACTGAGTATTTGAAAGGAATACCTAAATTCTATTTTGTCCCTGTTATTTTAAAGAACAATGATTAACTCCTTGATGAGTTAACACATCCTATTTTAGCAAGAAATCAAAGTTCTATTGGGGGAAAAAAAACGAGCACTAAGCTGCACTTTGTGCTGTGACTTATAATGATTATCTTACCAAAATGTTTCCAAATTATTGCAATAATTACTTTAGTGTGGCATTTTCCTTTCAGCAATCACAGTTATGTTCGTTACTTTTAGGGCACTTCTTTTAAAGTGATTAGTAATCTACAAATGAGGGAAGTCCATTTTTTAGCACTCTGAACAAAACCCAAAGAGCTGACATACATCCTTGGGACCTGTGACATTACTCAATAATCCTCAAATTCAAAACATGAAAACTTCAGCATATCACAGCAATAACACTTCCTGCACTGCTTAATGGATTCTGCGGCCCATCATCGATTCCAGTTTTGCAGCCCCCTGTCAGAACTTGCCAACAAACCTTTAATGCCTACAAAAAATGCTTATTACAGATTACAAAATTGTCAGACCGTGAGATTTATTTTACCATTGCTCTGTCTTCTGGAGGCAAGCCACAAAGAGCCCATGTTTTCATTAACATGTGCTATTTAGCACTCATTGTTGCACAGAGATTTACAATGTGATGCAAGTAAATTCCAAAAACCTCAAAACATGCTTTTGTAATCTAAACATTTTTGAGGGTTGAATATCAATTTTTCAAGGTATGTGGGAGGAATGCTATTACTTTATCATCAACAACCAGCACTCCAAATTAAATATGATAAGAAAGAAGAGATAAAAAAAGCAAAAGCAATCCACCTTACAGCCCTTTCATACTTGCCTGAAGAAAAAATGTTCTCCCATCGACAAAAACAGGCATACAGTGAAAATTATTGCTAGCAACCTAACAAAGATAGCTCTCTTCCTACTCCTTAAATATTGTATGAGGAATTGATATCTCCTCTTATTTAAAGATGAATAATTCCCATTTGAAAATTTGTTTTTAAATGAATTTTTTAAAAAGAACTCAAAGTAAAATAAATTAGTAGTGCAATTCTCAAAATGCAGCCTGCAGAATATTTGCTGGTAACCTCAGAAGACCTGGCTGATCTCACAAGGCTGACTTTCTTCCTTATTTCCTGTAAATAACTTGCATTCAGGACAATTAAAAATACACTTAATTGTTTCCTAATACTACTTTTTCATTAGAGAATTATGGCAGTTTCCTCAGAAATCACATGCAACTCTAAATAGGAAGCAAACATCTATATGGATGCTGCAGTTAGAAAATAATGGAATTGAAAGACTGTAGCAGGTAACATTTATGCAAGACGTAAGACTGGTAGCCTGTAAGTGATCCAAAAGTCATCAATATTTGTGCTAATACAGTGTCTTCAAAGTGTATCAGTTCTTTGGCTGTTTCCTGCTCCTGCTGAAGATCCCAACAGAAAGTGTTATTCTCTCATAGCACTCATTTTGCCATTGAAGAATTATTAACTATTTTCTCAACATAAAGAATCTAAATACATGTGTATAGAGAATCACACTGATTTTTTTTCCATTATCTACCACACTTTCACGCAGTTTTAGTTGTCTATAACTCATGGCAAAATTAAGAGTAAAGTTTAAATTTAGTAATATCCCAGAGAATGGTGTGCAAGAAGAGTGAAAATGCCAACTGTTATCAAAGTAAGCCATTAAAGCCAGGAATAGATACTTACCTTTGTGACTACTCTGTATGTAATAAATGTTTCAATGGCTGTAATGTGGCTTTCAGGATCATCGACTGTAATGAAGAGATCTCTTAATTCTGGTCCATCTTCAAATTTATACTGGTTTATCATCGATGAGGGGGATATTGGCACTGAAGGACTGAATGAGTTTACCTCAGTCAGAGATGTATCCTACAGATAAGACATGAGAACATCCACATCAATACATCTTTGTATACAAACATGTCTCAGATGCTAAAATGGCAAGCTTTTATATAATCTGATAGAACAGATAAACTTGGAGCAGATGAGAGAATTATGTAGTACATAGCAAATCTATTATCCTTTTCAGTATTTGCTTTGGTGAAGATGTAAGAAATGAGATTTATTCTAAAACAGATGAAAGAACAAAATACTACCATTTGAGAAGAATGTTATGCATAGCTAGAAAGAGAACTTACCAACGAATAGTAAAATTAGTTATGAACCAAGCACCCATTAATTGTGTAGGATACTTACCAGTTTTAATAAAATTATTAGAAGCCAGTTACTGAGGACTTACGATGTTTTAATTATCCCTAATTACCTGAACAGCACAGATAAAAAAATGATGATTTAAAAAAAACAAGGCGAAATCTGAATCAGAATTTTTAATGGAATTGGATATTTCAGTTTGCATTTATTTTAAAATAAAAGCTGAAATGGAAAACAATTACAGGTACATAAATTAATCTTAATTTTTTAAAGGAAAACAGTAAGTAAGGATGCAGTACAAATTTGCTGCTTAATTTCTAAAAAAAAAAGTCAAACCACTGTTTTGCTGAAGTGAAAAACCACTTTTTGATACCAGTGACCACTTCCACACAACTCTCTAAGAATATGTCCCCACAGCAGCTGCTTCAGCAAGTGCATTGAATGGTGCTCACTCAACTGCTGAGAAACGAAGTGGAAATTGGAAACAGGCAAGAAATCTCATTTTCTTCCTTAGATGCAAATCTAGGTGAGATCTACTAACCGAAAATCTTGAATGATACAGTTACTATGAAAAGAAATTGAATTCACTAACTTCATAAGAGCATAATAAATTAATAAATCATTAGAAATAATACAGAAATTGAAATAAATCACTATATTTTAAATATCAAGTACGGTATACGGCTTTTTTAATATATCCAATGCAAAGAATTATTTTCATAACAAACTTTAAAATTAATCCATTTTCTAGAAGTTTTCTAAAAGGGTAGTTAGACTACACTGACTATGACTGGCAAAGAGTTGCCCTCTCCAGTGCCTTGTTAACTATGGAGGAAGGAGAAAAGGGATGTAGTTAAAGAGAAAACTGCTCAAATGCAGGACTGGAAAACTGCGAGTCCACACTAACTGGAGTCATGGCATCATCCATGATCTCACAGGAATGAAGAGCACCCCACTGCAGTGCTGCTGAGCTGGCTGAGAGTTTGAATTCAGCTAGATCAAAACTTTGTCTGGAACACCTTATCTTGTTCTTTTTTTTTGGGTTTATCAATGTACTCCCACAAATATGGAAGAGACATTTACACCAGGAATTATGCCCAGAAAGCACTTATGTACCAATTCTCCTCCCATCACTTACGTTAAGTTCTTTGAACAGGGAGACAAAAAGCAACACAGAATACTAAAGACAACACTTTAAATATTACATAGTGGCTTCCTTGTACACCTGTCAGTCATTTTACTTTTACTCAGTGTGTTTCTACACAATTTCTACACTATCCTGAGTGGTGCAGAATAAATAGAGCTGTTCTCAGAGCCCGCTAGCACTGGCTGCCCATGATCTAGATGAAGAATGAGGACTGCTAGCTCAGAGCAGCCCATGTAATTCGAAGTGCTGAGACAATGGGAAATTTCCAGGGAAAGAAAAATGCACATGAGCATGTAAGGGACTTGAACAGCCATATAATTTGAGGAGTAATGACTCTGCAAGGCCTAAATTGGATCAAGGTAAATGTGTTTCATATTCTCTCATTTTCTATGGGGCATTAATGTCTTAATGTTTCATTCCTTCTTCTAGATTGCTACTAAAAATTGCTCTATTCACTCAGGTGTCTGAAAGTATATTTTTATGTGGAAGGGCTTATGAATATGTGGTTGAGAAACAAAATATGGGCAATAAAAATCCACAGAATAAGCAAGTCTTCAGCTTTGTTTAATGCAGCTTTAGTAGTCACGTGCACACGAATGAATGCATATGAGTTTTAAACAAGCATCTGTCTCTTTATCCTCATGATACTTCAGATGTACTTCCAGTAATTATTGAAGTTCATGTGACCTAAGTCTGATGTCATCACAGAAACACAGTAAAAAACCCCATGATAATTTCCTATACAGTTGTAATTTTGTGGTCGGAACTATGTTTTTGTGTGCATACAGATGAGGGCAGGAGTTTTGTAGCACAGGAAAAACACACAATTCTTCTAGCTCTTAGGTTGTGTAACCTTCTTCCTCTTCATCCATGCAAAGAGCATCAAGGCCCTGTCCCAGAAAACGATGTCCTTTCCTACACCTCCCCCACCCCCACCTACCTGCAGTACCCCTTCTCTTTCCAAGCCCCTTCACTCCTGACAAAGCAGTTGGCAGAGCTGTGTGTGCCAGTTCACAAACAGGTTCATGTCTTTTGATTTACTGGCCAAGAGACCGAAGCAATACAAAATCAATGAGCTCCTGGCAGTATGACGGCCATTTTCTGGGTCTCCTTTCTCTAATACTTGAAGTTACCCTATCGTAGTCTCACGTTTGACTGCAATTGGTCAGTAAGACTCCAAAATATATAAGGGAAGGAAAACACTCATACAGCAGGAGCAGGCTCAAAATAGGGTACACACACAGCTGAGACTGCAGCTCTTTGGAGAAGACACTAAGCCTGGGGGTTCGTCTAAACAATGCTCTCTCCCAGAGCACAGGGCCTTGACCCAAGGTTGCCTCTGTGCCCCATCCATCCATCCATCCATCCATCCATCCATCCATCCATCCATCCATCCATCACTACCTCCGAGCAAGGATCCAGAGCTTGCAATAATCTGAAACCAGGATCCAAAACCAGGTCTTGAGATAAAGGACATGGGGTAGAGCTTGTCTTATAAGTGAATAGCTTGGTTGTTGGAGCATTCTTCAAAGAAGCAAAGAGATTCAGGAAGACTGATTTGTAAGTGAATTTTTTGGCCAAGAAACTATTCTGTCTCAAATCCTTGATGAGCTTGAAGAAAAATCTTGAAGAAAAATTAGTGTCTATGCAATTCTGAAGTGGCATATACATATTTTTCAGAAATATCACTAAGTTTTCTGTAATTATGAAATGCAGACGAACACTATGAAACAGAGTTTGAAAGCAGAGGTGCTAAAGATTTTAAGTATTAACCAAACTGCTGACAGCTTTGTCAATGCTACATCCCAGTTATCATGGAATGAAAAGGCTAACTGAATGGGTATTTGTGATACAGGCAGTACTCTGTACTTTGAAGCTAATGGAAGAAAGCAGGTTGAAAACATTGCATCTGTGTGACTCATAACTCAACTCCCAGAATTTGTCTCTGCTGAAAAGAATTCAGAACTTTTTCAGTGGTAGTGGAAACTAGGATAAAGTGAAATGCACATCACATCATTAAATGCTTTATTAGAGCTGCTGAAGACGCTGGTCTGTAATATTTGAGATATGTCAGAGGATATCAGGTCAATGGTTTATAGCACTATCAGGTTAAATGTCTATGGATTTTCATAAAATAAAAGCCCAGTGTTTACATTCTGAGTAATAACTTAGGGTATTGAGGTTGACAATTTTTAAGAATCTCATTTTTCACCATTCTGTTAGCTGGCACATTCCACTGCCTAGACTGAGAAAGATGAAGTTGATGACAGTGGCAGGCACCGAGCCCTGCACGGCTGCTGCCATCCCACTTGGCCCGCAAAGGCTACACTACTACCTTACACACACTGCATGAGGAACCCCATTAAGATGCAATTTAAAACAAGGTAGTCCTGGAACAGTCTGTTATGGAAAAATTGGTTTTACAAAACTCAGTCGTAAGCCACATTTAGCCTGTCAGATTCCCTTGAATGTATGGAACATGAATAAATAGGGTGTAAAGCCCAAACAACCTCACAGATTTTCATCAGCTCAAAAGATCAGATCTCAAATTGCACTTGAAAACAAACCATGAATTTCTGGTTGATGTATATAACCATTACATGCAGGTGTCCACAGTTTGGAAGGAAAGCTGTATTTTCATATAATATGACAATTTTTCTTGTTTGCAGGAATAACTTATCACGTAGCATGAATTAATAGTTATGATTTCATATATGTAAAAAATACTTGGCATGAATCCAGGTAGGAATTTCAAGATCTCGATATTTGCCATAAAGCAGCAGTAACTTGTATCAACTCCACTTGTTTTTATTTTTTATTCCCAAGGAGAATTGCTCTTGACAAGCAAGCAGCATAACCATCAATACGCTGTATTGATAAGCAGATAGCTTCATGCAGAACTGCATGAACTTCACTCACAAAAGGAAAAGAATGCAAAGTGAGCATAAACAACGAAAATTATACTTTAGCGCTGCTTTTGCATGCAAGTTCAGTGAATCACTCATCTTTTTATGTCAAATCAGGACTGATCTCTTGCATGTTACAGACTATTAAATCACCTAATAGTCTCTTCTGGTCTTAAAAGCCAAGTGTTTCAAGAATACTATTACAGTCAGAGTTTAAACACACAGTTCCTAAGAAGGAAGTCCTTATTCCAATAGTTGTATTCATGCATACCACAACAGTGTATCTCACCTACAGAAATATAAAAACCACACATTTAATCCTTATGACAATCTGTACTACTGAATATAAATTCAGTTGTCACATTTTCAAACTGGAAATGTATCTGCTATTTCTCTCCCATGGCACACATCCTGTCACAGCAGTTCACAAGTCTCAGACGGTGAATGACACCGTAGCCCCATATATATTTTTTCCACCCTAGCTCTCTGTATGTCCTTTTGTTGTATTTTAGATGCTGCCTTGATAAGGCAAATAGATCCATGATATGCTCTCTCTTCTTCAACTGCTGAGAAGGCAAGAGGTAAGTCTTGTCTTAACCTGTACTAAATGAGAAACAATATGCGGAAGCCATACCCCCCTTCATTGGTTTAATTAAAATCAGCACTATTGGCCAGACTGGCACCCATGTACCTGGCTGTGTGCTCTCTGAACATGGACCCTAATACATGGTCAGTTACGTTTATTTTATTCCCTTCATCAAAATTCAGATGTTATCTTATCAAATTTCCTATGTGAAGGTGTGAGACTTCATCTTTTAAAAGAAAACTCAAACTGAAACTTGGAGACATTTATTTACATTCAAACACAACTGCAGTTACTAAACAGGACTGTTTATTTAATATACAGATACATATATGGCACCTGACGAACATAAGTGATGATAAGGGTACAGCGAGTCCAGATTGGACGGCACATTTAAGGTAAGCGCAGTCATGACTCGCACTGCTGGTCCGAAGCAGCAACCCCGCGTTTCGTGCCCGAGAAGTCACCCGGAACTACGGGGACCGCCGAGCGCTTCCCCCTCGGGCAGCCCGGCCCGTCACGGAGCCGCGGTGGCACCGGGGAGCACCGTGCGTGCGAGGGGCGGGCGGGCAGAAGCCGCGATCGCGGCCCGGGGCGGAGCCGTCCCGTCCCGTCCCGTCCCGCCGCGCCACCCCGGCTCGCCCGGCGCCCGCCAGGGCAAAGTACCGGCGAGCCCGCCCGGCCGCCCCCGGCGCTGCGGAACCCGCGGAGGGCGCTGCCGTACCTTGCTGAATACCTCCAGGTCGTCCTCCTCATCGTCCAGCGCCAGAACCTCGGCGGCGGCGAGCAGCGGCCCCCGGGCCGTGCCAAGGGCACCCGCAGGGAGGTGCGAGTCGGCCCCGGGCCCTTCCCCGCCGGCGGGGAGCGGCGGCCCCGGTACCCGGCCCTCCGCCTCCATCCTGCCCTGCGAGCGCGGGCGGCGGCCCCGCCACAGCCGCTCCCCGCGGGACCGCAGTCGGCCGCTCCCCCGCCCGGCCCTGGCCGCGGCCGGCCCGGGGGGCGCGACCAGTGCGCAGGAGTGGAAGCGGCGGCGGGTGGGCCGCGCTGCTGGGCCGGGCTGGGAGCGAGCGGGGCCGGGAGGTGTCGAGCCTGCCGCCAGGCCCGGACAGCGGGCGAGGGGACTGCGGCTGCGGCCTCTGCGGAGGCGGGACGGGGCGGCTCAACGCCCACAGGCGTGTTCGTGGCGGCGCGGGCGACCCCGCCCGGGCTGTCCCCGGGGCTGCTGCTGGCAGAAGTGTGTGCAGTGCTTCGGTCTGGAGAGGTCCGTGCGGCCGTGGGCAGCCGTCCGCTCTGCTCTCGGCAGCCCTCGGGCCCGGGAGGGATGTACCCAGGCTTTCTTTCCTGCGTTCTCCGGGCTGGTCTTTTTTCCCTCGTGGTAGGCGCCCAGGTCCCGCCACCGGGGCAGCAGCCAAAAGCCACGCGTTACTGCTTTGTCTCATGCCTCTCGTACGCCTTGGTCAGCCGCTGTGTCGCTCGTAGCTGGACCCCTTCGCCGTGGGGTCGGGTGTGCGTCCTGATGGTGAGGCCAGGGACTACTTTGGCGTCAGAAATGTGCTTGTGAGAACAAACTGACACCACATTACATCAGAAAAGCAGCGGGGAGAGAGACACCAAACATTTTAAACCAGCAAAGCTGTCCTTATTTTTAAAGTAAAAACACGAGAATTGTGAGATTTCGAAGTTGCCAGTATTGAACTGAAGTAATGGCCGGCGCTATTCATTGCAGGAGCCAGGGCCGAGCAGGGAGGTGGCGGCAGGGGAAGGCAGCTCTGACCTGCCGTGGGCTTCAGCGCTTCCCTGACGCCGACTCTGCGCCGAACTCAGGAGCTCCGCTGCGGGGCCGGGCTCGTTTCCGAGGCCCACGTTTGCTCAGTGCGGAACAGGGCACGTCTTCCCAGGCGCCGCCTGAAATAGCTGAAGCCAACTTTGTTGGTAACGTAAATTTCAGGAGTCCTGGGCGGGTTCTTAAACAGGCAGATACAACATTGTCTTTGTGTATCTTGGTTCCCTTGCTGTCAAATTAGAAAAGGCAAACCCCGTAATCAAACGAAAGCGTTTTGAAAAGTATTCCTTCGTGAAACACTGCTGGCAGCTGATGAGGAAATGCGTTTGATATTTCATGCTTTTCAGTGAAGTCTTGAACTGCAACTTGAAATAAAGGGATTAAAATAAACGCTAAATGGTCACTGAACTGTGCATAGAGACAAAGACTATGTCTGCCTAATTAGAGAATGTTTACTAAGACTTTTAATTCTTGTTTAAAAAATACTCTGAAGTTCATTAGGAGCCGGGGGCAGTGGGCTTTAGGTGCCAGAAGCGTTTGCTGCGGCGGTCTCTGGCGCGGAGCAGCCGGCAGAGGGAGATGCGATGCGCCTGCCCTGGAGCCTCGGACACTCGCTGATGGCTGAGGACGTTTCAGTAAGTGAAAATAAACTATTTCTGTAGTATTAAAATAACAACTGACCCTGGTACAAGATCCCCAGGCTTCTTTTCTTTCCGACCCTGTGTAGACTGTCGCTGCCCTACTGCTCTTTGCTGTGCCTCGCTTTGCGCCTCTGAGGAGCCCGGGGTTCCTTTGGCGCTGCCTTCCCCACAGGCTGCCACGGGCCCTTGGCTGAGAGCTGCTCGCCTCCAGGTGCTGCAAGAGGCAGGCTGGGGCTCCTTGAGGTGCAGGTGCTTCTCATCTGGTGTCAAATCTACAGCTCCCCCCAGCTCTGTGTCTTTTACGGTTCCTTTCCAGTGTCCTTGCTGCTCCTGTATCTTTTGATTACCTTCAGGTACAAAAGACTGATGAAAAGTGACTATTATGATATAAATTTTCTACTCTGTCTTTCGTACATCAGTGAGAAGTGTAGTTTGTTTTCTGACTTTATATATAGCTGATAGCATATAGTTTCCACTGGCTTTGCCCTTATTTCCAAATACCACGTTGTGCTAGAGGCCTGTATGTTTTCTGAATAGAATAAGTACCTACAACCCGTATAATGCTTGAGTTTTTAATATGTCTGTATTTAAATTCAGATTATATGCTTGCGAGGCAATAACAAAATAAAACTCATCAAGGATCACAATTTTAGACAACACATCAGAGATGATAAATAAAGGACAGCCAGTCAAAGAAAGTATAAAATTGATGTACTGTCGGCTTGAATACTAAGGCTGTTGTCTGAATCATACTAATTTTTCAAAGTTTTACCGTGCTCTTGGATTCTTTATTTCTGTTTGAGAGAAATATCACAAGATGCTTTAATTGGATTTTTTTCTTATTATAGCTTTTTATTAGCTCATTAATCAAGCTTAAGAAGACATATTTTTAGATTCCTTGCTGGCAGTGCTTTATGTTTGAAGTATCAATCTGTAAGGAAAAGGTATTCATTGTCCTTCAGTCAGAAAAATATGCATTGCATTTAACAGTAATTTGGAGGTTTAATCATCAAAAGGACCCCTGCTAAAACAAAGTAAGAGGCTGTCCTGTGATCACTTTCCGCTGCCCTCCCCACCCTCTACCCCAGTTGTCCCTAATTTCTACTGAAAGGGCCCAGTAAGCAAATGCATCTTCAGGGCACTTTCCCACCCATGCTGAGTCCCAAGGGGCTTGCCAGCACCTCTCCCCTGCAGTATTTAGCAAAAAGAGCATTTTTGCAGACTCAGGAATTTCGTGCTCATTTTCTGCTGTAGGACCAGAGATGACTTTAAATAGTTGAATAATTGTTCTAGTCAAAGATATTGCAGATAGTGTAAATACAGAGCTACACTTAGCAAAGGGGATTTACAGATTTCTCTCGTACTTTTATTTCAGAAGTGCATTGCTATAGGTCTTAGTTTTTCTTCATTTCCATGTATGTATATTCACAGGCTCCATGTTTCCTGGGCACCAGGGATTTACACATTTTACTGCAGATATTCTTCTCTGAACCTATGGAATGAGGTCTTGGCAATAATTAGGAATCAATATATTAGATGTTGTTATGCCATGAATATTGTTGCCCCCCCTATTTAAAGAAATAGGTATTGCACTGAAACAATACTCGACAATACTTTGCTAAATACATTTTAACATTTTGTAAAATATGGTGTTTTCCAAATGCCTATGCAATTTTCATGAAATACTCAAGCTTTCCAGGCCCTCCTACTCAAGAACACTAAGTGGAATATTCTCATATGCCAGGGTTGAGCTGCAATCACCTCCAAATTTTATTTATTCACTTAAGCCCAAAAAGCTATTTTGTATTACAGAAACGTCAATATTATTCCTACTTGCATTTTCTCTTTTTCTTTGGTAAGAGTGTTGATCCTAGCTAGTAATCCCTTCCAGAGTTGCTTTTCCTTGAACAAATTAAATTTACAAACACCAAAGCAGAACCAAGCTATTCCTTTGCTCTTATGTGCAGGCTGCATGTGATCCCTTTAGGCCACAATACCACTTTGAATACTTAATGTTGACTTGTCAAGTTTCACCAACTGCACAGTGATATGGACAGGATTAAATCTTGTTTTATTTCACCATCTCCCCAGCCAGGCAGCAGCAGGGTATGGAGTGCTCATGGTGTTTTACTCTGTTCCACCATTGCAGTGCAAATAAGCGTATTAGCGAATCTGCTGACATTCAGCACCTTGACGCAAATGAGAACGTTTTTCTAGGTCTGAAATGGATTGTCAAGTAGCATTCTTGTCAGGGTTGTGTAGTGCATAAGCAGAAGTCATTATGTTTACACCCAGAAGATATTTTGATGGTGAATTAAGGGCTGACCTTCATATCATACCATTTATTAGAGCAAGCTTTTTAGTAAGCTCCATTTAATGGCTCAGAATAAGGTTAACTATTTATGTTCCATGCCTGAACTTGCAAGGAAGTTGGAACATTAAAACTCTCTGCATTGTGAGCTGATTAGCTTTTCAGCTGCCTCTTGTTTTGTGGTTGAAAGGTAATTGTTAAGTTCTTTTGTTATTTTTGTTGTTGTTGTTAATGTAAGTTTGGAAGATTCTTTAATTGGAATATTGTAAAATGATTTATCTGTCAGATGGTGGATATCCTGCAAGCTTATTTTTCTCAGAGACTATCAGACTGTTTTTCCTTTCTGACTGCCCAAAGGAAATTACAATGTAGTGTACTCATAATCATGTTATCTCTTTTATAGCTGCAGATCATTTTTATGGCATTGCAGCTGTACAAAGCCCTGATCGATATCTGGAGATGTGCTATCCTTTTAAGTTATGTGACTGCCAAATTTTAGACATCAAAATATTCCAGGTGAAGCACTATTGGATTTCATATATTTTACAATATCTAAAAACAGTTCCCAAGCTTCATTAGATATGAAGGCATTGATTTTTTTTTTTTGGGGGGGGGGGTAATACTTTGCATTGTTGTCAAATCGACGCCATCTGTTCTAATCTAACATTGTCTTTTCTGCTGGAGAAATGGTTTCTTGTTTTCAAATAAATGCTTCTGTTCTTGTTTTTTGGTGAACTGTACATTTAGCAATCTGTACTGTATGGTGTGAAATACTAGAGTATCTCCTAGTCAGAAAGTATGCAAAAAATATTCATATAAACACACATATAAAGGCTTATTGAATTAATTTGATACATGAATCAGAGTTCTCTCTATTTTTTATTTTTCTGATGCCTAGTTTGGAACTCTAGGTAAAGAGAAACAGATTGATACTGGACCTCAGTTATCCTGTTTGTCAATGACCAGGTGTGGTCTTTTTTGTTAAATAAATGAAAAAAAATGACAGTGGTTGATATGAAAGGTATTTCTTTACAGGTGTGGCTGTTTATAATCCATTTAAATGGAAGAATTCTGTATTTCAGCTGGTACAGTGTAATGACTCTGAAAATGCTGTGCAAACTGGTGACCATTTTTTTATCTTCTAGGCATAGGTTTTGCCACTATTTTAAGGTTAATTAGCCTTTGAAGAATTGCTTTGTGAGGATTTAGCAAGCTTTAATGTTCACACATGCTTTCAGTGACCCTAAAAACTTTTTAGTAGGTGAGCCTAAGTAGGTTTGTAGTAGGTGAGCACTTAAACCAATACAGAAGACACATCGTGATTGAATTAACACTCCATATTCATGATGTTTTAATAGACTTATTTTTTTAGATAGCAAATTTGTGTGCCTTAGTTTGTTACTAGCAGGATGACTGTTAAGAAAGTTTTATATAAGAGGTTTTTTTTCATCCTCAAATTCACATCTGAACTATTGACATAAAACTTGTATCCACATGCCACCTAATTAACACTTTAATATTAATTGGTAGAAAGTGACATTATAGAGGTATTCATAAAACGCGTGGAAAATTCATACTACAGCTACACTGTTAGAGAATCTCTTGCTTTTATCTGAGCTCTTCCATAAAACTCTGTATAATACTAATTGTAAAGGACAGTGATTCAAGGTCATTCTTGCTAAAAGCTTCCACTTTTTCTTCTACGGAGATCAGAAAGTTTTAAAAAAACCTCATCATCATAATGCAGAAATAAAAGTATGGTCGTGTTTCATAGATTATGACCCAGAGGAAAGAATGTGAACAGCATGGCTGCAGAGGGGAATTTTAAGTGATGTATGTGAAACTGCCAAAATGAGAATTGCAGCTGAAGGAAGTGAGCCAGCAGTGTAACTACAATCAATATCCAGGTTAAGTAAACAATTACAGTCTGCCAGAGCTGGAGGAAAATCCACACAGCCTGACAGGGTACCTGAAGTGTCTTCAGGTATAAATTCTGAATTTACTTCATGGATAGCTTTCTTTTCACTTGCACAGACTGTAACTGGTGTTTATTTTTGTAATCTATAAGGCAAAACTGTTCTCAGTGTATGAAGAGCTGTTAAGTCCTTGCAAACAAATGATGCATTTCAGTTAGTGGAGGTTGTTTTAAAAATCTGGAAACTGGTGAGACTCAGAAGTGACCAAAGAACAATGTGTGTTATCAGACAATCTGATTGGTCAGGGAAGCAGGCTTATGAATAATTCAAAGCTACAAAGGAGTAATATTGAGGTCCTTTGTGAGCACTGAGCTTGCCCAACATAGAACATGTCAAGCCTAAAATGGAAACAGCTGTGTTTACAATACTTTAGGATATTTTCCTTATCAAATATTAATATGTGGAAAAGCCCTTGTGTGAAAACTTGGCAGTCGGTCTAACAGAACATTCTTCCTCTCCTTGACATCCTCTTCCTCTCTTAACTTTATTTGTTATAAAGTTGCTAAATAGCTCAAAATAGTTTCAACACCACTAAAAGAATTGCCAAAATCTCAAAAAGAGCTGAGATAGATTTATAGAAAAATGAACTTTTTTACACTGTGGCTTGATCTCTTACCCCTTAGGCAGAACTTCTCAGGAAACCTCAAAATTTTCCTGCCAGCGTGCATACATATAAAACTGGTAAATTGTCTAAAACTAGACAATTGTTGTACTAGTGTGCCCTAATTGTATATTACACCCCCCAAATGTCTTCATGTTTGAAAAATATCGGTTGCTTCTGGTGGACAGTAAAGTGACAGAGTATTTATTTCCCTAAGCTCAGAACACAAAAACCAGCTACTGTCTGTTCTCTCCCCACTGCATGACATGCTTGGGATTAGCTAAGGCATGTGATATATCTGGTGGAAGTGCTATATAGCAAATGTGTGAGTGAGGTGTGGCACAAGTACATAGGAGAGTAGACTTCAGTAATTTTGTAGATTGGGGTTTTTTTTAAATTTCCTCTTAGCATGTCTTAGTGTGTTTGCACTGTGTACAATTTTGGAGGCTCTGTGTCTTGAAAAGTGAGAAGTATTTGTCTCCACATACTGAGAAGCACCATTGCCAAATTCTAGAAAAGAATAGCAGGGGAAACAATATAAATTTCAAGACTTTATACCATGACGTAATCCAAGAACAGAGTGACTTTGGACAGTATGGTCAGACTGCAGCTGCAAGAGCTCTAGATCAGATGGGAAGGAAGTATTCCAGCAGATGTGATTTACAGTGGCAACACAAGCAGTCATTTGCTTCCTTCAGTTTTCTCTTTTGTGAGAAAATGAAAAAGACCAGATTGGTCTGTGTCTTAGGAGGGAAACAATGGGATTAATTAGGTCATTATTATATCCAACTGATTTTTCACTTAGGCATGATGTGATAGCAATGCACTGATGATGTTGACCCTGTGGATTTGCAAGAGAACTTCTGTTTAAAATGAGGTTTGTGGCTAGACTGTGGCATTGAAATACTGTGTTCTGGTGAGTTGCAGTGAGCTCTGTGGTTAGACAGCATTGGTACTTGTTTACCACTGAGAGAAACAGAAAAGCTGTTAAGGAAGTTGAAACTGCAGGGGAGAGTAGGTGTACCTCCCCAGCTCCTAGGAATTAAATCCCTGTCATGTTAGATGAAAGCTTAAATACATTAAACTTCTCTTATTTATTCATCTTTCTGATAAGCAATTGCTAGAAGGGTGATGTAGACTTTAAAAAGGAAGCATATGGGAAGGAATATAGGAGAACTTAAGAGGCATGTAGTACAATATTTACACTTAACCTACTCCATACTCTGAAAAGGTTTAGAAATCAGAGATGTCAGTTCCTTCTACCTTAAGTATATAACTGTGCTTTTCTTATCTGTGACATAAAGTTGCATGCTATTTTTGGCTTTGTTGAGCTTCTAAAGCATTAACAGAATAATATATTTTTTCTATATGCCATATCACTTAAGACAGCAAATGACCATCTGCTAGATTGCATTTCTCAGCCTGTGGCCACATATACTACAATAGTTGTTTTGGTGTTCTGTAAAAATTTCTCTTTAAACTGACTTAATGATTTATACTACCAAATTGTTCACATTTCTAAACTGTATATGAGGCTATTGAAACAGACTAGAATTTTAGATTTTTCTTATTCTCATGTGATACACATGAGTTAAAAGGCAATGAACAGAGCACGACTATGGGAAACAGTACATTTTCCATGTGCAACATCTCTGAAAGCACCTTTGGTTTTGCTCAAGAGAAGCTCCAGTTTAACCATTCTAGCACCTTTGAGACTCATGGACTGGCAAATTCTGTTTAAGCCAGACTCAATAGCTGAGTGTAGGGGGAAAGGTCTCAGTGGTAAACTCATCTGGTTTTGAACCAGATGGGAATTACTCCAGCTCTTTAGCAGGCTGGAATACTTTAGGAGTGCCTTCATGTGAAATTGCTTCTCTGTGTTTCAGAAAGCCCTTCGAGCCACCAGGAGGAATGGAAGACTTATATTTGGTTCCCACTCTGCCAAAAATATCTCATAATTTCCTATAAGCTGTTTGGATTCTGTTTGAAGCCCTATGCTGATAAGGCAACACAAGCATTTTGGATACAGTGCTGCAGCACAAGAAGGCCATTCTTGCCTTCAGCTATTCCCTCTGCTAAAAAGAGTCATTGAGCAGATTGGAGCAAATCTCCTTTTGTATCTGTGTGCCTTTTGAGGGCTTTAGGAGCATACCCCATAATTCCTGTACTTCAGCAGAACCAGTTCAGATTATTCACAAGACAACAAATTAGCTGAAGGTTTCCATGAAAATGTGCTACTGGTTTTGGTTGCTTTTTAAACTTTAATTTTGCATGCACACTGGAACAAAGAAACATGCCTGATAGACGTAAGAAAACGAGGGAAAAGGAAACAATAAAAACAAACATGGTAGTTATGAACTTAAACCCAGATGAAAAAAGGTTTCAGCAATCCTTTGTTTATGCAATGTATTTAAAAGTATATCTAGTTAATAAAGCATTTTTTGCTCATTATTTTTATAGTACAAAAACCCCAAGTAATGTAGTAACATGCAGATCAGTACAGAAGCTGGAGGAATGAGTCTCCAGTAAAAGTATGGCCTGAAATGCAAATTATTTCTAAACAAAATTATGTCTATTTAAAAAATGAATCAGTTAATTTTTAGGTAACCACAATGCAGAGTGGAATGGATACAAATTATCTCATAGTTGATCAAAAGGTAAATAATGGTATGTACTGCTCCATATTGAAGAAGCCGAAAATAGGAAATAGCTTTAGTAATCTGCCTCTGGGGGCTGAGGTTGGCATGGTGGGCAAAATTAGTCTGAAGCCAAGAAATGGGGTAAGACAGATTTTTGGACTGCCCAACCTATCTCCTGTTAACCGAAAAAGTTGGTTTTCCAGTGATGATGGAGCTGACAGTGAGCAGAAATACAGTTCAAAAAGTGAGGGAATATGGCACTGAGATAGGCTTCAGTGGGCATGGTGCATTAGGTCAAAGGTTGGACTTGATGATCTTGGAGGTTTTTTCCAACTTAATGATTCTATGTTAGATGGATTACAAGCATGTAGTGGAAAAAAAGGTGAGAAATCTGATGTGGAAATCACAAAAGGTAGAACTGCATATTAATTTATGAGGCAGATAAAAAAAATTAATAGCTTTAGCATAGCTATGTTGTTTGAATCAAAACCACTTCAAAATCAGAGAATGATAGAAAAATTGTATTAGTTTTGTGAGTCTGTAGGATATTGTAGGGTTGAATTTGCTTACTAAAAGGAATCTTTTTAAAGCATTTTATGTTTTAACATTCTGTGCATGGTTAAAGCTTTTAAGTACTACCAGGAGTTGTGACCATATGGGTGGGCAGCCCTGCATATGGAAGTATTTAACTTCTTCAGAATAGCTTGGAGAACAAATGCTGATAGTACTGGTTATTTCTGCTGGTAATAGCTGACAGTTTTTTCACTTCATCAATAAGGTTTCATTTAAGTAATGAAGATATTCTAGATGAGCTGATTGAAGAATGTATGATGTGTGATTCAGATAAAATTAAATGACAAGAGTAAAAGAAATCTGTGTGTAACTGAGGACTTCGAAGCTCAATACTCTATAGATGTGAATGATTAAATCGATCTATCTAAGAAGCCCTGAAACTTAAATGTGGAAAAGGTCTGGAACTTCCTTATTCAAAAGTTTTACCACTCTTCAGCATTAATATGCAGAAAAAAGAAAGAAGCATAACATAAC
The DNA here is from genome assembly GCA_014706295.1 of Lycocorax pyrrhopterus obiensis. Lineage (NCBI taxonomy): Eukaryota > Metazoa > Chordata > Aves > Passeriformes > Paradisaeidae > Lycocorax > Lycocorax pyrrhopterus. The sequence goes on along the minus strand of JACSVZ010000013.1, from coordinate 18,867,789 downwards.
TGGATGAATAGCCACATAATTAAAAGTAAATTAGCAGAATGTAAAAAGATTCCAGAAAGGACTGACAGGCATAGAAGTGTATGCAAAAGAGTTAAAGAAGGATAGGAGTAAGGTGAGTTAAAGTCAACCAGAGCTAGATGTTGCACTGGATATCAAACATGATAAAATTACTCAGCCTTAAGGAAGCAGTTTCAGAAACAAACCAGTAAGAACAACATGTGGTCACTGTTCAGAGGTTAAATGTATCGCCCTAAAAATAATGAAATGTGTTATTCTGTCTTCATTAGAGACATTGCTGCTGATTGTGGTGAAAAATGGAGGTTGCATCGTAGGATTAAGTCCACAGGCTTGATAACAATCATTGCAACTGAGATACAAGAAGTTTGATGTAGTGAAGGATGGTGGTCAACAGTTCCTTGGCCAGAAAGATACTGGCTCATGAAGTCTTGTTTCTGACCATATGACAGCAAATACACAGTGATTAGGGAGAAAGAAAAATGATCCAAGTGGTTATGGGTGCATTGGTCCTACCTTGAGGCTTGAGTACAACTTTTGAAGGAAATCCTTCCTGTATCTGCAAATGAATGCTTGACTGATTCCAGCTTTGGTTATAAGCATCAGCTGTCACAGGACTGCTGGTGTGGGCAGCATGCTGCAGGCAGTGCACACACCACCCCCCCCCCCTCAGAGGCCACATGTTCTTAGGGGCCAGTTTACCCCAGCTTTGGGCTGGAACACTTCTGTACAATTTGTACCTTTAGCTAGTATTAGATATATTTTTTTGAAGTGTCTGAGCATGGCTCAGTCTAAAAATTACTCTTAATTCCTTGCCTGTAACTTAATTTTCATACATACTGGGTAGATCAAGATTTGCACAAACATGAATTTCAGTTGTAGGCTAAAACGTACCAAAACTTAATATAGGTGCTGAACAGAGATTATGGAGTTTCTGTGAGATTCCCCTCCCACTGACTTATGAATGCAGCTAACTCTGTGAAGTGATCTTAACTTTCTTCTTGAGGATGAGAGAGAGATTGTGAAGAAGACACTCGAGTCTACAAAGATTTTCCCATAAGAATCAAGTCCACTGGATGAATTTCAAATTTTGTCCTGGAAGGTAAGTGCTTTAGACCTCTTACTAGCACTAGGCATAAATTAAGTTGTGAATTGCAATCTGTTTAGAAAAATTACATTTATTTCTAAATTGCATTTAAGTGGTGATACTGTGAATGAGGTGAAAAAACCCACAACAGATCTTTTCCCAATAGGTTTCCGGACAAAGGAATTTTCTTCTTGACCATCAGTACCAACAGCTTGACAAAAAGCATCCTAAATACCACATTTTCTCTACCATATCTACTGGGACTGTAAGAAAAATAAGCTTAGCCCAAATATCAGAGAGCAAGCTACTTATATTTTATGACCTGTGGTCTTCCCCATAGTTTAGGACTGTCTGTTGAGCTGAGGTTTGAGAAGTTTTTTTCCAGAACTGAGATGAGGTGGTGGTGGGCATTTTTACAACATAGGTCATTTTAGTATTAAAATTATTGCTTAGACTGCTGATACTCTATAAAGAGTGCTGGAAGAGGACTCTGTGATGAATAATAAGCTTAGGCAATGCTGATAAATTAAAAATAAAACCTGGCTTTAGAATTTGCTCAGAGGATCTTGTTAATCTTTAAATTTTCCCAAAATTAAATATGAAATTATTGATAATGCCTGGCATCCTTTGTAGGAATGTGATTCAGATACACTCATCAAAAGAGCTCACATCATTAGCAGGGTGATTGTGTCATCTTCCATAGAAATATTCCACACCATTGGTGTTTCTTGGCAGACTGACATGTTTTCACTTGACATTGCTGTAACCTCTGGGAGAGAAAGCCCTACCTTGCCATGAATAATTCATTAGTGAACCATCTCACTGAAGTATTGCCTTCTTTTGAGGGAGGAGGGGAGGAATACCAAAGCTACTTACTTTTGGTTTTGGGGTTTTTTTTTACTTTTTTTTAATGCTACCTTGTAGACTTAACACTTCCTAAGTATTCTTCCGTAGGAACCTTCTCTCCTAACATAGAACTAACTCTCAGTTCTGATCCTTTGGTTTGTAAATAATTCCATATAATTTTTCCAAAGAGTTTTGGATCAGAGCAGTGGAAAGCTGCTGATGCAGTGGAAACTTTCTGATAGTTCTGGGTTGTCTAGAACTGGACAAAAATTACAGTAAATCAAACTGTCAGAAATCCAGCTAAGAAGCATGGCTGACTGTTCAGTAAAATGTGCTAAAATATGTTTTATAATGACTATGTAGACTTACATTGCTAGCAGTGAGCAGTGAGGACACATAGTACACTCCTGGCAGAACCTTTCATATTTGACCAGACAATGGAGAGCTCAGCGTTCACAGGCGTGTTTAAAGCACTGGTGAAAACGTTTACATGGACTTGGTTTGTCTTACTTTCGAAGTGAAAAGGTCTTTATCGTCACTTTACCTGGATAAATGTTCCTATTGCTAGTAATGATTTTAAGAAATGAGTTTAAACAGAAGACCCAGTACGGCTTTTTAAAAAATTTATTTTAGGTAAGCCTTTTCTTAGGTATCCTGTTTGAAGGCTCTACCAATGACTTTTTTTCCTAAAATTGTATCAATAGCAGGTGTTCACTTTATTCTTTACTTTTGCACTTCTAATATGTATTTTTTCATGTCTGCTAGAAAAGCTTGACTCTCAGTTTAAAGCGTGTTCTTGATAACAGACAGGCTGGATGAGCCGTTCTTCTATTCTTGTGTGCAATATCTTGGGTATTTGAAGGGCTCTTTAGTGATCCCTTCCTCTAAGAAGCTCAAATAATTCCTGGTCTTTTATTAATCTGTCAGAGCAGGGGTTGCTTCTGAATTTATCTTAGTATTTCTGTCTGAAACAGCTGTGCAGCCTATGCTTCAAATTGCCAGCATTAAATCAACATAGTTTTCCTCCTCATTCTTCATCAATTTGTCATATAGATAAGCCCACTACCTGCACTAGCAATCTTCCATTATCCACTGTTCTTGCTGGTTTCTTCCATATACTCCCATCAACACCCACAAAGCCTTTTTACCCTCAGATATATTCTGTCTTTCTCTCTTTAGTTTTTTTAACTCCACTGCATACGACGATGTCTACAGATAGCTAATGACTCTAAAAATTGAGCATAACGTATGACTTATTTTGCCAGTGATATAGCTAGGTGATTGGGACTTTAATATCTTGAGATTGCATAAAGGAAATTAAAAAATTATAAAGCAGATAAAAAGAAAAAAAATCACAAGAAAAAGGCATCTTGAAGATTTTTGTTATTTATGTAAGCTCTAACATCCAAATTTCTTTTTTAATTACTGAAACTGTACACACTGAAAATGTACACATTTGAGGAATATAAATGAATACACTGTACCCTCCATTATGCACTGTGCAGAAAGTGTCCTTCATGATCGGAGTTCTACCCCATTAAATTTAATCTTCATTCAGATTCTTCTGGGTTTTTTCATACATTTGCCTATCTTTAAATGTGCTTTTGTGACATCTGTATATGTAACCTCCATAACTAAGATGTGCTTATTTGCATTGTAAAAGAGTAAAGCATTTCCAGTGCCAGTGTTATAATGAATACTGTATTTAAAAGATCATGCCTCATTTTTCTATGTGCTGTGTCGCCAGCAGTGTTGTAGTCTGTCCTGATATTTCACTGTATAAATTAAGACAGCTAAGGAAGGGAGAAGGAGAACAGCAGATATAGATTAAGTGACCTGTTCCATATCACAACACACAACTTTGACAGCATGAAAAGTAGATTTCTGCCCCAACCTACTAAATAAGGAGTCATCAGAAACATAGTCCTGATTTTTAGGAAGAGGTGAGGAGTTTGGAATTGTCTTGAATTTTATTTTTGTCCTTTTTGTGCCTTTCTACAGAAATAATTATGACAATATACAGTGGCTGTTATAAACCTCTTTGAAATGGTTTCAGAAACTACTGCTTCCAATTGTCATTTCAGAATGTTTTTCTAAAATGGAAAAAAAAAGAAAACTAAATTTTTTGCATAGGAAGAAAGATATTTCAAAGGGTTTCTGGTTTTCCTCTGTTAGAGCTCAAGAACAAGTTGAAAAGGGGCATACATTTTTCAATGTGTAACTTCCATGTATGCCCATACTGGATGCTAAGGAAAGAACTGGTGGACTTTTAAAAAAGGGATAGATATATTTGCATGGAAAAAGATTAGCAAAGTAATCAAAACACCTGAAGAAAAAAATAATTAAGAATAGAAAAAATGGTGACTCCTCTAAAAATGTTGTGCAAGGTGTTTGCAAATAAATACTTTAAAGGAGATGAATCCTATTTCGAATCAGACCGAAGCCGCTGGTTCCTTTTGCTTCCCTATCGCTGCTGCGGGTGCCCCAGGCTTTTTCCTCTAGAGCAGCTGTGCTCCACTGAAACAAATGGCACTTCCTGGGGACTACATCTTTAGTTACTGGTACAAGAGTCATCGTAATGTGCAGTGGGATAGTTCAGTAATGCTTTCAAATGGCTATTAAAACACAACACTGCATAATCAAATCACAACTGCATGCTTGCAGATGGAGCTACCAGTGACAGGGCTATGTATTATTCCCTTCAAAGAGGAGCTACTAGAAAAATTGTAGGGCAGCAAGGAAAGGTGTGAAAAAACCAGATGCTCAGTGATGTAGTCTTACTGCTGTCTGTCTTCCCATCTCCCTCCCAGTTTTCTGTTTCAGCTTATGATCTCCAAAATACTGAGTTTTCATAGCTCAACTAATTTTTTGCCTCGCATCACAGGGAATGCTTAACAATGTTAAATATGGAAAAGCTGATTCAAAGTATGACTATGTCTTCAAAAAGATCCCAGCTTTTACCTGTACAAAGTAAACATTTTGCTCGGGAGAGTGCAATATGATGTGCATTAACAGAATGCTTTGCCTTTTCCATAACAAATGTCTCTTAATTTAGAATTTGTGCATTAAAGCAGAGGTAAACCCAAATGATGATTGTAAAGCTCACAGCCTGTTCTGCAGGATAGGAAGAAAAAAGTTGAGCAATGTTGAAGAATTGTAGCATAATGTAGCTTTCTCTTCCCCAGTATCCCACAGTAAATGTTAAAAAGGAATCACATTTAAGTTGACTGTGGTGCAGCATTTGTTCCTGGCTTCTCAGGACCTCATCCAGGACATGCAGAATTAATCTGCCAAGGATTTTGCAGCTGTGGAGGTTTTTGATCTCAAAAGTGGTGAAGGACTCTTTGACTAACTCTAAGAACTTGTGTGTCAGGGTAGGATGCTATTGTGTGAAGGTATTGAGATACCCAGTAAGGATTATCACCTCTAATGTACACCTCTTGGGGCAAGTAAACAGGGACTTAAAAGTTCTTCTGGGTGCTTTGAAACAGAGCCCCACAATAGTCAGCAGTGTCTGGTCCTAGGTTTTTTTATTTTCTTAGCTTTGTGCTTTTGGTCATTAGCTTATTATGCCCTTAAATACAGCTTGCAGCTTGTCACATTTTTAATTTGAGGAGTTAAGCCTGGATCCATGAAGTTGTATGTGTAATATGAACAGGAGAATAGTAGCACTTCAAACACCAGCATGTATTTCAGGCAGACCCTGTATACTCATAAAATGTTAGAATTTAGGATCTTTCCAATGACAGGCATGACTGCTTTGTTTAATGTCAGGCTTCTGAAAGATCTTTTCCTAGCCAATGTTGTTTACCTATCTGTCCCTTAAAGAGAAAGGAGGCAGAGATCTTGCCTTTGAGTTACTCCCTCTCCAGCTGGAAACATTGTGTAGTATATTCTTTATTGTATTTATTACAGAGTATGTGGTACCTGCCTGAGTATACCAAGACCACATACTTGTATTGCTTTGTTTTTATGGTTCATGACATTTGCCAATGATTTACACTCAAATCTTATTTTTGCAACAGAATTTCAGTCTCGTCTTGCATTCTCTACTATTTATTTTGTCATCAGAACTGTTAAAATTCATAGTAAGTGATTTGGCACTCTATTTGTTAGCCAGTTTATTTGGGAATAGTTATAGTGATCTCCTAGATATTTCCATCGTGTTTTTTTGAAATACAACATTTGGCTCTACAGTATGTGAAAAAATCAGTGATTGAAATCTGAACTGTATGCTACTCTGATAGAAAGTATATCCTGGTTTTGTTGTTTTCTGCTTGGGGAGGAATCAGGTTTCAGCTCAAATGGTCATGGCTGTCCCTCTGTATTTTGTTTCTGATAGGTTGTTCCACAAGCCTGCAGAGTAATGATACAGAATAAAAGCCTCCTGAATACATCTAAAGTGTTTTGATATGTATATATTTTATAGATATGTAGATTTGCCAGCATAGAATATTTTTAATTTCAAGGTTTTTAGTTTCCTTATAGTTTGGATAGGATTTTTGTGTGTCAGAAAATAAATGTCTGTCTTTATCTTCTACTGATTCTTCGCAATAGTGTAAGGAAATTATACTCATAAATATGTCTGGGAAAAATACTTTGATTCTTTAGTAGCTTGAAGGTGTTGCTTAAATTCTTCAGTTTCTTTATACATGTATGTGAATTCAAAGACTGAAGATCAATATATTTGGGAAAGTTAAGACCTGCTGGAAAGGGGACAGTGGATGGTTATTCAGATTCAGCATAAGTGAGACTAGAGATGCAAACAACTGCTTTTAATATTGATACTGTGCCTAATTTTCTTCAGATGATTTGTGTCATTTCAAAAACGCAATTTTAAAGGTGAAGCTTTCTATGGAGCTGTCAAAATTTTATAGTTCACATTTCTGAAATAATCAAATTACATCTTCTTATACATAACTAGAAGACTGAGGTGCTTTTCACATGCAGTATTGCGCTTAGCACAAAAACAAATGCTAATGTGACTATCAGTACAGGACCAAACTTTATCTGAGATCTGGGGTGTTGCCATGGCAATTCCAATTGTTGGAAAAAAATTCTCTTTTGTGCTTCATTCTGACATTATATTGCAAAATGATGATTATGAAGAAACATACAACCCAAAAGGGGAGGGGGGAATCTCTTTTTGAAGATGTAAAACATACTTTCTATCACATTTACTTTTTCTGAAACACTGAGTGTGTGCCCAGATTGTTATGAGCTGTATTTTTTGCAGATTCAGATATATTGTTATTTCTCAAGCTGCCATAATAATACTCAATGTTATTTCTCCCAAATGTAATAATCAACATAATAAGGAACTCAGAGACATATATCCCATTTCCTATGCAAAATATCAGTTTCTAGTGTATGTTATACTGCTGATGTGGCCCTTTTGCTTTTAAAAGTACTGCCTATGTTAGTTGAAGCATATCTAAAATACAGATCTTGCTTTAGTTATTTATATATATCAGCTCTATAATCTACGTGTAATAGAATAGCTCATACTAGCCAATAGATCAGTCATTTCTGTTTAGTTATAAAATTGTTTTTCTACCAGTACATCTCACTGTGAGAAAATTGATACGGCTATTACCTGTTCCTTGCTAAATCAATACACAACAAGCTTTAAATAAATAAATAATAACGCACCCCTACGCCCTCCCCCAAAAACCCAACAGCCGAACAACAAAACCACACAATACTTCCCAAAAAGAAACAAATGAAGGAATACAGTTAAAATGTGGTTTGCACTGCAATTCCTGCTGAAGTTTATTGTGCATTCTTTTATGTAGGAAATGTGTAAAATGGGAAACATTTCCAGAAGAGAACTAATTCTTGCAGTGCTGCATTGCTGCTTTATAAATAAATCATTGTCCTTTCTCTATTGATCACTGGAACAATCCAGTCGAAGAATGCTGACTTAGTGCAGCCCTTCGCAGGATGGCTGGATTGAGAGAAAAAGCCGGGTAAGTGGGACCCAGCAGCAGGGAATTGGGAAAATCCCAGACAGGTTAGAGATCAGGTTTGGCGCATGAAATCCTTGACTTGTCTTTTACCTCCAAAAAAACTTAACAAAGCAACTGATTTCCACAAGATTTTCTGTCTGTCTTTCTGTGATGTCATTGATCAGGAAAAATTAAATGTAAGACAATACTAGTTGTAATTAATTGATGCTGAAAATCTCTTTTTTCAATGTATTGTGATTTTTTTTCGAGAACACACAAAAAAGACCTTCCAAATGTGATTAATTATCTCAATTATGATATTTATTTGTCAAGAAATAAGGGCTCAAATCTTCCAGGAATATGTTTGAATTGGTAGACGCTCAGAAATAGTACTGCGTTCCTGTGAATTGAGGTGGAATCTGAATTTTATTTGGTTATCACAGATAACCATGATCACAGCTTGCCAATCTGACAATTTGATGATGTCTTATTTGTCAGGACTTCTGATATCACGCCCCGAGGCTTTTCTGGGAATAGGAGTCGCCTGTTACAGTGAGGAGCTGATAAATACTATTTGGGTTTGCATGTCTGACCCTTAAGGTCAGTATTGGATCTCAGAGGAATATACTTTTTAAAACATGGCTTTCACTGGAGCCTGTGGTAGGCATCTATAGCAAGAGTGCATACTCACAATGTTGTTATCCAGAACTTCCAACTAGTTCTAGAATATAAAGTTCTTATTTTTCATAAAATAAGATCTGCTGGTAGATGCAGCGCTCAGCTGATGGCAGCTTATTCAGGGCCATGGTGATGCATTACTTTTAGGGCATGTTGTCGTCACATCATTTTTTTCTGTTTCTCATTAATTACAAATACTTCCAGGATGCAGGTCTGTAAAATGTAATTATTTATTCCACTGGATGTTTTATCTCTAGCTCTGCAATCAAAGGCAGCACATGCTGCTGTATTCTCACCCGTGTGCCTTTGGGTGGCCAACAGGAAGCAAAGGGGCTTGCAGAAGACTTTCCTGACTACAGCTGAGGCGTAGGGCATGGAGCAGAACAGCTCAATGTGAGGAGTTGTGGATTGTGCATGCATTAGTTATAATGCATTAGTTATAATTAGTTATAATCACCTGCCATCAAACCCACGACTGGCTGTGGGTTGCCTCGGATGTGCTGGGGGTGGCTGGGGGCTCCTGGGGGCTCCTGTTCCCAGTGCTGCCCGCAAGGTGCGGCTGTGGGGCCGCCAGGGCTGTGCATCAGCATGGACCCACCAGATCAGCTCCCTGTTCAACACGCACTTGACAGCTTGAGTGATAAACCTGGACCAAAAGGACTACAGGGGACAAATCTGGAGGTACAGAAAGAGACTAGCTGTGTCGATGTTACTACCATGGCAGAAAGCACCTGGCAGAGCCCTAGTTTCCATTGGACTGGCAGTGGATAGGCTTTCCCTTTCCTCTCCCAGTGTCCAAGTATCAATCGGTTCGTGCCTTCTGCTAGGATGCTGAAAGGCCTATAATTAACCTGAGCATAATAATCCATAAAGTATTTTGTTATCTGAAATAATGCGATCTATTAAACAAACAAAAAACGGGTGATGTTTGTTATTACTCCTGTGTTGGACCGTCTCCCTCTTCCAGCTGGAGCAGAGCCTGGCCGCTGGCCACTAGATGCCACTGTTGTATAAGGACATATTGGGCATAATGACTTAGACAGTAAGTAATTTACTTAGGGAACATGTATGTGTATAATTAGGAGTCATCAATGTCTTTCTTTTAAAATAAAATAAGTTTACCATATCTAATTAGATATTTCTTATAAGATGGATTTCATTCTAATTGGGTAAAGCTATGCTACTGGTTTAAAATACAGCAAAGGATGTATTTGTATTCACTTTCACAGTTTCCATATTTTTTTAGTCCTTGCAATAAATGGATCTGATTGCACCTTTTAAATCGATGTTCTCTCAAACTGGTATGACATAAATGATTGTTCTGTCATTGTGATTTTACTGCCATTGTTTTCAGCGTGTGAGGTTTTTTAGTGATCTCTCTTAATCTCATTCTGTCTTTCCCTATCCTCCTGATTGTGATCTTGAATCTGCATGTTCTTGCCATCCAAACTGAAGTAATCTATTTAAAGAGCCAACAGCGGCCACCACGCACGACTCTGGCTTGACCATAACAGCATAGGCTTTCCAGCAGCAGTGAGCTCAGTAATCCACAGCTAATGAACCAGAGCTGCAAAATGTCTGTTGTGCAAGGGGCTTCTTTAAAAGCTCAGTTTTTCTATAGCTGAGTGTTGCCAATGGAAATCTAGATTTTGCAGATGTTGGACTTTATCCAGCCTAGGTAAAATTCAAATTCAGTGGTTTTTTGCAGGGAAAATTAATGCCCTTAGATTCAATATGAATTCAGAAGGCACTGGCTAGTCATTGTCACACCCAGCATGGACAAGGCTTACATCCCTTCCCAGAGCAATTTCATGAGTGCCTGAATTCTCTTCACCGGTCTGAGTTCTGGATTTTCCCCCCAGAATGCTGTGTTGCATGCTAATGTAAGAACGTGCTCGTTTTACAGTTCTCTCAGATCTGTGGGAGTTTTGGTATGATCTTCCTCAGATCAGCTTTGGTGGCACCAGGCTGCAACACCAACCACTTCCACCTTAAGAGTGTTCCCATCAGGCCGTTCCTGCCCCCGTCCGACACGTGAGCCACTCCTGTGTTTCCCAATTAGGACTAGAACTCGTCTATTCAATCTTGATGGCATCTTTCAAATTACTTTAAGTTATCTCCTGAAGGAAGCTACTCCTGCAACAAAACAATGGCAAAGTGATTTTAGAGTAATTTTTAGATTGTGTTTTATAACTGCATTGTACCTCAGAAATAGCTTGTCCCACTGGGCATGGCTTTCTCTGCTATCCCTATGTCTCATATAGCAAATTATGGATTATTATACAAAAGTTGTATCTCTGTCTTATTTATTGAAGTGTTGGTTCGCTAAATAAAGGATCTCAACAATGATTTAAGCTGGCTGAAAACCTGCTTGAAAATTACATATTTCAGCGAAAGGTTTTCAACAAGCTCTATTTCTGAAGCTAAAGTACTTCAATTCCCAATGACCAAATTCATTAAAATATAAATTAGCCTAAAGAAACATATGAATCACAATGGTGTATTTGCATATCATCTATTTGGTGTGCCTAGAACAGTTTCTTCATGTAGACTAACAGCTACTGCAATCTTCACAACCGCAGAGTTGAATAAATGACTGTGGGGCGAATGAGAAAGCAAAGAGGACAAGGATGAAAATTATTTCTGCTGAATGGGAAAGAATACTGCAGAATTCTGCAATTGAAATTAAAACCTGTGTTAAACCAGTTTCCTTCACTAAGACATGTCTTAGCTAATCAATTAGCATTGACTGTCTCAGTATTCTAATAATAGGAAAGGATTTAAGGAAATGTCATGTTTCGTTTGTATTTTCAGCACTGTAGATAATTACTGATTATTACACAAGAGTGAATATCATCTAAGAAATAAAGGTGAAGAGGATGGAACAAGAATGTCTTATCTCAGGGGAGTTAAATGATCCACCTGCGGTAGGACCTCTGCATCCTCAAAAGGCAGCAACAGAAATTTCTCATAAAGTTTGACCTGTTGTTCTCTAAGTAATATATCCAAGACTCCGATACAGAGTATCTTGTCAATTCCTTTTAATAAATGAAGCTGAACTGATAGAGCAGCTTGGGTAGTTTCTCTGATCTGTACCAGTTCTCCCCTCTATGCCTTCATGTGTATTTCCGTGAATTGTTGATACACTTGGCCAGTGAGTTTTCTGTGACTTCAAAGCTAAGCTTTTCACTTTGTCTTGTATAAAACATGCCCAGAAGCTGGATTCTGAAGAAAATAAGTAGAGAGAAAAATATTGATTTTAGATGTTAGGATAATCTAAGAAAAATGGTTCAAAAATAAAAGGGAAATTCTTTTGTAGTGAAGCAATTAACTCCCTATAAATGCAAACAATAACTGCAAATATTGCATTTGTGACATCCAGAAGGTGCCATGACATTCTTCTTAAGAGATGTTGTTCTATATCCCTTCTTCATCTTTCCAGGGGAAAGGAGGAAGAAAGGATTGGTTACTCTTCAAGAATGATGGGCATCAGGTGCATTGTTGGATTTTCTGAAAATGCTTATGTTTCATATCATAGAGCACAAACTTGATTAGCTCTAATGTAATTTGTTAGCTTTTGTGATGCAACTCAGTGTATGTCATTGTGCATCACTCTGATGAAGAAATGTTAGGGAGATAGTCAGAAGAGCCAAATAGTCACAGATTTATGCCCTTTCTAGAAGTGACCAGGACATTTTGAATCCTATAGGACAATAGACCTTTATACTTCTAAATCACCTAGGATATCTCTGAAAATATGACCTTTAATATAGTCCCATCTTTCTAAACAGCTTCAGGGGTCATCTGGCGTTTCCAGATATATTTGGAGACAAATAAAATGAGGAACTGCTGACTTCTCTTCAAACTGAGAAAAAATAAATCACAAGATATGAAAAAAAAGTTACATGACTAAAGCTTTTCAACCAATGCGATTTTACTGTATTATCATATCCTGCAAATTCTTCAGTCATATGAGAACACGAAAAGTGTAAGTAACCTAAGTGTGACTATTGCTACTCTTCAGGAAAATGGTTCAATAACTCATTGACCTCCCATTGCTTAAGTTTACTGTCTAAATTATATTCCTCCTTTTTCTTGATATTGTTAAATTTTTCATAAGTGGAAGAATTTTTAATATTCAACTTGGTAGCATTTGAAATAAGCCTGAAATAGACAATTTTATGAGTTTTATAAACTGCATTTAAACTGAATCCAAGGAAATGGGGAAGAAAGTATTGCAGATGAGTAATTTTTAAGGAATTGGGAGGAAGAGACACCATTATGTAAAGGAATGTTTAGTATCAAAGCATATAAATAGCTTTAGCTGACAGCAGAACAATAACTTCAAAAGTTAACAAATCATTCTCAAATTTTGATAGAAAAGGAAGCTAGAAAAAGAAAGCTAGATTTATTCCATTCTGAAGATAAGAAAGGCTGGTTTAATTGTGATTTTTAAGGATTTTTCAGACATGCTCAACTTTTGATTTCTGTGGTTTTAATCCTGATTTGCACTAATAAAAACTAGGTGCAAATGAGTGCTGATGAGTCTGTATTGAAGTTAAACGAATAGTTGAAAATGTCTATGAATATTCATTTAAATTCAGAAATTAACTCCAAATTGATCATGTCTATGACTTTGTGAATTTGCTCTCTACGAGCATACATGCACTTGAAATTAACTTTCATGAATATTTGCAAAAGCAAATTTTCAATTAGATATTTCATATACTTGCAGAAAGTAATTTTTCAGTGATATATTTAATTGTGAGATTTGGATTTTACATCATACTGCCTGATATTTGTGATCTGTTCTGTGGGACTGCATATTTGAAGGCCTCCAGGAAGGTTTTAGTTGGATGGAACGCTTTGGAAAACCTTTACCTTGTGAATTGCAGGATTCATCAAGAAGCAGAAACAAATTAGAATATCCAAGAAAATAAGAAACTGTGCAGGTTTCAAATTTCCATTTGAGGAATTTTTTAAAATATATTGAACGTTTTACTTCAGTATGAAGTGAATCTTAAAGGCCAATTTCTCCTCATTTGTGCCGTCAGGACATGACCACGGGCAAGTTCAGTGACTATGTCCAAGAAGAATAATTTTAGGAAAGTGGTTATTTGGATTTTTAACCATTGAAGACACGAGTCGTGATAGATTGCAATGGCTGATAGTTTGGAGTAGCTTAGAAAAAGTGGTATACATGCAATGACTGTCATTGGAGCTCCAAAATGGGATGTGTGGTTTCAATTAGAAGCTGACTTCACATAAGAAGCTCTAGATCTAATAAGACGTTTGTATAAAACTGTTCTCATGGTATATCCAGTTTAAACATAATCTAGAGCCTGTTGTGAGTTGCAGGAAGAACTGAAGCTGAAAACAATATTCTTACTAAGGAACACAATAGAAATGACATTTTGGCAAGTCTTCCATACCAGGAAAAGAAACCAACACCAGCAGGTGAGTTGGGAGGACAGGGTGTAGGCCTGCTTGGCACAGGTACTTTTGTGTTCCTAGAAACAAGGAGAAGCAGGAAGGATGCTTGACCCCTCCATAGATGTAGTAGGATCAGTTCTGGCTAGAGCTGCGATGCGTGGGCAGGCTCAGAGGAGAAGCCTCTGGCAGCCTGTGGAGGTGAACACAGGAGCCCATGGGCCAGCCCAGGCAGGTGAGCTCACCCACCTGGAACAAGGAAAAGGGGCTTCTCAGGGGGAACAGCCTGAGCGAGGTTTGCACCTGGACTTGGCAGCCCCCTGTGCTGCTGATCTTGCAGGGGAGGAGAGGTCCTTATTGATAACTGCAGTCTAGGAATGCACTTTCTAATTTTAGTTTAGTTTTTATTTTGGGAGTTCATCCATTGTTGTGCACAAGAGTGGAACCACTTGTTTTGCTCGGCTAAACGTGTCCTGATTTCATGTTTTACCTTGGCAACTGAAAGGCATATTCCCTATGACTAATTCAGAGCAATTTCTTACTGGTGGAGCAAGGAAATATCCACACACAGGTATTCCCTCGGAGCAGGGGAGTGGTTTCCCACCTAGTTACCAGAGCCAGCTTGAGGGCAGGTAACAGGCAGTGCACGGTCAGTCTCCCTCAGCAGGCACAGCCAGTGCCTCTAACAGGCAGCAGGGGAGGGGGAGATTGTTTATGATGCATAAGGTACCATAAGAGGGTAATACAACTCAAAAGAAATTGAATCAGGTTCTAAAACTGAGACAACCAAATTTTTTAGCTTGACCAGCCTTGGCTTGCAAAGGTATTGAGTACCTTGAATCCCATGTTCAAATATTTTGCAAGCTGAAATACTGCTTATTGAAAGAAATTTGTGAGTAATTTAAAGCCAGGGATTATTTGGGGAGTTTTCTGAGTGATTTTTAGATAATTTAAAAACAAGAAACAAAGGATGAATAAATTATTTTGTTACATATTGCTTCTTCATCTCTAGTTTGGATAGTGAGAGAATCTGGCCCCAGTGCCTGGAAGTCATACTCAAGGCTTGGATTTCCTGTGTAAAAGCTATACAGTGTGATAACACAGTTGTACTGCATATTCAGTTTTGATATGTAACCTTTTAAATAAATTGGAATACTCTTTGTGCCTATACTGGCACACACGGAGAGATCATAAACAATAATTTTGTAAAGGTCACTTCCTCAATAAGCGCTTGAGCTCATGGCAAGAGCAGCATAGGGCTATTAAAGGACCTTTATGCTTCTATTTTTTGGTGTCTGTTAATATTTTTGCAGCTTTGAAGCTCTGTTTAATATAAAGGCTGTGTAGTGTCCCATGCCATGGGTCTGTCTGTGCAGCCCTGTGCCATGAGACCCTGGGCTGCCTCCCTGTGCATTTTAATAGCAAGTGCTTGCTGGCCGCAGGATCTGGGCTTACTCGGCAGCGTGGAGCAGCATGCCCAAGGCTGGCAGCATCCTTCCTACTGTGAATGAGGGGCAACACAGCAAGATCCAAATGGTGGAGGCTTTTGTGTCAGTAGCATCTCAAGACAACCAGGTATCAGGAACCTGGGCAATACTTGAGTGCCAATAGTGGCTGAGGGGTCTGCACAAGGTGAGAGGTACCAGGTGCTTGCCAAGCTCAGTTCAGCTGCATAGCACATTGCTCAGATTTTCCTGCTGCTGCCTTTCTAAGGTGCTAATGAAGCTGTTGGTTAAATAATTTTTTTTTGGTCCAGTGGAGAGCTTGTTCTCTTGGTCTTGGTTGTCTCCAGCAAAATACTTGGTCTCAGAGGAAATGCTTGTAAGTTCATAGTCCATCCAACCAACATTAAAACCATGTATATATGCTGGTCTTCAGAAAAAAAAAAGCACATTTTGTTACAAATTCCCTTTATGCTATATCTGTTGGACTGTTCTTTCCTGTGATTGACAAGATGGCCTAAATCAATATCCTTTTATTTTCAGATCTCTATTATTTTGAAGAAATCCACATGTGTCTTGCTAACAGTGTAGGGGGAAGTTATTCACCACTGTATTGGCATCAGGGGATAGCCTCAGCAGGGTAAGTGGAGTCTATCTGGTGTCATTGAAATAGTCCCTAGTCTAGATGTGTGTGGTGTTTGCAGGGGGGCAGTTGAGCAGGAGGCTGAGACGGTGTATTAACTCTGAGATGTTTTCTCTCCACTGCAGCCTGCTGGTGTAAAGCCACCGTGACTCATAGAAGGAAGGGGATATTGCCCATACACAGAGGTGTCACAACTAGAAAACACCACAGTGTGCCTGGAGAAAGGATGCTTGATAGTGCAGGCATGGCCTCTCTAGTGGACAGAGGTTGGTGCTGCCTGCCCACAGGAGGTGGCTCATCTGCTCATGGGGACATTCCCATGCCTGCTCTGCCACAGCAGGAATTGCCCCGATCCCAGACGCAGCACTATGCAAAGCCAGGGCCAGAGCTGGGGAACAGCCCAGGTACAGCCCAGCTTCTGCTGCTGCCATCCGTGCTGCTGTGGTGCTTATTCAATACCTAGAATTTTGTTTAAAATTATTTCACTTCTCTCTCAGTGAGAAGCCCTTGAATGTATGATTCAAAGCTTTGATTTTCTCTTCTGTGGAAGACCTGTGCCTAGCACCTGTCTGTGATCTCAGGGAGGTTACATGCACTCAACAACAGAGATACGTCAGCCTGAAGGTTTAAATTACTCAGGTGTCTCTTATCCTGGAAAATCTCTTCACTCTTTCTGAGGGCAAGCTGATAAAAATCCATATTTCCCAGATTTAAAGTATCAATGCGAGTTTGTTGCTAGCTCCTTCTGCATTAATACATTGTCTATTTTATGGGATTCTTAATAACTTACCTACATTTTAACACATTTGCATGACAGAATTTTAAGGAAGGTCATAACATTATAGAAGTATGTATTTGTACTTGTTCTACATCACTCTGCAAACTGTAACTGTTTTTTTTCTCAAGCTGATAATTGTAGCTTGTAATTTTACTCCTTTGGCAGCATTTGTCTGACCTTCCCTACTTTCCCCTGTTCCCTGAAGCGAAAAGAATTTTTGGTAAGATACTACATAATCGTCCCAAAAAAGGGATATAACTTCAATCTCATAATAAGGAATAAAATATGTAATTTCCCTTGTGATTGATAAGCATAATTTGTAAATGAACCTGCTTTATGGAATGGTGAAAAATGGTTGGAGCAGTTAAAAAATGAATTGAATATGGAGAAAATAGATTCCCCATAAGAAAGAATATAAATTTGTAAATGCGGAATACAAAATTATTTATAGATGTTAAATGAACAAATTACTTTGGCTGACATTACCTTCAATTTACATAGAAACCATCT
Source organism: Lycocorax pyrrhopterus obiensis (assembly GCA_014706295.1). Classification (NCBI taxonomy): domain Eukaryota; kingdom Metazoa; phylum Chordata; class Aves; order Passeriformes; family Paradisaeidae; genus Lycocorax; species Lycocorax pyrrhopterus. The sequence continues at coordinate 18,850,412 of JACSVZ010000013.1, read as the reverse complement.
TCCACATTTTCCGTGTAGACCATTTTCTATGTTCTGCTGTGACTGAGGGAAAAACAAAGCACACGAGTCCTTTAAGGCAAGAGGAAAATATCCCGAAAGTCATTTTAACTGATTCCAAGAGTTGTGCAGCGGGCAGAGATTCAGGGAATGACAAAGGCACATGCAGAGCTGGAGGCAGCAATGCCAGGGAAACAGCTGGTGTCTGAAAAGCCCAGTTTGCTGTTCCTGTTATTGCTCTGCATGGTGGCTGGGGTGGAGCCGTTTGCTGATCAGGCCAGGCTCTAGGAAGGATACTGCTGGGGAGATGCTGGTCTGAAACTCATGGCTTGGGAGGCCCCAACCAGCTGGCTTCGAGTACGGCAAAACCAGGTCCTAACTCCGCGCTGCCACGGAGAGTTGTAAAACCAGCTTCTTGTTTGACCACATGGACTCGGTGGGAGTGACTGTACCAAGGAAAGGTCTCTGGGGTGGGCTTGTTTCCATTCTGCTCGCACGGTGGACATTGCACCTAGACTACATGGACACACATGGGCCTGTCTGGGTACTTCTGGTTCTTCCATCACAAGACTCTGAAGCAAATTTTTAATCTGTGGGCCTTTGTTTCTCTAATTCTTTCTGAACACCCCAAAGCTGAACAGCTGGTGAGGGCCAAAGGTATGTGTGTAAGGCACCAGTGCTGCAAACAAACCACAGCATGGTTATGTTATATGTTACATGTTACATGCTATATGTTATATGTTATGTTGTGTTATGTTATGTTATGTTATATGTCACAACAGCATCCAGCACGTTTCTTGTGCAGGAGGACCTAGGTGAATATCTCAGTAGATGCAGCTAAATTGCACAAGCGGAGTCCAGCTCCTGAGCCCCACTGAATGTCTGGGAACAGCCACAGGCTGGTTTAGAGGCCAGGGATGGTGACTGTCTAATTCCTCCTCTTCCCTCTGCATCCGTCCCCATTTTCTTGGTGAGGAGTGTAAGAAACACCCATTTATTCTTCCTAGATCAAACTGCAGCTAATCCATAATGAGACATGCTGGTATCTTTTCTTGCTACTCAGGCACATAAAACGCTCAGCAGGTTTTTCCAGGCTTAAAAACTCACTGAGTTGAGCCTTGCATGGTGACACTATGTGACCAAAAGCAAAGTGCAAAAATGCCTAAAATTCAGGACCTCAATTTAACTCACTATTGTTGGGACATTTCAGACAGAGGATAGAGAAGGATGCATGAATCCAAAAGACAAATTTTGTATAAAAAGTCTAATAAATGTTCCCTGTTTCTTCCACAAGCATGTTTTCAAAAAAAAATTTAATGACTCTGTTGTCCTGTTCTGCTCAACATTGAAACTCAGTAGCAGACTGTTTGAAATCAGCCATTCACATTAACTGTGGCCAGGGGAAGGAAACAATGCTGTCAAGGTATTAGGAGGAGAGAAGCAAAAAAATAGGTTGCCCATTCTCCTTTCTTTCATCTCTTGCACGGTTTGGCAGAGAGTTCGGGAAGGGGCTTTTCGCCTCTTCAGGGAGAGACATAAACTTGGACCACACATTCTCAAACACTGCCAGCTTGTCATTCAGCTCATGCATTCAAGATGTTGCATATTAATAGCACTCCCTGATGACTGGTGGATAGGGGTCTCTCCACCTATATAAAATAAGCCTCTTGGCACAACAAAGTACAGAAGAGGCCCATACAGGGAAAAAAAATGCACTTGAGAACTGGTTTGGAGAAACTCTGCACAGATGCTCATGTGCAGATGCATATTTCAGATGGTTTTCTTCCTGATTAGCATGCAGCAAACTCACCTGTTTTGCTGCCTCGAGGAGTCACAGCAGACACGGAGAAACACCTGCGTGAGTTCAGTTCTGTCTCCCTGTGAATTACCTTATTCCATTGCTGTTCTGTGTAGCCACCGAGACCCTTTTCAATCCCCCTCTTGGACATGCCTAAGCCAGCAAACATAGAGCAGTACTTTGGGACGGAGACGAAGCGTGAACAGTGCAGGGTGCTGCCTGTTGAGAAGGGAAGAAGGGAATGTGTGGGTGGATTGGTCACACAGGTACGTTGCGGGTGCGTTGGGGATGCTCAGGCCGGATGGATTCTGGCGTGGCTGAGATAGGAGGATGAGCTCCCAGGACCTGCGCAAGAGCCTTGCGTTTGTCAGCTGCAAATGATCTGACACTCAGCACATACATAGCTTTACCTGAGGTGTGGTCATGGGATTCAAGAAAATGAACCAGGCTGTTTCCCTCCTCCCCTGCAGTGTGCTGGTTACACGTGTCTGCCGTTAATTCTCACACTGAGCTCTACAGGCAGATCCTACACACGCATGGGGAATAAATTTCCTTTGTGCTCTGCTCCATTGTAGTTTATTCCAATGGCAGAAAGCACAGCTTAGTTCTAACCATGTGTTTTGTAAAAATGAGCCTCAGGAGGAGAAGGTGGGGAGAGAGTTGCTTATACATGTGTCGGTATCTGATGCAATCCTCAGTATGAGCCACGTTTTTCTGGATATTTCAGCATACACTGAGAATGACACATGAGTAGTCCAAGCTATTTTCAGAACTGACAGTTTTCCTTTTCACTCCAACAATTGCTTCTTTGATACACTAGAGTATGCAAAGTGCTTCAATAAACTTTTAATTGGGAGTAGGAGTAACAGTGAAACTAAGGGAAAACTTTAGGCAAAACGAGAGCTGACCTCAACTCATACCTGTTTTGCAGGTTTGTTGTTAACTTTTTGAAAGAAGCTGCACGTCTTGGCATTTGTTGGTTTCTGGCAAGGCTTTTCAGAAGTCCTTTTCAGGTGTCCTGAAACAGCCTATGAAAGATTGGTGATGTTGACCCAGGAAAGACTCAGCAAAAATCTGCTCTGATGGGAGCCATGGGCTAAAGCTGTCCGGATATATTTTGATCTAGGCTCTTAGGTATTTCTCTAATATAAAATATTCAAAATGTTTGAGATTTTCAAAAATTCTTATCAGATCCTTACAGAGAACAGATTACAAGCAAAACTCTCCAGATAAATGTGAGATGGATTTTGCTATAGTGGCTCTTCCATACTCTTTTCCTGAAGTTTACTGACTGACACCAAGAATGCAAATATGCCAGGGAAGGGGTCTCTACTTTTTCTTAAGCTGTCCAAATCAATTAGAGATCTGAGGTGTGGTGCTGTATTTCCTAGGAACTTAATTTCTTTCTATTACTCTCCTGACAGAAGTAACCAGTCTCTTTGGAGCTTGCAAAGTAAGGTGCATCTCACAGAGCTAATGCTGTGTGCACTACTTGTAGAAAGGTATGTTTAACAAAAGCTGCATTCTGGATGCACTCCAAATATCATTACTATTGTTTAATTTCAGCTGTGGTTCGGCATCTGTTTAAGATAGTTTCAAAGACAATAATCTCACCAGACAGATACAAAACTGAAATTACGCTGCTCAATTATTTTGTTTGCTAGTGCTGTTAAACTACTGTTTTTGTCTGAATCGTGCAGAAGAGCTGTGATTTTTTACCTTTAAGCTCCTCTGACAATACAGCCGTTTAGCATCAGTACCTATTTCTTTCCAGATTACGTTATATGAATGAGTTTGATAGGAGTCACCATGGTGAGGAAAGGATAATGGAATTTCAGGTAAGAGTTCTCCATAATGAATTCATTCCTTACAGCATGTTAACACCCACCCATGGAATTAGGGACCTTTGTAACACAATGCAACAATTTACTAGACATCACAAAACACCAATTATAGAATTGGACTGAAATGAGCTGCCAAATCCTCTGTCCCTGATAAAAGAAGGATAGGTATAGTCATGCCAGCACATTTTAACTCCTTCCTAAAAATCCACTTGGGTCCATTGTGAATGTCCTCAGTGATACAGTAGATTGACTGCAGTGCTATGTGTATGACATGAAAGTAAAATAAAATAAAAATGAATAGGTCATGAACAGCAGTGAATATGAACTCAATTTGGATCATATTTATTTAAATAATTACAGCAGATTGTTAACTTTGAGAATCTCCTGATTTATGCAAGGGAAAATGAAAGAGAGTTGGCTTCTATATTGTATATTTAGCTTGATAAAAGGAAGCCAGTCTGCATGGAAGAAGTGTGCAATTGAAGTTCCTCAGCTGATATTTTATAAAAGCACAATTAAATGTCAGTACTTTACAAAGAACTCTTAAATCCTAAGACTGAATCTTGTCTGTTTTTACTGGTAGCAGAGTACCAAACTATAAGCAGAACTGAGCAGGATCTGACTTTCCATCACAGACAGTTAATAATTAAATCAAACATTATATTCAACAATAGAACATATGCATCAGCTTCTTTCAAATTGCATTTCCTTCCTGTTAGATCCATTAGTGTAAACCAGACTGCCTTTAGAAAACCCCTTATTGCTGCTGTCTTTCAGCACAGTTCCTGAAATGGATAATGTGGTGCATATTATGGGCAATTACACAGAACTCCCTAGTGACAGGGTTTTAGAGTTTCAGAATAAAACAGCTGGAACTACAGGGCTGTAAACTAATCGGAAAAAGAGACAATAGTAACACATTTAATGCACATTGTTAGAACATGGACAAAGACTAGATGTGAAATACTACATATCACTATACCTACTGTATTGCACAGCATCTTCACTGCAAAATCTTGTTTAACTCTTGAAAGACAAGGCAGTCAAAAGCCAAAGATTTTGTCATGAACCAATGCATGCACAGCTCTATAACTTGAGCTAATTGGAAACATTAAGGAAAGAAGCCTTGATCCAGAGCCCTGGTTTTCTCTTAATGTCAGTGTAGTTTGAATCAAATCCAGAACTCTATTCAAAAATTATAATTTATTAATGAATGCATAATGAATATATACCTAGATATGCTAAAAAAACTATGTCTCCATCCCTCTTTTACTGTTTCAATACACTGAGAATTTAGCATTTGAGTTGCAAAAATTGCATTTGCTCTTGGATATATCTTGGATGCTGCCACAATGCATAGTGTTTGATCCTCCATCAGTTTAAATTGATGGCAAAGCTCCCATTAATTTTAGTAATACAGCAGTGAATTTTTAGAATAGCATATGCATCATTTAAAAGCACAATGACCGTGATTACATGTGTAATCACAGTAATTGTGCACACAATTACTGGTTGGGTATCTAACTGCCTTTCAAAAATCAGTTGCTCTACTTCCATGTATACTCACAGCAGTCACTTGTGCAAATGCAGTGCAACCCAGAGCATCCCCACCTCTGTGCTTGCCCCTGAAATGCTACAGGGGAGGGCTTGTCTGCGGTAATAGGGATGTAGGATTGAGAAGTATATGTTTACATTGCAGTGGTTTGAACAATAAATAAGAAAGGAAGAGAAATGGTTGCAGCGTCTCTTTGGGAAAGTAAAAATGTGAAATTACTTCAACTAATTTTTCAAAAGGACAGAGACTGATTTGCACCAGCTCGTGCCTTGTGAGCCTCCTTATCAGCAGTGTCCAGCAGGCATGGGCACGTTAATGTTTTGTAATGGTATGGCAAAATGATCAAATAATATATCAAATAACAGCACCATACTAGAATAAAACAAAAAAAAAATTAAAAGCAAACAAAACAACATTGAGTAAAATATTGCAGCTTAAAAAATTCAGAAAACAATTAAAGTTTCAGCATAGCGCAGTGCGTTTCTTAGAATGCAGAACCCAAGAACCAACTGCTGTGGCTCATTCTAGTTTAAAAGGTGACTCCTTTTGCTCAGAAGGTTGATTTCTATAGCTGCAGAGGTATAGAAAAGCACATCCTCCCTAGACAGGGATAAGACTTCTGGATCCATCCTTTTTCTCAGTAAAATGGTAGCTGGAGAAAATTTTACACAAACCATTATATTCAGTTGTCCCCCACAGTCCTGGCTTCCCTCCTCCCCTGGGGCAGTGTGCTTTGCTTTCCCGGTAACAGCTTTACGACCCCGCAGTCGAGGGGAGGGATGGAGGAGCTGGGCAGGCTGGGCCTGGCAGTCCGGCCTGTGCTTCTCCCAAGGGAAGGCTGGGCCATGAGTCCACATGAGGGAAAGCAGATGTCAGTTAACAGCCAGAAAACACCCTCCTCCTGGGGAGAAATGGGCCCTGTTCCAGGGGATGGGAGCACTGGAGCTGTGTTAGAATGAGAAGTAGCACAGCCTCTCCAGGAGCCACCCTTGCTGCGCAGTGACAGCCAACAGTGCTCACTCCAAGGGACTGGGCAGGACAGGATCCCACGGCTCGTGAGAACAGGCTCCCCAGCAGCCTTCACCCTATGGGAAATGCAACTGTCTTTTCATATGGAAGAATCAGAAATTGGCAATGAATGAAAAATGAACTTTTTCCAGGGCTGCCTGTGGCTGGAGGAGGGCGGCTGGACTGGGAGGCCTTCAGCAGACTACATGTTGTATATTTACCAAGGAGAAAACCTTTTAAAATGTGCTGGGGCAGATGTAATGGTTACAAATCACACATGCTGTCTAAATAAGGTCTGAATATCAAATGTTGTAGTGTTTGACAGTATCTGGGTCTCAACTTCCCTTGTTTTAGAGGTGGAAATTTTGAGGTTCATCCGCATATGCAGAATTTAATCCCGTCAGGGAAGTTTGGTCCTGGTCTCTGGTGAGTTGAGAGGACAACAAATGTATTGTCTCTGTCAGGCAGAAGAGGGAACACTGTTCAGATGCTTAAAAAATGTTTGTTCTGCTACTAGAAAACTTCAACACCTTTCCCTTCAACAGCACTAGCTTGTGGCTGAGCTCAGGGCCGGGGAGCACTGCACTGCATGCATGGCTGTGCTCCCTGTTTTCTCAGAGCCCATGGCCACAGTGACTTGACATGTTTTCAAAATAGCTTTATGTAAGTTAATCCAGATGTCATGTCCTGTTCCCTCTGTAAAAATAACTGCTAAATACTTTTTAAAAACTTTATTGTTGCACATGATTCCCTTCTTGATTCTCTACAACCATCCTGCTGATCATTGTAGCAGATTCTGTTCTTAATTTCATTACAGTAAATGTGAAGTAACCTCATCGACATCCAGTCAGAGGCAATTTCAGCTCTCTACATTGCCTTGGGTCTGCAATCTTGTACACAGGAGCTGTTCATGTAGACTAAATTCAGTACAGAGCATTAAACGCTGTCACTTTTGTAATTAACATCAGAGAGCTGTATGAAGCCTTGAAGCTACGAAATCCCATAAGTCCTGTAGAAAATGTTTCTTTATACAGATCTGAAGTGGTATTCAAAGGAATTCACCCTAAAAGATGGAGAATTGCTGAGACATGAAGAACATAAAGCTCTAAGACTGTATATTAGAGAAAAGTTCCCTCAGAAGTGTGCATTCAGTCACCTTTGGTGACACATGCTGCCTTGCCTGCCACCTCTGCAAGCGTGGCCTCACTTTCACTGTTATTGCAACATGTGTCAAACGAAATGAAAACAGAGATTTGGGAAAGGATATAATTAACCTACTTGTAAACATTAACCTTAAATATCTTGCTAATTATCTCACTAATTTAATTACTGCAAATCTCAAACTTGTTTGTTAAATATTTAATTTTGCAAATTGTTTTTGATACAGAGGTGTGGGGAGCTTTCTGTGAAACTCTGTAAAACCATTGTTATGTTCACACTGCATTGAACAAACCCTGCTGTCAACAAGACTTTTAATGGAAATCACAAGAAACCGTGCCCTGAGGCTGAGAGATATAGTGCCCTATTATTTTAAAATCTAATGAACACAGTGTAGAGTGTAGACCAGGCTAAATTTCTACCTGCACATCTTCAGGTTTGATTCCGTGGGAGTCTAGACTGGAAAGCTCTGGATTTCCTTCTTTCTTTGGTTGCAGTGAAGCAGTACAGTTATTTCTTACCTGTTCACCTCTTTGTTACTTGAGTAACTCAGCAAAATTATGTCCTTGATTTTCAGCCCTTTTTATCAAGTCACTACCTTGTGCTACAAGGAACCTTAAAGGTGTTTAGGTGCTCCGGTTACAATGCCACCCAAAGTGCCTGTAATTGTTCCTGAGAGGAAGCTCTTGAAGAGTGTTTGTTGAGAAGCTGGAAGCTGTTTGTTCCTTTCTCCCTGTTGGGAAGGCGGCCGTGCTCGTGCTGCCTCCCGCAAACACCCACGGCACAGCCAAGCACTGCAAGGCCGGGCCATGGGGCCACGTCCCACCCCGAGGCTGGGAGAGGAAGCAGGCGGGCTGTGGGTGCTGGGGAACGTCCCGGATGGAGCGGATGGCTCAGCCAGGACAAGCTCTGGGGGCTGGAGGCCCCTGAACCCTCTGTCCCAGGAGAAGGCGAGGCCCTCAGCCGTGCAGTGCCTCCCCTCAGACAGGAGCTTCAGCCAGCCCCGTGTTTCAGGCTGTGCCTCCATGGCAGTTCTTTGTCGGTGTTATTTTTTCCATTTTTGTTATATTTGTCTTCTTACTTGAGGAACAAGGTGAACGATCAGGACTCACGTTGTGTTTCTGCACTGTAATTCTTACTATCAGAGGAAGGTACAAAGGTGTGCTAAATCCAGGTGATGGCTCACAGCAGACCTGTGACAAGAGCCATTTGATTAGTTAGGTGTCCATATAAATACTTATTTGGGACTATATTACTACCTTATAATATATTATTTAGAATTTCATCCTGATTGTCTGTGGTTATTCATTACACACTTACATACTGGTTAGTTCAATAAAAACCAAATTTCTGTGAATTTAGCCGAATAAAGCTCTGTTTGTTCTTGTTAGTTATATGAAGTCTTGTTCTTTCCATGCATTATCTCAATTTCTGGGCATTTTTCCCCTTCATTTACTCCAAAAATTACTTCAATACTAATGAATACTGAAAGACAGCCAAGACAGGATGAACTTTTGGACAATTTATGCAAACACGACAGATGATAATAGATTTACTATAAACATGTCAGGCACGAAAGACTTGACTTCTTTTCAAATACAGTGATACTGGAAGAGATTTATGGATATTTTCAACTGTTCATTAAAGAGAAAAATATTTTGAAACTATAGGCACTATCCTTTTATCCATTTTTGCCTTCCAGGCTGAGTTGCAAACCTTTGATGTTTTCTTCACCAAAAAATAAAAGTAGTTAGGAATTTATTTCTTCCAAGTACTTTCATTTTTGTGTCAATTTACAGTTTTTATTACATTCTTGGCAGTCCAGATTATGGTGTTTGGAGAGCACCTAGAGTACACAGCTCTGAGTTTTCTGAAAATAAGGACTAAGTTCACTTAATGATGCTTTCTGGCTACTGTCTTTTTTCTTCTCCTTTAGTAATAAAAGGTTAATAAAAACTGTGAATACTTTAACTGCCTGTTAGACCAACCAACCAATTAAAGGTTATTCTATTCTAAATGACTGGAAGCCACTTGAATTGGTAAAAGTTAACAGGAAATAGCTACTACCTGTTGGATCGGGTTAATAAAAAGCAGTCTTAGACATGAAAATCATGTGTAAATGTGGTTCCTGTAGTTGACCCAGGCATCAATTCTTACAGCCAGACAGGCATATTCTTAACTGTTTATTCTCAGAGTCTGCTTCTGTGCCCTTACAAATCAATAGTAAGCCTTGCTTTCAACTTCAGTGCAACCGATGTTGTTGGCAGGCAATGATTCTGCAATATCAGTTCAAGATACTGGAATAGTTTCATGGAATTATTGGATTCTTTCTTTCTAAAATAGTGTTAAACTCATAAGTAGGAATTTAAGGAATTTAAACGTGAAAATGTATGCTCTTGCACTGCGTCTTAAAACCAGCGTATCTTGCCAAATCTATCAAGTCAAAGCAGTGCATCAAAATGATAGCAGGAAGGATTGTGCAGTGCTCGAACATCTAATCCTGCATACTCACAGTGCTGAGCATGCCCTCATTTTTTGAAAAGATGGAGAAAGATGGAGAAAGAGCAAATTTGGGTGGAAAATAACAGTTTTCATTGCAGCCTTAGAGGGATATTGGCAATTTTGTAACATAATGATTTGAGCATTCTGAGACCCTTCAAAATAAGGCAGGAAGCTTAATAAAGGCTTCATTTTGGAAAAACAGATAGCTGAAAGTCGCATTTTACTAATTTTTATTGGAGTTGCATTTCCAGCTTTTGAAAATTAATTTAAGTGCCACAAACCAACACACATTTATGAATAACATAATGCTGTTGGAGATAATGCAAATGTCTAATGCCTCTTTTTTTCCCCTATATGAACAGGTCTGTGCTGGTCTGCATTAATTAAATGTAGGTAGGTTTGTAAGGCCAGATCATCATTACTTCTGTGTCCCTGATTTAAATCTGCAGTAAAACATTTCTCCATTTAGTTTGGTGCTTTTGTGTCATATTTCATACACTAGTTGTCTCTTAATTAAATCCATGATGGCCCACCAACACAGACTATTAAAATAACTATACTTTGCACTTGACATATTTATGAGACAGATTCATAAGAGTATAGACTGATACTTGAACTACTCACTGAGAAATGCTAATAAGATTATGATGAAGGTAAGATTAGAACATTCGTCTCCTTTTCGCTTCTCTCTTCTTCATAGAAATTTATTTTTATAACTGCAATTCACTATTTCTATTCCAGGCTCTTTGATGTTGTTGTATATACCAACAGTTCTTTCTGTGTGGATTTATTGTGGCAATGAAGAGTGGGAAACTGCTAATTTATATCACACCAGCAAAGTGCATAACTGTTGTGTTCCTTGAAGTATGAATGTTTGCAGTCTGTAAACCTTCGCATGGGATTGACATGTTCAAGATAATACCTTTGGAATCGGGTGATGAAAAATATGGATGATGGTGAAGTGCCACGTTGTTTTACCTTTATTGCCTTACTCTTTCAACCCTCCTGTTGGTGCAGAGCCGGCTGAGTCTGCGCCTGGAGGAGGGAGGAGACAGTGGCGTTGTGCCTGTGACCTCTCAGTGCACGTTTTTGTATCGGTGACCCCTCAGTCTTATGTTTCTGTGCTCGTGACCCCTCAGTGCATGTTTTTGTGCCTGTGACCCTGCAGTGCATGTTTCTGTGCCAGGCTGGCCATGGCCTTGCCCATCCCGCAGCTGTGGCACAGCTCGGTGGAGTGTCCTGGGCTGTGCAGCTGCTCTGGGCAGTTTGACTGTCACTGCACTGCTGGAAATGGCCTGGGTGTACGGCCTCAGTGGCTAAGGAAAACAGAAAAGCAAACAAATCCACAAGTCCTATTGCTTGAAAGGTTGTGAGACATGTATGCTGAGGTTTGATCATTCACCTGTATGGATATCTTGGAACTGCCTTCTTAGCATCATTTACTGACAGAGCTGCTGATATAATTTGTTTGTTAATTTTCTTAGTAATTTGCATGTGGAAAGTTCAAGGAACTCCATTTTTGAGAAAAACATTGCTAGAAGTGAAAGAGCTGCTAAATGAAAGTCATCAAGGATTTCTATCATTTTTCAGGACCACGATGTTCACATCTTAGGGACCTTTCCTCTCTCTCTGTTTTTTCCTCATTCACATTCTTTCATGGAAGAGCTTCCACTCATCATTGTGTTGGGATCCAGGTGTGGGTACAAATGGAAAGAGCTCTAAATACATGCAGCTTGAAAGGAATTTATTTTACAAGTGGATTCTGTAGAAAGCCACATCTACATGATGTTCAGATTTTCTGGAGGATAATACATTGCTGTGCTTCATCCTGGTATTCTCTGTGAATGCAACAAAAGCATCAAATGCTGGGATTTCGTTTAGAAATAAATACAATATTAGAAAGTAAGAATAATAAAGATATATTAAATATTTCATTCTCCACAGAAATAAACCAGCTACAGTTCAGGGAGCTTCACTAAACACATTAAGTCTAATAAAATCGCCTACACGTACTCCTGACACTAGTAGTAATTAAAATAACTTGTTTCAAAAAACTGGTCCTATACATGAATACTTATTGGCAATTATTTCTAAGTTCTTCAAACCAAAGATAAAGTAATTTGATTCACACACAATGTTCTTGTAAACGTGGTTCATACTGAGTTTTATATGCAGCTTAGGACTGTTAATTGCCATTTTGAGCCTCACAGTAAAATAGAGTTCAATATGTCGCTTTTTCTGAAGTATTGAGAAATGTTTGAGAAATGCTTGTCTTAGTCTAATCAACTGTGAATAATTTATTTCTGAGTCCTACTTTTCAGTATAAATGGATGTGACTTTTCTCAGAGCTTCTCAAGTCTAATCAACTTGTTACATTCATTTAATTAAGGAAATCTGTAACGAACTGTGAAGTGTATGTACCAACAGACTTTTTTGTTGTGCAAAATGGGCGTATTTTCATTGTGAATGCAATTGTGATTGTTTATACTGACAGGTAGCCTCTACTAAAGAAATCAATTTTTTTTCTACACATACAGGTCAGTATGAGTAGCATAGAAACTGTTTTATGAACCTCCTCTCTCCTGGTGGACCCACCACTCAGGTTCCCAAATTCACACAGCTGTAGCTTTCAGGCAATTCTCATTTCGGGGAGGGTTATGAATACATAAGTGTTCTTCCATGCCTCAAAGGGGAGGAAGATGTAATAGAGGTATAACATACAAGAGTGGGGATAAGACACTGACATTTTACTCACAGTTAGCCTGAAAAAGATCACGACAGGAGATTAAAACACTGGCACAAGCTTATGGTCAGGATCTGCATGCCACAGAGTTACCCACAAAGGGGTGAGCTAAGGTGCTGATTCAGTCCTGTCTGTGTTTGCCAACCTTACATAATTTGTTCTCATTTCTCTGAGAAATCAGCATCCTAGGAAGGAAGTAGCTGGTACAATAAAGGGTTTTTACATCATATATGCATTTGATTTAAAAAAGGCCCCATGTTTATTTGTTAATAAATGTTCAGAAGTCCATCATTCTTTTCATATTTATGTGATATGAGGAATATTTTTTATTAGAAATATAGAGACATGTTGCGGAGATTGACATATTATTTTTTTCTCCTTATCCTCAGACAAACTCTTCAGACTCAAAGTCCTCAACCCTGGTCTAAAATACTGTCCAGTGCTTATGGGTTATAATATGAAAATCATCAAAACTGTCCTTGACAGGATGTTTCTTTCCATTAGTTGATTAAAATGGTTTATTGTTGCCTACAGCATCATTACTTGAAATGTATTTTTTTACAAAGAGCAGATGTGGCCACGTCTTGCACTGTTTCTCTTTGTGTGGTTTCTGATACAGAAGTGAATCACTACCTTGGCAGATCCTCCTGTGGAGAGGGAGGGGGAAAGGTGAGGGGCTCAGCGATGGGCTGGGGTATCAGCTGAGGGGGGGGGTGGGTTGTGCAACAGCACTGCGGAGAGTTGGAGGCAAAACATGCAAACCTGCAAGCAGCAAGTGTTCAGAGCAGAAAAAAACCACTAAAATCTGTGGAATTATCTGTTTGCCAGTGCTGTATGTTCTGACAAAGCAAGAAGTGGGTTTTGGCATTTTTTCAGACTGACAAGTCTGACGTTTCAGACAGAGCATGGAAGTGGAGAGTAGCTGATCCTAAAACATTAAACAAGGTTGCACCCCCATGAAATCTCATCTATCCACTGTTGTTACAAAGAGAACTGAAAAAGTCCAAGTCTTTGAGATGTATGTTAAATTTCTTTGTTTCTTGTCCCATCCATGTTTGATGGGGGAGCTGAAATCTCAATAGAAATCCTATTTCCAAATCTAGGGGTCATTTCAAGCAATAGTTATAGAACAAGTACCCTTCCGTTCCCTAGCACAATTTTTCTAAGGCATGTTGTCATCTAATGATAATAGGGTCTTTCATTAGCAAATCTCAAATTATTTGCCATGTGACCTTATGTTCAATAAATATTTATTTGTGAATCATAGGTTAATTAATTTCCATTGTTTCTGTTTTAATTCTATACATGCTTATACTATACAATTAGAGAAAAACACAGACAGCCACAAGTAAACGTTGCTCATACATAATGTTTCTATTACCCTTTACTTTTAAAACCATTAATAGATTATTAGGAGATATAAACATTGGAGACCATGGATCATATTTGCATGTTAATGAAATCCATGAATTATACATTATTTGCTATGGAGAATACTAGGAACAATGTTCCTCCTTTCTAATAGCTATAAAAGCTGGAGGTTTCCTGGAGCACACATCACATATCCTCTGCAATACCTTCTAATAGAAAGAAAGAAATCCAGCTTTTCAAAGCAATCTCTCACTAAATGAAATAGATTTGTTTGTGTTGCTTTGCAACACACAAGTGTGACAGTTCATTTTAAACAAAATAGTTTTAATAATGTCATTACTAATATCTATTTGGTCATCTCTCTGAAAAATGGTGTTTTAATAGGAATGTTTCATTTTAATAAATGGCAGAAGAGGCAAGCTGCCCTGAGTCAGCAGGAAGTGGATATACACCAGAGAACAGGCTGATTGTGTTAGATTCATCCAGAACATTGAACAGCACACAGACAGTCCAAGAAAAAGCAACTGGCTGTATTCAAATGATTAGTCTTACTGCTATGCTGTAGCACAGATTCACACATTCTTCTATTATTCCTTGACCTTCTGCCAAAAACTCCCACTTCAAGTAATAATTAGAATTAGTGTTTCCAGTGCATGCTTCCATCTTCCTAACAAACAGTAATGAAATGTGGCTTTTACAAAATATGCAGTTAATTAAACTTTTTTTTTTGAACATTGTTTGATTAATACAGTTCCCCTGTGCTAGCCCCTCATTATGCCTGACTATCTCTACCTGGGATTGGAGAATCGGAAGAAAAGCACTATCAATAGGATGAGTTAAATTTTAGAATTTTGCATTTTAAAATTGCTTGTGTTTTTTTTTCTTTTCTTTCTTTTTGTTTTGTTTCTGTCTTGCAATAAACTGAAAAGACAGCCTTTATTTGTAATCCTGTTTTTTTAAGGCGAGGACAGTGTGTGTATTATATAACAACTCTACAAATACCCTCAGCATGAATTTGAAGAACACATATATCAAGTGCTACAAGATAATAAGTGGATTTCTAGGCAAGCTTTTTGAAAAGGTGTCTCAGCGCTGTATTGCTTAATAACACTATGCAAATAGATATTCTGATTTCATTTTTTTAAATATTATTTCATGCTTTTTTACTGTCTGCCTTAATTATCCAAATGCTGAACAAGTATAGTCTTTTGATTGATGAGAGTTCCACCCCTTTACCCACACCCCTGCAGATATGAGGCTCCACAGTTTAGTACCATAAATCACTGTGATTGTATAACTTAACTACTGTATGATCAGAGATCACATGCAGTGGTAGCCTGGATATGCATTCATCCTTCGTTATGAATGTTTTAAGGCTAAATTTATTCTGAGTATTTGGAGAAATATCCGTTTCTTCAGTTAAGAAAGCAATGCATTTTAAATAAGCAATTCTTGCAACAACTGGAAATAATCACAAAAGTCTTCTATTTGCAATCTTCATTAATGTGAGTTATTTCCTCACTTTAGGAGAAATCTTTTCAGAGGAAAACAACAATTAAACCCCTCCCCCCAGGCTGACAGCTAAGGATCTATGGATCAGCCATTTTAGTAATTAACCACAATTCCTCTGATTTGTGAATTTCCAGATGATGAGGCAGGAAGCAAGTTACATCTTGGAGAAATTGCCCTCAGGAGAGAGGAAAAACTATTGCGAGGTTGACAGCACAACCTTGTACCGGCACAGTTTCCCTTCCCCAGTGGTTCAAGGAGTTCCAAGCACCCTCCTGTAAATCATCAACTCACATCTATTTATTATCTTCCAGCCCAGTGCACAACACTATCTGTTACACACGGATACCAGCAATATTGCAAGGTGGACTCAAGGGATAAAAGACAGCAAACCCTGCACACCTCCTATGCCTGAGTCACACCCACTATAAAGTCAGGCTCTGTTCATAAAGCGCATGCTGTTGTCAGAAATGAAACAATATGAACTGTTGTGGTTCAGAGTTGGGTTTTTTTAGTGTTTCTCCAATATGGTGATCTTATCATCTTGATATCTTCGTGTTATTATACAGAGACAAAATTTATCTGCATAGTAATGGACAAAATGTCTATGAAAATATTGCTATTCATTCAATGATTGTTATATTTGGAGTAGGTGCCAGCCTCACTCTGTGATGCTTGTCCTGGAATATCAATAAATAAATCATAAAAGCCAATGCTTCAAATATTGAAAAATTCACACTTCAAACTGTGTTTTGAACTATACTGAGAGCAATGCCTCAGATTGTCCTTTTGCTTTATATGAACAGAGGAAATTCAAAGTAGGAGGAAGTCTCTCCCGGGATTTGGCATAGGGGAGTGCCACAAACCATCAGCCTTCCTGTCTCTGCTGTGCCAGCGAAGCCTCTCCTGGGATGTACCACGAGAAGCAGACAGTGTGTCTGGGGAGTTAATGTGGCTTCAGATGAAATTATCTCCTGCAGAATCCATCTTGCCTGTTGTTTGTGTGCATGCAAAGGAGACAGGCAGTGGTGAGGAGCCATGCCACAGCAGGGCAGGTGAAGGTTCAGAGAAAAGTAGAAGCATCTTCCTATGACTCTGTTAAGTGAAGTTCCTTGCACCACAGACTTACGATGCTGTGAAAATGGGACATCACGCCTCTTTTTCTCCTTCTGTCTGGAGCCCAAATTTGGTAAGAACAACTCCCTGAAGTCCCAACCACTCTGTTGCCCATTTCACTCCTCGCTAGTAACAGATATCTAAATTATATGGTGTGATTGACAGCATTAAAAGGAGAAATGAGGGCAAATGTCCTTCTGAAAAGGACTACTACTACTGAAAAAACTACACTCTAGTTCAAGCAGGAGTGCTTGGGCTGATGCCCAAGTTGCAGAATGACTTTCCATGGTTTGCATTGTGTGGGGGACCACTAGGCAATTCTAATGGTTCTTTTTCTTTTGCTTTAAAAGCACAGAAATTAGCTGAAAGCTAAAAGTAGGAATGGTGTTTTGTAGTAATTGAAAATGCAAAGCTAGACGAGCACTGGAAGTCACTCAGGTACATCTATTCAAAGGCCAGAAGAAAAAGCACTGCAGGTATTCAGTGCTTTATCTGATTAGAAAACAGCCTGGCACAGATGTGATTTCTGCACCATATATCACGCTATGGCAGGCTTTAGCTGCTTCATTATGAAAGCATCTGAAGTAAAATAGGTTTTGGAACATAAAAAATGACAAATTTGGAAAAATATCTATATGCCAGATGGGTGTAGGAAGAATCCTTGTGACAAATATATTATTAAGGGAATATGCATAAGGAAAGAAACTGTGCCCAGTTCTTCCAGGGATGGACAGGCAGGAAGGTAGCGTCTCACTGTGTCTAATGTATTCTCATCTAATCTAAATCTAATTAATTATGTTGCATCGCTGGCATAAAATCTGAGCGTTGCACACAACGATGGAAGGCTGCACCGGGGTTTCGGGAGGGCTGGCGATTGCTTCGCCCTGCCTGCTTTTGTTCGCTGTCCTCGGGGGCTGCAGGTCAGGATGACGCCATCTCCGCCGCGGGAAGGCAAATGCGGCCCGGCCGGGCAGGGTGAGCTCATCCCGGCCCCGCGCTGGCCTGCCCGAGGCTGCTCTCGGAGGGCTTTAACGCAGACCGTGAGCGCTCCAGCACAGTTTCTCCTTGTGTTTCGTGAACAAACAGCGTTTTGGCAGTGGCTGTCTGACTCCGCTCGTGCTTCTGCAGCCGAGTGCCGTGTCTCCGGGCTGGATCCCGCAGCGCCCGGGAAGCCAGCTCCGTGCACAGCTCCCGGCTCCCGGTGTGGGAAGGGTTGCTGTTATCTGGAGCTCGCCCACCTGAGCTCCCCGGCTCAGAACACATGGCACTGTGTGGGACAGCTCAGCAGTGCAAGGGCTGGGGATACACGGTGCAGAGAGAAGAGCTGAGCTCTGGTGCCGGGAGGCTCCTGGACAGGCAGCAGCTCTGGGGCTATGCAACAACCCGGTCATAGGGCAGGACTGATGAAGGGGGACCCTGGAAACTTCAGCTTTGAAATGTGGGGCCAGTAGGATCCTTCAGCCCAGACTGGTGGGGCCAGACACCATCCTGTAGGACCCTGAGGAAACATCACTGCCTCTTCCTCGGAAGCAGGCATGTCAGTATTTCAGCTTTAGTGTAAATAACCCAAAAGGACGTGCACACTCAGCCACCTGGATGGCTGACCAGATATGATGAGGTCTTAATAGCAGCCAGAGGAGCTGCGAGGAGATATTACACACACCTGAAAGGGATCTCAGCCTTTGGCTATTACCAAAGATGGGATAGCATACCTGGTTTGGATTCAAGGTGCAAATGATCTAGCCATGATTAATGTGTTCAGAACTGAAACAGAAATGAAGGTAGGGAGGGTGGTACGGCAATTGTATCATTTGGCTTCTCATAATTTGATTTTACTGATGCCTCATCCACTATCTGATTACTCTTTTCCTATTTAAACCCAGCCAAACCAGGAGGCTTTTGCTCACGGGCTTTTAGTACTATTTTATTTGGCAGTTATGGAATAAAAGAATTTTAGTATTGCCTTAGAATTTCTCCTGACATCTATCACAACCAATCCAGCTCGTATGTGGGTGAACTGTGTTTTGATCCAATTATAAAATTCTATTGGAGTCTTGTTACATTCTTATCCCATGTGCATGTTGAAAAATTCAAGAGCAAAAGAAAATTCTACAAAATGTTTCTCATTTACTGTAGGCTTGGAGACACAAAACTGCATCACACAGTCATTTGTGGAAGCTAATAGCAAACTAGAAAAACAACATATTCTTCAGGAAAAAACCCACTCTGTTAATCAGCAGCAAGACTTAGAGGGAGAATAGTACAATCTGTGTATAGATATTACTGACGATCGTCTTTTGGAGACACAGCCTTACTTTTGTTAATTGTAGCAACGAGAACTTTGTTGATGTTCATCCCAGAAGTTACGATGAAAAAGGATCTGCCAGTCTGAAGACATTTTGGAGAGTGCATAAAAATGACAAATTTGAAAGAATCCAGACACAAAATGACCAAGGTAACACATAGCTAATGTCCCAATGGATCGCAATGACTATAATACTTAAAAATGAAGATTCTTTACACACTCTTAGCATCTCTATATAGCAAAAATGCGTTATTAAATCAATAGCCCATGCACTATTTGATTACCATGATGGAGAAGTTGATCTGGGATATTTCTGTCTCAACACTTCCACTGTCTTCAGGCTACAAAATATAATAAAAGGAATTAGGTGTCTTCCTTGCTCATCGGCTACAGAAAGCCATGCAGAGGCGTAGCTGCACAGACAGAGTGCTGCTCCCAGGAGAGGAAATACACTTGCTCCAAAGCTTTCTAGCTTCATCCTGGTGGAGTCTCTCATGCACCTACAATCAGAATACCCATCCTAGAGCTGTCTAACCTGGGAGCTGCCAGGACCAAGCCAGCAGCCCTGGCCAAGAGCCAAGCAACAGTGGCAGGGCCAGGGCTGAGTCTGGAGCTCAGACTTCAGCTGGGAGCTGTTCAGCCACGTGGGAAAGCCAACAGCTCTTTGACTTTCCCAAATACTGCTTGCAGTTCATCCCTTTCAGGTCTGTAGGGAGCCTGTGGCTGCCCCCAAGAGCAGATGCTGGGTGGCACTGCTGGGATGGACCTCTCTGTCTTGCCCAGCCGAGCTGTGCCCTCTGTGTGAACCCGAGGCCACTGTGCTCCAAGGCAGCAGCACGGCCGTGCTGGGGGTGGGCAGGACACGGGCAGCCCCACGGGGTGCTGGCCACAGGCACCCTGCACTGCTGGGCTGGCTCAGCCTGCCCGTGGTGGTGCTGTGAAATGTGCAGGGGGAGGCTGGGAGGGGAACACCCAGCAGCGGTCACCAAAGCTGAGCAACCCCACTATGTGCAAGAATGAGAGGTGCATGTGTGCTCACAGACCATGTTAGGTCATTCCCAAGGCTGTCTGCTCTCGGTTACATCAGTTTTGCCTCTCTGTGATTCCAGTAGCATGATAGTTAGTCCTGTTTTCCTTATTTCTAGGGTACAGACAGATTATTGGTCCCCAGTTCTGGAATGCTGTCTGTGTTTCTGCGCCCCATGGGTGGCTGATAAACGTGGCACCTCTCCCTGTGGCTTCCCCTGGTCACTCTGAGCCCCATCATTAAGCTCTGACACAAAAATCTGTTTAGTCACAGAAGCAGATTGCTTCCATGAAGCACAGAAATGTAATTTGCCAGTACTTAAACTACAATATTAAATACTAACATGAAGCTCCTTCCCCTTTTCAGTTCTTTATAGCAAAAAATACTTGGTGTGAAATCTTGTTTCTGCAAGGGTCAATGATAAAATCTGCATCAGTGACAGAGCAGCTTCTGCCCTTCCTATGGTGAGTGGTTTTATTGGTTTTGCATTTAAAGCTGTTCCAATGCATCAGTGCTTCCATTGCCAGTCCAGAGCACTCCTACACTCACAAGCTGGTGAGGAGGTCATCTCCACATTGCCCTCGCCGCGGTCATGTCCCCCGCAGCAGGACAGCCCTGCTGGGGTTCACTCTCCGGTGGTAATGGCCGGTGTTCCAGCTCTGAGGCAGAGCACACTCCAAGAGCAGCCGTAAGCCAACACGCCTCACCCCAGGCTCCAGCCCACTGTAGTTAATCATTAAATAATTCTCCTGGTGATGTTATCCAGTGCTGATAAATTACAGATTTCGTTGTTTTGCCTGGAGCAGGTTTAAATTGTGTTAATTTCATTGAAGATTGACACTGGCTTTTATTTCCTTTTGCTACTGTTTTGTCCTGTAAAGTGACACACACTACAGACTTCAGATTGCTCATATAATTGGTACAATAGATTTTTTTCTCATATTTGGAGAAAATTTTAATCCGAGCCTTTGAAATACCAAGAACTTTGAGATCAATAAAATACTAATGATAGCGTATTTGAAGAGGAATATTACAACAAATCAAATAGCTTTTGAAACAACCTTATTGTTGACCATGTTTGTTTTACATGTGATCTCAGAATGATTTCTAATTTTATACAGCAGTGAATTTATTCCACCTACAATACACGTTTCTGACACAGGGTTTTCTCAAAAACTGAAGATAAAATACATTATACATCTTCTTGATGAGCCAAACTCTCATCAGTCTGATTCTCTCCTTTGGCAAAGGAAAAAAATATCCCCAGGTAGTCCTGCTCTTTTCAGGCACATGAAAAGGCTGTTTTAAGTTAGTGGGATCTTGATTATGACAAATTCCACCTATTTTGGAACAATTAACGTAACAGTTCAATGTGTATTGAATAAAGCATATGGAAAATTTTGGAGCTGTAATTTACAACTACAAAAATGATATCAAATAATTTCTGTACCAGCAACAATATGACACAATGCAGTAGATTGCTGTGGTAAATAAGAGAAAGTTTTGATTGTGCACTGTTGTAGCTCCCTAAGAAGAATGTTGAGTTCAACTAGGAAATATTGAATAAAACTTCATATCCCATCTGAGGCTCCGTATCACAGCTGGTATTTTTAATAGAGGTCTCTCTCAATATCTTCACTAGGGTACCTGGGGTTTGCTTTGGTGGGGTTTTGTATTTTTTTTTTCCAAGCACATGGTATAATGCAGTCCAAACCCCCACTTTGTTGTAAATGTGCACAGAAATTAATTGAACAATAAATGAGGTGTCAGGTGCCCTGAGGCAATGATAGGTATAAATGACCCTGACCAGCCTCACCTGGGGCATCCCACCCCCTCCAGGGAGTCAGGATTTAAGCTTAGCCCTTTGCCCCTGCCTCTCTCTCAGCAGTGCTGTAGGACTGCTGGTCTCCAGCTCCTGGTCTGTGCACGCTGCTGCTGTGCACTCTGGCCTGTGTGTGGGTCTCCAAGCTTGGTGACAGAGCTGTCCTGTCAATACAGACCTGGCTGGCAGTCTGCAGAGTGTATCTGGTTTTGACCCTGACCTGCAGCTTGGCCCCAGGCCTGTGTCTTTGCTGTGAACGTGCCTGATGTTGGGACTTGTGGCTGAAGTGGCCCTGCTCTCCCCACCAGCTGTTCTGTGACTGGTCCTGATCCTGCCTTCCTGTCCTGCTGGAGGAAGATGTGGTTTAGTCGAGGTAAGTAAATACTTTAACAGACTTTATTTAACCTGGAGGAACCTGCCCTGCCCCATGTCTCTGTAACCTATTTCTTACTAGAAAGGCAAGCTTTCTTAGAAGAATAAAAATGTAGCTAGATTCAATATCTTGGAGCAATTGTTCTGCAACAACTTTTCTGATCTAGTGTTCCAGACTTTTCCTCAGGAACATGGGGATAGGGGCTGCAGCTCCTCCAGGGATGTAGCTGGTGGAAGCTGAGCTGACACAGCTGCAGCTGAGGTTGTGCTCTCCTTTGATCTCCTGTGCAGCCAAAGGGTTTCTGTGGTAATCAGTGCTTGCTCTCCTGCCTCATCTTGTGTCTGCCTATTCTGTGCACACCCAAGCTATTGGTCAAGAATTTCATAAATCAAAACACAAGCCTCCTGGCATCCATGTGTTTTGTGCAGGCCATGGTAAAAGATTTGGGGTGGTGGCAGTTGGGAGCTGAGAAGAAGCTGGAGGGTTTGTCTCTGGTTTGCTTTTCTTGGCACCGAGTGTTAGACAATGAGTTGTTCCAATTTCCATGGATTGTTTCAAGAGAAGAACTACAATAATTTGTACTAAAATGGATCAAGTTAAAATTTTCCAAAATACCTCCTCAATAAACATCCAGCTCTTAAGAAAGCTGTGGCACTGTTTCATACATTTAGCAGAACAACTTGCATGTGTAGGCCATTTAAAGAAATGGGATAAATAAAGCACTTTGTGTTGCATTTCTCCACCATTTAGAAAAAAATATGGAAAACGGTGTCACTTTAATGGTTTGCCTTTATTTTTGTCCAGCTCCGTAAAAGGCTTGATTTAGCTTCCAGGAAGACAGAGGAAAACTACCTACTGGTTTCAAGGCTTACACTCAGTTAAGCTACTGCTGGGGCAGGTTTTCCAGTTTTCCTCAAAAATATGAAAAATCTCTATTTATTTTGTCAGATTCTGATACGACAAGTTTGAAGGTGAAGCAAGAGTCTGCTTGTCTGGGATAGGTGCAGGGTTCTCCTTCAGGATATCTACCAGTGTGTTTGGCTGTGTGTCTGTTTAAATGTAGCATTAGTGTGAAGGTAATAGAAGAATATGGGCTTCATCCCACAAAGTTGTAGACTGGAGCACCTGCCAAATCAGATCCTTTACATGTGGGGTTTGATTGGCATAATCTCTGAATGTTTTTTGTTTCCAAGTGCTCTACATAGATTAGCCTAGAAGATTAAAAAAAACCTGTGGGTCCCTCCAAGTACTTAGGATAATGTATTCTCATTTTAAAAGTACAGTTGAATATATTGAGTAAGGGAAAGAAAGGAACAAAATCAAGACTTTAGGAGCAAGGCAAAAAGTCACAATGTTTGTTTCATGATACATCTGGGATCTTACCACCTGGATAGGTTTGAGAAGCAGACCTTCCAAATAAAAATAGCAGAATAATAAAACAATAATAGTAAAAAGCAGTGGTGAGGTACTTCAAAAATCTACATTTTACAGAAGTGTAATCATGATTTAAAAATACAAAAACACTGTGACTCAAAAGAGGGAGAGCGTGGGTGTTTGCTGGGGATGAGTCAAAAGAGAAGAAATTTCAACTCCAGAAAGCAAATGCAAAAGATGAGGCTCTGTAAGTAGAGCCTGCAAAAAGGCAGACCAAATTTATGCATTTGTTCTGCATCCAGGGTTCACCTCCATGCTATGCAGAAGTCATTGATTAACTGACATTAGATTGAAATGGGGCAATTAGACAGAGTAAAATGTCTACAGCATAAATTATACAAGAAAAGTGTCTGAAGAGAGCCTCCCCTTTGTCTTTAAGACTTGCCAGCTGTTCCTTTTCTGCCTTGTGATTTTTACCTTTCCAGATAAGCATATTCCTTTCTCTAAATCAATCTGACGGAACAGAGCTAACTGTATATCACAGGCTACAGCTGTATGTCCAGATACATTTTTAATAGGTCAGCCAGTCCAGTGGCAAGATAGCACTGATTCATGTTAGCAGATGAGGAGGAAAATGATGCTGTGGAAGCACCTACAGCAGATACCACTGCACACTTCCTTGGCTCTGATTACTTGAAACAGTTTGTCACATGCTTAAACTGAAACATGTGCTTTGGTCCCCTTTGTAGTCAGTGAGTCAGGTGCTCAGTCTTCTACAGTATTGAAAATTAATTACAGGAGTTGGAAATCCTGCTGTTTTCCAGTATAAATAAGGGAAGTAAATCACTGATTCATTGAAAAAAGAAAGCTGAGGCAGTTCTGTGGCTATGCTGGCTCAGTGCTCTTTGCTTGTAACAGTGCAAAGTGTGTTTAAATGCTTTTTTTGCAACAGGAACAATGAAAACTGGGTGGGTTTTTTTAGAAACAGATTGCTTTAAGACTCCTCTTGTGGTCTTGGCTAAGGTGGTGTGATCCAAAAACACCTTAGTACTGAATTCAGCTTGTTTGTAAAGGAAACCTGCTCTTTGCCACAGTCCTGGGGCTGTGCGAGTTTCCATGCCACCAGCATGCTTTTGCTCTTCCTCTCATCCCACTGCCTAAAGAGCTGTGGGCTGTTGATGGGGCTACCTAAACAAACTCTTCTACAGAAGCACAGAGCAGTTTGAGATGTATCCAAGCTGCCATTTTCAGCTGCAGTTTTTACAGCCTGTATCCATTTACCAAGTCCAGACCTGACTGAATAGGGATGGTCACAGCTATGGCAGCACAGCCACACTTGTAGCCTTTTCATATCAGCACTGAGTGGGGTTTAGGAGTGGGAGATTTGCACTGGCCCATCTTGTTGAGGACGTTTGGTTTGTTATCAGGGTTGTATTTTGCTTTCTGTAAGGCTGCTCTGAGCCCCGACAGGAGTGGGAAAGGCAGGCTGCCCTGACACACTGGGGACTCAGCTGGGCATCCTTACAGTGCAGTGTGCACTGAAAGCCTCTGAAGGACTCCAGCAGGTTTGGCTTTTGTCCAGTATAAGGAAAGCAAGTCTTAGCACCCACCTGTCTGAATAACACAAGGAAAGATCACATGGCTGGGCTATGCATTGCCGTGCCCTGGGCCATTGTAAGCAAACTGGGCATTAGGCATTTCCTGACCCTCCCTTTACTCACAATAGCAAGATTAATGCATGAGTTTTTCCACTGTAGAATAATGTGCTATTTGTAGTGTGGCCAAGTGAGATGAAGACTTGATCTTTCGTAAAGCCCAGGTTGCTGTTTACAAAATGGGGAAGGGGGAAACGAGTGTTTGAAATTGCTGTTGGCCTGTGCAAAGTGCTTCAGCAAGTAGTCAGTCCTGTGCTGTATGCAAGACTTGACAGTGAATTGGCCTGAACTGGTGGTATCTGCTGGATGACCGCTTCAGCTTTGCATTTAACATTCAATATATTGTCTGTGTAATTCAAGTGGTATTTTCATCCATTCCTTTTCAGGCCTTTGTACAGAAAGGCAGACTTGCTATTTCTGTGTGGTTCTAGAATGGCAGTGGTTCAGAGCCACACAAATCTGATGGTATCTCCCTGCTTACCTGCAGCAGTCAATACCTGACTCCAATTTTGTCAAGACTGCCTCAAGCACAGGAATTCCACAAAAATCAGATGTTTATACTATTCAAGTTTAATGTGCCCAGCCAAGCAAAAAGGAAACCAGGTGAACATTTGGCTAAATGGCATTTACATTATTTTTATGCTGGGCTTTGTCTGACATGTCAGACACACACTTTGTATTTACTAGACATGCCTTCCAGCCTTCAAAAATGCAGATCTATGATTTTTGAAAATATTTTACCTAAGCTGAGAGCATTTAACTTCTCATAATTGGGTTGAAGGTTTGTACATATCTCACCCAGTCCAATTTGAAGAAAAAGTGAAGTGTTTCAAATTTTTATGTACAGACCCTGAAAAGGTGAAGGTTGACTCTAATGATAATATATAAAACACGAGAGAAATGTAAACCTAGCCAGTCTCATATGCTTGTTCAGTAATTTCTTGGTGGTAAGGAGTGTTTGTACAGCACTGAAGTTAAAATATCTGAATATCACAAAGACAGCATGATGATTTTGTACAGTGAACTTTTATAAGTCATTTGAAATGAACCTGTCAGTCATCATTAATGGTCTGTGAAACCCTATCCCAAGCTGGTGCCAAGTCTTTCCCACAGAAACATTGTGATAAGCTCTGCTCTGTTCACAGTAAATCAGGGACTTTCACAATGAGTTACATGATAAGCTTTGCAGGATTGCACAGTAAATCATTGTGTTGAACAATTACACAGTAAGCCTCAGTTTTTTCTTTATGGGAGCATCTGTCAGTAATGGATAAAAGTCAATATTCATATTTTTATGCCACTTCTACTACCTATCTCAAATACAATTTATGGACACTTCTTAAGGTTGGTGGTAAGACCACCGTGTTAGCCTTGTATGCCTGCACATATGTGATGTAGTTAATAAAGTACTGGGGGACAGTGCACAAGGAGCCTAGAGAAGTCTGAAGGCATCACTGAGGCTGACTCAATGATGGAAAAGGTGTCCTTGCCTCTCAGTGGAGCTGTGCCACTTTACACTAGCTGAGTTGGCTTTTGTCTCAGTTTTCCAAGATACATACTTCCAATTTATGCAGGGATTCATATTTACTTTGCTCTACCTTGGTTTTTATTGTCCCATTCAAATTTTTTCAGTCAGCACTGGTATAAGCAGCATCTTTCCTCCTAAATTCTGTTTTATTGATTCTTGTGGTTTACAGGACCATTTCTATCCCTATCAGCTCCTCTTATGTGATTTAACCTTTGCACCTACTTGGTAGCTCCTATCTCAATTTAGTTTTTACACTCAAATTTCAGCTCTTCAGCTGTCTCCAAGACATCTCCCATTTATGTTTCCTTGTCCTTCAGCACTGCAGACTGGAACTTAACTTCTTGCCTTTCCTCCCAGGCTAATGCCTGGTGCCCCTCCCTGCCTGTCTCCAGGGCTCAGACTTGTCTTGTTTGCTTTGGTTTCATCTCCTCCTCCCTCCCCATGTCTCGCTGCTTCCTAGAGACTCTCAGGGCCTATTGCCAAGTGCTCCAAACATGCAGTTTGCATTCTTCTTCCTTGGCAGAGCCTCTTAAACTCCCACTACTCCACCCTTTGTGTGCCACTTCAAAAATGCACGCCTTCTGATCTTCCAATCTTGACAAGATGAAACAAAAATAAACAAATTTCCTGGTGCCCTTTCAGCATGGTGCCTTCAGGTGTATAAATTGGTGGTGTCAGATTGTAGGAGATGTCTGCCTTTCGAAGAGCAAGAAGCTGTTTGCATTAATGCTGCCTCCGTAAAGCAGCATGTACTGAAAAGGGCTATCATGTGCACCAGGGCTGCAGGAGCCAAACCCCAATCTGCGGCACAGCAGAAAAGCTCCAGTGACATCAGGGGCTGTAGCTCAGGTTTGTGCTGGCTGAAGGGCCAGCCTTGTGTGGGGACTGTGGAGTGCAAGCCAGGGCGTAGTCACTGAGGCCCTTTTACCTCTTTTGGAAGCCCACTGCAGACACAGAAAAATAAAAACCACTGAAAAATAATATGAAATCTGGACACAGTGCTTTGTGTTTTTAGAATGGCCCTTCACATTTGTTTTATTGAGGAATATATTGTAAGAAAAATAAAATATTTTGGTTCATGAGCTTAGAGCTGCTGCTGTCTTCTAAAATCCTGGCATGAGGCATTACCTTGTAAGGGTACATGAGATTAGCTAGTGGTAGTCTGTCCTATGTGGTGGAGAAGTCAGGAAGTAGCTCAAGTCTCTGCCACCCAAGGTTTGTTCCAATCATGGAGAGTAAAGTTTGTGATTTCTTTTGTCTGTTTGAAATCACATTATTGTTTTCTATAGATGTTCAGTTGAGGTGGTTGTGAGGTTAGGAAGAGGGAAGGAGAGGTGAGAAATATGGAACACTTTCCAGTGTGCATGCAAGGCAGAGTGTACAGTATACATTGCTAGTTTAAAAACCCTCAAGAGGATGTCACAGGGCTCTGATGTAGTAAGATATGTGCAATATCAACACTTGCTGCCCTTACTTGAAATGTCATAAAATAAGATGTGTACACTTTGTGCAGAAGAAGGCTGTGTAGCCTCAAAGAAGTATGTGTAGGGAGTATATTACAGCTTTTTCTGTCTGGTGTGCATCTGTTATGTGGCCAAAATACAGATTCAATCCTGTCTTGTAGCTAGTGAAAATACGGATACATGCTGTTGTATGAGCAGCCTCCCAACGTGGCACAGAACGTAGATCTTCACCTTCTGGAGGGGAGCTGCCTTGTGCTGGGATGCAGGAAGCCTGCACCTTAGGTTTGTGATTGGGGGGTGTGTGTTTGTAAAACATGATGGGAATGCTGGAACGGGATGAGGCTGTCAGGACAACAGTCAGACCTATATGCAGCTCTCATATGTACAAGTGGAATGTGTGTGTTGACACCAGCTTATTAAAGCAGATATTTAGGAGTCAGGAGATAAATTTAAAAAAGGGTTTCATACTTGGGAGCTGGTCCTTTGAAGCTGTTGTTCCTCTCTTTTATAAAAATCGGGAGACATGCTGAAATTGCAAACTGCCTTGTCATCCCTGGAATCAAATCTTCAAATGAAGAGAGGAAATCTTTTCTTTTTCCTAGAAAAGACGCACTCGCTGGGTCTTTTCAGATACCATTTCTATTTGTGACAGGAACTTTTTCAAGGAAATGAGCAGAAGGTAGTACAGCATGCTGCTTCTGATTGTACATTTCTTAATATGCTTTAGAAATATACACACTGGCAACACTTTTACAAGAAAATGCCTCATCTTTCATTAAAGAATGACTTATAAAAAAAGCCTTGACTTTTGTATGGCTGTGTATTTCATTAGGTATATTTCATACTTCTCTAACAACTCCTAAATGGCAAATAGTCCTGAGTAGTACTGGGAAAGCAATTTGCTTTAAATGGTTCATTTAGGTGAATTTAGCAATTTTATTTTGTATATAAACTGAAAAGCTTTTCTTAGCTCAGCTTTTCCACTTGCCAGAATACAGGTGTTTAGTTATTGGGAGAGATCATGCAAAATCTCTCTAAGACAGTTTAAAAAAAAACAAAAATACTTTCTTTCCAAATAATTATTTTTAATTACTCCAGATACACTACTTGGACACTACCATGAGCAGGTAGAATTAGACTGTTTGACACTAATGGGGAACACATCTGATTTTATCAGATTTCCTATAAGCTATAGGAGCTGTGTGTGCCAAAAAGCAACTGAGTGAACGCTAACTCCAGGATAGAACCAGAAGTCGAGTTCTGAGTGTTCTAGATAAATGTTTTTCCCAAAAGTCATCTTGTAACTTTGATCCTCTTAACATGCTACTTCTAGCACAAATTCCTTTGAAGCAGAACAAAAGCACAGAGTAAACAGAAAAGCCAAGCCCAAAAAGATTCATATCAGCAGGCTTTGCAGTGAAATCATAATGTACCCTCAAGCAATGATTTCTCTTGCTTCCTCCTTATTACCCTTATTTACCCTTCCTTTACCCTGATGCTTGAATTAAACCAGTATACAAGTGCTTTTCTTCTCTGAACGTCCTTTAATTTGACAGCCTCATGGCCTCAGTGCCCTTCTTTGCCAAATATTGCTTTTTTGTAGACACAAGTTAATTCCTATCGTATTGTGAGACAGGGTTGTGCGCAGTGAAAGCCCAGCTTGCAAACTGCCTTGTTTCTTTCCAGCCCCTGAGGAATTCTGAATGTGTCAGTAAGAGCAGATAAAACTATCAGCATGTTCCTTCTGCTTTCTTCTGAGCATTTTTCTCAGCTGTATCCTAAAACATGGGGTGTTTGTTTTCTTTCTTTTTACTTTTCCCACTGCTTGCCCCATCCACTTTTTGCCTCTCCCCCCCCCCTTTCTCAGCTCCCCTGTAGGAATGCAATGGCAATGTATCTTCACTTAGTCTCCTTGCTGCAATTTGTTTGTGTGGCTGCAAGGAAAGTGCCCTGTCACTCATGAGCCTTTACACCTGCCAAAGCTAACGAGCTGAGTTTGACCCTCATTCTGACGGATTATTTAGAACTTCACACTCCTAGGAGAGTTGTGGTGTCCCAAAGGAGCATCTGAGGGTTACTACAAATATTTCTATTAACAAAAGATTTAACATGCTTTATGTAATATAGATATTGTTTAATAGAGCCTATTTCAGATCTAAAATGCATTTTTTTTCATTGAATATCATAATTCAAGTTCCAATAGCAGAAATAAAATAATGGTATTTTTATTAATAGCTGACACTTCAAAAGTTTATTCAGACCAATAGAGGTGATGCTGCAACAGCAGTTTTTACCAAAGGTCCTTCTGCCTGGCCTGACCTGACCTGGGGTCCTGTCCTTTTTTTTTTGGTGTATATCTGTCCTCCTTGTATCCCTGATGGCAGTGACTTTACTCCTGAGTAATGGAGACTGAGGTGGGATCAGAACCGGGTCCTAAAAATCATTGTTTTGGTAACATAACTCAAAACGATGACAAATAGGAAAAGGAGATGGGTAGTTGCTCTAAAGACATTAAGTGATTAGCGATGGGTGAACATGATGTTTGTGGTCTGATAAGAAAAGCACTCAGAAGACGAAACACACATTTTCCAAAGCTCTTGTCTGGTGGGGAAGGGGGTGATGAAAGGCTGGTGGTCCACCCTTGGGACTTTCTCCATGTCCATCTGGATGTGTAGCAGAGGCAGGGAGTGCTGCCAGTGGCACTCTGCTGAGGAGGGGCAGGTGTCCCCAAAGAGAGGGCAAGCTGGTACTCATTGAATTGTCTGGTTTTTGGTTTTTTTTTAATCTCTGTGGACATATTGTTATTTTATGAGGAATTTTCAGATTAAGGTCTAGACAACCTAGAGAGCCTTTCAAAAGATCCACAAACCCTCTGAGCCAGTGTGTTGTATTTATCTCTTAAGGAACCTTGTCATTAGGCTCAAATTAAAAATGAGCTGTCAGTTTCTATTAATAATTAATGCTGAAATGTTAGCACTTTGAAAGACTGTTTCAAGTGTAACACATTGCATTTAATGCTGAACAGTTTTATATTTACAGTAATTCCACCTTTCATCCCTTAATGTCAACCTCTAAATCTTTAATGCTTTAATCACACTTCTTATTTTGATATCCCAAGCGAGCTGTTCTAACCTGTGTCCGCTCCCTTTCGATAAGGTGCACATTTTATACTGGAAGGTTAGTCAGCAGCACTTGTTAATTATTAAGGAAAACAAAATGCTATTGCTGGAAAATTATGTTTGTTCCCAGCTGTGTGTGTTACCTTTAATCTGTACTGACAAGAAGCAAGAGGAATCATAAAATAATCAGAGGAGCCAGGAGAGAGGATTGTTTGTGAAGAACATTACCCAGCAGAAATGTAGACAGCCTTGATTTGATTCCATAAATGAACCTAATTACTGGATAATGTATTGTTCTGTGGAAATAACATATCTGTAAAATACGTAGTTAAAAGAAGGCTCTGTGAATTTGAAAGCAAATGATTTTTGCTTTCGAGCTGTGATCCCTATAGCATATTCCTGGACAGCACTAACTCAGTGAGAGCTTTGGTCTTGTGCACAGGCTACACTAAAATTGCCCATCCTGCAGCATACATCTGTGAGCCAAGTTCTTTATTTGCAGCCTTCCAATTGTGAATAGGGGAAAATTCTGCAGAGAAACAGGCCACCTAAATGTGTTGTGGAGTTGTCTTTTTAAAGTGCTTCTTTGTCTCTTGTAAATATCCAAGATATAATAAAATAAATACTTGGAATTTTCTTAACTGCAAGGCTAATAATGAATATTCTAGAGAACTAGAAAAGGCACTTAAATGAATTCCAAAGAAAGGAGACTTTTTTGAACTTGTATTTATGTAATATATATTGCTCCAATTTGTGTTTCCTTTGCTGTTTCAGAATAACTCCTTAAAATGAGATGTATCTATACAGTTAATGGTATTTGTGATCAAGTTTACATCATATTAATGGGCTATAGAACAATATTAAACTAATAACCTACTGCTTAATTACTGGAATCAGGAGGATGAGACTCCACCTTGTGCCTGGCAGATTCATGTGCCATACATAACATATCTTGCTACCAATTTATGTTAGCAATTTGTCATCCAGGCACACGTTTTCTGAGATAGTTGCTTAAGACCATTATCCATATCTTTTTCCGTGAGTGCTATTGTACGGAGAAGGCAGAAAGGCGTTTCACTGTAACAGAAACCTCAGCTTGCTGCTTCCTCTGCAGAGACTGGAAAGAAGGGCTGGTGCTGGGGAGGGACCTGCTCTGTCCTGTGGGAGCCCATAGGGATGGGCCCCATAAGGCTGTCCTTGTATGGACCGTGTTTTAATCATGTGTATCTGTCTGTGGGAAGACACCCAGCCTCTCAATTTGAATGCTAACCATTTTTCTTTAATAATTTGTTATTTCTTTTATTCCCCTGCATCACGTGCTCTTTTTTGTTCATCTTGCTCGTAGGCATGTTTCTCACAGGCATACTTGAATATTTCTCCGTTGGCTTTGCATTGATAGCTAAGAGTTCAAACACACTGTGCAACTCACAGCAAGTACTACCTCACTGCATGACTATCCATTTGAAATCAGGGGACTGTTAGACTGAGACTCCAAAAAATCCCCAGCCTGTCTGGCCTGGCTGTTCCCACCCAGGCAAACAGAGTGCTGTGCAATCAGGTGGTGTTTTACACCCATTTCACTTAGGTGCTAGTGAAAGCATGATGTGTAAAGGGAAGTTTCAATACTGTATTAGGATCAATTCTAGCAGCATTTCTACCACAGGTGCATGTATTTCAGTGAGACTAAACTGGAGTAAAAGAAGGTAGGGTTTTTCTCAGCCTGTGAACTTGTGCTTGTATTATCAGCTCTCAGCAATATTATCTGCTTCTTTTATCAGGCTCTCATTGTCTGGGCTTTTTTATAATTATATGAAGAGTGCATGAAGTCCTATTAAGTTGTCTGTGACTAGAAAAAGAATTACTGCACTGATACTTTCAATCCTCTCTGGCATGTAAAAAAGGCAGTCAGAGTTTACTGAACATCCACCTCACACATCAAAAAAGAAATAGAAAAATTCCTGCTGGTACATTATCATGCAAGCATCCAATTCTGTCTTTTCTTGCTGTGGAGACATGCACAACATACAGGAAAGACTTAATATTTATAAGATGCCCAACAGGACTAAACAAATGGACACGTGTAGAATATGTACGTTATTCATTACAAACATGATTAGTGTTTCTATATAATAGATGTGTTGTTAAAGCACAGTGGATTCTTCGAAGTTTACAAGTTTGTTATGAATTGATTTATTCATGAAATGCTTTGTTTCTATGACAACTTTATTGGTTTGCCTGTGGTCTAAATACATATAGGCATGGCAGGAATTCTACAGTACAAAACAAATTACATGCTCCCACCTGAATGGCTTGATGCCTTTAGGGAATGTACAGAAATAGTCCACAATGAGGGCAGGAATCGCCATAGACTGTGCCAGTATGAGAGGGCTTACTTAATAAGAAAAATGCTTAAAGGTCCTCCACAGCTTCCAACTCTGCAGTACAAGCAAAAGATGGAAATGAAGAAAGGAATCTGGTAGGAAAACATAAAAGGGACCCAAAACCCAATTGCAGAGATGGTAGTGTATTCAAGAAAAAGCCACATATCAAAGACCAGCACTCTCCCACAAAAAGAGCTTGCAAGAAGCTATTAATATTCATAACAGATCTGGACCTACAAAAGAAACTGGAGAGCTATTGTTTAGTAAAAAATTAGTGTGAAAGTGTAGGACATTAGTTGATAAAAGGATAGGAAGGCTTGCTAGGGCAACACAAAATGGGATCAGAGAAAAAAGTCAATAAATGGATCAAATAACAGAAATGAAAATACAAGAGCAATAATTAAGACAGGGACTTGGAAGAGAGGTCAGAGACCTAAACAGAGTAACAGTTTTCAAAGCATGCAAGACAAAAGTTACGTAGCAGTGCTTCTATGACTGACCCCATGACATGTGGGTCTCTCCAAGACAGTCTTGTAAACTACGGTAAAATGATGGTGCTTTGGCTGCTTCTGTCCTGTGTGATGCAAAGCCTTTTGGAAATGATAAAAACAGGGGAAACTGAAACAGGCTCTCCCATTCCATCACCCATAATCTATCTGCTTTTCAAAGCAGAAGAAGCAGAGAGTGCACTTCCATGCAAAAGCAAGTTTTCCACCAATGTTTTTTAATCTAAACAAAGCTGCATAGTATTCTGGATTATTTTTAGAAAATTGGTATGAGAATTTCAAAGGGAAGAAGGGCACTGATAATCCTCTGCCTAGCCTGAAAGCCAGCATGAAAATGCCTTAAATTAGAGCAAACCAGTGCAAATGCAAATTCTGGATTGGTAAACCTCAGACTGACCCTCCAGCTCTTCTGCCTCTCTCAGAAACCTGTGCAGTGGTTTAGGTGTTTCCATGCTCACTTGCCTCAGACCAGGTTTTTGCTGTGTCATTTGGCTATTGGGCTGTCATTCATTGAAGTATATAACTGATTCTGCCTCTTACCATAGAACGTTCAGAGCATGGGCAGATTTTGCACCGTCTTAAGGGTGCGCTGCCTCCCGCGCACTGCAGTGAAGCCGGACTGTAAAGCCAATGGGGTTCAGTAACTAAGATTTGGCTCAATGAGTGTCAGATGGTGCCTTAGTCACATAACTGTTTTACATCTGTGAATCAAGTCATCTGCTTTGCAAGGGGGTCAGGCTGATGCAGAGAGGCACTGCACAAGAGGCAGAGTCCTGAGGCCAGAAAGCAGAGAAAAGAGAAAACAGGTAGTGAGATGGGAAGCTGCACATGGCTTTGTGCTGAGCAGGCACACAGCATTCATAGCTCACCCACTCGGTAAGTGCGTGAGACATTTGACTATTTTGACATGGAAGCACTAATAAAATAAAAAGCTTCTCCAATTAGTGCATATTATTTCTGACTTGTCTTCTGAGCCAGTCCCTTCCATATTCCTAATTGCCTGTGCTGCACTAAGTGATATCACCTTCCACACACTTTTACGAGCTGTGGTCTCCTGCAACAGGAGAGATTTGGGAGTAGCAGCCTCCACAATCGACTTGAAATGATATTGTTACTTCAGCTGGCCAGACTGACTATTTAAAAACTATGGAATATCTACAGAGACAGACTTTAGAGGGAGGGACTGATC
Organism: Lycocorax pyrrhopterus obiensis; assembly: GCA_014706295.1. NCBI lineage: Eukaryota > Metazoa > Chordata > Aves > Passeriformes > Paradisaeidae > Lycocorax > Lycocorax pyrrhopterus. The sequence continues at coordinate 18,815,069 of JACSVZ010000013.1, read as the reverse complement.
ACGTCCTGGGACAGTGGGCCTAATTCTCAGCTGGTCATCCTTGTGTATCTATCATGCTTGCTTCAAAGCTCTTCACAATGGCAATGAATTTTGTTTGGGCTTTTTGTTTTGGTTTTTTTTCAGGCTGGGTATAAGCCTTGGGAGAGAAAGGAATGTTGACATCAGCCAAATAGCTCCTTATTCCCTCATGCCTTTGGGACTGAAAAACTGCTGAAGTAAAACTACTGGGTGTGCTGAAACTAAATGCGGGGGTTTTTTGGTTTCTTTAGTTCTCCATTTCTAGATACTGAGTCTTCTGTCTCTGGAAGGAGTAGTTGCCCTTTCAGGATTCATTCTGGATTACGAAATGTGTAGTGAAGATCTCTTTTCTTTCTCAAGAAAAAGAATAACCAAAAAAATCTTTCTCCATTAGTATTCCTTTCTTCTGGTTTAACCCCTATATGGTGCAAATAATGCATTTTCAATTCAGCTTTTCTTTTAAGGAAACACACAGACTGAACAATGGAACAGGGCATCCCTCAATGAGGCACGGAGCCAAAAGTAGTTCTAAATCTCCCTTAATGGACTGGTGGAGGTTCTGCTTAGCACTCATGAAATATCTGCTGGCTTTTCAGCACTGTTCCCAAGAGACCTGGCAGAGAAGGGCTTCTGGTGGAATACAGCAGGGCAAGGATGCACCAGATTTTTGATGGCCAGAACAATCCCAGAACCCAAGGTACCTGGTCAGAAGCCAGCAGTGCAGGCACTGCAGAGATGGGCAGCCTGGATGTGCAGATATCACTCAGCTGTTTTGTTACAGTTCTTTGTGCATCCTCTTCTCACTTTGAGAAACTGGGAGATGTTTGATCACAGGGAATGCTGCATCTCTAGCATCCAAGTAAGGCTGTGGTACACTCATGGCACCATCAAATGATGCTGCTTGTAACACATCAGCACAGCTCCTGCTACGTAGTGCATGTGTTTCAGTAATGGGTGGCTTTTGACAGACCTGCTTGGCAGTGAATTTAAAAACTATTTTTAAAGTCTCATAAATGCTTTTATGGGCCCTTTTAAATGTTGTCTGAGCTATGTAGGAAAATGTCATAGTTTATCCCATAACTAACCACAATATTTAATTTAATGATGGCTATAAAACAAGTGCAACAAAGAGAAAACTGTTCTGAACTTTCTTGACACTGTTTTTGGCAGATACTTGCTCTTTACCTGACATGCCATCATTTATTCCCTCAGCCCTCAGAGAACAGCAAGATAGCTGAACTATCGATACAGTACGAGAAATCATAGACAAGGAAAGTAAACTGTGATATTTTGAAATTAACGATGTAGTTCATTTGGTGTAGTGCATGCCTTATAATGAAAAATCTAGAGGGAAGAGCTTAATGAAATTTTGAAAATCCCTGCATTTCAGTCATAGACTGTGTGATGTCATTTGTGTATATTTAAGGATATGGCTTGCATGATCTGATGTGGTAAGTTTATGCAGACAGTACTTTATGCACGCATCAAATGCTTAACTTAATAGAAATGCCCCTTTTCACTCCTCTCTGGGTTTGGGCTTGTGTACGTTCATGTGTGTGCATATACATGCATACAGAGGGGCTAGGAACAGGTACCCTTTTTCATTAAGTAAGTGACATTTTCATGCTGGTACAGCATATATCTGTCTTCTTTCTGGCAAAGCTGTGTGCCTTTCAGTCAGCATCTGACTAAAGATCAATGAGAGAAAGCTTTTTGAAGGTGCTTTCAGGTCCTGCGGCAAGGGAGATGATCAGAAAGCTGCCATAAGCTTCGGACCCACTTGACAAATGAGTAACTATTTTGGTGCTCTGTAAACTGCTGTCACATCAGTTAGAAACACTAATTAGAACTACTTTGCTGTTGAAAGTGTCCAGTGCATTAAATACCACTTCTGCTTATTGCAATTAGCTTATCCATTGACTTACACTTTATACCACAAGACTATCAAAGATGGAAATGCATAAGGGATTGTTTAATAATTTATGAGGAAAATTAGAACTGAATGGCAAATAGCTTTTGCCTGCTACCCTTTGACCTTTCATTCCTTGCAGAGCATGAAACTCACATGTGAAATGTGCTCATCCTTGGTTTTGTCTAGCTGGAGAAGAGTCAACAAACCAGGATGCACAAGTAAGCAAACATCAGATTGTCTTTTTCTCAGTGATGTGGAGATTAAATGATGTGGGTAGCTTCTGAGAAGCAATGGGGCATCGTGGTACCACACAGTCTGTAAAGAGAGAATTTTATAGGCTTCCTGTACTGTTGTCCAAACTGGTTCTTGTTATTTTGATAAAGCAAGGAGATTTTGTTCAATAATTTATACCATGTGGAATTGTGATAATTTTTAATTCCATTTTGTCTTTTTACAGACCAAATTTTCAAATGAAACAATCTGCTGAAGAAGTGAAGTTGTAAGGGCTGATACAACTTCATATTTTTGTTTTAAAGTTAAATTGTGGGTCTATAATATTTCAACATGCCTTAGAAATAAGAACAAGGAAGCAAAATTTTCTCATACTGTAAAAGCCATAAGTAGTCCAGCCATTAAGAATGCCATGACTCTACATTGTACACAGAAGTCTTTAGCAGAGAGGGAAAAAGAAAATATCATTCCAAATAGCTGACTTGCAATCTAGCACACAACATAAAATCACGAGCCTTCATTCCTCATTCTGCTTTTGTTACCTTGGTCTGAGCACTTATTCTTTCTGTTTGGATTCCCACTGATGATATTAGTTCTTGGTTCTGCTGCCAGGGTGTTAAAGATCAGGATTTGTAATTCATTATTTTAAATATAAGGTGGCAATCTTACCACCACTCATACTTCTCAAGAGCTGGAATTATTTTCTCCTTAAGTGATTTTTGGGTTTTTGTTCTCAAATTATTTTTGTTCTCTGGGGCCACTCCAAAGAGCGCCTGTGTTCTCTTCCTTAAAAATTAGTAAGGTATAACTGTAATGCACATTTTTTTTCTAAAGTGCTCTTTTAAAGATGCAGACAGAAAACATAAAGCAGCAATAGGCAGTTCCATCTAAAAGCTCCTAACAAGAGTCACCTTCAATGATCTGATTCCAAATATATGAAATTCTCCCTGTCTTCAAGTTCCTTCATGTGCCCATGCAGAGATCGATGCAGAATATCTGCCTGAAGCCCTATATTTCATCAGGCTGCTCCATACAGAAATAGTTCTGAAAAAAGTAATTACTATTTCATTTTCAAAAACTTTAAGTGATAGAAGATAAAATACTATTAACAAAGGAATGGGCATACATGCACTTACCAAAATGCAAGTATAAATTACAGTTTAAAATGGTTTGGTTCTTTGAAGCTATTTACAAGTTCAGGTTTTCGGTGTTTTAGGAAAGAAAAGTCTCTGGAAGAGCAGAATAGAATTGTGAGATCTCAAGCCCTAACTGAGCCTCCTCAGCCTGCTAACACCAGAGACCAAACCAGGGATCTCATTTGTGCCCTTCACTTTTGCTGCCCATAACTGGGAGAAGGGAGAGAATTGGTTTGGGTTTTTAAATTAGATTAACTAGAAAATCCAACCCAAATATCATGCAACAGACCATCTCTTAGTGTGATTTGCAGAGCTGCCTGAAGCTTGCTTTGGTTTGGAGCAGTTTAGCTCTTTGGTCCCTTGAGCAAGCTGCACTTCCTTCAAGTGGCTCTGCTCTTCTGGCCACCATAGCAGGAGCACAATGCAGATATCCATCTTTAAAATCTTTGTTTCCAGAAATCCACTGCAACGTTGAGAGTTTCTGGCCATTAGGGAGGTCCAGATCCATATGGGAGTTATGGAAAACTTTTGAGGTTCAGCTGTGAATCCGCCTTTGCCACAGGCAAAGTTGCCATTGATGCTATTGGAGCCAAGAAGCAATGCCTGGGCAGGAGGAGTGGAGTGTGTATGTACGTCCCAGCCTGAGGCTTTGCCTTCCTTCATTTCTAATTGTCTGCTGCCTTCTTTTAAGACTGGTAACCTTAGATCAGAGGGAAAAAGAGGATTATTTTTAAGCATGATGAAATTTAACTTGTAATTGCTGTTTCCACAGCAGCCAATTGAGAGGTAAGAGCATAGCTTCACCAGGCAGCTCCTAATCTCTAGGATTTACAGATGCTGAAAACGAGCAGGAAATCAGGGCAGCAGTGACCTACCTGCAGTGCAAGTGCAACACATGCTCACAGATATTCATGCTAAAGACACAACATTCTTAGCAAACTTTGTCTCTCCTGTGCAACTTTGAAAAATCTCATGGTTTGATGTTTGTGTCAGGTTTCACATAGTATTTTTCAGACCCTGCATGGTATTTAATGTCAGTTTTGGTATCCCTGTACTTGAGACAGGGTACCACAATATATTTTATTGCTGGCAAGCTTCAGCAGGGAAGCAGTAACTTATGTGCTGACTGCTTCCCATGAGGTTTCATGTTCCTGTAAAATCAGATATTTAGAAAAAAGCACCATATTAATTTTACTTGCTCTTTCCCATGAAACTGCTAAGACAATCCCTGTAAAAAGCAGCACTTCTTCAGATGTGTCTCTGGCGTGTTCTGCAATGCATATTTTGAGAGCCAGCACTGATTCGTGTTTGTCCTTCATTTAAAGCCCCTCTATGGTGGCTGGCTAAATATCTTCAATTCTAAGAAGCAATTTGGTTTTCCTACACCACACAAAGTAGGTAGAAAGTGTCCTGTCATGTAAGTGGTACCTATTGAAAGCCTGCCCTCACGTGAGATGTGCCACACTAGAGAGCTGACTCCCTGCACAGCCGATTGCTCCTTGGAAGCAGCAAATGCTCCCAGCCCTGAGCACGGGTGCTGGTGCTGCTCCCCCCTGACCTTGTTTATCTGCCTGCTGTTTGCCAGAAATGCAGGTGCAGCACATGGGCTGCTCAAGGCCAAATCAGAAATGTGTATGTGTTGGCCAAGACTATTGATTCAGAGCTGCTCTGGCACAAGTGTAAGGTTTTCTGTCCTAAGGCGTTGGTAATGTTAATCAAATTCACATGTACTTCTCAGAGTGATCGCTGAGCAAATCTTAAAAAGCGCACCACACATAGAACGTTCTGAAAAAAGTGTTTGTTATTGTCATTCTGTTCACCAACAGCTTTTCTGGATTTGTGTAGTCAACAAATATCTAAATGAAGCATTGGCAATCTTTTTTGTGTAATCCCAAAGAAAACATGAAAGAGGAAGTTATAAAAGTGGCTTTAGATAATGTCTATTTCATAGCATCAGGAGATTTTTTTTGTTCTGCTTTAGACATTTTTTGTGATTTTTTTGTTTGTTTGTTGTTTGTTTTGCAAACAACAAACTCCTAACCCACTAGGGAGACTTTGGCCTTTTCCCTAGAAAAAAGGTTTATTTGTCGAATATCTTGGTTTGTGTTTCCTTCCCCACCTGCTACTAATTTTAACATACCCCTCACTTGAGCAGGGATAAAGCTTCAGGTGACTGTGGGTGTATGTAAGTGTGGCCAAGAGCTGATGCAGGGGCAGGGAGCTTGGCCATTCAGGTTTGTGCCTGATGGGGGTGTCTGGGTGGTTTTTGCCCCTCTTCTCCTGCTAGGGGCAGGATGTTTTGAGGGGGACATCTCCAGTGCAAGGTCCCCTCCTGACTGTTCCCAGGTATTCTTCCATGGAGTGCTGCTGGGGCTCCCACTCCTGCTTGTGCCCCCGTGGCCAGTCTTATCCAGCTGCTCATGGTGGTCAGGAGGTGTAATTACACAGTAAGGTTATTTTTCTAATCTGATAGAAAGTAGTTAATATATTAATTTTGTTTCATTTAACCAGTGTATGTATTAAAACTCCCAACAGAAGCATGCATGACTACGACAGCCCAGTTGAGTGCAGTTGTCTTGGGAGGAAGAGGCTGTTTGTAAATTAGAACTGGACCAGAGATAAGTCTTTCTATGCTCTGAATTAGTGGGGCAGCCAAACTCTTTGTATCAGCTTTCCTTGCCTGAGAAATGCTCTTGTGAACTTAGTCCCTTAAAACTTCTGTAGATGGAAAAATTCCAGTGAGAATTTTAAAATGGTATTTGAAAATAAATATAGGGTATATAAAAATACTGAATAAGCAGCTGAGCAGGAGAAAACTCTAAGAAAAATTGCTATTGTGTAAAGATATATAGTTGCAACAATGGACTGATATCCAATAATTTACTACTAAGTTCTAAAAACCAGATGACTACAAAGTGTTTGCTAAACCATTCTTTTTCATCTGACATGTGGTTGGATTATGTGAACTGACTCACCATTTAAATGGGGCTACTGAGATTGGTGTGTTATTGATTCAGACAATCCTTGACCCCAGGGATAACACTTGCTGTAACAGAGGAAACTGGCTTTTAGAATCCTACATCTCTCTCTGCATCTATGTTATTTGACAATACTGAAAAAAAAAAAAAAAAGATTAGGGAAGCAAAGAATGAGTTAATACTGGCAAAGTCAAGCAGCTTGTTTGATGAAATAGTGCTGGTGCTCTCCAGCAGAAAAATTGAGAGGTGCTGAGACTTTAGTCCTTTGGATTCAAATTCTTTTCAAGAAAGCTATCAGTGGGCACTTGCCAGGATGCCTTCAGAACCTTTTCTTTGCAGGGAAACCTCAAAATAACAAATAAGTAATGTAGCAGACTGATAATCACAGTCTTAATTAACTGAAAACTTGCACTTTTTTATTTTAAGAATATCATCCCTAGGCATGTTTGTAGTCCAGGCACTGTGTCTACCTTCTCAATCTGTCATTCATCAAATTCTGAACAGTTATCAATCTCCAGACATTAAGCAGGTCGCCTGGCACTTGCCCAATAGGTTCTGGATGATACTGCAGCTGTTGAACAAGTACTTCATCAAAAATTATTCTTTGGCTTTTTATCAGCTTTTTCAAATCCCAGGTTGCAAATCAGTTGCTTCCTTTTTAGTTACATGCAAGCAAAATGAGATGCACCTGAATACTTTTAAAAATAATTACTTCTAATACTATTTACCAAGGCAAACATTCATCCATCCTCATGTGCTCCTCTGCAGACTATAGCACTCCTTTCTTACTCTTTCATATGCAAACACTGTCTGTGTTATAATCACTGAGCATAAGTCAGATAAAAGCAAAATCTGATGTATTAACAATGAAAATGTTCTTCTGAATAAAAACATGGATTACCATGGAATTTCTGCTAGGATTAGGCTAAGAGTCTCAGAACTTGTCTCTGAAAGACTTATTCTTCTAATCAAAGTGAACATCCCATTTTTCTATGCCTTTTTCCTAAGCAGATTGACAAATGATCTCTTTATATGTGCAGCTTCTCCTAGGCACAAAATTTCACTAAAATCATTTGGGGAAAGGGCAATTGGCAATGTGTTACGGGTGATCTTGGTTTAGTCTCTCCAGTGCTATTGAAACAATATGCAGACTGGGTTGGTCTTTGGGAGCCTGAAATCTCCCACTCTGAATGGTGTTGTGAAAACAAATCCCTTTTGGTGTGGGAGTATCTGCACAGAACAGCTGATGTGGGCTCTCCTTGCCCAGCACCGGCTGCCATGTTCACACTACGTGGCTGCAGGTTCCATGGTGGGAGGGAGTCAAATGTGGATCCCGGTGGGATGTGTGTGTGCTAGGTTTTGGAGATATTTCTCTTGGAGTTGCAGACAGCTCTGAGCCATTTGCTGACCTTTTGAAGGATTCCTGAAGCTGTTAGTCAGAAAGCATTAGTGTGAGATGCTGGCAGTTCTGAATGGGTTACTCACAATATGTTTCATTTGCTTTTACATGCTTAGATGATGCTTTACTAGTGCCAGACCAAAAATTATCAAAAATGGGTATGAGATGGATGCAAGGAAATGCTGTGTGTGCCGAAATCTTGCTTTCCACTCAGGACACAGGACCACTGTTCAGTGCCACTGCAGTACCGATAACGTGTCATACAACAGGCCTGCCCATGCCCGCAAAATGCAATGGCAATGTCCTGCTGCCATCTGTGACTCAAGTCAAGGCACAGTCAGACAGCACAGCTCCAGTGCATTTTTTCTAGTGGCAACAAAATCCAGTAAAATCTTCACAATAATTCCTAGATGGATCAATGTAGCATAAAATAGTAGCGCACAGATCAGATGAGTCATATTGAAGCTGACTCCATGCTGACAGTGAAATGCTTTCACTTCAGCAAATTCTTGAGGCATCTCATTTCCTATGAGCTAGATTATTTTTTCATAAATTGTGGACAACAAATAAGATGAGTTTTAGCCCTTGCCTTTGTTGCTGAATGTGGCAAGCTGATCTGTGAGTAATGGAGCCAAAAAGAGCAATCTGTTCCAGAGCCTCCACAAAGTTTTCCATTGTTTGGGGAACGAATCAGTCCATTCTCTATGTGAAAGGAAAAGTCACGCTTAGGAACTTGATTTGTTGCAATGATCTTCTTTAATGTATTGCACTGCTGGTGACATTCTTGCTGATATTGGGGTCCTTTGTGTGTTTTGTATCAGTTTTATTTTCTTGCCAGGAAATTGACTTCCTTACATATATAGGTGTTTCAATCTTGGATCCTTTTGAGCCTGGATGTGTGCCTGCTAACTTGCTTCAGACCCAACTGCATTCACAGTGGCACAGAACCAAGGTATGAAAAGCTTGTGTTAAGGATTTTACCCCATCTTCCTATTGCAGAGTTAAGTTTCTTCTTAAAATTAGTCATGTGGGGAATAAAGAGTCATTTGGGAGCTCAGAGTGGCATTTGGAAGGACAGGGCTTTTGCCATGCTCAGGTAGTTGCTAGACTGGAGCTCGTTCAATGTTTCTTCTATACTGAGACAGGACTAAGAGAAAAATGTAACTTGAGTTCATGTGATTTGGTGAGTACTAACCTGAATGCCCACTCCTCTCCAAGAAGAAAGATCTGGTTTTACAGGCAATTCCTACCTGGACTAACTAAATCTAAAATAAGTAGTAGGCATCAGCATTAAGAAGCCTTTAACAAGAAGAAAGAAAATGGAGACAGAATTGAGAAAGAAAGGGGAGGAAGAGGGAAAGGGAGTGAAGAGAAGGTGAAGTTAACCCATAAGGGCAGCTTTATCTACAAATATGGGGAAATGGAGAATGCTGGAATTTCCTCTCTCATGAAGATGAAGAGCAGGTTTTTCTTTTCCCTGAAAAGGATTATATCATGTATAAAGTCATTCACCATTGTCAGGTGTTACTGTAGCTGCTGGATAGTGAGCAAGAGCTCATTCTTCCAAATGCCTCAGGACCTTGGATAGGGTATGTAAAGATGACTAAGGAAGAGGTGGTAGCCACCATTCTTCATTGTCTAGCAATGTGGATTGCTATAGGAACTGAGTTGAAGGCCCTTTTGGGTTCAGAGGCAGGCATTTTTGCCATCTTGTATAGGACTATTGATGTACTAGTCTCTTAGCCCAGAAAAAGCCTAATTAAATAGCTTCTCTTCCCATGGCAGCACAGGCAAAGGCTAGGAGGACGAGGCTCATGCCATTATCCTAACCTCTCTCTGGAGTCGGCAGAGCTGCAGTCAGTGGTGCTCAGCTCAAAGCTTTCATTGTCTCCTCCAGGATTTTGCCATTCTAGGGGTTTTCTTGCATGGTCAGACTAGCTGGGTGCAAGTGAATCCAAGAGGTCAAGGTTTCACACAGCACCTCTCCTGTGACTTGGGGAGGAAAGTCTGAAGTCCAGCCTACTGGCTGAGAAATGGCAGTGTAAAGCAAAATGTATTTTCTTTAAGATTGCTTATAAATCTTAGCAGTTTTAGGGCAAACTCACCACAGTCTGAGGCCACCCTCAATAAGTTTGGGATCCTAGATGTTTGCAGTGCAATGCCCCTGCTGGCCCCTAGTATCAAGTTATGCTGAGGTGGGGTGTCTCTGTTTCTGCTTGGCAGGACATCTGTGACTCTCCCACGTCCTCCTGTTGCACCTTTTACACTTCATAGAGCATTTCTGTTTGCTGCATCCTACAGAAATGCCCTGGTCTTCCAGGGACCAGAGCCCTGCAGCTCCCTGCACCTTGCCTGCTACTTACCCAGCGTGTGCCTCATTCAGCAGGGGAAAAAAGGACTTACCCAAGGCTTCCCAGCATCTCAGGAGCTGTGCAATGTCGGTGCAGGGTCACTGGTGTAAATCCCAGATGTCCTCTGGAGGCTGGAAATGCCTTCCTGAGCCACTTCAGCTGAGATGCAGCTGAGTCTGATCCATCAGCTTAAGAAGAGACTGGGAAATGCTTGTGAGAAGTTGCTGCTGCTGGGGAAGGAGTTAATTTTTCTCTGATTCTTTTTTCTTTTTTTTGTTTTGTTTTACTTTTCAGTTTTTCTGTTTGCTCCTCAGAGAGGAATGTGGGCTCAGCTTACAATGAGTTAGGACTAGATCAGACTCTTTCTAAAGAAAAGCCTGAGATTCCAGGGAAGGATTTTGTTCCTTTTGTCTGCTTTTCTGTAGAAGATGGTCATTAAAAGGAGAGTCTGAATTTCAAGAGCAGCTCTATTAGAGAGGTAGAAAGCAGCTCTAAAGCTTGACTTTGGATCCTGATTTCCTCCAAAGTCTGCTGAAATTGAGATTTAGGCTGGCCTGATGAGTGCTGCTCAGAACTATGCCATGCAGGATATTTCTGGGCTATACCAGGCTCAATTAACTCCTGGCAGTTTCTGGTGGTCGTTTTGAAGCACATTCTGTGGGGTGTTTTTTCAGGGGTCACTCAGCAGTGTCTCACTACAGAGAAGAGCACTATTGAACTCCTTGGAAAAGCTATGAAATTTCATACACTGGCTGCAACCCCAGGAGACTAATCCAGCCCCAAACACTATCACTCTTAGATTTGTGTTTCATTCAAGAAGTCATGAAGCAATCTATTTTGCTAGGGAAAAAAAAGAAATCATTATTTTATCATCATTCTGAGTACTTTCCATAGGAACAAAATTTATCAAAAATGCCTGAGATCTTTGAGAAATATTTCAATTGTGCAGAAAAGCATTACATTGATTGTGAACGTAGCCTTTCTTTGGGTTTTTCTGCTTGTCATTTTTACTTAAATACAAATATTAATGAAGACCTAAACGTGCCCTTTTGCTGTTGCCCTTTATTTTGCTTTTCTATAAAGATTGCTCATAATCCTACAGCTATCTTTTTGCACTTTAAAAGGTTCTTGTTTCTTATCGCTGTCAGGATAATAATGCTGCATCATTCCACCTAACTACCAATAAATAGAAATGCAGAGCCATGGCTTCTATTCAAAAGCATGCAGGCTCCTTTGTATGTTTTGGTATATATAAATATATCTTTCAACTTGTAGCTGTAGTACAACATCTGAATTAAATCATGACTTATTCTTTCTATTAAAGCTGTGTTGTCCTTGCCATTATCCCTTTTTCCAGTAAATGAGTACAATGAAAAATTGATTCTAGCTGTATTGGACTGCAGCAAAGTAACAAAAGATGATTGTTACATTATCAAAGTCCTCTCTGCATCCATAATATAGGAATTGAAAACACCTGTCTTTATCTTCTCAATCAATATTGCACCTGAGTCACATTTTCCTGGAAAACACTTTAAAAGGTGTTCACTGTATGTTACTTAGATTTAACAAATGCATTATTCAGGCTGTCTTCATTTATTTTGATTACCTGAGATTGCTTTGCCATCCCTGTGAGTTATAAAAAGCCTAATATTAAATGCCACACTAGACTAGTATGTCAGTAACAATATCAGATGGCTTCTCTTATGTGAAGCAGTGTGACAGCTGAACAAGTACACTTTGTAAAATGCATGTGGAAAACTTGTATTCAAGGGGGACGTTTCATGTCACGGCACACCCTTCCTAAAAAGTAGAGCAGTGCAGAGGGCTTTCAGGGTAGCTTGACCAGTATGACCCAAGTGGAAGCAGATTTGGGGAAAGTGACAGTGGACATTAGTCTGCTTTTCTAGAAAGGATAAGCCAGAGCTGGTTGCCTAAGACTGTCAGTTGTGCTTTACAGACATGCTTTCTAATACTTTTAACAGGCAATGCTTAAGAGCAGCTAATTTACTGCATGTCTCAATAGCAGTCTGAAACTGTGGAGCATCCAGTAAGAACAGAGAAATAAGTGAGCAGCTCTAGAGACACGGCCATCATTTCAACATGTGCATTTGCATATTCCATCTAATGCCTCAAGTCAGATGCCTAAAATTAGTAGATTTATTTGGATGTGTGGAAATAATTGTAATTTGTTTCACAGCAATCAATTTGTGATGCTTTGATTTCCCTTTCTACAGAATTAAATTATTAAGGGGCAAATATGATTTTCAAGATACTTTTTATCATTCTCCCTGCTTGAAGTTTTGGCAAGTTTGACACACTATAACCCAACATTCTGCCATGAGTAATAAATATTAAAAATACCCCCAATCAAATAAAAAACAAATTAAGTATGAGAATTGCAAAGAAATGAGGGACAGCGGGCTAGTACCTTGCCAGGAAACATGACCATAATAGGGGTCCATTTTCCATATCCACCAATTATCTGCAACCATGTGAGGCAGCAGCAGTGGTCTGAGTGAGGAGAGTGTGTCCCTCAGGTTCTGTTGGGAGTGCAGGGAGTCAGATGAAGGGTTGAGCTGTTCTTCAGAGGTGCCTCCATGATCCTCCACACACAGACCTGCTCTCTGGCAAGTCCCATAAGGCACAGGCTAATGGGAATTGCAGCAACCCTATCCCGGCAGAGCCAGTGAGGGCTGCTACAGTGGTGCTCAGCAAGGGGCATTTGCTCCAGGGTTTAAGGCTGCTAACAGTCCTGTCCTAGGCAATGGGGAGAGATGATGGTCATCTGAGTCCTGCTCCAGCTCCTCAGCTCCCTGACCATAGCTGGAGCAGAACTTGAGGCAGAAAGGATGTCCTTGCTATTCAGAAGAAGTCTTAAACTACACCCGAATGGTGTTTGTATTGCCCCCAAGCTGCCTGGTGGTGACCCACAGTGACATGACACACACTTGGAAAGGAGAAGAAAGTTCAAGTGTTCAAATTTTGGTCAGTACCTGAGGCTAACTCATGCCAAGCCCAGGGAAACCCCTGAGCTCCCCTGGTCCTGAAAAGCAAGAGGCCACCCCTGTTCCAGCAGTGAAACCATCAAAGCCCCTGCCTACGCCTCTCTTGCTTTTGGCAGGAGTACCCATATTTTTTTCCATCCTCTGCCCTCATTTTGTTTCTGTTTAAAAACCTTGCTTTTTGTTTTAGCAGAGGAGTAAAAACATCTGCTTAAAAATTAACTTCAAAGCCCTTAGTCATTGCACAGCTACAAGCACAGAAATATTCCCTCTCAATCTTTTTTTAATCTTGATTTTATTTTTTAATTTATTTTTTAGTTTCTTACAGCTGAGCACAGAAAGACTGGACTGATAAGTCCAAGCTTCACCATGCCTGCACACAGCCAGCACTGCAACCTTGCCTTGCTGCTGCGGCCTGCCCTGGCACCACCCCATTCATGCCCCACTGACCCATCAGTACAATGTCTATCCGTGATCCAGTAAAGCTGAGAGATTTCCTCACTACTTTATGCCAGTTCCTCGAGTCCCAGAGGGGTCAGACCTTGCTGTGGCTGCGTGCATGGGGACACCAAAAGGAGAGGGGAGCAGAGGAGCCCGTGCAAGTGCAAAGCCTTGTCTTCAGCTGTCCTGGATATTTAAGGGGATAATTCAACAACATCTGAAGTTTGCCTTGCTTCAGAGAAGACCCTGCGTGCCAGGATGCCTCTGTCAAACATTTTTAACCTTGAACTGGCAATATCACATTGATACCTTGATGGGAGCAGGCTTTCTCAGGAGCTGTGCACACATCTACTGCCAGCACAGCTTTGCTGGGTTATTTTGGAGCTTCCACTTCTGATCCCAGCCAGGCCAAAGGTAAGGAGGAGAACAAGAAATAAGAAATTACATGGAAAAAATGCATCTAGGTCTGCTTAAAGGCTACTCCTATTGGAAGTTGACCTCTGTGCATCTGTCTGGCCCACCCTCCATATGCCTACCCCCTGCACAGAGGTGGACACAGAGGAATCTCATCTGCATTTCTTCCTCTGCTCAGGCCGTGAGTGTTCAGGAGGCTCTGCCTGCACCACTGTGGGTTGGTAGGAGGGGGCTGCACACCTGGATCCATGGGAACCTGCAGTCCTGCTGTCTGCAGAAATGAGCTGCAAAGCTGCTGCTTAGCTCTAACCCTTAATATATTCATGTTTCCTCATCAATGCAACTAGAGGGTGAACTAAAAACTGAGTTTATGATGGGATTCTGGCTTTCATTAAGGAATTTTGTACCTATTTAAAAAATATATGCAGGAGCATGTTGCTGATTATTTTGAAGCCTATGCAAATTTATTGATTTGCAGTAGGAAAGGCTTGCTGTGAAGTGTAAATTAAGCCATTTAAATCCTCTTGCATGGTAACTGGAGCACCAGCTCTGTTTATTCAATGAGTTAATACCCTATTACCCACCATAGTTTTAGAGTTGCACTTGTGGTCCTTGCTGGCCCAAAAGAGCTAGCTGCTGTCTTCCTGCTTGTCTTTGCCAGCAGATAACCCTCCTGCTCTCTGGGCTGGGTTTTGTTTGTTGCTATTTGATGGTGTCCCAAAGTGTGCTAGCTAGGCAGGGCTGGCTCCATTCAGCAGAACAGGACATGGGGGCCTCGAGTGGGGGCATTCTGCAGTGCCAGGACATCAGTGGCTGTGTCCAGCTCTGTTTTTGATTGCTACAGATGACTTAACAAATATCTCTCTATGGGCAGAGTTTCCACCTAAATACTTCTGCCAGATGTGATCAGGGATATATTTGGTTCCATTCCCATCCCAAGTCACAGTGGGTCAGATGTAATTGAACATTAGACAGACCCTAAATTTTTTTCATGTCCCTGCATATGAACATATGGAGGCAGTTTCGAAGATAGACCAAGGGATATATTAACACATAAATCCTGTAGATAGCCGCATTGGTTCTCAGGCAAACGTACACATGAGCATGTTTTCAGAAACATGGAGCTGAAGTCTGAGGTAGTGAAAGATGTTCTCTGGAATCCCTAACTGAAGCTCTGCCCTCAAAGTGGGGGGTTGCACAAAGTAACACACCAGATAAATGAGGGCTCCTTTAGCAGGCGCTCTTCGCTAATTGAAAAGTTGAGATGAAAATTTTCTGTGGTGAAATAACTTTTCCCTTCACCTATGTTTTACGCTAACATCATAGTTTAGGCTTTTAATGAGTTGCTCTCAAATCTGCTTTTTCCTAACAATGGAACTAGAGTCATTCAGTAATTGAGGGGTTATTTGATACACGAATAATGCACATATCCATCAAGGCAAAACCACCTTGACTTTTGAAGGCCTTGCACGTGATGCATGTAGCATTTGCCTGTTTAGAAAACTACAGGCTTTTAGGATAACAGACCATGGGCTGAGTCAAGTGATATTGAGTGGCTCAAAACTGTAACTCAGTCCTGGTAGGCAGTGCTGCATCCATTCAGGGAAAACACAATGTTCTAAAACTTCCAGATGAAACAGAGAAAAAAAAATTAAATGCAAATGTTAAAATGCATGTTTTAGTTCTCACATTTTACAAATTTAAGAGGTGCTGAATTTTACTGACAGTTTTCTTGGCAGCAAGCGAATTCCAAAGATGCACATGCAAATATTTGTCAAAACTGAATTTTCAATTTTGCATGCATAAGGATTACTCCAGAAGTGCTGGCATACTCGCTCACAGAAGAAAAGTAGTGTCATGTGGCATGTCTGGCCAATCACAGGAAAACTGTGTATTTTTAATTTTACATATTCTGATTAATCCATAGAGTAAAAAAATATAGTGAAAATAAAGTCACTGAATATATTTGAATAATAAATTCAAGATGGTGTGATTGGCTTATATATATTCCCCAAGCAAGGAGAGACAAAATTAATCAAATAATTATTCATTTTGAATTATTTGTTCAGATCTGTTTTTACAAGTAATGCCTAATAGTGATGTCTGAATTTTGCAGTTTGCTACAAAAGCTCTTGTATCATGTGTCCTATTGTCCTGATACCCACTGCTTTGTTTGGGTCTGACTTCTTCGCACATGAGCTCTGCATTTGCTGTGATGGTGTATCTTCTGTGAAAGAGTTGCTGAAAGCAATTAGGCCTTTAGTGGCAGTCACTGAAAGTCCAAGGTGCTCGTTGACCAAAAGTCATTAGAAATGTAATGGTGCCCATTTCCACAAAATCATTACAACACAAATAGCATTCCTCTGCCTTGGCCTTTGAGCAGAATTAGATTCAGGTTAGAGTGCATCCATACACTTACCCCGAGAAGCACTCAGTGCTGCTGTCCTAATTGCACCCCAGATATCTAGACCATATTTAGAGAGAGGATTTAATGGCTCTGCTACCAAAAGTCTGTTCGTCTTTCATTGCATTTATTTTCATCAGGAAAACTAATCACTGTGCTCTCTGAGATAAATACACTAATTAAAATATAATTCTTCTTTCTTTGATAGCTACGTGATGTATGGTACTTGTCTACAGTTTTGTTCCAAGCTCATATAGGAGGGAAAGCACAAAGTTGAACTATTTAAGCATGTATCAGTCTTCTGCTGTTAATAAAGCCCTGCACTGAGAAGGGGACAGTGAGCTGCTAAGCAGAACTGTGCCTCCTTGGCAGCACAGTGCTGGGCCAGGAGCAGCAAACCACCCCTCATGGTGGATAGGAAGCTAAGTGTATGCAGGGGGACTGTGGGGCCTGGGAAGGGCAGCGTCTGCAGCTCGCCTGAAGCCCCGGGTCTCACTGCTTTTGTGAAGCAAAGCAACAAGGTGCTAGAGAATCATTTTCCTCCATCCACTAAAGGTGAGTGGTGGAATGACAATTGATGCTGCAGCACAGTCTTGCTGAAGGGAATTTAAAGTGCTAAACAATGTGTCTCTGCTCCAAAACCCACATGGGAAGCTGAGGGCTTTGAGCAAGAGCCTGCCAGCCACATCCTGCTGCCCAGGCAGCAGCCAGAGCTGGTACAGAGGGGGATTGTGACAAGGCTGGCAAAACCTGGAGCAGTATGGTCAGCTTTTTTCATAAAAACTGCCAGATGATTGTGAATTTCGTTGCCAAACACGACTGTATTCGAAACACAAAAGTGCACGAATGTAAGTGGCACTGTCATCTCCCTAAAAATCACATTTTTGGAAGTCTGTAATACTTGTTCTGTTCCATATGTGGAGGGATTTTTATGAAATGTTCCAGGCAGAAAGTGAAAAACTCTGTGGTGTACTGGCACGATAAAGCTATCTTGCATGAATGCAGTGCTTTCCACTTAAAGTGACTTGCATAAGTGGAAATATTATCCCCATTTTGCTGATGAAGAAACTGAAGCCCAGCATTTCCTTTGAGTCACATCCAGTGAGCAAGGATAAAGCCAAGAATGAATGTGCTGACATGCAGGATTTCCCATTGCCACCAGACAGGTTGTCACCACTGAAAATATTTCATTCTGACTTTATAGTTGTCTTCTCCCTGATTAAAGCACCATCTTACTAACCACTTTATTTCAACACGATAGAAAAAAAGGAATTGTCTGTATTTGCGCCAATCTGTTCTCCAAGACATCTCTTAATGTGGAGGGAGACTTTGCAAGCTCCACTTGCAGTGACTGGGCACAGCAGAGAAGAGGCCATGTCCTAAATTAGCTGATGCAACTGGTGCCTGCACTAAATCTGTATCTGTGCAGGTCTACGATATATGGAAGGCAGCAAAATGTGGCTCCTGGAAGACTTATGTTGTCTGTAAGGAATCATTATAGCTTTGGTTAGAATTGTTAACAATTCAGCAAAACGATACGAGACGTAATTATGTGAGCTATTGATCAATGCATATTAAGAAAGACCTCCATTTATAGGTCATTATGAAGCATTATTGGGGCCTCCGAGTGCATCAATAAAATCATTTATTTCTTCACATGGATACTAAAGAAGACTTAGAAAGATGCCATGTGCAGAAAGCTGCTTGTGCCAGTAAATTATATTTACATCTGCTGCATATGGATAGGCGGGATACAGGCCAAGTATGTGATGGTGGGAAGCAGCTTGCTGCTTCTGTTTTGGGAAAGTTCATCACGGTTGAAATTTTGGACAAATTAGATTCTGAATCAAACTAGAGAGACAGCAGCAGATGAGCTCAAAACTTTAGTTGCTCCAGAAACTCCATTCAGAATAATATACTATCTCACGTGTCTTGTCTTTCCATCAGAGTTTTGAGGACATTTTCTGGTTGCTGATGGGAGCAGGGAAGAAGAGAGGATCTTGCACTGAAAGGGAGAAAAACACACATAATCTGCTTCGCTCTGAGTTTTGTGTTTGGAAAATGAGGACATGGAAGAGGTCCATCTTTGCTGCCATTTGGGTACAACAGCAAGACAAATTAAAAAGGTATGAAAGTCAAACTATGCCAGAGGCTAATCTGGTCTTCTGTACGGGTTTGTGCCCAAACACAATATAATAGATAAATTCAACTACAGTTTTTGGGCAAAATGTAAGGCTTGGAGATAAGGGATGCGGATACAAGCGTTTTGTACTCAGAGGCAAATGAGTACAGTAATTTCCCTGGCACAAAGCCAGAGCTGAACAGACACCTTCCACAAGGTCCTCTGGCCTGGTTTTGCACCTTTTTAGGTTCTTGTCCTGCTGCCACCTCCCTCTGCTGGGCAGCAGCTGGGGGCTGGTAGGGAATAACCTGGGGTGTTACGATGGGGATCCAAGGTCAGACCTCCACCCCAGGACTTCCCCTCGGGGAGGAGCTTCCTCTGTAACAGGAGGATTCTAGGCAGGAGCTGCTGAGGCGTGGGCGGAGCGCAGCTTTTGCCTGTGCTCCTTGTGCATTTTGTCCCTCTGGATGAGCAAGAAGCTGGATGTGCCTCCCAGTGCTGTGCCCAAGACAGGATGAAAGCACCGTGACCAAGGGATCCGTGCAGCGATGCAGCCTGAACGTTGCTGTTGTGAATCAGGAACACGGTGCGGACCCTGACGTTGTTTTGCAGTGCAGAAAGAGCAGCCTTTTTTTTAGAGAACGTGATAAAAATGGGCTCTGGCTTAATCTCCACACCTGAGGTTGGATTAGTGACTTAAGCAAGCAGAGCTACTGCTCTGTAACCCAAATAATGTCTGAAATGCAGCTTGGTGGAAATGGCTGCACTGCATGTTTGGGGAAACGTAAACACAGAAGGAAAGGGGGAAATGAAGGGCTTTTCAGTCACTGTGCTGATAGTTTGTTGGCTTGTAGCTGTTACTGAGAGCTGGCTGAAAGCCAGGTCACCAGGTGCTTTCAGGGTCGGCTGCCGACAGGTGAGAGGTGTGTTAAAGCGAGCAGGCTGTACGCAGCTGTCCCTCACTTGCTGGAGACGAAAGCCGCACGTGGTGGCTCAGAGGCTTCTCAGCATTGCTGCTGCTGGTGGAGTGCCCAGCAGGGCCCTTTTGCAGCACTCAGCCCCTTGCCTGTGTGCAGCAGCGCCTGCCCGGCTACCAGCAGCCATGGCTTTGTCCAAAGTCATGGACACCGACTGATCCCTGTGCTGCCCTGGTCAGGGAGCCTCTGATATCAGCGTGGAGCATCCTGCAAGGATGCCACTGCCAGCCTTTACTGCCCAGGGCGTACCTGTGGATTGTCTCACAGCACCTACCTCTATTTCTCCTACAATTATTTCACTTTAATCCGTTTTCTGAGTCAGACCCAGACAGTGACAGCTCACCATAGTAGATCACAAATGGTGAATATTTTGCAAATCTAAAATAAAATTTGCCTGCCACAGATACGGGGTGGAGACCAAAGGAGAATGAAGCCCCTTTCCCAAGCCCTTGCAGGACATGTGCTGCTGAGGCTGGAGCAAGCCTGACTCTACAGGCAGACTTCTGCCTTAAACTCAGTGGCTCCTGGCAAGTAAAATTGTAGCAAGTACCACAGTGATTTGCAGAGGTAAATGTTTACTTCACCAGTAAAATGCCAATGTCTGGTGTAGTCCCCCAAAGTGCACACTCCTGCTGATGTCACTTGTTTGTGGCTATCCAATTTTGAATTATGTTTGCCTCTCAAAGTTAATAATTTTGACAAGTTAATTTCAGCCTGTTCTTGACAAGGAGAGTAGCCACAAGGAATAAAAAAAAAAATTAAAAAGGGGAAGAGTGAAATGCTCAGGCAAAGTTAATAGCAAGATATTGCATGGCGAGTTACTTACATTTCTAGACTATTGAGAATGTTAACATTCAAGTGGATCTGTTTTGCCCAGAGAAAGGAACATAGTGTCAGCTTAGCAGGGACTGAAGGTCCTGCAGCAGCCAGTTTGTGTGCTCTTGGAAGGGGGCACCTTTAGGTTAAACCAAAGGGCCTCAAAAGAGATAAAACAATAATAAAAATTCTTCGAATAGCAATTGAAGAATATCCTAGGTATTTTCTCTCTGGGCCATCAGTACAATGGCTACAGCTCTTCGGGTCAGCCTGGTGCAGGTAAAGCAGCCATAAAAACCTCTGGAGCGCTAATCCTGCAGTCTTTGGGAGGGCTGGCAGCTGCTGGCTCTGCTCCATCCTTGGGTTGTTTGCTCTGCCCACCTGCCCTTTGGCCTCTCTGGCAATGCTGTTCCCACCAAACCCTGGGAACAGTTGCAATTTGTTTTGATGTGTGTCAGTGCCAGCCCTGGGCTCTGGAGGTTGCCTCCAAGGCTGTTTCTTTTGGTAAGGGGCACACCCCTCTCCCTCATGGGCTGCTGTGACCAGTACTTTCTCATTAGCTGGAGGGAATAGTTGAGCCTGTGACTAAAATCCACCACACCAGAGACAGGGCAGCTCCCAGCAGATCTCACAGGAGCTGGAATGTGGCTGCCAGGCTCTGCTCTGGTTCTGGGGCTCCCTGGCAAGCCCCACTCCCAGTTGCCCAGCTCCTCTGTGGCCAGGACCTCAGACACAGGCTGCCCGCCTCTGCCTTGAGCATCTCTAGCTGCACTTACCCCATCCAACCCCCTCCTCTACAGGTGATGAATACTTGGGTGCGTAAATTAAGAGAAAATTTAAGAAAAATTGGCTAGAGAAATTAAAACTGCCTCAGGCAGCTTAACTTGTACAGCGACACATACAGTACTTAGCACCCTAGATTTCATTATTCTTAACAGCATAACTGGAGTCCTATTTTCACACATTAAATATTCTTGGATTTTTTTCCCCAATGAGCAGACATATGATTTTTTTTTCTCTGCCATCAACATGCATGTTTTGTCCTTTCAGAGACTTTTTTCAAATTGGAATACAGATTAGTTTTACCTACGATTTAAAGAACTCCAGTGCTAGGTGAGGCCTTGATTCCTGTTTTTTATGGAAATGCATAGCTGTGGGGCTATGGGGAGCTGCTCACTGCTTAGCACTTCTGAGAGCGGAGCTGTGCAAGAATACACTATTTTCACATCTAGGCTTTCACAGACAATGTGAAATTTGACTGTTTGCCTTGAAAAAGCAATCTTCTTAAGTAGGAATCAGCATGCTCTTGTGCTCTCCCAGGCCAGATCTGCAAAAACCCGAGAGCATGAAGGGAAAGGAAGTGTCAAAGCCTGCAAGAGGCAGGGACCAAACAACCAAGGCCCACTGTATCTGCCTGAGGTAGAGACGGAGGATGTATAATGAGGAGACTGGCAATATCTGAGATTTCCACTTGCCACTGGAAACAGTGAGGGAAAAGACCTCCCTAGCAAGCCCTGTGGCAGGCAGACTCCCAGGTAAGGTACCCACAGTGTGGGTGGGAACACATTTGCTGAAGCAGCCTGGGGGGAGGTTGGGTGAGTCCCGTCATGGATTTTGGGAGGGTTGCTAGCACTGGTGTCAGTATTGTCTTTGCATTTCCCCTTCTTGTGTTAAGACAGTGTGTACAATGAAAGCTTGTGTGTCAGGGTTTCAGTCCAAGGCAGTTTTTGTGTGCACATACCCCTGCCTAGATCTTGCTGGGCTATTTCCTTGCATCCTTTTGAAGCCCTAGAGCCTTTCGGGGTGAGATTTGGGCAACAGAAAGCTATTCATCAGAGAATAGAGCCCAGGGAGTCTGCCAGCTCCCCAAACATGGGTGTCTTCATTTGGGGGTGCTGAGCAGCTTGCTAGGCTCCTCTGCTGTCTTGTGTAAAGCCCCATGGACTGGAAAAAAGCCTGGGGCTGCTTCTGGAACTGAATCCCATCCTTGGGACTCTATGCTGTGAAACAGAGGGTCTGCTGGCCCTTGTCTCTGCTTCACATATCTCACCCTCTCCTGGGGCTGTGGGTCACTGCCGGTGCAGTGCTGTCCTGCTTTCAGACATACCAGGCTACCTCATGTGAAGTGTCAAGTGGCACTAGACATTCATGATTAGGAACTCAAATCCCTCCGTAATTGTCCTGGGACCAGAGTGAGTGAGTGCTCTGGTGCAGAGTATCATCTTTCCTAAGATCTTCAGGTGTCTCTGTCCTACTGCTCATTAAGCTTAAGCCTCACCTGCTGGGATGATCCGGGCATATCTCATCTAAATAATTCTTTGCTATTCTGGGGGGCTTAGATATTCCTGGCAGATTTGTCTGTCTTGTTCTCAACCAGTGAAGCACAATTTAATCTTAGGACTTGAAATGTTTTACTCTAATGAAGTCTCTGAGTTTGGAGCATGGGTGAAATGTAGCAATTTATATGGTACAAGAGGTCAAACTAAATGAACTAAGAGTCCATTTTGGCCCTAAATTATGAAATTCACAGAATGATTTCTAATAATGAATGCATTTGTAAAACTTGGATGCCTTCTCAGGAGTAATCTGCAAACAGAAAAACAACTTGTTTTGTTAAGCAGACTGTGACAAACAGTTCTTCCAACTTTATGCTATGCAGACATGTATTTTTGGATATTCTTTGGGGGAAAAATCTACTGCAGTCAAATCTACATAACCTGCAAGAAAAGAATCTGAAACAAAACAAAAGATATATGTAGATTATGAAAGGTAGAGAATCAGGTTGGAATTCTAATGTAAATGTATGTCATTATCAGTAGAGATCACTTGTAAAGCACTATTTTAACTTGAAAAGCCAAGAACTGGAATATTGAAAGTCTTTTTACGTGTGCATTTAGAACAAAAGGTACCCTGTCATTAGAAATGATATATAACAGGCAGATGAGGGTTGTTGTTTTCAGTGTTTGGTTTAAACACAATAAAGATGAACAAAATTAAAATATGTTCATTGATGCATGAGGATGAAGTCAAGATCAGAAGTACAATTTCCTAATTTTTAGATTTATTCAAAGACTCTTCCTTTGTATTAACTGCTACAGATGTTTAATGAATACTTAAAACCAAACACTGCTTCTCCCCCCCCCCCCCACTGTGTTCAATGCGTTTTGTACAGGCAACCTGATAAAAGAATATCTAGGAGGAGGGGGAGGCAAAATCAAAGTTGATGTATCAGAACATCTACTGCATGTCTAAATACAATGAAATTTGAACTGTGTGGGTGTATTCACTCATTTTAAAGAATGTTCATTGATTTTAGTTTTATTATGTTTGGAATTGTGGTATGTTACACAAAGACCATTTTACTGATCTTTATGATTCCATAAAAGCCTATAACAATTTGGATAAAACTGGCTGCTCTGTATTTTTTCTTTATTTCTGCTGTTAGACTTTATGCTTAGCTCCAGGTATAAGGACCACATGGAGCTTTCTCCTCATCTCACTGAAAATTATAGGAACATTGCTGCAGACTCTGGGGCATCCAGCTGCAGGATGCATCCTGGACCCTTCAACAAAGACACCTGGTTTGGTCATGTGTGGAGCTGGGACAGCATGAAGCTGATGTGAACAGAACCTGTGGTAATGACAAATGCAGAGTGTTGGAAAGGTATCGGTATCTAGAAGATTTAAGTTGGTGAAGATCTGTGACCAAATTTCCATGAGATTTCAGAGTTGCGATGCCCTGTTCCGATGAGATTCTCTCCTCCAGCCACCTGTCTGAAAGTTCACTTCCTGATGTGAACACGGAAAGAAGGATAAGCTTGATGAAAAGGTGAGTCTCGATGTCCAAGCAAAATTCTGAATTTTTCCTTTTTCCTTACAAACAGGAGGAATGAATTGTAGTCAGAGGGAAAAGTAAGACACAATATCCAGGAGTGCCACATATAGCCGGGGAATGGTAAGAGGACTCAGAGCAGGGGAGTGGGAGTCCTGAGAGTTGGGATATATTTATAACTCTGTAGAGATCCCACTGTGTGGACTTGGACAAAGTGCTCCAGATTGATGTGAATATCAGTAGCGATACATAAGACCCCTGTTGGCTTCCACAAGCTTTGAAGTATGTTTGAACCAGACTTCAGTGGCTCAGTACGCACTTCACTACCTGCTCCCGTTCTCCCAGGCTGAAGCACAGACCTCCTGTGTGGAGCTGCCAGGCCAAAGCTTTTTTCTCCAAGACCCAGAGGAGGCAGAACAAGGACGCAAGGTATTGGAAAGAAAGGCTTTTGTGTTGAGAGACTGGACAGCGAAGGACTGGAAAGCGTAACTTTTATGGAAAGAGACCCCACCTGGTTGGGCTCTCCTTGCCTTGGGTGCCCAGGGCAGTTTTCTCTGGGCACAGCAGAGTCTGTTGGACACGCTAAGACATGGCAATTAACCCTTCTGTGCCAATTAGCCAGGACTTGCAAGGAAGTCTGATAGGAGAGAGCTCCCATGCAGCTGGAAGCCGGGGGGAACACAAAAGGCTGGTTGCTTCCAGGCACAGGTGAACCAGGAACAGCGTGACCTGCACCTCCCAGCTTGTGGTTGGCAGCTGTAAAGCTGCAACTGTTTCTCTGTTCCATGAGTGAGGTTTTACACTATGCTTTCATTTCATCTGCTGGGTGAGACATGTTTCCTATAGTTAAGTAGAACAGACAGTACATCACCCTGGCTACATTTTTCAAGGGTGCTTTTAAGTTTGTGCACACAGGTTTTCCACAAGGACCCACTTATCACTCACACTTCCCTTTTGCTAAGTGATAGCAACCAACCCATGCTACATCCAAACTCCTAAGCTTTGAGATAAAAAAGATTTTCTGAGGAAGGGAGCTTACAGTCTAATTAGTTGATGGTGTTTCTCCTCACACAGTTTGTACTTCTGGATTGAAGGTTGATGCAATTTAAGCACTGGCTTTCACCACAACGAGCACCCAGAGCTCAGCTAAATTCAGGCAAAGCCCAGGCTTCCCAGGCACAGATTGTATGCCCTGTAACATGAACCTCTATAAAGATGGAGACCTTAAAACTGATGCTGTTATTGCTGATCTCAGCTAGAGAAATTTTGGTGTCAGAAATAAGCTCATGTTTAAAGAGATTTTTCTCTAATACTGGCATGTTTCAAAATCCTGGGTGAGATTTAGTTAAATCCATGAAGGAAAAAGAGATGAAATTCTAACCTCAGTATCCACAAAATTCCTGAACCAAAATGGACACCATACAGTCATTAACCAGCTTATCTCCATCTCACAGGCAGGCCAACACACGCACACACTGTCTGTATGTCACAGGGAGGTGTCGCACACCGGGAAGCTGGGTGACATGTCAGTGTGCCAGGGATGCCCATGGCAGGACAGCAGTAAAGTCATGCCAGTACAGTGAGTGCCACTGCTGCCCAACCTGCCTTCCTCTTCTTTTGTTATTAGCTAAACACAAGTATTTGTTCATCTCCCATGCCGAGACTATTGGGGTTGGGAGTAGAGGGGATGCAGGACTGCTGTGTGCTGTGTGGGAGATGGGGCTGCATGGGGGCAGCATGGGTTCCTTGGCTCCTTACTGGCAACCATGCACAAATTCGTGATTAATTACCACCCAGAATTCTGCTATCGACAGTCTCAACTGAATTACAGTGTGAGGAGAAGAGGCCCTAAAAGGCAAGGTACTGGTTTTGTGACACAAACGTCCTTCAGGAAACTCTGGTTCAAAGGGCACTGTTGGCGCTATAAGCGTGGGGGGGAGGAAGCCACACGCTGAGGTGCTCCTGGTGCTTTGCCATGCTATTTATCTTTCCCAATTAACTTCTGGAGTGCTCTTGCTACAGCAGCACCAGTTCAATAGCTGTGAGCAGAAAGTCAGCAGCCCTGATGCAACAGCACAGCAGCATACTGCCATTAGATTTTTCCAAAAGAGACTCTTCAGGCTTCTTCCAGAACATATTCATGACTTCTTGTGTGTAAACTGGTCTCTTTCAAGACACTGAGTCGTGTTCTTGAAAAACATCCTATTTAACCCAACAGCAATGAAGCTGAGGGCTATGGGTTTGCTTTAACTAACTGGTTAATGAATTCTTCACCACCACTTTGTTTCACACGTTGTCAAAACAAGAAGCTTGTGCTTCAGAGGGAGGCTGGGTCATCTTATCTAGACTCTTTCAATGCTAATTTTAAAATTTATTGAGGATATCTGTAACTTTTTCTGTTTTGAAAGTATCCAATTGTGCTTATTTTTTAATTTTTTTTGTTTGTTTTTCAGAATTCTGCTGATTAGACTCCACTTTTTGAAACAGTTTCATTTCTATATGGATTTACTGTGTGGTGTGTCTGCTCAGGGTACTCAGTTGTCTTTTTATGTGCTTGCTGTTTTGCAGGGCATGCACCACAGACCCTACATAATTTTGCTCAGTTCAGGACAGACAATCCTGGCTTGCGTGAGAAATAAATTTATCTTACATAATGTCTACCTCAATGGCCAGTAGAATAGTCTGTAAAAATGTCAGACCTGTGGCATGTGTGATTTCTGTTCTCAGGCTGGTCTTGGTCTGCAGGTGCAGTCAGAACCCGCACTTGAGTGCCATACAAACAGAAACTCCTCTTCATGTAGATGGCTTCCATGGCTGAAAACATCCATCTCCTTCCCCCTTGCCAGGAATATTGCAGCAGTCTTGCTGAGAAGCCAAGGACAGGAAAGTTCTGGTGCAAATTCTACTACGCAGTTTTCCAGGGTGGTATTTTTGGACAGCATTGTCTCTTGCATTCGTTGTGCTCTCCCAAAGACATGACACTATGGAGAGCATTAGAAAGTAATATTTGTGTTAACAGCATTCAAATACACTCTGGTTTTCAGTCTGATTTGCACCCACATTTAATTGTTGCAAGATTTTTGTGCCAGACTATAATTTACTGCTGGTGCGAATGTCAAGATGTAGCCATTTAGCTCACTGATTTGTGGGAGCAATGAGGTAATTTTATGCCTAGGTCCTCTCATTTGTACCTGCCAGCAATGCAGAGGCAGTCTTTCCTAATCAAGCATTAAAAGTTCTTCTTGATTAATCTCTGACTTTGTTGGAGACATTCCAGATTTAAGCCAGTGTAATTCATTTCAGGATCAGACCCATTAAGCGTTTTCCAATGAGTAATATACTGTGTCACTCTTCTGCTCCTAAAGATTTTCGAAATCAGAGGGATTGGTGTAGATCTGGGAGATACATGTATCTTCTGACTCCACTGGCATCTTTTCTCCCATTTCCTGACTTTTGGAGATTTTTCTCTAGGTGAAATTTCTTTATTTCACTTTCTTTCTGCATTCATCTGGAAGAATTAACAAATGGTGAAGTGTGATACTGTCGATCCAGTGCTCTGTGTGGCCAGGCAATCAGGACAGAAATAATTAACACAGAAAGTGGCCTGCCAGTATCCTGCTGAATGAAATTGGAAGGAGTTCAAATACAAAAAGATTTTTTAGCTTACCACTTCTGGGCTACACATAGCAATAGCCATTTGGAAGGACAACTGCCAGCTTCCATTTCAGATTGCTTGACAGCACTAACTAGAGCACTAAGAGCATCACTCCATTTCAGCAGGAGCCGTTAGCCAGATTTGGGATGCGAAGCATTATTTCCAGACAGGGGAAGAGACCAAAGAGGGAATCAGGTGCTGCTCTGGTGTGTTGAAAGAAGGTGAATTCCTCTGAACGTGGAAGGAAAGGTGGTGTGGGGAGTGCCTCTGGTTTCTAGCCTGCCAGGCAGCTACGCAGGATGTCCTGGCTGCATGGAGACCCCCTGCTCCCCTGGGTCCCTGCTGCTTGTTGCTGCTGCCTCCTGCCACCTCCCTGTCCCTGCCTGTTGCAGCATGCCACCATGCAGGGACGACGGCTGGGCGTGGGCATGGCCACACAGCGCCCAGCTGTGTTGTAGTGTCTGTGCCTGTGGGGCAATACAGGGGAGGGGAGGAACTCCTGCATCTCTGAAGACCACTCTCCCCTTCCTCTTTCTGGTGGTTTCAAAGATGGCTGATGCAGCATGAAAAAGAACAAATGGTGGCTGTAAAGGTTAAGAAATCTTCCTTAGGAGCAGGGATTTCTACTGTTGGAGATGTGACAATCCCCTCTTCTACCATGGTGTAGCATGCTGTACTGAGCATCCAGATAAAAGATGTGTTTGTAGACGCTGCTGTGCTTTAGCTCATTTCTCTGGCTTTGCCTCCCATAACACTTGCAGAGCCATCCTGCTATAGGAGATTCCCATGCCGAGAGTAAGAAAATAGTACTTTACTTGCTGTAAACTGGTTATCTGCACTGATAAAAACTACAGCTGTACAGACAAAAATTAGTTCTGTCCTGACAAGCAAAGGAGCTGCTGCATACCTTTTATGCCCTACAATTAGCAATGTGTTGCTTTGTCTTACATCTGCCTACGTATTTCTATCAGGAATATGTTTGGTGCTTTCAGTGTTTGCAGAAATGGCAAAGGAGCAGACAAATAGGAAAAACAAGGGAAGAGAAAAAATTAGGAGTAGCAAGGCTCTGAAATGGTTTTCCTCTGGAAACTGTTCAGACTGGTGAGCTGAGGTAAGAGTGCATTGCTCAGTGGTGCCTGCCAGTTTGCATGTACAATGAACTGCACGGCATTTCTTCCAGGATTCCTAGTTCTGCCTTCTCCAGCTTAGTGGTCCTGAGATGGTCCACTTGTGTCTCTGCCACTGGTATCCGTCATGGACAAGCCATTACCCCGAGATCTGACAGACCATGGCTTCGCTCTTAGAGCCACCGGACACCCAAAGAGAGAAAGTGCCATGAAGAAACTCTGCATTGTTCGTATTTACAGGTGAGTCTTGCCCCTCCTTTACTTCTGTTCTGTGGCTCTTCTTGTTGAGCATGGAAATGATGGTCAGTCTTCCTCTGTCTGTTGCACGGAGATCTCATGGACAGCTGAGGAGAGAGGAAGAAGCACTGGGATCTAGTTGAGTATTAAGTCAGAAAATGGCTTCATTAGCTCCTTGTGAGAGTAGCGTTTCTCACTGACGTTACATCACTTGCTTCCTATCAGACAAGCTCTGTTGTCTTGGCCTGCAGGTTTCGGGAGCTGTACTTTTTCTTAGAACCAGGCCTGGATTGAGATGCTTTATTAAAATAGCACCTCAATTACTATGAAGAATTTTACTTCAGGTTTTTCCATGACTTCCATCACATCTTTTTTTTTTTTCTCAATTTGTACTGAATGCGTGTATTTCCTTCTTCTCATGCATCCTGAATTCAGGTTTTAAAATGGACCTTGCTTAATTTGACCTTATCTAGCTAATTTATCTTGTGCCTGCGTTTCTAAACAATGTTAAATGGAGTACGTTTCCTTGTATCTTCCCAAGTAACTAAGTCTCCTGCAAAATTCAAACCATTAAAAGTGAGGGTGATAGGAGAAGCTCCAAGAAATGAGTGAACTTAATATAAAAATTTATAATCATGTCAATTCCGCTTTTTAAACAATTTCTGAAATGTTAGTTTGCTTGAACGGCTGGTCAGAAGCACAAAGGTTAGGTTAAGCTTCCTTCGTTAATGGTTTGGCTCAATGCACCCAGCAATATAATGTATTTTATCAGTGAGGGAAATGATATTGGTTTAAGAGGTTTCATGTAACAGTCATATCCTGGCCAAATGTAATTTTGAAAACAATCAAGGCCATTATGGCTCACACAGAAAGAAAGATAAAGACAGATAGCTGTATATGGGTTTTTAATAAGTAATTCACCCTGGGTCTTGAAACATCAGATTGCCAAGTAATATTATTAATGTATAAGCATGTTGCTAAAATCATGTATTCTTTCCCATTGGTTGACTATAGATATGTTTCTGATGCAAATGTCATGTAAGTGTATTGAATCCAAGCTATGTAAATAGACTATATAGTACATCCATCAAGCAGTTGACTTGATTATTCCACACACTAAAGAGCATTTTCTGACATCAATCTACATTCTGCCTAAATAGAACATTTTTCACCAATGATATTATGCATCATTTACTGTATATTTGATACTAATTGTTCAGCGTATCGATCACCTGTCACTCTGAGAGTTTAGTGATCTTTGCAACTTGTCCTGGCAACTTGGAAGTTGCAGGCGGTTGGTTGCCCATCATCTGTGGTAGCAGACTGAGATTTCCTGGACAGCGCTGAAATCTTGCCCTGGGCAGGCAGCGTGGAGAGGAGTTAAGTGGGGGTAAGGGCCTGCCAAATTGGTACTTGAAAAAATTACACCCTTTTGATTTTCACGGAGATTAGGCTATGGCAGCACACAAACACACTGCAGAGGTTAACAGATGTCACTTACTCTGCGCCTTTCTGTTTGAAAGCAATATTTCATTGAAGGGTCAGGATGAGGGCTGACCAGCACCCTTTACGTGGATGAACTGTGCCATTTTGATCTGTGAGTTCAGGACGCAGAAGGTCTTGTGATCAGTTTCTCTTTCACAAGTGGTTAAAAGGGGGGATATCCGGGGACTGAAGAGTCTTTTTTGCGTGCAGAGTCTGCATAGAAGGCAGTTACTCATCAAAGGACAAACATATTGATAGCTGAAGGACATGGCTCTAACTATCAGAAAACCTCCAACCACCTGATAAAAAAGGATCTGTTTTAATATAAATATGTTGAACTCTGATCCATTTTAAACATCTACTTCATATATGAAAATGTGGAGATTATTTTAAAATAAGTTTAACTGCAGCTGGAGGGGGGCTGTTAATATTGACTGTTCTGTATTTCTCACAGCACATATGTTATTGAACTCAAAAACTACTGGAAGCAAAGGCTTTATAAATAGGAGAAGAATATATTGATTTAATCATTTCATTTGTTCACCAGTTCTTTTACAACATTTTTTACAGCACGGAGTGGGGACTCTCTACTTCCCATACGCTTTATTCACCGAGCAGGTCATATCTTTACTGTATTTTGCTTTATAACCCCTCTGTGTTCCAGGCCTTTCCCTTTTCAGACTGTCATAGCTCCTGCCCCCTCCATCTAAACTCTCTGGCTTTACTCCTCTCCAAATCTTTGCTTTAGTTCTAGGAGTGCTGGAATGCCTGCGGGGAGCCTTATGAGCGCTAAGGGCAGTTGGGCATGGAAGGACTGAACTGAGCGGCCCACAGGAAGGGGAGAGGAAGGGGTAGATAGACAATTTTTTTGGTGATGAACAGCAAATTTTCCGGAAAACAGCATTTCAGGGAAATTAAAATAGGTTAGGATGAGACTCAACGCATTTTCAGCCAAGGAAAACGTACCTGGGAAGTGGCAGGTGGCAAGAAATTTTGAAAACCTTGAGACAATTCACTCTGACATTTGAAAAACCCAAGCCTGTTGACTCTTTGCTTTGAAATGCATTTCTCAATTCTAAACTGAACTGAAAGAGGGGAAAAGATTATAGAAAGGATTAAAATAACCCCAAACTTGAAGCAGAACTTTGTCTGGAGTTGAGTTGAGTGACAACAACTGAGTGATCTGATTTGAAAAAAATGCATGAGTTTTTTTCAGTCGCAGAACTCAAGTTTGTGTTATGTTCCCAGCTTCACCCATTGAGCCCCTGGTGACATACACAAACTGTACTGAATGTACATACTGGCTGTTTCTTTCTCATTTTGACCCCCAAACTATAGTCATCTGTTTCCACTCCTTTCCCACATTTTGCCTTTATTTTTAGAAGAAGAAAGGACTGTATATTAACTCAAAAACTGGGCCAAAATCACTAATATTAAAAAATACATATATGCAAGAAGTAATATTAACACTGTCTCAGTGGCTTTGCTTTTCTCAAAGGCATGATCCTACACTGCTTCTATGGGGATGTGGTCTTCCTCGTGCTCTGGGAATCTGCAACCTCAGAGGTGGAGATTGTCCATGTTTCTCATGAATTCCTGACTCTCAGGTTCCAGACTTCTGCAGAAGGCTTCTCTGAGTCATTCTGGGATCATCTATAACCCATCATCAAGCAAGTAAAGGAAATTCTCATATTCAGGTACAGGATTGCCTTTGCCATGTATGTT
Source organism: Lycocorax pyrrhopterus obiensis (assembly GCA_014706295.1). Taxonomy (NCBI): domain Eukaryota; kingdom Metazoa; phylum Chordata; class Aves; order Passeriformes; family Paradisaeidae; genus Lycocorax; species Lycocorax pyrrhopterus. The sequence continues at coordinate 18,782,807 of JACSVZ010000013.1, read as the reverse complement.
TTGCTTTGAATCTTTTCAGTTGTCATTGTGGAGACCTTCTTCCCAGGGGTTATTTATAAAAGATGCTTTGATTCAGGCAGCGTGTGGGTTGTATGTGTGTCAGGTAGTGCACACAGTGCACTCCCCACCGTGGCTCCTTCTTCCTCTCTGCTCTTCCCTCCCATTCTCTGCACAGTGCCTTGGCTGTCCCCTTCATCTCTGCCTCCTGGCTCCCTCCCTCCCACCCACTGCTTCTGTCCTCCAACACTGAAGAAATTTGCTGGATCCACAGCTGTTTTTGGAGGGAGAAAATTGTGTAGCAGCAGCTGTAGCAGCAGGCGTAGCAGCGAATTACATGAGGATACAGATTATCTGAGCACTTGTTTCAGAGAGGTACAGCTTATCTCAGATGTAGACTCTGCATAAGCAGTATGGAAATGCCAGCAGCCCAGAATGACGCTGCTGCCTCCGTTCATTCAGGCTCTTCTCTGCCGGCGTGGGCATGGCCCGTGTGGGGAGGTGGGCACAGCGGGGTCGGGGGCTGCAAACAGACAGCTGTCCTGCCTGCACCTCTGCCTGGCCCCGTGCATGGTCATGGCACCCGCAGCAGCCAGCGTAAGCTCCTCAGGGCCCGAAATGTTTCCCTTACTTGCCCACGAAGCATCATGCAGAGCAGCAGTGGTTTATAAATAATAGATGTTTAGAAACACTCAGGAAAAAACCTTCTGTAGAATATACACAGTGAAACCTTACCGAGGCATCCCTGAGAGTGCCGGAGCCACAGGCACGGTGAGCGAAGCCGTAATGTCCCCCCATTCATCTCTCTAACAGCCATCCCTCTCTGCTTTGCATAGCTGTTTGCTTTGCCAGGCATCTTATGCCACAGCATTAAGGCACAACAGGGTGTGCTTTACTGGGACATTAATAATACATCGGGTGCATTGTGAGCCATGACTGCAAAGGCTGAATGACTTCAGTAGCCCAAGAAATGTAGTAATGCTCCAGTAAACCACATCCGAGAGTGGTAATTCAAGTTTTATTTTGTCGTTTTATTAATGACGCAACTGACATGATATTATATGTGACTCTGTCTAATGGCACGCGGGCAATGAGGGGGCAGCAAGCCACAGGCAATGCCAGGCACATCAGCTTCTGTCCCCTGCATGCAGGGAGGGCAGCTCTAGTCAGGGAATTTTAACCAGCTGCATATGCTTTGGAGAAATAGCACAGCAGTACTAGAAATAGCCCATGCAAACCTGTCTAACACATACAGCCAGGCTGGTAATGTTATGAAGGACACATGTACTACCTGAAATGGGAAGATGGATCTTTTGCATGTGCCTAATGCTGTAACTAATCATATCCTTTAGTAGAAAAGCTGGGATACTTGTTAGTCAGAGAAAGGATGAAAGATTGGAAGAAAAAGGAAGAAAATGATATCCTAAAGAATGTGAGCAATAAGGAAAGACAGACACCAGTTTATAGAAGCATCTCACCTCATTAAGCATCTTAATTCCCTTTTATTGTCCATACTGCATTGAAGCCTACAAGATATATGCATGATTTATAAGGAGTGCTGTGCATCAGCTGTGCAGTTTTATATAGGGCTGTGAAAGGCTGAGGCATATGTGACACTTGGGTTTGGGTGGGTTTTTCTGCAGTGTAAGTATCTTGCCTGATTTCATTCATGGTGTCACTTGGCTCTGCCATGCTTGCATGCTATTATTCTGATAAATAAAATAATCTCTATACCAATTGAAGTCAGGTAAGTATGAGCCCACTTTAGTCTGATATGATTTTAAAATTAATTCATACCTGGATAGACCTGCATTTCATTAAAGTCCACTAAATAAGTCATTGATGTTTATTTGGAGCCAAGAAAGCTTTATAGATAATTTTATAGTGGTTGAATATATTTGTTCACTTTAGCATATTTTAGATTTTCTTATATTCTTGACTGTTTAGCTGTATAGTCATAAAGAAAATGTAAAACAACAATGAAAAATGCTGGTGTTCAGATCCCGAGATAAATCCAATAACAGCTGTGACAGGATTGATTACAACAGAATCAGCAAAACCTCTAGACCCTTTTTAACATGGTTTGAGACATAAAGAAGATAATGAAAGATGTTACTTGGCAGTAGTAGGATCTATGTTTAGAGCTAAAAGCAAACTGCTCTGAATTTTGGGGGTTTTTTGTTGTTGAAACATTTTTCCACTGCAAAATAAGATTTTCGTCAAAATTGACATATTCATGAAATTACATTAATTTTGATGACATTTTCTTCCAAAAAAATGAATATTTTTCAAATGACCCTTTGGAAAATTCTATTTGGGAAAATTAGATAAAATCAAAAACTAAAAGCACTTTTGGAATTAAATTATTCATGTGTATTTATTGTTTCAGTGTCGTTTTGTGCTATGTCACTAGCGTTATTATTTTCTGTGCTCATTTTACAGAACCTAGTCCTCTCTGCCTTCTCTTTCTGCACCTGTCTGGGTAATTTCATCTGCAAACACACAATCAGCTGCTGTCCCTGCACGACTAACTTGCAGATCTACCTGTGTGCTCCTGACCTGTCTTCTCTGTCCAGCCTCATCTCTGGGCTTGTTTCGCTGTCATTTCATGTAGAAGACAGTCTGTCAACTTAAGCCCAATGTGGAAGAGACAGAACTTTTAATCTTCCCTAGTTCATGTCTTCCCTCCTAGTCCCCTCTTTGATCACAGCAGACAACCTCACCGCCCTGCTTGTCACTCAGGCCCGTAATTTGTGTGTCATCTTTGGCTCAGACCCTTTCTCAGGTCCTCACATCCAGCATATGGCATAATCCCACTGACTGCTCCTTCTTAGCATCACTAAGATACTGCCTTTCCTGTCCATCCTTGAGGCTGAGGCCCTTGTCTAGCATCTTCTATGTCTCAATTAGTGCAACGTATTTTTTATCCAGCCTTGACAAATGCAACATAGGCCTTTTGGTGCCCACTTAAAATGACACTGTAAGTACTATTTTCTTAAGCCATCAATCTCCCATTTTTATGTCCATTCCTCTTCCCTCTCCTCTTTCAGCATTGCACCAAAAGTTACCTATTTGTCCTCATTTTCATGCTCTATCACAGTTTGGTTCCAGTTATGTACAGCTGCTTAGTACTGCCAGCTGGGGTAACCCTGATGCCAGCTCCATTTGCCCTTGTGCTGGGGGCCCAGACTTGCATCCCCAGCTCCTCCCACTTTTGAGGGGACCGTCCTGCAAGCAGTCACCTTTCATCCTCCTCCCCATCCCACGGTGAAAGTCTCTGTGCCCTCTTTTCCTAACTCGGGCTGAGCTCTTAATTTGCTGCCTGTCCTGTTGCTCACTATCATCCTACGTTCCCCTGTGTATGACACCATTTGTTTTCTGTGCCCCATGTCTGTCTCTTGCCTTATGTTGTAAGGCTTTAGGAGCATGTACCATCTTTCTATTTTGCCTAATAGTTTTGAGGCTCAGCCCACAATCAGGTCTCATGGGGTAGAAGTCCATTATACACACACACACATACACATTATGATAATATAAGCCGTTATTCTTCATTAATATTATTAGTGTGAGAATATGGCAAGGTATTTATCAACCCAGGCCCTTTTATTACTTATTTAATATTCTACTGTTTTATTATCCTCAACTTTTATATTATTATTTTTATTTGAATAATTAGCTTTGATAGCTATTAAGCAAATATTTGAAGCCTCTTATTCTCTAGATCAAAGCATCTCCCACTTCTGTTATAATGAAACACTTGGATTCTTGGACAGTCTGAACAGAAAACTTAGGTACGAGTCAAAGTATTTCATTACAAACAATGAAGAGATGCTTTGTTCTAGAGAATAGGATTTTAACTATTAATTTTTCATCTTTAAGATAAGATCTAGCACAATAAAATACATTGTAAATATAAAGTGAAATCACAGGAAAGTTCAGCTATTATATTGCATAATTTGTAGAATATGTTGGGGGAACTTATTCATCACATGAGATGTGTCAGAAGCCTCCCTGCCCCCTGCCTCAGATGCTGTGAGTATCAATATTCAGTACCAAACTCTCTAACAAAACTTGAATTTAAAGCTGAGGGGACATTGCTGGGAGCTTCCTATGATGGAAAGGTCCGGCCAGGCCAATGCTACAGTTGGTGGTGGTCCTACTGTGCAAAGGGTGATTACAGGGGCTCCCTGTGGATCCAGCTAGTGCAATCCACAGCTGCTGCTAGCATGGCACTAGAGCCTCTTTGGGAAATCTCAGGTTTGCACTGTTATAGTTTTGGGTTTTTTTAATTCTTTCTATTCTGGCACATTTTGATACCTGACGATGCTCTCATTTACAGTGGGTGTGAAATAGCTGCCTTTCCCATGAACTGTTGTTCAGGTTCTGGGTTTTGACCAGCTCTTGCAAGTATATGATTTACACTTCCACCTAAAATACACCATTTTGCCATTTTACTTTGCTAACAGAATGCACTTTAGTGTGGATATTTTGCAATGTCACCAGAAAGTGGGAGGAGAAAAGTGTTAAGGACTGCCAACAAAAAAAAAAGAAAAAAATACTGTGAAAGATATATTCACCGTACACACATGGAAGAGCTATCTTCTCGCAGAGATTTCCCCTAAGCCATGGCAAAGGTGACCACTTCTAAGAGCGTCCTCCCTGTTCCTGCTGAGAAATCCATAGCTATCGCCTCTTTCAGGGAGTGTGAGGTCCATGGAGGTGCTAAAAAACTCCCAAAGATCCTTTTGGGAACCAACAGATGATGGATTAATATATTTCATAACAATCTCCATGGAGACCAAAACCAGGCTGGCATCCTCCAGACTGATGGTGATAGAAAACCCTGTTGGCAATGTGGATTAGTGGGTGCTCCTCTCGGAGTCAGAGGCTACCCTGGATGATGTCGTTTATCTCAAGTGTAAATCAGAAGTGACTCAGCGGCAGACGCTGCGCAGCCAAACATGCAGAAAAGTCGCGTCAGTGTTGAATCAAAGCCTGAAACACAGATCATTATTCAAAGAGAGTTATGAGAATGCCACGAGTTTCAAGAAGATGATCAGCGCTGCTGAAGAAGCAAAAGCCAAGAATTAGAGATATACTGATAGGAAGCTCTTTGGATTTATTAACTGTTTTGTTTGGACTTATTAAAAAGGAATGACACCCGTTAAAGTATATCACAGGAAGGAGCTATCTACCAGCCCCAGGGCTGTGGCTGAAGGGGAGCTCCATGATAAGGTGAGGGCTCTCTATTGCTCTCCAATGACAAGGCACTCAGTTTAAAAAAAGAGGATTTTGCTTTATAGATTGTTTGTTCAATTCAAGAGTTTTTTCAAGCAAATGGCCCAATTCTCATGAAATACATATATTTGGGCATCAGTCTGAGCCATTTCTGGTGTTTTTGTGACAATTCAAAGCACTCCCATAGCTGTGTTATTTAAGGATGATGTGCACTGGCACATCAGGCGGCCGCTGGCCCAGTGTGGGGGGGGGGCAGGAGCCAGCCCTGCCGGGGCAGCAGGTCTTCCTTCCTCCTCCTGAGGTGCATTTACTGCAGAGAGCTTGGCAGCGCCCAAAACATTGCCATTGCTGTGGATGGACACGTTGTATCACGGATGAGTGATATACTTTGATCGTTCCTTTTTGCTGTTTCTTCACAGTGGTATTTCAGGTTGCTGAACTGCAGGCTGTGCCCTGTGTCTGTATTTACTGAAGCATTTCTGTATTTACCGGTGCACTTCAGGAGCTGTAGGAAACAGACATGCTCCCTCCTCCCCATCTTTCCACTAGCCTCCTCATGCACATCTTGCAAGCTTTGCATAAGCAAGAGCCACAGCCGAAGCAGCTCGGGGCTGCCCCCACCAGCAGGACTGTCCCATCTCTTTCTGTTCCCTCTTGCTGTCTCTCATCTCTTTCAGTGTTTAGTCACTTTTTGGTGTCAGCAGCTTTCTCTCAGTGCAGAAGTGAGCTGGGTACTTGGAGGTTTGATTCACTCACTGTATGTATACACCCCCAGGTCCTTTCAGAGAGGTGTTTCTAATCCCCTTTCCGTGAGGGTGTGTTTGCCCCCCTGCTGCCCACCGTGCCCCCTGGCACCTTGCTGCCACTGGGGTTTTCTGCTGTGTGTCTTAATAAGCAAGTACAAGTCACAAGGTAAGATACATCTTTTCATCTTCTTTTGTTACATCTGTAACAGCCTTTGAGTCGTGTCAAAACAACTCTGGGCTCACTTATCTGCATTCAGGAAATTCTTCTTTGCCAGTGTACACTTTAGACTGTGTAAAAATGAGGCGATTTCTTTTAAATGGTAACTGCCAGTGAGAACTTTGAGACACAAAAGATGCAATCCTGCTACATGGAAGGTCAAAGAGTCTAGCTTGATAGGTTCTGAAATACTTTTGCAGGTGGAGCTCCAACATATACCTGAGCTATTTACCATGCCTCTTCAACTACTTGTTTCTATTCAGATCATTTTCCTTTTCAGTTTAAAAGTAGTGATATGTTGAACCTCACCAGGATAACTGAGATTTGGCTGGCTACCTTTCTTTTTTGGAAAATAATCACTCACTCCCCCTATGATATGGCAATAGGAGAACATCAGATCAGATATCCTGTTTCACACTGTTTTCCACCACTGCCCCATGGGGATGCTTGGTCCTTTGCACATACTCCTTTTTTTTTTTTTTTTCATTTGGGCAAGCTTCATTGCATCTTATTATTACTGAAAGTTAGAGAAGAGATTAAAGACTGATTACAAGGATATGGTGTACCATGGGAAAAGCCTAGTTATATAAAAGCTTTGTTTAGAATCAACTACTCCGTGTTGTGAAAAAGCTACTGCAGACAGCCCTGTTGTTTTTATTGATCTTATAGATTCAGTACTGGGGCATTTAGATTTTGGCTTTGCTTTGGAGACTGGCATATTTTATTTGAATTTGCTCAAAATTCAACAGATTAAAGTGATCTGACAGCTTTTTGAATGTTGGCCTAGAAAAAGAAATAGCGGTTTCTCATATAAGGTGAGACAGCTGTCTCCAGAAGAAGAGTTATCACTCCACATTGTCACCAGATTTCCCAATGCCCAGAAACTCTGGTCAGGTAGAAAGTCTCTGCCAGGGCAGCCTGGCAGGTGGCATTGGGTCCAGCATTCTGCTCTGCAGGCACTTCTTTTCCTGCTGGCACGGTGCTTCCCTCTGGGACTTTGACCAGTTCAGATCAAGCACGTCCTGAAGATCAGCTGGGAATCCAATCCCCAGCTCCCTACGCCATGTACCTCACTTTCCAAATCTTTACTGCAGTGGCATTTTCTGTATTTTAAACAGAAATGTTTCAAAACTGTGATATTCCCAAGGATATAGAATAGTGCTGCAGTTGCTATTTTACTTAATATTAAAAGGTTAAGAAGCCCATGAAAACATACAGCTATGTGGAAATTAATGATGCTTATCTCTCGTAAACTACTGCTGTGTATGTACCTATCCACTCATAATGTTTTAAAATATACATAGCAGAGTGCCGATAGTGATAACACATTTGATTTTATCTGCTACAAATATATACATATATATATATGTTTGTATGTCAGACAAATAACTTCTCTTTCTACTCTCTGTATTGATAGAATCCATAGAGGATTTAATCCGTCTGAGTGTGCTTCTCCATGTTATTCATCTCAACTGTGCACTCAAAAAGTTCAAATATTTAAATTGGTTGAAAGTCAGAATATTAATGGCTGTTCTTGGAAATTCAATAACAGTTACATTTTCCCAGTTGATGGATACTGTCACAAATGGCTACCGCAGGAGTGTAGGTAGTCAATTACTCTGCAACAATTAGGATCTTAGCCCAAATATATGAAGACTTTTCCTAGTGTGTGTAAAGACAAACACTGGAGCACTCTGAGATCCTGATTGCTGTAGGAGTGTTACCAATACTAGCTGATAAACCTTGGAGCAGCTGTTGACAAGCAGTGTTGTGTATCACCTAGGTGCTAGGTCTGGGAGAGTTCAGGTTACCCCCTCTGGAGGACACAGGATTTGGGGTAGATGAATGTTGTTTACTTTTAAAATATCAGTCCTGATGAACGAGAGGACTGCCAAGGAGAAATACAGTTTCTCTCCAAAGGTGCAAGTTTTCAATTAGAAAGACAGAAAAAGAAGCATAAAATTTGCAAAGAGAATTCAGCAGGCAAGGAAACAAGCCCTATGAAATGTTACACTGCAACTAACCACCTCCTCTTAGTGGAAAGACAGAACATGTTTCATTTAAAACCTGTTTTTAAATACACCCCTAATTATGAAATCATTACCCAAGACCTGCATGATAAGGAAAGAAGAATTATTATATTAACCTGGGGTCCTCAGTGCACTCAGAGGCATCACAAAGCAGGTCTCCTGCAGTCAAAGCCTGCGCACTCCCTCTTTTCTCTCATCCAGTGAGTCACTTCTTCCTTTTAATCTCCTATTAAAATCCTTTCTATCCTCTTCAGTTTATGACTCTGTTGCTGCAAGGTGGTTTGTGGCACTCGGTATGGCTAATCCTTGGGATCGCATCGTATTGAGAACAGAATAATTGAAAACAGCTTGAAGCAGTTGTAGTTAGGCACACAAATCAATGACAGATAATCATTTAAGCACAAACTGAAACAGACATTTACATGGAAAATAATCATGGCCTTGGAGTTACACCCTGTTCTTGCCATGCAAAATCTTTCATGGATTTGGCAGAGTACCACTGGATGCTAAATCCCTTTGCCAATGTGCCCATTCCCTTGAGACAGTCCTGGCAAACCCCTGCTGGAAACCTGAGCTCGGCTGTAAATAGGTTTGTGTGAAAGGCTATCCACCTTTGGGTGAAATAAAACTGCACTGCCCCCCAGGCTGTGTGAGAGTCATGGTGTGAGATGAGCAGTCTGGAGCAGTGCAAAGCCACAAAGCAGAGGAGTGCATGGGGCTGCATCTCCCCTTTTGAGGTTCTGCTCCCATCCCGAGGCCCCACCGAGGGAGGGGTCATGCTCAGGTGCACTGTTCTGTGTGTGGAAGTGCAATGATAATGAAGAAAAACTCCTACAGTGGAATGTTTCCTGGCTTGGTAGTGCAGATGGGACCACATATTACCCTGTCATTTTCCAGTGACAATCATATTCATACCAGCTGGTTAAAATGTTTTAATAAATGATTACCTGATGAGAACACTTTCTCATGGCTATGGTGCTGGGATTTGCTCATTTTTGCCGCATCCAAATAACCATTCAAATTAAAAAGCAGAAAAAACCAATAAGATTTAAGTTCTTTCTTAGAATCTTTAGAAAGGCACTTGGAAACTTAAGTCCCAGCTCACCTAAAAAGCTCTAATTTGAAGAAAATATGTTGGGGATGTCATATGCTGTCTGTTGTTTGTCCTGAGGGGCTGGAAGAGCTGGGCCTCCATCCCTGTCTGGGGGTCCATTCTATAGCCAGATGAGTGAGTGAGCACTGTTATACGGGTGGCTCCCATAGCTCTGAATTTCTCTGGGTGAATTTCTCTACAGAGGTGAAGTAAATCCAGAGTGAATGTTCCCCTCTGCTTCTGTGTGAGGCTGGGAGTCACAGCTGGCCCAGCAGCCCCCAGCTCGTTCACTGCTCTCCCAGCTGCAGTGCCTCTGCCAGGAGCTGGCCGCCCTGCTGCTGCTAGGATGCACACGCACGCACAGAAACCAGCCCAGAAGGGCTGGTCTAGTACGTTCTTATTATTCACATCTGCTTATAAGTAGGCAAGTGGGGTTTTTATCCTATTATTTAACCTTTTGCTTTGAAAACATCAACACCAGCACCAGAGATGTTTCAAAAGTTTAGTTGCCAATTTTTCTTCCACTTTACAGGACTCTGGTGAAAGGGTATTATTTATCAAACTAAGCGTGTATTATAATCTTTGCAAAATGGTAAAGATCAAAGACTACCTTGCATCAAGCAGAATTACAGTGCCATAACATTTTTTCTTGTTACAGCTGATATCAATCACGGCATGACAGCAAGCCACAGAGAAGGCTTTTCAGTCGGTATCACTGACACTCTACAACATCTGAAATACGGCAGCCAGCTAGCATGTGCTCTGGGTGTGAAAGGGAGAGACCAGCAGCATAAGTGAGTGCCTTCGGGATTGGTGCCATTAAGCATGGCCATTTGACAGCAAAATGCATGCACACAACTTTAATTCTGCCTGCGGCTGGTGCATCCTCATAAGGGAAGAGATAAAAGCCTCCATGAGAGGAGAGGGCTTGATTTCAAGTGACAGTGGTGACATTTTCAGCAATGACCCCCGAGTGTGGCAGAGTCCGCTGTGATACTCCTGCCCCAGAGGCATGTGCAACATCCTCCTCTCTCTGCGAAGAGGTGGGAATTTGGATGAGTGGCCAGGGCTGCCCAGCACTGGGTGGTGAGGCACCGACCCAGCGGAGCCCTGAACAGCGTCTGGCTCTGTGCAGGGTGCCACTGCCAGCATGAGTGCCCGCAGCTTTCCTGCACTAGCCATGAGCCAGTTACCTTCTTCCCACAAGTTGCAATCATATCTTTGTTTAGTTTAGGCTTGAGAGTCTTTTCGCCGTGGCCAAAGACAGCCCAAGGAAAGGAATGAGATTTCTCTTGCTCCTCCCTAGGAACACTGTCAGGCTGGCAAGTTTTACAGTTCCAGCACTTGAAGGACTGTATGCATTGTGCCCCCCAGGCTTATCTCCCAGAGCATCTGGTGGAGAACAGAAAGAAAAGGGGAATTATACGAGATCTGTTTGCATACATATCCCTTCCATCTCTCCTCTGCACAACAAGAGCCGGCCCCATGTATTTCTCCTTGCAATACACACAAGTCCACAGCAGCATCTTTCCATGCTGTGCTCACAGGCTGTGCTTCTGCCAAGTGCCACCTGAGCTCCCAGCCCACGGAGGCCCCCCAGGCCCTGCAGCACAAGCCTGCAGCAGTGGGGCACACTGAGGTGCATCCTGCGGTGAGCCAGCACCAGCGGGAGCAGCACAGACCAGCCTGTGGAGCCAGCACACTGCTGCACACAGGTGGGAGCCCGGGAGCTCCAGGCGGAGGGAAGCTGTAGTTGTATCAAGCAGTATTGATTCTGGCAGGGACTGGAGCACTTTGGTTTCTGTCTCAGGGTTATATTAACATTATAATTTCATAAAATGTAACTTCTCTTCAAATGGTCCTGCGACTGCTTCTCAGGCACTTCAATCTCTTTGCAATTTCAACATTGCAAAGAGAAGAAGAAACAAAGCAAATTCTGTTGGGAAAGTACAAGGCTCAACAAATTTAAACCTCTTGGGTTTTCAGGATTCTTCTGCTATTTGAATAGAAAACTGCATGGTTTTAGACAAAGTGCTCATCTTCAATTTTTCAGTCTCCTTTTTCTTCACTGCTGAGAACCACACAATGTACTTCCCTGCTTGTTACTAAAATGCTTCTAAAAACTTGAAGAATTATTTGAAAAAGGGCATTCCTATTCCTTATGCATAAAACATGCATGCATATTCATATAAAACATTTAGAAAAATTTGTACCAGTTATAATTAGCATGTTTTGTGCATCTATTTTCTTTGCTATTAAATAACAAATTTGTGGTAACCATAGCAACTGGAACATCACATGATACTGGTGCTATTTTGGGGATAACATAAGTACCTTTCTTAAAGAAGCATTCACACCTCTAAGCTATGAATTTTAATAATTTTCACGATAAAGTATTTGTTGAGTAGATTGTATTCATCCCTCACTGTAATGTTGATTTAACGTGGAATGCACCACCTTGTAATGCAGTGCCTATGACCACTTAAAAGCTGTGATGAGTCCTCCTGTTTTGCAAAAAGGCAAGCGACTTAAGAAAGGCAATAAAGAAGCTACGTGCATTGAGGGGAAAAGTACAATCAGATGAAGGATTTCTCTTATTGTTTCTGGAGAAGGAGCTCACGCTGGTCATGTGCCTCTTCATGCTTGAATGGAGGAAAGCAGAAGGAAGGATGTGCTTTAACCCTGGATTGGTATAGCTCCTACTGGAATAAGCCAGAGGTGTTGCATCAGCTCTACTGGAAGATGGGAGAAGTTCTTGGGAAGTTCACTTGGGAAGAGACCATTTGGGCCATCAAAGCCGGTTCCCTCCTGCTGCAGTCAAGTGTGTTTTTCTACTGAATATGTGCTGTACACCGCACCTCATACCACAGGCCTTCCAACACATCCCAGAGCCTTACAGCTAATGAGATAAAGAGCAAGAGATCAAATGCCACAACAGTAACGAGCCGTTAAAAGAGATTAGGTGGCAACAAGGTCCGTATCCACATGCTAGGGTAGGGATTCTCTTAAATAAAATTTGCTGAAGTGTCATATTACAGACAAGAGCAAAATGCCTGAAGAATCCCTGCCAATGTTGTGATGAATTGAAAAATGGAAAAACATGGAAGAAATTCCCTTCAGTCTCTGAAATTGGTAATTCAGTTAATTGTGAGTATGTAGGTAAGACGAACCAAACAGGCACCGATGAGAAATGAATGCTATTAAAAATACGCTGCCCACACTGATGTTCTAATGAAAAATGCTGGTTGACGTGATTAATTGTTTTATCACGAAAGTGTCTGTAGAGATGAAACCCACCCTGAGCTGTCAGGATGGTGTTATCCATCTCCCAGAGCAGAGGTAATGAGGGATCATTCACCCTGGGTGGCTCAGGCAGGAGATTTGGGTTAATACACACACCAAAGGGGCCATTAGGCTGGGGAATTACTTTCCCTGAGTCTGCCTGCCAGGGTGGAGTTTGGAGCAGAGGAATTTTACCGGAAGGTGAAGAAAGGTGCTGGGGTTGAAGAGTGGAGCCACGAATTGGAGCTGTAAGGAGACACAGGAGTATGTACAAAAAATGGGGGTTTCAGAGCCTGCCAGGGCTGTGCAGGAACAGGACCCCAGTGCCAGGAGAGCATCTGGGGCTGCAGGGTGGAGCCTCTGGTGTAGCTCACCAAACTGCAGGCTGGCTTGGGGCAAGTTGCAAGGAGTTAATGAGAATTTAGAGTTTATAAGCTCACCTGGGCCAAATCTTGCAAATCTGAGCCAGACTGGGGGTATTAGCCTGTGTAAAGATTCACAAAGTAATGCTTTGCTTCTGACTCCACTCTGTTCTGCCTGCCTTCAGTTTTTCTCCATTCAGGTGTATCATTGGAAATTTTTTTTAAAATTTCATCCTTCCTTACTACTGGCTACTGTTTTATCTCAAGTTTTGTAGAAGAAAGTTTGATTCTTCTTTGTTTTAAAAAAATAGGGGTTTTTTTCATGAATAATTACAAATGTTCCACTTTGGCCATTTGGAAATTATGGATTTTGTTTCAAAAAGTGCTATAGCAAACAGATTGAAAAAGAAATGAAAGCAAACATTTAGATACTTCAAAAATGGAGAGTTCTGATTACCCTCAATTAACCCTTAATTGTTTTCTGTCTTAGCTTGTCCCCCAAGATGAATAATCCAAGATGGAGTGATGCTTTTTCACCCCTGTCTTGCTAAGTCTCTGGGGACTTGCAGTGCTTGTTTGAGCAGGTTGTGCTGTGTAGTGGCTGCTGTGTAGTGGCTGCTGTGTAGTGGCAGAGAAGAGGCTCCCTGCTCCTCTCTGTGCTCATGCCATGTGTTGTGTTATTGACCCTTTGGGAGTGGACCTGCTTCGTTCTCTCTCACGGCAGCTCTTGCTGTGCCATGCTGTGCTCTGCCCACTGCCTGTCTCCTCCACCAGTGGCTGGGGCATCTCCTCCCTTTGCCTGTGCTCTGGATAGGAACTGGTCCTTGGCTTGGCTAGGGAACTCAGTCTTCCCTCATTCCAGCACTTCCCTCATCTTCCATTCTTGTTCTCTTCCAAATGCCTACTTCTTAAGAAAAAGTCTTGGGAAAAGGCCTAACAAGGCAGCAGTGTGGGGTTTCAGCTGAACACATATGCTTGCAGGAGCCCTGAGGGGTGAAGCAAAAGTAAACCCATTAGAGGCAAAAAGGGAAAGTTGCACAATATGCTTTTTTTCCTTTTCTTGATCTATTCTGTAAAACGGGAACTTCCCATTCTACTTTCTGTTTGGAGGGGCAGCAACACAAAGAAAAAGATTTGGAAGATGCTGGCAAGTGATAAAATACAAAGACATTCTTTTTCTTATATAGTAAATGAATGGCTTTCTGCCTTGCCTTTTGTTAAAGCTCTTAATCCAGCCTGTAAATAGGCACTTTCCCTTTGGACTGACTGTTTAGATATGAGACTTAGAGCTGATCTGAAGTAATAGGATCAGAAAATAGGAGAGATATATCAAAGAGAATGATACATAGGCTCACACTACTGAACTTTCTCTTGCAGCACTTCTCGTATACTGTATGTAAATGTTCACAAGTACAAAGTGCACTTCATTTTCCTGCAGACCTAAGCTAAGACATGGGCTCTGGGAAGCCTGGCTGTTTGATCCCCGGGAGGCAGCCCACCTGCCTCAGGGCAAAGCACAGATTCTCTGCCATAAAGCAGAACGCGAGAGGTAATTTTGTTGCGTGGCCTGATTTAGGCTTACAAAATGCTGGAAGAACTCTGCATTTAAGGATGCTGGAAGTGGAGATTCATGCTCCCGGATCTCAGAAATGGCAATAGGAAGCCTGACCAAGCAAAAAAGTCAGCAAAACAGGGACTTGGGACCGAGAGAACTCTTAATCAAGAAACAGATTATCTTCAAAGAAAAGCTGTATTTCACATTCATGAAAAAACTTTTTACCCTACTTTTTAAGCTACACAAACTTTTTCAATGAAGCTGTAGTGTTTCTGGCTGTTTCTTTGGGACTGTTCCATGGCTTTCTGTGAGTAAGGCTGTGGCAGTGCATTGTTCTTCTTGGATTTGGAAGCCTTCCAATTCATATTCAGCTGCTGTGGAAGAGATCCTAAAAATTCACAGACTTGTCTTGTTTCCAAAGACACTTCTGACCTAGGCAATGTATTCTAAAATCCTTAATCATTTTCTGCTTACTGAAAATCTTCACTGGCTGAATAGGAATTTTTCCCAAGTCAGATATTAAAGTAGAGAAGGGATTTCTAGTGTGGTTCTTAAAGATTAACATATATGTATGTATATAAGCACAGTGAGAGTATAAATATAAAATATGATGCATATATTTTCTTCTAAATTTAAAATTAATAAATTAATCACTTGCTCTCCATTTTGTATTTAGGAACATTTAGATGCTGTTTGATGCTATTTATATTTTCCAGGAAACCTCTTCATAAGAATAATTTTTTTTAATAGGTGCTACTAGGACTGTATTTTGGAAGACATTTAAAGCCATATAAAGAGGTAAACCCCCAACCAGCACCATCAAGGTCATTTGAAAAAGATGCTCAGACTAGAGAGCTGCAAAAACAAACTTATTTTCTTCCATTTCTTGTATTAAGCTTGTGAAAACTAAGTGGAACTTTGCAGACCAATAATTAGACCCAAGGAAAAAAAAAGTACATAAACAAAATCTCTCCTGTGCTGCTTACATCTGATTTATACATCAGCATAAGTAAAGATCAATATTTGTGAAAGTAGTGTCCTGAGCAGATTTTCTTCCCCATTGAAAATACTGCGTGACTAAACGGGAAACCTTTAGAAGAGGCAGTGCAGGACCTGCCCTGTGTCCCCAGTCTGAGGCTGTCAGGACAGAGCTGGTTGCTTGTAACACTCCCAGCTCTTCCACTGAACAGTATGAACAATAGACTGACATCCATGTGCATGCTCTCTTTTTCTTTAAAATAGTCTTTATCCCCATTGTATACTCTTCTAAACTGTATGGGCGAGTTCTTCTGATCTGCTACTGGCTTTTGTTTTCTTTTCAATGTAAACCTGTTATCTGTCAAAACCACAAGTTACATTAAGAGCATTCAAAATGATTTGCAGTATTTGTATATAATACATTTTTTCCTGATCAGCTGAAAAAGTTTTTCCTGTAAAAGGTTTGCTTTGAATTCTTCCCTAAGATATCTTTTTAAATACCAGTAGAAGGGAAGTTTTAATTCTGTGCTTTAAGCAGTACAACCACTTGAATGTCCCCTGTTTCAAATACAAAGCCATAGTATTTAAAACATCAAAATAAATCCTTTCTTTGTCTTCAGGATCAGTATGACTGTTAATAAAAGGTGTGTCCTTCATTGCCTGTTTTAACATGACACTGAAAAGCTTTCATTTCAATTGAATTAAATCTCAACTAAGTTAACTAATAAACAGGAATATCAGGCGATGGCATGGCACCACCCAAGTTGCTAATGCAAAATGATGAGCGAGCACTGAAAGGTCAGTCCTGGAACTGGGGCCTGCAGATGCAACCTGATTTTCATATTGATTGTGTTTTCCAGTGGGCTTCAGGTCAGGTGCTGAGACCTCAGGGCTTGCTCTGTCTGCGGCTGTCTCACTGTTTTCTTTGCTTACCTTGAGCAAGTTCTGCAATATTTCTGTACTGCTTCTCCAAGGATAAAATAGGTCTAAGGTTTATCAGTGTTGCAAAGGCATCAATGCCTCGGAAAAGGTCTTAGGTGTTCCCTATGAGGAAGATGTTATGAAAAGATTCACTCTGTGTGTGTGTATGTACATATATATATATATATATATATAATCTCAAGAGTTAATGTTTCTCTGCAGGATATTTATTTTTACCTGTTATTAAAACCATTGTGAATTAATGTGCCTTTTTTTTTTTTTTACAAAATGGGTTTACAACCAGGAAAAGAGAAGATACAGGCACCTGTTCAGAGAGAGGAGTAACACAGAACTGTATATATTATACTAAGAGCATTTGTTGATACGTAACAGATCAATATGCAACTGCATAATGAGGTTGAGAGATGAGATTAAATGTTCAAATAGATATACTAATTAGAAAGGACATGTACATCCACGTATAGAGAACCTGATGGTGAGAAAATGACAGAGATTCAGCACTACAGTGAATTATAAATGTCAAATTACAAGGATGCATGTAAAAAAAGCTTGTAACTGTTAGGAACTAGACTCTGTATTCATGTGAAAGCTGTTGCCTTTATCATCTTCTTAGATCCCTCTAAGGTGTTCTGTCATTCACTGTCAAATTTTCTACGTAAGATAGTAAGACGTATGTCACACAAGTGTCCAAAACTGCTCCTCTGCCTTTGTCAGGACACACCAATACATTTTGAGGGGTTTGTAAGCAGAAAGAATATTAAGCAGGAGATCTGCCTTAGTATTAGCAGTCAGTTACAGAATTTTTTCCCCTTGGATGTGACAAAATCTAACACATGATGCCCAAGATGTAGGGGAAAAGGGAAGCAGCAATTTGTATTCAGATGGCTGTGGACTCAATAGGCTGTTAGAGAGCCATAGTATGCACAATAAAAATGGATGCTAACTAAATTTTGAAGTGCAGGAGCATGTCTTTAATTTGCAAGGTATTTTTTTTAATTAAAAGGTAAATAGCATTTATAATTCTTCTCACAGACCAAGAGCAGCAATAACACCTACAGAGCTCTCAAGACTCCTGAAGAACTTCTTTGATGCATCTGATCCATGGGCTAGGTACATTTAAATGAAAACTGTTGACTATTTTGTTAGGTGATATTTTTGTTTTTACACAAGATTGATTATTGCTTCTAAAAATTCCTAAACATCATTTGCAAGATATTAGTTGCATGAAACGTAAAATACACAGCCATGAAAGTGTGGTGAAAATCCCTCCCCAAATATAATTGACTTGGCAAGACAACATTTACCATGGTGCAAATGGCTTGCATTAAACCAGGCCTTCACATGAATATGAAGGCTCAAAACCTGTCTGCACAAGCTGTGTTCAGACCCTTTTGCATACAGGGCACACAGAAGTGCTGCAGAGCAATAACAACTTCTGAAGGTTCCTTTTCTTCACTATATCCTCTCCTTCAACACAAGCCTCCAAGCTTGCAGAGCTTATAGTTCATTGCCTCTAAGGTCTTTTGAGACTCAACATCCTGTTACAGGTTTTGGGCAGTTGTAGTTCCTTCAGCAGAACCCATCCTCCAACCAGGGTGCTCCTCACTCCCCTCACGCTGAGGTGAGTCCATGGCTGCGCCCACGGCAGAAGCTCTCCAAAGGTTTCATGTGTTTGTCAAACAGTGCAGCTGAAGCCCAGACAGGAATCAAGGGAAGGCAGGACCAGCTCAGTGGTGGGTGTTGTGCATGGCCGTGTCACCCTACTCACCTACACGGCCACACCCTGAAGCCTGGGTGTCTTCTGCCGGCTGCTCAGCAGCACTCACCAGCCACAGCCGCTGTGGAAGGGAACTGTGCAGCTCTGAGAGACAGCTGCCTCTCTTGCCAGTGGTCTTTAGGGACAGCATCTCCAGGTCAGCTTTTCCAGTGGGGAGCCCAGAAGCTCACATTTTGTTAGGTTGTTTTGAAATGAGTAGAATCGCTGGGAAGAGATGCAGGCTGCTGACACCAATCTCTCTAATATGCTAAAGCTGGATCATGTTCTGCTCAGAGGGTCTGATGGTATCAGCCTCCAGAGAATCAGTGTCTGACACTCCCAGTCTGTTGTTCATATTGGTTTGGTCTCAGCTGAGCTGTTTCTAACAACGAAGAACATATCTGAGAGAGTTACAATTTGCTGTAATCATATTTTTCCAGTTTTTCTCTGTGATAATTACTCCCATAAATATCATTGCTTCACCTCAGCTCAAGAGAGTGCTCTCTGTTTCTGTGTTCAGTCTCAACCTTCTGCACTTGGATTGCTGGGGAAGAGCAATGATAGCATTTGTTATTACCAGAACCACTCCAGCTATGGGGCTGTTGGGGCTTCCAGGGCTAGTTCTGTTTCTGTGCAGTATTAGTTGATCAAAAATTGCCTTCTGGAGAACTGGTGAAGAAAATGTGTTGAACTGCACCTATGTTTAAATTAATAATGATAATGATAATGGTAATAGTAATAATAATAATAATAATAATAATAATAATAATAATAATAATATAAAGGTTTGACTTGATTTTCAACCAGGCAAAGACTTGAAAACCAGAAGCCAGGATGCAGATTTGCAGTTAAATGTCTCTGGTTTTACTGCTAGTCCCTGGGCTTAGTTTAATGACAGAAGATGTTTTTAATGTAATCAAGGAGCTGAAGATCTCAGGAATTCCAGTTTCTAGCATGGTTACTGACTAAGAGCTTTTATGATAGACCCTTAAAGTAGACTTTGTAAGAGTATGGTCTATTTTTAACTGCAAGTTAAGAGTCACAGACACACTTGAACTTCAGAGTGCCAGGCACCAGGAGTACCCAGAAAGGAGGTGCTCAGTCTGAGACCATACAATGCAAGTGAGTATTTGGGAAAGAAAAAAAAAAAGCAAGAAGAGGAAGATTGCTGTCCCCATTTTAAAAGTGGTGAAATGTGGCAAAAGACTAAAGGACTAGCCAAAGATACCTCTGTTGCCTGTGGCAGACCTGGCATTCAAAGCCACATCTCTAGATTTCTAATGTACCCTCTTAACTACAAGGCCATTCTTCTCCTCCAGAAAGTGATATATAGGTATATAAATGTGCATTGATGTAATGCCAAGTTATAAACCACAAGCCTTTCAGAACTCATGTCCCTGATAGATTACAAAAGAACTTGAAGTCAGGAGAATTGTGGTTTGTCTGACCTTATGCTAATCATTCTCCCTACTTGTGTCTTGGTCAAACTGAAAATGGATAGAATAATGAACCCTTTTGAAAACCGTAATTTCTGGGTGTTGGTCATGACCCAGTTTTTATAAGTTGCTAGGATATGGGTGTAATCAGGGAAATGAAGATTCTATCTTATGAGACAAGATCAAAAAGCTTGATTTAAACAAAAGAAATGATGAGAATGAATATTAGTACACTGTGAGGGGAGTAAATATCAGAACTAATTAAGTTCAAGGACAAAATTGGCATCTGAACAAATGGATATAAACGGGCCCCTAATAAACATAGCCTGGAAATCTTAAGCCAAGTTATGAGAGTCTGGAACAATTTTCCAAGGGGAATAGTAGTGCCAGAGAAAGTAAGGGCTTCTAAATGGATCTCAATCAGTTTGTGAACTGGGTATCATGCCTGAGGCAACCAGAGAGCCAGGCTATCAGTCCAGGCAAGTCCAGTGTCCCCAGGTAACAGCCAGCACATCACCAAGATGTAACATCAGGTGATGTTCTGGAAAACATTGTGACTGGCTACTTCTATCTCAAATTCCATCGTGTGTATTTTGTTTTTTAGGCTCCTCTGTTCAGAGTCTCTTCAATTCCCTGATTATCTCACCAGCCTCGCACTTGAGGTGTTATTCAACATTTCCAGGTAATCCTTCCCTGCTCTCAAGAGCCAATGCGGGAGCAGACCTGGAACAGGTCAAGGTAACATTGAACGAGGAACTCCTCGTGGTGGCTGCTGAGGATGGGAGACGGGGTGGGTGCGAGCAGGGGCAGGTGGCAGGGCAGCACACACAGCGTTCTTCTAGAACGGCTGAAGCTTCTGTGCAGAGGCTGGACCCTAGGCCCACCGAGCAGCCCCCCGGAGGGGACACCCTGCCGAGAGCCAGCTGGCGGTGTCTTCAGTGCCTCCATTCCCGAGGGCAGGCGACCGCTCCTGCTGCTAGAACGGGAGAGTGCAGATGCTGGCGCAGCCCCGCGGACCTGCCACGGGAAGGGGTGGGTGACACGGCTCGCCTCCTTTCCCCGCCCTGCCTGTGCTCACACCCTCGTCCCCTGGCGTCATCCCGGGTGGGGGCACCTCCTCGCACCGGCCGGGGCCGCCCGCGCTGCGCTGCTCCCGGGGCCGGGCGGGGCCGGGCGGGGCCGGGCGGGGCCGGGCGGGGCCGGGCGGGGCCGGGCGCTCCTCGGGCGGGCCCTGGCCCCGCCTGCCCGCCGGCTGCGGCCCCTTGCGCGGCCAGCAGGGGTCTCCGCCGCTCCGCCCCGCGCCGCGCAGGCGGGCTGGACCCGAGGCCGGCCCGGCTCCCCTCCGAGGGCACCGGCAGCGCCCCGGCAGCGCCGTCCCCTCGCCTGCCCGCAGCCCCCGCCGCGCCGGCGCTGCCGCGGCTCCGCGGGTGCGGAACGGGCCGGCCGGGCCCGAAACGTCCCCGCGCAGCTTCCGCCCGGCGCGGCTCGGGGCCGGGGAAAGCGGGACCGGCGGAGCGGCGGCCCCCGGCCGGGATGGGCGGCGGCTGCCGGGAGACAAAAGGCCGGCGCGTGTCCGCCTCTGCGGCAGCGCGGGGTGCGCGGCCGCTCCCCCTCCCCGGGCCGCCTGCGGCAGGGACCGGGTCCGCCGCCTGACCGCAGCCCAGCCGCCCTCCCCGCCCGCTGCGGCTCCGGGAAAAGACCGTCATATGCCGACGGTGATAGGCGGCCGTGCGCGCCGGGCAGCGCGGCGCAGGCAGCCCGCGGGAGCAGGCGGCTTCCGTGCCGGGCTCCCGAGCTGGTGCCGAAGCCCGTGTGCACAGTGTTAACCCCGGGTAGGAAGCGGAGAGAGGGTATTAGAGCGGGTGCTTACGAACCCGTGTATAGGTGTGATGGGAAAAAAAAAGGGAGCGGCCCCCTTTTATTGGGCACTGAATCTCCTGAATTATAAGTAACAAAACCGTAACTAGATCGCCGTAACACTGGGCTGGTTGAGCTTTTTTTCTCTGGTACAGCGTTTTGTTCGTTACCGTGTAAGCGGTGCCGGTGCGTGCGGACGCACGGCAGAGCGTGACTGCCGGAGCGGCACCGGGCGGTGCCCAAAGTTCCCGCTGTCCCCGCAGGAGCAGGAAGCATCCCTTTGGGTTGGGGGGCGAGGGGCTGGGGCGGAGGGAGGGGCTGCTGCCGGGCTGCCCCCTCGCAGCCGCCGCCGCAGCCCGCCTGGCTTCCCGTGAGGTCGCCCTGGGATAGGGAGTGAGAGAAGCAAACTCTCAAGTTGTGCCCGAAGAAAAGTTGCCCGACTGGGGAAGTCGGGGGGGATCCTGAGTGTCGCCACCCGCTCAAGCCTGTTTGATGCTGGGTTCTTCCTGCTTTTTCTGCAAACGCAGGAGAAGGGCAGGCTTTGCCTGGGAAGCTTGCCGTAGTCGTATGGAGACAAGGGGAGAAAGAAAACAACACGTCTTCAGAGTGGCACCTCGCCTTGTTCTGTCTTCTCCTCTCCTGGCCAGGGCTGAAATGGAGGCTGAGGACGGCCTGAGCAGTGCTGGTGCCGGCTCTCCTCACTCGTAGCCCCTCCTAAAGAAAACACGTCTGAGCCCTCGTGGTGAAGAACCAAACCCAACAAAAGTTGGATCTTTGTCGAAGAGGGGCCCGGGGGCGCCGAGCCCGGCGGCTCCTGTCCGCGGAGCTCTCGACAGCGGCGGAGCGCTCGCCGCGGCTGGGACTTGACCTGCAGAGGGCAATAGTTGGACGCAAATGCCAACAAAGGCAGCGGGGCTCGCTGGCTCGGCGCCGCGGCCGGGACCCGAAAATGCTGTGTAGGTAGGCAGCAGTGCTTAATTAATGTATATTGAAACAAAAGATCGGGTAAAGTGTTTGATTTGTCTTTAGGCTACGTTTTCAAGGCTAATCTAATTCATAACTGTTAGATTTATTTTAAAGAGATTAACGCAAACTTCCAGGAGAATCACGCGGTTGACTCCAATATTACCCTAAACGATAACTGTTTACCGAAACGTTTACATTCAGCTGCTTGGATTCGTATTATTGGCGTTATTATTCTTTGCGACTCAGACAGGAGAGGTGGAAACGAAGGAGAACTTTCCTAATTGTTGTAGCGACTGTCAGGGCGACCGCGCAGACTTTGTAGGAGGAGGCGGCAGCCGCCCGGAGCCCTGCGCGGCGGAGAGGGGCCATTGTCTGCGGGGCCGGGCCGCCGTTCAGCACCGGGCGGGCGGACAGCTCCGGCCCGGCCCCGCGCCCGCCGCCCGAGCCGCGCGGCCCTGCCCGGAGCTTCCGCCGGGGCTTGGGAGGCGGGAAGAGAACTCGCCTTCTCTTGCCCTAGCAGTCCTTCTACCCCCTGGCGATGGATTCATCAGGGAGTGGAAAAGAGCATCCCGACGAGCGCACTTTGTCTCCTGGTCGGTGTGTGTAGACGCGGCTGCCGTAGGCGTCTGTGGCTTGTGTACATACATGGCTTTAATAATTACATATAAGGCTCTATAACCTCATAATTCAGGAAAGACTAGGAAACGCGACCAAATTGGAGTGTTGGCAGCAGGGGTGATTGCAGGTCTGGATGCATACTCCGTCTCTTCCCAACTCGCCGCCCCCTTCCTCTCCCCCCACCCCCCAAATCATATTTATCTGAGATTATGTCAAATTTCAGTGATCGGAAATGTCTTGCCCAAGAGCCATTCCTGCTGGAAAAAGTCAAAAGGGTTCCTGGCATTAAAACGACCTTGCGTCATTCCTGATGAAATTAGCAGAGCTGCTTGTTTAGAGCTTTGCTAAGGATGCACTTTGGTCACAGTACGAAGTAAGAGATTTGGGGTTTAACCCCACGTCTGAGCAGGATCCGTCTGCTTCACTAGCTGCAAAGCCTGCGACCAGCACTTGAAAGCGCCTTAGACCCGCAGTCCATTTTTCACTTGTCTTTAAGTGCAAGCGATGGGAATTGCTAACCTCGGCTAAGAAAATTTCATTTTCCCCATCCTGCTAAACGGTTCTGGTCGACATATGTTTGTTATCAGAGAGAGGTGCTATGAACACAGAGCCATTTTCTTAGCAGCTCTTTGACTCTGTGTTACCATAGTCCCACACGGCATTGGTCCTTTCCCGTTGGGAAGTCATGAATAAGAGACTATGAAGCTTGCACGTCAGATCTTCCTCAATTAATCCACCATTAGCATGTTCGGGATCCTCTACTGGATGGTTAACAGCAGCTTTGGTAACTGTATGCTGTCCATACCCAATTATGCTCTGCTAAAAATGAACTCTGCAGAACAACCTTCCTGGGCTGTCAGTGTCTCCCGTTTTCCTATTTTAACGCTTGTGTGTAGTGGCAGGCGACAGATGGTGTAGATCAGATCGATTTGATTGCATTAGGCGATTTTTTTTCCTCCTCTCCCCCCCGACTCCTTTTCTGGAAGCCCACATTCATCTGAGAGGCGATCGCCGGGGACATGGGAAGCAAGAGCAGCCGCCGATGTGTGAAAGCAACGAGACATGGCCAGCCAGAGGCGCCGGGGTCCCTTCACGGGGTTTGTTAACATGGTAATCCGGCACCAGGAGAGAAAGCTGCTTTCTGCTGCCCAGAGCCCATTCCCCATCACACATCAGATGACTCCCTGGCTTTACACACAGTTGGAGTTCTGCTCGAAACCTGGATTTAAAGGGTAAGCTCTTCAATAGAGGTGGATTTCTGGTGGTTACTTGGGTAGGTGGCAAAAGGAGCGAGCTTCCAGGGATTTTAAAAAGAGGCTCCCTTTGAGCGGGTATGAATATTTTCCTCTTTCCTCCTTTCTTCTTCTTTTTTTTTTTCCTGTGCCCCCTCCCCTTTCACCCGCGAGCCCCCTAATTCAGAACAATTTCTCACACGGAAAGACATCGTGCCTCTCTATTGACGGATGGGATCAATATTCCCCCCTCTGAAATTTGCTTTTCGTGGAGAGCCCGAGCTCTGCTCAGAGCTCCGCTCCTGATAGCTTAATTGTTTAATTCTCTCCATCCGATCCCCTCCCTTCTGCGTGTGTGTGTGTGTGTGGTGTGTGCGTCCCCCTCCGCGGGCACGGCGGAGGAGGCGGAGGTGGCGGAGGTGCCCCCCGGGGCCCTTCCCCGACCCCGCCGGGCTGGCGCTCCGGCACCCGGGCTCTTTGGGCGCGGAGCGGGGCGGCAGCGCCGATAAACATGGCTTTCCGGAGCCGGTGAACAAAGGTATTTAGTGCCGCGGCGCGCCGCCACGGGCACCTCCCGCACGCCGCGGAGAGGGTGCGAGGCGGGCAGCGCGGCCGGGGCTCGCTCCCCCGGTGCCCGAGGGCGTGCGGCCGGCCGGGAGCGCCGGGGCCAGGGCGGGCAGCGGCAGCGGCAGGGCAGGGGCAGCGGCAGGGGCAGGGGCGCGCCGGCGGCAGCGGCGGCCCGGGAGCGGCGCGGCGGCCGGCACTCGGCGCTGTCCGTCGCCGCGGGTGCTGAGGGGCCCGCGGGCGGGGGGCGCGACGGGCCGGGCCGGTGCGGGGCGGTGGCGGCGGGGCTGGGCACGGGAAGTTTCGGCAGGCGCTGTGTTGGCGGGGAGTAGTGGGGGGGCTGGTGTTCGGGGAGGGGAAGGGCAGTGTCAGATGGACACAGCGAGAACAGCGCTGGCGCCGCGCGGGGCTGCTTTTCCCCAAGAATCGCATTCTTTAATATTAAAAAAAAAAACACAACAAAAAAACCCCAAAAAACCCCAACCAACGAAAAAAGCCCCACGCAAAGTTTGGATTTCTGCCTAATTCTCGATGCATTTGTGGAGCGCCTCCCAATTTCAGAGAATATCGGTCTAGGGTATCACCACAGAGTGTTTTCGCCACGACTCGGTGCATTTCACTTTTTCAAACGGCTTTTGTTCAAGTTGAAGGAAACCCACTGCATCAGTTTTTTGAGTTCCAACGCCAGCTAATGGGGTTACAGCCTTCAGTTTCACAGCGGGGAAAAATTACAGTGTTTGTTATTTACTTTCCAGCTGCCATTTAGAATACGACTTGAAAGCTTGCTGTGTTAGAGGATGCAGGAAATTACACCTAAAATGAGATTAAAATAGAGGAGACTGTGTTGGAAATATTTTTTTAATTATTTAAGGTAATGTAGCTATCAAAGTATTTTTTTCTCTTTCTTTCTTTGTTTTTTCTTTAGAATTCAAGCAAGAGTCTGTGATACAAAACAAATGCTGTCTTCTCGTATGTTTTCGTAGGAAGCATAGTGGTAATACGTCAGCGGAGGCAAGGGCTCATGTTAAGGAAGAAATCTGTAGCAAAAAGCAAGCATCTTGTATTAATTTCAATTGGAATCTAATCAACAAGCTGGTCAGTCACCGAGTGCAGTGGATAATGAGAACTGTGTGTGCTGCATAATTACTCATGGCTGAAGAAGTGCGGAGTACCCCTGCTCTGCGCGGGTTCGGACCGTGCGGTGCTAATTTCATTGCCCCCTCCCCATCACTCACACGGAAGCTGTTCTTAGCATCAGGAGCCGGGGTGAAATAGCACGGAGAAGTTCCTTAGCGCTAGGCGAAGTGTGCTGTGCCATGACGTTGCAGAGATCCTTTCTATTTAGTTGGCGAACAATAAACGTTTATTATCACCGCGGCAGATCATCAGACAAAGCTTCCCCCTCCCGCCTCCCCCAGGCACGAGCGCTGCTGATAAGGGAACTGCTCCGGGTGACAGGCAGAGCCGCAGGCGCCATTCGGAAATAACTTCTTTTATTATTGTTATTTTTTTCCCCCCGGTTCGCCTTTTGCAAACGTTGGCAGGGCGGCGGCAGGTGTCAGGGCGGAGGTGCGCTGCCGCCGCCCCCGCCCGCCGCCGCGGAGCCGCCTGCCCGGCTCGGCGCCTCGCAGCCGCCGGGCTCCGCCGTTCGGGCACACGCGGGGAGCGGAGTGCGCTGAATTTGTACTTTGAAGCCATTTTCGCCTTAGATTTTTATGGCGCTAGGAGGCCTTACAGAGGAGTGCCTCTGCTGAGATCGGAGCCTTTGCTATTTTTTTCTTTGATTTTTTTTTCCTCTCCATCGCCTTCCTTTCCGCCCTCCCTCCTCTTGGTAGCACATCGAGTCAGTGTGAGTCAGGACTTGTAAAATGCATTTCCAAAGCCCAGATGAAAAGTCTCTCAGGCGTGTCTGCTGCTTTATCGGAGCTTTCCCAAGCCCACCTATGCAAACAGATTTGTAATATTTGTGTGCTTAACCGTGCATCTCTTTTACAGGAATCTGTTGCTGCGAATGACATCTCTTGCAAGCTCCCAGAGAGAATTGATGGAGCATACAGCTAGGGAATAGGATACCAGAGAAGCACAGAGGAAGAAACCAGGCAATCACCAGGTAAACTCAGCCTTACTTTGATTTATTTCCTTTCACCTCGCCTGCAAGCCCTTGCCCGCTCCAGTAAGGGAGCAGGAGAGCAGAGGGACTGTACGTGTGTGTATTAAATGCCTACTCCTCTCGTTCGCTTCCTCAGGATGGGAAGGTTCAGCGTCCACTGGATATGGGACAAGATCGCTCGGCAACCCTTGTGGATTCTCCTTCTTCTAGAGGCGAATTATAGTTATGGATTTATTGTCCCGGTGCAGCACTTCCACCAGCAGCAGCAGCAGCAACAGCAGCAGCTTTCTGACTCTCTTCGGTGACGGGTATTCTTGGGTGGATAATACGGATTACGTTGTTATTGCTTAAGAATACGCGTAGTCGAGGAGAGTACCGGCGGCGGGCAGGCAGGCAGGCAGCGCGACCGCCCCCAGCCCACCAGCTGGCTCCTCACCTCCTCTAGTTGCCAAGGTAGCACCTTTTCCATCTTTTCCTACGCTTTGCAATGTTTCATTCTGTGTCTCTGCCCGGGCGGGGGGAGCTCGAACGCCCTGTCTCTTGCGGCGGGGGGTGCCCGGTGTGTGTGTGTGCGTGGGAGCAAGCCCAGAGCTGGGGAGGGCCGCGGCAAGGCTGGCCAAGCTCCTCGGCAGAGGGTGGCCGGGGGAGCCACGGCCGCTGCGGGCTGCGCCTTCGGGGGCAGCGCTCTGTAGGCTGCGCCGGGGCCGGGGCAAAGCTCTCGCCCCGTCAGGGCAGCCCCGGTGCCCCGGCACTCGGTCGGCAGCCCCCAGCCCGCTCCGTCCGCGGCCCCTCGCGCCTCTCCGGCGTGGGGCGCGGGTGGGGGAACCGAGGCGGCCGGCCTCGCCTGCCAGGGGTCCCTCCCACCGGGACACGGAGCGCCCGCAGGGCCGGGGCGGCCCCGGCTCCGTCCGCACCCGCCGGCAGAGCCCGGGCTGCCGCCCCCCTGGCGGGCACGGCGCCCGCAGCAGCCGAGTCGTGCGGGGCTGGGGATGCCCGCGGGCGGGGAGGTGCCGAGCGCCCCGTGCTAGCGAGGCCGGGGACACCCCGCACGGCCGCGGAGCGCCCGGCGCCCGGGGAAGCCCATCTTCCCCGGCTGCCGAGGGGTTCGGCCATCCAGCGGGGCCGCTCCTGGGGAGCAGCTTGAGGCCGGTTGCTTTCAATGAGAGCGATGCCCCTCTTGCTCTCTTATCCTCACCCTGCAACCTGGTGAGGGCAGGATTAAGAATCCACCTTCACACCAGCTCCAGCCCAGCAGAGCTTGTCAGCATCTGAGGCCCCAAGTTGAGACACACGTTCAGGGCCAGAGCTGAGGGGATTTTTCCCCCTCTGCAGCTCAGGTGGTGGCTTATTTATGCCCTTTCCAAGAGCTCAGGACTCCCCAAATCTTACTTGCAGCTGGACAGGTGGGAGACACAACTAAGGGAGTGTTGATTCCCATAACTGGCCAAGACATGCCCCATTGCTTTAACATAGAAGAGGTGCATCTGTCCCTCTCTCCAATCTCAGCAGCAGGGCACAGGCTTTGGTTAAAAGCCTGATCAGTCTTTCAGATGTTGTGCTTAGGAAAGTCCAGGCATAGCATTCATAGCTCCAGTCTTTTTTCCCCTACTCCTCTGCCCACAAGCCTGGCAGAGAAAAGGAGCAGGGTGTGATCATCCCTGTGTTTTGCCGTTCAAGACCTCTCCACATGCCCATATGATCCCAGGTCTTGTTGCCACGTAGTCACAATTGTGAGACCAGATTTCAGCCTTAAGTGAATTAGATCAGAAGCCATTTTAATGCAAGACCAGGAGTCCTGTGATAAGACAGCCTTTTTGAATGGATCCTTCCCCAGCCTCAGCTATGATGGGGCTAGGAACGATTTTTAACGTGGATGAGCCAGACGTGGGGTGATCATTGAGAGTGCGAGGTGGGATGATGGAGAATGTCTTTCTCTCTGTCTCTTGCTTAGAGATTGAAAGGCTGTCTATGTTCTACTTAATAATTTCCAACAACTGCCAAAGGAATCTTAGTCTGTTGCCTTTAGTAGTGAGTGGAGTGCTCGTTGTAACAAACGTGTGGATCTGTTATTCTTTAGACACATCTTTGATGCTAGCACTCTGATCCTTGTGTTTCTCTAATACCACTTGAAAGCAGATTTTTTTTCTTGTAGTTTAGTATGTTCAACAGCCTCAGAAATAATGTTAAATTATGCTTTAAAAAGACATGATCAGCTGCTAAATCATAGTCAGTTCAGTGCCATAACACAGCCACATTCACAAGTGCTGCAGGAACAGCGATGGAAACACTATTTTAAACATCCAGGTTTGTATTACAAACCTTCCTCTGGTCAGAACTTTTAGTTGACATCTTCCCTTGAGTCATGGCTTAGACTATTATTAGGAGTTCCCATTTCATCACATAAAGGATGTGGATTTGTTTGCTCTTTGCTTGGTTGAGTACCTTGTGTAGTATGCATTGGACTGGTACCCATAAATACAAGCTTAGCAAATGGTTCTTTATACTTGGTTTCTTCTAGTTGCTTTCTGTAAAGCATGATGAGATGGTTTTGCTGAATAATGCCTTAATGACAGGGCTGATGCATTTTTAATGCATGTACTCTTTGTCATTGTCAAAATTAACATTTTGATGATTGTAGATTTCTCTTCCCTAAAATCTTTTGGGAATTGCTATGCTATGTGGGTTAAAAGAGTGAAAGTGTAAGATCTGATCGGAGAAATACTGGGTATGCTCACTAAAATGATTCTAGAATATTGTGTAAATGCTCAATAGAATAAGGACTCTTGGAACGATGTTTCCCAATAGCATGATCTCAGAGAGACTCCCCCCATTCATTAGCAGTTCCAGGGGTCTGTCACATAGGTGTATTGAAGGAAGGACAGAAGTGGTCCTCTCTGAACAACAGACCTCTAACTAGTGACTGCTCATACTGTGGGTCTGATCCTGGGAATGCACATAGCTTCCCCAGGACTGGTCAGGAAAGCAAGCTTGCTCATGTTAAATCCAAAATATTTAGGGCCAAATCCTACTATGCAATGCAGTAGCAAAGTCCCAATTGATTTCACTGTGGGAAAGATTAGACCCCTAGTGAATAGGATTTTTTACAATGCTACACTTCCTACTTTTTTTTGCCTTAGAAATTGTGAATCCTGTGTGCTAAAAAAATAACTCTAAAACCTCCCTGCCTCTAGTAGTCTAATGATAGTTCATTAATGGCAAAAATTACGCTAAAAGTTTATAGTGGAACATAATAAGAAATTACTTTATAAATAAGGGGGTTTAATTGTACCAGCATGAGCATTTCCTAGGACATTATAGAATGAGGTTTGTGGTAGCACCAACTGTGCATTAACAACTATTTTGGTGAGGGTATATTTAATTAATTCAGAATGCTAAATTTCTGGTTTAAAATGGTTTTTGTAATCTGCATCC
This sequence comes from Lycocorax pyrrhopterus obiensis, assembly GCA_014706295.1. Taxonomy (NCBI): domain Eukaryota; kingdom Metazoa; phylum Chordata; class Aves; order Passeriformes; family Paradisaeidae; genus Lycocorax; species Lycocorax pyrrhopterus. The sequence continues at coordinate 18,752,396 of JACSVZ010000013.1, read as the reverse complement.
CGGTAGAAAATTAAATAAAAAAATTAGCCCAGAAATAATTACTTGAACTTAGCCTTGTCTTTAAAGGCCGTAATGCTATGAAGATTTATATCTCTGGGTAATTTTCTCCACTGGAGTAGCCTCGGAGGCTGCTGCCATAGGTAAGTCTTTGTCACGCCAGGGCCCCAGAGCAGCACAGGCATTAATGGCAGAGCAGACACTGGTGTGGCAGCGGCCCTGGTGCAGCGCAGGTGACACTATGATACTGGCTGTCCCCTGCCCTGCCCAGGCCTTCCCAGAGCGGGGAGCTGCCCCAAGGGCTGTGTCCCTGAGCACAATGGGCTCATCATGCCCCATGGCAGGAGAGGGAGAACCAAGAGTAGTTTTGGTCCCTACTGTCCTGTGCAGGCAGGGTCACAGCCCTGCCTGGGTCTGCCCGTAACGTGAAGCATTTCTCTGCTTAGCAGTACCCTCAATTAAGTGATAGGGACTGCCACTGGATTTCAGGTGCTCTTTCCAGAAATATTTAAAACTGTAGCCCCTATATATGCATATATCCCTGAATGGAATAAATACATACACACACACATGCACCCCTCTCTGAGGAGAGGCTAGAGCATAGTAGAAAAGCTCCATTCTCCCAGACCTGACAGAGGCACAACACCCACTCACCTCAGCAGGGGCCGTGCTGTTGCAGTGCGTATTTATGACCTGTGTTCCTCTTGCTGCTGCAAATTTGCCTAAAATAAATGCCCACAGTGCTGCATGTAGATATGTACGGTTATGCAGATGTTTTTCCTTGGGCTCAATTCTGCTTGCTTTCTGCTTTTAAGACTACCTAAGATTTTGAGGGGAGTGTAGGCTTTCTTCCCATGACAAGTTATTGTCTTTCGTGTTAATTTAGGTGGCTTCTAGTGCTCATAGGGTTTTCTTGAGGAAACTGAAAACAGTAGTATCTATACATCCACACGGCTCTACACGGACTTTACAGCTGTAAGAATAAGATAACTAGCCTTTTTCTCTGCCTTTCTACATCACACTAGCAGTAATGTACACAACTGGATTTTTGTGCATTTTTTTAAAATAAATAATGTCTTTATGTACACAAAAGGCTTTTTCTTCTCTTCCTTTTAATGGATTACTATTTTTCTGAAAAGTATCGCCCCCAGGTATTACCCGTAGCTGTTATGACACCTCACCATTTAGTGTTGTAAAGGTAAATCATAACACTCATTATTAAGAGCCATAAATTTTTACCAGAATCATCATCTACCTCCTGAAAGCTTTAATGTAGAAACATTTCCTGGGCTAACGCCCATGATGATTGCATGCTTTTTATTGCTATCATTTAGTAATCGAATTGCTCAAAAATCAAAGGACTTGATTATCACATACCTGCAATGCATAGAGCTATTTATAAACGTTGGCTCGATAATAACAATGACTCAAAAGAAATTTAAATGACAGGCCAAAAATAAGTAGTCTAAAACTGAAAAAACAAGCCAGAATTCATAGAAGTGATGGAAAGAGTCTGACTTCAAAGGACAGAGAGGATCCTGAGGAAGGTAAAGAGAAGAGTCCAGGAGGTGATGGTAGAAGGTAGATGTGACCCAGCTTTTCGGAGTCAGAGGGCAGAGGAGACGTGAGGCACCAGGGACTGTAGGCGAGGAGGTATCGCAGTGTGGCGCTGGAAGTATGCACCAGAAGTGTTGAAACCAGGGCTGGAACATCACACAATTTTGGTAGTTTGCTTCCTGGAAAAACAGTATCTAGTTACAAGCAGCCAACAAAAAATTAGGTGAAATGTTCCAGAAAGTAGAGGGGGTTGATTGATGGGAAAAATAAGAGCCCTGAATATATAGCTGAAAGGCAGTTTTTATATATATATATATGAATATACATACCTAGCCAAAATTACATAATAATGCCCATATAGATAAATGAAATGAGTATCCTGCTTTTGAAATCGTTCTTCTGCAGAAACCAGTGGGAATTTTCCATTGATTTCAGGGGGTTCAGAATTTCTCCTGTCTGCAGGAAAGCAGTGTAGCCTGGTGTGTGCAAATAGACCTAGAAATTATGCATGGAGAAAATGCAGCGTGGCTATCAAGAAACATTTCCTTTCAGTGAACCCAATACCCCTCTAGCCAGTGGGGATGATATAAAGCAACAGAGCAATCTCCAGGCAGGAAAGCCCTTGCCTGGGAGATGTAAAATTAACTTGGCCACGACACTGCAGGCAGTAGTCACCCCGTGAGGGCTGGAGAGCCATCTGGGGAGACCTCCTTGCCTCTGACTGTTGCAACTCAGCTCCATAGAGCTGAAATGGCTCCGATAATTTCTCAACACTTTATACCACTAGAAAGAAAGAGCTAGGCTCACAAGAGGTAACTTACACTTTCCAAACTACTCAAGAGTATTTCAGATTAAGTAGATTTTTTGTCTGCTTTGGGGTCAATTGTCACCACCGTATTGTTCTGTATCAGCTCATCTGAGTTGCATGCAGTGTACACCTCTTTCACATTATTGCATGAGGCATGAAATGTTGGAAAAATATAGCTGACTTTAATATTAACAATTGCTGATTCATAACCTTGTATGGAATATTAGCGGTTCCCTTACTAAATCAGGACAATATCACAGCATTTATTAATGATCACAGGTCAAACCAATCTTTTAAATCACTGGAAATCAAAGATAAAGTGATCAACATGGGACTGGTCTTCTCTAATTGGAGAAAGAGGAACATTCTGAACCGGAACAGTACAGCATGCAATTGTGCAGCCTGTTACCAAAAAAAGAACCATCTCACTGCATCTTACAGAGGCATTTACATAGATAATGTAGATTTCGTATGACTACTTTTAGATTATCTGATAGTAATAGCTGTGCAAGTATTCACATTCTCCTAACAAGACGCTGATAAAAATTCAAATAAAAAGGCATCACTAATTACTGCATTATTAAGGATTATTTTATTTCTTTAATTTAGGTGGCAAATAGTAATAGCAGGGAGGCTTGATGCACTGATGCTTCCCACCATCTGGAAGCTCTTCCTTTAACAATCATTCTTCAGGAGATAACTCACCTGGTTACTCCAAGAAAATGCATTTTGTATTACCTCTTCATCAAGTTGCCATGAAACATTCTTCTGTTATACAGTTTATTGCTTGCTGTTTTACTGGAGCAACAGTTATTACAGTCTTGATGCTCTGGTTGTTAAAAATGACCACCATGGTAAAAACTGTTTCTTGTTCCCCTACTTTCCTCCACTGCCTCGCTGTCCCCCTTCCTGTTTACAATACATGCAAAAGATTTGAGGGGATGGAAGGGATAGTCTTTCTCAACGTGTTTTATTTTAGAAATGTCAGGATGATTTAATCTCCTAATTTCTTTTTCTGAGGGTCTTGAACTACAGAGGAGAGCAGTGGAAACTTTCTCAGACCTCAGTTTAAGAGGTGGTGATTTTTCCATTTTAAGAAAAAGACCGTTTTCCCTGCGTGTTTGCGAGGGTCTGAGTTATGCAGAACACAATAACATAATTACTTTCAAGGTTTCACTACAATCCTTTCCTTTTTGACTACTCGTTGTCCTTTGTTGTGTTATGACATCATGTGGCCATCCCGTCATGTGTCTGTCACACATGTGATAACATAAATCCATTTGCCTTCGGTTGTTCAAAGAGCCCCTTGATGAAAACTGGATCTGCAAGTCCTGCTCTAGGAAGCAAGAGCCAAACCCACTCCCTTTTGCTCTTCTTGTTTAGATGCTTCTCGTTTCCGTCTGTGTAAATTCTTACCAGCAAAGAAGACAGGGCCAGTCCGGACCCTTGGTTAGAGATGAACATAGACATGTTTAATTTTCTTTTGCTGGAGCTGCAGTGAGGCGGTGCTGCTGCTCACTCTGCTCCAGCCTCCCTGGTACCGAGGGATGAAAAACTCCAGTGAGGGAAAGGATGCTGGATGGGCATGATGAGAAATGCAAGGGAAACAAATCAAATAAATGGATCCACACACACAATACCTATCTGGAGTTTTCAGGTTTTATTTTTTACCAAATGCAACTCTATTTTAAGTATTCCACGTTTCTTGGATGCAAAACTTAAATATGTGCCCCGTAGAGAGGCTCAGAAGAATAGCTCTGCTTTCTCTAATAAAATCTCTCTTCTGAGATTAACTCTGGAGCTAGCAGTGAGGTCAGTGTTTCATTTCATATAAGTCAGCTCACGCTGACAAGGGTCTGGCCTTCTTAGTGATGGGCCGTTTGCTGCTCAGAAGTGTGAGGAATGGCTTTCTGAAATATCGATAGCTCGCCTTCGCTGGAGTTCATGATCAAATTTAGCTGGCAAGTATCAATGGGCTACAGCCAGACTGCAGGGCTGAAAGGCTCAGGCGTGGGCCAGCCACTAAGGTCTCCTTCCTAAATCAGAGGCTAACTCTTCCATTAGTGCAAATCAGTGGTTTATAACGATGTCAAATGAGATTTGTGTCAGAGTAGCCCAGACTACAGCCCGGTCTTGGGATTTGAAAAGGAATAGAAAAATTAGGCTGCAACCATTAGAGTTCTTTTTTCATTTGGTTTTGTTGTGCATATTTGTAAATGTGCCTATACACACATGCACACACATGCAAAGATGCATTTTGTTCCCATGGACTTTTCTTGTGGCCGCATGGCTGCCATTTAACATGGACCTAAGAGCACAGAGTCTTCCTCCTGGTGTGGTTTGATTGACATGTGCAGAGATATCACATAAAGGCTATGGGATCCCGCTTTTCATCCATAAAAGGAAAGCAGGCAAGCTTCATCCCCGGCTAAACCCTTTGCACGATATACATCAATAATGAGGCAGCATCTATTTATACATTGCTCACTGGAAATGACTGAATTCAGACAGAAGTTGGTGAGGCAGCCTGAGCTCCACCAGCCTCCATGGAGTCTATTGTTAGTACCCAGGATGACTCCTCAGGCAAATGGGGAAGAGAGGCACGATTTGGAGCCTACCATGCCACGGGAGGAATACCAGCTTCCACACTTGGCAGGTGGTGTCTCCTCTCACAGAATGCCTTCGCTGGCTCTGCCAGAACCCAGCAGTCATGGAGGAGGAATGCAGGAGAAATGGTCACAAGAGTGCAGCCCCATTGCTGTTTCTCGAGAAGCTGAATGCTGATTTGGGTTTGCCCACAGCGTGAGAGCTCTCTGCCTTTCTTCATGAGAAAAGGAGGTGTCCAAGAGGGAACGGGAGGAAGGCAGTTCTACCTTGATACACTCTGGTGCCGTCTTGCCATTTTGTTGCAGAAGGTTTTCAACAATATTTCTTTACCTAGAAAAAGAAAGATGCAGTAAAAAAACCCGGTCCAGCGTTATGGCATTGGTTAGGTAGGTCTGTGTGCCGATTGTCCACTAACACGTGTCTGTGATGATGAAAACTTGTTTGTCTGTGAGATATTTATCATAAATTAGGTACTTAGAAGCCCTTAGCAAAGCATAATCCAGACAGTGCTTTTGCTCCTTATCCTTCTTCACTCCTGCTTTCCTCTGTGGCTCTTGTGTACTTTGCCCATATGCTCTAAAGCTATTTTGTTTTCAGTTTTATGTATGTTTTATGTAAATTAGAAGAATCAAGCTCCTCTGCTTGCTAAATTATAAATTGAGTGGAAATTGGCCGACTCTCTTTAGACTGTGTAAGTTATACAAGATGTAAGTAATCAAGCTGAGCAGGCTGGGTTGGGGAGGGAAAACACGTCAATAGCGTGGGCCACGTGAGCTGTGTCCGCGTGTCTCCGTGTACTGCTGCTTGCCTCTGCAGCCTCAAATATCTCTTTGCTCTAAAGTGCCAATCTAACGCCTTTTAGACCATTCTCCAAGATGCAGGTTTATTGCCTCCTTTGGTAGTTTGCTCAGTATATTCAGTACGCCTTGTATAAATGAACTGCTCTTCAATGCTTGTTTCCACTCTCTTGCTTTAGGATCAGAGTAGATTCAGACTGCCTCCTCTGGGAGCACTGATTCATTTTCCTTCCCTTCTTCCCCTGTAAGTTAAAATGCCTGTTGATTTAAATGTCTGTCTCCTTGGCTTACTTCCTGCTTTGGCTCTATTTCCCCTACCCCACACTGCTTTTCATGCGCCTGAGTCTTGCCCTGGGTTATCTTTTCCTTAGTAGCCCACTGCAGTCTCACAGATTAGGACTGTGGTGCAGGAGCAGGAGCCTGGCAGTGGCTGGCAGCCTGTGAAACACTGCCAGGAGAGCAGGGGAGTTGGTGTGTCTTGGGTTTTGGTAAGATGGTGGAGAATCTGCTGCAGGGCAGAAAAGACAGTCTCACTCTGGCCTGTTACAGCACCAGTTAGACCAAGTTTTTAGAAAAAGGGGCCTAAAATCAGACCCCTAGGCCTATCTTTACATAGCTAGGGAGGACCAGTGTTATTATAAGCATACAGGCATGGTGCTGCTCTAGTCTGAATGCAGGGTGCTCTTAAAACTGTCCACGTTCAGATGCTTGTGACACACCAAACTGCCCCTAAGAGAGGAGACTGACTGCAGCCTCAGCACAGACAGGGCGTTGGCTGCACCAGCATCCACGTGCTGCCAGCGCGTTGGGCAGCACTGACCAAGAGCAGCCTTGTGCTGCGGCCAGCAGCCTGTCCACCCCAGGAGCACCAAGGTACATTGGGGCAGAGCTCGGGCTAGCCCTGCTCTCGGTCTTTTAGCTCCACACCAGCCAGAGAACAGAGTAAAACATCTTCAGAGAGCCAGTGTAGTGTAGTTCTCAGCAACTGATCGTTTTAAAGCCCCCATCATGGAGATTGAATCCCATTGCCATGGAAAATCCAGGTTAGAAATGTATTGCTGTGGGGGGGAGTTGTGGGCATCGGGTGGGCTCTGCAGGCATGGCCCTGGGCACAGACCTTTAGCGGGCAGCCTGTTCCCAGGTACTGCTCAGCCCTGTGTGCTCTGCTGATTCCAGCGGGGCTGAAGCATGTGCTCAACAAAAGGGGATCCCAACTGAGTAGTCAGATGGCCTTCAGGAGTCTCAGGCTAGGACTCACGGGGCACAAATGGGATCCTCTCTGCTCAGGCTCTGCCCTGCAGCTATTTGAGTTTGGGCTGTCTTTCACTGAATTCATAAAATACATGCTTTTAATTTATTAAATAATTTGATTCAGTGATATACCATCAGAATGTGGTTTATTCTGTGCAGTCAAATGTTTACTGAGGATGATAAAATATATCCAACCTGCCTTTTTAGAGCTGCTTCTTTTACTTCAAAGGGAAGGCATAACCTTTCGTTTCCTGGTGCAATTTTTCTTAAACCTCTGCCTACCTTATTTATCAGGCCACATACAAATTTATTACCACTTGTGTTTCCAAATAAAAGACTCGTAGGTTGGTAAGTAGTCTATAAGTCAAGCTGCTATTCCTTGAAACTCATAAAAGGATGATTTTGGTCCATGGAATCACTAATTAAAGCTGCTTTTCAATACGCAAAAATTAAGTTAACAGTAATTAATGTAGCCAGCCTGGAACCTTAGGAAACTACTGCCAGCAAGTGTCTTTTGGTGCACTCAAGAGGATGCAGTTTGATTGTTGGCACCAACAGACAGGTTGGGAATTGTAAACATGGTAATTAGCAGTAACTTTCTGGATCTCAACTTGCCAGACTGGCAGTCTGATTCCTGGAGTAGTTGTCGCATGGGAGGAGGGAAAAACAAAGTAAGGGAATTAGAGCAACCTTGCATTGCTCTGCCAACATATGCCACTGGACCAATGTTTTTCTTGGCAAAGATCTCTGACAAGGCGCTTAAAAGCAGCATTGCAGCCCTACTGCAAACTGTGAACCTCACTGCAGGCATCAACCAAGCAACTGTCTCTGGCTCTTCTGTTTAAACTATGAGTGCTGCTCCATGGTAAGGAATTTCAGAGTCTGAGATCCTTCCACTGCACCTCTGTGGTGGAGCACAGTGTTGATAAGGTTATCAACAATAATGGGATTAAAAGAGTTAAAATCCAGCTTTTGCGGTAATCCCGGAGTATTCTATTGTTGAGCTATCAAAGATTAAGGTTATAGTAACCTTATTAATCCTTGGTGTAGTGTAAATAAAAAGGAAATGTCAACCTTAATTCCACCATGAAATTAAATCTTCACTTCTCTAAATGATGATTCAAACAAAGCTTACTGCAGCCAATGTGGTTTATGAAAATGCATAACCCATGTGAATTTAAGAAATCCTATCTGAGAGACAAAGGGGTGATAAAAGACGACACTTGTTTTGTTTAAAATGAAAAAAAAATAGCATTCATTCAGCTTGTATGTCTGCAGAAAATATACCTAGAGACAAAAAAGTAGGCAAAGAATAAGGTAGGGACTGAATGCTCATGGTGTACATCCCCATGAGGCAGAGAACACAGCCGGCAGACCACAGCAGAACAGCCATCCCTGTGCCAGACAGCAGCCACAGCACTGCTGGTGGTGGCCCCACCCCTGTCCCCTGCTTGCAGGACACTGTGTGGCCTTGTTAGTGCTGCCCCAGTACCAGGGACAGGGTGCCCTGACACAAGAGCTTAACCGAGCATTGATCCACGTGTGCTTCCAGTGCCAGAGACAACGAGTTGAAACCTAAAAATGTCAGAAATGAAATGGTTGCTGAACCTTCTGCAAACAGCGAGCCTTCACAGATGCTGGTGTGAAGGGCACAGGTTTTCCTGGCTAAGCTGATTTCCAGGGAGGTGGGAGCTGCCTCCTTTGGCAATGGATGGTTTCCTCCTCACCTGTGCTGGGCACAGCCCCTGCTCACCCTGCCCACAGAGGTTGAATCTATAAGTAGGTCTGAAGCTGCCCTCTGGGATGAACTATCTGAAGAGAGGGAAGGACAGACAGACAGAGTTTTGCTTAGAAGTTCATGGGATCTAGTCCAGGTAATTCTGTGTTTCTTTGTGGGGAGTGAGTGGGGAATTACAGTGAGCAGAAGTGGGCTGAGTACCCCTTGTTATGCACTTTTGACTTGAAGGAGAAATAAAGTACTGGTAAAATGGGGTGATTCAGAATGATTCGGCATATTAAATATCTCAATCACTCACTCCAAGTCTAGCAGAGTGGTAGTTAAGTATCAAGGAGCTGCCTATAGCAAGAATTGAGCTCTCTGGAGGGCAGGAGGCATTGCCAGAGATAAAGAGATGGTTTTAGTGGGGCTGTTCCCAGGGAAAGGGGCTTCCTCACTTCAGCAAACCCATCTGCCCCATGGTCTCTGCATGTCCTGGAAATTACTGGGTTTGTGGACTGATACAGCTGGAGAGTGGGCATGTTCTGCGTCTTCATATTGTTTACTCCAGTCCTCATAAACTCTGATAAAGTTGCATAATGAAACTCAGGCTCATAAAAGAGCTCATTCTAAGATGTTTTTTTTTTCTTCTTCACTCACGGAATCACGCTTTTCTCTGGTGTGAATTGTCACAGCTCCAGAGCGTGCACCGGTTCAGATGTGCCCACTGGGTCCTGGGCTGTCTCCATCCCCTCTACTGCTGCAATTGCTACCACAAACACAAATTGGCTCGCTCTGGCTCTTCTTGTCTTTCTGCAGTGTAGGAACAGATAATGGGCCCATGGGGTTGTTCAGAAGTATTGCTGGTTTCTAGTGCTAGCATAATGGTCCCTTCTAGGTAGTATCCCTTTCCTGGACAATTTCCCAGTAAAATAGTAAATGGCAACTGCAGAGCAGTAAAGGCAATGGCGTATTTGTTTGACTGACATTTCAGAGCCTGCAGAGCAAACGCAATTAGGATCCACAGTGTGCTGCAGTTTCCTTTCTTCATTTCCCTACCTTGGAAGAACTACTGTTAGGATCAGCTTAAGTCTGGTCCCTGCTACCTTAGAGTGGTGCAGATGCTGCAGGGATGGAGGGCAGCATGTGCCCAAGCCTGTGTGAGCACTCTTTGCACTGGGAGCAGTCAGCACCTCAGAGGGCTCAGCAGGGACCGGAGCTGCTGCCACTCGCCTGCTGGCACTGCAGCCCCAGCAATCGGGATTTTGTCAGTAGGTGTGCACTTCCCCTGGACTTAGCACAGCTGACACCAGGGTGGCCCTGTGGCACTCAGACCTACGCTTCTCACTGGGGAGAAATCTCTGTCCGTGCCCGGGGACCTGTGCCAGGCAAAGCAACACAGGGTTTGGGCTACCCTGGTTTCCACCGGGGGCAACTGACGCTTTCTTTGGAATATTGCGGGATCAACAGCTGATGCGCTTTGAACACTTTGATACAGACTTGGCAGCAGAAAGAAATGTGAAAAAACTGGTGGTAATCATTCAGATTTGCCTGAAGGAGGTAATTGAAAACAAATTGCTACTAAAAGCCACGGCCATGGTTAATTGTGGTGAAGCACTGTGGGTCACTCACCTGTAGGAAAAGACCGCTAGAGGACAAATGGGATCAAAATTGTTTCTGCCCTGGTGGGGAAAGAGGGTCTCAGCCATATAATTTGGTTTGTAGGGTTATTCTGTAGCTCCTAGATTCTGACATGAAAATCCATGCCTGCAGAGCAATGCTTTAATGGCTGGAAATAATGCAGCCCGTGAAGGCAGGGGCAGGCGTGGTTTGCCTTGGTGGCAGGGGGGTGGCCAGGCTGTGTGGCATCCCTCTGCCACGGGCAGGTCCAAGCTGACCCCCCAGGAGAAGCACAGGCAGCTGCCAAGTCCCCTCTCAGCAGGATGGAGTCTGAAATGTGCACAGAGCCACCACCCTACAGCCTGCTCCAGCTGCGAGTTTTACCTTTCAGTTGGAACATTGCTGCCATGCATTGTTTTGTTTGTTAGCACATTTAAACATTGCAATGTCTGCTGTTCCTGGTGCTTCTTGGATGTGTGGGCTCAGGCAGATGCCGATGCCTGTGTGAACTGATGAAGTGTTTTGTAGCGGCTCCTCTGGACATGGGGTCAGGGGAAGCCAGGATATGAGGTGGCATGGATCTGCTGCCTGGGGTTGACAGAAGGGGGTCTGCCCGTGCTGGGCAGTGGCTCCTCAAGACAAAACCTCTTTGTCTCTCAGTGAAGCTCTTTCCAAACTGCTAAAGCCATTGCAAGGATTCAGGAGATGACAACAATGATGAAAAGGATGATCTAATTTTTACTAAATTGCACTTTTTCTAGATATTTTGATTCAGAGCTCCTGCAGGGTAAAAAAGAACACCAAACTCTGCAGCTTCCTGTATCTGGTGACAAATTCCATACCAGCCTCTTTCAGGACAGATCCTTGCTCCAGGCTCTTGCATCTCTGCTTTGTGCTCAGAGAATTAAATATAGGAGCACACTGTAGCCTGTGCTGCTCTGTTTGCTCCTTGTGCCAAGGTGCAAGTGGGGGAAAGACAGGACAGCATGAGAAATGGGAACTAAAGTTTCTTAAAGCAGTCGAAATGCAGGACAAGCCTGCTGAGTTTGTGATGTTACATGAGCACTGATTTAAACTGCGCTGAGGGTTGGGCCACCCCAATTGGAGCCTCAATTGCAGCATTTCAAAGAGGACATTAAAGCATACATACGTAGCACGAGTATTAGGATATGAATACCCCTATCTAACCTGAGATATGGGAGGAGTCATCACCCAGCTCTCTTTGGAAGAGAAAGCACTATCATCCTTTGATAGTTCAACATACTCTTATATAGAAAACCAAAACATGCTGATTTATTTGACTTATTATTCTTATTATTATTGACAGCTTTTGGGAAGATTGATATTTTAGCCACGTCTCTTCTTTTACAACAAGAAACCCCAAATGCTGTCCATGCAGAAAAGCCTGTCCCCAAATAATGAGATTGGTGTGACAGTGTTAGGGACATGCAATTGTGCTCACTTGCCTGCACGAGGGCTGCAGGCTGTCAGGCTGTCCCCAGTGGGGCGGCAGCTCTGCTGCACAGGGTACATGAGCAATTGCTCTTGTTTTTAACATGTCGGATCACGAATAGCTGCTCCACTCGGTGTTGGGGTTGAAAAATACTGTCAAAATGAGAATATGGGAGCTGACTGAGACATCAGTGAGTATGCTACCTGGATACTCCAAATTTAGATATCATGATTGATAAGGGATATAAAATAGCCGGCCGTTTCTTCAAGCCAAAAGATACTGTGTTAATATGACGCAATTTGAACGTGTTTGTTTTAAGAATACAGCTGTGTTTTACACTCAGCGTGTGCACCTGCATGTGCAGGCACACATGAACGGAATAACTGCAGTGCTCCAGCACTGCCCGGAGTTAGGTGCTGTAGTAAGCTGGCAGTACAAAATGTGCTATCAGCTCCCCACAGGGTCAAGCATAGTACCTTTAAAACAGCGTGGAAGTCTGAGTGGTGCTGGGTGAGAATGTTTTCCCCCACATAAATGTGCGGGTGATAAATTTGTAATTTCAGAATCCCCTTATTTTTCTTTATTTCCTTTTATTTCTTTAAGCTGAAGGAAAAAAAGGGGGGAAAAATGAGTCTCCTATGGAAGGAAAAGGTCTTGGCAGGACAACAGCTCTATGCATGTTGCTAAAGGCTGATGGATACAAGGAGCTGCTGAACACAAGGTGTGTGTGGTGGATGGAAGGGGTTCACAGAGGGCCACGTGGGGTCACCTGGGGCCAGGACATTTGGGAGCTCAGGGAGCTTCAGTGGTCAGGGTGGTAGATTATTGTAATGAGCAGACACAACCTAATCCCCCAGAAAAATCACAGATAACCACGTGCTCAAAGGCCAAGGCCATGGCCCCCTGGGTTTGTCCCGTGCCGCTGCTCCTCATCTTGGGGTGTGGTGCTGAGTGTCGGCGCTGCTGTGCCTTCGTGTGGCTCTGCCTGGAGCCACAGGGGTGCTCGGGGACAGCCAGGGCTGGAGAGGGGGTTTGTGCCGGGGCCTGGCCTGGGGGCAGGGATGCCCGGCTCAAAGGATGGCGCTCCAGGGCATCAGCAGGGCCCCGGGCTTTTCACCTTGGATTTTCTCTTGCCTATGCATAAAGCACAGTGTGGTGTAAGAGGGTGTCCATGGAAGGAAACTGAGGAAGCCAGTAAATTATTGTCTATGGTAAATATTCATGCTAATAGTATTTATACTAATATAATCTTAAAAGTTTAGTGATTTTTTTTTTTTCCCCAGAAATTTAGTGTTGCCTTTAGAATATGAGAGCAGGAACTCACTGGAAATCATAAGAGAGAGGAGTCTTGGTAAAAGAAACTGCAGCGAAGGACCTCTCTCTTTAGGAACTTCCAATCTTTCTACTGATGGATTCCAAGTAGCTACTGTAAAGCTCTGGAAGTACGATTTCCAGAGGATCTATCCATACAATAATTTAAGCCTGATAGTCACAAGACAAAAGCTTTCGTTGCATTAAATAAATCCCTGCAGCTCTCTGGGTTAACTTGCTGCTCAGTGAAAAGCTGGGGACACCAGATTACAAGTGAGTGAAGAAAGGTAGAGGGAATTGGTCTGATGAGCTGAGGAGTCACAATCCAGTACTGTAACCCATGCAGCACCCTCCCTGCTCAGTGCTGTTCTTCCAGGCAGGATTCAAACCTCTGATACCTCAGTTTTCCTGCCCAATTACATGAAATGAGATCAGGAAAAAAAACTGTTTACTACAGCATGTTCTAGTTTTCGGATCCAAACAGATTGCTGTACATTGGGTGTGAAACTCCCTAATGTTTTAGAAATTATGCTGGAACTTCTCTGACTGACAGCTCTGAGTAAAGCACTTTCTGAGGTTATGTAAATGCCTAAAAAGAAATCTAACCCCAAATCTTAATTGTGTAGCAGATTTGAGGCCTGTGAAGTCTAGGCACTGCCAGATTTTAAAGCCCTGCTGCTACCTTACATAAATACTCATAAATACTTACAGCAAGTGTCCTAAAAAGATCTTTGGTTCCCCAAGTAAGCTAGAAGGCAGCATTGCAGGGCTGCCCCATCTCTACTAGTCACAAGGGACATGCAGTTCTGCCAGGGCTGCTCCAGCAAGAGCTGGGAACCTGCCCCCTTCACATCCAGCTACAACTGTGCATATCAGGGATCACATCCCAGGCAGAGGGAGGAAGTTATTTTCATTTATGATGCCCAGTAACAGGGCAAAGAGACCTTTCCTTTGGTGTCTGTGCTGTAGCATGACGCAGAAACAATTTTAAGACATGTTTATAAATTCCACCCGGGTGTTGCAGCCCTTGCTATGAATCTCAAAAGTGTGTTTGAGATTTATTAGTATTGGGCTGCTTCTGACACAAGGGATGTGGGGGACAAAGAGCAGCAGCTTCTGTGCTATAAGGAAGCACAGAAAAACCTGTCAGTACACTTGTAATTTCATGCTTCTAGATGTCGTTATCCAAATGCCATTGTACTTGCAACTATTCTGTGTGCATTAAATCTGAGGTGCAGAACCCTATCTCATACTAAAAATGGGATAGTAGCATTATCATCTCTCTAATGTTCTTGTGAGAACTCTTCTTAGCTCTTATTGTCTTGTCCTTTGTGTGACTTAAGGCAGAAAACCAAGAGTTTACTGCATTTTAAAGATGTTTGGAAAGATGTGCTTAAGTAAATAGAAGTCTTTCTTGTCAGGGTTTGAATAGGTATGTAAGAACACGGGGATTGAATAACGGCAAAGTTGATGTGATAGAGCTCACTAAATAATGGTTGTGATTAATTTTGTAGAATTGTTCATGAATAACTGGCAAAATGTTTTCTGTATGCGGTAACATCTAGAATGAGCTGACTCATTATTGCATCTAAGGAGTGGTACCTTGAGTTGTGATCTGATGCCTATTAAAAATTGCAATTGATTAATTTTTTTTGGAGGGATTGAATCAGGGTCCTAAAGGACCTGTGGCATTTTTCAAACAAAATACCTGTTGTTTCCTTACTTTTTTGGCTGCTTATCCCAGGCTAGGTAAGAAATCAGCAACAAAGTACAGCAGTACCCCCTTCTCCTCTCCTGAAGGGAGCAGAGGAGAGGGGCGGAACACTTGAGCAAAGGGAGAAGGTAGAGGAGGAACAGGGCAGACAGGAATGACTGGAAATAGCAGACAAAGAGAAGAAATGGGGAAAAAAGCAGATAGAAAAGAGAAGCAAAAGGAGACAAGGGAATGAAAAGTAAGAGAGTGCGGGGGCTCGTGTGCCCCATGGCTGCCCTAATGAGCTGCTGCTGGTCACAGGCACTGTCTGATGTTCATCCATGTTCAGCTGGCCCGAGGTCTACAAGGAACATGAGTAAGCACCAGTTCCCAGCTAAATCTCAGCAGGCTTACTGTTTACCAAACTGTGACAAAAGATGAAGTAATGTCCTATCTGGCCACACACTGGGCTGTAGGTCCTCTTTTTATTTTATTTTTTTTTCCTAAGAGGAGAGCTAGCTGATGTTTCTTGCTACTGCCAAAAAGAAAAAAAAATCAGTGATTGTGATTTAGAGGAGCTAAGTGTTTAAAATAAAATATACATTCAGTGCTTTCACATAAAGATTCGGTGATAACCAGATGACTGAAATCAATGCATCCTTGTCCAAGTCCAAAGATCATTTTTGTAAGGTGTTTATACACTATCTCTGCTCTTGTTGTACCCTCTTACAATTACAGATGGGGACAATGAAAACACATGTTCCATGCAATTACTTGCTGCTGCCTTATAAAAAGCCAAAGCCTAATAAACTTCAACGTGGAGTAAACTAATAGTGTCCTTGTGAAAGAGCAATCTGAGGAGTTTTGCCCTACTACTGATAGTAAAAGCAGACCTGCCAATGAGATTCAGCCTTCATAAAAAGCTAGGTTAAGATAAGATTTGAAAGCGTTTGGCTTGGCATTTCCAACCTGTTAAGAATGAATTCTAGACTTAGGCTGGCAAAAGTTAAGAGCATATCTTCTGTAAATCTTTATTTTGTGTTTTGGAGAGACCAGTACACTTGTCCTCTGGTAATCAGAAACATCATCTACCCTCGCACAAAGAGTAGAGATCTGATAAATGCTCTGATCACAATTTGTGCTTTGCTTTCCTCATCATCAACGCAATTTTAAAATCATGTTTAAGAGGAAGTCCATGTGTTCCTCACTGGGCAGGAATAACCCGTCGGGTCTGAGCAGGCAGAGTTAAGGTCCTAGACACAGTGCTTTGTACAAACCAAAGAATAAAAAGAATATTCCAGGAAAGCCATAAAGAGAGATGATGCAGTAACTGTTTCTGGGATGTTAAAAATACTGTTGTGCTTCCAAGCTGCTGCGTGAGCCTGACTGCAGTGTCTGGCTCGGGGTGACTCTGTGGATGGCACTGTCACAGATATCAGCAGTGCAGAGTACTCCCAAGCAGGTCCTGAGATTTGAACATGTGATGAGGCCAGAAGGTAGTTTGGTGCAGTGATAATGATTTATTTAATGCGACTAATGTATGTAAAGATGCATCTGAGACAGTGTGGGGTCTGCCAAGAGCACTTTCTTGGACACCACAGTGATCAATCCAGGCTGGAGGTTGATGGCTTGAGTACGGGTCTGTGGGATCAAGCTGCTAATTTTTAATGGGTTTGAGCTGTTCTTAAATAAACTTTCATTAGTTAGGGTGGCACCACTAAGTCTACTTCCTACTGAGCAACAGGAAGAGAGAAAGAGCATCTACAACAGTAATAGTTTAACACAAATTGATTTAAAGTCTGGAATAATAGGAAGCTTACAGAGCTTGGATGAGGGATGAAGGAGGTGGGCAGAAAGAGGTGGAAACAGAGAAGAAGAAAGACCAGCTGGCTGCAGACAAAGGAGAAACGTGTCTTCTCTGTTTTCTTCTGTCAGCTGAAGCACCCCATGTTGCACACAGGAGCAGGGAATGCTTGTGGCACACTTATGAAGCCATTCTTGACTTTGTGACCTGTTTATAGTAACAGGTGAACGGCCCCTGGGTGAAGTGGGTGTGCTGCCTTTTACACCCTTTCGATGTCTCACTCAACCGGGACCCACCACAGGGTCCTTCAGGCTGTGGTTTACTGAATGGTCTGCTAAGGGGCTTAATTATGGTCTCAAATTCCCAAAGGTTTTTCTAGTCTGTCTAAAATATTTATGCCTGCAACAATTCAGACCTGTTTATGTCTTTTTTTTTGCCTGCTGGGTAAAAAGTAGTTTGGCTTTTACAATGTGTCTGTATACAGGGTTTTAGTAGCTTGGATTGCTTTTATATGTTTATAATGAAAGTAACAGCCCCTTAAAAATTGGATTATTGATCATGGGAAGACAGTAGATATTTTTAATCTTAGAAGCAAGACCACAAATAAATCAAATTATATGAAGTATTTTATTTAAAGGCATTTGATTTTATTAAAACCGCTACATCTGGTGTTTGCATAAATGGAATAATTCTGTTTCTTCATATGAGGGTTCAGAGGAAACCATGGTAGGAGGTAGTCCTTCTCACTCAGTAAAGTGCACTGATGTCAATAAGTCAAAATTAGACTTCCCAAATTGCAAAAAAAACTCGGAAAAATTCAAAAGTAAGGATTTGGATGGCTGTAAAATTCCCATTTCAGCTGATAAACTATCTGCAGGAGTTGCGCTCTTTTTGCACAGATGCACATGATGCCCTGGAAAATGCACCGAAAATGTAGGACTACCATCACGTGTGCCTATACGTCCACCCACACATATGTACGATGTGTAGTTGAGCATGTGTGTAAGTGTGCATGTATTTATATTTCTAAACCTAAATACCTACGTACACATTGCACTGTCATGAAGCACCAAAGGCTGCTTTTGGCCCTGCAGTCTGTGCCACTTCTGAGTATGCCCTGTCCCACCAGTGCCTGTAGCAGTCTCTCCGACTGTCCTGCTTGGAATGCGGCTCTTCCCACCCTAGCGATGATGAACTGCAGCAGAAACACCCTCCCCGTCCTTGTTATGACCACGTGTCTGAATTTGGGGGTTTGTTTGCATGTTCCAGATGTTTGCTCTGCCAGATTTGACCACAGGAATGTGAGGCCAGCGGGCTGAGCCTCGTGAAGCAGAGAAGAGCAGCATTTAGCCTGAAGTTTGCGCCTTCCATCATTTCCAGGGGTGAGGCAGAAAAGTGGTTTCTCCCTGGGACAAGTCAACCAAAGTGGAACTATGCATTCAAGGAGATGGGACTGCATGAATGCCAATGGTCTTTGTCATTAACCAGCTCTCTTCAAGCTGGCTGAGGAGCTGACAGGATCTGTCGATTAAATCTCATCCCTTCAAAAGACAGGAACAAAATCACCATTGTAACATTTTGGCGAAGCAAAAGGCTTTTGTTTGCTGGCAAGGGTTTAACTCATGTGCAGCCATGCTGCCTTCTTAGGACGTCAAAGAAAGAGGCTTTGCAAGTCAAATGCTGCCTGCCTCACCAGCCCATCTTACCCCAGTGATGAAGTGCTCCAGCGCCAGAAGTCACCTTCTATGCTCAGCTGAGCTCAACTGGAAACGTGCTCTCTGGCTGTGCTGTTAAGTGGCTCTGAAGATGTTACGGGCACAGAGCTGTGCTGCTGGAT
This sequence comes from Lycocorax pyrrhopterus obiensis, assembly GCA_014706295.1. Lineage (NCBI taxonomy): Eukaryota > Metazoa > Chordata > Aves > Passeriformes > Paradisaeidae > Lycocorax > Lycocorax pyrrhopterus. The sequence continues at coordinate 18,733,944 of JACSVZ010000013.1, read as the reverse complement.
TTCAAGTGATCATAAAAAATCACTGGATAAGTTGAAAAAATGGGGCTTTTCGTTGTAGGAAGTTTGGACTGTATAAGCAACTCTGTGCTAAGGCAGCAGATGCAGTCAGTGTTTGGAGAAATGGTTCATGACCCAATGATTCTTTCCAAGAGATGCAACCAGGAAACAAAGATGCTGAGGGTTCCTTGTGTGAGAGTAACACTGGTGGGACAGGCAGGGGAAGCAGAAGGATCAGACAGTGGGAGAGAGTGAACAGAAAGGTGCAATGCAAGCAGAAAACCCCGTTGCCATGCTTCAGGCTTACTCTTGTGCTCAAAGCTAGGGGACAAAAAGCAATAGCTGCAGGAAAAGCCCTTTCCTGAAGACCAGCCGAGAATACCAGGAGGGTGCTGCAGCCACTGTCTCTGCAGCCAAAGCGAGGAACAAAGTCACAATCTGATGGAATTGGGCTGCAGGGGTCAGATTCAAGATCTGCATCACCCTGAGAGTTGGGTCCGATGGGTCTCCATATCCAGGAAAGACCCTCAGGCCCTCTCCCCACATGGGGAGTCAGTACCAGCTGGGATAGGGTATTGCTGCATGCTGGGATGGACGCTCACCACACAAGAACCACATCAAAGCTGATCCTTATCCAGGCAAGCATGGATGGGCTGTTACTAGAGTGTTTCAGTCCCTGAGCAGCTAGCCCTAGGAATATGTGGGCACTGGTGCCCTGAGTGTGAGCCGTGGCCCGTGCAGGGCCAGGATGCTCCCCCAGGAGCTAGACCCTGAGGAAGAGCGGCTGTGAGTCTTGGCAAAAGGCAAGCTGGTCTTACACAAATTCTCTGGTGGTTCAGGCTGGCCAAGCTAAGCATGTCCCTAACCTTGGCTTCGTCACAACTTTGACAGAGGTCCCAGGTGTGGGTCAGAGCTGGCTCCTGGTTGCCCCTGTACAGGGCCCTTGCTGGGGCAGGAAGGGCATGCAGACATGGAGCATGTCACTGTCAGGGCTTGGCCATCATGCTCCCACTTGGGTGACTCACCGAGGAGCCCCTTGGGCAGCCCGTGGACACAGCCTCTGTTCCCTGCCAACCCGTTCAATGCAGAGGGCTGTGCTGGGCAGCCACGCTGGGGCCATGGCTGCTCCCTGGAAGGAGGAGAGATCAGAGGAGGTCCCAAAGGGAGGGGAGGAGTGTGGATTAGGAGAAGGGAGCAGGTGATAAACCAGCTCCTCAAGGCAGGGGCTGAGGCTGATATGCTGCTGTGGTGAGCTGCAGTGCCTGACAGGACTTTTCCCATGCCAAGGGTAGGTCAGCTTTCCTTTGACTCAAGAGGGTGTTGGGGGATGTGTTTGCTAGGTTCAGAAACCAGTCACTGCTGCACTGGGTCTTTTCATGGACAGTCATGGTATCTTCTGCTGCCCTGTGATATGCAATTTCTATTTTATTATTTACATGAACTCAGGCTCTTGCTGTCTTGGGGGAATTCCACCTAAGTAAGCACTGGGCAAATTTCATTCAAGTCATTCAAATCATAAACACCAACACCTTTGACATAGTTTTTCTGCTACTGGGCTCGCTGTTTTACTTTGTATAGGTCCTTTTTAAAGACGTTAATAAACCTGGCAGTGCAAGTCCATTGACTGTCAGCAGAACACTTCTCTCATTCGTGAGGTCCCTTTCATTACCAGTTTGTAAATTAGCACTATTTGTTAGCATCCAGCCAGCTTTTCTCTCTAGTATTACCTCGCAATGTGCTTTCTTTTGTAGTACCTAAAGCTTGTGAGATAACTCAGTGTGCCTCCCAGTGGGGGAGAAGGTATCTGTAATCTGTGTTTCATGTCTTGAGTCTCTTGAAAAGACTAGAAATCCCAAACGCAGTAACTTGTGGGTTTTCTGTCTTAGAGAATTAGGATGTCTTTGCATTACTGAGCAGGCAAACACTGAGCAGTGCTTGATCAATAAGAGGCATTGCCAGAGGTCTGGTATAGTCTACCACAGCTGACGGTAAGTGTTGCTATAGGCTATGGAACTAGGAATATAAAATGTCAAATGACAGTAATAATTCATGCATCCTGGGACATATAAAACCAACAGCATGTCAATAGCTGTGGCATGCTCTGCAGAAAATATGCAGGATTTAGACGTTGCAGGAGTCTGTTTTATTTTAAACCACACTTTCCTTGGTGAAATATAGACTTTCCCTGTTTGTTAAAAGCATTTATTTTCGGTTTCATGTTGCTACTTCTCTATTAACATTCTAAGAGCCACACAGCTCAAAAGGCGCCCTGAGATTCAAAAAGCAAAATATATGTATTTACTGAAGAAAAACACATAAAATATTTATAAAACAGAGGGTGCAATACTATTTGAGATTCATGGACCATTTCAGCATTCATAAAAGCAAATATGGTTCTCATGTTGGCTTCACCTGGAATCAGACTTTACTAGAGGGGTTACCCAGGAGGGACCTGCCTTAAAATGAAACTTATTACAATAATTAATTTTACATGGAAAATCATTACATTTTACACGGAAAGCAGAATGTCTTGTGAAATAAGTAAGAACTTCTCCAATATTCATCTTCTTTAAAAATACTTCAGGATAATTAATATAGCTTGTCTCTTATGAAAAGATACAGAAGAGGGTGAATTACTGCATCTGGGAGGGTACAGCAGGCATAGGAAGAAAGATTGTGTGTATCTGACACTTGTTCTCCCCTGTGCCACTGCTGCTTGGGAACCTGAAACTGATGGGTGCTGTTTTACTGGCTAAGGCTCCCACAAAAATTCTTCAGATGAAACTTTAATGAGAAGAGGGAAAAAATATGTTCAAGCAGCCTCATTCTTGTGCTTTCAGCTGTTTGCTCCTGTACACCTCAGCTGTAGGTTGTCAGGCCTCAATTTCTCTAAATCTGCCTGAAAGTAGAGGGCAAGACAGAAAAGTTGCATGTCACTCATGATTATATGAATATAGGCCTTAATGTGCAGGTAATACTTCTAAAAGATTGTAAAATATTAACTGAAAAAAGAGAGAAGGAAAAGCATCACAAAGAAACCCACTACGCATTATTTAAATCTCCCCCTGTGAGAGGCTGAGGATTCAAACACACACGAGTCGTCTGCTCTTCCATGTGACAGCAATCCCTCAGCATCAGAGTTGCACAGTCCTGGCTCTCAGTTGTCTACTTGAGAATGTTTTTTTAAGTTATATATTAAAAAAAATGTCTAAAATATAATTTCAGTTATTTGAAGACCATAAAGTGATTTTGGTGCAGTGGACTCCGCCTATATAGACAGGCACTAATAGATATTTTGGCACATCTTGCTCGAGCTAGCATGAGACAGAGATGATGATTAAAATAAATAAAAAGCAAAATTAATCCTGCTAACTGTCTGAGACCTAAGAAAAGGGATGTCTTTGTTCTGATGAGAACATCTTGGCTCGTTCTGCTCCTTTGGCTTGGTTTGGGGAGGATGTATTTTACAGTCCTCCCATGATACTTGGCAAATATAAAGCTGTCACATTGGATCCTGCTTCTCTTTGTATTAAAAGAATGTCTATGGTGTTTATGTTATGGGAAAAAAAGCACTATTTCTACTTATTGTATTTTCATTGTCTCTTTTCTTATGACTGTACTGTTTGCCAGCAGCCAAGGGGCCACTTTGATGCTTGCTTTGATGCCACGGTTTATTGTGTTGCACAGTTGAGCCTATGGTTTTCCTTTCAAATCAGAGCTGGCATACTGGGTGAAAAAAAACCAAACAAAAAATAAAGCTTTTCTCTAATTGTGGTTATCTCATAAAGTCTGCATTTGTTACAGCTGCTGGGGTGGTGGAAATCGGTGTTTGTAAATACCTATACATGCTGATTTGTTTTCAGTCTCAGAGGTGTTTTTGTCTGTCTGTGTTCCTCACCCCTGGCCACTCATGCAAGCAGCCTGCCTGCCTGCGTGCAGAGCTGCACTGCCTCGGGAAGATAGCCTGTCACCCGGGTTATCTGCATGGTACAACCTCACCTTGTGCCCTCTTTGCACTCTGAGGGATTAGCATCCAAAGAAAACCAAATTAGTCTTGTATCAACTCACCCAGGAAAGTGAGTAGCCAAACCAGCCAGAACACTCCTGCTGGCAGAACTGAGTGCAGAAGGAGCCTGGCAGGGTGCGTTCCGTGTGTGCTGTGTGCTGCCCAGCTCTGCCGCGCTGCTCTCAGAGGTCCACGGGTCCTGCTGGGGGGAACCACGCTCTCCTGTGCCCACAGGAAGCCTCACGCGCTGGCTCCGTGCTCCATGTGGCAGTGCCAGTGCAGTTAGGACGGGTGTAACACCCACTTGGGTGGATCTGTGGCTTTTCTCCATGGGTCTTGTGGCCATCTGCGAACTGATGAGGAACCATTCTGTTTCCATTTTGCTGATGGAAAAGGAGAGGCTTTGAGAGGCTGAGTGATTTGTCCAGGATTATGCAGCAAATCAATGGGAGAAAAGGGGATCAGGCCATTCCACACAGGAGTGCCTTTAACTGTCCCGTGGGCTTCCTAGGGAGAGGCATGCGGGTCCCCAAAGAGGCTGCTTCCAGGAGTGTTCCTCCATTATTTCTGTCAGATTATTGCTGTGAACAGTGGAGAAATGCAAAATGTATTATTCATCTCTCCTACTCCTAAAATCAATACCTATCAAAATACAAATACAATTTAAATCAAAGGGCACTTATTGAGTGCAGATCCTACTAATTAGGTATGATTTCCCAACAATTTCTTAAATTATTTATCCAAGGGATGGGTAGAAGGCACTTTATATGTCCCAGAGTGAATATTATAAACCTCTTGTTATGATACAGAAAATGTGAAATGTAGTGCAATGCAGTGTGATTTGTAACCTTGATGAACTAATGTAATATCAATAGACATCAATCTGTGCAAAAAAAAATCTGTCTCATCATAACATCTAACAAGATATGTCGAAAGTCAATAACCTTGTGAAATGGACACATATCAGTGAAGGTTACAGACTTTGCTGCTAGGAATCAATTAAAAATGTAATACCCACTTGCAATGGAAATTGCTACAGCATCACCAAAAAGGAGGTTTACATCATGTGTGGACATTCGTCATAAGAGCAGGTCCCTTCAGGGTGGCTGTTGGCTCTGTAAGCAATTCCACAGGAATATATGGCTTTTTTTTTCTTATGCTGGTATTGCTTAGTCTAGCCCCATAATCAACGTGCAAACAATATTTATGCCATATCCAGTTAAATATATTTTTAAAACCTGTACAGAAAAGAGCCAATGGTTTTGAAGACTTTTGTGTGCAAATTAGGAAGCAGCTCTCCTGTAAAATGAAAGATTTGTGATTGTCAGTCAATAATGTAGATCAATGTTCTTCAATTTTTAATCATAAGGGTTTTTCTCATGCAGCTTCTTTGGATCTTAATTTTCAAACTTATACTCCCATCCGTACAGCAGATCTTAAGATTCCATCACACCAACCATGCAGCAACTGAAAATTCTTGGTCCCATCATATAGATGTGATACCCTCCCACCAAATCCTTTCAAACCAGTGGTTTAAAAGAGCAGTGTGGAATGTTAGATATGTTTTCTCCTACATTTTTGGAATTGATCGGTAAAATATTCACTTTTTAGGCATTTTACTTTGCCCTTGTGATCTGATAATAATTTAAAGGCAAGTGTAACTTTGAGGCCAAAACTAAATATTTGAACAGGGAGGGAGGTCCTATGGCTTCAAAGACAGTGGTGTGTGAGGGGCTGAAGTAAAACTATCAGAGTAATTCAGGGCTTAAACTTTTAGCTTAGTGCTTTCTTCTGTAGCCTTAATGGTGATCAGCTCCCAGGAAAGCCATCAGGAGCCTGAGCAGAAAGCTGTAGTGGTCCAAAGTGCCTGTGTGGCTCAGCTGCTGCAGGCAGCCTGCGATCGCACGGCAGCGTCGGCAGTGCTTCAGTGCAATTGGGCAACCGGGGATGCAAGGCAGAGCCGTGATGCTGAATTTCATGGCATTTTAAAGCGTAAGTCAGAATTTTAATGGTATTTCAACCTTCCTTATTAGTTGCACAATACGTGTCTTTCAGCCAGTCTTTTGCAAATTCCTTCCTGGTGGTCTGCAAAAGACATGGTTTGAAAGTCAGAGCATTGGAGGTGAGTGCTGGGTATGAGGAAATGGATCAGTGTGCTCGAATTGATGGGAGGAATAAGGGATTCTGAAAAAAGCACTGCATTAAGATAACATGGGATAAAAAGTATAAAGTATAAAAAGCATAAAAAAGCATGCCATGAGTAAATTGGATAGATAGGATAAATTTACCTTCAATTATTCAGCTCTCCTGCTTGTATTTTTGTTTTAATTAACAAAAGTTTGTCTGGCAGGTATGAAAACAAAGTTCAATCCCAGAGTGTTTGAATTAGAACGCCTAGCTGTATCAAGTGAAAATAGGCAATACTATATTTAATGTTTTGCATTTTGTCATTCCATTTAAATGTGAATGAGCTATCTGGAAGGAATATCAAACATTGCACATACTGTTTAGTGGTATATTCTTCTTATCTGCATTCTTTTCTTCTATCTAATGCCTTTCATACCTGCTTAAAAAGTGTGTGATTGTATATGTGACCGTGATTAGTGACTGCAAAGGTTACCTAAATTAAGACCATGGACTAATTTTATTTTAAATGGAGGGTAGGAGCACATCTGTTTCAAACAGGTTTGTGGTATGCCTTTTTGTGAGTTCAAATCACAAATGACCACTTAAGTGAGCTCCTACACACACAACTGCTTATCTGCAACAGTACTACCAAATGCATCTATAAAACGTCACTAGCATTTAGATGTTTTGAAATAGGTTTGTCCTCTCCATTCCCCTGGAAAATTCAGCCCTCTTTTATTGTGTAGAGGATACTGAAGGAAAGCATGTGTTCTTCCTCACAGAGGATGTGTTATCTACTGTAAAACTGTACTTGATAGATATTTTGTATTTTGCTTGGGTCTCCCTCTGAGAGAGGCATAACATTTTTTTGGAGTTGTAACTAACACTGTTTCCTAGCCATGAATTCTTATAATTATATAAGATTATGAATATAATTGAGGTAATAAAAGCAAAGCAAACAGTCTAGATTATATCTCTGGATTGTATTCATAGGTTAGAAGTGTGTGGTTTTGCTGTATATCACATTGATTTTGGAAGGGTGTGGTTTGGAAATGATCACATGTGGAAGACACCAGCTGAGGGGCTATACCTCACATATGCGCCTACATCAAATAGCTCACGTAGCCTTTTTCCACAGATGTCCTTTCCAAAGATAAAGGTGTGTACAGCCTGCAGGTATCTACAGTGGGCAAGCTGAAAGTAAACAAATAGAAATGTGTTCATTTGACAAATTTCTGCTGTAAATGATTTTGCCTTAAACTGTGGAAGGATCAAAGAAAAGCTTTGCAGAACAGCTTCTCTATCATGGAGCTGGGGTGGCAGAGGATTGCAGTGGTGCTGCCTGGCCTCTGCTGAGGTACAATCTGTACTGCACCTGTCCTGTGAAACAGGAAAGTGCTATTATATTTAATTTTCAAAGAGAGATCTAAGACATGGACAGAAACCATGGGGCTTGTCTTCATACCTAAGGGAACTCTGCAAAAGCTGAGGGGTTGAAGAAAGCTGTGTAGAGGCCATGGCTAATAACCTCAACCATTAGACCATCCTCACAAAATCTGTGTTGCCAAGTCTGCTGCCACTGAAATCTGAAATCAAACATTAGCAGCCAAGAATATCATGCTAATTAATTGTCTCAGGAGGACACAATTTCCAAGATCTAATGAAAGATGGGATCCAGCTCCCATATGTCCCATTTGATAGCCCAAGAAAACACGCACACATTTCTCAAAGAAACAGTGACAAATGCCCGAGTACTTGTCTCTCAGCTGAATAAAACTAATCACCAGGCCCAGGGATAGAAATGGCTGCTCATCAGCACCCAGCCTGAAAAGCCAGCCCAGGATCTGTCGCTGACAAACCGTTTTCACTCAAAATGTTGAAGGCAGCTTCAGCAGGTGACAGCTGAGCACCAGAGCACCTCTGTTCTGCCCACAGAACAGCATTACTCCTGCCTTGCATGCAGCTACCCTGTCACAGTGCTGGTTTATTTTAAAAAAATAATTAGAAACAAAAAAAAGTTAGCATGCCACGTTCTTGACAAAATCCTGGGGAGAAGACAGAGGTATCAGTATAGTCACAGGTATGTGCCAGGGCTGCCTTGCTGTGCTATAGGCTTGTCCTTGCTTGAACTTGACATTCCCATAGATGGGATGTTTGTGCCAGAATGACAGTGGTGCGTAGCCCTGGGGAAACAGGGAGGGCTGGAGAGCCTCAGCGCTCCTGGGAGAGGCAGGCCTGTCTGTCTGTGGAAGCGGAGCCCCGTTGTGAATGGGAATGTCCTGCCTCTGTGTGGCTCTAAGGCATATGGAATTGTTCAGCTGGCTTAAAGACATAATGGTTCCTTTTAACATTTATTGTTTGAAGGATCCTTACATGCATGAGAACATCTGGTACTATGTAAAGACCGCATGCTGTTGCGGCTGTACTCACAGCCTGCCATGTTCTGGGAGATGCAGGTGTCATCTCCATGCATGGGAAGCTCCAGCTTCCTCTCCTGCTTTGCTGGTGTGGGGTGTTTCACGCAGTTCCCAGGTTTGTTTGGATAGAGTTGAACCATCAGCTTGTTGTAGCAGACCTGACCCTGCAGCACGAACACCTTTTGCTTGCCACAGCAACAGCCCCAGCCTGACTCCCATGCTCAGAGGACGGTAGGGAACATCTTGGTGCCCACTGAGCAGTCTGGGAGGCTCAGTGAAAACAGGGAAGGAACACAGTTATAAAGCAGGACTGTGACAGACCTTGGTGTCTAATCCAGGACTTCTGAGCAACCTCTTATCCACCCAAACATCATTAGAATTTGCTAAGTGGTCAGTCCTTGGAAACATACAAAATTTTCACTTTCCTCATCTACGTTTTACATATGATTCATGTGAAACTGCTAATCTAAAAAAAAAAATATCTTGACACCCTGTTTAGTAAAAATGGGCATGAGGAAAGCAAGTACAAATTGCACAGCAAAGTTTCACCCTAAATATGGAAGAAAATATATTTTATTCTGTCTATCCTGAGGAGATTAAAGAGCAAAAAAAAAAAAAAAAGGAAGGTCAAGGTAAGTAATTGTAGCACACCATCTATTGTGTATTTCCTCAAGATTGCTCCAGTTGTACAGAATAATGGCATTTCTGAACTTCAATAACTTCCACCACAGAAAGGCACAGCATTTTGACAGGGCTCAGTAAATCATTTAAAATCATAAGGGCCATTATGCAGACTGTGTGATAAAGTTAGAGACAGGGTATTTTTCTGCAATTGGTCTTCAATTTCACTCTAGATTTTAGGTGACATAAAGCTCAAAAGGAGCTCCTGGTGCTGCTCTCGCACAGATGAGATCAACACTTATGAGTACATGTTTTGATGACACAGCTCAGAAAATTGAAGGGATTATTATTATGGAAGGACCAAGGTGATAAGTACTGTGTTATATATGAATAACTGTCAGTCAGACAAGCCAAGAAAGGTCATAATCCATTATATTAATGTCATAAATGTTATCATAAACTGACATCAGGATGGTAAACTGGGATTCTTGCACTTTTCAAAGTGCTGCTGTTCTTAAATGATACTGTGTCCTGGAAAGACAAGTTTATATTAACTTTTCTCTCAAAATAAAAGACTTAAAAGATTTTTGGCAAAACGGAAGTAGTATTTCAAATATTTGTTTGGGTTTTTTAAAATTTTATTAAAAAGAAACTTGCTGAATTGTCACAACAGTATCCAAGATACCATGAACAAATGAGAGAGGAGAAACACAATAATTTCTGGCTATTTACTGTCCCCCCCTTGCTTTATTTGAACTGTAACTTTCACACACACTTTCGGATGCGCTCTGGGGGCCACTCCAACTGAGAATAAGAGAAGCAGGAAGGCAGAGGTGGCAGTTCCTGGCCTGGCTGCTGACCACCCCAAGTCAGGACTGCACCCTTCTGCAATTCATTCCCTTGACATTAATATTTTTCCCAATATCAAATACGAATCAGAGTGATACTCAGGAATGTATGACAGTGGAAAAAGACAGTAGAAATCATATTTTATGTCTTTTGTGTTGCTGAGCATTTTCATGCCCACAGAAAGCAGGCAGCTCAGTAGATGTCACCAGTGCATGGCTCCTCTGAATTCACCCCGGGCTCCCAGAGGAGGCTCACCAGGGATTCAAGTGAGACTTTCTTTTTGGCAGCACCACAGAGTGCTCCATCCATTGCTGACCAGTTACGAGCCAGGAGTAAATTACTATCATCTCATGTAAATCTATTCTCAACACAGGCTCCCAAGTGAGAGTAAGGGAGGTGAGCTCTGAGCCCATGCAAAACCAAAGCCTTGTGTCCACACTCACTAACATTACAAATTCTACAAAAAATGGTATAACCCTGAAATGTGGGTGCATCAGAGGTGAAACAACTATCCAGATAGCACTGGACCACTTTGTTTCCAGCTTTGGGGGGAATGGTATGGTAAACTCCAGAAATGCAAGAGGAATTTAAGGTGAGTTTTCACATCCCACACAGGGGTCAAAAGAGAAAAGCAGGGTAAGTACTTCTGGAAAGTGGCATGCTGTATTTACTGACCACATCAGATCAGAGCTATGGTTTTATGTCAGAACTTAAAATTCAACATGTCCAGCAGATTCATGCTGATGTATGGTTGTGATAACACTGACGTGGGCAAGAGACAGCCGCCAGTGAGTCACTGCACCACTTCCTGCAGGAGCGGGCTGTCTACAGTAGGCACCCATTGCACTGCTGATTGAGTGTGGCTTGCAAAAATCACCCATCTGGTCTAGCTTGTACAACTACAAATAAGCCATGTTTGTACCATGCAGGTAAATGTTCAGGGTGAAGCCAATGTGGGCTAACTTGAATTGTATAAATAACTGCAAATCATTACTTCAAATGAGAGCATAATGTCTGGAACTACAGGCAGGAAAATACATTTACAGACGATCAAATTATCTTGGGATAATAGAGTAAGGCTTTTCACTGCTGTACTTTGTGTTCTTATAGCTGAGCAAAGAATACTACAGCTGGAAAAGGCTCAGCATTTCAAAGAGAAGAGATTTTATAAGTAGAGCGCTTCCACGGGAGAGACTGCCTTTTCTGTGTTGTTTTAGGGGAATATTAAAAAAACGCCAGCAAACCAAAAAAGTTGTTTTTTATGACTCGGAACTACACAGAATAACATCTGATGATAAACAAAACCTTTAGACAATTTGTCTATTTTATAATATAACCTGAAAAGTGCTTCCTTGTTCATATGAGGTTACTTATCTCTATGATTGCAACAAAATGCTTTTGATCAAATGTGTTTTCAGAACTGGCACAACCAAATCAAGTAGCTGAGTTGCTATAGCAGTTTGCATGCACAAGTGCTGTTTAAGTGTAGAATTTTTTGGGCACATTTTTAGAGAAAACAGAGTGCCTTTTGAAATTTTGGAACTAAAGCTATATAAATGCCATAATGCTGTTTATGATGTCTGTGGAAGTATATGACACTCAAAGTTCTTTTAGGATGCTCCAAGGTATATCAAAGAGCATTAACTTCGGCACAGCTGGGAATGTCCCCAGATTCACTTATGAATGCATGTTTCTTATAGCCTGTGTATTAACTATAGCTACATACAAGGCAACACTTAATATAGCCTTGGTCATTGAGAATAATCCACAGAGTAAGCCTATTAGGTAAGGTTTAGCATCTACATTTTTCTGCTCACATCTGCTTGCCTGACATATATAATCTGCCTGGATGTCACAGTTTACATCCTATTTTCATTGGATGATAATGAAACTTGATCAGTGTCTTCATCTCCTCCTCTGTCTCTCCAAGAAATATTTCTGCTTGTCAGCTCCCCCTTACCAGGACTCTCTGGTGTGATCCCTAGCCAGGTCCTTTATTAAAGGGTAGTGCATGCAGGGCTTGAAGGCAACCGTACAATTTATCATTGTGCAAAATGGAAGTGCTACTTCCAAGACAGTAAGGAAACAAAAAGTGATATAGCAATTCCCTAATCTGAATTTTCTGTACTTCCTTTTCTCTCACAAAGGTCTAGCATACCACTATTTTAGCAGCAGTAAGTCAGTAGTTGCTTTCTGAAGACTTGTGTTTCTGCTGAAGTCTTACGAAACTGAACTGCAGGCACCTCAGTAATTTTAGAACAGCTTAGTCTGAGAGGTAAATTAAAATTAGGGAAAATTAGACCATTTCTAATGAGATGGTTATTACACTGAATAATGATGATTATTGCTTCTGCTTAATAAAAGTGTCAGCCAATGCAAAATATATATTAAGTGAAATTACATTACATTATATTTCTATCAACTCAGAAATTCAGTGTGTTGCTTTCCCAAAAACCATGGAAATAATGAAATGCTAGACAGGGCTTCCTTTTCCAAATAGGATCAAACATAGAGCTTTCAGAAACAGCCCTTTAAAGCCCTGATTTAAAGCCCATTAAATCTAATGTTGTGAAGATTTCTGCTGACTTTTGTGCCATGTAGATCAGGACTTCACTAAAATGAGCAGTGTTCCCCCCAAGTTGTCTCTACTACACACCTAGACAACACAACATGGTGAATGCACTTTCGTAGCCCCCTTGCCTCACTGAGCTCAATGCTTGCTGGCACACCTGCTTTTCTGTTCCGATTTACCTGGCAAATTAGGAGAGGGACTCCATAGGGTGAGACACACTGTTATTTCCAAGGTGAAAACAAACAGGAATATTACCTATTATCTATCTATTATCTATCTAAAAATTAAATCCTGCTGTAGAAACCTCGACGCAGAAGCCCCAGACACTTAGAGGTGAGGCAGCTCTCCAGAAGCCTGTCCAGAGACATGACTGACTGGGAAATTCGAGTGCTCGGCATTTTTTTGTTTAAAAGCAGGCACAATATCAAACCCTGCCTCCAGCAAGAACTGCTGTCCTGAGGAAATAGAGCTGTCCCTCTGGGGGGTGGCCCTCTCCTCTGTGCTGGGAGTCTGTATGGTAGGAAACTGCCAAATGGGCAAGAAGAAGGGAGGTGGGAAGCGAAGAGTGCATTCCTACTATCACACCTTCTCTGTGTAGGGTTCAGTCTAAAAGGATATGTTTTTGTGGAATAATTTTATATAAACTAAGCCACATTTGTCTTAGAGAAAGATGTTTATCACAGCTGCAGTAGCAGTAAATTTTATAGATTCTGAGAGAGATTAAATAAGCAGCAAAAACTGCATGACTCAATACACGCCTATGCCAACTGATCCAGTGAACCAGGGCAGAGAGGTGAGCGAGTCTTTCTGTGGTGCATGTTAAAACCTGGAGAAACACAGATTTTCTCATATAGGTTTTTTTTTTGAGAGCATTATTGCTCATACAAAGAGCAATGTATTATCTTAAATGACGATGATGACATGGTTAGTAAGTCACAGCACACGTGGTTCTCAGGTTTTCATCATGCTTTGAAACATTTACTAATCAACAAGATTTCTCCTTTTATGAAGCCCATTTTGTAGAGTTCCATAAAACAGGTTCAACAGTCACAATTTCATTAGCATTATATTGTTGCCATGGTAATGTGGTACCAATTCAATTGATGGGCTTTTCATCCTGGGCTTATAGAATTGCTCTTCCTGTCAAAAATACATCTATATGGAGACAACAAACAGACCTTACCAGTGGAGTACGAGCACAAAATATCACATGCTAATTTGGCTAGGAACGTATCATGTTATTGGCAGCAGACCCAGAAATCATCAGAGACATGGTAGAAGTTACTAAACACCATACATGGCAAAGTCACACTTCAAAAATTAGGAAAGTTACTCGCATTGTTTGCTGCAGTATCTGAATATGTTATTGCAAAAGCATTTGGCTCTACTGTGATCATTCTCTGAAATGCTGTTGGGAGGGCACAGAGCAACTGGGAAAATTGGAGGAAACAAAAGCAGTAACACACTAAAGAATAAAATGTGAGCTGAAGTTGTGTTTTGTCCTTTTCCTGTTTGCACATTCTGCAGTATATTCCAGGCTAATTGCTGCCAAATGCAACACCTAGTTTCTCTGGTCTGTAAAACTGGGATAATGACCCCTCTGCCCCTGTGCAGAGAACCTGGTGTATACCAAGGAGTGAGTGATAGCTGGTACTGCTAAACACTGTCATTAAGTAAAGTAGCAACGCTTTTAACAGCTCCAGGAAAATGCACTGCACAGATCTACAATTTGATAAATGTCACTGGGAGGATCTGGACTCACCCGGGGAAACATAGAAGAGGTGACAGACTGAGCAGGTAACAGTATATATAAACTTATAGAGGAAGGATGCTCACATCATTAAAAAAACATGACAGTTTGTAGTTTTTTAAAAATAAATATTGTAGGCTATGGGAGAAGTATCCACAGCAATCTGAGCAAGGAAAGCAACAATACAATATAAGGCAACAGCGAGGTGGCTTGTTTATAGTATGTTCAAACACTTTCTTGTGTATTTGCACTGTTTTTTGATGATTGTTTGGTATTTAGATAGGAGAAGTCTTTTACCATCCTGACACATAATGTTCAGTCTATCATTTCTTAGCTTAATCATGTTGTGTCCTTTGCAGCAGCAAGGGTAAATTACACACAGGATAGTATTCAGTATAATCAAAGATGTGTTCCACTTTACATAAGTTTTGTCTGATTTACAAAAGCAGTATCTTCTCCAGCTGAGTGAGGAAAGAGAGACCTTTACTTGCAGATAAAAAAACCTCTTTAGAGAAGAGGCTTCTCCATTAGGAACCTATTGTTCACACACAAAAAGATAACTGTTGTTACCACTATTATCTATTTATTTACTTTTACCATGATATAGCCACAGGACCCAACTGAGACCAGGACCTACTTGTGCTAAGCACAGCAAAACCACACGGAGTGCTGCAGTCTCTCCTTCAGACAATTTATAAGCCATAAGAGAGGCCAGAGAGGAAAGAGAAATAGAGAGAGGGAGAGACAGCTTAAGTAAGCAACTCTCTAGGTCAGAGAAGAAGTCAGTGGCAGAAGCAGCACAGGTCTCCAGTCCCTGTACCCTCCATTGGGATGCCTGTCCTGGTGGGAGAAAGATATGTTTGGAGATATCCTCCACCAGATCCTGAGGATTCACGCTGTAACTCGCACACAGAGCCATGCTTTACCCCCTAATTCCAATGGCTGCATCTGTGTTGCTGAGCAGGGGCAGCCTGAGGCAAAACTTGAAGTCGGCTGTGAAGCCCACCCCTATTACCTATTAAAGCACCTTCAGGCTGGCTCCAGGGCAACCCTGTTAATCCTCTCAGGGACAAAGGCTCAGGAATACCCTATGTTTTTTTGAGCATGTTCAAGGGCACCAGGGTCAGGGTACCTGCCAGAGAAATATTAATGGGTTTCAACACCACAACTGAAGCAACAGGGATCAGGCTTTCTTCCTTTGCAGTAGGGACTTCCAAATCCAAGCCTGAACACATAGAGGGAGGGGGGAAACGAGAGGAGACTTTGGTCACAAGAGCAAGAAGTCAGTTTACACCAGAATTTGAAAGCTTTGATCAGGAAGCAATATGATGTCTTAGATTAGGAAAGCATTGACTTGGAGTTTTTCTTGCTTTCTCCTTCTCTCTCTGTCTCTCAAAATCCATATAAAGTAAACCCGTCAGACTCCGGGTGAAGAGGCATTCATCTTCTGGTCGGTAAATACTCCATTCACTGTGAGGTGCCTGCTGACTTTACTGCTGTTGCAGCCTTTTAAAATGCTTCCAGGAAATCTCATTAGATTTTAATTTTCTTTTATTAAGGAATCTGAAGAGAGTTTATAATAATCCCAATTTAACTTTTTAATAAAAACTGCAAATAATAGGCTAGCATAGATTTGATCTCATATACCTATCTGATAAAAATTCTGATCTGTAGTAAAATTTGTTAGCCAGGAGTCTGTTGTCATCATATTAATGAATATAAAAGCTAGCAGCTTTAAAATGGCAATATTACAGTAAGCCTACTTTTTTTTATAATGGTTTTGCGTTGTGCATTCAGTATTGATGAAGATTAAGATTTAGCATGCAGAAAAAATATCCATTGTGATGGGATTGTCCACAGTGAATTGAGTAGGACATTTGCTTAATTAAAAGTATTTATCTTAGATGATTTAAGAAGTATGTCCTACTACAGAACTGATGATGTAAATTAGTTTCTTATAATCAGTTCACCACTGATGACTCCTTATACTAAATAGAAGAAGAAAAAGGTAAGAGAAGAGTCAGAGGAAAATAATGGATGCCACTGTCTGAGAATTTAAAAGAACTTTAGAAATAATGATTAATTAACACTGCCATGAGCAGGAAATCTACATGATCACACCCCTAATGCAGAGACCTAATAGAACCCTAAAAGGCTTCACTTCAAGAGAAAGTTTGGAGATGAAAACATGAACACATACCCAGATTCCCGCTCCTACCCACTGTACCTGTGCCTCAGAGGCACTGGCGTTTGGAGGGCAGAGCTTGGGGATAAGAGGTGGCACGGAGCCCGTGGTGCTGAAGCCCTGTGACGTGGTGTGGGGTGTCCGGCGGGGGCCGGCACGGCATCTCCCCAGCTTTGGGCAGGAGGCTGGGAGCTTGAACTGCTGTGGCTGGCAAACTGGGGCAGAGTGGAGAGCAAAGCCAGAACGCCAGGGAGGGCAGGAACTGGTGTGATCTGCTCCTCAGGGTGCTTTTAAATGTGTTTGTAAAGACATACCGGGTGGTTTAATCTCTTATACAAATATACTTTCAAGGGAGAAGCCTAATGGGTGGAATGTTTCAACCTCTCTCAATTTTACAGCCCTACAGCCTAAGTCTCCTGGACTAGTCCACCTTCCTTCCTCGCCAAATGACTCATGGAAAGCTGTAGATCTTCAGTCTGTGGAGACAATCTAACATCAGCAACTTTCTGGGGGTGCTGCTACAAGGTAGGACCACATCTAACTCCTTCAAACCATCCCATCAGCTCAGGTGTCTCACTGACACGAAAAGCTCGTGACTCCCACTGCTGAGACCTACTTGTCTGCTTCCTGGAAACCCTGCAAGGCTGCCCCTGAGACAACTGGACGTTCCATCAGCCAGACACACAAATCACTCACTAAATAGTTTTGGCTGAGGTTGTTGGACAAAATCTTCATAGATAGAGCCAAGAGGACAGGCAAGAAATATTTATCTTCTTCATGCCACAAGTTGTTTTTCATTATTTCTTTTCTCCTTTTTACATTCCAGGCATTTTTTTCTTTCTACATAGGCTAATAGGAAGAAATGCTGTGGCTTATTCCAGTCATTTAATTTAAGTAATTTGTTTTAATTCTAATTATGAGCATTCAAATAGCAAGAGACATTTGTTGATATATGTTACACTTCTGAAACACTATAAAAAATATCTGACCTTTTCTCTGCTAATGCCTAGACAACATTTTAGGAACGGGAACCACCCTGGGAAGGGCTGGGCATGTGCAGGATGGGAGCTGTCAGTGAAGTGCATGGCCATGAATCTGGTTTTGGTCTGTCCATGTAATTTTCCAGGTGAGCCTCGGACTCTGCCTGCGGTCTGTGCTTCCAGATGACAGCCCCACGACGGCAGATGGAGGGACATCCGCTCCTCCCAGGCACTGCACTGGGTGTTTGCTGCTCCCAGAGCTGCCACACGCCACGGGACCTCCAGCTGCCAGATGCCTGACCCAGCTCGACTGCTGCTGGAGACGTGTCGGGGCTGGCTCCTCCCTGCTTGCTGCTGCCTGCCTGCCTTATTCTTCTGAGTTATGCCCCAGCCCGCTCCTGTCCTGTTGTGCCAGTGCCTCCGGGCTGTATTGAGTTTTCAATTATCACAATATACAGTGCAGATGCTATGTAAAACAGCCAGCGTGGCTGAGCACGCTGAACCCAGTAGAAACACAGTTAAATAAAAGTACTGCTATAATACCAGGAGGCTGATTGGAACCACAACATTCCAGTGTCATATCCTGTGGCTTTTATGTTGGTAGATGTAGATTTCAGCCATTAGAGTCTAGCTATCCAACAGATACCCAGATCCATTTCCTTTAGTTTTTATCTTCAGTGGTGAGTAACTGATACACATTTGCCAATAAATGCAGAACCTGGTAAACTGCAGAAGGAAAAAAAAAAAACATTTGAGATACCTACAAATATATCCAGGCATGTACTATGGGATAGCATCTAACAGTGTGCAACTTAAAGAAACTCTCTGGTACTCACAATACATTTAAAGTGGTACATCAAGAGAGCTCTGACTTCAGAGAACCAATGTGTGGCTACATTGTCAACTCCAAATTCAGGCAAGGAAATAAACAGTAAGTGTAGGTCTCCACTTCTGTATTTGTACAAGCAGTAACAAGCTCCCAGACGATAATGATACCATGATATCTACGTGGGGATAAAATACTATGACAAAAGAGGAAGAAATAAGCAATAAATGCAATAATGTCAAATTTTCCTGTTATTAACTTCTAGAAAAGCTTAAAGGCTGGAATTTTAAAATGTTTTATGTAGACAGATGTAAAGAGAACAACACATTCAGTGTGTTTTTTCCAAAGAAAAATGAAATAGGCATACAGAGAAAATTATTATATTTAGTACTCTCAGGGCAAATTCTAGTTAAGGACTGTGAAATAATTCAAAAATATTAATGATTTAGCCTCATAGCTAGCTTTCAGGTAGATAATAATGATAATTATTACTATAAATAAATACTATTATTATCATTCTTGCTCAGAATAACTGAATATTGATGCATAGAGAATTATGTATTTGTCCAAAGTCTGTTTTACTACTGTAACCATCCTTCTCAAGAACTATTATATATTAAGATTATCCTTTTCCAAATACTCTTTGATATACTATTCAGTTTGTCAGTTCTAAAAACCAACCAACCAAGCTGCCTTGTGAAACAGTGCCAGTGAACATCTCCATTTGCATGTGAATTCTCAAGCAGCAACAATCCTGCTTAAACAAAAAAAAAAAAAAAAGAAGAGAAAAGGAATCATGAAAATCAGTACAAAATCTGTCAGGGCCCCATCTGTGACTGCGTATCAGAACATCACTAAGAAGCTCTAAGGAACAAAGTTCATTCCAAGTCTAACACATAGTGCTTTTTGGTCGATGAAATTAATTCAAGCAGGGAGAAATGAGAGCGCATACCATGAAAAATTCTCTTCCTTCACTGAGGATCGAAGGAAGGAAGCATCACTGCTGTGTGTGTGGTCTTGGTTTTGGTGCACACAGCCGTGCTAAACACTAAAATAATCAGTGTGCTTGTGTCTCCTTTTGATAGCCAGGCATGCCTGCTGCTCCTCTGAGGAGTGTCAGGGAATGAGTGACCTCTGGTCCTGACAAGGTGAGGACTTTGATTACATACGATTGTTGCAAAAAGCAAGACTTACAGCCAGCTACCTGAAGTAGTATGGAAACAAAATGATAGACTCCACCCTGGCCTTGAAAATCCCTCTACAAACATGTTTATTTCCTTCTGAATGGGAATATATAAAGGCTGGGGACACTTATTTGTACGCTATTTATATATCTCCTCTTCAGGATCTGAATCTTGCATATTAATGAACTACAGGAAACAGGAAAACCAAACATTAACACCATTCTAATGCAGCATACTATTTTTCTTTCCCTTTTTTTAACTGTTAGAGTATGCAAATGTTCAGTTAACTGGTCCGCATGTTTTCTCTTTATTGAATTGCTTTCACTATGGCAAATAAATATTCATAAAGAAATGTGGACAATAAATCATTTCAAATAGTTCAAAGCCATTTTCTTTCTAGACTGCATATATTTTCAGCTGTAACTCGCCTTTAATATTTCATTCAAAAGACAGACTTGTAGAAGGACAATAGAGATAATGTGTCAAGTAGTAATTAAAACAGGGAGTAATGATTAAAACCATTTTGATCTACATTGTGCTCTGCCAGATTCATAATCTCCTGTGTTTGTTAGGATGACTTTCTACTTGCTTTATACAGAAACTCAAAATAAACTTCTGTTTGAAGACACTGCAGAAAACAAAAGATTTCAACCCTGAGCTTGTGGGGTCCAGAGCCCTTCCCAGCTCTGGAGTTTAGGTATATCTTCTGTACCATCCTAGCAAGATAAACTCAAGCAGGCACTGTCTTTCCTGCTAATATTGTGACTTCTCCGGGAAGCAGATCCAGGTGCAGAGCAGAAGAAAAGGAAGGGCCATCCCAGCATGTACAGGTAAATGTAACCCGTCTCACCATTTAGATTTAAGCTAAGAGCTTCAAAAGAAATGGAAGTTAAAGATCTGGTTAACTTATACATTTAGGGATCTTGGTTCAAATCCAAGTAATAATTATGGTCCTTGTCTCATTGTATGTTTTGGCTGTTAATACACGTATTTGGCCCAAACTCATTATCTTTCCTGATATGTTGCTGACTTTAGGCCCTGATTCAACAGAGCACTTACGTACCGACTTAAATAAATTGATTTAGGAAAGCATTGGTCTTTGTGTTTAATCTTGGGCAGACATTCAACTTTCAAATCAATGGGACTTATGAACAGCCCTGACCTTTGGATCTAAATATTTGCCAAATCAGTGCACTGATAGAAATATATTGGAAAAGATAATATTAATGTCTAATCAGAATTTTAGTCTCTACTTTCACGGGGAAATACCCATAGATAACACATTATTCTGCTCAAGAAATCAATTTTATAGAATTTATCAGAAAGCCTTAAGTCACATTTGCTGTTTATTCCAAAAATACGAGATGAGCAGTGTCATTACTTGATAGTGTGTCTGTAATATTCTTTAAATTAAAAAAGAAAAAAAAACCAGGAAAATTGCTGGCACAAAAGGGCATTCATAATTATTTACTGATACCTTCTCAATTGCCCAGCACGTGGCAATCCTTTGGAGAGCAGGAAGATGGAAGGTGAGGCAGAGAGCTTTTGGTATCCCATGGACTTGAAGTCAACTGCACAAGAAATACCATGGGAAACTCCTCCCTAAAACCAGCATTTATAAGAGCCATTTATATACAAATGGAATTTTGAGTGGCCACATATTTTTATTACACAATGAAGGCAGCTAGGGTAAAAACATAGATGTTTCTGGTGTAGAGGTTATACAGGTGCACCTATAGCCAAATCTATGAGATTAGAAGAAGCAATTGGTAAAATAACGGATGTTATGATTCTATGAAATAAAATAGTCTTCTTACTGTTTTTAAAAACATTTCACACTTAAGTTTTCTTTATTGTGTTATTAAGAAGGCAAAGAGAGGCTCTCAAATATTGTTTTTAGAGTAGAGACATAAAAGGGGATGCAGATTACAGCAGATCCCATCACATCATGTAATTTGAAGAGTGATGAGTACGAAGATCATAAGACGATGCAGGAAGAATCAATGGGTGCTATGTCTCTGTACAACCATAGAGGAATGCTGTGATCCACATTATCCCACTGGGTTCTGTGGGCAGAGTTTGAGAATAACATACAGAAAGCAGCTGTTCAGCATTCACCTGGCTCACACAATCACATGGATGCATCCGAATGCCACCTACACTCACTTTGGAGGTGGTGAGTCAGGAATATGGAGCTGCTGTATTGTACATTCACTGCATGCAAGCTCTGGAGCAAGGCCCCTTCGAGCAAAGGGCAGACTGTAAGGGGAAAGCACAAGGCTCTTATCCTCCTATATGACTCTCATATTACAAAAAACCCCCAAAAAACAAATGCTGAAGCTCCTTTTTCCATCTACTGTGCCTCAGGGTAGGGGGAGATTACAGCAAATATAAAACAGTCACTGCCTCTGTTAGGTATTTCCATATTTAGTCATGAATTGGAGCTAAATTTGCTAATTTAGATCATCTGCTCTCAATGAAATCAATTAGTGCCTAGCAGGCACAAAAAGCTTATAAAGCTCAAGGTGAGGAGGAAAAGGTCCTTGTTGGATGAAAGGCTTTTTCCAGTGTGAGGAGAGGATCTCTTTAATCAGATCTTTAGTTTCTGCTGAAATCTTACTGCTTTAGAGAACTTCATTCTAGAGATATGTTTTGCAACTGATTTAAAGAGTTTGGGACTTCATTTTTTTCATCTTTCCTGATACCTTTGGTTAGAGTGCAGTAATGGTTTTTCTATGGTGCATGTAACATAGAGGTCATAGGAAAAAAAAGTTCCCTCCCCCCCACTAGTATTTATATTGTTACATCTTTTGAGGAACTAGAAAAAAGTCACCAGCTCTGCTACCAAACATTATTCTTTCATGCCTATTCCTGTTGTCACAGTTTTTCCCCTTTTTAACTGATAAAGATTATGATTTGTATCTGAAAGTCCCTTTGATGAATCTGCCTTTTGGCTTTATTTTCTTGGTTTTGCCTACCAATATTGGGTCAAATTCTGAAAGATAATTGATTTGCCCTGAGTTTGTCAGAGACAGGCAGACTTCTGAACTGCTGGATGCTCAGCTTCACATCCTAAGCAATTTCACTTTTTTCATTACCCTTTTTACTAAAGAAAAGACTAGTTTACTCTTTCTCAAATGTGTAATAAAAAGAAACATGTCGAGGCATGCTAATCATAAGGAAGGAAGTCCTACAGATGCTCAAATTCATATGTTTTTAGCAACAGTTTAGCACATATTATTGTAGTTCCTTATAGAGCAAAAGAAGTTCATTGCATGTTACACTACATGAACTTCAGGCCCTGATGCAGTGGTCAAGCTAATGGGAGGTAAAATGTAATACAGATCAGAGTAACTTGATGGGGAAGAAATACTTCTAATGGTCATCCACAGAAGCGGGGAAAGAAAAAACATTTCCCACTACTTTCTTTTTTCCATGTTTACCCGGAAATTGGGAAAATACCTGAAATAAGTGGGGTGTAAAGAACCCACGAGTATCTTGCATTGTGTTTGAACAATATCATTATGTCCAAAGCATCTTTATCAGAACGATGTTTGGTTATGAGTTATGGTTTTCTTTCTTTCTTTTTTTTTTTTTTTAATTTCCCAGTCCTCTGGCTTTTCTCCAAGCAGGAGAATAATTCTAACTTATAGCAGATGTAGTCCATCCCTTAAGACTCAGGATCAATCAGACAGACAGTGATTGTTCTCTTTAACATCCTAAGATTTACTTTAGTGTAAAAGTCAGCTTTGTGTCCTGCAGATCCATAAAATAAATACTGCAAAAAGCAGCCATACTCTGCTTGAAAATTAACAAAAACTAGGTTGACTTCCTACTCAAAGATAAACTGTTCATCACAAAGGAATAAGAAAACAAAAGGCTCCTGATGCTGTGACAGAGATAAAAGCAAAAGTTCCACATGGAACATGGGCAAGTGAGCAAAGAGGATGAAGAACAGGTGGTAGAATGGAGAGAAGGGGAGGGGATAACAAAATAGGGGAAAAGTGCATTAAGGGCAAAAGCTTAGACTGAAGAGTCGCGTGCAGCCCAAGGGATATGCCTGCAGCACTTCAAAAAAGTTATGAAAACAAGACCCCCAAACTCTACTGTGATGTGTATATTGATAACAGAAGTGTTATCTGTATTGTAGAAACTTCAGATGCTCATTTACTCCAGCAGGAACTGAGGTGTTGTGTACTAAAGCTTGGCCCAAACAGACTCATATTTTGAGTACTTTTCTTTACTCTTTATTTTTGGTGTGGTAGAATAGCTTAGTTGCCAGCCTCTAGGCTGCTGTGGAGTAGTAAAACAGCTCTAACAGAGTTGAGGATCTGGACCTAGATGTCCCCTTAAAATGGGACATGAAAGGTCTGGTTTACCTTTTAAGTTGGCACTAGTTAATTGAGAAATACTTTAATCAGTGCTTCATGTGATTTAAACCTGATGCAACCAAGTAGCCTGCCTCTGAGAAACTTTCCAATAGAGGTTTGCAATCTTCCTAGGACTCCATGGTATTTCAATGAATAACATTTCTAGCAGGCTAATTTTCTTGCTAATTATCATCAAACACCTAGACAGACTTTCTGCTGTAGTAGATATGCTTTGAAAAAAACTAAAGTCCCTTCAATCATGAGCAAAAGGAAATTACAAATTCAGTGATATAAAAATTTTTAAATCTTAAAATAGTGTTTCATTACAATATCTTGGTGCTAAGATACAACATCTTATAGTTGATAGATAAAAAAGCCCATAATTGATTTTGAAATTAAAAGTCACAATCCATGGATAAGAGTCCTAAATTTTTTACTAAAAAATAAATTAGGTTGTAGCAATTCTAAATGGCAAACTGTGTTTTCCTCCAACTAAATGTGCTCTGACCAAAGGGTTTCTATGCATTTTTGGCTTTGTTGAGTGCTTTACTTCAACTTTAAAAGGAAAAATAAATCCTACAATACAGCTTACCAAAATTCATGGGTCTGTACAGAGCTTTGGGCACGTAAGTCCCAAGTGTATTCTTCCTATTCCAAAACACTTTGAGGTTACACTTAGTCATAAATGTTTCTAGTCTACTCCATTTCATTCTGTGCAACTAGTATGAGATGGAGGAACAGACTTAAAAGGAGAAAAATTCTTACTGGAAGAAACAAAGGCAGGTATGTCTCTCTCTGCCATAGTCTGCATCCTTTCAAATTCATCCTGCTGATGCCAAGGCTGGTCTCTCCCAAGATCACAGCCACATCTGTAGTGAGTAGTACTTGCTCGGTGTCACATTACTCAGGCAGTGCAGAATCAGATCCAAGGAAAAATGTGTTACCATGACTTTAATGGGGGCAGGGGAGAGCTTATCTTTAACTGGCTGGGATGTACTTGCAAAGCACATAACCCAAACTCAGAGCTGGCAGTTTGAGGATATGATGGGAGAGTAACAAACAAGCGTACACCAAACAGATGGGCCAGCCAGGCTGTTACAACGGGGTTCAACTCCCACTTTATGTGGGAGTTTCTCAGTCAGTCTTAATTGTCAGGCTGTATTGACTTTGGTATTTACAATACCTTTGTTTATAGGATTACGATTAATTTCATCTGTGATTGAGAAAAAAAGCTTAAAAAATATACAGGCCTTTTAAATCCTATGATACTCTGCTCCTTTCAGGCTTATAAAAAATATCCAGTGACAGTGATATAGGTTCTCTCTGCAACAAATGTGAAATTACAAGTATGCATATGTATATGATCTCATTGTCAGTATTTGACAAGCTTAAAAAAAATGTTTTGGCTATAGAAGCCACTGATGTAGGTGCTATGAGGCATGTGGGAGAGGTCTTTCAAATTTTTGGAATGCTTGAAGCAGGAATTTGCTGTGTGGGCTAAAAGGACAATATCTGTGGCCCAGCCAGGTGGAGATCACACTTTCCTAGCTGGTTGCTGTTGCAGTAGTCCACCTAAGCATTCTGCAGGAAGGTGGAATGCAGCATAGCCAAAAGTTGCCATAGCAATAGATTATTATGCAGTTAGAGTAAAATCTTGGCTATGTATGTACTGCAATTAAAGTGATAATTGGTTTGAATTTTTGGGAAGGAGCTCTACTGGACATAATCTTAAAAAACACAAACAAAACCCCAACAAAACTAATCAACCAAAAGGGAAAAAAAGGCAAAAGAACATAAAACCTTTTATTTATTTGTGTAAGAAGGGGCAGTTCCACAGCACCATGATTTGTTTATTTTTTTTCTCTTGTTAAAAGCTAAATTTGTGTGAGGTAAATGACACCCAGCATAATACAGTACTTTTTTTGTCAAACGTATCTTTCAGTTTCCGTGAAAGTTGTTGTTTTGCGGCGCGAGACTTATATGCAATACACAGTAAAAAAAAAAACAAACACAAATTTAGGTATGAGATTAGACAATGTAATCTTGTTTTATTTGGTGGGGGAAGTTGTTTTTTTTTTAAATCATGGTATGTGTTCCATAGCAGTAGTAATCTTCAATGGAGGTAAGATGCCCTACATTGATGGATAATGTTTGTTCTAAAGGGTTAATTTCCAGAAGGAATCTGGTTTAGCTCACATTTTTTTTTAATCAAATTGATTCTGCTTGATTTGATGTAGTGATCTAATATGACCTTGATTAAATTAGAGAGAAAATGATGATGCAGACTGTTTGTCCTATTGACAATTGCTACCTTAGGCTAGGATGGCAGTGAATTAACGTCTTGCCCATATTTTGCAGGGACCTTGGGTAGGAATTAATTTCTCCTATTCACTTTGACCTTGCTAAGAAGGCAATAACTGTTGCTGATTGTAAAGTTAGCCTATTTCACTGGCTCAGAAATAGCTTCAGGAACTTGCTCAAAACAGTCAAAGACAGATGACCGACTTGCCATCAGCCTAGTAGTTCAGCAAGGACACAGGGATGTACCACAAGTCATTTATATTATTTGAGCATCAGTTCCCCAGTCAACAGCTGAGATTGTGGATAGTCTTTATCCATCATCTCACACCAGCAGTTGGGGGCTACAGCTACATCGGAGATTATAAGTAGAAATTTGCTTTCTTCTGTGCAGTGTATAGGTCCTGAGTAAAAGTCATCTATACAGCAAGGTAGGGAAGAGATTTTCTTGAACTGTCCCATGGAAAACCTGGTTAAGTGTTTGTTTCTTTTGTCCTGTTTGCTGGAAGCTAGAGAGCAAAAGATGTACTGGTTAGTGCTTTGGGGCTTCTATTTAATTATCAGCCCAAGTACTATGTTACATTACAGGAAATTTTTATGAAATGTAAAGCAATATAGAACATTTTTTCTTCAGCGATATTTCATTGCTTGGCTTAAAGCATTCAAGGTAATTACCTGTGTCGGTTAGTATTGACGGCTGTTAAGCACTACTATAAAATTCAAATTATAGTTGAGGTTTGTTGCACTGAGCACTGTAAAGACCTGTATAAGACAATAGCCTCTATTTGAAAATGATTTTCAATATATAGTCTTTTAACTATGTTTAAATCTTGCAGTAGGAGCAATACATTCCACTGTGAGTATGGCCACAACTGCTGAAGTTACAGGACAATGAAAATGAATCTTTTCTGTGTAAATGGAACTCTGTAGGAAGCAACTTGCAGGCATATGAAGAGTAGGGTTAAAAATGTGCAGAGTCCTGTTAATGTTTACATACAACACTGGTGGAGGAAGGAAAGATTTGCTGCTTTAATGGCAATCCAGTACATATTGAAGCTAACATGAAAAGAGAAAATGTTAATTTTTGTGTACTATAATACCTAAATGGGAAGATGTCTAAGAATAGAGAACTGATATGTGTTTTAACTCAGCTAAACAACTAATATAACTTGTAAATCGTCATTTTTAAGCAAGCACATAATACCTCTTTATTCTTGTTTTGCCTCTTCTGTTAAAACTAAGACTTCTCTGGTAAACCTGCCTACCACGCTGATTTATGATGAGACTAGCATACAGTTCCTATCATTTGCTATGGTTTTTTGGCTTTTCTTTTGTAGTGCTTTCATTAGTGCTTTAATAATAGATTCCGCAATGACTGGCAGATTTTTTTGTTTGGTCACAGGGCATAGTTGGAGGTGTTACAAAGGTACTAAGCTAGCCTAAAACTGCTGCTGTCGGTAAATGGGCATTGCCAAGTAAGGCTGGTGTCACGTGAAAAGGGGAGACTTCCTCAACCCTTAGTGTGGGGAGATTTACCAGATTCTTAATGTTTAATTTGTCTGTCAGCGTCCTAGGAAAGCTGAGACCCTTGTGCCTGACCAGTCTGTCAGCATCCTGTTTGGGGGATCCTTCGCTGAGCAGTCCTGCTGGATCGGAGAGTGGCTCCACTGGCTTAGGGAAACACCAACAGTGAAAGGGAGACCCCTCAGCAGGTCTTTCCCTTCATTTGAATATGTTACCTGCTGCCAGCAACTGCCAGTGTCCACAAAGGATTCACACTAACAGTTTACAGAATAACGCTATTAATTTAAAACTGTGACAGGTTAAGGTTAGAAGGGTGTCAGTGATACTGTCTGACTGCAAAAATACACTTGAAGGAATAAAATGTTCAGTGTGCACAGAGTATGATTCTTACCCAATAGGCACCCCTATGAGGCAGAAGACTGGTTCAGCCTGGTGACTGATCCCAGCAGTTGTGATGGAGTCTTCCCTAACCTTTCCCACATTCTTGACTTACTTTCATACCATTTCTTTGTATGTAGATGGAACCTGAGTGACTCAAGTCATACATGCCTTTGTTACTGATTGGTGTAAAATTATCTCGCTTTCCTTTTAAAGATACAGCCAAAGAGAATACAGAGCACACGTCCAGTGAGGGGCTGTTGCACCTCGGAGGAGGGGAACTTTGGAATGGAGGGGTGCATTAATATTTTTATTAGGCTTTAACGATGAAAGCTCATCTAAGGAGAGGGATTTTGCCACAGTTGCTGGCTCAGCAGTGGGACATTTTCCCCTGTCTCCCCTGGTTGACAGGTGCTATGCAGTTTATCAGCTGAAAAGCACCATCGAGCTCCTCCTCCCTGAAAGGATTTCCACAGAGCCTGGCTGTGATGTCTCCACTCTGCTCCACGTTCCATTCCATCCCTCTTAGCAGGTGATGGGGAATCATCATGGAATAGGCTTCAAGTCATGCCAACCACTTTCCATCCAGGGAGCAGCGTGATTTACCTTATCATTTCTGTACTGTTATAACTCCCGTTAAGATGCTAATATAAGTCCTGAGTTTCCTCTAACTGTACCCCCAATTACCTGTCCTCAGGGTCCCCAGTCATTTTCCCACAGCTGGGATTTCAGCCACGAGAGGAAAGGATGTATTGCAGAGACAAAGGACTAATTGCAATTATTTATAAGGACATTGAATTACCATCAGTTACTCTATTTCTTTTAGAAAAACATACCTATTTGTTCCTTTTTGAACTACCAAATTCAGAATGATCCAAACACAGTTTGTTTCAAGGATGGTAACCTGGTGGCAGTTTTTCTTTAAAAAATAGTAATTTAAAAAAGGAAACAGTAGCCATTTTGTCTGTCAAATGTTTGTTTTATGAGGCATTGGAAAGCTATCAAAGTTGAAATGAGTTATGGTGCAACTATAGAGCCCAATAGTTTAAAACTAGTAGTATTTTGTAAATAATTCAAGAGGCTGGTTTGTACCACGTTAGTGTCTCTGGAAAGCAACAAAACTACATAATCTCTTAAAATAAATAAATCTCCTGCTGATGCCATTGTTGGAGAGATGAATTCATGCCAATAGTTCAGTGAATATATTGGTGGTGTCTGTCTATTGTGAAGGCTGATCTTCCTCTGATCTCATTGCATGCTTCCTTTTGGAACTGCAAGCATAGAAGTAGTTAATTTTGCATGGTTATAAGCTAAGCAGTAACTCACCATCTCTAATGTTTACTTGAATGAAGAAATACTTGCTGTTGCCAGAAGTTAAGTATGTAGTAAACTCATTCTACAACAGCTTGGCAGTCTGACTTTTTGGAGACTTGGAAGCCTTCTCTGTCCAGGGGATGGAGGACTGGAAGGTCAGGTATCACTGCATCCAGCCAGTTGACATCTACAGGACTCTTGCATGAGCTCGTTATCATTTTTTCTACTCCACTGCTGCACAGTGAAATGGCTCCAAACCAGGTCTCATTCAAAGGGCAGACCTCACCCTTGCCAGGAACTGGCTGCCACAGGGAATGTAGAAGATGCAAATAATACCCTGTGTTGGGCCTCAATGCAAATGGTCTGCTCCTTCAAAACAGAACTTACTTTTCTCACCCAGAGGTGTGATGTCTGGAAGGCAGCACCCTCTGCTTCTAACACCTGGAGCTGAAAGATGAATGTGACACCCCTTCCACCATAACAATTATGAGATGTCTCAGAGGCAACTAAGTGATTTCAAAATTTCAAATTTTATAATGGATTTTGATTTTTTCCAGAAATGATAATTTTGTCTGATGTAACTGTCTGTTCAGAATCTCTAAAATTAAGTCCAACATACTCTTCCTATAAAGTACTTACAGCCTTCTCTCCCCCATGCTCAGTGCTCCAAAATCCCATCTTAATCTGAGATCTGTAATTGCTTGTATCCAATCATGCTAAATGTGTACACTTTTTAACTTATAAGCACTCAGATTTCTTGACTATTCACTTAGCTAAGGTCTAGCAATATGAGAAGCATATTAAGACCCTGAAAAAATTGGGGCACATACAGCGAAAAGATTCTCAGGGCAGTACAAACCCAGGACATCAATTTAGCAATTCTCAGCCTTAGTAATAAATATAGAATTTGTCTACAGATGTCATCACTGGAGACTGGAGGGGGGGAAAAATAGTCAGATTTTTCCATCCTCTAAAATATCCTAATGAAACATTTGGTGGAATTTAAATAGGAAAAAATATGCCATGCCAGGAACAAGTTTCACTTTTTAGTATTTCTCTGAATTTCATGATAGTGGTTATCAAAAGATGTTTGTGGTGTGAAAATATGTGAGCTCATTTTTCATCATTTTTTTCCCTCAAGATGGTCATGTTGAAACTTGTGGTCCTTGCTACATCTTAAAAATTATTAAGCACTTTAGGCGACAAGCTTTTGTTTACACTGATACAGATGGCTGGAATAAATTAGTGGACTCACTAAAGAACAGCTCATTTGTAGCTTTAAATGCATTTGGGCCCACATGGTGGCCATTTTGTTACTTATTCATCTATTTGTGCTTTACAGTTCCATGCCCAAAGGCTATGTCTGACTAATGGTCAGAGCTTCCTCCTAGGAGAATTTATAATTGTGTGTATCTCACACTGAAAGAGCATTGGTACTCCTGCACTGTGCCATACCCTGGGTTATCCTGTGAAGCTGCTCCCTCTGAAGAGCACTGAAGAGTAAATCCAATTGCAAACAAGCAGATTAGAAAAGCAGTGCACGTCTTCACTACTGTGAATGTTTTAAGTTGAGCATTTCCCCTAAACTGGTGAAGAAATGCACGAAGCTGTAATTATATACTGCAACATCAATGCTGCTATTTGGGAGAGGTAGTCAGAGCACGCTCCCCTAAATTAAGTCTTGAATTCAAGTCCTCCTGTATTGGATTAGGATGAGTGAGGAAAACGATGGCATAGTTACTCTATGACTCTTCACTTATGTACCTTCCAGAAGCAGTACAGTAAAACCTCTCCTCTCATACTTCAACCTTTTAATACGTAGATACTTGTTTCCTCCTTGACACCAGTACAGTGAAAACATTCAACACAAATGTCCTCATGTTGATGAACCTGGCACTGGAATCAGCACCACTACTTTCAGCTTTAACAGTGATTTACCTTGTCCTGTAAAAGTTAC
Organism: Lycocorax pyrrhopterus obiensis; assembly: GCA_014706295.1. Classification (NCBI taxonomy): domain Eukaryota; kingdom Metazoa; phylum Chordata; class Aves; order Passeriformes; family Paradisaeidae; genus Lycocorax; species Lycocorax pyrrhopterus. Next base: position 18,702,589 of record JACSVZ010000013.1, on the reverse strand, counting down.
CACCATTACTGCTATGACTCCTAGTGCAAGAGAAAAAAAGCAAAATAAATCTGAGAAGCTGTTACGAGCCTCCAGAAGCAGCTCGTATTCTTCATGGCATTTTCTTGCTAAACCCATTTCTCTTGGACCCTGTGCATATTGGATATACCTTTGAATTTGGTTGAGCCAAACTAAGAGGGCAGAAGAAGTAAATAACTGAAATATAAATCTCTGCGCTGTCATTGTTAGGTAGAAAGAAGGTAAAACAACAACTTGGGTTCACGTCAGGCTTTCCTAAATCCCATGAATTTGACAGGTGAACTTGCTTAAGTGTAATGAGCAATCTAGACAGCTAAATCCGGCATTCGGATGTTGGGAGATGCTAGCTGTGAGACTGTAACCATCACTCTTCATCATATGCAATGAGCGAGGAACTTGATCCTGGAATAAAACCAGCATGGGATTAAAGAGTGCCCACCGGGTTCAAGGTACAACTACACAGCAAATTAAAGTCTGGAATGTCTGTCTCTCTAGTACTTGAACTGATGTGAATCAGAGGCAGTTTTGAAAAAAAGTGGGGAGCTGCTTTTACCACATATCAGTACACTGAGACCTCTAGGCTCCCTAATACATCACTGCCAGAATTTGAATGCTGAACTTTCAGAGTTTACAGTTTACCCTTTAAACTTGGAGATTAACTACTGCAATGGCTGGAGGAGGAATCCTTTGGTTTAGATTGCAGGTTGTGTTCCTGGAACTGTTTGAAATCGAGAGACAGGGCTTTTCTCACCGTCTGCTGCCCTGCCCTCCTTTGCTCCCCCAGTGAGGCAACCATTCCCAGCACAAGGCTGTAGCTGCTCTGGCAGCAGTGAGTGCCTGGAGCTTTTCTGAGAAAGTTCACATGCAATTATTTCTTTGGCATGTGAGCAAATTTTACCTGAAGAGCACAAGGAACAAAAGGTTAATGGCAATTTTTCAAAAGCCTATAACTCAACCAAGCCTCAACAGCATTTCATGTCAGAAGTGAGTTAAGTCTTTAGTATCACTGCTCTGTTTCTACTGCTTTAAAAATCCTGCTGGGGGGAGAAACAAATTAAAATCAGAGGCTTAGCACTTCATGAAAAAAGCCCAAACTATATCTGGGCTGTGCAACACCTCTTATTAAAATTTCTTATAACTTCTACTTTAGAAAAGATGAAATACTTGTATTCTGATGCATGTTTTGCGTGTCTCCTTGTTTTTGTCCATTTATTCCTGAAACAAAGTTCAGCTGTAAACACGCTCAGTGCTGATAAAAGCACTATTTGCTGCAGCTGAGAAGCCAAAGTTCAGATGGGTGATCCATGGAAGGCCAGCCCTCTCAAACTGCTGGGGAAAGCTGGCAAACAGCAGCAGGCTGACACAGACTGGCTGACTGCCATAGTTTAAAGACAGTAAGTTGATTCTCAGCAGAAACAGGGGAACAGATATAAGAGGAGCTGTGAGTTAAAGCAGGGTATGGTTAGGTCTCTGAATCCCTTTCTCTCACCTGTATGTATTGACAGAATAAGTCTTGCTGCATTTGTAGGAAAAATTTCTACTTCCATGAAATCTAAAGGTGTCACTGTTTATTGGTTTCACTGGTCAAAAATCCTACAGGTGTCAGGTTCATTATGTGGGGGTAACCAAGAGTTTACAACTTGCAGAACAAGACAGAAAATGTGTATAATGGAGAGTTCAGTGCTGGTCTCTTCTCTGTAAATGCCCATTTAGAACAAATGGAGACAAACTGTAAGAGGTTGGTCACAAAGCAGTTTATTATTTCATGTAGGTGGAAATATTCCCTGTAAAAATGAATTACACTGAATGCACTTGCATAGACAATATAGTGCTGTAGGTCAGTAGCAAACACAACCAGAAAACTCCCCAGCTAGCATCAGACCACGGAGCTGCTCGGCAATGTCAATATTAGTGAAATGAACCAAAGACTCTTGGATTTGTTAGAGATAAGTACTAGCAATGAAAGAGACCCTGCTTCTGATTTTCCTGCCAACACTTCAGCTGCTTTACATGGGCGATTGTAATCAGCAAGAATTGTTATGCAATAGTGCTGAAGCAGAGACTTGAGAAAATACAGCTCTCACTTGAGACACAAAAGACCACAACCTTATTTCTTCACATCTTACAAGGGAAAAAAAAACCCCTCCACTGGGCATCTCTAAAGTGCTCCTTTTCAGAGATGGAAAGAAATAAAATAATTACAAGGTAAAGAAAAATTTCCATGCTATTCTGTGAGAGGCATTATCTCTGGAGACGTGAAAGGAAAAGGCAAACCAATTCTCTACCGCATCCAAAGGGTCACCAATGTCCAGAAGCTACTTACAGTTTTCCAGGCTTTTTGTAAAGTAAATAGGAGTGGGAAGCCTTTTTTTTTTTTTTTTTTTTTTTTTTTTAATGCTGTATTAAAGAGGGGAGAATAAAACTAACTGGATAAAATGAGTGCTGTAAAGAGAATTTTGAAGAGCAGGTCTGGGATATGTTTTAAGAAGGGGAGGAAGAACCCAAGAACTTGCCTGGTATGCACATTGGAAAAAAATCAAAGATTAGTTTTAAACTCCTCTATCCTTGCGAAATGCTGATAAAAGTGCTAGTATGTTGAGGAATAATAGATGTGGCTAAATGAAAGTGCTCTCTAGAAACAGATGTTACAGTGTTTGGTTGGCTGGTTGGTTTGTTGGTTTGGTTTTGGTGTTGTTGTTGCTTCCCCAGATGGAGAATACTTGCTTTCCTTTTAGGTCTGTTGCAGTGGGAACGTTTGTTTCCATGATACCGTAAACACTGTGTTTCTAGTGTTGAACACTTGCGGTGTTTGGCAGGCAGTGAGCTGGCCTTCGCGCACTACTCCCACCCGCTGGATGGCTTCTGCGAGGGGAGTCTCCTACGGGGGCGGGAAGGCTCGCTGTCCCTGTGGGGCGAGGGGCGAAGGTTCAGAGGCAGCCCAGGCCAGTACTGCTGGGCAGGGTCCACCCCTCTTTGCTGGGCCGGAGAGCGGCCCCAGGCGCAGCAAGGCTGGCTGCAGCCGTGGCGTGCAGGCTGCCCCTGTGGCATTGTCATGAGTGGATGAACACAGCCAGGGTGACGCTTGGCCCGCCCCGCGCAGTTTCCCTTCTACCAGCAGGGAATGAGGAGGGTACGGGCGCAGGAGGCCGGGTGTGCACGTGGGGCGAGGCACAGGGACTGTGCCGAGGGTGCAGCGGCGGGGCGCGGGCCCCGAGCCGCTCCCGGCGGGGCGGTGTGTGGGGAGCCCCGGCGCTGCGCTGCTGCCGAGCCGCGTCCCCGCCGCTCCGTGGCCGCTGCCGCCCGCCACAGGCCCAGGGAGCTGGACCAGGCCCCCGCCCGTCCCACGGGACACCCGCCCGTGCCCCGGGGACGCTCTGCCCTCTGGGGCGGCTCCGGCCCGGCGCGGGGGGCGCCCGCCCACCTGGGCGTTGCTGCCCGGGCTGCCGGCTCCGCCTCTTCCAGCTCTCCGCTCCCTTCCACTCCGGGACTGCGGGGAGCCGGGGGAAGGCGGTGCGGACACCATGGCTCGTGTGCTGAGCCGGGACCCGGTGGACATTGAGGTACCCACTCGCCCTGCCGGGACGTGCGGCCGTCGCTAGCGGGGAGGGGGCTGTGCCCGGCGGCGGCGGCGCCCGGTAAAGTTTGGCGGCGTTAGGAAGTGCCTCGCCGCTGCCCGCCGGCGGTGCCCGGAGCCTCGTCCCGCCGTGCCAGCCCGTGCCGACCGGCCGCGGGCAGCCCCGGCACCGGCCCTGGGGCTGTCCAGCCGCCCGGGCAGCCGCAGCCCTTGCGGGCAGTGGCTGCCGGGGCAGCGCCGGACGCACCGCTCCAGCCGTGCCCCTGCCCCGTCCTCGCCGGGGTGAGCGCGGCCCGTGCCCAGCGCCTCCCCTCTCCTCGCTTCCCCCCGTCACTCCCCGGCGAACTCGAGGGCAGGGTGTGACCGAGCCCCGTCTCTCCGGTGAGGTCGGGCTCCCGGCTCTCGCAGGGTTTCTGAGGGGCAGGGCTGCTCGGGGGCCGTGACCTGATGAGCCCTGGAGGGTCTCAAGCTGCGTGGCCGATGGCCTCGGGCTCAGCGTCCCGCAGCTGCCTATGGGCCAGCGGAGCTTTGGGGGACCCAGCTCATCGCTGTCCCTCCATGGGTCAGGCTGTGCTCACGGACTGTACCCAGTCTCCTCAGACCAAAACTATTGCATGGAAAGCGGAGCAGGAGGGCAGGAGTAGTACCCTTGCTGCACGTGGCTTTCTCACCTGTGGCACTTGAGGTTTTTGCATGACATTCCTTGCTGCAGGTCGTACTGAGTGCTGGAAGTAGGGTCCGGACCTGGCCTTGGGAAGGCGGAGCCGAGGTGGAGTGTGAGCAAGGCTGGTGCAGTGGCACACGTGGGGAGCTCCCGCTGATGTTAGCCAGGTTGCAAGGTTGGGCTTCAAGGTAGCATTTTCCCACCCTTCACAGGACCTCACATTTGGCTGTGAACTTAAGCTCTTTATGAAGAGTCTAGTAAAACAAAAGCAACGATAAATCAACTTGTGGTTGATAGTCTTGTTCTGCTCTGACACAACTTTATGTTGTGGTATGCCTTGAAGTGAAAAATGTTAAGTTTAGGGTGGGCTATTGCAGCTCATTGAGGCCCAGTCATAATACACAAATATGCACAGCAAAAACTTGAATACATCTCTAGGTCAGTTGTGACTGAATTTCATCATTAGTTCTTGTATTGAGTTTTTGTGTCCAGTCCCTTTCCTAGCTGAGCTGCTGCTCAAACCATGACTAATGTCCAGAAATGGTCTTACAGATACTCTGATAAAACTGAAGCATGGAAGGGATGGGAAGAATGAACTATCACAGAACTCTTCCTGGCAATTAAGGAGGCACTGTGGTATGAAACCAGCACTGTCTGTCTTTTACTAGCTCAGGGGTTTCAGAGCAGCCAGATTTTTCTTCCAAGTGTTAAAGTTCATTTTTCTATGACAAAGGTTTGATTTTAGTTTTACAGGTTTTTGAGTACTTTCCTTAAATTTTAGTGCAAAATATTGCTTGTATTACACTGCTTTGCATTTCTATACATATATGACTCAGATTCAAAGAACAATGTTATGGTAGGATCCTGTGTTGGTGATAGTAAGCAGTACTACGTGATTTAGGAGATGAATTGATGGGTTTTGAAAAGGCTAGTGTTTGCTTTATTCTGAGGTTTCAGATAGAAACTTTGGTCAGTATCTTCCGGTATTTTTGTTTTCAGCAGTCGTTTAAACTAGCAAGGAAATCAACGCAGTCTCCTTCTAACCAAATGTATAGTCCTTCCCCCATCTGTTTGAATACATTTAGACGTTGTATGGTTTGTCTCCCAGATGAATATATCAATAATTACTGATAATCTAATTGCAGCATTGCAGCCCTCTGTGGTTTTTTTTGGTTGTTTTTTTTCCCCCTGCATAGGACTTAGTTTTTTTGGGCAAAGGGAAGTACTGCATTTTCAAAAAATGTGTTTTGTCTTTGAAGCAGGGAGAGTGCATGTTAGCTAATCCTATCATTGTAGATAAATATTCTCAGTAATTTATTTGTTGAGTGGAGGAGTCTATCAACATGACCACTGGCGGCACAGCTTGAATGTCTTGGTCACTTTCTTGGCTCCAGTATAAAAACTGAACCAGGGATTTAATGAAACTTAATAGTTAGTGTCTCAAATTCAAGTTCATATAATTTAAATATTAAAAATGATGTTTGAAGTCTTAGTGCTGCTTTATCATTTATTTAAATAGTTAAGGCTGGATAAAAAGATATGTCATTCGTTAAAGAAGAGTCAAGAATGTGTGCTAGAAGTAGCTAAAATCACAGCTGGTTCTCCAAGTTATTTTACAAAAGAAAAATTCCAGGAAATTGTCCCTGAGGAATCCTGTCCCCCTTGTTTGGCTTAGCCAGCAGCTTCAGCCTCTGGACCTTACTAAAGAAAATGAATAAATTAAATAGATATAGTTGTGTTCTAAAAATCTGCTTTCTAAATTGTGGAAGACTAGGCGTGTTGTGATTTAAATATATGTTTTTCACCAATTTTAGTTTTTTTAATACTAAAACAAAAATAAGACCCAAAATACCAAAACAAAACAACAACTCCCTCCCCTCAAGTACTGGCAACTCCACAAACCCCAGACACTGCCTTTTTTTTGAGTACAGTCAACTATCAAAGTGTGCTGCTAATTTTCCTTGGATGCAGATACTCTAAGCAAAAGGAAAGAAAGCTTATTTAAAAATAGCTACAAGTGAAAGTACCTGCCTTGGATTTATGGTATAAGGACTTGCCTTGGAATTTTGTTTATTATCTAAGTCTTTACAAAAATTTTTGAAATCTACACTATGAGGGCAGCATTCCCTTTCTAACTTGTAATGTGAGACTGTTAAACCATTCAAACTCCAGAGAACGTTTACAGGCTTCATGTAAACTTCCCAATCATACTCTGGGAAAGAAAGTCTTCCACTCTTTTGCCTTCTCTTTTTTTTCACCTGATTCCTGACTATCATTGTGTGTTAACCATATATAATTACATCTATTGCAATCTTCAGGATTCTTTGAAGAATTGAAGTTGTCCAATCAAGTACTCTGAAATTAATGAATTGCAAAAAGGTAAAGTGTCAAACAGAATCTTGAATGACATTGTTTAGTGTTCTTCTCTGCGTGCTGTATTTTCCTGACAGCATTCCAGTGTTCCTCTGCAGTCTCTGTCATTTCACTTGGTGATGTTTGGGTAGTGGATACTTTCTACCTCTTAGGCACCCAGAGTACAGCTGGGGAGAAGAGTAGGTCTCCCAGCCTTCCTTGGTAAGGGCTTCTTGGCAGCAGAGTGGAGATGTTTTCCACACTGTTGTCACAAACCTGAAACATTCACAGAAAGTTAAAACCAGCCCCCCAATACTTAGAATGAAACAGCGTTATCATTCTTATAGTAGGTAGGCAGTATGTTAGCACTTCACAGATCTATCTGAATCATGTATTGCATATGTTTAAAGGGGAATTGGGTGTTGATGAGTGGGTAATTCCTTGCTGCACCAGCAGCTGGGTACCTAGAGTGCTGTCACAGCTGTTTCCACCCCAGCGCTAATGCCTGACTTGTGAGAATAAAATGAAAGGTGTGAAGGGCTAGAGCCATGTTCTGAAATTGCAACTGGGGAATTGTCTGAGAACTATCAGGGTAAATTTATGTCACTTTCACTTACAATGTAAGGAACATTGTCACTATAACTATGTTATGCTTTCTCTTCATTTAGCTTCAGAAAGTATAAATGGCTCTTAAATCATGTATTTTTATTTCAAAAGTTATATAATTCATCCAAGTATTTCTTTGGTGTTATTTCAGGGTTCAGAGGAATGTTTCTTAAGGGCCAGACTGTGCCCACTGAGTGCTTACCTTAGTGAGAACACAAGAGGCTCCAGGAATTCTTCAGTGCCCAGCAGGCACGTATTTGTTGATTTTGAGTGCCTTCAGGAGCAAGTTCTACTCTGCTGTCTGAAGGCCCTAATGCATGTGGGATGAGGTTATGGGTTGTTTGGGCAGCTCACTGATGGTACAGGCAGCACACCTGCAGTCAAGGGCTGCAGCTGGTTCCAGAGTCAGCCAGGGGAACAGAATCCCTCGTGCCATGCTTCCTGCTGCATGGAAGTGTCACTTGGGAAGTGCTCCTAAGCCTCCAGAAAGCGTTATTGTACTACCTGCAAATTCTGTACTGTTTTAAGTAGCAGGTTTGAGAGCAGTGGCAGTTCTTCATTCCCTGGGATATACTTAGTAGCTGTTACCAAGCATGGGCTATGACAGCAAGGTAAGCAAGTTTCACTTTTCAGATTTTTCTCCCAATGCAAATGGACAACAAGAACAGTGGAAAACTGCAAGTAGAAAGGTATGTCTGAGAGCTAAGCTTGGTGTGCTCACAGGGGGGAAGCAGGGCAGGGATTGAAGAATAAAGAATACTGTAAAAAACAGGAAACCTCCAGCAACATAGCAGGGAATTCTACTAGCCAGCATGGCTCACAAAGTTGTTAGGCAAAGGTTATGTGAATAAATAGCTGAAGCTAGCTTTCTTTGATCGAGGCTAAACTTTTATTTTTAAAAGCCTCAATTATTACAGTGTCTCTCTCTGTTGTAGATACCTGTTAGTTTTTTGAAGTTCCATAACGAAGCTTTAATATGTAGAATGTTTTTATGCTACTGCTTTATAGCTTGTTATGATGATCAGATGGCTGTTCCAGATTGATGGCTGTGTCTTCCTAGGGTCATTTGACAAGCAGTCAGTGAGAAAACAAAACTTCCTGTTTAGCTGTTTTTGCTTAATGAATTTCTCAAGCCTTTTCATTGTTTTAGTGGTTTTATTGTAATAAACTCTTAGCTGAGTGGAACAGCAATTATAGCATGATTGCTTAGACCTTGTGGAAGATTATAGACCACAATTATCATGTCTGTCTTAGAGAACTGAACAATGATTTACTCATCAGGTTAAAATTTGATCTGGCAAATAGGAAGGAAAGTCTTCTGTATGAAACATTTTATCTTTTCATGTTTTATATGCAAATCCTGCTGATGCTCAAGGAATTATGTATGGTCTTGCCTCTACTGCTGATAGTCTGTTAGATTGTAGCAGTCAAGCCCTCCAAAATAATTACGTTGGAAAAAAATCGACTTGTGCTTTTCGTTTTTCTTCTGCCTTTGAGTTTTAATATTACTTATGAGTTAAACTTCCAATTTTTTCCACATCCTTAGAATTTTACTCTTTTTATAAGGTCTTTCAAGTAAGAGCTGCTGATCCCACTCTTCTCATGGCTGAGACTTAAGAGTAGTCACTGCAGTTAGCAACTCTGAAAACAAGCAGAAACTGAAATTCATTTTCTTTTAGTTACAGAAATTAATTTCATGATGATTTTATGTTATAGACCAAACTTGAATTATAGTCTTTCCTCTGCTTAGTGTCACATCTTTTAAGAAAGTACAACTATATGTTGATATAGGAAGCTGATATCCATGAGGCAGGATTTTGCCAATCAGCTGTGACAAGAGTGCAGCACTGCAGGGCAGGTATTTGAGGCACATTTGAAGGGGTGCAGTTTTAGCAGCAGGGCAGGACTTGCCCAGATTTCAGTGCAGCCCAGAGAGATGTGGCTGTGTCTGATGGGCTGGGATTTGCTTGGACCCAGGATTGCTTAGCTCTCTCTATCCTACTGGCCAGTGTACATGCATGGTGCAGTTTGTGCTACCCAAAGACACAAGCTGCTGCTTTTCAAATTAACACTTTGAAAAATTCTAATGTCCATCCTATCCTATACCATTTTGCCCGTGTCAGTAAAATGACCCAGGGAACACAAAAGTAACTGGCACTGAGTTGGGAACACACTTCTAGTTAAAATATTGAGAAAAGCTGAAATTCCTGGTGGCTGCAGACAAGCTGGATTGAATATGTCCTGTTTGTTCTGGCTATGCTAACCCTTTGACAGCATTGAGTTCAAATCAAAAACTGCTTTCTCTCCCTCCCTGGTTGCCTGGCAACTTCCCTCCTCTTATTAGCATATGATTTCTATTCCTTTTTTTATTTCATCAGTACAGTGTTACACACTCTGCTCCCTGCCCTGTGCTGTCGCCTTTGAGAAGAGCAGGATTTGTGCCTTTATATGAGACTTCGGCAAGTATGTGATTTGGCAAAGAAATCAAACATTTGGGATTAGGAACCTTTGGCCATAAATGCCTTATCAGAAGCTCAGAGGGTGGTGTTTGTGTGGGCATGTTTTTCAAAGTCTTTTCATTTTCATTTGCTGTCATTTTTATACTAAGGGCAGAATTCTTGCAAATCAGCACAGCATAAATCTCTGGCATCTCTACATGTGCAGAGCATCAGTTTGTGAAACGTGCCAACAGAGATTGGCTACGGAGATCTTGGGGGGCATTTTGTCCTCTTGGTCTGTATGCAGTTCCATAATGTAATATGCAATGCCATAATTCAAAATATAAATTTTAAAGTCATGTATATCCAGGTCAAACTGTGATTGGGAAAGAAGGCAGCTAAAGAAGTAAGTGGAAGAATTGAACTAAATACTCAGATTTTCTTCTCATAATAACGCGATTTAGAAAAAAGAACATTTTGCCTTTCAGTTGGCCAGGTGTATTCTTTTACGAAATAACAGGTGATTCAGACTGGGTCTGTAGTTTAAATTGCCTTTTTTCTGCTCATAGACTCTTACAACTATAATAAACACCCCAATATTTTTTTGCTGTTGCATGTGGTAAAGAACGTAAGATTCAAGTAGGAGTAGAAAAAAACAACAGTAACCACAAAAATTAGAAGACAGTGAGGAGGAAATGACAAAGCATTTGAGGGGTGTTTATATCAAGATATGTAAAGGAGTTTTTTCTTAATATTATCCAAATCATAAATGAAATAATCTACTTTTTCAACATCCTTGGTTTTTTTTATGCTGTGATCTGAGTTTGGCAATTGCACTTTTCCTCTGTCAAAATACTTAGGCCTTCCTATGAAACATCTGAGTTCTTACCATGGTCATAGATGCCTCCCTAAGCCAATGCGGAATTTTCAGTGTTTTTAGGTCTTGCAGAGACTTCACCCTTTGAATTAAGAGTAAGCACACCTATAAAAGTATTTTGTTTTTAATAATGCTTCCACTATTTAAAGATATCATTTCAGAAAGCATTATTAGTTTGACAAATATTAATGTATGTGATGTTGGTATTTAATTTGTAGATTTAAAGTGATAAACACAATGAAGTCCTTGAAATGCCAAACCTTTCATCTCTGTTCAAGCCAAGGTTCAATTTTATTTTCAGTATGACATTTGCTGCCTGAAGTGTTACAAGTGACTTGACCTTAAAATTACGTTTAGTTTAGTTCATTGAAATGGTTGGCCTTTCCAGTTCAACCTGACACCAGCAGTGCAAATGGGAGAAGGCAGACATGCTTGCCTGTGACTCTATTTGAAAGCAAATTAAAAAGGTATCTAGGTGATGAATCTGAATATTTCCATTTAGATGGGATGGTAGTCATCAGTTAAAGGCAATCATGGCGCATTCTGACATTTTAATTTCAGGTTCAAAAACAATTATATATGTAATTAAGGAGCAAAGTGTCCAGGCAGCCGACCTGTCTGATTTACATATCTTGTTGGTGTGTGGGGGTTTTTTTTAATAGATATACCTGTGCGTACCACTTTGAGACTGTAGAAGGTGGAAAAACTGAAAGTTTGATGTTAGTTAATGGGTTCTTCTCAAGGACACTCTTCTTTCAAGTATTAGTCATACACTGAGGGTCATGAGGTTTATGTTTATCATGGAGATTGGACTCCGTGCCATTTTCAGGTAGGTTGTTGTGGTACCTAGTTTATTTATTAATGTATTGTGGCATGCTTGCCTTGGTTTTTGGTGTGATTTTGTTAACTGTGCTCTGAGAGGCCTTATTTAAATTGAAACTTCTGTTGGGATGAACTGTCCTGGCTGGGCTTTTCTTGGTCAACAAAACATTTGGCCAATGTAGAGAGAATGAAGCTGGCTGCTGTGTAGGAGATGCATGTCTCCTAAGACAGGGATTTTTCCTTGTGCTGTGCACTCTGTACAGGGCTGTCTACCCAGCCTTGAGAGAGATTCTCATACAGTCCAACTGCATGTCTGTCAGTTGATTAAGGAATGAGAATATTGTGCTCTGAAGGGAGCCCTTTGCACTCTTGTGATGAAAGGACAGAAGGCAGGACGTGCTTTTGAGAGAGGAAAAAAGTGCTGATAAATATGTGGAGGGATCTAGGGGGAAGGAGAAATAAAATATGCACTGCAAGCAAGCTATTGCTGAGTTTTATAATCACAGCATTTTCCTGTCCAGCCATTGCACCATTAGCATCTCTGCTAGCATCTTGCTCATTATAAAATGCTTGGGTTTTCCTTGATTGTGAAGGGCATTCTATGAAACCCAACTCTATTCTGCTCTTAACAATAAGCTGACTACCCTTCCACCCAGGCATGTCTAGCATCCATGCAAAACTCCAGAATTCATTTGTGAAAGTAGGTAGAAGTGTTAGAATAAGTTATTAAAAATGTAGACCCATAATGGGAGTAAAGAAGATTGGAAGTATAAAGAGAGGTTTTACACCTGGAAGTTATTATAGTTATTTAGATTGAGCGAGAATAATAACCAATTGTTTTCTAAGATGTATGACACATTTATGAAAAACCTTGAAGGATAAATGGATCTTTTTAGTATGCTACTTCCACAAAGGACTCTATGAATAAAATAATAGTGAGAGAACTCTCAGTGGATGCTGAATACTGCTAATTGATGAAATTATTACTTATTACACTGCAACTGAGCTCTGCTTAGAAACACTATTTTCAGTATGATTTTTTGAAAATGACAGCTGAAATGTAAGAGGCTTTGTATTGAAAGTGAATAGTGATAATTTCTTGATATCTTTGAAATGAAGGATATTTCAATGACAGTTAAAACTGAAAAAAGTGGTTTTTCTTAAGTGCACAGATCATGGACTATGACTATGAAAATAAAATGAACTTTTCTGAAATCAATAAAGTAGACTTAATATGGATTTATGAGGCGTTTTAAAAATAACTTCAAGTATTCTATTTATAATAAAGCAGTCAATTATTTGTGTCGGCAGTTTTCATATTATGTCACATTTAAGGTTAAAAATTAGGTTTGCGAGATAGAGTGTAGCCATCATATTAAGGAAAACTCTTAATTCTAAATTAAATCAGTATTGAAGAATAGTGCTGATTTACTGCTCAGGGCAAAAATGAGAATGAGTACCAGATTTGCCTTGGTTTTCTATTGATGAAATTAGAGCCTGCTGTCCTTCTTGGTGTGTCTAGTTAGGTCTATATACTAACTCTCATGGATTGTTATCAGTAATTGGTGTGAGCATCTGCACTCAAAAGATCACGTATAGTGCAACATTTTGCAATATAATTACAGGTGAATACAAGATCTAATTTTAGCCTTAACAAATCTGTTCATCAGTGCTAAGATGAACCTCCCTGTTAATTTCGACAGGCTTAAGAATCAGAGGGACAAAGTAGGCTTGTGCAAATTCACGCACACACGTGTGTGTGGATGTGTGTGTATGCTACAGAAACACAAGATGGGAGATTAGAGGTGGTTCCCAGACTTATTCTGCTTCCATTTTAAAGCTGTGTTTGATATTGCCCTTTTTTCAGTTCCAATTGAAAATGCAAAATTTGAAAGATTTTAGTAAGTACGAACATAGCTTTTCAAAACAGATGGAAGTGAGAAAGTGACAAAAGAGTTGGGAGGGGAAAAAAAAAAAAAAGCAAAGAAGATAACCACAACAGAAGCTGTTCTAGAATGCTGGTGATGAAATGTAGAAATAAAATGAATACAGAACAGAAAAAATGAAAATATTATCTCTTTTCGAAGTGTCTATAGTCTGAGTAAAGTTCAGTAGTCAGCAGTAACCAACACTCTGCTGAAGGGCCAGAACTCTTTTGTTAGGATAGGGTATGATAAGAAACAGTTTCTGGAAGACTGTAGAATAAGATCTGCTTCTTAAGTAAAGCAGAATAGCTTGCATGCTGCTAAATCTTGGCACCAGCTGAGGAGATAAGATGAATTGATTTAGGAACCCCAAGAAGTATTTAGCACAAAAGCAAAGTTAGATAATTTTTAACTTCCAGTATAATGTTCTTTATGCACTTAATCAATGTGCCCTTAGTGAAAAATACATAAGAAATCTTGAGAGTTGGGCTAAAACTCTTTCAGTGCTGGAGCAGCGTTCTTGTCATGTTTGCTCTGAGATTTGCTTTTATAATCTTAGCTGAACAGCAAATCAGTTCAACTTCTCATCCAGGTTTGCCTTCCATCCTGTACAGGGCAAGGCAGGAACATGGGGATGGAGGTCTTGTTCTAGGGGTGATTCCAGTAATTAGACTGGTGATTAGACTGTTTTACAAAAGTGTCTGTTCTTGTAATTATTTGTGACTCTTTCCCAATTTTTCCCTGTTTCAAATGGAAGCAGGAAACTCATGTATTTAAGTAGAGATAAGTGTTGAAACTTAGGTAGAGTTTCAGGCTGAGAACCACCATCTTGGAGGCTGCCAGTTGGTGTGTAAGTCCAGGAGGGTGAGAGAGAACAGCGATTGTGATTGTGTTTCTGCTGTCTGTTTGTTTTGTCACACTCAGCTGCGGTGTCCTGCTGTGAATCCCCTCCTCAGGTGCTGTAAGAAGAAGCTTAGTTTGGCTTGCAACTTCCACTCCTGGAGTTAGACTTGCCCTGCTTACAAAGCTTCCCTGTGAATGTAGGCCCTGACTCAGGACAAGGGAGCAAACAATAGCTAAAAGAAGAGGTGACCTAAAGTCAAGTGGAAAGAGCTCAACATGACTTGGCAACATGACTCAACCATATCCTGGGCTGCATCTAAAGAAATGTGGCCAGGAGGTAGAAGGAGGTCATTCTTCACTCTACTCTGCCCTTGTGAGACCCCCACCTAGAGTACTGCATCCAGCTCTGGGGTCCCCAACTTAAAAAAGATGTGGACTTTTTTAGAGCGAATCTAGAGGAGAGACAGAAAAATGGTCAGAGGGCTGGAATACCTCTCCTCTGAAGACAGGCTGGGAGAGTTGGGGTTGTTTGGAAGAGAAGGCTCAGGAGAGACGTTAGAGCAGCCTTCTGGTACCTAAAGAGGGCCTATAAGAAAGCTGGAGAGGGACTTTTTTTTTTTTTTTTACAAGGACACGACGTGATAGGACAAGGGGGATTGGCTTTAAACTGAAAGAGAGTGGGTTTACATGAGATGTTTGGAAGAAATTCTGTACTGTGAGGGTGGTGAGGCATTGGAACAGGTTGCCCAGAGAAGTTGTGGGTGCCTCATCTCTGGCAGTGTTCAAGTCCAGGCTGGATGGGGTTTGAGCAACCTGGTCTAATGGAAGGTGTCCTTGCCCATGGCAGGGGGGTTGGAACTGGATGAGCTTCAAGGTCCCTTCCAACCCAAACCATTCTATGGTTCTATGAGGTAAAGACTAAATCCACATTTCTGAAGCTGGCAGGCACAGAAGTGCAGGAAGGTGGCACTTACAGACAATTACCTGGGTACCTTTGTGTAGTTTCTAAAAAATGTTACTTCTGTTACAACTTTTCCTGTTACTCTGCAGTATGTGCTCCTGCTCATAACCAACAGCAAACAAAGGGATGCTGATCTGAGACAATTGGTTTTTAATACTTCCATCCTAATTGAATGATTGCTTTGTGGTCTTGTATTCTAGGAAAGAGAATTTTGACCTGTCAGCAAGATGGGAATTTTATTTTTTCAAAAGTCCAATACTTTGATTTTGATGCAGCTTGGAATCCATAGCCTTAGAATCATTTCAGTATGTTTATAGGAGAAATACTTCACTGTAATTTTAGAAAACCTTACAAAGGATAAAAGGAATGGTTCTTCCATGTTCAGAGGTCTCACAGCAGAGATGCAGTTTTGCTTAATAAGTAAAAGAATTGAAAAATAATGCTACTACATACAACACCCTTTATGAAGTGTTTAAAAGTAAGTTTTCTCTGTAAGCATGAGACAAAGTATAATAGATCAGAATCCAAATGTTTGCTGGCATGTTTCTAGATTGGGCAGCCTTACCTCATTATTTTATTTTTTTAAGAATATCGCCTCTGCCTCGGTCCCACACATTCATCAGTATCTAATGTCAATGAGAGCTGAAAATCAAAATTGTAAGAGTGAAGAACTCAAAGGAATTTTTATATTTCCTGTTACCAATATACGTTCCACTCTCATCTATAACATGTGAGTCCCTGTATACTTACAGAATATCACGTTTCTTTGCTTAAAGGTGTCAACATCACTGTGTGCTTTGGCAAAAGTAGACAATGACATTTTAAAACAAAAAGGAGAAACTGTCAACACTTTCCTCTTCCCTTACTTGCATGGACCGTCGAATTTTGTTGTTTGAAAATTAGCTGTGGGTTTGGTTTTTTTTTTTCAATTATCAGACATTTAATAATATTTTAAAATATGACTTCACATATCAAACCCTCACTGTTTATAGGATACAATTAACAAATCCTTCACATTTCCATTTTATTTCTACATGCTAATTCTTTTTTTCCTTTTTGATTAGGATGCTCTGGTGTATACACAAAGTTAGTACAAAATCAGTAGTTCCATTGTCAATTTTGCATTTTACCATTGTATTAAACAGTTGCTACTGAAATTTTTGTAGAAGTTTGCACACTAGTTGCAAAAAGGTAGGTTTACTTGTTACTTCATGTTGCAACAGATTTAGAAAGTCAATACTGATAGATAGTTGGCATGTTCTTGGAACAAGTACAAATGTTCACATTTGTTTCAAGCACTGAATGTACTAGACCTTTTGGATGTATATTGTTACTCTCATCCTTGCATTTCAAGTTCATTTATTGGACTTTGAAAATCACCTTTTAACAAAGTTTTCAGAACATTGCTTTGCTCAGCTAAAATTAGTTCCGCTGATTTTGCCAATGATTAAACTTAAGCAGTATTAACTTTGTTAATTTCTCTCCTATGATCAAAAGTTAGCAGAGCATTCACTTGTCATTAACAGATGTGTCTCCAATGCAAGTTTGGGTTTTGGTTAAGCAAACACTCAAAACTGAGGGTCCAATTTGGAGATTCAGTTACGGAGATACAGTGGCCTTTTTTGGTTCTGACAAAGTTTATTTTCAAAGGCAACTGAGCTTGCTTTGTCTTGTGATCTGTTGGTCTTGTGACAAAATAGAAGTGAGATGTAAATGTATGTGTATAATAATGATCCTTTTTGCTATATAAAATATAGCAAAATAATAAATGACTCTCCATATGAGTGAGCAGTTACCAAATAATATTTGCGTTCCTCATGTAACAGAGCAGTTTAACGTGCAAGCATTTGAGACATAGATTAATTTTATACTGAGGAAACCAAAAGGTTCTGATATACCTGTGATGCAAACCTAATATTTTTCTGAAGCTTTAAGTTTTGATTTGTAAAGGAGGAAGATGTTTTTCTTAGGAAGATGAAAAAAGGTGATTTTTGGTGTAGTGGGTATCACACACTGGAAACCGTGTATGCGTTTACTTCTAAAGTAACAGCAGTCATGAAGCTAAGAATCAAGGCTGTGACATGAGTTGCTCTGGTTTTTTTTGTGCTTCACCAATTGGTTGGATGATTAAAGACTGTCCATTTAAGGAGAAAAATTACTAAAATGTTAACTGTATGTGTAGAAGGAAATAGCTGCACAAAATTTTAAAACCTACTTTTAAAGGCTGTAAATTAAGTAATGTTTAATCCAACCAAATGAATACATATAGTTAATTCAACCCTAAGTACATCAACCAGAGCTGTGCTCAGCTACGTCTTCTCTGAATTTGCTGTGCAAAGGGTAATATTTTTGGATGTGGTGTATTGTTTATAGTGTGAAAACATGATCTTATCACAGAGTGCGGTGTCCCTGGAGAAGCCTCAGAACTGATCCTGTGGTATGGTGAAGTTTGAGCCTGCTTTAGGCTGTATGGTTTTTTTGTATATATGCTTGTGTTAAATGCATGAATAATTCACTGATACTGGTACCACTTCGATATTTAAGTAAAGCCTGGAGGGTGAGTATTTGCTTTAGTTTTCCCTGTGAGGGTCAAGGCGTTTCTGCAGAGGTTAGTTGTGTCAAGGAGGTAGGATGCAGTTTCCATGAGCATAATTTACCACCCAGAGCTCTTCCCGTAGAGGAGAGTGGTTGGTATCTATGGGAAACAAGTAACACTTTTTGGGTTTCACTTTAGTAAACCTTTTAGAATTTACAGTAGTACCTAGCACAAATGCATTGCTGAGTTAGAGAAATCAAGCTCTAAATCTGACAGTTAAGGTAACAGCAAGATTATGTAAACCATGCTTAGGGTTGTGTAATTTTGCTACTTTGTAATGCATTAACTTTGTTTATGTAACAGAAAGTGCATGAGGTATAACACACTTTTGTTAACATAGACATACTCATAACTAAGACTCCCGACTTTTGTGGGAGTGCTTTAGAAAACTGCTCATTTTGTTAAGACATCGTATTTACATATTGCAGGAAAATCTGAGGACCAAAAAATTCTGTAGTGGTAAAATTGAAAATCCCACTCCTTAAGTATCTAGTAATGGATCTAGGACTACACCTCTAGGATACTGGTACACTATGAGGGTGTCACAGGGTAAATTGTCTTACTCTCTCTAAATATTAGGGGCTGTGCAAGGAGTGCAAGAAACCAGAAAGGTGTTTTTTCTTCTATCAGCAGTTTGTCTTATGGGGAAATGTAAAGCTATGTGGAAATGTAAAGATGAAGATACAGCACTGCTATGCTAAAGGCAGTGACCTGGCAGCGCACAGGTAGCATATGCTTATCACTAGATCGTCCACTGGCCTTAGTTCTTGCTCCTTTTTGAAGCTATGAGCTTGTGTGGCTTGAAGAAGAAATTTGTCTTGTGATTAAAAGTTGAGTCTCTTTCCAGCTGAGTTTTAGCTCCCTCTGCCCATATGCACACCAGGATTCAGGGTCAGGCCTCAGTCCTTGAGCAGGTTGGCTTCTCCATCCCTGTCTCACAGGAGGCTGCAGTGCTGCTGCTCTTCTGGCACTGGTTCATAGGCTGGTTGTCTCTTCAAAGTACTGGAGCCCCATCTTCCAACTCACTGGACCTTGAGGACTGGTTTGTAGCTAATAATAGTATAGAGGGCCAGTTCTCAGGCACGGACAGAGGGCCACCTGGAGAATTTATCGTTACTGAAAGAGAGGAGAGGGTTGCACCTTGTCACACTGTGATATATTGGAATAAAATATGTTCACAGTCCACTTTGCTCACGTGTGCAGCCATTTGTCTCAGTAACAGAAAACATATCTGATAATATCCAAAAATAATTCCTTGGGGGTTTCCCTTGGATTTTCCAAAGGCTGACCACATTCTTCCCTTGATATTTGTACTCATTTCACATTTCATCAAGCGTTCTCTAGCTTTTGTTGCTTCACAATTAAACCAGGCCTGAACTACTGTGAAAGCATGGTCTTTTCACCTTTTTGAAATTTTTGCATGAATTCCTAAGAGATGTTATCAGCCAAGTTACATAAATAGTTTGTAATGGTTCTCATCAGTTCTGATCTTCAGTAAGGAAATACGCATTTGACACAAGTGTCAATTTATGGGATATTCTGTCATAAATAAGCATGTGGGAGAGATTCACAACATTGTCCTATATTCTTTCAATAATGAAAAGTAACACAGAGCTTCAGGAAGACGTGACACCATAGATACTTACTTTTCGAAATCTTGTGTTTATCTTCTAGTGTTACAAACTCTGCTATGACTAGAACTTTATTTTTCTGATTGGGCAATGAAACTTTCATGTATAATGGGGACTTTACATGGCATATAAAGTCCTGCATCTGACTGTCAGTACCTCATGCAGCTTTCCAAGAAGTAGAGTAGATGTGAGAAGCAAAATGTGAATTAGGCAATTCAAATTAGATATTAGTAGGAGTTCACACCTTGGTCATCTTCTTTACTGATGTGATTTTTCAACACAGTTCCTTATTGTGGGTCATCTAATCTCATGAAAACAAATACTTTTGAGTTCTTCAGCCTTTGACTGAAAAGCAATTATAAAATTAGTTTCATATTCAGATATACTAGAAAATATTAGTGGAAAAGCCCCAGGTATTTGTTTCTGTCAATGAATTAACACTTGCATAGCTTTGAAATTAATTGTTTAGTATGCTCATTACTCTTAGAAAAAATAAATATGTTCTCATTATGTTCACTTGGTGAACATATGTATCTTGCAATACATTTAATGTTACTTGCTGTGAGGGAGATTACAACTCCTTTTAAGGAAATTGGGTAGATTAATGGAATGGGGTGGGTTAAATTGCTCTCCGCATGCATTCCCTAGCATGCCTGGCCTATTCCCGAATTTTAATTGATGTATATAAAAGTTTTTAGCTGAAGAGGCTCTGTGAAGCAACTGGATTAAATCAGGATATAGCCTGTGTATTGCAGAGGCTGGGCTAGGGAAATGAGCTGTATGCTAAAACAGAGACTGACACACGGGACCTTGTTTTATGCCCACAATCACAGTCTGCATGTGAACTGTTGCATTTTCCACAGCTTCACTGTGACAGTGCGCATATGGATCTGTGGTGAACTTCAGGAGGTGTTTTGGGGCTGTTCATAGGAAACTTCCCCAACAAGCTACAGGAAGTGGACAGAATTCATGAAACAAGCATATATTTACTTTGTCTTTTTAAGAAGTTTATACAGTTTTGATATCGCAACCTGTGGCAGAGCTTGAAGATGGATTTTCTGATCCTTATTCCAGCTTCGAATGAGCAGTAACAAATACAAGGATTACTAAGGACTAAATGCTCCTGGTGCAACTCATTGGTTTCAGTAAGAGGCTCTCCAGAAGAAGAGTAATCTTTAACTATTGAATTTTTCCAAATTTATTGTTTTGAATGAGAGGTAAAGTCCACATAAGCAGGACACCTTGCTAAGGTTGTTACTTCTGGGGAGAAAAAAGAAAAGCCAAAGATTTCACAACATAGTGCTTTAAAGAAAAGCTTTCAAAATTTGAATTAATGTCACATAATTTACAAAGATGCTGCTAGACTTGTAGGACTTTTTGATGACTGTCTTGAAGTTACTGCAGTCTCACCTATGAATTAAATTGTACCCTTTTCTTTATAACATCCCCTCTCTGCCTCCCCCCCTGTCCCCAGCGGCTTTGGCGCATTCTCAATGAGCATAGTGCTTCCATAACTTTTATATTTTATTTTGCTGAATATGCATTTAATTAAGAATCAGATTTAATTGAAATAGCTTCTTCTGATTTCAGGAGAAGAATGGCTTTATGAGATGAGAATAAAGGGTGACACTTTTAATGAAATTAAAAGTGAAATTAAATGTCTTTAGAAATTTATGTTGCATCACTGCAGAGCATGTGCCAAACCTGTCTTGATTTACCTGAAAGTGCTGTATCAGAGACAGGACTCCCAACTGGAGAGTGTATCCTATCCTGGATGACTGCTTTGAAATCACTTACTTGGAGTAATATTAATTCAAATTCCTGTTAAATTACTCACTGTGATATAACATGCTGTTTTAAAACTTTTACAGCCTTTTCATTAATAGATGATAGTGAAAATTAGAGCTAGTATTTTTTGTGTAGACTTCTTAATCATGCCATTTAAAGTAGAAACTAAGCAATAAACATCTAGTGAATAGCTTATGGTAAGTTTAATCTCAGAAGCTATGTTGCTGTTGGCACAGATCAACATAACCATCTATCACTAAATTCTCAAAATTTAAAAACTGTAGCTATGACTTATACATGCTAGTCATTCTCAATGTGCATTACATATGAGTAGTTTATTGCATTTTAGGATTCTTGCAACCTAAATCAATATCTATTAGACATAACAAATATGTTCCTTTCTAGAAGAGGATGTATTCAGAAATTGAACCATTCTTCTGTATTTTGTATCTTATAATAATTGTTGTCTTTTAAAAGACCTGAAAGAAGTCATTGTCATGGGTTATTATTAAAGGAATTCCTTAAGGTAATTATATTTGAGGGAGTCATCTGCAAAATATATTTGAGTTGTGTTCCACAGAGATGGGCTACTTGGCTTTTTTCCCGAAGTGAAGTCTTCAAATTAATCTGTGGAAATAGTGAAAGAAAGTGTAATACTTTGGTGGTGCCCATAATCATCAGTGCTGTGCAAAGCTGCAAGTTTAACTTGACTGTGCACGTTGTGCTTCTGTGCCACGCATCACAAACTCAACATGGGCTCAGTCCACTTCTATGTCCTTACTCTTAGCCCCATCTCTTTCTTCATCAACAGAGTATCACAATAGATTTCCACTGAAATACAGCATCCTTATATTCTGATTTGCAGCCTTTAATGATAATGGAGTTATATCTACTATTAGTGAAATAAATGGGGCCATTTATGTAAAACTGTAAAGATATAATTCATAGGTTCTGCATTACTATACAAATAGCACCTTAATGTGAAATCCAAAGTTCGTAGTACTTTGAAACACATGTATTATGTACCCATATCCTCTGTTGGGGGACTTAAGTCTTGCCCTTTCAATATCTGGAGAGATCAAACAACAGCTCATATGGCAAGAATGAGAACTTATGTAGCAGAATAAGCATGTGATTCAGACAAGCAAGATTGCAGGTGCCCAAATAATTCTCCTCACCAATGAACTCTCCCCCTGCTCAGATGACCAGTGTATTGGAGAGATTGGAGGTCTCAGGTTTCCTTTCTTGCATGTCCAAGTGGTTTATTTTTGTTTAGTCGTATGTATTCGTTGTTATTTGCAATACTCACTCTAGAACTTTCTTACTAATTTTGCACTTAGTGGCTGGGCCATCTGAATTTTTTTTATTAAATTTACTAAATGACTGACTAGCCATAAGCTGTGAAAAGCCAACCAGGGAACTGAAATGAATAGGAAGAAAACACCCTCACTAATTTAATTTCTGACAGTTCAACTGACCCAAGAACATTTGCATTATTTTCCCACTTAAGCAGTTAACTTCCGAGTTGTTCTTAAACATAAGGGACCTCTAGCTAGAGCAGCAACTTTGGACAGCAATCCAAGATTTGGGCAGGTAGTATATTATTTAGGTAGTGGAAATACAAGCAGTTTTTATATAGTATATGTGGTTTAGCATTTTCTGTGCCAGTTTTATTTCAGATTTAATTCTGGGACATGCTGTGCTACGTAGTCCTTTTGGATTTTTGCAACTGTTGCACTTGGAGCCATGCTTCTGCTCCAGAATTCCAACAGGAGCAAACATATGGGGATTCTTCCGTCCTTGGCTTGCCCCACCATTTGTTCCATGTTTTAAACCAACTGGTGCTGTACCCAGTGGAGTACATCTGTTACAGTTTATTGCTAGAAATTTGCAATTCATTTCAGTTTGCTAAAATAATTATAATATTCATGGCCAAGCATTAAGCAATTACAAAAGAGAGTAGACAAAATTTTGCTGAAGTTTGTATGTGATTCAGAACCTACTGCCCAGCTTGGGTAATTTGGGCACTCAACAGTCAGATAATGCTCTGACAGTTGAGTTTGATCATCCTGAGAAATTCAAGTATCCGCTGAGATAGCCCTTATGTGGATGTCCCTGCTCTGTTTTAATTAAGGGCAAAATAAATTGGCATAAACCACCACTGAATGCATTTGGTTCCCACATCTTGCCTGAGGTACTCATCTGGGGAACACCTTGAACTGGAGCAGTGTTTGCTGCTGGAATTGCAGAGGCACATCCAATAGCACCCTGTAACTCTTTCTGAAAGTCAGCAGCATGCCGGCTGCTAAATAGTCTATATGTTTTTGAATGTTGTACCCCACTTTTCGTCTCTTTGTGCTTCAGGCAAGCTGGGAGTTACGGTGTTAGGCTATGTTGTTGTTTGCAGGTAGAATTTTCAAAGAGGTGAGGTTTCTGGTTTGTGGGAAAATCATACTACCAATAGGTTCAGAGTAAAGCATTAAATAGTTGAATAGAAAGTGACTCCTTCACATTTAAAATAAAAAGTCCCCATAATCAGTGCAATGAAATCTTAATACAAGAGATGACTATTTCATCATTATCACCCTCCGAAGCAGATTTTTAAAATTAGGAAGAATCACAATATAATATTCATAACTCCATCACACTCCTCATGTTTCTGTAAGTCAGTCTCGCACATCTTTGACATATAGTAACAGTATAAACACACACTACTCACCACAGTGGAGATATGTAATGCTAAAGCCAAGGTTTTTTATAGGTAAACTTGCAAACCAGTTCCAGAAGTTACAACCAACAATGTGCCTGTGTTTGTTCTCCATCACAGACCTGAGTCTGGATCTGTCTCTTGGATGCCTTTCACACTCGTCCCTTGAGATAAACGAGGTCACTTTTGCTATAGAAATCTGTCACTTGTCTGATTTGAAAAAGAGTTTTGGTTCCAAAAATCAGATTTAATTTGTTAAGTTACACTAGGATAGTGAAAGACATCGCAAACTTCATTCTGCCTGTGTTGTCAGACCACCACTATGACTTAAAAGTATAGCTATATTCCCGAGATTTATTTGTGTCCTTGCAAATAAAAGCATTGTAAGATAAATGAGTTAACTTATCAGGACACTAGGCTTAGAAGGAGATTATTGTGATGGGGAAGTTGGGGTTCATACTGAAATGATGAAACATTCAGAAATAAGCCAGATATTTTAAAATATTTTTGCTTGTTTTGTGCTACAAGTGTTACTTGGTGTGATATGATGAAGCAGAATTATGTGTTTCTATATGCTGTACATAAAAAATATCTGGGAATGGAAACCATTATTAAAGCTGCTAAATATAATTCTGTTTTCTAGTAATCCTAGAAATGTCTTTAAATATTCATTATCTAAGTGGTGTGGACAATACAAATCTAAATAAATTAGTATGGAGTTGGGCTATAATGTTGAATAATTGCATTTAGTTTTACATAGCACTGTAAATAAGTGTGTAAAGTGTGATCTAAGAGGCTTTGAACCTTTATGGAAATTTTAATCTATATTTTAATTTCTTTTGTTCTCTTTCTACAGAACATTCTGGCTTTAAATCCCCAAAAACAAACGCATGCAACTCTTCACTCAACTGCAGCAAAGAAACAAGTCAAGAAGCAATGGAAAAGGAATTCTGACAAAAACTGTTCAGTAAGTGCACGTTTATCATTGCATCTGGAACAATCATTGAGGCTGAAATCACAGCTGTGTGAGAAATCAATTGGAGTTTCGTGTGTTATTTAGTAGCCACATTTGGCTTCTAGTTTGTTCCTGTAGATACAAAGTTACTTTGTGATGAACTGTTTACTTTTCAGAACCAATTGCATTCCATACTTTTTAAAGTTTTGGTGATTTTAGTAAGTGTTTGATGCAACTTTTGTGCCTTTTGTTATGGAGTCTAATCCGTCTCGTATCACATCCCGAGCCTTGCAGAGCCCCTTGATTTCCCTGGGTAGCCTCTTGTGCCGCTTCCTCCTTTTCTTTCTGTATTCCAAGAGTCACACTGGGCAGAGCAGCACTTCACTATCCTTTCTGAAACTTTTAAAGCTAATTTTATTTTGCTACAGAAATAGGGGAGCCTGTTGTATGTACCTGTTTCACATATAAATAAATGTATAAAGCTTAGATTAAAACATGACTCTGGATTTTAAATATTGTGTATTGTGTTTTTCAGGAAATAGTTGATCTTAGAGTAATTTTTTTTTTGCTGTAAACTGTCTGTACTCTTCAGTCTTTCTGCCATTAGATATCATCATTTTCTCTCTAGGTATTTGAATTCCTAGTCTCAGTGTGATATTTGACTAATCCTATCAGATGTTTTTTGTCTCTTTGATCTCTCATCTGATTAGAAGGTTTGTAGTGTTTTTACTGTCTTCCTTCAGGTTGTCTTACGTAATCCTCTAAATTCAGAAATCTTTTAGATAGAGTACTATTTCCCGTATGGGTATAATGATTTTGGTGTCTTTTCATAGTGTTGTCAAAACACCTTCTCCCACTACACAGGAAAATTCAGACAGGAAGTTGATTTGTTTGTAATTAAAAAATATGTCATCCAAAACCCAACAAAACACAGACCCAACCCAAATGCCACAAAGTTCCTCAGTTTCTTAAAATCATGAAATCCAGTATGAGCAACAAATACTTGCTGGGAGGACCAACCCAGGATATCCTTAGCATATCAGCAATGCTCTTAGTACAGTTTCCTGTTTTATAGTATTGATTTTAAGAATCTCTTTCTTGCTAGAGCTAGTATTCCTATTTTCTTGTATTTATTAGCTCAGATAATGTATGAACTAGAAACTTACGTACATAAAAACCTTCTGTTTGTGAGCTTGGATGATTATTTTGGGATGTCTGATGCAGGTATTGCCCACAACTGTCTGTTCCTGTGGCACAGAATATTGGGCCGCTTAGCAAGCGGCTTCTGGGCAGCTGCACTTTACATTGTTGTGTTTTCAGGTGACCTGAAATCAATACTGGGCTGTAAACGCCTCTGTTTTCAGAAACTGTTTGTTAGGAAGCTCAGGTATCCATGCAGCAGGGCAGCTGGGTATCTGTGTGGTAACCTGATTACGTGTTCCACTGTAAATTATCCTAGTTAGTTAAACTGTAACATACACAGAAATATTTTACTAATGGGTGCATTAACACAGATTTTCTAAAGCATCTAGGCTTTTAAATCACTCTTAGTTATCCCTGAGCTGTTCTCCATGTCAGCGTTGTTTGGTTTTTGTATTCAGTTTATTCATAAAGTGTTTGATGTTTGCTGTTGATTTTTAAAGTGCATCATTTTCTAGAAATTGTCCCTCTTCCCGTGTTCCTGCTGTTAGCTGTATGTGTGTACCTCATGGTGTCTCAAATATTCCTGCATCCCCAAGGTCTGAGCTTCTTGGGCTGTGCAAACACCTCTGATTTGGGTTCATTGCTGGCTTGTGTGCCTTGTCAGGATTTTCAGTTCAAAGAAATTCTGAATGTTGTCAAATATTGCAGGATGATGTTTTGTCATAGGCTTACAATCTAATAAACAACTTGGTTTTATAGTTCTGCAATACTGCTTGGAGATCTGTGCAGTTATTAGGACCCTGCCCTGACAGGGATCTGCTCATGTGGTACAGTTTACAGGATTAAAGGTTAGAAAGAAACAAATGTGTACATGGGCAGATAGAACTGTCTTCATCACAGATAGTTCTTATACTGCATATTACGTATTATTTAGTAGAAACATCACATAATTTAGTTTGAAAGCTATTATAAGAAATGTAAAGTGCTAGAAAGAACTGTAAAGGGATAGTCCTTATTTTTAGATGGGTAATGGTCCTAGTTTTTAAAACTGACAAACTTTTCTTCACTCAGAGATAGGTAGCTTACTTTTACTGTGTAAGATTTGCCACACAGCTTACTATTAGCTTACTATAGAAGAAAAAACCTTGAAAAATGAAAAAATCAAATATTTATCTGGTCTCCCATTACATAAAACACATTAGTAAAAAATAAGAGACATTTTACATTCTCCAGATCATTGTTGTTGAGTGGTTTTAATAAAAAAATAAAGCAAAATGGTAGAATCCTTTCCTAGCCTCCTTAAATTAAGAAAGCTAATGTAGGAAAGGATTCATTGAGCACAGTTTTCTGTTTTGGTCTAAAGAGCCACTGGTGATAATGTTTAGGCCTGCTAATGAATAGATCAAGCTCCGTTTGAAGTCCATATGAACTTTATTTGTTTCCATTTCCTTAAAATCTGAATTTGGCTTTTAGCTTTAGATTCTTTTAAAGCTGTTCTGATGCTGCCTTTGCCGAACTACTGTTGAAAGGAAGGTGGGAGTATGAAAATACAAAACTAATTAAATTAACAGCCCTCAAAACTCTGAACAAAAGCTGCATCTGCTGAGGCATGCACACAGTGACTTTGTAATGTCTAATACACTTCCAGATGGCAGACTTACATATTTCTTCAGAATAATTACACAAGTGAAATTTTAACTCCTAGCCTGCTCTGAGACACTTTGGGTTACCCATTTAATGAGTTCTGAAGTGGAAACTGAATGTCAATATCTTTCCTCAGCATTGGACAAGTATTCTCCTAAAGGAAGGTTCAGTTATGCTTTCAGCGAGTGCTATTGTTTAGTTACTATGTTAGCAACCAAGCGTTGCTGTAAAAATGATAGAGCAGTAGGTACAAGATTAGTCAGCTTTCCTTCAGAAATTTTAACTTAGAGATTTCTATCAGAGTAGGAAAACTCTTTATTGCTGTGTCACCCTCGGTAACAGCATTAGACCTAAGCATTAACACTTGTTTCTTATGAGTCATGCTGATAAGGGATATAAACAGATGCCTCTAGTTATCTGGGGGAACAAAGATCTCTGTTGTCCAGAAAAAATTAAAAGTAGAAGAGTTTTTTGAAATGGCTGTTCTAATAGTAAACGTTAAAGAAGGGTGCAAAACTTAGGTCACATTAGGTCATCAATTTACAGATAAAACAAAAACAAAGGGATGAACCGTGAACTGTGAAACTGATTTGCTTTGATTTCAGGGCTTTCCTAAGTAGTTCAGGATTGTTTAGACTTAGGAATAATGTTTTTATTTGTGGTTTCCAACTCTTTATAATGCCATTTCTCTGTGTATTTTATGCTTGCCTACATTTAGATCACAAACTAGAGGGGAAAATGTGTGCATTTGCATTGCACCCAGCACACTGATTTCCTTGCTTTATGAACAGGGTTTCTAAGCATTATGGGATGAGTTGTGCTTTTACCTTGTGCATGTGCAGGTTTTTAATTTAAATGAAATTCACCTCCACAGGTTTTATAAATTGACTTATCACTGGAGAATTCAGTGGGATATTTTAGTCCAGCCTTCTTTTTGGTAATGAAATCTTGTCGTTACCTACTAAGGATAGGTGAGAAGTTGATAATAGATCCACCTATGTGTTCAGACTTTCTTCAGTTTCTGCATTTAGAAATAAATGTAACATTTGCTCCAGATGGAAATGCTGGAAGTATTTCAACAAGACAAGAAGGTGAAAAAGGAAATGGGGTTGAAATTGGTTTGTAGCTAATTGCCATAGCCTGCAACAGTATTGATTTTCTGGCAGTAGTAGCATTGTTCTTTGTCCTTACATGTGCTAAGTCTGATCAGCATTGTGCAAAAAGAGCCTCTCTTCCATGAACAAAATAATTTTGATGCTCACCTGTTTGGTGGGGTTTTTTTGTTTTTTTTTTTTTTTCTTTCTTTCTTCTTTTTGGCAGGAGCATCACTTTGGGAAAGAGGCTTTAACTGTACTATAGTTCTTTCCAGCCATTAGAGAAAACCAAATTCTTCACCTTGTCTTTTTCTGTACAACTTTAAGTGCAACTACCTGATTGCTTTGTGTTAATGATGAAGAGTGAGATCTGCAATTCATTGCAAGACATAACAGCTCATGTTGCTCTTTACATTCAGAGGACAAGGGTACTCCCTTAAAACAGTAGTAACAAGAGCTTGCTAAAATTTCCTGTGGCTGTCACTGCTATATATGAACATCTGTAAAAAGGAATTATTAAAAAAAAGGTGCGTAAGTACCTTTTGACGTACAAATGTCCAAGCTTGCATAGAAAAATCTGTAAACAAGATGATCCTTTCTCAGCTATAATCAGTTTGTTACTCTAAGTGTTGCCTTCCAGTGAGGTGGAAAAAGTTCACGTGATTTTTGTGCCTAATCATGTATCATGCTTACAGAATAATCCAGTTAGCATTTCACAAATAACTGATGGATTGAAGCAGAAATAGTACAAATTGCAAACAAGTAGATATGAAACCCAGCACACCCAAGGCCTGAAATCAGGAACCTTAATGAATAAATGCTTTTTCAGTGAATAATTTGTCCATTTCTAGACATGTATTGATGAAAGATTCTATATTTATAAATAAAAAATAATCCCAAATATTGTAAAATAGAGAACACTCATTAAAGGAAATCAACTCAATTATATTTATAATCTAAATGTATAGTTTACCTTTGCAAATATTTATTTTTGTCTTCATTGCATATGAATATGCAAGTTTAGCTCTTTTCTGAATGGGTATACAATGGCAGATGTCTCTCTAATCGCTGCTCTATTCAAACATTAATTGGTAGAACATATGTAGAATTCTACTAGTCTGAATAGGTATAGGATAGCAGCAGTCTTTTTAATCACATCACTATTCAACCACTAATTGGTGTGATGATTAAGGGACATTAGAGGGAGCACTTTGACATCTGATTCTTTGAACTGATGTCTGCTCGAGCTGTGCTGTATTCATCATGGCCAGACTGATTTCTTAAATAAAACGCTCTGATTCCCAAATGTGGAAAATATTGCGTTAGGATCTACTGAGGTGATTAGGGAATTTGAGAGTGATTCTTATATTTAACTAGTGATTGACTGTATATGCACAAACTATTCATATGAATAATACATGTGTTACTGAGTATCAGAAAGAGCTGAGAAGTAACATCAAGAGATTTTCTCTTTTCTCATAGTGTCAATAATTAAATATTAATATACATTTTAAAATATACCAGTTTAATCATTTAGCAGTCAAATTCCTACTCATGCATTTTTTAGATTAACTAATTACTCTGCATTTTCTCTTATCGATAGCATATGCTGGCATTTATAACCCTTTCACTGGAATAAAGTGGTTTACATGTTTATATATATCGCTTATACTTGCTCTAAGAAATGCATATTATGAATTTCCTTGAATTTTATGTTTCATATTAGTTTCAATATCTTAAGGTGTTTTTGTTAGAATATCTCAATAGCTCCTAACTTGCCTGGTTGCAACAAATTAGTGGTTTTATGCATGTTTTCTGTGTATTAAATTGTAAATACTGGGTGATGGCAAGTTGTGCCAAATGCTTTCTTAGTACTCTTCTGGAGTGCTGTGCAAAACCACCTCTAACCTTTTAACGGCCTCTGTTCAGAGTTCCTCAGGTTTAGTGTTCTTCTTATTTGATTTGGATGATTCCTCTTCTATAGAGCCACATTCACCATTTAGTGAGCAGCATTTAGTTCCAGGTGTATTTCTGATCTTAATCATTTCAAAACTGAAGTGTTTCAGAGTTGCAAATTGTTTAGTTTTGCACATACTTATATGACAAAATGAAAAATGCCTGTCTGCTGAAAGTGCTGAATTGTAGGTAAATCCAACTCATTCTCCTTCATTAAATCTGAGCAGATGAGAGTAGAGATAGGATCAGAAACCATCTTCACTGTTAACTTTCAACTTCTGCTTAGTATTATATTCTTTCAGATGTGGACTTCTGTATAGTTTCCTGTGGTTCCTGGATGGAGATAAAGGTGCCTTCTTACCCTGGTGTTTAGGAAAACAGAAAAAATACCAAGAAGACTAGCTTCTCTTTCTTCAGACTCTCTACTCCCACCTTTTATTTTTTATTATTTTTTAAGCTATTGCCTACGCTGAAACTAAGATTGCTCTTTCCTCTACTAGACTTTCCTCTTCTATAGTGAAGGCCCCTCTCCATTCTGTTTAGAAATGGTCATGAGCTTTAGGTTGAGAAATTGTAAGTGCTTGTACATTGTTTCTTGGAGAATCTCGTGCCATTGTTAGCCTGTTAGTAATTACTCATTCAGATCTATTTATAGTGTCTAAGTCCTGGACAACACCTGCTCAGTAGAAGTAAAAGGAGCTGGGAGACCAATTCTAGTGTGAAGGAAGCAGGATAGCTTGCTGAATGCTGTATTTTAAGCAGGGCTTGTAGCACTGTCCGACATTACATTGCACTGAAGTGTCCATTACAAGACCCTGCTTGTAGTTTGTCTGCAACTTTGCCATGTATTTGGACAAAATTTTTCAGTACCAGTCCATTCATTCTTTTATGCATAACAAAAATGCAGTCATATATGCATATAAAAAGATTTGCTTGATTTAAGTATGAATGAACAGGGCTGGCAGAAAAAGCTGTGGCTTTTAAAAAATCATGATAGTGTTATATTTAAAAAAACCACTGACATCCTCATGCTTTGAAGCAAAGAAGTGTAACAGACTGGAGATTACAAAAGTATGTTAATGCAACAGAGCTGTCCGGAAGCTTTAAAAACCTTCTCTTGGTCAGTTTCTGTTGCATTTTTATCACAATGTACAGTGAAGTGTGGAGCAGGTAACTGCCTCATCGCTTACAATATTCAGTATTCTTTACTTGCAGTAGTGTCCTGGTTTCAGGAACTCCTACATTTTTGGTAGTGAATCTCAGGAATTATTTGAGATTTTCATAATGATTTCTTTGTTGTTTTATAAACTGATACATTGTTTGAATATAGTGTTGAAAATAGACATAGTATCCAATTGAGAATCAGTGATCAGAAATAATCTTTTGGGTTCTTCAGTATGCAGAGATGCTAGGGACTCCTTGTTGAGGCATATTCCCTCACGAGTCTTTCTGGCTATGTCCCTGTTCCAGCTGTCTTCAGAAAGTTACATGTATGTGTTTTCTGCAGTTACTCCTTCCATCCTCAGCCACTCCTGATTAATTGACAATTATCTGGAACAATCACTCAGCAGAACTTTCTTTTCTCCTCTCGTGCTAAGAACAGGACTACAATGTACTGTTTCTTAATTGCTAGCTGAAGTGGAAGGTGTTTTCTTCTGTAGAGCTAAAGATCCTACCACATGCATTCCATTTGAAAATTATTAAGTTGTAATTCATGTCTTTGTTTTTTCCTCAGAAAAATAAGTTGAAATATTGTTGTTCATGTAGCATCTGAGAGGAATGTTATTAACATTGCTAAGGCAAGTCAATAAATTAAGAAGTATCCAAATGACTTCCTGTATAGGTGCTTTAAAGGATATGCACTATTCAGAAAAGACTGGTAAAGTCTATGTTAATAATGCAACAGATGGTAAAAAATAGAAAGTGTAAAACTGAAACTTTATGATCAAAATCACTTGAGGGGAGAATAAGAAACTCATTTCTTGTGCTAAGAATATGCTATAGCGTTTCCACACAGCAGGTTTAAATTTGGCAATGGTTGTAAATAGAAATCAATCTCATCATAGAATCATAAAAATAAAGGTTTGGGAGGGGTAGTTAAGAGAATTTCTGGATTGAAATCCAGCTAGACATTTCTTGACAGATATTTGTATAACCCATTTCTAATGGCACATGATGTAGGAGACTTCTCATTCTTGTTAGTGTTCAATCAATGCAACAAAGTTTTTCCTAAAATATACTGTATTTTATTTGTTGAAGATCAAATCATCATCTTCTACTACTTGAAGAACAATTGATAATTGTTCACTTTTTGTATAAATTCTGTTATAAAATCTTTAATATGTCTCTCTCTATATCAATTTATCTGTCTATGGATGCCCCATCCTTGGAAGTATTCAAGGCCAGATTGGGGTTTTTTTGGACTAGATTATCTTTAAAATCCCTTCCAACCCAAACCATTCTATGATTCTTTTATTTGAGAAGATTCCTGCTAGATATGCTTCAAGTTCTCTATTTTCCTTCAGCTTTTCTTTGCTAGTCATGTTTTCTGAAACTTTTTTTTTTTTGCTTTTCTTTAGATTTTATTTCCTACATCTTTCTCTAATCATCATGATGAAAAACTACACAATATTTCACCTGGAACCTAGTTAGCACCAATGGGAATGAAATAATTTATTTGCCTTACCACTGAACTATCAGACATGTGCTGTTCCTTCTGCAAGAGTGTTGGATTATCTTGTGTTTATGGCCTAAATTCTTACCCGTTAGTTTGGTTTGATTTTGAAATTCTCTTCTTGCCTTTTAAAATGTTTACTATCTCTTCCTTCCCTGTTTCCCTTATTCTACCAAGCATTACGACAGTAGAAGCCATTAGTACATTAATTTTTTCCAATTAACCAAGTCACTGAGGTCTTGCACGAATCATGAATCACCTTGATTCTGGTTATTTTTTGGTAATAGAAAGCAACCCAGGGGTTGTTTTTCAGTTAGTTGCACACTCACTGGATATTTTTTTAATCTAGTCTACATTTTTAGTTGGCCTATGAAAACGTGCTGTGGAATACTCAGGGGAAAAAAAAAAAGTTTATTCTAGATTTGTCACATCTACCTTTCCAGTTATTCAGGAGTTGGTTCATCCTCTTAAAGACAGAAAATAAGATTGATTTAACAATGTTTTTACATGCCCATGTTGGCGCTTTTTATGTCACCTTATAATTTTTAATAAATGTACTCCATTTTCTCTGCCTGGGGGCATGATTTCTATTTTCACTTCTTTTTTTTTATTTTTTTTTCTTCCCCCCCCTCTGTAAAAGGAAGCATTATGTCTGTCTCTTCTGACCTTTTGCAACCACAAGCCTTCTGGTGGGTGCAACTGATAGTGATCCATGCATTGCTTCAGTTAGTTCCTCGATGACTCAGTGATACATGAGCTGCATCGTGTCTGTTTAAGAATAAATAAATTCCTAAACCTCTTCTTTTCCATGCTCATGCCTGCAATCCCATGTTCTCGCTAAAAGTAATTTTTTTTAGTTGTAATATGGCTATATCATGCTATCTTCATCACGAGAGCAGGGAGGGCTGTTGATTCTGCATCACTTATTTGCTCTGTTGTGCATAATCTATACTTCTTTTCATTTTCTACTTGTTTCTCGTGTATCTAGAACAGTTTCGTACTATTTTTTTACAATTTTTTCCTCTTCTTTTTTAACTTAAATTTGCATAACTTTCTGATTTCATTCCCACAGTGTTTATGCAGTTCATTTATACTTAGAAATTTATCTACTCTAGGTATGTTATAGTTTCCCTGCTTTTATGATTTTGATTTCCAGGCTGTGGGGGGAGGAATGGTATGATCACAAAGGTGTGTTAAAAACACTCTTTTTGGTGAGTTTTTGTTTTGTTCGTTTTTTGTTTGTTTTGTTTTATTTGTTTGTGGTTTTGTGAGGTTTTGGGTTTTTTTTTTCTTTTTATTTGCTTTGCTTAGGAATAGTTCCCCTTTGTGAGTATCTATAGGATTTGCTCTTTCTCCTGCTTTCCTTTACTGATCAGTATAACTCTCAGGAGACATACCAGAATGATCCCTGGCTCTATTGAAATTATATTTTCTGAAGTTCTCGTCATCTCACCATCCTCATTCTTTTACCCTCGCCACTTTCTGTACTTGTAATTGATTGTAATCTATTTCAGAGATATGTCATTGATTGTAAGACACTTTGACTTTTTAAATACAGCCTGGAAACCACAGATCCTTATAATGGTAGGGTGCAGGTCTTCTTTGATGTGATAACTGACAAACTTCGTTAGTAACAGTCATTTAATCAGAAATACTAATACAGAATTTTAAACATTATCAACTTTTACTAATTCTAGTATGGATCTGAATGGACTTAATCCCTAAATTTAGCGAATGGATGAAGTCATAGAATAAACACAGACCATAATGTTCATCAATTTTTTTTAGTTAGTTCAAATAGATTCAATAGAAGAATTACCAAAATTTGTTTTCTAGACAAAGTGGGAAGTTAAAAAAACTATTTAGATCTCTGAACTGACCTAAACAGTTCAAAGGCATTAATTTTGAGAAGATTATTTTTAATTGAAATGTACAAAAGTTATTTGGAATTTGAATCCTAATTTGTAAAGAATAGTTTCACACTGAACTGTAAAACAATTTCAAAAAGAATATTAGGACTATGAGGATTACCTGTAAGGAGTTGAAAAAAAAATGGGATTGATTGGCAAAGCAGGAAATACAGAGGAAAAAATGAGAAATTTCAAAAGTCAAGTTGAGTCACTCTGGGTGAAAGAAATTAAAACAAATAGTAAAAGGTTATTCAGCTATATAAAACAAATAGTAGAAGATTCTTAAGCTATTTAAACTAGAAGAACTAAAATAACAAGCAAAGTCAGTGTGAAGATAGGATTAAACATCCTAGGTATTGTCTTAAGTCTTTGTAAGTTGTTGTCCTAGTTTCACTAAAATGAGAGTAAAGCAAGAGGTGGCTTAATGGGCAGGCAAGTGCAGAAGTGGAAATTACCCCAGACAGGCCAGAAGGAAAACTTGGAGTGTTTTGTGTTTGAAGTCAAAGGAACAGAACAACATCCATAAAAGTATCACAGAAAAATTGACATGTGAAATTACAAGCTTTGTAGTAGAGCAAGTATGTTATGATACTTGATTAAAGAATAGCCAGTCCAGATTGTGTATGTCAAAAGACAGAGAATTGATGGGCAACTCTCACTCTGTTGGTCTCATATTGGCAGCATGCAAAACTTTGAAAACAAATTTTGAAGCAGAGGTTTATTAAATGCATTAAGGTAAATAGAAGATAGAATAAGGCATATTGGGCTTTATTCTTAGGGATAAATCATGACACACTGACAAGGGTTTTGGGCTTTTATTTTTGCCAATTAATAATGAAATGTTATCTGCTTAGATTAGAATAGTAACATGGAAAAGAACTAGAGAGGAAATGCGAGTGAGAAGTGCTTAAAAAAGATCTGCTGGGCTTTTAGCAGAGCTTGTTGTAGGATCAGTCTTCAGATTCCTAGCATTTAATATTTTCATTAATGAGCTTGACATAAATATTAGGAACATGTTACAAGAAAGTTGACAGGCACTGTCAATACAGAAGGGGCTAGAACATCATAAAGAACTGTGTGACACTGAAGTTTAGAATAAAAAAGATAAGAATAAATTTAATAGGGCAATTAGGAGGCTGTACAGCCAAGGGCTGAGGATGAGGATGACTAGGAGCTTAATGGCTGGAATTAAGCAAGAAGAGGATTTAAAAATACCAGCTGATCAGAGGGTGATGGTTCCATCAGCTGGGTAAGAAAATCTGAATGTGAACTAAATGTGAAAGCAAGAGGTTAACTGTGATTGTCCAAGTTGTCACTTCTAGTGTCCTGTATGCTTTAATGTTTTGGATGGTGGGGGTCTGAGCATGCTCAGGTATTTGTGCCTGAGCACAAATATGCTGATTGCTACCTGTTAAAAGGGAAAACTCATAGTATGTAGAATAAATTGCTTTTAAATCACATCAGATACATAGTGATGAGTGTCATCGAAATGTTCATGGGGAAAAATAGTTTTGCCTTCAAGTAAGGATCTGAACAGTGGCCAGTAAACAAGGTGGCACACTAAGCCCAAATGTTGAAAGGCTAATGGTTAGGTGAGCCCTCTCTATATTCTAAGTCATGAAACACTTCTATGTAAAACAGCATCTGACTGTATAATTAAAACTGGGTTTTCTGAGCATATATGCAGGAGCCAAATAGAGTTTTGAAACCTTTTTTAGGCATTTTAAGTGCTTGACTGTGCAATGCCTGTTTGTTTTATGGTCTGTATGATCTATAGGTTCTTCTGTGTTCTCTAGCCAACTCTGTGTACCTTACTTCAGCCTTTTATTTTTACAAACATTACTTTGGGAACGAGGTTAAATTGTGTACCTGAATATTAGTTTCTGTCCTTTGTTTATCTATATGGATTGTTTGTAGCCTGTCTTGACTAAGTAACAAGTTGTAGCTGATAGATGTAGATTGATGCTGCTAAATATCTTTTTAAGGTATGTGCTCTCTGATCTGCTTTCATTTCACTTGCTACTGATGCTCTGGTATGCAGACATCAAATTGCTTTGAGGTTGATTTAGCTATATATAAAATTTCCAAGCAACAACACCGATTTTTGATGCCCTTCAGAAATACAATGTTAACGTTTTCATCATTTCATGGGGCTTCATCATAGGTTTGTCCTTAGCTAAATTATGTAGTTATCTTTTGTTTTAGCATTTCTAGTTTTTGACTCCTCTTCCAAGGCTCTAAATATCCTTAAAGTTTTAGTGCCTTGAATAAGCATCATTTCATCCACTTTCTTTCTCAGAGGTAGTTGGTTGTTGAAAGGAGTCTTTCACTGCTGTGGAACAAAAAAAAAAAAGGACTGTTGGTGAAACTAGCGTAGTATCTTTGAAACTCAGTCGAGCTAATGCTGAATCTTTGAGAAGTGTGGACTTAATGAGCATTTAGTTCTAACTTTTGAGGACTGAGCCCACAAACCTGCATTTTAAAGAAAAGTGTTGGGGAGGGAGAGGGTTCACTTTGCTTTCACTTCTGTCACATCTGAAGCAATTAGAAGTGATAAATATTGACAATCTTTTAATATTGACTCTATAAGTTTTGGGGGCAAACTTCACTTTCTTTATAATTCCGCTATATTTTTGACCATGCTTGGACCATTTTTCCTACCCTATACAATCTGGAGGCTACCTACTATCTTTTCTTTAGTATCTTTCAGAAGAAGCCAATGAATCTCAGCCAGTATGCATCCACAGTAGCTATTTAAGAATTGTTTGAATTTAACACATTTCAATTGCATAAGAAATCTTATTTACATTCTGTTTCTCAAAGATTGTAACAGTAGTAGTGTTAGTGAACAGCAGTAACATAAAAGTTGCACGTGTTTTACATGAGAGACAAGAGGGCAGCGTGCATCGGAGTAGGTGGCCATTTCTTGTGCTGTTGCTGATGCTTTCTCTGGAGTTTTTCTTTCTCATTTATGTTTTCCTCTGCATTTATTTGTCAGTGAATGGACAAACAATGTGAGAAGGATCTTGCATATATTTGTAGCAATAAGTCTGAAAAGCTCTGTTGCCACCAGGGCTCTAGAAAAGCTGTGGAGAGGTACAGGGTGTTGCTAGGCAACACCACATGGCCACAGATAGTATTTTTCTTTTAATTTATTTATTCTTCAGTTTGAGTGTGTCCTGCTTGGAGCCATTTGGGTAATAGTTAAGCAAGCACATAGAAATCAGAGAACTGCAGGAGTGGAATAAAGGAATGCAATATAAAAATGTAAGAAAGGAAAAGCCACGACACATAATTAAATGACCAAGAGACATGAAATAATTAGTAAGGACTAGGGGAGAAAAAGTAAACAAGCATGAGGAAATAAGAGCAGGAGAGAAGAAACCCAAGTTATGAAAAAAAAAAAGAATAGAAAAGATAGGGCACTATTGAAGAAAAATTAAAAATTGAAAGCTCAAACAGTGTATACACAAGGGAAACAGGGAACCTGCTGCACAGGAATAAGAATTAAAAATCAGAGATAAAAATTACTTCAAGAAGAAAAGGGAGAAATTTGGTAATGATGTTAAAAGAATGATGATTTTTGTTTCTTTTTGATTTGCATCATCCTGTTCATTCCTATTACTCTGCACATATGCAATAGTAGCAGTGACACTCAGGAGCTGGGGACTGATTAATAAGTCCAATATGTTTCCCAGAGAAGAAAAATAATTTAAAGTAAGAGTTTCAGTGTTGTTTCGAAATTATTCAGTCTGTCTGTTTGGAAATAACATTTTCAAAACTAGGTTATTGCATTTTATTGAAAAAATGTGGGTGATTATACTGAAGGTGCTAGGTTAAGCACTGGTTGCACAGAGAGAGTGGGTTGTTCATACTCTCCAAGTTAAACAGAATAAGCAGGGGCAGTCTGTCCTGTGCAGTGTTCAGGGAACTGAAAGGCCTTCACTTGCAATAGTTGGAGCCATTTATAGGCTTGAATAGCGTAGCAGTGTGAGGAAAATTCTGTGACAGAGCCAGCCTGGCTGAGAGACCCATTTAATTAGCTCAGGAGCTGTGCTACCTGGCTCAAATGTCTTGAGCACTGTTTGTGGGACCTGAATTAGACTCCTCCAAAGAGTGCTAAGCCAAATGCAAATCAAGGAGTCTTGTACTGCAGTTCTCTTCTGGTGTATCTTGGCTCCATATGGCCCTGATTGCTTGGGAATTGCTGGGAAGGTGCTTGGCTAGTGCTTTGGGGCATGCTTGTATTGTTCACCTCAGCTTGAACATAGCAATTTTCAAGAGACTGACAAGAAGGGGAACACAGCAGCCTGAGCTGTCTGAAGGCTGGCCATAAGGTTTTGGGAGAAGAAAACTAATCAGATTGAGACATGGAAGCTTCCAAAGGAGTAAAAACCTTACAAAGGAGACAGTAAATGAGACACAGAACTAGAAGAGTGCATAGTGCCATACTGAGATATTGAGTAGTTAGTGCTCTTGTCGCTAACATGGTAAATGGAACTGAGACCTGAGGCAATATATTTATCCTGGATGTTGTTTTCAAGCTACATGTGAATAAACAAGCATTGCAGCAGCATTCTCTTAAATGCTCTTTTGAATGCCTTGCTGAAAGATGTAGCTACGCATAAGCCCTGTTCATTTCTGTGTATAGGAAAGTTCTTGTTCACGTAATTTCTTACAGAAAATAAATCCATACCACTTATTTTCTTAAATTTCTATTGGAAGATTCTAAAGCTTGTTAAACATGCATGGTATCTTCAAAGAAGATTGCACTTATTTGAGCAGTTTTCCCTTATTTTTGATTATGCCTGTGTGTCTGTAAATAGATGGCACAACAGATGGTGATAACTTCATAGGATCTGCAACCATTGTAATAGCCTCATACCTCTGATTTTCTGAGTATTTTTTTGAGAGGGAAAAAGCATTTTAAGTGTTTGTACTGTCCTACTTTGTTGTTCCTTTCCCACACCCTCCCCACCGAGACTTGACTTTCCGCCTTCTTAGCAATGAATGTAAGCTTTTGTTTTGACTAACTTGGCTTGATGCATGATATTTAAAAATAGGTAGTTGTGTTCACTCTTAAACAGCTTTGTGATTCTTTCTGCATTCTTATTCTTGCTTTCCTTTTTTTTTAAGTTTGCACTTCCATTTGTTTTTTCTGACTCTGTATATATTACAGAGTCTGAAGTCTCTGTCTTACTGTATCTTTTGCAATAAGGTATGAGATACCAGTCACTGCTAAGCACAGTAAAGAATGCATATAATTATAGTAGTCTTTTCACAATTTATTTTTCTATGTGGTATTTTGAAAACAGAAAGAAAAAGATAGGAAATGTTCCTCTCATATTTAGGTATTTTAGATGGCAATATAAAATATGTTTACATACTTGGCTTTTGTGGACATCTCAGCACAAGGACATGTCTTTTGAATCTTGAAGAAAATGGAAATAGAACAGAGATTACAGCCTACTTTTTTTTCCCAAAGATATGTGATTTGTCAACTCATTTATATATCTTCTCCTGACATGTCTCCTGTCATCTGCAGTTGCTTCTGAGTCAACATACAGTTAAAAACATAAGAGCTGAGGTAACATTTTGTTGGATGTTTGCATATCGGTGTCCATAGTTCATGAACGAACTTCAGTATTTCAAGTCAGATAATTCTTCAGGCTTTGATGAACAATGATAGTGATGGAAAATCTGAAACAAAATGCCAGCATGTTACACAACTGCACCAAGGTCTTGATACAAGGGTTGTGGTTTACTGTCTGCAGCCTTTTTCCTAATACTTATTTCATTGACTTGGATAGACACTTCTCAAGTGCACTGAATATTTCCAATTATTCCTCTGAGGAAATTTAGTGTCAATTTCATATTTTGCTTTGTTGCATTGCTACCTAAGTAGCAATGTGATACTGATGCTGCAATACTGATTTTAGATAACACGGTAAGCCAGAATAGAAGTGTATATACTCTTCTCTGCATGATTCACCTGGTCAGATACCTGGTGGTATCTTAGTAATATTTTTTGTGGACTTATTTCAGTTACAGCAGTGAAGTATTTCACATGTTGCTGTTTTCTTCTAAGCTAAGCAGAGAATGGGATTTCCCCCACTCCTTCTGCCAGACAGAAACATTGGGTTGCTTGGAGCCCAGAAGTCATAAATCCTACAGTGTTCACTCTGTATGAGTCTAA
The DNA here is from genome assembly GCA_014706295.1 of Lycocorax pyrrhopterus obiensis. Taxonomy (NCBI): domain Eukaryota; kingdom Metazoa; phylum Chordata; class Aves; order Passeriformes; family Paradisaeidae; genus Lycocorax; species Lycocorax pyrrhopterus. The sequence goes on along the minus strand of JACSVZ010000013.1, from coordinate 18,661,215 downwards.
TCCCTTGGTACTGTGACCAGTTCCTCAGCTGTTGGCATTGTATTTAGCATCTTTTCAGGCTCTTTCCAGGGGAATTAAATATTATTTTATGTAAGTCTTTTAGATGTTGGAGAGAATTAGGAGCACACAATTTAGTAAGTAGCACATGGAAGGGGGCGGTGCACATGTTTCTATAACTGTCAATAGACACAGTCTAGGTGATCTGTAAGATCCGGAGAGAAGGACCTTGGTATGACCTTGCTGTTGTGGCTTAACCCCAGCTGGCAACTAAGCACCACACAGCCACTTGCTCACTCCCCCCTGGTGGGATGGGAGAGACAGTCAGAAGGGTAAAAGTGAGAAAACTTCTGGGTTGAGACATAGACAGTTTAATAGGGAAAGCAAAAGCTGCACGTGCAAGCAAAGCAAAGAATACATTCAGTACTTGCCATGGCAGGCAGGTGTTCAGCCATGCCCAGGAAAGCCAGGCTCTACTGCACATAATGGTGACTTGGGAAGACAAACACCAATCACAGAATCATTAAAGTTGGAAAAGACCTCCAAGATGATCAACTCCAACCTTCAACTAAATACCACCATGCCCACTAAACCATACTGCAAAGAGTAACCACTCTGAACCTCCCTCCTTCTCCTTCTCCCAGCTTTATGTGCTGATGAGGACTCCATATGTCTGGGATATCCCTGTGGTCAGCTGGGGTCAGCTGTTCTGGCTGTGTCCCCTCCAGCTCCTTGTGCACTCCCAGCCTCCTCTCTTGGGGTCTTGATGCTGTGTAAGTGCTGCTCAGAAATAGCTAAAACATCCCTGTGTTATCAACACTGTTTTCAGCACAAATCCAAAACACAGCCCCAGAGCAGCTGCTATGAAGAAAATTAACTCTACCCCACCCAAATGCAGTTTTTTTGGCAAGAATCTAATGCGAAGCCATGAGAAATTGCTAAAGCAGATTAGTTTCTGCAGAACTGGTTGGGAAAACTGTTATTTATTTTTTTTTTAATATTGAGGCAACAGCACGATGAAAGAAAATGTTTTGTTGTGGCCTGTCTGAAAAATACTGCTGTTGGACAATAAAATGTGCCATGTGAGATGAGAGGTGGCATCTTGGGCTGAGGAAGCAAGCCTGTTACATATAATTTGCTTTTATTCCACTACATAAGACAGGACCATACTGTTTCAGGATGGTGTTTAAGCATTTAATTATAACTTTAATTTTAAAAAAACCTTTTATATTTAATAATTCTTTATCTATGCATGAAAAATAAGAGGTATCCTGTAAGTTAATTCTCTCAAATATGTGGGATTAATTCCTTAAATTCTTGGTCATTTGGGTTCTAAAAGAGCAAGGGCTTTTGGGTATGAGTATTTCCTTATGCTCTTTGTTGAAGGTCAAGAACATAATCTGTTCCTTAGGAGTACAGTTCTACCTACATTTTAAAGATTCTTCCTTTTTTCCCAGGTTATGAGCTCTGTAAATGTTAATTCTCAATATGAGTCTGGTCTTACCTGCATACTCTCATTTTATTTAATCTCAATGAGTCAAGGGAATATTTGCCTAAGCAGAGTAAAGAATCCCAAGAGAAAAGCAAGCAGGGTTGAGGTATGTGAAAGTAATAGGAGAGAAAGGGAGTACAGTATTTGGGATATTTTTTTTTTTAGTCATTAGTTATATTTTCACTATCAAGTAGAAATAGTATATTTAGAAATCCTGTGAAGAGCCTGTGTCTCTTTATTTAAACTCCATGCTCTTAAAGAATTAGACTGTAAATTCATGTTGAGAATACCAGGGTCTCCAAGAGAAAAAAGGCAGGACTACAGCCACATTAAAAAAGAAGCTTCATTTAGGTGAAGCTTTTGATATTCTAAGACATGATGTGTATTGTTCCCTGCTACAGAACCCTATCCCATAAAGAGAAGCAGTCTTAAAAGTGTCCCTTTGGATGCAGAGGGACCAGTAGCTTATTGCCAAGTCTTCTCATTCATCTACTGATTAAGTTTAACATTTGTTTTAGGAAGAGAAAGAAAAATGTGAGAGGCAAAGGTTTTCCTTTTGTTTTTTTTCCTCCCTGAAAGTTTTCTCTGTCTTTTAAAGCTGAGTCACAAGAGAAGGAGCATTATAAGTTGTCCTGTCTAGTTAGTGGCATCACCTGTGTTCTCTGCTCCATTATTATTTCCAGCTGTGCCTCTGGTTTCTTGCATATCTTTCGTAGCTCTTTATTCTTTTGAGTTCCTTGCTCTACTGTTCTTTGTGTTACATGCTTGGTCCTTTCAGAATGTTTTTTCTCACCCTCCCTGTATCACTACTATCTGATGTGTTACCCATTGCCAAAACACGTGGTGTCTGCATCTGCTCTGACAACAGCAGGTTGAATTCAAGCAAGATACCATACCCTTATGTGAACATGAAGGCTGTGATAAATTTGCCACTTGAAATTTGTGCGTGAAACAGCATGAAAAGGAAGTTAGCAGAATGCCATCTCAGAACTGAACATCTTTCACAGCCCCAGTAAAATTGCAAACTAAATTGTTAACTATGTTTAACAAGTAATTAACTTCTATATGATTACCTGTCTTTAAGGATTAAATGTGCCATATTTTAAACTGGGAAGAGTTAAAAAAATCCAAAATTGTCTGCTTTCACTTCAGAATTTTCAGTTGCATTAACAGTATTTCTGGTAATTAACAAAACACCATACTTGCAGTTTCAGAAAATAGCACATGCATCAGTATTTTCTGGTATCAATCCCGTATTAGCAATATATTCCTGTTTGTGGAGAAAATGTGATACTTGTTCCTGAGTTTGCATGTGTGCTATTTTTTATAAGTGTCTTAAATTAATATACCTCTAAAAAAACCCTGAGAAAACGAACATGGTTATGCTAATAAGGCATTGATTAAAGCCTCCCACAATTCTATTTAATGATTTTTCTATTGATTTTTATTTGATTACTAACACTTAGGCTGTTTTTCTGTTGGAATTCTGCTTTTTTGGATGTACTAATATCTATATTTTTCTAAGAGCTTGTCTGGCCAATATGGCTGTATCACGTAGTGAAAAAATTGTTATAACAAATGTTCATGTATTATGAATGGCATGCTGTCAAATGTTATGTAAATACCTGAGGGCTCAATATATTTTCTGCAGATATTAGGAATATGTGTATATTTAAAATTTTTTTTTAAAGGATCTGTTTTTCCTTTGTGAGCAGCTGGTCAGTTAGCAGTTTTAAGCTGCCTTTTTCCCCTTTTTGGAAAAAGAACCCCTTGAGAATGAGTCACAACAAATAGGAAGAAGGAATTTAGTAAGCAGATATTGCAAAGATCATAATATGTTACAGATAGGATCAAACAGTCCTTTTACGTGTTTAGTTTTTAAGACTGCTCTTAAGGTAGGGCCCTCTGGCAAATGGCACCAGTTTTGTTTAGTTGCTCAGTATGAAGACGGTTTCAGGAGGCTTCCTGTATGGAATACAGCTATTGGCTCTTGAATAACATTAAAATAAATGCAATATTTGTAAGTCATTTTACCCTATAGCAGATGGGTGCTTAAGTCTGTGAGAGAAGATCAATGGAACCATTTAGCTTTTTGTGTTGTTTCAGTGTAGAAAGACAGTCTGTTCCAAATCAAGAGAGGAGTCTGCTAAGAATATTTAGGTTTCATTGAAATAAAGCACAGTTCGCATCAAAAGAAGTAGATGTGCTATTTCAAATTCATAACAATTGACTATTAGTCTGTTTTTAATATTTTTTTTTGGCATGTAATCCCGTTTAATTAGATTCTACTCTCTCTGTTGTTTCAAGATTCCATAAACTGGAGTCTTATATACCAGCTGCTAAAGCAGGAGTTACTGTCTAAATGATATTCACAATGAGTATTTGGAAGGTTTACAATTATACCCTTGCTAATAAATTGTGCTATTTTCCCCAACAGTTTTAAGTGCTAATCTTCAGAAGGCATTTTAAAATTAGCTAAAATTCTGTCAAGAGATTTACAAAAATTGTTAGCATGAAGATAATTATGTCACAGTCCTTGGACTCCATCTCTGATTGTGTGCATAAATCAGAAAATGTCAGCTGTGTTTTCCCTTAATAATTATCCTTGCAGCAATATATTACAGTTTAGATTACTATTATAGTGTTGCTTTAGGTTTATAAAACACAAGTTAGTTATTTCTGAAGTTTTCTGCTGATGAAATAATTCACATTTCTGGAATAGGAATTATTTGTGTTAACATTTCATATATATCAATACAAAGATCAATATGAAAAGCAGCTTTCTACACTTTTTTACAAAGTCCCCTGAAAGTAGTCAGCTTTTTTGTTACAATTTTGTTAAAGGAGATCACTTCTACAGCACGGCCAACATTTTCAAAAGAGCTAGCTAATGTGGTCACCCTTGTAGCATGTGTGGGACTTGATGTTTTAAGGACTTTTTGGACCAAAATTTGAGAATCTTCTTGCTGAATCTGTACAGGATGTAGGTATTTACAGTAGATTCTGTAGGTCCCCAGCAGTTTTGGTAATCTGTTGTTGGAACCTACCTCCTTAAACATCATGAGTTAAAATATCAGAGTGAGCTACTAAATCCTGCAGAATTTGGACCAGGTTGTTTCGTTCTAAGGACTCAGAAATCTAGGTACAAATACACTTAATAAATTAAATTTGTCTGCATAAACAGTAGGAAATTGACACAACATACTCTCTAGGAACCTTTCTCATGGATTATAAAAAAGAAAATGGGAAAAATTAATTTGTTTTAGCATTAGCAGTAATAGTAAATAAAAATTGTACAGGTGAGAGCTGTTGTGTCTTTCAATTGCTGTACATTCCTTATGTTTAATACACAGAATGTTTGACATTAAAAATGTGAGATTTACTCAAGCTTTCTAAGAAAACGTTCTAAAACCATGTGGAAGCAACAAATTCCAAGAATGCAGCAAGCCTAGTACTTACCTTAAAAACCTTTTTCGCGGATGAGAGATGGTATTTCAAGTAGGGCTTTTAATTTGGCAGTGTATCAACGAGGATAAGAGATCTACTTCAGTGGTGCAGGCTGCCTTAGAATAGGTCTTACACTGTTGTCAGTACAAAAGATGTTATTTCTCAACTATCTCAAAATGTGTGTAGAGACATTATCTGTAATTTTGAAAGTCTTCTGTGAAGTATTTTGGGATACATTTAAAGTAGCAGGATATGGCTTAGTGTGATCTCACTCTTGTTTTGATGGTTAGAAGAGTTACGGTTGATTTCAATGGAAGTGGGGTCATATTTAGCCCTACTGTATCACAGAATGAGCACGTTTGAGTTGTGGTCTTCTCAAGACTCTTACTCCTGTTGTGGCAGAGCAGAGGCAGCAGTGCTTTTGTGGTTTAGGAGATGCACAGTGGTGACACCAGGCAATAGACTGCTGTTGGTTTCTGAGCTACTTCTGCAAAGTTCTTCATTTGACCCAAGGGGCCAAATGAAGAATTGCTTTTCCAGTAAGTCAACAAAGAAAGCTTTTTCATCTAAGACAAAAACATATGCAAAAAAGCTAAGCTGATGAATGTTGAGAGATGGGTTTTAAAAAGTGTAACTTTGCTTTTGCCGGACTATCCTAGGTTTTTATTTAAAACTAGAAAGTTTCTTTATTTCTATCTTACTTGAGCTAGATTGTTACTTCAGTCAGTGTCAGAGTATTTTGGCCTTGTCACTTAACTGAAAATACAGAATTGTGATCACATAGTCTTTGCTCCCAGAGCTTGCAGTTTATTTTATTAACAAAAATAAATTGCAGCAGGAAAAAGTTGTATTTTTGTGGTTATGAGAGGAAAAGCTTTTCAACTTGTTCATTAATCTTCCTTCTTCCTCATCTTCGAAGATACACTCATTATTCATCTTTCTCATTTCTGATTATACATTTTACCAGTATGCTGTGTGATGCCACAGATAGTTGTAGATATCCATCTCCATTTTTAACGAGTCATGAAGCTTAAGATAAGATCTCATATGATAAATAAGCCATTTATTTATATATAAAATATAAATACTTGCTTCCCTCTCTTGCTTTTTGGTACACTAAAAAAATTCCAAGTATTTATCCTAGAATCCTATAAGAAGCAGCATTTAGACTTCTGTGGCATTTTTACACGTAACGGTATTTTGACTTATGATGACCATGTCCCTAATTCCAACTCTGTACTTACTTTTCCTCCCAGACTTCTCAAGGGTGATATTTAATTTAGTATCATACAGAACTATAGATCTACCAACGGGGGTAACGTATAGACTGCTATATAATTATTGAATCATAGAGTTAAAACTTCTAGACGGTATCTGTACTCACAAAAAAATCACTTGGCAGTGAGCCACCAAAAGCAATTTTTTCACTGCTTGCTTTTTGATTTTTTCACTTTAGCTGCTGCTCAAAATGAAACACCTTGGACTTGAATTGCTCATTATACTTAAATATGTGAAATATTGTGGGCTGCAATATACTGTCCTGTGCAATATGTTTATATACATGAGTTATTTGATAGCATGGATAATAGAATGAGCTCAATTTTTGCTACTGATTTAATACTTCAGAATGTAAAGCTCACCCTTGTCATGGTCTACCAAAATTTCCTAATTTCCATGACATATTTTTCATATTTTCATATTATTCATATTTCTCATGCTTACAATTTCACTGGTATTGGTAGCCTTTCTCAGAAACTGATACGCTTTTGGATGATCTACAAGTATCACATGTGAGCTGATACTCAGACACATGAAGTGCCATCTATGCACCTGTAGCTATGCCTGCATTTGGTATTTCAGACACCCTTTTCTGCTTCCTCTGAGAGGATCAGGCATGCTTGGATGAGTGGAAAAGCCGTGGGTGTGATCAGCATTTGCGTACTCTCCTGTTCAGTATGTATGCAGTAACTGATGACATGGTCCTGTGAGGTCATTTTCTTTCATGAGTTTGCTTCTGGCTCAGTTTTTAACACATTTTCTCCTAATGACTCTGTGATTTGCTCTTCAACTACTGTACCTTGCATGAGAGCTATTTGGCTGAAAGTAGTGGAGAAAGATTCTAACAATTCTCAAAAATGGTAGAAGTAAGTTCGTCTTCTTGCCAAGTGAATTGGTACATCATTTATTCTTTAAGTCTGTAATTTTTTTTCCATTTTTTTTTGTTCTGGGTTGTCTGTTCATTTTTGCATTGGGTGTATAGTTGAGATGGAGTATTTTGTGTGTAAGGCTAAATGATCACAGCATTTTCTTTAGATATGGGCCACCTTTGTTGTCCTTCAGCCAATTAACACAGTATGGTCTATATAGACAAAGAAATATCAACTGAATTTACTCATTTCAGCATTTTTTACATGGACAGGACCAGTTACTTTAACTTGTACAATCTTGAGACGAGTTAGTTGTATTTGACAAAAATCTGTGTGCTTTGGATTGTCTGTCATTTTTACATGCTTTATATCACAAGGTCAAGAATGAAGTGTATGATGCTCAGATTTTCTGAACCTCTCCTGAGGTGCTGGTGACACAGAATTGTTAAAACATTGGCTCTTGGAGCAATATTCCAAATGATGTTTCCTTTGGCTTCTATTTTCCTGGAGGATGGGAGGTTTAATTTTGCTTGCACAGGTACCTTCAGCTTAGTATTGATGAATCGAGAATCCTTCAATAATTAGTACTGTTGATTTGGTTTCTTTTATCTATTTTAAATGACTGGCCTGCCTGTACGTGCTTGGAGCTGAAGGTCAGTGTATGCTGATCTGAATAATGGAATACTTCATTGTACAGCTTCCATATCTATCTTTTGCAATCCCTTTGACTCTCTGAGTATGATTTTGCTTTGCAAAGGACAACTGATTATAATATAAACAAATCACATGAACCGTGGGACAAGAATTACTGTGACATACGTAGTTTTTTATGGAGGAGAAAAAAGATGTCAAAAGATCCAAATATGTGTAGCTCTGTTAATTTTTCTGCTCAGAAATGTATTGTTAAAGTATTAAAAGGTCTGTAATCTTATCTAAAAATAATGATAGTTTAAATGTTAATTGGACAAGCTAAAATATCTTGCTAGGTCATTTACAAGAATCTAATAATTTCCTTTACAGTGATGCTTTTGTAGCCTGAGATTGAATGTAATTATAAAAATAAAGAATCAATGCAAAAAAGAAAAAACAATAGGTAACTCTTACTGTATTTATTGTAACTAGTTTTAAGATGTGGTCTTAAAAATTAATTCACTTATTAAATACTATGAAAGCAATATGACCAAATAATAGTGTCCATAATGTCTTTAAAATTATGGCTACATACAGAGCCTGACCATCCTGCCTTTGAGGTTGTTAGCAATAGGAACTGTTCTGCTTGCAACTTGTTTCTTTTACACCCATATGGCAAAATTATGCCTCCCAGAGGTAACTTTTGGTATTGGAGAAAGTTGTTGTGGAATACAGGGGTAACCTAAAAGCCTCCTGTATTGATGAAGCCTCAAGAGAATATAAAAATCCTATGGAAGATGCAGATGATTAGAGAATTTTTGTTCACTGGTATTTCAGACTCACTTTGCACAGACACAAATTACTGCACTTCCCAGCATCTTCTGAATCAATTTTACTGTCTTTGTGGCAGCAGAAGAAAAGGATCAGTGCTCTGATGTAATGGAACCAGTCACACATTTAGTAATAATTTACAGAATATATCAAAGTTTTACTTCTTTTATTGTGACAAAATCGTTGGTTTCATATTACTTTTAGAAATATTGGCGAACTCTAATCTGGAAAAAACATTGTGGTTGAGGTGTCTGTAAACAATTAATCTTTTCAATTTCTGTTATGTTTTAAAAATTAAATAGGAATGAAATATGACTGGTTTGTTCCAACAACACTGTTATATTGGGACAAAATTTATAACTTTTATTATAATTCTAAAACGCTCATTTGGATTTCTGTTCTCCTGTCTGTGTGTATAGTAGCATTGTAGCCTCACATAGAGATAAATGAAAAAAAAATTAAAAAAGAAAAAGTAAAAATTCTATAAATTTCATTATGGAACATTTATAAGATGATTTCCATGACGACCATATAATAAGATTCATGTTTACTTTAATTCTGAGTTCTCAATGTCTTTTTAATGACTTCCATGTAATTAAAACAGAATGCATAATTTGAGGTAACATAATATGAATCAGTTTTGTTTGCGTGATGTTGAATACTGTTAACACATGTACAATGAACTGTTTAAGACCTTTACATGGCTATGTCCATTTGTTGCAGAACTGTGAGAAACTGGAAAATAATTTTGATGACATCAAGCACACGACTCTTAGTGAGCGAGGAGCACTTCGAGAAGCAATGAGGTAAGTCTGGGTCACCATAGCAACAGTCACAGATGTGGTAAAGAAAGAGTCATTCTTCATTATTGGGGGAACAAATGAGTTCATTGCCACCATTCAGCTCTATTCTCTAAGGTATTAATTTGTCAGTGGAGAGGCTTCCCTTGAGGCTGTACTTTGGTTTTGAAGCTGCATAAATGTTAAGCCTGACTGCACAGTAAAAAATGTAAATGTTTAATTTGTTATTTAAAATGCTTAGGGGGTGCCTTGCTTTATATTTATACTAAACTGTGAGTGAATGAAAATATTGTTCATCTAAATTCTGTAAGTGTTAAAGCAATTGTACAATGGTGTTTGAACAAACCTGTATTTGCTTTAAATTGAATTTGATTTTTATTTATGTAGTTCCTGTGTACTCTGATTTTATCACCAGATTTACGTGATTTTGGTTTTGATAACGAATGTAAAAATCTGTGTGGTCCATTATATGTTGTAGAGATGCATATTTTGCTTAATATCCTCGTATTGTTGCACTTAATACTTATTAGAGGAGGTTAAAATTAGTCAGAAGATGAATTATCTGCCATCCTTACTTGCACTGCAGAGTATCTGGGTACAGGACTCTAAAGAAACTTGCCAGCTATAGTGTCCGGAAAAGGGAGTGATTACTATGCTGAAAGGTGGTGAAATTGAAGACAGATTTTCTAAAGTAACTCACCAAATAATCAGGAAGATGTTATTTATAGTACTATCTGTGAATCAGAAAATTATAGTAAGCTGCACTTTTAAAGGTTTTGAAATTGGACAGTAAAATGTAATGATGCAAACAAAGTGCTTCATCTCACTTGCCTGATATGAGAATAACTTCTTACACTTGAACCAGCGCAGTAAAAAGTAAAAACAATAACAACCCCCCCTAAGAATCTACTTGAAAAAATAAATACACCTATTTGCTTTGACTGTGTTTATAATCCCTTTAAATTTATGGATGTGTGTGAATTACTTGATTTGCACGACTCTGACTTTATGGCTTTGTGCTCATGGTGCTCTTGTCTCGTATACACTGACTGTTTGAAAAGGTATTCTTACCTACAAGTCTGCTGAACACTTCAACTACCAGTGCTGCAAATAACTGTAAAAATAATGGCATTCACCTTTCTAATTGTGATTTTTGCTTTACTCTTGTTTTGCTTCATATGTTTAGGGTTTTCTCCCAGTGTGGTCAGTCATCTGTGTACCTCAATCTTGCATGTAGTAAATGCAAAGTGATTTAAAGTAAAGATTTGAGGAATTTTTGGCATTTGAAGCTACCTTCAGTATTTCCAACAAATTGGATTTCAAGTTTCTGCTGTCCTGTGACAGTGTTCAGGTTTGTGATGTTTTGTGATACATGACTCGGCAGGGATAATATTTTAAAAATTTGGGAGCTGGCAGCTCTTTGGTGATCAACATTGAATAGCAAGGGGAGCTTTGGCATTTCAAAGGTCATGTTTCTGTTACAAAGACTGTTTAGAAGATTCTTGTGATTCTTTGCTGTGCAAAAGCGCTTTACTATCTCATAAATTTGTATCCTGGCTATTTCTGCTAGCCATTCTGGGAAATAGTTATTGATTGTGAAGTGTGACAGATATTGTGCAGTGCTGGAATTCTCTTAATTGCAGTTAGTATTAAATGGTTGGTTGTTTCCTTAGTTGCTTTTTTGCTCAGTTACTGGCTGGCTGCATGTTTCTGTTTGGATCCCAAGATGATCTGTACATATCTAATTCAATTGGTACATTTCTACAGATTACAGTTCACTTTTCCTTTCCATGACAAGAGTGGACATTGGACCAGGCATGGGAGGACATAGATTTGCTGACCTCAGTATTATGAGGTACCTGCCTCCTTTTGGTAAGGGAAGCTTGTGGAGAGGGTTGCACATTGCACAAAAGCACTAAAATCATGTGGGCATGAAAGCAACAACAACAAAAAATCCTAGTTGGATAGCTAAGTGGATATATGTGGATCTCAGATGAGCCTTAAGTTGAGTGGGCAGTCTGCCCAAACCCTCTTTGATTTCCCAGAGTGGTACTACTGGTCTGCCAGATGAGAAATACAATGAACCTTTTTCCCCAGTGCTCCTGTTTGGAATGAGACCTTCCATTTTAACTTAATCTTTGAGAAAAATGGTCAATTTAATATGGGTTTCAGTACACTTCTAGTCTATGAGTATCACTGTGCTCTGCATAAACAAATACTAATATCCAAGAAGGGTCTTGTTCTGTTTCCAGCTCTTCAGTATTCAAATTAAGGATTACGTGAAAATTATCTTTCTTGTTTATGTATATAGATGTATGCAAAATAAATGTTTTTAAGGGTTTTGAAATTATCACAAAGCCTATGAACTTTCTCTACTTCTACTTTACATTTATTTTAGATTTTGAATGAGATAACGAGCTGATAGTAGTTTGCCATTATTCAGTATATAGGGTGGTATTGTAAGAATTTGATTTACTTGTGATTGCACATAAAATCATAAAGCATTCAATTCGGTTAATGTTTTGCTTATTTTGTTAATGTACTCCAAATGTTTTATTTATTACTATACTTTAATGCAGCTGCAAAGCTGAAGTATACAATAAAAATCCATTAGTTTTTTGAATTGGAGTTTATAAATGGACAGACTGTTGCTTTGCTTACCTTGAATGTGTATATGATAAATTAATTGAGTATTTTATGTAGTAACTGGGCAGAAAAATATAGCTATATACCTATAATGTCAGGTTGCCTAAGTAAGAGCACTGATCTTTTGTTAAACAAAGCTCAATTTGTTTTTAATATGTAATCACTGAGAAAAATCTGGATTCAAATCATCAGTAAAGCTTCATCTAGAATTTTAAAGGAGCTTTTAGACTGGTTTGTCTGCTATGAGGAGATAAGTATTTGAGGAGGAGGAAGTGGTGTAGCTCAGTGCTGACACTGATAGTCTTTTCATGGGTGGTGAAACCAGAATGTGGAGTGCTACAGTAAGCATTCCTCTGGGAAAGTAGGGTACAGTAGTCTTGAGGAGTCTTAAAATTAAGCAAACACAATAATGAAGCCCCTGCCCCCTCAAATTATAAAGTAACTTTAAGGAGAAGTGTGGCACAAATCCAAAGTCTCTCTTTTTTTTTTTTTAATGTGGTTTCTGTAGGCCTGTTCCTCCTGCCTGTTCAGGTCCCTCTGTACAGCAGCCTGACCCTTTGGAGTGTCACCACTCAGCAGGTGGTAGATTGCTTTTGAACACTGCATATATGGTACTGTGCGTTGCACACCTGTGTCTAGCGTACATTTCATGAGCCTGGTGTCAGACAAACTAAGCCATAGTGTTTCAAATGAAACTTTCTGAATCTAGTGTTGCAATTGCTTACTTATCAACTGAGTTGGTAAGCCAGCGTGGTGGGTTAAGGCGGTGAGCAATCAGCGAGGCTGGTGAGGTGTTAATACGTAAATGGGTCCTACTCGTAGGTGGATATGGATATGGTCTGTCTTGTGAACACTGACTGAGTATGTGTGAAAGCTTTGCAAGTGAAAATTAAAGCTGAGTATTTTTGTATAGTCTTCTTGTTATTAAAGGAAAATTTAAACATATTTATTCTTACTTTGAAATGGGAAAGGAAAGAGAAAGTTTGCTTATCTGTTTGAATCAGTATAAAAGATACCAAAGTTCATTTAGAATTTTCTTTTGCATTCATATATTTGCATATGGTTTTGGATAATATGAACAAGGGAGTGAAGCTTCAACTGTGATTTCCAGTTTGCTAGAAACAGTTTCTGTTAATGATGATATTCACTGTTGTCTTGACAACTGTGCAAGCTGGGGTTAGTAATAATCAGGCTTCTTTTAATATGGTCTAGACTCTCAGATGTATTTGACAAATAGTTTCTATGACTGGGCAAAACCCAAGAAAATTGCAGTGTAAGAAGTTCCGAGGTTTCACAAGTATTCATTAGTTTGCAGAGTAAAAGCTAGGATTTTAAACACGTAAACAAAACAAGTCTGCAGTGCAAACTAAAAAATACGTAGTAACTAACTTGTTAGGGCTCTGGCCTGAGCCGTGGCAAATATGGGTTCATATTCTGGTTCTGAGTCAGGCAACTTGGTTTTCCCATTTTAAAATGCATCATAGATCTCTAAAGTTAGAGAAACACAGACATGAAGTGTAAGGAAATAAGGGCAATGAAAATGTCGTGTTAAATGTATTTTTGCTTTCCTGTATTGTTCTGGGAGATGGGACCAGTCTCAGGTAAACTGAAAGGGAAGGTGAATTAAGAGAAGTAAAGGCTTCTGGGTTCCTGATCCAGGTCTCAGTTTGTTCAAAGAAATCCTTTGTGTTCTGGGAAGGTGGAAGTCTTTGAAGCAAATTCCAGTATTCCAAAGTTCTGTACTTCAGTAAAGCCTTCAAGACTGTCTCCCACAGCATTCTCCTGGAGAAGCTGGCAGCCCACAGCTTGGACAGGTGTACCCTTTGCTGGGTTAAGAACTGGCGGGACAGCTGAACCCAGAGAGTGTTGGGGAATGCTGCTGCATCCAGCGGGCGGCCGGTCACCAGTGGTGTTCCCCAGGGATCAGTACTGGGCCCAGTCCTGTTTTTTATCTTTATAGATGATCTGGTCAAGGGGATGAAGTGCACCCGCAGTAAGTTTGCAAGAGACCCCAAGCTGGATGGGAACGTTGATCTGCTGGAGGACCGGAAGGCTCTGCAGAGGAATGTGGCCAGGCTGGATTGATGAGCTGAGGTCAATGGTGTAAGGTTTGATAAGGTGAAGTGCCGGATCCTGCACTTGGGTCACAACAACCCTGCAGTGCTGCTGGACTGGGGAAGAGTGTCTGGAAAGCTGCCCAGTGGGAAAAAGCCTGGGGGTGCCGGGCAACAGCTGCTGAACGTGAGTCAGCGTCTGCCCAGGTGGCCAAGAAGGCCAATGGCATCCTGGCCTGTATCAGGAATGGCGTGGCCAGGAGGACCAGGGCAGGGATTGTCCCCCTGTACTGGGCACTGGTGAGGCCACACCTCGAGTGCTGTGTCCAGTTCTGGGCCCATCACCTCAAGGAAGACATTGAGGGGCTGGGGCGAGTCTGGAGAAGGGCAGCGGAGCTGGGGAAGGGTCTGGAGAGTGAGTCCTGTGAGGAGCAGCTGAGGGAGCTGGGGTTTAGTCTGGAGAAGAGGAGGCTCAGGGGAGAATTTACCATTCTCTACAACTGCCTGAAAGGAGGGCGTAGCAAGATGGGGGTTGGCCTCTTCTCCCGGGCAAACAGTGACAGGACAAGAGGGCATGGCCTCAAGCTGTGCCAGGGAAGGTTCAGGTTGGACATCAGGAGGAATTTTTTCACTGAAAGGGTTGTCAAGCATTGGAACAGGCTGCTCAGGAAGGTGGTGGAGTCACTATCCCTGGAAGTGTTTAAGGAACAACTGGATGTGGCACTTAGTGCTGTGGTTTAGTTGACAAGGTGGTGTTTGGTCAAAGGTTGGACTTGATGATCTCAGAGATGCTTTCCAAATGTCAGGATTTTATGAAAGTAGCCACTAGTCTTGTGTTAGTGTGTTTGTTTGGGACTGAGGGAGTAAGTCCAAATTTCTCTTCCACCTTCTTCTACATTTACATTTATCTCCAGTGTGATCACTTGAATGCTGCTTGGGGCATGCTTTTTGGGGAAAAGCAAGTGATTGCTTCTTAAATATTTAACAAAAATGTTGTGCTGCTTCCAAACTGCAATAACACTTTGCTTCTTGGGTGACCAGCTCGTGTTCCTCTGATGTATCTATCTCAGCACCAAGAAACAAACACCCCCTGCCACAGAGGACATATTAATTAGGTAAGCCACTGATTGGCTTATTGATTTAGACCCTTATTTAGACTGCATTAGGCTTAGAGATATTCCTTAAAAAAATTAACTACAGAGGTGTTCTCAGACTGAAAACAAAAAATCCCACAAAACTGTGGAGTTTAGGGAATGTTAAACTTGCTCCCCTTGGAATTTATTTTCTACATATGCATCTTGACAATTTTATAAATTTATCATATTATTAATAGCATATGGAGATGAGGAGATGCTGCAATATGCTGGTGTTTCTAGTCACGTTGGGTGTTGCATAGAAATGCACACTGAATGTTAAAGCACTTGAGAACTTTTAGTAGTACTTCCATTGGAAAAACCCAGGCGGCTAATATGAGTTTGATTTTGATTGCCATTTTGAAATCAGAGCTTCACTATCATTCTTAGTTTACATTACAGATCAAACAGATTGCCAACATCGTTTGCATTGACCAAGCATTAGCCATATGCCTTCGCTGTGCAAGGCTGCCCTGGATAGGGATAGCTATGACTAAACAAGCTGCTTATGTGCTAGAAGCTGTTTAGTGGCATTAACAAGGCACTGTTAAGCTGTGTTCATGCGATTTTACCATGCTCTTTGTTGGCTAACTAACTTCTGAGTCACCCAGTAGCCACCCTCGGAGAGCCTAACAGTGCCTGGGATGAATTGCTCAGATCTGGCCACGATGCAGTAATTTCTGTCTATAGACAGAAGCTGTAACACCAAGCATGTATAGGAACGCATGACATTAATGTAATTATTTTTGTGATAGTTATTAGAACTTGTATTGTCTTTGTCATTTCTATGGAGAATTACAGAACTTCGTATTTCTTTTTGCAATTAAAAAGAAAAAGAAGGTTCTGATACGTGTCAAGTTCATTGTTTCAAGTGTCATGTATAACTCACACTGAAAATTTTGTGAAACTAGTGATAATGCTTAACTTGTGCACTATAGAATGTAACTGCATTGCCTTATATATATTTTTCAAGTATAATCAAGAAAATTATTAACTGCCTTGTTTTGGGCTTGATTGTGAGATGGGCTGTTCTGTTGAATATCAGCTTCATAATACCTTCCCCAGAAATTTTAAAACTGAAATAAATTTTCAAGTTTGTCAGCTGATTGCTGTACATATGTTGTACTGTATATAATTTCTTATTTTTAATTTATGAATTGTAATTTTCGTTCTGGTCCAGTGATTGGCTTGTTTATTTAGATGTTACAGAGGAGGAGATCAAGATAATTAGATTGTTTTCCTTTGAATGTTCCTTTAGTCACCTAGCTGGGATAAACTGACAAATACAACTTTTACTGACCTAAAATAGTGCATTGATGATGTTCCTGAATGGCAAATGTGAAAGGATATTGAATTTTTTTTTGCTATTCCAATCGGCAGTGTAGATTTGCAGTTACTTTACATCGGAGGATTGAATTATGCCTTGTAGTGTATATTACACACACATGGCTATACAACAAAAGCACTGTGAGCAAAATAGCAAGCAATATAGTAAAACAGCAAAATAAATAATATTCATAGATTTGGAAACTGCATTATAATTGCTACTTTTGTTGATATACTGAAATGTGCTTTAGGCAACATCTTACACGAACATTTTTGATAAAATCTTGTATGTTTCTCTTATGCTCTTTTGTATATATTACTGTGACTGAAATATGCTTCTGGTCTGGTCTGAGTGTGGTAAATACATCGTTTCTGTATTTGTGTGTAGCATTCCCAAGAAATACTTCAGAAGACAGAGGAGGAAAAAAAACCTCACTTTTTGTCACTTCAGCTGAGGAGAGCCTGGTTTTGGTTTTGAACCATTTAGTTTTATGATTTAAAGAAAAGAATTGGATAAGAGTCAAAATTTTGCTTTTTAACAAACTGCAGGAGATGATGTCTGATGCTGGTGGTGAAAGAGATTTTGAAAACCACTGTGACAGATGGATTGCCACAAAGACTCCAAAGGTGGCGTGCAGGGGGTGCAGCATCATACCTTTCAGTGACTAACAGCCACTCGTGTGCAGAGTAGAAAATTGCACTACAGAATTTTGAGTTCACTCCATGGGTTCCCCCTTTGTTACTTTTTAAAATGCAAAGTTTTAAAATATTTCTGAAATTTGTTCTTTGCTACCATTAGCATTCAGGAAAAAATACTCTGGATTGCCAGAGAGAGAATGTATACAATATGGATTACCAGCCTATACACTTCAAAAAAGGTTTTGGTTCACGAAATATAAATAAAAGAAAAAACCACAGATATGAGTGAAGAAAATTTGCTGATGGTTTTGCCATGGCTTTTTGTAGATTGATGCTTGATTTTATGTTTCAGGGCTTTGGATGGTTTAGGTAGAAGGTGTATTGTACCATTTTAAACCATAACGAAAGTCTGGGATGTACACAGAAGCTTGGTGTGTTGCAGTTTTGGCGAAGAAGTCAGATGTTTTAGTTGAAGATGTTGAAGCTCGTGCTGTTTTATTTAGAAGTCATTAGTTTAATCTGTAGCCAGCCTATTGAGAGTACCACATTCCACATGTATTAAACAAAGCCCGTTTCCTACTGTTTTGTCTACAGTCAGAAACCAGTCTGTCTTTACAAATGCTGTTTTACATATATCTGTACTTGTTTCTTTTCAGGCATTTGCTATACTTCTCAAAAGCCTGAAAAAGTGTAGTCTTTTCTTCCTCCTTTGTGTTGTCCTTGGACTTTCTGTTGCTATGGGTGTCTTTGAGTACATTCTCTTTGGAGTTCAGGATACAAAGCAAAGCTAAGGGTTTGAGGAATAAATACTATCTTCATTCAAAATTGCATTATTAGGTAGTGTGTCTTTGCATTATATGTTCATTGTGGCCAGGTAATTATTATCTTTTCTGATTATGGTGGTGTGCTGATTTGGGTGGGATAGAAGTTAGCTTTCTTCACAGTAGCTGCTCTGGGGCTGTGTTTTGGATTTGTGCTGAAAACAGTGTTGATAACACAGGGATGTTTCAGTTATTGCAGAGCAGCACTTGCACAGTGTCAAGGCCTTTTCTGTTCCTCACCCTACCCCCTAGCAAGGAGGCTGGGGGTGCACAAGGAGTCGAGAGGGAACACAGCCAGGACAGCTGACCCCAGTTGATCCAAGGGATGGATATTCCCAGCCTGTAGGGGAGGGGGAAGAAGAAGGGTGGGGCGGCAATTCAGAATTATGGTGTTTTGTCTCTTCCCAAGACACCAGGCTGCCAATGTGACAGTGAATGCTTTCCTTGTTCTGCTTTGCTTGCATGTGCAGCTTTTGCTTTACCTGCTAAACTGTCTTTATCTCAACCTGTGAGGTTTGTCACTCTTACTCTTCTGATTCTCTTCCTTATTCCATCAGGAGGGTGTGAATGAGTGGCTTGGTGAGGCTTAGTTGCTGGCTGGGGTTAAACCATGACATGTGTTTAGAACCCCTTGGTTATAATGACTATTATTAGCTACTGATACTTACTTTTTTTGCTGCCTCTCAAGAGTTCTAACTTTATATTATACTGGCTGTTGTGGTTTTTGGATGTAAGAGCAAATATCCATTTTCCTAGAAATGTTTTGTATGTTGGGGTGAGGTTGTTTCAGAGATTAAACTGGGGGTCCAGCTGTGCCCTAAGATATTTACCTTCCATCAAAATTAATCTGTCCTTCCCCTGTAGACTTCTGAATTTAAATTCTGTTTATTTACTTGAGGCTATTTGGGAGACCAAGAAAAGATTATCTAAATTTAATGTTCTAATGGAATCAACCTGTTTATCGAAAGTAAGACTGTAAAGTGTATTGGACTTTTTTCGGTAAGACAGTTGTTAAGATACACTGGAATCAGTACCATAAATTTAGCTAATTTGATACAAAATTTCACAGAAACATTTTTCCATCCTTATTTCTTCAGAACAAAGATACTATTCATAGGAATCTGTTTCATTGGAGCTTGCTGTTGAAAAGTTGGTGGGCAGCCATTTAAGCCCTAGACCACTTTAGGTCTTTCAGGACACCACCCAGAGGCTTTCACTGCTGGTGCCTAAGGCAAGGCTACTAAATTTTAGCATCTCCAGGACTGAGGAATGTTAAGATCGATCCCAGGCACAATTTGTACAAAGAAGCTGCTTACAGAGTGAGACAAATGTAAGAGGTGTAATGGAGAATAAAGGAACAAGCTATTCTCAAGTGACGTCTCCTGCCATCTTGAATGCCCAGCACTGCTTGCCTGGGGCGGGCTTTGTAAGGTGCACAGAGTACTGGCAGTGACAAGGTTCTTTGTGGAGCAGGTGTTTGCAGGTCAATTTGTATGTATTTAGTGTAGTTAGGTTGTTCAGCATTTAGTTCTGGCTTGGTCCAATACCAAAAATCAAGGTGATTTGTGGTTTTTTGTGGTTTGTTGGTTGTTTTGTTTTTTGTGTTTTTTATTTTGTTGTTGTTGTGTTTGTTTGTTTTCCCCAGGAAGGAAAAAAAAAAGGTCTTTTCTGTAAAATAAACCCTGAACTGTTCTAAATATCACCACAGAATTGCACCCATTCAAATTAGTTTTCATAATTGATCTGTTTATGGAACAGAATGTAATGGAAAGAATTATAATGTGATTTCCATCAGAATACTTACAAAAGACTTGATTTATTATCTGATACCATTACAATACAATAACCTTTTAAAGCCAGTAAGTTATTTCAAAATAGTTTGACTACTTTTTAAACTCCTTTTTTTTAGTAGTATTTAATATTTCTACTGTTACCACATTAAAAAATTTGTGATTACTATTACTACATATAATATTTTTTAATTTAATAAAGTTACTATGGCTGCTGTCTTTGTAAAGACTATTACTTTTATTACTACTACCAAATAGTAGTGTTTAATGGTACTGATTAATGCTACAAATACTTTTCTTACTGCTATTTTGCGTACTGAAGATTTTTTCCACATTTGTGGTCATTAATTAGTATTAACCAAGCATTTGCTTTGTAATTGGTAATGTATCAAATGAAGAAAAATATTTTTAAATTGGTATCTGACAGTATTACCAAAAAGACAAGAAAACACTCTTTGAGGAGCATTGTAAAATAGAAAAAAATATATGTATAAAATAATTTTTCTTTTTCTCCTACCTGATATATCTTCCTATTTGAGCAAAAAGTGGCTTTCCTGGTGGCTCTTCCTGCTTATCTGTGTTTTTCTAATGAAGAGAAGATGCGCTTGAGCACGTGTAAAACAATTTCTGTTCCCAGGGAGCTACAGTGACTTGTTTGGCTCGTGGCTGGCTGTTACATGTTGGGCTGTGCCTCACAGTATCCACCCCTCAGTCTTCCCATTGCAAATTTGCTTGCATAGCAACTGCCGGTATTGTTAACCCTCTTCTGTCCCCAAGGGTATTCCCTTGTGGCTTCTCAGATTAAATATTTAATTGGGGTGGGAATTGTTCTTCTTGTAATTAAAGAACTATACGGAGCTGTTTAAAAATACTTAAACAGGAACGGTTATATATTTGAAAGAGATTCTGGGTCCATTGAGTGTGTTTTACTGAAGAGAGCTGTGGCAGCGTGGCTGAGAACCGCTGGCCACGTGGCTGCAGTAGCCTAAACAGAAGCTGTTTCTTGCGTGCATCTTTGAGCCTGCACCGAGATGCAGCTGCACAATTAGCAGCATCTGGCCTGGCTGCTCTCTTCGGGTAGTTAGACAAGCATAAATGGCTCCTGGGTGGAGTCGCACGTTGAGTCGCGGCCGGCCTGTGAGGTGCCTCGGTGTCGCCTCCCGGGCGCGGCTGGTGGCAGCCGTGCGGGGGCTGCAGGGCAGTGCGCGCCCGGCGGGGGATGCGCTGCTCCTCCGGGTGCCTCCCGTGGCATGCTGCCCCCGGCACGGCTGGCACAGGGAGCTGTGATGGGGAAGCTGCAGCGACACTCATGTCCCTGTCGGTTGCTCAAGCCTGCGGGACTAGGTTAGAAGTAAGCTGTAATAAGCACTTTTCAGGAAGGTTTATGTTGGGCTTAATGCCAGCTGTTTTGTTGTAGAGACTCTCTGCTTCTGGGCCACGCTGCTCACAGACACAGTCATTTTAGGGTATCTTGTGCTATTAGAGATGTACCCATTCCAGGCACAAATTCTTCTGTGGGCAGAATCATAGGGAAAGGCTAGTTAACATGTCAGAGGAGAGAGGAGAGACCCACGCTTCACCCAATTGCAGATGAAATCCCTGATATTCCTTTTATAGTACAGGAAGGCATTTATTTAAGCAGGGACTATACAGAATGCATTTTTTCCCCTCTTTCTTAGTTGAAATAGATCTGTTTCAGTAAGTGTAAAACTAACTCCTGGCTTCTTTGATCCATTTTTATTCCTTTATTCTACTTGGGTACACTGGGTGAATGAAGACTTTACCTCTAATTTGGAAAGGCCTGAGTAATCTTTTTGCTATTGGCATTGCTGAACATTCTTTCTCCTGCTAGTATAACAATGTCATAATATACAAAATTTATTTTGTTTTAAAACTAAAACTGCAAACAGAGCCTTGAAGTGCAACTTCTCTTAATATTTTCTCTTCTATCATACTCATTTAATTCTTGATGTAAAACAAGAATTCATTGCTTTTGTGCTGGGAGCACGAAGCCACAAGTTGATAATGATAACTCAATGTTTGTAATATAAAGTGCTGTTCCTGTAGTGTGGTCCAATTACACAATAGTAAAGCAGGGATGTAACACAGCAATGCTGCTTTCCTATTTGTTTCAGTAAGTTTAGCACAGCGGGAAACGTGGCATTCTTCCAAGGTAATGCGTCAAGCTTACAGTTGGATGAAAGAGCAATGGAAATTATTCCAAGACTTCGCATGCCAGCTAATAACTCTCGCTGAATGTATGCGACAATTGTCTTGTGAAATGTATTTGATGTCGTTTCATTGCAAGGATTTTATATTTTAATTTCTAGATATTATGGTATTCTAAAGATATTTGAAAAATTTCTCTGTAGGTGCTACATTTACAGCATTGTAGTTTTAGTAATCAAATGCAATTTCTATCTGGTTAGAGATCATGTACACTCTTTTTCAAAAATCCTGCTGTATCTTTTGAAATCAGAAAGAAGTACTCCATTAATTAGATCAAATTATGTACATTGTTCCTTCAAAAATGTCCAATTTTTTGAGGAAGAATATATCTAAAACAAAATCTTAACTGAAAATATATGTGTGATATCAACAGAATGTCTCCTTTCTTTTTGAAGCGTGGAAAGTAATAATATATCAGCCATTTGGCGGCTGGGAGAAGCCAAGGCATCTTTTTTGGTACTCATTTTGCTGTAGAGACCTGGGGGTTGGATAGGAATCAGAATTTTTGCAGTTGGTCTCATTCTTGACTAATTTTCACATTGCTTTGAAGCCATTCCCCAAGTCAGTAGGCATCACTGTTGTACTGTTGCAGTCAACCCACTGCAGCTGTCTTAAAGATACGTTGATATTCTTTACAGCTTCCCCCCCACCCCGCTCATTTTTCAATCAGTATTCTTAGAAGAGTATCTGACACCTCTCGCTCACAGCCATTTTCTCTGTAGTAGTAAGTTTGGGCTTACAATAAAGATAATAATTACTACTAGTGTTTAAAGCTTTCCAAAGGTCTTTGGTTACAGACATACATACATATACCTTTCTTGAAGCATTTTTGAATGCCTTTGGCAGCATTGATCCAGCAAATGAAAGGTTGGTTGTCATTGGTAGTATTTGTTGTTCCAGAGGGTGTGTTTGTTCCAGCTGGTTGGAGTAGTTTCGACACTGACATCTGAAGAGTGTATAAGAGAAAATAAAGAACAGAGGAGATACACAGGGGTTAATAAGCCAGCCATCAGCCTTGGCCCATGCTCCTGCAGGCAGAAGTAGTGTCAGGTTTGGGAAAAAAGGCTACTGAGCTAGCTGAGCATCGAGACTCTGCACAGGTCCAGCAAAGCCAACTGCAGACGGTTATTTATGGGACTGAAAATGGGGATCAATCACTAATGATATCCCATAGTAACTCCTACTGGCATCAAGAGCACCAGCAAATTCTCCATGCAGTTAATATGGTGAGTTTGCTGAATACAAATGTGTGCTGTGTATGTTGTCAGCATTTAAGGGTCCTTGTGCATGAGAATTGCCTCACAGTGGGGAGTGAAAGACGAGTGTGTTGAGTGGACAAGGGTACATGCTGATTTGGCAATGGATATAGGATGAATTCCTGGGTCAGTCGTGATAATGATCAGAGTGCCTTTCTGATGAATAATTAAGTATGGGGTGGTCAAAATTTTCCTCTCAGTAGTGCCATGATTTGGCATAGTATGTGCCAATGTTTAATGAAGAATACACATTTGGGATTGTCCAAGCTGGTTTTAGGCTCTTACAGCTGCTTTCAGAGCTTTGAAAGCTCTAGTTTAGATTGTAAAAAAAACCCCAAACCAAAAACCCTCCCACATTTGAACATCACCTGTCAGGGGTTTTGGGGACAGCAGTCACAAAAAGAGGATCAGTCAGAGATAAAGATCAAAACCACAGAGCGACGAAACATGCTTGTCCCTGGATATCCTGGATCAGAGTGTCTGCTCAACACCTTGGTTTGCTTTGATGACTCGTGCTGACACTGAGATGGTGCTGCTTTTTCAGTAACAAAACTCCAGCTGAACCACTGAGTCAGTATATGTGACATGCTGTGATTTTTTTCACTTATTTCCTTGCACACAAACATACAGTGAGAGAACAAGTCATTACAGTATGCATTTCTAATGCTTGTACAAGCAGGCCTGAATTAGAAGTAAAAAAAAAAAAAAACCAACCCAAGTTCTATGAAAATAAATAGCATCTTTCTTTAATCCAAAGCCTCATACCTACTGCTGTACAAAGCAGAATGACTATAAAGTTTAAACTTGGTGTTTTTTTTATTGTTATGAATCAGTCATAAATTCCCTCGTTAAGTTTCGTAATTTAATGTTTTCCAGACCTTCAATTATTGTGGCACTGAATTTTCACCAGTAAATTTGTAATTATTTCCATGCATTGTGTGGCAGTGTTGTCTTTTATATTTAGTGTGGAACTCCTTTATTACAGTAGTATTGCAAAATAATTTTGAGCGTTCAGAGGTGAAAGGACTGTACCACTCAGATGAAGTGAGGATTATTCCTGAAAGCATAACCTACGCTCTTGTTGCTGTCTTAAAAACATGGTAGTGCTGTATTTGCTTTTATATTTCAAATTACTGTTTGATGGTTAATGTAGGAAATTACTCCGGGAAGGGAAAGGAAACTTTCAGCTTTTTTATACTGCATCTTGGCTGCAGTTGGAACAATGGGTCAGTGGCACTAAATATAATCTGGTAGTTTGCTCATTTTATTTTACCTTTCTTCCAGTGGATGGATAACAGTCAGTTAATACCTTTAACACTTTTATTTATTTTTTTTATAGTAAAAAAAAGAGTAAAAAAAAAAAAAAGGCAGTGGGGAGGATTTTTTCTCATCATCGTCTCTGATTGCCAAGTTATTTGTATGTAGAGGAAAGATTCTTTTGGTATAATCAATCTGCTGCTACCCATTTTACTGCCAAGCATTCCTTCTCTATGGTAGCGTAATGTTACCTAGGGAACAGCTTAAAGCTGACACATACAGTGGTGCCACAAATTAATTTCACAGTTATCAGGATATAGGGTGATAACAACAACATGAGCTACTGTGAAATTACCATTGTTCCTATTGAGTTACAGTGTAATTATTACTTTTGTGGCAACTATGCAAATAACTCATGTCACCACTGTAGGATGGGATGTGCTTTCCTTTCTCTGATTCAGTACTTTGTGCTTCAGAGACATCTTTATGTGCTATAAACTAGAGCTCTGCTTTGAATTAAAAGCTAAGTATGGTTATATCTTCACAAAAAAAAAAAAAAAAGGTTGAAAAGAGGGAAGCAATACTTAAGAGACTAAAAACCAAAATCTCTTGCAGTCTGTCCATTATCACCTGGTATCAGGTCTGCAAATATGTGATAATTTAATAAAATAAAAATTAAGCTGTTTTTCTTCCATTACTTCCAACGTGAAAGTGCAAACCTTCCTTCAAAAAGGGAGCTTTGAATTAGTTCCTTTTATTATGGGACATTTTCAGGTTTCTTTGCTGCCATTTTGGTCTGGTAAAAGGGACAGGTGAAGAGATGTTTGATTACATTTATTCTTATTGACAGGTAGGAAAAAAAATTCTGGAGCAAGGTTAAGATAGTGTTTCCAGTATATGAGATGGAATGTATCCTTGGTCTTGAAAATTGGACCCTGGTTATAACAAAACATCTGCTGAGGCTTAGTGGTGGGGGAAGACCAGGTTGGATTGTGTGGTGAGGCTGGCACAGGTGCTCCTGTAGTGCTTGGTTAGAACCAAGAAGAAGCAGGTATGCTTTGGGGGCTGCAGGGCAGCTTACATGTTTTCAGAAAGGTGAGGTCTGTGAGGTGGTTTTGGTTTTAGTTTTCTATTTGTAGGCTGGGATTTTTGAAAGTTCCTACAGAGAGCTTGGATGTGCAACTTGCAGTTATGTATGGATAGATCACCGTAAGAACCTTTCAAAATTTTTATTCTAGGTAAGTGTCTAATGACCAGGTTTTCGAAATTGCTGAGAATTCAAGAGCTTTTCATGTTTAAATGCTAAAGAAAGAATATTTTTTGAGATGTGCCATTTAAAAAACATCACAGCTGCTATTGCGTGAGAAGAATGAGCAAATGAAACTTGAGTCCATAACCAAGTGAAAATCTGTATGTGTAAGATAACTCACTATTAAAAAAACTGAGAGCAAGACAAATTTCCCTGAAGGACAAAATTCTGATGATGACCAAGTTTTCTTTCTATTTTAGTTTAGTGAAACTTCATTGACAAATAATCCTAATGGAATGATATCCTCTGATTTTTTTTTTCCAATTTAAATTCTTAATTTGTATTTTATAGTGTATAAAAAGATGAAATTGAAGAAAGCATTTTCTCATTTTAGTTATGACTTTTCAGATATTCTTTTGCAAAAGAATGTTTTTAAATTAAATTCAATTGTTTTAAATTGCAAGTAGCTTCCAAAAAGGATCTGTTTCCTCAGTTCTTGTTTCACTGCATGAGCAGAAATACAGAACAGCTTGATGAGCCTGTTTCTGTGAAGGAATAAACACAAACAACATTCTGAAGGAGCTGTCTGTGTCCGTGAGCATTTCTAAAATGTCTGTCTGTACTGTATCACCAAGATTTGGGCTGTAATAGTTGGGGTATTTTTCAGTAGTTTGATAGTTGTAAGTCTGTCTCTAGAAAAGCAATGTTCTGTTTCTTCCTTGTTTTGAATTTGTTTCATTGGGTCAAAAAAATCTGCTCAGGTTTTGCACTGATGGAATATAGCAGTACCATAAAACCTCTGCAACTGATGATCTAGGGGGAAGTAATCACAAGATAAATAAACCTTATGTTATGGCTCATTTATTATCCATGTGATGAATAATGGTGGAAAAGTGTGTGGTAATTAATAGACTGGCTTCGTGGAAAGACTCCTGTTTATCATATGGTTGTTGCTCTTTTTAGTGGTTTGCTGACAAGTATATTTATTGCAGTATGAGGAGGTCACTAATTAATATGGATATTAGTAAGGCTTTATGAGAATACTCTGAAAAATCTGATTGTTTAAAACTCTTCTTTCTGTCCTCCATTCAGTTTTTTCAGTTCTGTGCGTTGAAGAGCTAAGTCAGTATTTGATGCCACATTATTGCCCAGGTGCAGTAATCTTTAATCCATATAAGTTATATTTGAAAGAAACAGCTCTGGAAAATATGGTGCAATCCTTGCATGCTTTGTTAGGAGTCAGCCTTGTGGAAGCAAGCCATAAAGATTTAGAGCCACCAGAGGTGCTCATTGTCCTGGTTTTGGATGGACTGTGGGGTCAGGGTGGGTGGTTGTGGGACTGTGGAGAACTTCTACTGGTGCCAGAACTTCTACTGCCTGAAGCAGAAGTTCATCATAAAAATCAAATGTTGTGTTTCGTATTCCTGATGACCCAGACACTGCTTAGGATAAGTGTTATGTGTTGACAGTGTTTTTAATATAAGTAGACAAAATAAAGTTGTTGAGGGTTTTTTTGGTTGTGTTTTTGTTGTTTTTTGTTTTTTTTTTTTTAAAGAATGTAGTTTTGGAATCTTGTTAAAATGTAACTACAGCCTACCACCAAAACTTCTTGCATAAAAATCTCTGGCAAGCCATAGAGCAAAAATCAAGAATAATTTTCTTGCAGAATACATAGCATCAATTATTTTATTGCTTTTGGTGTCATTTATTTATGGTTTCTTAGCTTTACTAGACAAATAATGATAATTCTGTGCTGCATGTTGAGATATCTGTTGTTTTAAAACAGCAAGGAAGTTTAGATCTCTTCCCACCTTTTCAAATAAGAGGATGATCTCAGCTGGTTATTTTGATAGATTTCTTCCCCCTCACCTGTGATGACCAGTTTCAGCTATCCTGACAGGAAGAAAGGAGTGGGCCTTTTTTGGTGTTAGGCAGCTAATTTTGTCCCCTTTGTTCCCTTCTTTAAATTTTTTTTGTCTCCAGGATACTTTTTAGTAGCTCCCTATGTGTCCTACTAGCACTTCACTAGGGAAAAGGGACTGAGCCAAGTCCTGTACTGTAATCTTTCTTCCTTTGCTTATGGAATAGCTGTAGGAAAGGTTGTAGCTTTCCAGACTGATCTTATATTTTCTTCTTCTGTCTCTGTGACTGGTGAGTGGTCAAAGTTCTCAGCAGAAGCGGCCTGAAAACTGAGGTCCAGCCCTGATTGCCAGGGCAGCTGATTAGGATGTGGTAGTTTACAAAGGGTCAACCCCTACATAATAACTGAATCACTCTTGTGCTGCATGGTCAGCTTAAACCTCCAAAGTGAGGTCTATAAGCAGAGTCCCGGGAAGGTCCTTTGACAGGTTCTCATGGCCCCTGTCACATACAGGCAGCCTAATCTGAACTGGAAATACAACGTGAGCTATAATATGCACTGTGAGTACAGATGAATGGATATGGTATTGGAATGGCGGTGTGTAAAGGTGCGTAAAATCCTTTTTCAGGAGTGTCACTGGAAAGGGCATCAGAGGACAAGATACCTGTTGTTTTTATGTTCTCACAACTGACATCACTTTTTGCTTCATGCTGTGACTTTATCCCAGAAAAAGAATGAACCATGTGAGAATGGGAGAAGTCCTTAGTTGTGTTTCTCTTGATGGCAGGTGAACTTTTAATATGAAATTTGCATGCCCCTTCCTGTTTGTCACAGGTGCTGGCACTGAGAGACATGGCCGTGTCCTTACTTGAAAAAGCTTTCCTTGGAAGTTCCACTTTCTGGAAAAGACTTAAAATGGCTTGACTGAAATTTACCAGATTGAAAACTGTGGTCTTCTTGTTTCAAAACAAAAAACCTACTATTTCTTTATGCAGGGCCACTGAAAATTAACAGTTATCATCTCTGCTCTGAAGAATATAAATAGTTCCTCCAGGGAAAAATACATAAATCAGTGCCAAATCTCACTAAATTAAAAAAACAAATAACCTATTTCATTTTGGCAGGGTTGATAATGTTCTGATCCTTGGCTTCAGGGCCGACATATTTTTCTGGATCTAGATAGAAAGATGTTCATGTCATTTCTGCCTCTACAGTAAATAAAAAGCTGGATCAGCTCTCCTATGTTGTCTGTAATGAGTTCCAACTGGAGTACTATCCCTCCATGCTTGGCAGCTTAGGCAGCTTTTCAGTGGAGAATTTTCTGTTTTTCAGAAAGCAAGATTTTTAACCTCTTCCTTGCTCAGAAAGGTACAGACATTGTAACATAAGAGATTACCTTAAAATTAAAAGCTGCATCAAAGTTTTGAGATTCATGGACATCAGTATATTTTGTGTTTATCCATAAAAATCCTTCACATTCTGACATGTCTTATTTCTTGTTTGGAGAACCAACTTTCAGCTTGGTTCTTTGTTGTAAGATAGAGGTTCTGGCATCCTTTGCATCAAATAAAGCCTGGTACTATGAGTTGTCTCATACCAGCTACTTCTATATGACACACATTTCTTTCTCTCTCTCTCTCTCCTCCTCCCTGCAATTACTTTGCTCAGTAGTCTTTCTTAATGTTTTTTCTCATTGAAATACTAAAGCCTGCAAGAAGTTCGTTCATGATGAAATGATTTGCCTGATCAGTTCACCTCTGACCAAGGAAACAAGCTCAGTAGGAACGAAGTTTTAACTGAAGGCAATATGTGGCGGCATTGTATACTCAAACAGTGCTAAATAGGTAAAACTGTATTAGAGCAGAAATGTGATCTATACCAGCTTCCCTAGGAAATTGGGGAAGAATGAACCCTTTTCATTGTCCTTCACCAAGGTCTGTAACAAGCTTGCTTTATCTTCTTATTTTGCTGATTTTCAGAATCTCAGAGTGGATAAATTAGATCTGCCACATCAGTGTGCTGTTTTACAGCTATGAATTCCTTCCCTCAGCACACATGGAAGACTCAGCAAAGTCCTGAGCACTTTGGCCAACACTGAGAAAGCTCTCACTCTTGCATTTAATTTTAAATGAAGCCAAATTCTTATGCTTAAACGTGCACCTGAGCTTCAGTGTGTGCACAGCATAGAGCCACAGTGCTTGTGTCTGTAAAGGTAATATCTATACTCTGTGTTGTATTTATGTTGGCTCATGGAAACAGACTCAAGCCCTGGGAATTCAGCTGTTGCTTCTTTTGAGATGATGCCCTGCCACATGGCCAGTGACCTGCCCTGAAGCAGCTCATTTGCTGGAAGTTCTCAATGGATCAATCCCGAGTTTCACCCAGAGACTACCTACTAAGAACATTAATACTCCTGTAACGCCGTGGATAGTCCTGATCTTGTGTGAGTACATTTCTGTGAGGAGTAGGATTAATAATTAATGCATGTTCCCTCTGTGTAAAATAGGATAATCTCTGACAGATGGTGGTTTTTAACAAGAACACTGCAGCTAATTCAGATCAGACTAAGCATGTTTTTTCTGTGCCTCAAAACTAAAAGATGCTTACATGGAACTATGTAAAACCTGCATGGTTTTCTTGTACTCCGTTACTAGTTTTGGATCACGGATACACTGGATTTTTGAGAAGCTGTAATAATAGTGGTGATAAATATGTCTGAATATTCAGACATAAAAATGTCTGAATACTTCCTGTCAGTTGTGCCTATCTGTAGGTGAATAGCTGAGAGAAAAAACAATTTTCTACCAATAGTAGCAACTTATTAAAAAAAAAGTCTTTCAAAATATTTTTTATCAGTTTTACTATTATGGGTAATATAAAAAAGTTGGGGGTTTTATTCCTTAGATGCCTTCTATAGTGCTGTTGAGGAAACAAGGTATTTAATGAGTTCTTCATCTTTTTTTACTATGAAATGCTCCCCAGAGATTTAGAGGTCAAACTGGGCACCCATCAGTACAGTCAAGCTGTGCTGGCCTCCAAGGGAAGAACATCTGTCTCTTTCTGAAAGCTGCAGAGATATTAATGAATGATAGAATGGTTGATGTGCTGTCAGGAGCTCGTCCAACATCAGTACCAGGATGATATGCTAGAAGGACTGCCTGATACGCTATAAACATGTTGTATGTTTAGATTTTCTCATTGTATGTAAAGAACTGTCGTAAAAAAGCATGCACCATTGCATACTTCAGATGGATGGGTGTCATTGCTTAAACGAAGGCTTTGAATCACAAATGTATGTGCAACTAGCTATAATCTTCCTTTTGTAAAATATTCAGCTAACTATTTCTCAGAATGAGTAATGTACCATATATAGCACCAAAACAGTGTCTTCAGTGCTTCGTATCATGCTGAGCAGAAATAGATATGTTTATTGAATACAGCATCTAGTTTGCATCCTTGGAAGTATCCATTTGGACTTTCTTTCTCTGGAAATGGGATTTTTGAAATGCTGCACATCTGTTCAACAAAAATATATATTTATTTTTCAAGTTTATTGAACAGTATATAGTATTTCTCAAAGAAATAGACTTATTATTTGATCAGTTTTTATGTTGAGAAGGCTGAGAACATGTGTCAATAACTTTTAGTTTACCAGGTCAGATAAAGTACCTGGTAGTTAGGAGACACTGCAGAGGAATTATTAAAGTCACTTAGGAGTTGCTGCTTTACCTCCTAAAGCCCGAGAGCACCTAAAGGCTGCTGGAGTACTTAGGCTGCACTTCCATAAAAGAGCTTCTCAACACTGAACTCTGCAGTAGGCTTCCAAACATGCTCTTCCTGTTCCACATTGATTCAGTCCCTACGGGTAAACCAAGCCAGATGTACAGAGGGAGCTTAGAAACTCTCTGATACTGGAAGCTAATAGGTTAGAGGTTACCAGGTATTTCACGTGTTAAATATGTGAGTTCAAATCCCCGCTCTTCTTGATTTTTGGGTAAATGCCTGAATTTCGTACTTTCACGGCTTAGGGCTCAAACATAGGTTGTCTGGTAATGGTTGCTATGAAACTGTTTTGGGTTTTTTCCTATTTTCAGATGGAAAAGCAGAGCTTAGATTTATTCCCTCATGAGCAAGTGCCTAGTGGTAACCTTTGGAAGAGGACAGGTATGGCTCTGGTTTGTCTCTGACCATGTCAGAGACAAACCAACTAAACTATTTGCAGCTAGCATCTTGGCTGGTTTTTGAGAATGTCTTACATATACCCCTGCCTACCCTGTCCATTCATTTAGTGTGTGTTAGGAGCCTGAATACGCAAGTTGGGTTGAAGAAGTCGGCTTTAGTTAACTTGGGGTCTTCAAAGCCCAGATCTTGCCTTTGAAGATGAAGCAGCAGTCAAAAATACTGCTTTAATACTTGCATTTTGAATTCATGGAAAAGGAGTAGCATGTGCCTGAATGACACAAAAGATCAAGCAGTCAAAATAAAACCTAATTCTCTGAATGAGAGGGTATACTGCTGAATCTAAGATTTAGTAGGTAGGATATTTTAAAATCCCTCTAAAGTTTTGGAACTGTGAGAAGAGCCAATCTTATTTCTGTATCTTCAAGCCTGACTCTGTAATTAAAAACACTTGGGTGATTTGAGGAAACGTAATTCTGATTTGTGTAGCAATGCAAGTAGGTATATTGCAATTCTCAAGATAACTGTTATCATTCCAGCCCTGTTTGTGTTGAGGTGAATTAGAAACAGCTTAAGGGGACATCATCTAGGAGGCTGGGTTCGGTTTAGACTTCAAGGCTCCTTAGATTGTATCCACAAGTATTTTTGTGTACCCATTCACACCTCTCTGTTTTGTATACAAAAGCCTCTGTTTTTCACAGGTGTAAGCAAATGGGAGAGGATAACCACAGAGAGTCCAAGAGCTGTGTTAGAAATTGCATCTTCTTCAGGAACCTCCAAGAATCTCCCTGCCTTGGGCATATTTGAGCTCTTACTCTTCTTGATTGAATAATTTGATTCAAAAATCTTCAAATGAGAGTGGATCAATAACTGGGTGTCTGCCTGGATGACTTACTTTATCTCCTTTGTAGTAAAATGAGATGTAGTTTTGTATTCTCTGGGTTTTGAATATACACATCTTCTAACACCTTGTTTTATATTATCATTTCGGTATTAGCATTAAGTCATCAAAATAATTCCTCTGAATACGTTGCTTGGCCCTGGATCGTGGGAGAGAGATTTTATGATAGGAGGCATCCCAATGGCACCTCTGTTTTAGACTGCTGTGAAGATTTGAAGCAGCGTAAGGAATGTCTGGGAGATGTGTATGCTGCTTCCCACGCTGGTATCGCTGGAATGAAGGCCTAATGATTACTTTAGGTGTATGTGTTGTTAGTTTATCGAATGTGTGGTGTATGGATTTGTTTAGTAAGTGATCTTCTCACTGGAGCTACTGGACAGAGACTGGAAGTGGAGTCTGCACTGAAGAGTGAGAACTGTAGCAGACAAATCCAGAAATACTCTGCATTGCAGAGCTGTGAGTGAAAGGGAGACAGTACAGTAAAGCGGTGTTCAAAAAGGGAGAGGTATGTCTGTCCCTTCCACGTGAGCTGAGTGATAATGTGTTACTGAACAAATAATGGTGGTAGTCTATAAATTCACTAATCTGTAAAAATCTACTGTCTCTCTTTAGTTTTGTGTATTACCCCATTGAGATTGGCTATTACAGATTGACAGCTGTCAGCTTTACCTTTTGTGTTTACAGACTGAGATAAAGAAAAGAAGTTGATCTCTGCAGAGTAAGTTTCATCAGTGTTTGACATCTGAAAGACTACTCTCACCTAGAAAATCTTTTAAAAATCCTAATGTCTACAGATTTTTGTGGAACAGTTGTCTGAAATCTGGTTTCTTTTTCCTGTAGAAGTAGATTGACTGGTAAGAACATAAAAAAATTAGAAGTTGAGTTATGTTAGTACATGGCATTAGTGCTACAGTTTTTAGTATTCAAGTTAGTTATTTTAAGAGAGTGGAAATGCTCGGAGAGTATTTTCTGTAGAGTTAGGAAGAGCCTAACAGCGGTTTATTGCAAGAACAAGGAAGATTGTTCTTGCTGCACTGATTTGCAGCAAGATTACTAAATGTTATGAGACATGCGAGGCTATACTGTTATTGCAGCGGATCTGGGAGACATACTGAAGTTACCAGCCTTGCACTCTGTGTTTATTTCATAGCATTCTGGTATTTTGAAGTTGAGGGAAACATAAGTACTTCTTCACTTTTTGTTACTCCAGATATTCCTGGGCACGTTGCTGATGAAAATACCTCTCTCATGAACCTGCACTGGGGTGCTAGGGCTTTGGAAATGATTTGAGTAAATAGCAAATTAAAACCTAGGTGTGTTGATACTGCTTTGTACCATTTCTGCCACTGCCATGTAGTTTGTCGATATTAGTGTTTATTTCCATGCAGACAGATTGGATGGGAATTTAACCTGGAAAAAAGATCATTATTAGTATACCATTGTAAAAGAAATACCAATGAATACATGTCTAATATTTTAAGCTTTTGCTTGTTATTTTTTGTGATTGTGGCGTGGTACGGCCTTCACATTGGAAGGGCTGCAGTGCTTTCTTTCTACTGATCCTGCTGTATTTACTGCTCTGTAGCTCACTTTGGGGAAGTTTGCAATGCTCATCTTGCAACTGGGATGTGCTTTCAAACAGTAATAAAATGTTAGTCCTTTGTTCCAAGATTGGACTGGTGAAGGATGAACAGTTTTCTGGAGCATCCAGTATATCTTCATTGGGTTCGTGTACTAATGTTTTCTCATTTGTGCCTACCTTTTTGCTTACAGTTAGTAGACCCGCTGAAAAGGGAAGTAATGAAAATAAGTTCATGTAATAAATATTTTTCAGTTTTTTGGCTGTGGTTTTAAACAGCAGTCCTGTTAAAATTTATGTGTTTGAATCAACGATATTGCACTGTTAGACAGAAGTTACAATGTCACCATGAACAGTATGATTTTGTTAGTGGTATATCTGCCACATGAAACAATTGCCAAATCAAGGTCTATACCCATGTGACAAAATTAAAAGCTTTAAGTACATCTCACCAATGGATTCTGGTATTTTTATCATATGGTAAGTCTGTTCTCAGTACAGATTTCCTAGAGTTCTTATAGACTGTATTTAAGAATAGGGAGTGTGGGTTTGTACAATGCTGCTGTCTGGTACAAGTCAGAATATGCCTCCTCCTGAGTTGACATCTGCTGCAGTAATGTCAAGAAGACTCCATGTTGCCTTCCCTGTGGCTTCTCCAGGTGCTAAAATGCCTGAAGGAGGTAAAACTTTTACAGATGTTAACATCTGCACCAGAGTAGCGTTCCGTTGATTAAAACTTGGATAGTCTAACCACCTTAGCAGTAATTAACTCAAAGTACTTGTGTGCTGTGCAAATGACATTTCATGTTACCCATAGCTTCTTTCCTCCTCCTCCTCCTCCCCCCTCTGTGTTTTAAAATAAATAATCTGTTTCCTCTACTGGTAGGAACCCTTGACTTGGGTTTTTTTTAATATAGTCAAACTACTGAATGCAGTCATACTTTGAAAAATAAAAATATTAGGGTTAAACTGTTATGGGCTAGAATTAGATATACATTTGGGGACTACAGCATTCACTTTACCGTCCAGATACATATCACTTAATACTACATAGAGTAAACGAACCTGTAGGCTGTAACTTGCCTCCTGGATGGACATTACAGTGGATGCTTGGTCTGCTCCACTCCTCTGTGAGCAATAAACACAGTCCTCATTTTAGAAGATCTGGAAAGTGTCTCTTTACTCAGTGTTGTAAGTCATGTGTGTATTTTCTGTACTCCAGGACAAAATTTCGTATACTTCTTTGTGTAGCAGAGACTGAAGCACCAAAATTTGTTTCTGGAAAACCAGAGAAGAAGGATGAACCTTGTGTGTAACTGACCTAGAAATGCAAGTCTAGCTATGGTAGGGTAGGATGCAGGTGAGGTTTGTGAGGACTGGCTGTGTGAGAACTGCATGCTGGCAATTCCTTCCCCATCTAAGAGGTACTAAGGATATGGAAGGTATGTACAATTGGAGGTAAATGGCTCTCCAGCTTCCAAACCCTTCCTGGCAGCATTTTGTGGTAGACATATTTCCAGGCAAGCCTCGTTTTAGGTTTTAAGAGAACCACTTTTGGGGTGAACTTTTCTTAAGTCACTTCATGTATTTTTGGTACTGAGGGTTACGGAGTCCTACTCTGTCTGTGTCTTCTGTTAATTGACAACAGCTTTCATTTCATACTTCTAACTGTGACTTATACCTGGGAATATCCTGGCTTTTGTATTTCCTTGTTTTTTGTTCTTGATAGTGGTTCTTGAGAAATGCTTAGTGGTGAAATCTGTGCACTACCTACTCATTTGTGGAAGGGGGGAATAACTGCATCGGTCTCCTGCAAGCTCGTTAGAAACTCATGCAGGATGTGCCTGCATGCCACTTACCAATATAAGTATTTGCCTGGTTTTGGACAGCATTTAAGATGTGCATGTACCTATTTTAGAGAGATTTATAAGCACCAGTGATTTTTAATTAGCTGGCAGGGTGATGCTGCTCTTCTGAATGTGGCAGTACAGCACTGCTGTCATGCTGGGCAGTCAAGGTAAGGGACCATCATTCAAGTGAAAAGCTACTCATGTAATTCCTGGGTCTGCCATGGCTTGGATTTGGTGACCTTCAGAGCATCCTATAAACATCCTCTGCATCACCAGACTTTTTCTGGAGTGGGGAAAAGCTGGCAAGAGCTTTCTGTTGTGTTCATTCTCATAATTTTTTTGTTTACACTAGGATTGATATGTTAAAAGGTGATAAAAAAATATAAAGAGGAGGTAGGCTTACATTATGTGTTATAGATCAAAAGAATGTGTTGGTTTGTTTTTGCTATTTTTTTCAGCCAGGATATAAGTCCAAGTTTTAGTTTATAATGTAGCTGCTGATATTAGGAACAGTTCAAAAAGTGCAGAAAATGTAGCTTCTTGCGTTTCTTCTGGACTACATGTAATGTCTTGTAATTTGAGGCTTCCCTACTGTAGAAGCCTCACACTACTCCTCATAAGGACATTCTCGGAGAGTTTACCCTCTCTTAGTGCAAAGTTTCATTAAAACACAGGCTTTGCAGCTCACTTGGTGTACTGCAGGTTTAAAAAGCTCCTTTTCACCTAGCTTGGCTGCCTGTAGGCTGGAAGTACTTTGGAAATTGTAGCTCTAAAAGGCACCTTTCAAGAAGGTACTGATAGTCAGAGACAGGAGGGCTT
Organism: Lycocorax pyrrhopterus obiensis; assembly: GCA_014706295.1. Classification (NCBI taxonomy): domain Eukaryota; kingdom Metazoa; phylum Chordata; class Aves; order Passeriformes; family Paradisaeidae; genus Lycocorax; species Lycocorax pyrrhopterus. The sequence continues at coordinate 18,624,282 of JACSVZ010000013.1, read as the reverse complement.
CTTCTCTTGAGTACAGTTGCTTTTTGGCAGTGTGGCTCTGTCAGGAAGATTTGTTTAACGTGCTGGCTAAAAATAGGGGAACTCTGAGGTCTGTCATCCCTGAGCCTCTCTTTATACTACAGATGGTTTAATTTAGAGATTGCTAAAGTATTTGAAGGAATTTAAAAGTCTGATTAGGTGGAAAGGTCTTGTTTCCTTCTAACAAGTTCCCTTTTATTGAATACTTTTGGAGTCATTCAATAGAACTATTAGATACCATAGTCAAACTTCAGTTTCACTAGGTGTGCATCAGACAGATGGATGCTTTATATGACAGGTGAGAGTGGAGGTTTCCTTCAGAATAGTTTCTTTTCAAAGTTGTTTATTTACAGGCTGCAGCCTCGGGATAGCGTTAATGCTTTTGTGAGGTAATGATTTGTGCCAGCCCCAGTACAAATAAAACATTTGATTTGTGCATTTTGTTTTAAACACATGTGCACATGCTTGCTCTCTTCAGACATACTGTATTTTATCAACACAAGGGGTACTTATTTCTTTTATTACAGGGTGTAGTGACTACCAAGAGACAGCAGTGTAGTAAGAAAGTTACCTAACATTAAATTCAGACAAGAAGTGAGAGTCTACCATTCAGAATATGTCTTCAAAGTGTTTCATACAGCTGGAAAACATTTCATTTGTGTTACTCTCTAGAAAAAACTGAATCTTGCGAATATTGTGAATTTTGAATACTGTTTGGATTCCTGTTTAATTGAAAAAGATCACAGCTTTGTTCTAATACTGTTTCTGATACATTTGGTGACATACTTGAACAGGTTAAAGAATTTTATTCCATGTGGTAATCACAGTGTACAGATCACTGTTTTGTTCAGTATATTTTGAATGTAGTCTTTAGGGTTAATTAATCTTCAGGGTTTCTTTTTTTCTTTAAAAACAATCCCCAAACACCCAGCCCCAGAACTTAGATGTAAAATAAAATGGTTATTTAATGTTATGATGCAGTATGTACACATGCTAAATTACACCTTATTTGCTTCATGAAACTAATGCAGAACCTACTAGATACTCCCTGTATGATTGCTAGTGCAAGTTGATCAGAGAATCATTAAGGGAGAGACACTTTAAAAAGTCCTCTGTAGAATTTCTCATTAGTGTGTGAGTATATTCTTTATTGCAGTAATTACTGCTGTACTTAGATGTAGTGGAGAACAATGTAAAGTGAACTGAATATTGTGAATGTGTAAAGATACCCAGTCTTTCCTCATTACCAATAATTTCAAACATACTTTGTGCTTTTTGTTTGAAGAACCATACAAATAAGACTACTTAGTTTTCTGAAAGTGTAAAATACTGAATATGAATTTACTTTAATACTAACAGGAATTTGGCACATCTTCAAAAAAATTCGGGGAATTGTAACAATACGGGTCATAAGACCTCTCTGAGCAGTAAAAAAAGCAAAATTTAGAGACTTGAAATGTCTGGCAAGTTACCTCTGTCTCCCTAAATAGAAAAAATATTTTATTATATGGCATTATGCTGATCTTTACTGTTGAGACTTCATCTGTATCTAACAGAACATGGAAAAAGGTAAATTCTATACTATGAGATCTTTTACTAGGAAACAACTGTTTCTTTTGGCATGCATAAATAGAGGGTTTTTTAATAATTGTATTCAGTTCATTCTCATGCAAATGTTAAAATCCATACAATTACCTTGATGCTCTAGTCAGTGTTCATTCACAAATGTATGACATGAAAAAAAGGTGCTTTAACATAAAATTATTTATTAAGGCATTTTCTTTTATCGAAGGAGATTTTAAAAACGTCATTAAGGAAGTGAATCTCTTGACTTCTAAATGTACTGGTTCTGTTTACTGGTTATTTTTCCTTTAAAAATGCCTAATCAATAGGCCTCCAACTTCAGCAGCCGTCTAAAAATAAAACTTTTCTTTTTTATTGTTATGTCTGTGACAAGAATTCTTCATCTGACACTCAACAGTCTTGCTGGTGTTCAGTGACAGCCTAAATTCCAGGTAACTTCTGAATTGCCTGCATTCTTCAGAACAAATACAAGTAAAAGTAGCAAAAATGTTGCTATAGCTTCACCTTGGGGTACACTGAAGTTAAAGACAGGCTTCTCATTGACTTCCTGGGGTCATGATTTTGTTTGGAGCAACAGATTGAGAGTTATTCTCTTGATCGCAGTAGCTTTTAAATTAAAATTTTCAGAAAGCTTTTGTTAACTTAAGAAAGACAGTATCATCTAACTTGATGGTCCAGTGGAGCACCTAGGAATGACAGATAACTTGGTGGTTCTGGAATTGCCTTGGAGGCTGGGATGCAAGTGTTTTCTGTGCTGCAGGTTGCTGAAAACTACTAAAATATTCTGCATGTTAGTCCTTTGTTGTCAAAACTGAAATAATATTTCTTTGCCTTATATCTTTTATGGGGAGAGGAGTACAAACCACGAGTGAGAGATGCTTGGGTGCTTTGTTGAGGGTGACTGCTTAGGTAAATGTGGGCAGATAAACACAGTCTCATGTACAGGCGTGAGCTTGCCTTGCCTGAGTTCAGTGTTGATGGGGGTTAGCATAGCTCTGGGGACCCAGGGAGGGCAGGCAGAGATAAATGACCTTCAAGCACATGGTTTACTTATCTCTTGGAGTATCAGAGGTCACTGACTGAGATTGGAAGGGACACAGGGAGGTTGTCTAGTCCAATCCTCTTACTCAGAACAGTGTTGACTAGAGCAGGTTGCTCTGAGCTGTGTCCAGCCAGGTTTTGAATACCTCCAAGGATGGACACTTCACAGCCTCTGTGGGCAGACAGAAAGTGTCTCAACATTATGCCGAGCCTCAATTTACTGGCAGAATAAGAAATGGACAGAGCTAATTCTTCCATGTGTAGGTGGCACTGACCTTGCTATACCACTTCCAGATGCAAAGTGAAGGGTTATGAATTTGCTTTCGCCTGGTCCACTTCTGCAAGGGTGGCAGATCTGAACAATGCTGAGGGTTGGGCAACACACTGAGAGTCAGTGATATTCTTAGGGCTGCTTAGATGTCTCAAAACAAGTCAAAGATCCTTATACTTTAAGGAACTACGTTTCTGCCTTCAGAACCGTAACAGACCATTTTCAGGTTGAACGCTAATCACAGGAGTCACAATGCTTTGTGTTTATGTTAGCAAGAAGACATGGTTTAAAAAATATATTTTTGAAAAATGGCTCATTGATTCGTGGTACTTGGTTCAGGTGTCTGTGCTTTTGTCTCTTGGTTAGTGAGGCAAAAGTTGTGTCACCTATTTTTAGGTTATGGTGGAAGGCTGCGTTCTGAGCCTGCAAAAGAAATGCTACTGGTCTCTATTAAAGGAATAGCAATTTGTAGCTGGGCAGAAACGTTCAGACCAGTTGTGTCAAAACAGAATTTAGAAGTAAGTTTGTCATAACCCAAGATGTACCAATATAATGATTTAGTACAATACAGCATACATGTTCGTAAAACAAGATGCAAATTTAATATTTGCATTTTGGAATATGACTCAAATACCTGTTTCATTTAAAAGGACACTGTGACATTCTGAAAAATCAGCAAATTAATATTAGTATGTTTGCAGCAGAACTGTAGGTTTCTCTGCTGTAAGTACTGGTCCCAGAATTGGTGTCAGTAGCATTCTGGAACACTTGGCCCCTTGGAATAGGTTTGGCATGAAAAACTTGGCCTAGCAAGGTGTTTGTGTTTAGTTTAATGCTCGCTACTGTTGGGTTTTTGTTTTATTTTCCTTTTTTTTAATTGACATTTTTCCCACTTGTATTTCCCCACCCCTGGATATAGTGTGTCAGTAATTTAATCTCTTATTTCTCCAAGAATACGGTAGTAATGTCATACTTTATATTCATGATAAATTCAAAAAATATTTAATAGATACTAGCAATAGCCATTATGAACTGACTACGTAAAAAGATGGAATACTTGAGGGCATTTGTCACACATAATTCATGGCTGACAACTAAACTAATTTCAACTCTTCTGGTTGAGTTGGGTTGTGTCCCACACCTTACATTGCATATATTGTAAGAATATTGGAAGTGCTGGAACTCATTAATTTTTTGTCTTAATAGAAGGGTAACACTAAATCACAGCATCTGAAAATAAGTCTGGTTTGTTTGTTCTTTTGGAACATAAAAGTTAGTTAAATCGTTCATAATATTATTTGTAGTGTGTATATTGTGTAAATAGTACACATACAACAGTAATGAGGTAGATGCATTAAGAAGAACCCTTATTCCTCCAAAAATGATGGCACAAAGTGATACTGTGAACTGTAGTTGAAATGATTTGGCTGAATCTAAAACCAAAATATGATGTTTAAATTTTTTCATGGAACCTGCATCTATTTGAGATTCATCTCTACACAGTGACTTAGGCTTATACTATGGGAAAAGTGTGTGTTAGAGAAGGATTAGGACAGGTATAATGTTACTGGTGTGGCAGTAATAGGATGCATGCAGTGAAGAAATGACTTTGGTTTAAAATATTTGAATAGGTAGTGCTATCAGGAGCTATTCAGAAAAAATAGTTTTATGTTTTCATGCTAAGCAGAAAAATGCTGGTGCGTGATATACTCCCACCAGGCTGATGTTGAGAAATATGTCAGGAGGTTGTGTAGAGCTATTTTCAGGTTCAAAATAATCACCCAAGAATTTCATTTGACCATGTAATATTTTTTCATCTTCTCAAAGGCAACAAACATGCAATGTATAGTACAAATTTCATGTGTATTTTTAACTATGTGCTAGAAAATTACTAATTTACACTAATGATAGGGAGACTCTTTTATGAATTACTGAATCGTGCAAATTAGCAAGTGAACAAACACAATAAAAAAAGAATAATGTATCACATAATGTTCTTAGTCTGTTTTGACATTTGTGGTTCAGTGTTAACTGTTTGTGCTAGAACATCATTTTGTACAGTGCTAGTAAACATATTCAAGTTTATTTTAGCAAAGATCATGCTGAGCTATCAGTAGAGCACTTTTCCAGAGCAGTGTCACTCCTTCCTCTTTGCTGAAAACTGAGAGGATTATATTGCCTTACATAATGTATTGTGCATATTTCTATTGCTTTTGTTTTCAATTGAGGACAGAGTTTTGCATGGTCCTGTTTTGTAAGCACAAAAGAGTATAACTTAGGTTGCTGAATGTTAGCACGTGTAAAGCACCAAAATGAATTGGTAGAGAGATCTTCCAAAATACTGTCAGGAGCTCTGCTCTTAATTACTCTGTTTTGAATTGCATTTTGGAAATTGATTTTTTTTAGTTTTTCTCTTTGAGTGATAACTGTCAAACTCCTGCCTCTCTGAAAAGCTGCTGCGCTTTGAAGGGGCTGAAGAGGTTGCTCATGGATAAGGAAGTGAAGGGGTGAAGAAAAGGTAGAGCTTTTACTATTCTTCATTCCTGTCTTAATTTCCAGAAACACAAACCTCTTTTCCTCTTATGATTGGAAAAATATCCTATCTGGTTATGCAAAAAATTGCTTCACTGTAGGAAACAATGAGTAGAGGCTATTTCCTAGTAATTGTTTCCAGTCATAAAGCAACTAGTAGTACATTTCACATCCTTAGTGAAATGGGAAATTAAAGAGTGGATAATTCTATCTTTCTGCTATTCTAGGCTTGCAAAAGAAAAACAAATTGCATTGACTAAATTAGAAGTGACTGAACCCTCCTTAGTTGCATTTGTTGTCCTCTGTTTCACTGCTTCATGTTACGTGCTTGAACACATAATGGCAGCACAACGAACACGGAAGTGTTGGTTTGAATTGATACTGATATTCTTTGTTGAACTGACTAATTTCAGTCAGAACTCAGAGGCTGAAGATGAAACCTATGTAGTTCTAATATCCTTAGGAGCCTTTCTTGACTGAACAATGTTTAACACCATCCAGCCCATCACAGAAAATACAGTCCCTGAATATACCTGAAATGGGGTTGGGGTAGGATTCTAGCACAAATTGTCTTTCCTTCTGCTTAAAATTTGGAAGCCAATATCAAGGTGCCTTTATGCAAGTGAGCTAACTGCTTTTAAAATTGCTAACCAGGTAATTGCTAATTTTCCTGACAGAAAGGAATCTGATAAAGCAGCACCATCATTCGCAATCAAAACTCTTACTGGTCTACAGTAACCTCAAATTGGAATATATTCTGCTGTGATCAGATCCTGGCCAGGGACGGGGGGAGCAATAGGTAGGCTTGCCTGCTGACTTCCTGGAGCCAGGGATGGAGCAGCCTGACAGTAGTAGCTGTCAAGGAGGTTTTCTTGTAGGCTTAATTTGTGGGCATGAGTACAGAGCTTCAGGATTCTTACTGCCGAGAAATTTAATAAGAGCTGTCTGAGTTTGCAGACAGCAGGCTTGGGCATTCACCTGGAGTAAAGAAAACAATTGGCAGCCCTCACTGTTAAGGAAGAGAGACACTGGTAAGTAAGCTATGTTTGTGATTGTATTGATATCATAGGCTGCATCGTAGTATCCTATAAATCCTGAGGTATGAAACTCTGGAAGTTATTGGATGCATTCATTAAACCCTAATGCTTCTGGGTTAGAAAGAGCAGTGCTAAAATCAGAGCATCCAAGTCTGGGATGCAGGAACTGTTGGGAAGTTGCTAATGTGTGCTCTGTGTGATTTTTTGTAGGGGAGGTACTAAAGGAGGGTAGAAGAGAAGAAGCATTTTGTACTGATTCCTAGGCTTTCTGAAATGTCTGTGTGACTAGTCTGAGAAATGCAGATCTTTGTGGATTATTTTTTATATATAAATTTTAATATTTTTCTGTAATTGTTTTCAAATAACTGCATAAAAAAGAATTGCCAAAAGGCAGACATCTGCTCATTTGTAGCAAGTGAAACTATCTACCAAAAGAGAATATTTAAATCCTTCCAGCAGGTTTTTGAAAATGCAGTGCCTTTGGGAAATGGGAAAGGTGTGCTTTTACAGCCACACTACATTTACAGTCCTGGGATTGCTGTGTTTGATGTAGGTCTAACAATTTGAGCACGTACAAAGAAGAACAATGCCACAAATTCAAGAACAAGTGATCTATCAAACTATGGTGAACCAACAGATTAATGATTTTTTTAATGCATCCTAAAATTTCTTAAAGCTGTGTTTCTCTGAAAAAAACCCCATTTCTTTTAATATTTTCCAGGCAGCACTTAACTGCTGAGCCATCACAGAAAATGTATTCATTCTTATGCCATTAACTTCAGTATGAGAGGAAATGTGACAAATGCTTTGTCTTTTATATAGTCTTCTTAAAAGGATGTGAAAATTCTTCCTGCTTAGCTTGTAAAGGTAAAACCTAAAATGCAAGATTTTTGTGCCTTCCTTTTAGCAACAAATATTTGTCCTATTTTTGGAAACACTGATTATTCTCTAGTTGCCCTGCCTAAGCCTTCTTGACATAGAGAGTCTAGAGTCTTTTCTATGTTAGCTAGTAGATGGAGTTTTCTTTGCCAATATACATTCACCCAGAAGGCCATGCTGTAGTGTTTAGAAATAAAACTGTAAGTATTTTCATGTGGTTATATTTGAAAAATCCTTGTATATATTTCATATTTTAGATCTTTTGAGTACTGTTATTTTAACTACAGTCCTTTTTATTTATCCTAATTTTGGGGTGCCTGGTAAAATGCTAAAAATAAGGATTTAATTTATAAGGAAAATGAATACTCGTGTCACTCCTGTAGTCCTAAATAACTTGAGACAGACATGAACTCTTAAATTTTTAGAGTTTGCTTGTCTCTATAGGAAGCCTCAGCTGTAGACAGATAAGCAGACATAAATTTGCCATTTTAAAAGGCTGTTATTGAGCATACTAGGAGAAATTGCAAAAGTAGTGTAAACTCGTTGGGTCATCTAGTCCAGCCTTCTGTCCATGTGGTCTGGTGAAACTGTAAAGCTTGAACAGCTCTCTCCAATTAAGTAGTTTGCATGGAGGAGATTTGCATGTAGGAGATTTCTACACTGGATGAATGGAACTGTGATAAGGTGCAAGTGTACAGTGGGGTGCTTCTGTAAGGCTGCCTTGCTACCAAGGGAGTCAGGTGTTAAATTTATTTGGTGATCTACAGAAAGGCTCTGACCATATGGTTTTCTTTTTTCTTTTTTTTTTTTTGGTTTAGTTTGTTTGGTGGGGGTTTTTTATTGGTTTGTTTTGGTTTGGGTTTTTTTTAGTTGGGGGGAAGCCTTTTGTATTTAAATGATGTATTGGTTTCACATGATGTGAAGTCTGGACTGTGACTTTCAGCTATGGCATTTATTCATATCATCATACTGTGAATGTGTGAATGTTATAAGATTTTTCTCAGTGAAGGTGTTTATAGCAAAATCTGCATATAGCACATTCAAGACCTATCATTTATTCTTAATGAGTTAGTGTATTTCCCTCTTGCAAACAATTAAGACTGATTTTTCACCTGTATACTATTGAAATGTTACTTATATCTTTAAACTCAAGATATAAAAAATGGAACATTGATTCTTAGTGTAATTTGTTCAAGGTTTGTCTTTACTCTGTGCTGACCTCTCTAGTTTCCCTCTGTGATTTCTTTAATTGTGTCATAAAGCTCTTTTCATCTGCTGAGGAGATACTGGTTTTGAATGTTTACTTTTTGAGTAAATTTAAGGTAGAAAAGCAAAGCCAAGTAATTATCTTAAACATCACAGCGTGCAAGAAAATGCTACCTTTTTTTACAGATGTTGATGTATTATAAACAGGGTTACATTATTTTCTTATGACTAAAACAATGTATAAATTTTTTGCAGTACAGAAAATCAGAACCAAGATAGCAGACAGATTTCCTTTTTTCTGGGCCTTGATGACTGAGCATATTAACAGGTTATAGTATCACTTATTAAGGGGTCTTAGACAAACCTCTTAATTTGAAAAAGAGGATGAAAGACAGTCCTTGTACACATGCAATTTCTAGACAAAATATTAAATCTTAGAATCCTCTGCTGAATTCTTGCAGTTTCCAGACCATTATTTCCTCTCAGGGAGAAGACAGGAGTAGTAGCACGTGGTTCTCAGATATGTAGCTGCAGCAATTTTAAGGTGAGGAAGAGTGAGGACCCTGGAATGCTGAGAGCTCACTTCTGGAAGACTTGCATGGGGCTGGCTTAAGAAATTGCTTAAGTGTTTTCATTATAAGCAGTTGAATGATCTGACTGAGTCCCACTGGGGACTACATATATTAAAATAAAGCACAGTTAAGCAGTTTGATAATGAACTGGAGTGTTCACTGTCTGGAAGGACTGAGCTTTATTTACTAAGGAAATTCTGGCTTTCTTTCCAAGTTTTAAAACTTGGAAAAAGGTGGTCATCTGGGGTCAATGCCTTATCTCCTCCATTGGAAGAAGCATCTTTATCATGTTCACCGTAGAAAGGTGACTGACTTCTTAATTTTCTCTGGAGTTCTAAACTGTAGTTGCAGCCAAAAGGGATAATTCTTTTTTTTTTCTGCAAATCTGAAAATGAGCAATTGGAACATTTGAAGTTTGTTTTTTTGTTTTTAATCCAAAATTCAATGACTTAATTTGTGCTTTTGCCTGCATCCAGAGTATGCCCTGTGTAGGGTCAAATGTTCAGGTGACACCAACAGCAAAGCTCAAAAACCTCCTTGGTCTTTTCCCTCTTTTCTCCCTTTCTCCCACATTTCTACCCCTTGCTAATAGCATCATCAGTTCAGAAATGGTGGGAATGCATTGTGTGCAGAGAGCAGTGCAGCCTGACTTGTGAGTGGCAGGGTTCTAGATCAGCATTCGATCAGATCTGTGGATAATTGCAGGGTGATGGAAAAGAGAGAGCTGGGGAATTTTTTGGTGCTCAGATCCTGAAAAGGGAAGCTTTAGCTTATTATGCTGTTACTGCCTTTCCCAAGACTAATTCTCCACAAAAGTTCTTTGTTTAAGTCACTCTTCTGTTAATTGTGGTAGAATTGCTGGCATACTTAAATTGCTAGACAGATTGTGAGTAAATCCATTTCTTCTAGGTTTGTGGTTTTCAGTTGAGAACATTTTCTTTCATTTTCAATTAATGCATTTTAGTTAGGTTCTACTGTATCATAGATTGTTTATGTATGTTATTCTTAAATTTAATCAATGTTTTCAGTGCAAATAAATGGTAGATGTGCGCTCCCGATATTAATGATATATTGAACAGAGTAGCATTTGTAGGATGTGCATAGATGATGAAGGCATTTTGGAGAAAAAACATCTTTGACTAAACTTGTAAAGTGTCTCTTTCCTGAAGTGAACCCAGAGGAGTTTTATTGACATTAAGATAAACAGACAACAGGTGTTTCATATTTTGGAAAGGTAATTTACACAGGACAAGAGTCATACCACATAAAAATAATTTCTTATCTCCTAAAAACCCTAGAAATGATCGTTGATATAAGTCAAAAAATCTGTAACACTTCTGGGAGAGTAGTCCAGGCGAAAGAAGATTATTGTGTACAGGACAAGCCACAATAAAAACTGTCAGTTCTGTCAACCTTTCTGTCTACGGTCTGTAGAGGATTAAAAGGATATTGAACATCGTGTAACAGCTGTCTCTTATGTGAAAGGGATCACTGTTGTGGTGAACATAAATGTACCCGTTTTAAAAGCTCCGTAAGGCGAGGTGTGGCTGGGCCACAAGTGGCTGGTTTGGCAGGTAAAGTGCTGCTTTCAAGGACTTGAAGAGCACAGTCCGAGGTCTAAATAGGTACTATCAGTGTTTTATCAACAAAAGTGGGTTTCTTGTGTGTCTTTTGCACTACTGGAATAGTATGGGTACTATCAAGTTTATTATCATAAGCAAGAAACTGTATTGTGTTCCTATGATGTTGACAAAATGCTAATTAATATGTAGTGTTAAATTTAATCAGTGTTAAGAGAGAAGTTTCAGATTGACTTTTAAGTATTTTGTTTTTGTAACTCTAAAAACTCTAATATTTAAATAAAAATATGTTTTTGGCAACAATAAAACCTTTAATGAGGCATAGATTTTCTGGGGCAGTTTAATGAATATTGAATGTTGGTTAACACTGTTGAAAACAAAGCAGTTTCATAATGCTTACTATGAAACAAGAAAAAGGGGACCGTGCTTAGAATTAACATTGTTGTAATGGATGGTTGAAATGAGTTTCATCATACATATAAAAAAGTTTTGATTTCTAATATGTCAAAAGGATGATACAGTTTTTCTGATTTGGCCTCAGCTGGTATACATGCTTTGTGCTACAGTATCCTGTAAGCTGAACTGTGTTTTCTATTTTTAATCTCTCTAATTTATATAACAGCTTTATTCAACAGCGTTATAAATTGGAGAAATACGATTAAAGTAATGATATCCAAGTTATATAAATGAGGTGGGTGAAAGGCAGCAATCTTTTAGGTTATATTGCAAAATGATTGGTGAAAAATTCTGTGTCCCAGTAAAGTGACAGAAGGAATTTAAGGAGACTATCATATCCCATGAACTGACTTGGAGCAGGCTGCTCCCTACGGTGCAGAGTGGGCAGAGCCCGGCAGTGTTCCTGCTGCTCAGCAAGGGGTTAAGAGGAAATCCTCCTTTTCCTCTGCTAGCCTCCATTTGTGTGTCTGATCACAGACCAAGACAGCACTGTCCAGAGGATGCAGAAGACATGGCATTAGGCAATGACTGTTTTAGTGCAGAAATGGAGGTTTCTGAAGGGGTTGGCAGAAACTCAGAAAATGGACTGTAAGGTGACTGGTGCACACTCTCCCACACCACTGTCATAGATACCTGATGTCAGACATTGGCTTCTTTTTTTACGTTATCAACATTGTCCATTAAAATGAAGTTATGATGAAAGATGATAAAAAGTTATAGGACAGAGAAGTGGAAAAGTTTCAGATGAATGGGGAAAAAAGACTACAGAAAACAGGAAGACAGCCGAGCAGAAGCAAAGAGGAGAGGAGAGTTCCTGCACACAAAGGGGATTCAGAAGTAGATGAGAAAAGAATTATGGCTGTGTGGAGAGCCAAAGAAGAAAAGAGAAAGATGAAGCATTGATGAATAGAATGATTTGGAGCCTATGTCCATATGATTCACTACCTCTTAAGTGTCCAAAAATAACTTTGTCTGTAAGTGCCATTATTCTGCACTAGGGTAGGAGGTTTTTGTGTCTGAAGACTAACTTTCAACTCTGATCATTTCTTCTTTTCGATAAAAACCACCTCCCTTACACGTCCTGTAACTGCCAGCAGCAATGTCATGTCTGTCTCTAATCCTCTAGAGTGCCTCTATTTAAAATTTGCTTCCTCTGGTCATGTGAACTTACTGACAGAGGAGTAGTGCCATTTTATTATGGATCTGCAGAAGGCTTAAGGGACTTCAGGTGACTGAAGAGGCAACAGTGATAACGTGGGAGTCTTTCCCTCTTTCTTTAGATATGAACCAGTATTGCCAATTTACATGATATTGAATGTTTTGTTTCTTGTGGCTCCTGTGCTAACAGGCTGGGCATTTCTCACAAATAGAATTTTTCACATGTAATTTTGCAATATAACCTAAAAGACTGCTGCCTTTCACCCAGCATTACATATCCAGGACCAGGATATCTACTTGTCTGTATTGCTATGTTTTGTACAGTTTCTGGTGCCTTTTGTGTTCAGAGGTGTTTCTTGGCAATTAGATCTGTTTTTCCTATAGCCCAAAATTGTTTTCATAACCAATTCTAATTTAAGAATTTGTTATCTTTGCCACATGGCACATACACAAAAGAGCTTGGTCTTGCATGTGAGAATTCTTTTTCTGTTTCTTGACTTTGAATATTCCAGTAAGTATCATATATCTTTGGTACTCATCAAATCCTTATATCAGCTGTTATGGTGTTTTGGTATTTACACCTGGCAAAACATCTATAGTCCTTTTCTCCTCTTCTATCCATTGTGAAATGCAATGAACACGAAGACAGAAGGATGTGGGATTTCTCTCTGTGAATGTTTGGTTTGGGTGTGTGGTTGGTTGGTTGTTTTTAATTAGGAAAATAATGGCAGCTTTTTTTTTTTTTACAGCTGCCAGCAGTAGGTTTTCACCAATGGCTTACCATTTATGTAGTGGATCTTTCTTGGCTCTTTATCCTGACGTCTCTTACCTTTCTGAAATGAGTCTATATATGTTGAAATCTCTGTTTAGGTTCGTTCTTGACCCTGTTTCTGTACAGCAAGAAGCAAGTCCAAATGGGGATAAGAAAGCCTAAATTCTACAGGATTAGCCATAAGTAATTAAAAGATTGAACCTCAAGAGAAAAATCTACCTAATGCTCTTCACTTCTGCCATCAAGGCAATGGGCATTCAACTTGGAATTTAGATTTATTTGGGAATAATAGATTAATTTCTTCCTTACAGGCAGCTTTCTTATTTCAGTGCTTACTGTCCCCAGTTCAGAGTTTAGAGTGATGCAAGAGACGTGGAACCAAGAAGAGCCTTGGTTGGGTCAAAGTTGGGTCTCCTGTTCAAACTGGCCTCTTATTTATTGGGTGCAATTAGCTCTACCACTTTCTTAAAGTTAATTGACCAAAGCTTCAGGAAGTATATACAGAACATCATCTGGGCTATTTCTCTGAGCAGTGGATAAAGTTTTAGAAATTTCTACAAGTAGGAGAGCTGGAAGCCTTTTTTCAAAATTACTGTGTCCTGCAGAAACCTGCATAAATGAATTAGGATTCAATTTGCTTCTAAACCTCTGCCAACAGTAACCATAATAAAGGTTATTTGGTCTGTTTTGTGATACATGAAGATTTGATGGGTTATCGGTACAATTCGCTGTGGAATATCACTCTGGATTATCTGCTTCACCCCCGGCCTTTCAGCATTCATGTGATTGCACTTCAGGTGATGTTATTGCCAGTTGTATAGAGAATTGTTCACTGCATTTTTATGTAACAATACAACTAAATTGCCCTTTTTTGTTTAGAAGCAAAAGTGTGTTAAGAGCTGGTCTATGCCTGGAAATGGGACTGTTGGTCAGATGTTTTAACTTTAAGATAAAATATTGGGTTATATTTCAACAACTATACAACAAAAGCTATTAACTGAAAATTAGTCTTGGCTATGGCTTCCTTTTCTCTTTTGCAGTGCAAAGACTATGGTGTTGCCTTTTATATGGAAATTAATATGCATGTGAAGTGAATGTGGTGACTTTTAAGATTCAGCACAGCTTATATGCTTCTAAAGGGGATGCTGTTCTGTGAAAAAATGGGAGAAAAACTCATAATATAAGGTGTTTTCTGATAGTTGGCAGGATTTTTCTTATATTTTTACTAAGAAATGCTGAGATTTATATTCTCAGATTAGCACAGGTCCATATGTAGTCCAGAATGCTGTTTGTTCAGGTTTTTTTTTAGTAGTGAGCATGTGCCTCTTCATTTAATTTGCTGGAGTTAGCAGGTGAATTAGAAACATTTAATCTCAATTTCTAATTTGTTATTTACAATATTTGTAACCAAAATCATAGTAATAAAATAACCTTGTGAAATGAAAGGTGGGATTTCACAGGGTGGGAGGACAGTTGAAGAAAAAGGAAAGAAGTATAATACTTAATGTTTCTCCATTGCAATATATGCATGTGGAACTGAAGCTCATGGTAATTGTTGGTGTATTCCCTTAAGCACGGTATTTTGCCTGTGATTTTTGAAAGGATCAATCACTTACAGCAATTTATGTAATAACTTTCTGGTGTGTGACTCTACTACTTTATTTATGCTTTCTGCCTGGTTCACCAGAATGCAATACCTTTGCTCCTTTGTACAGTAAATGCACTCTGTAATATCTATTATGGTATGGTCAAAGGATAATTTATTGTCGTATAGAAAAATAGGTCAACACTTATGTCACTTGATGATCAACCCCCCAGGTTTAATAAAACACCTCACCAGCATGCATTCAGCACAGTGCTTGATGTTTTATTAGGACTACTGTACCTTACAGTACCTAGCTATAGCAGGAGTGTAATTACTGAGCTGTCATGGTGATAAGTGGGATTAATGGCAGCCTGGTGCACTTTAGTCTGCAGAGTGCCTGGAAGATGGTATTATTATAAGAGAAAGTCTGGACTGGCATATTCATGGCACCCTCCCCTCCTCCCCAAAGCTCACATTCGAGTTTGCATTACCTGCCCCTCCCAGTAGCTGACATTTTCAACAGCTGTTATTTGTGAAGCAGCTCAAAAATCAAAAGAGAAATAATTTGGTAAAGATGCTTGCTACTCTCAATGAGTAATCTGTACACAGTTTATCCTGCCAGGTGCC
Source organism: Lycocorax pyrrhopterus obiensis (assembly GCA_014706295.1). Lineage (NCBI taxonomy): Eukaryota > Metazoa > Chordata > Aves > Passeriformes > Paradisaeidae > Lycocorax > Lycocorax pyrrhopterus. The sequence goes on along the minus strand of JACSVZ010000013.1, from coordinate 18,608,964 downwards.
ATTCTAGTCAGTTTTGACATGAGATTGTTCTGTATATGGTCCACAGAATGTATTTTATGTTCAGTGTGGTTCCTTTGATTTTGAATACAGGACTGTTGTATTTTAAAGAAAACCACACTGAGGAAAGTGAAGAGTAAAAAGTTGTAATGGAATTGATGTGTTTTTTAATTGTGTGATTTTTGAGTTCTGTTATTTCCTTACTGCCTACACAGGCAAATTGCTCATCTGAGCCCGCATAGTGGTGCTATTTTGTCTAGTGCATCTCTTTTTTTGCTGGCTTCTAGTACTAGAACTTTGCTTTCTTCCAAAGAAGAGAAATTCTTCTCTGCTTAGAATCCTAAAAGCATCCTCTTGACTCAGTATTCTGGTCACAACCTTTTGAGGTCCCCCAGTCCCACCTTTGCTTGTTGAGGCCCTTCTAACACATACCTGTCACAGGTAGTGCTGAGCAGTGTTATGTTCACCTGCCACAGCTAAACTTGCCAATGCTTTTCTGACATCCCAGCTGGCTGAACTAAGCCACTGTGGTGTTGAACCCGGGTTTGGCTTTTGCAGGTTTCCCATCTTTTGCAGCCTGTGAGACCTGTTTACTTTTAAGTATATCCTCTGGAGCCTTTTGTCCATGACTAGTCTTATGAGAAAATCCAAATAGCTACTACCACATGTGCCTTCAAATTTTGCTGGTGCCATATTGTCTGCAATACTCAGCTAGAGGATAATGAATAATAAGATGAAAGGCTAATTAATCTTTTAGTTAACTAGCTTTCCCTTCTCTTGTATTTCACCCTTAATTGAAAAAACAACAACAAAAAAACCCTGATGTGTGTGATTGGCAAAGTCAGACCAGTGTTTTGCTGCAGGTATTCCAGTCATTTCCTTCCTTTTGATGTGCTCTTCATGTCTTTGTGTATAGTCCACTGGCCTTTTGCAGCTTTTCTGTGTTTTAAAATACTCTGTCCCAGCCAGTTCCACAATGTTGTTACCTAGCACTGACTAACAATAATTAAGGTAGACTTGTGGAACTTATGTAAGTATCTGGGTTCAAATAATATGTAAAAACCAAATTTTATTTCATCTTCCAGAGATTGTTAAACCCACAATTTGCATTAATAGCAGTATCAAAAGAGCATCTGGAATAACCTAACAAGTTCTGAGATAAGTAGTGAGGCATTTGACCTATGATAATCATTGGTCTATAAAACCAAGGCTGTGTACTAATACCTTTGTGCTTAAGAGAGAACCATTTTACTCTTTCAGCTGACTTGTATTTTTTTTTGTTAGGTTTGCTTAATGCACATTGTGTAGACTGTCTCGAGGACTTAATCCTTAGATGGGACTTGTGCAGGCAACCAGATCGTTACACCCCCATGTATGACTATGCAGAAATAGAAAATCAATCTTTATTACTTATGATGTTTTAATATACAGTTAGGTTTTGTCATTAGAAATGACAGGAAGAAGGTCTTAGGGATTTTGCTTGGGAGTATGTATAAGACTACTGAATTGTTTTCAGAAGTTACAGACTTATCACAGGAATTCGTAGAAAAGTGACTTGAAAATTTATCAGCTATTCCTATTCGTTGGACATTCAGTAAAAAGTAATTCCTTCCTCTGTGGAAATACTGTTGCTTTTGTATGTCTGATTGTCCAACATTCAGAATTTAATCCGTAGTGAGACTTCCAGAACTTACTTAATAAATTTAGATTCACAGCACAGATGTTTTTCAGATAGAAAAAGGAACTGGTCAGAAGTTTAACAATCATGGATTCCAGGGAAAAAACCGCCTCTATGTAATTTGACAGTTTCCTAATACTTCCACAGGTGGAGTCTGTGTATTTGTAAATGGTACCCTCTGCCTTCCTGTGTAAAGTGCAGTCAACAAAACATAACTAATCTGTGTTGATAACAGTCGATAATGATAATAAAGAAACCTCAATGCTTTGAGGTTTCAAATAGAAATTCTATGAAAGCATTATGCATTATTACTTGTCACTTACCTTTTAGCGTGCTAACTTGGAAACCTTATGCCATTGGCAGCGCTTGTATTCTATGTCTCCTTGACACATTTTCTTTTATTCCTGTAGATGCTTAAAGTGTGCAGATGCCCCCTGTCAGAAGAGTTGCCCAACTAGTCTGGACATCAAGTCATTCATCACAAGCATTGCAAACAAGGTAAAGTCGGGCTTGCAGTTGTACATGGCAGGAGAAAACAGCAGTTACTTGCAGTTTTGTGGGTGAGATTGCATTTCAAGACTTATCTTTGTAAAGTCTTCAAAATAAAGTGTTTAGAACAGACATTTTTAAGTTTGAGTTAGCTAATTTTTGATTATTTTTGCTTCTGTTCTGTGCCCGGACAGATAGTGTGTAGTGCAGATCTATTTCTTCATGTCACTTTTTCTATAAAATTTTTGGTTTTAATGGTTTTCAAATACAATGCTGTTAAAAAACCTGAGCATTATGTCATTATTTAACCTTTCTGCTACCTGAGGTATTACAGTTACAAACCTCTCCTTTCATTAAAGGTGGTGGTGGGGGGGAGGGGTTGGTGGTTTTCTGGTTTTTTTTTTTGAAGTGATTATAGTTTAAATTTCCTATGGGCAGAAATTTGGTATAAAGATGATCATCTCAAGGAATATTATCTTGTCCTTTATAGTAAGAGGCTCTGTTTAATGCAAGTGTAGTCACTCATTAGGACTGTTAATAACATACTACAGGAATAAATGGGCCCCCCTCTTTGGAGGTACTGTGCCTTTTCTTAATAGGCTACTATACGATGATCATAAGGAAATCTTAAAAACATTATTCTGAATTGTGATTTACAAAGGCTTTTAATGGTCATAAATAGAAATAAATAAAGGTTACTGCAAAGTTGATGTGGCAAGATTAATTATGCTTTCGAGGATAGCCTAGAGATGACTGGATATTGGTTGCCCCGTACCTTTTAAAGCTTACTTCCCATCTGATGGAATCATTAGCTGCCTTGGGACTTATGTCTGTACGAGCCCAACTAGACTCATAATCTACTGAGGGTGCTATAAAGATTATCTGTCTGCTTTTTCTGCTCTAACATTTCACAGTGTTACATGCAGTTGAAAGGGCCAACACAGGTAACGCTGAGTGAAGTGTGTGGGGAACAGCAGCGCTTCCATGTGCAAGTGAAGAGCCACGTGGCTTTTACTAAACTGTATGTGGTTTGGAGAAGACACCAGTAAATTCTGCACCTTAACAAGAAACATTAGGATAAGAGGAGATATTAAAATGTGTGTATCAATTATCACGTAACTACGTGTTGATGTGGTTTGCAGTAATTGGCATTATGCCCAGTATATGCATATAGACTGTTTTCTTATATAATCTGTATCTTGTCACTGCTGCATTTATTTTCATGAATGTAGGCATCTGTTTGCAGCCACAGCATAGTTTGTGGCATATTGTTGCTTATTACCTCTTCAGGCATCGTGAAGCAGGCAAACTGAGCAGGGAAGGTATGACACAGTAATGAAACTGCTACTCTCTGTCTCATCATTGTGTTGTATTTGTTTAGGAAACCTAAAGCAAATTTTATGGAAGTATTTTACCAGGATGGTCTTTTCTTATGGAGGATTCATTATGCTGCTGCTTTGGGTAGGATAGGGTGATATGTTGTTGAGAAAAGAAAAGGAGCCTAGTTATCAAAACATAAAGCTGGGAATAAGCAGCCGGGGAATATGGATTGAAGACTGCAACAGAAGATGTCAGAAAAAGAACTAACACCAGCAGCATCCTGGTACAATAAATTTGGTGGATCTCTTAGACTCTGACAGCCTCCAAAATATGATGCCTCTTTGTCACTTGACAGGAAGGGTAAGTCATTTTAATGGCTGATTCATTTTGAATTCTGTGCTTCTGTTGCAAAGCAGAGACAATAAAGGTGGGGTGACTGCAGAGCTTTGAGAGTTGTGTTTTGGCAATGCTATACTGGAGTAATATTTGTAAACTGCTTCGAAGGTTTGAAGTAAGGCCTTTGCCTTGCTGAAGCCAATGGGTACACTCTTACTGATTCTAATAGGGCCAGATTTAACCTGTCAGATGGTCAGTGAGGTGGATCAACCCTGTGGAATTTAGGTTCTTTGATGATGGCTTTTGAATCCCCTTGGAAGCTGCAGGTGCTTGGTAAGACACTGTTTTTGCCCTGAGCAGGTGACCTGATCACTTGGCGTTTTATCAGAAAATCCTGCTATACAAAAGAATTGCAGCTTATTACTATTCTCTGAGGAGATGTAACGTTTTTGTTTTTTTTTTTTTTTTTGTGGAGAACCCAAAGTATCTTAAATTACTGAAATGTAATCATAGCATGTCTTTTTGGACCCTATCCCTACCTATCAATATCTTCTGTATCCACTCTGAAACCTTTTATAAAAGGTATACCACAGCTTGGGCAACTGCTTTTACCTCATGTTCATGTCTGGTTGTTGCCTAGGCAGCAGGAAACATTCACACACAGGAAGTTTTGAAAAGTCCGATGTTTGGGTTTTGCTGTTAAAGATGTTAGGATGGAAAATTGCATGCCTAAATCAGCGCTGCTTCTGTTAAGTCAAGTTTCAAGTGTGAGTTTACATACAATCTTACGCTCTTCTTTCTCTCCTTACCCTATCAGAAGAAATCTTACGTAGCATGGTTGTGGAAGCATTTCTCTGCAACGGCTCTAATGCTGACTTTAAAAGCCAGAAAACCAAACCAAAAGAACAAACCCTCCAAAATTAGAAGTGAGTAAAACCCCCAGTGGGATATGCTTAGCAAGTAGCTGAATTCATGGGTTGAGAAGCAAGGCTAGAGAGTCCTGCATGCCCATGGCAGGGGGTTTGGAACTAGATGATCTTCAAGGTCCACTTCCAACCCAAACCATTCTATGTTTTTGTATTTGTAGCCTCTATGTCCATGGCTATGCCTCCTGTAATTCATGTCCCAAGCAACTTAAGGAAACTGAGTGCATAGAGGGAACCCAGCCTTGACTTGATGGCTGCAAACTACTGGGCTTAATTTTCCTTATGATGTATTAGATTCTGATGCCTTTGCTAGAAAATCTCTCTTATAACAAATCCTGTTTTTCAGAAAATAACAGGAAATTCTTCTGGTTTACTTTATTAGTGTAATTGTTTTATAGTTATAGGTATGTATTGCTGTTTTTACAGTACTGCATTTTGAAACTCCTCGCTTTCTGTCAAGCAAGCAGTAGGTACAAGGTAGAAGTTGAAAGCTGGGTACCAAAAGTTGAAATGATTCACCTGAAGTCATGACCTGGCAGAATCTGTGTGAGAGCCCACTACCATGGCTGCTCCTGTGGTGTCCTCTGCCATCTTTCATTCTGCTGCTGTGGTGGTACCTGCTCCATAGACTTTTGGAGCAGATAGGAGACAAGAATGGTGTGCTTTTGAACACTAAAACGTATCATTTATAATTTTGGAAGTTTTTAATGGAACTGGTAAGTAATTACGTGAAAATGGTTTCACTTTGTTATGCATTTTGCTAAACTTCTATTGAAATAATAAGTTAGATATTATCGTTCAGCAGTCTGAATATTCAGCTTGATGAAAAGTTTTGTGTTATTGTCACTGAAGTTCTTGCTTAAGATGATCAAGGATATTTTGCATGTCATTGAAAATCGTTTTCAATATGATAAATTTGTTTTTGCTGTTTTCATCTTATAAATAAACTTCCATTTTTAATCCAAAAGCTTATAAATATGTATGGTAGCTTCTAGAAAAAATAAATAGGTGAAACATAGAACATTCAGGTGTTTGAGGTCAATAAATTCAGGGAATTGGGGTACATTTTTCTAGACTTACTGCAGTCCGTGTCGTGCTTCTGAATCTCTCATCACCCACTTGAGAAACTCACTTCAGCTGGTTAGCCTTCTACTTGTTTAGAGAAAATTGTGTTCAATAAATTCCCTGTCCTTATCCTTGTATAAGCAGTATTGCATGCAGGTATTTATTTAAACATGATTCATTATTAATATAGACTATTTAGACAGCAGTATACTGAAAATGAATTACTTTGTCAGGTATTTAAAACCTCTGTATTGTATATGGTTTGTTTTGTTGGGAAATGGCAATAGCAATCATAAAGGGTCAGGGATTCTTGTTTTCTTAAGCCTGAGGCTTTTTAGATGTTTGCAGGCCATGTACAATGTAGCTGTTCTGGCTGTTCTGCCATTAGACCTGAGCTCTGGAGTAGAAGAGGGACAGGGGAGGAGGTTTGTTCCTGGGTTGAGAGGGTAATTGAATTGCCAGACTCAATGAGCCTTGAGCCTCTTTGAGAGAAAGGATGTCACTTACGCTGTATTGTGTTAGCTGCTGTGACTCAGTAGAGTTTAGGCCACAACTTCCATTCTCTTTTTCCGTACAAACTGGATTACAACTCCACTTTATACAGGTACAGTCTATTCTATTGTGTCTTCCCAGTTCGTGTTTCTCGGTTCATAAAGACCGCTTGCAATTATGTCTCTCAGAGACCAGACTTCAAATTCACCAGGCACGCGTTACTATTTTTGTTTCTAAACATCAGAAGATGGCAAACAAGTGTTCCGACTTCCAGCTGTCCTCTTTAAATGCCACCACACTGCAAAACATATATTCCTTGTTTTATAATGAACTAGTGCGGTCTTAGTTGTTTATTTCTTTAAAAAGAAAAAAAAAAATACACTAAAAGAATCCAAACGTGTTCAGCTGCTGCAGGAGGAGCTTTGTCCTCTAGCCCTGAAGGACTACCAGGAATGATTTTAGGATTTTATGCCCTCCTTTCCCTATGTTGATATGTCAAAGCAAGAAGGAGTTTGTAAAATGGAGCTTTAGCACTTGTCATCCTTTAGGACTGGCACAAGCAAATGTTTTACAGCAGCAGAAATTCCTACAATTTCCCAGAAGCGTCTCTCAGCCCGGACACTTGTAGGGTGTCCAGCTTTTCTCCTGTTCTGCAAAACCGTGCCAGAGAAGCTGCCCTTTAGAAAGCAACAGCCTCTCACATGCTCTACCTTTGAACTGCTCAGTGAGAGAGTCTTGGAGCTTTTTGTTATCAGACACCTTTATGGTTGAGTAGTAGATGGAAAAACAACTGTTAGTGCACATGGGGATATTAACTTTTGTTACACAGCACAGGCATAAGGAGTGAGTGCCTCAGCCTTTGTAGTCTCAGTCTGTAATGAAGAACTGGGGGTACAGGAGTATCTGTTGTGTTATCTGTACTCGTAGAACTCACTTTGTTGATGTAGCCCTCTGTTACTGGCTCTCATATTTTCATTTCAAGCTATGCATTATTACAGTGATTCCTGACATTGACCCAACAGTTATTTCTGTGTTCAGAAAGACCATCTTCTCCCATATCTCTTAATAATAAAGATAAAGCTGGTTTGCACTGACACGTCAACTCTTTTTAACAGGCTCTATGGAGGCCAGCATTAAAAAAAGAACAACAGCAAGAAAAAAGAATCCAGTGCCCCTCAAAAAATCCCCAAACCAAATAAAAACCCCACATTGGAAAACAAACTCAAAAAGCATCCCAACCCCCAAAATCAGCAAAGCCATGCTGCCCTCTGGACAAAAGGCAAAAGGTTGTCCCTGGGCTGTGCAGAACACTGGCAGGGAAATGGAGGAGGGAGAAATTAATGTCAGGAACAGTAGAGAGAAACTTGTGGAACATGAGGGTAAGCTTTAGGATTTCAGAGGAATCTTTAGGTTTAAATGAAACCAAAGGAAATTCTTGTGGGATTTTCAAGAGTGAATTCTGCTTTTTTAAAGGAGAAATCAGAGGGAACAAACTGGAAGATAGAGATGGATACCAAGGGATAAGGGTGAATCTGAAGTTTGGGAGATAGAGGGAGTAAAGAAAAATGTGTTTGTGGTAATACATTAGAAATAAGAAAAATGAAAAGTGTGTAGACAGAGGAAAACAAGATACAAAAAGTTGTGGAATTGCTAAGAGAAAATAAATGAAGGGAAGAGTGCCACAGAGAAAGGGTGTTGAGAGACATAGGATTATGACGGGTGAGAGAAACAGAATGATGAGGTTTTTTTCTGGGCCAAAGGAACTCTGACTAAATTAACAAAAGACATCTATATGCCATTGCAAAGACTGTAGAAAAGGACGAGTCACAGTTCATATGTAAAATACTATAGGTGGGATACTGTTAATACAATGAAAGATTGTGAAAGTCAGAAAGCTGCTAGGTGACTGGTAATAATTATATACAGATATGCATCACAATTAATCTTTAAGTACTACTTTGAGGCCCCAGGTTTTTCGAAAGTGCTGTTTTATTCATCTTTCTCTGTTAGTCTTAGTATATTTCGGGTGACTAAATAAAATAGTAAGAAAAGAAAAAAAAATTTAAAAGGAAAAGTAGGAATGATGTTAAATTGATGCACATGAAGCAGTGACTTTTCTTGAGATGTCTGTTTGTACTTAGTGTAATGGAATGGCTGACAGCTGGTTTCAGTTGCCGTAGTGTAATTATGTAGAATAGACTTTTGCGATGACACTATGTCAATTAAGGAATCTCTCGCATTCTAGACTACAAAGGACAAAATGACAGTACAAGATATTTCTTCCGTTCTTTTTCATAAAAAGATAGTGACACTGTGTGAAATTACAGTCCTGTTATGATGGCACAAGTCAAATGATGTGAAAGATTTCTGGATTGATTAAAAATCATCAGCATTATAATATAGAATATGTATGATTTGATAAGTTGCTGTTATGTTTTGTTCATTCTTCTTCAGAAGATATTTGGGGGGGCTGACAGACTGAGGGCGTTTCTTGTTATATCTGAACTGGTGTGTGTCACTGTGAAAAATGCTCCTTATATAACAACGTACTTTAAATAGTGACTCTTCGGTCTGTGGAAATATTTTAATCCAATACATCTTGAGTAAATTTTAAAGCCATTGCAGAACATGAACTAGAATAGGAGGTGGTGATATTTTTCCATGTATTTTGCTATGTCTCCCTTTTTAAAACTTAAATCCAGATTAAAAAGAAATTATGACTTCTTTCTTCTTTCCTTTTAAGGTATTCACACTATCTCCAAATTCTGATAAAGTCAGTGTATTCATTTTTATTACAGAAAACATAATAATGCATATTCTTCATTGTTTTTGAGAAAACTGCAGTATCAAAACACCCTGATGCATAATGAATTTATTTAAAAATCTCTTGAATTGAATTGAAAGAAAGGATGCTATAAGCATTTCCTGATAGTAAATGCAATTTCTTCTGGTCTCTCAGTATTGATCCTATGTGTTTTAATAGGTTTTTTTCAAGTAAAAAACAGTCTAATTTGCATGCAAATTATATAATGCTTCCAAATGATACATGTGGAGATCCTCCTCTGCCTGTTTTCCTCTGATTATTGATATCTGTTTAAGGCTTGTTTTTGTTCCCTGTGTTAGCAATGTAGTATTTATTGACATTTTGATGTAGGAAACCATAAAACATCTTATCCAGTTAGATTATTTTTTTTCTATGGAAGTGCACAGGAAAAAAGATTCTACGAACAAAGGCAGGAGCAGACATTTATCTCATTAAAAAATTCAGAAACATTCTAGTTTTAGACTGGCTTCCTCTGTGACGTCTGTAAGTAACTGGCCAACTGAGTCATCTTATTATTTAAACATCTACAAAAATTACTCCAGATTGTTAAGGTCGATTGAATTATTCCATGCACTGAAGTAACTATGTAATTTTAATGAAGCCAGCCTCCCTTTAATTGTGATCCTTTCTCATGTACAACACGTGCGCAGTTACCAGCCTGCCAGGTCTGCATCTCGGCATGTCTGTTTTATATGCAGCCTACTACACACCAATTTTGTGAAGTGATCGATATTTTTTTAAAAAATGTGAATATTCTATGGATATGCTACTTTTAATGTCACTGATAAATGTAATGATCATTAATACGTTTTCAGCTTAAAAAGGATAAAGCTGCGTAAGCACAATGTGTTATGTAACTAAACATTTAAGACACTATACACATACTCTAAACTCATTTTTACTGTAGTAACATAATGCTTTGCAGTTTTTTAACGCAGCTTGGATAACGCCACTCCGTGTAACTTACTAGACTTACTGTATTTATCTGCCAGTTTTTGTCAAGTATTGTAAAACATCTTTCTAATTGTTTGATATGTTAGAGAATTACACAGTAAAGACAGGATAAATGATTAAATAGAATAGAAGGACAAAGAGATGAAGCAACTCAGAGCTGGGCACGTGAAATCCTGCCCAGAGCCCAGCCTCCACGCTGCACTGTGCCCTGGCAGGCAGGAGGTTTGCAGATGGACTTGCTCTTGAGCCACTCCACAGTTGTGGTAGCAGCACATGGCGGTATCCTTTCACTGGTAGTGAGCAGGAGCAGTGGCAATGGGAGCAGTGGTTACACTGGTCTTCAGGAAGGTAGAAGAGGAGAATAAGGGAACTGCAGCTCTTCTGAGAGAATGTTCTAAGTTCACCTATGGTAAAATTAGCACAGAGTAACTGTTTTTTGGCAGACCAGGAAACCAAGTCCGCTCTGAACCTGTGCTTCCCTTTCATCTGTAGAGGTGCCCATGTTAGCACAGCTGGAACACGCTAGTGAAGCAGTGCAGAAGCCTTGCCCTGCTTTTCTCAAATGTGACTGTTTTTTAATTTATAGTTAAAAATATTTTAGGTGCTAAGATTAGATGATATATACTGTTTGATACAGTTCAGTTAAGGTCTTAATATTTAGTATGCTAATGTGTACTGTATACTTTTTGATACTCTTATTTGAAGAAGATGCAATTCCTTTTTTCTCAGGTGCCACCACTACTAGTGGCGCTGCAGGAACTCATGATCATGACAGCAATATCTCAAAGCTTCCCAAATCCCATCTCTACCTTCATATACTCCATCATATTTCCCTCAAAGTAAGCGTTTAGCAGCACCTGGCCTTTCCCCCATTGGGTCTTCAGTTCCAGCCTCCTTTTTACCAAAGTCTGTTATGGTGTTCTGAGACAGATTTCCTTAAATATCCCCTTAACAAACTGTGATCTTGGTCCTATACCCATAATGACCCTGGGCCTGTCTCTCTGAAGTCACTTGTACTTCAACATACCCTGTCTTTCTGTAGCATATCTGTGCTCAAAGTTTGGTTTGAGCTTGCAAAAGAAGTAAGATGTGCCAGCTGTGTTGACGTTGCTTGTATTGGCACAGCTCAAGTGTGAGAATATACTTTATATATGTAAGAAAATTAATTTTAAAAAGGGAATATTTAACAGCTTTGCTTTCTAGGCACAATAACTAGGTCTGTATATTGATTTTAATTACAAAGCTGAAAAAATGTAGAAAATCCTTAATGAAGTTGCTTAAATGCAAATGCACTTTTTTTCCATTGAACCAGAGTTGAAGACAATAAACGTAATAATCCTGGATGACCCAGGAAGGAAAACTGTAAGTCTAATATGTGTGAAACATAAAAGAGAACAAAAGTTCATTGAAAACCATTTTGTCTTTGAGTTAGTTAGAAAAATCACCGGTACTAGTTTGTAATTATTCCTTTAGAGTGGAAAAAAGGAACGGCGAGATGTAATTGCCGGAGGAACAGGCATCTAGTGCCACTTAAGATGCTGCAGGGTGTCTGGCCTGGTCTCCCAGTGCTGCTTCAGAAAGATGTGGGTCTCCTGCATTGACTGTCACTTCTGCTGTCTGCAAATTTATGTGTCAGTGGCGTCTCCAGTATAACTGGACTTCTGTATTTTGCTGCCGAATTGAGCTTGCAGTGTCTTTACAGGTTTTTTTAGCATCCCTAATAATCTCTGATATCAAAACAGTGTAATTCATCTGGAAGAGCAAAAATATTTGCTAATACATACAATTTCAGTTTAACTAATACTCCTTTACATTAGAATAAATGAGAATTGCAGATAATAAAGTGTTTCACTAGTCACCACAGGGGAAATGGTTGAAGGTTCTCTCAGAACAGTTGTATAAAGGGATTGCCTGTTCAGCTAGGATTAGAATTTCAGTGGGGTTTGATAGTGTCTAAGGAAATCCCATGCAAGTACTCCTAGACAGCTGGTTTGTGTTTCCAGGTGATGGACAGAGGCTCATGGTGTCCAGTAGACCAGCAACTGTAAGCAAGAAGTCCAGTTATGTTTGGAAATACATTTATTCAATGTCGGCATTTTCTTGGTAATCTCTATACGTGTCTGTATGATCTGGTTTAACTTTAGAGAATTGTATGCTCAGTCTTATAATATGCCTGTAACGAATTTGAACCTCCCAAACCAAATTCTTGTTACCCATTGTTGGTTACATTGTCAGATCTTGACACTGCTCTTTTTATTCCTCAGTAAATTCTTACTCTGTGTGGGAAAGCACTTGCTTTGAATAAACACAGAAGTGTGCATTAACCTCCTTGACAGGAAGTCCCAGGCATTGCACAGGGTCTGCTATGACCAAGTACTTTGCAGTGCTTGACCACTACATCTTGTCTCTGTTCTGGGTCAGCTGTCCTGGGGCAGGACAGGACAGCTAAAGGTACTTGTTCTAGAAAACAGTTTCTTACTGGTGATGGTTACTGAAGATTGGAATATGGAAGAGGAAGGAGACATACTGTTTTTCAGCCTCTTAGTTACTTCTAGTGTGGAGAAAGCTGGAATGACATCCCAGCATTAATTTCTCACTGAAGAGTCTTTTGTGGAACCTCAGCCATGTGCTGGTTCTAAGGGGTACTGTATTGTCTTTTGGTCTTCAAAGGTACCTCTAGATTTAACCATCTTCATGGACTTCCCTTGGTAGGACTTCTGGAGGCACTGGGAAAAGTGGTAAAATGAAGGAAGAACTACACTGTACTATTAACTACACTTCTATGTTGACTATACACAAAAAAATACAGTATGTAAAAAGTTTGCTTTAATTTCACCATGATTTCATTAACATAGGTGCAGAGCTGCCATCAGTAGTTCCCTCCCTTTACGTGACACTTCTGGTCACTCCTGGCATTTCCTCTGATGCTCCCTCTTAAGACAATTATCCAGCTGAAAAAACCATCGGGATTGTTTTCTCACGGCCTCAGACACTGGGAACTTGCTGATGTCCACTCCTTAGAGTTTTATTATGGAAAGAAATCTTGCTAGTGCTCGTATATCAGGCTGCTATTCCTTTTCTGAAGAAGTCCACTGAATATTGAGAGTCTTTGAAGCTGTGAATTGTACGTAACATCTTTAATCAGTTCCCTGGTTTGCTATTTAAAGAAACCAGAGAATAAGTGTTTGCCCTGATCAGTGTGTGCTGAGGAAAAAGAGTTCAAAAAAGAATTCAGTAGTGCAATATCTGCAGGTGGCTACATGGAAAGTCTTCTCATCATGTGTCTGGGAAAATTGGCACTACTGCTCTGGTGTGAAGGACAGGAATATCCACAGAGATGGATAAGCTGCACAGATGTGTAAGATAAGCCTTTCATTCCTGTGTCATAAAGAACTGATAATGTAACTGGCACTTTCTGGTCAGACCTCCAACAAGGGTTGCAACTCAGCTACTGTCCAATTGATTTAGAAATTGAGAAAATATTTTCAAGTACATAATGCAGCAATTGTAGTTTTCGAAGGTAGATTTGTTAAGCTACTAAAAATCCTACAACCACTTCAGACTGAAGATGCTTTTAACTATTTTGCAAGCTAAAAAGCTAAAGTTTATCTTTGCATAATCCAAAGTTTTTGCTGACTTTATTCTCAGTGTCTTTGATGGAATTTTGCATAACATGTTGTACATTTAAGTAATGTCAGTGTTATTTAACATATGTATTTATGTATTATTCTACTACAACGTTGTTCTCTCTTGAAGGTTTCAATTTTTGCTTCATTGGTATGTAACTGTCTTTTTTATTTCTTCTTCCTTTCTCTTTTTCCTTCAGAATTATTATGGAGCTGCCAAAATGATTCTTTCTGACAATCCACTTGGCCTGACATGCGGAATGGTGTGTCCAACATCAGATCTCTGTGTTGGTGGCTGCAATTTGTATGCCACTGAGGAAGGACCAATTAATATTGGTGGATTGCAGCAGTTTGCTACTGAGGTAGGTAGGACTTGCAAATGTCTTAAATTCTTTGTATGTGCTATTGAGTATTGCCTGTGGTTGCCTTTGTTAATGTATTTTTTTCAGAAAAAGGGTTGATACTTATAAAATAAAGGCATAGAAAGCTAGAATAATTACCCTTTTTCTTACAGCACACTCAAAAGCTTAGGAATGCTTTTGTAATGCAGTACATTATAGGAACATAAGGAACATTATTTGTGAACAAGATGATTCTTTAGACATACTAGTAGTTGAGACAATTTGTTTTATAATGAAAGATTTATCTCAGGTGAAATTGTGGATATTACTCAAATAGGCTGCATAGGGGAAAAGATCAAGTGCACGTGTATCTGTAAGTGCATATTAAGGAGCTGTAGAACTGTTCTGGGCATAGGGTAGATTCTGTGGCAGAATTAATGTGTTTTTATACTGGCTTTGAGACAAAGGTAAGCTTCAGATGATTTTTTCTTTTTATTGTCCCATTTTGCCAAACCTAAGTAAATACGTAGTTTGAGGTTGACCTAAAACATATGTGCATGTGCATCTATTTATATAGATGCAGATTCACACATGTGTATGTGTAAATTTATTAGTTCATAAGGGTAGGTGCATGTTTTGGCTACTGAAGCAGAGGTTGTTACTTGCTGCTTCATGTTAGGAATTCTTCTCATGGGTTTTTGTTGAGGCTCTTGTGCCTTGCTTTTGATTATGTAGTTTCAATGCTCCAATTTCCATCTGAAAAAAGAGGCAACTGCTCATTTGTTAACTTCTTTTGAGGGCATGGAGAATTTTTACCTAAGTCAAGGTCTTAGATGGTATCTCATCTGATCTATCTGAAATATCATTGGGTAAAAATTGTGATCTTGGCCTCTGTGAAAGTGAGAGAGTTGTGGCTATATTAAAAACAGCATATGCATGTGTTAAAATTGCGCATTTCTGTACAGTCCTTAACTAATATGCATGCCCCTATTCTGTATCATGAGCCATTTGGCTGATCTTATTTACAAACATACAGTGAAGTTCCAGTCAACTTTGCAAAGCCTGGGAAAAAAACCCAAAAGTTTGTAGGACAGACCAAAATAGAAATGCAAATCAATTTGGAAGTAACAGATGATATCTATAAGACCAGTATTTTCCTCTGGTGTCATGCACAGACTTCACACCCTCTTCTCTATGGCTGTGGGTCATGATTTGATGAGCAAATACTGCTACCTGCTGCTGCTGCTCTCCTTTTATCTGTTTTTCTTTTTATCTCTCCAGGAGACTTGTAAATCTTCTGGAGCACCTGATAAACTCCTCTGCTAGCTGTTGCTGAATCTTCTCTCCTCTCTGTCATTTAAGTAGCTAACCACTTCATTTTTCTTGAGATTTGAATGCACAAGTGTAAGAATCAGTGCAGCTTAGACCAAAGTTCTCATTTACAGGATGAGACTAGAGACACTGGACTGTGTTAGTTCTATGTGTATGTTCAATAGATGGGTTTTATCAGTCAAGAGGGACTTTTATTAGCTTTTCTTCTCATGGCCTTTATTCCATATTGTAAAAAGCTAGTATTTGTTGTACAGCAGACTTCTTTTTTCCTTAAACCCCCCACAAAACCAAAGATAAAACCCCCAAACCAACCGACCAAACAAAAAAGATTAAGCAGTTGTCAAGTAGATCATAAATACAATGGTGAAATATTACTGTTTAGGAACCAAATGCAAGTAATATCTGTTATAATTTGATTTGTATCTTCTTTTAGTCCTTATGCTATGATTAATAGAGAGGAATTATGGCTTGGTAGATAATGCTAAATATCTGCCATTTTTCTTCAAAAAATCTTTAGGAATCTATTAAAAAAGCTCAGTGCTAGCATAATGATTGATATGAAAACTGCAGAGGATGAATAGTTTTGAATGGCTTTGCTCCTAATGTTTCAAGTTTGTTTAAAATTGTATTAGTTTCAGGAGTTCTAACAAAATAAAATTATTATATAGTTCCATACGGCACTCCCAACGAAAAGAACATTTCAATAAATTTTGTTATCCTTAATATTTTCATAGTAGCTATATTTCTATACATCTAGCATATAAAAAATGTAAAAGAATGTAAAAAAAATTGTTGTTAATAACCTTTAGGTTTACTGCTGTTTAACATAGAATTTGTATGTGTTGTAGCACTTCTAATTAGTAGTAATAGGCAGTAACTTTTGCAATTAGTACTTTTTTACTTTTCAGTTAAATTTTACAGTGGGAGTGGTGTAGTTGAAAAAATATAGTGGTAGTGCTTCCAAGTAACAATTATTATAAAAATATAGATTATAATATTGAAGAAAATTGTAAGGTACTACTGTTCATACAAGAATTGGCCCAGATACTGCAAACGAAGTGTGTGCACAGCTCTACCTATACAAGTAACTTAGCAAATTGTGTAATTTAGGCATGCAACATGTGTTAGTCTTAATGAGAGCTGCATGGTGATTCTCATGCATGGTGTAATATTTGTCCCACAGGGGCTTATTTACTGAAAACTCCATTGTGCATGAAGCCAGTTTTAGGCTTTTTTTTCCCTTGGAATTAGTCTGAGGATCATACACTTGATGCATTACGAGAGTGAGCAATAATAAAAGGACACAACTGCTAGCTGAGATAATAGATAAAATTGCAGTAAAGCAGGAATGTGGATTTAAAATGGAAAATATATGGGTATGACGTATGCCCGTTTGTGCTTCTGAACAATGACTGATCATCTGTTCATACTGCAGATAAAGCTCCCTAATTGTAAAATATTTGTCTTGCATACGGTAGAACAATAAAAAAAAATGGCACCTTATGCTGCCTGCATTTTCCTTCTGCCCTTTCATATAGTTTTGTAACTGTTTGGCTCATTCTCAAAGTGAATTGTAATCCAGCCTGGAAAAATGTGAATTTTGACAATTAAATGTTTAAGTAGAAAAAAGGAAATGTCCGTTTGTATTTGTGATGTAGAATGTGTATACTGGGATGCAGTTACCATGGTAACTGTTGCATCTAGAGAGTAACATGGAGTAAAAGCTCACTATTATAAATGACGAGTGTCAAGCTCAGGTTACACCTGCTACTGCACAGGTCAAAATTATATTAATGTCTTTATCTGTCTCCTTTGCCCAAATACTTCAGAATCTGGAAACATCCATTTTTTGAACACAAGTTCAGTGAAAATATACTGAGGTTGCAGTGACAATACATACAAGCTTGAGGTATATGGCTATCAGTCCCAAAATGAACTAAAATCACTGGTTACTCAAGTACAAGTTTGCAAGCTTGTAGTAAAAGGAAGCAAGATCTATTACATTATCTGCTGTAGTATTAGTAAGAAACTCTCAAATTATTACATTTTTGGATAGACTTTATTGAATCTAGAGGTTCTCTTCTGTTTCTATTTAATCATTCTGAATGGTGCAGCACAAGCTAAATAGAAAATGTATTATTTTAATCTCTGCATACTAGATATAAACACTAGATCATTTAGTACTGTGGCTCTTGTGCCAGCTACAGTTCTGGTGATTCGTTCCTCTTTGCAGATACATTCTGACTACTGCTGCAGCAGAAAGAAATTGGAAAAGGAGATTTGATATGTGTTTTTCCTAAAAAAGGCATTGTATGAGCTTACCTGCTGCTCACCTAGGGACATCTCAGCAGAGTACCTGTGCTGGAAGGAGCATTCTGCTGCAGAACCTGAGTGCTGAACCTCCCTTCTCCCCCAGCCCACCACAGTCAAGGAAAAAATGTCTTCTCTGCGGGATTGCCATGGAGTGGTGCACTGTGCCCTTGGGCTTAGGGTCCGTCTTTGAGTTGTCTCTTGACAGCTCTGGTTGGTCTGTAGTGTAGGTGTGAGGAGAACGTGGTTCTCATGGGGCTGCCACTCCTGCAGCCGGATGGCCTCGAGATACCAGCCTGGGCATCATCACCGGCGTGGATACACGTGCTGCATCAGCAGAGGAGGGTTGTTCTGGGGAGCTAAGGCAGCGGGACAAGTAGAAAAAGCCCTTTATTTGTCAGTATTAATTTTAATACATCTTTGGGTAATTTTAAATTTTAAGTCATGTTGAAATCCATGATAATAATAAATAAAATTTCAGGATTGTAGAAAGCTACACCACCCCCTTCAGACAATAGTTCAGGGGATGAATCTGGGGACTTCTAATTTCTCAGGCCAATGCTGAAAGATTTGCTGGTATTTGGGCAAGTTATATAAACTTCTCTACAGAGTGTTTTACAGATGTTAAATATTTTTTTATTTTTTAAGTCATTTGCATGAATGTTGCTATGTCCGTTTAGTGGTGGGATTCATGAAACGTTGAGATTTGGACTCTGCAATGTCCTAGATCCGTGGGGTATCTTGGAACTAGAATAATGGAGGTTTGAAAAGTCTTTAATAAGATGGTTTAGGCCCTAATTTTGTAAGCACTCATTTACTTCCATAAAAACTTGAAGTATTGCAACTTTAGCTCTTAAATTGTGGAGGGAAAATCAAGGTTTCATAACTAGCACATGTCTGTGGAAAAAACACTTCTTGTAACATCGTATGCTATCCACTGCAATTAAATGGAATTAATTGGGTGATCATGTAACTTGACAACTTCAAGAAGATTACTGTGCATGCAATTTGCTTCATTTTGTATTAAAATGTGTGCAGAATATGATTTTCTTCTTTAAATATTCAACTGCCCCATATTAATGTAAACCAGCCTACAGATAAATATCCATGGAAACCAGTGGGAAAGTGTGAAACTAATAAAACCGGTTCCTAAATGTTCCTGATTTCATTGCCTGTATTTTACTGTCTGTGTACTAGTAAAATCTGATAACAATTCAGTGTACACTGGTATGTTTCACACTAAAATAAATCCCAGCTAGATTCTAATGTCTGTGTCAGTAGCTATTTGGTATCGCACCGCCTTAGTGAAGGATATTTGACTGTAAACCTGGCTGATAAACTTATTTCTAGAGCCTTTTAAGCATGGAACCAAGCATTATGCCTGAAGAATATAAAGGATTTAGTTATGAAGTCAAAACTTGTATTACTAAAAGGTTAAATTGTCCTTTTGTTTGTCCTTGTGAAATGTGTCCTTCTGTGTATATCTTGGATGCACAAAGTAAGTATGTTTTGATAGTCTGGTTTTGTAGGATTAGACAAAGGTTTTTTTTACATTTTAACACTCCGATTAAACTTTCAACCTATTTACTGTTTTATTTAATACATTTTTTTGTCATAGACCAAAAATAATTTTAAGCAGTCATAGAAGAGTAGAATGGCTTGTATTGGAAGGGAGCTTAAAGATCATCCAGTTCCAACTACCCTGCCATGGGCAAGGACGCCTTCCACTAGACCAGGTTGCTCAAAGACCCATCCAGCCTGGCCTCGAACACTGCCAGGGATCATAGAATCATAAATGTTGGAAAAGAGCTCCAAGATCATAAAGTCCAATCTTTGACTGAAGACCACCTTGTCAACTAAACCATAGCATTAAGTGCCACTTTGACTGAAATTAGTTACTTTAATTTATTTTAATTTATATGGAATTTGAGGTAAAAATCCTAAATATCATTTATAACCTGTTTTTAATGGTTTTAAATGTTGTAGACTCATTTAATTCATTCTTACTATGCCATAAAATTATTTTCATCTGATTAGCAAAATATATTTCTCTGAGTCACCTGCTACTCTCTGCCAGAT
Organism: Lycocorax pyrrhopterus obiensis; assembly: GCA_014706295.1. Classification (NCBI taxonomy): domain Eukaryota; kingdom Metazoa; phylum Chordata; class Aves; order Passeriformes; family Paradisaeidae; genus Lycocorax; species Lycocorax pyrrhopterus. The sequence continues at coordinate 18,589,195 of JACSVZ010000013.1, read as the reverse complement.
GTCACCACTTTTCATCAAAACATGCTAATACAAGAGTGGTGTAGTGAAGAAAAGAACCAGAATTTTATTACATGAGGGTAACAATAAGCTTTTCCCTATCTGCATTCTGAAAAGCAGCTAAAATGAGTTGGCTAAAACTTTCCAGGACATTTAAACTGGAAACCACTGTAGTTTGCTTAAGTGGAACATGTTGTGGAACCTGAGTACAAACTTGTAAATATAAATATAATATAAATATAAATATTTTTATATATTTTGGATTATGCTCTTTGTTGAATGTTTTGGAATATGAACCAACCCCTTTGCAGTGAAAGGATTCTTTATTTACATCAGAGAATACAACAAACTTTTGGATTTCTTACTATAGGTAATCATGCGTTAGAGAGCATTGAGCAAGTGCTCTCACACCTTTACACATTGAAGTGATGCAAATAGGAAAACTGTAATATATTATAGATGTGTGAATCAAGAGAGATTTTTTTTTCAGTTGTTGGAACTTAGCAGAATTGATTGGCTGTTTTGGTTTGGTCGAATTGGACCTCACTTGAGCACCAAGTTTTATAAGCTGGGATATCCCGTCGGAGAACCCTAATGGACATGAGGCGTACGAAGTGGACAGAATCAATGTGGGTTTAATTTGAATAGGCCCTAGACAGTGAAGTAATGATAATTGCGTCGTATTTGATAAAAAGTTGAAGAATAAATGCCTAATGTTATTAATGTCTATTATTAATCTATCTAATCTCTCTAGACTGTGTATGAGAGAGAGCCAGAAGGAAAGGCAGACATGAGGATGATGATTGAGTCTTTTCACTGAGAGTCTGCTTTAAAATTCATCATTTGGTCTCATTTTGCTGAATGGGTCTTGGTTAAAAAGCCCTGCAAAACAAAGGAAAAACTCCATCCAAACAAAAAGGAAATCATGTTTTTGAAGGAAAAGTGAAAAGAAGGGTAATAGTATTAAAGTTTACCTGCATCCTGAACACAGTCTGAAGAGATTAGAAGCAGAAAGGACAGTTGCATGTAATGTGCCACTGAGCACTTGCTTGCGAGTTACTCGTCTCTAGTCACCAAAGGATTTATACAGAGGAATTCAGTGATATTTAATTAAGTGAATTACAATACAGGGAAACTTCACCATTAGGTGAGTAAAAGTCCTTTGAAATGCATTAAAACAGTTTGCTATTTTCACACAGTTACCCTGCCAGCCTTAATATGCAAAACTGCCACTGAATTCCAGATGGCAAGATACTGCCACACAAGCTGGCTGTGCTGCATAAAGACAGTTTCACCCTGTTTGCAAATAGGCAGAATTAAAGTTGACCATTCAGCCTGAACTCCTAGGATTTTCTGCATGAGTGCTTGGTTTCTGAAGCTTAACATTGCACTACAGTAGTGTGGAACTTCAGTGTAACATTTATTTGATGGGTATAACTATTCAATAATACATATAAAAATAGTTATGTTAACAATAAAGTAAATTTAGTAGTAAATTTGTTAGGCATATGCATATTCAGAGTGTTCAATATACACATTAAATATGCAAGTTATATAATTTTTGTTACTGAATAGCCTTCTTAAACGGCTACATGAGACTAATGAAAATTTGGTATAATTCAAGCAATTTCTTAGGAATCTAACACAGCAGACATTTTAGAAATATTCATTGCATTTTGGTTATCATAGTCTAGTTTTGCAGTACAATACGAGCTTTTCAGCCTGTGAAATCCATTAATAACCACATTAAGCTTTCCCATATTGTATGAATTGTCAGGTTTAAATGATTCTTTCTTTAAAACAATTATCTGTCTCTTGCTTCATGCAGTTTGTTAAACCGCTGTGTCAATTTACAAAGACTGGGGGAGTTTGACACAGAAATTTTAGAGAGGGAAGGAACTAATCATTGGTTTACCTAGCATGAGTGCTCAAGTGCACATGAAGAAAATGAACATTGATTCAAAATATAAATGAAAAATTCTAATCATGAGTGGAATTGCCAAAGTTTCACTTGAAAACTCTTTGCTTCTTCAGTTCTAAGGAAAGTCAAATCTGTTGGTAAGCTTGTTAAATAGTTAAAATACGATATTTATTAAGACAAATGATAGTGTGTGTATTTTAGAGGACTAGTTAGTACTTAGGGAACACAGCTCTGCATTGAAATAGGTGGGGAGCCATGTGGTCTCCTGGTAGTTTTTGAGACGCTGCATTGAGGGTGTTTGTGATACGACTGAGAATCCCCATGCAATGCAATCTTGAATCCTTTTGTCTGCTACAATTATGTACTGCTTGGATTAAACATTTTTCCCCCCTAATGTCCAAGTAAAAAGAAGATTTTCTGTGCTCTTCCATGCTTCTAATATTTAGTAGCCTCTAAGTCTGTAAGTCTTTTCTTTCCTTTTGTAGATCATACAAGATAGAGACTGTTCCCTACAATGTATGTAAGTGCAGAGGACAGTGAAATCTAGCTTGGGGAATGCAGAATATTTCTGCCTTCACCTCTTACCTGTATGCCTGAGTAAAGAACTGATTTAATGCGAATCTGACAAGCTGAGTGACATTACAACTAGGTTAGCAGCCCACTGTGTTGGGTTCTGCAGAACTGTGCAACAGTGGGCAGAGACTGTTCCAAAGTATTTTTAATAGTCAGGACAGATTGGAGCAGATCATCACCATTAGGCAGGTGAATGAATAATTGGGACATAGAGAGAACAGTCTAATTTTCAGGTATGTCTACAGTTTTTGGAAACCCAATTAAAAAGTGGACAACATATGAAATAGATAAGAAACTAAAATAAAGTCCTATAAAAATTATCTAAGAGGAGGCATCTAAAGAATGGATTACCAATGAAAATACAGCACTGAAGAGTGAGGGTGGTTCCTAAAAAACATTTCCAACCCACCTAAGGTTTGTTACCTACCACCTCTAAAAATTCAAGCTATAAATGATTTTTCTAGGATCATGCAGGTTGTCTCTTGAAGACTCAAAGTCCCTTTACTGGCACTATAATCCTTTGCATTATTTGCAGAAGTGTTTTTCTACTAGTAAGAATAATTTGTTTGCAGGGAAATTTTTTGGCATTGCAGAGATTCTCTGCCATCTGGCTGACTTTACATTCCTATTCTGTTACTGGTAGTCTGGTTCTGTCTTCTCTGTAAAATTCACAGGAGTGAAAGATCTGACTTCAGCGATTTTTAAGACAAAAAGACCCATAAAAAGACCAAACCCTGCAAATACAACATCCCTCACAAACGCACACATCATGTCATTTGGAAACCCCTATAATGTTGCGATGCAATCTCCTATTATATATCAGCTATGTGGCAGTACTAGCAGAAGCTTCCATCGTGACATTCATAATAAAATTTAAGGAGGGTATGTAAAGTATTTAACCTGTTGATTGTGTTGCTTTTCAGGTTTTCAAAGCCATGAATATTCCTCAGATCAGAAACCCTTCCTTACCTCCTCCAGAAGATATGCCTGAAGCATATCAGGTGAAGATAGCTCTTCTTGGTGCAGGACCTGCAAGTTTAAGTTGTGCTTCCTTTTTGGCTCGATTGGGCTATTTGAACATCACCATATTTGAAAAGCAGGAGTACCTTGGGGGCTTAAGGTAATAAAACCATGACAACAAAGCACTGTTTCCAGTTATTGTAGAAAACATAGCAAGAACTGTTGTACATACATATATTATATGTGATCCCTCTACTTTTAGCAAAGGAAGAGAGTAGAAAATTTCAGATCTGTAAAAGTAACTTTTTATTTAAATAATTGATCATTCACGTTAAAACAGGTACAGTTGCAGGCAAGCTTTAACTGAAAATGTGGTGGCTATCTCCTATATTCTTTTCACATGACCTGTTACATTTCAAGGTGCAATTGTTGTAATCAAATTAACATATTAGAAAATTGTGTCAGGAACCATTTTCCCTTATCCAAAACTTTTAAAACAAGATTAAGTAACTGTAGCCATAGTGAAAGAATGTTTAAAATGCTTTAGACAGATACTAATTTCATGGAGAGTTTTAGGTTTAGAATGCTTTCATGGACTACCTTGTGCAAATAAAGGTAACAGTGACAATCATGGGTGCAGCTTTAGCAGACCATACAATATGGGTGAAATAAACCCCCTGCAATTCTCAGGGGTTTTATTTCAAACCTTCAAAAAGTAACAAATACATAAAGGAAGGTACCTTTGCAGTGTTCCTGTATGGTACACCCTTGGCTGATATTTGCATGGTGTCAGTCCTCTCCACTAGAAAATGAATTTTTGCCACTGCAGCAATGGCTGTGATCAAATCTAGTAGGTTTGTTGGAATCCCTGTGTATAAGATAATTCAGACACTGACTAGTAGATACCAAGCCATTCAAAATCAAAATTAAGTTTTGCAATGTAAGATGTGAAAGAGTACAACATGTATTCACACAATATGTTTTAAAAATACAAAATGTAATGAAACAGAGAGAAAGAAGGGTGATGCACTTAGATTTCTTAATGCAGCATCACTGAAATCAATGGAGTTGACACGGTTAATGAATTTGATCCATAATGTCATAATGTCAAATACTTATTCAGTGCTCTGCAAGAAAGAGAATCAATTCTGGAGAAGTTGAACTGATTACTTGCATTTTTCCCAGTGAGGTTCAGAATTATTCTACCTAATTACCAAGGTGTTAATCCATAGGCATTTAACTGTGAAGCTGTTCTACTTGAACTAGTTACCGTAGAGGATTGCAAATTTAGCATGTGAAATACCTATTCACCTGTTGAGTAGCACATGCTATCGTAAATACCAGATTAAAATCAGTTTTGTTGCTGTAAAGTAGTCAGAATTAATAAGAGGTTTTTAACAAAAAGGCTTTTTTTGGTAACAGGTTGGACTCAGGTTGGGCTTGGCAATACAAAGCAGGACTTCCTGCAGCTGCTTCAGTGCTTATAGTACAACGCTACAGTTGCTTAATAAGTGCTTGTGTATTTGAAGCAGTGTGATCTTAAGTTCTTCATGGTTTAAGTTGAATTTAAAATAATATTTTGTCTGTTTCTCCTATTGCAAAAAGCCTTACACTGAGTTTTGCCTGTTCTGTTAGTATCCTTAATGGTTGAGGAGTGTATTTTAAAATGTATTTCTTTCTTTTGGGTCTTAAAGAACATGTCTCAATCAAGGTCAAATTTTACTTCCATTCACCGTAGAAATGTTCATGTGTGGTTTAAGGGCATCAATTCCTTTTGTCCTTATTTTAATCTTGAAACAGAAGGGGGGGCTGTCCTGTGGCAGCAATCATCCATTATTGCATTTCTAAGTCTTTGCAGCACATCTTTTAACAAATTTAGGTTATTGATGGGTGTGTTTTCAAGGCTTCATAAAAACTATTGCAAATTGCTAAGAAGACCAAATCAATTTTGTATTTGGAATCAGCTGTTTATAATGGCCATGTTTGTGCCTTCTTAAAGTTTTTTTCCAGTTGTTTTTAGTTAGGATGTTTCTTGCATCATAGCTAATTTTCATAATATTGTGACACTAGAAAGGTGCCTAGTGATTGCAGTTCCTGTGGTGGGATATTTAAACGTAACATAAATCTGTGCTTTTCTGAACGTGTCTGGATTTTTCACATTTATGGGCAGGTTTTCCAACATTTCACCAATTGTGTAAAATTTATGCTTTATAGTAGAGTTGGCTTGAGCACACCATGCTCTTGCTTAGAGACCATGAATAAGCTTTACTACTTGTACTCCTACCTCTGCCACTGCTTTACAACATACCAAAATACTTCTCTCACTAGGCCAAAGAGTTGCCCCTGGAGCAACAGTAATTTGAGAAACGCCAGGCACCTGTCCAAGCACCTCTGGCTTGGGTCAGATTTGAGGTAGAGGTGAATTTGTGGGACACTTTGCATCCACTGCATCCCCCCTCCATCTCTGCCCCGTTTCCTTTTTTCCCCTCTGTCTCTCCATTGCAGAGTCAGAGAGCATCTTCTGCTGCTGAAAGAAATTGCATCAGAATTATTGATGTATCAGTTGACTTTCATAAAAAGCCTCTTTTCATAGTTAATGTGCATGCGTGTGGGTATACCTCACAGCATAAAACTAAGTAAATGTTTAATAAGAGCAAAAAGGTGTTTACAGATTCTGACAGTGATGTAACACAACCAGTACTGTTCTGGGAGCATGTTGTGGAAATGACAGGCCTCCAACAAATACACAGGTGGCTTGGAAAATAGCACTTTCCTTTTTTTGATTAGATTTCTTTATTGAATCTCTCTTGCAGAATCATATTGATACATTAGTTTCTGCCTCAGACACCTTTATTTAGCATGATCTATGAAAGCTGTATTGACACATTCATTATATCTGATATTTACGACACTTCTCATTGCACACTGGTCAAGAAAGGTGTAAAAAGGGCAGTATTAGAAATAAGGAAGAACACCAGTTTCTTATAGATAATTAAAGTTGATGCAACTTAAAATAAATAAAACTCTTCTGGCCTGTCAAAGTTAGATGCTAAAGATGGTGTGGTCAATATCAATATGTAAAATAAGCTGCAGTGAATCTCTTGTGCCAGTGCTTTGTTATGGATATTACAGATTCATTAATTTGAGAACAGATTAAACTATTTGAAGCTTAGAATTATCTGGGGAGAGAGAAGCCTTTACTTTTCTGCATATTTAGGTTTTTATCTTCATTGAACAAAAGTGTCTAAAATATAACTTCACTGTGTTTATCTGCAACGTGTTTGACAGTGGAGATTTTGAACTGGCATATATAGATGTCATTTCATTGGAGGTACATATATATTTATTAGATCTGTATCAGTAGATATAAGCTGAGATTCTATATTGGCACTGCAGTTTTCCCCTTCTGTGATTCTGGGAACTTGAAGATGTCATTCCTAATCTTCCCCAGGAGGAAAAAATGCCAGTTAATACACATTAAGTCAAAAAGCAGACATGAAATCAACAGCTGATAGAGTGTTTGTCCATCCTGAAAAATCATAAAAAATTTATGAAGTAGAAATGGAGGTGGGTACAGTTTTAAATACCATAGCTCAAAATAGCATATGTAACACTTTTAAAAAATTGTATGGGAAATTTGATTCTCTCTTATTGGATAGCTTAATGAAAGCTTGCTATGTCACTTCGCTTTTAGTAGCCATGAGGTCTTTTTTTAAATGGATACCTTAAGTTTAGTGTTACATATTCTGGTGAACAAAAGGAATGGAGCTGAAGTCCTTTAGAACTCAAACATAATATATGTTAAATAGTTATCTACAAGTGTAGGCAGTGTTGGCCTCAAGGTACTGCCTTCCTGACCTGTATTTTTAGCACTGGATGAATAATGCTTTTTTGTCACTCTAACAATTGAAAAAAGTCAAGAGTCACATTTCAACACATTTCCATTCACGTATGTCAAAATTAACTAAGGTGTGTTACGAGTATTTTAGCTGATAATGATAATAATAAAAAACAAATTAAAAAATCCTTTTTTCCTAATAGTTATAAGTATTTCACAAGCATTTTTATTTATTTTAGTATGTCTGAAATCCCCCAGTTCCGATTGCCGTATGATGTAGTGAATTTTGAAGCCGAGCTTATGAAGGATCTTGGAGTGAAGGTAATGAAAAATATATCCTGCCTATGTATAGCTCAAAGAAAAAAAAGAACAAGAACTCTGCCAAAGATTAACAGCAAAATGTCATGCACATTAGTAAAGAACGATTAAAAGCTATGCTAGACAGAGGCAGGAAGATGCTTCCTCTTGCTCAGGGCATTTGTCTGTCTCCTGTCTGAATGCCACTAGTTTGGAAAAGGGCAATCAATAGTTCTCATCTGGCATGCCTGCATGTGATTAATTGTCTGTAAGAAACAAATTCCTAAATTGCTTTAGGGGTTCAATGTAGCTATTGGAATGATTTGATTTTTTTTAATCAAGTTTTTTTCATGCAAGTTTGGCACTACTTAAACCATTCATATTTGATACTTCTTTTGTTCCTTCTCCCTGATTTTTTTTTCTTAATGGTTTATCATACAGTTTTGCATCCAAGTTAATTTTATAATAAAATGCATCAAATTAAAGTGTTAACATGATCGTCTGTTATAAACAATAACAGTCTATTCAACTTCTTGGAAAGCAATAGTTATGCATTATTCTGTTAAATAAATGTGTGTTGTTTATAGATAATGGGAACAGCGATTTATTGTTAATTTAGGACTTGAGCTGAAGATTTAGATAGTATTTACAATTGCTGCACATTTTAATAGAAGTTACAAACTTAGAATGTATCACTGGATCAAATTTTTGAGTACCAGGAGGGATACTTTATTTTTAACACGTTACTAAAACCTTCAGTGAAGCAAGAAATTCGTCTTGGAATCTTTCATGTTGATTCATATTATAAAGCAGTAGACAGTTGTCACAAGACCTGAGTGAGAACATTGTTCTGCCCAGGTTTTACAAAAATGCTGATAAGATGCAAGATAAGGTTTTAAGTGCTACAGGTCTGTTTTTCTACTTTAAAGTTCCCTTTGAAACCCTTGGAAAAAAAGACAGAATGGAGGTTTAGTTAGGGATGGGGTTAAGCAGAGCACTGAGACAACTTCAGACAAAACTGCTGGGCACAGACTCCTGAGAATCCTCTGCCAACCTCAGTTCCCAGGGCTTCATGTTATGACAGGGTCTCCAGAATGGACTGATGGAGCCACCCTGTCATCTTGACCTGCAAGTCCCCTGCGGTTCTGGAGTGCAGCAGAGAATCTCAATGTAAATTTGCTTCAAAGCTCTGCCATTGGTTTGCAATTGACCCTTTGGCAAGCTGGTTAAATAAGTACCTTAGCTTTATACCTCTCTAAGCTGGAAATATTTTCTGGTGTTTACTTAAAGCATTTCAGATCTGTGGTGGAAGGTGCTGTGTTGTGTAAATGCTCAGTAGTGCTGTTTATTCAAGTAATTCCATTGAAATTAGTAAGAATTAGTCAGCTGAATAAGGATTACAGAGCTAGGCCCTAGAAGTATTATGAATCCTCACGTAAAACAGTATTGCTATTTAAGTTCCTTCATTAGGTTTTCATAACATGTACACAACAGGATGAAAAAATGTAATGACAATTTATGGAATGTCTTGTTGCAAGTGAGGATGGAGTCTGTATTGTTTTAAGGATTGCAACAGTACATGGCTTTTTCACCTCAGATAAAATTTGTACTAAATATCCAAAGACAAAGAAAGTCAGTGTTTTAAGTAGTGTAAATTGTATTTTACCTCTGCCTTTTTTCCCCCATCAACCTGAAAAGTATATTGAATGAAATAGAGGCAGATTGAATAACAAACAAGATACACAGTGGCTTGAAGGCTAAACTGTTAAGATCACAAAGCAGAGAGCTTACACAACAGCATTGCATTTTGTAAAGTAAAATCACAAGTGATACAAGAAACCTGGGGGAAGCATTCAAGTTCAGAGAGTCTAAGATGCGGAGATGAAAACACACATACCTATGTCAAGAAGTATGAAATATCAGAAGAGGAATCACACACACTTTCTGTGCTCAAAGGCCTTGGGGTTAGGAGTGATGAACAAAAGGTGTGTGTGTCTCCAGCTGCGTGACCTCTGCACAGGGACTGCCATCGCTGGTTGCCTGAACATGCAGCAAACACTGTTCCCTGTTCCTTACACTCTTACAACTGCTCTAGGTACTCAGCCTGTGCAGTGGCTGCTCAGAGCAGGATTGGTGGTGGAGCATGGCTCTGGAAAAAAAATTCAGCTTTTGCTTCTGGAAGTAAAAACTAATTGAACAGAAACAAGTATAGATTATAAGTGTGTTTTGATTGCTGTGAGTTATTTCTTTCAATAAATGAACACCAATCACTGCACTGTGGACATTGTTGCTTGTCTAAATTAGAATTAGCAATTGCAAGTCTAAATCAAAACTTATGTCATTCATAATTTTGAAAACCTCTGTTAGTTTGCCATGCAGAATGTGCTGCTTCATTACAATTGAGCAGGGCACGCTGCAATTTGCAAAGAGTATTCTTCAGACTTACTGTCATCTCTGACCCTGTCTTTTGCAGGCAGGTTTTCTGAATTCACAAAAGCACCATGGGCTTCACTGAAGGTTTTTTTGGCATACAGGAATTCTAGCTAGTGATCTCGAAAGTTGGGCTGTGAGCTCTGAGTATGCAGCAAAAAGCAATACAAGCCTTCCTTGGGGACTGGCATTGCATTCTGCACAACTAGAGGCCTGCCAAGTACCTGATACTGTGCGGAGACCATTGCTGGGTTTTCTCTTCAGGACCCCTGTTAATACAGAACAGTGTCATGTCATAGTTTCAGTGATGTTTGTGCAGTAACCTAAACTGATTGGGTTTTGGTTGGAGTGCTGGTTGGTCTGTTCAGTGCGTATTCCCTAAAGGAGGTTCTTGCTTCCACGACATGTTTCTTATATTCAGGTTTTCGCATGGGTGAAACTACAACCTTTTGTAGTCAGCACTGAATGCAGATATTTACTCACGGTAGAAAACTGCCATTTTCAGCTCTACTTCAGTATTTTGTTCCATAGACAGGCGTTATCTGTTTGTTTAGCTTGCTTTAGACCTTTCAGCTTACAGCAGAACCAAGCTAGCCTGTGGTGGTCCCCATCTGAAGATGATGTGAAGGTACCTTTTTACCCATATGTAGTTTGTGCCACTTGCTTAAATCAAAGCCAATCTGGCCTTTAAAACCTGGTTTGGGGGGAAAAAAAATTGCTTTGTTTGCTCACTAGATGATCCTGCGAGGTGTCTGTATGCAAGACATAGAAATAGAAGAAGAATAGAAATTATTTTCAAGTTGTCACATTGAAACCAAGCAATTTTTAATTCTTTCAGATAATTTTTAGGAAAGGCCTTGCAGTGGATGGAATGACACTCCATACCCTGAAAGAAGACGGCTATAAAGCAGTCTTTATTGGAATAGGTAAGAAGAGCTCACAGTCCCATGTTTTGTCCTATTGAAATTGAAGGACTGCCTAGGAATAAACTGGAACCTGTATCTTTGTTAATAGCATGATGAGGGAAAGCTTTAATTTGATGAATTATGGAAGTATGGGTTATAAGAAAAATTTTAAAATCAGGAAGCTAAAGCTAGTGGCCTGAAGACAGTTATTAAAATTTTCACATTTGTATTATAGAATCTTTAAGTAAGATGTGAATGTAGCTGAATGGGTTGATTTATTGTTTGCTTAAATAGTTAAAAATGGATGAACTTCAAATTTGCTTGTAATTAATTGCCATATTGGCCTAGAGCGATACACAAGTTTCGTTTTCAATTTTTGCGAACGGCTTACTACACCCACACAATTACTGAGTCTATATGTAAGCCAGTGATATCATGCTTGGTTGCTTTTTTTCTTTCATCCATATAAAACATGTAACATCCTTCAGATAGGCTGTAGTGAAATGTACTTATGGAGTGCGTTAACAAAATAAGCTGATTTTGACTTATACTGAAACTGGCATCGTAGGTCTGTCTTCTCTCATATACTAGAGAAGTCCTGCACCTCGCTGCTGTTTGAATCATTGCTTCTTTTTAATGTTAGATTAGAATTGTTATCCATTTACAAGTATTTTGAAGTGCAGCTGGACCCATTGCTGCCGTATGATAGGCATGTTGAGCAGGCATTGTCTACAGTTGGTATGAGGCTTAATGCTCTTTATTGATCTAGACGTTGCCTAAGTGAACATAATAGGAAACAAGTTGTCCAACTGTTCCTCCTTCCTATTATTGATTACAGAGATGTAATTCTTAGTACCACGACAACTGTTGTTTACCATCTGGTTATGCAGTATAATAAGCTTTGCAGGTCTATTCTGTCGTGTAATGATAACGCAGAGTGTTGTGATTTATGTAATCTTAAATCCTCACATTGTTAGAGGACTTCCATGTGTAGGAATTCTGATGTATCATATTTTGGTGTTATTGTATACAAGGCAAATGGTGTGACTTACATTTTTTATTGTTTCATCTGTGTCTTTCAAACTGCATTGCAAAATCTCACCAATGAGGAACTAATTCATAAGCATTTGTTTTCTGTGAGTCTAGCACTTAGGAAAAAATTCTCAGTCATTTTTTTAACATCAGCATTGTTCTTCTGCATTTCTGACTCAGAAGCTTGGAATAACAGTTCAGCTTAGTGTCAGCAAAAATGACCACTGAGCACTTCACATAGAATCAGAGTGTTTGGTTTATGTATGTAGGTTTATTTTCTGCTATTCTAATATAAGGTATTTTTTGGTTAGAAATAAATCTATATATAGATATATATATCCAGAAAACATTTTGCCATATAGATGCTAGGTAAAGGGACACAGCCAGAATTTTAATAAACAACAGAAGGTATCTGAAGCATAATTCTCCTGTAAAGCATGTGTTCATTGATTGTGCTAGGAAACAGAGGGTATAAATGCTAATGAAGGATTATGTGTACCTACAAAGTTTTGTTATTGGAAGCTTCCTTGCATTTATGATGAAGTTGGTCCCTCTCTGTACCCCCTTGTCTGCCTGTCATCTCACTTTTGCAGTACTGTGTAAGACACTGGACAGTAACGTGGCCTTGCATACTGGTAGTTAGAGGGGGAGGACATGCCAAGGGGTTGCATATTTGTGGAGTTAACTATATAAATGCCATACAGCATTTATAAGCTCTCTGCAACAGCCACTTTCCATAATGAGTCTGAACTGCATTTCTTTTTGTGTTCTTTGCCTACTGAACAAACATATTCGATGAAACATCACATTTGAACATTACCCTGAATCATGGGGTAAAATAATTACAGAGCGACTTACATAAAACAGAAGATTTATTTTTTGTTGTAATTTACTTCTGAATGAATTTGTACCTTGATGGAAAATAAATGTGGTAGTTTTCAATTTTCCCTTTTAGCGGAAAAAAGAAAAAGTAAATGAGTGTGTAAAAGAATGTGAAATCCCTGATGGGACAAGAGTACAGTGTGAGAGTACTTTTTCACAGCAATGTGGTTTTTGAAAAGCACACCCTTTAGTCTTGCAAATGAGATGGAACTCGAGATTTTATCAGTTGGGATTGTATAAAAGTCCATGTGTGATTCATGAAACAGAAGAGCACTTGTAAATAACCAACTACCTGAGGACAGGTGGAGTTGCAAAGAGAACTTTGAAAACTATGTTTCGCACAGTTATGCATCAGGGAAAATCTATTGCCTGTGGAAAAACTGTGTGCAGTAGGGAAAGTGCCCTCCACTGCAGGTCCTATCGATGCTAAAACGTAGGTGACTGAGGTCTGAGCATTCTAGCTCAGTGTGACCATATTGAAGAAAAAAGAATAGCAAAGGCTTTTTGTGAGAGCCATTTGGACAGGTTAAAAGTGTGCTCTAATCAGCTATTTGCTGTGTTTTTGGCATGAGAGGTAAGAACTAAGAAGTTCACAAAAGGATACAGGTTAATAGACTTATTTGAAATGAATAATAATAATAATAATAATAAAGGATGCTTTGCTTCCATTCTTTGCTTACTGAGGCATTGAGGCTGCAGCGCTTTATCTTAAGGGGAAAGATGCTCTCCCAGTCAGCAGATCTGGTGCATTTAGTCACTATTTCAAAGTTGAGAAAAATACCTTGTTCTAGACTTGGAAACAAACAGGTGGCTGGTATGTATCACCAACCTTTGGCAACCTCTGGGGCCTCAGTTTGACTCACACCTTACCTCCATCTTACCTTTCCCAATTAGGCTGTGAAGACTGATGTGGAATTTGGGGTTATGAAGACATATGTTGACCTAGGAAAGACTAAATCCTAGGAAAAACTTAGTAGGTTTTTTTTATCCATAGTTACCTGGATAAGCAGTAAGGATCCAGCTGGGCAATAGCAATGTAAGAGATACACCATGCTTCTGGTTTTCTCCGGCAATTTCAGATTACAGTTAACATAAGTATTAGAGGGTAGTCCACGATTCTCAGTTTTTTACATCGAAAGTAATAATAGACAATAGCATGTATGATAATTTTTTTAGGTCCAAAAGGTAGCAGCTAAACAATGGGAGTAACAATATTCTTGGAGTCTCTACTGTTTTTTTTTAGTTCTTTTTTTCATTGTCATTTAGCTAGGTGCAATTTCTAAACTTAGTCTTATTTCATTGGGCAATTAAAAATGCTAATTAAGAATTAGAGATGAAGAATTAGAGTCTTTAAAATTTTCGTCTTAGAATTCCAATTCTCTTCCAGTTACAGAACTTTTGGGTTTGTTACTCACAAACATTAATGAATAGGAATTAAATCTCCCAATTAAACATTCAAAGTTTTAAAACCAATCTGTAGAAGTAAGCGTAGAAAAAAATCCCATTCTGTCCTGATTTGAAAGATTACTCAATGTACTCTACCTTGAATCATCTCTGCTTTTTGATAAGAAGGGTTTGTGAAGAATTTGTGCCTGAACTGACAAATCAGTTTGAAAATTTTGCTTTTAAAGAAAAAAGTCTTGCATCAGTTGCTGCCTTCTGTAAACACCATAGAGACTCGGGGCAACAGAGAATAAGCATGCTGAGAGCAAAAGGAGAAATCAATGAAGGGGTGAGGGGCTAGAGGAGAGAGCACACGGTCCTCCGAGACAGCAGAGTAAGGCAGCCACGGGTATCCTACGGGGAACAGAGCAGTCTGAACGCTTTGTGTTACTGTGTCTCTTCCTGTGTGTATGTGTCTCTCACGGCTATCAGAGCAAATGCAGAGATACCAGGCTTTTATTACTCATCCTTCTAGAAGTTCAGCTGCATTCTTTGGAAAACATGAGTCTTTTAAGACTCCACAAAGCATTGTATATTATTTTTGAAAGAGAAAATGCAAAACAGTTTCTTTATAGAACTACTTAATTGAATAAAAATGAATGAACTAAATATTTAAAGTATTTAAGGACATTTTTCATGTGATATTCAAACGACTACGTAAAAATGCTATCACCATAAACATATTATTTGCAGACTTTTACACAAACATCTATCCTTATTCTATAATATTTTATCATAATGTAGGTGTTTTGTATTACATTTACATTCTTCTTAGATGAATATCAGATAAAAATATATCCTCAAATATTGTTTTATTTAGTTAACTTTTTACAAAAATCCAAACCCCCATTCCCAGAAATTGCTTAGACACTTTAAACCTACAAACACTGATGTTAAACTTGCAGCACTAGCTAACTTTGTACTTAACTTCTCATTGAGTAATGAAGATTGTTGTTTCTTCTTCCATCTTCTGATGCTGAATTGCTGTGAATTTAGCTTTATCATATATGGGTATTCAGAGGTCTATTAAATACTGTGAAACGGTGGGTTAGATGAGTGTACCGAGTAAATCTAAGCAGATTGTTGCTTAAATGTACTCTAAATAGTATATTCTGCTTGCAAGGGTTAAAAATGTACATTAAAAAAAAAAAAAAGAAAATAAATCCCTTGTGGAAAGAACCTTTGTCGTAATTGCAGTCATTCATAGTTAATTAACGTAGCATTCAAACAATGATATAATCAGATCATGTCATTGATTGGAGTGAAATTACACACCAAAAAAAAAAATTAAAAGTGCAAGCATTAATGTACCTTGTTTTAAAAAAAACTCTGTGAGATTGATTTACTCTCTCTTCCCCAAAAAGTAAGTAATCTCCTCATGCCTGTTATTATCTTCTGATTAACTATGCAGTGCCACCTGGTGTGCAGATGGGAGGACTATTACACATCAAGAGCTCTGTTCACACCCACCCACACAGATATAAACCTACGTGGCAAAAAGTGAACAGATGTTCATTTTGCTTGTGCTATAGGAAAAAATTGTGCATCGTACTCCTGATTCATAAACTAAATTTGGAGGACATGAAATCTGCATATGGGGCCCGTAGGCCCATGGCCAGCACAGACATTTATGGAGGAGATATGTCATGTTCAAAATAGTTCTCATTTCAGGTTGTGAACAGACATTTATTTGCTTGCTTCTCTGGTTGTGATTTACCTTGTATTTCTGAGTTTTCTTTTTCTTTTCGTTTGTGATTTCACTTATCTCCTCCAAAGGAGGAGTTTAGAGGCAGTCATTTGAAAACATACCCAGGATTTATCTGTTAGTTGGTTGCTTTTCAGAATTGATTTGTGTTTCTTGGTGTTTGTGATGTTCCCAGATGTTGTGGGAGGCTGTTAGGCCCCTTCGTGAAGAGCTGTTTGCCTCTGTGGTAATGTGGCAAGTCATGTAAATGGCAGTGCACCTTGGTTAAAGATAGAGCTTTAGGACAGGCATTGTGCAGCCGGAGGCTCTTAGGCTCACCAGCTCTGTTGTTGGAGGTGTTTTGGTATTGTCTTGTATTATTTTATAATTTCATAAATATTTTGAAACTTTATAGGTTGTATAGGTTTTGCTGTAAGGAAGCCAGAGCCTAAAGACAGGCAGATAAAAGACAGCAAATAAGGGAGAAAAGTAATACTTTGGAAGGTAGTGCAGGAAAGAATGATGTCATTGGAAACATGATCAGCTGGATACTCAAAATAAATGTGTGCCTGGCTTGGTTTCTGGGTTCATTTCATTGCCCCTTGTAGACAAGGGAGATCAGTGTTTCAGAATCTTGCAAAGTAAGTGCTTTTCACCATGGATTTTAAATGGTGACAATGGCCTTTTAAGCATTGGTATCCATATACAGTCAAAGATATTAAAGGCTACAGAACCAGGAGAAACACTTGAAATTATATTTTATTGATGCAAACTGACATATTCAAATTCACATATCTGCAAAAAGCTGTGAGCCTTTGGTGTTAGAAATAATGGGAATGGAATAATCGAGATGAGTCATGAAGTCAGACAGAGTACTTTGAACAGTTTGGAGAACAGCAAGAGATGAAGAGCAGTGGCAGGATCTGGGAAAAGCCAATTCAAAATATTTCACAATTGCCTTACAGTACCCTGACTAATTTTAAAACTAAATTTTAAAAATTTGTTGTTGTTTTTAAAATAAAGATTCCTTTATTTTAAAAGAAGGCCAGTGATAGTTGTGTTTGCACTTGGTACAAAACAGGATCGAAACTGCACATTGAACTGCAGCTGCATGAGGTGAAGTCCCAAGGAAGAAGGTCTGCACAAGTCTGTGCAGTCAAGTATAGGAGTTCTTTATAATCTGCCTGCTGGAGAGCCTCAGCTCATGGCTCACAGCTTGGAGAATAAATGCATCCTTCTTTAACACTACATTTCTTGTTGCATGTCTCATAACATTCTAAATGAATTATACAATCGGTTGGTTCTAATACAAAACTTGTTAGTCCTTATTTTATTATCTTCTGCTACTCTTTAATCTAAAAGGCATTGTTATTAAAAACCAAGTACTTATATCAGAAAAGGAACTCTGTGAAAGACCCTGTTCTTACATGCTATAGCAGGAATTTGAACTTGCTATTATTCCCAATGCAGCATCTTTCCTGTAGACCAACCATGTATAAAAATCCAAGAATTTTTATGCTTGAGACATTTTTTTCTACTCTTGGCATTTGTAGTAAGCTGTTATTTCAGCTCTTTAGTTCTCGGTACTGCTCTGGATATTGGTGGAATATTCCTATATATACATCGGAAGCACTAGGCAGTTGAAAGCTTTTAGGGCTAAGATTCACAAAACAGCTTATTTATTATTAATAGTCTTAGGACACTTTCAAAAAATACTAATAATCTGTCCTTGGGCATCCTTATGATATTGACTTGTAAATTACACAAATTTCTGTGCTCTTTCTTACTTATCTTTCCTACCAAAACACTACTTAGCATAACAATCTTTCTTGCATATGTTTTACAAAACACTCTCCTGTCTCTTTCCATGGTGCTGGACAATCTGCCTGAAGAAATGCCCATCTAAATATAATGACAAAATTAATTTGATTCCTATTTTTTTAAGAGTAGTTAATTTTTTATATCTTAGAGGATTATGTAATCTAACATTATTTAGCACTTTTTCTTATTCAGGCATATATTTTTAAGCATTTTTGTGTTTGAGGTGTATAAAAAACCACTGAACAAAATGGTGATGTTATATAGTATATTCTCATATTCAATGTTACTTGAATGCTGTACAACTAAAGAAAAGAGCTTTGCTTACTTGCATGTTGTTTCCAAAAGTTCACTCCCTGACTCAGCTACCTTTATCTTTTAGATGAACCAATATTAATTATGCTGCCATCTTTTTGCTTCCACATTAATAGTCAGACACAGAATGAACAACCTTCTAAAGTGCAGTTTGTGAGTTTATCCATGTAATTTACTTTAGCTGAGCTCTCTTTTTTTTGTAAGAAATGTATATGTGGTCCCATATGTGTTTAATGCAATCAGACACTCTTTGAAATATTGTTCTACTTAATACTATAGGAGGACTGACAGAATAAAAAATCTAAATAATATTTTTAGAAATTCCTTACTTTCCTTCATCTTGTTTGCAAAAGTTAAAACACTGGTTAAAAACCTAGGCTTGTTGCATTTAATTTTTTTTTAAAGATTATACACAAATAGAGTATCAAAATCTCACTTACTTAGTGCCAATTATTGGTGAGAAGATGGCAAGCAATTTTTTGTGTTAATGAATAAAGTTTTAAGCAGTCTTCCTGTCACATTTATGTCTCATAAATATAATGTTCCTGAATTCATATTCCTTTCACTGCCCACTCAACAAGGGGTGTATCTCCTTGTTGAATTGAATTGACAAAGTTAAGACAAAACTGGGTTTGTGCTGTGGATTTGTAGTACGTGTTGAAGAACTTTAAGGGTTGCTTTAGGAGATCTTCTTGCTCTGCCAGTTCTCTACTTCATGAGTGGTGCCTGGGAAGCCACGGCTGGGCATGGGCAGGGCTCAAGACCTCCATCTGACCCAGTGGTTGTCTTGTGCTTCTCAGTCATCTGCTTCTTTTTCCATCATTGCTCAGTAGTCAGGCCTTTGTTGGTTCAGGAACAGTTTGATATAATAAAAGGCAGTTACCTCATTTCAGGGGAAAACCCTGGGGGTGCTTGAGGCCAGTTTTGGTTCTTCATTTAACTTGGAGCACACTCATTAGTGATTCTGTTTCTGGGTGGGATTCACAGTCTGAGGGCCTTCTGAGTCCTCTAATGGCCTGCAATGTGTGCCCAAGGTAATCCCTCACTCCTCCCTTCAAGCTCAACACATTAATTGAAAAGCTTTCCTCTTCCAGAAGCATTTGTAACGTTATTGTCCAATACAGTAGCATCCATCATCATGGGAAGGCACATCCTCTGCCCTTCTTTAGTTTTAATGCCATGGACATTTTTAAAGGGAACAAATATCTGAGAAAAAGATTTTACATGTTCACTACAATAAGTAATCTTTGACTAAGCTATGTAAATGTTTGTGCTGCTATGTCTCTGATTTTGAATACATTCAGATTATGCAGGCTTTTGAACCACTTGCTATTGTCATGATACTTGAAAATTCTTTTTTTAGTATTCTTATCTATACTTTTCACATAGGCCACTCATATGGTTGCTTTTAGTATGAAATTTAAAATAACTGTGCAAATACATATATTTATGAATACAAAATGAAAGGCTAATGGGTATGCAAATATTTCTCTGGTTCATGGAATCTATTGGTGTGTTCTGTAGACTTGAGATCAACTTTGTCATTCCTTGTGCATAAAGTCACATAGATACTATAAAATGCACACAGAAGACTATCAAACCATATTCAAAATTTGACACTTGGTGATGTCACAAGGTGCGTTTTTACTATTAGTGTTTTCAGTGTGTTAATGCTAAATTTACTGGAAATTGTCTTTAGAAGAAAATTGTTTATAAGACTGAATCACAGAAATAAGCACACTAAGTACTTACTGTGTTTGGATAATGCTAATACAAATTACGTGTTTATCTAACAGAGGAAATTATTTTCCAGATGTTGTCCTTGACACTGTTTTTTTGGAAATCCTTTGGTTATTGTTCATTATTTTGTGCTGAAAATGTACTGAGCTGAATATTAACCAATAGAGAAAGTGAGAATGCATTCAACAGCTAGTCTGATAGCTCAATATTCTCTCAAATGATCTTTGGTGATCAGTTTCATAGGAAGAAAAAGGAAGAATAAGAAGAATTTAAGGATCAGCAGATTTCAGCCAATTAACCTTTAATGTTAATAATGCCACTGTATTGAAATGCTAGTCACCAAATAGAAACTTGCAGTGTATTACTACATTTCTAAGAGTTGTCAAGGTTTTATTTGTTATTGTTTCATTGATGTAATAGAAGATGATGTAACTCACTTCAGATTCATAGGATTGTTTGTTTGGGTCTGACGTGTGTATTTAAATAGATTCTAACACTTTAGTGGATAGTGGAATGTCAGTACCTTATTGTTATTTAAATTGAAATTAGATTATTAACCATTATTATAGGTAATTTCTAAATAATACAATATTTATAGCTTTTTCTCTAATACATTGGCTTTTTAAAATGAGAACAGAACTATCTTCCAAAGGAAACAGTTATTCTAATTTTATAGATTGTGTAGTGTTTTGTAGTTAGACATTGGAAATAGCACAATTCATTACTTCAGTATCAAGTCACGTAGACATGATTGCATTTGTTTGTTGATAAACACAGGCTTCATGCTTCTATTATGGCCCAGCACAAATCTCTTTTAGATGAAAAATTATGGCCAAATTTTTATCTGGGAGAAATTTATGACCCTGAGATTAACTCAGTTGGTCAGAACATGGTGGTAATAACACCAAGTTTGTGGGTTGAATCCCTTTATGGGTCATTCACTTAAGAGTTGGACTTGATGTTTCATGTGGTCCCTTCCACCTCAGAATATGCTGTGATCTGGAAATATTTATGTTTTGTTAAACTTTACCAAGTTAGATAAGAGTCACTTCAAAACAAAACAAAAAAATGCTCTCAAAAAGACTTTACATACTTGGGTGCCCAAATAGGCCCTGTTTCCATTTTTATATTGCTTGTCTCCTTACACTCAAAGTTTGAGTTCTTGACTGAAGTCTCTCGCAGAAAGAAATGTGCAGTTAGAGGAGACAGAGTGACCATTCTGTGCGTGAAGCGTAAGGTGCTCAGTTCTGGTGTCTGTACTAATCTCTGGGATAAAGTTCCTGCCTGTTTTCTTTCTGTACTAGCTGCTTGATAAAAAAGCTTTTTGTTAATTTGTACTGAAAAAAAAAAAATTCCTTTCCACAGTAGATAGAATCTGAAGAAATCACCCCGAATTGTTACAATCTATGCCTTCTTTGTGCACAGCTTTTTCTGGAAATCCCAACAAAACTAAGTGAAGGAAATTCTGAAATCTTAGCACTTTTTAAATTGTAGGGACATAAGAGTCTTAATACAACCTCTACATTGACAAGTTGGTTTCTTATTTTTCAAATGCAAATATGGGCCTTTGCATGTGCTGAATGTGCCCTTTATTGTATTGAGGCATAGAAAATACACATTGTAGCTCAGTCACTTCTGTAGACCTGCCAAGAATGGAATGTGTTTAATCAGCCTTGGAGGGTGAATAATCCTAGATACAAGTGTGGTGTTCAGTGTTCATTCAGAAAGATGTAGAGAATGCAAGCAAAATGTTTAGTTAAAGGAGAGTTGAGTGAATTGCCACTATGGCAGGAAATGGCAGTTGTTTTTTACCTGAAACATGCTCATTGTCTTTAATTTTTCACTTTGTTAATAACAAAAACATAAATCATGCACACCACAATGGATCACTGGAAGGAAGCAGTGTGGTGGTCTGCTAAGGGTGCGACTTTTGGGCTCTGGCTATTGGCATCCTGGCCAAGTTCATTCTTCTCTAATATCACACTGGAATAGTGAAATGTAGCACTAAAAGGCCCGAAAGTGCTCAGTACTGTAAAATGCTGTGGGGAAGCCATACTGTGTTCTTGCTGGCAAACGTTCAGGCTGTTTCTTGAAGCTACAGAAATCTTCATTCCTAAGCACTTGCAATTTGTGTGGCATACCCAATTTCATTTCTGTTCCAGCATTTTGAAGAAGATGTGTAGCAACCAACAGAGCAGATGAAATAATGCAGATTTTATTTTGCATTATTGGCATGAATCCAGCAATGTATCAATGATCACAAGGAAGTTGAAATTTTTTATCAGATAACTTCTTACTCACATTGAACCATTTTCTTTAGATTTTTCCCTGCAGGATTACGCTGGTAAGGATGTATTGTGTCCTACATACTGTTTTCTGAAATGAAATTTTAATAATTTATCAAAAATGAAATGTATCTTGCATAGTGCCTAATATATATGTATTTCAACCTTTCAGATGTGAAAAGATCTAGACCAGAAATAGTTTGCTTACATGGTTATATTTTACTTAGATGTTGGAAAAGAGCTTTGAAGACAATTTGATTGCATTTGTGTTGCCAATTTGAAGAGCAGCCTGACTTTCTTTCCTTCGGTTCTTAAAGAAAAAGTGCTTCTGCTTGTATAACACCCGTTCTAAAACTCCATGTAGTAGGATCTGCCATGCAGTAGGTGTTTCTAATAAGCATGCAGTAGTAGAAGGGTCAGGGACTAACCAGTGAATAAAAGTCAAAACTCAAAATGAGGTGCCTTTCCTGCTTAGCACTGGGCAGTGATAGATACTGATAATGTTTGATTAATGAGCAGCAGACTTGCACTGGGTGAAAACATCTGTAAGAAATGATTTATTATTTCAAAGGTATTGGAAGCTCACTGTATCTTGTAGATTCAACTATGTGTGCCTGAATAAAATAAATGAGATGCAACATGTGAAAAATGAAAACACATTACTTGTAAAGGATATGTCACAAGCAGGGTATTTTTGTTCAAGTACACTTTGTCACTTTGGGGATTTTTAATGTTGGTGTGAATACAAATCATTTAACTGGCTCGTAAAATCAACCTAGTTGGAATTCTTGCATCTATCATTGAGACAGAAATGAGGGTTAAACTTAATATGCTGGAACATCCCTTAAATTTTTGCATTTGGCATTATACACAGCTGTTCCAACTGTATATGTGAACAGAAAGAATTCTCTTAGCAATATAATAGGAGTGGAAAAATGTATTGATGCAGTTTTAACATTGGAATAAGGAAAATTAATGCATTTGTAGTGTCATTAAAAGGTAGTGTCATTAAAGTTGGTTAAATTTGCTGTATATACGTCTATGAACAAGTCTGATTCTCATCTCCCTACTCAAGCTATGTGTTTAAAAACGAACAGTGACTCATGGATGGAAATTTTACTTTTGTGTAGCTGCAATTTAGTCTTGTAGTTGCTGGGTATTCTTTTAGCCTGCCTTCGGTTTATAACGTGACCGTATTCTGTGCTACGTGTTCGTGGCTGTCGATCTGGTGTCATCCCTGGGTTCTGTTCAGAGCCGCCGTGGAGCTGGGAGCAGGAGAGCTGGTGATGGTGCTGACTCACTGCTATCAAACTGCAGGGTGTGTTCAGACAAGCTGGAGTGCTCTGACTCCAGGATTAGAGAAAACTGCCTTTTCTCTAGGTGTGGAAATAGGAAAGGTGGGACAGTGGAAGTGTAGTCTGCTCTCCCAGTTTCTCCTCTTATGCTGGGTCAGTGACTGTGGAACACTTCCCTGTAGTGGGTAATGTGTGGAAATTCTGATATATGCTGTTCCATAAATCTACACCTGTTATGTGTACATATCTTATCCATTTTCTTACTTTTCTGTTCTGTTGAATTCAGTAGAAAGCTGAAATATTTTTGTTCTTGGGATTTATCACTGATTATTTATATGTGCATAAACGCCAGTCAAAAAAATACATGTTTTTATGTTGTGTAAAGAAAATATAACCTCATAAATGTCTTAATAAAGGTGTGCCAATTTTTGGTAAAGTTGGATAATGCACTGCAATGTCCCTAGAACCTAAATTCACACTGATTTGTCTGTGCAATTTAGTACTGAATGGCAAAAACATAGTATTTAGTTACTTAGGATCAAAATTCTTTATCAAAAGTTTTGTTTAAGATCCTTTTTGTTAGATTCTATTCATAGCATTTGGTCTGTTCTTCATCTTGTTTTGATCGTACAGGGTCCGATATAGTGTGAGTTAAAGAGTAGAAAAAAGCATCTTTATCGTCAATTATTTTTTCATATTATATCTGAAATAGAAAGAAAAGGAAATTAATCTTGTCCTCAGACCGTGCCTCCAGCCAGTTCTTTAGGGTCCTTTAGTAATGTCATAGCTTTGAGTTAGAAGTTTCTCTTGTTCATGGAGGGGTTGGCTCATCCTCTCCTCAGGCCCTAGAAGTTACTTTTCTAAGGTGTCCTAGACTGTTAAAGCTGTTATGAAAGTGGAGGGCATCTGGTTTTACCATCACTGGATTTCATAAAACAGAGCTCCAGCAGTGACGGCAACTCGCTCTCTTCAATGTGGAAGCCCCAAACTGACTACATTAAAGGAGTGACCTTTCAGCCTATGAACTGAGTGGAGTTAGAGCAGCTTGCCAACTATGAGGTCTTGGTAGTACCTCTGCAGCAGGTGTTGGCCTAGAGAACATATGAATCAACAGCTGGATACTAAGTCCTCTGAGCACTCTCAGGATCCTGACCCATGTATATCTACAGAGGAACAGGGGAAAAAATCCCAAAACCCAAACCAATCAAAGCTAGAGAAGCAGATAACCAGAATTTATAGTGATGCTACATGGATGTTGCAATAATTTAGTCTAGCAGCCAAATTGAAACTTCAGAAGCAAAAGCAGTCAAAAGCATTGTTAATGTGATTTCTGCAGTGAAGGATTCTGAACTGAAGAATCTGGATCCAGATTCTTTGGTCAGGCAGCTAAGTCTATAAGCTATAAGGCATGGAAGAAGTCAGATCTGGTGCAGGCCTATTTGCAGACTTTTTTTGTAAAAAGTATGCAGAAAGCCAAGCATGGTTTTTCCCCTTCCCTTGTTGTCCACCAATTGTACAAGAAAATGATAGTCCACCTTTGGTTAATACATCTTTTAATGTCCTTTTTCACTGTTTTGTTTAGTGATTACTTGCAGCTTCTGAATTAAGCTGGCTAACTGTGTTGCAGGTCACCTCTAAAATGCCACTGAATTAAGGTTATGGTTAAGGACAGAACTGTTTAATGCAGTCAGATTTTTACATGCAACATGTATTTTTTTTAATCTTTTTTTCTTTAATATCTTCGTAAAAAAATACAGTGACATCTTTTTGAGCAAGTGCAAGCTTTTTGAGCTGTGTTATTACACAGTATTTACAGCAAGTTTGATCCCTGGCCCTTTGTATATATGCAGAAATACAAAATATAAAAGGAAAATCTATCATGGCTTTTCCTTGCAGTGCTGAGCAGGAACCACACAAAATACACTATCACTGCTCTCAGGAGTGCTAGAACTGTGGTACTGCTGCTTCTTGGCATATCACCTTTTCTAAGCACTAAATACAACTATTTGATCATCCCCATTTTGTGGCAGAGACCTTTTCTTAAAGGCACAAGTTAACTTTAATGGTTTTGGAATAGGCAAGCAAAAAGCAAGACAACTCAAGGATGAAAAGACAAGTTCATTCTCCAGTTGTAAGTCTGGAAATTCAGTCTTTGTTGCTAAGACTCTGCCGACAACAAAATCTGTCCCAAGACTGACTTCTGGTTATGTGGCTTAGAAGATGAGGCAGGAGAATAGGAAAGGAAAAGCCTGGTTTAGGCAAATTTATGCTTGCTTGATACAAAAAGCAGACCAAAGAATCATTTAACATCCTCTCTCTCCAGTTAGTCAGAATTCAATTTAAAAAATGGATTGCCTTTCCTCATGTGTGTGTGCATCTGTGAACCTGTAGGAAAAGGGCTTCTCAAAGGGTTGGTCCAGCTACTGTTTCAGTTTCATCAGTGCACAAGGGGAAGGAACAGTGTCACGTGTAGGTAAGGGTTTGAATCCATGATTTACGCTCCAAGTGTTTTGCATAGAACAAGCCCAGCTCACTAGTCAAGGCAGGTTTCCTGGTACATACTTAAAATCATTCAGAAAATCTGTGGTTGAACGTATTGGAGCTATTTTTTGTATTTTAGTTAAACAATAGTAAGGCCTGACTGCATAACAAATGCAATGTCTATAAAGGATAAAATTTATATTGGGGCAGAAAAGTATTCTTTAATTCTGAGATGATTCTTCACTATTTAAAAACAAAACCTTAAGTTCCTAAACTGATTCATGTGTCTAAAAATGTCTTATTAGGATTTGTTTTATGGTGCCTCTTGAAGCTTCTGCTACTTTAGAATCTATACATATGTTTTGTTGGCATTTTTAAATTTGAAAACAGATCCAGGACTTAGTGCTTCAAATGTGCATGGAAATGAGTGACTAAGTATAAAGATCCCTCCCTTAAGTCAGGAGTTCTTCGCAAAGTAAGTTGTATTCACAGATGTTGAAATACATTTTTGCAGTCATCTTAGTGGCTGTATTGCACCCCAGGGGTATGCAAAAGTCCTGTATTGATGCCACTGTTATTTTAAAAAGACACTGATTTGGGGTCCTTCAGCTGTCATTGTTTTCCAGCACAGTGAAACTTAGATAATAAACTACCATGTGCAAGAATTATAAACTAATGCTGCAAGATAAAGTTCATTATGCCATTGTGTGCTTTTAAAATCCTATGCTATTTTTGCTCATGTTCTTCAGCTGGGATGGAAGTGTACCTATAACAGTATGACTAATTATCTTTACATGCATTTATCACTAAATAAACTTCACACAAGACAGCAGGATTGTTTACTTAAGCAGTATAATACTGGGAATGGAAGATAGCTCTAGAACATAGGATTACATTGCCAGAATGGCACTATTTATTAAGCTATGATAACGCTAATGTTCCTTTTTGATGTATAGCATGTGTGACTTCAGCTGAACTTGTAGAGAGCCTTAAGGATGTTTCATTGAACATTTAGTATGGCAGCAAGCCAGAATACATTTAGCCTAAACCCAGATGACAGGTTGGTAATGAGGTAGTGATTGATGACCACTGCTTCCATATGAAAACCTGCTTGATATGCTGGGGGGGAAATGCATTGCTAGCTCTTTTTATTTCATTCCCTCTGTATTAGTTATTCTTCCTATAGAGGAGTAGCATTGGCTGCTGGTTATTCAATCCTGGTTTCACTTTTGGATGAGAATTGAGTACTCAGCTGAGATTGTAGAAGCACAGCCCAATGGCTACATTTATATGTACTTCAAATCCTAATTTCAATGGATTTTTATTGTCAAAAAATAACTGCGATTATATCACCTATGAACAGCTTATAATATTATTACCTGTCTCTGCAATTTTACAAGTCTTTATGATTCACCTTCTGTGCCATCTAAATGGCATTGTTTCCCTTTGATATGAAAGGAGAGACTTGGCCCAAAGGTTGTAGCACATGGGTCAGGCAGGCAAGCCTAAACAAAAGATTGCTGTTTATTTTGCCTAGTCCTGTTGAATGCTTCCTTGTAAAGACACTGCACTGCTTATTCAGATGAGGGGCAAACTGTGGTTCTGTGCACTAAGAAGGATGTTTAAGCTATGCCCTTCAGCCAGATTCCAGCCTGATGTCTGGATTAGCAGTAAGAGTTAGGAGGAGGCAGCAGAGGCCTGTAGGGGTTATATCCATAGCTGTACACACTCAGAGTGGATGTTAGATGTCCCCAAAGCTGGAGGATAACTAATGGGATCGCATTAAGGCCTGGTTAGAAATCACCCAGGGATGCAGCAAAGGGCACTAGGGCAGCATAAATATCTAATGTCAGAAGAGAGTTATTATTAGTGTTTTCCCAGGCAGAAGTCACAAAGGGGTGAGGAAGCTTGTCACCCTAACCAGAGTGACATTGCACTTCCGCAGAGCAAAAATACGAGCAACAAAATTGGGATCAGTGGTAGAATCAAAAGCCAGAATAAGGAGGTAGTGAAGCTGGGCTGGGGATGTTTCCATTCTTCTCCTGCTGCTTCCAGAGACGTAAGGGAAGTTTTTGTGCCCTCTGGGGGTGAAGTGACTGACTTTTCAGTAAGGAACGAGTGCAATATTAGAATGGCAGATTTGTGGGGTGAACTTGCATTGGACCCAAATGAGGGATCCCAAATCACTGGGATTTGCTGATGGGCCTTTATGGCAGGACAGGTTTTGACTTCATCAGGGTGAATGTCTCTAAGGCCAATTGAGGCCTGTCTGATAGCGCTCGACAGGGAACTGTAACAGTTACTGGATGTTTGGGCTAATAATGATGATTTTGGGCAAATCCAGGAGTGCTTCTGGCATGACTGCCAGAAGGGGAAAACAAGCAGACAAGTCAGGAAACCACTGGACTGCCATGATGTATGAACTGGTGAGAGGTGCGTTTACAAGAGGTTTGTTTGGTACTGCCGTTCACTGGGAAATGAATACACCTTCCATTTTGGGTGGGTGTCGGGTAAAACATTTTTATCTGCTTGGGAATGGGTCCAGGAGTGTGCAAAGTAAGAGCTAAAGTAATCAGTAGTGCCTCTTGGTGAAAGAGACGGTTCTATTGGAGTTGCAATAGTCTACAGAGCAGACACAAAGGAAAGGGATAGTTGGTCCTGTTGTCAGGTGCCAGGAGAAAGGACAGCCACAGCGCAGGGCTGGATTCAGATGTGCAGAGCAGAAGTTCATCTCTATATGCACAAATGGAAAATGGTTATGACAGGAATCATTGGCTGGTCTATCTAGGTTGTTTAACTCCCTCAGAAGCAAAATTAACATTATTTTTCCTTACTAAACCATACCCCTCTGTTTTCATTCTTCTTGTGGCTTTTGCTTTTACACTTACTTGCAATCTTTTTTGCAAACCTCTGTTTATTGCATAGTAAGCTCTTTGGGGAACACTGATCTTCTTTTTCTGTTTAGAAGGTATCCACATCCTGCATGTTCAGTACCAAAAATTATCTTTTACCTTAGGTATGGCATTCATTTGAACTTTCCATTCATTTGGCACTTCCATTCCATAAATTCCTGTGTGTAGCTGTAGCATCCCCAGGCAGGCATCCTGTGAGCTGCAGAATTTGCCAATTCGAGTTAAAACACTGCTTTCTTTTGAATGCTTTGAGTGAGTTTGTCAAATGTTCACACATATAAACTGTCCCTAATTGAGACAACCACATTTTGTTGTTCACTGACCAGTGACAAGATGGAGCAGGTCCATTGATTTTTGCCCTTTTCCTCGAAAGACCTTAGTTTTGAAAAGTAGTGGCAAGTGAGGACATAGTCTTTTGGTGGAGATTAATGGCCATATGGTGTTGTTGCTTATACACTGGAAAGCTTAGTTATTTACTGTAAAATCTGACTCTAAATTCTATACGCAAATCAGAAACTCCTACTTGTTTTGTTTCCATAACAACACACAAAACAACATCAATCACTTATAGTAGAGCTCCACACTCCATAATTAGGGATGCAGTTTTAAGAAGTGTGGGAGGAGTTCTGTAAAGTGTTTTTATGTTAAAAACAACATTAAGCCTTGTTCTCACAAAAGCTTATGCACAAACTTCACTTAACAGAATGTAATTAATTCCATTGGCATTTATGGCTGTGTCTGCACAGCTCTGATGCGGTGTCTGGAGTCACTACGCATGCCCTGCCCTGCGTCCTGTCTGAAGGACTGAAGTATGAGCAAGGTTTGCTTGAGGGCAGGCTTGCCTTCTGTATAGGGAGCAAATGTGGGGTTTACCCCAACAGACAGTGTCGGCTCACCACTTTGCCTTACCAGGCACGGATTTCAGTGTGAGAGTAAATGCTTGCAGTACCACAACATGTAATATTGGAGAAAAGCGGTATCAAGAAATAACTGCTTAAAGCACTTCATGTAGAAAAAAAAATTATAAAACTTGCTGTGTATCTTTTTAATATAGAATTTAAGCCAATAGGACATCTACCATATATGATATTTTCCACTAGTATCAGGAGTGTTCACACCATCTCCACGCTGTTTTCACTACAGCAGTCAAGGACAGATGCTGCCATATACAGCTGTTACAACATCATAACACCTTCAGTGAGGCAGTCCCACAGCCCCACTGATGCCTTGCAGTAATCTACAGATTAGTTCGAAATAATCAAATACAAAGTATTATTCTCCACTCTATTTACTGCTTGGCTAGAAAATGGGGGAGGGGGCTGTGTCACGTGTGTTTGGATTTTTTTGTTGTTGTTAGTTAGTGTGTGGGTTTTTGTTGTTTTTTTTTTTTAAATACACATTATCTATATTTTAAAGAACCAACATAACATATTTTAAGTTCTTCTGGCATTTTTGAGGCAATAACTAAGTTGTAAGAAACATTTTCTCGAAAGCATCTTGTAGGTGATAAATCCCTGGGCCCTTAGGCAAGCTGTGTTTGAGTCTTGTTGCTTTTAGCTGCTCCAGAGACCACACGTGGTGTGTGCCTGGGAAGGAAAGGCTGAAGGGGAAAACCCTGAACAAAATGAGGGACAGTTCAAAAAAAAAAAAAAAAAAAAGTAGATAAATGGGAGAGAAGACAGTAGGACAGTAGAAAGATGGGAGACAACAATTTCTACAATGAAATGGAACTGAAAAAATTAAGGAAAAAAAGAAAAAAAAGTAGATAGAATAAATAAACGGGGGGAAAAAGGCAAATTGAGGAAATAAAATCTGAAAGACATGAGATTATCCATAAAGATGATAAAAATGGGAAGGATTAAAATAAAACAAAAGCTCATATCGTTGTTCTGGCCACATTTTCAATAGTTTTCTTCCTTTGATGACCTAGATGCCAGCTTTTTCTTTAAAGAAAATGAACAAGTGAATGGAATATATGTTTTACTGAATTTTGATCCTTTCTGTTCTTTGTAAACTATTGTCATGTGTATCAAATAAGTAAGATCCAAAAGTTAAAATAAAAAAGTATTTATATGAAAACCTCTCCTGACTGGTCAGCTGTAGTAAGTTAAAAGATGGGGAAATGTGTATATTCTGAGGAGTTTTACACCAGTTTTGATTATGTTACTTATTCAACTCGAAGAATAAGCATATTGTTATGCCAGTGAATATATTACGGGATTTTTTAAAAAAACATAATTAAATCACAGCTAAGGTTGCTAGGTGACAGGTAAGAGAAGCTATATAATTAGACATGTCCAAAAAAAGTCAAATAGTGGAAAGTAGTAATCCTGAAGAAAGGTTGCCATTGTCTGTGTTGACACCGAATGACCATCTCATTCAAATGTGCAGTTCATTAAAGAGTCACCTCCCGCTCGGCTTCTGCAGCTGAGCTCTTACTACTCTGTGTGGAGTCGGTGCAAACAGGGAGACTTTTAATTAAGTGTGAATTTTGATTTGCTCTCTGAATAACCCTTTGACAGCATATTATTCCTTGGTTTTTAATATTAGCAATCACACGTGTTTCCCAAAGACAGATGCAGTAGCTGCCCACTGATACGTGTAGTCTTTCTACCTGTGTCAAACCTGTACAGGCTGCTGGCAAAATAGCTATGATGTGACACAATCTGTAGGTGTAATCCATCTCCTTAAAACAAGGAAGGGAAAATAGTTGCAAAAACAAGCATTTTACAATAATTAATAGATGTCAGAGGCTTGATTCCTGTCTCTAGTACTTGAGGAGCTCTCTCAGTCCACAAGGCCTTTCTAAGACCATAGAGAGTGGCCTTTCAAGGACATTGCTCGCTTCCCTCAGCACCTTGGTTCCTGTGTGGGGCACAGGTCTGTGTTCCTCCAGCGCTCCACGTGCCAGGAGATGAGTGTTCAGACAGTGCTTGCACTAACACGGTTGGAGGCAGGAAGTATTCTGCATGCTTCCCACGCCATAGAGGTTCTAGTTATGGAAAATCCACTCTTCAAGCCTTTTAAAATCCTATTGTTTAAATCCAATTGTATTAAAATGTGAATTGCCCAAGAGCCATCACAACCTTGCTTCTCTTCTATGGTCCTCAGCAAATCACTTACATTTCTTTGCACACCTGTAAAATGCAGGGATAAATGTTGATCTCTTATCTGGATCCTGGATATTTTGAGGATTGACTGTTGGTGTAGCACCTTGCAAATAGAAAGTGCTACAAACAGTAAGTGCTATTTGTTACTCTTGGTATCAAAATAACTCATGCAGCCAAGCGTAGAGTATGGCTTGCTGTCTGCCTACCTGATTTGCATTTCTACGTGCAATGAAAATAGGAAGGTGTTGCTATAATATCAGTACCTGCATTTGATAAATTTTCTGGCTCTTGATGTATTGTCAGAAATTCTGCATTACATCTGCTATACATTTAATTACAAGGCTTCAGGAATTTTAAATATTATGTTTTCCTCCTTTTTTCTTCAGTGTCACAACAGCATTCCATTTATGGCGTCTTTCTGATGGCTTCATTTGCTGAATGCACTGTTCTGTTAATTTCTTCCCAGATGTTTAGTTGGATGTATGATTTACCCTTTATTAATAAATGTTCCCCCATTCTGTAAAATTTATGCAATTAGGAATTTTGGTTTCAGCCCAGTATTCTAAACGATCTGTGTAAATGATTGAATGAATAAATAAGTAAATAGTGCAGTCTCCAAAACCTCCCCTATAGTACCTCAACAATAATATCTTTTTATCTTGCAAGGACTGAATTTAGAAACTGTTTCACTTCTTGCCCCTTCAGCAGTTTTTTTATTCAGATATTCTGAAATGTGGCCTAATTCATTATTTTTTTCCTGAGCTACGAGTCTCTGAAAATGGCTTTTTTCTTTTCTGTTAAGTTGGTGATAGAGATGAGCGTGACAGAAAAAAAAAAAAAAAAGCTGTCTGATATATAAATGTATATCTTCTCAGCATTTAATTTCAGTCTCAAGAGTTATTATAATCATAATCCCTCCCTCCAAAAATTGGAGGGCATGAGGTTTTGGAAAGACATGTACTTAAAGGTATGGAGCTGTATCTGTGCATGTGCTTGGTGATGTGATTGTCAGTGCAGGGTTAACGAACTTTCATCCCACATGCTGTACCTTCAACATGCAGACTTGATTTTTGCATTTGAATGCATAAGTGAATACTTGTTTTCTATTTATATGTGTACTGTAATCAGAAATAAAGAATGCAGAATCAGAGATAGACTTTGTTTTAGCAGACGATTCTGTTTGTCTGAGTCTCTCTCTTCTCACACAACTGTTGTTGTTTGCTAAGGTTAATTAAAGTCATTCTATGTCTAATTTTATATGTAAAGCAAAACTAATTTATAATTTAAAATCCTGATGTAAATGCTTGGTTCCATATAACTGATTTGGTTATGCTGAACTTCTAAAAGATAATTTTATCAATAGGGCAGTGAATGTACAAATCAAGTTTTTCCATCTGTGTGGTGGGATTTTTACATGGACTTTAAGGAAGCTCCAGCGTTGATCAGTATCAGTTGTAGCCTATTATAAAATGACATGAGAGGTAGAATTACTGTTGTTACATGTTGCAAACATCCACAGCTGTAGGTAGTGATATTGGAGTTGTTTTTAAATGCTAACAACTGAAATCATCTGTGAATGGAGGAAAATTGTATTCAGTTTTTGATTTAAAGTCATTGTCCTTTTCCTACACTCTGATTTTACAAGATTATTGAGTTATTTTGTTGAATAAGGCAAGCCCAATTCCAGCACTTACTGGGAAAGGGACTGTGAGTAGCAAGATGTGCTTTCTGCAAACAAGTATGTGTGGTACTAATTAGAAGGATGGACGGAGGTTTTGGAAGGAAGACATTTCAGAAATTAGCTCTCGACTCTTGTGTGAGATCTGTGTTTTCTAGTTCTCCATGGCTGAGCTTTGTTTTTGTAGCATGGGTGGAGGAAGAAGGGGTCTGATTCCTGGTACCCTGCCACTGGCTAGGAGATCTCTGTATTTCTCTGTTCTATGAGTGTCTGGTACCTGTGCCCCGATAGGGAATACTTTTCTTTTGCCTAACTGTGGTAGTGGATTTTTTAAATCCCAGATGAAAGCCTCAGAAATCTTTCCATGGCTTAGGACCTCAACCAGGGCATATTTAATAGAATTGTAAAATAATTGGATGGGACCTTTGGCAATCATCTAGTGTAGCCCCCTAGCTCAAAGCAGGGTCAGCTGGAGCAGGTTGCCTAGGACCATATCCAGCTTTGAACGTCTCAGAATACATAAGAATGCTTGCTCTAAAAGTCTCCTGGCATTCCTGAGGTTCTTTTCCTCCCCATCAGTAATGTACAGATCTTTTGGCAGACAAGGGATGGGTCCTGAAGGTACTCAGGCCAAAATCAATAAGAGTATTTAGGTGCACACCTAGGAAGGAGTTTGTTTCGAGTACTGTCCTGTTTGGTCCTTAACACCTATAACTGTGTTACAGTTAATGTCAGGTTTCTGCAGGGAAACCTTTTTCAAACTTGATTT
This sequence comes from Lycocorax pyrrhopterus obiensis, assembly GCA_014706295.1. NCBI lineage: Eukaryota > Metazoa > Chordata > Aves > Passeriformes > Paradisaeidae > Lycocorax > Lycocorax pyrrhopterus. The sequence goes on along the minus strand of JACSVZ010000013.1, from coordinate 18,554,830 downwards.
TATTTTGAGTGCTTTCACAAACATATCTGATTTTCACTACCCAACTTGCCAAAAAATCCCTGCTAGAATTTTCTTCTGGCACATGGGTAGTCACAAAAGAATTTCAATTATGTTTCTAGATGGGTTTCTGTGTTCAAAAATTTTTGGACTAATGTGAAAGTAAGCAAGTTTATACTCTTTTGATCTGCGTATTTTTGTTTCAACTCTAAACATGTTATCTGTGGTTGTCTTTTATAATTGCATATAATTATGTAATTATATCAATTTTTTGATACTGTCAGAAGCTTTTAAAAAAAAGTTCGGTGCTTTTTAAAAATTCAGTTTTACTATTATAATATTACACTGAAGAGTTTTTTCTCCTTCATGCTTTGCACAGAAAATATTTCTGGTAAGGCAGATGTAGGTAGAATGTGGCAATGTTTTAGCATAAAGAAATTGAATATAATATCTGCTTTCCCGGTTTATTGATTAGCCCAGGAAAGTCCGATAGCTAACTGAGGGTTTCCAAACTGTCAAAATATTCAGTGACAAGTTGATGTTGACATAATTGAAGTTGAATGTATTAATTTTGTCTTAGTGATCCAGAAATCAATGCATTTTAATACTGACTTTGGTCTGGGCTGGATCCAAAGCACAATGAAGATCCTAATGCCGTGAGCAACTAAACTTTTTCTTTAATTGTGCAGCTCTCAGCCATTTCAGATAGTGGTGAGCATATCAAGCAGGTAGGTCTAACTATGGACAGAGAGCAGAAAGTTTCTTGGGAGTGTGCAGAGATTAATTTGTGTAAAAAAAAAAAAAGAATATTTAAAATTAGCTTAGTCTGTGCTTATATGTTGGCATTATAGCATATTTTCAAAGCCTTTGCCAGTTTTGAACAAAAGTTACCTTTTAGTTCAAAGCACAACAGCAAATCGATATAATTCAGTAGATCCCCAAATAGTCTTTATTTCAATGAGCCTGTTTCTGTTACTCTCACAGAAATCTGTTTTCAGTTTTCTTCTGATGGATTAATAGAAAAGCTGCATTTACTAGAACTGCCAAATTCTACATTTGACAAGAAATTAAATCTGTTTTAAAAAAGAAAGAATAGGACAAACTGCATCTTAGATTTATGCTAGTGCCATTGGATTTAGGCACTTGAAAGCAATTTCAAGAGCAGATTTGCATACAACAGAAACCTGGAAGCAAATTGAAAGTGCTGTTTAGGATTCATAGAGGAACAAAATGCATACTCCATCTCTGACATAATTTGTCTTGAGGTTTATGAAATAATTTTTCATCGGATTATAATATTTAAAGTAATTAAAGATGCAATTTTCTGTTTAATAAACAATGTGTTTTGTAACTTCATTAAAGATGCTGCCTTTCTTAATTGTAATGGTCCAAAAGGTTGTCAGTGAACTGTACATTAACTGCAGAGATAATAATGATTTTATATGCTAATAATTTTTAAATTAATAACTCATGTAGTTTTTCAGCCACACAGGGAAAATAATTTGCATTCTTAAAGCTTACTTTGGTATTAACCACTTTACTTGGGGAGAGTGGATATCCTTGTATAAAATGTTCATTTGTTTTACATTAGCACTAATGCAAGCATGTAGGACCCACTGGTGTGAAAGGATTAAAAGCAGCAGCATTAGACAAGCATGAACATTTCAGAGAGAAACCCTTGTTAGAGGGACCTGGTGGGACTGTGTAATATGATTTTCTATTTATTGATCTGGTTTTTGTTACCATTTGAAACTCTTTTGGGAGAGAATCTTCCTGTTGTAGTACTGCAAATACAAAAATGTGCACCAAGCAGACATTAAGGATTCATGCTCACTCCCAGGTAATTTTGTGTGCCTTGGTTGGCGTTAGCATGGGTTGGATGCCACATCAGAGGAAATACATGCTCCCTTGGGAGTATTTGCATCATCACTGCAGGTAATTTGAGGTGTCTTGTTTTAACTTCCTGACATCTGTCATAGCCATCTCTTCATAGACTGAAAAGGGACATACAGTCCTACCTCACTGATGCTTTAAGTATCACAAAAATTTGTTGCTTAACGTAAGTATAAATTTCCCATTTTGAATGTTTTACTTCTGCACCAAGAGCGTAAGTTTAAGAAGAGGAGGAAGCTTCTGTGCATGCCTGTGCAGGTATCTGCAGCTACAAGCCAAGTACCTGACCCATGATCTTCAGTGGCCAAGTTTCACTTCATGTTCCTGACTGTTGGTCATTGAGGAGGCATTTGGAGATGTGCACCACCTTTTCTCTGTTTTCTAGATAGTAACCTTAGAGCATCTGAGGTTCAACTGCACTGTGTTTCTGACCCAAAGTCTCAGATTTAGTGCCCTGTCAGCAGTATGGGAAGTGCCCAAGGAAAACACAGGCATTTGATGAAAATGGTACCATTAGTTAATAAAGACACTCTGTCTTTTAAGTAAAATTTTATATGAAATACCACATATGCTGTTGTTGAGAAGGGAATTCAGATTTAATTAATAGATTAAAAAAAAATTAAGACAATTCATGAGTTTTTTCTGTCATTTACCCTTATTGAGAATAGGATTCAGTCAAAGTACGAACTTTCTTTGTTGTTTCCAGCATGTGAAAGTATGAAGGGGTAGCTATGCAGTCGCTGTAATGTTTCTGAGCTGATCTACTTGTGTAGGAGAATATCAGTTTAATGGGATATTTACATGAAACTCCTTGCTACAGCTGCTTTTAAAAGGAAAGGCAGATAAATATGTGCTTAATGATAAGGACATTGATGTGTAGGGGGTAAATGACCTGAGTGAGAAAGCTCATTGACCCTCCATCATGTTACAAGAATGTCATATTTGTTGCAGGGTGTTCTGTACTGACACACGGTGTGTGACAATCTGGGAAGATAAAGCCTCTGATGACACATACTTATTATTCACCTGCAATTATAAAACTCTGTGTGCTTTTTTTCATAATTGATAGTGAACACTGGAGCATAATCATGTTGAAAGTGTCTCTTCAGAATGTTGCTTTAAAGAAATGAGTAAGAAAATCTTCTCAAATGTTTTGATAGATGATTCATGGCACTGGAGCTGCTGATGAGGAGCCAATATAGCCAAGTCTATAAATATGCAGTTACGAGAACTCTGGAAACATGAATTCTGGTAGTGTGACAGATTCAAAAAGCACTTTTTCTCCTGGAGTAGGTTTCTAAAGTTACTCTCTTCCTGTTCTACATTCAGATGCCGTTGTCTAATTAGTCTAATTGGCTGGCAAATTTGCCAGCTTTTAAATAAAATTAGTTTGGAGGTGAGAGAACAAATACCATCAGAAACCTGATTTATTCTTTCTTTCTGAAATAATTGTTTCTTTTTAACTGAGCAGAGCTAGGCTTTATTATTTCTGGGGAATTTCTGTTTAATTTACTGTATATGACACATTTCCAGAAGAAATGAATATTGGCAGCCTATTCATAAACCTTTAAGCAAAGTAATCGTAATGGAAAGACTGACCTCCAGCTTACCTGGCAGTAATGGATAAAGCTCTAGCAAATAACAGTTACCTGATGTTTTTTTAACAGAATCAGCTTGCCTTTAGTCAGTACATGTGCATTTTCCTGTGTTTCTTATTGCTTCTGAAGATCCAAAATACACTGAGGGTAATGAGAATGAATGATGGCTTAGATGTGTTCTTTCCCTGAGCTGCTGGTTGTATTAAATCCACAGCTCCTGTGCAGACCTACAAATCTATAGCATCCGTTTCAGATGAATTCAGAAACAAGGGGCTGCGTTCTTTTATTCTTGGTGCAGAGATTAAAATTGATCACAGCAGACACAAGGGAGCAGATTTGAGTATCACAGCTCAATGTGGTTAAGTGGGATAGTGCACGGCTCCTGTACTGCTTAACTGTTGCCACACAGGTTACGGGTATTATTGATTGCAAGGGTCAGGGGAGGCTGCAGGGAGGTTATGTTGCATGATGCTATTCGGTAATTTTTGGGGGACGAGAGCTATGAAGTCTCATAGCATCTGGGACAGGTACAGTTTAAACCTGACAAATGGAGATTTATGTTTGTGTGAGCTGGCAAAGTGCTTCAGGTAGAAATAATAAATGGAAATTTGATAGGATGGGTTTTTTTATCATAGGTCAAATATTGTGCTGTAGAAAAATGGAAAAAAAAAGATTTAATTATTACCTTTTCATCAGAATGCACTGATGATAGGTTTTTGGTTGTAGATCTGTGCTGCAGGATAATGAATAACGTTTAGAAGTCTTTTCTTGGGGCATCATTTTAAAATATATGTAGACATGGTTTACCTGAAGTGAGAAAAAATGCAGCGTAGGCGGAACAACACAGGAATAATTACTGAGTAAGTTTTATAGCATCTTTTTGTTCTTTCATGTGGACAAAACCAGTATATAAACATGCTAAGATTTTAGGTGAGACAATATAATACATTAACAAAGAACTGGGAAAAAATATTTGTTTCCTATATTGAAATTTCACATAGAGTGCTAGTTACTCATTAGCTTTTGGAAGACCTTGCTGAATTACACTAAAGACTTCTACATATGAAAAAAAGAAAAGATGAATCCTTGTAATGTTTTAAAAATAGGAATGACCGGGAAGTGCTGTTCTGTATTTTGCAAATAATACTTAGCATGTGGGATTTTCTTCCTAGAGAAGTAAGTTTTTACAAATATTTAATATAGATCCAATTATACAGGGTGCAAAGCTGTGATTGACTCAGCCTATTGTTTCATGGTCACTGTATTGCAACAGAATGGGAGCTATGGAAGTAGTGTGCAACAGAGGAATAGTTGTGGAGAAATGGCTGTAGTTAGATAATTCTATGATTCTTTGCTGCTTTATTCCATCAAATTTAGGAAACTATTATAAAAATCAGTATTTAGATTTGCAACACAGATACCACCTATTGGCTATTATATTCCTAATATATCGAAAATGCAGGTTGATTTTAGGTAGTATAAGTTGCTGTTGTCTCAGTATATCTCATTGCAACTTCTTCCTGAACAGTGCCTGAGATCCAACAAAGGTGGATCCAGAATATTAATGACTTAATTACTCCTCATGTATTTCTACAGGATGAATTTGCTGCCTTTGATGGTTTGGTTTTTTTCAGCTGTTGCTTTGCAATACTGTAGAGGCCTAGTATTTATTTTTCTTCATGATGCCAACTAAGTACTTGTGGTTTTTTGTTTGTGAATATTTATCACCAGTTTTGCTCTCATTTCCATTCTCATTACTCTCATATCCATTCCCTGTGTATTTATTGTATGTAGCCACTATTGATCCAGCTTTTCAAGATTTTTCCCTATGTTTTGAAATGGGGAGACATATGAAGACATCTTTTCTATGCTAACATTTGATTTTCCCTTGGTAAATTTTCATTTGCTTAGATTATTTCAATATAGCAGCATGACTGCTTATAAACAGTGCATATAAGACAGTTAAGTTATAATGAGTCTGCTTGGGGAAAGACATTGTTTCCATTACAAACAGGTGTGGTAATATTTTCTGCTTTCTTTTTAGGAATCTGTTACTCCCAGTCTCACCATCCAGTTTATTTTGCCTTTGCTTCCACATACTTGGATTTTCTATACAGTATAAAAATCATTTTACTGTGACATACAGTTTCTGAGATGATAGATTTTTGTGTGTCCTTCAAGTTACTGATAGATGGTCCCTGAGGAGGTGATCTTGCTTTGTGGCCATTTCAGCACTGTTTACTGAACACGAGTATGCACTGGGTCTAGCTTCTTTTCCTCTAGGGTGGTGCAGTGTATCCCACTGGCAAGTATTATCTGGCTGGTGTCTGGGGGAAACACAGCCCCCTGTCTTTCCATTGGCAGGTTACTGCTAGGAGCAAACTTGTAGAAGAAGGAGGGAAAGGAACTGACAACATTAGCATGTCAGATCTGAAACTTCAGCATTCCTGGTTCAAGAATACTCCTGAAAAATGACATCTCAAGTCTGTGGTGGGAAGTGACCAAATTCCAGTCAGGACTAAAATCTAGTTTAGCTCTGTTGTAAGCAGACTGAAACAAGCTCTGCTCCTGGGTGGAATGATACATTCTTGTGGTAGAGATGGATTGGACTCAGACTGCTAAATGCATTTTCGCTAGTGACCTTTTCAAATTTGTCACCAGTATAATAAATGTTACCAAGATGACTTAAGAAAGGTTTGCAGCAATATTCCACTTTATTTTTTACAGCAGATGTTTCTTCAGTTACTCTGTATTACAATTTACAGAACTCTTATGTTCTACAAATCAAGATTCATAGCAAACTGTTTCAGTGCTTTAAGTCCTGCAATAAACAACACCAGGCAGAACAGAACCAGAGGGAAGGTAAGCAGACATCTGCATTCATCCCTCTCTGTGATAAGGTTTACTTCACAGTGATCTTCACATTCCAGCAAGTTCATTCGCTGGGGCTACCAGCTAACTTCCTAGCATCCTCAACTTGATTACTTCAGATATGGGGAGCATTAAGTATCAGCTTCTAAACACAGAAGAAAGGCTAGAATTACCATCTGTTTCTTAATTTAGAAATCTGTATTTGTTTGTACAACCTAGTATCACTTCTTCTAGCTTTTAAAGAATTATGTTTTAAAAACACTTAGTGATACAGTATGCTTCAGTTCCGAGCTATGCATTTTAAAAGAGTTCTCTAGAGGATAAGTGCTCAAAATATTGAGTTAATAATCTTCATGGTACTTACCTGAGTAGCCAGATATTGAGATTTGAACAATTATTACATAATTTCTCCAGGTCTTTGTTTTATCATCTTGAAAAACTGATGTTTTTTCATTAAAATACATCATTTTAGTCATGCTTGAGTGTTACCCCATTAAATATCAAAGTGCAGGTCCCATATGTTGACGGTAATAAAATTAAAAACAGCAATTAAGACTAGAGGTAGGCAGTGGAGGGTAGGCTAAAGCCTTGAGTAAGGCTGGACTGATTACAATAAAATCAAATTTGGGGTGGAGTCTATATCTGATGGGGCTAATGAGTTATGGTTCACCTTTGGACACTTTGGTCAACGTTAGATGCCAGTCTGATCTGATCATGGGATCACTAAATGTTGTGAGGGCAGACCACAAGGCTGCAGTGTTTTGTATTCCATGCTCAGACAGACAACACTGATTGTGTTGTCATAATCCTAATTTCCATCACTCGGGTGGATTGATTCTCAATTCTGCCTGTGATTCCCATCCACACTTTCTGATGTCTAGCTCATGTGAATTTTGGTTACCTCTAAACTGGGTTAGGACAATTGATACTCAAAGAGAAATTGGATTATAAAACCAAATTTAGTTCTAAATAATCTGACTCCTTCATTCTTATTATTTCAATACCATTTGCAAGAGTTCGTATACTTGTCTCTGTGTCTAATTTAGCAACAAAGTAAGGTGTGAGACCTACGACTGCACTGCTTCCAGGTTCAGCTACTTATTCAGATGTTTTTAGAAGCCATGGTGTGGATATAGGTGTTCAATTTAGAATGCACTGCAGCAACAGTGATAGATGTGAAGGGTGTTTTCACATATGCTTTACACACTGTTGATTCTAACTTGAGGGTAAGAGAAGGCTAACCCTAGTGTTGTTCTTTTCCTTTTTTCCCTTTACTTTTAATTTTCGATGAATGAGGCCTTTAGCCATCATTAGGAAATTACTCCTAGAAATCTTGCAAGCATACCTCTTCCAAAGAAAATAAATCATTAATAAAAAATACAGAAAAGGAGCACTTATATTACAAAATTAATCTACCAGGCTTACAGAGAAAACAAATTTGAAGGAGCCACCTGCTGTGGAGATGAGGCAGTAGTCTCAACAGCAGGAAATAAAGGGAGAGAGGGAGAAAATACGAAAGCATAGACATTAAAAAAGTAATTAAAACACTTATCTCCATCGACATACATATAAAACAAAAAAAATCAACCACCTAGAAAACATACTGCATTGAACCTCACAACAGGAAGTAACAAAGCTGTCCCCATAAAAAAATATCTCCAGCAAAATGAGAGAGATTGTTTACAAATACGAGCCTCAAAAATGTTTACTAAAGTGTTAAATGACTGATGGACTGACCTTGAGAAAAGCTGAGCAACTGCAGGGTATTTGCAGCTTTTCTGAAAGACTAGATGCCCAGTATCAAACCCTTAAAAGTGTAGAGAGAGTAACTCTTTAGATATCAATGGTTGTCTGTTCCGTGCGTGGTGGATGTCATAGCATGAGTTGTTGTGGTGTGTTTAGTATAATCAGCTGTGTGGCACAGCTTAAGTACCGTATTTGGATTATGCATTTCCATATAGTTCATTTCTAAAGTGTGCAGTATTGTGATCCATGGACAGCAATGTTAGCAATATGGATATAGTGAATGTGGCTTCTTAGAAACATGTAGGTAGAGCATATCCCACTGCATACAAGGAGTTTCTATCATGTCTACGTAAAACTGTAAATTTGACAGTTATGAAAGTTTACAGTTTCAGTGTTATTGTTCAAGAAAATACTTCAACATACTTAAAACTCATGGTCCAGTTTATACATATCATGGAGTGTGTGACACTAAATAAAACTGTTTTAAATACATAGATTTTGGTCTCCAGTTCCCCACCCCACAAATGAGACTTGTTCAAGAAGATCAGAGCATTCAGAAATATTAAAGCAGTGTTTATGTGCTTGGATTTTACAGTGTGCCATGTACCTTTGAAGTCACCGTCTAACCATATGTACCTGTAGCTGCAAGTCTCTGGGCAAGTGTTAAATGTCATCAGACGTGCTACATCTGAAATATTTTTGCATGGGAACACAAGGAGCAGGTTGGAACACCCAGTGTGTAAAAAGGCAGGGTCATGGGACAAAATCGTGCTTTTCTGTTAATTCAAAAGGACCCTTTCAGAAGGCAAATGGTAGATTTAGAATTTACCTTCAGAGGGCAGTTACCGTAGCTCTGTATCTACTTTAGTGCATCCTTTTAAGAAAGTTAAAAAAAAAACCCCAAACTTTGTTAACAAAACTAATTTATCAGACAATGTCATTTCCTCTCTAAAACTCACATCAGTCTCTGGCCATCAGCCTTCCATGGCTCCTTTGCCCAGGACACATGAAGGGGCACAGCCTATTCCTGGCCAAAGGGGCAGAACTGCTGGTGCAGAATCTGTGCTGCCTCCTTGCTAGACTGTGCTCAAGTTTCTTATGCTGAGGAGCAGGCTGGGGCTCAGCTTCTCTGGGCTTGGCCTCTTGGATATTACTTCAGAAGACTTGCATTGCCACCAGAGCAGATATTCGGGTAATGATTCCTTTGTTTCTTCTCTCCAGTTTTGTATGAGATTCATGGATTTTTCTCCTCATTCTCAATATTATCTGACAGTTAAAGGCTTTCCACCCAATCCTAGGATTTCCTGTAATGGAGGCTGTGAGGGACAGAAGAAGAGTTTTCCTTGTAAATGTCATTTTTCGAAATCTGGTTTAACTCTGAAACAGAAGCATGGATATGGTAAAAGGTGGAAAGATGTCCTTGCCCTCTAACTTTCTAGTTCCAGATGTGTATGGCAAGGGAATATTAAAAAAATAATCCATTAATTGGTGAATGGGGTTTGATGTTTGGCTTCCTTGTTTTAAAAGTTAGAAAAAGGAATGTGCATAGCCAGTCAGTCACATTTTATTTGTTTCTTTTGGATTGAATTTGGATAAATCTATGAATGCAATGTCATTTCAAAACAAACTTGAAAGATTATAAAAAATGTACAAAGTAAATGTCTTCATTTTTAAAAGGTAACTCTTGGTATTTTCACATATAGTTTGCATTCGCCAGCAAAATTCAGTATTATCACAATTAAAAATGAAGACAACAAAGTTTTTCAGTGTTTGATGTGAGGAAAACCAGGAAAAAACAATGCTCTAGTTAGTTTTGTCCCTGTAGGCTACTGTGTATTTACACTTCACCTTCAGTTCCATTTTTTTAATTTTTTTTTTTTTTTTTTTTTTTGTCTGGAGATGTGTTTTCAGTCAGCTGCCAGTGAAAACTACATTTGGCCCTTATCAAGGACAAGGACTTATTTTCTATGTCACTTTTTAAGATCAGTTGAGAAGTTCATTTGAAACTGCAAATTTGCCCAACCATGTCAGGTTTAAGCAATCCTAACAGTGGGTTCAGGCTCAGAAGCATAGCTATTTCTGGGGAGAGGTGATTTGATCAAAATAAGAGATAGATGTGCAGTGCCTGCACTCTTGCTTTAGTTTCCCTTTCCAGATCAGGCTCATAGTTACAGTAGTAGCAGACTTAGCTGATTGATGTGTTGACATGCCTGGATTTACTTGGTGCAGCAGCCGAGTGGACCTGGTGCCCTGTTCTGCAAGCCAATCCCTTACGTTGTCTATGCGTCATCCTGGTATATTGCCGTGTATATCTGACAAATTTGCTCTAATCCTTTAGCAATTCATATCTCAACTGGACTAGGGAATTGTATCTAAATTTTCTTTAAAAGGAAACAATGGGCTTGACACTGTGCATGAAGAAAATTGACATGCATCAGTATTGTGAGAACAGAGAGTACAAGATCTTGATAGGAGGCAGATGATGTTTTTGCTAATACATATGTGCATGTATATATTTATATGTATCTATAAAGGACACAAAAGGGAAGTTAGAGTCTGTGTTTTCCAAAGCCACTATTACAGGGGCTAAGGACTTTGGAAAGTATATGGTGTGCCATACGTGGGAGAGACTTTGGTGCTGAGGTATTGCCCACTGGAGAAGGGGTTGTGGGGATCAAATGAGGGAAAGAAGCAAAGCGAGTTGTGATGCCTACTGAGAGACAGCTGGAGCACCTGGAGATGGAAGGCAGAGCGCAGCAAACCAGAGGGTCAGAAATCAAGATGAATTGCTTTCTATGCTGCACCTGACCCAGATTGGGACTGTCTAGGTTAACTTTTGCAAAGTTGAACTAGATCTGTCATGCAAGCTGTTATTTTCACAGCGTTTCTACTTTCTCTATTCTTAGTAAATGCAGTTTTACACAGCCCATGAGGCTTCATTGCGTGGTTTGGGTATCAGTTGCTTCAGAAGCTTGTTGCCTGTCATCAGCAAGCAAAGGAGCTGAGGCTTGAGGAAGTCCAGGGCTTTGGCTGCGGAAGAGGGGCTGAGCATAGCCCTGTGCTTGTATGAGGGTGTGCAGAGGCCATCCAGACATCACCATGGGAGCTGCCTTTCTAAGCTGCCTCCTCTTGGTTGCCCTTCAAAGGAGTTCTTCCTCAGTGCAGGGGAAGGAAATAATTGTTATCACTAGATTTTGATACAGGTTGTTTAAAGACAGGAGGTGTGGAATACTGGATTGTTTCAGAACAAGATATACCAAATAATAAATAAAAAAGTCTTTTTACATGGCTTGCAGGTGGATTTAGAGAACAGACAACTGACTTCCTTGGCTTCAGCCTAAAATCTAGGGAAAAGACCTCATATTTTTCTAAGCATTTTTTCTTGGGTGGCTCTTGGCTATTTTTACTAATGCGTGAATACCCTTTTTCTAAAGGATCTCTCTGATTTATCTTCAAAGGGTATTTCTCTTGGTTCATTATTTTGACCTAAATTGTGTCTTTCCTAGGTGACTGGGTTTTTTTAAATTTTATTTCTTCTCTAAAACCATTTGCTCAAAACTGCATTTTTCCTCTACAGCTGTTTTTTTGTTACATATTCTCTCTCCCAAGAGGCTGTTGGCTATTTATCAATATTTGATCTCTCTGTAAAGCATGCTTCTGTTGGGTGGATGTTTATTATGAAATGGTGTCTCTAAAGTGAATCTTATCTGTTCTTGATCTCTGTCTGTCTTGGTCTGCCCCTTTCTTGGCTTGCCTAGTGGCTTTAAGAAGTACTCAGTCTCTCTATTTTAACAAAAGTAAATGCAGTCATTACAATGGCAAATACTAAAGAGCAAAAGGAGATGCATCAGAATCCAGTTCAATACAACTTCCAGCGGGTGCTTAGCAAAGAGCTTGAATCTGTGCTAAGAAATCCCCTGCATTTCCTTCAAATGTAAATATCACAAAACTTTTTCAGGGAGTTTTCACGAAAATGAAAATAGTAAAATAAATATTAGCTAATACCATGTATATTGACGACCTCTTTGGCAGTTGTTTGATCATATCCGCCAGGCAAAACATTATTGAATCCAATGCATTCTTAATCCAACTCCTTTGATTTCGGTGATACCAAACTAGTGATGAACCTGGACCAAAAACATTGCAACATTCCCTTTATTATACTCTTTATTCAGCCTATGGGAGCCAAATTACTGATGCTGTTGGAGAAAATAGTTTTCATTAGGAGATCATAAAAGCAGCAAAAATAAGTGGGAAAAAATATTTGTGAGGGTTTCTCCTTGGGTTTGAATGGAGATACACATTAGATAGAAAAGAAATTATCTTTAATGCAGGCTGTACATCTCACTAACGACAAGAGTGTTTCTCCCAAGAGTAAAGTGAGGCCTCTGAGTTGGTTTATGGATATCTCAATAGAAATGGTTGCATTACTCTGTCCTCTGCCTGCAGGCAGTCACTGAGAGCTTTTTCTGAGGTACTTTTCTTTCCATAGATGATTTTGCAATATATACATAGAGGAAAATCTATGCCCTTTTAAAAATAGTTTCTTTAATGCATTTTACATATTGTACAAAGTATTTCTGGCAGCCTCTTAAGATATCCATTATTCATTATTCATTAGCTGAAATTCCAGTCTACCCAGAAGGTACAGCATTCAAAGGTCTTGAAGTTCAGGATGTGCTAGTATTTTTTAACCTTATTTTTCTCAATATCCAACTATAGATCAGTGTTAGTTTCGAAGTCAGGTGTTCAGCAACTGAGTCATGATTTTCTTTATAAATAGAGATCAAATTTCGGGATTTTTTATTTGCTTTTTGGCTTGTAAGCATTTTGAATTCACTGAGAGTGTATTTTGTTTTGTTTCACTGAAACTATTAAATCTAAAAATGTATTTTATTTTTCTAGAATTATAGTAATTTCATTCGGAGTTCTAGAGGTTTTAAAAAACTTCCTTCGTATAAGTAGCTCATGAAAAAGTACTAAGACTTCTCATTACTAAGTTCTGGTTGTACGCTGTAATGAGACAGATTTTTGCTGCTTAATTAATACAGAAAGACCCCAAGCCTTCCCTACTTGGAAGAGCACACCTCAATGTGCAATCCTGCATTTTTGTAGATGCCAACATTTTGTTATTAGGGTTTTCCAGAGCAGTATGTCTCAAAGAGGAGAAATACTATTCTGCTGCCGCCCATGCCTGAGAATGGAGGGGACACAGATTGCTTTGTATGCTCCAGTTCTTCGTGCTTGCTCTGAGGATTCCTCAGTTCTAGTGTATTTTCTTAGAAAAATTGTTGACATTTACTCCATTTCAGTATGTAATTATTAATTAGCATACTTTTGATAATATTATGGGGTTTTAGATGTAAATATGGAAGCTGAGACTGTTGAAAATACCCTGATTGCATTTGCATGAGTAAAATGGTTTAACTGGTGTGTCAGCTGGGCTGGTTTTTTGTGCTGTCCAGCCGTTCACACAGAAATGAGAAGATGTTCTTTGGTAATTGGAAGATGCTTTTTGCTGCTTTCCTTTAACTGAAAGGTATTTGTTACAATTAATAGTTGTGAAGTAAATTCTTGTCTGTATCCTACAGATTCTGTCTAAATGTGTGCTTTTAATAACTAGGAATAAATGTCAGCCAATCAGTTCTTTGAGGTTTTGAGAAAATAATCAGGAATGGCAAAAAATGATGGCATACAAATACTCACAGATCAGATCTGCAGCACTGCCATTCGTCCTCTTCCCCTCATCAGTTAAGCTGTTCGTTACTGCCTCATTTGTATTACCTGCTTTTGCAACCTGTTCTCTCTAATCCTTTCCTCTGCATTTTTGTTATGAGCTATATGAGTACACACATTATCAAGCAACCTGATTTTCAAGTGCCTGTACTATTAAACAATCACCAGTTATATAAGCTGCAGACTACAAATGTGATCATTTGTGATATTCTTTTGGAAACATCCAAGGGTTTGTAAAAGTGCTCGTATTGACGATGTTTTTGAGAATGTGTGTGTAATTCAAAATATATATGAGTCATTAAAATTTCCTGTGTGATTCTGATGTGCCGTAAAATATCTATTTCAGGTTTGCCAGAACCAAACAGAGACAGTATATTCCAAGGACTGAGAATGAATCAAGGCTTCTACACATCTAAAGACTTCTTACCTCTGGTAGCAATGGCAAGTAAACCAGGTGTGTGGTACTCTGTTCTTGTTGTAATCACATTCAATAAGTCATTGGCAGTTATTAATATATCCAACTGTCTACACAGCACCACATCCAGTTACAAAGTACCTTCCACTGAATATGTCTGGGATGGAGGTTTCTCTTGGTGAGTGGCAACCTCAGGAGCATGGTCAGGAAAGTTAGTCCCAGAGATTACGAACTAAATAATCATATATACGAATCTAAACGTATGGCAAATAGTTTCTCCTAACAAGTTATATTTGTTATTTTGAATTATGTTCAAAAGATGACATAAGCTTCACATTTGTATAAAGTATCTTGAAAAAATAGCATATATAAGATGGTCTTGAAAAAAATCTTATATTAAGGAAGGTGTTTCTGACCTATATAAGCAGCTGATTTGTAGATTGTTGATAAATTCTTTTACTTGATCCCAAGTCATGTGCTGCAGGTTTTACAGGCACATTTAAATCGGCACTTGTTCCTTACCCAGTGAATTTACAGTCTAAGACTCAGGACAACAGGGCTAGGACAGGAGTTAATAAGAAAGTGCTCAGTTCATAGGCACCAAATGCAGTCTTGTTTTATGGTTTTACATCTTTCTTTGAGCACAGAGACGGCTGCATTTGCTCCCCAAGGAGTACAGCTGCTTTCAGTGTCCCTGAATATGAACTCATAAGCCCCAAATATGTGATTTCTGTGCCACATTTCTTTATGGTCTAGATTCCTCAGGCAAAAAAGAAATTAATGTACAGTTTTTCTTTTTACTTGGGACAGAATGTGGTATTTTACGTGTGACTTAATATAACTTGTTTTATCTACAAACTGATTTTCATTTGAGCATTCAGAAATTTCTTTTAGCATCATATAGGATTGCCCATTTATATAGTAGATTTTTCTTAAACACTTTTGAGGAATATATATTCTGTAGCAGATTATTCCGCTTATAAAAGTAAAGTTTATTACCCCATTTTATGCAAAATATTTCAGACGTGAAATTCTGCATCCCATCTGTCCCATCTCTCTGCTGTTTTCATCAAATGCTTATTTCTGTCTGTTTTCTTAAGCTCAAAGTAATCTTAAATGATTTGGGAGAAAAGGGTGAGCTTTTGCCTTTTCTTTTTGAAGACAGAGATGTTTAAAAATAAAACAGATTGAGAATATGCAGTGCAACACATTCATAGATTAACAAAGGAAAAGTAAATTCTACAAAACAATCCTCTCTTGAAACAATTTGACTAAAAATACTTTGTAGAATTCTGTGAAGCAGAATGCAGCAATGTAGCACTTGTGCACTGTGGGTCACCTGCCTGCATGAGGATCTATGTAATGTGATCCACATCTTTCAAAATACTGCAAAGTAGCACTCTTGATTTGCTAGCATATGTGGTGATAGGGGTTTTTCATATTAAGTCTACAATGGGAAAAAGGATGAACTTGGAAGAACTAACCTTTTCTGATTGACAGTAATAGATAGCTCTTTGGTGTTGTCTGTTAATTAACATGGTCTCTTTTACTTAATTTTCCTAGTGTCTGTCTGTAGCTATAGCCACCTTTTGCTCTCTAAGGCATGGAATTTTAAAATAAAATATACGCATACTACATCCTACTCTGTCCTCCTTTTTTCACTTTGACAGTTGTCTAAATAATAGACATAATAGACTTATTCATGGTAAAATACATATTCTGCCTGCTTATTAATTCTGAATGCCACTTGTTAATATACTTTCCTCCAAAAGGGGTTCCCCTTGCAGATGCATAGATGTGAATGCACCTTGGGAGTGTGTTCCCAAGAGCAAAGAGGGCTGCTCTGACTGATCCCTTCTAGACTTTTACTCTAATGGCACTCTGAGCTGCCAGTCCCCTGCTTCACTTGTGCTTTTTCCACTGCTCAATTTGTACAAAGTACTAAGTTCATTAAAAATAAATGAGAAAAGTTTAGAGAGAATTTTAGACTAAGAATCCTATTAAATAAACACCATATACATAGAGAGGGAAAATTATAGCATTTTTCATACATTAACCATTTTTCAAATGGAGAGAGAATAAGTGTATTTGGCTGTTGTTTCTCACTCTGTTTATGTGTCTAAATTAAAAGCATTGTTTACTTCAATAATACTTGTATTCCACAATCACATGTGGAAATCTGCTGTAGTAGGATACTTGAGTTAAAGTACAGTAGGTAAATGGCCAGCTCAGTGCCTCCTGACTGGAACTGTCCTGGGCTTGTTGAGAATATAGCTTTGTATTATTTCTGTCATTATTTTTCAAGTTACAACCATTTGCCTCATCAACAGTTAGTTGTACTTTAACATGTGATAAAGTGCAGTCTCATCCAAGGAACAGACTCAGTTCAGTTTTACTTAAGTACTTCTAGTTTAATTGAATCATCAAATACAAGCTGTAGATGATAAACACATAATGTCGTTTTCTCCATGTAACTTTTTACAAATGATTTGTAGAAAGCTACTGTAGGCTAAACATTTTCTTCCAATGGAAGAACTAGGAATTACTGTAACAATATTCTTTCTCTTCATGTTCAGCTGCTGAATAGCCTCCGAGAATCATGTCACAGCCAGAACAGTGTCAGTGCTTTACAGAAATCTGACTGAGGGGACTGATGTTGGTACAATATTATACAAAACTATCAACAACTGGTCATCTTTTTTTTTGTTTGATTTTGGTTCTGATTTTTTTTTTAACTTGGAGGATAATGAATCTGATGAGAGAAAAACTTACTTTTTGAGTAAAAAGATCTCACAATTCTAGTTTCAACCTGACAGGACCCACAATCCTACAAACATGTCATTTGAATTCTTCCTCAATAAAAGATGCAGCTGCTTAGAGTACTGACTATGAAATTATGTATATGAGCATATCTTAAAAGGGGGAATAAAACTGTCTTTCAGTGGAGCAGAATAATTTGATAGTGACACTCCATGCTTGGAAACTGTAAGATGCAATTTTACACTGCTTTGAGTACAAGTACCTTTTGAGCTGTCATGCAGAAATGGTTTCTGTACTCGAAAATGGGGTTTTCCTTTTATCTTTCAGGGATGTGTGCCTGTCACTCTCCGTTGCCATCAATACATGGAACTGTGATTGTACTCGGGGCAGGAGACACTGCTTTTGACTGTGCAACATCTGCTCTGCGCTGCGGAGCTCGTTGCGTGTTTGTGGTCTTCAGGAAGGGATTCACTCATATCAGAGCTGTCCCAGAAGAGGTAAAATTGAATAGCAGCATTTCTGGGAAGGCGTCTTGGTTATTTCTATGTGGCCTGAAAGTGTACTATAGGTACTTAACAGACATCTCCTGAAGGTTTTGTTTATAAAAATGCTCTTAAAATGTGTGAATGTTTATTAAAGATCTGAAGCTTGCTTTGTGTGCTCTCTATTTAAATAATTTTCCACTGTTGTATCTGTTTCCTGGCAAGTCAGAGAGATGTATTTGCAAGCAGGGGGTAGAATTTCTTGTAAATTAGAAAATGAACTAAAACTTTTAATCTTGGAATCAAACAGCCATTGGAGTATTGTAGGTCGCTTTTCAGATCATGGTTAGATCATGGAATGATACCTTCTGGCTGTTGTTTAAGGAATCTCTGTGATTCTGACATTGCCTTTTGAGCCTAGAAAAGGCTTGCTTTCTTTCCTTTCTTTCTGGTAAGAAAATTACTTACAGTGATTTTGGCTTTGAATCACTGCCAGTGACAGTGAAGCAATGTTATTCATCACATATTTCAGCATTCAATTTGGTGTTTAGTTTGGCTTTGCACTTTAGCATTTATCAGGTCATCTGGACATTTTGAAACTGATTCTCCTTCCTCAATTTATATGTACTACAGGAGGTTTTTTTCAGATTATATTTTCTTTTTTTGGTGGTCTTTTTCTGTTTTCATTTATTTGGTACATTACACTTTTATATACTTGAGGATAGCAGGCCATCTAATGCATCTTTGTCATGAGATTTATGGTAGTTGGTCTCTGTTTCAAGAAGGTGGGCACCTTAGATCTTCCAGAAGGGGAATGGAGCTGCAAAGAAAGTAACAGAGGATTTCTTGGTGCATTATTTACTTCTGTTGCACTTTAGTCAAGAGTTCTAGACACGGTGGGATTACTGAAGCCATTGCACAGACTCGTGCTATTCAGATTCTTACTATAATCAGTTGTCACTCTGAACCAAAATCTTTAGTAGAAGCCTGGGTAAGTTTCTAAAAGTTGTCGATGTTGGTACTCATCCAGTCATGCAGTGGGCCTTGAAAACAGTAAAATAAAAGCAGATTCATTTAGTAATGGCCATGCTAGAATCATGTCAGGTGGGATATTACATATTCAAAAAAGTTCTGGTGTAAATAGACAGTCATATTCTGAAGGCAATTGACTTAAGTAGTTTTACCACGGCAGAGATTCAGAAGATCTCAAGTCTGGATTGTCACTGAGAAAATTGTTGCTTGTACATGGTAGTCAGCATTTTAAAAAATCTTAAAATCATAGTAAACACAAATCTGGGCATGGACTAAGTTAATACTAGGCCATTTCTTAACACACAGGTAGTTACATAAGCAAAGTCTTTTGCCCTCAAAGGAGTTAAACATATTCAAAGTAATGGAACAATAAGAAAATAGATTAGAGAAATATTTGCCTTGAAAATTTACCTACTGACACTGCTTGATTTAATAGCATAAGAGGCTCTGAAGCTGGCAGTAAGATGACTGTCTGCATACTGGGCACTGCTGATTTCTATCATAGAAGAATCCATGGTAACATCTTCAGTCAAAAAATGCCTTCTGGTTGATTTGTTTGGGGTTGTTTTTAATGAAAACACAGCATAGTTAAAGTTATATGTTTTATTGCTTCTACTCTACAGATGGAACTTGCAAAAGAAGAGAAGTGTGAATTTCTGCCTTTCCTCTCTCCTCGGAAAGTTGTTCTTAAAGGTGGACAAATTGTTGCTATGGAATTTGTTCGAACTGAACAAGACAGCGATGGAAACTGGAAGGAAGATGAGGATCAGGTTGTCCGTCTGAAAGCCGATGTGGTGATCAGTGCCTTTGGCTCCATTTTAAGTGACAATAAAGGTAACCCTGCCTAATGCAAATACTGATTGTTATTTTAGCTGCAGCCATGTCCTGTCCTTTGACAGTTTTGTGAAATGGGTCTTCTGGAGGTTATGCAGCTTGTGACTGCTGGTCCTCTTACAGGAATTTGTCCTTCAGGTACACCTTTTAGAAAAAACTTGAGGGTCTGGTAACTAGGCAGTTCTCTGCATATTGCTGTGTAGAGCTGGAACTCAGCATAGAAGTACAGTTCCAGCATATATTTTTCTTCTCAATGCAAGTGGGATCTCATAGAAACTCTTGGGAATTTCTTCTGGTCTCGTTAATTAACTCTAGAGAAACTCATTATATTACATCTTTAAGCTGAACTGATCTGATCTCTGCGATCTCTTTTTTTTTTTTTTTTAACCTAGCAAATTAAACAGGAATTGAAACATTCGTTATTCTGATTCATCTGGTCTGGGTATTACTTATTTCTTGTGCATATATGAGAGAACTGTGACTTGTCTCTTACACAATATTTCTTAGTTGCACTTTACAAGGTTTAGTCTTAAAAATTAGCAATTACTTAATTCTATATTAAAGATACAGAAATTGACACATTGATGACATTTCAGAGATTGGACGAATTGTCTGCATTTAGCAGAGAGATGAACATGAAATACAGCTAAGAACATGGGAACTGAGCAGGGTTTATAGACTGTTCTCTTCTAACACTAGGTTAGACTTAGAGTTCGGGCACATACATTGAATGTGCCTCAAAAGTTAGAAACACTGACTCAGCAGAAGACACCTTGATAAAATGAATAGGTCTTCAGCTTGGAGACGGTCATGTAGGTTGGCAGGTTCTGAAAGCCTTGGTGGTCAATGTGCCTGCCTCTCCAGGGCATGGTTATGCCAGCCAATTAACCCATGACATGTTGTCATGGTCCGTTGGGTGTAAATGCTCTGACAGAGGACTTGGCAAGTGCCTCAGATTGCACAAGACCAGAAAATTTGGTATTCAGAATTTCTTAGCATAATGTGCTTTTGTGAATCTTTGCAGTCAAGGAAAAAGGTAAATCTAAAGTGATCTAAGCAGGCTCTAAACCTGAATGACGTACTCGGCTCTCCCTGCTCCACATCCAGTTGTATAGAATGGTAAACCATCATGCAACTATGTGAAGAGTCTAAACCCTCTCCTACAGTAAAAAGAAGGATCAGCCTGGTATTTTGAGGAACACATGAAGTGAATTCCAGGAGCAGTCCTACCTTGTGTGTGCTACTATTGCTTTGGGATAGTTTCTCGCATCCTAGGCTGTTTCTAGACAGCGACTGCACCCAGCTACGTACAGTGCTGATTACTCAGGGCTGCCTCCTGCCCTGCCACTGCCTCCTGCTCGACAGGGCACAGGAGGTGCAGGCTGTGTCTCTTTGAGAGAACAGACTCCCATTCCTCTTGGAGCTGTATTGCTGTGGAAAGACTCTGGCATTTGTGCAGGTCATACTTCAGGGCTCAGTCTAATCTCCAGGAAGCAAGGAGAAGATGATTTAAGATTTTTTTAAGAGATTCATTAACTACTGTGATAGTAGTGTTGATCAACTGAGAATTTTGGAAAATTTTTTTGGTGTTGTTTTTAAAACCCTGTGTTTAGGGGTTTTGAAAGGTTTTCTAGAACCTCGTGGTAAATCAATATTAACCTATGCAATCAGTATATTTTGTTGTGATTCATGATGTATCAAATGATACAGGAGTGATTCTGTTTTTTCCCACATTAAAAATTACCTCACTTAAAAGACTGAACTTACTGTGTTGCTTAGCCATAATACTGTGCCAGTCTTGTATTTCCTAGGGCGCATTCACAGTCTAAATTAATTGTTGAGAGGTTTTTAAATAGGAACATAAAATGGGAGGGGAACAAAGTCATGCAGTGAGCTGATCATGAGAGAAGAGGGTCATTTACTTTGGGGGTGAGCAAAACACCTCAGTTTCACGCTGTATATTGGGTGAAACTGCTGTTAGAAGAGCAATCAAAAAGGAAAAATGCAAGTCATTTGTTTTGGATGTTGTGAAAGTGAAAAGAAACTAAGACTTGAGTGCATAAAGTGCTTATTTTGAGCATACCATTTCAGTTGCTTTTAAGTCTTTTTTTTTTTTTAAGCTGTCTTAATGGAAGTCAAATTTGCTTTTCACCATTGAGCTGGATTACAACCAAAACTCCAGACTACCTCAGTATACATAACAAAAAGAAATGAAAAAGCAAAAAAACCCAACACCAAAACATCTCATCTTCTTAGTGCTTTGTTGTGGTTTTTTGTTTGTGTGGTTGATTGGTTTTTCTAAATGAAGCACACTTCTGTATTCAAGAGATGAAAATATTCAGGTATTCCCCATCAAAAGATGGAGATGAAAATACTGGAGGTACTCAAATCTTCACAATGCCATGAGCAAACTGATTTGACTTGGATCTTGATCTAACTTTGAATGGAATGGACTAGGCAACCTCCAGAGGGCCCTTCTAGTCTCAATTATTCTGTGACTGGGTGACTCAGGTGCAGGTTGAACAAACATGTTAATTGCTGCTCATACAAAGAGCTCTATTAATTGACCTAATTCGTAAGGCACCTCGGGGAACTGCAGATGCAGTATTGGTATGGGCTAAGACAGCAGGTTATGTCCTATAAATGCTGGTTCTACTGATCCAAGAATAAAGAAAATACTGTTAAAACCAGAGTGATTAAAATTAGACTTAGCCCCGGTTCAACAAAGTGTTCAGGGCAGCTTTGATGCTCATGTTTGAAAGTTTTATGAGGAGCCATAAGTGTGTGGGTGACTGAGCAGAAATAGCTCATAGGTTAGAAAGTTTTATCTAGTCTATTATCCTCAACAAGATGTTTCCTATTCTTGCATGGTAACTGTTAAATTTGCAAATGAGATTCCATGCATTCACAATAGGTATTTAGTCTTTTTTGTTTCTTTAAAATAAAATGCTGATTGCGTTTTTAAGCAACAGTTCTAGTGGGTATTCATCCTCCCATTGGGAATCATATAAATGCATCTCTTACTTAAAAAAACTGACTCCTAGGTTCATTTTATGCTCCTGAAGTTGCTTATAGACGACATAGGGAAGTTGCCTTCTAGACTGTTTTAAGAAAGTTACCATTTTACTAAAACCAGTAAAACATCCCAACAAATTGTTCAAATCCAACTACTGCAGATGGAGTAAGAAAAATGTTTTGCTTCTTTTTGAAAAAAAATTTTATTGCAAGTACAAGCTGCTTTATTTTAACTGCAAAGCTTACCAGAGCCTTCAAGCCATGATAACTGACCCACAAAAATAAAGAGCTGTGAGAGGAATTTTGTACTTTTCTTCTGGTTCCTGCTTTTTTGTGTAGTTTGTTATTTTTGAGACCTAAAATGTATTAGTGAATTACTGAAATACCTTCTGTCACCATTCCAAATTGCAACTCAACATATACAATTGCAGTTCTGTGTACTCCCTCACACTGTGTTCAGCTTCTACATCCTACTTAACACCAATCTGCTTGGTTTTAAAGTCTGAACTTTGAATAACCCTTTTCTAATCTATTTCCTTCTGATAAGGAAAGGGAACAATACTTTTGGACTGCAAAATTTTGGAACAAATGCCCTTGGTCTGATTTATTTTCATGAATTTCCAAGGAGAACCCTGGAGAAAGTATGGAAAATAGTGCTCAAAATGCACTACAAAATTCAGTGCAGAAAAAGGGACTAAGCCAGAATAGGAAACTGGCAACCTAAGTTTAGTTTGATGCTCTGTTTATCAGGCAGAAGTAAAGAGGAAGAATTCCCTTGTAACCAGAACACTGAATCTTAGCATGATAATGTCTATTTTATTTTCCTGAAGAGGTAAAAAAGATAAATACAAAAATATCCAAGAAAACTCCAAGTACCGCCTTTGTAAAAAAACCCCAGAAATAGTAAGTTATTTGTGAACCAAAATATGATTTATGAAAATGTTGGTAGTAGCTAGCTCTTGCATCATAACTGAAGGGCAAAGCTTTATTTCTTTTTTCCAAGAATCAGTCACAACTTTCAGATATTTTGCTTTTACTTTTAGTACAACTGTCATCTTTCTTGGAAACTGCAGCAGCAAACTCCCAGGCTTACTGCTCCCCTAGAACAGTTCAACATACAGTAAAGATAACTTTTCCCAAGTTGTTTACAATTTTATTCTTTAACCCACTCATACTTAATTTTTATTTCTACAGTTTGAGAAGCATTTGCTAGGGAACAAAGGAAAAAAGGTTTGCAGAGCTCTGACCTCATACGTGAAAAAGATTTTAGTTTTCCTTTGAACAAATATAGAACTTCAAATGGCACAGAAACCAGGAGTTCCAGAACTTGGAAGGAGTGTTGAGTTTCTTTGTACAACCTGCTCAGACCATTGGGTAACTTTGGCCTCAGAGCACTGAAGCCTTGACTATCTAATGAGAGTAAAGGGGAGGAAGAGAGGCCGTGATACCCCAGCTGGGAATGCCCTGACATCTCCCTGGTAGCACAGCGTCTGCCTCACACAAACAGGCTTTAAGTCACCAGATTTGTAAAAAAAATTTTTATGTAAAACTGAAATTTATATACAGTCAAAAGATTCGTATTGAAATAGGTAGGAATTTTCCTGCTGAGTGATTTGTAATAGGATTTTTCTCCACAAATAGGTTTACTGAAGGAGTTTGGGTGCAGCAGTTCCACACTCTGAAATGATTACCCATTTCCAATATCCAGAAGTGGCTTCATGATGATTTCTAAAGCCCTTTTTACTTAGGGCAGAAATTCTGATAGGCATCAGACACTTTTACTTGCTGGTGACAGAAAACAAAGTCAGTAGCAGCTTGCAGGAGGACCCTTTCCCAGCGTAACTGGACCCAGCTTTGTCCAGTCAAACCACTTTTTAATCCTATTCAGTACACTAGTAGGGTAGAGAATGTTGGAAGCATGATCGTGCCTTTCTTTATTTGCTGGGCATTTAGACTGGGCAGTGTCAGCAGTTAATCTGTTAGTGCATGTGACAGCTGTAATTATACAGTTCAGAATCAGAAAGTTACAGTGTATTTGTATTTTTCAGAAGTAATGCTACTATTCACTTTAAAGGAATTCTGCAAGATGGATATCAGAAGTAACATTAATGAGCTACTAAAGCTAAAATTATAGGAACTTACGAAATTGGTTAAACATAAAAACCATTAAACTGTTTATTGAAGCTTCACAGATATACTGCAGCTAATGAGCATTTCTGCTATTTAAATAAGCCCAAATTGAACACACATTACATGGATGCATAATTAGTCATGGCAGTCACACAGAGACTCACTTTTAAAGCTTTATTTGAGGAATCTTTTCCATTTGATTTGTTTTGTTAATTAAAATATTTTTTCTGTATTCACTTATATTTTAATATTGCTTTTGCAAATGCTATAATTTGCTGCTGTGTTTCCATTTGTGTTTGTTTGCTCTGTGAATATAGCAAATTTGGAAAATGTATTCAGCACTGTCCTTTTGTTTGGTGTTATTTGAGTTAGCATCACTTGATAGCAGTAGAATAATTAAATTGTATGTTGTCTTTCATCCAGAAGGATCTTTTCAAATGATATATAATATCTCACTAGGCTGTGGAGGAGAAGGCAGCACAAACACAGGATTGTAGTTTAAATTTTCAAGAGAAAAGCTATGTTAGTTTTAAACTTTGAAGACTGAAACTGAGGGTGAAGGTTTTAAAAGATACCCTTTACCTCTGTCCCAGATCGTGCACCAAGCATTAAATATCTGGTTTGCTTGTTGTTCAGTGTCAAACACCAATTCGGAAAACCAATAGTTCAAGCTCATGTTTGGCTCTTGGGCTCTCTCTCACCCTTGCAAGGACAGAGAAGGGACTTTCCTTTGTGAAGACCAAAGTTCTCCCCTTCTTTGTGCAGGTGGTCTAGGAGGTGGCCCCTTCAGCCTCCCAGCTGCACCAGGTATCAGATCCAAATTGTGAGGATGTTAGGAACTCTTATATAAAATGCTTTTGAACCATGCCCTTTTTTTTTAATATAACCTAAATCTTGGAGATTATGAGAAAGACAGAAAGAAATAGCAGTTGGATGCCATGTCAACCTTGCCACCAGGGAAATGTTCTTTCTCAATTTTAAAAATACTGATCAGGCAGACAAATCCCCAGGCCTGGAGAGAGAGATGTTTCAGGTGAACATATGTTGGGCATTCTTCACATTCAAAAAGCTTTTGGTATAATTATGTCCAGACAGCTATTTTAGAACAAAGCAATTCAAAGAGATTTGAGAAATGTAATAGATCCAGGATAACAGAGGTAATACCCTATTTTCCCACAAGATGAAATAAGTAGTCAGAACTTCCAGTTTTACATCATTTCGTTTGAAAAACTACCTTTTCGACAGCATGTTGTCCTCAGACACCTTCACTGTGGTTCAGTCCTGTCTCAGAGAGACATAAGTCGTCTATTAAATCCCCACTCCCAAATCCTGCAGTACCAGGTTTTCCTCTGTTTTTTTCCAAACATGCCCTTACAAGCCTGTACATATTTAAGTTGTGAGAGTTGTCTAGACCACATGCTGAGAGTACCACTGCATGCAGTAAGTTATCCTATATTTGACAAATATAAGATGATCGAAAGCTTTCTTGAAGTACAGACAGTCTAAGGCACAAAGAGAAAGTTAATATATTGATTTCTGAAGGATTTTTAATAAAACTGCTCTCAGCCAGTTCTGTCCTTTAAAAAAACCCACACAAACAGAAAAAGCCCAAACCAACCAAACCCCTCATTTTCCAGACAAAAAATGTCTCACTCTGAAGGTAGTGTTTCATGTGATCTTTTGGTAACTTAGATATTTTTATAGGAAATAATTTCTTATGTTTTTGCGTTTGTTGCTACCCAATTTTTTTTTTGTCAACTTAAGCCACATGTATGTGCCAGGTGGGAGAGATTGTGCAAGCAATAGGTCTTGCAGATAGATTAAATACTTCTGGTAGAAAATCTGCTACGGTCTTGCAGCTTGAAACTGTCTTCTGTGACTCAGGCTTCTGAACAAGTTGCAAAAAATGTTTTTGAATTTGAGTCCTCTTGATATGTTTGTAAATGCCAAGAGTGAGGAGGAGAGCATAGGTGGGACAAGTAGGTGACAACGTTTGTGCCTTGCTTCCGGTTTAATAATTTTGCTCCTGATTATGCACAGCCTCCACTTTGAAATACACTTCTAATATATGATTTGGAGGTGAAAGGAGACACAGAGCCTTGGAGGAAATCCCATCACAGCGATGCATGGGAAAGCTGTGTTTGAAGCTTGCTCTGCACTGGGGCGTGCGCTGGGACAATACTGTGACTTTGCCCTTTGTATTGGAGAAATCTTCGTCTTCAAGTGGCAGATTTCTCTTTTACATTTATGACAGTGCAGCTACATCAGTTTAATTGACCTTGGCAATCTGCATCTGCCAGTGGTATGTCCCTGAGGGACATTGCAATTTTAAGCTGCATTTTATTGCAGACTCTTCGGTTACTGCAGACAAAGCTATATAGCTCCCCCCTGTTTTGATAGATGCCATCAAAATTTGCTAAAAATATTTATTGAAAATATGATTCTCTTAATGAAGCTCCTTTGAAGTGCTTTGTGAATATAATTGAAAAAATATTAATTGAATCTTTTTCTGAACATTTATGTGTATTTAATTACATTTATAGAATGCCATGCAGTATAAAAGTATTTTTTTTTTATCTACATTATTTTGAAGGACAGTAATATTTCACGTGCAAAATGCCTGTATGTGCTGTTCACTAATAGCATGAAAAATATTAAGATCTCCTAGTGCATGCTTTAAAAAACATTCAGAAATTGTAGTGAAAAAGATACAAAAATATATTTTCTTCACATAAGCATTTAATTTTTGATTGTGGTTTTATGGTTTTATTCTTAATATGTGTAACGGGTTTTGAAGTGAGCCTTTCTTCCAGGATGTTCTGAGTTTGAATATTAAGTCAGGATGGTTTTGACTTCTATGAGATATCTTTTTCAGCATTAAATTTTCTTATTGTTATGGGCATATATTTGAGAGATTTTAGCAACGTTTTTTCTTTCCATTTATTTTCTTTTTATTTATTTAATTGCAGTCAGAGAGGCCCTGGCACCTATCAAGTTTAACAAATGGGGTCTCCCTGAGGTAGACCCAGAAACGATGCAAACGAGTGAACCCTGGGTGTTTGCAGGGGGTGACATTGGTGGTGTTGCTAACACTACAGTGGAATCCGTAAACGATGGAAAACAAGCTTCCTGGTACATGCACAGATACATACAGGTGACTTTCTCAAAAGTATTTTTCTCTTTCCCATTTTTATCTGCTTTTAGATACTCCTAAAAATAATTTCGTTGTGGTTTTGATTAATTATACAAATTTTGAGAAACTAATACCTAGATTATTTGGTGATTAGACCATTACAGATTCATTCAGCTTGGATCACATATTAGAGTTTGGGTAGATGAACTCAGCTTTCTAACATTATCTTAACACTCGAATTCAAGCAACATTTTCTTGGCCCCAGCTCTGAATTCCACTCAAGGGTAGTAAGCCTCCCTGCACAACAGACACTGCGAGCAGAAGCCTTAATTGGGTAATTGGGGAAAACTACTAAGCTCCTTAAGTATTAAAAAGTAAAATCTTCCAGTAGTGCATAAAGTAAAAATTTACTACTGCCAATGGCGTTATCTGGGGAAGACATTTTTAGGTTACTAGCAGTTTACAGAACTCTCAGGTTGTCTACACTGGAACCCAAGTTTGCTCTGATGAGGCTGATAAACTGGATACAAGAGCTTGACAAAAACTAAACCCTGAATGCACAGAGGCAGATAATGCAATGGAGAATTTACCTGAGAAATGTAAGGCATACAGACTTGAGAAACCTGATAACTACGTGTCTCCCTTTGGTTCTCCTTTCATGTTGCTGACTGAGCACCTCTGCCGGATTTTTCTAGTAAAAGAGCACTCCTCTAGTAGAGGAGCTGCAGAGGAACCTCCCGAGACAGAGACACAGCCTGGAGAACTAGCTGACAAAAAGTGTGTTCATAGTGCAGGGAACTTTTAAGAAACATGATACATGATTCATTCTCCCACATAAAGAGATTTGAACAACTGAAGTTGGGACTGTAACAGCTCAATGTCTTTCTCCCCCATCCATCTGCTCAAAGCCTCTCTGATTGCATGTTTGTGCAATTTCATGCTGTTGGGGTCTGATTTCACTTCCTAAAAATACTTCAACTGAAAGCTTGTTGTTAGTATCTGTGCATATTTTTTCTCACTTGTTCTAAAGCACTGTTTGTGTCCTGCCTTCTTAGACCCTATGAAAATGCTGAGTGTGAAACATCTTTAATCCCTGACCTGCTTGCTTAATTTCTCAGTGCACAGTGATTTTGGGTAACTGTGGTAGGGGAGAGAGGGTGTCTCCTCTTTTTTGTCTTCGTGTTCAACCTCTTAGAAATACAGACATCGCTTCTCCTTTATCATGTTGCTTCCTCCTCAAAGCTTTTTTTTTCCCCCCTCTGGAATGTATTTAATACTTTGGAAAAAATCTGAATAGTCATGGCTTGAGAATTAGAATTTTAAATCAAGCAGACTTGTGATATTAGAGCATTTCTGTTACCCTTTGCAGGTTTCAAGGCAGCTTATTCAACCTTACAGTCTCACCAGGAAGCTAATGGGAAAGCCTTACAGCAATCTTCACAGGAAAGTTTCCAAATGTCAAGTGTCACCTTTCCAGCTGTTAGATGAATGGGTTGCCCAAGGGCATTTATTTGGATGTGCAGCCCTTGTAAAATCTGGTTGCTGTGGTGCAAAATGCTGTAATTTGGCAATTTACTTCACCAGTGTTTGGACCTGGTAGAAATTTTAGTGACTGGAGGAGAGTTTGATTTTAAAGAAGTTGTTTAGAGAAGGATAAGAGAAGGATTGTATTACCCTACTGTTCATAGGGACAGGTGTGTGCACGTGTGCCTGCCCTTGTGCACGCACTCAGTTCACAGCTGAACTGTATTCTGGAAACTTCCAAAAGCAAGTGAAAAAATACCCTTACATACCACCTTATTCTGTCTCTGCCGTGAGATTCTAAAGTAGGCAACCGTCCTGTGATCTGAGTGTCTGAATCAAGTACATGTTAAATTTTAAATAAATGCATTGATACTGTCTGTGTTTCAGTTAAGGAGTAAGTAGCCATTTCCAAAATCACCAGGATCTATAAATGATGCAGTCAGTCTTCATCGAAATAAAGCTATTCCATAGGATTTCTCAGCTAATCCAAGACCATGTCAAAGAGTGTAACTCAAAGTCACCATCCTGACTACTTGCAGAATGCACTGTTTGAACAGCACACTGCTTGTATCCCAACCTACTCCAGGCAAAAGGCTAAGCGAACAGATGGGCCTGATATGTGCCCTGAAACTCCAGTCATTGCAAGCTCTGGCACGTGGTCAAGTCAGGCGTGAGATCCAGACTCAAGGACTCTTCAGCAGAAATGCCTTATGTTCAGTACTGAGAGTTATTTACAGAAGCTTCTTGGCTGCTCTTATGCTGGAAACTTTCCATCATTAGTTGCCTAAATATCTCCTGCCTCTTAACATATTCCTCCCACTATATGAGACATAGGTTCATCTCAGAAATTGTTGCCTGCAGCTGTGTCAGGTTAGTTTCTATAAACATGACCGGTCAAAGCCTAACTAAGGATAGTTGTAGTAGAACCTGTTAGGAAATGCAGTCAGTCTTCCTAGAACCGTTCCTTGCAAGTCTTTGGAGATCCAAACAGAATCAGCCCAATTCATGCAACTATTCACTACTCACATTTTCTCACAATTCAGGCTTCTTGTATTATTCCATGAATGACATAAAAATTTCAATTAAATAATCTTAGTGATTTATTTAGTTTGAGGATTGTAATCCTTCGCTTTTGTCCAACAGTGACTTCATGATCTTGTGCAGAAGC
Source organism: Lycocorax pyrrhopterus obiensis (assembly GCA_014706295.1). Classification (NCBI taxonomy): domain Eukaryota; kingdom Metazoa; phylum Chordata; class Aves; order Passeriformes; family Paradisaeidae; genus Lycocorax; species Lycocorax pyrrhopterus. Next base: position 18,524,496 of record JACSVZ010000013.1, on the reverse strand, counting down.
AATATAGGCTGCTGTTCTCTTCTGTGCCTCAGTTACCATTCATTTCTTTTTGTTCAGTGAATGGATTTAATAGAATAATGGTTATATTCAAGGTAACTCACAATTATTGCAGGATAAACTTTTAATTTTCTATGCCTATCTTGAGAGCAAAGACGCTCCAGTATTTTCTTCTTGGATGATTGTGCCAGTCTTAACGCCTCACTCCTACTCTATTCATACACTTACCTGTGGACTGTTTTCCCATATATGACAGTCGAGCTTCCATCTTCTTCTCACTAAAATCCCTCTTTAAAAATGACTTTTTTGTTCTGGTTCACAGTAAGTTTTCTTTTATTTAAATCTATTTTTCTTTACCGTAATCTTCCAGTGTGGAAGTTTTCCTAGACTGAAATGTACATGATACATTTAGAGAATAGAGGTCTGGATCCCAACTGATATAAATTGAACTTCACTAAAACATTATTCAAGATGAATTTTGAGCACATCACAGTGTTATTTTGAACTACTATTGTATATTTTCTATTTTTTCTTTTCCTATGCTGTCAAAAAATATATGGGCTTTGTATCTGAAAAGTACAGTGTTCATTCTTTATCAAGATTGACCATTCTTATATATTCCTTGAGCATGCATGAATATACATTATTTCATAATCAATACCAGAATTGGGAGGTTCCCAGGAAGCTTGAATTTGAAGCCATTAGTTATGTTCTCTGTTTCTTTTCAGGATAACCGCAGGAAAAAAAAATGAACGTCCCTTTGTTTAGCTAGAGCAACATATGAAGCAATAGCATGCAGCAATAAAGCACCATTTGCAAAAAGGTGAATTATAGGCAAGTTCAGGAAGCCTGGTAAATTAGTTGTTTGCCTCTGAGTAAGCAATATGTCTGTTACAGAAAGAGAAAGCCAGGACTTAGGAAATCTCTGTCAAAGTGGACAGAGCCCTGAGCAAACCTGCTGTAGCTGACTCTGCTTTGAGCCAGGATGTTGGATGAGATAGTCCCCAGGCATCCCTTCCAACCACAACCATTCAGAGATTGTATGAAATAATGTAAACATGTTTACCACAAAATTAAATAATGAATAATTGGAGAGAGGATAGCAGAAGCAAGGGAGGAAACACATGTTTTAGGATCAGACTTTAAAATGAAGAAAGCCAGAGTAAGATGGAAGTATTCAGGAAAACTCTTCCAGGCAGTAGGATTTGTGGAGAAGGCTCTCTGTGAAAAATAACAGTAATACAACTACTCGCTTTCACAGTCTATCTTTGTTAAAGGCCAGGAAATGCAGTTAGACCATATCACTCTGGTTAAGAATTTTCTCCACCTAAAGAAAATTAATGTAAAAAATTGTATCAGGTCTAAAGCTGAGTCCCTGTCTCTCAGCCCTGCACTGCAGCCCATGTGCTTTTGCCTTCAGGCGAATCCTGTTCAGGGTAAAGTAGACCCACTTCTTGCAACATGCTGGGGATTTTTCACCGCCCTGTTCCAGTCTCCAAAAAATTGTCATGATTGCAACGTGTACCTGCAATATTGTTAGCTCAGCTGGCTGGCATCAAATTAAGAGGAAGAATGGGCCACACTTTTTGTCCTCTACTTCTAAAAATCAAGGGAAGAGTTATTATAAATAAACTCTTGCCTGTAGGCTTTCTTTTCCAATTTGTTTGTGCAATGTCAGGGAAATCCTTCATTATAAAGATGATTTCACTTTCAGGAAGCTATATAGCATTTTTGTTTGCCAAAAATTTTGCTTTGTAGAAAACAATGCATCAAGGCTTATAAAATATATTTATTTTATAAGCATTGTGCTGAAAGGAAAAAACCAGCAAAAAAATAGAGCAAAAAAAGGAAATGATGGGAAGGAGGAAGATAAATCTCCAAAGATGTATTGCCACTGACTGCTGAACCTTCAGCTGCATCCTGCCCCTGTGTGTTTTTAGATACTTGGTTTATTCCATTCAAACCTTTTGTAATTCTCCCCCTGCCACCTGTGCTTGGGTCACTTCATCATTAACAAACCATTAGGCACGTTTTGTGGGGCCTGAGTGCATGTGGGTGGAATTCTATGTGGTTCTGCTCTTTGGGAGGGAAGTAAGGCAGGAAAAATGGGCCCCTGTACATGGTTTGGGAGGTGGCTTTAGACTGGTTTGAATGATGGCATGCAGGAGGCAAGGCCTGTTCCTGCATGGGTTATTTTCAACCATGTGCTTCAAAAGTCTTTCACTGCTTTGGTGGATTTTTTTGGTTTTTTTGTCTTGCATAGGATTTCTTTCTATTTTACAACAGAAAGGTCACTAAGAATCACATTTAAGCAACATTCCTTTTAGGTGAAAACAACTTTTAGAGATTTAGTTGTCCTTCTTGGGAAAAGAAACATTACAATGGAACTTCAGCTTCATATTCAGTGCTGTCTGCCTGTTTATCTATAGCAAACAATATTTACAGTTGTACAAGCTATGAATAGTTTGTGAACAATCCTCAGACTGAAATGTATTCTCAGAGAACATTTGAACAATCCTGAATAGCAAATTAATTCGAACTGGAAAATTAGGTTTATTGCTCAGATGTGTGCAAGGTGTGGAGTTGACCAAATCCTTTTCCTGAAGTCTTTTTTTGATGTCATTCTTATGGAATGAAAAGCAAAGAGTTTTTTGTAAGATTTCAGTATATCAGTGCTGATTTCAGCAGATTTCCCCACTTTCAGATGGGTAGGAGACAAAAAGTGCTAGCATTTTAAAAAAAGCTTCAATTTGAATTGTGTGATCCAGGATTTTCTGGTTTGGCATTGCAAACAACATTTTGCAGTTGAAATATTAGTTAATGAAAACTAAAAAAAAAAAAGTTAAGAAGATGAAATCAAGCTCAAAGTAAAAAAAAAGATTAGAAGAAAATACTTTTTTTCATTCCCCCCACCTTTTTTTTTATTTGCCAGTCAACAAAAGCTTTTGAGATGTAGAATGCCAGGCTGTTTGGTTTTTGAAAAGCTCAGATTCTCCTGGTGTAGAAATAGCCCTGTGGAGTATGACATGGAGGAAGCAGTGAACACTCAGGAAGGAAAAAATGGGGCATGTTTGGCTTTTTATGAAGTGTAAATGCATTGGCCTCTAGCTGAAAGAGGTCGTGATACTGAAGTGAGTTTGGTCCCAAGTGTTAGGGGTCTTTAGAAATTAGCTTTTCTCAAAATGTCCACTGTTAGGGATCCATTCAGGTTCGCATAATCCAGGCTAGGACAATTCCACTGCTTTCAGTGCTTTTAAGCCATCAGAAAATTTGACCCCAAAATGTATCCTCTCTGAAGATTCAAAGATCTGGGGTCAGAATAGTGTGACGGGAATCCACACAATCCCAAAACCAAACAGGTGTGAACTCTCCGGTTTTAAACCAGCCTAGGAAACAAAAGGCACTAAAACAGACAAAGAACTCCTCATCCCATCTGTGCTTATCAGTTTTCACAGGTAAAAATTGATTAAATAAGTTCCTTAAAAAAATAATCCAAAAACCCAAAAGTCTGCAATTCGTAAGTGGCTGAGGTTTTTACTCTTGCTACAGAAAATTTTCTCCAAACTTCCAAGTACTGGTTCTTTTTGTCCTGCTGAAAAAAATCCTCTTTTTAAAGATGGAAGAAACTGCTGTGCTCTTACCTGTGACTTATTAGGAGCACAGACAGTTCGACTTCTCTGTATTGGAAGTTCCTGCTTTATTTCTTTGTGATTTTATAGAGTCAACCATTTGAGTGAGCAAAGATTTAAATTCTGCCCACCACAGCCGGATTAGGATGCTGTTCAGTATCCATACATGGGGAAAGCTTTTCTCTTTACAATTTTTATAATAGATGCAACACACACATTAAATGCTTCTCACTGGCTCTTCAGAGAAAAGACACTTTCAAATGAAAACAAAAGTGACTGTGGTGGCACAGCCATAACAGATATGATGTTCTTTGACAGCAAATCAGATTCTAACTTTTTTCAGTCTTAAAGTATATTCATACTAATACAAATAACTATAAACCCAATATTAGTTTTGCATAGATATGCTGCTGTGTAGGCTGTATAAAATCTTTCGAAGTAGGGGAAAAAGGTTTAGAGGTTCACAATACATGGAGTTAGGGCTGAGTAATCCTCCACATGATGCTTTCCCTAATTTTTCACAATTTCCTACACGTTTTATAGATTGGAACCTGAGAAGAAAACTAGAAAGGGTCTGTCTGCATACCCTGGGTTTTTTCAATCTTGCTGTTACTGGCTGCTGTAGGGAACAGAGGTGACTCTTCAGAATGGCTGAACAAACCTTTGGACCGAACCAGGCTTATCAGTACAGGATGTAAAATAACTGTTTCTTCATTATTGTTGTTACTGCCATTCAGTTGTTTCCAGCATAGCATAGTATTTCAGCATGAACACTATCTGGGCAGAAGATGTTACATAGGCAAGTGTTTGCATGTTTTGCTGATTTGCAAGTCTGAACACAAAATAGAATAAACTTTGGGTTGTTATATATTAATTATTCTCTTATCAGGATTAATAAGAAATTGTATAAAAATAGATCAGAAAAAAATTCTGTGGTTTTGTGTTGTTTTTTTTTTTCTATTTTTTACAGTCCTTATATGGTGTTGCAGTTCCTACGGTTCCAGAACTCCCACTCTTCTATACTCCTATCGATTTAGTGGATATCAGTGTAGAAATGGCTGGACTGAAGTTTCCAAATCCTTTTGGCCTTGCCAGTGCAACCCCTGCTACTAGTTCTTCCATGATTCGAAGAGCATTTGAAGCTGGATGGGGCTTTGCTGTCACTAAAACGTTCTCCCTGGATAAGGTGAGGAAGTATTTTAATATATATTTTGCGTATAACCGTTTGTTTGTATGTTTGAAAAATCTGAATCTTTGGGGAATGGCTCTCTTATATCCAACTAGCATGAAGATAGCAGGGAAGGGTGTAATACATTGTGTAGTTCAGCTAGTCTGTGAGGTTTCCATGGCGCAGTGACACAATTTCTGGTTTTGTTTGTTGTTACATTCTTCCCTTTTATTGCCCCAACCTTTAACACTAGCCAACTATTAAGTGAAAAAAAATCTTTTTTTTAAGATACTGCAGTGAAAGTGTTTTCTGTGAAGGATCAGAATGCAAAGGGAATGAGTAACAGCTTTGTCACATAACTCATGAAAGGCGGATTCTGTGCCAGAGGCTGCCAAGATAAGCCATTGAACTGGAGGTGCAGTTGCAATGTGATAATGTGGCTGCAAGGAGGAGGCTGGGTGGGTAGTGGAAGAGAAGGATGGAGGCAACATAAAACAAGCCTATGGAGAGAAGAGCACAGTGACATCAACCTTCAGTAACATGTAGTGGAGGAGGAAGGAGTTACAATTAAGTCTTGAGGGCTATGGCTCAGTGTGGCACCTTAAATAAAGCATTTTGTGTAGTTTTAAGCATGTAATTGCTTGTTTGAATTCAGAAGAACTGCAAGTTCTTGTTGCTACATTCAAAATGGCAAAATGAGACTGAGCAAGAAGTTTAGACAGTGAAAGAAAATAACAGCTTTGATGAACAGATCACAGAGAAGAGAAACAGGTTTTGGGCTGGGATGTAGATATGGTTTGACTTGCGGAGAGAGGAAGAAAAGCGAAGGTGAATTCTTGGACATAGGCCTGAGTAACAGTGTGAATAATAGCAACATATTGTCAACCAGTAACAAAGAGTAGTGTGGGCTGGAGAAAGCTTTTGAGTTTAATTTGGATACGAGAGCCTTTATTCTTGGTTCAGAGGGGCGATATACAAGTGTACTGATGGATGGAGCAAAAGAGAAAATGTGGATTTGTTCCTCCACCACCTTTCCATGAGTAAGTACCACAGGTGAATTAACTGTAGTGGGTGCCTCTCTAGTATGAGGAAGGTCTAAGGACGAAATGCTGTATTGCTACAGAATACTGTAAAATGTGTCAGGCTGGGTTCTGCTGTCACTTACACCTGAAGTAGCCCTGAAGAAGTAAGTGTTCCTTCTGGATTGCGGTGGAGATTCCAATCTACTTCACAGGGCTTCTTACTAAAACACTTTTTAGGACATAGATGTCTCTCAAGTATGTTTACAACTGACTTACATGTGTAACATGCCATCAGCTGTAATTATTCAGTGCCTAGGCTACAGGCAACCCATAGCAAGTACTGAGACTTATTTTTTTATCAGTTTTATTGCTGGTGTGCTGGCAGTCCTGCCAGACTGCACGTTGATTACTGTGCATCTCGAGAGCTAAACAGACACAGGCTGAGTTCCAGCTTGGGTGGGAGTTCAGGAGGAAAGACATGCATGTTGTAGGAAGTGATGTTGGTGCTATACTAAGCAGCAGACTCTGAGTCATTCCTGAAGTGGCGACTGCAAAGTGTTCCACTGGATGCCGTGCTCTGGAGGTGTGACTCAGATGAGATCTTTCAAGTTTTTTTAAAGTATTTGTTGCAATAAGATGCGGAATATTGCAGGTATTGTTAGTTTTAAAGTTAATTAATTCAGAAAAGTGCTATCTAGTGAATTCTAGTTCAGTGATTGTTATTTCTACCTAAGCTTCCTTCTAGTGTTCAGCAGGAGACAGTACTTTTTCTCTGTGCCTAAACTCTTGAATCATGTGTTGTGTCTAGTAGAACTGTGTCCCACCAAAGTGCTGGCTAGATTTCTATTACTGTGTTCTTCCTAGTCCTGCACTTCCCTCAGGTGTTAAGCCTTAGTATTTGTGACATCATTTGAGATGCATGGCTGAGCGGTGCTGCAGAAGCAAAATTGCTTTTATTTATCAGAGTACCATGGTACTTAATGCTACAAAAATAACTGTTTCAAATGGGAAGAAATACTCAATTAGGTACAGCAGTTCTTGCGTGAACAGAGTGTTGCAGAAAGGCAGCTCTTGTTGACTTGATGCTAGAGCAAGTTGTTGGTAGAGAGTTTGAAGTATTATAAGTTGGCATAATGTGCTAACTTTTTTTTTAACTTAGCTTCTGATTATGTAGACATAAATCTTGTGTGGTGTTAACCAGGGATCAGAATATTCTCTTGGGCTGTGGTACCAACGGTGGGGATTTCAGACTGAGCTGTCCTGCCCAGCTAGTCAAAGCAATAGACAAGAGGATGAGGAGTGATGATTTCCTGATCTAAGGCTACAGAGTTGGTGGGAGGAGGAGGAGCAGCTCCCCAGACAGTACAGTTCCCAAGAGTGGAAGAGCTTCTGGGAGGGAAGAGAGTTTGCTAGACACAGTTTTTGGCAGCTGAAGCTTTTCCACTTCAGCCTTGATTGTATGTGATACAAGAAGGATTCTGTGTTCTTCCCTCGTCTCCTCACGTTATGTGTCCTGGTAAGGCTTTACTGGTGGGCTTCTCTCTGATTTGCCTGGTGTAAACTGCCTGTGTGGCCATGGGGAGCTTAGCAGCAGGCGAAATTCTCTCTTTTCCAGAGCCAGTGACTGAATTTGCCACTGTGTTCAGACACTGACAGGGGAAACCAGTGACTTCCCTGTTTAACATGGGCATCCTTTGGCACTTTAGCAAAAGTGACTGATGCAGGCTAAATCTGAGTGACATATAGGTAGTGAAAAGCATATACAGCCCAACCACAAATTTCCATACATTAACTACGGTGTGATGGAATAAGGTCAGAGAGAAAAGCATGGTAAATCTTGGAAGAAGGGGATCCAAGGACAGAGATAAAAAGGACTCAGGCTAGATTCTCATAAGACACGGGATTTATTTCATAGAGCTACTTCTCCTGTTCTCTCTTTCATCATCTAGCACAGAAAGCTCTTCTAAAACACAAGGCTAGGGATCCCTGCAGCCCATGAGAGGCCCTACTGCCTCGTACAGAGGAACTGTTGGGTAACAGTGCTGGAGTTCAGCCTCTGGACCGTAATTTACTCCCCTAGTCCTTCTAATCCTCATGTGTCATGGCCTCACCTTGAAAGCTTCACATGCTGCCACAGAGGGAGTTAGCATAGAGCGCAGTTTCGTGCCGTGCTCGCTCTCTTTTTAAACACCCACGTACCTTGCTCGTAATTGTCTTCATGACAACCTTGGTAGCATTTTCTGTTTGTAGGGTGAGCATTTCAGCTGTGAGTGATTCAGCAAAGTTTGTTCTTGCATACTACTGTACTATCGTTGAAACCTACAAAAAAGCTAACGTGAGCAATAGCTGAAATTCCTTCAGAGTATTTATACTTCTAAATACACTGCGCTCTAAATACTTTAGAAGGTGCTGGTATTATAGTGTAGTGCAAATGTTAATCATAGGGGACTGCACCTGTATGTGTCTGTTGGAATCTGTGAGGAAGATAGTGACTTGTAGAATGTTGTTTACTAAATTAAACGTCTTTGCACAGCTGCTTTAGTATCAACTAGATTTGATTTCTTCCAGAAAAGGGAATAACTGCTTTTAAAATGGACAATCACTAGGAAAGATAAATGATAGCAGAAGAGAAGTGTCCCTTCACACACCTTTTTGTACATTCATGTCTTCCCTTTTTGACTGCAGGATCAATAGCTCATTGCTCTGTTGGTTCAAACAGTATTTCTGTCTTGTTCAGATAACTGTATGCAGCAACATATTATTTGTGAATTCTGTTTGCAAGGTATTGAAGGGAAATGGGGGAGCTGCATATCAGAGAGTCCACAATAAATGGATACCAATTATTACCTCTTTTAGAGCTTAGATGAACGGAAAACTACACGCAGAATGACAGATACTGCATTAATTAAACACAACTGTGAGTGGGAGGGTTTTAGGAGAAGTGTTATACTGAGCTGGTTTATTTACTAAGAATTTATTAGTGAGTGTTGTTTAGAACACAAAATTTGCTTTAAAACCTGTGATCAGAAAGTTTGTATAAACATAGTATCAAAATAAGTCAAAGGTTGTATGAGGTGTGTACATCCCTATGCCATATTCACAACCACAGTGAGGAACTTATAGCAGAAATTAGGGTTTTATCAGCTGAATTCAGGCTTTGTTGTTCTCTCACTGCATTGTATGGGCTGTTTAGAAAGACGAAAAAACAACTGGGTTAGCAGAAATGTTTGCTTTGATTTTTAGATGCTTCCTTCACTTCTAAAATTTAATTCTGATTAATCAGATACATCTGTCTTTATTTTGTTGTGACATGCATTGATTTGTGATGCTGTCGCTTTCAATAATGCAGAAACAGTTGCCTTTATTATGAGAACCAGCAGAAATCAACATGCAGACTAACTTCATTTTTAATCTTTAATTTTTTTTCATTATATATGGAGCAAGTTACATGGATGATTTTAAAAACAAAGCTACAATTAAAACTAGATTAAATTTGAACGAAACCATAGCGGAGGAAACTTTCCAGCCATAATATATGTTTATACAGCTCTCAGATGTAGATTTCACAATACATTTTCAGAACCATTTCTGAATAAAAACCGTTGCTGGCAGAGAATTAATTAATTTGCCCAGTATATATCGCATTTCTGCGTGCTGTTATTACAATATACATATTCAGGCTCCAGCTAGTTCTCTCTCTGTACATTTGCACCGTGTGCACCTCGCTTCGTAATTGAAGGTGGTAAAAAAATCATGGTACAATGATGCATTGTTTTCCATAACATTAGTATTTCACAGAAGTGAATCTGTATTACAAAATGTATATTTTTGTATGATATTACAGCGTAGTAATTTAGATTAAACTAGTTATAATTTATGGTGCCAAGCCAAAAAGCTATTTAAGATGCATTAAAATGCAGAACCATGACATTTGAAATTCTGATGTTCTTAATATGACAAAGGTTATTCTATGGAGTTTTGCTATAATATGAAATATTAATATTTCACAATACAGTTTTGATGAAGTACAATTTGCCTAGCTTGCATATGATAAAGAAATTAAATGCTTACCAAGGGAGTTCAGTGAGAATTAGAGCCCCGCCTGAACATCTGCTTGAAATGTTATTATCCTGTCCTACTGACAGCATCGCTCCCTCATTGTTTTTCAAGATTGACAGCTGAATATTGTACTGATTTCTGCAGCAAATATGTCTAGGTGAACTTTGTTTGGTTTTTAGGAATTTAGAACATGCTTTTGATTTCCATCCTATAATTTTTTTTTTATAACTTTGACATTTGTAGATGCCAGATTGAGGTCTAGTATGCTGTAGCAAAGATAGACCATTGACTTGCAACGAAATGCCAGTTGATATCTCAGTAAACAGAAATATTACTATTCTTTATTGTGTGGTCTGTATGAAAGCTGTATGGGCTTTCTTTGGGGAGACAAATGATCAGATTGTTAATGTCAAATATAAAAGGGACTGTTTGCCTTTCTACTAAATAGCATTAGACAACTTTTATTAACTACATTTTTTGAACAGAAAAATGAGCATTTTATGGGATTCCTTAGCACACAACACTCTTAAGTTAAATTATTTTCTTGTTTTACAAGTTTTAAAATTACTATTATTAGTTTTAGTATTCTTAGGAGTACTTTGTCCTTCATTTTGTTCCGTATTTCTGAAAGAATTTTAATAAGAAATACCGTCTTTATTGTTTCACAATTTTTGTATTTTTAGATCAGTGCATAAAATCAGCGAAGTTTAACAGGAGAGGTAAAAGGCTATGCTAGGGAAATGCTATAGAATGTAATTATTATCTTTTAAAATGCTGTAGTTATGCCATTTTATTTTTATACAGAAAATGTGTTATTTAGCTACAAAAAAGGAACAAATAATTCTGTGAATCTGAGTAAGTAGCAGAAAAACAGACTTTCCTCCTTTTTCCCTGAGAAAAAGTACTTCTCTGATACGTTCAACTTAAGGACCAGATCTCATCTCTCTTCTTAGTTTTACCCTGCTGTCTCTGACCCAGTGTAAAGAAGGCTGGAGACTTCTTTACATGCCAGTAACTTCAAAAGCTTCAAAATTGCTGTCTGAGGAACTGGAAAGGACTGCGTTTAACCATTCTTTTTCCTCAGTCCATGTACCTGGTGATGTAGGGGTTTGGCATATCTTCACCCTGGAAGAATCTGTCTAGAGAGATGTAGCACAGCTTGAACACCGTGAAAGAGACACCAAAGATTCCAGAACTGAGAGCTTTAACAAAGCCATTATTGATAAGCCAAGGCCTTTCCTACCACAGCTGAAGTCTGCACCAGGTAGATGCACACCTTAAACAGTTGCAAGTGAACACCAGTGAATTTGCAAGTGAGGCACTTTGGGCCATTTAAAAATCTGTTTGTACCATCAATAATTCTGATTATTTTGGCCAATTAATATTTCTAATGCTGAAGATAACAAACTGCATTTTTAAAGCTGGACAATAATCTGTAAAAAGTCTCTCTCTCTCTTTGTGTTTGTATTTACTGCTTTAGAAATTAAAAACTTCCTACAAGTTTGTGATAAAAATTAAACCTCTGAGGAAATGTTTAGTCCCACTCTTTCTGTAGCATTAAATATCACAGAAATGCTGCATTTCTTCTGCAGTGAGAGTCTGTCTTCTGCACAGAGTCTCATGGAGAAGTCTGTTATCTCAAGGGGTGGAGCACAATGTGACAATTCATCAGTGGAAGACAGGGATCTGTCATGCAGAAGTGTTGAACATTGGGTCAGTAAACCTCATCTGTGCTGAAGGACAGATTTTTACAGCCATAGGATCAGCAATTTTCTTCCCCTATTATCACTTTTCCTGCCATTCCTCATGGAGCAGAGTGAGCGTGGCTGTAACTTTTATGCCACAGAGACTAAGCTGGCAATGGCTTACCTTCCTCAGAGCTGCACACGAAGCTGGCCAGCAAAGGTAAAACCACATACATGTCCAGAACTGGTTCTTGGTAGGCTGCAGGATTCGCATTTATGTCTAAAGGATTTGGTTTCTGTTCATCTGGGGATATCTTTACATAGTATTTAGAGGTTGTTTCTTTTTCCTGTCCTTTTCTTCTGGAGTCAGTGGTTCAAAACAGTGTGGCCAGAGTTCATATACATATACGAAGTGTAAGTTTGAACATTAATCTTCAGCTTGAATATTTTAGGCAGCTTATGTATAAAAGACTTGTAAATCAGTCTTTAAGGTGTTTTTTAGTCTGAAAACTGTTGTGTGTTGTAATGGAACTTATAGAGCACTTAGATTGGCGTAATTGAGAAGGAGTTCCTCTGTAATTCTGAAGCACCGTACAGACTGCAACACTGAGTATTTTCCTACATTAGCCTTTATATAAAAAATAGCTTCCAAAAGTAGGAGAGTTCATTCCTGCTCAGTATAATAGGTGCTGATCTGGTAGTGACCAGAACTCAAGAGAGGATGTCCTTTCTATTCATAGTGCAACTATTACCCAGTCAGTCAAACAAAATGGATGCAAATTTTACACTGGTTAAAAATAAGAACAGTATTTCTTTTTATATTGAAGAACCTGCTTTGCTCTTTACTAATTTTGTTTTATTTACCTCATTCTTCTGAAAATACCTGCAAATATTTATCAAGAGAGAGACAAGGAAAGCACACATGCATGATTTTCCAAAACTGCTGAGGATCTGCAAGTCCTGTTGGCTGTGTCTGAAGTACTCAACATTTTTGAATATCACATCCTGTATAAACAGAATTCTAAAAAGCAAATATGTAACATACTTGTGTAAAATATCATTCAGCTATATTTTTCTGTAGTTGTTTTGTATGTCCTTGGAAGGTTGTTGGTGATTTTGACAACGACTCATATGATTTTTTGTCTGAAAGGAATTCAGCTAAAAAGGCAGTTTGAATGTAAGCTAGAAATTGGAAAGTGTAATTCTGAAATTTAGAATTTTCTCAGTTGTTCCATTCTCAATTCAGATTTGTTGCAAACCTTTTAGTATTGTTACATTGTGTTAGTTGCATGCAACCGACTGCATCTAACTTTCTTAAGTGGCATATATTTTATACTTTATTAGAAAAGGTTGTAGGATATTGTTTTTAATAGTTATATTTAAAACACACCTATCTAAGACAATCATAGCGTAAGGACATATTTAACATTTTTTAGTTTCTTAGCATAAATTAAAAACTTCCCTATTTTTTTTAAATTGTTAAGATACATTTTAATAGCCAAGCACAGATATTCAGGAAAGAATGAAATCTTTATTTTGTCATTATAGAAGTCAGGAGTTTCCCTTCTGTCAAGTCATTGACTTTTTGACTCTCCCCATTTGGTTAAGGGCATCTGTCAGAGTTTGAGGTTTTTTCCCCTCATTTCTACTTTATAATTATAAAAAAAATCCAGAACACCATCTAGAAATTCAGTAGGCCTACTGACATACTGAAGTGGAATAAAGGAAAATGGTCGTCATGATTCAGTTGCTCCAGTTTGTAGTTCAGCATCTTTGCTGAGGTCTGCATTGATTGCTGTGGTCAAATGCTGGCTTCTGCAAAAGCCTAGGTGACACTTTGGGGCCCCACCTCTGCCACTGACATTTCAAGGCTGCAGACACCTTGGGGAGGACCTTGCAGTGCTGGGCCTCCTGCGCTGGCACCAGCGGGTTGCTGGTGCTTGAGCTGGGCGCGTTACACGGCAGCCGTGCCGCTGGGTGACTGCTGCTGCTCTGCACCCTGACGGGCTGAGGAGACCTGAAGCATCTCATGCAGCAGCTGCTGTCCCAAGATTCCTGGTTGGACCGTGGACTCTTGCAACATGTTGGCAGAAATGTGGTCTCGAATCGACTCTGCAGAGACACTCTTAGATCGGTGTCAAGCGCGTGTGTGTGTACAGCTCGTGTTAAGAATTTTGCAGGCATTAGCTGAAATGGTGTAACTATCTCTGAACTGGCATATGTTTCCACACACGGGTTTACAGGGTTTAGCTTAATCACTTTTCAAGGAGATTTTGGCTATACCAGTGTAGCTTCTATGTAAAGGCAATACACTTCTTCTAAGTGTTCGAGTTATCTCAGGTCTTGAGTTCTCACTTGGTAAATGAAAAGGGTACGGCTGTGTTTAACATCTGATTTGCCCACACAAGAAGTTAAGAAAGCAAAGAGCTGATTTTTGCATCTCATGGTGATATAATTGCATTTACTCCTGATTGACATTGTTGCAAAAGCAGAATGAAGTCCCATATGTTTAAAAAACCTGACAGGTTCTTGTGTTAAAATACCTATTACTAATCCAAATATGTATGTGACTGTATTCTAAATAACATTTCTTATCATTATTTGAGATACATAGTTACCTAATTTTTTTTACTACAATTGCGACTGTGGGACTCTGTCCTTCAGTCAGAAAGTGTAGGATTTTTGTGAATAAATCCTCTAGAGTTCATTCAAGGAGGAGACAAGTGTATCCATCCTGTGAACCTTGGAATTACTACTTTGAGAAATATCCAAAAAGCTTTAGTCATTGCTAATTGCAAAATCGAATTTTTGCTCTATAGAAAAAGGAAATAGGAACACAGATTTTCAATAATCCCTTAATATCCATGTTATATTAGTCTTTAATTGTAATTTCTCACATCATGTATTATAAGGACATAACTTTAGATTTGTGTGGAGGACTTGATACTACTTCAAAAATTATTTCTACTGAATTACAGTAATGCTGTTGAATTATTATTGAGTATTGACGTTTTATACTTTAATCTATTTTGGCTTTCCTGGCACATTTTGGACTATGAAGCAGTTAATTACAATGCAAGTATAGGTCTTGAAAGCAGCTATCACCACCTTTTCAGTGTTCTAGAACATATATTTAAACCTACAATATGTTAGTAAGTTTAAAAATTATTTTTGTCCTTAACTTCTACTTGCCTGTCTGCTCTGATAATTTAGTGCAAGAGTTTAAAAAAATTAAATTCCTAAACCACATTACAAATGAAAAAGACATAAACTAATGTTATTGCTGAACGTTTCTTTGTTAGCAGCTGACCTTCTATTCCTAGAGAAAAAAAAGTCTTGGCTAGAAGACAGTTCAATAAATGAACAGGCTATATATTGATTTTTCTCCCTCTTCCCTTGTTATGTAATATGATTTCCCTTCCCTTGCAAGGGTTGCTGTTGTACAGGATAGGGCTGGGATCATGGTCATGGAAGCGTATGGGAATGTGTAGACTAAGGAAGGCTGTCACAGCAGTCAATAAGATCTGAGAGGTGTTGACTAATTGCCTGCTAATTACACAGTAAATTGTCTAATTAAGCTGATGGTTAATTAGGGTACGCTCGCACAGCAGTCTTATGGAATTTTTGTCTGATGTCTGGGAAGCAGCTTGTGTAATTGGCAAACTGGTAAGGACTGGCAGAGAACATGACTGGGAAGCATGCTGCCAGTAGATGACAGAATAAGGATGCGTTTGCACAAAGGTTGTCATGTGAACACGCTGGGGTTTGTTAGCCTTCTCCAGCTACGTGGCAGCCAGCACAACGAGGAATCGAGCTGAAAGCTGCTGGAAGCTGTAAATAAAATAAGGCTTAAGCGTGTGATATTAGAAAAGCAGTGACACGTGCTCGTATATTTTAGTCAGTTTGAACTTTAGATAAACACAGGGTATCAAAATTCTCATGTACAGAACTTCACCAAACTGTGTGACTTGACCACAGCAGTAATTATGGTATTGTGATCTATTTAGTGGAGTCCCAAAGTGATCCTGTTTCCAGGGACATGCTGTATGTGTGGTGTTGTTGAAAAAGTATAGCTGTTAATAAGGATGCTTGCCAGCCATCATAACAGTTGTGTAGCACTCTGAATGCACTTTAGTTAGCATTGTGTCCATCCCTAAATGTGACAGAGTATGAGCAGGTCACAATGGTGCTCTGAATAAAATATGTGTGCGCTATGCATAACTATAGTATCATTAATAAA
This sequence comes from Lycocorax pyrrhopterus obiensis, assembly GCA_014706295.1. Taxonomy (NCBI): domain Eukaryota; kingdom Metazoa; phylum Chordata; class Aves; order Passeriformes; family Paradisaeidae; genus Lycocorax; species Lycocorax pyrrhopterus. The sequence goes on along the minus strand of JACSVZ010000013.1, from coordinate 18,508,696 downwards.
AAGTCTAGATTCCAGATTCTGACCCAAAGGCAATGGAAATGGTCAGGAATATTAAGCAGAGAGAACCTGCACAGCACAGGAGTACAGACACCAAATTCTGCCAAGCATCAGTTTGCTGTGACTTAAATTTTTCGATCAGTAAAATGACATGGTATGTGGACTTTCTTAAAGTTAATTACAAATGTAAGTATCCTGCAGAATCAGAATTGCACAACACAGGATTGGGTCTTCACATGACATTGTGATGTAATTTTGAGTTACATGTCTGCAAAATCTATGAAAAATATAGCTCTTTGCACATCATGAGCTAAACCAAAGAAAGTGTGCATGTATATATGTGCTTATTTGTTAAGAATGTTTTGATGTCACTTGAGCAAAGTGAAAGTTAATATCCACTTTGGTTCTTGGAAATCACATTTGTTTCAGCGGTCCCCATCGTTTTACTTCTAAGCATTTGAAGTATGTGGTTTGGACACAGTGTCTTTCTGGAACAAAAAGAAAAATTAAGTGAATTCCACACCTGGTTTGCTGCTGAAACTGTTAATTTTCATTTTTTTCTTTTAAATTTAAACCACGTATATGTTTCTTCTCCCATAGAAAAAGAATTTTAAAACAATCAAACTTTGAGGGATTAAATTATACTTTCTTTGAATTAATAAAGCCAATTGTATCCTGTGATCTTGCTGCTTCTACTTACCTGCACAGTTAATAATGCCTTTATGTAGCACCCTCTATGTTGTGAATGTTTGTTTGTGATTTTTCCTTCAAAAATAATTGAGTAAAATCATGGTGCACTAAGAGCATTCTCACTGTGCTGGTCATCAGACACAGGACTCCAAACACTCACAGGCTAATCTAGAAGGCCTTAAACCTGCTCTGAGGGGGATTATAACAATACCTGTAATGTTGCTCCTCTGTGTGTATTTCCACAGAAGAAAACTCAACAATTCCCGTGTATCAGATCCCATGAATTATTGCATAAAACGAAAAAGGTGAAGTATGTTGATTCAAGTCAAAACCATGCAGGGAGGCCCTGTGTACATAATTTTCTTTCAAATAAAAGATACTTTAAATTTGCATTTAATATTTACATGTATGGTTTTTCCACATCCATCTGCACATATGAAAAAACAAACCTCCTCAATTAATTTTTCCTTACTGTTTTTAAGGATTATTCTTTAAAAGTATTGGAGAAACTGTTGTTTTTGCTTCTGACAGCATATTCAGGAACAAAGCTCACTTCACCAGCCAACTGCAGGAACTGAAAGCATACGGTGCAACCATCACAGTTGCTTTCATTTCGTGTCGTGGGGCAGCAAATGGATACATTCTAATGCATTTTATTCTCTGAAGACAAAGAAAGGAGTTCAGAGGATAATTGTTACCTTATTATATCCTTCAAAAGGAATTTCTGGCACATGCTATTATGATTTATGTTTTAATAAATCACACAAACATAGAAAAGCATGTCTCTAGTAATTCACATGGTATAGTAAATGTATGTATGTAAAGCCCTACTGCAACATCACAATCTGTAATAAAAATTGTATGGCAATAATGCTGCTGTTAAACAGCATCAATAGCCAACTTATTTTAGAAATAATTTTTTTTAAATGTACCAATTTTTTTCATATGCAGTTATTGCTCTATCTTATATGACTGTGGAATCTATCAAAATTGGGAGCATTTCCCAAATGTCCCTAATGCAGTCTGTCCCAAAGCATCTTCCTTGTCTCTTTTCAAGCCTTATGCTTAAACAATGGAGTGAGAGGAGCACGCTGTTGGCGCTGTGTTCAGCTTTATTGCCTGTGATGGTTCTCTCCCTGTGCAGTTCAGGAGGGTTCCTGTTTGCACCCTTTTATTTAACGTGTGTATCAAGCCATAGAGAATGTTTAGTAAAGTGACATTGATTGAAGTGTTTTCAATATGTCGAAACTCAGCTTTATAACTCTCAGCTGATTTAGCTGGAGCAGCTGATTGCATTGTTCAGTGTTTGTGGGAGACTGGGGCATGGTTGAAAGCATGCTGAGCAAAAGTCAATCCAGACAAGATAGGAGTGATGCTGGGATCGTTAGAGGAAACATCCAGAGGCTACAGCAAGAGAATTATCAGTCCTTCCGGCTGAGGGATGTAGTTCCATTCCAGGCTGTAGCTGCAAGAACAGATAAGAGCCAGAAGCCTACACCCCTTTTATTTTCTGAATACAAGCTTTGCAATGAGTATCCATGCTTTATATTTCAAGATTAACTACTGCCAGCCCATGCTATGCTGGACTGGGTCTTCAATCTATCCAAATATTGTTAGTGGTGACAAACTTCATGGCTTGAATTCTGCAGAGGGAATCAAAGCTGCCCGCAGCCCGTACTGCCTGTTCCGGGTGCGCTGGGATGGAGCGGAAGGAGGTGCTGGCAGTTCGCAGAACACTGTTGTTGCACATGCTTGGAGCTCCTGCCCAGGGGGGTCTGTAACAGCCCCAATCCCTTACCTGCAGCACAAACTCGAAGAGCTTGTTTTTCCTCCCTAACTTTGTGAGAGGAGAGGATGAATACTGGGTTTCTAGTTACTACTGGTTTTTTATTATTCTGTTTAAGTTTATACTGCTGCCAAGAACAGTGTTCTCAGAAGGTCAGTCGATTGCTGCTCTTGTGTAGGAGGTATATTTTAAAGACTGACAGGAGTACCTGGAATAGGTGATTTCACATGGAGGTAATGCAGGTCTCAAACCCATAAATAAGCAAAATCTTATTTTCCTATATTCTGGATATAGTCAAACTCAGATGAATTTCTCTGTTGACATTTATGGATTTTTTTGTTTGATATCCAGAAACATTCTTTGCCTTTAAGAAGAACAGAATATTGGAGTCCATGTCCAGATTTTTGGAGTACGTATTTTTGAGTGTCACATTTCTTTTTTCATTTCTTATTCTAGGCTAAAAATCTGCATTTATCTTGGTTAAACTTGAACAAATCTATCAGCCAGAAAATTCATAATAGTATATTATAATTTCTTTTTCTAGAAACAGCAATGCAAATTTAATCTTCACTTTACAATAATACTGTATATATCCAAATACATGGTTTTCTTTACTTGAGCAACTTTACTCTCATAATATAATTTACATTTTCATTTCTATTTTAACACTATGGTTAGAGAAGGCTCTAAAAATGTATGAGAAAGAGAGTAAGAATATATCTGAGAGTAAAGTATTAAAACGATAAACCAAGGACCATCAATCTTACGACTTCTTTCTTATGCCCCTCTCTACAATACTAAAAGTGATGCTTTGCTACCGTAAGAAAAAATTGTTCTTACTGTGTGTTGGGGCTTATGTACCTGTAGATATATAAGCTCTGTCTTGTGATGTTTATTTCCTTGCTTTTTGGGTGGTGTTTTATGTATTTCTTGCATTCCTTCTTTAACACAATCTTAAAATATTAGTTCCAGAGAGTGCAAGGATTTAATGAGGTTTTAAATGACCAAAAAATAACGGTTTCTACAGATAGTGACATATTTCAAACTCTGTTAAAATTAAATCTGGTGGTCAAATTTATGCAGAGGAGAGACTTGATTCTTTGTCCAACATCCTCCATGTCTAGCTTGCTTCAATTATGTTCAAGGGTTCACATTCCTACCAGGTCTCCTCCTCATGTGTTTTCCTTGTCTTTTAAGAAAACTTTTTCCAGCCAGCCATTTCCCTGCTTAACTGAGCGGGTATCATGGGCAGTGGACCATCCGTACTTGTTTGGCTTTTGCAACCTGCGCTGGACTGCTTCCTGTTCCTACTGTAAATGTTGGAACGCAACACCACCCAAATTCCTGCTTTTCTATCTATTAATCAAGAGTTCACAGTGTGCTTGCTGGTATTCAAAGCCATGATATTAGTGCCTGTTACATACAAAATAATATGACTTAATAGCATAATTGAGGATGTAGTACTTGCATTCAGCACGTGTGTTTACAGTGAAGTGTCTTGATATAGCTGAGCTCTCAGGGACAGAAACATCAAGTGCAACGAAGAAAAACATTTTTTTCCAAGTGGTGGAAATGAGAGTTGTTTATTTTGAGAGATCTTATGTAAACGTGACTGGGGGAGGAAAAGCAAGCCAAGGTTTCCAGCCAATCCACGCCTGCACACGCATCTCTCTGCTGGCCGGAGCTTTCCCCTTTGGTGCCGTTAGCATTTTCATTTCAAAAAACGACAGTCTGCAGTGGAAGCAGTAAAAATGTTCAACCTGTGGTTTAAATTATTGATTTTTTTGAATATTGAAGCAGTATTTCAAATGGGTTTTGTTTGAGTTACTTCAGGGTAGAGGGTTCCAGAGGTAATTTGATATCTAAAAGCCTGCGTATTTCAAAGCCATTTCAGTCTTTTGAGTTCCTTCAGCTGATTGGGTAAAATACCTTATTGTCTCCTGAATTGCAGGCAATAGATAAACTGCAGCTCAAGGTTAGTGCGTAGACCAGCATACAATGCTCTTGGTGATTTATTATGTGTACTCAGTGTCCAATCAACTGACAAAAAATACCTCATTTATTTTTAATGCAGTAACTTATCTTCACTTAAAAAAGAAAAAATCTTTTGAGATGCTAGTGTTCACAATCGAGATGGGGGAGCTCTGTTTCCTGTATCGCTAGGCAATGATGCATAATTAAAATTAGGTGAATTCATGGTATAAAATCCAGTATGTGTAAATAAGAAGTTAGGTGCATGTATTTTCACAAATAGATTGTTACATTACTGCAGAACAGAATGGCTGTAGTGAAAGAGAAGTCACTTAAACAACTGCAGTAGAAGCGGCACTCACTCTCTTTCACAAGGGCTGGGTTATTGGTGGTTGTACACATACAGTGTTTAGGAAATTAGCCGTTCTCAGAACTCTTGTAGTCACAGGAAAAAAAAATAGTAAAATGGTGTTACTTTAATAAGGCTCAGATCTGGCGGTGAAGCCATATTGAAATGAATATTGGAGTTGATGGGAACTGTGAAAACTAAATTAATTGCAGGAATGGGCCCAGTTAAGAAGGGTTATTACCACTAATGACACTAAATATCACAGAATAATGGTGTGAGTCAGATTTTAAACAGGTTTTTTCCCTTAAGGAGGCTATGGGTTAAAGAGTACCAAAACTAAAAAAAAAAACCAAACTTCACTAAAGTATGGATTATGCAAATTTAAAAATTATGCAATTTGTTTTGCAAATATGCATATATATGGCATATATGTTTAAATAAAATTCAAATATAGGAATATAAGTTGTGAAAAGATGTGTGGCATAAAGAGTTTGTATAATGCCCAATTGGTTTCCATCTTAAAGTAACGCTACAAGTACAATACAATCCTACAATAACTAGTTCTGTGAGTGTAGTTTAAGAATTTGTCAGATTTTGTTGATGCTCTTGGGATCTGCACTACAGTGTTTTACATTGTAGTTTACAAAATCCCCTTTAAATCCCATGAGTTCCTGCTGTACTGGTGTGTGCACAGAATAGTTTTGTCCGTCCTGTTCTAGGTGTGCAGCAAAGAAGTCTGCCCTGCCCTGCCCTGCCCTGTACTGGCTGCACCAGGGGAAGGTTGTCTAAAATAGCAGAGGTGTAAAAATCCAGACCCCTAAAGCCTCCGAAACCAGAAATGTGCAGTGTATACCTGCCTATATACTTAATTGTTATGCACATTAATTGAGCATTGACTGTGCTGTATAGATTAGTCTCCATATGTGGGGATAAGCTTTGGGCTGAGAAGAGCCTCGGTGATTCCTGGGTGTATGAGGTAACGCTGGGTGTCGGTGCTGTGGAGCTCTCCTCGGCCCTGATGCAAATTTGGCTTCACCACCCTTGGAGTGAGATTGCTCCTGTGATCTGGCATGTGGAAGTAATGGGTATATCCTGTTTCTTAGTGGCGTTTTGCAGTGAGCTGTGCTTTAAACTGCACGGTTCCATGGTAGGAAGAAGGAGGCAAAGGCAATCCCTGTGTTCTGCCCTCTCTAGCTCAGGACAGACTTACTCTTAGTATTCCAGTTTTGAGCATGCACAAGCCTCTTGTAGCAGGTCTCAGCTGGCTGTGCCGTTAATGGTGCCAGAGATCCAGCCACAGCTGTCATACACTTTCTTGCACCCCTGTGGCAGTAATAGTGGAACATTTACAGCAGGTTCCCAAATGAAACCCTAACTCAATTATAGTGTCCAACAACCATCTTCCTATTGATTTCAGGGGGAATGGACTTCATATCTACCTTATCTGTGTGTGCCTGCTAGATCCTCTGATGAGCATATTTACTTAACTGACAGACCTGAGCAGTGACTCCAGAGAGGGCTGGGGTTTGGGACTTGTTATACATTTAATGAAAAAGGACATGCTTAGCTTTAAATATTGTTTTTCCTCGGTGGTAAACAGGAGAATGGTCCTGCTAGGAATTTCCATGTATCACGGCTTCTTTCCGTTCTTACAAGAATATTTTAATGAGCTTTGATCTTTTTGCTTTATTAAATTTGTGTTTTATGTCCCACAGGGTGGATTTTTAAAAGCCAATAGAATGTGTCATTTTTCATGGGCATTTAAAAAAGTTAATAGGCATTGACTAAGCTACTGCTATGAAAACTTCAGGTGAATGTAGAGGAAAACCAGACTTGAGATGGGGGCCTCTGTGTCTGCGTCAAACCCCGACAGTCTGCCACAAGCAGATGGGAAACAGAGCTTGTCCTTTGGCATAAAAATTCTATGTGCACTTCAGCACTTCTCTACATGGATTTCTGCCTGTCAGAGAGGGTATAACATCTGCAAACACTGAATGTTTATTTATTAAGAGCTCAGTCTGGAAAAGCAGAATCAGCCCATCAGGCAGGAAATCTCTACTTTGAAGCTCTCAAGTGGAAAAAGCCATTTCTGTCTAGATTATTGAGCCCATGCGTGGTACCCTTGTGATGACTGATGGATGATCACACGGTGCTCTCAGAGGAGCTCAGATCTCCCAGTGACAGACCTGGGCATGCTGGTTCTACCCTTCCTGAGCTCGGTCCACCCAGGATTTGCATTTCCAAATGCACTCCCTGGGATGTTTGCATCCTATCCCAAGTTCTGTATGAGCCGTCCTGCCAGAGAAGTACAGCATCTTTATCAATCAAAATATGCCAGCAGAGTTTATTCCATGATTCAGGGGGTCAGAAAAAACCTATTAGTCATTACAAAAATGGTAACTAATTCAGGATGATAGTTTTATTTGCAGTGCAAGATTTGAGATTCCTTGCAAGTTGATTCACAGAAAAGTAATTTTGAAAGAATGTTGTCAATTATTTGATTTTTTTTTATTTAGCTTAAACCTATTCTGAAAAGTAGTTCAACTATTTTTATGTCTGTGAACATAAAATCTAACAGTTCGCATGCAATACTCTTATGTGGTTCCTTACTCTGTAGCCAATACAAAGAGGAGAATGCTAGGGATTTTTCATGAATTTTAGGGTAGATGAGGCCTCCAGCAAGAATCAAAATCTATTTTAAAGATCCTGTCTAAAATGTAGTGCTGAATTAAAATTGGTTTGAATGTCTTACAAGATGTTCAAATGCTGAGTTAAAATTCACAGGGACTGATATTTTCATGGTTTGTTTATCCCCATGATTTTTTTATCCAGATCTCTGTATAATCAGGCTCTTAGAATGTGGCTTAGCCTTGAAATCCCTGCTCTTACAAAAGACCCTTTGGCTTCCAGAGGACTTTTACATAGAAAAAGATAAAAGGAGTATGTTCAAAACAAAGTTAATGTTTAAGAGCTCAGTTATCAAAGTAGTAATCTATGGCTAGATTATCATTGGAATGCAAAGCAAAATATTCCTTTAGATACTTCCGTCTTCCCTGTACCTCTTTTTCTATGACTTGAAATTGTTTAATGCTATCTGGAGAATTGATACTTTGAAAGTTGCATACCTAGCTATTTAAATAGCATCCCAAATAAGATTTGTATTGTCCTTGCATTTCTCACCCCTAAATACACACAAATGTTAATCAATGCTTATAGTATTTAGCATCCTTAATCCTAATGGAAAAAGAAAATACGTAAGTAGGTTCAGGACGTACCTCAGTATTTGCAATTCATCCCCAGCAGGAAATTTAAATACATGCTTGAAGGAAGTAATGCGACTCTCATCCTAATTACTCAATCCAGCAATAAAAATATTTTGGATTATACATAAATTTAAATATAACTTTGGTGATCTGTAACTCCCTGATGTTGATTCTTTGTACAAGAATTTTAACAAGTCTTTAAATAGGATTGTAGTTAAAAGATTTTTATTCTTGATTATTGAAGAAATCATATATTTTTCCCCTGAAGGTAGGCATCTAGTCTCCCCTCCTCCTAGGAGAATATAATAGTCTTGATTTACTTAGAGAAATCTGGAGGAAAATATTTTAGTGATGGTTCACAATTTACTAATGGAGTTTTACAAAACAGCCTCTAGGAACAGCTAGAAATACATTGATTATATGGCTTCCCTGTGAGAAAACAGTAATTAAAATTATACCACAGATTCTATCAGGACATGTTAATATTTAATTAGGCAATAAATGAGCTTGGTACAGGTGTCCAGAGTTGTTGACAGGAGCTTTTTTAATCCATGTAGTATTGTCTCTTAAATAAATAGTTACCTCTTTGCTTTTTTCCAGTATGAAGTTACATGCCTAATTACCAGCCATTAGTATTGCTGTGTTAGAATTATGAGATGACTGCAATTCTGTTCTATTTTTCTACCAGAGGAGCTCATTCTGTGGTCTTGTGTGTCTTGGCTTCTAGGTCATCCTGTTAGGAACCTCCCAATGCTGATGGTGCTCTATTGCCTTCTTACAGTATTTTGTTTAGCAATTAGAAAACAGTGTTATAGAAACTAACACTGAGTTTTGTCTAATGATGATGTTTGAAAAAACTGTATTAATTTGGTCTCCCCATCAAGTACAAGAAGAGAATTTGTATTCTCCTTGTAAGCATGACTCCCTTTGGTAACTCTTTCAAACTTCCTGATGCAAATATATAATGTATATAATATATAATGCAAATTCTTCCTTCTCCTTCCTGGATCTTATTTTTTAGGGGTCTTCCCTATGTTGGTTCCTCCCTGATTTTCTTAGACTCACACTTTTTTAAAAGTGCCTTTTCATTCCCATTTCATGAGGCCCTTCAATAGCACTTATCTAGAAAGAAGTCTTAAGAATTGCTGCTCCTTTATTTGGTCAATTAAGTACATTTACATCACAAGTTTTGATCACTGATTAGAGGATGATATTCCCTAACAGCTGAAAATGGACTAATATTTTTAGATGTCTGTAAAATAATTAATCTGTTAAGGCAAGCTAAGTTTTTATGATCTAAATCCACTGTAGTCCCAAGGGTAAGCATTATAGACTGAGGTACTGTATTGCAGTTATGCATTGATTTTCCACCTTTGTGAATGTACATAGGTCCTTAGAAGCCATGGCACAGAAATTTCAGTTTAGGATACAGATCAAAAGTTGCAATCAGTACAGATATTTTATTTACCCATGTACTGCTGTTTTATTCCTTTCTCTTCTCCGCAAATTGTTAGCATTGCATCATTTGCATAATGGTTTTCTGTTCTTGTGACCTCTTACTGAAAATTAATTAATGTTCTAAGGCAATTTCTGAACATTTTTCTCATCAGTCAGCTAAAGCAACCATTCGTTGATTAGGTAGTTTACTATATCAAAACACCAAGACCCAACAATCATAGAATCATTTAGGTTGGCAAAGACCCTTAGGATGATCAAGTCCAACCAATAACCCTGAACAGCAAAAACGGATCCAAAAGTGAATGGCTGCATACAGATACAGCTTTCTTTCGAGAACTAAAAGTTCTACTTCTCTCTTCTTTGATGGGTGTAGTTTTTGACCACAATACAGTTTGACAGCAGAAATTTAATCATGTCCTTCTGCTTAGACCTTTATCAGAAAGCTGATAAAATGTGTGCTCACACTGAACATTAGCAGGAAATTTTTCAAATGTCCTTCAGGTTTTTTTTTTCTTTCTCTCCTTTCCATCCCTCACTTCTGTCTCTCACAGAGAAACTGATATAAAGCTGATGAGAATTTGGATTTGCTTTGAAAGCATCTTTTGTTCAAAGACTAATTTTAACCTTGTGATAGAAATTGCTTTTTGTATTCTGTTGAATGTGATATCTAGTAATTGTTTGTCAAGACAAAGTGCTGTAGGACATAATACATTTTAAAAATTATCTTTCGTAATTACAGTAAAAGTGCCCTTATATTCAAATGCCTAGAAAACAAGCAAATATGTAAAAAAAGAGAAAAAATTTAAATGCTTTAATTTTAAAGCAATATGGCCTTGTATTGTAAAAGGTGGGGTTTTTTAAAACCGCTCAAGCAAATGTAATTGTCAGCAAAGATCAAATACTTCATTTTCTTATGAAATATACAACTCAACTAGAAATTATTTGTAGATTTGACATAAATATTATAGTTGCTATTCTAATTTTTTTGTACTTCTGCTCATAATTAGTATTGTATTTGAGCCTCCTAATTTATTATTTTAGGAAGCTTATGTTTATAATATTGCGACTTCTAGACGAACTGTCATGTCTGAATGAACAAAGTGGGGGATGGCTGCTGTTTTAAGCAAGGGCAGCAAACCATTTCTGTTTGACTTACAGTGGGGATGGGATTGTTCCACAGTTATTCTCAGGTAAAGAGAGTAAATCTTTTTTTAATACACTCATCTAGTAAGGTTATCTAAAGAGCTTGGGATTTTGCTGTCTTCATCACAAGTTATCAGTACTGATGGCCTTCTGTCTGGGAATTGCGCTAGTAAGGAAGGTGTGCTGAGCAAGCAGCAATGACAACAGCTTCGGTAGAAATGAAGTTCGGTGTCTGTAAATTTTGAAGTTTCTCATGCGTTCTCATGGTTAAATCTTAAAGCACTAATGAGACAGTATAGAAAAACATCAAATATGTGGCAACTAAACCTCTTACTTGTCATTTGTCTTTCACACGATATGAGTGGTTCAGCGGTTTTTCTCTAAAGTCCTGACATTGCTTTTTCCCTTATGGGGCTGCAGTTTTCTGTGCTAACTTAGTGGTTTGGAAAGCCAGCTTACTCGCTGAAGCTGTAGTGTTAAATTGGTTTAATAAACACAAATGCGATAGTTTAATGTTGTGAGAGCATTTATGAGGTAATGGTCTATTTTTTTAAAAAACAATATGCATAATTCAGCTTATTCAGTCAAGAAATGAAGCAGGATATTAAGGAAGATTTACAAGCGCTGTTTGTGTTCCAGACTTCTGAAATATAAGTACAGATTTGGGTACTTTCATCTTTGCAAACACAGGACAAACAGACATCAGAAGACAGATAAGAATATTTTTAAGGTACCTTTTCCCCTCTGTAGCATAATAGATCTTGTATGTAAAAGCTGCAGAAGCACTATTTGTAAGTTACGGCAAGGTTCCTTTTCAAGATGTGTTCCGTACTAGTGGAGAGATCAGAACACTTATGCTTTGAATCACCAATGTGAAAAATGCTGGAAGGCTGAGGAAGTAATATATTTTTAAAGTCAGTTCTTATTTTGGTGAAGTAACTTAAAAATAATTATTTTACATCACATTATCATGACATACTATCTGTCTTCAAGAAAAGGAGAGCAGTGAAGGGGGGAGAGAGAGGGCTAGGTGTAGACTTCATTCACAAAAGCAATGAAAAAAAAGAGGTGTCTTTATGGTACTTTATTTCTCGTACCTGGTGGTGGAGAGATTAGAGCAGTTTCTGCATGGTGGGAAGTTCTGAGATAAGTTTTTCTGTCAAGGTGGTTTTTATTTTTAAAAAATGCCTCTGTGTGCACTGAGGGAAAGAGAAGGAGAGAGTGAGGAAGTGACATGGATGAGGTTTTGTGCTCATATGGGAAGAATAAAGTCTGACCTATTCCCTCACTAAAAAAATGCTAAATGCAGGTGTTACAAATTCAACAGGCAGCATTGCGTGCAACATAGCAGTGGTTTGTGCACTGGAAGCTGCCAGCCAGTGGCTACTTCAGACCTCCTTGGGCAGAAATCATAAGCAAATTTTCCTGCCTTTCTCCATGAGCCGCTACATCTTCCCATGTTTTGCAAAAATCCTGCTCTACTAGATCAGGTCTTCACAGTTGTAACTGTTGGAATGGTTTTGTGTTTGTAGAGGTCCTTGCTGAGCATTTGTCTTCCAGTTCAGCTGGAAAAAAATCTGACTTGGGGAAATTCAGGAGAGCAAGTCAGTGCTTTGGGCCTCATGAAAGAAGCTCTGCAGAGAAGTAGTATTGTCTCAGTTCTGATGGAGAGGAGGGGAGGAAGCAGTCGGAAAGGTTGTATAGGAACAGTGCTGTATGCGGTGGTATTGTTGCTTCAGGTTTCACTTGCCTTTTGTGGATGGTTAAAACTCCAGAAGGGGTGATACTAGACACAGTCTGGCTAGACAGCTGAGTCACAGAAGAGGCAAATCATCACAAGACCTTGAGTGAGAGTTGGCAGGGAATTACGAGGACATAAGTCTGTGATGCCGTTCGTATCTATGAGGGTGTGCAAACAGCAGTGAGCCAGATTTCCAGAATGCTTTAACTACTGCGATATTAGGCAGAAAAAGGCTATGTCTCCTCCGTATTTTCACATAGGTGAAATTGTAATAAAGTTCTACTGTAATTAGGGAAAACTGAGTCTTGATGTTGGGGGGTTGATTAAAGCATTTAGAAAATAATCTCTAAAAACTTTTCACACATACTAGATTTTGAAGTCTATACAACCTTTTGGATATATTTTTGAAATGTTGGGGAGAAAAGCACGTCATAATTTGGTTAAATAACTGCATTCTTCAGCTACTGTACTTTTGTATTCAATTAAAGAAGGTAGTGTATTGAACATAGTAAGGTAGAAACTTACATTTGAGCTGGTCTTTTACATTGCAGTTTACTGTGTACTAACTTTAGGTGTGCTATTTTGACATATTGGACTAAAATTACCTTAATAAGGTGTTTGTTTAGATCTCTCCTTCTCAAAGAGGCCATTGTGGCTGCTTTGGTGCTCACATTGACGTTTAGTGAGCAGCAGCCCCAGGAATGTACAGATGCATACTCCACTTGGCAAGTATAACGCCCTCCTTTCCTAGAAGAAAGAAAGGTCAAATAAATTAACTTTGTTAGAAATAGTAATCTGCTCATTGTGTTTAATCTTTTTTCTCATATTAATGAAAAGAAACTGACAATGGTCACTAATTCCTATCTGCTTTCATATGTTAAAGCTGAGAAAAGCTTAATTTGAAGTATGAAGTGACTTTCATTGACTTTGGGGGCCAATGCTGCAAGGCAAGTTCTGTGTGTCTCTCAGAGTGAAGAAAATTTGTTAACACTTGTTATAGCATGAGTAAATGTATTTTTAAAATCCAAAAATCTTATTTGAAACCTTAATTGTGCTTCAGCCATTTACATTGCAGAACAGCTGTACTTCAGGAGTGAATAGTTGTACAGTTGCATAATATATTAATTAAAGCTACAATTAATTTATTTTCTTTCCATATCCAGAATAAAAATGCCCAGGTGTTCTCTTAAACAACTGTCATATAAAAGGGGTGATTTTCTCAACCTCTTTGTGTTTGAATAGTCTGTCAGTGTCCCAGGAAAGCTGACACCCTTGTGCCTGTGTCTGTCAGTGTCCCATTACGGGGACCCTTCACTGAGCAGTCCCTGGATCAGAGGGCAGCTCCACTGACATGTTCAGGGTCACACACTGACAGCATAAGAGACAGCCCTTCATGGGGCTCCACAATTGAGTATATGACCCACTGCCAGCAACTGCCAGCGCCCTTGAAGAACTCCCACTAACAGTTTACAGAATAGCATTCTTTATTAATGTAATAGAAGATTGTGACAGGTTAAAGTTCAAAGATTGCTGGTGGTAGTATCTGGCTGCAAGATTGTATTCAAAGCAATATATGGATAAGCTCTAATTCCTAACAAAAGCTAGCTTGAGATAATCAGTGTACATAAAAGTACAGTTCTCACCCAATAGGCATCCCTACGGGTGAGAAGACAGCTCCCTTCAGCTGATCCCAGAAGCTGTGATGGAGTCTTCCCTATCTTCTCCCCAATTTTAACTTACTTTTATACTATTTTTTATGTTGGGGTGGAGCATGTATTGTGTGTGGGAAGTTGGGTATGTTGACTGCATTCCATCCAGGGAGTAGCAACCACATTTTCTCCCTATAATTTTCCATACTGTTATAACTGCGTCTGTAACTTTCCACTCCTCTCCATATTTGTTTCATCCCCCCTTAGCATGTACATTAACTGCAATTTTTGTAACTTTCCAGTTTTCTTTAATTTTACCCGTCTTTTCCCCACAGCAACCCTGTTATTTCAAGTGTTCATTAACATACTGCTAGCTGAAATATTTTGAAAGAAATTGGTCAGAAAAAGAATGTTTTGAGCTCTGCAAATCAATAGAAACACATCAGAACTGTGACAGGAAAAATCATACAGATTTATTCTCTTGGTTCTTTTTGTATTATTATGTATCTTTTATTGTATTTGCCTAGTTAACTACATCAACTGAATAGGCATGAGGTGGCATACCTCTTGGGAGACTGCTTTTCTGCAGCTGGCCTCTTAACGCGTTTTTCTCCAAATACTTTTTTTCCCCCCTTTTTTTAGTTTCTGGGAGACATGATTATGAAATAAAAAGTGAACTCAGTTAATGAAGTGCTATCTTCTTGGTTCCCTTAAAACAATAATTCCGAGAGAGAGGCGAATGGCTTGATTAATTTCTACGTGTCATTAACTTCCATGCCCTCAGATGACAATGTTAATATTCACAATGTGAATTATTTCTCTGCTGATTGGTTTAGGAGAAACACGCAATGGATATACTTATCGCATGATCTAGCACTGTGCCCAACAACCCTTTGGATGCCCTAAAACTTGAAATGCCCCTGCTGTCCTGCTTTCATTGGTTGTTATAGGCAGCATGGTTGCAATTTTACAACACAAAAATCTGTGGCAATTACCAACTGCAAATGTGGACAGTGTGAAGAAGCAAAACAAATTTCAGAATGACTAGTAAGATATGGACTGATATATTGATACATGCCTTTATTTAAATTTAGCTGACTAAAAGCTGCTGAGTGTCTGGACTTTATCTTTAAAATGTTTTCTCAAATCTCCCAGCCCATTAGACTTAAGTAGTTTAGAATTCAATGATCTGATTGCAGAGTTCAGAGATTATTAGAGCAAATGGGGCCTGATCAATGCCTTGGGTCGTCCTTTCAGTGTGTTAATTAATTAATCAACAGGAACAGAAATATATGTGTAATGCAAATTAATTCAGTCTCAAGTTACTAGAATACCAGAATTGGTCATACGCAGAAGAGGGGAATCCAAAAGCAGCAGGATATTAGGGCTTTTATCTGTATAACACCACTTTCTTTGGTGATGTCCTGAACTAGAGATATTTGCAGGATTAGTGTGATTGTTTCTGCAGTGCTCTCCTGGAGAAATGAATAAGCTTTTGAGGCAGTGGAAGAAATTCAGTAACTGAAATATTCATGATTCACAGTTGGCCCTTGATTCTATTTGTTGTCATTGTTTCTCTTCATTTACATTAACCCCAAAACAGGTTGTTTTGCTGTAATCTAGTACTGAACACAGTTTCCTTAATCCCCAAATCCACATTGAATTTCAATATTTCCTCATGAAACAGAGTAATTTTATGTGGTATTTTCTGTTATCTTTGCCAATTATTTTTTCTTTTTTTTTTTCCCCACGGCTTTGTCTTTTAGTGTGGAAAGACACAAGCTTTGTTCTCCCCTAGCTCTTTGTTAAAAGTCTTCTGTCCTTGGTCTTCAGAGTATGTGAAAGTGCTGTTTTTCTCAAGGACCATACATTGTCTCCATTGATTAGGGGAGCTAGATCCTTGATTTGTTTTGGACACTGGAGGCATTCTTCTATTCCTGCATGTGGACCTCTCCTGTCACCTGCATGCAGGAACCAGACCAACTCATGGCTCAGATCATCTCTTTGTTTGGAACCGATAAAGTTTTTAGGTTCAAACCCTGAAGTACTTCCTGTCAGGCTTCTTATGTCAGTTCTGCTGTGGCTTTTTAGGCACACAGTAATTTTTATTAACAATAAAAGGGTTGTGTGCATAGTTGGGATAAAAGGAAAAAACTGGCGTTTCAGAAAAGAAAAGGAATTATCAGTGCCAGCATTTGGCCTCACAATTCCTACAAACAGGAAAAGTCAGTGTTCAATTAAAACACCAGAAGGTGGTTTGTCACAAACCCCACGGACTGGAGCACAAGGGCTACTTCAGCTGCTCTGCCCTTATCTGCTGGTTTTGGAGACAGCAGTAGCGATTGGCTAGCCACCAGAATTTCCTGTTTTAGTGAAACAGCCTGTGGTACCGTGTAAAATTCATTCCTAAGACCAAGGGCCATGAAGTTGGCTAAGCCCAGCCAATAAATCCTTTGCCCAATTCTTTCCTTTTTCAGCTTTCTCATAGCCATGGCAGGAGACAAAAGATGAAGAGGTTGGTAAGGCAAGTTCTGTGTAGGTATTTTGCACTCATCTCAAAGAGACAATTTTCTATTCTGTCACTTGTGTGATTTTATTTTGTATGTACATAGACAGATTCCTTGAATGATCACATAAGTTATAAATTCCATTTTGTTTCCATGAACTGTGAGTCTCCCAGTGTCTGGGGCTGTCATGTGCTAACGAGAGACAGGAGGAGTGCCAGAGTGTCAGTCATTACAGACTCATTCCATCTAGTTTACTCTTAACTACAAGGGCCAAATGAGGAACGAGATCTTAAATAAGGACAGCATATCCCTCCCGGGAGGAACCAAGACAAAGCAGCCAGGTGGTAATGTTTGGATTTCAAAGCCAGGAAGGATTTTTCGAAGCAGAAACAGCTTGGTCGGGAAAGATAAAGTGATGCACGGACACACCAAAGAGGTCTTGTGACACAGAGGCATTAGGGAGGCAGTGAAGCCTCTTCTTCTTCCTTGGAAGAAACCGATGTCTGTGCTGCTGGGGAATGGGAGGGGAAGTTCCCTGAGCACCAAAAGGGGTCTCACAAAATCTCAAGGAAAATTCAACGGTGAGGAAATGTAGGCAGAGAGATGTATGTGTGTTTACTATTTCACATGGCTCTGTGTATCTCTTGTGGTCATTAAAGTGAAGAATGACTGCTTTTGAGACAGTTTGCGAAGTCTGTGCATTCTCTGATTCAACTTTGTGGGATCCTGGAGAGAGAAGTTGTCACTCAGATGTTGACTATAACTGAGCTGTGGGAAAGAGTGTGTCAAAGACATGGGGCTTCAGCAGCAATTGCAGGGTCTGTGCAGGGGTCTCTCTTTACAGAAGGGAGAAGAGATTGCCTGGAGACCCAAGGCAGTCAGGAAAACTTCAGAGTGTTTTTGTATGGAAGCAGACGGAGGCTTTGAGAGAGGCCCACAAGAGGTATAATCTAGGCAGTAATATCTCAGTCTTTGAATTCTTACCTGTAGTAAAATGAAAGTGAGTGGAAGAACACCAAGGCTTGCACAGAGTGAGATAACAAACGGTACCGTCGGTGGCTCTAAGCATTATCTGGCAAACACATGCACACAAGCAAGCCGCAAAATGGAAGTCAGACCACGCACATCATCATAATTTGCACTAAACCCAGGAGTTTATTCCCACCAGCAGACAGGCTGTTAGCTCAGGCTTAGTGCCATGCTACAGTAGCTACATGGCTGCTGGCTGCTTTGGAGCAGGGGAGAAGGCAGCCCGTGGTTGCTTGCAGCACGGTCAGGGTGCTCAAGGTAACTCCCAGCTGCGCGTGCCCGTGTGCGCCCTGTGCCTGAAGGACTCGGGTCGCACTGCCGGGCACTGGCCGCATGTTTCCTCACAGGGCTGGTGGCCAGTGGGCATGAACAGCTTTCTAGGATGAAGTCAAAGCACAAGCTCCTCTGAGGCAATTTAAAAGGAGCGAAATGCTCAAGAGGATAACGTGGAGCAAACTGATGTAAATGGTTCTTCTGCATAAACTGCAATTTTTGTAATTTGTTTAGGGAGCGAGGGGAGTGCATTTTGCTGTATGGTTTTGGTTTGCATAAATTCAGAAAGTGTTCTGAATTATTTTTTTCTGAAAATATGACTTAACTGTTGAGAGGGAGGTGAAGCTTTTGCGATGAAGGGAAAATATTATAATAGGGAAAATGGGGATTAATGTGGTGTCCATGTTCCAGACTTATTAGGTCTGAAAATAGATGAACTGGTGAGATTACCTTGCATGATTTTTACATATGAAAATGGACATATAATTATCTATCAATATAAAATATTAGTGCATATTTACTGTATAATAATTCAACTTTATTAATTCAACTTTATAAGCAAATTAAGATTGCCTCAAATTTACATACAATGTGAAGAAAAGTCCCTTTATCCTCTGTAACTGCAGCATTTGGCAGATTCAGGAATAAATAATCTTTTGTGGCAAGGGTATGCCTTATCAAACATATGCAGATCAGTGCTAATTAATGCTAATTAAGGTTTCCTGTCTATCTAGCTGGAAAAACGTCCAAATGTTATGAAATCCAGTTAGTATGCCTATTACCCTAATTGTTTTATATGGGATGCTTCTTAATTAAAATATGTAAATTTACCTTAATTGCTATATACTAATAGAGGTTCATGTTATCTCACTAAAAATGACAAGATGGTTAGGAGGGGTACTTAAACAAATAATTCTGATACGTTTGTAAATAAATGACCTTTACTCAAAATTATTTTTAATTGGAAATTGGCAAAAGGAACATTTTGCCATCTATGTTTCTCTTTAGTTTTAAATAATGTCAGAATTTACAGTTCTTTGTTAATATAGATCTGGTGACATCGTAGCTTAATTAAGACTACTAAACAAGTCAACATTTTGTGTGTTTACTGTATGTTTCAAAATTGTTTGCTAACCTCACACTGATCTTCAGAAATGTCGTACTTTACAATATTAATCTTTATTTTCACTATTTTTGTGTTTTATGTTTTGATTGTTATCTCTTCTAATCATACGGTTTTCTTTGTGAAGTTTGATGTGTTGGTGTCCTTCTGCTCGTGCCTGGCCCATGCCTTTGCAGCAGAGAGGCTGCTGAGCTGCACCTCTCCGAGCTTCACCTGTGAGTGTAGGACATGGACTTTGATCACCTTTGGGGGAATAGTTCCCATGTCTGCTGGGACATGGCTGAGGCCCACACAGGTTTCTACACGAGGTTTTGTGTGCCCAGCACAGAAACACTATTTGAATGGTATTTTGTATGGCTGTTCTTAGGTATTCCATATTGGCATTTTCTTTATGATTATCATACCATTTCACGCACAGAGCAAACATTTTTCTCCCCTGATGTAAAGAATTTAATTGGAGAATCTGCTAATTTAGGGAACTGCCCAATAGTTGTAGCTTTTACTCGTAATAGCAGTAGATTTTTAACATACCTGTTACATTTTAGCTTATATTATATAATATACATCATCGACATATGCCTCACTTTGCAAAATCCCTCTGAAAGCATTTGCTGTTTTGCAGGATATTGTGACCAATGTTTCTCCAAGGATTGTGCGTGGAACTACTTCAGGTCCTCTGTACGGCCCAGGCCAAGGCTCTTTCCTAAACATTGAGCTGATCAGTGAGAAAACAGCAGCATATTGGTGCCAAAGCATTACTGAACTGAAGGCTGACTTTCCAAACCACGTAAGTGCCACTCAATCATAAAGATGCAACATACTTACTTGGAATCTCTAGTTTACAGATCTGTGGAAACACATAATATTTATTCAATAGAATGCGAATTGCTTTATTGACATACAGGTGCATTGTTAAAAACCAGAAAAGCCCATCCAAACATTATTTATGACAGAAAATTCTGTGAAATTGCTGTTATGCAGAGGACAACCATGATTTTTTAGTTAGGCTGATGTTTATTTTCAAATAGATAATATCAAGGGAAAGAGTTGATCCAGTGTGGATGCTTGGCAGTTCAGTTGTGAATAATTTTGTATTTAAGATCATATGTAATTTATAATAAGAGTTGTTACTGTGAGTTGAATTTGATCATAAAATGAATGTGTTCTTTTCATTCTTAATCCAAATGTGAAAGATGCTTATGGTATTTTTATAAGCAATTGAGTGCTCTAGGTGAAAAAAACCCAATACTTAAAGTTAACTTTGCTACAGGGATAGAGTTTTGTTAGAGCTTGTTTGGCTCTGGGGAATATCTGTCTCAAAGGTAATAATCACCATTAGGAGCTATGACACCAGCTAGCTGGCATAAATGGTTTCCAGCTACTGTTCTTGTGAATAAGGACAACGAGGTAGAAAGTAAAATTCTCCTCAATCATTATCTTGAATGGATAGAACTTGAAATCCCAGAGCCTGCATATCTTCTGTCTTGAAGTTATTACCTCCATGGTTCAGCTATGAGCAAAATAAGTGAACATTCCTAAATATATTATGACATGAAGATAATCAAGGGGTTTTTTCTTGTTCCTGGTGTTTAAATGTGCACATCAGCAAGTATAAAAATGTTTAAACATTTCATATTGACAGTAAAAGTGCTGCATGTTTCATATCCTACTTCACTATGGATGGACTGTGTGTTTCTCTGCTGAGATTCTTGTCACTTTATTTACTGTGACTGAGCTTCATCATAATGAAAGCATGAACTGAAAGATAATATCCTATTCCCTGATTTTGATTTTTACATCCTCTGTCAAAGTCCTGGATATTGCATGCAGGCAGGCTGTTGGCCATTTCTGCTGTGGGAATGCTATCCCACTGCTGTCTTCACCGAAAATCCCTCACAGCACTTTATGCTTGAGATCAAACCATTCTCTTCTGTGAGGAAAAGCACTAGCAGCATTTCAAAAGGAAGATTTGAATTTTCTGAGACCTAGCATTGTGTGTGGGATGAAGAAGTCCCACTCTTCCAGAGTTCCTGGGGTGAACATCTTCTGATCATCCCTCATTATATGTGAGTTATTACTTTGAGAATGTGAATTCAGTTTCTGCACATTGGCTATGGCTGCTACTGTGGCATCTTTGAGGCTGGTAGCGCCTGCGTGGGCATAGGGGAAGCAGCACCCAGCAGTAGACCTTGGCATTGCTTACAGGGATTTTTAAAACACGCCTGTGAACTCATCTAAGAACTGTCATATAATTATAATGGTAAATTTGTTGCTAACTGAAAACAGAATTTTGTTCACTGAGAAGTCTCTTGGTGCTTATTTTGAGATATTCTGTATAATTACAGCTTGCAGAATTTTCTTCACCCAATTGCTGTTCACTCCTCTAGAAAGGCTTTTTTCAACTTTGTGTGTTTTGTTAAAACCAAAACCAGTTTCTGAGAACTGTTCGCGTGAACTTAATTAACAACCAAAGAATGACATTTTCTGCTCAAATGAAGGCCAAACAGATGAGGATACAAGTGATTACAGTAAAAAAAACCTTATCTTACTAAGGCAAATTTTAAAAGCCAATCAAAACTTACACATAATTACTTTTACTGTGAAATACAAGTTAGTTAGAGTAAGATTTATGTTACAGATGAAAAGGATGCGAGCAAAATAGCCACCTCACTAGAAGATGATCCCACAACAGCATTCTGGCTTGTGCCATTGGGAAGATGCAAACCACAAAGGGCAGCTAAACTCCCCCAACAGAGGCTGGGATGTAAACTGAATTTTGCAATAGGTTATGGAAAAGAGGACCACCAGTCACAGCTCAGTGGGCAATGTCACTTAACTGTGACATGTTGCCTCTATAAATCAGGAACTAGCATCTCCCTTGTGCTGTCTTCACCCCTGTAGTGGGTTGCATCATTCTTTGTCTCTTCTGTCTCCTGATTCTTGCTTGTAGCTTGCAAATATTCTCTGCCTGGCAGTCTTTCCTGGTCTCCTCTTCGCTTCTCCCTTCAACCCCAAATCCACTTCAAGTGGACGAGGGAAAAGCTGCCACCACCAGGAACTTGCTTCGGTTCCACTGGCGGCGAATAAAATATTGTAAGGGTCCAAGCAGAGGAGAAAGCAGAAGGTGTCTGGATTTTGTATGTTAGCTGGTGAAGTATTACCAAAAGCTGCTTACTGGGGTCACCCTACCACAGGTGGGAAATGCATAAAGTTGTCAGTTCATGACTAGGCCATAATTGGGACGTGCAGTGGTTAAAGTGCTTTAGTTAGTGGGGTAAAAGGACTAATACTAATGTCACAACAAGTCCCACTTCCATATTTTATTCACCAAGGAGATACCTGATTATGTGGTATGTTGGTGTACTTTTCAGCCAAAATGTGACTGGAAAAATGATGGTTTATGGTATATTCAAGAAATTAATTTACTTAGGAAATATGAATTTAGCTGAGTAGAACTCACCTAATGATATGAACAGGAATGAAAACTGTGCGGAAAAAACCAATCACTTTTACATTAGCAAATGTCTACAAAATTTAATCATTGGGAAGTGGCTGAGAAAGTTTTAAAAAAAATTTAAAATTTTACTGCTAAAATTTTATATTCACATACTTGACAATAGCTACAATCTGGCCATTATCTGTGCTGGGAACTGTAAATACTGGTGGTGGCAGTATGTCTTGGTGAGCTGGTAAAGCAAGGAGCTGTAATCTCTTTAGCATTTGCACTGAGGAGAGCAAGGTTGAGAAGAGCAAGGTTTGAAAATAGTAAAATACTTCTCTGCAGAAAAATATGTACCGAAGTTTCACTAAGAAGGTGAACACAGTTGCTTAATAGTCTTTCTACACCTTCTTATAATTGGTGCCCTGTAGATGGTAATAAGGTACGCAAATCAATTAAAAACCTCAATTTGCAAATTAGTTTGGGTCTAAGTATGTGCAGGAGGTCACAGCAATACAAATAAGGGCTTTGACAGGACACTTCATAAAATAGATTGCAGGGGAAATGTCATTCCCTACCGGTCTAAGAGAAGTCCATCACAAACAAGAAAACGTCTGAGAACTTTGTACCACAAGAAAGAACTGGGATCTTGGAAGATGATGCCAAATTGAATATTTTTTTAATATTTCTATGTTAATATACTGAAGTCTTAAAAGTAAGTTTTTGGCCTCCTAGCTCAACACAAATTAGTTTGATCTTCTGCATGACTCTAGGGAATGTACATAGGATACCAGATTGTCAGCCGTGACACTGAATCTGTGATTCAGATAGCAGTGTCATGATGCGTTGAATTGAGAAACCTCTTCTGCTAGAAACATTAGTACTCATGGACCCCCAAACTAAGCTGAAAACTCTTGTCTTAATGTTTGTTCTGCTGCTTGCAGAATGTTGCTGACAGTCTCTCTGACAGTTACTCAGCAGAGAGCAGCTTTTCAAGGCTGAAACTGTTAAAGATGTATTTTTGTTCAACGTTTTGTTCAGAATGTCCCAGGAACACCTGTTGGGAGTAGCCGTGCTAGAGAGTGTGTGAGAACAGATCGCTGGATCCCAGGCTGGTAACCAACTTCTTTGTAGCATTGTGGGGGTTTTGTTGGGTTTTGATTTTTTGGATTTGTTTGGGGATTTTTTTAATCTCTTGGAATGGTGTAATTAGTTTTTATATCATGAATTTGTTTTCTACCACGGAAGTATGGAATAAGGCTGCTGGTTTTGTTTGGATTTGGTGTTTGTGTGTTCTTGGTTTAAGATAAGGGGCTACAGAGGAAGAAAAACGCAGTCTTAACAGGCATATATGGGTGCATTGCTCCTATAAATAAATTTTGGTGCAGAACCATGCAATGTTAAAAAAGATGTTATAAGGTGAATAGAAATAGACTTGCAGCAGTTATTTGGGTAGTTTACATGGGGAGGTTTAATTGGTTTGCCAGTGTGATCCCTGAAGTGGTGTCCTATATTTCAATCTTATGTGTTGGACCTGCTGAGGTTTTAAAAACAAGTTTTGTCTATAGACTGGGAACAGCATTTATCTACTTATATAAACCTTTTTCCTTGCTAAGGCTGCACTAATAGTAGACCCTGTAATCTGGTTACTGAGAGGAATTGACCAGAATATCTAAAGTTGCTGTAGATCGCCTTCAAGACTTAAAATTAAGGGACATTCGGTGGAAACCTTTTTAAGATACAGAGGAATCATAGACCTCACAGTTTACTCTGAGAAGGTCAAAGTTGGATTTCTCACTAAATGTATTAGGAATAATTTGTTTATTTTTGCAGGTATTATTATAGCTTTTGCTTTTAATGGATATTTAGAGGCCTGTGGGATGTTGTACATAGTATTTACATTTTGCGATACCAGTCATGGACTTGCTTCAGGTTATAAAAAGTAATAGTTGTTGCTCTTCCTAGGGCTAGCATAGATAACTTCACCTTTCCATCACAGAGAAATGATACTTTGTACTCCAAATACCTACTAAGCTGTACCTCCATATGATAAATCGCATGCATCTTGGCAAGCTCAGTATCTACAAACTTGGAATAAAACATTTCTAAACAATCAGGTAGGGCCATGCTCATGGGGACCTCACTTGGTACCAGTGTAGTCACCTGAATGGGGAGGGTGTGTTCTGCACATTCTCAGGCTTACCAGAGGACCCTTGCTGAAAGTCCAGATGCTTCTCCACATGAGCTGAAAAGGGCAGAGCACAAGGGGAGAGAACCACAAGCTGGGCTGCCTAGAAGCCTGCACACTCCCAGAAGTGCAGAACAGCTACCTGGGTTGCTTTATCTGAATTTCAGGCCCACAAATCACGCTAAAAAAGCTCCAGAAGTTGTTATTGCTGCAGCTTAAACTTCCCAAAGCCAGCCGTCATGGATGCTTGGTAGGAGGTGAAAAAACCCACACAGCAGTTGTTAAATTCACCATATGGAAAAGATCCCTTTCACTACAGAAAACTGGAAGCAGGCCCATTCCCTTAACATCAGAGGAAATCCTAGCTGAAGAGGGAAGGTGAGGTTGGAATAAGGCACTCACGCTGATTGCCTTGTCCAGGGACTAAATCACTTGGCCCTAGAGAGTGTGGAGCACAAGAACAGCCGTAACTCCTCCATTCCAGTGGCTGCTGTGGTGGGTAGAAAGGAAGAGATCTCAGAGCACATGAACACGTTCTCTTTTTCTCTTTGTCATTCACCACCAGAAAAAGGGAGGATGAAAAACAGTGAAGAAAAACACTTCTTAGAAAAGAGAAGGGGAAAAGCTGACCCAAAAGAGCAGCAGACACATTGACAGCATACCTCTGCATGTTCCAGGGAAAATTCCACTCTTCCCCATCCTGAGGGTGTCCTCATTGCTCCTGATCCAGGTTCAGCTCTTTGTGAGCCAGCAGGATGCATTTTTCCCATGTTCAGTCTAAAGAGGAATTTGGCAAGAAGTCCAATTTACACAGTGAGCAAAGCAGTCTGGTAACAGAAATGTTGATGTATTGTGTCTTTGAGATCATATTTGCTTATAAGGAAGGAAATTTTTCTGGAAAGGCTCTTCCATAACACATAAAAAATGCTTAAGTCTCACATGACCTGAATATTAATAGAGATGGGTCTGAGCTAAAAAATACAGTGGTGTAAATTTTCATTCCTTGAGGCTTAGGTGTTAGTAAAAAAATGAGAAAATACAGGAAAATTCTCATCTATCACCAGCATGTTTTGATAGTCATGTTGGCTATAGCAGATCTGCTTCAGGCTTGAAAAGTAGCAAATAAGTGACATGGAGTCATTGTAAAATCTCCTTTCTGGATCATCTGGGGATCTACAGGCTTAAAATCTTTTATCCTTGTATGCAAATTGGTAAAAGCTGTTCTAAAAAGTAGAACTAGTAAAAAGAAAACAAACAAAGAGTAAAGAACCCCCTTTGTAATATGTTATGCCTTAAAGAAAAACAAAAGTTCTTTGAGGACATCAAGAGAATCTCAGATGATAAAATGAGCTTGGGTTTCCAGAAGTATTTGATAGGGTCCTTCACTGAAGAATTTGAAAGTAATTAAGTTATCATAAGATTAGAGGAAGAAACCTACATGAATAAATAACCAGTTAAACATAGGAAAACAATGTTAATGAATAAATAGTCAATTTTCACCATGGATAGAGAGCTGCAGAAAAATTCTTTACGGATCTGTACTGTGTTCTGTGCTATTTAAAATGTTTATTAACAATCTGAGAAAGAGAATTTTAAGACTGTAAACTTTGCTGGTAATAGTGTGTAATGTAGGGAGATAAAGATGAGAGCTGACATGAAAGGGTTGTGAAGAATCTTGCATTACTGAGTGACTGGCCAATGAACCGCCAGAAAAAAAAATGAAAGTAGTGTGCACATGGGATAAACCAGTGATAAATTTATATGTACAGTGAGTGATTGTAAGCTAACTATGCTGGGGTTACAGTAGGAGAGCACTATGAAAATCTCAGCTTAATGCTGAATAACACTGAAATAAAGCTTATCAAACACCGAATTTCTAGGAAAGGAAGAAAACATAGCAAAACCCATGACTATGCCAGCGTGTTGATTCTTTCTTTTTTTCCCCTTCACATTTTGAATACACTGTGTGGTTCACATCTTTCTGGATTGGAAGCACAAGGGTGATAGGTGGAAATGAGTGGTAGAAGATTCTTCACCACATGGCTCAGCAGCTGTGGAGCTCATTCTTACGGGGCATTGCCAGTCCCAGAGGTACATACAGGTTGAGAAAAACCTACTGGAAAAGCTATTTGAAAGCATCACCTCTGACCCAGGGAATTCCTGTGCCACAGATTTCTGAAAAGCTGGGCAAGTTTTCTAGGGAAATACTACTGTGAGCTTGCCCTAGGGAGCTGCTGCTGGTGCATGTGGGAGAAAGGGGACTGAGCTGCGTGACCCATTCCTGCGGATTTACACTATCAGTGCACCAAGAGGAGCTGTTAGGTTGGCACCCAGGATCAGAAGCCCTCTCTGCCTCCCAGTCCTGTCTCAACCTTTGGACCACTGTTCCTGTATCACATTTTGACAACCTGATTAGCATATAACTACATTACTTGAACTGAAGCTGATATATATATATATTTTTTTTTTTGTACTAGTCTGAAATGATGTGCTAAGGGGTTTGTAATTCAAATGCTACTTTCAATTTGCTAAGATTTGCTCCATTTCCAGAGGGTCACCTCAGACAATCCAGTAGTACAAGAAAATCTGCTAAAAATTTACCCAGAGACAATGTCTGATCATGCATGTTCAAATGACCGTGCAGTACATGTCATAATGTTTGATCCCAACTGCACAATATTACCACTGGGGGTTTTTTAATTCTGAATTTTTCAGAAATACAGTTATTAATCTGGCAAAGAAGTGGAAACACATACTCTGGCCATCAATTTGAGGGAATTTTATTTTAAGAAAGCACATTATCTGTTGCTGGAAACTGCAATTTGTAACTGAGAATAGGACAACATGGTAAGTTCAGTGAGATATTTACAATCAATTTATGATTCAGATGTACATGTCTGTGGTGACAAATTAGGACCTTGAGGAAAAAATCTGAGAAGGTCTTTTATGTTTTGCACTTGGAAACTACTGCTTTGTTGAGAAACCTGTCAAACTCGTTTAGTGCAGAACTGTACTTCTTTCCTCTGCGTGTTATAAAGCCATGACTTATTTTGTTTGTTTTACTGTCACGGCTAAGGTTTGAAAAATAGTGAGTAGTTCAGTAAGGCAGAAGACTATTTGTACATATGCTAAGAATATCCTTTTGATTTAAAAAGTGATTTATTGATCCCTGGAAAAAAAAGAACAATTTTCACAGTTCTGTGAGGTCTATGAACCATCTTTAAAACTTTAGCCTTAGGGTAAGAAGTAGGAGAAAATTAAAGCAGTTTCTGAAATACTTCACCAACCATCTCCTAGAAGATGACCCAATCTGCTTGATTACTGGAAAAGACAAACTCCTTAATGGCTAGCATCAGCTGAAGCTGCTTCAGGATGTGCTTTGGCAGTTGCTGCTAAAAATTCCTTTTCTGCAGAGATATGTGAGCGGTCATTAAGTAGGAGTATTGACAAAGGAAATGCCCTAAACATAAAGACAGTGTGATTAAAAAGATATTTCTAGAATGTAATTCTGCTGACAGTGACATGAAGAGTGCATATTTCTTTTCATCTTATTAAAGTGTGAATATGCAGACTATTATTTAGAGGGAAAAGACAATCTCTTAAAAATCCTAACTGTTTTCTCAGTTTGGTGAGTTACTGTGCACATAATAGAGTGCTCCAAAGTGATCTGTGTGATCTGGATGGGAATCAGGATTGTAGACTGTAGAAATGTCCTCCATAAGCTGCAACAAAGGAAATGGCATCATGCGTTAGGCCCCCTGTATGCTCAGATGTCCATTTCACCCCCTTCAATCTGTGCTTAAAATAGCAATAACAACCTTGGTGCAGGGCATTTCCTGGCGATTAATGACTGGCCAGGGTTAATGGCCCTCAGCAGCGCCTCAGGCCATCAACTCCTCCCAGCCAGTCATTACTCCCTGGGAAATGCCCTTTTCTGGGTAGTTATTGTTTTAATATTAAGATATAGATGCCGTTGGATGGAGTTAAAATGACCTTGTGGCAATGTTACAAAATAAATCTTAAAAATAAAATAATGGCAACATGTAAAAATTATTAACAGTCAACAATCCATCAAAATTAAAATCTAAAGTTTGTAAAAATTACAACATTCTGCTAGTCTGGTTACCTGTGCAAAACATAAACCCCCTAAATACATCTTCCTAATTTCCATTTCATGTTTGTCATAGGCAATTGGCTAAATTATAGAATTTGATCTTCTAAAATGCACAGTACCTTTGACATTAATTTTACTGTCTGTGATACGATTTTAGTCTTTTATGAAGCACCGAGCATATGTGATTTAGATAATTCTGCTTTTTTCTCTTTTATGTAGTGTATATTACAATAATAATAGGAAAGTGAATGCATACCTGAGCAAAGTAGTAAGTATATGCTGTTCCTGTGGCCCATATCCTGTATATTCTGTGATGTGGTTTACATTTTAGACATTCTGCTAGAGCTCTAATGAAGAAAAATATGAAGTCTAGGTCTATATTTAAAAGGCTTGCTCGCATACTTATGTAGGCTAGGAATACTAAAAATAAAATGGCATCTAACTGCTGTCCTGGCAGAACCTAGTGTAGATGCAGTTATACCATCAAACTGTTTATTTTTGTTCAGAAGCAAGTGCGGCGTTTGCTGCTCTGAACTGTGCCGGTGGTAGGAGAGCTGGCTCTCTGCAGACATGTTCTAGCTCAGACAAGAAAGGCAGAGGCACATGCTTGGATCTATCACAATTAGAGCCAGCTCTTCAGTATGATTGACAGCAGCTGGACTATATCCCAGCCTCCTGTGCTTTCTGGGGAGGGGGGCTAGGGAAAGATCTCAAATTCTGAGCGAGATGTGGGAATAAAGTGTTCCAAGATGGTTTTTTTCTTTATCAAGAGGAACATGTAGATTAGCAGAATTCTTAGTGGGCTCTGAACTGATCTTAATCTACACCCTCAATACTGCTGGTGGCTTCTAAACTTTTTATCACATTGTGTTTAAGAACTATGACCATGAACTTTTACATAGTCTTCATCACTAAACTTCTCACATCTGTCACATTTCCATATTCTAGATCTCAATTTACCCTCATTTATATTTTAATTCTTTTTTTTTTTAAGCAATCTTGTTTTCTTCATATAGTCTTAGTCTAATACAGGGTTATGTGTACAAGGACATGCCCACCAATTACCTTGGTATAGCAAACTGCAGTGTGTCAGTGTGGTAACTACCCCTGTTGGGAACTTGCAGCAAATACAGGCTGGTTCAAGTTAATATGAATTTCTTCCATTTTGGATGTAGGAAACCAGCCTTACCTCCTATTTTATGAGGTTTGAAAGAGCACTAGAGCAGCCACTGGCTGCAGGTGTGCCGATGAGTGGTAACTCATAAATCAGCAGTAACCTGTTTGTCTGTTGAAACCTTGTATGCAGAGCTAGTGGAGACGGTCTTTTAAGTGTTGAAGGAAGTGTGTGACAGTAAGTATTTATTTACTGAACACTTAAACCCAAATAAATATTTTAAAGACTTGTTTAAAGGAGACTTAAATACATCCTTTGTTGTGAGCCACATAGGTTAAATGTAAACTAAGAAACCAACAGAGTGCTTTTCTCTCCTATTTCCTGCCACTACACTTCCCAGTCTCACAAATCTCGGGAAGAATGCTTTTTCACTGGTTTATTTTTACATCTTTCTCTCATTTTTAAGTGCAGGGTTCCTAATCTGTTTGAAGTTTAATTTTCTTTTACGTCTTTTTGTGTTTAATATTTTTTTTATAAAATAGTAGTTATGTTAATTTTTCTGTCTATACATAATAGCTAATTAAAGTCTTATGTTTGGAAAAAAAAATATATTGAAGCGCTATTCCTAAATTTCAGAGCAGCATTTATGAAAATCTGCTTCACTTTTCTTGCAGTGTAATGTGATAAACTTATTCTTAGGCACACCATTCTTGGCCACCTAGCCACGTATGCTCTCTCTATCTAACTGTATTAAAATCTGAATATGCTTGCAGAATGCTTCATTTAAGTTATATGCAGCTCAGATGAGAGTATCTAAAGATTGTGCAATTTTAGAGGTACCCCAAATTCTTACCTGTGTGCAGTATGTGCATCTTGAAGCAAAGGGTGGGCATTAAAAATGCATGTGTGTTATATTTGCATTCTCTCAATGTACTGTCAGCACGCCTCTGGTTCCTAGAAGGACTTCTGCCTTTGATTCTGCCAAAGGCATCCACACTTCACGTGATTTATTTTCAGTTTATCTTTTTGGGAACACACATACTCACAGCTGGGTCATTGATAAAAATCTCACCAACATTAGGTCTTTCAGTGCTTTCATTTGAATGATCGTTTGAACGAGGCTATAAGCCTGTACAAAATTCAATGCATTTTAATTTTAAAATGTCCAATCACATAGCAATATGCTGAACAAGTTAGGTAACAATTTTATTAAACTTCCACATATACAGTGAAAATAGTAAGGCCTCTTTCAGTTTCTCAGCATCTTCACATGAGCTTCCCTAAAATATGAAGAGGTGGGTCGAACTGGCAGTTGAGGAGGAAAGATTAGTCAGAAGGTAACTGCCAACTTACAGCCCTTAATTTTGTATCTTCTTTGCTGCTGGAGTGTAGCCAAAAAACTGCTTGGGTCATCAGACATAACAGCTAGCTACTTAAGTAAATTCTAATGTCTGCACAGAAAAAAAAAAAGCAACCCACTCATAAGATTTTTCTGATCATATCACAGATGGGAGCACTGCAGACCTGCCATCAGGAGGTTCAGTGCATAGTGGCACTCTTGTTCACTGAATTTTTGGCCTGGCTGGGAAATACCAGGGGATGATAGGAAAGATATTCGAAGAGATCAAGTTCAACAGAAAACATGGATATTCATCCTCACTTCTTGAAAAGTTCTGTGCTTGACAGAAAGCAGTGTCTGTCTTTGCTAATGGACTATTTTACTGTAATTTTCACTACAGAAATATTTACACATGAAACATTTTTTTCCAAATGAAAGGTTCTGGTGAGGATGGATCCCACTGGCCTTGCTTTGGCCATTGAAAAGATCTCATGCTTTTAGCCATGTGGGTAATTTGCAGATTATCTCTGGTCATGAGGTGAGCCTGCCCCATTGATGAGGCAGGTTTGGGGCTGTGAAGAACCTCTCTTCTTTGTGAAGTCCCATACCTAGACCAATACCTAGGGAAATAGTATTTATATACTATTTATATATAGTATTTAAATACAAATAGTATTTAGGGACTGATAGGTTTCCTGCATGCAGCTGTCATTTAAAGCCCTTAAATAATTTCCATTAGAAGACAGGACGAGCCTTATACGCATCTTCTTAACTACCATGCCCTTACCTCGCAGAACAGCCTACCTGAAGAGTGGTTGTGCAAAATCAGGTAAATTATCAGTGCTTTTCAGTGCATCACTATGAGGATAATGGTGCACAGAGAGAGAGTGGGTGAGTTGTGGAGGATGCAACCTGGCTGACAAAATCATTTACTCCTTCCAAGCATCGCTCTGGCACCAGCAATGTCACATGATGAAGTAGATCACAGGGCTCTGAAGTGTAAAAAGGGAGGGGTTTTTCTCTCTGCTCTCTGAGTCACAATTTTCTCCTCGACTGGCACTGATACTGCTAGCTTTCTTGAGCCTTTAAAATCCAAGGAAGTGAATTAAAAGAAGCCCTGGGGGTGATGGAACAAGAGAAGAAACAGAATGGACTTCTCAGAGATGCAAAGAGACAGATTTGACCTGGGGAATTGCTAGCTGACAGAGTGCAGGGGTTAGGAAACTGTGATGAAGTTATTAATTTAATATTTTGTCTCTTTATATTTTCTGCTGAATTTGTTTTCTAATAAGTTAAGCAGCTTTGCTGCTAAGTAATAGGGGAAATACATCTGTATATATCTAGAAGCAGCCAAGGTCTGGAAGGGATCTTAGGGGTTCCTTTCAGTCAACAGCTGCTCGTTCCCTCCGTGGGAGCAGCGTACATGCCTTGAACATCTTTGTCTCCAGCTGGCTTCCCCTCTCAGAGGGGCACCCTGCAGAGAGTTGCCTGTGCTATTGTGAGAATAAAGAGCAACAATTAGCGAGGTGCTCAAAGAACTGTGGTAAAAAGGACTGTGTGTGTCTGGGCAGAGAATTTGATAAGAGAAAAATTTCTAAAGGTGAAGGAAAAAATTCACAAATTTGTGTAGCCTTTTGCCAGCCTTGTTTTCCTTACGTGGTCTTGAGAATCAATAATGTGTCAGCACCCTGGTGTAAAGCTTTTGCTACAGGTCATAGCATGTGTCTGAAATATCATAGAATTAGATATATCCTTTTTCTGTTAGCTTCTCCAATATTGCATTGGCCTCCTCTCCTTTCTCTTTATATTAAATCAGTGTGGAAAGTACAGAAATACAGCAGGGGCATGCCAATTCCACAAGGACTTGCAGGCATTGTTAGAAAGAAGTGCTGCCAAAAATTAGTATCTGTCTTCACTCTTCTCTTGGATTCAGCCTTCATTTCCATTCTCTCATGTATTTGTTTTCAGTCATTACCAAAGAGACTAAAGGTGGAACTAGGATAGGTTTCCTATGACAAGTAAAATCCCAGAGATTCTATCAAATTTCCAGGGAAGTCACATAGGTAATTTTCAATGTAATTCGAAGGGTTTACCTGAAGTACTGAAATTTTCAACAGTCTGTCATAAAATGGACATACTTCTTCTAATCATGTTCAATATTTGAGTTTTCCTGAAGTACTGTATACAGGTGCTATATTCCCTTTCATTGTACGTATGTTTTGGGGAGCTCTTATTCCATGGTTCCTTTTTCACTCTTCAGAAGTTACCACACCTTAATTAGAGTGCCCTGAGTCATGAGAGATGCACCGGATCTTTTTTTTTTTTCTCTTGACCATTCACTTTTTTTCAGTGACATTGTGAATTAGTAGGACTCTCATTAGGTGAGCTTTTCATCTATCCACACTTTGCACGTCTGTGATCTGTGCCTGTACATTTCTGTGCAAGCAGGGCCAAGGGCACGGCAGCTGAACTGCTGCCCTGGTAGTGCTGACGTGGTGCTGAGTCTGACGTGGTAGAGGAGCACTTAAGAAACCAAGTACTTCCCTTGTTTTTCTACAGGTACAGCAAGTTCTAAAGAGCAACCTGTTTAGCCTTGTGCTCCCATCAAAGACACAATGTTGTGTTGTTTTGCAAAGAAAAAGGTTTGTTCATACCCTTTGGGTTGTGCTTGTCTGAGGGTGTTAGAACCTAACAACTCTAGGCCTGATTTTGAAGTTGTAGCCCAGTGTACTCAGTGAAATCCATAAAATAATCTCATTAAATAAGTGGGTGTCATTGATAGAAGCAGAGTCATCATATGAAAATAATTGCCTTTAAAAATAAGCACCTCCATTTAGCCTGAGAATAGAATCTTTGCTGTGTTCTGCTCACGCTGATTTCTTTTATGTGATGCATAGAGCAAATCATAGTATTTTCAAACTTTTATCAACTAGACTTAATTGTGTACTGCTAATGGGTGGCCTGGTTTTGTGTTGCTCTGTTGTGTCTAACTTCCCCTTCACTTTAAAAAACAGTTTGGAGATCTCACTATTAAGTAACAAGGCAGAGAAAGGGTTTGCTGTAGCTGAATAACAAACATACTAAAATCCTCTGCTTGTCTTATTTTCATTTACTCAAATATATGTCTTTTAAGTGCAAGTGAAGGAGGAAAACAATGGATGGTTAGAGGTTGTTAAATTATTTACTGGAGAGTACATTCCCTGAAAAAAGAAGAGAGAAGAGAAGGAGAATTGCAGGTCAGCAGTGTCAAGACATTCTGCATTGCTTGTCTTTATCATCATGCAGAATCTTTTTATTAAGGCAGCGCAGAAAGAATAGATTTATGGACTGAAGGTACAATGTTTCATATGTCCATATCCATCTAGATTGACAGTTCCTACCAACATGAATTTCCCAGGAGAGACAGTGTTACTGGTGTCAGTGGATGGCATCATTTACTTCGGTGTTCCATTATTAAATTGATAACAAGATAATTCCTCTGCTTCTCAGAGACATGACAGGTTTTACAATTGTTAACTTTCTTATTGCATGGGATTTGATGTTCTAGGTAGTTTTTAATAAGAAGCTTATTTTTATTTCAGGTCTGCAACAAATCAAAATTTACAAGAATGTACAGAAAAAGAGAAACCAGGCTGAGTGTACAAGGCATCAAAATCAGGCTGGTTTCCAGAGGGTTATTTTTACAGCAGCAAATGTTTGTGCTCCCGTTGTTTTCAGTACTGCACGTTTGAGCGTATTTGTGCAGTACAGAATGTTTGCTGTGCTTGTGCTCTTGTCTTGTACAGTGGGTGTTAGAAGTGTTCTGTACATTGGTAATTCTGGCTCTGTTGTTTTGAGGGTGATCATTTCATCAGCCAGTGGCCATTTTGAAAAGCAGAAGGCGGCCACAGGTGGCACTGAATAGCACAAAGCCTCCAAGAACTTTTCTGCTGGCACGATGTGGCACAGCTGTGACTTGTCCTGAACCTGATGCTGTGCAAGAGGCAGAGTTAGAGAGGAAGGCTCTTGGTGTGAGTCTTGAGAAGGTAGAACATCGGTACCAACCCAAAAATCCCATGGTGCTGTTGTTACTCCCTCACTGCTCTTTGCTGTTGGGACTGCATCTTAAGAGGTGTTGTGAGGGCAGTCTGGCCTGTGGCCCATATGTTCGACTTACATGTGTGAAGAACTGTGAGAAGTCCATCCGCAGCAGGTGTTTTTTCCATGTAGATATTTACAAGGTTATTTATTGTGTCATTGAAATAGCAAAGGAGTGCCCTGTAAACCATTCTTTGTTAGCTTCTCACCAAGCACCTGGTGGACCTTGTGCTCTCGTAGCTGCACTTGTGCAGGACCTTCAGGAAAGGTTCCCAGTGCGTCAGCCTGTTGTGACGTGCGGGTGAGAGGTGGTGTGGGTCACTACTGAGTGTATGTACCCCTCATTCTGACACATGGGGGATTTTAATGCTGTGAAGCAGCGATTTGGCTGCCAAGAAGTTCTCCTCTCCTTGCGTGTTTGTGTAGATGTAGGTACCTCTTCCACTGGTGAATGGTGAACCGAACATCTTATTTTTGCCATTGCACTGCCAAGCTCCTTCTTAGTAAATGCTCCCTGAGGAATTTTGATTTAAAATGTTTGAGTTTGTTCAGACTAAGCAGGTCATGTGGTAAGGCTATACTGTGTTGTTTTAGAAGAAAAAACATGTCTTGAAAGGAAGATTGAGGTCTTTCCATCTGACCCAAACACAAATACCTTTTGAAGTTTAGCTTGGTCAACAGTAATTTTTTGGATATTGAAATCTGGTTCTCAATAAAGTCTTCAATCTCTGCACCCTCTCTTTACACGCCAATTATCCTGTTCTTTATCTCTGCTTCCCAAACAAGTAGCTGTTAAAAAACCCAGTCCTTCAGCCTTCTTGAAAGCTCCTCTTGATTTTACAGCTTTCAGGGGAGCAGTCTTTTAAAGATGATGCTAAGAATCTCTTTCTATTTTTGCAAGGACTGTGCACATAAAAAATAAAATACTGTGGATTTTTGCCAGTGTTTGAGAAATCAAAGAGGGATGCATGTGGTAGCCAGCAACAGAGTCTAAATAGAGCATCTATGGACATGATGCTGAACTGCCCTCAAGTCTGGTGCAGCAATGGGAAGGGAGAGGCAGGGAAGAGAAAGCAGAAACTATGTGGTGGCTGGATTTCCTGAAGTGCAGGGAGATTATGCACAGGCCTGGAAGAGAGTAAGTTAGGAACAGATATAGGCTCTGGCCTGTGTGAGATGACCAAAATAAATATGGTTATCACGGGCATGAGGGTAGAGGATTGTGATTTCATTCTGCATGTTGAGAATTTTTCTTAAATTTACAGGAATTGACAGTGTTCACCTTTAAATCCAGACCCCTGAGACTTTTTTTTTCAGACCATTTCAGTGTACTGAAACTCCCTTACTCCCTGCAGAGCAGTGCAGGACAAATGGTAATTGTCAACATAGAGTTTTACTGCTCTCTGGCTTTAAATAGATGTGACCCAAACCAGGCCCAGTTACTTTTTTTTTCCCCCTTCCTTTTGTTTTGCAACCTCTTGCAGTGAATTCCATGTGCTAGGAAAGAAAGATCACTTGAAAACATATGCAGTGGCAAACCTCATCCTTTTTATTTCTTTTAATGCTATTGCATTCATGAGACATCCACACAGAGATAATGGAAGAGAAAAAAAAACATTCACAAGGGAAATAGATTCTACTTTAAGCTTCCAGGGGATTATTATAAACAGGGAGAAAAATATTTTAAGGATTATGAGAAGTACCTTGTCAGTGTTCTTTTAAGTAGAACAACTACTAATGCATTAGTCACAGCACTGTGTGAAATGTAGCTTTTTACTGCTTTAGCTACAGTATATTCATCTTATAATGGTGTCCTAACTGGTACATTACGTACCCTTCCTCTTCCACCTCCCTTCCCTCCAACAAAAAACAAGTTTTATTGTGGACCTTTTTGTTCCATGAATGATCAAGAAAATTCTGAACACGGAACAGTGTGTGGTGCTGCAAACGTGCGTTTGTGCCTTTGTAGGCATTTGGAGAAATTGTCCCTCACCTTGTGTGGTGTCGGGGCGAGAAGCCCTCGTCTGGTGACATCTGTCACAGTGATCAGAGCCAGGGAGGGACCGAGCCCGCAGGGCTGCTGCGCTCTCGGGCGCAGGGCGGGGCAGCAGCATCTCCCACAACAGGCAAAATAGCAGTTTGGGTGGAGGAGATGAGGGAACAGCAAATACCAGCTATGATTTTCATCTGGAATAAGGAATGGGCCAGGGGTCCCACTGTGCTTCAATCATGCACGGTTTGCAGGCAGCCCACACTCCAGCTATGACAAAGCTGCAATTTAGTCAACCTTCATTTACCACTTACTACACTTCAGCAGCAGCTTCATTGTAAGATCTGTCAGGAGTCTACTTTTGTAAGCTGGGAAGCGTGGTGCAGCCTCACACTTGTGGCTCAAACCACTGTAATTAAGCTCATGTCAGGTTGCCACTGAAAATTTCAGGAATCAAAAGGAAGGATGTGCTCTCTGCAGATGCTCCTGGGCTGGGCCATGTGCTGGGCTTTCATGAGATACCAACTGTTTGGGGCTATTAAAGTTGCAGGGGTGGCAATGTGGTACATGGCATTGTAGGCACTGAAAAAATGAGTGAGAAGGGACTAAGAATCTGAAATGTGATACAATTCTCATTTATTACTTTCCAATAAAACCTCTGCATTTTATCACATGTAATTCTTACTTTGTTCTTGCTGTTCTCTTTTAGGTAGTAGGAGATAATAGTCTATATTTTCTTTATAAATTTCCATGTGTGATTTTAGGAGTAGATCCAAACCTCAGGCGTCACAGATAGTTCCCCTAAATGTTCACACGTGACAGTGATTATTTTTTTGTTATGAGCACTGATTCCAAATGAAAAGACTGTGAAGTTGTTTTGGGGAAGGGCAGTTTTGTTAACACAGAGTGCTGGGGGTTATTTTTCCACCTAGGAAATAAGTTTATTTTCAGGTTATAAGAGAACACTGATGAAAAAAAAAAGAATAAAATCCCTACTACTTTTAAATTTTCATTATTCCCTCTGAGATCATGGCTTTCCTGTGAACAATCATGGCAGAAACATAATTTTTGTTTTCAGTTATTTTTGTTATTGTAAACCACTGCTTCTGTCAAAAAGTATGGGCTTAATTTTAAATATGAATCCTGAAGC
Organism: Lycocorax pyrrhopterus obiensis; assembly: GCA_014706295.1. Classification (NCBI taxonomy): domain Eukaryota; kingdom Metazoa; phylum Chordata; class Aves; order Passeriformes; family Paradisaeidae; genus Lycocorax; species Lycocorax pyrrhopterus. The sequence continues at coordinate 18,470,306 of JACSVZ010000013.1, read as the reverse complement.
TAATCAATATTAAATAAACATGTTGTCTTTATTAACAGCTCTTTGAAACATCACAGATTGTGTTCCTCCTCTTTCACTCCTAGCAGAATTTCCAAATTTCATTAGTAACACTTGATGTAACCTAACTCAACTACTTATGAATATAGTCAGCCACCTTTGTTGTCTTACAACTTTTCCCACTGAAAAATTTGGTTTGTTTTAAAGCTCAATTGTGCAGATTTCTGATGTGCTTTGGATTGTGACTGCAACTGTGAAAATCCTTATCATGTTGTCAGTGTCTGAGCTGCTGGGTTGTTTTTTTTGCTTTAGTTAGTTTATAAAAAGCATGAATTTGACAAGATACAGTTTCTAGATAAATTCCAGTTGCTTTAAATTTTTCTCATATATAATTTCTTCAACAGATTTTTCACAATTTTTCCTTTTAAAAATTAAAGTTCTTTAAAAGAGGTTTCTGTTTGTTTCCAGAGCACTCAATTTATCTTGGCTATTCAAACAGGACACAGAGCAGATTTTGTTTCATTAACATTTTACCTATACAGCTATAAGGTTTTTCCCAATTTAAAAAATTACGGTGTAGGAGAGAGACTCTTTTTCCCTGTCAGAGTGGCATAAAAGCATGGGCAGTGATGATTGCGTGTGCTTAATGAAAAGTTTGGTCTTATCTTTTTGCCAGAGGTGACCACAAATGGGCACCTCAGGCAAGGCAGGCACTTGATCCAACACTTCCCTTCTCGCCAGACTCCTGTCCTGCAAACGGCAGCCAGAAGGAAGGGTGGGTGGGTGGGCAGTCTGCAGGTGTGTGGGTTGATTGTAGAGACTCATCCGAGCGAAACAGTGGAAATAATGATGATAAGTGGTATTGTCCTTTTAAATGGATAGAATGTAACCTCACCATGTCCGATTTTCTCCACACCTGCCTTACTTTTCAAAGTGTGTTTCCTTCCCTTTTGAAGATACTAAATATCTCCTCCTTCTTATGGAGATAATTTGGGAGTTTACAGTTTCAGCAGTTGTGTGCATTGCACAATTTTTCTACACCATGCTTTTCAGTATTTGTTTGAAGTGAATGAGTCATTAACCCTCAGCATTATGGGAAAGTTCAAGAGAAGTGTTAAAATGAGGGGGTGACAGATTAAGCCCACCCTAGATATTAATGATGACAGTAAAACTTGTTTGGAAAACAAAAAGATTAAAATCAAATGTCATGTTACCTGCCAATCAAACTCTCATGTGAAAGTTTCATGTAAGAGGGCCAAATAAATCAGAGCGTGGCCAGATGCTTCTCTGTCCTCCTCTGCTAAGTGTTTCCTTTGAACACAGACTGAGCAGGTAGACGTCTATTAAGTTTTATGATTTCTTTTCTGATTTAACCTTTTATCTGCTCTGTTGTTTTTTTCTTACAAACATCATCCTTCCAAGAAGTCCTTCACACAGGAGTTCCTGGGCTGAATTCTCTGCTCATCTTACCTCAAATGTATCAACTTCAGAATTTCAGTGTTTGATCTTTGGGTCCAAAATACATGATTTTATTTTAGTCTTAAATAGAAATTAGCACTGTCTCTTGAACTGGGCATCGCCCAGAAGAGTAGTTAACATTAATTTAACAGTAAATAGCATTGTATGCAACTGGTAAGTTGTGTGTCTAGGTGCCCCCCCCACACCCCAAGGAATCCTAGTAGAACTTATTTTACCTAAAAACATGAACCTCAAAAAATATATTAGAGGGAGCAGCAGCTAGAGGCAGAACCTGGACTGGAAAGGTGCTCAGTGCAATGGGAAGGAAAGGCAATTACACAGAGTAGCTCTTGGGGAACTGGGGCCAGTCAGTGAATAAGATATAAAATGTGCATCATGGGATAACAGAAGCTGGAGGTTCCCTGGGCCACTCTCCCAGTCCTCCAGATTTTCCCCACATCCTGTGAGTCTCCTCAGTTGCCTCTGGGACACAAAATAGTTCTGGCTGGCTGTCATTGTCCTAAAGTTGCATGGTATGAGACTCCAGAGGTCGGGGTTTGATGTATGCTGGATTCCTGAAGTCAGCTGGAATATTGTGTTCATACACTGCCACGTTAGAGTGCAAACTCCTGCACTGATGTCTTTTGTTTGTATTTATGGTAAATAATGACTTTGTTCCTCCGACCTCAGAAGCAAGTGTGTCTTGCCAGTTCCCTGGGTGGCTCTGTGTGTAGGACAGACTTTGTTCTCGCTGTGTCGCACGACAAAGAGAATGCACATGGATAGACCTTCTTTACAGACCAGGGCTACACTAGATGAGTTTGTTCACTGTTTCTTGTCCCCAGTGCAGTCTGCAGCTGTGTTTCACTCTGTAGATCCTGGCAGACAGCTGGTAGCTCCCATATGCAGGCTGTGCAGTCCATGTCTTGAGTCACGTAATGTACAGTATTACAAAATCTGCTAATATGGCTTAAAATGATATATAATGTATACCTGCTCTTTCCAGGTTCTGATTGCCAGCATCATGTGCAGCTATAACAGGGAGGACTGGACTGAACTTTCAAAAATGGCTGAGGTAATGGTTTCCTAAATGTGTTTCTGCGTTTTTTTTTTTTTTTTTTTAATTCTCCTTAAAAACAAGAGCTGCAGTAAGGAATTTCTTGAAAGAAAATAGATTCAAAGTGAAAAATGAGAATTTTAAACGTGTCCATTATAATTTGTTTATTCTGTGTTTTCATTAAAATGATGGAAATGTAAATTTAAAGGAAATCTGTTCCATAAAAATGGTCCCTTGGATTTTTAAGCAGTACCTGGAAAGCCTTTAGTCTTTGAATCTATATACTTTTTATTTGCATTTTAAGCAAACTGTATATTATGATAGATGCCCTGATAAAATTTAATTCTGCCTTTGAGAGCCTAACTTGATCTTACCTTGCCTACAGGCGCACTAGTTTGGCAGCACTAGAAGAAATTTTGAATATAAAACTCTTGAATATTTTAAGTGTAAAGGGCTCATTTAATGCTATTCTAGTTTTAATACAGACTTCCAAAAATGATAGCTGAGAAAGTCAGCATATATAATAGCAGTCAGCAGGCTTTCTATAATATAAATCCAATCTTACAGAAATGCAAACAGACTATGCACCTGAAATTTCTATTCAATTTGAGGAAAAAACTATTTAATAACCTGTACCTGTGTCCATAGGGAGTAGTATAAGAAATACTTGTCAGGACTGCACTAATTTCATTCAGAAAGGTGTCTATATCTGAATGGAAAGCAAAGTTGTTATGTTTAAATTAAAGTGTGTTTTCCACATAAAGTATCTAAAGGAAATTAAAAGCATGGTATTAACAAATTTAAGCAAAGAAAAAATTATCTTGTCATTATTGCTATCATTAGCTCAGATTTAAATGTTTAAATTTTAAGTATGCTTTTATCTATGTATGGATGGAGGTGTGGATACCTTGAATTTGTGTTTTGTATGGCAGAATGTTTGAACATCATTGTTTCTTCATTCAGTGTTCTAAGCCCTCCTGTGGTTATGTGGGACGGCACTTCTTGATTTTCTTTGAGCATTTTAAACCTATGAGGAAAAAAGTCACTTTATGGACTTAGAGAAGTGAAATTAAACATTACCAGTAGTTAGCTTGGTGATCTTCAACACTATCTCAATTTATACCTGTATTTACCTAATTGACCATGAAATCATATTTTGGAATCTATGCTTGACAGAAGCAGTGCCACTTTTAAACTGACTAAGATGGATGGCTTTATTGTGCCATTTGCTCCTGTTCTTTTAATCCAGTGGTACTGCTGGCCAACTTTAGGACACATATTTCCAATCCGTGCTTGTATTTATGTTACTCCTTTAGAAAAAGAGTGGTTCTTTAAATGCAGTCAATGATGTGTAACCTATGTGGTACAACATTCTTCTGGGAAGTAGTTGTTGGTGCCTGCCCTGTGGAGAGCAGCAGTAGTTTGGGGCGCCCTGGAATGCGCAGCTGAAGAGCAGGGATGTTTAATCGCACGCGTAGGGTCCTGCCTAGGAGGTAACAGATGTGGCTTTCATCGGAGCAGAAGCCCCAGAAGGTACCACAGTATCTCAGCAGGAGGACGACCTATTCATCCGAAAGGTCAGCTTGTCAGGGCGGCCGGCAGCACCGGCAGCAGCGCGGCGTGGCCCGGCTCCCGGAGCCGGCCGGAGCGGGGAGGGTTCCTGGGAGTGATGGATGGCTTCTCCCCTGCTCACGCATTTCGGGAGCTGCTGAACCATGGCCACACAGCAGGCAAAGTTACTCCAGTTCAATAAGCAAAAACAAAATGCAAATGCAGAACAAAACCCTAGTTAGAGCCGCTGGAAGGCAACAGGAGAGATGTTCGTGTCAGGCTGGAGCAGTTCAGCAGAAAGGAAGAGGAGTGTGTCTGTGTGCTGCCCTCGGACAGCTCGGCTCCTTCCCCTTTTAACTGTAACTAATTGAGGGCCATGAACAGAATTAGCATGAATAATATGTTTGTATAGACTTTTTTTAAAATTACTCTCTTGTTCTTCAGAAACAAATTTATTTAATGACAAAAGCTACAGCACAGTACAGGCACCTGCAGAAAATTTGAAGACTAAATCCATTAAAGCAAAAAAGAAAAATTTACTACTGAGTTACAGTTCTTCAGAGCACAGCAGCACCTGTGTAACACTGACTGCCAGACCTCTCTTTCAATGCTGCTCTTAGGCCCTGTAATTACATTTCATTTTTTAGCATTTTCCAGAACCAACTCTTTATTCTGCTTCTATCTTTTTACTTTGTTTTTTACTCAAATTCCTTAATAATTTTTGGAAGCCACATCAGTTTTGGAAGTTTTTATCTCTAATGATCAACATGCTTGTTTTTTAGGATATCATAACCACAGCTTTTTCTCTTAAAAAAAGAAAAATAAATCAAATGTCTAAAGAAATCTTTTTAACATGAACAGTAAGTGCTACAGGAAAGAGTACATTACTTGAAATTAATTTTGCAATTTTTTTCCTTTTACATGTTTCATAGGTTGCTGGTGCTGATGCGCTGGAGTTAAATTTATCATGTCCTCATGGTATGGGGGAGCGAGGCATGGGACTGGCCTGTGGGCAGGTAGGACTGTAACCGCAATCTCTTTAATGTCTCTCCAGCTATCCTGCACTGCCACATTGATAGTTACACCTCAGGGGGCAAGACACAAGCAGCAGATTACCAGCTTGAGATTTTTAGGTTGAATGTGTTTAAATATTTAGTGATGAAAGGCAGTAAAAAAAAAAAAAAAGAAACTGAGAATGTACAAAATGTTTAGTTTTGCTGAGAACAAAAATGCATTATGTATTTGACAAGGAACATGATGAAAACAAATAATTTCGAAAAAGCACTTGGACAGAATTTGTTGATTTCCATTTCAGTGCCCTGTAGATATCTTTTAAATCAGAACCTAGTAACTACTGCATGTATCAGTAATGATTTTGAAGGACATGAGATGTACACACATTTAATTTCACAATTTTTAACATATGAACCTAACTGTGTTTCAGAATCACAGAAGAGACCGTACATTCTGGTAGCACCATGTACAGTTAACATCTTCTCTTATAAAAGCCTGTGTTCTGTAACCTATAGATTTGTTGGTTTATACCATTTGTATTGGAATTACCATGCTTGATGTCTCTGCCATGTAGAAATCTGTTGCAGAGCTTATCAATACATCCCATAACTTCAGTTAGGAGAATGTGTGCTGTTTTGCCCGTTAAAAGATACACATACCAACCCTAATTCTCATCCTAATATCCTTTTGAAGTTTGTAGATATTTGCATGTTTTTGTCATGGTTTGAAATTTGTTTTGGCTCTGAAAAATGCCCAAATGTGGTGAATGGAAAGTCTCTGAAAAATCTTGGTTCACAGTCTACCAGGAGACATTTTCTAGAGTTTGACCGTCAAAGTTTCAGAATTATGAAGCTTGTTTGCTTTCCCATCTTACTACATTTTGGGGACAGGGGGAAGAAGAGGAGGAATGGGACGCAGAGCGGGAGTCATGATTATGTACCCTAAAACTGAGATACTGTTATTTACCTGGCTCCTTTGTAAAGGGCTACTAAGCATCTTAATTCGTCCTCACTTCCTCAGTTAAATGCAAAACTTTTAAGAACTGAGGTGTGGTTGGATAAATAAACCATTAACTTTCTGAAACCTGGCAGGCAATAGGAGCTGTAATCAGTGCAACACTTCAAGTGGACACACTTCCAAGTATAGCTTTACCATAGCAATACTGTCAGGCACAGTGCACTGGGCATTTTATTGTTTTCTGTGAACAAAATTATGTCGATCTGCTCCATGCCATAGATTATTATTTTTAATGAAAGTAATCTGGATGCTTTTTATGGCCAGTGGTCGTTTACTGAAGTTATGATTAAAAATGGGAGAGAATCACAAAAGCCCTCCAGGATAACACTAGCACAGCAGTAGTAGTTATTACTATTTTTTCTCTGGATTGCATTCAACAATGAATTGCTATTTTAGCCATCTTTGTAAGTTTTTGAAGAAATTCCCACCCTTCAGTCTGACGAGCGTAACTCAGTAGTGTGGCTTGCCCCTGCCTGAGAAGGGGACTGTGGAAGGTTCAGTCTGGTCAGGGAGAGCCCTGGAGGTTCCACATAGAACCTGAAACAGGCTCCTTTCAAGCATTTTTATTTTTTTTAAGTGTGTGTTATTTCCAGCTTTCAGTGGTTGGAATAATATATGCATGTGTAGTTGCTCAGTTGTGTAGTCAGTAGGGAGCTGTCTGGCTACAAGAGTTTTTACGTATCTTTCAGCTATTGTAAAATCAGAGAAGCAAATGCAAAATCTGAGCACTCAGGGCTGTCGTGTGGATTTGTGACTCTCCATGGAGGAGACTAGATCCTTAAAGAAAGAAGCTTACTTTACATATATGTTTTTATAATAATAAAATGTCTGTCTTTCCCATACAATATGGATATTCTTTGGAATGTTTAATATATACTACTCTTGCTTAAACACTTGTGTTTTCTTAACTACCTTATCAAAATGAGAGCTCAGAAAAGAATCAACTTCTTTAGATGAATAAATGAATAAAACAAGCCATGTTTAGAGAGCCAGATCCTGATGGTCTTCCTCAGAGTTGGCTAAAATTAAATCATAGTGATTTTAAATGTAGATTATTGAAGCAAAGGATGGGGATAAACTGGATTAAGTAATGATATGTGCAACAAGATTTATCAGTAGCCCTTCAGGGGGCTTCCATGTGTGGTGGCCCCTGGAGGCCCCATCAGAAGATACAAAAGTGCTAGATAGTATTTTGGTATTTTAGTATTATTTATTTTTTTCCCCACAGAGCTGAAGTCGAATAGGTTGTACATGGGTGCTGTGGGGAAGACAGGGCTCAGATATGCTCTGGAAAAAAAACACCACTCGATATCTGGTAGTCAAGGCATGAGGCTTTGAGAGGCAGAGCAGCTTTCCTGGTTGTACAGTGAAGCAGGTTTTCTTAAATCTTTTTGATAACATAATCCATGTCTTCATAGGAAATTTTTTCAAGGATTAGGCCTCTTTCATGCCTAAGCACATTAAATCCTCAGGAAACTACAGAAATTGCTGAGATGAAAAATAATGGCGGAAAAATGGGTATTTTTACTATTTATAATGTCTAACATGTTCTGCCTTTTTGTTGTTTAAAAAAAAAAAAGGGAAAGGAAAGGTTAATTATGCTGTCTACTTTTTCTTCTCATTCCAATTCCTATGGTGTGCCTACAGGGTAAGTGTAGAAATCCGGGAACATCAGATTTATTTTTCTCTATCCTGTTTTGTTATCTAGTCTCAAATGCTTTCACTGTTTTGTATCAGCTGCAAATTAAAAAAGGTCCTGGTGTATCCAAATTATATATATAAAAATTGGTACTAAGTATGGCTGTTTGTTTTATACTGAATTACAGTTCTCAGCTTTTATTTGATTTTAATTCCAAGTCATTAGTGCAGACACTCTGGCGCCCAAACAGCGTAGCTAGCCAGAGGGTAATATTAAGAGGCATCTGTATTGCTGCCAATAAGTTACTTAAAGCTGGTTCTGTATAAAACGTCAATTATGTTTACTAATGCCGATTAATGATAATAAAGTTAAGGTTTGTATTCTTTCATAACAATTGGCAACTGTATAAAAGTGGATATCATTAAAAATTGTAATAGAATTTGTCTTCAAGTTTACCAGCACTAATGCACAGATTTTCTTTGAATCAGATAACCTGTGTGTAAAAAACTTTTAATATTAAACATAAAGACAACATGGTGAACAGCAGATCATATAAAAATGACAGTATCCCTTTCCCACTATACTTCATTGCTGCACTAATTCTAGCATAAAATTCTGAAAATAATAAATCAAGCATGTGAGATGGTAACACTCACATTTCAATGTTTAACTTGTGGTGTTGTATTTGTGGTGCACTTTTTGTCCTTCACTGGAAACCACGCAAAGATGTTTAATTTTTTTTGTCTTACTTATCCTTCTAAAAAGTGGCATTGAATTCATTCAGAATTATTAATATCATGTGGAATCAACAAATTTAAGTGTTTGCCTTTTTGATTTTGGTCTAAAGATCAACAAGTCTCTCCAGCTGCTCTGCCAAGAATGAATAAATAGTTAAATTGAGTCAGTAATCTGGATTTACTTTGCATTCCTGCCTCGATGAAACCCCAGGTCTAAGAGCTTTAATGTGCATCTCCCTAGAAACATTAGAATAGGATCAATTGGGACAAATGATGCCCAAAGTCTTCTAAAATATCAGTGAGTCTCCTTGGCCTAGTGGGCAGTGAAAAACAACAGAAGGAAGAAAAGAGCAGCCTGCAACTACCTGAGAGGATGTGACAAAGATGCAGCAAGAGTAGCTACAAAGAGGGCAAGATTATTCTGTCATGTCAGATGATACAGCAAGGGGCAAATTGCAGGCTGAATGTTTCAAATTGCGCATTAGGAAGAAAATTCCCCAACAAGGTGATGCAGATCAGGAACATGGTGTCTGGGGTTGCTGTGTACTCTGCATCTCTGGAGTTTTTAGGGCTCAGGCAGGCAAAGCTATGGCCAAGCTCACTGGTGGTGGTGGTAGTCCCACTCTGAGTGGGAGCTTCCCGTACCTGCCCTCCCGGAGTCCATTCAAACAGCCATTTCTGTGGATTCACCCTGCTCAATTCCTAACCAAAGGCACTGCATTCTTTGTACCAGGGGTAGGAAATGAGTACTGGATAAAAGGAAGCACAAGGACTTGGGTGTTCACGTGGAGTGAGATAATCAGTATGAACAAGGAGATCTCAAGTCAAAAGAAACAAATATTCAAAGATCTCAGCCTAAGTGCAAGAACAGAGATTCTTCATGCTATAAGCAAATACTGTAAAAGTTAATAACATCCTGGCATATAACTATTTCTCATTAATTAGTCATACCTTCTAACCTCCAAAATATAAAAAATCTTTGCCTATCTCAGCATTTAAGCTCTAGATCTGGGGAACTGTTTGATTTTTTTTTTTAGTTTGTATTGAAGAAGGAATGTATATGTCTCTTGTGAGCACTGAAATCCAGATCCTGGTGGTTTAACTATTCAGATTATATGTAAAATGAACTTGCTTTGTGGTTCTTTGCTTACCTTTATTTTCATTTTACTTCAGCTGTACTTGCTACAGCCTCTGCTGCTGGCTGTGCTTATGTTTATTGCCTGCAATTAGGAGGCAAGTTTCATAAAAGCCTACATTGCCTCATTCAGAAGACGACAAATCTGTCAAAAACAAAAAGAAAAAAAACCCCAAAGCCCTGGTTACTCTGCAAAGATGAGAGCTGACTGCATGGCACAATTAGATTTGCTCTGCTGTACCTTGGAAATAGGAAAGATGAGGCTGCTTTTTAATTGAGGTGCGCAGTATAGCATGCTAATTCGCTGTTGCTCTGCCAGCAAGGAGCTTGAAGTATTTTAAATAAATGATGCCCCAAACAGAATTTGATTATATCTGTGTTCATGTGACATTCTACTATCAGCCTACAATAATATGCTGGTTAAGTATAATTCATTGAGTCCTGCAGGCAGTATTAGTTCTCGCTCTTCTGTATCGGTTATTGCAACAAATTAATGCAAAGTACAGCAGAGTGGTGCTACACTGGGCTGTAGCAGCAGTGTGAACATCGTCACCCAAAATCCAGTATAAACCAGTGTGAGTGAGGTTCGTGTTGGTATGTGGGGTGGAGTTTCAGGATTTGTATGTCTTCTTGTTCTCTTGCTTTGGCCGCTTTCATGCATTCTGGCTGGTTCTTAAGAATATGAGTCCTAGCTGATCTCAGTGTCTTTGTGTCTGCCACTGGCCTCTGTTGCTTTGGGGCACGTTTTGACCAAATGACCTCTTTTCAGTCATGTTTTTCAGAGTGCAGACTGTTTCAAAGGCACTGTAAGGTCCATAAAACTGGGTGGCTGGGGAGGGGAGGGGAATTGCCTGCTGCCCAAGCAAATGGATATGAAGAGGAGCCTTGATAGTTCAACTGAGGGAGAAGCTCAGCAGAGGCAAGAAATCCAGTTCCTCAGAAACAAGGACTCCTTGGCTGAGGCAGTGATGCTGTTACTCTGTGTGTGCAGGGATGTGCTGCACCGGGCAGTGTTTTGCTGGGAGGCAATCTGGGATGTGCAGGAAGAAGGGATGTTGCTGATTGCCTCCTTCAACTCCTGCAAATGTAGACCTAAGCACACTTTTTCACAGGTCAGGAGATGTGTTTTGTGGACTTAAGTTCATGGTCCTTTATGATAATTCCATTTTGTTGTTTAACCTCTTTGGGTTCCCTTTTTCATCTTCTCTGTTGTCAGATGTTTCTTTCCTTTCTTTTTCTATTCCTTCCTTCTTCAAAACTCTTCTCATAAACTAAACCCTGTGCTGAGTTGCTTTCAAAGTAAAAATTGACTCATGAGCTATTTCACTTGAAATCTGAGCAGGAAAAGCTTGCTGGCTTTATGGTCGCTCCTGGGTGACCATTCACCTTCCTCCAGTACCTGAGAAATCACTTCCTTTTCTGTCACTATTGCGGGATTCAAATGTGATTAAATGTTGTGATTTAAGTGGATTTCTTGCACGTGTCCTTTATGTCCTCATATATTCTGTCTTTTGTAACATGTAGAAGGAGACAATACTTAATAATGAGGTATGACAGTTAATTGGTGTTTTGTCTAAAGAATTCTGGTTTTCATACACTCAAGGAGAATTGAATTGAAATGCAAAGTTTAATAAATTCATCATCAGAACACTGTTCTGTAATTTTATATTGTGGTTTGACAACATTTAATCCACTGTTATTGCTTTGAAGGATTTCTAATTGAATTACTCAAAAGACAAAATGGAAAATAAAAAGGGATTATAAATACGGCAGTAATGTTAACAGCGCTACCAACTTGCTGAAACTTTTTAATGGCATGCTATGGTGTTAATAAGGTTTTAAATACTGTTTATGTGTGGTGACTTACATTTATGTAAGGAAAGCATTCTCTACAGAATGTATTTTCTTAGCAAATGTAAAAGTGATTCTGTTTCCTTGAAAATCATGAAGACATGGAAGCAATTTGGGTTTACACTTATTTTCAGTCTTATTATGGTGGAAGCGTTTCTGCTGAAATTCACATTGTGGGTGACAGATGTCACAGACAAGGTTAGTTTGGTCACAGTATCAGTGACCTGGCACTGTTTGGGTGTTTTAATGACACTTCAAGATATTGGCTGTTTTAATGGCACTTCAGTAGCCTAACAGCAATGGAGTATATCGTGAGTGTTTCCCAAAAAGGAACAAACCCTTTTTGTTTTTTTTTAAACCAAATGGCAACCTGTACTTGTTCTTGAAATTGTATTTTAATGCCCCGAGAAATTTTCAGAAAAGGGAAATGTACAAAACTTGAGCCAATGTCCAGGTCCTTTGGATTGCCTTTGAATATGTGATTGCACCATAAGGCATTGCAGTTTTTTGTAACCATCATATCTGGTAAACAGGATTTGCTGGAAACAAAATCATCACCAACAAGTAAGTGTTCAGGAAAAATATAATATTTTAAAATTGTTTATCTTGGTGCACATTAATAATTTTTTCTTTCTATGGTTTCAGTTTTATGCTAGTGTTTTATAAAGTTAACTAGCAGTGTATTAACTACTCTCTTCACTGCCTGCACGAGAGTTTCAGGACTAGGTTCATATTTCTTTAAATTTTGCCTCAGCTCCTAGTAAACTTAAACAGTTTGTTGGGAAGCTTGCTCTTTACAGGAGGCCAGATCTGAATACATGCCCACTTGATGACCATTTTAAAACTAAGTGGCAAATTCTTCTCAGAGCATAGGTTTTAAATTCCTTAGTTTCATGTTTCAAATGTTTATGCTTTCCTCAATTATTTAGTATTTTCTGCCTTATTATTATAGGAAAGGACAGAGCTTGCCTACCTGACCACAAGAGAAAGCTATTTGTAGCTGCAGCATTCACATATTCGAGTTCTGTGCTTCCCTTTAGAATATTTCATGTATGACGTAAACCTAATCAAACCTTTATGCCTTCTACCAGGTGACCTCTGCGTGAACTAAAGAGCTGAAATATTATTTAATCATGCTGCATACCACTTTTTACAGTGCTATGAGAAACATTAGTTTGGTTGGCTAGGAACAACCAAGATAAAATACTTTGTTCTGTCAGGGGTAAAAAGACATTTTTATTAGTGAATGCTTTACATATACCAGCGCTGTTGATAAATAAATCCTTCCAGTCAGTGTGTCCAAGAAGTTTACTAAAGGTAAATGTGCAGTTTCCTATTTTTCACTTGGACTGTTTAAGTCCAGTTAGTATTGGAACAAATGATTTTTTAATTTGAACTGCCAATCTGTGCATCAACCTTTCAGGCCAACTATTATTAACCTTTATTCTGACAATCAAAGAAAATCATCTGATTTAAATGCCTTTAATATTGCATTAAAATCAATAGCAATAAATACTCATTGCTAAAGTGTTAACAGACCTATCACAATGAAACAAAAGGAGATTTTTCTCTATCATGTAAGGTAGAACCTTACATGATAGAGAAAACCATAAACAACCATAAACATATAAAAAGCCTTATACATAATTGTAAAAGTAGGAAGTTTTCTAACAGAGATACTTCTGATTGCTTAGATTAACATTTTTAAATTAAAAAGAAGTTAAACAAACCCCAAACATTCAGAATAAGAAAAAACATTATGATGCAACCACCTACACAGAGAGAGGAATCAGTTTTCAGAAAAAACTCAGTTGTTTTCCTCTTTGTGCTGGGGAGAAAACAAAAAAGCTTTTCTGTGATCTGAAAAGGGAGTAATTACAAAGCTGACTAAAGGCAGCCACCAACCTTTCAAGTCTCAGTCGTGCTTGATCTTGACATCCCTCTAACTGTTGTTCTTACTCCCAGCACAAATACGTGTTTTGTACTTTTCTCTACTGGTCAATCAAAAATCTCCAGCTCATTTTTGACCTTGTCCGCGCACGGGTGTTCAGTCATGGGGTGCAGCGTTATCACAGAAGGGATGTAGGAGTGCCATGCTGCTAATAAGATGTCCAAAGAGGATCTCCCACACAGCACTTTGATAAATGTATTCCTGAGTTTGGATGCTGACCTATGTTAAAATTGGCAGCTTTTAGATTAGGTGTGTTAAAACCCATTGGAGCGGGTTCTTTTTGTTTGGCTTATTTTTGTCCGGTTTTGGTCATACGTTAAACATCATTCATTTGTGCAGCTCCAGTAGAGTACTACAATGAAGAAACACTGTAACAAGTTACTGTTCCCATTGTTTTTTAATAAAGTGCGGTGATCAAAGGTTATTTGTCTTGTGCTTTTAACATCTTTCAAATGCTCTAATTAAAGAGCTGACGTAGGGAGAAATAGTTATTGTAATACTAGTAAGAAGGAAAAGGGAGAAAGGGATCTGCTAAAATTGAAAAATTTCTTGAAATTCTGATTCTGTAGAAACCCTTTATGTGTCTTTTAAGGTTTATTTTGTTAAATGCTTTTAAATTTCAAGGGGGTTTTTTTATGTGCACCCATTTGTTCTTTCAGTTTTTCAAAGCAGTCTGAGAGAGCCTGTGACTGCTTTGAGAAGTAGGAGCCCCAGTCCCTTGTTGGTTTTTCTCAATGCTCACTGTTATCTCGCTCAGTATAGATAGGGTCTCAGAGTTTTGACTTCTCAGGTCAGCCATGACCAAAACCCAGACCTAATCGAGAGTGACTTGATTTTTGCCCAGTGACACATTGGTATCACGGGAAGAAAAGGAGAATCTCAATTAGGGTTCCCCAAGTGGAACTTGCAGTGACAGATCTGAAGGAGCAGCTGATCAAATTTTGACACCTTGCTTGCAGCTTTACTTTAAATTAATAAAGTCCAAACATCTAGGAACAGAGCTAGGTGGTAGGAGTTTTTTAGTTCTTATAACTTACCACAGGGAAAAAAAAGTTCAATCAGGTCTCTCAGTTCTTGCTTGGATTTTTACTTTGGCAAAAACATCTATGAATTGGGAGTCATTACTCTCTATAAATTTTGGGGTTTTTTAAAATTAAATTTAAGATAAAAATATATTCTTTATGCGGTCTTCAAGTGGTAATGTTTTTGCCTTATTGAAAAGACTATTACCAAAAGAATCAATGTAGTCTACAAAAACTAATGGGAATTTTCCAAGCTATACTTCTACATCTTAATATGCAGTATTTTGTAAGCAAAAATGTTCTTATTTCACTAGTTGGACATGCTCAGTTATATAAGCCATATGATATCTTTCCAGTTTAAAAATATTACAGTTTTTGTTCAAATTATAAAGAGAACATTTTGCTATGTAGAAACAACATAAATGTCTTCATTAACTCAGTAGACTTGTTTCAAAAGACTTTTTTAAAGAAAGGAGCATTTTACAGTTTATAAGAGAGTAGAAAATAAGCATGTCCTTGAATTAAATCAGTGAACAATAGTCACAGTGCATATTGTTGCTATGGTAGTTTAGTTAAATGGTAACTATGTGGAATTTGCTTAATTTTTCTCATCTGAATCTCTGATCTTTTAGAAATGCTTCCAAAAACCCCACCTCTACAACCTCCGTTCATGTTGAAAAGACCTCTTGTTTCAAAGTGCAAGTTAATTAATAAAAGCTGAAGGCTCAAATGGGATGAAACATTTTTGTTCTCTTGGAACAAAATATGAAATTATTCATGTTCGGATGTTTTGAATTTTTATCCTGAATGGGATTTTCCTGTACCATTTTATTGAAGATATTTAATGAGATTTTGGGAGTTTGGGGTTTTTTTTTTTTGCTAAATTAGTACACTTTGGATCTCATGCCAAAAAGCAATACAGTATTGACTGGAAAAGAGTCCTGAATTCACGTACTATCATTATCTCTAAAAGTTTGTTTTGTGGCATTGGTTTCACATCACATCATGGATTCTTGCTGGAGGGATATAAGCTCTCAACCAGCAGCTACATTTTGTGAAGCTGACTAGGCTAACCCAAAGCCTCTGATGTAATTTAGGCAGGTTTTTTTTAATTTTTCCTAATATATATAGATAGCTTCACATACAACCATGAAAACTGTTATTCCTGCCTTAGGTTAAACTGCTTCATTTCTTTCTTTTTGACAGCTGCGGTCAATAGATGTTGACCAAAAGCTGTCAAATTTCCTGAGAAATGAGGAAGAATTTTTTACTCCAGATGAGAAGCGGAGAGTTATTCATCTTCTGTCCTGGGAAATCCTTCCCTTATTTTGACAGGCTTTAAACAAATTGTTAGCTTTAATTGAGTTTGAAATGGGACAAATGCACAACCTAAACTGCTCCTTTCTGGGATGTAAGAAGGCTGTAAAATTAACCATGAGTTTCTGCAACGGTGACTCTTGCTATTGTGATTGACTGTAATTCTGTATTTAGGTACTGTCGAAATTTTGTGTAGGTTTAGAGAGAGCGTTTTATGGAGACAGTGTTGGGCCTCTCATAGAAGGAGGGAGAAAAGATAGCTGTGGAAAGGATAATAGTAAAATACACATATATATATATAAAAGTGCTGAAGGCTGCAGATACTGATTTGCAATGCTTTAAGCTGGAATTCCCATACTTTTACTTTTTCTTCGTATTTTAATGAATAGCAAAAGAGTAGTTCTTCACACACAGAGTTGGGTTTTTTCTGTTGGTGGGGTGGGGGGGGGGCTGTTTTGTTTTTAAGTTATGATTTTCTAATGGTTTTCTGGACAAGAAATACTGGATAGACATATTTAAACTAACAGCTTATCAGGCTAGTACATCCTCATTACATTTATGGGATCTCTGTAGAAGATGCAGATCCATAGGTACACATCGAGCCGGTAGAGTGGATTGAATATGTGAGGAGTCTCTAGAAATGATCATTGCTCACTTTCTAAAGCTGCTCCAAATGCATCCTGCCTTTCCACACTGCAGGTTGTGGCAGGTAGTGCCACTGTAATGTTCAGAGGGAGAGCAGGATGGACCTGCTGCATGGAGGTTACCTGCAGACGGGGAAAGATTCTCTTTTCCTTCTTGCTTTTCAGGTTAAGGTGCATTTGAGTCCTCTTGGGCCTTCAGACAGCAAATTGACTGAGGATAGGTTTAACTCTTCCCTAGAAGACTAATGTTGAATGAAACAGTAAAGTGAGAGTAGTACGTGTATTAAATTTAACAGCTGAGTCTTGCAAATTCTCACCTAAGAACACTTTCCTACACTATATCATTCCTGTAATCATAAAAACACTCCCTCCTTTTCCCACAGATATGGATACTAGTTTGAAAAATGTATCTACTGCTCAGAATAAGTAACTTAACTGTAGAACATCTTTTCATCTAAAAAATTTCTCCAATGCTGATAGATACCACAGGAATACAAGACTTCTTTCTGAAAAGCCAGTACAGAAAGAAAATCTGCCATGAGAAGAATGCTCTGATGAGGGACTGTTGGTACCACTTGCCTACTCTTGCCTAGCTGTATATAAGAAGTCCCATGTCAGCTTCATGTGTGATAAATTAATAAAAAGACAAAATAAGTCCTCTGTAACTTAGTATCAGCATTTATAATTGAAAACATGCTTACATAGTGCATTATTTAGCCGTAAAACTCATAGGCAAGAGATATATATGAGAATAGTCTTGTGGCCATCAAAGACTTGACGTGTATGAGGAAGATTAGACTTACTCTTGCATTAAATACGATAAAGTATTTTGATTTCTGAAACTTTGTTGTTTAGGTCGTTGTAGTCAGTGATAGATGAGATTTAAGGACTTTACATGCAAGGTCTCACTGCATCTTGCAACACTTTTTTGTGCCATCTAGAACTTCCCATCATCACAGTCAGGATAATGGAGCAGCACAAATCATCAGTGTGACGTGTGGTGATAAATCCAATAGTCCCATGTAATGAACCCTTTATGCATATGTAAAGTCAGGATTTTGTCTCAGAAAAGTTGCATTTTCATTCTTTCCACAAATGTATGAGCCCTTGTCCTGTTCTTAGTGAGACAGAACTGCCACCATTGTTTAGGGACAGCCTGAAGATTGCAGGATATGGTCTATTTTCTGTAGTACTAATTAGACAAGATCAACTAATATGCTCTACTGAGTCTTAACGTTTCTTATGAAGTTTTTGGAGAAAATTTTGTAACCTTTTTTTTTTATGACATCTTTCAGACTGCTATTTGTATTCTTTATATATGCACACATGTATATGTACGTGCACTCACACATATGTGCTTCCTGAGGACCGTTTGCATAGTTAACAAATGCGTGTTAGTTACCCTAAAGTAGTTGTAATTCTATCTTTTGCATTATTCAAATGCTCTGAAAAGCTATTTAAATCCAAGTATTAAAAATATTTCTGTTGTTGATGTGGAAAGTATCTCATGGTTTACGGTAGTCCAGAGAATCAGGTGCAGTTTTGTGCCAGACAAACCTTTTCAGGTCCTTATGCAAATGACTTTTGCAAAACTGGGCACCAAAGCAAGGTGAGTTGTAGGAGGTGCACCTCAGGCTATCTGTCTCTCCTCTCTCCATTTATTAAGCAGGTATAATAGTAATTCTCTGCCTCAGAGAGGTGTTCTGAATACAGTGTAAAGATTGGGCAGTAACAGGATAGTGCAAAAATGAGGGCCCTGCAAGAACACTGAAAATAGGTCACAATAAAAATTTCCAAAAATCTGCAGCCAGACATTTCTGTGGTAATCTCATCATGGTTTTGTTTCTTTCCATGAAACACAAGGAGAGGTGACCTACTCTATGCACAGCATTTTCACGCTTCTTTTTAAACATGCAGGATGTATCTGCCTTGGGGGTGATAGGACAGGGGATGCATCTCATTACTGATGCCAAATGCAATCAGTAGACAACTTGCTGCTTTAATTTCTGAGGACTTATAGTTATGGTTGTAGTTAAGCTTATCATGTGATCATTTAGAAAAAAAAGGTGAATAGTTGTTTTTCCTCTAGTATATCTACCCATTGGCAATGAGTAGTTAGGATTAAAAGCTTCATCTAGCCCAAGGCTATAATGAATATTCAGGAAAAATGATTCTGTACTGTTGCTTAGGGAAGTAAAAAGACAACCCCTGTAACATTCAAATCTCCTGTGCCTTTGGAATAAACAAGCAGTATTTGATTAACAGGAAGACAGAAGACACGCTGATGTACAGCTTATACCAAAAGAGACTTTATATGGTATTAAATTACCAACAGATTCCTGTAGGTACAGTGCATGAATCAATATTATGTTTTAGCTGATGATAATTTTACCAAGCTTTTATTTAGATGGGGTTTGTTAAAAAAAAAATTAAAGTACAGCAGATAAACAAAGTGTGCTAGCAATGGATGTTACAGTCCATTGGAGCATTTGTTCATTCTTCTGGATTGACACACAGTGCAAAATTATGCTACACATTCTGTTACAATCACACTGTATCATTATTAATGAGAGAACCAACAAACCCAGTTATGTGTAATGAAAGAAGGTAATTTTTAGCAACATGGTAGACTCTGAACCAAAAGCATTACAATGCTGTACTAAATTAAGCAGAATAATGTTTTATTTAGTTCATATTGTTGGTTTTGTGAATACAAATGCCCAGCTGTTTTTACAGCTAGTAACATTTTACACATCAAACCTTTTAGAAAATATTTCTTAACTATGCAGGCTTCGTCAACTACTTTATCAATGATAAAAGCTGCAGGCACTTTCATAAACTTAGGTTGGGGTGAAAAAAGATATTTGTGTTGTATTAGCAGTGACAGGATGTTTTATAATGTGATTTACAGGCCTCAAGATTCATTCTTTCACAAGTTTTATGCTCATCCTTGAATGTTTTATAAATGCAAGAAAGAATGGGTAAAAGCAATTTGTAAATTGGGGTCAGTCTTTCAGAAACCCAAGTAGGTGGGAGGTCTTTAATCAGTCAAATGAATTAGGCAAAATGAAGCCTGTACATAACCTCTTCAAAACTAGTTTTTGGTATCCTGCTACTCGCTTTGTTAAATTCGCACCTGAGTTTAAACCTTTTGAATGGGACAAATTCGTATTCTCAGAAATCTGAAGTTTTGAACTGCATTTCTTTAGTCAGTGATTGCATTTAGAAGTGAATTCTCAATTTCTAATCACTTTAGGGTTTCTCAAAATTGTGTTCTTGTGTGACCTCTGCAAATTGGTGTTATTCCAAAGGCGAACAAGCTTCTATGGAGAGGTTGTGCACCAGCTAGTGAACTTCCCATGGATTATACAAATGTAGTTTATTCATTTCCTATGAAAATTTTCTGTCCAGTGACATCAGTATCTTGTGGTTTCAGCCATCTGATTGCTTAGAATGCATTTTTCCAAGTCCTCGGTGCAAATATAGAGTTATGAAATTTATAAATTAACAAATAACTTCTCTTAATGATCTAAAGAAGAAAATGTGAATTAAAAAAAAAAAAAAAACAAACCTAAAACCAGGTGAGGATATTATTCCTCTTTGAGAATACATTAGTAATCTGGAGGGCACAAAAGCTCTGGTATTCTCAGGCAGTCACTTCATGACAGAAATCCCTCTGGCAGCAGGGATGCTCGGGCTGTGACCACTGGGCACTCCCGGTGTCGCTGGATGGGCTGAGGTGGCCCTCTGATGTTCGCTCCTGCTCCAGGAGGAATCTGAGCACGAGGGGCTGGAGGCAGAGCAAGGAGGTGGAGAAGGAGGGTGGGAGAATGGATCATCTGGATGTTCCAGCACAACTCCATTGTAGGAGTCGCGCTGTAAAGGGAAGCAGCGAGATGCATCGCGTGTGTGTGTCTTTGGGGTGCGGCACAAGGGTGAACTGAAATTTTTTGAAGTTAGCCAGCATTATCCCCATGTGGTATTTATTTAATGTGCAAATTAATTGGATAAAACATTATGGGGAAAAAATAATCTTTAGAAATACCTGTTTCAGTTCAGAATTTTCAAATTTAATGAGAATTCTAATTTTTTTGCATAAAATTCATCACCTTTCAAGTTACTATCAGTAATTGTCTCACTGTGCAACAAAGCACTGTTTTAACTTTGTTTCATTTTTTCAATGTTTACTCACTAAACATTCCTTTTTTTCCTTGGAATATTTAGTGAAATAGTATGAAAGCTTTTACCTCCTTCACTTGGATTTTCAAATTATTTTCCTATTAATTTACCAATGATTTTATGGGTACCAAAAATGGGCAGTTTTCCGAGGCTGATACAAGTGAGCCTTTCAAAAGGGCTTTGTCTAATCATGTGCTGTGCAATCACATATTTAAACTGTTTACTAGCATGAGAAATAGAAGACTATTCCACTACATTCATTGCATTAATCTTAGTGTGTGAGAAGTAGAACTGATTGAAAATAAATATCTTTACTTACTTTCAGGGGGAAAAAAAGTCAATTATTATTTATTATGAAAGACAAGCCAGTTAAATTGTCTTAGGCAGGATGAAAATTGGGGTTTTATGAAAGACATCTCCCAGCAAGTTATTCAGTGTGGATTAAAATAATTGTATTTTTTAAGGCATTAGTGTGTGCTGGAGTAAGAATTTTTATGGCAGCACTATAAGCACAGCGAAGTCAGCATAATGAGTTATGTGGTGCCAGCATCCTGAACATTATCACAAGGATTTCTAAGGAGAAGAATTAACATAAAGGATATACAATTCATGTCTTCTAGAGGGTCTCTCATTTCTGCATTGGGCCTCAAGGAAATTCAAAACAGAAATGAAAGTCAAAGCTGCAACTACTTTCATACTGCCAGTGCAGGGTTCATACATATTTCATGGCAGCTGCATGGGCGGGGAGATCACTGTTTTTATTGGGATGCCAGAGCTAAGTCTTAGGATTTTACTATTCATGTCAAGCACTGTGTACTTTCTAGGAACAGAGCCTGTGGGGTTTTTGTTTGTATTTAACCATTGGTGTAAAAAGGAAAAACAACAAGGGGATATTTCCTGTGTGTTTGCTATACTGGCAACCTTGGTGTCTTCTGGATTGTTTCAAATTAATTTTTTTTTCATTTAGTCTCATCCCATTCTCAGTTACTACATAGAAATGCAGCTTTCTGAGTTTTTACAATATCCAAATGGGAGAAGATTATTCATATATGACAGATTTAATTATCTGAGAGAGTGATAAAGACTTAGTAAATGTAAATAATTGCTGCAGTACCAATTAGCCTACCCACAGGTAATACTTGTACTAAATCTTGTAATGGCACCATTCAGTTTTTAACCAGAACATGCAGCACATTCCACATGCATCAGTATTGCAAATTTTAAGGTATTTGTTGAAGAGCATTATGAATTGCCAACAGAAAAATAAAACAAGAGTTACATTGAACAAGAACCCTTGTATGTGCCAGGTGCAGGTGTTAGTTCCACTGAGCTGTCCTCAGTGGAAAGGGTAGTTGATTACTGTCTACAAGAGATGTATTCCATAAGGGAAGTAAATGACTGGAAATCAGGAAAAGCCAACACTTGACGATTTCGATTTCTGGCTTTAACAGAGAAGATTTTGATCTTTCATTTACACTACGGCCATCCCAAGTTATTCTCAGAGTTCAGAAATGCTGAATTGCATTCTGATAGCCCTGCAACCTCGATTCATCCTTGTTGTTCTGATCAAGGCATGATCAGACAATGCTTCAGATTCGCATTATTTTATAGGATACTTCTTGTTTTTAATATAGTTTACATAGAGTGAGTCATTAAAACTGAAAAGTAATTTTTAAAATAAATGGGTAAAATAGTCTCTGTCATCCAAAATGGTATTTTCCTCTCTCTGGGAAGGGAACATTTTGTGAAATCTTTTGTCTTCTGGAAAAAAAAATTCCTTTTTTTCCATGAAATAGCCTTTCTGTAGTGGATTTGCAGTTACTTGATGTGTCTGAAATAAGTTAACTAATGAGATGAAGTTCAGTCTGATGTGCAATTTCACAAAATTGCAGTATAGCCCCTCAAAACAAAGTTTTCTATTTCCTTAATATACCTTTTGTTCATATTACTTTTAATTATGTTCTATATTTATCTGGCCTATTTGAACAGGATCCAGAGCTGGTACGGAACATCTGTCGCTGGGTTAGACAAGCTGTTCACATTCCTTTCTTTGCCAAACTGACCCCAAATGTCACTGATATTGTGAAAATTGGAATGGCTGCGCAGGAAGGTGAGTGGCTCCAGTGCACAAGTTGTGCAGATTGCTAATTTGCTGGATGGGGTAAGGTAGGAATGTTACTGGAATAACAGATAATAACAGAAACTAATACAAAAATATTTTGTTTGATGTATTTAGAATAAGCACAGTAATCAAAGGTTTCCTAATTTTGGCCATGCATCTAGAACAGAGCAATATATGAAGAGAACCATGTTAGACTGTTAACAATAAATTATATATGTTTTTGTGAGTTTCCCTGAATGCTCTTATTTCTGTCATATTTATATGTTTACCAGACCACTATAAATCCCCCTGTTCCCATATTTAGTAGTGAAAATGATGTGTGTGTTCTGAGAAAACTAAAATACACCATTTGAAGTTATATATATTTTTTTCTTTAGAGCTTAAAGTACAACATGGCAGCAAATAAGTTTGCAAGTAGGTGTCCATCACTTAGAACCATGGTAATTGTTTCTTTGTCACATTGCTTCTTTTGTCTTGCTGCACAGAAGCTTGGAGGAGGTGGCCACTGTGTTGGGGTCCCTTCAGGTGTTGAGCAACCACTGTAGCAGGTTCTGTCCCACACAGCTGAAGGGCAGAGATCTGCCTGTCAGCCCCAGCATTTGCACGTGCTGTCTTATAGCCCTTACAGCTCTTTCAGCTGATGCAGCCTGCCTTGAAGCTAGTGCTAAATTTATTAGCCCAGGATCGGTCATAAGGACCTTTCTGTGCATCCCCTTGCAGTTTGTTGCTTTTGCTCTCCAGCTGTTTATTTGAATTTCTAGTTATTTCAGAGTTTCACGGGTTTTCTGTTGTATTTTATCCTCTCTTGTTCATATACGCGTGATTTAACAAAAAGCGCCTGACCTTTCCTTTCACAGGTGGTGCAGATGGGGTTACAGCCACCAACACTGTGTCAGGACTGATGGGACTGAAAGCAGACAGCACACCTTGGCCAGCAGTTGGTCGAGGACTGAGGACCACATATGGTGGCGTGTCAGGTAGGTGTTGCCCTTTTTGATGCGTGGTACTTCCTTGGAGGCTTTCAGAACATCAGGAGGTCCTTGTAGTGGGCTAGAATATCATGTCTGCAGTCGCACCGAGTCCTTAAAGCTCACTGCTGGTCAATGTTTCTAAGTCATGACAGATGGAGCAGATTAAGTGTGAAGGCTCTTGGGTTGCCCTTTCCTTAATGGTAAAGCACTGCATCAGAATACTGCGATAGGGTCACTGGAGAGGGAAGGAAATCTCTTCCCTCGTGACCCTCGCTTTTCCTCAAATTTTTCATCCTGTCACAATTGTCAGGCCCCACGTTAGACAGAGGCTAATGAAAGGGCATCGCAGGGGGAAATATCAACAATCCAAATGCAGTGTATGTTTCATAGCCCAATCTCCAGCCTTCCTCCCTCCTTCCCACTAAGTGCACCTTTTCCAGGGAGGTTATTTCCTCCTCGTCCCACTATGGTAAAAATTATAGACAGTATTAGGCAAATATATGCATATTTTTGTAGCCTATTACTCAAGATATACAAGAATATCTTGTGTAGGCCATATTTGCAAGTCCTGCTTCACGGTTTAATTTTCAAACCAGCAGCAAAACTTTTACACTCCAGTTCAGTGCCGGTGCACACTAATGTATTAATCTATTGACCCTGTGCACTCTGTTGCTGTGACAACAAAAACTTGGCCCTGCAAAGACAATACTGTGAGCTTCTTGACTTTACTGGTATGGAGATTAGTCTCCTTGGTGATAGAGGTAGCAGTAAATGTACATAAAAGAAGTAATAGCATCCTCCTGATTGAGTCAAATGTTATTCTATCAGACCCGGCTCCTACCTCACCCCAAAAACGTAACCAGAGGAGACCAGACAGGCAAAAATATGCTTTATTTTATGTGACTGGTGTTATCCTTAGAGAACCATAGGAAATGTAGCAAAAGATGACTTTTAAACAAACTTTAATTCAGATGAGTGTATTCAGTGGCAAATTGTGTTATTGCCTCAGATAATGACATGGAATTTGGAATTTTTTAGAGAATGCTGAAAAGTAAGAAAGTGATAACAATCAGAAAAAATTGTTATGCCCGTCGCATACTGATTATTTCACAGTGACAGTCCAATAAGATGTTATATTTTAATATTATGCAAAATGGGAGGAAGAGGGGAACAAGAAGAGAACAGCTACAGCCCATTTCAATATCTCTAGCCTGCCATGTTGACAGGAAAAGAATAAAGGAGGTCACAGTGGGTGCTGTGCATTAAAAATTAATAAAAGAACTATTGCAGTAGTATTTTATATAAGTAACACCATTCACATTTTCTCATTTAAGTTGCAATTTCTGAATATTCCTTCCTACCATAAGTCTGCCTAATAAAATCTGTAAAATGGCTGCATTATGAGAAGTGTGTCTCTTATGTCACAAATTTGAAACGTGTATGTGGCGTAAATTACAGTGGCACCTGCATGCCCCGCTGTGAGGATGTACCAGAACTTCTGTGGTTTATAATACTAAATGGACCTGAGGAAAAGTTCTTTCTTTATTTTATTTATGTATATGTGTGTGTGTGTAAGTATAAATTTTTTTTTTCCTGAATTTTTACATGTGTCAGAGGGGAGAGAAAATGTCATTTTAGGATGCACCATTACCTACGATGCAAATCTTCTTATTTAAAAAATATGTAAAACACTGAAGTGCTGTCAATTTATTATGTTTCAAAAGAGCAACATGTAACAGACCAATATATAAACATTTCTTGCCAATAGTTGGCATCACTGGGTCCCAATCCCACAACTCCTTGCACAAAAGAAAGCCGCAGAGCCAATAAAGTCAATAGCTGGGCAGCATGGTGCAATACTTTCTGCTCAGCAGTCAGGTATAGCAGTATACAAATTTCCAAAAGCAGGAAAGCAGTTTTAAACCAGGAGAGCTAGCATGCTTACAAGAAGAGAAAAAGTGGGAGCGCATGTCATCTTGTCAGAGCAAGGGGCAGGGTGGCCGTACTTCTGTTCCCGGCTGTGCCACGGCACGGACGTGTGGCCTGCAGCCAGACACTTGACCTTTCCGTGCTTTATTTCTCCTGTCTGTGGAATGGCAGGAACACCACTTACATGCCTACAGGCTTGGTGGGAAGTGCTCTGTGGCATGAAAGTCGCTCACAGCGTAACATATTTGGTTTCTATTTTGATGTGCGTAAACTTGTTTTATTTTATTATCTGATAGAGTCAGTAAGTTTTTGTTGTTTTTTTCCAAATAATTCCTCTCAAGAGAAAATTAATTTTTGAAGTGAAAGACAGCACTATTATAGAAGCAATAAGTCTGGTTCGTTTTCAGTGTGTTTTCCCAAAGCACAGCTGGTTCATTGTTGTTCTGTTGTGCACAGACCTAGGGCAGATACAGCGCACAGCCAAGCTGGATCAGGCTTTCTGGATTTTTCCATGTGCGTAGATTCTGCACTGGCAGTGATGCTCACATGGCCCAGAGGTACAGTGAGTGAGGCAGGAGTCCCTGTCCTGCAGGGTGCCACGCTCACGGTGCTGTGTGACCGTGGGTGAGGTGGGAGCTGGCCCCAGCCCTGTGGAGGTCTCAGCACAGGGTCCCCTTAGGTGTCCTGGTGAGGTCTGAAATGCACCTTGACTCAACACTGGTGACCCTCAGCATTATCCAGCTTCTGTGTCTGCCTGCTGGCCCTGGCAGTGACCAGGTCACGGGACAAGAAGTCGGTCTCACAAAGGACCGATGTTCCCCAGGGATTTATAAATTCACTGTGCCCACAGTTTGTTAGGGCACTGCAGGTTGCCTTCTCCAGGTGAGTTCAAACTCCCTCCTCTGAGTTCAATGAAGGTTTCCAACAAAGAGCAAATAACCAAGATGTGTTAGTGACCTGGCCTAGCAGCTGCCCAGAATTTTGACTGGCAGACTTCCCTGTCCTCCAGTGTTAAAAAATGTGCTCCTACGTGGCCATGTACTGAAAAAATATTTTCCACATAACATTTCCCCTTGGTCTCCTCATCCCTTCTGTTCTTGTCTGCCTCATGCAGAAGCAGCTATATGCAGGAGGTTCATTCTTCATTTTTCTAGATGAGAGACATTGGAGCAGGATTTTTTTTTTTATAATTCGTTTTAATTTACTAAATGACTGGTAGTTTCCTATGATTTATCTAACATACACAAAAATAATAAGAAAAAAAAAGTCTATTAACATCATTGCCAAATCCTGAGATGTTTTGGGAACAGATTTTTGTCTCTGTTTTTTTTTTAAACATTTTTTAAACAATCTTTCAAAGAAGAAGAGACTTAATGGGATTACTTTGAAACCCCCGTTTAGTTTTGAGTTGTCACAGGGAGTGTTTTCTTGCCAGCCAGTGCTCGGGCAGTGACCTTCCTGTTTTGATCTAATTTGATGAGCTGAAAATTGCTAAGCTGCAAGAGGCATCACTGTTTCCTCCTTCCTACCCTCCTGTTTCTTGGGTGGTTTTGACAGGGAAGGATCCCAGTATCCCAGGTGGATGTGTGACTACCAGACTGTAGGATTAGTCTCTCTCTTCTCCACTTCCCTGCAAATATTGAATTATTAATACAAAGTGAAACAGCTCTCACAGGATACACACTCACACTAGCACAGCCTGCTGACCTGCCCATGAGCCTGACTTGGGAGAGCCAGGTTTAAATCCCAAGTGTGAGCCCAGGTCATAGCTGGGCCCCCTGGATTCCAAGTTTGCCCTTCAAATATTGAGCATTATAAAATCTCATAGGTTTTTCTTCTTCTTTCTCCTCTATCCTGGTGACAAAAAAAAAATACATTCAGGAAAAATTTCACTTTAATTTTGATAAACTGCTGTTTTCTAAAGAAAATTAATTTCCAACTTGCACTGTAGGGCATCGGATGAATCCAAAGGCTATGGTAGCTCTGCAGATTTGTGTGGCCCTGTTATATGAGAGAACATTGTGCTTAGAGGATCCCCCAGTCTTCATCCATTTTTTGAAATAAATTTACAGGAACTGCCCATTACTCAAAAAGTAGAAGTGTCCTAATGAATTCTACAAAATATGGTTAAGGAAGTAAGCCCTTATGATGAAAGAAAAATATTAAAATTAAGATACAGTTTTTCAAGCTGTATAACTGCCATGTGTGCTTGCAGCATTAGAGACAGTTTGATTTCCATTAAGAAGCTTTTAGAATGGATCTAGCAGTATTTCAGGTTTGAGAATGTAGAATACATGAGATTTTATCCTGACTTCTTCTTATACATGGGCAGAGTATTTGTAGGGTATTTGTTTTTCAAAAGGAGGCTAATGGTGGGGTTTTTATTCTCACAAAAAATAAGGACCTCTGGCTCTGAAAGAGATGTTTTAGTTTGTATAAGTATAAATTGTTTTAAAAATGCTTATTCTGGTATTTTATAGATACCAGAAAAAGATGCCAGGTTTCTCAGAGAAATGTTAATATACTGTCAGGAGCTGCAAGCTTTCCTAGGATTTCTTTCCTTGAAATGTATTTTAAAATTAAAAAAAAGTTTTTTTTCCATGAGTTTCACACTGTGCTTCCATATTCCAGATGCGTTTTATAAAACACATCACATTGCAGCACAACAGGATATCTATTGCAGGCAAAATAGAGCAGAGCTTCTGTTTGAATTTCCATGGTTTTTTGTTCTTTGTCATCTGTTTGTTTCTTTGTTTTTGTCTGGAAGCCAAATCCTTAGGGGATAAATTTATAAAACCATACACCGGACTTAGCAAAAACTTAGGTTAAAAGCAAATCTCTCTATGGTGCAGTCGCTATGTATTCTTTTAATGCTTTGTTTCAGAAATATTGTAAAATATTTCTGAAAATATTCAGAAATATTTTACAGTAGCAGTTTGAATACCACTTGTCTGTGTGCTGTTATTGCTTTGTCCATTTATTGTATACTGTAGTACTTTGGCATTATTTACACAAATGTATGGTACAGCATGTGCTAGTACATGAGCTTGTTTTCCAGAAAAAGAGAGATTCAGGGAGCTGTGTGTTATAACTCCATAGCTGCCCACAAGTGATACCAGAAGGAGGATACCTGGGTGGCAGATTCAGTCATTAAATGCAGGAATGTATAATTATTGGAAACCAGCAGAGGCAGTTAATTTTAGTTACTTTTTGAAGTTAGTGGAGCTGTCTGTTTTTAAAAAAAACCACTGTCCAACAGCCATTGTGACATTTAAGTGAATGTTTTTCAGGAGTTATTAAATTAAAATATATATTGACATTATTAATAGAGGCATATATTCTAATCTGAAATGTATGAATTATATTGAAAGAGAAAAAAATTGAAGTTATAATAATAAGGGCTGCCTTTTAATTTTAATTTGATGACACATCATTAAAAGAAAAGTGACAAAACCAACCAAGAGCATTCACTTTACTCATCACAGTTCTGTCAGTGACAGTGCAGTGTGGATTTTGGTCAATAGAAATGAATGAAAAGCTGCCCATCACTGGAAACAAAACAAAATGTATGTATGCATAGGCACTTCTGTTTAGTATAAATATTTACCAAGAGTTAAAGACTATTTACATTAACATATATTTATAAAACAGTGTGGAAAGGGGTGAAAAACAAATATATGCAGTAGTACAATTTTAATTTTGTTTTATTATTCCTGTTCAATGTAGCTCAGCCATTAAAAGCCCTTATTTGCATATATTATGTCAGGATTCACAAAGAGTCCTCTGTTTTCTGTCGTGTCCTTGCAGCAGTCTGATTTCTCTTAGTGTGCTGCCATCACTGGTCTGTGCAGGAGAGATCAGAGCCCTAATAATAGATTTTTGACAGGGAGCTCGCCTGCTACCTGCCCTACACAAATCCTCACTGTTCATGTTTGCTTCATGGCAACAAAGCAGACAGAAGGAAAATGCCAAGTGCTGAGTTTGAGGTACAGCCCTGCCATAGCTTGACATTTCAGCAGAATAGCAGTTTATGAGATGCATAATTTTTCATCTGGGACTCAGCTGCCATTTTCATAGAGGCTTGCAGCTCATCGACTGACTGCAAGTAGGGCAAAGGTTTGCAGCATAGATCAAGGTCTACATCCTTCCTATAGCTATTTAAAAATAAGTATTATTCTCTAGATAAGGCCGGAGAACTAAGCATATTTTTTCAATTTTTAATATTTTCTACCCAATTTCATTCCCACAAAGAAAACACTTTACACTTTTAGCACAGGTGCCATTTGTAGTTGATTAAAAACGATCATAATTGATTTCATTCACCAAAAGATTAAATGAGTCCTAGGGAAAGAATGAAGGAGGAGTCTTTACACAGAGCATTTGAACAAAGCTGTGTTTTCTCCTCCTCTTACTTTGAAAGAAGCTCGTTCTGAGCTTGAAATGAATGAAAAGTCTTTACTCCTTAAGTATAATTGGTTTGTGGTTTATTATTGTTCGAGATTGGATTTAAATTTTCACATTCATGCACATGTACTTGGGAAACAAATGCAGTGTAGGTACATGTAAGTGAGTGTTTAATTTAGAATTACACATCTCTGTGAGCTTCAGTAACAGTTCACCATGTCAGAGCCTCATACAGAACAATGGTACAGTACATTGGATTAATTAAAGAAGCCTTGCAGAGAACTGAATTCTCAGTATGTCAAGATTTCAATTTTATGTTAAATATTTTCTAAAGGCCAGACCCTTAAATCTCAGGGGCTGTACCAAGCAGTGAGCTGTGAATTTAACCATAGGCTAACTGCTAATGATAAGGAAAAGAGTCCAAGTTGAGGCAGCTGTAATACAGTCATTGGATTAGGCTATCAATCACTCGGTTCCCTGAGGAACAGGCAAAGACGACAAAACAGTGAAAAGGGAAATTAGGAAGGGAGGGCATGACTAGAATGAGATTCTTCACCAAATATATCTGTTAGTTGGCTGAATCCCCCAAGCATCAGACAGGAATGTCCAGCATTGCTCTCAAACTAAAAGCCAAGTATTTTTTCCAAAGTCCTAGAAAACCATCAAATCGTCATTAACTGTTGCTGTTCTGTACAGGCTGCTAGAAATGCAATTGGCTATATTCTCCTGGTTTAATAGCCTGTAATTAGGTTAATCTCTAAACTGCTGTTGTTGAACACTCTGGATTTACTGTTTATATCAGAGCTCATATAGAATATGTACCGTTGAAATAATTCATTTCACAGTTGATTGGGGTTTTTAATAATCAGATAACTGTTAAGCTATCAAGTCTTACTCATGGCAACCAAAGGCATGTGTCAGGAAGCAATTCAGATAAAATCATAAATTCTTCTCAGACATAATATGGTGAAAATAAGAGAAAATCGCTGTGGTGTAGATTGGGGGGAAAAGAGCATGGGAGAAAGAACATGAAGGTTTTTTCTGGGTGCAGGTAGATAAAATGGGAAATCTGTTCATATAATGATATGGATTAACATGGTTAAGTAATGAGTGCTCTCATAGTTAATATCTTGAAGACAGTCTGATTAACAAAGAATGGAAACAAATAGAGAAGGTAAAAGAGATGTCAGAGCGTTTTAAAGCAGGTTGGTGGAGCAGGGGTTTGTATTTAAACCTGGTTACAGTAGTGTGTGTAGGTGAATGTACCACAGGTAAACTGTGGCCTGATAACAGGGTTTAAGTCAGTCAGGAACAGAAATTTTTTCCTTCTGGTAGTATCAGCCATGTGGAACCCAATGGTGGTGTCTTTGTCAGCACAAGTTGATTGTCTTTCCGTGTCTGTCAGGTCTGGGGAAAAGGTGTCTCTTTCTCTTATGGTCACCTCTTCTAATTTTAAGCAAAGACTCACCAAAATAAAACCTCTCTGAGTATTTTTGTGTCATGTCTTTTGGAGATTATTGTGTTTAAAACTGAAATATTTCTGTTGTAAGAAGATCGATATAATTAATTTCAGAGGTCATTTAAGTATAAATACTTTTAGTATCATGAATTTTTGCTTGAAAAGTACTTGGCATTTAAGTACTTTTCAGTTTATTCTAACACAGGAATGAAAATACTATCAAAAATTTCAAATAGACATTAATTAAAATAATAAAAATCAAGAAAAGCTGTGGTGAAGTCTACTCCTAGGTTTGTTTGCCATTAAGACTCAGCAGATCTCATTCTTGCTCACTTCTCTCCACAGATAGTCACGATGAAGTCAAAATTTCTTTTGACTTCAAAATGATGCTTGAATGAGGTCTAGAGACTGTGATAGAATGCAGTATAACTCTGCAGCCTTTCATACAACTGAAAGGCTACTACTCACTACAAAAATATGTCTAAAATGAGAGAACTGTGTGCCCTGTTGTCCCAGCAGCTGCTCAGTGACTGGTTGGGAGGGTCACTCTGGCTGCTGACCTTTCTCTGGCGATCACTAAGTTCAAGTTGGGCCAAGCTTTCCTCTCTCGGTGTGCAGGTGATGCACATGTACATTCTGTCATTCCAGAAGAGGTGGGTAGGCATGTGGTCGTGGACTGGAGCACAAAGAAGATGGTTTCAGGTGGCAGTGTTCAAGTCAGCCTGTAGGTCTACAAAGCTTTGTTGCAGTGTATGTGTATGATGCATTAAAACCTGTATACTTGTTATGAGAATTTAGGGAGCTTCAGCATAGGAGGCTGATGAAAGACCTGGCAAAGGAAATAGGCCCCCAATACATGTGATTTCATGTCAGTGTTACAAGCTCCTATTGTTGATCGTGCGTGGCCCATAATGATCTTTTCTGCTGACTTGTTCCACAGCCGAATCAACAGCAGGGTTGGTGGTACTTAAGAGTGATCAATGAGACAAGTGCCTTCTGTGGAAATTATTAACTGTACCCATCACTCAGAGCAGAAGCTCTAATTTTAATCTCCATCCCTCCCAAAAACGACCCAAAACCAAACCAAGAATCTGGTAGAGGTTGTAAACAATTCTGAGTAACAATTGTATCAGCAGAGGTAAAACCCGAGTTTGACCTGGTGTGTCTCAAGCATGTTCATTTTTTCAGTACCTTGCTTTGCATATTGATTTGCTCTAGTCACCAAGTGTCATATACTGTCTGTAGAGCCCATCTTTATTCTGTGGAGGGCATGTTCTCACGTGAAGAGTAAACATGTTTTTACATTTATGAAAAAAAAATTGCATCACATTTACAGATCAAAGTATGAGCTAACAAGTAAATAGAAAAATGACTTCTTATTTAACATTTACTAGTCTGGAGCTTCTTCCCGTTCTTCTTTCTCTCTGTGGGACAGCTGTGCTTGCAGAATAGGCTGACTGACTACTGTCTTCTCTCATCACTGTGGGGATCCTGCCACTGCTGACAAAACACCCCAACTTCTCTATTGTGTGCGAGCTCCTCCCTCTGGATCAGTAGCATCGGTAGCCTCCACAGCTTATGCATCTCTGTGAGGATGTTGAGGCTCTCACCATTCCCACCACCTACAAAGTGCTTGATTGATGTGTTTTAGAAATGGCTCACGAAGTGTCTTGGAGAGAGGGTTTCACAGTTCCGTGAAGGTGTGCTTGCTGTGATTAATCCTGTTGCAGGATATTTTGACAATCAGATATGGGAGTTTAGGAAAAAAAAAAAAAGAAAGAAATTATCCTCGGAACAAGTTTAAACCTAAGGCATTGGTTTACACCAATCAGCACCAGAAGGATGTACTTAACATCATTACTGCTGCTGTCCTGCTTCTATGTAGTCTTGGAAAGTTCTACCACTGGTTAGCAATGATTTATTATGAACTCACCAGGGAATGCACCTTTATTCACCTAAATCCTGCTAACATTCCGTATTTTTTAGTATCTTACTTGAATAGGGAATGAATCCTAATGCCAACTTCACACATAAAATACGAAAGACAAAATAGAGCAGATTTGTTTAACTGGGTAGATCCTAGGTTTGTATTTCACTGGGCATCACATCATCCCTAGTGAATGCGTGCCAGAAGCATTTATAAACGTATTTCACAACCATTAGGACATTTTTTTTACCTTTCAAAAGAATGCATCTGATATATAGTAGTCAGCTAGGGAATCTGCATTTTAATGTGCCTTTTCATGCAAGCACTTCATTGTATACAATGAGCTGTAGAAATGTCCTGCTCACATACAGGATATACAAACATATCCTACAAAATCTCTTAGGGAACCTGCTGTAGGAATTCAGTTTTCCAATTTATGATCAATTTGCGGTTTCTACATTGCTGGGTAATTGAAACTGTCTTGCCTATTAGCATGCACTGTGTAACCATCTTCCCTAAGTTCCGTTTAAATCCCAGAAGACACTCGTAGTCAGGGATTGAGCCACTGTTATTTGGGTTAAGTGAGAGCAGAGGGAGAACTGTTGAGCACAGTGTCCCACTGTTTCAGAAGAAGAAATCCGTTGCAGATACACAGAGAGGGTGTTTTTATTGGCATGAGGTCTGTCCATAGAACGTGTGGTACCACACCTGACTCAGCACCGAGCTTAGCTGGTACTGTGAAGAACTTTGTTTCAGGCAGGTCAAAATGAGGAGAAAGCTGTGTGGTTTTGGCAGGCAGGCATGCCAGTGAAGACATAGCTAACTGTGTTAGAGTTGTGTCTGTCCATTCACAAATGTTTCATGACCCTGTTGAGTGACCTGTTGTTTTTCAAAAGAATGTATGGTTACTCCAGTCCGTATTTTGATTGGGCTGAGCTTACCTTACTCCCGTCAGCTATCACTCTACTTACACTTGTAAGCCCACATCAGGTGCTCACCTATTTGAATACCCCAGAATTGGCAGTGTTTTCACCAATTTTGGATATATATGCCCGCTCAAGAGCTGCTTAGCTTTCAATAGTGAGTACTCCGAGAAATCTTCTCATTCTAGGCCCTGATCAGTTTTGTGCACTTGCAGAGAAGGTACTGCCAAACAATACTTAAAACAATCTGTTCTTTTTTTATATATAAATGGAGAAGTTTCTTCAGAACTTACTGAAGGTGGGATTTGAAGAATTCAGACCTCCAAGGAAGAACTGGCAGCAACTTACTTTCCTCAAGAAATATTAGGAAAAAGTCTGCTGTGTGGTGCATTCTGATTTATTGGTATAATGGAGAGATTGTTCGCGTCTTTGTTGTTTATAAAAACACACTAGAGGATCAGTTCTTGGCAGGTATCCAGAGAGGAGGTAAACCCTGCCAGATGTAGGGAAGTCTTGCTCCATCTTGGTGTGGGGAATTTTAGTATGGAGTTCCCCTCTGCGTGGAGCTGGCACACAGATTTCTTTCCGATGTGTTTATTTTTCTTTTCTTTCAGGCTTAGTATTTTACAGCTCTGAGGACATCCCTACCTTACTGTTAGAGTCAGATAGTGCAAAAGAG
Source organism: Lycocorax pyrrhopterus obiensis (assembly GCA_014706295.1). NCBI lineage: Eukaryota > Metazoa > Chordata > Aves > Passeriformes > Paradisaeidae > Lycocorax > Lycocorax pyrrhopterus. The sequence continues at coordinate 18,435,323 of JACSVZ010000013.1, read as the reverse complement.
TCCTAAAAAAATATGTCACTCTCAGTCTCTTTTCCAAACTTGGGCTTTTCCAGGGCTGCCTCCACTGTCCTTTGCTATTTCTTTCTGTTTCTCATAAACGAGATGCGCTGAGCCAAAGGTTAGCACAGAAGGCAGGCAGCAGTGGTGCTCTCTTTTGCCTTTGCTACCTGTGTTGCCTTCCTGAGATGCACTCCACGATGAGTCTGTGTCTGAGAGTCCTCTGGGGCTGTCCCGGGGCGGCCAGGCTCAGATAACACAGCAGATGTAAGCAGAGGTGCTAGCCAAGTACAGCTGAGGGTTGTCCCCTAAACATCAGGCACTTCATCAGGAGACTCTTAGGCTTCCCCCTCATCCCTGTGAGGAGTCAGGCATTCTCAGAGGTGGCTTCCTTTCTAGCTCTGTTGACGCATCAGAAATCTGAGGTTAGTATATTCCTTACATATTAGTATATGTACTGCTGTCAAATGCCTAAGATAGTGTGTGCCTACATTTTATGGTGAAATCCCAGTGGTTAGGCAAGTAAATGAGGCAGGGTTTACTGGTGCAGCTTAGATTTCTCTTTTTGAAAATGCAGGTGTATGTTATTTTATCCCAGTCAATTTTCTAATCTGATGTTACAGGAGAAAGTGATATTTTTAAGCTTGACATTAAAATATCTTCTAGTCAGTTAATGTAAGCATCTGGTGTTTTTATGTATTTTAAAAAGGCCTAATAACAGCACTGCAATTCCTTAACACTATTTCTCACATTCTTGTTACAGTAGGTATATGGCATACATCTTCTGGTTTAAAAAGCTCAAAACAAATTTCAGCAATTTAATCTCCATGTTAGAAAAAGGATCACAGCAGCTGCTATAGTATTTTGTATTTATGCTTGTTTTTGTAAAGATTCGTGGCATGCTCCCTGGGAGCTAAATATTGACAAGCATGCTCTGGCAAGCAAGATCAAGCTTGGTGAGTTAGCACAGCTCAAGTCTCTGCATTGACACTGTAACCCAAGTCTGGAAACTGTTATCCTACACCATTTATTTTGGCTTTATAGGTGATACTGTCCACTTGAATTAGGGATTTCTGCTCTATTTTTAATACTGTAACTGTGGATTCATATTTGATTTAGGACCACAGTACTTGCAAGGTTGGCTGTACATTGGTGCTTGATGACATCTTCAGTAGTGTATTGTGTATAGAATCACAAATGACAGCATAAAACCTACATGATTTCAAACCTACAAACCAGAAGTAAACATTGAGTATAAAATAATTTTAAAATCACATTTATCTTTTCAACTATAGAACACACCATGTCCTAAAACTGTGATTCTATGAAAGTCATTGATCAAAAGTGAAGTTTGGACATGTATTCATTATGGGAAGTAATTTAGGAGATTAATTTTTTTGTGTGTTCTGTAGGTAAAAAGAAAAATCCACTTTTTTACTAGTTGTAAGAGCACTGTATTTGTAATGCTTGTAGTTTACTTTTTGAATTTCTGAGTAAAGAACTTAGGCCCATTTGGGCTTCTAGTAAACTTGGCATATACATTAAATTGATTACCAGATGCATTGTGCAACATATGGCATTGTACAGCCTTTGTGTGCTTCATAGTATTTTCTTAAATTACCATCATTTGTTTTAATTCCAAAAATGCACTTGTCTCGACTTTGCAGTGCTTTGGACTTAAATGCAGGCTTTCCAGTGCTGAACAGATGTGTTAGAGTTTCACATGGAACATTTTTGCTTTTGTGAGTCTTCCTCTTTGAGTTTTCCACACACAGTTTTATGTCAGTGATAGCTCATGCAAATGGGATATCTTCATTTTGGTATGTACATTGGCTGCCTAAAATAACCTTCAGAATACCTAAGAATTCTACATGACCAAGAGAAACAGGGAAGCAACACAGTTTTGCCCAAAGATACTGCCCCCAAAGTGAATCAGATATGTTTTCTTTTCGATTAGAGAAAAGCAGGAAGGAAGGAGAATGTAATTCCTTTGTGGGTGACAACAACAGTCAACTACAGTCCCGTGTGCTTAAGTGAACCCCTGCATTCCCGTGCTTGAGGCTGTGGTGTGAATGGGCATAACATTTCATCCATGAAAACACACGGAATAAGGTGCTTTGCACATTCGTATGTAATTTACTTCCGAGAGGAGACTGCTTGAGTTGATTTACAAGCATACTTCTAAAATGTTATCCTTTAAATTATGAACAGTTTTGGAGAAAAGGGTAAGAGGACATTCTGGGACAAGGGATTTGTGACCAGGAGGGCCAACTGCTGCCTCTTCTCCTCAGGTGGAATTACTCTCTTTAGGCCTCCCCTTGCAGTCTTTTTCTTCTGGGAGAGAAAAATATTGTATCTTTGTATAGCATTTGGATATCCTCTCCTAGAAGGCACTGTGTAAGTGCCAGATACTGCTGGTGTGTGTTTAGCAGTAGCAGTGTGTGTTCTGATCAGTATTTTAAAATGAACAAACACTTTGTGGGTCCCTGGCTTTCTGTTAATTGGCCTTTACTTTGATCACTGAAGACCAACAAATGCAGTTTAGGAGTTGTGTTGCTACCATTTTTCTTCAGTGGAAGCTGAGGGGATGAGTAACTACATCAATTAAGTCCCTTACTCACCCTCTGAGCTGCCCTCATTGGATAATTAAAGTGATCTGACAGAGCAATACACTAAATTCCCTTGCACCCCCTTCTGTTGCTCTGAATACATCAAACAAATGAATATTTAGGCCTATTAATGCTGTTATTTTTTATTAATGCAGAAAGCAGAGTTATGATACGGGTGTATAATTTCTTCTTGAAATCAGCACTGAGTTGTGTGACTGGTCGCAAGCAGGACTGATATAACCATGTTTTAATTACCAGCCCTCAGTAATATATCCAGAGCTAGTAAAGGCCTCTGCAAATAGGGTTTGGGCTTCCTTTATGCCACAAATAGTTTACACAGCATGGACAAGCAATTATTTTGCTTTCCATTGAGGCACTGTACATTCTTCAGCTTTCTGTACATTCTCAGCTAAAGAAATGACATGAAATTTCCTTTAATTGTGAAGGTTATTAAAAAGAAGAAAAAGAAAACAAAATTTTAAATTGTCATCCATGCACATCTAAGGCCTCAGCTAAAACCAAGGTATCAGCTGTCAGTTGGAGTGGGGGTCTTTTTCATTCATGGAAAACTAAGGGTTGTCCAGTAAATTTCATTTTAAAAAAGATCACAGAATCACAGAATATGCTGAGTTGGAAAGGACCTTCAAGGATCATCGAGTCCAGCTCCTGTCCCTGCACAGCACCATCCCCAGGAGTCACACCATGTGCCTGAGAGCACTGTCCAAACGCTTCTTGACCTCTGCTAAGCTGGTGCTGTGACCACTGCCCTGGGGAGCCTGTTCCAGTGCCCAAACACCCTCTGGGGGAAGAGCCTTTTTTTAAGATCTACTCTAAAAAAACTTGAAATGTAAGGAACTAAATATTTAGAAACTTATGTACCTACTTACGAAACTGTAATAAGAAAGCGTTCTTGTGTAATGAGCACGGCATGTCTGTCATCTGGTGTTTTAATGTCTACGGTAGTTATTAGCTGAATATTTCCGTTATTACCATTCTGTGAGCAACTGCCATTCTTGAAACTGATTGATGTTTATGAATAAAGCTCTCTTATTATGTGTTGCCAACTTCTGAGGACCAATCTTAAAACCTACCGTGCCTTCAAAGGAGTGATGATACCTGCTCTTTCTGGAACTAATCACATCTGAAGAAAGTGAAAGGGTGAAAACATTGTGGGTTTTTTCTGGAAAACTTTAATTGCATTGTAGATGATTCTACTACAAAATGGTTGTAGTGTTTTATCTGACAAAAGTGACATGGGGAGAAAATAATTTTACAGGAAGAGAGATGTTTGAATATAGGCAACTAGTACTGTGAAATGGCTTGGCTCGAGGCAGCGAATTTATTTGTGAGTTGATGAAACTGTGGTCTCAATTTTTCATTGTCTGGGTGCAAAAGTCTCCTTATAGGGCATGCTGGTTGCAAAGTCTTCACTGACCTTTCGTTAGTTTGTTTTGTGGGTTTGTGCTCTGTCCATTCTGGCCAACGGATCTGCAATTTCAGGGAAGAAAAAGTACAAGAAAAAGAAAAGAGAATGCCCCTCCAAGTGTTTATCTTCTTAAGGCCACACTTGTCTTGCTGGGGCCTAGACAATCTCGTATCATGCTTTTAAAGTTTTTCAAAGCGGAAAAGTTGTAAGAAAACATTACGGGCAAGTTAGTGGTAAATATTGCTCAGAGAGAACTCGAAGTTTGTGGAGGTTTTGTGCATATTTTGTGCATTATTTGAATTTCTTCATCCTCATCCTGCCTCTGTCCCTTAGACCTATAAAGGCATAGTGCCCTCTGGCTCCAGCAGGAACTACCAGAAAATGGGAGCTTCTTGTGCTTTCCTCCCAAAATAAAGCAGGGAAAGAAACTGATGCTGGCTTAACACTGGCCTATAATGTAATGTCTGAGTTCAGCTTGTAGGAGTGAGTTCAGCTGCTGACACTAGTCTAAATGCACCAACAGGAAGCTCCCAATGACTGTATTTGTACTTTAGAGACCACCTAAAGATGGAAAGTTGCTGCTCCAAAGACCCTTCAGGTTCTGTATTAAAATTAATAAGGCAAGTCTTGAGCTGAAGAATCCTCCTAGTAAGCTGTTTTCAGCAAATAGAGTGAGAACCCAGATGTTCTCTAACTCATAACTTGATCACCGGATTATAACTGGTCCTGCAAAAATCATGTCCCATTCAGCCCTCAGTATGAACAGCTCTAGGTTTTGCTCTTGATCACATAAATCTTTGTCTGCCTGGGTGCTTTTGTGTCAAAGTCAGAAACAGCAAAGGGAAATTCTCAAAAGTCCCCGTGCTTCACTGCTTTTCCCAACCCTACCCTGGCAGCAGCAGCCTGCTTCCCAAATATCTCAGAAGACTCTGGTATGGCCCTTCTTTCCAAACAATGACGCAGCCCACCAGCTTACAGACACACGCAGATCCCCACAAACAGTCAGGGTAGGTAGTTTCCATTTACTGCTGGGAGGAAAAAAAGTGTCAAGTAACTTCCTACTCATCCTATGGCAAGCAGAGTAGGGCTGTGTGCTTCAGCTACCTTAGGTATAGCTATCGGTTCTCCTACTCTTGGTTGTGTGAGTCTTGAGAAATGGGAAGTGTTGAAATAAATGGCTATGATACACATAGTGTTGAAATAAACATTTATTTTAACACATTGTATGTGATGAGCCATTTATTTTAACACTTTTCACTTGAAGTGTTGAAATAACAGGTTTTATCAGGGGACGTGTCATCCACTGTTTTATGTATATGTGAATATGGAAATACATCTACTGAGTGTGCATATATATATACTCACACATTATATGGATATGTAATAATAATAATATGGTGGATGTGTATGTAGACACTAATGCACAGGCAAATACAGTGTTTTCTACTCAAACTGAGTCTTTTGTTTTGCAAAAATTTCTATTTGTGCCATTGTATTTTTAATATATCTATGTATCTATAAATAGATCTAAATATATTGGTACATAAAATTGTTTATTACTAGGTAACAGCAACTGGATGAGAGATAAAATAGAGGGATAGACAAAATAAAATAGATAAACCTCAAAATAGGACAATGATGAACTTGAGTTGTGTAAAGCAAGGAAGAAATACTTCATCTGAGCTTTCTGGTTATCTAGACCTCGTTTCTTTAGTTTGCTGTAATTCCTGGAGTTCTACTTCTCTTTCTGTGATGGACTTCTTAGGCAAGTGTTTATTAAACAGCACAAGGTATGAGTCAGGTTTTGTAAGTGACCTGAAAAGTTGTTGTACTGCATTTTTCAGTAATTTTGGCTTTTTAAATACAGTGTAGGAACCTCAATTCCCTGCTCAGCAGGCAGTCAAGTCTCTTCCAGTGTGTCCTTGGTTGTACTAAATTGCCTTTTTGCGGTTAGAATTATGTATGTGCTAAAGCACTGGCACAGACCCGTGGGCATGCACGCGTCCTGGTTCCAGGGTCGTGTTGACCACGGAGGTTAAAACCAGCTCAAACAAAAAAAAACAGCTCAAACTGCTGAGCCTGACAGAGGCAAGGCTGCCTTTGAACAAATCTGTAAATAGCCAGAACCCTTTCTACCAGACTCCAGGTTAAACACGTCTGTCTCTGCATTGGAATAAAAGGGCAGCAAGACCTACCCTGTGATAAAGTGAACCACTCACATCTTTTGAAGGGAAGAATTTGGTAGGAACTCATTTGTCCCTTTGTGATGGCTGCAGTGGTCTTGCCTGGTAACTTTGCAATATTTTCTAGACAGGCTGTTTGTTGGCTGTTATGCTGGTCCTATTCACATGTCCTTTTCTTTGTATTATGCTGGGAGCTTACCTTGGCTATTTTATTACCTTTTCATTACTGTTGTATCATTATTTGTTTTATTGATTATCAGTGGCACTCTCTGGGTAGCAGGCAAGGTTTGCCCTGGCCAGGGGAGGGTTGCAGTGCAAAAGGTGCCAGACCTCCTGCAGCAGCAGTGGATGCTCAGCCCCACCACACCAGAGCAGCTGGCTCAGGCTCCAGGTCTTGGTGGGCAGCAAGAGCAAAGCAGTCAAGGGAATGAAAGGGCTTCCTGAGCCAACCAGAGAACATGGAAAGCACTCTGTCAGACAATTTCCAGCTCTGAGTCAAACCAAAGTAGAAACCACGAGTGAAATTAAATAATGAACGTTTGATGAATTGCAACTGAAAATGCTTTGCTAGGTTTCATGCTGACGACCAGAAGTATCGACTTTTAGTGAATCTGTAGTTTTCAGTGAGAGAATGGCTTTGTTAGGAAATGTTTAACCACTTCTTGCAGCATTCACAAAACAATTTGTATCTGTCCTCTTGGTTTTTCCTGTCCTTGGTTTTTTTGGAAGTTTGATATGAGTGAAAATTCCCCCAGGTCTCCATGGATAAATAATATTTACAGATAAGAAAAATTTAATTTTTCCCCCTCTCTTTCTCTGATTCTAGCCTTTTTTTTAATTGAGAGAATTCTCTGATGAGTACTAAACATTTATTGAATGAGAACTCTGGTGATTTTATGAATTTTCAGCTGAAAGAGCATAAATAATCATTTATATTAATTCAAAAACGGTAAAATTAAATCCTAAAAAAGACACTGATTTTTTTCTGTGATTATGGAAGTTCCAGCTTTTTCTTCTATTTGAGTACAAATTTATTTTCTTTTAAAGGAAATATGAAGCAAAATGATTGTCTCTTTTTTTGTCTCTTTTCCTCAGAGGTTGGGTTAATTCTGTATGTATCAGAAACAGAATCACATCTGATGTAAGCTTTGAAATTAAAAGGAAGGGGTCAATAGTTATCAGAAGAACTGTTGACACTCTATCAGTGTATCAAGATAGTCACGATATGCTGACAAAAATCCCATCAGTTGATACGGTTCCAAGAGCCTGCTATAGCAGAGTGAGATAGAAATTGTTTCAAATCTGCAGAATCATTAACTTTATTCTAAAGTCTTGGACAAAGTCCTGACTTGTCTGTAGTCAGCAGAACCTTTGCCGTTGATTTGGTAGAGTTGGTGCATTGCCCATCACAACTTCTGAGTAACATGAAACATTAAGTAGCCATTGGTTTGAAGGTGTAGGCTGACTGATGTAGAGACATTCCATGAAAGGACTATTCCCTCAAATTCTCCATTGGTACATGAATAACTAAAATTTTTGGTTGAAAATAGTCAGAGCCTGAGTAAATTAGTTAGTGATTTTGGCAAATGGCTGTTCATGAGTAGTAATGGACTGAAGGATTAAGCAGGCAGGGAAATAGGGAGCAGTGAGAGGAGTCATCTTTGGGTCTTGAGGAGTGCTGGGCTGTGCACCATTTAAGCTGTGGCAAGGTCCACCCTGCTCTTGCTTTCTGGGAACTTCCTGTATTTTTTCGTGCACTAAATATTCTGTGTCCCACTTGCAGACCTCATAACAACTGTGGATAGTCTTTCTCTCTAAACACGTCTGTTCATTGGATTTTCTTCTGCATATAAATGCATTCTCTGGTCATTTTGAAGGATGTGTCTGCTACACTGTTTCATTAAACTGCCGCGTTATCGGGTAATTGTTTAAACATAATGCCATAGCACTATCAAAAGGAAAGGTGAACTAATGGCATTTGCAAATGTCAGGGATTATCTTAACACTTTTATTATAGTTTATAAAAAGTAGGTTCAGGGCATTCCATGGCAATTATTTCCACAGAAATTGGTTATTTAAATAAATTGCTAATTATCCGGATATGACAGTATTGAAAACCCTGCTAATGAGTTATTTGATAAGTGTAGCTTATGGTGGCCACCTACAGGTGGCAGAAAGAAAGAACGAGTGGGATAATTGCAATCAGAAGGAATGTGATGCAAATGGTTTGTGTGTAACCTGCAAGTTTCCCTGAACTGTTTGCAGATGCAGATTATGTAAAGTACTTTGATCACCAGTATTAGGCAGCATATACATTATGCAGAAAATGTCTTAATAAAGAATTATGTTTTCTGATGAAAACAAAGTTTTCTAATCTCCAAATTTTCTTACCTACTTACTTTCTGAATCATTGGACTGATCATCTGTGGTGCCTGAACTTTTCCAGACCATTTTCCTTGTATAATGCTTTTCACCCAAGTTTGTTATTTGCTGTCATTAGCATGATTAATTTTAACTTCCTGGGAGATAACCATGTCAGTTTTCTTCCAAGAAGGTATCTACAGAGGGAGTTGCTTAGATTTGGGGGGGGTTACATTTCTTTAGCAGCACAGACTTTAGTGGTGATTTATTAGTAAAAAATTATGTATCAGCTGTTTTTTCTTTGTAATATTTAGGCTCAGTGGTTTAAATCTCATATTAAATTTGTAATATAATATAATACAAATTAAAAAATAATTTTACTTGAAAATGCACAGAGTGGGGAGAATTATGACCCAAATTCATTTTTATTCCATCTAGTAACCATAGGTACAAAAAATTTAGTTTTAGTTGATGTGCTATCCAAAGGTATGAGAGTTTGCTTTCCTTTAGAATCTGTTTCTTTTATTGATAGAGAGTTCGATAAAGATCATTCAGACTTTTTCAAGATTCAGTCTCAGTAGTACCAGTCTGAATTGACTCTGTTGGCTGGTTTTTAATGGACCTGGATCATCTGTACTTAAAGGCCTCATTAGAGCTGCTGCATATATGCATTGAAAACCTTAAACTATCAGGTTGGTCCAATATATTGCAAGTGAGAAGGTAGCCCAGTATTCAAGACCTTTGAGATTATTTTTCTCCCCTTGGTGGATCACTGGGATCAGAAGATCTGCACTGTTTCTGCTAGGAGCTCCCAAAGCTCCTGGGTTGCTGGAAGCTTAGCACCAGGCTTCTTGAAGGGGGTTTGGCTCTCAAGCCTCGGTGTAGTGAACATTTTTGGTGTTTGACAGGATCAGGTCCTCTGGGGACTCCAAGTACTTATGAAGTCATAATAAAACGTGTGTCTTCTGGCATTGGCAAAGGGTTTTTTACTTCCTAAGGAAATATAAACAAACAAATAAGCAGGTATAATATCTTTCATCAGTTTGTCATCAGCCTGCTATCCTCAGTGGACAAGAGCAGCTCTGCCTACCTGTGCTGATCTGGGAGAGACATTTGATTGATGTATGTTCTGCTTCTCCTTCATGTTGTGTTTTGGCTATTGGATTTCCCTGACTGATAGTCTGAAAAGTCTTACTTTTTATTTAAAAAAAAAAAAAAAAAAACAAAAAAAAAACCAAGAAGAAGAAGAAAAAAGAAGTAGAGAAAGCCAAAGCTCTTTGTTTTAAGGCAAGAAAAAGGTCAGGGACTTTCACATCTTGTAATTATTTCGTTGTTTATGTCTTTCTATAATAGCAAATATTTGTTCCATAATTAATGAGATTTGAAAGAGCTTTCAGCATAGAGTACCATGTCATCTCCACGAAGTATTTTTCTGTCTTTCATTTTTATATCTCACTCCCCTGTCTGAGGTCTTGATAAATGGACTTTGTTTATTAAATCTCATTATTTTACAGCAAGGTAAATGATAGCCACATCTAGCATCTGGTAGCAGCTGTAGCACTTCTATCAAGAGAGCACCATATCAGCAGTTTCCTCAGCTACGGGTGCTTGACTAGTGGAATTACAGATCCCAACGTGTCAAAGTATGTGGTTAAAAGATGCTTATCTTTTAGTATGTGAGCTGTCTTTCAAATGCATCCTGGATTTGGACCTCAGCTTCTTAAATACCATTGGATTTATCAGAAAACGTTCTGCAAATTCCCACTACTACTTACAGATCTTTTAAAATTTGGCATTAAATCTCCTTTATTTCAGCCTTCTAAAAACTCCTTCTCCACAAATCTCTATAATGGAATTTATTACCTGCCTGTGGTACTTGAATGAAAATACAAGAAAACAGAGACTGTAAGTCAAATTGAGTGTTCATTAACTTTTTTTTTAATTTGCCTTCTTTTTTAATAGCTTGGCATTACTATTGTTTCTATTGTTTGCAATTTTTTTCTTTAATCTGGAAGGTTGTTTCACCATTTCATTAGGCAGTAGGATCCCTATCACAAGCAAATCACATTGTATTCCAGCCCAGCAGCTTTTGTTACAGAGGGGGAAGCTTCTGAACTGTTGATGAAAAAATGTAAGGGAGGATGGCTGCATCTTATGTTGTGCTTGTTCCATATGACGTAGACTAATAAAAAAAATGCTGGGATGAATGGTGAGACCTTAGTGAACCCTCTGATTGTCATTACATCCATTTATTTACTCTCATCAGAAGCACTTCTGAAATGTTTTTAAATTCATTTGGGTGAATTATAAATGAATGGAATACTTTTGCAATCATACCAATTTATCACTAATTTACTAATCACCAAACGTAAGTAATAACTCATATTATGAATATCAAATTCAGCTACTGCTAAAAAGTACCTATGTTCCATAATAAGTTCTAAGTCTCATTGCTGTTTCTGCTAGACTTCATTGAATCATATGCTTGATTTCTTTGGGCTGAATGAAGGCCTTTCTGATTACCTTTTGTGCTGAAACCATAAATAAGCTGTCATCTGATCCTTTTCCTGTACTGACCACTGTACAGAGATAGTCATTTAAGTGAGAAGGGGGCTAATTATATTCTGGAAATATTTTCTCGTGGAACTCTTAACTACAAGGTATCTTTAAGGGCAAGGGTCTACAAGCCTTTAAAACTCATTGAAAGCAAATACTTAAGAGTTACATTGGGGTTAGAAGTGTATAAACCTTCATGCCTCAAAGCAGATTGGGAAGAAATTTCCCTGTAGCCACATAATTTCAGAGTTACCAGTGTCTGTATTCTTTCACCTTTCTAAAAACAACTACCTCATCAGTGAGATTCTGGAGCTGTGTCAGCCTGAAAGCAATATAGCAAGTCTGATGCCTACTTCCAGCTTCAATTTCAAAAACTGAGTATTTGAAGAATTTCATGAACTACTGTTTTTGATGAGATTACTTTCAGTGGTTTTGGCCGTGTAGTGTATGTTTTGGCCTGTATGCCTTCCAAAAGGCTTTATTTGTAAATCTGTCAGAGCAAACTGCATGGTTTCCTTTTTTTTTCCTCAAGTGTTTCTCTAAGACTGGACCATTAATTATGTCATAATATTTGCTCTTTGGACACTTAGCAGTCATCCTCTTTCAGAGGATCATTCTGTTCCTTTCAGACATGTTACAATCAATCCAGCCCTAGTGTCCTAGGGAAAATTCCTGCTCAACTCCAGCTCCTTTCTGTGATCTGTTCTGTCGGGATCTTAGATTCTTTAAAGCAGTTTTGGTGAGATTTCACATTCTTATCCATTAGGCTCTAGTTTTCCTGAAAACACATCAATAGTGCATCTTGAGTTAGGCTGTCCCTTTCGTGTGCAAAAGTTTAGTTGCTGTTACCTCATACAGTACTGAGGAGGAAAAAACCAGCCTGCCAGCCAGAGCCATTCAGGTCCTCTGGATGTGATGTGTCCTCCCGTACACTACTGTATTGTTGCCCAGTTATGGCATCAAATTAGGCTAAAGGTTCTCTAAATTAAGTAGAAATTCTAATAATGTGGGAATTATCTAGGGAAATCCCAACTAGCCTAAAAAACAACTGGAATTGTCATCTATCTATGCTGTCCCTCATTTAATGAGCAGCATCTCTAGGCATATTTTTATACTTGCATACCATCAGTAGAAGGTAGTCAAAACAGATGCATTGCAGACACAGTGTATCGAGACTTTAATCATAATCCTCTAAATATAGCAGGGGGTTGTCTGACTCAACCTCTATGTACTATTTGAAATACAAGCTTCAGTTTTGGAGACATTACCATAAATAAATATAGTTTATACTTTTGAGAATTTGACTATCCTATTAATTGTTAGAGGGATCTTACTTAAAGAATTATCTGAATCCACAAACATCTAGAAGGGGAAACAAATAAAATATGAAATGTCAAGTGCAGTGAAATGGCACTTCTAAACAACTCTTAGTTGAACATAAATAAATGAGATGTTTGCTCTTACTTGGACAACATTTAGGTTCAAAAAATCAACCTGATTCTTTATGTGGAAACATAGATCTCTGTCTACAGCGTACTATATGGTAAAGTATTGCTTTCTGTCTCAGACATTGTTAGTCTTTGTTTTGAGCATCAGCTAAAATGTTCAAGCTGGCTTTGCAATGTTTATCCAAATGCTCGTGCCATTTTCTGTATTCCAGCCACATGCATAATGTGCTGTACAAGTGTCGATACCACTTGAAACCCACTTGGTGTCAGTTTATAAATGAATAGGACCTCTGCACCTCAGAATTAGTTCCTGACGTTGCTGTACCATGAGGGATGTGCAAGTTCCATCAGGGTCTGTGGGATGTTGCTAACCCAGTGTCCTGGTTTTCTGTAGGAAATGCTATCCGGCCCATCGCCCTCCGCGCAGTGTCTGCCATCGCCCGCGCTCTCCCAGGATTTCCCATCTTGGCAACTGGAGGCATCGATTCTGCTGAGGCTGGGCTTCAGTTTCTGCACAGTGGGGCTTCTGTCTTACAGGTACTGCTTCTTTAAAACGTTAACATTCAAGTAATGATGATTAACATCATAATGTATCTTCCTTTCAAACATTCGGATAGTGCAGGGTTTCTACCATTGAAAAGAATTTTCATTTTTTAACTTCATGCTGCTTGCTAAGAGACATTCATTTCACACGGAGGAGGAGGAGCTCTTGCCAAAAGAAAACTTTGGGTGTTGCAATACCAATCTGGGAAAAGGCTAACCATGAGTTTGTTAGTACTTTTTATCTCTGGCTTAGAGGATTTAACATTTAAGCATCTCTCACTTGTCATACAAACAGGGTTGACACAGAGGTAAGCTCAAGCTATCTGTTATTCCTGTATTCATGTATTCTCAGTTTTTGTTTTCTGCAAAGAGCCGTCTCAAGGTGAGAGGGCTTCCAAAGAGTACTGCATTGGTCTCACAGGGAGCCAGTTTAAAGTAACTCTTGTTTATGCAGGCATCTGTGTCCCCTAAGCCCGTTCATTGAAACAGGAGGTGTAGAGCTGTATGCCCTGCTTGAGGTGCTGGCCTTGCGCTGCAGTGAGGTGTTGGCTGCATTCAGCAGTCAGGCTGTTGGCATTGCCTGAGGGCTGGTTCGAGGTGCTGGCCACACTGGCATGGTTGGTTAGTCCCTGTCGTGGAAGGAAGCCTTGGTGGCCTTGTATTACAGGCACCAGAAAACTGGCTGGAAATCAGCCCCTTACCTGCTCTGCCAGGCATGTCAGGGCACCATTGCAGCATACATGTTAGAAGGGCTGAGGAGCAGGTGGTCTTTATGTTATATTGCTCCATTGTATATTGTTATATTCTGGTAGATGTTCAGCCCCTTTATCTATCGGTCCCACTACAGACAGCAGCTGTGGATCCTGTGAATATGGGCTTTGTGTCACTCCATGGGATGACTAGAGTGGTTTCATTCCCACAATTCACTTTGACGTTGAAATTAGATTCAGTGTGACCATTCTTTTTACACAGCTACAGTGACTGCTGAGATTAGTCATTTGTTTGCTATGTTTCACAAAAAAAAAAACAAACCACAGCCAGCTCAATGTTTTGGTTTGGTTGGGTTTTTTTTATTGCACATCAAAGTTAGCATCTCTGGGAGCTGAAGCAGAAGGCTGTTTCTTTTTTATAGACTTGCTATGTTCTTTGGATTTATTAAAATAATTTCCCTTTTTTTTTTTTTAGTTGTATTAAAGTGATTCAAACTTTTCCTTTTTGTGGACAGATAAAAGATTGACCTTTCTTACACAATTGACAGCTTCTTCCATATAAATACTAAGTAATGGTGCAAATTACAGGGCAGCATTTGTCTACAAAAAAAATTAGGATTGGCAAGGAAATGTTTTTAGTTTTTCATTCATTTCATTTCATTTGTTATTGCTAATAGAGCTGCAGTTTCGATGGCTTTGTCTCAGCAATGTTACGTGATCTGAACTACACAGAGTGAAATGATTTTCTGTTCTATCTCTGCTGTATCTTTTTCTGGACAACTGAAAATCAAGAGGTTTAATGTCACTTTTGCACTTCTATTTTATATAGACAGTGTAGCTGTTTGGTTTTTTTATTCTTTCTTTTCTTTTCCTGTTAGTTTGGCCCAATGGTAATGGGAAATTCTGAAATATAATTTAATGCAGACATCCCAGTCAGTGCTCAAGAGAAAGACTATTTGATTTACAAGACATTAATTATTTTCTTTTTAGTAGTAATCAAATTCTCTGAAACTGTCTTCCACAAATGACTTGGATCTATACAGATCTTTTGCCCTTTACAGAACAATTTCTCTTTTCAATGAATTTTTCCCAGAGATGGTGAAAAAGCTCTTATTTTTTCCTTAAGTTTCACCAGTTTACCTGCAGTGGACTTAAAACTGGGGCATGTCCCTGCTATCAGCACCCTGTTACCCATCAGGATTTGTAAAGGGTAGGGACTGTCAGATCATCCAGCGTTAAACATGGTCCCATCCTACAGAGTAGCACAGGCTGTACTGATCTATCCATGGAGCCCAGCTTGAGAGCCTGGGACAGCAGCCCTTGCTTGGCCACTGGGCTTCCCTTCATTGTGTCTCAACAGGAGTCCTGTGTCTTCTCTGCCATGGGAGCGGGACGTTTGTGGCCTAGGATAATAAGGAGGCTTTGTGTGAGTTGATTTAATTGCAATGTAGCATATCTGTTAGAGGAAAGGTTTATGAATAATAAATGTTCTTCCATTAAAAGCAAGATCAGGTTTTCCTCTGCAGCTATTTCACCTGCAGTCGGTTCTCCATTATTTTTTCCAATTGCTTTTATTTTTGAAACACAGGGATTTATTTTCCATTTGCAAAATCATCATACACAGGAATGCAAGTCAGGAGGTAAGCCATATTTTGCTGTATGCCATTACCACCTCAAGTGGTGTTAAGCAGATGTATTAGGAAATGGTATGGGGAGAGAGTTCCAGTAATCAAAATAAGTTCTATCCCCTCCTTTAGAAGATGGAGGGCAACAACTTAGTATTGTTACTCGCAAAAAGGTTTGGGCGTAAGGAATTTTGCAGCAGGTATGGAACACAAACTGAATCATTGTAGTCAGTAGTAGCTGGGCTTAAGATTTTATACAGCAATTTAACAGAGCATTCTTCCACTTTATGGACTTCAGAAACACTTGCAAAAAGACCCTACTTGTTTTTTAATTTCTCATTAAAGATGCTGAAACATTTCAGTCATTCTTCAGCTGATTCCATAGCACTATACTTTTTTAAACATACCTGAATCTACCAACCCCTTTTCAGTACAGGCATGAAATTTAAAAAAAAAAAACAATTTTAATATGGAGATAATCCTGCACTCATTGTATACCAGGAGGTCCAGAAACGTCTAGAACCATCTTTCTGTGATACATGTCATTATTACAGGCTTCCACTGAGGCTGAGATATTTTTTTCCTAATTTAAGTAAGCTTTTTTTAAAGCCCCAATTTATCAAAATTCGATGTATATCAATTTTTTTGCATGTTTTGCAACATGTATGTGATTTACCATGTCACACTGATGGTTTGTTAGATTTTTGCAAGGTTTTGAAAGAGACAGACATTTTTTAAAGTCATCTTGATGCAGGAAATTAAAATGGGAAACAATTATTGAAAATTCCAGCGGAAAGAGAAAATGCATTATGGAGAAAGCAATAAAAGTGTAAAAATATTAAAGTAAAAATCACTTCACAGTAGCCTGTATGATTCAATTGTAGATCAATATTGTGTAGTTAATGCATTAGCAGTAGAGCATTAATTTGCAATTACAGCAGGTGATCTGATCCTCTGTGTTCTGTCCATTGACATAAATGACCTTTTGTTGAAAGAGATTCTGCAGTCATTATTTCTAGCAGATGTAACTAAAAAAAAAGAGGTAGAACAAAGGGGTACTTTCTGAAGTATACTTGTTTCATGGTAGAACCTTTTAGGATTATATTCTGGTATGGAATACTTTGTTCCTCTGGAATATTGGTCATTTTCATATAGAGAATATGGATTCCTTTTCAAATAAATGTCTTTTCTCACTAAGTATGGAGGTCACACGCGTCCCCTGCCGCAGACATGGCTGTCTGTAAGGTTTTCTACCCAGCAATGATTTAAAATCCACCCATGGAATGCTGCTTCCCAGTGGGGCAGCCTGTGGCTTTGCCCTGAGCCCTTTTTCAGACCCACCTTCCTCCACCTTCATCTCCCTCTTCTCCTGGCTGGGATGGAGTGCCTTGCAGTCCTGTCCTGCGGGCACTGTGCTCTTGTCCTCACCGTGCTGTGTTCAGCCCATGTGTGCCTGCTGCCTGCAGGCCTTGCCCCGTGACCCTCCTCATCTCTCAGGCAGGGGAAGAAGGTGGGAGTGTGCCCCCACCACAGGCAGAGCTGCCGTGAAGCTGGATCTGCCCTATGCCCTTCTTTCCTGCCCAGCACCAGTGGGACCTCAGGGATCTGAGGAAGAGCAAAACAATTCTGGAAATGTGGCAGCCCATGACAGGAAAGCAATAGTGATAAGTTTTGCCTCTGTATCATAAACTCTCCCTCCAAAGTGGAACGCAGTTGTTTTTGTGAGACTGCTTGTGGATTTTTAACATTTTCAACGAGCCTTCTTGTTTGTACCTCTTTGGAGCAAAAGTCTCAAGGGATTCAGGACAATTTGATTATTATTTTTTCTTCAGCAGGCTTTTTACTGAAGCATTTAGCTGAGAGATTTTTATAACAGCAGGATGGCCCTTTGTGTGTGAATAAACAGGCTTTTCCATCACAAAATCATGGGACTTGGTCTATGAGACAGCATTGTTATTGTATTTGTGCAAATGTGAAACCCTATAAGGAACTCTATGCTTTTTTTATGGCTACAGAACTGCAAAGTAGGGATCCGGTTCTCCATGCACTTCATTGCTATTCTTTTTAGCCTGTGTCAGTGTGTGTTGAAGTCAGTGAAGACTCTGATACCTTAGTTAAATGAGGACTAGATCAGGCCAGAAAATTCTCATCCTGGCATTACTATTTGTGCCATTAAATGCAGAGTGGAGAACTAAAAGACATTCAAATCGTGGGCGTGCATAGCAGGGGAGTGAGGGAGCTGGCCCTGTGTTTTGAAGTTTCAGGTTACGTTTATACTGATAACCACTGGGAAGAAAATACTTTGTCTTGCAATGAATAGCCATGATTTTGAATGCAGACAAAGAGTCCTTTGTCTCAGCCCTGTATGAGGAGAATGAAGTCGGGTGGGTTGCTGCAAGTCTCTAACAGCCACAGGGTGCCATCGGTGTGGCAGAGCAAGGCTGTGCTTCTCCTGCCTGGACTCCCAAAGAGCCCACCCTTCCTCTGCCCCCTGCCTGTCCTTACCCCAGCACACGGGGGGAACACAGGCTGCAGGCTTTGCTCTGTGCCAGGCAGAGGGTGCTCCGAGGGCGGATAAGCCCAAGAACAGGCACACTTGGGCACCAGCTGGACACTGTGAGGTTTCTGACACAGGCTGTGGCTTGAGGGGTAGAAGAACAAAACCTTTCTGTACAAAGCTGTCCATGACACAGAGAAGTTAAGGTGCTGGACCTAATTCTTCTCTCGCAATTAAAACTGATGAGGGAAGAATATGTTGCCGGATGCAGTGTCAGGCTACCAAAATGATATGAGACAAAATTCAAGGGATGGTACTTTAGACCCACCAAGATTTTTAAGAAAAGAAAAATGCGACTTAAGGCAAAACCACTTTTCAGAGGTAAGTCCTTTGATTGAGATAAGTGTAGTCTCCTGTAGAAATAGTAGTTTTTAGACTGTATTCCCGAAGAAACTTGATAGGTGTTTGTACATCCGTTTGAGTATCCTCCATCACATTTGAGCTTTGTGGCCATTTTCACTGAAATTTGCCAGAAGGTAGAAAGTGTTTAACAGATTTTGAGAAACGAAAAAAGGCAGAGGAGAGAGAGTAGCTGCATTCCTTCACTGTAAGCACAAGCACACTATGAGCTCACCTTTATTAGACCTCTGAGAACCCGCATGGGACAGCGCTGTTAGGACCGTGTCAGCCACAGGAAAGGCTTTAATTGGCAGTCACACCTTATTAGACGTCAGAGAACCCAACCAGGAGACACAGAGCTGCAGGAAGCCAGATATCATTAGCTCCACTGCTCACAGAGCCACGCACTGAAAAAAGTCTTCAATGGATGCAGCACTGAATGGAGTGGCCGTTCTCTGCAGAGCTGAAATTTGCAGTACATGCAGAAACAAAAGAGGGAACAAAGTGCTGTTTGAACATGTCGACATAAAATCCAAAGAAAAATGAATGTGAAAGAGAGGAAAGAGTTGGGACAGACATAATCAAGCATTCACTTCTGAAAACATTTCATTATTTTCTGTTTTTTTCCTAGCCCGGTGCTAATTACAGAAATTCAACCTGTTCTCAACTGTCTGTCTTTGCTAATAAAAAAAAAGTAATTAGAGGACTGCCACACTTGCTGCATTACAGATGATTGGGAGGGAAATTGCTAATTGATAGGGAGAATTTTCTGTGACAATTCCTTTTAAAGGAAATCAGAATTTGTCAAACAAAAACAATCTATAAAGTTTTTTTGGTTATAGTAGTAAAAAATGTCAAATTAGAACAGGTTTTCGTTATTGATTCTTACATATTATTTTGCCACTTTTAATGAAAAGTTGCAATATTCAAATCAGCACATTGTAAAGTTACGGACTAAATTCAACGCTAATAATGCCTTTTATTTTGTGCAGTTTTGCATTAGTTCTACATTTTATTTGGAGCTGCTTAGGGGATTTATCTATTAGCTTTCCTTTATTTCTGCTCATTTCACCAGCTAGTAAATGAAGTCTGCATAGATAGGATTGTTATTTCATAAATTCGTAAGAATGAATTAAAGCTCATTCTGTAACAATTGCTATTTGTCATTCTCATAATGAATTCTCATGCAAAGTAGTTTCAACTATCACTGTATGGTAATAATTATTTACTAACAATTAGGTCTCAGTTGAGCATCAGCTCAAATGCTGTCCTTATACCAATCACTCCTGGCCTCTGCAGGGGGGTTTGTTCTGGGGACACTGGGTTTGCTCCCCTCTCCTGGGAGTCTGCCCTGCTTCCCTGGCTCTGGTCACACAGGGAATTTAAGAATTGAGGCGATGGGAAGAATAATTGCTTTGGCAACATGTTTTTCTCCATGTCTCCCAAGGAACCACAATATTGCTTGGCTTTGAAAATCCAGTACTGCTACACCTATTTTTAATGTGGATTCACACTACTGATGTGGATTCGTGCTGCTGCTCTCTTACGTGAACACTCACAGAGCTCTTCTCCGTGTAGATAAAGCACATGGTGTGAATTGACACCGAGTGAGTTTTGTTTAAAGTTTGCAAACTAAGTGCAACATGGAGATGATTCTTCACTAGAGGCTCAGTTAATTGTTGATGAAATTGTAGGCAAGTTGTTTTACTCAGCTCAGGTTGCTTTCAGACATGAAGCTAGCTCTGTTGCAGACTGAGTTCCCTTGAGTACGTGCGGAGGTGACTGGAAATTCAATCTGGAAGTGTACCCAGCTCCTTGCTGAATATTGAAAATAAATAGAAGGCAAGATAAGCACAGTGGAAAATGCTGTTTCTTTGTTACTTTCTGCCATCTACAATAATTACTTAGGAAAATTCTTGTGGGGTTGGTTTTTTTTAATGTTATATGTGTTGTAACTGCAGGGGACTTGTTTTCCAAAAAGGGAGAATGTAAAACATTCAGTATTGCAAAGCTCTGCCATCAGAGAAGTTCTTCTTGGAAACATTGTCAATCATACAAAGAAAATACATGTTTAAGAAATTTTCCTCTTTGTATCGCAGCAGCTCTGTTGATCTTTCAGTCAGAGTCTGTACCTGGCAGTGAAAGGAAGAAAGGGAAAGCAAGCAGTGGAAGAGGCTGTGCTCAGGGAAGGCATGGTCCTGGAGCCCACACTGAAACAGGAATGCACTGCTGTGCAGCTCAGCTTGGGCTTGGGGCTGGGCTAGCTGCAGTTTGGTCACTGATCTGTCGCTTTTCCCAGTGTCAGAACTGTGGGTTTTCTGCCCAGGAAGGAGGGAGCAATAAGTTTTTTCCTGCTACAGCACAAGCCCCCTGACACAGCTTGATCTGGCTGAGGAGGGTTTCTTTTATCCATGCAATTAGAATAAGAGAAACAGAGAAAGCATTTTTCTAAGCTGGCATTTCGGAAGCTGGCAGTGCATTCAAGAAAGGGTTTAACTTCCTTCAATATCCTGAGTTATGTTGCTGCTTTTCTTGCTGATATTTATTATTTGGACGGAGATAGGTAAAACAATCCCTAAGGAAATGTGGAAGTGGGTTTTTATCTCAGACACGAAGGATTCACGGGGTCAGAACTATTTTGTTCACATGAATCTCACTCTTCAATGGACACAGCAGCTGCTGCACAAATTCGTACAGGCAAGCTGATAAAGGATGAAAGTAATTTTAGCTGAAATATAATGTGAGAGTACTAGAGGGAAAGGCTCACAGGGATGAGGGGTTAATCATTGCAGGACTGAATTGAGGTTCCAAAATGGAAAAATTGCTTTTCTGTTTGATTTTGAGAGGTCTGCAGCTTTCAAAATTCTGGTCACAGGAGGATGTCCCTCAGTAGATGGTTCTCATTAGAATCTGTTGAAAATTTCTTTGAGGAAACTGTTTTTCATTGACAAATTTCATTTAACCAAAATAGATCTGGGCTCAAGTCCCTGCTGTGTCTTGATTCAGAGTGTCCTGGGATGAACACTGGAGGTCTACCCTGGATCTGTTAAGCATTAATGAGCCTGACTATTGCCAGTGATCAGGGAATAGTTATTCTGTCATAGGGAAGTTTATGCATGGAAAAGTTTTCCAGTTTAGACTGATAATCAAAATTCTAAAAACGTGTGGAATTAACACATTTAAAGAAAAAAATATTATTTGGGTGAATCAAATCTGTTTCAATCTTTTTGCAACATATTTTGGTTTTGACCTTTTCATTCCAATTAACTTGGATCGCGAAACAGACATTTTCAAGTTAAATGGAGCCATTGCATTCCATGTTGTCAAACAGCACATATTGGTAATTCTGAAACTCTTTTCCCCACGTTATTGAGAACACCGTTGTTTTCTGAAAAGCGTGCTTTCCTAGAATCACGCTCATCTCTGACAAATACACCTTTCCAAAAATGGAGTGACAGACCAACTGGATTCCAGAGATTATGGTGTTCCTGTGGCTAGCTCTTGGAAAACAAAATATTAAAAACACTGCTAACTTCTGTGTAATGTTAGTTGATGACCTTTGTCATCAAAGCACCATATCTGAGTGACTTAACTGGTACCTGCTATGGAAATTTCCTTGGAGCTGGAAATGGGTCAGATAAATCTACATCTGACACAACTGGTGATGCTGTCCCAGCAGCTGAAGAGAGCTGGGAGAGCTGAAGGATTTCATTTCCACAACAGTACTTATAAGAGAGAGGCGAGACCTTTGGGTGTTAATAAATGAAATATGATGTGCTATTCAGCATATATTTAAAGATAGTTGTAGAGCCTCTATATGTGATTGGACTGTTTACACAGGGGAGTTAGTTCATCTGCTTTCAAGGCTGTCTTTCATTTTGTAGATCTGCAGTACAATGATACGATTTGCTATACATGGCTGATTATGAAGCTGTTTCCAGACTCCTCAATGCTCAAGGCATGTGGAATTGTATTTGTTTTCTTAGGAAAGATGATCACGATCAGCTCTTTTATCGGGGTGTGTGTGCCCACCTACTGCATAAAGGTCCACTTTGTAGTTCCAAGAACTGACAGAATGCTTTAGTGAGATAAGGAAATATAACCATTCCTCTAGGGGTGGTTGACAGGGAAAAAACCTGCAGTTACCTCAGGGAGCCTTCTGAAAATTCTTGATTTATTCTGCATTTCTCCTCTCAAAGACACGGGATACAAAATTGCTTCGTTCAGGGTCCCTTGATAAGTACCAGTTTCCCACTCCCAAACACCCAGTTTAGCTATTTAGATCAAAGATACATTAATTGGCAATGGAGAACTTAAGGGGAGGAGAAATAGATATGAGTAGGCTAGGAATTAATGCACTGGATAACGTTCCTAAAGGATCCCTCATAGTGCTCTTATCTCCTGCCGTGCCCTCGTCTGATAAGTGGCTAATGGATTCTCGACTTTTTTCTCCTCCTTCATTGTTGGCCACTCACAACTGCCCAGGGTTGCTGGAGTGCAGTACATGAACAAGATCTGTCTTGCAGCCCCCAAAATCAGGTACTTCGAGGTCTCTCTGCCGGGAGGAGTAGCCGTCACCTTGGTGCTGGAGAAGCTTCTCGGTAAGCCTGTGTCAGGAGGCTGCTGTGGCTTCAGCACACGCTGTGGGGCTCTTCCTGCTGCCCGTCCATATTTCCGTCCCCGTGGTCCCTGCCTCGATGCTCCCTGAGTGCCGGCTCAGCTCTGCTTGACACCATGTCAGCAATATGTTGTCCTGTTGTAGAGAGGATCCAAGCTGTTGCAGGAAATACAGCGTTTATCCCATAAACTTGTCTTATGTGGGCTGGAGACCACCTTCTCTTAACTAATTTTGAGCTCCATTATTTACTGACATTAGCCTGTACTTTTGATTAGAATGACAATTTATCTCAAGATTGTCTGATGAAATTTCTTGAGGTATAACAAAATATCTGAAATACTTCACTGGCTTACTGAGACCCACATGGCATAGGACTATCCAGTCTTTTTTGGTTTTTTCAATATAGATTTTTTTTAAGCCTTATGTGAATGGTCACCTACTTTTCAGAGCCTGGAGTTATTAGCATCTTTGAATCTTTCTTCTGTGTGTTATCCCTCAAAGTGTCACTAGTAAGCCCTCAGCTCGTTAGGACTTCAAGTCTTCGACTCAGTAAAAAAGATTAGGTGGGCTTTTTTCCCCATAATTCAGACAATTCATAGATGTAATATTTGAGTCCTTCAAACTGCTTTCTGAAAGCTGTACTAGACTCTGAGACAAATAGTAGTTCATTAGTTCATGTATATTAGTTCAATTGTAATGTTTTAAAAAGGCTATCAGCTATCATGCAATTCAGTTTTGTGTCTTGATCCTTGTTAAGTAACATCCCATCTGCTGACCTGTATCTCTAGAGTCATTTAAGCAGCTGATGTGAGTGAATCAAATCATTCCATCTGTACTATATCGATATTTTGGAAGCTTTTTCTTTTCACAAATTTGTCCTTAAAAACAAAGAGTCTTGAGGTTTTTTCCTGAGACTGCACCACATTGTCTGATAAACCACTTCCCCTAATGTTCTTAATCCTGCAACCCTCTAGCAGAAGTAATAATTAGATAGAAAGGATAATTTAGGCTACGCATTTAATGTTCTGGTAAGCTGGTGTTCAACGAGACATGAGGAGGAGGAACCATCATTATAGAGGCAGCCTTTCCATAGACATTGGTGTCCTGAAGATTGTACATACAGAAACCCGTCTCAGAGGAGATTTTATTTGTCTACATGCTCTCACATTGCAGCTCTTGCCACATTATTATGAGCACTGTGTCAGACAACCAATGCAGCAGCGTCTGCTGCTTTTTGCTGTGGAGATCTGGGCACATCTAAATTATTGTACAGGGGCTAGAAAACATACCTTTTCATTTTCATAGGCAAGAGCTATGCAGCATATAGATTGCATGGACCAGAAAGAGCTTCCTTTAGTCAAGTCAATTTTTGCTACCTGCTTTTGAGAATAAATTGTAATTTGTATGTATGCCTCACCCAGATTATCATAATGCTGTTGCCCACTACAATAAAATTAATCTTCTTAACGTTGGCGATTCCCATACATACACAGGTGGGCACAAATAGAATCTTAATCAATAGACACTAATCAAGAAAGCAGTAGCTTCAACTATACACTAAATAACAGCTCAGGCATTCATAAATGTTTCTCCAACAGGAAGGTGAATGTATGTCTTCAATACTTATCAGGAAGAATTTTTAATAGAAAAAGCTTCTGTAGAAAGATGATTAATGCTAAAATTGAAAATATATTATAATACAAAACAGAAAACCTTTTATTTACCATTTGAGCATACCGGTAAAAATATTTCAAAGGGAGTCAACCAAATTAATGGAAAAGCACAATTGTTAATGCATTGTAAACCCTCTCACAGGTATCTCAGAGGAATAATAGTTCTTTATTCCTTTGCTATGGTCAGAATATTAGAAATTGTTAAGTCAAAGGCCAATTTCTTAATCAAATGGCATTTTGAGAGCTATTATATTTACAAATCCTGTGCAGTTTAGAACCAAAGCTGAAATAAGTCTCCATCTTCGGGGGAAGCAAGATGGCATTCTGCTAAATGCTAGAATTTTATCATTTGAAGGGGAAAAAAGGCAAAAAGAAAGCAGCCAGTGAGACCTACGAATATAAAAGCATTTGAGATCTCAGAAGGAGTTTAAATCAATGCACTGCCACAGTTACAGCACAGATGAAAGAGCCTGCTGTCTCAATTGCCAGGAAACTACTTAGAAACTCTCACTTTGATTTTTTTTTTTTTTGGTAGTCCGTTACATTACCACTAAATGCAATATACGGAGACATCACTGCTTTGATGTTGTACAGCTACAACAAATGGAAACTAATATGGTAGAACAGTCAAGCTATGTGATTTGCATTTGTATATACAAATATATACCCATCAATCTTCTTACTTCTAGACCGTGTATCACTGCCACCCATCTGCCTCCTTACTGATACTTCTGTTTTCATAAAAGTGACAATTATTTTACACCCATGTCCTGGAGAGAGATACATATATTTCAGAGGGGTGTAAAAATTAAAATTTTCTCCAAGCTATTGTCTCCCAGAACAAATTCCTCACTTGCAAAGGGTTCTAAAGAGTGCTTTGAAACAATTTCAGATTGGAGCACAACAGCTGCCAGACGTTACAGGATTTTTATTCACACAGTTCTTGTCACACTAAGAATACTATCTTCTTGAAAAACAACACATTATTGAACAGGCTAGATTCTCTGATCTGCTCCAGTCTATACTGATCTAGCAGTATGTGAGATTATACGTAATACCTCTTGTTAGGTGAAAATAGTGTAGGGAAAAATACACAAGCATGTCTAGATCTGCATCTCCTCTGTGGCCTCTGCTGAAATCCCAGCTATTGATGGAATAGAAATAATGCAGATAGGGACTAGGGTTCGTTTTTGGCACCATCTTCCCCATCATCACCTGTCCAGCTGGGATTTTGCCATATAATAATGAGTTTATGTAAAAACTGAAGGTCGTGGGGCAAGAGAGAGTGCACAGCCTGAAGAGAACTTCACTGTTTCCTCTTCTAGTGTTACAGAAAAACATTTCTCCTCTACAAGATCTCCCAAAGGGAAAATGCAGGGATAGCACTGAGCAGGAATTACTTTACTGGGTGGTCTGACTGGAAATGCCTCAGGCACTTTGTCCACATTCTGCATGGATGGCACAGGTCTTCCACACAGTCCCTCAGGACATGCCAAAGTTTGGACAGGAACCACATCCATTTTTGTAGAGAGTGGAACAGAAATAAAATTTAATGTCTGGGTATTTTTCCCATTGCTTCTAGAACACAGACTGTGGACAAAACTGAAAGGTCTTACACAGACAGAGTTCTCAATAAACAGTGCAGGGGATTTGCCTCAGTGAGCACTTCAGAAATTGGCATCTCTTTGTTGTGTAATGATTCTGCTAACAGCAAAGGCGTCTACAGTGTTTTGTGGCTGACATGGAAGTACTTGTCACCAGTAATGAACTTTTTCTTCAAAATATGTGAATTAAAAGTTTCGGATTCGTGTGAATGTTTAATAACAATCTTGTAACCTGTAAGAATTATTTTACACAATAATAATCTCTTTACAATTTACTCCAGTTCCTCAAGTAAGACTTGTAATGTCTCTAGATCCTGGGACAAAGTTAGACTCAGTTTTTATGTTTATTTAGTAACAGAGCAGACTGGTCATTTCTTATGAAAGACATCAGCAGGGACCTTTGTGTGCCTCTCCCATCATTGCAGTTTGCAGAACAGTTTTACTTAGAGCCTTAACCTGTGTTTCATTTCGCATCACCATTCCCCAGTGAGATAATGTGGTGTGTGTTTACCAGCAGCAAAGCAGGCATTGTGTCTTTTAGTATCTCAGACATGTCTGTAAAGATTAGAATTGTAACTTGTAGTTGCAACTTATGTTGAGCAATTTTAGATTTCAGAATACTGAGAGCACATCATAATTGATCATACATTGCGCGTTGGCCTACGTGTCTCTTTTGGGATGTAAGGGGAAATCATTGGAGTCTGGATCTGCAAGAAAAGGAAGGCGATCCTGTGTTAAAAATTAAATTGTAGCAGTTCTACTAGTGGGACAGAGCCAGGCAATGCAGTAAAACCAAGCTTGTGCAAACTTATCTCCCTGCATATTAGTGCAACGTGAATAATACGTTACCTTCCTAAACAGGAAAAATGTAGCACCTTTCGCTTCTAGTCCAAGTTCTAGTCCAAAGCTGGAGACCAACACAAGCAAGACAGCAGGACAGCACTTGTCAGCAGTACAGCTGACAGCTTCCTTGTGACCTGGACTTCAGTCTGTCCCATAGGATGCTCCACAGGGCCAGTCTCTCATCTTCCACAGGAGATGCTTTCTACCTAAATGTTTCAGGTGAAAGGCTGGGTCAGTGAACAGCTGAATGTTAATTTACTCATTAAACAGATCCACTTGGATTATTTAGGATTAAGGGATATTAAACAGGTGCCATCCCTGCTGTGCAAAGCCCCAGCACTGCTGCTTGCCAGGACCTGGGCTGATAAACCACACGAGCAGCGGATCCAGGCATGCTCTGTTTCGTGCTCTCGTCCATAAGTGGCTTCTGTTGGCCACGGGATACAGAGCACTGCTCTGGCACAACACGGCAGAGGTGTGTTCTCGCTCATGAAGTCTCAGTGCTGTTCAGGTTTTTGCTTCAGGGTCTAAAGGGAAGCACATTCCGCTGTGCTTGGTGGGTACCAGCCTGATGCTGAGGAGAGGGGCTGAGCGGGCAGGGCTGGTTGCAGTTCCTGCTGCTGCTCCATCGGTGTGTGAGGCACGGACAGCAGCCCTTACACAGCACTTCTCGCCTTTATCTCCTCTGGAGGGGGTTTGATAAGACATTAAATGAGAGGTGGTAGCAACCATTTTGAATACAGCAGTATCTGGACTGCAGCAGAGGGGGCTTGGGCTCAGCATTGAGCTTTGCAAGGGAGGCAAGTGCCTGTTCCCAGTGCAAGCAGGAGCAAAGCAGGGGCATTAATGAGGTGTGGAGATGGGTCGGTTCAGTTCTTCTGTGATTTTTCCGGATGCCTGAGTTTGAGTCTCACCTGGTCTATTGCCCTGCCACTTCTCTTGTGCTGAAAAGAGGACACCGTGTCATTTAAACTGGTGATTCAGAGGCAGCCAGGTATGATGCTAAAAACCTCTCTCTGTGGTGTAGAAATTGTCATGGCTGATGGGTCATGGCGACCTTTTATCCTGACTTTGTTCACCACCTTTTAAAATGCAGCAAAGGCTTCTACACTGATTGATGGAAGATACTGTAAGCCTAAAATACAAATCTCACTATCTGATATGTGCAACGTAAGAAATTTTAAAGCTCAGAATTTTGGAATTTGCCAAAAAAATGGCAAAACTATTTCAGTTGGTTTTGTATGTGTTAATGCTTGAAGCTGTCTTGTTCTAGGAAAGGCCCATAAACATAAGCACTTGCTTTTATCCCAGTGAAATCAGTGAAAGGCATGTTTGGCTAATTATCCGCACCATCGGGCACCACAGTCATAAGGTTTCTACAGAAGAGGAGGATTGTTTGAGATCACTTGTTTGTTTTAAGCCTTTCCATTTCATGTTACATTTTTCTTTGGTGCAGAAATTTACATTTTTCTTAAAAATTGCACTTTGCCTTCAGTTCTGGAACTTTCTTGGCTTTCCAGGGAAGGCAAACAGTGCACGGCTTATAGAATCCCATGGATCAGTTAGCTCTTGGTGTGTTGCTGTCTTCCACACATTTTTATATTATTACAGTTCGTAACACTGCACCACAAGCTGGAAAACAGTAAAAGCCTCTTTATTTATAAGGTTATTACAGGTATCCTCCAGTGTATCTCATGTGTATACATCCTGTCAAAATATTTCAGGATTTTGACAAAAGTGTCTGAACTTGTTTCAGGTGACATGACATGGCTTTTAACTGTATTCTTTTACAGTTTTAGTATTTTTAAGAGTAGATCATAAAAGTATTACCCATACACTAAAAAAACCCAGAAAATTCCTTGCTGTACAAAAAGGTTTAAATAAGCATCAGTGGAGTTTTGCAGTTAAAAAACCTGTATGGGAAATTATTGTGATGCTCTCTATAATTGCTCTCAAAAAAAAAAATCTTGAAGCCTGTGGAAGGTGTAGCAGACCTAATTAATACCCACACTGTTTCTCCAGAGAAAAAGATTTTTTTGTAATGTAAATGCACTGCATAGAAAATGTTATTGTGCTTATTTTATAGCTTGCCCTTATTTTTTTTCTTATTCAGCTGTAGTATATGGTATTTTCCAATGTGATGTGGAACTGTCTTCAAGACTGCAAGTTGCATTGTCATTTCTGAAATGTGGAAAACAAGAATATATTTCCTGTGCTTTCTAAGTGTTGATGTCAATTATGATCTAAAGTGTTTCTACATCCAGGAAGTGTGGATGTGTTTGTGCATGTCTGTGTGCACCAGTTTGTGTTCTGAAGTAGGTGGCTATTTCATTGTTGTGTTCACTACGTGTGCATGGAGTCAAGGTATTATCAAGAGCATCCCTTTCAGCTTTTACAATAAAAGCTGAATCAGAAGCTGAAAACACTGACGCATCTGGAATTTCAGAGCATTTCCAGGGACTGATAATTAATGGCACTCAATCAACCCTGCACCTCATCACTGATGCCTGATTAGAGTTTAGCTAATGAGAAGGTATTCAGAGAACAGTCAGGGATTTTTTATTCAGTTGTCATTTTGGTTGGGGATCTCTGTGGGTTTAAGCCTGAGCTGATATCCCTGACATGCTCTAGAAGAACCAATGTAAATGAACAGACTGTTTTCTGCTGTCAGTAGTTTTATGTTTACATGCTAAGCTCTGCAGGTCAGAGGTCACTACTTTATATGTTTATAAAGCTATATTGCTATCTGTGTTTCTAAAGTATCTAAAAGAAAGTGGCCTGGCCTCCCAGCTGCACTGAGTGGCAGAAGGGGATTGTTCTGTTCTGTGCCTGGCAATGCTCATCCATAATAACAGGTCAGCTTAATGAGTGCTGCTTGCTGAGACACTTCCACTGGATTCAGATTCATCTCAGGGCTATCCAGTGGATTGGCAAGAGGCAATGGGCACAAACTGAAACACAGGAAGTTCCATTTAAATATTAGAAAATATTTAATATTAGAAAAAAGCTGCAAGGGAGATCGAACACTGAACTCTGTTCCCCAGAGAGGTGTAGTCTCTGTATTTGGAGATATTTAAATCCTGACTGGATACAGTCTTGGGTAGCTTCCTGTAGCTGATCCTTCTCTGAGCTGGAAGTTGGACAACACGATCTCAAGAGATGCTTTCCAGTCTCAGCAAGTCTGTGGTTCTGTGATTTGCTGGGTTGGGACCTAACTGGCTATGCCTGAACAGAGCAGGCTGGGGGATAGCTCTGAGTGTCTGCAGGCAAAGGGCTGAGCACAGGTGGTGGTTTGTTTGCCAGTGTGCTGGCGTGCTCAGCATCAGCTCCCCAGCATGCACACGTGGGTCTGGGCTTGCAGGTTTATCTCTGAACAGCCCTCAGGTCTGGTCCAAGGGCTGCTGCTGGTGTTATTGAGCCCTTTCTTTCCTAAACTGCAGTGGTGGTATCATGACATAGGATTAAGCAGATGATAATCCTGAATTCTTGTAGTTCTTTCCCAGTGGAGGTGCAGGAAGGGTCACCTGATAATCAGTAAATCCAAAGAGCTTGCTAATTCCGTATGCTTCTCTGCCAGGATGGTGCTGACAACTTACATTTCATAGGTGTGCAGTGCGATCCAAAATCAAGATTTCACTGTTATTGATGACTACTGCACTGGACTGCAAGCTCTTCTTTACCTGAAAAGCATTGAGGAACTTGAAGACTGGAATGGACAGAGTCCTGCAACCATGTGCCATCAGAAAGGAAAACCAGTACCTAGAATTGCCGACCTGATGGGAAAGGTATGTTGTTTTATTGCCATTCCTGTATAATAACACTATGTCTTGGTTTTGAATGTAATTCCATAATCATTGTATGCAGTTTCTGCTACTTACCTTGATTAATCACTGCTGCTGTCACAATTAGTCACCAAGTCATCTTCCTTCTGAATATTAACAAATATGTAGGCAGCTTAAGAAGGCAAACTTGAAATGACTTGATATGGGCTAACATTTTTACTATAAATACGATCTCTTCACGTGATTCATAATAGCATGTCTTTAAAAAAAGTATAGGATGTAAAATTACAAATGCATTAGAACAAGTTTTGGAACTGCTTGTTTTAATGAAACTCAACTCGCTTCAGATTGATCCCAGTATTGTGCCAGAAGTTCCTGGGTGTTCCAGCCAGGGTGCAACATTCAAGAGACATGTAAAAACCCACTTGCACTGGCTCCAACCAGCTGAGACAGGTAGTCACAGACCAGCTGCTAGTTGGAACACTAGATCGGGTAGGAGTGGTCCTTCAATCACCATACCTGAGCATCTCATGGTTTTTCATGTGTGGTGATCCCCAAACCTGCAAGACAGGAGAGTTCCAGGTGAGGATCGGTGACACCAGACAATTTAATAAATTCTGCAAGATCATTTAAACCTGGAAAGTCTGTGATGAAATAGGAATGTAAATGATGGTCAGCATGAAATCCTTACCTCTGGACTGTCTTTCCTCTCTGCTCTAGTAGTTCCCTGCTACAAAAGCCTTTTTGGAGGTTTTTGACAGATGCAATGGGTTGCAGCTGCCCCAGTCCTGCTCACCCCTCCACCAGGGCACCTGCTGATCCGTGCTGAGAAGCAGGGAGGTGTAACTGGCTTCGTGCTGATGCCTGGCTGCCTCCTGCTCTAAGCAAAATACCTGCACAGCAGGGAGGCCAAGCTTTTGTTTCTGGTTACTAGAGGGGATCACTTTGAAGACTGATTTCAGTTATACATCATGCCTATTGATTATCCTTCCCAAAATCTGATGTACGACTGTTGAAAATGTTGTAAAAAGTAAAGAATTACAAAAGAATAGGATTTGGAGTGTCAAACACCTCCAAATCTCTGCTTATCATTGCTGATGACTGGAATTGGATTTAGCAGGAGATTAGACACTCCTATATTGTTGTTGTTCTCTGTGGAGCTCTGAAAATTATAACATTACCTTCAAGGAGGAAAGACAATCCTATTCCTAAAGCTCTGGATAATACACTGCTTAAAAATAAACCAAGATATAAGCAGTTTCATTTTCATCTACTTATGTTAAGCAGTTAAACCGGGCTCAAAGGGTTATATCTAAACTTCTTTCCTTTAACACCTGTGGAAACCTACACAGCATTTCCAACTCGTGTTGCAGATTTGTTGTAATTCTTCTTTAAAGCTGCACTCAGTGTTCTGTCTTTGTATTACCTTTGTGTTTTACTAAACAGACAACCGTTGACAAAGATGTTTCTCATGTCTTTTTGAATAAGGAAAAGAAATTGTAATTCTTAGTCTTTTTTGCTTGTCACTACATCAATAATTAACTTTAAAAAGGTTGCGTGAAAATATGCTTTAAGGAAGCATTTAATAATTCAAAGGAATCTTGACTTGAAACAGGTCACATGAAAAAGAATAAAAACAAAGCCCTATGTAATCTTGTCTGGCTGGCTCTGTTAGACATTTAAAAGACATATAGAATATAATTGATTGTGTATTTGTATTAGCTCTGAATTACATCATTGTAACATTGCTACTACATAATTGCATTTAAAGTTAAGCAGGATGCATCATTGATGAGCTATTGATATGTTTTAGGCATAAGCTCAGGATGGCTGTTTGTCCAGGAATGAACAAGGGAAAAGGAAGAAAAATAATATAACTCTGGTAACTGGAAATACCATGATAAATGATCCTACTAGGGGCAATCAAATACAAAGACTTGATATCATTAATATTTATAATATCATAATTAGCAAGACTGTGCCTAAGCAGTGTTATTAGTGTAACTAATTATGTTATCATAAACTAAGTTTGCAGTATTGTAGGAATCAGTATTCTTACTTTCATAAATTATTATCAATATTGGATTTCATGTACTTGTGCCTAGTAAATTTAGTTAAGTACTGTAGTTTCATCTCAATTCAAACACAGATATCTAACTTGCATGGCAGCAAGTCATAACACCCATTTGTGATTCTCTTTCTAAAATGAATTCACTAAAAATGACTCTTTATTTGGAGAACATAGTGCTATGTTCTCATTGATAAAATAATGTGTGGGAATCTGTATGCTATATATGAAGTAAAATGTGACAGCCAAAATCCTGCCTTATAGAAATGTATAAGGAGCTGTCCCAATTTGTATTGGTATATACCATGAGATGAAATGCAGTTTCTTCAGTAAAACCTCGTGAGAAGCTAAACAGCAAATACACATGTGAACATTTGCATTAAAAAAAAAAAAAGTGAATTTGCTGATTTAGATGTATTGTGGGTTTGGTGCAGTAAATTTAAAAATATACAGGAATCATGCTCCTTTTTGTTACAAGATTACTATTATTTTCAAATAGAATCACAGGGATAGGAAGTTCAGACATTTGACATTTTAATAATAAGGAACTGAGGCGGAATTATTTTCCCCAGCATCAAGAACCACTTGCTTTTTGATTGTATACAAATTCATTGAGCCTCCACCAGTTCTAAATATATTACGGATTTAGGAGCCATTCTGTTCCTGGATAAGTATGTTCTCAATGGTATCTGTTTTGATTCACAGTGCAGGATTGAATGTTAATGTCCATATTTTTATATAATGGTGGACTGTTCTTTTTATAATTAATTTTCTGTCCTGGTTTCAGCATCAAACAGATGCTGAGTGCAGAGTGTTGCCACAGGAGAGTGACACAGTGGAGTTTTGTCATGAAATATTGTAGTATTTGATGACCAGAGTAAACTAAAAGATAAATACCTTCTTCTAAATGGTACACCTGACCTCAAACTGAAGCTGTCTTGCCATGCAGTCACCAGATAAATAACGAACTGAGCAGTTATCACTGTCAGGTGTTACATTTATCACAATAATTTCCTTCCTAAACAGAGAGAATACTGAAAGTACTGTGCTAAATAGTGTAATATAACATGCAGTTAAATAGCAAACATAAAATGCTTTGGCTGAAAAAGAGATTCATGTTGATTAGTATCTGTTCATCCTCCTGCATTAATGAAACTAATACTTCTGATAATTTATAGCCCTTGAAATATCAGAAGCATCACAGCACTGGAAAATATTTTGGAAACTTGAGTGCTCTTTTTCTGTTTTTCGCTGTTGCAGAATGTATTTATTTTTGTATGTAGACCCTAAGTGTATCATCTTTGAGGTATTTATTTTCTGACAGTCTTTTCAGTAGCTTTTCTCTTTTGCTAACATAGCGGTTGCTGCTGGAGCCGTTGTCCGGGATGTGACCTGTGGTACTACACTGCCTGTAATAGGAGTGAGATCCCCACTTAGAAATGCAGCCTCATTGGTCTCCAGTCACTGGATGATACCGTTTTCCATAGTTCCACCAATTTTACTCATTCTTTCCTGTGGCTGTAACCGTATCCATAACAGCTCCAAAGAGAGTCCTAGCACGGATACTGTGTCAGACTCACGAAGGTGGCCAAAGCCAGAGTTCTGGGCTTCCTTCCTCATTGCTTTTCAGATGGCTTATTTAGTTGGGTTTTGGGGTTTTTTTCCTGTGGGAGGACCTGACACTTGAAACCTTGGCACAGATGACTGTCATTAATATCAACTCTGAATCACCTTTGCATGGAATAAAACTCGTCAGCTTGTCTCAGCTTTAATCTCGGTGTGCAAATCTTGATGCTGAGATGAGAGAATGGCAAGGTAATGATGACACCACACTGCTTCTCACTGACTCCTTCAGGGAAGAACTTTTGTAAAAGCACACTTACCTCAGAATGAATTTAGGACTGAGATCAAGTGCATGATGCAGTCAGGAAGACAGCTGAGATGTAGTGCACACTCTTACAACCCAAAGTTGTTAGGGTGACTGCATCAACGAGAGTAAGGGCACAGTTGGTCTCCTTACAATACAAAATCAACAGAATTATGTTTTAAAATAATGTTCACGAGTTTCTCAGGAAGATACATGACCAGGAGCGATAAAGATAACTCTGTTCTCACTAGGTATCTGAATGAGGTGTAGTATTCCCCAGAGATGCAATCTGATCTCCTGTGTGTCTCACTGTCTCACCTTGTCTGTTACAGGACTCTCTTACTAGTTGCTCACTGATCTTAATCCAGAAAGCTGAAGTGATTATGTCCCAGAAATGCACTGGTGTCAGCTGGTGATCACAGAAGTGGTACAGTATGTCTCTGTAAAAACTTCCATTAATGGCAGCTGTAAAAATCATACTTAATGCAGTGGCTGCTACACATGCCAGGAAGCTCAACAAAAATATGGCCAGGTGTTCAGTTGGTAGGTGTGGGTTTATAGGAAGAGAGAAATACATATGGATGTTTCACACTTTGCTTTCAGCACCAGGAGTTATGCAAAAGTGACATGTTTGATCATGTTTAAATGATAAAAAATTAAAAATAACAAGTAATCATTTAAACATCTTGACAATTCTCAACTATTAAGGTTGGGCTGTACTAAAAATGTTAAAATTGTATGTGGTAAAAACATATTTATAGACAATGGCTTTATTCCTCAGATGAGAGAGAATGATGCTGTACATGCACAATGTATGACTTCAGTGAAATTTCATCATCTTAAACTTCACAACCTTCTGATTTTCTTCTCTGAATGGACTTCCCGTTGGAACAGACAAAAATACTCGTTTCCTTTGTGGGTACTAAAGGCTGAGTCTTCTGAATGGTATAAACTTGCTAAATTCTAACTGTACTGTAGTGAAATCTAAATAGTCTTTTGTATGGCAGAGAAAAAACCTTGCTATACCAACCAGATTTCATACAAAATATTAAATTAACTCTTCTATTAAATAAATAAATTAAATGGGAACTCACAGCCATGCAAGAACACTGTTGCATCATAAAGTTTTGTCTGCCTTCAGATTCTTCAAGACCTCTGACTGCAATCACTGAACGGAGGTTTTCACCCTTCGGAGGGGCTCCTCGTTCTTTGAGAAAGCTAATTTGTCCAGTATGGTAAAGGACTGTCCCTTTGTTTCCAGCACCACATTAAAAAAGGCAGAAAAAATGGTATGTACAGCTGGAAATATCGACTGTTTCATCATATGTTGATATAAAGATTGCAATGAAATAATTAACATTGGTGAAGAAACCCTTTTTCCCATATTGCTATCACCAGTTCTGAAAAAAATCAGAGGGGAAAAGAATTAGTTTTAAGCTGTGCTGGATTGACCCTGACTGAATGCCAGGTACCCACCAAAGCCACTGTCTCACTCTCCTCTGCAGCTGGACAGGGAAGAGTAAATATAACCAAAGGCTCATGAGTTGAGATAGGGACTGGGAGAGATCCCTCACCAAATACCATCATGGGCAGAACAGACTCGATTTGGGGGTATTAACTGAATTTATTACCAATCAAAGTCAAGGCAGGATAATGAGAAGTCAAACAAATCTTAAAAACACCTTTTCCCCCACTTCCCCTCCCTTCCAGGCTCTCCTTCCTCCCCACCAGTGGTGCAGGGAGACAGGGAATGGGGGTTGTGGTCAGTTCATCACATATTGTTTCTCCTTAGGGAGAGGAGTTCTTCCTCTGATCACTGGATCAGTGCAGGGTCCCTCCCATGGAAGACAATTTTCCCCAAACTTTTCCAGCGTGAGTCCTCCCTACGAGCTACAGTTCTTCATGAACGGCAGTTCCATGGGGTGCACTCCTTCAAGAATAGGCTGCTCCAGTGTGGGTCTCCCACAGGTTCACAGATCCTATGAGGAAACCTGCTCCAGCTTGAGCTCCTCTCTCCACGGGTCTGCAGGCCAGGAGCCTGTTCCAGCATGGGCTTCCTAGAGGCTCACAGCCCTCTCTCAGGCATCCACCCGCTCCAGTGTGGGTCTTCTCCACGGGCTGCGGGTGGATCTCTGCATCCCTATAGACCTCCATGGGCTGCAGGGGCACAGCTGCCTCACTATGGTCTGCACCAGGGACTGCAGGGGAATCTCAGCTCGGGCGCTTGGAGCACCTCCTCCCCCTCTTTCTTCACCGATGTTGGGGTCTGCAGTTGTTCCTCTCACATATTCTCACTCTTCTCCGAGTGCAATTACTTCTGTGCAATAACTTTTCTTTCATTCTTAAATGTGTAATCAGAGAGGCATTACTGTAATTCCTGATTGGCTCCATCATGGCCAGCCGCAGGTCCATCGCCCTGTCAGACATGGGGGAACCTTCCAACAGCCGCTCACAGAAACCTTTCCTGTAGCTTCCTCTGCTACCAAAACCTGGCCTTGCAAACCCAGCAGAGCTGGTTGATCCTCTTTCCCATTAGCTAAAACTTGGACCTGAAATACGGCTTTCGGCCAGACAAAGCCTTTTAAGTATAAGCCAGTATTGATCAAGAAACCTCTTAGTTTAGGATATTATGGGAACTGTACACCAGCACGCTCAGGAGCTCTTGCCGCAAATGCTTGTTGGGTTGCCCAAAAATAAGGCTCTGCCAAAATATGTCTGCACTGTTATCTGCAGGCACGTGGGGGAATAAGCCCTTTCCTTCTGCTCCCCACTTAGTCTTTCAGCTCCTCACCAGATGATGAAAGGTCTCCATAGGCATTGCTCCAGGTGAGAGTCTGGTGGTTCTCTGTGGGGTATCACCAGCAGTGTTTTGGGGAGCACCAGCAGAGCAGACTCCGCACCCCACTGCACAAGTCATATTTACCAGGTTTGCTGCCACTGGTGAACCTCCCAGCCTTTCAAGCTGAGTTCAATCATGAGTCTGACCAATTTGTAGGAAAAAAAAGGACCACTTTAAAACCTTTTTTTCCCCTAATTGTTCTATTATGGAAGTTTATGTTGTGATTACCTACAGTGCTGTTTCTCACAGAGAGAGCAGGTTACGTAAAATGTACCTTCCCTAACGGTGAAGCCATTTGCAGTAGAAATGTATAAAACAAAAGGAACTAGGATTATTAAAGTGTGTTTAAAGTAGTTTAATCTTTGTGGAGTTTATATGTACTGTATGCTAAATTTGCTTCGAGCATGGAATTTAAAGTTTCAGATGCACAGGCAGTAAATGTGGCTATTAAGAAACCATGTATTCACGTTAACTCCTTGGCTGTGGCAGTTTTCGTGCATTCACTGCTGGCAATGGACATCAAGCCAGGAAAATCCAACTCCTGATGCAAAAGGATTTAAAAAAAAAAAAATCCAGGCACTGCCAAAAATACATAATTCTTTTTTTGTACTCTGCAGTTTGTTTTACTTAGGGAAACGGCCTGGTCATACCCTGCAGCATGCATTCATTACAGTGATCTTTGACTGGCAGATGCAGAGTAATAAGATGCATATTTTAGTGCTTATTATAATACCCTGTCCAAAAACAACTTGACAAATTTGTGATTTCGACAGTATCTCATTTTGCTGGCTGCAGTGCTCTGTGATTGCCTGGTCCACGTGGCTTCCAGATTATGCATACCACCAATACTGCTCATTAAAATGGCCACAGTTCACCAGTTTCGGTAGCTTGGAACGAACTTGGAATGAATTATTATACAACAAAGAGGCTGCTGTCATGCAGAACAAAAGACAAGCAAAAGAGAGCTTCGGCTTAATGAGGCTAAGTGAGTGTCTCCCCTGCATCACCAGCTACTTGACGGCCTTTGAGCATGGATTTTTTTCTCCACAGGCCAAAACCTTTGGTCTATTATTTTGTGTTTATGCACCTTGAGGCTAATATACATTTTAATATGCTGCACATGGAGAAAAAAATCAGCCATTAGATTAGAACATGTGCACTCCCTGTTAAGTTAATGACAGCCGAACATAGAGATAAATTTAGGTTTTCATATTTAATTATAGCACAGTGCAGTACGTTTAGCAAGGATAAATTGCACTATTATTATGCTTCATTTTTTTTGACATCTTTTCATATTAACCATGCACACTTACCCCCACTTCCTCCCCAGTGTCACACATAATGTCTCTGTGCATCATCCTTCTCTAACACCATTAATTTTTTATTCTGTACAGTTGTATATGTATTGTTGTATTTGTTACTTAGGGTTAGCTTTCTAGTTGGATAAAACCATTCAAAACAGCCCTTGTGTTAGGTGATCTACATAGGCAGTAGAGACAGAAAAGACATAAAAAGAACTGGCTTGTGTGGCCAGAAATGGCCCCTCATTCTGCTCCCAGAGCAGGGTTCCCAGCCCTTCTTCCCTGGATGCTTTCAGTGTGGTGTACACTGTCTGACTGCAGAGGGCTAGCCCCTTTCTCTAGGAACTGTATTGGAAAAACCAGAGAAATAACGTGTGGAAGGTTAAATGAGTTCTAAAGTGTTTTGTAGTTGCATAATATTAATAGGGATGATGTCATGTTAATATAGAATGTCTATAGCTGTATAGGAACTAAACCAGACATAATGTTTTAGGTAGTATGTGGTATTTGTTGGGGGTTTGTACATGTGTTACCTCTGTTTGTCAAAGCTGTTGCTCCAAGAACAGCATCAGGAATTAGGCCAGACATCAGCCTTATAGAAGACAATATGAAATTAAATATAGAGGCAAGCTGGCATGCAATTCAGTCTTTGCATGTTCTTATCAAGTTTAATGTGAATATTTGATCGTTTCTGTGCTGCCATGGATTTGATGGTGATGCTGGACGATTTGTTATTACCTGAGAGAGCTTTAAGATGTGCTTTCAGCTCTAGTCTGAGCTGTTCAGGTAGCTGTAGTTTGTGAAAAATATGTTTGCATGCTTCACAAAATTAAGGAAATACTGCTCTTTTCCAAAGTGGATTAGAGCAGGTAATAACTCACAGGAAGAAGATTTTCCTCCTCCCGCTGTGTGTATAAGCAAGCAGAAGATATTATGCTACAGGCTTATTCCTAGATTATTCCTTACTGGATAGTTGTTTCGTGACAAAAGACACTGTGGCTTGATGACCAGAGGGTCATGACAGGAATAATAATCACCATATGAAAGGGTGTCTGGATCTGGGTGATAAAGCATTCCTCATCACAATCAGTCAGCACTTGCTGGTGCAAGAATTTTCCTCAATGGCAGAGATCAGCTTTTTCATATTCATTGAGAGCAAATCAGTATCTCTCTCTTCTCCTCTCCCTCTCCCCCCTCGTTCTCCAACCTTCAGTTCTGTACCAGCTTTTACTGCCAAAGAGTATTTTCTTTGTCAAGTGAAGACAGGTTTTGGGGATGTTTAGGATGCTACAGTATTTGTGGGATTGGTATTAGTTGCAGAGCCTTACTCTCTGTGTCCTCATTGAGTAAAGCCCAGGTCAGTAATGATTGATAGCTAATTGTCTGCAGTTCAAGCACTAGAAAATGGGTTGGCAATTAATTTATGTGTGCAAAACTCTTCTCCCTGATTTTGTAAGTGCAGATTTTGATGCAAATTGCATTCATGAAAGCAAGGTTGTGGCTTTCAAAATGTAAGCTATAATTACTAGTCTGAGAACCTGATGATACGAAATTCTTCCTCCAGAATCTACCCTTAGTGAGAGAAGACATTTATTAGCAACACTTTGTATTTCTAAGCAGTACTTCTAACCATCTTTTAATTCATTAAGCCCTGGTAAAATGCTTGATATAACATGAGGTGTAGTCTTATAGAGTTGCAGGCTGTATCCTACAGACATCCAGATGGCTTAGAAATATCTGTGCAATCAGAAAGGCCTCTTCTGTATCTACAGGTAGTTATTATTAGTAAAACCTGCTTTTATTTATGTGTTCCCATTTTGTTTATGGTACTAGTCACAGACACACATACTGATGTGCAAGAAAAGACTTGGGCTTTTACCTTCTGAAAGAATCATTGTCCCTTTAAGCTTCTCATCTAAGAAAGCTGTTTATTTGGATAGCAAGGTACTCTGTGGGCCATAAAGTCCATGCAAGAAAAGTGCAAAATTAAGTAGGTGGTATAGGTCATAGACGGCAGACTTAGAATTAATTTTCAGCCTGTTTCCCAAGAATTCTTTAATTCTTATGCTAGTTTTGAGAGGAAGTTTGCAAGAACATCTCCTAATTCTCTCAGGAACAGATTTAGCCCATAAGAATAGCCCTAAATGTAGTGACATGCACATATGTATGAGAAGTCTAGAAGGAGTTATTTATGGGGAGGGGCTGAAGAAGCTGAAAGTCCTAAAGTGTCCTACCCAAATGATGCGTGTAAACATAAGAGGTGGAGAACTCAGTGATGTACAAATAGTTTATGTTTGCAATCAGTGAATAAAGGGGGATTTTCTGATGTAGAGTGAAAACTCAACCAAGACTGATAAGTTGAATTAGGAGGGGGAAAAAAAGTGTTCAGGAAAAGTAGGAGAAAAATTATCCTGATTGGAAGAAAAGTGTTTTAGTAGAAATTATGGAGGTTTCCTGCTGTGCTGCTGAGATGAAAGGTGGGGAGGACTTTTAAAACTTGAATGCATGGAGTCTAATGGAAGTACTGCTGGGAGAAATTTTGGGTTGCCAGGACTATGTGCTGAGTTGCAGACTTTTCCTGTCTGCACAAGCTAGTCCGTGGTCCTTTCCAACATTATAGCTGCACAACAGGGGCTACCCGTGGAAGCCACTGCATCCTTATCCAGTGTTCAGATAGTGACTTCTTGTAAGTCACTGGAGCTCTAAGTATCTAATAGTATGCAATTGAAATGTCTTTTTGCTTAAAGAATAAGATCAGACTTTACAAACATGATTATGACCTTTCCCATTTACTTTATTTTTATTGCTAGAGAACGCCCTTGAAGGTTTTTCTGTAGTCTTGTGCAGTTTTGAGTCAACCACATGGGTGTCTGAGCAGTCAAAGCTGTACTTCCTGGACAGCTTTTTCTGGACAAATGGACTAAAAATGGCTTTCTGTTTCATTGCCCATGAGTCATACAACTGGCAACTGTCCCCAGTACCTGAACTGAGCTGGTGGCACACCATTTCTACATGGACAAGTTGAGAAAAGAGGCTTCTGCGCTCTGCTGACCTGTTCATGCTGAACAAAACTCATTAAGGCCCAAGACCTGTATTTGGGTTGTTCCAGGGAAAAATTACAGCCAGCCTGTAATCTGGTGCTCCACACTCGGGCTCAGTAATAGTTTGAAGTGGCCTGGCAAGAATTTTATTGATTTCTTGGGATCTCATTCAGGCTGATTGAACTTGGGGGCTCTGATGGCTGATGTTTAAGAACACCTACCCTAGCTGTTATTAAGAAGGTGGGTCTAATCCTCACGCAGGTAAGACCTTGTTTGCCCTTCATTCAGCTCAGCAGATAAGTTTTAATGAGATAGCTCCTTTTATATTTTATGCCATGGCTGTGTTTTTGATTTTCACACTTGTAACTACCCAGTGTAAGTAAGTCACCGTATAACCCATCTATTGGTCGGGATATGTCGTATTTTATATCTGTTCTTTCATTTATCATTTTGTGTCTTTCCTGTTTGACTGCTTGGAATAATTAATACATTATTTTCTATTACTATGTTGTATTTTTTCCAGGTTGATAATTTATTTATATAAAAGCTATAAAATACCTTGTTTTATACATTATGTCTGGATTCATGAGAAATGCAGAAACACATCACTGAAATACAGGGGGTTTTTTAGATCCTTCAGGACAAGGCCTTGCAGTTGAGTTTAAAGTAGCTGAAGTCTAGAACCTATGAACTATAATTGTATTTATTTATATTAACCGTCATTACAGCATAGGGCATTATATCCTAGATGCTAATGATTACTTAATGTTTTCTGAATATTTACTACTGCTACTACTACTACTATTAATATTAAATATATGCCAAAAGGCATATTGTCCTACTTCAAACCAAAAGTCCAATCCAGTCTCTCCAGCAGTTTTTCCCTGCCTTTACTGAGCCTTCTTTCAAATGCTGAGCACTTCTGTCATTTTGAAATGTCCATTTCAAAATTTTCCCTTTGTAAATTGACAACAAGAAGACTCATTGTAAACACAGGAAGCTCTATAATCACAAACATATCTGTATTTTCCCTTTTACTAAAAATGTACCACCAAACTGGAAACAGCTCATATACCATTTCCATTAGGAACAATGATGTTTTGAAGCCTCTAAAGTTACCAGTTAAAACGGGAGCAACACGAAATCCTTTGGTGGCTGTGGCATGAGTGTGCCTTTCGTAATCACCATTTCATAAGGAGCACCCAAAGGAGCACGGCCTCGGGGCCATTCTGGGTGGTACAGAACAAGGCTAATAAACGCCTCCCGCTTCAGAACTCCCCTCTCTTTCTTCACAGCAAAGTCACCATCTTTCATTGATAGACTGCAGCCATTTTCTTATCAATTCTGTCATAGCTTCGTTTTGACCTTCAGTCCCTGGTCTGTGGGTGGGCTTTTGTGCCTGCTGCTGGATTTTGGACTTAATTACCAGGATAAAGCAGATGGAGGAGAAAAAGTATTTACATTTTTCCACAGGACCTAGTTTATTTCTCTGTTGTTTATTACTGAGTTATTTTCATCTGCATAGTGTGAATACTTTGGAAAGGTATTTATAACAACGTATGAGCGATGAACATGCAGTCTGAAAAGCTTGAAAGT
This sequence comes from Lycocorax pyrrhopterus obiensis, assembly GCA_014706295.1. Lineage (NCBI taxonomy): Eukaryota > Metazoa > Chordata > Aves > Passeriformes > Paradisaeidae > Lycocorax > Lycocorax pyrrhopterus. The sequence goes on along the minus strand of JACSVZ010000013.1, from coordinate 18,391,737 downwards.
TTGCCTCTCTGTCTCCATTTAAAAAACATTTCCTCTCTGTCCAGATTGTGTCTTTAGTTGCCCAGTTCCTAAGTGGCAGTTTGGGAGGGGATGCCTCTGGTTTTGATCACTATTTTGACTGTGTGAGTACTGGCACGTAATTCAGCACACACTGGGAATATAACTTTTAGTGCAGAACGGAGTATTTATTGAGATGTATTTAGGTGAAATCTTAACACAGTCTGTTGTTAAGACTCTACCTTAACTCTCCAAATACCATCCCCAGCTCATCCACAGAGAAAGGTCTCAATTCAAAGTGTCTGACTGGGTGAGCTGCCCTTAGGATTCTCCAGCACAAGGAGGGAAGTCCCCGACCATTAGCCAGGATATGCACAGTTGCTGCTGTGAAAGGGACTGTGCCACAACATAACTTGCTTTCAGTTTCAAGCATTGAGAGGTTGTACAGTGTTATCAGTCCAAGACAAGATAATTCTGTAAAGCAATTGCAGTGAAGACTTGGAGACTCAAGAATTACATAGGTAGTAGTGGATACATCAAAATCCAAGCTCATAACTGTAGTGTCCCTGCCTCAGTCCCATAAGGGTACTTTCATTTTCTTCCTGTCTTGCAGCTCATAAACATGCTTCTTTTGAGACCACACCCCAAATACTGTTGGAAAAGGGCTGTAAAGTTTTATAGATATATTTGAGGGTATTATAAAAGTATAATAAAGTAAAAATACTGCAAAGAAATAGAAGTTATTGAACAACTGGTTTAAAATGTTAAGCTAGGGATTGTTTTATTACATATGGGTTCTACTTGGCTTTTACAGTCAGGAAGGGATAGAAATTTTTTTTTTGGAGATAAGAAAATTAAGATTTTTGATTTTAATGTACTGATTGATTTTAATGTAACATTTGGTTTTAATGTACTTGTGAACATTTGCTTGAACAAATAATTTCAGTATATTGCTGAAGACTATTCTTAGCTCAGTCAGTAAAAAACTCAGTTCTAATGTTTACCTATTGAAAATGTTTTACTTGATTTTAAGGAGATATTTCTAGATCAGAGATGAAATTGTTTGCTCATACAAATTGAAATGTAAAGTAATTAAGTAGCATTACAATGAAAGTAATAGTATCATAATTGTGAGCAAATGGCATACTTTGTTTAATCTGAAATCAGTAACACCCCAGAATGTGTCCCCTTTCTCTGAAAACCTGTCAGAGAAAACAACACAATTGTTCTCAGTAGTGCTGCCCTCTTTATACCAAATGGTCATCTCGAAGGCAAAGGAGCACGGTAGGAAACTCTGCTGCCTTGATGAGTACCAAAGCTTACCTACATTCTCACAGACAGTTTCTGCAATGTACAGTTCTAATTCGTGGGGATTTTTCCCCTCCAAAATCAGCTGGAGTATGAGAGTTCAAGCTTTTCCCATGGTCTCTCACTCTCTAAGAAATAGTTGCAAAGAAGTTCAAAATATTTCCAGGTTTTCTCTGCCACAAAAGCTCTGCAGTGGCTGTTCCTGGCCCTCAATGCCCAACTTGCCACCCTGTGCACATCTGGGTGATGCTCTGCAGCGTAAACTCTGCCCCAAACCATGCTCCAAGCCATGAACCTGATAACCCTCATGGCCAGGTCCTGGCCACTGTGCGTGACCTGGGCTGTGAAACAGGCAGGATAGCCATGAAAATTTTATGTTGTGGTGTTTATCTGGGCTTAAGTTATTGAGGAATTTTCGAAAGATAATTTGTAGCTTAGTGACCTGCCCTGGAACCAAGCTGCGAGTTGTGAAGTGAGCTCAGCCAGAAAGTCCAACTTTGTTTGCACCCCAGATGGCTTTATATGCATAAAAACAGTAAGACTTTTTGAAGGGCCACTGGAAATTTTACTGTTATCTGTTATAGCTGATGTATCTTAAATTATTCTTCAGCCCTTATCACAGCAATCAGGAATTTCAAATAAAGGTTGAAACATGCTTTGCTTTGTCTTGCTACAGGAGCATGTTCTTTGCCCCAACTTGAAAAAAATGGGAAATCTTTTAAGGCATACCAGCATGAAACTCAGTGTCTGTACCTGGTCTTCATGGGGAGTGCTTGAAAGGAATTAGATTATTTTCCAGGGGGAACTTATGGCAGAGTGTTTGCGTATAAATTAACAACAATGAAAGTGGTAAATTAAAATTGTGACATCAATTTTGTTCTTAGTTCTGCTTTGCATTTCTATAGAAGGATTTATTATTTCTGTGATTTACCTTCCACTAAGAAGTAAAAGAAAGGAAAGTATGAAGTAGCAGTAGTTGTAATTATCGTCTGGAAAACTTCAGCTTGTAGAAAATACTGCAGCATGTCTGCTCAGGGAGTCAAGTTGCTGTGAGCACACCTGGCCATCCTCCCTCCATTTTCTAGCCTGGATTTCCAGCATCTTCCAACAGAGCAGCTCAGCTGTAAGGTTCAGCACACACTGAAGGGAAGGTCTATCTTCCATCTCCACTGTTCAGGTGAAGCACTGACCTTCTCTGTTGCCTCCATTTTTTTTTTTTCTTTTCTCCCTGGCTCCCTGCATGTGCTGGCAATGAGGAGTGGTGGTGGTGGTGTGGAAGCCCCAGATGGGCCATGCTGGCGCAGAAGAGCAAACCGTGCTTGGCTCTTCTCCTCAGCACTGTCAGTACAAAGATCCTTTGTACCTTCTATGCTGAAACCCCAGGGAAGACTACACTCCTCGACTCCCTCCATTCACTCCGTGGCTTGCTGGCTTTTCAGCAGGACACTTTCTATAATAGTGCTGTGTACGGAGGCTGAGTTGGTTTAGGGGCATGCACACAGCTGTGGAACAAGCTCCCACAGGACCTCGGACTCAGGTAGTGCCTTTGCCTTTCACCCTGACAGCAAAAGGCACTCTTCCACCTTTACCTTCTCTGTGCAAAAGTGTATCTATGTTGCTACTTGCTTTTCTTTTTACAGCAAGGAAATTATTAAAATCTTAACCAAAACCAAGCAGCCTGTCCCATACCCAGAGAATGAGAATGAGAGAGCAGGTGAGACATGCAAGACAGGTTGAGTTCATTAGTTAAGAGACACTGCTGAGATATTTTAATAGTGAAGGTGGTATAAAAACTTTGCAAGGGAAGGCAACGATGTGAAATAAGTGTCCATTTTATCTCATTTCTTTTGTCTTCTGGAACAGAAACAGAGACACTTAGAAGCAGGCTCAAGGAACCTAATTAAATACGGAAAGGAAATGAAAATGAGTTTGCAGTTCTGTTCCCGAGACTCATTCCGTGAATATTCAGTTTGTATTATTTTCAGAAAAACATAAGACATTATCATTCTCAAGATGTTTCTCATACTCGAAGAGGGAAACTAGGTGCCTGGGCTGGTTTTTAAATATGATCCATACTCCCAGTAGTGTCATTGGGACCTGCCGAGTGTTTGGCATGGATCAGTTTCATTATTACAAAAAAGGAGTCAGTGGATCCCTCAAATCTACTCATTTCTGTTGGGCAAATGTTTAAAGACTTTAAAGTTTTCTTAAGGAATAAACTATTGATAGCAAATTATATTAAAGAAGCTGGAAGTAATCATCAACAGTAACTTTTTAAAGCTGTTATTTCACTTAGGAGCAGAATATTATGATTTTACAAACTGTCTGTACCATTGTCAGTATCAGTGTCCCTGGTATCAGTAAAGTGTCAAAGAGAAAACTCCATAGCATCCTGAGATTGCTTTGCTTACTAATTAAGACTACAACAGCATTTTAATGAGTGTGAAAGGAACCCTGTGTGGCATAAAGTAGCCATAGAATGGAGAAGCCATTTATTCAAGGTGCAGGAACTTGCTTTAAGACTAGGTTGAAGATACAGCTCATTCTTTGTGTCATGCTGCAACACTGCTCATTTTCTTGGTTTTTTGAAGCTGTAATTGTACTTCTATTGGGGGGGGGGGGGAAGAAAGAAAAAAGAGGTGTTCTTAAATGTTAAAAAATGCAGTGATACCTGTGATAAATAACTCCATGCCATGACATATCTTTTATGGTTAGCATTAAGCATTGTCTCTGTAGTTCCAGGAAGTCCCTTTTGACAGAGAATAGCATTTTTTGAAACTAGTTGGATGTTACACTATTCTACTTCATTCTGCCTGGGCACTGACATCAGAAGTGATTAGATTCCTATAGGCACCTAACTTCAGAAAGGAGAGAGATGTCTGTACTTCCAAATTAAATGTACCCGGGAATATTCCTAGGTGCTCAGGCCAGCTGGCACCAAGCAGCCTGTGCCGATGATCAGAAGCTGTTAGTCTCCAAAGCAGGTTGGCTGCAGGCAGGCTGCCTGCTGGGAATGGCTCCTGGAGCGTGCCGACTTCCAAAGCCTCTCCAGGAATTGCCTGGGACACTGATAGTCAGCACAGGCCAAAAGCAGGCAAAAAATGCTGTAACGCTTTGTTAGGATAGATGAAAACATCCTTGTGCCCAGGAACATTCCCAGACACTGATTTACCACTGTGGATACAGAACGTATCTTGGAAAAGACTCTGAGGGAGAAAAAAAAGACAAGTAATGGCAGTATGTGATTGGGAATGAAAGATGGGCAGATGGACATACAAATGGGCTCTTAATACCATCCCTGCCTGGCTCCATGGATGCACAGGCAGGTTCGGTATTAAGTCAGTAGCAAAGAGGCGGGAAGGGAATTTGCTTTTCCTTCATTCCGAGAGTTTATTACATCTGCACCCTCGCAGGGCAGGCAAGTAAATTCCGAGAACAATGGCTCACCGAGGGTTTTTCCTGGGGCTGGGGGAAAGGCGGGATCAGGGAGCAATGGGAGAGCCCCGGGGGAGTGGCGAGGCTGGAAGCCAACCGGGGAATTCAAACCAGGACAGATTGTACTAAAGGGCAATGAGCCCCGAGGGGAGCCCACTCGGGTCACCCCAACACAAAGGCGTGTTCACTGGCTCCCACAGGCTCTATTAGATGTTAGTGAAAATTGCACTCAGAAAAAAAAGAGCTCTGACAGCCTGGGGCTCCAAAATCAAGAAAAGCAGTGAGAATTTTTAGAAAATCTCCAGAAATATCTAAGATATAATAGGATGTAATGTAATGATATAAATGTGTGACTAATACACATATTTTTGTATGGTGTGACTAGTATATATATATATATGTGTTATCCAAGTATGGATGGTCTGAAAAAATGGTAAGACCCTGTTGTTTCCTGATGATATAAAACAGCTAACCCATGAGTTCATTGCATCCCAGAGGCTGAATTCAGTTTGTAGGTGGGACAAAGTTGCAATGGTTCAAGTGAGAGCACACAGAGGTTATGTTTACATTAAGGAGTAGTGCAGACAAACAGGCCAGATAGGAACAGGGTAGCAGAGTGAAATGGTTGATGCTGCAGACTGGTGTCCACACCGTGTGCATCCCAGGTTTTCTTACTGTGTTCTAGCTCTTGTCTGCTCTCAGGGGCTAAATGCCCACTAGCAGCTGGAGCTCCTTTCAGCTGCACCCCTGGAGCACATACTCAGGTTTCATTTCATCCAAAATAAAATGCAGTTTGTGCTCTCTGCAGCTGCGCTGCCATTAGAAGTGAGGTGCAGTGTGTGGGGACAAAGACGAGATTCACATCAAAGGTGTGCTCTGGTCTAAACTAAACCATGAGTGCAGAGCTCGTGCAGCAGCAATGCAAGGCTCCTGGGCATGAGCTGAGGCCACCAGTGGAGCAGAGACAAGCCCTTAACCGCCCAGAAAAGGTTTGCATAGACAAGGAAAAATTTTGTGCAGACATAAATGCATTAGCACAAAGCAGAGAAGAGAAATCGACTGGTAATTGTCTCACATATGGGATTTTTTGCATTGGCAAGAAGATTGTTTTTTCAAAGCTTGCTTACAGTAGCAAAAAGGAAAAATTCACCACATCAGGAAAACAAACTGACTCAGAAAATATAACTTTACACATATCTGGTTTTGATGCACTACACAAGAGCAAAAATAAACTTTTGGTGCCGTTTGCAGATGCATGAACTTTAAACTAAGAGTAGCAGCACTAAAGCAGAGAAGAGTTTGAATGCCAGCTGGATAGTTAAAACATCAGTAAATGCTAGACAACAGAGACTTTGTTGGCATTTTCTGGGAGTCTAAAACTGCTGACAAAAATGTACAGCATAATATCACATGATAGAACAGTCAAAATACCAGCAGGACAATGTTGATTACCAAAAAAAGCTGAACTAATTAAAATACCAGGAAGTATAGATAACTCACAAATACTCTGCTTTTAACTAAATCAAGTGAATGAATGAAAGACGCATGTGAGAAAACTGGGGCAAACAATTCATTAAAAAAATGACAAAAAGTCAGAAAACTTAGCTGAAATGGGTAGTAAGCTCTAAGAGCCCCTGTAGCGAAGTATTTACGTGGTGTTATAAAGGTCTGGGATGTCTTCTAGGCAAAGAAAAGCTGGAAATGGACACAGCAATGCAGCCAGGAGGGCACTTGATTGATACAATGTCCTTAGCACTCAGAGAAAAAGCATTAAGGCAAGTGAAAGTAAGGAGAGCATAAGTCTCATTGCTGATGTTTTCCAGAGCCACAGGTCAGATGGGCAGGCAGACAGCTGTAGAGAAGATGGGAAGCTGTACATATGCATAGTCTTTTAGCAATTTAACAAGGCATTACACAGACCTGCAGGTGGTAATACACTTTCCATCTTTAAAAAGTCCTTTCAGTTTCTGATGAAATATTAATATATTTGCAAATGTATTAGATGTAAGAATTACAGACTGTAACTACCTCAGTATCTTTTGAGCATCCCTTAGTGTGGATACCAGTGGAAAAAAATGTAATTTGATATCAAAACTGTGGTTGAAGAATGCCGACGGTATCAGCAAGAAGAACTAATGGAGCTGGCTGGGATCACTGCCATAGCTGTATAGGTGCAGAAACAGAACAGCAAAAGCTGTAGCTGATCATGATTACATTCTCATCTATCTGCTTGAAATGACCAAGGCAATAAATCTAAAATGAAATAAAATGAGATGAAATTGCATTTGACTCCTGGAGCACTGGGATAATTGCTGACCTCCTAAAGGCTATTACCTAGCTCCTAAAAAGTAAAAACCATGCAGGATAGACCCACACCTGAAAATGTCAGTTTGAAGATTAGTGGGATTCATAAACCATCTCACAATACTTTTCCACACTTTTCAGATCTGTACAGTCTCCTGAGGTGATTGCTAAACAAAAGCATGCTATGAATACAACTGCTGTAATTTGTTGAAGTCTTCTCCTCTATAAAGGAGCTGTAAAAAATACCCCATGGTGCAGCACTGCAGCATGTAAATGCTGAGGCCATTACCTTGCACAAGGCAGGGCAGGGGCATGAGGCACACGCGGGACACAGCTCCCCCAAGGAGGCTGGTACATCACCAGCACTGTAGGAGCAGTCCAGCTCAGATACACTGGAGTAATGTGTGCAAGTGAAAACATCAACCCTGATGTTCTAAGGGCAGGAAACTGTATGAGTACAAAGTGGCCATCAAGTATTAGAAGGGATTTTATAAAGCCAGAATTAGCACCCTGTCAGTAGCCACAGCCTGCAGTGAAGCGCCTTGCTCAGCATCTGGAAGGGACTGAGATGCACACCCCTGAGTTCTTACCCAGGCTGCTGTACACAAAATCAGGACAACTGAACAGTTGCTGCAGATGGTGCAGTCAGGATGGGCCACCCTGGAAATCCCTGTACCAAGCTGCTTTTGGACACAGTGGAGCCTGGACTCGTTCATTCATACAAATAACCTGGGAACAAAAATCTAGTCCAGTTCTCATTGCTGTTACCACTGCCATCGCCTTGCAGCAAATTGCAGTTTGCAGTGGTGTCATGGCTTTTTGGAGTGCTCTGCACACAGAAGGACTGGATATTTGGGAACAAACTTATGCTCATGCATGTTCTCTGGAGGCAAGAAATGGCCCAGCCTTCCTGAGGAGAAGCAGCAAATCTCTCCTGTATGGTGACTGCTCCTGCTTGTGTAAGCTGCTCAGACTGAAGCTCTCCTAGGAGCTTTATCCATTGAAATACACAGCACCTCTATAAAATATGGAGAAAAAAAGTCAGGCAGACAGATGACATGGATTATCTATAATAATATAAATTATGTCATCTGTGACCTTTAGAGCAGCACTGCTGTTGTAGACAGCATTAATGTAGAGAAGCTGCACTAAGTAGAAAATTTTGTTTCCCTCTCTGTCCTAATGGTCGAAATGGCCAAAGATGATTTTTTTTTGAGCTGTAGATTGAATCACTATAAATATCTGGCATAATTTTAACAAGTTGAATTATGTGAAGAAATAAAAATCATTTTGTTTTTACAATTTAAATGAGGATGAGATTTTTAAATATGGCAGAGTTTTGAGTAGCAAAGCTCTGTAGGGCTTGCGGGATCACTGATGTGTGAAGAGGTTATCCTGTGGTTATGGTATCTGGAACTATCTGAGTGCAGAATGGCTGGAGACAAGACAGTTTATTCAAGCAGCCGAAAGATGTGTCCACTGTGCACTGTTTCACTTTTCATTGAACACGTGCAGCTCCTGGGATGAAGTCAGGTGTGCCTGCCCAAGAAGAGTGGGTTGGCTGCGGTCAGCCTGTGAGATGTGGTTCTGGTTCCCCCAGTCACTGCTCGGAGGCTTAACCTCAGTCAGTGCAACTCCTGCATGTTGAGCCACACGGAAAAGCTTTGCAAGCATCAGGACAGGAGTTTCTTTGCAAGTATCATTTATATGGTTTCTTGTGCCACGTCAGCCCGTTTGACCTGCAGAGCAGCCCACAGTGAGTGCACCGTGCAGTGATAGGTAAAGGTTTAGGTATCTCCTTTGTTTATCTGCAAGGAGCACGTGAGCAGTGAAAAAGTGGATGGCCTGTTCAAGCAATACGTGATTGTGGCTGTACTTAATAGCAGAGGGCAAGCTGAATGCATATACTTGCAAGCCTAACTGTGCATACAAATCAGTGAAGTCTTGCAGTAACAAGATGATCAGAACTCATTTTAAAGCTATTACAGTAATTTAAAACAAGATAGTTTTAAAAAGTACAGTGATGTATGCCTGTTATCTGTATTTCTAATGATTTGCATGTTAGATTTTTAAAAATCACATTCTTCCTCTGATTGACTTGAGTGAAAATCTAATCAAATTAGCATTTTAGAATATATGACCATTGTAATGCCATATTCAGGATATAATGATACTTTAGATACTTTAGCTGTTATAAAGAGATAAATATGCAAGAGAAGCACTGTGGGGGACTTGGACTCTAATGAGGACTCTTCTAGTTTTATACATTAGGTTTTTATATAGTGTCTGTTACATTAGTACCTACATATTGATGTCTCCTCACTACTTGATGGTGATATAAGAAGCAGTTATATCAGTTTAGTGAAGCTCACTTTTGTAATGGATTATTTATATTTTATTCATAAGTTTGATGTAATATTAATTTAAAAGTGTTTATCGATTACTCATTTCTTTTCAGATCTGTTTAAAAGTTTTAATAGCTTGAAATTATAAAAATTATTCATAATCACTTTCCTTTAGTGCACCATTCCAATTTTTCCATCTAGCCATATTTTTTTTTAATGTCATATGTTATGTGTTGCTTTGTTCCAGTTTCAAAACTGTTCAAAGGCCTTAATCAAACCAGAATATCCAAACTCTTCATAGGAGATTATTCAGCATTGTCTCATCCTTTCTCTCTCCAACTGAAGTGGGAGTTTTGACTATTGAGGGTGGAAGTACTTGCTATTAATGCTAGAACTATTTGTATTATGACTCTTAGCATGAGATTTAGTGAGTTTAGGATATGGAGGTGATGATGAAAAGCATTGTATTATTGAATTTGAAGACTAAAAAGCAGTGGTAGGCTCCTTGGTCATAGCTGCAAGAGTTGACTAGAGCTCTTTTGTTCTGCACCGAATACTTTACATTTAAATTAGGATTGTGTGAAGTAGAGATGGAAGGATTACATGTGTGAGAGATGAATGAGGGAAAGTATTGTAGTCTGTGCAGGAGGAGGATAAGTGCTGTAGTTCATCTGCCATAAGAGATGGATTACAATGAATCTGAAGTGGAAGAAGGCTTACATAGGAATTATTAGCAGTGGTTTGCATTTAAGTAATCTATTAGTGCAATAATATATGTGTAGTTATGCAGTGTGTAGTCTACCAGGGAAAAGTGGTGTTTATTTCTAGATACATTGAAATTATATGCTGTTTACAGTATAGACATTTGGTAATAAGTCTGGAGCTTCCATGCAAAAAATAGATCAAAACAAAAAGGCAGGATAAACAAAAATCAAAACAAAACAAAAATCTGCAAAGGATCCAGCAGATGGGGAAAGTGTAGGCTCTTACCTCTTTTGGAAGGTTTGATTGCTAGCAGAAAGTACTTGACAGGCAAATTTGCAGCTGAAACACGTACAGCAATGGTGGCAATGCATTTTCTTTGCACACAGGGGAAGCAGTGTTGAATGTATTTTACTGAATGTACTGAAAGCCATGTAGGAGTGGCTTTCAAAATCTCGATTTCTTCCAGAGTCTGGAAGAGGAGGTTGCTGGTTGCCCTCTCTGTTTAGTCTGCCTTTCTCTGAGAGCGTGAATTTGGTGGGCAATACTGATAGGACTGTGTATGTTTTACATGGCCGTGGTGCACACATAGGCTATCGATGAGTAAGTACTGCGGGGTGTCTGGAGCTGCATTTCCACCAGGGGAATGCTGGATTGGAGTGTGGAAGAGCTAAGGCAGATGTAGATACTGTGCTTTGCACCTCCTCCTGGCCACAGGGGTAATTTGCTGGGCTGTGTGGCAATGTTGAATTGCTCAAGGAGCTCTTGAACAGATTCATATGGGTCATGTAGGCAGCATAAATGCAACTTCCTTGGCCCTCACAGTTCTGGAAACAGGGCTGTGCTGCTCCTGGTACCTGACCCGGCTCATTTAGCACAAGTGGAATTAGCAAACTCAGCTTAATGCTCACCTCGCTGGGTCAGCAGTATCTGTGATTGACAGGTCAGCTGGTAACCACTATAGCAGCAAGGATATCCATGCTTTCTCATAGCTGTAAGAGAAGATTTATTCTTCCCTTTTAATAGTCTAGCTGGCATCTCTGAGGCTTCTTTGAAAGGGCCTGGAAAACAGACAGTTCTAGGTACTGCTGCAGTCAATCCCGACAGTACATGTAGCCCCAGAAGAGAATGGTTAAATCCAAGCAGGTGATTTTAGCATTGGTCTCAACAGCTCAATGACCAGCCAGCTTGGAGAAGGTGGTTAAAAGTATCTAGCAATGGCATTTTCCATGTAGCCATGTAATTTACAGCATTGATATAATAAGTGCATAAACTAAATGTATAGATAAGTGTACAAATGGTATATAGATACGCATGAGAATGGGAATACCAGACTGATTATTTTTACTTATGTATCAGTAAAAGTAAAAAACCTTGTTTGAACAAAGTTTTTTCCAACACTAAGGCTCAACTGATACTGATTCCTGTTTCATAAACACATTTGAATACAGTTATATTTGCTTGCCTGACAAATATCTGTTAATAGCCATTCTGCTGACATCTTCTTTATGCTGCTGCTTAGCTGACAGAATTTCATCTGCATAAATGGGTGGAAAGTCCTTTCCTCACGTGTCCAACAAACTGGAGACAAAGTGCCTGCCAATGTTTTAATTTCTTTTCCATGTTCTGGTTAGAGAGTGAGAAGAATGCTTTCACTCCACAGTGTCATGAATATGGTAATCTATGGAAATCACAGAAAGCAGGTACTTAAGTTAAGCACATACTGTACTACAGGAATCCCTGATGAATTCAAGTCTATTCTGTTTAGAGAAGATGTTGTTGTCTATTAAGTGACAGACTGCCAGATGTTCGTGAAGTAGCACAGTAATGTGTATCAGTATCTTCTTTTCTTTACCCCAGAAGGTAACATTTTCTTTATCATCTATGTCATCCTGGCTTTTGATTGTAAATGTCTAAGCTTGCTTCAAATATTAACTCTTTTTTGTTTTATTGATGAATATTTCATGACTTCAGTACATTTGTAGAATGTAAGTTGTTGCTGCACTATAGTAAGCCTATAATCCTAGAATCTTTTCCCTCACTTGGTGTATATAAACCAAACATTTGAGTAAGAACATGAAGAATAATTCATTTCTGATTTGAAGCTAGATGAGAAAATTTTGGCGGTGTTAGAAAAATGATGAAGAAATAATTGTTATTTTAAATAATGTTTTTATCTGCACATTCAAGCATAGTACTGTATATCTCCTGGTGAGGTCACTGCAATGTGTTTTCCTAGAACACACATTATTGTTCCGTTTAGTCTCAGAGCTCCTGAAGGGCTGGGGGTTAGCTCACCCACTTTAAATAATCATGGTTTAAAGAGCAGGCAGAATAGTTGAGTAACTAAATGCAATGGTATATACACACACAGTGTGGGCAGCAGAGGTTACAGAGCAAGTATATGTGCAGTAATTGCAGATCACTGAGACAGTGCTGTTTACCAAGCAAATAAAAGTTCCAAAGAAAAAAAAAACTAAAATAGCTGAAAGGCTGAGTTCATTTTTTTTCTGAATAATTGTTGTGTTCTGTCCTTTATTTTGATGGCATTCCTGCATCATTAAAGGCACTGATGCCAGAAATGTCTCAGCTCTAAGAAACAGATCCACGAGGATGTGTGAACCCTTTAACACAAGGGACAAAGTCTTTGTGGCTTCTTGCTAATACAACTGTGGCAGCTCCAGGGGCTGATGTTGGCCCAATAAACTCTCTATCAGGTGGAAACGGACAGAGTGAATTATCCTCTGCGTGACACATCTCCTGCCCACGTGCTGCGGGGAGGGCTCTTGCAGACTCCCTGCTGGAGGTGTTGACATGAGCCCCAGTGCCAGCTGGGTGGCTCCTTCATACCGTGGGCTCTGACCATGCAGTGTATGGGACTGACACAGAGAAAAGCAGCTATGTAAGAGGATTTAGCTTTGAATGCCTGAAAGAATAACAATGTCTAACAGAATAAGAATTCACAGCTTCACTTTCTCTATTGTCATACATAGTTTTCATTAGTTAAGCAGTTTACCTGTGGGGAAAGCTTGTGCAAAATATTCTCTCCATATATCTATGAATATGAAAATGTGTGTTATTTGCCACCTTCAGAGGAACAGAATTCAGCTGTTGGTGTTATTGCTGGGTTTTTGGTTTTTTTTTTTATTTTCCCAAAAGGAACACAAGCTATCTTGACATCGTGACAAGATTTTGTTGTTGTTACTGGTGCTGCTCTTGTTACTGGGACCTTGTGTTTTCTTTCTCTCTGGAAATGTTGGAGTCATGTTTCACTGTAGTCTTTGAGAACAAGGAAGAAAGCAGATACCATTTCAGGAAACTTTATAGTAATCTTTCTGTTGTTGTTGTTGTTGTAAAGTTGCAAGAGGATGGAGGCAGACTACTGCCATACAGTGTAAAGTATGTACATGCAAGTATTACATATGCATGCAGTATGTAATAAGGATTCAATTATATGCAGCCATTTTGAGCACATCAGACTTTAGAAAGAATAAATAAGGATTCAGAAGCAAGTGGGAGAAAAAAAGATTAAAATTGAAACTGCTTTCTCTGGAAAACTTTACACATCTCATACAGAAGTTTTCCATGAACAAATGGAGGCTAAACATTACTAAAACCTTTGTACTGAGGACATATAAAATTATCTATACAAACCTGATTTAAATTCTTGTAGCTCCTGGGCAGGCTAACTGTCTACCTCACTTAAATGCTAATGTTTCCCTTACCTGATTGCCTTTCCATACCATGCTCCCACTTTCAGAGATCCTGCTTCACCTATTTTACTCTCCTCAAAGCTATTAATTTGTGCCTGCAATCTTCACACCTTTAACTGTGTCTGAGGTAGTCACTTGGCTGCGTAGCCTCCCAAGGTGTTTCACTCTTAGATTTTACCTGCCTTGCTGTTTGTCTCCCCAGTTCTCTGAAGCCAGTGAGAAACCTTCCCAGATGTAGTCCCACCAAGGCAGCAAAGGCGTGAAGCCCAGCTTTTCTGCTCATTTACAGAAGAAAGTGGCATTTGGGGAGGATAGCAAAACCAACCACAGATCAACTGCTCTTCATAGGAAGGGAGTAGTCAGCATGGATTTATGGAGGGGAAAATGACTGGCTTGGTGGATTAGAGGGCAGTAGGTGTTACCTTTAGCAAGGCTTTCAACACTGCCTCCCATAGACAAACTGGTGAAACCTGCTGTGGCTGATGCTGCTCTGAGCAGGGAGTTGGACTGGATGACCTTAAGACATCCTTTCCAATCTCAACCACTCTGTGATTCTGCCAAGGTTGTTGACCACCTTTTTCTTTCCAATCATTTGGAGAATTTGTATTTTCTCCTCCTTTATTCTGTCCTCTGAGGGAAAGCTGTTGCTAAAGTGATTTCACAGAAAGATCTATTCAGAAAAACAAGCCATAGAGAAGAGTCACCTCTTGTTTGATTTCTAAAACACACTAGTGTTTGCCACTACATGGCAAAGTTGTGCTGTGACAATTATCCATCTATTTACATAGCTGTTAAATATGTGGACCTTTGTTTGGTGCATCTCCACTGCAACCAGTAGAGAATATTTTAGCAGTGCAATCTGTATTCTCTTTAAGCAGTTCAGTTTGTCAGATATTTTTCAGTCTTTATTCTTGTTCTCACCTTTTTTTGCTATGTGCAAGTAGAGACTTCCACACTTCAAAAACATAAAGTACGTGAAATAAGACAATTTGGCTTCAGTTTCATTTCCAGATTCATGAGGGACATTGTGTCACTTAAAATTGTTTACCTGCTGAAAGTGTAAAAGAGGTATTTAGAGAATGAACACATACACACCTTCATACCTTAGTCTGGAGACAACACTCAAGTATAAAAGGAATGAGATAATTACATTCAATATGGGAAATTCACATGCAAGAGAAACAGTATTTTTTTAATATGTTGCCTCATGGCTAATTGATACTGCTACCCAAAATGTCCATTAGCCAGTGATCCCTAGAATTATTTATGTCAGTTCTTCCTTTACCTTGTGACCACTTTTCCCTGAAAATTTTTTAATTAAAATTACTATGTTCCAGTGTTCTTTTTGCTGCCATCTCATTAGCATACACTTCAAATGCACAGGAGTACTGTAGGAGGCTGTTGCTTATTTTTGATTTATGATGATACTTAGCTGGGCATGGTGAGCTGACCCTGGCTGGATGTCAAGTGCCCACCAAAGCTCTATCGCTCCCCTCCTTGACTGGACAGGAGACATAAAATATAATAAAAGGCTCGTGGGCCAAGGCAGTCGGGTTGGTTAATCATGATTTTCCTTTGGTGAATCCATGCTGACTACTCCTGATGACTTTCTTGTCTTCCCCGTGCTTAGAGATGGCCTCCAGGATCAGCCATTCCATCGCCTGCCCAGGGTTTGTGGTGAGGCTCACTAGCTGGTAGTTCCCTGTGTGCTCCCTGTTCTTTTCGAAGACTGGTGTGACATTTGCTTTCTCCCAGTTCTCAGGCATCTCTCCTGACTGCCACGACCTTCCAACGATGATCGAGACGGCAGTGATCTCTGGCAGTTCCTCAGAACTTGTGGGTGCATCCCATCAGAGTCCATGGACGTGTGGATGTCAAATTTGACTGAATGGTCTCTAACCCAATCCTCCTTTACTAAGGAAAAGTCTTCCTTTCTCCAGACTTTCTCCCTGGTTCCCTGGGTCAAGGGTTCCTGAGGGCTGAATTTGGAAGTGAAGACTGCAAAGGTGTTCAGTATTCCAGCCTCCTCTGCAACCCCTTACAAGGTTCCTTTTTCCATTCAGCAGCAGGCCCACATTTTCCCTCGTATTCCTTTTGTTACTGATGTATTCATGTTATCCCGGAGGCACTACCACCACTGCTGATGGGCTTGGCCCTGGCCAGTGGCAGGTCCCTCTGGGAGCCAGCTGCCCTTGGCTCAATCAGACACAGGAGAAGCCTCTCCCAGAACCCCTACAGCCCCCCCACAACCAAAACCTTGCCATGCAAACCCAAAACACTGTGCCAGCTGAAATCTGTGTCTCCTAACAGTAGATGGCATCCAGCCCCTTAGTAGCAGACAGGTCCCAAATAAGCAACCCATGACTGCATCATGGAGACATACATGGATTTTCCAGAGTAAGGATCAGATTAGTTTCCAAGTTAGAAATAAAGCCTGAGTTGTCTGATGCCTATTGCACTGCCCTGTTCACCGGCCTGTTCCACTGCTTAGGCTGCTTGCTGGTGTGCCCATAAAAATTGCAGCAATCTGAAGTGGAAGATTCTCTCTACTTTTAGGCATTAGGAAACAAGCACCTTTTTTAGTTCATAATATGCTCAATTACCTTTAGATTGATCCATGAATAAATTATAATCAAAACAGACTTACTCACCTTAAAGCTCTCTGGCTTAAGGTTTCATTGTTGATTCATTAAGTTGTCAGTTCGCTATTGGCAGGGTAATGCTTTTTTATATCTGAATAGAGACAGGCTTAGTGGAAGATACTGTTATCTTTAAATGAGCAGGATTTAGGTTTTTTGGTAAGAACAAATTCATCAATGATGAATCCCTGGAGAAAGTACTGAAACAAAAATCACAATGTTGCTGAAGATTTATACAGTTCATCACTTAGAAGGGAGCTTGTGGAAGTGGAAGTGGGGGGAGGATTTGGATTTCTGTTTTCTTTCTGTAAAATATTCCAGCAAAATATTTCAAGCTTCCAGTTTTGTGATAATGCAATTATAAACAATGAAATAATTCCACTTAATATATTTATTTAGACTCCATTCTTGATGTTATCCCTCCAGTAGAAACACACTGAATTATGTCTATATAAAGACAGATGGATACAAATAATGCAGCTATAGACATCACTGATACAGATATATAAGTAGACAAGAATTATCTAATTACTCTGCTTGTTGCAATCTTCTAAGCACTTGCTATGCTCCACATATTCATATTAATTGTTTTTTCTAGGCAGATGTTGATATGACAAAGATATCAGTTTATGGAGAGTTTAGTGACACTGGAATATCTGGAAATTAAAAAAATAAAAGTACTGTATAAAGATTTCAAAAGCAAACAGAGTTAAGCACATCAAGCTCTGAGCTTGTGCTTTCGTTGGGAATTTTGTTGTTTTATCCCCCATATGCTTAGGAAGTTATCCCCTACAAAGAGGTATTTTAATTTTAAAATCTCTTAAATACCCATCTCTTCTGCAGCTATTTCAACATTTTTCCACTTTTGCTAGGTCCAGTAACACACTTCATTAAAATGTTTTTTGCCATTTCAAATGGCCTTTGACTGCAAAATGTTTGAAAGCACAGCTCTGAACAATAAGCAGTCTCCTCAGCATTCCCTATGTCTGTGCATTACTCGTAAGGGGAACCATCAATAAGTCCTTCCTAAGCTCCTGAGGCTACATTTTCATGTATTATTTATTGCTATAGAAAAGATTGCTGGTTTTCAGTGTTGTTTAATGAAATTTGGCTTGCCTGCTTGTGAACTACTAGACCCCAAACACAAAATAACCAGGCCATTTGTATGGCACACAGTCACCTTCTGTGAAGTCAGTGGAAGCTCGTTGTGTATGTGCCCAAGCCTGAACCAAGACCTACGTGTTTTCTTAATTATCTTAAATTCCATTTAGCCAAGTTCTTGATGGAAAAACAGCAGTGCACAGCAAATATGCAGGTTGGATGGCAGTTTTCTAGATTAATCATAATTCATTTTTAAAAGATGTGGATTATATGGTCTAATTTAACTGCACTCACGTCATTACAAAACATCTGAATTATGGAAATGAAGGCATTGCACGCTTCTCAAAATGCCTCCTGTACATTCCAGCTAGCAGCTATGTTAGATACAAAAATCTAAATGCTTCCATCTCACAACTGTGAAAATTAATTAACCTTTGTAATTCCCTTTTCGCCTATACACAAAAATGGATTCTTTTTCCACACTTTTCCTTAGATCACCTATTTAATTTCAATATTCTTAGTGTTTCTGTCTGTAGAAATTAGGAGATTTGGTGCATATTAAGAGAACAGAAAAGTAAAGGATTTATTCTGCAAAGATTTGGCTGGCGTTCCCAAAGATGATCTTCAATCAGTCAAGTCATGAACAACTGTCTCCTCTCTCTACTACTTCAGTTAAAACCTCAGCAAAATGAGCTTTGCTACCTACTCTCAAAGTCAGCAATTCAATTCCTGGCCAGACAGGAAAGAATCCAAAAACGCTTTGTCATCAGATCTCCTGCCCTCTCAAGCCAAAGCTGTTGGCATCAGCACATAAATTATGGAGAGGAAATAGTTCCTCAGTGACACAGCCACTACTTATTCTTAGCCAAAAATATATTTCTAATTGATTCAGCCTAGTAGACATACAAGAGCACTTTTTGTCAAAATTTGTATTTTTTGGAATTCTGCTAAAAGTTTTAGGTTTTCTAAGTCATATAGAGAATTAAGTTTATGTGTGTGTGCTATTGATTAGATTGGAATTAGACAAATTCTTCCTTCTGCTCATTTTGCTGTTTAAAATAATTCTGCTTTTGTTGTCTTATTTGACTTCAGTATGTAAGGCCACCACCTTACTGCTGTTTGCTGGAATTCTCAAAGCCTGGTTTTAAGATGTCCTAGAACATTTCATGTACAGCAACTGCACAGAAAGGAAAGTTTGATGTCTGTAAGGAAGCCCTTGAACATGACGTGCAGGAGCAAAGTTCCCATTGAACAGACAAAATAAGAGCCCTCTGCCAGCGGGCAAACTCAGGCTACCTCTGCATTTGGGACACATGGGATCTGCAACACCCCCAATCCTGCCTTGCTTTTGCCCAGACTGTGGCTGTGACCCCGAGCAGGGTTCAGTCCCAGCCTGCGGGAGGCACCTTCTCAGGAGAGCTCCGGGACACGGCGAGGCTGACTTGCTGTTAAAAACGTGTTGAGACCACAAACCAAGTCTGGGAAGCAGGGGAGCATTTCAAGGACCTCTCCCTCTGGCTGTATGCTCAGAGTGCCCAAAACCCAGCAGCCAAGAAAGCTTTTGTTTGTCATAGCAAGAAGCCTGAGGTCCCAAGGTTGGATATTGTGACTGACGGAGATCATTGAGGAATTTTTCTCCTAAAGATTAGCAGAAGAGCAGGGTAACCTCTTCTGGATTTACTTCATTTTAAAAAACAATAATTTGTAAATTTTTAAATAATTTGGGTTTAAAATTCACATTGAAATTCCCTCTTAAAAAATTGATAAGCACAGCAGTACTGTATCTTGTTCGATATGCTCTTTGAGGTTGTATTATTAGCGTGAATTAATGCCAGCAGCTGCTCAGGCTATGTATCCCCTGTTACTACCTGCTGGTTTCTGCAGTACTGCTGTAGCTTCTGAACAGGCTTTAGTTAGGTGGATAAAATACTTCTGCAGAATAAGGAACTAGTTTCAGGGGAGGAAGGGCATTGTCTATTGCATCAAGCAAAAATCCATTTTTCTACCATTTTTTGCTCACCTAAATCTGTGATTATGGCACACTACAGTTGTCTGTACCTCTGCTAGGTAAGCAAAAGGATTTTTTTTTTCAGGAAGATGAGTGGTTTAGGAAATCTGATCCAGCTCTTTCATGTTCTTGGGTGAGATACAAGTTTTGCAATTCAGTGAAATCTTCCTCCAGAGTTTGCTTAATTGGGTTCAAGGACTAAATGTTGCAGAAAAGATTGCAAGTGGGACGTAGAGGTAAATTAGGAGATTATAATGTGTTTCAGTTCATTTGGTGTTTGTTAGCCTTACTTTGACAGGTCAAAACAGCCTTCTGTTATCACACTGCCAAATACATGTTTGTAAGCTTTAAAAATATGTATTGATATATTCAGATATTGATACAAATAACCTTAAATACTGGTGGAACCCTTCTAAGTAAACTGATAATTTTATGATACCTTTCCACATAATATAAAATAAAACAGAAATAAAGTTACACATTTGAATTATTTAACATGATACATTTTTATATATAAGCAAGTATGCAATGGGGAAATAATAGACTGTTGGATGCTGACCTGCAATTCAGCTATTTTTCTCCTGTGAGATATTAATATTTTAATATTCAGTATATATTTCCAAGTCAGATCCCAATGTTCATATTTTATTTTTATTCACTTCTCATTCTAGTGCAGTCTTACTGATTTCAATTTCAGCTTCCTGAATAAGAAGCAAGTTGCAGTCAGCATGGACTTAAGGTCTCACCCTTGGGATCAGACTCATCTTTTTACTACACCCGCTTACTAAGCATAATCCTGTTTACTGGTTTTTGTTTCAGAAACTGCCCAGTTTTGGGCCTTACCTGGAGCAACGCAAAAAGATAATAGCTGAGAACAAGATTAAACTGAAGGCACAGAGCATGGCTGCTGTGCTTCCCGAGAAAAAGCACTTCGTTCCGAAGAAGCCCATTCCAGCAATCAAGGTAACAAAAATACATACATGAGAAACGATAGGCAGTTGACATGCACAGTCATTTCTAGCAGTTTGAGTTGGTTATTACTGCTTTTAAGCTTGTTAGAGGGCATCAAAGGCAACTCTTTATGCAGACTTTCTAGCTTTTAACCAAAATCGATGGGAAATGACTTGTGATGTACACATATAGGTATTTCCCTAATGTCATTTTTCAGAATGAAGATGTTCAGGCAATGGAACAGTAGCTGCAGATCAAGCAGGGGTAATGCCTTGAAGAACAAAGCAGAACTGTTTAGAATTTCTTTCAGTTCGAATGCTACAGTATGAGCTGTTTTGCATGATACCTTTTGATTACTTGCAGTGTGCTAAATGCCTCCATCCCTCATGTAGGATCGATGGCAAAGGCTGCTGTTCAGAACATATAAAAGCTGTGTCATAGGTTTAGAGATTGAACTTTTAAAGCTGGAGAATGTTTGTCTAAGTAGCTGATCCACCATCTACAGTGAGTAAATGTCAAGGTAAAAATAAAACCTGTGACCCCTGTCTACTGCATAATCCATACATTGAAGCTTTTCCCTTCCCTTAGGTAGTCAATAAATATCAATAAAATGAAACGGCATGAGCTAATTATTCTAGGTGTTCACTTTAGAGCTTACTTAAACTTCAATCTGAATAAGAAAATTTTTTTTTTATATCAGGATTCTCATGGAGACCATTTATAAAGCAATATGAAAATTTTATCTGTTGACCTTGTTCACTGCCTTTTTCATATATGGGAGAATATCAGATATCTGCATGATCAGACATGTAAGAATTCTTGAAAAAATAAGGCCAAGCATAAAATACAACATGAGCTGTGGCTCAAAAACCACATAATTCCCAAGAGAATTTTGCAGTTTACCAATACATCCAGTATTCCAAACTAACTGGTAGGATGGCAAAACCATCCAAGGAGAAATTTTGAATTGTCTTCCTGTTTAAGTTAATTAGTTTGCCACTTCTGGAGACCTCTCTCAGGTTTTTGGACTGCTTATTTTGGTTTATGTCATGCTTTTGAAAATCCCTCCCCTCCTGTGCTGACGTTCCTTTCTATATATATACAAAAAGTTCCAAAGAACGGCAATCTACTCTTTTTTCCTCACTATGATGAGCATTTTCAAAGCCTGCTTGACCTCAGAGGTTTCATGGTTCTGTTCTCCTTGCAGGGAGAGTATTGATGTAGGGAAAAAGAGAAAGAAGAAGCAACAGCCAATAACTGCATTTTCAATGAGATGGCTTGCTTCTGAAAACAGCAGAAAACCAAAAAACTGATACCATCCAAAAGCAAATAAACTGAATGAAGGGAAAAGTTTAGCAAGAGGGAAAAATGGACATGAAGACTAGAAAAAAATATTAAAAAATTGAGGTCAGTAATTTATCATGCCTAACTCTAAGCAGAAAAGCAAAAAAAGATCCAAGTAGTAGGAGATAGATTAAAAAGAAGAAAAGAGACTCTACTGCAGGGAAGAGGAAAATGAATTCCCCCAAACACAAACTTTTGTCTGCATAGATATTGAATACTTCTGAGTGGTGTCTGAGGAGCTTCTCAGCCAGGGAAATCAGGTTAGCATCTTCTCCACACCTTCAGCTGAATGTGACTGAAGCAATTACAAGATAGGCATTGCCAAAGCTGGCTCGTGGCAGTCCTTCAGTCTGACCATCTCTTTGGAAGGGAATGCTTTAACCATAGTGACAAAACCAGCAGTGAGAGGTGTTGGCATTGGGTTTGCCTGGCACAGTTTGATAGAGGTGGGGCTACAGGGGTGGCTTCTGTGAGCAGCTGCTGAGAGCTCCCCAGGGCCTGACAGAGCCACTGGCAGCCAGCTGCAGGACAGAACCACCACTGGCAAGGCCAAGCCCATTGGCAGCGATGGCAGCGCCTCTGGGATAATGTATTTTAAAAGGGGGGAAAAACAGCAACTTCAGTCACAGAGAGAAGGGAGACTATGGCCTCGCCAGGAATCTGCTGGATAGAGGACCATGAAATAAAGCCCTGCAGGGAAGAGAGGCCCAAGCAAGCTGGTAATATTCAAGAATCACCTCTTCCGAGCTCAGGAGTGATGCATCCCAACAAAGAGGAAGTCAGGGAAAAATCCCCGGAGGCCTGCAGGGATGAACAGTAGCTCCTGGACAAACTCAGACACAACAAGGAAGCCCCCAGAGAGCCACCAAGATGATCAAACAGCAGGAGCTCCTCTCCTGTATAGACAGACTGAGAGACTTACGGTTGTTCAGCCTGGAAAAGAGAAGGCTCCAGGGGCACTCTAGAGCCCATTCCAGTACCTAAAGGAGAGATAGGTGCCCTTGAAAGAGCTATGAGCCCTGCATTGGCTGGTTGTATTTTTGGAGGGTTGCTACAAATTTCCTGATGCCTCCCCAAAATTTCCTCATCAGTCTAATCGGCTGTCAGGTTGGTGATATGTAAATTCCAACATTTGTATAAATTCCACATGCTGTCAAATTACCATTTATTTGTCAATTTAAAACCCCTCTGTGATTATCCAAAATCTAATTTATTTTTGGATGTCTTTTCCCATGGCTTTTCTCTTATTTTCTCTATTTTTCAATATTAATTGAAACTGCATAGTTTGATATTCAGCAGAGTTGTTTATTCTTTTCTCACTTGTCTGTAATACCAGAAATTGTGCTGTATGTGGATATGTGCCCTCGATCTTTTCAGCTGCAGCTTTGTACAGCTCCCACAGCTGTATTTGCCTACCTCAGGTTACCTCCTTATTACTTTAATTTCTTTCCTTATATGTTCCTGTGTTTTCTTCCTAAGAATTTAGTTCTTTATCCTTCAGGGCCTATACCACAATATTCAGTCACCGTTTATCTGCTTATTTTATTCCTTCCTTTTTTTATTCCAGAAGTCTTGCTGTAGAGATTGTTTGGTAGTTCAAACATTCTGGCATAGCTCTCTTAGCTAGGGCATGACATGCTGTTCCACCTGCTGGAAAAATATCCACAGAGATCCTCAAGCTTAAATTCCTTGTGTTTGAAATATTTTTCACCCTTATTTGTACAGATACATTTACATGGTCTTTTGCACATACATAATATGCGAGTCTTTTCTTGCTGATGTGTAAGCACTCGTCTAAAAGCCAGCACTGCGGGAGGCATTTAGCCACATTTAGTCCAGTGCTGTGCTAAATCTCCAAAAGCCTCTTGAGAGGTGAGGAATACTGAAGTAGGGACAGCGCTATTTTGCCATAACTATTTTGCCATTGTACCATTTGGATCCTTCCTGGCACGTATCTGTGTGGTTTAACATGAGTGGTTTTACCTTGTGCTTGCCTGCCTGGAAAAGGCCATATTGTAATCTTCATCATAAAAGTGGAGATGTTGCATATTTCAGGTGGAGCTATGCATGTGTCTCCCCTAATTTATGGGCCTCTAAGGCTGCTTCTCCCAAGTATTTACTCCGACATGAATCACAGAAATAATCTCCCCTGCAATAGCCCATAATGGTCTCTCCTCTCCTCGCCTTGCCTCACCTCCCCTCCCCTCCCCCTTCCCCATCACGGTACCTCAGAAAATATTCTCATTATATATACAGGTTAAGTAAATTTTAGTCTTCAGTTATGGGGAGAAATCCTAGAAGTCCAAAGTTCCTCTTTCCCAGGAAGCTGTAGAGGACAGACTACAAACTAGACAAACCCACAGTCCTTTGAAGCTCCTCACAGGACATTCCAGCCCTTTCCCCAGCCTTGTTGCCCTGCTCTGGATGTGTTCAAGTGCCTTCACATCCTTCTGAAGTGGTGGAGCGCAGAGCTGCAGGCAGCACGCGGGTGAGGCCGCAGCAGCGCTGCTCTCCGTGGGATGGTCGCCTCTTTGGGCCGGTTGTGCCGTGTTTGCTGCACCCCAGGACGTGGTTTTGCCCTGCGGGCTGTGTGAGCACAACGCTGACCCACACCCAGCTGTGCCCACCAGCACCCCCAGATCCCCTCCTGCAGGGCACTCTGCAGCCCCTCCTGTCCTGGTTATATTTCTGCCTGGTGTTACTCTACCCTAAGTGCAGAATCTGGCATTTGGACTTGTTAAATTTCATCCCGTTAATCATTGCCCAGTGCTCCAGGGCACTGTGCTTCTGTTGGTAACACTGGAATGACTGTGTATTCCACATCATGGCTGGTTAATTAGAACAGCAGCACTACAGTAGTGATAGGGCTACTTTCTTTTTTAACACCTTGCTAGTTTGCCTCTGATCAGGACAGTGAGCTGTCAGAGGGATCTCTTACCCTGTTTTCTCTAGAATGTATCTGTTGGCAAGATCAGCAAAAGTTACTTACTTCGATAAGCTGCTTGTCAAACTGCATTTTTTCACTGTGATAGTACCTGTTCATCAGATTTTATAAAATACCTACAAGTTCCTTGGATTTTCTTTAATTTAGTTTGAATGAAAACTTGTATCAACTCTAGAATCTTCTGGTTCAAATCTTTTCCTGAAACACACTCAAGCATATTAAACAGCATCATAACTAAACCAGAAAATTGAGACACTTTGTTCTGCTAATATTTTACCTTTTCTGAACATTGATCATTTTATTCCAACCCTTTATTTTTTGCTCTGTTTAGCCACTTCACGGCTAGTTAATTTCAGAGCTTTGTTGTGTCACTGGCTGCTGTCAGAGGCCTTGTCAAACATTAAAATTACTGGGGGTTTTGGGGTTTTTTTTGGGTTGGGTTGGGTTGGGATTTTTTTTGTTTTTTGGATTTATTACTTCATGTTCTTCATAAAGAATTGTGATCGATACACAAAGCATAATTTTCATTATAGAAAACATATTGACTTATGTCACAGAGGTTCATCTAAGTGGACAACACTCGCAGGCATACAGTGTGATTTTTTTGGGATTGTCCTGTGCACAGCCAGTAATTGGACTCAATGATGTGGGTCTCTTCCAACTCAGGATATTGTATGATTCTATGACTTGAATTATTTTATAAGTCCCACTTTAGCTAGTACTGCTACTGTTACACTGAAAACAAGGCTTAGAGGTCCCCAAATCTCAAAGTACCTTTAGTAGCCTTTTTTAAGTATTGGCAAAGCATCTGTAATCTTTCAAGAAAAGTTCATTTTATGTATTTTTGTTAGCTACTTTACTGTAAATTTACCTTAGTCGTGTACCCTCAGCTTCTGGTGACTTTTTATTCTTTAATCCATAGTTTTCTTTCTAACATTTCTTCTTTTCATCTCTCGCTCTCTGACCGTACCTCACCTTTATTGCCAAAAAAGATCAGGTGGAAGGCAGGTACCTCCCTAATGCGTGTTCCCTTTGAACTTGCTTTATGACATGCAGTACCTGCGCTGTGTATGGCTTTCTAATGAGAGGCCTGTGATGTTCATCATCTCTAGAACACCGTGTGGTCTTTCACAAAAGCATCTGCATGAAGAGGGACACAGCAGGTCTACAAGGACCAGAGCTGAACCATTAATTGTATTTGCAAATATAGGTTTACTAATAGGATGACTAATGAAAATCTAATCACCATAAAATGTTTGATACATTAACGTTAAAATGCAGCTGTTACAGAATTGCAAAAATAATATCCTGCTGAACAGATCTTCTCCTTGTGTATACTCAAACCCACATCTGCTTAGCTTAGTGACAAAAAGAATTTTTTTTCTGTATTCATTAGTAACATAAAACTAATGGATTCTGCTCTGATTCTCTCCATAGCAACTGAATTCCCTGACAGTTACAGTTGCAGGACTACATTCCTTTCCCAGTTTTTTCAGTACGGTTTTGCTGAGAAGAAGAGGACAGCATAACAGTAATCAAAAAGAGTACTCTGGGTCCCTGCTGTTGCAAAGGTGCAGCTTAGCACCAAATTTAACTTCCAGTTTGGTTTTGGTTTTGTTTTTGTTTTTTTTTAATTGCTACTGGTAATGCGTAAGCCAGAAAGAGCACAGCTTGACTTTCAGAACCTGGCTTCTGTTTGCAGGTCTGGCAGTTGGCAAAAAAAAAACCCAAAAAACAATTAATCTGTAAACAGTGCAAATTTGATCCAGAGGCTATTGAGATATACCAAGTGTGGAATCCCATAGTGCCATTTTAGACAGTTGCTTTTTGGAGTGAAACTGCTTTAAACAGGGAAAGCTGATTATTTCTTGCTGCACTGTTTATTTTGTTCCAAGCATTTATGATTTGATGAAAACAAGAAGCTGTAAAAGAGTGCACCTGCAGAACATCTTTTAAGTACCATTGCTTTTTTAGCCAATAATATCTTGAAACTTTGCAAATGAATAAAGATACAGCTTTTGCTTGAGAGAAAGAAGTGATTAAAAGACACAACACCAATGAGTGTAAATGAGCAGTAAATCATTGACACAGTGTTTTGAAATCACTTTCAGGCCTCTAAAGTGCCATCATGCTCCCTATTTGGGATTCTGAGTCCCCAAAAGTGTATTTTTGTGATTTTGTGAGAAGTGAGACTTGGTTAAAAATGCAGAAATCACCATGCCTTGTGCATTGTTTTCATTATTCCCTTTGTAAGTTTGTAGCTGGAAAAATCAATTTTGATCGTGTTGTTTCAAGCAACCATTTCCTGAGCTATCTAATACTATCCTAAACCTGGGACTCCTCCTCCATCCGTCTTCCCCCTCTCCTCCAGCTGTTTCCCTAGAAGGGCGTTAACCACCTCACTCCTTTCCCATTTAAAAAACCTTCTCTAATTTCCAGCTTTGAATTTATTTGTGGCTGGCTTATAATCGTGTGTTCTTGTGCCAACATTGTCATTTAATTTAAATAGCTCTTTTTCCTCCCTGATGTGTGTGTATATATATATATAGTCATTATATTCCTGCTCTGCCATCATCTTCCTAGGCTAAACATCTTGTAAGGTTCTTTTTGTCTTTTCGCACAAGCAAGGCACTCCATTCCATGGTTATTTGAGTAGCCCATCTCTGCAATCCACTTGAGCTCTGTGGGTTTTGTGAACATCCAAACAATACTTAAAGAATACAAATGTGAATCCAGAACCTCCCTGAGAAAATTACCTATGCTTTTTAAACATGTGCTTTTTTTAGACTGAAAAGCTCTTCACTATCAGGAATCTCCCCCTGTTGATACTTTTGCAACACAGGCAGGCAGTGGAAAGCTACTTAATTGTACGTTGTGCAGGTTTTACATCATTTCTTTAAATTCTTGAGCACACAGCTCATCAGTTGCAGGCAACATGCATTTTTTGGCAGTGGAATGTTTGGGGGCTGTATACACACAAGAGAGGCTTAAGGATACCTAGCGTTGCTTGGGGCAGTAGATCACACACAGACACGTGTATTTTGAAACCTGCAGCAGGTTCAAAAGACAAGGCTTGTCAACAGACAAGCCTACATGAGAGCTGAGACAAGCTGGAGCTGAATTCTACCACTGCAGTATTTCAACTGACACAGAAGACTGCAGACACCTGAAAACTGCTGTAAATCCAGTAAATCCGTGAATGTTTCTGAGTAAGAACTGGAAGTGAAAAGATGGGGGTGTAAGCAGTTCCTAGGAGATCACATTTTATTTAGTTACTGTAGTTCATCAGTGGAGTCACAGTAAAGGGCTCCGTGTTCAAGTCTTGTTCTAGTAAAAAGTATTAGCTGAAACGCTTTCATAGTAGTTAATTGACCTTTTACAGTAGTTTAAGCAAACAGATTTTACTTCAAATTTGCAGTGAATTTGGACCATGCACAAAATCAGCTTGCACAGCTCAAGTGATGAGTGTTAACTCATTAAGCTGTGATAACTTGCTCACAGTCATCTGTCCACGCTCATCGTGCTGCCTTTAGCAATGTGCCATAGCTGTTTTATGCTGAAAGAGCATTAACGTTCTCTGCATGCTGCTGAGAAGAACTGGAAGGCTTTTAGCATTGAATGAATGCAACCAAGGTATTTCACCTGGCAGCAGCTATGGGGTTTGGCAGAGAGAAAACATTTGAGTGTTTTTGGAACAAAGAAACATTACAGTTTGCCAGTCTTTCTTCCTGGGCATAGGATTTGGTTGAATTTTCTATCTCAGCAGTCACTAGGAGCAACTTCATAGATCCTACTATTGCATCCAGTGTATGTAGAAATTTGTCTCTGCATGAAGATACTATTGTACAAGTGCTGAAGACCAGGTAGACCTCATTCTTTCAGAAGGTAGTGCTGGGTTTTCAAGTTCTTAGCAGACTCGGAACACAAGTTTGGACTCATTTCTGCATTTAATTTATGTAGCAGAGCTTTCCTTCTTGTGGTATGTACCCATGTGCTGCGCTCCCATACACCTTTTGCAGCACTGATGTGTGTAAGGTTGATGCCACAAGTTCCTCCCTGTGAAGTTAACAGATCCTGTAGGGTTAGACCCAGAGCTTACTTCTGTACAGTATTTGCAATAAACTGTTGATCATGTCATTTGTGCATCTTGCGAAACAGAGAAGAGCTGTTATTGTTATCTTTCAGTTTTTTCTTTCCTTGCTGTGAGTTCTTAAATCTGTGCTAGTGAGAAATGACCAAAGATGATCTGATTGTCACTCCTGTTTTACATTCCATTTTGTTCCTTGAAGTTCCACCCAATCATGGCAAAACAACAGCACATGCAAAATCGAGCACTAAATGTGTAACCTATTTGCAGAATGTGTTTGTACACAATGTATACTTCTAGTACCGCCTACATTAAAAATGTGGCTGTGTGGAAGATTCTTTGTATTTTGCAGGGGATATGAAGGTCAGCCTCTTGGAAATTTAAAAGAAAAATCCTAATCATCAAAATGCATGGCCAAATCTTCCATGTTAAAGTACTAGAGAGCACTCCAGTGCAGCTATGGAGACTGCCTAGGTATCTTATAAATGAGTCGATAACTTTTTTTTCCCCCTAGGATGTAATTGGAAAAGCACTGCAGTATATTGGAACATATGGTGATCTGTGCAACACAGAGCAAGTTGTGGCTCTGATTGACGAGGAAATGTGTATCAACTGTGGCAAATGCTACATGACCTGTAATGATTCTGGCTACCAGGTAAGAGCACAGCTGTAATTAGCAGGAAGGCACGATGAGTTATCTTTCTGCTGCTGGGAGGAAAGAATTCACCTTCTGTTAATGAGCAGGTGGCAAAAACAGATGCCTAAAATGTTGAATTCAAAGCCCATCATGCTCCCAGGCTCTGGCTCACAAGCCGTGCAGGAACACGGCTGGTCCAGGGGGGCTGCACAGACCACGTCACTGTCACAGGGCCCTGACTGCAAGTGGGGTTCTTTTTAAGAGGAAGAAAATGAAGGAGGCCCAAGTTGAATGGCAGTAAGTGTAGTTCTTGATGGTTTTCAAGTACATGAGGGAGAAAGGGAAGAACACATCCCTTCCCACCAAGGGGATGCAGAGATACAAGGGCTGGTCTTATTGCCAAATGCTTTTTAAGAAACCCAGTTCTTGTTCCCTCAGGGTAACCAAACTAATTCAGGTTTCAGGCAGATGGGGCTTTGTTTTGATCTTGATTGAGTTACAAATCCTTTCTCCAGGATAACTGCCAGGGTTTAGAGCAGCAGGTTGAAGTTTGCAGAAATCATTGTGACCAGAAAATGGCTCAATTTTGAGCTGAGGCTCCTGTTTGCAGCAGAGTATTTTTCTGATTGCTCAATGTGGTAGCAAGTTGTATGAAATATATCAGCATGTCTAGGTGCCATTTCATGCCGTGTCCACTGGAGCTGATGGACTGGTCTGCAGTAAAAAAGGCAGTACAGGAGGGCCCATCTTCTTTTAGAAAACCAAAATATGCTCTAGCATAACTTTCATGGAATCCAATATGCAGCAAGCAATAATTTCTACATGAATTTTCCCATACATCTTAGTCTGAGATGAGCTTGTCAAAAACAAATACTTTAACAGAGCACCAGGTCTCCTCTGGACACCATCAGTTTTTGTTCCTCTTTAATTCAGTCTAATCAATAATAGGTCTGATGACTTGAACTAAATAAAGTCACAGAAAGAAGTCTTCCACTGAAAATCAGCTGCAATTGAAACAAGTATGTCAGGGCAAAGGTTTTTTCCACTGATACAAGAAAATTAATGCTATATTTATACCAAAACAGATTACTACAGTAGCCTTTTAACTTTCTAAATTTCTTCTTGACATTGCAATCTTCACCTCTTCCCCTTCCATCAGATTTCTCAGGAATTTTATATTTTTCATATAACCCTTAGAGAGCAAAAGATTGGGTTTAGATTTAATAAATTTTATTTTCTGTAACTGGACAAAAAAATCAGCATCAAAAGAACCAAAGTTTAAACCCCCAGAAGGTTTTCTAAGCACAAAAGAAAGATGCTTTTTCCTTATTTAATTAAGGAAAATGAAAAGAAATTCATTGAACAGAATTGCAAAAGAATTCTTAATTGCAAATAAATCAACAACAACCCCCCTCACCTTCAAGACAGCATCTGCTTTATGCTTCCCTTTGTTTCAGAAATATCCATGCTGCTCTACACAGCTGTCACCTTGTATGACTCCAACAGAAAAGCTTTCCTTAATTTAAAGTCAGCACTGTAGTCCTGACTTCCTCTCCCTCTTTGAACTCCCTTTCAAGATGTGCATTGTTGTTAGGGAGAAAGAAAGGAGTCCTCCTTAAATACTCACGAGCCAGAGCTCTCTTTGTGCTTGAGCTAAAGTAAAACTCAGAGATCCAGGGCAGTTACTTCAGACTTCATGCCCTTGCTGGTTGCTACAGCAACTTCTGTGCCTTCCTAGTACTGAAACCCCAAATGCCTCAAATCTGCCATTGGAGCCAACCTGCAGCAGCACCAATACTTCCCATCACCTCCCTGCCTCCCCCGGATGCTGACAGTGGTCAGGGAGATTTGCTAAGGCACTGCTTGTTTGCCAGAGTTTCAGGCCTGATTTTCCCTCCTAAACTCTTCAAAGTAGATATTCAGTGTTTTCGGCCCTTTTTAAATTTTTTTACTTTCCTAGTCTTGCTTCTTAGATATTGACACTTTTGCAGTTGTGTGATGCTTTTGGTTTTGCTTTTAATTGCCATTTCCATTATAACCAGAGCTTATATCATTGAGGCTGCAATTGTTATTTCACATTCAAATACACTTATCACCCTAATTGGTAATGAGGATTCACTGCATGGAACATGAGAACTAAAGCAAGCTGTGCCTGCCCCAAACTCTGATATTCCTTTCAAAGATTTGCAAAGGAAAGTAATCACACAAGGCACAATGAGCTCTGTTTTTCTCTACTGTTTATTAAATTAGATTGTTTATGCTGTGCTGAAAGTAAAAGTCAAAAGAATGCCTTGTGGTGAGCATTGTGCTGAAGCCGTACAGGAGTGGTCTGGTGTCTCCTCTAAACCAATAACCCCAGCACACTGATATCTTAGGAAATATTTCCTTCACGTGAAGGAAAAATACCCTCTGGGAGTTTAAATATCATGGAGCAAACTCCTCCTTTTGTAACCAGCCCTTGTGACCCATGAGCGTTTGCCGAGGTGTAATTTGGCCCACCTCTCTAATTTCACAGTGTCTGGAGAGGGGGCTGTTTTGTTCCCTGCCAGTGGAACAGTTGCTATAGCTGCAGTGCAGAATCACACCAAGATGTCTCCAAGTGCTGTAGCGCAGGAAATGCAGACGCTAGAACGGGAGCAATTGTGACCTTTTCTGTGCGTGACATCAATAATGTTTATTCCCGGTCGCAGGCTATCCAGTTTGATCCCGAAACCCACCTGCCCACGGTTACTGACAGCTGCACAGGCTGCACCCTGTGTCTCAGCGTGTGCCCTGTTATCGACTGCATCCGCATGGTTTCCAGGACAACCCCCTACGAGCCCAAGCGCGGGCTGCCCTTAGCCGTGAACCCCGCGCGCTGAGGTGCCCGGCCCGGCAGCTCGTGGCAACTTTACACTTGTTTGATGCAATTGATTTGCTTTCTAATTAGTCCTTGCACATCTACTCCTATGAAAAAATGTAATACTGATAGCTGTTACAATGAGCACTGCTTTCCAATTACTATTTTTGCAACAATTAAGTTTTGAAATTACAGAAAGGTGGTCGTGGCTGTCAGTGGTCCACTATTTGAAGTGTAACTTTCTTGTTACAATTCATGCTGTGATTTCAAAACTTCTCTATAGACTCTTTAATCTCCGTGTATTTTCTGGCTGGAAATATAATTAAGAAAGCATTTTTAATGAACTACAAATCAATGTACAAGCTAACTGTTTTCAAGGAGAGCATTTTGTAATTAAACATTACATTTAGTTTTAAAAGAGTTTCTTAGAAGATGTAATTAACTACAGAGCATTCAAACAAAGTGATGTGGCTTCTATTTTTCTATAGACAGAAATGAAAGGGAGTTTAAAATAGGATTTAAGAACTGGATTAATCACTTTCAACTACTACAACATATGGCAGTGTATTTTTATAATCCTTTCTAATTCTTTTTCACACTAGTCACTTTATAGAATAAATTTGCTTTGCACTGACACATGCTGGACTCTTCAGGTTTGTGTGTTGCATGGGTGGTTTGATCATTACTTTCCCCCCTCAGTGAACACGTACAACATCTCTCTGCAAACAGTTCAAATGGCTTATTAGGAAGTACAGGTTGCATTTCAGGATTCTGAGAAGCGACGACATTTTTTGCTCCAAGCTCATCCTCTAAATAACTTTTTAATCATGCCAATTACTGTTCCAGAATGTACATGTTTCAGGTCAGAGATCTGATTGCGTGCACACCCTGCAGCCTGCGTTTGCCAAACACAGACACACAGGGCAAACTGGCAAGGTGATTTCCCCCAGTGCTGGTTCTTCATACTTAGTGGCTGTGTATAGTTCTAGTAGTTCCACAGCCAAAAATAAATACAGATTCATCTGTCTTACTAAACAATATCTCAGTTTTAATCCATTTTTCACTCACAGTAGGAACTTCCTAATATGAACATATTGCTGTCTGCTTTACTCCACTTAAGAATATAAAGCCTTTAGTTTCATAACAATAATAAATGATCTATCAGTTCAATTTCTTATACCATATATTGTGAGCAGCAAAAGCTTTGATTAAAAATATACCCTGGCTTTTGTTTCTTGATTTATGAATTGTACACTGAATTATAAATAAATGTTGAAACCAACTTGGGTTTGTTTGTGATTTTTCTTTTTGCGTTTACTAAACAGATTGTTTTTTGTAGAGTCTTGTCAGTTGGTGTTTCATGATCTCTAAAATTCACTCCAGGAACCATTAATGAATTAATTCACATGTACATTATTCCATTGATTGCCTACAGTGCAGAATGTATCATGCTCTTTGCCCCTCTCTGGCACCTCTTTGTCTGTCTGTGACTTCCCTTCCTTCCCCACATACACGGGGTGCACACATTTGTAAATTTGAACATTTTCAAATGTCATTCCATTTAGTGTCCTTGCTCCACCAACACTGTTTTGCTGGTGCTTTGGGCTTGCTTGGCAGGCTCAAGCCCAGTGTCTCCACTAATAGCTTTCTCTTAGTATTTTAATTTTCCTGTTTATCATTGTGGATTTTTCAGACTCAGATGAAACAGGAACAGTCATACTGCTTAGAAAATATTTGCTTGCAACTTCTTTAAAGCTCCTAGCCTTGCAGTATTTTCTTATCTAACATGAGCTACTGCGGACTCACAGGAAGAACAAGCTGTTTTGTGAATGTCTGTGACAAAGTTTGGAGAGTCTCTGCGTGTACTGCTTGTCCCTCTGCCGAGGAGCTGCCTAACAAGCAGCATGCCCTTGAGTGGGGCAGAAAGAGACATCAAAATCAGATTGTCTGAAAGTAACATTTTATGTTCCCAGACAGCAGATGCAAAGAAAAGTAGCTGTCTTCTCCCAGGCTGCTACCATGTACTTCTTATCCTGCGTCCTGCCTACCACGAGCCCTGCGGGTGAGAGGTGCTGGGTCACCTGCGACTGAGCGGGGCAGCCTCTCCTGGTCTTCTCTTCCTCCGTGCCCAGGCCTGATTATCTTACTGTCCTGAGGGCATCACATCTGGTAGTGTGGCTTCTTTTAAATACAGGGCAATGCCAAGAGACCTAATTTAAGTATCTAAGCACAAGAACCTGGTAAATGTAGCAGGAAAATTAGAGCTTTTCCAAGGATATTGAGTAGTCACAGGATATTCAGTATTCCGCAGTGGCTATAAAGTAATCTTTGGAGAGGTAAAGGCATTCTTTGTGAATCAAGACTATAATCAAGACTATAATTTGTTTACTAAAGAAGGAATAATGAGTTATGTTATAGAGGCTTCTTACTACCCACCCTCTCCCCCACCCTTCTTCTGTCAGGTCCGTTAACAGTTTCAGGAAATGCATTCCCACATGCATTTGTTTCTAACTCTGACAGTTGGCAATAAATCTGTGTGTTGCAGGAACTCAGAAAAATAGCTGCATTTGGGTCTCCTGCAGGAATGTCCTAAGTCATCAGGGTATGGTGAGGTGTAAACAGGCAGGGGAGAGAGACACAAAGGACATATTTCTGGGGTTTTTATGTTTTTCACACTGGTCTTGGGGAATCCATCCCATTTAGTGCATTTAAGAGACAAGGAAACAAATTAGAAAAATCTGGTCTAGTCTGCAAATTCTGTAGCCAGTTATTAAAAAAGCAATATGAATTTTCAAAGTGTAAGAGGTTCCAAATTAAGCTCATATATTTCAGTGATTTAGTTGCACATTTAAGGAATTATGTATTATTAAAGACATGATGGTTGACATCCTCCAACCCTAGCCCTTGCAGTTTTTAGACATGTTGTGCTATTGATTATTATTATAAAATACTGTAAACTATATTTGACAAATTAAATTATGATAGAAGTGCCATAGCTCATCCTCCAGTAGCACATTCTTATTCATATCATATTCCTGAACAGAAAAGGCTCCCCATGTTTAGTGGATGCTCTGCAGGCCAAGAATTACTTGAAAAAGCTGCCAAATATGCTTGTGTGAATCCCAATGCACCCATACATGTTCATTGGAAAAAAGTGATGTTTTGCCTTGCTAACAGACTATACAGGCAGTTTGGGTTTTGGCCTCTAGGATGAACTGACATAATATTTCCAAGGCACTGGATTGGCAACATTAATAGACACATTTGAAAAATCACACAGGGTTTTTAAAGTACATAATTTCCTGATTTAAAATGGAATATTAATTTGGTCTCATCGCAAAATTAAAAGTAGTCTTTGCATGAATCTTTTGGGCAGCCTGTGGCTCCAGTGCTGAAGTGCTCCTTACTCAGATACTTTATCAATTACTAGAGGAAGCCTTTTTAGCAGCCATCCATTTGCTCAGTTCATAAAATGTGGCAGGAGCAAAATGTAAGTTACCCATCTAGAATTGCTGCTCCTCATTGTTGTGTCCTGGGGGACACAGAGCTCTGGGAGAGGTGACTTGGCAGCCACAGAGTGGCTTAGTGTCATTTCTGCAGCCTCCCCACCTTCCAGTGCCTACTACTGTCACCTCTGGCTCCTCCAGCTTTGTTGTCTTTAAGCCTTTTATCTCAAGGTGGCAAAAGCGACTGCTAGATTCAAGGCAAATTATCCAAACCCCAGCTGAGTGCCATCAACCTCATGCCTTATAAAACCACTTTGTTTAACACAACCCGAGACTATAGCCTTAGAAATAAAATGTTAAGCACAGATATTTCCTATCAATGAGATCATGCTAATGCATTCTGTATGTATGTTTCATTATTTATCTACTGTAACGTGGAGTTGGACATGTTGTTAAAATTTTATATTTTTCAACATTTCCTAGTAGAAAATATTTTTAGATAAAATATTCATTTTATTGGCAGAGGTTTCACTTCACCAGGCAGCTCCACTTCTTTGATGAACTGTGGAAGATAGGTTTTCATTGGCAACATCTGGCAACCTGGCAGACACTCTCGGCAGCTGGATTGGTAACTTCAGAGTTGCTTCTGGGTCTTTCACATAATTAGTCTGCTTATAGGCCATCTGGATTGCTTTATTTTTGCTGTTGCCATTTCCTTTCTTTTCTGAGAAACTAATCATTCCAGTTGTTACTCCGGGAGATCAATTTTTAATAACTCTTCCTCAGGTTAGTCTGCTGGGTCTTGTGTAAACGTCCACGCTGGCCTTGCCCAGGAGTAGAGATCCTGCTTTTATCCCTTCTTTCTTGGAGGTCTGAATCTGCCTATCATGATTTTTGTGATGTGGGAGCAGATCTCATTGCTATCAAGCAGTGAAGCTGGAGGTCAACTTGGCAAGTGAACACTTACCACCTCTGCACAAAGAAAGCCCTAAACAATCCAAATCTTAACAGTAAACACACACGTGCACTCTCCCCTTTTCTAGCTTAAGCACACTAAAGTTACCACAACGAAATGCAATTGTTCCTTTTCTGTAAAAGGACTGCAAGTTATTAAGCTTTACCATGACACACGTGCCTGGATGCTGGGGCAGTGTATGGGAATTAGCTTGGATGCAGCCCTGAGCAGAGCAAAGTCCTTTCTGCTGTGGCTCAGCAGCTGAACACTGTAGCCCTTCAGTTTATCTGTCCCTTGGCAAATGCTAACAAACCTCTGAAATACTGGGGTTTCTTGTGGTGCTGTAGAAATACCAACCCTCCCTGGTACCCTCAGCACTGCAGTGCAATGGGTGCAGGAGGACTCCTCGTGCTCTGCAGGGAGCTGCCTTTGCACCTCGTGGCAGGGACACTACAGCATCCCCTTCTAGAGGCAGAGGTTACACAGAACTCATCTGTCTGCATTGCATGGGCCTTTCCACATATATTGGCAACCAGGAGCCTTAAGGGCAGCAAATAGTTTAAAGCTGTTTCTCATCTGGTTTTGAGGTACTGTGTAAGGTTCAGGAGAACCTTAATAAATTATTTTCATACAAGTTGACTAAAAGAGTGGCAACCATTGATCTGCCTTGTCTTTTTGTAAGACCAAACATTTTACATCAGCATAGTGATGCAGTTAATATTGCTCCTCAGTGTTTCTGCCTCCAGTGGTGAGCTCTCTTTTATTGCATTTCAGCAAGAGGCAAGCAGTATCAAATGCCTCCAGTGCCAGCTCACACTCAGAGTTGCTGATTAGAATCACATGCCACTGACTGGAGCTAATTATCATCCTAAAGGACACTATTCTCACCTGTTTAGTCTAGAGACTGCTTATCATCACAGCTTTTACTTCTGCCTGTTGCAGACAGGTTTAGACCTCAGCACTGAAAGCTTTATATTCAATTGTTGAGAAATTATGTTTTTCAGGAACATAACTGCCACTATCATGCAAATCAGGTGGCCTGCAGATAAAAGTCACCCATGTTGCTTGTGCAGGTGTACGAGGCCAAATTTTTTAAGTCTGA
The DNA here is from genome assembly GCA_014706295.1 of Lycocorax pyrrhopterus obiensis. NCBI lineage: Eukaryota > Metazoa > Chordata > Aves > Passeriformes > Paradisaeidae > Lycocorax > Lycocorax pyrrhopterus. The sequence continues at coordinate 18,353,880 of JACSVZ010000013.1, read as the reverse complement.
GTTCAACAAGGGGAGCCAGTGAATTCTGTTTCTCCTGTGAGTGTGCTATATTGACTTTTATTTGTCACAGGCGGAGTGAGTGAGGTGGTATTTGATAAATCTCACTGTAACAAAAGGGAGCCAAAGGAGTGGAAGTGGTCCACTTGGTGAAGGGCTCCAGCCTGATGAAAGCATTGGGGCTGGGCAGCACCATGACCCTCCCCAGCAGCTCCTTTCCCAGGGAGCCCTGGTCGTGCAGGGGCTGCTCCAGGCTCCTCTGAAGGGCAGAGTGGGCACTCCTCTTTCCTTTGCTTTGCATAGGCTTCAGTAATTATAGTCCGTCCTCTGGCTGTTGACCATGGGTCACACTGTCCATCACTTTCATGTTAAACAAAAGCAAACACTGCAGGATTCCTCACTGAAACCTTATAGAATTACTATTTTTAATCAAAATCACATGAAATGCAGGTGAAAAGAATACAAAGTCTGTTTTCCATAAGGTGAAATAGTTTTCAGCACTGGGCTAGTGCTGCAGTGGTTGCCCCTGCAGGCACCTGCTTCCTGACTGTAGGAGCTGCCCGTTGTAGCACATTTGCTGGTTCACCATCACACACAGAGCACTCTCTTTAGAGCGTCCCACACTGCACTCTGTGGATCCTTTTGCATAACTGTGCATAGGTAAACCCCTTTCGTAAGTTTTATGAGGTGCCAGCATCTATGCTATTTTATGCTACTAGCCTATTTATTGGATTAGCTTGAGGATTTGATGCAAAAGCTGATGATATTGAAAATACACATCACTTCTATTGTGGCTAAGAAAATCAGCTTTGGAATTAGAGAGACCTTGTATCTGGCATTATGTATGGCCCTTTAGCTTTTTAGCATGGCTGTTCCTTGTTGCTACAGCAACCGAATTAACCATTTCATTAATATAATGGAATAAAACACATTTATTCATTTTTGCACTCACGGGTAATCCACATTCAGCTTTCAGCATACTTGTCAAGCTGTGCCCCTTTCACCTCAGCCCCAGATATTTCCTCAGCATTGCCAAAGGGTTTCTATTTGTATTTTTCCTTGTTGGAGAGGGAGCGAGCTGTTGGTTTTGAAGAATGTTATGTTTTTTGTAATTAAATTTACCTTCATTTCATTGGTTAGCTTCTGCTTAGCATCCCTTAAGTGGAAAAGCAGACTTCACAAGCAGCATTTGGTGCAGAGAAGAGGTGTTCTTCGCATCAGAAAAGAATAAATCACTTGAAATAATGAAACCTCGTGCCTGTGATCAGCTTGTAGGCTAAATTTGGCATGAGGTGTTCTACAGTAAATACTAACAGTACTCAGCTCTGTGTGCTGCCCAAACAGCCGTGTTGCTGAACTGTGCTGTTAAAAGCAGATGGAGTGCTACACTCTTTGTTTACCTTGGGTTTAATGCTTCCCAAGCCATGCCCACACGCCGTAGCAGTTATTGGAATAATAGTTTAATTAAAATAATATGTCTGCCCATCAGGAGAGGGAGGCAGGATTGCTCCCTGTGTGTGGCACAGCAGGGGCAGTGACAGCCCTGCCCGCATTGCTCTTCTCAAGCGCTGCCATTCCCAGTGCTGCCCTTACACTTACTCCACAACTCTGCAGAGGCCTGGGATGAAGTGGGGCTTCGCTGAGACCCCACAACACCAAGTGCTCCCCTTGGCAGCCAGGGGTTTGGCCAGCAGTAACCAAAACAGGCCCCACAGGCAGCTGGAAAAGCTCTTCATAACACGCTGGTGCCAGGTAGCCATGGGGGCTGTGGCGATAGGTAGGTGTAGCCAGAACTGGAGACCCCCTCAGCTCCAACTTGCTGTCTGCCAGTGACAGAAGGGGCCCTGGTGCACGCCAGAGACACCCCAAAACTGGGCCTGCTTTGCAGCAGTGTTGGGACACTGAGTACAACAGAGGCTCTTGGCCATTGTTTATCTGACTGTCCTTCCAGCAGCTACCAGTGCAAAATGACACACCAAATTCAGCCCATTAAATCTGTCATTGTTAGCAATTCCACATCTGAACTCTTTACAAATAAAGTAACGTCTTACACAAAGAGAGGTTTGGTTTTGTTTTTTTTAATATAACTCGGAAGTTAAGAAACTGAAGTTTTACTGGAAACAGAGCAGATGTGTAAATGATTTTGAGAAATGAGTTAATTAACTTTGAAGGTATAAACTCCTTCATTAAAAAGACAAGGCATAGAAGTAACAGCACAATAGCATATTGCCTGCTATAATATTGTTCATTCACTGCTGTTTGAGTGAATGTATAAATCATATAGTCTACAAGGGCTAGTAGAGTCTGTATCATTCATGTGTGCTGCCTTCCCTACCTGAATTAAATTTTAAGTGCTTCTTCCTAGGCAATTCATTGTCTAAGAAATGCCCAAGGATCCAGAAGGAGAAAGTTATGTAGCTGGCAAGGTGAAAGACCTACCCTGGACACAAAAGCCTAAGCACAGAGGCTCTGTGCGCATTGCAGATTGTGCTGGTGCCATATTCTCCTCATGCCTTTGTTTCTCTTTGGATATGGAAAGCATCCTCTGAGCTGTCTGGAAGTAATACAGGACTAAGTTCATTTTGCCATTACATATCGTGATGCTGTAGGCTGAGTTTGGACTACTAAATGTTATGGTGATGTTTAGCCTTTGCATCATTCGGTTTTGGGCAACTTGTCATCTGGTGTAAGTTTAGCCAGAACATCATGTCATGTAATGGTTAGCAGAGAGCTTGTGGATTCAAAAACCTTGCATCCAACACTTTTTCCCCCACACAGAGGTTAATACTGGTACAAGAATTAATATACATTACCTTCCCCCCCCCCCCCCCCAAATTTCTATCCTTTACTAGAATTTGGCTTGCATTAAAAATGGTAGTTGGGTACTTTATACATTCAACAGATAGGATGGAGTGATTTGGGGGGTACCCTTAGCTGCAAATCACTGAAATTCCTCTTGTCCAACCATGAGGAAAAATGTATTTCAAAAAAACTGTGTGTTTCAAACCAACCAGGAGCCTGGCCTGGCCTTCCTCTCCCTGTTGCCATGGTGGTGCGAATACCTGTGTCCCTGCCCCTCCGTGCAAGCCTTCTGTGGCTGAGGGAGCGCCAGCGGGCTCCAGAGCGGGCTCAGCCCCGCCGGCCGCCCCGCCGCCGGGCACCGCAGGAGTCCCTGTCCCCTGCTCACCTCCCTGCGCGGGCTATAGAATAAAGGTTAAAATCTCGCTTCCCTCTCTGCCGAGGGCTGTTCTGAGGATGTTTTGCGCTTGAACAGAGAGCTGTGTCTGTGCCGAATCGGGTGTTATTTCAGCCCCAGTGCAGCGGGGACTCCTGAGGCGGCACGGAGCGCTGTCCCGAGGGCTGTTCGGTGGTCTGCGAGCAGCACGCGTGAGAGAAAACGCGGCCGAGATTTGTTGCTTCCAGCCGCACCTGCGGCTGCCGGGGCGGCTGCGGCAGGGACCCGGGCTCTCGGGGTCCCTGAGAAGGGACGGGACGGGAAGGCAGGGGGCTGGCGGGGGAGAAGGGGGCAGGGCCACCCCGCAGCGGGACGGGCGGCGCTGCCGCCGGCTCACCGAGCGCTCGCATCGACTCAGAAATAAACGCCGCAACACGCCGCAGCCCATCGTGTCCTGACAGCCCGCTCGCACCCCCAGCAGGAGCTCCTCCGGTCCTTACCCCTTCTCCTGACAGCCTGGGGAGGGGGGTGGTGCGCTGCAGCCCGAATGTTGGACGCGTCACTTGCGGTGTCACATCGCTCCCGGGTGCCACGTCCCACGGCAGCCCGCGGCTGCCCCTCGGCGATGACCCCCGGGCCACGGCAGCCAAGCCGCCGCCCAGCCACGGGACTCGGGGGGAGAGGGGAGATTGGTTTGTCTTGGATGCCTGGCTTCATCCCAGTTGCCCGTAATACGGATCTGAGGTCTTAAAAGTGAATCATTTAGCGTTGGTCATCTCCCCACAGTACCAGTGACTAGGCAGTATTTCTTTTTGTCCCACTTGAATAGCAGCACGCACTCGGCTGCTGTGATACCAATCACAGCGTATTCCAGCTTTCCAACGGTAAACATGGAATGGGAGGCAGAGCTATTGCCAGAGAGACTCTGGGTACCAGAATAAAATCAGCATCGTAAGAAGAGAAGAGAAAGTATTACTGCTACCCAAGAGTGGCTGAATTAGCCAGATAAAGCTAAAAATAGATTGGAAATATCTATATTGCAGCCAAAGAGTACAGGTTCATATTATTTAATCTAAAATGGTATTTTGCTGCAAGAAATCTTAGGCATACAAACAGTCCTGTATATGTACTTGTCTGCAATACGTTGTGAGCATGTGTGTATATATATATATGTGTGTGTGCTTTATGTATTGCACATTTCGTGTATAAGTCTAGACAGATGCTAATTATTGCTTACAGTTAAGTTTCTCTTTCTAAGCATGTCATGTGAGACACTGATAAAAGGCTAGTTACCTCCAAAACTGTCTCCAAAGGGACGTGTCTGCAGCACATAAAGCCTAGCTGGGGAGAGAAATGGTGTTAGAGGTACTGATGGATGCACCCCTAAGATCCATAGCAGGATCTGTCTGTAACTGCTGGGTTTTGGCAGCTGCGCTGTGGGGGACAAGGAATGGCAGGCAGGAGGTTCCAGCAGCCCCTACGCAGTGCGTGAGAACATTTACCTGGTGTTCAACCACAAAACTCGTACATCTGCTCTGCTTTCAAGGAGTCTGTTCACAGGCACACAGGAAATCTGTGCTCTTCTCTGCATTCAGAGAGCTGCTTTGGGATAGAATTAGTCTGTGCTGTGTCTTTACACACCGACACGCACCTTCACTGCCATCAGCGCCAACCCAGCCACGTATCTGGGCAAGGTCAAGGGAGAGGAAGGTGACATTAAAGCCAAACCACACAAGGGCCTTAATTGCACCAGAGTGGAGGTACTATGGTTATTTTCCTATTGCAAGGACACAGCCTCAAAACCTGTCCCCCAGGACAACAGGAATCCCTTGGGATTTCTCTGTTACAGGAGACCCAGGCAGGTGTGATACCTTGCCCCTTAGCTGATAAGCCACAGCCTGTGTTGCCTGAGAGGTCCTGTCCAACAGGGCTTCATTATTTTTCAGGATTTCCATTGTTTTCATTTCAGTGAAAAATATATTGGCTTACAAGTGAATTCCTCACTGTAGATTCAGAAGCACATTCATGTAGTGCACACATGTTTGAGGGGGTGAATACAGGCACATCTGCCCTTCATTGCTCTGAAGGCAGTAGCTCCCTGTCTCCTCACTCTTGCACATCATGGCTCAATGTCACGTCTGGAAGCTGGATGGGGCGGCAAACAGAATATTGGCTCTGTTTGGAAATGGCTCCTCATCTCTCTGCCTGTCTGCTCTGAGCTGTGAGCGGAGCATGTCAGAGCCCAAATGGGCCCTGTGGTCCAGCACGGTGTGTATGCAAATCGTTCTCCTGGCTGGTGCGCAATAATTACCTGTGATTATTGCACAGTTCAGCTCATGAGTCAGCCTGGCATGCTTACTGCCTCTGAAACATCGCTTCACCCTGCACACCTTTCCTGACCTTGCACATCCTATTTCTTTACAGACGCCAGTGCCTTCTGTCAGCTTTATGCATTCATCACACTGCTTGCTCATTACTGCACACCCCGTATCAAAATTAAGGTCACCTAAAGCATTTTCAAAGCCCTGAGCTGTCTCAGGGCAGGATATCTCAATGACTTCCTCTGTTCTGCTAACCCTTGACAAGCAGCCAACACCACTGGCCCGAGCTCTGCTTCTTTCAAGCTGAGCCCCCAACCCTGTCTCACTGAGCTGCTCAGCTGCTCATGTCTGAGCTGCTCAGCCAGCCATGCCATGCTGACAACAGCAAGCAAAACTCTCACCACTTAAAGTTCTTATGACACATCCCAGATCTCTCTGACCCAGCTTTTACACGGGGAAGCCCATGACATCAGCCAGTTGATCCTTAAACCTGGCAGAAAACAGGGAAACTCCAACAGCCCATTCATGAGGTTGGGTTTCTCCCTCCTCTCCTCAGTAGTTCTGTCCTGGCCTGTTCTTGCACTTGAAGAGCAGCCTGGAGGCATTTAACATTGCTGGTGTGGTGTGAGCAACACACCAGGTGTTATTACACTGCACCTTTGGTTTGCATAATTAGTTACACATCGTGCCTACCAACAGGCCAAGCTGAGAGGCAGGAACCCTGTCTGGATGAAGGTGAGCTGGCACTGGAGATGAGCAGGGGAGCTGGTCACTGCTGCAGGACACCAAGGACACAGCCAAGGGCTGCAGACAGCTACAGGGAGATTTGCTTGGTGTCAGCACTCTGAGCAGCCTCTGTAGCATCTTCCATGGTTGCTGCAAGGAGTAAGGATGAACAGCACCCAGTGAGCCCAGCCTCTGGTTCCTGTTTGGTTTCTGTTGTGGAATTCAGCCTGCATTAAGGCACAAGTCACTCCTTCATGCTTGAGTTGTTAAGTATGTGTGTTGCAAGGGGGCTGCCTCACTGCTGGGAGGGCTGTAACTGGTTTGTGACTTGCCTAGAGCCACGAATTAGGTGCTGCCACTCAGGGTAGCCTCTTGACACCCTGCAGGCAGAGCACACCCCAGCCATGTGCGGCAGGGCAGGAGCCCCTGCCTGCTACCTCCCCCACAGCAGCAGGGTAGAGACACCGGCTGGGACAGCACAGGGAGAGGATGCTCTGGGAGGAAGGGACCAAGGCACATGCCAACCACTTAAGAATTTTCCTGACAGCCAGCTGAAAAGATGCAGAACTTATTTCCCAGACATGAGTGTTGTGAATTTGGTAAGAGCTTGCAAGTTTTAGTGTTTACAGATGGCTTAATTTGACAGTCATAATCATTATAGGAGCTACTAATCCAAAGGGACTTAAAGACTGCCAGAAGAAAAGTATGACAATTGGAACGATATCCCCATTCCATGAGTGCTAATAACTTAGTGCCATTACAAACACCATCAGGTGCCCTAATGCATAAGCATCAGGTGTTTGGTTAATTGCACTGCAGTTCAAGCGAGCTCTAACACTAAGGAATAAATGGACAGTGAAAATCACACCTTCCTCTGTCCCTACCCACCCAGCTCCTTGGCCACACAGCTGTCGTGGTATCAGGCTCAATTGCTTTCAATCCACAGGAAAAAAGCAACGCGTGAAATCTAAGGAGGAGCCACAGAGCACACAGCCAAAGAACCTGCCATGTGAAGACATATTCACAGTGTGCATTGAAAGCTTTCATTATTCCACATGTTCAAAGACACATATCCTCTGTGTCACCAAGGGCACAGTCACAGACTAAGCCTTTGACTAAGTCAAGGAAAGATGCCCAAACCAACCTGCACTGCCTGGCATTCACTAGTGATGTGCATGTGTCCAGCTGCAGAGAATCAGCTGATGTGCAGAACCTGCTGACCTCTAAAAGCTCCTGGGGGTGTGCAAAGCCCAAGAGGCATGAGCACAAACACACAAACCACCTCGTTCCTTTTTGTTTACTGTTCTCCATCTAGTACACTGGCTGCCTGTTTTCTTTTTCCAGAGGCCCTGCACTGCTGGAGATATTCTTTGGACCCATTTTGAAAGCAGCTTCAGAAATCCTGTAATGTCTGCATTATAGGGATGTTGTATTTTCCTTTGACATAGCCCCATCATTATCTATTATTCCTGCTCTTAAAATCCCACCTGCAAGGTCTGCTGCAGAACCTCCTGCTGTCATGGGAAAGGCTGATTGCTAAGTCACTTAGTAATCTGGTTGAAGGCTGGACAAAATACTGCTGCTGGGATGATGCTGACATGCTGGACTGGGACATTTTCAGGGGACTGTACCTGCTGGGGCAAACCCCCCTTTTGCTGAAGAAGCTTTCTCAGATACAAAATGGGGGTTTTTTGGCAGAAAGAAAAATATACTCTGCGTTTCTCTCATAAGTGTCCTGAAAATATCCATTAAGGATGGAGACGAGTAAAATTCAAGTTGAGGGCACTGGATCTCTCTGCAATGAAGAGCTGGTTCCTCTCTAGGGTTGGAGTGTTGTCTTTTAGTTTCTCCTGCTACCTTTCCTCCTCTGTACCAGGAAGAATCATAGCCCACCTTAGGCTCAGTACTCACATAAGAAGGGGGAGGTTTAACTATTGTCTCTGCACCAATTAATAGTTAATTAGTGATAAGAGGAAGAGCTGCAATAGTCTATAATGTGTGTGAAATCCAGCATTTGGGTGGGTCTCCCCAGAGAGCCACGATCAGCGAACACTTATATTTTGAAGAGAGATTAGGTCAGGACTCCTCAGTCCAGCAAAGCAGAAAGCAGTGGAAAAGGCTTAATTTCTCTTGCTTTTGCTAGAAGATGTTTCCATCAGCAGGAAGGGAAAACAATTCTTAACCACAGACTTCAACATAATAGTGGCGGTAACAAAACAAGCTCCATTATTAAACTAACTCTTGGTAAGAGCCAGATGACTTCTACAGACAGTTTTGCATGCAACTGCTAGATGTAATTTGAAGAGTGAGTGCCAAATTGCCATACTAATTATTTCTGGGCTGATGTTCCCTCTGTGACACAGTGGCATTTGGAGAATGGGGACTAACCAACAAGTGAAGTGCTGAAGTGGGAGATCACTAATAGTGTTTCTGAGAAAGAGAAATATAGCAAATACCAATCTCTCTCTTCATATGCTCACTCTCAATTTGCACTGAGACCATTTAATAAGCTGAACTGTTCCATCGAGTTCATCTATTTCTGGCACCCTTCAAAGCAAACGATGCCCACTCAGCCCTGGGCCAAGGGCAGGTACAGCTGAGGGGGGCCCTGGCCCTGGGCGATGCTGGGGCTCAGGGGGTGACCCTGGCCAGGCCTCAGCTGCCCTGGAGGACACAGCTTGCTTAAATCTCAGATGTGCTGGGGGGAGGGCTGGCAATAAACTCACTTAATCTGGTCTGCGAGCAGTTTTGTGTCTGCCTCCACGCCTGCTCTCTCACTAGCAGTTTGCACTGAGTCAGTTTTTCAAATTGGATACTTTTGCACACTGCATAATGTGAGATGGAAAAGAAAAGCCTGCCTGATGTATTATGAATTTTTTTGCTTTCCATTCATTTCTCTGTCGTAGTTTCCTTTTTTGTTGTTGATGCAGTACTTTATCAAGTTTAAGCAGCATAATTTTAGTCTGGCACTACAGACGTGTTTAGTGAAAAGCAATAGGACAAAAAAAGAGTAGGTTGGCTTCAAAGACTTTTAGGTCATACTTTCTTCTGTTAAAAGATAATTTAAATGTGTTAAAAAGACTGATTACTAAGAGTAGAACAACCATTTCATATTTGATTGGAAAAAAAAATTAGCAAACTTATTTAGATTTTGAGTATCAAAAGTTGATGGATGACAGTGAGATTTGGCCAAAGAAATAAAGGGTCCAAGTGGTAGGAATGTAAATTGTGTCTGCTAAAATGATGATCATTTGCCATTTGCAGTTGCCTTGTGTATTCCTGTAGCAGAGACCTTGGACTAAGGGAGACATTTGAGCTATTCCCAGTGGGACAGACTGGATGGATAACACTGAGCTGGCATGAAACCACCACCACATCAGTTCTGCATTGCAACAGCACTACTTGGACAGATTTTAATTTAATTTACACCACCATAAGACCACAGAGATCTAATGGATGGTTTGAGTGTGTGGGATGTCAGAATTGGTGACACAATACACCAGCAAATACAAGCCTGTCTGAGGCCCAATCTGCACACTGCATGTCCAGCTCTTATCCAGCTCTCCCCAGTGGTCCTGTGCCTTCAGTGGGAGCACCCCAGGTCTGCCCTGCAGATGTTTGGGCCTGCTCTCCTAAATCCCTGCTTGGGTTTATGCCTTTTGGTGCTGTTTTCTATGGGAGGCCCCCCTAGAGAAGCTGTATGCAACACACTGAGAAAATGATGTGGAAATGCAGGACTATTCCTCTGAAGCCAATGACTTTGCTACCAGGCTGCTCTTTTCTATTCCCTGTATATTTTTACTTAAACTCATAACTAATTTAATCCATCCCAGACAAAATCTGTTTGTTCAAGGACAGCACAGACACATGCTGTCAGGTGTCTTGTTCCAGCTGCATTTATTTAAGGCTGCATTAATTCCCTTCCCTGCCCCCTGATAACATCCATTCCCATGCCTCCAGCCAATACCCCCTGAGGGGCTGCAGGCCACAGTAGGTGCCCACCACCCCAGAGTGCTGGTCAGTGCCTGACCCCCTTGGGTCACAGGAGGGGCTCCATACGCCCTGCCCTGCCTCCTGCTGTTCCCAGGCAAAACCCAGAGCTCCACCTCTCTCCACTCAGGTGCCCCCACTGCCCAGCACTGGGAGCATTGCTGACAAACCTCCTGTTGCTGGGCAGGACACATGGCACCTCACAAATATTTCCAGCTGTAACTGCGCTCAGTTTGCACCAGAGAGGATCCTTTGAAGCTCATTACATCGATTTGCATGACATTCCTACAGCGAGGTGCATTACTCACAGCCACCCCTTCCCTGCAGCAGCTGCCTTTCCACCCCAGAAGGAGAAGCCACCACCTCCTGGCATGGCCCTGGCACGCTGGGACAGCCAGCACCGCTTAGATCCTCTCTGGTGCTACAATTGCTTCAGGATTGCCTCAGACCAAGATGAACTCATCAGTGGTTTAGTCTGTCCAAGGCTAATCTCATTATAGGTAATCTTATTTACCACATGTACTGGCCATAAAACAATGTTAGCTGTTAACTCTTGCTCTCCCCACAAGCCAGCCTGACAGAGACACAACCAGATGAGTGCCTGTAGTCACCTAGCACATCATCTCCATCCCTAACTTTCACATCCTGACATCACATCTCACTGACAGGTTGTCAACATCTTCACTGCCAGTGTGGATGCCTTTTGTGATTAAGCTTAACCCTGCTACAATGCAGCACAGCCTCATGTGAAAGAAGGATGCAAAACTCTGCCCCACTGATGCCTTAAAAATACACCTAAAACATACGTCCCAAATGCCTTCCCCACTCTCCCTCCACAGACTGATGCAGCAGGGATGTGAGAGGGGACTGTCCCACACTGCTGCCACCAGCCCCTTCAGTGAGATTTCCAGCTCCCTGCTGGGGAATCCATGGACCACATGCACACACACATCCAGTTACAGGTGCTGCAGATCCTGCTGGAGGAGCGTCCACTACAGCTCCAAGTGGGTAGATGCCATCAGTGCTGTGACTCTTCAGCCTCTCCCAAGCAGAGCAGCTGTAGGGGAAGCTCCACCTTTCCACCCACCACAGGAGCAGGACTGCTGCTCTGCCTTGTCCTTTCTCTCCCATGATTTCAAAGCTTGTGCTCATTTTGGGTCAATCTCAGCTCAAGCACCCTGTCACACTGCCAGCCTGTCACGTGTAGGACGTGTTTACTGATGGAAGTTTGTGTTTGTTATATATCTATTTAAAAAAAGTAATGTTTTCTTTGTTAATGTTTAAATTATTTCCCATTCCTAAAATGGCGGTAGTCAATATTGCATTGAGAAGTCGTTTTTAAATAAGCATTCAGAAATCAAATTTTCATTTCCTTTTCTGAAACAAAAATAACCCAAACAAAATATTAAGTTAGGTTTTTCATGGTTTTATCCAACATAAATGTATCAAAAGCCTGCCATTTCTGCTAAACAATTTAGTTTCACCAAAACACCTTTTTTCTTGCCAAAACTTTCTCCTCACCCATGTCCCAACCAGCCCTACTCCCAGTTTTCCTGACAGAGGGAATGGAGGACATGAGCTGCCCCAAGGTTTAGGCTGCAGAGGAACAGGACATTATGTGTTGGTGCTGAGACACCTTCTAACACACCTGCCCCTGATTTCCTCTTAAAAAGACACCCTCTTTCCTCTTAAAAGACACACAATTAAGGGGAAACATGATTCAACAGCAAGAAGACAAAACCATCAGTCCAGGAGATGTCATCGCCAGCACTGTGTGAGTGACATCAGCTCCAGCCGCAGCTACACCAATACCAACACCCTCAGTGCTCAATTGCCGTGGATTTGTCCAGGGCCTCGGCCAAAACTAGCAAGTATTTCATAAATGTTCCACAAGACAACCTGCTGCCTTCTGCACTGTTTCCACAGACAGCACAGTAAGTTAATTTTCACCCATAATATTTGAAAATACCTTAATTATGAACTTAGCAAGTCTGCTTGCTAATGCAGTTTTCCCTAAATTATTTCATGGTTGAGTGAGAATTTAGTCATTAAAAAGTAGTAATGAACACATAGAGTGAAACAAACCTGAGGCCTTTGGAAGTCTGCCTTGCAGAGCCAGGGGAGGAGGGAAAGCTCCTGTCTCTTTGAGAGAAGGTCTGATCTTAAGATACAGATTTGGTATTTCTAACATCGCCTATGAAGAAGTGCTTCAACCCTCTCTCTCCCTAATGGAGCCTGCTCTGCTGCTGGTCCCTGAGCACGGCTCAGCTCTTACATGCTCTTGCAGTGGGGATCAGATTTAATGCCATGCAGGATATTACCCACTGCAGCACCAGGAGCTGGAAGGACACACATAATCCAGAGCACCAAGAAGTGCAATTGAGCAATCTGTGCCATGAGGCTAATGCCCAGAGCTGGGCCAGTGGTCACTCACACAGTGCCACACACTAGTGCCACCTCACGAGATGTCTCCTCAGGACAACCCTCTACCCTCCTTTTCCCGTGTTTGGATGCTTTGTCCGGGATTAGTCCCAAAGGTAGCAGTCCCAAGTACAACCCGTCAACTCTGCTTTGTTTCTCTAGCTGTTTGCTTAGTGAGAGACTCACATGTACCACTTGGGTCTCACACTACCTTCCTCAAGCCCTCCCCTCCCTGACCAAAGTTACAGGTGACATTAAAGGGCACAAAAGGAAATGTCACATAGTAGACTGCGGTCTCTGATTTTGGTGGGCACGTTACAGGGAGGAAGGTGCTACTCACACACATTGAAGGGTCCATCCTCCAGGCCTGTTCTTTGTCGTACTGTTTGATGCAGACTTGAACATCTCTCCAAACAGCCATAAGCAAGACATGTCCAGGGTGTAAGCACAGCCAGGGATCGCATCCACAGACCAAATCCCAGCCGTCCATTGCCTGAAGCCACTCGTTCTTTAATGCACTAACAGGGACCAATCGTATCTTGGAGTTTCTGCAGCTTTCCCAAATGCAAATACTGTGGAGCCTTCAGTCCCTGAACGACATAGGAAATTAAAATCAGAGAGCAGTTGGACGTATTAACTTCTATACTGAGTTACTTTTAATTTTTTCCAAAATTCTGCATATGACACAAACAAATGGCAAGGGTGATTGGGACAGTGATTACCAGGGAAATATTTGTAGGAATTATTGATGAAAGTTTAGCTGTAAACCCATCCTACAGAACTTGTGGATTGAAATTTAGAAATAGTTTGACAAATGCTGTTGTTTTCAAAGAGTGGAGACATCATTCTTTATACTCTGTTTTATCCATTTGTATGCATCAAACAGTAACATATCTTAGTTTATATATTTTTAAGATGTCATTCTAAAGGATGATCGGAATCAAGGATGTATCTACCTTGGGAATCAACTGTAAGGTGTTGAATAAATTGACAAAAACTCTTTGGTTTGTATATAAAGGGTGAAAGGATGAGTAAGTCACGATTGTTTGCTACTGTTCTAATCATCCATGCAATGGAGACAGGAGACAAGGAGACAAAGGTTCAAAAGTCCCTCAAAGCATCTGTAAATCCAGCTATAATTTGAAGTTCTAGAGACTTTTTTGCAGGAGAAAAATATAGCAAGCCCTGTGAATATATCAAAAAGTTGTTTTTTCTATTACAAATGCATAGCATTGAATTTGTCTCTATTTCTTTCCTTCATCTCCAGCAAGGAACTCAGATTTGCATAGAATCAGAATTGGTCATTTCTGTCAAATATCAGCTAGATATAAAACACCAGTATTTTTCTTTTCCCATCTTAGCTTTAACTATAATTTTAGTGATGTCTTGGTCTCCACTGACTGATTTGAAAAAAATCTGGATATTTAAAGGAATGATGCTGGAAACTACTGTGGCCTTTCTCTGCAAGTGTTACCTCCCCCCTGCCCCATTCAGTCCCTGTTTGCAGCTATTTCAAGGTAAGCAGAAAATAAACAATAACAGAAGTGACTCTGGCAAGTTGCAAATGAGTTCAGTACTTAGCATTCACCACATTGATGCCTTCCCCAGGTGGAATGGGAAATGAAGAGAGAGTGATGGATTTGCTTGGTGGGTAGGGGAAGGGAAAGGACAGGGCTTGCTACAGATAAAATTTTCCTTTCAGAAATTCAGAAATATTTCTGCACACTGACCACCCTGCCACACAATATGAAATGAAGGTGTAGAGAGGACTAGGTGAATCTCACGAGGACAACTTTCAATCTTAAAAGGACTAAAGGTAGAAGACAGGGAGTAATTACCTTGTGTACATTACCACCCTGGCATCCCTCATTCATAAATGCTTGGGCATGTACTGCTCTTCTGCCAAGATGCCCCGTCAGCATTGCAGACCTGAAGAAAAATGTGCAAGAAACAGCAGGATAAAACCTGGGACTGACTGTAGAGTCAGGGGCACAAATGAGCGAAATAAAAGAGACCATGATGAGATCCAAAATGTAGGCCAAGCCTATTCAGCTCTTGCAATCAAGTGTTTACTGTCTGCTGCGGCATCATTCTGCTCCCATCCTCTTCCCCTTCATTCTGAACAATGCAACATTTCAATCTTCTTTAAATTCAAGGACACCAAGTCCCTGAGTGCCCCTCTCACTAGCACTGAATAGGAAAACAAACCTGCCCGGCCTTAACAGCATCTTGGCTTACGTCAGTGATGCAGAACATATTGCTTCAAATGCATACTCTTCTAGGGGTGCCATCCATCCATGCTGACAAGAAATAGAGCGTTCCCTGCCTTTATCATGTCTGAGAGAGGGGAATGTGTGAAGCAAAGCTGAATGTGTGAAATGCAAATGCAAGCCGCTACATTCCAGTCATACATTTCCTACAATGTCTAGGAGCATTGCAGGGCTGTGGCTTGGGGATGCTGATCCCCCCAACAGATGGCACATCGGCCCTACCTACGTAGCAAAGATCCATTTCTGAGAAAGCCAAGAGGCAGGAGCAACATGAAGCATGTGAGGGGGGCAGAGCCATCCCTCCCATCCACAGCCTGAGTGTCCAGGCTGGGGATCACAATGGAAGCTAAGGCAGCTCTATCCCAGGTGTTCTATCAAATCAGATACAGGCTGTAAGATTTAAAAAACCAAAAATTATAGAAGAGATTCTTGGAGGGTTTTAATTGGAAAAACCTTTTTTTAATATATTGTTCGGTATGTATAGTAGAACGTGGAGATTTGCATCCACACTTGCTTTACACACAAACACTTCTGCATGTATGTATAACATAAATTTCATATAAAAGAAGAGTTTGCCACATCTAGGCAAGGCAGATACACACAAGTATTGCCAGTGGCACAACAGTTCTATTGAGATACCTTGTTTTGAGCCAATCTGGCTATTTCTCAACAATAAATAAACCCTAAGAGAGCCCTGTTCTTGCTTAACTACATGCATTGGGCATGGCATTACTGCATCTGTTTAAAACAACAACAAAAAAATCACAACTGAACTGAACAACTGATAAAAACTTGGAGTTTATAAAAGACCTAATCTGAACCAGCTCTATTTTCTAGATATTTCCAGTTGATTCCAGTATTATAGTGTGTTCTCTCTTTCCCAAAATAATCTGAAAACACTGTTAAGTCCTGTGTATGACTTCAGTACCATGGGCCTTTACCAAGACATCAGGAATCACCTGAGGAGACACTGCAGACCAGCCTGGACGCCTTGCTGGGGCCCGCTCGTGTATCCAGACAAACTGAGACAATGGCAGCACCAAGAGGCAGCCATGCAAACATGGTCTGTTCTTGTGGAAGTCACTGAGGTCTCTTTGGAAAATAGGTCCTCATGCATGAACGAGCCATTCCAGGAGTGGCAGGAGCTGTGCACTGAGTTCACCTCTTATCCCGGGGTGCTGTGCCACTGCTTGTGCTCCAGCTAGAGCCTGTCCCAGAGCTGGAGCAGCTGCATGCCTTGTTCCCCTTCCACATGCCCTGCTGCTGCAGGGACACTGTAAAACCCGCTGTCCCTGAGTGATGACATCAAAGATTGCCACAGAGCCTGTGGTAATTTGATATCTTTGAGGCATTTTTACTGTCAGACTTATTTGAAATTTGTTGGTATAGTTGAAAAGTCCAAAAGGAGGAAAAGCTGTTAACTGTGAGTTAACACATCAGTAGCATGAGTATAAAGATTGAGTTTCCTTGGGAAACCCAGTAGTAGTACCACTATGATCCCTGAAGAAATTGTATGAGGATAACTTAATTATGATAAGGTATTTGGGGATTCAAGAATTTTGCTGGTGGCAACTTGAAAAATGTCAGTCATTTTTATCCAGTGGATAATATTATATTTAGTTGGCGAATGAAAAAAAAAATGAATGACACTGTCAGTACTTTGAGAAATTTTCCTGTGATATGTTTGAAGTACTTAGTACATGGAGAGCCAAGAAACCTGATGCAACCTTGCAATCTATAAACAACCAAGAAGAAACAGCAGATGAAATGGCCAGTCCTGGCAGAAGCTCCAGAGCCTTCTGACAGAGCTGAAGTTAATTTTGCCACAGACAGCTGGTGAGGTCTTTCTTACTATTTCTTACTCTGAGCTGCAAGTATGACAGTGCCCAGCAATGTGCTTGTGACGTATTTTCTGCATAGCTGCAGTTTAACCACTCCCAAATTTCCTTTCACAATATCATAGGCATGCTAAACAAGCATACACTATTTTTATTACTAAAACCTGCTTTCCTAATAGATGACCAAAAAAAGCCCCTAAAGTTTTGGCAATCTAAAATGTGATCACATTTTTGATTTCCCAATGTTGTTAATAGTTACTCTGCCTTGGGCAGTTTGTAGCCTTTTGGATGCTGAGCTATAAAAGGAAGGCCAAGAGGCAGGACACAGCCTTAGAAGTACACTGAAAGTAGAAAACTGGGTGTCAGATTCAAACCTTGAAGGAAAGTTCTTTCATTTACAACATAAAATGAACAGGACAGGACACTTCTCTTACAAATTTTTACTGATTTGTATGTGGTCTGAACTGAAGTTTACCTAAGAAATAGTTGCTCTGTCTCACATGGATTAGAGCTGTCTATCCCAAACACTTTTGTTTATAAACTAAATTTGTTGTGTTTTCACAATGAAGTTTATTCCTGAAATCCAATCAATATGAAATCAAAGGGAAAAAAAAATCATCAGCATCAATTAAATTCGAATTTCCACAAGGATTATAGATTTCTATTACACCTAAAGATATTCTGCACAAATTCTGGATAAGAGCTGGAAAAGACCCACAGAGAATGTTTGTGCTTCAAATATTGCAGTGACCCCCCCATCTGCTCGGGACATACCAGGATTAAACCTGTGTAGCTGTCACCTGACTCCTCTTGTAGTTATTTAACTTCAAAACTCAGAGCCTCCAAACCTCCATAAGCTACTAAGTAACTTCAGGAAGATGGCTCCCAAAATTTCGTTATAAATTTTTTGGCGAAAATGCTGTCTTTGGGTAAAAACCTTCCACGTCTCACCGGGTTGAGAAGTAAAACACGAAAAATTCCCAGAAGCCACTAACCAGTTTTTCTGCCTGTCCTATTCTGAAAAAAAATGAAAAACTGTTTTGAGGCAATTGTGTACAGAAAACAATTTGCATGTTGCAGCCTGCTTACAGGTCTCTTCTGCTGCTCCTAAAGGCCACCGGTGTCTCGGCTTGATCCAATTACTGCACTGCACACCTTATCACACTGACCCTTCTCTTTTCCTCCTTTTCTTCAGAGCTGAGCCTCATTAAGGAGAAATCTGACTTGTCCAGTCAGTGCTAAATCCAAGCTCTTGGGTTAGTTCTGTATTTGGAGGCAACCTTCAGCTGAGTGAACTTTCATTCAACACAAAAGCAGCCTCCTGGTACTCAGCCTCTTTAATGGATTTGTACCGTTCACAGTAGTTGTGTTTGCCATATTGTTTTCCCCGTCTTGTCAACAATAAAGATTAATAATTATATACGTGTTTCCACATACACATATTTCCATGAAATGTCTTTCAGCACTCTGGCAAAACACCAGGAAGATATTTTCCAATGGATTGAAAAGATCTTTGGGGTTTTTTTTCACTCTGCTCCTCCAAAATGTCAGACATATCAATGAAGTGATGCCTGAAGTGAAAATGTAGCAGGGTCTTATCTTTAAGCAGGAATCATTCTGAACAGACAGAGGTCCTATTCCTTTAAATTCTCCCTGCCCTTCAATTTTAACTCTCTTGTACAGCCTCTCAGACATACAATAAGAAATAACCTATAGTTTTATTTCCCTACAAAAGCATTCAAGAAAAATGAATACTCTAGCTTCTCTGGGTCAGAACATTTCCACTGGAACACTTCAGCATAAACACAGAGCAATGGCTCACATACTAATTTAGTTGCTTGTTTAAGATGTAAAAGCAAGACTTGCAGAAGCAATGCACTTAGTGAACGCCAGACCTCCAGTGAAGCCCAGCACTGCCTGCCCTGACCATGGCTCTTTGGTGTCCTTCTCCATGGGGAAGGCCTGTCCCTGCTGCTGCCCAGGACTGGATGCTCCCCGCTGGCTCTTGCTGCCCTGCCAGCACCCCCCTGCTGCGGCAGACCCTGCCTGTGCTCAGTGGGGCTTTTTTCACCATCAGTGCCTTTCACAGCCATCTCATGCACCCAGCTGTCTCCTGCCTTTTTCCTGACTGTGGCCAGCCCTTGCCCACAGGCTCTGGGCTGCCCTGCCCTCTGCAGCAGGATGCTCTGCCTGGGTAACACAACTCCAGCAATGCCCTACCTCACAAAGCTATCAGTGGGGAACTGAGAGGGGGTGTCATACTGCTTTTGGTGTTAAATCACGGTAAAACCAGTCTGACTCATCAACCCCAAAGTTAAACATCCTGATGATGAGGTGAAAATGTGGCAGGTATGGTAAAGTATCCTTATCTGAAATGCTAAGCTGGCACAGCTGGTCTGGAGACATATCACTTTATACAGTCAATCACTTCATCCTACAAAAGTCCAGTCCCACTTTCATCGGCAGGCTCTTCTAACACGCCCCTTCTTGGACTGTGTGTGGAGATTCCTCCCTTGAGCGGGGATGCCCTTCAAGGTTAATCCTCCAGGATGAGCAGAAGAGATTTGCCTACAGTCGTTGGTATGGGTGAGTGACATCACTCTGCTTAATAATTGGGGGGTTTTGCTAGCTTTAATATAATTGCTTTAATATAGCACACTACACTATACTATAATAGTAGTTTTATCTTCTGTACTGTGTAGTAAATAATTCTGATGAAGATCTTTTTGTCTAACCATTTATCATCATAAGTCATTCATTTTTATATAAACATAACTGGTTTACCATCCTTAATCCTGTGGGACAAAGTTGTGCAAGGCTTCAATCACACCTCTCTAATTCCTTAAACTGTTGGCAGAGTCTGGGGCTAAGGTTGGATCCAGCCACTCCCAGGCTCCTCTCTGAGAAGGAGTTTAGAAAGCAAGGGGGTCCTTTCTGTGCCTCGTGGCTCAACAGGAGGGCTTCTCTAACACACTTTGCCTGAAGCTCCCACTCCACCCATGACACCCTCTGCCAGAGCAGCCAGCTCAGAGCCTGGAGCTCAGCACTCACAAAAGGTGCTGTGCTGCTCCCTGACTCCTCACCACACCTTATCCAGGGATCACATTCTTGGCAAGACACTGCTTGAGAGATGCCTTGTATTGCCAACATCAGGTACACCAGCACGCCCCTCAGGGAAGCAACGACACGGGTAATACCTTCAGCTCTGTCCCTTGCCAGGATGGCTGGATGGAGGGACTTCCTGGGCAGTACACAGCCTTCCCTTGAGTCTCTGCTGAGCTGATTAAACCTATGGCATGGCCATCCTGCTGGCATTACCCCACATTCACTGCATTCATGGAGCACAGCACCTTCCCGAAGCCAGCAGAGCCACAAAGGGTCTAAAATAGTAAGATAAATGCAAATACAAATAAAACTGTAAAAAATAAAAGCTCGGGATCCTGGGTTGGGCTGCTCCTCAGCACTGGGGACAGCACTGCAAGAAGAATTTATGGAGCTCTTCAGGAGTCAGCGTGTGGCTAGATAGGCTGATTAGCCTTGCCACAGATCCAGTGATGCCAGATCCAGGGTAATTTTCAATACAAATGGAAACACAATGCAGGAAGCCACAACCCATCTGTATGAAAAGCTAGGTCTGCAGAGTTTATTAGTCTGGGCTCCTGGCCACAAGAAAATACCTAATTTGCTTGTGGACTGCAGCTAGCCCTGGAAACCACACAGGAGGTTTTTGCTGGCTACGTGTAAGCAGTGAGTTTGGTGTCACCTTGATTATCCTCTGTCATATATATCTTTGAGCAGGACAGGCTGTTTTGCACCAGTAGCGTTCATGATGCATAATTAGTGCAAATAAATAAAGGATGAGGTGAGCAAGCATGTCTTGCATTTGTTCTTACAGAGATGAGCTGTAACTTGAACTGTAATCGTGCAAAAAGCCCTGAGTCCAGTCTGACAAACAGCTGGATGCCATGGCTCCCCAGGCTGGACAGCCCATCTCAGGCTGGAGAGGAGGAGTATGGGGAGTTAAAGAAGGGTGCTCAGTGGGACCAGGGGAAGAGGAGGCCAAGCTGCTGTGCACCTCCTGTGGGCTGGAGCAACCCGTGCCAGGAGCAGAGGGGTCGTGCCACAGGGAGCCCAGCGGCGCCCACGCCGGCGACGGTCGCACCAGTGCACGGGGCCCTCTTTTACATGGCCTTGAAATTAGCTGCAGGAAGGCAAACGGGATTATTCAGCATGCTGCCACAATTCTGGGAATGAGTGCAGAGCTCAGGCTTGCTCCTCCCTGCCATTAGTATGCTGGGAAGGTGCAGAAAGGATTCAGAGCAGTCTGGCCTTGAAGGGATGAGACCCAGATTTGGCTGTCATGGAACATTAAAGCATCGGGTTCCTGTTGCAGATGAAGGTACAAGTTAGGTACCACATTGCTCAGTCCTGACAGGACTGTGGCACCTTTAAACATGACCAGAAGCAAGATTTCAGATACCATGGAAGCTTCAATGTCAGAAATACGGGTGCCTACTAATTTAGGCCCATCAAGGGCTGAGCATCTGCTCAGTGTGCATTTGGAGGAGCACGGTTTGACAGGCGGAGGTGCTCAAAGTGGGACTGAGGTGTACAGGAAATCTGGCAGTACATGCAAACTTCATCCTCGTGCAAGTCACTTACTTAAAGTTACTTTTTAAGCTTAAACTCTCCAGTATCTCCCTGTAGTAGAATTTGAATGTCATAATAGTAATAAAAGACACACAAACTGAACTAAATAAACCAACCAAAAAAAACCGCAACCAAAAAACTCCTAACACATGAACTGCAAAAATGTGCATTCTGCTTTTCCTGTGTGAAATCTGAGCACTTTGTGAGTTTTTATGTTCCAGCCAGCTGTGCAACACAAGTGCCAGCAGACATATAACCCCCAGCTCCACAGTCTGGGCATTTTCAATCCAGCAGCAGTAATCTGGAAACAGGGCAGTGGCAGCAGGATCCATGCACTCACGGACAAGTTGTGCTTATCATACAACTCTTTCAAATATCCCTTCCAGTCCCTGCTTTCTTCTAACCAGTGTGCCTGGTGCAGTCTGTGCCAGGACCGTGGTGCTGTGTGTGGGTGGTGACCCAGCACTGATCCTGCGAGGGCCGGAGTGCCCCAGGAAGGTTGGATGGCAGCAGGATGGGCCTTACCTTCTGTTGCCCTTCTCCACAGCCCTTCCCATGCAGCCTTGCCGGAATTTCCCAAGCTGCTGGTCTCCATTCACAGCCCCATCCATGACTCCAGGCTGCTGGGGGCAGAACAGTCACCGCTTTCCTACAGAAACTGGTGCAAGGAGACTTTTTTCCCACCAGAGAAATGTTGCCCTTTTTTTAGACCCTGCTTCTAAGGGAAAGCATGCTTAAAGCTGTGAAGAGTGTTAAGCAGTATCCCAGGTTACCTTTTAACAGGAGAGCATTACCCTCCTCTTTCACCCTTCTGTTACTCTTACAGTCGCCAGAACACCTAAAATTTCCACTGTCTGTTGTGGAGCAAGCCAGAAAAGCTGTGTCTCACATGGTGATGGACTGGATTACTCCACTGACTTTTATCTTCAGCAACAGGCTCCATGTATATCAGGACACAGTTTATAAGGAATTATCATCTTTTTAATAGATCACATACTGAGTCACAAGCTACATATTCAACAGAAAATCAAGCTAATTGCTCACTTCTTCTAAGATATCCCTGAAGGATAATCGACGTCTGCAGAGCTGTTTCTTAGTTGGAAACTAAATAATTAAGCTGAAGAAATGCATTTCTCTTTCAAGTTTCTCTCTGTATTTTCTTTTATTCTTCTTTGTACCAAATACATCAGAATGAACATAAGCTATTGACTTTAATTAAAAATTAAAATTAGCTCTAGTTTTGTTTTGTTAAATCCACAGCTGAAAAACAAAAGAGACTGTCAAGACAGAAAAAGAAAACAGTTCAACCTTGCTGCCAGTTCCCATCCCTACCCACTTACCCAGCAAATCATACACACGCCGCACATCATCTTCTTCCTGCACGTAACTTCAGCAGGATTTACTGCACTTGGGCTTCAGCTTACAACCACAGCTGTGAGGAATATAAATAAAGAAATGGACAGCACCACAACATGATAGATTTGTGAATCCCCCACATTTGATAGGAATCTTCTTTATTAATTTAACCTATTACTGGCTAATTGCTTATGTACTGTAAATCTGCAAAGGTCAATCACCAAACAATAAGAAGGTATGAAATACTAACAAGTCCTAATACAATAAGAATGTAAATCAATAGTCTAAATGAAGCCTTGTATTGCCAATGATGCATGAAAATGTATTATTGTCAGGGACTACAAGCATGGGTTTCACTGAAAGCAATAAAATAAAAAGCCATGTCTTTTGAGAGAAGACAGTATAAACAGCATCTGTAAATACTGACTGTACAGTGAACTTTTTCAAAAGGGCAGCTTCAAGAATAGGCCATCTCACTGAAAGATACTTTCTTTGACAAAAAGTAAAAGGAAAAAGGTGCTGATACAATAAAGAAATACTTGACAAAGGCTAACTCTGAACTATATGGATGTAACACAAGAACAAGTTTTATATATTAAATACTGCATTTTAAACATATGTAAATAACTATTCCTATACATTAAACTTTCATGGAGCTGTTTATAAAACTGCAGCCTCACTCCAGACAGAATCCTACAGTTAACTCCACTCAAACAACTGTGCCAAGAGGACAGAGTTACTGCAGATAGGCACAGCTGTAGGAGGAAGCAGACTCCTCACCTGGAGGCTCACTGCACTGTATTGCTGTATGCCCATTTAGAAAATTCCTGCCTTCCTGAGTTTCTAACTGGATGAATGTTAAGGAAAAATGCTATTTTTAAACCAGCTCTTAATTCCAAAAGGCTGCTGAATAGTGTTGTGTTTGTAATTTAGCTCTATTAAGCAGCCTGCCACGGACTGGGTGAGCTCAGAGAAGCCTTGTGCAGTGTGTTGCAGCAGCAGAAGTCAATCAGTCTAGAACCTGATTACTGAGAGCTGCGCTGACACGCTGCAAGGAAGGGTCTTACACTCCCATCCCCCAAGACAGACATCCCATTTCACCTCTGATATTATTGAAGGAATTTCTCATGGCAGCAGAGGTTTGGCAAATACACTTCTCAAAATATTTTTGTGTTTCTTCATTTTCATTAAAATTCTACGCCAAACTGCCAATTGTGAGGGTCATTTCACTTCCATGGCATTGTTAGAATATATTTCACAAGCAATGTAGACAGCACTTACTGTGAAATCTGTATTTCTTATTTTCCTGCTGGTAGGAAAATAGAACACTTAAAATCAGTTGGGAACCTGAAGAGTTAGACCTGCTACAGGCAGGTCTAAATTGCTATTATAAAAAGGTCCATTAGCAGGTTTGATCTGAGCAAGGAGGGTGTGCTAGTTTACCATATTAGTGTGATTTCTTCCCAACCAAAGTCTGCTCATGAATTGTAGCAGTATTGAATTAAAGGAATCTGGTTTTAAGGCCAGGCATGGATACTGGAAACAGTCATATAATAATCTACTCTTATGGTTTAGGCAGAAAAAAAGGAAGCATTATTCTTTCTGAACATTTCCTTCCTCTTTATATCTTCAGATACTCTGCTTTTGCTAAGGTCATTGCATGAATTTAAGATACACCATTCTGGAAACTAAATTAGCCCTCATTTACTGGGAAGTTGAATGCAGCCAGACTAATGGTGGTGCAAATATAATTGGTTCCCAACATGTGTCAGTGTGTATACTCCTCAAGCCACGGAAAAGATGCATTATGGGACTAATTTTTAAATGTTAATGGATATTGGATGTTTGCCAGACACCCAGCTGTGCACAAAACATTGAGATGGTAAATAGCTCTTGATCTGTTTAGAAACAAATTATAATGGCTGTTTGGATTCCACATGACTGAAGGCATGGTAACCAGCCCAGGCTCACAGGCTGACCCTATTAACTGCACTAAGGGGAATGCACTGATTTTAAAAATCAAAATAAGAGACATAAAATAAGGCTATTAAGATGCCATTTAAATTATTTTAGATTAATATTAAACAAACAACATCTCCACAACTACCCATAGCACCTGTTACCATTGCTTACATGAGCTGACTTACTTAAGGGACTTTTCTTTTGCTACGTTTCTTTGGGAGGACGTAAAAAAGAAATGCTTTGATCACACAATTAATTTGGTTCTAAAGCTGAGGTCTGAGTGAAAAGCTTACCTGCACTTACAGAATAAAATATCTCCTGCCACACATCAACAATGGATCTCAGTTAGATGCACCAAGGAATAAGATCTCACTTCATTTGATATGTAATTTTACATATCATAGTTTTTATTTAAAGTCTATGAATATCAGTATTTGCAGGAAATTCCCTACTTGAAATGTCTTACTAATTGTATTCATTTGGTCAGCAAAGCCCAACAGGGAATTTTTAATCAGCTGGATTAGATGCTTTTGATTACTATACTGTAGCATTAGCAGAAAGCACCATTTTGCAAGTGAAAAATGTACTGATTGTCAGCAACACAGGAGAGCTCTTTTCCATAAACCTGTGTGTTCAGCAGTTTGAGGCTCCTTTTCACAAATAAATAAGACTGTCACATGCATATCCAGGAGAGCTTCCCCTTTAGGATTTTGCTGCTGAGTTTGAAAAGTTCTGAAAAAAAGCCTTCACATCTAGCCCGTACCAAAATTTCTCCATAAACCCCCACAAAACAGTAGGCAATTCCAAGCAGAAGAGTACAGTGTCATTGGGTCAACAGGGAATGACTCAAGACTGCCTAAGAGCTGACTGTGCAATGTCATTAAATCACAGACTGTCAATAATGCAAAATTTGTACTCCCCAAGTAACTTTGCAACTGTAGCTTTTTATCTTGAATTTTTTCTTCTTAGCATCTATTCTGTAGCTTGGTTTTTAACTGGGTGCTTTCTGCTCATTTTGGTACCTTCCACAGCTCACTTTCCATGGTCTGAAATACACTTAGGAAAGGAAGCCTGAGAGTCCCTCCTCAGAGTTCTTCAAAATTAATTTTCTCTTTCTCAGAGGAATGTTGCTTTCTCCAGATGTAGAACATCTATGAAAATAAAAGCATCCTGACCATTAGGAAATATGCTATTCTTAGAGGCACCATCAAAACATGTCAAAGGAGGATATTTTTTCCTGACAGCTCAAAAGTCTTGATCCATTCTCACAGAGTAAGTATAGATCTTGGAGGAATGTTTTCCCCACTGCCAATTTCAAGTGCCAAGAAAACGAGGCGATAAAACACAAAAACAAAGCACACCCCCTTTCCTCAGCCCTGCAAGCTGACAAGCCACAGGAGGAGGTCTGGCCCCACAGAGACGTGGCCCGGGCATTCTGCCTCCCCACTGCAGGCAAGAGGGCACTGCTGCCATCCTCACCCTGCACAGCCCTGAGCACATTATTTCAGTGGCATCAGGATACCCACAGAGAGGAGTTTCGCTCTCCCAGATAGTCCAGGCACTCACAGGATAGGAATCACACAAACAGCTTTACCTTCTCCCTGCCAGCCGAATGTGGGAAAGTCTCAGCACTGTCTGCAGCTGCAGGAAAACTGGTGAAGAGTCTGGGTTTGGGCATGCGAGCTTTGGTAGTGAATTGGTCTTGGGAGAGGGAAGCTGAGGTGGTAACCAGATCTCCTCTGAGCTTCAGGAGGGAGAATTTTATGCCTCTGATGCTGCACTGAGATCTGCTGTGCTGCCAGCTCACGCTTCCTCCACCGATGTCAACAGGCAAATCACGAGACGCTGTCCCACAAAAAGGGTGGAAACAACCTTGTTGCTCATTCCTCATCCTGGCTGGGGGTTTAGGAGTGTGGCCACAGCCACGTGGATTTCACACCTTTACAATGTGGTAATATCATCCATACCAGCTGCAAGCAGACAAACAACTGGACGTTCTCTTTCCTAGTAAATCATTGATTCAACAACAGAATTCAGACAGCACAACTACTTCAAAAACCAAGCTATAACTTCAGTTATGTTAGCATAAATCTGAAATAATTCTGCTAAGGCTGGAGAATCTATTCTTAATTTTCAAAAGCAAATGAGAACAGTCTGACCAGCAGCATTCAGGGTTTGAATGACCTACATACAAAGTGTATTTTTGCAGATACAGGGTAATTTCATTAGAGCACCCTGCAAAATCTTTTACTTGCACAACTTGTTTCCATTTCTTTTTAGTGTAATGAGATTTCATGATGAAAGACAAATACAATCTAGTATAGCAAAAGTGCATGTTACACTGATCCTAATAAGCCCAATGAAAATCAATAATGCTGCTAGTTTCCCTGAAATCAGCCTACATAAGCTCCGAGCACCATGTTCTGCCTAAAGCAGAGTATTAGCAGCTTATATAAGACAGATATTTCCTAGTGGAAAATCTGAAAACAACCACAGTGGAGAAAGAGAAAATAAAGTAAATAGCTGTTACAAATACCACAAAAAATTGGGGATCGTTGCCTCCTGTCCTTGAGGTGTGGGTGAAAGATCAGTTCCCTTCCCTTTTCATCCGGCCGCCGGCTGTACCAAAGCACTGTGCTGGATGCAGCCTGCACGAGGGGGAGTCCCCAGGCCCTGGCTTCTCTGCCCCCTGCAAGGGAAAAACAACACTGTCCACCCATTTGCTGAAAAAGGATGAGAAATTTTGCTCTGAGAGCAGAAGCCCCATTTTCACTGGCATAGAACTGAGGGTTGTAGTAACACTGGGGGAAAAAAGTCAAGCCCACTGTATCAAGGAGTGGTATTAAAAATTCAGGCAACCTGATGCAATGAACTTTGCCAAGACGCACGTATCATCTATCACATTTCCTCCTTTTGCTTGCAGCTTCCCCTGCCTTCAGTAATGGGAAATGCTGAGTTAAGAGGAGAAGAGAGGGCAGGTCCGAAAGCAAAGACAAGAACAAGCAAACGTCAGAAGACAGAGACAATTTATCTATATGTTATGCAGTATATCTGAGAGCAAAAGCCATCATTATGTAGATTTTTACTCTGCATGTATTTCAAATAAAATCCTTCTTTGAAGTTTGCCTCTTCTTAAATAAGCTAATAAATGTAGGAAGCTTAAAATATAATTTCCATTGCATTAGCAAGCTATTTTTTATTTGCATAAGAAAACGTTTCTCTGTAATGATCTACCTTATGAATGACCTGGGGAAATAATTTCAGGTTGCTTTAAAATGCAGCCATTTGTTTCTTATTGGTGAGTTCAATTTCACTAAAAGTTATGGAGTGAACAGCAATTTGCAATATTGGATAGCCAAAGGTGCATAATTATTTCCAGTTTACTATTAAAATAATATTTAAATAATTCAGCATGCAGTTGCTTTTTTCTTTTAATGATGTACTATTAACAGGTTGGCAGATTTGCAAGAGTGAGGAACTTTATGAATTTTTTGAATCAGGAAATTCTTACAGAAGCAAATGTAAGCACAAGCTTTTATTTTGTGTCATGTTTGCATTGGAAAGTCTTCCCTCAGGACAAGAATAGATTGAATTTTTGCAAGTGTTCAACTTCATGTAAGTAGCATATTTGTATTTATTTACCAAATGTAAGTAGGGTAATCCTGAATAAAATGATTGTATATAGGGAGCACACATAGGTAGCATATGTGCCATGGATCCATCAGAGATGCACTTCTGCCTTCCACGGGGGGATGGAGCACGGCTCATTCTGCCTAGTTCAGAGGTTGTAACAGCTTCTGCCTGTACATCACAGGTGTACAGTTCTGTTGCTATGGAGACAGGCTCAAATGAGCAAGAAATTTCATTTTGATAAAGTTCTATTCTTGGGCAGAGGAAGAAGGCTCTATATTCAGCATCGCATACGGCATTGTTTAATGTCTGAGACACATGTTCAGTAAACAACAACAGACTTGAGCGAGTCACATTTTCCCCTCCTGATGCCAGCACCTGAAAATATCCCCTTGGAAGTGGGTGGTGTAGTTGGGAACATCCCTGCACCACGGATCTGCTCTGCACAGAGAGCACCAGCAGAGGGGCAAGGTGTGGGCAGCAGCTCCCGAGCTCACCCTGACACCTGGCATGGCCTGGGCACCCCCTGCCTCGGGAGCCAGTGGCCAAAACCAGCAGGACTTGATTCAACTGAAAAGTGGGAAATGGCAGGTGAAACGGCTCATTAATTTTAACTTATGTAAAAACACTCATATTTGCTAAACAAAGAAATCAAACTTTTTAAAATGGAAGATCTTTCCAACGCAATCAATCGAAACAGTGTTTTGAAAACAGTGAAATTAAATATTTTCACTTTTTCCACTTCTCCACATACCAGGATTTATCAACCCTATAAATTAACTAGGGCTGACAGAAATTTGCTAAGCAATTGCACAGACCAGAACCTGCATTTTTCAGGGGAAAGAGGATTTGACTGAGAGCTGCCTCCCAACTCTGCTGAGTAAGGTGAAAGCAAAGACAATTATGACGGAGTGGAGAGCATCTGAAGTAGTTGCCTCTTTTTTTTCCTTAAGCCCCAGCCCCGAGCAGCACCTCGTGCCCTCCAGGGACATTGCAGCGCGGGATCCCGGCCAGGGAACAGGGGCTTTCCTCAGCGCCTGCCCGAGCCTCGCAAGCCTCCTCAAACTGACGCGTGTTCCACACACAGAAGGAACAAAATCTAAGTATGGGCAAAGCCAGTGGGGGGACCAAAGCAGGAGTCCGGGACCAGCAGAGGTCTGGAGGTGGCACAGGGTTGCCGAAGGGCAATGGAGCCCCTTGCCTGGGGGGTGGGGGGACAGAAGTTCGCAGCTCATTTGGCAAACAAGGATCAGGAGGTATTTTTGGTGGTGGTGGTGTCTTGTTATTTTTGTTTGGTGACTTGTGGTGGGGTTTTTTTCCTTTTCCGTTTAAATCTCAGTATTTGAAATCTCCTAGCTAGTTACATCTAGCAGCCTTATTCAAACAGCTAATATACGAAGACCTTTTTGGGATCGTGGGAATTTTTTCTACTCTGATTCGTAACAAAAATAATTTAAATATTACAGAATTCGCTACTACTCTTAGACTTTGTGCAATGCTTGGGAAGTACAGAGTATTAAAAGCCTTTTACCTCAGAAACACCTTTCCTTAACATAACTAGTGTTTCACTCAAACAGCCACGGTGAAATCAATTCTGCTTCTGGCATATGTTAAGCACTAGTCACTGCTGGGAAGGCCTGTTGGCAAAACTGAGCCCTTAGCTATCATGTGTCTTTTCCGAAACTGTATCTTAACTTCCATAAATAACCAATGAAGTGGAATCTCCTTTGCACCTCAGTATTGTGTTCTTTCATCATAAAAAAAAATCTATTTTGTACCATAATAATATCACTTGCCACAATAAAATACAAGGATTAGCTTCTCCCCCGTCCCCTCCTGCACCAAGCACCTAGACTGCAGTAAGATAAAGAAAAGCCAAAGAAAATGAAAAATATCAATAGTTACACTGGTAAATTGAAATAGTTACTATCTTGGGGGGAGAAAACCTGTTATTAAAAAAAAAAATACCTGAGATAGTGTCAGGCAGTGTGACAATGAAGATGTCATTACTAAACAGGACTCTTTGGTCCCTTAGCTGTCAATAATTAATACATTATTTACACTTGCACATTCTCATTTCCCAGCTTTCAAGATTTCATTTACACTCTGATCCTTTGCTTAGCAGAAAATTTAACATCATTGCGACCTTCTTCTTCCTGACACTATACACGTATCAAACAGAGAAAGAGAATAGCATCTAATATGTGTATTTATTAAAGCAGAAAGCATCAGTTACTGGAAGAAGTGACAAATGCCAGTGTTTGCCACTATAAAATGGAAGAGAACCAAATTGCTCCCAAAAAAATTCAATTAGGAAACTATCTTAATAATACTGTTTGGGGGGGGAGGGGCTCAGCATTTTCATGTTTTAGGGAAATGTAGCTGAAGTGTTTCTAATTAAAATCCAAAGGAATTAGCAAAGTTATGAAAGCCACAAACTGTAGACAACCTTATGTTAAAGATACACCATTTTGACTATCTGAAATTAAAATATTCTGTTTGGTTGAAACAGCATTTTCCCCATCATGCTGAGGAGATACAGCCATTCATAGGAGAAGCAATGTCAGATGGTCATATGAGATGTAAATCACTGTTACATGACAGTGTACGTATATAAATGTACATATTTATTTAGTATAAAGATATGCAAACTATCAGCATAAAATTTAACATATGTTGAAACTGTGCTGTAAGCAAGGATTGCCAGAACATAGATGACTGGGATAATCCTTTTGAAGTCAGTGCCAAGTTTCATGTTGAAGTTAATTTTTCTGTTTCAAAAAACAAGTATTCTGGACCTATCCTGGCACAGTGGGGCCAGACACTGGATGATCTTGAATTGAGAAAACCACATAAATTTGTAATTTGGGCTCTCAGGAAATTTTTCTGTCTACTTCAGTAGATTTTGGAGCATGCCCTCAGTGCAATCAGAAACTATTAGGAGTAATGGCAGCAATAATCCTACTCCAGTGGAGGAAGAGCTGGGAAAACGAGATAACCCAGAGATGCTTTTCCACACGCCAAAGAAGTTACTTTGTCTTTTTTTTGGTTGGATTGAGTTTATGGTCATCATTTAGAAGACCTTCTTCTAAGTCTATAGAAATGTAAAGCTCTAATGTTACTTTCTGGTAACTTTGCAGAAGATGGCTGAATTGCCTTAGCCAAGCAGGCACTTCCTCCAGCTGGAGCTTGTCCATGCTGCCAAAACAACAGGGCTGCATTGGGCAGAAGAGATGATTCCTATGACAGGTTCAGAATTAACTGTACCACTGGCTCTCTTGCTCTCTGCAAGCTCCTCTGCTGAGGGGTTGCCACAAGGTCTTGCACTCCTCTGTGGTGGGGATGGCATCCTTGTTAGTCATACAGAGGCCTGGCTGGATTTGGCACTTCCTGAAACTTCATCTCAGGAGCTGTAACGACAGAGAAAACACAGACACACTGGTCAGCTTCTGCAAAATGCTGTACCATCTGCTTGGCCAAAAGGAGCACACCAGCCAGGAGGAAGCACTGCAGTGATGCAAACATGTTGTTCTATCTAAGGCTGGGCTTTGTCACTGTGTTCAGGCACTGTAGACACGGAAATCCACCTGAGGTGAACTTAACTTCAGTTCACCTAGGCACAAACACAACAGCCAGTCCCACAGTGCCATAAAATAATAGCAGCGATAACCATCTCCCACTTTCTTCTTGTATAGCCAGCATCCAGCTGGCACTGTCAAAACCATGTAAAACAGGGAACATCCCTGCATTAATTATAACCACTCCAAAGTTAATATCTCATTAATTGATTTGCCATTGCGTGGCATATTGACTCCGGTTTGTATAGTCCTGTCTCCTCCTCATCATCAGCTGGTGATCTCCAGTTGGCACTGGAGTGGGCACATGTTATTGCACCCGTGCTGCCTGCTGCATCCTATAGCCCTTTCTTTTCCCAACCAGCTATATAAAAAAAGTAGCTAATATTCAACAAAAGGAAGTTCATGCATTATTTTGCATTCTGAGAAATTAGTATCATTCTCTGCAAATAAAAATCTCCAGGATGAATTCTTGCATGCGAGTTCTTAGCCAGGAGCACAATATATTGGTTGAATTGTGTTTTCTTGTTAGCAATAGGGATTTTATAGCAGAGGCCCTGGCAGTCTTTATGATGGAGGAGCAAACACTACTGCATCCACTCTGACATAAAAAGTAATCATTTCTGGAAGACTCTATCCCAGTGAAAATTCCAGGCTGTGGACTGGATTCAAATTGGTGAGTACCCAAACTGTGCCCAAATGCCACCCAGTTGCAAGATCTGTTCTGAATTCCTGAGCTATTAGGGGAATATAGTGTTTATGAGACATGCCAGATTGATGGCATCTGCATGTAAGTTCTTTTTTGCTTGCCACACAACAAATACACATGGAAATCAGAATGAAAATTTCCCTCTGCTGTCCCTTTCTGTAAATACCTCCTGGACAAGTGATGGGCCAGCTTTATGGACTGAGTTAAGAAAATAGATCGCTCTCCCAGTACAATTGTTCTTCAGTTCTATTTGCTCTCATTTTTATGATTAACAGAAATATTAGTTATTACAAATGAAGAGTTTTGCAACATGAGTAAATCTGAAGAAATTTTATTCACTCATTGACTACAAGGGGAAAGTCTAGCTCTCCATCACCATGCACCCCTTTGACTGTGAGAGAACAGTCTTGTAAGTCTAACATGAGATTTTCCAAATCACAGGCTTTCTCTCTTTTTCTTTTTTCTTTTTTTTTAATGTTTTGTCTTGAAGATAAGAGGAAACAGAAGCAGCTTTGGTTTTATATGGTCAGGCTTGCTGGTTTTGATAGTTTTGGAACAGAGCTGCTGATACATTTAGAAAACACAATTTGGCAGTATCAGCCCACGCTGTGTGCCGGTCTGTCATGTGGGGGTGGGGATGGCTAAGGATCACAACGCGAAATGGGAACCATGTGTAAAACCACAGTAACTCATCTCCAGAAGAGAAGTTTATGTAAATTACCATTAAAGCCTTTACTCTTGTTTGCTGATAAATTTATAGACATTAGCATCAAGGTAGCAATCAGGATTCATCAGCTTTACTTTTTTATAACCTGTTAGTCTCTGATAACTTCTCTCTTCAAGTGACATACTGTAACATTGTGCAGTATTAAATGATATGCACAAATAAGTACCTAATGGTAGATTTAAAGATGTTGCAGCAGTCCAAGTTCTTTCATTTTCCTGATTATAATGGCATTTGCATAATGTATGAATTCAAACATTATTGCTGTTAAATAATGCATAAATATTCTCCCATGCTGAAATACATCTATTTCCTCTCCATGAATTATTTTGAATGTATCATTCAGTTGTTTTTCTATTTAAAAATGTAGTTAGAGCTCTGCATATATCAGTATTATGACTGGAAGAAGTATCATCACAAGTAGTTGGCTAACACTCCAAACTGTAAATGAAGTATACATTATTAAATGGGCCATTCCTTCCTTCTTCAGAAAGCATTATCACCAGAATACAATATTTAGCATTTCTGAAATGTCAGAAAGAAATGCAGGTACATATTTGATTATCTGCCAGGTCTTAGGAAAGAAAAAAACAACAACAACATATTGCTACCTGACCTGAAGGGAATTTGAACATGGTCATATATAAAGAGATAAACCTGTAAGACGGGATTGTGTGAGTTCTTGAATAGGTCTTTGTGAAACTAAGCACCTTCAACACCCATTGACTTCCAATCCCGTATTCCCCAGGTGATGGACCCTTTTATTTATATTTGATTCTGTGAAATGTGCCATCCAGCAAACTCTTAGATAAATTCTGTCAACACTGTCACAGAAGTCAGTTACATCAATGACAGATGACAGGATAAATAAAAGGACTTCGGGACTCAAGTGGCTAAAGTTGAGCACAAAAAAATTTAAGTCTGCACAACATTTAACCGTAAAAATGTCAAAATGAAAATAACATAAAATGTATGTCCCTCCTGGGTCTATAGCCCAGCTGAAATGGTCAAAGAAGGTAAGGAATGTAATAAACACCCAAGGACACAAAAATATCTTGTCTGTGTGCTTGCTTAGAAATGTGCAAATGTACAGATTTGCTTGCTTTGCCCCAGTGTCTTTCCCCCCTGCTTTATGCCACTGCGAAATCTTATTTTGAAATATCTGCTTTTTGCAATTGCAGTGTTTAAGTGAGATTGAAGTATCAACTTCTAATTGTGTTGCCTCTCTTTTTTACCTCCTCTAAAACTGGTGACTCTCTTTTTAATTACTTTTTACTTGCCATGTAGGCATGACGTAGTGTTTCAATTTCGACTCTAACTTGCTGGATTCTGTTGTCTCAGTCAATTTTCTGTTCGGTGAAGGTAGGAAATAATCAAGTCTCCAATAAACATCATCTTTTTTTTAACATGTGTGATCTTTTACAATTTGTCATTACAATGCTAAAACATGTCTGCTTCATCAGTGCCATCACCAGTACTTTACCCATTTAAACCCACACACCTATATATACATACGTGCAAAGAAACTATTTATTCTGTCAAATAGATTTTCTGTCATTGCTCCTCCCTTTTTCCCTTTACTGCTGTCGATGGTAGAGTGGAAATGCACTTTTAAAACCTAATAAACTGATCCAGTGGTAAAACGAACGTATTTTGCTTACACTTATTTAAAGTGAGTTTGCATAAAATGGAGAATACTCTGACATAGATTTGATCAACTTGAAACTATTGCAAATAAAGCAGAGAAAATGTAGTTTCTTAAATTCAATACACTTGTTAACCCAAACAAAATGACTGTGAAAATTCATGTCAGTTTCTAATGCACATATATCTCAAAAAAAAAAAAAAGGAAAAAAGAGAAGTTACTGCACAAATGCTTTACTATGAATAAAGTCTTTGATTTACAAGACTGGCTATTACTACACAGATTGGACCATGGTGAAGCATGGTTAAAAATACTGCAGTTTTACTCAGTGAAGATATTTTTGTAGCCCAGCTGTGAATAAGAAAAGACCCCACCTCATAATACCCACCCAGATACTGCCTAGTGAGAATTAACTCTTCCTTTCCCGTTCCTATGGGTGTTTTCTTTCTGCAAAGAGATGGTTTTTCAAACCACTTTACACCTGCCTCCTCGGTGCCACCGCAGCATCCTGTGGGTGGCCCGTGCCCAGCACCTTCCAGGGAGCTGAACACCTGGTTAACTCTGCTCAGACCAGCGAGTGCCACACGCAGGGCTGAGCTCTCAAACACAGTTAATGGGTCTGGGTTGCTTTCTCTCGGCAGGGGAAACATCTGCAAGACACAGCTGAGCTGGAAGACTCTTTTTTCACCTGTTTAACCAAATTGTCTTGATTCCCAGCATACGACTAGCAAAGGGCTGGAGGCAAATGGGCTCCTGGAGCAAAGCTTCTCTATGTGATATGGGACACGCTGGACTTCAGCAATTTTCACAAGTCATAAAGAAAGGATGAGGCAGGTGGAAAATTACACACTCAAGCTAAAAACACCTTTGTTTAATTCACAAATGAATCAATGAAGTATGAAACTCACCTCCTTATCTCATTGTGGGTTTGCTGTCAGGAACAGAGGGGCATAGTTCAGAACAGTGACAAAAAAGAGCAGCAGTGTACATTTGAAACGCTGCTTCCCACGGGTCCCATGCTTTTGATTTCTGCCTTTAATACTGATAAGAAGTGACAGTAGTTGGATAAAACAATCAAAATTGGAGTTGAAGAGCTTATAAACCTCCTGACACTTCAATAAACCAAAAGCCAATACAAACCTTAAAAAAAATAATCTATCCATTTTGACTCAGCAAGGCCAAATAAAGCAGAACTGAAACACACTCGGAGGGCTAGAAGTTTATCTTCTGATTTATTTTACTCTCATTTCATAAATTTTAAATAAAAAAAAATAAATGCTAAATTCTACATGGAGAAGTAAAATCTTTTATAATCTTTTAGATAGTTACAGCCAGTTCTCAGAAGAGCTTTACGCCTGCTGCTAAACATCTACAAATCAATATTTAATATTTTGGAAAATGAAGTCTTAATTATCCATCTCCCCTTTAAGCATCAAACCAACTTTCATTGAAAATACAACCATTGTGCTTATTAGCACACCTTTTCCTGTGGGTCAGAGAGAAAGGCTTCCAAGCACATTTCTTATTTGCCTGACTTTAATTTCACCTGATTTTATTCACCTATAAGTTGATCTCAGACAGTTTCTAAGACTCCTACCATAGTCAATGGCACCTCCAAGCACTTGATTCAGTGTACCAGGCTTCCTCCTCAGGGAACTTCCACTTTGGGCAAGGGTGTTGTTTCAGGTAACACCTGAATTGAGATTTGCTGTCAGACCCCAGCCCCCCCAAACTGGCCCTTAACCACACACTCATTCTTACCTGTGTTTACATGACACCTCCCACATGCACCTTCCTGCAGAACACCCTTCCAAATGACCAAGACTTTTGTCTAAGAACTTGTGGCCTTATGTGGCTAATATGTATTTTAAAGAAGTTATTTAGAAAAGATAAAATCCCAACTCAGGACACCAGTTCACCCTTGCAACACAAAGGTGCAGAGGATGGGCTTCATGGTGACATAGCCATGGCCAGGTGGCCACCCCATGAGAAACACCCTGGTGCAGCTCCCAGCCAGAGCAGAGCTCTCCCAGGTCTTACCTTTTGGCAATCTCAGGTCCCATTGCCTGCTTCTCTGTGCCATGTGGGAAGCATTCCCCAGCCATAGGCAGCTGCCAGCAGAAACTGCTGCTGCTCTGCCACAAGTGGGAGGCCGTGAGATGGGATGGTGTCCACAGCACCTCTGAGAACAGAGGCAGCTGACTACACCAGACCAGCTGGTGTGTGGCGTCCTAGCTCCCTTTGAAATGATAACCCCTTGGCAAGGTCTTTCCATGATCAAAAAACATCTGAGACATCTCACAGGGAAGAAGAGGGGAAAAAGGGAGCCTTCAGGGCATCATGCCTTCAAAGAACCCAGCTGAGCAGCCTGGCAGTCTGCCTAGTGCAGGGAGGGTTTCCCTGGCAGTTCTGTGATGTGCACACCTTTAAGTCTCCAGCCAGCTATTTTTATGGTGGCTTCAGACAAGTGGAGAGTTTATTGAAGGTGCAAAGCTTTAGCAATTGTCATTTCTTTGAAGAGTTTTGGTGGAATGGTAACATCTTTTCACCCTTTCCTATTTCATACTTGTGTTCAGGAATTGAGAGAATTCCACTGCATAATTCAATGACAATCACAGGTGACAGCCATCAGTGCAGCTCTGCTGAATCCAAGAGCCCCATGCTGACTTACTCAAATTTCTGGCCACAAGCTACTTCAAGGGATTTAATTTACTGCACAGAAATTTTCTTCAAAAGATTTTTTTTCCTCCAGATGGAAACTGTCCTCAATACCATGAGTGCACAGCAGCTGTATCAAACATTTGGTCCACTAATTAGGAGAACTAGAATAATCAGCTTTAAAGCTCTAATACCCGTCACTAAATACCTCTAAATGAATTCAAACTAATTTCTACACAAGCAGTAGAGAGTACTTCTTCTTACAGAGACATGTCATATTGGTATAACCTGGAGTGTTTTTACTTTTTCTGGTTTTATTTTTTGGGGGCACAATCATTACCAATCTGATCCTGTCCACTTAGGGTTAAAAAACAGACTTTTTTCTGGCATGAGTAGAAGCAAGATCAAACCCTAAATACATGCCTTCCCTAGAGGACCAGGATATGCTGATGTGAGAGATTGCTTCAGCAAGCAGAAAAATGAGCTGGAACTTCTACTTTTGCTTTGTCCTTTGCATTTTTCATACTCTGTATTGACAGCTTCTAGATGTGCAGCATTCTGTGGATGGTGATCCTTCCTACGCCTATGTACTTGGCTGTCTACAACCCTATTAACCTCAGATTTATTAGCTAGTTTGTCAGCCACTTACACTGTCAACTTCCCAAAAGGCAAATACATCCCTATGTGAAGATGCACCAAAAAGACAGCAATGGAAAAAAGTGCAATCCATTTCACCCTTTAAAACTCTAAAACCATTTAAACAAAAAGTGAATAATCTAAATGTATTCAACACAGCTTTTAAATTTATGTAGCAAACTTCAGCATTCCTCTTACCTTCAGAAAATATTATTTTCTTACAATTTTGTATTGCTTGGGGAAGGACAAATATGTTGACTTACTGAAAAGGATCACAGTGGATATTTGGTAGGAAAGTAAGATATTAATAATGAAAAAGCTATAATAATGAAAAGATTTTTTTGTGTGATTAAGGCTTGGTGAAAAAATGTCTCGAGGGGGGTCATTTTCTTTCTTGTACTTCAGACTCCATACAACAATGTGCTAAAATTTCAGTTCTGGGTGCAGTGTCTGGTGTATGAACACAGACTTGCTTTATCACCTACTCAGGGAAATGGCTGTGACACCAAAGCAACATGTGAGTTCTTGAACATCATAAAAACCTGGCTCTGCATGCTAACTGGAGATTAGAAATCAAACCAGCAAGAGTACAGCAGGAGAGCCTATGAAATATTTAGATAGGTAGAAACATGAAGGTAGATTTTTTGCTCACACACAAGACAAGCAAGGAAACTTCGCTAAAAGGTAATGAACACCTTATAAGTTTTCTCTGTGTAAATCACTGAACACTTATTTTTTTAGGCATATTTCTGCAGTTAGGTTACATTTGATAAATAACGAGTTCACCAGGCAACATAATAAAACATCAGTTGCCTCAATGTTGCTGAGGGTATTTTAAACAAAACCTCCTCCTGTGTTTTCCCGGGTGTGCATCTTGGAAATTTAAGAGCGGGGAAATGTTTTTATACTTCATCTTGTGGCAAAAAGTATGAGAATGCATGTAAACCTGGCTAAAAGGGAGGCAGTGTGGGGAAGGATGTAACAGGAATTTCAGGAACTAATGCTAAGTATCTAGCCATCCTATGTTT
The DNA here is from genome assembly GCA_014706295.1 of Lycocorax pyrrhopterus obiensis. Taxonomy (NCBI): domain Eukaryota; kingdom Metazoa; phylum Chordata; class Aves; order Passeriformes; family Paradisaeidae; genus Lycocorax; species Lycocorax pyrrhopterus. The sequence goes on along the minus strand of JACSVZ010000013.1, from coordinate 18,314,569 downwards.
TTTCTCCCCATGCCATCAAGAACTCAGTGGTATCTATTGCACTAAATGCAAGATGTACTTGGGACAAACAAATAATTTGCAATAATCTTAAATGAAAAACAGCCTGACAAAATGGATTTTTTTAAAGTAGCATGATATAAAAAGCACAGCCAAATAAAATCCATGATGGACTACTGAAACAGTCTATTTCACTTATTGAACAAGTCTGTTATTTATTGAGAAAATAAAAGGAACAGAAAAGGGAAAGTAGAAATACTGGAAGTTTTACTGTTGTTTACAATGATTGCAGATTAATTCTAATGGATCTTCTCTCAACCATATCTTTTTATCTCAACACAGTTCTTCAAAAATGGGAAAAAAATGTGCAAACATGCTTGTATGAACCAGCTGGAATGTGCTTTTTTTTTTTCCCTTAAATTTCCTGGTGAAGATGTTGAATGCACCAAGTCTCATAAAATGCAGAATAGTACAAGCCTCAGATTGTCCTGGTAGGTCCAGGGTATCTACCCTGATGCTTATCAATGAATTCAGAGCGTGCAAACCTAGTCCTCACAAGGACTTAGTGCAGACCATCCTGCCCCTTTAGAGACTTCTTAACTACAGGACTAATTTGCTGTATGTTAATTACCAGGAACACTCATTAACACTGTGCTGAGTGCGGCCGACAGCCCCGTGGGTTGGTCAAGGTCTGGTGAAGAATAAAGGTATCAGCTCCTTGCTGCACTTGCTCAAGACAGGCCATATTTCACAGTTAACCCCCTTGCCCCAGCACAGGGGAGGAGGAGGAGGCTGCTGCCATGCAGGAACGGGAACCCAGCACTGCTGGCTCTGCTCTCTGTGCCCCGGTGCTGCCGGGGCTCCCCTTCGGCTGTGCCGCCAAAGCCCTCGCACACAAATTCAGCCAATGCTGCTGGAAATGTGGTGCACAAACCAGCACAGCCCCAGAAGGCGCCACTTTGGTTCCACACCTCTAACTTGGCTTCACTGGACGCTGAAAAGCTGCTGGTCTGGGTCAGGACTACCACTGGATGAAAATGGCTTTGTAAGCTGTTTTGTTACTGAGAACAGACTAGTGGGATACGTTTTTCTGACTTTGGGGAATAAGGCTGAAAATATTTTCAGAGAGCATTTCCACAAACTCAAATGTTACTTCTGGATAATAGGCTGGAGCTCTGGTTCTACAAATGTATCTGTATGTAACGTTTCATAAAGCTTGGAAGACAGAAATCTGTGCTGGAAAACACCGTTTCTGTAAAATAGCTTCTTAAGACAAGATGGCAGAAGTGTTCCACACAGGGATGCATGTGGGCAGATATTTACAAGTGTTAATTCTTAAAAGTGCCATAGCCTTCTCCTTTTGTGCATAATATTTTTAATAAAAGGTATTTAAAAGCTTTTAAATAACAAAGTCTGGTCCAGTACTTTCCCTGAAAGGGAGTCAGATGTGCAGGTAGAATGCAAGTCTGGGGAGTTCTGTTACATCACATCACATCCACGCACTCCTTTTTCTTTCTTCCACCTATTCTACACAGGAACCTTTCTGAATATAATAGGAGTAAAGGTAATTATTTTGATTTGTAGTGTCCCATTTATGAGCCTTTTTGAAAGATTTTACCAGGCTGACTCATTCATAATGAGGTTGTGATACAAAAGCATTCTTCATTTCAAAAATAAATCACACATTATTAATTCTGCATGTTAATTTGATGGTCAGTGTTGATTACTATGCAAGCACACTTTACTAAAAAATAAACAAATGTACTAATCCCAGTTTTTAGAATTTATTTCTAAATACTTACTGTATTTGACATTTGCAGCTACATACGTACAACCACTTACTCTTCACTACTGCGTTTATTGATTGAAATGCCATTCATTTTTGTGCAGATAAAAGAAATGTGTCTTAGCCTGTTTATGTTTATTAAGATGTTGCAAGCAGGAATTTCACTTCATTTTAAAAAGCTCAGATAACACTTTCCTTGCATTTGGTTCATATAGACACTGCTTGAAATTCTGAAGAGAATTATTATAGAATGCACTCATTCACCTCTGTTTAGCTTCCATGAGCACAATGGTTTCTGCAATCCTCTCTGCCAGTAGTTACCCAGTGATTTACATGTTCTACACACATGTGCATAAACTGCAGTATTAGCTTTAACACACCTAAATAAAAGATTGCTGAAGAAAAGTGAAACAAGGAATTTGGGTAAGTCAGAGAACTGTAGAATGCAGCTCTTTATTCCAACCAACCCATCAGGACTTCTAACTTGAAACCAATCACAATCTCTTTAATTGCTATGGCTAAATAGGATTCATTCCCCTCTAGTGATTGAGAGGGAGGATATAAGACTTCTACTGCTACTAGATAAAGCAGATTGAAGTTCAGATTGCATGGCTCATACCTACTGATAATATGCAGTCAAGAGATCATTAAAAAAAAAAGATCTATTTTAAATGTTATAGCAGAACTTTCTTCAAGAAGAAAATATCATAGCTAAGAAATAACAACAAATGGTTCTGGAACATCATCAGAGACACATAGGTTCAGATATGGTAAGAAAAAGCAAAGGAAAAGCAAAGGAGCAGAGTCACAAATGCCTCCAAAGCTCAAGATAAAACCTACAACTTGATACTGCAAAAAACCAGAAAAATATTAAATGCAGGAAATTATTAGCTCAAACCAATAAGCTTCTGTATTTTTCTACCATGGTAAGATTTCTGTGCACATCAAAATGATCAAAGGAAGAGAATTGCAGGAGTGGAGGCTGAGTGCCTCATAACCAAGAAGTTCTGAGGCGGCAGCAGCAGCATCGGGGCTCCAAAGCACTCGCACAGCATGACCCTGCTGGGCACACACCAACAAACTGAGCCCCAGAGAAGTACTGAAATCACTTTGCCACTGCCACAAAATCCTAACTTGCAAAGGAGCACTGATGTATAATGGGATAAATAACACTGAACAAGAACTGTTCAAATGCTAATATTGCTTTAACTTCAGAGGGATAAAGCAATATCCATAACTGAGTTAGAAAAGGATCGTGCTGTTTATTTGTCTATATCCACAACATTAGCTGTTGCGTACCACTATAAAAGTTTCTTCTTAACCTGCTTTCTGATGCTCAAGTTTAACCACAGTGAAGGAGACAAATGATTGTCAACTCCTGATCCTTTGGAAAGTTATTTAAGTTAGCATAAATCCCTTGTGATCCAGCCGCTATTTATTAGAAGTTTGGAAATGAGTGTTGCACATCTCCTTCCTCCATTTGCTATCTTCTGCCAGCTGTATAAGGACTCAATAAAAGAGTCATCCATCCTCTTTTGTCAACCAATAGTTCTCTAGTCTCAAGCTATAAATGAACAGCACAATAAATTAAATGTTTGACAGGGAAGATGTATGGCTTCACAATACTCTGATCTATGCTTTTAAGGAGAAAGCACTGAAACCCAGAGTTCCAGTTATGCTATTGATTAGTGGAAAAAATGTGTTTAAATAAAGAATAAAGAACATTTCTTTTTCACCCAACCTTGGAAATTATTCTAATTCACGATCAGGAGAAACAATAAGAAAATAAGAGGCAATAACTTAAAATCATGGCAGCAAATCCAACTCGCTGCTTCACACACAAAGACATTTTTTCATAATTAAAAGGAAGGATATTGGTAGCTGAAATGGAAAGGATGCTTTTGAAAAACAGAGCAAAGAATAGAGCTTCCCTTGCCTTGCTGTCAAAAGTCACTAAATTAAGTCAGAATGAATGGAGAAAAACAGTTACCTCCAGAGATGGCTTAACCCCCTATCTCTGCCAGAAACCTCTCTTGACACAGGTAGTGTTGAGCTGCTTATCTCTGATGACTAATTTTGAGACTATGGTAGATGACTGGTTCAGATGAGATGTCTAATATTTAGGCAGCTAAATTTAGGGGAGATGAATCACGCAGAAGAGCTTGCTTAGCTGCTGTTAACAATCAATAGCAAGACGAGGTTTTTTTTGGCTGGTGCACTCCGAATGGCAAACTGGCCATTTTAACAGCTCGGCCACGCTACTGTCATGCTGCAACACGCCGTACCAAAACCTGCAAGCACTGAGCTGTTTCCAACACTGCAGGATGCCTCTAATCCGGGTTAAGCACAGCTTTCTGTATTTATCATCCAAGATAAATTGCAGCCCAGGAAGCCACGGATGTGGGCAGATTGACTGGGTTGTTAGAATGGGTTTCAGACAAGTAAGAGAAGGAAATTTTATGGTTTAGTCATTAAAACCACTAAAGGTGTAGAGCCCAACCTGCGTTTGGAGGAACTTTTATCCATGGTGGATATATGGACCTGTTCCTGTGAAGCTGCTGTGCCTTACTTCTGTGGATAAGAAACAGCAATACACACAGTGGCTGAGAGAGAGGTGTCAATAGCTGGCACTCAGGAATGAGCTATAGCTCCAGGAATCAGGAAAACCTGTGCACTGCAGTACTCTGTCAGCCTTTAGGGGGACTTCAGCACTACTGGAAAAAATCCTGCTCTGCATTTCAGGGTCTCGAGGAAGACAGGCCCAGACTGAGCGTAATGTCCTTTTCAGTGAGCATCAGCAAGTCCAAATTAGACCAAGATCACACATGCACAAAAGATAACTACCCCCAACAGGGCAGCACAGGGATGTCTTTTGTAGATAAAAAAGTCTGTTATTTCCATGTCCATCTTTTCTTGACATATGAACTTTCAGCTTCCAATGCTGTGTGAAATAACTGCAATTTTCCTTCAAGCACCTATTAACAGTGATGAGCTGACAGATGGGAAGCACGTGATCAGCCCACTCAACTTTCTTCATACCTGCCAAAACAATGATGCTACAGAATGAAACCTGCCCTCATCTTTAGATATTTTTTGAGAAGCTGGTGTGAAAACTTTTGGAACATCTGTAAAGTAATAGGAGAATCAGTAGTAAACAATTTGTGAGGTGGCAGCCTGACATTTGTTTCAGATAGTACATAAATAATGGAGATAACAGGAAAGTAGATGTTTTCTGCAATTTAAAGTTTATGCAAAGCATAATTTTTAAGAAACTTTCCTCTACCAACAATTCACTAATCTGTCCGTAGGAGGCAATTTTCAAGTACTTCCCACACACAGACACAAAGATTACAGGGCTATCTCTCTCTAATGCAAACCTTAGGCTCCTTTCTATTGAGCACGTTTTTCTTGTAAAAGGAACTACAAAAGACTGAGTAATCCTCTGTTTTAAAAACAGCTTTTTAATCAATTTAGTTATCTGACTGGAAGGAGTAACAGAAAAAGAAAACATCTCAGCCTGAGTTAACTTCTCCACCAACCACAATTTTTTCAAAAGTTCTCTCTGAAAACAAGAGTCCCACCTGACACTCCGTGAAAATCCTGAACTCCCGCAAGAAAGTGTGCCCAGGTGCATTGGGTCAGGATAACCTCAGCCACATGTTCTGTACAATACTTACAACTGAACCATCATTGTGAACTCCTGCCAGACTCAGCTCCAGACATAGAATTTGACACCCACTGGACACTGCTGCAAGTGAGGAAGGAGCTAAAAACATCACGGGGAATTAAGCACCTAGTTTCCTGCCTTCCGATGCACTCCGCAGCCCAGAGCCAAGCATGTACCCTGCTCGCACTATGGGTTTGTCTCAGTTTTTAAGAAGGCCTAAATACTGTGTTTCTATGTGCTCTCCCACCAAATGCAACTGAACCCTTTTTACAGTCAGAAAGTCATTGCTCAAGCCTCTACACAAACTTCAGTAGAGATGTGCCACCCCACAGCCTTCACAGCGCTCCCCAAACTGGAGAGGCACCAGCCTGATGTACCCGAGAGCACTGCTGTGCTCTCTTGGGGCTGCTTGCCCCTGCTCTCCTGCAAGAGCCGAGACAAGGCTGCACTGCTCCTCTCTTCTGGTCTCAGCAGCACACATCCTATTAGCTGGAATTTAGGGGCAGACCTTGGACTGGGTTGCACGGGCACAGAAAGGTGTGCCACTTGAACGCTGAAGGTCTTACTTCTTCCTCACACCAAATATGAATTAAAATATCTCAGTTTAAGGCCAGTGCAAGCCAGGCCATCAACAGGTCATGCCACATTTGCACAGGTGGGATCAGGCGGTAGACACAATTCAGCTGAAGTGGACAAGAGCTCTGAGCACGGAGGTTGCCCTGGGCTAAGTTGCATGTTTCTCTTGCAAGTGAAGCAGCCTGGTGAGTGCTCACCTGGGTGCCTTGGTGCCACATTTCAGACTGTAGGGGGGAAGCCCTAAAGCTCACCTCCTCCAGGTTCACCACTGCATCCTTCCTGCTCTTACCCTGTATTATTAAAGAATTATTGTTCTAGAGTCATTTCGGTCAGAAAACACTGATGCACCACCAAGAAAATACATTAATCCTCCAGAGCAGGAGTCCTCCCAATGCCTCAAAAGGGGCTTTTTGTAATCAGTTAGCAACAGGGGACACTCATCTATCTCTGCCTGTTTCTACACTGCCTCACAATTCATGCAGTATAGTCCTTGTTCTGAACTTGTGAGAGATACAATAATTTGGGCAAAGGTCCTACCCTCACATACAGACCAGGTGCCAGGTGCCTCAAGACACAAGAGCCTGAAGTTTAGAATGAGATTCATCCAAAGTCGTCATACAAATGGCAATTAAAATGAGTAAAAAGTGTTCCAGGAAACCCAGTGTCAGTTGCTCCTAGGTTTGTTAAGGAAATACTGTGTTTTTTTAAACAGTATCTGGTTACCTCTTTAGGTAAATCCTCTCCTGTTATCCTCCTCGGACGTGCTGTTCATAACCCATGTGCTCTTCAGGAGAATGCAGGACTGGGTGCAAGGTGGCCGGGGATTCATCTGAACAGCATCACTGGGCCTCAGGAGCTTCTTTGGTGGCAAGATGACAAACAGCTGGCAGGATGTGTGTAACGAGAATGACAACAGGGATTCCTGGGAGAAACACAGAAGACTGGGTGTTTGCTGCAATCCAGGAGGCACTGCAAGCTGCTGTTGGTATCTGTCTGTACCAGTGCGGTTAAGAGCCACAGAGATGTGCCACATGTGCTGGGTAAAGGTATCATCAGTGTTTCAAGAAGAACTCAGCAGAACTCAGAACTTTGTCTTAAAAGACAAAGTAACCACCATTAACCACCATCTCATGTCCTACAATAGTAACCAAGATATTTTTCCCTGATGCAGAGCCTGGAAGCCACAGTAAAAAGAAAATCACGATTTAGAAATGGAATCCTAAAAGACTGCTCTCTTGAAGAGAGCTCACTAAACCTCTCTAAATTAGCTTCTGAATAGCTCTAAATTAACTTCTATTCAGGACTAGATTAAGGCAGGCTAGGTTCAAAGATGCCTTATGAGAGAAAGCCACCAAATGATCCTGCAATCATCCAAATAATCCACCTGGGATAGCCAGAATGACTGAAAGTATAGCTCAGACCCTTCCTCCCTCTCAGGAGCACTGCCCAGGTCTGATCTCTTGTCTGAAGAAGGGAAACCTTCATTACCAAGAGGGTAGATAAGTTCTGGTGGACACGTGGGTGAGGCCAATGACACTGCACCCCCTGTGACACTGCCCCGCCTCTCAGCGGTATTTCAAGCTGCTCTGACTGTGGTAGGCACCATGAAATGTGCTGCAGCTTCAGGCTCTGGGGAAGCACAGGCAGCTCAAGCAGTGTCAAGCACAGGCTACATTTCTGACATCTGCTTATTTATTGCTTGAGACATAGCGGCACCATATGCCTTTGCACTGGAAGCAAATTTAAAAAGAAATATTTGCCTATAATATGGTAATTCCTTAATAGCTTGTTCAAGATTTCCAGAGCATCAGTGCTATGTTTAAGCAGAACTAGTTTCACCTACATCTGAACTCCCAAATAATTAGATTACATTCACTCCAGAATATTCATTTTATATTCAGCTTCACAAGTTTTTTGCTATATCTTGCAGCTCTTACATTCAGACGTGATTCCTGCATTTTGCAGTAAAATGGAGAGTTTTGCATACCTTACCATACCTCTTCCCATTATTTGACCCTGTTTTCTGTCTTACCCTCCCACAAAATAAACAACCTGCCTGCAATGACTTCTTCCCTCATTGGTGCCAGTTTTGCTGATTTCTGTGCCCCAGGCTGGTATTTCTGACTTATTTTCCTCGGCAATCTCAGCCTGACTTGGTATGACTGACAGGGTTACCTGGCTGCTGTTGGCCTTGCCAGACTGTTCCCCAGCAGAGACAGTTTTCAAAGATGAGGCCTGATCCCACTTCCTTGTGTCCTGTGAGTAATTTCATTATTCAGAAGCAATGATAAATATATTGAAAAGACATTGTAACTGTCAGCTCTTTGAAACAAGATTCAATTTTAAATTGAAGTGGTAATTTCAAGTATCATATCATGTGACTAAGATTTGACTGAAGGAAACGCCACACTGTACATTCTACTTCCTCTGCATAAGAAATGGACACCTCTACTTAAATCAAGGAGGACTAACAATTGTGATTAGTGACTGATATTAGAAAATCTTCAGCTTTAAAAAGCGTTAAGGCAATAGCTTACCCCCACAGAAAACTGCCTTGACATAACAAGCATCCTGACTTGTTAATATTTACACACTGGCAGGAAAGTTTGAAATGCTAAGTACTGTAGATGGTCAGAACCTGCAGAAATGCAAACATTTTCATGAATATGTGCTGCAATTACAGAAAATTTTTTTGTCAAGTGACTTTTGCTAAAACCATTTCCTCTTTTGAGTGTGAATCACAGAATATGCTGAGTTAGAAGGGACCCACAGGATCATAGAGTCCAACTCCTGGCCCTGCACAGCACCATCCCCAGGAGTCACACCATGTGCCTGAGAGCACTGTCCAAGCACTTCTTGACCTCTGTCATACTTAGGGCTGTGACCACTGCCCTGGGGAGCCTGTTCCAGTGCCCAAACACCCTCTGGGTGAAGAACCTTTTGCTGATATCCAACTTCTTCTTTTTACACTGACACCAGCTGTAAATATCTTAAAGCAAAAAATTCACCAAAGGAAAGCATCATGCACTTGGAACCCATGTTTCTTTCCTGTTAGCACAATGATCATCTAAGTGTCTCTGAATTTTCTGCTGTTTCTCACTCTGGGTTTTTGTTTAATTTTGAACAATTCTTTCTGTAAACCTGAGATCCATACCACTGCAGTCGATCATTCTTTTCAGATGGTTTCCTTCACTAATATCCTGAGACTTAATTCTTGTTACAGTCCTCCCCCTACCCTGAGGAGCAAATTTCCTATTGACCAATACTCAGCTCAATTCTGATTATAATTGTAAAGGCACTGCACTGAGATTAAACTTCCTACTTCCACATCTCATGCACAGCAATCTGAGAGGGTTATTAAAATAGACTCCCTTCTGATCATCTCTGTAGACGTTTTAATCTTACATTTAGTGTTTTTATATCCAAACCTTGTTCCTTACACACAGGGAGAAGGGAATTAATTGAATTGAGTGGGAGGTTGATTTGGTGGAGTCCATTGGAACTGAGCAAAAGTATCTCTCATCTATTGAAAAGCATTTACCCTGAATTCTAACAAAATAAGCCCATTTTTAAACTGCTCACTTCAAGGGGAAGAGTGGGAATTGTTTGTGCTCTGTCTTTCCCCACTAGTGCTTCTATTATCATTTTTCTTAAAAGCAACACGGGCACCTGGGAAGGGATGATACAGCTGCAATGTAGGGAGTGGAGTGTGGTTGGGTTTTTTCCCCTGTAATGTTATTTCTGGTACAGAAATGTGAAAGGCTTTTTTTTTTTCCATGTGGGCTCATGGGATGAGAATGGACTGAAGGAGGCAGTGAGGGAGGCAGTTAACAATACTTCATTTTCTCTCTCTGCCCACTGCATGAAAGCAAACAGCCTGGGGCTTGGGTTCACTTGCTGATTTTCTCACATCTTCTCATTTGTATGTAAAGGACAGAATAAGTAACAACAGTAGGAAAAAGCATCTGCCTAAAGCCTCTACTCAAGATGTCAGTGCACAATGCAAACCAGAGCTTCTCTGTTAGGACTGTGAACCCCATAAACCCCAGCACCTCCCCGAACACAAGGTGCTTTAAAGAACAGACTACAGGGTTTGCTTTGGAAGAGACGAGGATCGTGAATTCTGAGCACATGGCGTGTGCTGCTAGGTTTACTCTCATGACCTGTCAGCATCTGTGGAAAAATGTGTTCATCAGGAATAAATCAGGATTTGCATGAGAATGCACAGGTACCCCATATCCTGCCCTCACACTGTGCATCTTCAGCAAGAAGGCAGAATATTTTCCATGAAGGTCAGAGAGAAGAAAGACCAACACTAATATTAAACACAGGGGTACTCATGTGTCTGACCCCCAAGTCTACAGCCAAGGCTCAGAAACAGATCTTTGAAATCCCAACATCCTTCTACCTTTGTCAATAACATAAACATGACAAAATAGCACAGAACCTTAACATAACACAGACAGCGAGCTCAAAATCTCCTCTTCTTTCCTAGGTCATGTTAGGACTAATTAAATACAAGCCTGTAAAAAAAGTCTGGGTGCTTGCAATCTAACTAGAAATCCTGGGAGACAAGACCTTATTTTCTGCTCAGCTTCAGTGGTTGGATCAGTGTGAACAGAATCAAATGCTGAAGCACAAGAGGCCCCTTGAATCAAAGTTCTCTCTAGCAAGTAACAAGGAGTCACAAGTTCGTGCGTAACTCCAGGAGCATCAGCAGTTCTGTAGCCTCTTGTTCTTCCAAATGTTAAAGCTCCCCTTACTTTTATTCAACCTCCTCACTATTTTCAATTAATTGCTTTTATTTACCAGATTTTACATTTGTTAATCTGATCAATATCAAATTAACCTCACCTTCAAGGTCATTAGAGAACATGCTGAAAGAAACTGTTTTAAGAAAACTCTGAGAGCAGCACGTACATTTTCCCTGCTCAACACGAGCAATCACCCTTTCTCCTGTCAATTGATCCTTTCTCATTACTAGCCCTTCCTTCAGTATATCAGTAGATTTTGTGATCTAAAAAACCCAAACTAACTAGCAATTCTGCCATATCCCATAGATATCTTGCCTGAGAAACGGGCCCAGACATATGGGAAGGGATTGGGTCAGAACCTTAAAAAAAACCCCTCATTTGGCTTTGCACATCAATAAAATTGAAAGCTCTGGAATGTGTTTAGAAGTCCTGCTACCACCATTATAACTACCCAGCAAGATTTAAAGTCTGATTTCAACCTACATCCATAGAAAACACATCCTCAAACATTCCCACCCCTCAATTCAGAATTAAGATTCACCATTACCTGGACATCTTGCTGGTAAATCTTGTGATGTTCTGAACAGACGACAGGTCTTGCTCAAGCACCCCATTGCACAGTCTCTGCTGCACTTGTAGGTGAGGTCTCCTGGGTCAGTACTCCATACACAGGACGTGAAGGATAAAGATGGTACGTAACAAGGCAGTGCTCTCTGTGCTCAGGTTTAGAATCATTAAGTCCTCCCAAGGTCAGTTTTGGCTGGAGAAGACAAGCAGCTCCTGAAACTGCTCCCAAACCCAAGAGTTCCCAGCATGCTCACACCTGTAAAGGGCCAACAGCAGCATTTGTGTGCTGGGTTTGCCACAGCATCATTACACCTCCAACAACAAGCAAAGGGAGCCCAAAGCAAGGATGTGGGGATCATTCACGGGGGAAGGGTGGTGCACAGAGGACAAGGAGGCAGCAACACCTGGGGAATAAGGTACAAGGATGCAATGCTGGATGGAGAACAGATCAGGAGAGCAGCTTTCAAATCCAATCAATGTAAACAATGCAAATGCTCCAAACTTGGGGCAGGAGGTGTGATGACAGGCAGGTGTTAAAGTAGACAAAAGAAAAACATTAATTTCACTTAAGGTTTGGTGTATCTAGGCTGAGATAAATGGAAAATGGAAAAGGAGACAAGATAGAACAAGGAGGAAAAGAGCTGCAAAGTTTCAGAAAAGAGTAAACCAAGTCTAGCAGAACTTTTTTTAATTCAATGTTCAATCTGCCTTGACTCTAAAGAACAGAGCTATTTAAAACACCTCAGAAATTTAGTACAAGAACTAGTCTACAGCTACCTTTGCAGCATGTAATCAGCTGTAAGAATGACACTGCTGATCACCTTTACATTGTCATTACATATAAACAGAAATATTTCAGTCTATTTCTCAAGAACCTCCCTTATTACAGCTTCTTAAAATATTCTCATAGTACTGAATCAATTTGGTAAAACAGCTTTATTTTTGGCTCACTTTCTCTGACATCCAGATCTGTGTTAATATACATGGCAATTATGTTCTAAGTAGAAATGCCACAATATTTTACTGTATTCATTACTACATAAATATGTAGATTTATGTGCATGGCTCATAAGGAGTAAATATTACCATTATCTGTCACCATAAAGCAGTAAAACCCTGGCTCGTGAAGCACCATTTTTTTGCCTTTCTCCTCTTATACTACAGTGATGGGGCAAAAATCAGAAGTGTTTCTTTGAGAATGCTTATGGCCTTTACAACACGTCTGACACCTCAAAGTCAAAGAGAGCCTTTGCTTTAAGAAACGCATGGCATAAATGTCAGCCCAACTCCATCAAGTAAAAGCAAACATCATTCTCAGCATGATTAACAAGGAACTAACACATTGTTTCAAAACAGCATGTCTGGAAACAGAACAGGAAAATCCCACCCAGAGACTTTAAAAGAGCCATGCCCAGAGAATCCTGCTTGGATCTAAAGCAGCAACGACAGAAACACAACAAAAGTGGCACGACAGGCACAAGGTAGGGGAAAAAAGCACAATCCCCCCAAAAACCCCATGCAAAATAAACAGCATCCCAGAGATCATTAATCCATAATTAAAAGTACTTTTTCCTGCTTCACTGAAGGAAAAACATTAAGAATTTAAATAACATTAGCTCAGCAAAACATGTCACATAGCCCGTGAGGCTGATGTAATCCACTTATTTGGCAGTGTGTGGCAGACCATTTCCTAAGATGCTGTTGTACAGTGATGTGTTTATTATGTTAATTTATGTTACAGATCTGTGTAATAGACAGTATTTTAGTAATTATTAATGTCTAGAAGCTAAAGAGATTCATATGGGCACTCAGGTCAATAAACATCACAGTGTGTATTAGCTCAAGTCCTAGAGCGACTCAGTATTTCCACCTGTACCTAAAATTGGTGACAGTTCCAGCCTTTAGGGCTGGAACAACTATATCAGCATAAAGTGTTTTAAACATGAGATTTCGTTACATTTTAGCTGATACTTGGCTTCTGTTGAAGCAGGCAGTGTTGTTTTCCCCCCTCCTCGCAGGAGTATGCTCCATCTCCTTTAGTATTTCTCTAACCATTCAGTGACCAGGTTCAGTCCACTAAAGTGCAAAAACTAATACCAAAAAGGGGAGACGGAGGAGACAATGGAGAAATTTGACTTTTTTGGTAGAGATGCTGTCAGTTTAGCAGGTTGAATCACGCAGATGAAGGGCAAGAAGACAGGCACCAGAGCTGGCAGAAGATGCCAACCAAGAACTGCAGGAACAGAACTAATCCCTTGAATAGCAGCAAGCCTTCAGAACAGCCCAGCTGTAAAGTGAAAGCACCTCCTGAACGATTCTTGGCTACTTCTCACAGTGCAAGAGGAGCATTTGGAACACCTCCCGTCCTTGACAGCCATGTTAACAAAGGGATAGGAGAGAGAAATAGGTTACATTATCAGTACCAATGTATTTAAATTTATGTGTCTACTGTGTGTAGCTAAATCTTTCATCGCATTTTGTACAAGAAATTAGGCAGTTGTACGTGTTAGGCTTTAAAAATCCTGTTGCAATTTTACAAGTATTAACTATCTTAAAATCAACTTTGGAACAAAGCTAACATCCAAAATTTTTCAAACTTGTAACTGTTCCATCTTCCTTACTGCTTGAAATGATTGCGAAAGAAGGCGCTTAAATGCTAACAAGTGTAAGATATTTTGACACTTCAACACTTCTAAAATTGCCAAACAAAGAAGAATAAGTCTGTAACAAACGTGGCAACTCATACAAATCAACCAGTTTAAAACATCAGTTCTTTATCAGTGGAAGGAGTTGTTAATGTCTCTGAACAATAGAATGGTGGCAAATAGGCATTCTGTTACCTGACAGAGAAAGGCAACTTGATGTACGCATACTTACTCAACAGGAGATTTTGTACTGTAGATTAAGGCAGCCCAAAGATCAGGGTTCTATTTGTGACAATTATTAATCCATAAAAGTGGAGTCTCAGCTAGATTCAGTGTCTTACATTATTTCCAGTTTGAAGTGAATCACACCTGGCCTCACAGTGACACACAGCTCATTTCCATAGTGCTGCTTGACAGATTTTAAAAACCTTAAAACACTGCAACTTAAATTTGCAAATGCATCTTTGAAATTGGATAGGGAAGAAAAAGCATTCTCATAAACAGGAGTGCAAGGACATAGGCTGAAACTGACTGAGAGAGGGTACAGCTTCGGGCCATGTGCCCTGCAGTAGCCACATTTCACACAGCATGTGCAGAGGAAGCTCTCAGCTGCTTGTCTCATCTCTAGGGAGCTGAAGTTCTTGTGTAGCAATTCAGTATTTACAGCATTTTCCCTCAGTTTCATTTTCTTTGCATACTCAGTCACTACATCTGGATGAACTTTCTCTTCTCCCTAGGAACATGATTTTGGCAGGGCAGATGTCTGCACTAGAGAGGATCTTGGCATTCAGTAGCAGTTGCCTAGATACCATCTTTTAAGTGCCAGAAGCCTGGACTAGTTTTTTCCAGCACAGAAAACTAATGCTTATTGTTCCAAGTGGTAATCCTCCTGCAAGTTCACCAACTTCTACATTGACTGTTATTAAGTTCTACTGACATAAATGTAAGTAACATTTATTACAGACATAATAAAAAAAAAAACCCACAAAGTAGAGGACTGAAAAATATAATTTTTTTTAAAATTACAAAAGCATTATTCAGAGCATAACATTAAGTTTCAAAAATATTTTTAAAAATGAGGCATTTTAACAGTTTCTCTCTGAGTGTAACAAGGATGTTGGTTACTCAGGATTCAAGCAGGTTGCTAAACACTAAGTGAAGCTGGAATGAATATAACTTTCAATATCCCATGATTTCTTATGAGGGAACTGTCTCAAAACAGACTTAAGGGCTCCCAGATTTTTCTAGGGCTACTCAGTGTCGTAATCCAAGAGCCTTAAGTGCACATACCCCAAATGTTCTGAAATCATGGATGCAACTTGCTATGGTTACTGAAGGGTCTCAGAAGTGCTCCAAGAGTCCTGTAAGACTGAATCTGCAAGGCCTGAATTCCTAGGAACCTAACAGCTGCAGCAGATAACCAGGTTTTGCTTCAAGTGTGATGGCTCACTGAGGGAAGTTCAGGGTTTACACTACTGTCCAGGTACACCAAGCACAATATATTTACTTCCCAGTAAATGTCTGGAAGCTTACCAAGCAGTTCTAAGCCCAGAAGGCAGCTGGGTAACTGCTCCCAACACAGAAGGATCTCTGTATTTTTCTTTAGCTATGCAGGAATATGTCACCTATGTTGTTTGAAACCACCTTGAAAAAAAGCTGTTTTACAAAATTCCCATCTTTAGAAATTGAGGAAGCTGCTGTGGACTGAAAAAGGGCACGTATGAAAGGGTATATTATTTCAAATCAGCAAAAATCCAAGTTTACAACTGGCTCAAAACTTGCAAAAGCTGGAATTAGAAATGAAATAAAATGTGGAATCCCTTTCCTTAGGGCAGCATATTCAGAAGACCTGTGTAAAACTTACCAATCATAGCCTATACAAACCAACAGTCTACATTCCTGTGAAAAAAGTTCTGATACTTTACGTGTTTGCTTTGAAAAGCAAACTACTTTTAAAGATTTCCAGGTATCCTTAAGAAAATTGCAAATAAATATTAATATTGATCTGTTAGCAAGATCACTTGCATTCTACAGACTTCAGTTTCACTGAGCGACTCCAGTCACTTGTGAATGATAATGGATGGTGATGTGGCAATTCTTCCATTGCCACAACTGAGAGCACATCCCTTGGGGGACTCAAACAAGGTATGCCACCTCCAGGAAAAAAAATCTTCAGTGTTCACCCAGAGCAATGCAGAACGGCTTGGTGTTACCATTCTCTAATTAAAAGAACAGTTTATTAATTTGTAACAGAATGGCACCACAAATACCTCTGTTTGTAAGAACTATTTTGAGTGAGCAGCCACCAATAGAAAAAGGTCATCTACTATTAACCATGCATTTTAGTGTAACTACACATGGAAGATGAGGTATAGCGCCAAGAAGAGGAACTTGAAAATGACCACACTCTAAAAACCAAAGTGGACTTAAATTGCACCAAAAGATTTAGGTCAAGATTTTTTTTTCCCTAAAGTCTACGAGTAAGCATGGCAAAGCAGTGAAACAGACTAAGGAAGTTGTGTGACTTCTACCATCAGAGTTTAAAAAAGTTAGACACGCTTCTGATCAAAATGATAAAGGTCAACCAAAATTGGCTTAAGAACTCTAGTTTATTTAACGGAGACCTCTGGTTTATTTTCCATAATCAACAGGAAAATGTCCCTCTCTCTAAAAAGAGATGAAAAAAGGAAAAGCCCCCTCATTTTGAAAGATAAACATTGTTCACAAAAAGTTTACTTAAATTATCTAAGTCAATACCTGAAGGTTAATGTTTAGACAACAAAGCACAGCATGATGAAAGGAGTATTTTGTTGACACAGCACCAGGACTCTTTACTGAGGATTGCCAGTGTTTTAAAGCGGAAAGGCCGGTGTCCCACCACACGCAGCAAATCACTGGTGCTTGTCAGATGCAGCTGCCAAGAAACCTTTCCTGCTTCATGAAAAAAAGAGACTAGTCCAGCATGATTTCAGCTGCACAACTGAAATCTTCAAAGGATGTTGATGCTGTCACAGAGAAGCCCAGGGCATTAAGGAACTAGGGGGAACAGGGTTAGCCCAAAGGATACTGGTGTACCCTGCCACAAAATACAGTCAGTCAGAAACCTTACAGTTTATATTTTTCATCAAAAAATGCCAGTCCCCACATGTGTCACTTGATGACTCCTCTAACAAATCTCTTCCTGGATCCCACTAGCTCACTTTATCTAGCTCTTTGGCAAGCCATCAGTGTCAATCATCCTAAACTACCCTGACATGCAGCCTATCCTAGGGCTAGAGGCTTCAGGCTTTCACTCTTGCTGGTTTCCAGGGATGATAAGTACTCATCCTAGGAAAACCAGCTTCCACAGCAGTCTGCACGCAATTGCTAAGCTCTGACACTCCTGTACCCATTGAGCTGAAGTGAAAATAAATCACATTTACCTCACAGGCTGGACTAATTTTGTCCAGACTTGTTTGTGAAATACCCCTACAAAATTATTCAGCCAACGTCTCACCTTGTCAACAATTTTTCTTGTCTATTTATGCACGAAAACAACTGAAAGCAAACTACTGAAACACCCTCAAGGCTCCTCTGTCTGATACTCTGCTCCTCCTGCAAAATATCCCTTCCCTTTCACTTCCCGTGGCCTGTACCCAGTATGCCCAGGCCACGTTTGCTACCTCGCATGCTGCCTGTTGAGAAGGAGAGAACCGTGTCCATGCCTGTTTGAGAACTCCCGGCAAAAGACAAGGCATCAGATCTCCTTCCCTTGCCCGTAGCACTGGAAGTAAGGACTTTGACTAGCAAGCCTCAATCATGAGGACAGGAACAGAAATACCTTACTACTGGAGACCTTCATCCCCTCTGTCTGACAGGAAGCCAACCAAAGGGTACAGGAGTGACAAGGAAGAGACAGGGGTTATCTTGGGAACAGCACATTCACACGGAGATGGCACAATTACACACGCCTCATTTCCTTATGAAACTGGGCTAAAACTCATAAAACATGCAGAACTCTTCAATAATAGGAGTGCTATTTTCAGCTAAGTTTTTTGAGACATTTAAGTCAATCTGCATTTAATTCACATTTTTCCCAAGGAAGAAAAGGTCTTGGTTTTTCCTCTGCTGGCTGCCTGCAGAACTAACCAAGAAACAATAGATTTTAAACGTCACATGCTGTAAACTTTGACAGGGAAAAAACAAAGCAACGTAACCCTCTTCCAGATTTAGTTTGTTGATCAGAGAAAAATTCACTGAACTCAGAAAACAACAAGAGATATAGCAAGCTGTAAAATTTTTTTAAGGTGAAGCAGGAACTCACCAATCTCATTTTGTTAACCATCCTGAAGACCAAACACATGCACTGGAGAGAATTTCAAAGCTCAAGATACTCAGATTATGTAATACTAAATAAATTCTTACATTAAAGGAAAAAACAAGGTAAAGACATTCTTTAAAGCTTCATTATTGTGGCCTGTAATTCCTCAGCAGGGCAGGAACTTAGTGCATTGGCTTGCTAGAGCCAGTGACAAACAGAATAATTCTTAACAGTTTATCATTCTCTATAGTTAAGATTACTGCAGTCTACTGACTAACTTTCCTAAGGCCCATTAAGTAGAAAGTATCATGCCAAATCCCATAGTTTCAGAAAAATCATTCTTTCTCCTTATCTTCCGTGTGGATGGAACCAGACTGCAGCTGCTCAGCTCCCCAAGAAACCAGGAAGGCAAGAAATATTGCAGATATCACCATATATATATACACACACACACATATACATATACATATATATATATATATATCCCTTTCTACACACATCAGGACTACAAGACATGGGGCATTCTGCCTAATTACTTAAAAGAAAATTTTTTCACCTCAGCAGAACTCTGAACTTCAGGTTGTCTCAGCATCTGGAACAGAACAAGGACTTCAGCCTCATCCCTACCTAAAACAACCAAATCTTTTGAGCAGCCTTGCTCACTGTAACACATTTGATATTGGAAAAACCATTTCTTGAGATGGACTAGGTGAGTTATATTCCTGCTGGCAGAGAAAAACATAATTCTTCTTTCTAATGTTTTGACAGAAGTACATGTTATCCAAGCATAGAATTAGACAAATTATCTGGAGTACACTAGTTTGAAATCACAGTGCCTTAAATCCTGCAGATAGCAGGATCTGATTCATCTTGTCACACTGTAAGATACTATGAAACATAAGGAAACTTATAATCAATCAAAGAAACTGTTTCTGTAAGATGGCTTATAAAACTGATTATTAATGTAAAACATTAAAAACGGCAAACTACAAATAGCTGTATGAACTGTTATTCCTGCAGGGCAAAGGTACCTTTTATAACATGTTAAAACACAATACACAGAAATACTTCTAAGTGTATTCACTTCACTTTGAGGTTTTCCCCCAAATTCTAGCTAGAATGCTATAAGCTTTTGGTTTATTTCATTTACATACTGTATTTCCCAGTGGACATTATCTGATCAAAGAATCATTTTTGGACTTTTCCAACCAATTTCATTGCTCCACCAGAGAAAAATACAACAATTCACAAAGAAAAAAAAATTAGCAACTGCCCTCTGACAAAATATCAGAATTATTTTAAAAATCTAAAATTGAGTTTGGAGAATCACCATGTCTATGGTAAAGTGTTACTAACAATCTGAAAACTCACATTTCATGGAGTGTAAGAAGTTATTCATGAATCTTATTTTTAGTAAAATTTTAATAAAAGTGATGTTTTTCACATTCTGAAGAGCTAAAAATACAGAAACTTATTTACATTTTATAACAACAAAAATGTACAAATTACTATACAAAAATGCAGTACCATCTCATGAAAAACAAGTTTTTGAAAGTTCTAGGAGTTAGGATATTACTAAGTCTGTATTTTCTGAAGAGATACCACTTTAAAGACTAAGTATCAATAACTGAACAGTGATTTTCTTCAGATTAATAAAAAATGCTTTCATGACAATTATGACTGTCATTACTTTTAATTTTGGCTGATACAAATATACCCTCATAAAAAAAGCTGCTGAATTTATAACAAGTCAAAGCCAACATATACTTTTTCCCTTGAGGTTTTTGCCACAGAAATTTTCAAAATGAGATAAGTATAGAAACTTCTTTTTAAGGAAACAAGCCTGGCAAGAAATATGTAAGTTACCCTTCTATAAACCCCTATATTTATACACAATCAGACAGTGCAGATGTTTACAGTTATTTCAAAATTACACATATGGCAATCACTGTATGGTATCCGATACACGTTTTAGAGTGGAAATGATTCAGCACAAGCCGAACCCACAGAATGGCAAATTTCAATTCACATTTCTAGTTGAAACACACAAGCACATTCTGATACACAAAAGGAAATCTGACACACTTTTATTTTAGAAAAATATGGGACATCATATTGTACAGATGAAAAACGTAACAGTTCAGCTCAGTCAGACCCTTAACTACTGCTTAAATCATTGGAAATAGTCACATCTATGCATTTGGGTGCTTGAGTTGCAAAAAGATGCTGACTCACAAGCTTTGAGTATGGATGAATAGGATTCTACCAGCACTTCAGACTGGGTCATCACTGCAATACCTGGAGTATAACTTAATCATATATTGGGTGTAATTCTGATAAAATGCATTTTATTTAACATATTAAGACTAATGCAAGTCCCCTATATTATACCATGACCTTCAAAAGCTGATAGCTATTTACTGATTTGAAAGCCACCCAAAGGAAGACACCAGTTCACAAAGTATTCTGACATCAATGTATCTAGAGTGGTTGTACTGATAAAGTGACTGAAAAATGCTTTGATTTGAACGCTCACAGCTTTTACCAAATGCTCCAGGATCATCTGGTTATTCTTAAATGGCAACTGTGTAAAATCCTATTTCTAATTGAAGGGAAAAAAACCCCACAACAATCAGTTAAAAGTAATATAAAGAAACACTACTGAAGTGCCCAAACTGTTTTAATATTCATTTGAACCCATGACTCTGGAAAGGTGAAGTATCCTGTTCTCAAACATGTATGGTCCACGATCTCATGTTAAATCCTTTGTTACTTGCACCCATGAGTACACTGTATGATTAGTAGAAAACCTTTAGCAGACACAAAAAAAATGGAAGATGAAACTTGCAGCAAGAGAGCATGGCAAACCTGAGAGATCTATTAGTGCATAAATCTGCTTAAAAACTAAAAAGATAGAAAGAGAGAGCTAACAAACTACAATAAAAGTTATGTCTTTAAAGCAGTAAGTTATAACAGGGTGGGAAACGTTTAATTTGCACATATGCCTGCAAAGGGGTCACTATCTGAAAATAAAGAGTTGGTATTTTTCACAGCATCAGATTTATGGTAAAGAGCCATAAGTAGTAGTTTTTAATATTATGCTTTTCCCACCCTGGCAGAGAATAAACATGAATTTAGAAGCACAGTAGAAGTGAAAAACAAAGAAGAGGAGAGATAGAAAGCAGCAGAGAAAGACAGAAAAGGTGAATACAGAGCTACAGAAGTGTTTATTGAGCATGCTACAGAGGTAAGCAGAGTACACATAAAATGAAATTAAACAACCATCAAACCTCCCAACTTTGTTAGAAAATTAATTTTTAATTGTGCCACTTTCAAACTATACTGAATTTTACAATTCTAAAGATGTAAAAACTCAACTAATAGAAAATATACATGACCTTTTTTTTCTACATAGATAACAGAATCTATGAATCTTGAAACTAAGTACATCAATTTCAAAAAGTATTGGTCATTTAAACAGAATCAAGGTAACAGTTCAGACTGTCAGTGAACTGCTCTCAAATTAACAGGATCTGCAGATTCTGAGCCATGTTTATAGTAAAGTCAGATCAATTTCTAAATACAAAATATTTTGAAGAGATTTATTAAAACTGAATATTACAATGCAAGGTAAATTAAGACTAAAGGCACATAAACTTTGGTCCCACCTGGTTGTCAGTTTTAGGAAACTGCCACAAAATTTCCTGCAAGCATTTGCAGCAAACTTTCTTCATCATTGAAAAATACATGCACCATTTCCTGAACTAGCTTGACCAGTCTGTACATGCTCAGAAATCCACAACCATATTCCATATCTTAATTACAAACTAAAGATGGCAATATATATTGAAATGCACGTAAGTCATGTCAACTCCAAAAACATCTACGAAAAATATTCAGCCACAAACAAGACATTACTTAGTGCTGACATTTATATGATACATCCCACAAGAGTGTGTACAAAAAGGTTAAGATTCCACAATGCTTTTCACGTAGGGCTCAAAGTCACAGAAGTCACTTTTTGTCCTTTAAGAAATTAATATTCTGTACCTTGTTAATTTTAACTAATGCCTACATTCATAACTGAATCTAGACCAGAACAATGAAATACAAAAGGCCTTTTTTAAAAAAGAACACAAAGCAAAAAGTAGCAAAACTCAAATAATGTCATTTTACTCTTTCAGCATAATGCATCTTATCCAATTAAAAAGAAAAATAAGTCACAAGCCAGCATATAAAGAAATCTATCAAGCAGGAGAAAACAAAAACTTAACCTTTTTACACACCCCTGCCTAAACATATTTAAATTATCATGTAACAATGTGCCCCAGACAACCAAATTTGCTTTTTACTAGTTATGCAATTCCAGCAGTACTAATTTTCCTTTTTAAGGCACGTACGTCAACTAAGTTGAAAAAATGTGGTGTTAACTTGAAATCTTTTAAACAAAACAATGGTTTATCTAAACAACAGTTAAACAGTTGAAAAGCAGTTAATATCACTGCCTTTTTTTTTTTTTAAACAATCGAGGAATGATAACAGCATGAAAAAAATAAAAAAACAGAAGACAAACTCTGGTCCCCACTTTCCTGAACAGTCAAAAGGTGACAACACCAAACAATGCAATACACCTTCATTCTCTATCTGCCTTTTTAAATAGTTGACTTAGAGAAAGAAACTCTCAGATGGTGACTTTCTCCCAGATTGTAATTGTGAAGATCAATCAAAGCCTGAATAGCTTCTTCTACTGTTGACATCTGAAGAAGTGCCATCTTGTGATCTCTTCTGAAACAAAATAATGGAATTAGGAACTTGAACACTACAGGGGTTGCTCCTAATGTTTGCTATCTGATATGTACTTTTTCTTAAGATGTGCTGCAAAAACTCTTTTTTTAGAGCTATGTGTAGAAAAGCTACTTACTGAAAAAATTTAAATGCTTTCACAGTGCCTCCAGTGTTAGCAAACAATGTGCGTAGATCCTCTTCTGCTACTGATGGTCTACAGACAGAAAGAAAAGAAGCATAAGCAGGAAATCATTAGGCAATTCAGTGTGTTGTGATTCACATGAATATTAGCAGCTTACTGACAGTGAACACTTACGGAATATTGGACAGATGAAGTGTTGCAGAAGGAGGGAATATATTTTGAAAGTTTTTTGAACCAGGTTTCTTGAAGCGGTGCAAAGGTGAATTACCAAAATCTTTAGTCAGCCCTTGGTCATCGAGTCCCTCGCGAGGTAGTTGTACTGTCTGATGTTTAGAAAGGGTAACCCGAATAATCTTTCCATACATTTTTTGTCCATTAAGATGGCTCATGGCTGAAAAAGACAAGTTTACTCAGTTGAGTGCTACTTTTCAATAGCTTGTGGTACATTACACAAGCAAAGGAAAAAACCACCCAAGCAAATCAAAGGGTCAGTGTGCTAAAAGACTGGAATCAAGAACTAGGTCTGCAGACTCTTTGTGAATAATTAATTCTATTTAGGGATCATCACATTTGATTCACTGTTGAATTCATTTAGGGTATTCATTTAGGTGGAGACCTTCTGGAACACAAGTGCATGCAAAAAGATTTTGGATCTGGTGGGTAACCAGGGTAAGAGGCAGACTGACAAACACACTTAGTTCACCTGATCTTACACAGACTAATTTCCAAGTACTTAAACTAATGGGAATATAAACAGAAAACTAGTCTTACCCAGCTGTGACTGGTTTCCATCAGCCATCTGTATAAGAGCACTATCTTTCTTATTGTATAAAATCTTCACACGCTGCACATCACCATAAACACCTTTTCAAAGTCAAAAGTAACCCAAAAGAAAAAGTTCATTTTAAAGCCAGCCACCTAAGTAATGTACTTTGACATATCAATGGAACATTCAGACAGCAACAAGATCACTCACTCAAACTCAACACACTCACAAATGAATAAAGGAGATAAAGATTTTGAATAGTGAATTTTGAAAAGAATAATTTCTGATAAACCCTCAAAGCTATGTGAATGATATAAAATTAAAGACCATGCAAAATATATTAGCATGCATTAAAAGAAAATCTGTGTCTATGGAGAGATTTAAACAGCAAAAGAAAAATAGCAAAAGATTTACTATTCAACTTTAAGCCAAAGTGCTAGCTACAAATAAGAATTAAGGTGAAACAAAAAAACCAACCAAACAAAAACCATAAAAACAAAATCAAATCAATAATAAAAGTATAGTGCTAACAATAACATACCGAAGAGGGTAAACAGACTTTGGGGCGTAACCATCTTTAGAAGGAGAGAAGAGCAAGCAGCGTAAGACAAGAAGAGAGAAGAGTCGAGGAAGAGCGGAGATGAACAGATCATCCATAACGAAGGGTGGTTCCCGCAGAATGGTGAGGTGGTCATGGATCATGGTTCAAGGCGGTTAATTGGGGCAAGTTGGTCCGAGGAACATTTTGTTCAAGCACAGAAGCATGAACATAGGGAATGAAGACAGGGAATGTAGACAAAGACGAGGAGAAGGGTAAGACAGGGAAGGGCACGGGAATTTGGGTAAAGACAAGGAAAGGGAAGTTGAACACATAGGGAAAAGGATGAAATGGGGGAGGGAATACAGCAATGCAGAAGAAAAAAAAATAAGGAAGTGGGGAACAAAAAAAAAATAAAATATAGGTCAGTACATAGGAAATGCAGGAATTTGGTCAGAAAATGGTTGGTTTATGTACTGTACAAGAAAAACTGAGTAAAATGTAGTCACCCAAGACGAATATGGGTAAAGTACATTCATATTAAGAGTAAACTACAGCATTTCATCTCAACATGAACATAAATTAAAAAAAGCATGCAATAGAAATTTTAAAATTTAAACTTTAACTGCGTAAGCATGGCTGGTTATGAAATGCAGGCAAAATATCTTTCAAAATGGCACTCTGATCTAAAACATTTTAACATGCAAGACTGTGGATGACAAAATAGTACCAGATGATAAAAAAAGCTTAATGATTTACAGTGACAGAGGCCAGTTAAAAATGGAACAGCTAGACTGATACAAACTTCCCACATTTCATACCAGCTTTCACAGCCATCAAAATAAATGTAAAGGACAGTAAAAATGCAAAACTAAATTAATCCCTTTAGATTTCAGAGTTAGCAAGAAAGATACAGTTAAGGTGAAAATGCTTTGCCACCACTTTTTTTTTTTTAAGACAAATGAGTAACTGCAAAGAAAAAAAAATTACTAAGAGAGACTGGAAGACTGCCACGTCAAGATCTTTGGGAGAACCTTCAAAGAAAAATGTGTTAGAGTAGTTCACATAAATTAAGACTCAAAAATGTGAGATACAAGCATGAAATGAAACAGCAAACAATTAGAAACAAAACAGAAATTCTAGTTTACATGATTACAATTACAAAATAAAGAATAGTTGGTATTCAAACATGTAGTAGTTACCAAATTTTTCTTAGAAAAAAATAGGTAGCTGACTGTCAAAGGATATTTTAAGTTGTTAGCTACCTAGGAAAACAAATGTATTTAACAATAATGGCTTTAAAATAAGCTTTGGGGATTATTAAAAAAACCAGCAAAAATCCTTTGAGCTTAAAATCCAAATGTAAGAGGCCAAATGCAAAGAAATTATAAAATACTGACAAATGAAGTGTGACTCAAGAAGGGAAAAAAAAAAAGTAAAATTGTTTCACTGACCTCTTCATTTAAATTGCTAACCAGAAGGACTGTATTGCCACCAGCTGAAACTCCAGGCATTCCCACACGGCCAGCAGCAGCAGCTGCAGCTGCAGCAGCAGCATTTGGAATAGCCAAAGGACTCAGAGCTCCTGGAACAGCTGCAACAGGAAGCCCTAATTTTAAAATAAAGCACATTTTACGAAACACACACAAGTCGTTTAAAAAAAAAGTTCCTACATCAGTACTAGTGCTGCATACACCACTCTACACAGCAGACCACCCCACTGTTAAAGTCATCCAAAGGGTCGTGAAATGGGTTGCTAAATTAACATAAGAGAAACGTAGAAAATTTTTTTTCAGATCAAGTCTGCAAAGTTATGAGGTGTAAAAAGTACTTTCTATTCAAACAACTATTATTGTGCACCAAAACTTTTTCCACTGCACTCCAAAATGCTTGAAGTGTCTAGTTTATCAAAATGGTCTAAAGTAAATGTTGATTAAATCAGTAAGAATAAACACTAATTGTGCTCTCTGCGTCATTACATCCTTATTTTCCATCATCATTTGAGAGACATTCCTCACTTCAACTTAATGCTTGACTAAATACTCAACAGTGAAGTTGGCCATGTGAAGAGGTTTACTGTCTCTCACAGCCTTAGCATGAAGTGGGGAGGCAACCCTCTAAATTCAAGATTCAGCATGCTCTGTGGCTTTTATAATCCTTTTGCCTGAAGAAGCATGTTACCCTCAGCTAAAGCTTCAGTTGTGCTTTTATGTTTTCTTCTTCCAAGGAAACTTGAACCCTACAGAGAAGTGTTGGTTTTGTCTGGTCAGGTCACTGGGGTATGAGTGTGCTAGTCCCAGGATTCATGAAAGGTTCTTGTGATACATACACATAGTTTATACAGGAACAGCTTTATCATATTTGATCAACATTGTATTTGCACATCATGCAGGGTTCAGTAAAAGAGCACTGATGTATCCAAATACTTTTCCAGGACAGTAAGGCATGACAGATGTCAACACAATGGAAACACAACTTATTTTATACTAGGTCAATAGCAATCACTTAAGTTTTAGAAAACGTCAAGCTACCAGGTCTTACTAGAGCATATCAAGTCTTCCACTATGTCTAGACACTTCTCCCTAACCTTAGGAACTTTAAGTCAGTCCAGCATTTTTAGGAACAAAGGAATCTAAAGAAGACTAGTGAAGTTCTTATGGTTCTTTCCATTGCTGGGCACAGCACAGCCAAGTAACTCATACTTTAAAAGGCAAAATTCTTCATAGCATCAGACCCTCCCAAGGACATTCTTTGGTCCCACTGAAGAAGTTAAAAACAATGATTAATTAAACACCATTCCTATAAAAGTATTTTCAATTATTATCCTTCAAAATTATTAGTAAGAATCTTAAAAAGGGGCATTAGTGGAAAGTGCGAACAAAGAATGCCAGCAATGACAGCAAGGGATAAAGCTCTGGGAGCCCTCAGCACAACAGTGTATTTCCAGCTCTGATATTAAACAAATATCTAAATTGCAATAGTGAGTAACATATTATTTCATATCAGTACTTGCAATTATACATAGTTCTTATATGAAATATTTTGTTTGTTGTGGTTCAGTATAATACAGTTGTTGTCTATCTGAAGTTTTTTTTCTTTAACATCTGTAACTTTTGGGGCAAGAGGGAGGAGGAGGGAGAATCTATCTACTGTTTCATATGTGAGGTAAAAAACAGAAGAGAAAGAAAAAGAAATTTGCTTCTGATAATTCATTTGAAACCAGTTCATTTCATCCACCAGTAATTTTCTCCTTCTTTCAACAAATATTAAGATTCATTGAATATTGTCCAATTTAGTCTCAAAGATTTCTGAAACCTTATTTTATCACAGGTGAGGATGTAGTAGATGAATGAGTGATGATGCACACAGGCTAGATCATCTATTTGATTGATATGTTTTTAACTGACTACATAGCACACATAGATTTCACTTTTTGAAAAGGTCAGACAAATTATGAAGCCACAGCAAACAAAATTCTTGGTCTGCAGTCTCCACTGTACTTTGATTTGCCATTCTGATTTAAGCAATTAAAAGTTTTTTAATAAATAAAAATAAGAAGAGTTTCTATTATGAATAAGTTACCATGTAACACACTGTTTAGGACTTATCTGAAACTATTTAGAAACCATTCCCATTTGATAGATGATGAAGAGTTAAGAATATACCAAGCTCACCCAACTGGTCACGAGCAGAGTTAGAAAATGTACCCAGCTCCCTTAAGTTTCTTTTGAAACAATGAATGTTTTACAGAACAAAAAGCCAACATGATATAAAACCTCCACTGCTCATCAAAATAAACATGACTGACTTCACCGATGCTCTGAAAATGTTTCACAGCTGCAATGAAAGTCCCTCAAGTTGTGTACCTTTTCTTTTTCTACTGCTTAGAAAAACAGTGCACGTAAGGACGTCTACCCAAGGAGTACAAATTATAATATTTAATTAGTTATTGAAACTGTCATCTTCATAATTTTTTTAGAAATTGCTTTTAATATACACAAAAGAATGAGTGATTAAAATCAAAATGTTAGAAAACTTTGTAGTTTTGCAGACAAAAATCCAAAGTATATAAGTGACTTTCAGGTCTAACGTATTAGATCATAAAGTCCACTAAAGTCACCTGGATAACTGCAGAAAGTACAGTAACCCCAATTAAACATATCCATAGAAATGCAATGACCCAAGCATCTGCAGAGTGTGATTTCACCATGCCAAGCAAATTAAACCTGTTAATTTGATGCATACTGTATTATATACAAGGAAATACTTTAGTAAGCCTGAGACTAGAAATCAACTTTTCAGGATTCAGGAAAATGTCAGAATCAGAGTTACATAAGTAGTGCTGCATTTGTCACTGTTTTGTAACTCACGAATCTTTACTCTCTCCTCTCCTAAATCCCTGCCTTACAATCCCTAATATTATGGGTCTCATTAATAAGCAGCTTTACTTTGCTTTTGTCTACTTACTACTCATACTGCAGCCCCATGTCTACATTCTAGTCATTGTGGGCTGACAAAAGAATTACTAATGGCCTCAAGGGTGTTCCTACAGCACTCATCTCTATGGTGTCAAACTTCTCCACAAACACTCATCCACCTTCCCAACTGAAGCACGAAATGAGAGATTTCAATTTTTAAATTACGAGAAGTTAAAAGAGAATAAAAGAAAATGAACTTTAGCTACAGTTTTTCTTCTGAGACTTTAGGTTCTTACAGCACTTTTTACTTCTCAAAACTTTTGCTATAGCTGCAAGTGATACATCATTTTGCAAGTCATGCTGGAGATGTAAAGTCAAGCACTCTGGAATCTGGGGGAATTGGGTTTGTATGTACTTTACAACTAGATACAAAATGTATCCTTCAAGTAACCTCATTTCAGAAAAGGGGCAAATACAGTGCAACATTCAGTAGCCCTAGCTACAATATTCACCTCTTCCTGGGCTCACATCATTCACTAAGTGCCTTCTATCTTTCGTAACAGAGAGCAGAGGCCCCTCTTTCCTACACTAACTCAAACTTACTTCAATTTGGCCCAGACTGTACAAAAAATCATGAAATCTACGTTGTTCTAACGTTTTCTTCAGAACAGAAATGAGAAATTATGAAAGAAAAAAGTAAGACAAAGTGGGAAGAACAATGATCACAACGTAAGATCAGCTTTTATAAAAGTAATGATTCTACATCTGAGTGCTATTACATTTTAAAGAGTGAAAGGTGTTCTCACTGAAAACCAATTTGACAGGAGTAGGAGTACACATTGATTATTTTGGTAATAGTCAGAAGACAGATGTATCTGTACCTTTATCAGAGCATTTCACCAACTTCTGATGAACTCGAAGGCTGACATGATATTAGAACTCATATACTGTATGAGTAGTTACACTAGAAGTGCAACTACTGATTTTTTTCTTTTATTCACAGAAAACTACAGGCTAGCACCATATGGTTTGGGTTTTTTAAGCAAAGAGCATAATCTTTCCTCTTTGAAGGAAAACGTTATTTTCATAATCTGATACTACAAATAAACATTAGCATGAAGAAATCATGCAAATCTTCTTAAGTGTCTCTTAGAAACTTGGTGGGAAGGTGGGCAAGGTGGCCACAGACAGGAACATATGAAAGAAGGAAGGATGGATTTCGAGATACAAGTTGAACTAACTTGACTTTTTCTAATTCTCT
This sequence comes from Lycocorax pyrrhopterus obiensis, assembly GCA_014706295.1. Lineage (NCBI taxonomy): Eukaryota > Metazoa > Chordata > Aves > Passeriformes > Paradisaeidae > Lycocorax > Lycocorax pyrrhopterus. The sequence continues at coordinate 18,284,367 of JACSVZ010000013.1, read as the reverse complement.
GCGCATTTGTCCTTTTGTCATGCAGGTTTTCATTCATTTTTTGCAGTACTTCTAAAGACAATATAATTATGTTACTACAATTCAGATCACAATATAGACTGAACCTTGAATGGGCCTTTGGACACTACTGCAATCTAAATTGTTAGAAGGATTAATGAATATTTTAATGAAGTGGCTTTGCAATACAGAGGAAGAATGTCAACATCATACCTAGAAGAGAGGTCTCCTTTGCAAATGCTGCAGCAATAGCTGGGTCCAGCGTTGGCTGTCCATCGCCAGATGGAAGGTCAGGACGAGTGTAGTCCCTGCTTTTATCGTTGTTGTACTTGACATTCAAATTCACCAATTTGGAAAAATCAATTCGTAGGGTACAGCAAGCATTATAAATATTTTGACCATCTAAGGCCTGGAAAAGAGATCACAATTTATTTAAAAGACACAATACAGGTGGGTTGCACAAGGTTGGGGTTTTTGGTTGGTTTTTTTTTTTAAACAAGGTCAGCATACAGATATTTATCTGTCTTACTGTCTAGCTTAAAACCAACTAAAATGCATTAACCTCTCAACATGATTCCAGGAAGCTTGATGTTCCCTTCTTACCTAGAAACTGTTTTTATGCACCAAAGTAGCAAGGGACGTTTTAATGCTGTCAAACTTAAATTTTGTCTGTTGAATATAGCTAATCAACCTGCATTCCATAGCACAACTTAAATTCAGGCATAATGCCAAATAGATTTCTCAAAGACAAATAATAATAAAGATCAAGAATCTCACAAGTACTCTTTCACACGGAAAATCAACTGAGGAAAAAATCAAATCTAGACTTAACTACCACGTTAGACAGCCATCCGTTAAGGCATAATATATACGTTATTCCTGCATGTTTTCCTTCTCCCCTTAAAGGTAATTAGAGCCAAAACTGAAAGAAAACTAACTTTAACTGCTAACCTGATGTTACTAATACTGTTTTTTAGAAATCTCATTTTCACAATTAATTGGTACTTCCGAAAGAATGCCTATTAGCATGACACCTAGTGCTCTATGAAAATACTCTTTAAAAAGGCCAATATATATACCTGGATTTCAGTCCATTTACAGTTTGGGCATATCTTTCTTTCACTCAAAGTACTACCAGTTAAATATGAGAGACTTAAAAACATGGAAACTTTTTAAACAAAGTCAGTTTAATTCTTAAGGAATGTTAGGAAGTGAAGATGCAGCCCATCTTAAAAATTAGCATTCAATCAAGTCATTATGTTAAATATAAAACTACTTTATATATTTGCTGAAAAAACCAAATAAACCAAATTTTCAAATACAAACATTAGATCTTTTATTTCAATGTTTGTACTGAAAAGCTGGACTGAAATGTACCGCTTCTGGACCTGAGCTAGCTCTTGCAGTTCACTGGGTTACATCTGCAGTGTACTTTACAACACATTCAAGTTCTGGTAGGGCTTACTATTTTGAGCTAAGCACTGCACAAACCTTGTGTGCCTGCTGGCTGTGGAAGCAACATAGCTATTTTCATACAGTGATGCATCTGGAAACTGAACATCTTGCAGACACCCCTCTGCTAGGCCTGGGCCAGCAAAGCTGTCCCTACAATACGTATTATCACAGCTGACATCTCCAGGGCTCATGAAATCACTTAAAAGAACCACCACCATTAGCAGCCAATGCAAAAGAATACATAAGTCAACAATTATTTTGCCAGAGCTTGAAAGTTCTAAAAACATATAGAACAAAAAACCTACAGAAACTGGAAAATCTAGACACTGTATCAACAAATACTTAGCAATTAAAGAGAAACTCCTATGCTTGAAACTCTGATTAAAAAATACTTTATACAATATTACAAAAGCAAAACTTACTGTCCTTATTCACAGAACACAAGCTGAGGATTAATTCTGTATTGTTGGGGTGGTGGTGGGCACCACCATTACAGCATACATGATTTGCTAGCTTTTTTATACATGGTGACAAAGCAGAATGCAAGACTGCTAATGTTGGTATTTGGGAAAAGAATATCACTTGAACACTGACACCTAAAAAAGTTTATACTGAGAATCAGCCATCACTTTTAGAAGACTTCCTACCTTCTAAAATCCACTAAGATACGAATTAGAGGAAAGTCCAATTTACACGGCCAGAGTTTACTTATTGTCAAATACAATGCCACTGCCCATCAAGGGAATACCCATTCCCCTAATGAAGAAAACAGGTATGAGTGAGACTGAAGGGCTGTATTCTTTAGCTTTGTCCCAATCACAGGACCCATCAGGATTCATACTATACCTCTGTGTAGAGTCTGTAGAAATACTGACTTGTGGCTGGCAGAAGGCTGCTAAGTTGATGGAAATACTTTAGACTTAAAAAGTAGCAAACCAAGATATATCTGTGTTTGCAGTTTCTAGAGCAGTCAATGTTTAAAGGGAGCTATATAAGTAACTAAAACTTCTACTGAAACAGCAAAAACTCCTCTTTATGACAAACTCAAAGTGACCAAAAGTACATATAAAAGGTCCTGCACAAGAGAAATCCATTGTAGTTGGGACACAGATAGGCTGAAAGAACATCCTGAACCATAAAGGAAGGAGACGCACTCTTAAAAAGCACTGTAGTCAAACTCTAGGAAAGGCTTCAAGCACCAAAACCAAAAAAAACCCCCTCACCCCAACCACCTCTACCAGCAGCATCATATATGTCTATCAATGCAAGAAAAATGCTGGTTGGTGAGAATCTTTTTCAAGATTAATTGTTCACACGTAAAGTCACAAATGTGAATGTGTGTCCTGAGCTCTTACTTGTATAGCAAAAGAATGTGCAACAAACCCTCAAACACTGTTCCTCTCACAGACATACCGAAAAAGAGACCAGCCCTACTGCTAGTGAATATACATCCAAACATCATCTCCAAGAACTCTAGTTACTGCTAAGAAACTTCTATTTCGAGTACTTATACATACACTCACATGTGATACCATATCGCACCATACATGGGCCAAACCAAGATCAAGTATCATGAGACCCTTCTACAAATGCAAGTACCATTCTTCATCTTGGCTGTGCCAGTAAACCCAAAAAACTAAAAACAGGATCTTAGAAGGGCGTAAGAGCCAGAGGCATAAAAAAACCCCCCAAACCAAGCAATACTTGCAAAACAGACTCCAGCTAAAATAAGTACCTCAAAGTAACTGAAGGTCGTATGATAAGTATCTCTTGGGAGAGACGTGTCCCAAGTGCATCCTACAGATATGAATCTGAATGAAAGTAATTTTGAGACAAGTGTCTTAGATACAAGAAATTTCTGTGGCTAAAAAGTGTATGTAAATACATTCCATTCTCAAAAATTAACATATTTTATGAGCAAAGGACCTGTTGCTGCACTTCCTGGGCTTTCTGATTCCATGCACTCCAGCACTCTCCTGTTTACCTGAACACTACTTATCATTTCTGAACATAAATTGTGCTCTTTAAAATTAAAGATGTCCAAAAAAGCCTAATACAAAAATAGCAGATAATAGCCCTTCAGCTCAGTATCCTATCTGGAGATGTCCTTTCTTTCATTCTGCAATGACTACCTGAAGTTCCTATTACAGATTCTAGGGCAATGCAGACTAGCAGAGATCTTTTGCAGACTGCTCCCAGCACAGACCCACCCTGAAGGTATAAGTCAAAACAACTGGAAAGACGACATCTTGAGTGCAGAGTCAAACCTCACTGGAATCTTTGAATAGCCTGTGGGCCAAGGAAGGATCAACTGGCCAACTGTAACAGAACCTCTGTGATATTTTTAACCTGTGCTGGGTCAAGATGACTGGCATGCACTACGTACAAGCCTCAGTTAATTTTCTATAGATGAGTCATTAATAACTGTTAACATGCATGATTTGGCAAGGGTACTTCCAGTACATTTGCACAAAGGCAACAGTCTGAATTAGCCAGCTTCTCAGACAGAAACACCAGCACTCTCCTGTCTCCATGGTATACCAAACTACTGGTGTTCAAATATTTAAGTCTGCTGCTTATGCTAAGACTACTCATCATTTACAGTAAAAATGGGATATTTTTAATGCTTAGAATATCTCCATACCCATACAGACACCTCCAAACAAAACCTTCACCAGCAGCAGAAGCACAGCAGTTCAATGTGCTCTACTCTTGCCCATTCTCAGTTACTTTCTCCACCCCTGGCTAGACTGCTGCATTATACGGAACCTCAAGTTCCCAGTCTTCACCCAAGGAACCCGTAACGATACAACCTGAGGGTGGTGATAAAACAAGTATCAGTGTAGCCACTATCTACTTTTACAGGAAATGAGTTTCTTACAAAACAAGTGCAGCAGGAATGAGGCTTTTTACTAGTTGCTCATTCAAATGGCAAAAGAGATCCCACAGGGCTACACGCTTCATATTGTATATTGTCAGTGTCACTGTTTTCTCAGAACCTTCAAATGCATAGCATCTCTCCTTGGTACTTACATCACTTGAGTTTTTCAAATTGCTCTTTAACTTCCTTAATAAGTCTTCAATTTCTATTAAGGCCACATTCTGATTTCCTGTGAAGAGGGCCACCGGAAAATTAAAATTTCCCCATTATCTTCCACAGTAACATGGATGGAAAACAAACCGAAAACTGTACTTTTTTACCACGTGTTTGATTTTGAATTCCATGCAACCTAATTGTAGCTACCACAACGTCTTGCTTCTACTTCCAGATGTATTTAAACTGAAGGGTTTTTTCCCTATCACCTTACTGCTTCCCTTCTTTAGTTATTTTTTTCTGGTGGCACTTGGCTTAACCATAAGAACTGTACTTTACCCTATTTGGTTTGTGAGGGTAGTGGGGAAATCAAACCTTCCTTCCAATTTAGCATACTTCAATAATTGCAATTGGTACTGCTCTTAACATTTTGTATATTTATGCATAGACTGGTTAAAATATGAAACTATAAACCTAAGACCATTTCAATTTGACATTAAGGCCCCAACATCACTGACAATGACTGCACATACAGGAGTCACTTACTCAATGGAGTTTAGTCATTCTCACATGAGCTACTACTAGTGAACACATACCCTAATCAAAACATGCAAAACTGGAGAAACAAATACATGCTGGGTTTTTTTTAAGACCAATACAGTATCCCACAAGCCAGTATCAGAGTTTGTCTGAAGTCAACAACAGAAAAAGATTTTTAGGTTCCTTTCATACTTTTACAAACCTCATGCTTTCGTTTGTAACTTCTTTATAATATATTCCTAAACTGATAATTTTTACATCACTACAGTCCATTTCGCAGACGTCATCTTTCCACTGAATTTTCTGATAAGATATATTACTCAAAAAACGAGGTCAAAAGATTTATCACTTGATGTCATATTTTGCGTCAGAAATGCACTTTAAAAGCAGCAGTAACATCTACTACTGAAAAATAGCTTTCCAAACACGAGTCAAGCCTGAATTACAACCTTCTGTAACAAACACATTTAGCATCCAACTATTTATCAAGTATTTCAAATATAAATCTAAATGTCTACAATTGATTTCTGCAGCACTTGTAGGTTAAGATCTAGTTTCTGCACTACTGTTTTAAACCTGAAAGGTGTATCCCATCCATACAAATTCTTACGTAGTACAGAGATACATTTGCATCTCTCTCAACTCTTTGATGTTGTTTCAACTCTGAAAAGCACATCCCTAATTTAAATTGCTCTCCAGATCTACAAGTATTTCCAGTCTGCTTTTCAGGAGTAGATTATACTAAAGTTGACCACCATGAATCAAGCTGCAAATCATCTTGTCTCTTCTCTCTTCTTTGGTTTCCTCTATAGCATGAACACTTACACTCCGCTTTTTGAAAACGTTTTATTTTTTGTGATTCCCTGTCTTGATCATCTCACAGTTTTTTACTCAATGCCCAGTATTTCATTTGGTGATAAGGACAAAAATGACCATCCTCCACCACTTAATGAAGTCTTTACTTCAATATAGTCCTCATTCTTTTCAACAGAAAATTAAGCCCATTTTTGCCTTTCCTCTACTAAGAGGAAAATTTGCCAACTTAGCCTGAGGTGTGAGCTTTTCACGTTTGTGAAGTTCTCAGCTAGTCTGTCATCTACAGGCAATAAGCACTTTCTATGCTGCCAAGCAACACTTAACCAGCACATCAATTTTAATCAGCCTTCCTCAAACCCAGACTGCATGTGAAGGTTTGAAAATATAAATTAATTCCATTTATCTCTTGAAAATTATAATAATAATAGTAATAATGATAAAAATCTCACCTTCCCCTTCGGTTCAACTTTCCTACTACCACAAATGTGCACATATCCCATTCAATTAATTCAAACCATCTGGTCTAGATGACATGCTGTTGATCTTTGCCATAATTTATCCATAGGCTCTCTCCTGCTATAATAAATAAAACCAGTTACCTGTTCTTGCCTCTCCTACCCAGGATAGGAGAGTTTCCTATAAAACAAAAGCAAGATCCTGCTCACCCATCACTGCTGCAAAGCTTCTTCACAATCTGGTCACATGAGTAAACTGCACATTCCCTTCTGGGCATTTATGGTTACAAATAAGTGTACTTTTTCTTTTTTTTTAGGATACTATAACTAAATACTTTCACAAATCTGTAACTAATCCACAAATCACATCTTTGTATGGATGCTTAAAAGTACTGGCCAACAACAATCCAATAGGGTTACTAAATCTGCTGCTTCTGGTGAATTAATTATGCATCACCAAGACACCCTACATTCTTACTTCTGGTTGACATTTTTACTACTGCAGTCTTGCATATTATTTCATCTCTGTGCAGTCTTATTATAATATTTGTTCATACCAATGTCTAAAATAGTTCAGACACAGTATCCATAAACATACTATCATTAAACACTGATTTCACATGGTATAACAACATATTATATAATAACTTCCACTTATTTTTTTTAATGTCAAAAAATTGTGGAGGAGTATGACACATTGTTATCGCAGTACTCTGTGAGATCAATGTTTGTAAAATGTTGGGAGTACAGGAAGATCTCTAGCCTTAAAAGAGAACTATACTTACTTGTTTTGCTTGCTGTGCATTTACTGGATCACCAAACTGCAGTAAAGCTTGAAACTGGTTATTCTTTGTGAATGTGATTATCTTCAATACAGCACCAAATTTAGAGAATATCTGCCAAAAACATTATAAAGTTTTACACGTCTGTTTCTCCCAATCATAGCTCAAGTTAAAATGAAATTTGACTTACCTGATGAAGAACATCCAGGGTTACTGGATAGTACATGTTGTCAATAATTATTCTAAGTACTGGACTCTGAGCTGGAGTCACTGCACTCTCACTAACAGTGGTCCCACTAATGGGAGCGTTTGATGCCTGCACAGCCGTCACTGCCTGAAGAACAGCTTGGGCCCGCTTAAAAAAAAAATGACAGAAGAGAGATTTTCTTAATATTTCAAGATAATTGCTTGAAATTAATTAAAAATATTAATACAGTTAACTCCAGAAACACAAAATAGTCCACTTATTTAAAACTCAGAGCTACAGACATAACACAACGTTAAGTGCAATGCAGTCTGACTCTGTGAGAAGAGACAACAAAAATGAAAACATCAATTAATCCTTACGTCACATTAAGGAGGGGCTTCAAACGGCACCAATATCAATCTTTCTAGTAGCAAGCTTATTGTTCTACTAGTAAGGATAAAGAACGGGAGGATTTTGTAGATTTCAAGATTCTTTCCTTTACAGGAAACAAAGCTAAACACACCCACAAACCAGCCAATGAAAAACCCCAACCCTACAGAAACCAGAAGTACTTATTTTACTGTTCAAAACACTGTATCTCAGCTAACATTTCACTGCCATTTTAATTATGTAGAAGGCTCTCATAGGAAGGGAAAATTCTAAACTAACACACCCAAACTTCTCGGTTTTAACACAATGAAATAATACACGAGACTAACAAATGTCAAAAAGTAGTATCCAGAGAGGTAAACAAACCGGTGTCTGTTATCCACCCTCTTTTGTAAAAAGAAAAACAAAATCCTCTCCATATATGGGGATTTTTGGTTTTTAAACACAAGCAGGATTTTAGAAATTCCAAGGTAACCACATGATGATACCACAAGAACACACATCTATGTAACTACTTCCACTGCCAAAACTGACAGTATCAGAAAGATTAGATGTCTTTTTCTGAGAAAGAGAAAGTGCAGAAAAAAGGGGTTCCATTTAATACTTTCATTACGGTAGCCTTATGAAGCAAAACAATACAAAACAAGAGAGACAAGTGAGCATGCCAGGTAAAAATAATAACCATCATATTAATGCATACTGCATATTTTAAAGGTATTAGAGCTACTACACAATTTCATGTCTCACAACTTACATGATACTCCTCATACTGAAACGAATCAATGAATAAGGAAAGTGGGGGGAAAAAAAAAAAGACCTGGTGAACACCAGCTGGGAAAACAAAATTTACCTCTACATTTAACATTAATTACTGTAACTGTGTAAAAATGTCTTTTGATTACACTTCTTTTCCCTAATGTATGAAACACACAACTTTCAAGATGGCCAGATATTTGGCTGAGTTGCATAATTATTTCCTACTCATTCTATAAGCACCTATCAATTTAAAGTCAGTCCTTAAAGTGACTGGAAAAATTTAAACTATATAACCCAACAAAATACAACTTGTGAAGTGAATTTTAACATATGACCCTTGTCAGCGCTATCTACCTATGCTTATACATCATACTTCATTCCATTAAAATTAATGTGAATACATGAAGGAATACAGAATTAAGCAACGGTAAATATTAAAATACTTAAGAGTATTTTGTCAAACAAGTTCAAAATAACATCCAGCATCATATGTAAGTAGCCAATTTGAAGACATTTAAGTAGTACGTAACACGTTTTTCTTATTTTTGCAAAATTGAAACTAACATCATAAGATCAGGTACACCACCTGAAGTACACTTATTTCTAAATGTTGCAGTGTCTGTGCAGAAGGACTAAACCCATGCATTTATGACAGGCTGATGATCTAAAAAAACCACAGTTAGAGGTCATTCTATTATCAATTCTCCTGAGTCTTGATAATGCACTAAGAGATATTTGTTTTATATCTGAGTTTAAATGCTCCTCTTGATGTTTTCATGTCTCACAGGAAAAGGATTTTCACAGAATGATAAAACTGAAATGAAAACTTAAAAATGGTCCCTTTACAATGTGTTTATTCAGAACAGCTCATTCTGAGCATACATGTAAAAACAATCCCTGAAGCTACTATTACTGAGCAGTTCAGAAAGACACAGCTTAATGGAACCTTTCCAGCCAAGGCCTGGCTGTTTAAGTACCCCTTGCTTAAATATTTTTTTCCTATCTTCTTTTTAACTAAGATACTTGCACATTTCTCCAATTTTTTATTCTATCTTTCAAGTTACACATACTAACATTCTAACATCTTCACATCGTCCTGACTGAACATCCAGAAAAAGACAATTTCAAATGAATTTGGGTTGATTAGAAAAACTTTTAACCTGATTTGAAAGCTAAGTTTTGAGTATCTGAAAAAATGCCAGACTACAAGCAATACCTGCACTATCTTTATTTTTTCTTACAGGAAAAAGAATGTCTGACCATCTTTGTTTTATAGAATGCTTCAAGAGATAGTAGTTACAGAATGCTTACTGCCAAGTACCTATTTGTTTTATTTAGTTCTAAATAAAATTAAGCTCTGAAAGACTTGGAACATAGGTTAAGATGGGGTATTAATATGCATGGTGGAATAAAAGCTGCTGAAAAGTCAGCACATCCTATACATTGAAAAGGTGAACATGTGAAGTACCAAATCAGTATCAGCAGAGAAACCAGAGGACAACACAAAGCAACACTTCTTAAGGGAGTATGTCCATCCACTGTAAGTGAAGACAGAATTCATCCCCTACTCTATTTTTCAAAAGTAAATTAAGGTATTTATTTTTCTTTGTAACTGACACTTGGGAGAGTGGGGAATCTCAATTAAAAAAAAAATAATCAAAAGATTCTAAGGAGCAAGAATACTTAGAAAGACCAACAGGAGGATCAACACTATACTTGACCTGAACCAAGTCTTTCAATAGATTACCCTGAAATCGCTTTCAAAGGCAACAGCTATAACTTTGCTATTTACATGTCCTAACAGAGGACACAATTAATAAAAACTAATTTGGCACTTACACTTTTTTTGTATCATCAAAAATGCAACGTAAGAAACTGATCTTAAAATAACCATCAGACTTGTGGTAGGTTCGAGTCTCTTATCTCTCTATAGTTTGTATGACTTGGTCACCACGTTACTTTTGCTAATCCTTCTGTCCTACTAAAAACAGACATATGTAGCTGTATTTATTGTGAAATGGGTCCTGGAGAGGCAAGAGCAAAATGTTTTTTTGTTATTAAGTACATTTGTCTCTAGAGTGATCATTATGGTATTATTCTCCAGAAAAAGCAGATCACAAGCTGAGGTTACCAGCGCTACTAGAGTGATCATTCAAAGCACTGAAACACATGCATTGGCATTAGCCATTACCACTATGGAAATTCAAACTGGCACTGGAATCTCAGGTGTCAGAACAAGAAAGGTCATTTTACCATCCTACAGTCTTATATAAACTAAGACAAAAGCTTTAAGTTATTTAGAACTTTTAAGTAACTATTAAAAACACACTTCAGAATCTTTGCCTTTTGACATTAAGGAAACATTAAGAAAATTTATCATAATGGAAAGATCATGCAGAAAGCAAATCCCTTTCAGTGTCAAAAAATGGAATGATCATAGGTATGACTACAGTAGTGTTAGAATGTGGACAAAACCAAATGATTCAAACATATGGCACATGAGCCAAGAACACATGCCATGCGTCATCTTCTACTGTCTGCATTTGTAATACTACTGAAAAGTAAAGCTACCTGGTTAAGAGTGTTATCAGTCTTTAGTTCCTTATGATTGGAATACTGGATATAAATGGGTTGGTTACGAAGATGAGGCGTCACAGCAGAGTAGTAATTAACCATAGTGATAGCTGCTTCTTCTGTAGCAAGTTCCAAAAATGCCTGTAATTAAAACAGGTAGTTTTCAGTATTTACAAAGAAGGTAATCTTCATATTAGTAGCACATAAAAACCAAAAGGTTTTATAACATATTTTAACAAATATCAGTCTTCAGAAAATGTCATTCTACACATACCAACTTTATTTGCTAAGCTACTTCATCTCCAAAATTCATCTGTGAAGACGCAGGAATAAATATTTCTCTTCCAGCTAACTTTTTGCTTTACGTAGTTGCCAGCCATCCTGCTTCCCCCCCAAATTTACTAAAAGATGGTGTAAATGCATTAAAAAAAAAAAAAGGAACAAAAGCTCTTTTTTAATACTTACTGCTTTATGACTTACTTCAATAGCATTTTAACACAGTATTTTGAAATCAGACAGTAAGCATATTAAAAAACGGAAAGCAATAAATTACCTGGTTTTTCCCTTTCAGCATCAGGATGTTGGTTACTTTACCAAAAGGTAAACCTAAAGCAATAACTTCTGTTTCTGTCACTTCCCCCGGCAATTTCCTGATATGAAGAACACGAGAAGGAGCCCCATCCATTTTATCATCACCTTTGAATTTCTTGTTGTCATTACCATTGGCTGAAAGACATATTCAGACTCTATTTGAAAAGTTTACTGATACTAATAATGCTTTATTAAAAAATGCTTTTATTTATAAGCAAGAAGTTAATTTTAAGTGAGCCAGCTCCTCATTTCATTCAAGTTAAATTCAAGAGTTCTGAACAAATTCTGCAGAGACAAATGTTAAGTTTCATGAAAGGTGGACTGTTCAAGACTTAGTCTTCTGACAAAGAGCACAGCAAATCCTTTACATCTCACTTTCAGTGAAGCATCTCATACAATAACACATAATAAGGCATTAATTATGTCTAACAAGGGCTCATATAAGAACTCCAACATACATTAAAGAAAAAACAGTTAGTGGTTACCTAGAATTTTTTGAAAGCAATAAAGCGGTGGTAAACCATTAACAGATCCCTATGTTTTTTTAAGAACTGCTTGCACCAAGGAACTGGACACAAAAACCAGAAAAGTAACAAAGCAAGACAGGACCCGTCATTAATGCTGGGAAAGATCAGAGTGGAGAAACAGGATGACCACAGGCCTGACATCACAAAAGGCTGATGAAACCAATTTAAGGACAAAGTAGAAAAACGTCCATTTCGAACTACGAGTTCACTCACAGAAAAGGAAAAACCAACTAATAAACACAATGCAGCCAATACAGATGGAGACTGGGGAAAGAGCCAGATAAATTTCCCTAAGAGAATCAGGGAAGCATTAGCACCAATGCACAAAGCACCAGAAAGACACTGTTTAGAATATTCTCCAGAATTCTTGTACAGAACTCCAGCAAAATTCCAACTTGAGTTCCTTTTGCTTAATATGCAGCTAGCCAGTTGGATGGAAGAAGTCTTGCTGTTGGAAGAAGGCCAGAAAAAAATTATTTACTTTGGTTAAAAATATGTCAGTGGAGTAAACATCAGAGTCAAGAGCTAAAGAAAACAGTGTCATAAAATATTGATATTAATGAATTAATCAGTGCTGGAAATCAGCATGCAATTAGATATTAGTGAAACAAGTGATAAGACTTCCTTTTTTCCACAAAAAATGCAAGATATTTAGATTTAAATACAAAATTTGAAGTATTCTATTAGTTAAAAACAGTGCTTAGAGGCACATCATGCAGTAATTCCATACCCACACCCTGTACCACTACCATCATCCCTCCTCCAAAAAAATTTCCACGACTAAGCTTTTAAAAAGTTCTTGCACTGAAGAACACGAAGTATTTTCTACCTTACTAGAGCACACAAAACAACAAAACCAAATAATATTCAAAACTGGTCAAAATTCAGCTAGCAGTACCTCCAACTGACAATGCTAGAATCTATGCAATAGAATGTATTCTATTTAGGTCTGCTGCACAGAAAGACAAATTTTGGTGGAACATGGAAGAGTAAAATTTCAAAAATGCACACTAAACTAGGATCTGAAGTCTCACAGGACTCTAACCTGTACCACTTTGGCAAACAGGGTGAGACTGAGCTTCCAGGTAGCCAGATTTCACCTGTTCAAAATGATACATTATAACACTTTACCTCAAAGAGACAGAAAGTCAAAGTTTGTGAAAAAGTATTGTTACTTTTCACCTGAAGCTCAACACACAACAGTCCTCCCTCATTCTCAATTTAAATTTCTACAAAAATAAAAAAAAAAATAAAAAAAACCAAACGGAAGAAACAAGGCGAAGTGTGATAGGCTGGACAATGCATTACAAACAAAACATTAAAAACAAACTTGCGAAGGATAAAAGAATTACGGTGATACTGAAACTACATGTCCAATGCCCTTCATACTTCAGCTTTCTGAATAATTTAAATTCATTACAAGTTTCAAAAATGATGAAATATTAGCAATGAGAAACAAGAATTCGAAAAAGTTTTTAAACCAAAGGATTTTCTGAAATTAAGAAACCTCTTGTCTTCTTTCCATCACCAGAAAAATATTCACCATGACTGCTCAGATCAGTATTGACAGAGCTGTTTTGTTTTTTGTGTGGTTTTCAACTGATAATTTTGATGTATTAACTTTTCCACAGCATAATGTCCAAGGATTTACTTTTTGTTAAACTAGAGCTCTTATTTAAATTAGGCTTTAGGTAATCCCAGCACTTCTAGTAAAAGTATCACTGGCCAGTATATAATCACTCACATATATGTATAAGAAATGTTCCTTTAGTAATTTAACACAATAATTTAATAATTACTGCATTACCCAATTGATTTTTTATCTAACAGCATTGCTACTTAATACTAGCAATCTAGTTTTTCAGCTTTTGCTGTGGTAAGTCTAAAGAACAAGCTTAAAAGAAATATTTTGTTGTACTAAATAGATATATCTTTTTCTAAACAGCAATTAAGAGCTTTAAATTAACTCATGTATACAAGCCTCTCACACAATTTTTTCACACTGTCTTAAACCTCAACTACACTATTCCTCAAACATTTTTACTTATTGTAAAAAAAAAGTTATGTAGACAAGTGCCTGTGCAAAAACATTTATGTCAAAAAGCAGATAAATGTATTAAAATAATATATGCAAAAAATACAGAATTAGGCATGAAAGAATGTATGGCAATCAGAAAACGGGGGGCGGGAGGGACAGGATGGGGGGACTGGCAACAAGCATTCTCAATGCTATGGAATTGCCCAAAAAACGTTTTTAGCAGTAGGTCAAGCAACCATGACAAAAGCTGTTTATTACTTATTGGCAAAAGCATCTCTTGTACAATGAAAGCTGAACTGGTACCATTCATTAAAAAATGAAGCCCACCTTCTTAAAGTAAAATTTAAGCCAAAACATTTAAAAATGGATTTTGGAAGACAGAAGAAATTAACACATCAGCTGTTGAAAGCAAAGAGAATATGTACTTTTTCTACTTTAGATTATCCATTCAGCATCACCTAACATTAATTTCCTGTTTCAGTAATAGCAGTAATGGAGTGTGGATCATACACTAAATATGCATGCACATACACAAGTGAACTTTTCAAGACATTTGTGGAACAAATTAAATTTAGCTTTTAGGAGAGTTATTGAGAGATTCTGGCACTGTATGAAACCTCTCTAACTGTAGTCTCTTATTTGTCATTATAAACGGTACTTCTCAGCTGAAGACACATCACTAAACTGTACTTGGGAATAGAAAACCACATTTACAACATGGGAACACAACTTGTTTAAAGCCACTGAAAAGTGAATTTAACTACTGTTAAAACAACAATTTCATTCTCTAACAAATTTTATTAGCAGGATCAGTGTCCATAAAGGTTAAAAGCTAAGTCAAGGGGAGCAAGGTACTAGAGGAATAACATGGTCTTTTGGTAGAAATAGAGCCTATGCGTAAGCAGCAACAACCTGAAAGATTCTTCCCTTTACAGCACTTCAAACAAAATCACTGAGAACTGGGGGAAGGTGGGGGGGGGGGGGGAGCAAGAGATGTTGGGAGGAGGAGACATCACAAGCTGACTAATAACTACCACTGAGAAACTGCTGTTTAACTGGAGGCTTATTGGCAAGTAGCTATTTCATGAGGTAGTTTGGCTTTCACTAGACTTGAAGATTCTGATGCAATTCAAATGTCTTGCTGGTAATGCTTTAACAAATACAAATACACACTGAAAACAGCAGGCTACAATATTTACCTTGGGGGAAAAGTTTTAAAAAGCACCAGAAGAATGACTAAAACACAGTGTATTAGTTCATTTACAAATCAAGTTACAGCCACAAATATGTAGTTTAAAAAATATAGAAAAACAAAAAAATCAGAAACCTAGCCCTGAATCATAGAAACACTTACGTTGGAGGAGACCTTTAAGATCATCAAGTCCAACCATTAACCCTGCACTGCCAAGTTCAGTAACAGGAATGGTTATATTCAATTCAGACTACCATAAAATCCCATGTTCTGTAACAACCATTGCACTGATCTACGTCCTCTGCATCTCTCTACCAAGGAGATGAAAAATTCAGTTTCCATGTGATATCAGGCAACTATTCCAAAACAAGATCTCATCTTTACTAATGCTATTCAAAGCATTATTCTCACATCTAAATAGGATACTACAATTTAAATATAATTGATACATAAGCCACATCCCTGTTGCAGAGAGTTCCTTCAATTCAGCATAAATCAACTTGTTGAAATGGAATGCTTACTGGCTGACAAAGCCTTTAAATGGCCATAATCTGAGCAACTTGCGTCCTGGCACTAACAGTTAGAAACTCCTATTTTATTAAACAGAGAAACAGGAACCTATATAAAAAAAGCAACAAAATGAACTGCAATATACACAAGGCATATTGTAAGTCCAAGTCATTCAATCATTCAAGCTATGAATATTCAATGCAACCAAGCAGTTTTTGCAGAAAAACTGTTCTTCAAGTTCAGAATAACTCCTGGCAAAGAATGAATAGCTTACTTCTGATAATAACTGTTTTTGAAAACGTATTTTAATAAAATTCCATCCTAGAGGAGCTTTTCTCTGAACATTTATTTTTTGAGAAATACATAAATATGACCTAAGAGTTCTGAGACCTTTATTTTAGATGCATAATTTTCCTGTACAATACTTTTTTCATAAGTACACAATCTCCTAATACAGAAATGTAACTATGTGGCTATAGGCAAAAAATTTTGGATACAATAAAAAGTTGCTTTCACCCATTAGTACCCGAAAAGAAGGGGAAAAATGTAAAAATGACCACAAGAGACTGGTCATAAATCCCTGCGTATCTGCAGTAGTGAAGTAATACATAAATAAGCATCCTTTCTGCAGAAATCACTCTGTTTCACAACTGTCAGTATATAACAACAACCAACTAAGAAAAAAAACCCAGAACTTTCAGTTTGTACATACTAAAGACAAGAAGCTCAATAGCAGTAGTATTCATTGCTGTTGCTATGTAGAAAGCACTTCTTGTTTTACCTTGGCTAAATATATATCATTCAATGTTACCACCTAGTAGAACATAGGACACATATCCAGACAGGAAACAAGTGACTAAGAGAAAGGCAATGCAATTGAAGATATCGAGTTTACAGTTGTGGATTATGACCAGACAAAAATATTAAAATGTTGCACTGGTTACTGAACACAATCACCTACCTCAAACAACCAGCTACACAAACTGCAAACAATCACAAAATTGGGTGGGGGAGATATAATAGAGACCATTGTGGCTTCTTTTCTGGAAGGTTCTTTTCTTAAAGAAAGTTTTCCTATATGTACCTAACCCTGATGTAACTGATAGAATGTAGGAAGAGAGCTGTTGTCTGCTCCAGTGACCTTTCCCAGGTTCCCAAAAGGAAATAAACAGGACCTTTGCTTTAGTATGTAAATCTTCAAAAGTTAAAGTCTGGAATTCAAAATGTTTGAAAGAACAAGAGAAGGAGATACTATACTCAAAAATACGATAGAAACACATAGAATACGGAGTTGTCTGAAGCCCACATTTGTTAACCCTAAAGTTAGAGGTTACATGGTCAGTGTTAATTACACTTCTGTTGGGTTTTTTTTGTCATTTATCACAGATATGGGCCATGTGCATATGAAAATCTTGACCAACCAATATTAAAACTATCTTACAATAGAAAGACTGTTGCTTAACAGGAATTTGACCTCAAATAAGTAAACACAGTGAAACAAAGAAAACTTAACTAAACAACTTTTAACTGGCACATCTGCATATAGGTTGCACCTGTTTCAAAATTCACTGAGCATTGAGCTTTCTAAGCAACTATGATAACACATTTACAGTATGGCTGTTCAATGTTGCAGTCTAAAACGAATGCAGTTCAATTTAGTCCTTAAAAATACATAAAAATACACAGCTAGAGTGAAACCCAGCTGAAGTAGAACGAGTTACCACAGCATAGTGATGCAGACAAATTACCCAAATTAATAGTAATAGCCACATTTTATTTCTCCCATCCTGATACTTTTTATTTTTCTAAGTTTTTAAATCTGCATATTTGTAGAAATATGTACAGTATACTGTATTATTAAATTGCTATACTTTCCAATCACATGTAATGTACTTCTTAAAATCTTTCCAATTATTATTAATTGTAATCAATTTGCAAACTTCAGAAGTAAATTACTTATGTTTAGGCATCATTAATTTTAACTAATAATCAATTTTACATAACACGCTATCAAAAACGGCACATCTATGGCACATCTATGTTTATTGACCAAGTTAAACACAGCACTTGAAATATAATTAGCTTGTATGCCTCAGTGCTAAGTATTCTGTTAATACAATGAATTACCTACCAAAGCCACTCCTAACATTCCCTGCCAGTTAAGTAAAAACAGGATCAACAGTAATATTCAAACCTCCAGGAGTTTGGTGAGCTCAGCCGCAAAATGATTTTGGAATGTTTCTACTGATCTACTTTAAACACACAAATGTAAACAATTAAATTGATGGCAGCTGTAACAAGAAAACCTGCCAATTCTTCTGCTTCAATCCCTTGTCTTTGACAAGCAAATTTTCATAAAACCTTCATCAGCATTTTTCACTTTTTATCAACATCCCTTAAAAATTTTACTTTTTTCTGTGTGTGGATTTCAGCAATAGAGGTCATGGCATGAGCATCTTCATACAGATAACTCCTCCTACAACTTCCACTAAGCAGTCCTCCATCTGAACAGCAAAAGCCTCACAAGAAGTTCAGCGTAAAAGGAACCCCCTACAGAGGAAACACTTTTTCCAGTTTTTAAAGATAAGGGACTTTTTTCTTGCATTTAAAATCTGCAGCTATGTATTTACTGAACATACATCACTGAAAGGTAAAAAAAATATTTATGTACAATCATTTGCAATGTGCCTTACTAATATCTTCAAAAAAATCCAGAGTCAGGAATATTTATTTAAAGTTCCTGGTTTCAGCTCTGGTTTCTCAGAATCCTATTACCAAATCATATTTTACCTTATCTAAAGAGCCTTTCTAGTCATTGTGCACCAACATAAAAAAAATTAACTCACAGATCTTTATGAGAAGATTATGGTCTCCAAAGAAATCAGAATCAAACAAGATCAGGCAGAAAATAAGAACAGACTTTGACAATATTTTCAAAAAAGCTAAAGGAAAACTAGTAGTAGTTCAAGCAGCAGTAAAAGGCCTTTGGTTCTGACAACACAACTTTAACATATTCATGTCAGCTGGTGTTAAAAACATCAGAAACTTATACATCTAACATAAAAAAAGAACTTCTTAGAAAAGCCTAGATATTTGCTGATCTTGTACTTTACAAGCTGTCCTCCCTTGCTACAATTCTAATCTAGTAGATGGGATCCTTCCCTTAATGTTTACAGAAAAATGTTCTGCCATGCTGTCCAACCTAGTTCAGGAAAAAAATATAAATCTTGTACATTTAAATATAAATGCTTAACTGAAATGAAATTTCTCAACAATGACAGTAATCAAATTTGCCCAAAACAGGGTTCAGAATTAAGACGTAAAAATCATCTTCATCCAAGCCTAGATTTCTGTTGAGACTGCTCTTTTACAACAGACACAGAAAGTACCTAAAACAGTAACTTCACTTGTAGTGAATGTTAATGTAACACACTGCCAACTTCCTCTCACCTACACAGTCTGGAGGATGGATACAGATGACAAAACTGTTTAGAAAATGTCCAAGGATCAGGCCTTATATTTTGAGCCATGTCCAACATGCTAGCCTTTTTTAGAGAATTACCAGCAGTTCAAATTAATCGGTAAGAATGCAAATCAAACATTTGTTCACCAATTTCACAAGTTTCTTTCACAAAAAGGTAGGAAAGGATTCATCTGTAAGACTCCCTATAGGGCAGGGAAACCATTCCTCTTTCATGCCTTTCACTGGGAGAGATTAGAGCAAGAGTATTCATAAAAGCATTAAAGTACTACAGTACTCTCACTGAAAGGCAGCTGAATAAAAAAAAAAAAAACCCACTAATGGAACTGTTCCCATAATAAAAAGGTAGGATGTTCATTTAAAAAAAATCATCTTCAGTCTCACCCATAATGACACAGCCCTCAGTTCCACCAAACCCACCCCCTTCCAAGAAAACATAGGTTTTTGGACAAATTAAGCATTTTGGTTTAGGCTAATATTTCTATAGCAGAGAAAGAAATGAGGCTGTGATTGACACAGTTTTGCTCCAAGTTTAGGCCTGTTAAGGCACTGCTATTGACAACTGGTTTTTTGACTGCGTACACTTTCACCAAGAAAAGGCTGAGAGGATTACAAAGACAAACCACCTCTTTCTTCTGTTCTCCTAGCTATCTACTTAGAAAAATATCACAGGATCAGATATTGGAAATACCACAGTCAAACTCAGAATAGGTTTCTATGTTCTCTGGAAAACAATGGCCAAATCTCATAACATCATGACACTTCTCAACTCTCTTAAGAATTAAAGGGCAAGAACAAGCATTAGTTTTATGTAGGCAGGTATCTACAACATATCTCATTCACAAGAGACTTAATAAATGATCACAGGTTCCTTGAAGCCCTAGAAAATTTGAGAAAGATTCATCAGTACTATACCTTGGCTACAGAAAAAAACCGGTTTAATTTAAAAAAGTTTTAAATTCTTCTGAAGAGAAAAAGTAATAGCAGAACTGAAGCAAAAGGAGGACATCAATTCAGACAGAAAGAATACTTGAACTCGTTTGGCTTCAGGAGACAGTTACAGAAAATTAACACACAGGTTTTCATTTCACATCTAACTACTTCTGAGTCTACAATCTGAACTGGTAAACTGTGCAAGTTTGGAAAAAGTACTTCCTGGTCCCCAGTAAACAAGACAGCTATGGGAGGGTATACTCAGAAGCAATACTGAACCGTGGATTTATCCTACTCTACAGGGGTTTTTTGTGCTACTTAAATAAGGCAGGCAGAATGAAATTTGAATACAATACCAAGAAACTGTTTGAAAAATAAAATAACCAAACAAACTTGAATTACAGCACTGCATTCAGATTGTGGGTTTTTGTTTGTTTGGGATTATTTTTCCACCAACCTTCTTTACATATTACACAATTTATATGAAACTTTTTGTAACAGGCATCTGATACCACGGGGGCCAGACCAATACTCTGACTACTGCTGCTAATGACATTCGTTTCTTGAACAGTCATTTATGGTTCTGGATGCCAAAAAAAAACCAAAAAAAACCCCCACCCACACCAAAAAACCTCCCATACACAACAAAGAAACTTCCAAGAGTAAAACCCAAACCCTTAATGGCTTAAAGAGGGTAGAAATAAAAACAAGATGAGAAGCATCTTCTCTATTTGTAAAATACACCAAACTCCCATCCCATACATCAAACTAATGGGATCAAAACACGCTTTTCCACTTTCAGAACTTTTCAAGAAGAATTTCTGTGTAAAGGCTGCTTAGACAAGCTTCTGTATTTCTTCTTCTGAAAACTCAAAATTATAATTCTTACTTCAATTTTTTTTTATCTCTTTTTTTCCTTTGATAAATTAACTTGCATTTAATTTCCTGGAAGTATAAGTTTATCTAAAAATATATGGAAAATTTGGTAACATTTAGGACTTCATCCTGTCTTAATGTCCACTGCCCACAGCCAAACCCTCATGCACACAAATTGAGCTTCTTTTCATACTAGTTTCTCATTTAATTAAAGCAAACTGATGAAGCACTAATTAATATCCAGGACTGAAGAGGACATCAAGAAAATGAAAACAAGAGGCACCTCTTTCAGAACCAGAAGGAAGTAAGAAAAACAGGGAAGACAGACAAATGTTCTGGGGTTCCAAAATGGCTATGAATGCACTACACTGCATTTCTGACCTTCGGTTACAGAACTGCCAGTGGAAGTGGTTTTCTTCTGCTGGCACACTCCTCCACTCCATACTGCACTGTCTACAACTGTGCAATCACATGACTGATCAGTAAGTTGCTCCAAGGAAAAACTACTTTTTCTTGTTAGAATAGTTTAATGCTGCATTAACTTATTCTGCAAGTGTATGAGCACTCCAACAGAAGAGAGTGTAGCAGAAACAGGTGGATTTGGGGGGTTTTCTGCTTGTGCCAAACATGTAGCATGAGAAAGCACAGAGCTACCCATTCTGGCAAGAGCTGTCACCACAGCACCCTAATTCTAACATGAAATTGCACCCTGAATCCCAATCTCTTACTAATAAATTAAAACAGAAAGAGTCTGCTACTAATAACAGTGATTATACTGCTCAGCCCATAAATACAGAAAATCAGGCACAGTAAAACAGTGAACCAGGCAACTGACTGGGAAGTCCAGCAACCCTCTTGATGCCATGAACCAACTCCTCCACGTTTCTAAGGCAAAAGAAAAAAAAAGAGAAAAAACCACAAAAAATAAATGGTAGGGTAGAAAAAGAAAACAGAAAAAAGAGAAAAAGGAAGACCTCTGAAATGAGCCTTCTAAGGGAGTTCAATGCACATTCAACATACAGAAGCATCAACTGCAATAGAAGGCATTTTAGTGTGTGCCAATTCATGAAAAACCTTTCTATCTAGCATCACCAGAAAACTGATTCCAGCACAGCCACGCTCACTTTGCACTGATATTCTGAGATTCCACCGCTGCAACCTCAAACTGAAGGAGCAAAGTGAAGCTTCCTGCTTTAGCAGTGAACCAGAACTCTGCCTTCCTGAATCCATACTGTATTAGGAAACTGGCACAGTGTTCTTCCCTGTAATGCCCAGGCTTGCAGATGTCCATGTGTAAAAAAGTTGATGTCACACAGGAGTTAAGCTGTTTACCTTTGCTTGGCAGTTGAGATCCCTTACTTTAAAGGCAGCTGTACAAGACAACTGTAATTTTTCATCCCATCACCCACCGACAATTTAGTGTGCAGACATCTGAAAGTTGCCTATTTTTTTATGGGATTATTCTTCTCAGACACCCAAGGAGTGTAAGAAATACAAAGTCACTATATTCTAATACAAGCCAACAGTTTATCCCTCTATAGCACAACGGATTCTTGTTTCGGTGTTCTCCCCTTGTAAACAGGAAATGAGTCCAAGTATAAATTATAGATTTCTCCTTTGAAAGGGCATCACTTACCAGTAACTACCATGCTGCTCATGTTAGAGTTCGGGCTACTGAGTACACTGCCTGAAAGAAGTTCGTCAGATCCTCTCTAAAAAGAAAGAGACAGTAAGAGATTTTTTTTCCTCTATTTTGTGATTTTTAAAGATGATACTTCCTCTTTTCAGATAAGTGCAACAACTTGAAATCTAAGTAAAGCGGTATATTTACATGGCAATCTGAAATGAGAGCAGCTTAAGCACAGTTGTTTAACCCACCACTGAAATGAAGCCATCTCTGGACACAGTGAGAACTGCTGAACAATAATTTTGTCCAGCATTTCAAATTAAAATATAATTAAATATATTTATTCTACTTGAATAACATTTAAATTAAGTTATAATATTTTAATACACATATATAAAACTATTATATCTAGCTGAAACTACAAGGGAAATCTATGCAAATAGAAATATGGAGTTTAGCTCAATCTTAACACCCCTATTTAAAAAAAAGATTTAATGTTCACAGAAAATAATCAGTTTTCATTTTGGGGACATCCATTTCTTCTGTGAAACACAATTTAGGGCAGGGAATTACAACTTCATTGTAATTCTTAAAACATGACAAATATCAATTAACGAATGACTTAAAAGTGGGCTGCAAAATCAGAGGAGGGTTTATATTGAAAACATACAAGATAACCCTTTCCACAAATTGTCTGTAGGATGGGCATTTGACGCAGCTGAAGAGACGCTTCTTTCACCTTGTTCTTTTTTTCTTTTATGACCCAATCCCTTCACCCTCAAGACTTCATCTCTCAAAAAGCCTACAAAATCTTTGTGATTTTTCAATAAACAAAATATTTTAAACATCCTTTGAATATTATCTTTAATTTCTTATAGGTTCTTTCCCACTTCAGAAGTACTTCCGCAGCACCCTTAAGACTAACCCAGGTCACTGCTAAAATGGTAATGACGAAAAAAAACCAGTTACTACCCATCCTTAAAAAAAATAAATGAGCTTAATTCTGTTGTGGACACTACAAGAGAATCAAGAATAGTTAATGAATATGTTTTACAGGGCACCTCAATAGTTCATAATAAATTAATCTGAGACTATTACCTTTACAGACAGTACAGTTGCAAGACTTATAAAAATCAAACCTTTACCTTTTTATCATACTGCACTATAACTGTGTCCACACAGGGAACAGTACATTAAAGTTTATATATGCCTATGCACACATAGAGCCATTAAAGTTTACTTGGTTTTCAACATCAGCTCTGAAGAATTTCTAGACAGTTTATTGAACGCTCTAAACTCGTAAGGGTACATAGCAAGCAATGAAGCTGTGCCTATCAAATCAGCAACAGAGTTCCTTTAAAATTGCCTCATGCCTAATACCAAGATTAGGTAGGACCATAAGAAGGACCATGTCTTGTCCCTTCCAGTGTAAGGATGCATTTCTAATCAGATTTAACTAAGAAAAAATTTAGCTAGATAGAACTGAAAAACAACATAGACAAGTTATAGAAACTGTTATTCTAACTACACTGCTTTCTACTATAATATGCAGGTACTCGGTGTAAGTTGAAATATAAACACGCTTTCTTTCTCTTTCATATTCTCTTTTTTATAACAATAATACACAAGGGTAGAACATTGCAAAGTTGAAGATTACTAGCAGCATTAGGTTACTCAATGGTAAGTGCAGTTTTTCCTGCTGGCAGCTACCCATCTAGCTTTGCTTGGGAGCCCCTGTCTGCAGCCTGGCCAGCTCAGCTGAATAGGCAGAAGTAGCAGCAGACACTGAATCTGTTCATAGTCTGGCTGATTAAGATCATTCAGCAGCCTTTTTCCCCCCCTTAGTATGACAAGCATCAATTTGCAATGGTACAGTAGTTACTACATAAACAGCTGAAGAAACGCCGGTACCCAAAACCTGCAGGAACTTTACAATTCTGAAATATCTCAAATTTGAGTTGCCTTCAGCTTCAGAAAGTTACTTACAACAGTAACTGCTGAATGAAAGAGTGCAAGAATGATTACATAAACTTCTGGTTCCTAGTAAATCAGGCTTTCAAAAAAGCTGTTAATTTCTTAATCCACAGCAGAAAAATCCAAAAGAAGCACAAATTACTCAACAGAGTGGATATTCAGTTCCTGTATTTGTGTTTCATGAACAGTTCTCTCTTCATTTTCAAACATATCATTTTACATTTCATTAACATCTTCACAGTCAATAACACGATTTTGTCATTGCACTTGAAAGTTTTAACATTGTTGCTTCAGAAGCACAACTACATGTGAATTTCTTACACTGGCCTGTATCGTAAATTCTACACTTGTCTTATCTGCATAAATGAGGGTTCAAAAGTCTGATTCACAGAAGTACAGGTTCATACGTGGAATGTTCTTCCAATCACCCCACGAAATCACAAACGTATAGCAAACCTCTCCTAACTCACTCCCATACGTATTTCCCAAGCTTTTAGTCAAAGATCCCTCTTATCGTGTGAGTAATGTTCTTACTAGATACACATGGTTATTTTTCCTAATTGGTTCTTAAGCAGCCTAGACCCTTCTGTACTTCAATTCAGTATGTAACTTTAAAACCAGCTATGCAGCAAAAAACATGATGGAATTGGACACAGAGTGGTTAAATTACAAAATCAAAAGCAGTACCTGCCTGGTTATTGTGATTTACTTCAAAAGGGTTATCTGGTTGTATAGTAAAGCAATTTCATATAAGCACCTCAAGTAAGCCAATGTGTGCTCTTAGACTGGCACTGCGGTGTGACACAATCCCTCCTGAATTACATAGACATAAATACTTATTTTACTTACATTTACTCAGCAGAGATAAGGCTTTATTCAATTTGTGGTTTAGGGTGCTTGGTTTTGGTTCTACGTGCATCTTCTTTTAGAGGGTGCTAAGCCAAAAAGGACTGACATCTTGCTCCAAGAGCAAAGCTTTCCATCACTCTGCTATGTCATACATGAATTTCAAAATCATAACCAATTTTCCAAGTATCTTGAATATTTAATTAGTCTCAAGCACAGAAGTTCTGCTAGTTGAATGGTACAAAACAAACCTTTGAACTAAATTGGGTAATTGTATTGATTGTTTCAGAGCTAAGGAAACCAAACTCAGATCTTTGAAGAGCACAGAGAATCAGACTCAAGAAAGGAAGATCCAAGAGCAATGTTCACTTAACTTTTTCCCTGTCTGTGCAAATTGCTGTATTCTAAAGAATCAAAGCAAGTTTGAGATTGTACAACAATATTGAAGATCACAAATACAGAGACGGCAAAAACATTCACATCTAAGTTAAAATAATAAACAAATAAAAAATCACCACAATGATTATATTTCACACAGACTGCAAAGGAAAGTTACTGTAATAGCAACACAGTAGAGACTAATTGAATACCCATTTTAGCATGAGGCAAGGAGATTATTAAGAACAAAGTAAGTACAAACTGCTATTATACTATTAATAGGTCATCTTCTGACATCTAGTTCTCAACAGCACAAGTTTTCAATGCCGTACTTCTATTCCTACCAATGTCAAGAGTAATCTACATTCATTTTCCACAAAACCTGACAACTACTCAGATCAGATATCTAGACCATTTCTTTATGAAATCAGCATCTGGCAAAATACTAGTACACAAAATAAACAAGGCAATGGCCAAGCTAACATCTTGCAGTGAGTGAACCCTGAATTTGTCACAGAGTCAATACCGCCCTTTTACTGAAGCCCATGTTATCACTCCCCATGACCCCAGGAGAGCACTTCCATCCATGGTGGGAAGACATCACGTTTAATGCATGGCTTCAATCAGTGGATTTATGTAAAACTGACATGCAGGACCACTTTCAAAAAAGACAAAATATGACAACTCAGACTTTTAGTGCATATCTAAGTGAAAATTCAAAAATTATATATACAAAAATTATTTTATATACTGTAAATTAAAGACAGCACTTTGATATTTTAGCTAATTTCCCTAAGTGAACAGTTATTTCATATACTGTCACTTCTGCAATCTACAAAATCAATTATACAAAGAGAAAGAAGAGGCCCCTAGGTCAGCAAATTAATGTCCTAAGTCCTTGCTTTAAGTTACAGCTAACTGAAAATCCCTCACTACACAAGCTGGATGTACATAGCAGAATTTCAGATTTCTTTTCCCCCCATAAAAGACTACTACAAAACTTCATGCTATCACAGGTTGTATTATGCAGCTATGTAATTTCAGGAAGTCATTACAGTCATACTATCCTTCCAGGCTAATCAAAAATATACTATTTAGAAGTCTTTGCCAACTATTTTCCTCACATTCCAGATCGGGCTTTAAATACTTCACACATTCCCCAGATTTTATAACATCTAAGGTACAACCAGAGAGTAAAAACTTTGGCTTGAGAGTTACCAAAGTGATTTAGTCTTTTATGCATCAAAATACTTTCTGACAACTGTAAATCAGAGAAACATCAGCTTTTTTCCTAACAATTCAGGGCTATGGAGACTCTGATCAGAAGTTATGGCTATACCTAACCTAACAGTGTATTACAGAGAGCTTATTAGAAGCATGTGTAGAAGCACTACTATATTCCTAGAAATAGCAAATAAGTGACAGAACTGCACTTTGTTAAAAAGCCAACAGTATCATCTAAAATAATTTCTTAAATTCCCACTAGAAAATAAAAAGACATTCAAAGATATTGAAAAATACGTTTTCTTAAAAATACTCTCATTTGTGGTATTTGTATTTGCTGGTATTACAAATCTCTCTCAAAGATGCTTCTGCCCTCCTCCTTTCCCCCCAAATGAAAGATAAGTAAGAGAACTTTAGCTGCACTGCACATTTACCACAGTCATTCTCAGCCTACAGGCATGAATTTCCCAAGGGGTATGACAAGCCAAGAGACAGATCTTGTGATTTAAGGAAATCCAACAGCATTGTAAAACACTTTATTTCTAACAACATCTGGGAACAGTTTAAAAGAAAGAGCCAGAAACCTGATGGTTTGGGAGAGGAATAAGCACATATTTCAACCCAGACATTAAAACATTCCCTTCTAACAGTTACACATTGTAAACACACTGCTTCAACATCTGAAGTAACTTTGGAGATTGGATGTTTGAAACAACAGAACAACACACTTTAAACCCCCAAACACAGCCTTTATAAACTTTGATCAGTTTACATGTGATGGATCAGATTTTAAAAGATGCTTTATTTTTAACATGATAAATTTTTATATGAAACACTACATAAATATACCCTCACATAATCTTTTGTGAAGAAAAAACACTCGATCTGCCTTATGCTCTGATTACACGCACAACTGTCAAAACACATATTCCAAACTACTCTAAGGAATTTGTTACACCTCTCATATGTATAGGATCATAGAAGACCTATTAGGTTTCTGTGGAAAAAGAAACCTAATTTCAGGACAGGACAAGCTAAGTCTATATATACAAAAGAAACTCCATGCAGGTTCATAAGTATTTTACAAAGCTTACAGTTTAACTATAAGCAGGCTATCACTTCATTAGAACCCTACATGCAAGGAGTACACCTACTTTAATTTTTTTTAAGAATACACTAACTATATTGGCATGAAATCTTATCAGTTAGGGTCATGAACTCCATGGGTGCTTAATAACTCATAACATCACTTGCTTTTCATTCAGTATTAACTGTATACAATATGACCTTTACATACTTACTCTATATATTCTTTTTTACCCTACTTCAATTATTTTCATATTCTCCTCAGCCAAGGATGTATTGTTTGTATAGCCTAACAACTAACTCTGCCATTTTAACACTCTCAATTTTTCAGTAAGAAAGGAGCTAGGAGAAAATTAATAAAACATTAATAAAAACACACAAATTTTGTAGAAATTGAGAGAGAGCAATCAAGGGAATTTGAAAAAGTCTTCCAGATTAACAAAATCCAATTTCCCTGAAAAATCTCCATGTTCCCAAAACACAATGTTGAAAAGAAACAAATTTCTTAAAGCACCAGAAGATCAAGATGGACTATTAAACCAAAAAGCCGAAGAGTAAAGAATAAAATTTCAATTTACACCATGTCACACAGCCTCATTTGGAAACTTCCAAACTTTCAATTGTAATTAAAGACTGCAGGCAAGAATCTCTTCTAATATAACTCAATGCTTCAAACATCCAAGAGAAGTACACTAACAAGATAACTTAATCCAGCATTTCAGACTTTCGATTCCACTTTTACCAGGAAAGAAAGTACTACTCTCAAACAGCTGTACGTTACTGGTAGCAAATTAGAATAGGTGAGAACAACTCACTAGAGCTACCACCTGGATGTGTCCTTTGCCTTCCCGAGAACCATGGCACCTTCAGTAGCAATTTCTACACCTCGAAATGTGATCTACATGGAAGGTACATTCTACTACGTTATCTCTTATTTTTCACTAATAAATTAAAAGTGCTAATGCTATTTTGTCTATAACTCAATACTCATGTTACACATTCACAGAAAAACTGATTTTATGAAAAGCTAAACATGGCAACATGTACTTGCAGCTATAAAAAATACCCAAACCCTTAAATCCAACATCACAGTCCCATTAACAGCTTGTGAAACCACAACCTCATTTGAATCAACTATCACCAAAAGCAAGAATCCCACCTTCTCCCTGACCTCAGCAACTTGTTCCTATTCTGTCCTTCCTAATTGTATATAGTTACAAGTACTTATGCAATCACAACACTTTGGTACAAACCTGAGTAAAAAGATGTAGCTCGCTGTTGTGTCAGCTTAGCTTTATCCTGGTTAAGTTCCCAAGAGAGGTTTGTGAATTGGCTACCTAAACATCTGTTGCACAAGTATTACAGTGACAGAAAAATGGAATGCAGCTTGATTTGCTTGTGAAAACATGGCCCAAAGCTCTAGGAAATGGGAAAGGTATTTTCATGCTCATAGTAGTGCATGTTTTCAGAGGTGGTGCAGGTGATTGCATTTCTCTTTGTACAACCCCTCAATTAAGATGCAAACTTAAGTGTTCTGCTACAAATGAAAACTAGGTCATTTTCAGTTAGTGAAAGATACCAAAACATATCAAGTAGGTATACTAGAGCTTCCTTACATTGTTGCATACTTACTACAGAGAACAAACTAATTTTCAACATGCTTCCTTTCTTTCCATTTTCAGCTTTCCTTACTTTTTCACACATATTACAGTGGCAGAATGAGCATTACAAAAAAACCCAAAGGTACAAAGAAAAAAAGAACTGGAGTCAGCTGTTCTGAGAATAAATACGAAAGCCATTTCAAACAGAGTCAATTTATAGAAGTTACTGTTATCAGATATCTTTACTGTTAACAGATAGCTTTCATTGTAAGAAGTTATTTTCTGTCACTACGGACATGTTCCCCATACCACTTCCGAAAAGACAAATTCAGATGCCAGTTCTAAACTTTTGAACATGGTCAGACTTCAGTCTTACTTGACTGATATAATGTTACACACTTTTTTTTTGCTGTTTACTGCTGCTATCACAACTAAGTATTATTGAATACAAAGGTTGTCTAAAAACATTATCATAGCAAACACAAGATTAAAACACCTCCAATTCACAAACAACCCATTTTTCTCATATCACTGCGTCTTTGTCTAATCTACTAGTAATTATATTAGACAAGCAAGGGTAGCTCAAAACTCCAATTCTAACATTTTAAGTGAAACAGACCATCACATGGCATTTGCCTGTATGAATAAATCAATTTTTTATCCTTCAACTCCCTTCTTTTTAAGTAGCCAAAATTACAACAGTGAAGGCAAAAAATCTCAGAGAGAACAAAATGGATAGGAACAGGCTTCTGAAATAAGTTTAGACTAAATTTTACAAGTGGGAAAATTTATCTTCTGACAACTTGCTAGAATCTAACTTTCCAATCCTATTTTCATTATACAGTGTACAGTTGAAACAAAAAGTCGCAGCATATCTACAGTATCTACTTGTTTCCACCATGAAGAAATTCTCAGTTATTACTAGCAAAAAGGCTTCAGAGTTCTGTAATTTTGGAAGAGAAGGCTACTCCTCAGAATTTGAGCTAAAAAACCAAAGTGCTTCAAGAGTACTTAAACACTACTTTGCGCTCTCTCCCCTTTCTCCATCAGTACTTCTCTGACAGTTTTTAGCTACTGCCCTTCCCCCACACTACTATATTCCTCCATGTTAAGTTTCAGCAATCAGGAAAAAGGAGGACTTAGTGATACTTTACTGTTTGCAAAACTTAGAAAGTACTAGGACAGTGTTTCTTAGCATCTTCTACCCATCCCAAACATAACCAACTAAATACACACCACCAATTCTCTCTTAAGTGCACTGCAAAGTCTGAAGCCCCAACTTTGGGAGGAAGAAGGCCATCTCCACATCTTTAAACATTACAAAACTCTGTTTATAGGAATGAGTTTTCCCTCCTAGCTGTAACTAGGGCTGTCCACACTTGGCAGCTGAAGCTTGGTTTTTGGCCAGTGTCCAAAATACTGTCAGGAAGGTCAAAAATGTCCCAAATGCTGTGTACCAAATAATGCATCCAAGAAGAAATGGCTGGTTCTTTTCTCCTGTTAGACAGAAGAACACCTCAGCCATTGTGAAACATGCAATGCACATACACAAAATGAGTCAATTGTTCAGGCCCCATTTACTGCACAGCTACCCATCCCTTCCAGGAGAAAGATCATCCATTAGACTGAAGTGGCAGACACTGAAATACAGTAGGAGACATCATCCTCAATATGCACCCAAACTTCACCTAAGTTATTCCCTACACCTGTGTGACATATATTCCTTACATCATGTTTCATACCCCTCCAAAGATTCTTTTAATTACTCCAGAGGAAAGATACATTATACATTTCATACATTCAACAGCTGAAAAAGGCTCTATCACACCAAGTGCCAAATCAGTTATCAAGATTAAAGCATTGTAATTGTAAAGAGAACACAAGAGAGCAATTCAAAGTACAGTTATTAGATGCTGATGCTCAAAACTATATAACCAGAGAGTAACTAAGGACCTGATGTAATAAGAACAGAGCAACAGTATTTTTTTAAAAAGCAAAAGCAAACATTTTACATAATATGAAAATTGTTTCAAACTATGCATAAAGAAATCTATAAAATGTATAAATTTCTTCAAGGAACTGAAAGGTTTTAAAAACTGATGAACTGTGTAAATACTATCGTTACTGGAATCCTCAGCTCTGTTCTATTCAAGTATACTTTACACAAACTGCTTATATACAATGCAAGTTCACAAATTAGCATCAGTTAGAGAGCTAAGGCTCATGCTTTTTTGCATTTTGCAAAATGTAATGCAAGGGGTAAACTGTGTGCAGTGACATTTCCCTGCCTCCATGAATTCTAGGTAAGCAAAACAAGACATTACAGACCAAATGAAGTATGATTTATTTCATATGTACTTACAAGATGACTGGGTCGTGACATGTTCTAATGCTTTCAGAAATTAAAGCACACTGCTTCTCTGACAGATTTGAGCTAGGAAGCGTGTTCCCACTGCATATTTTGAGTTGCACAAATCCCCACATTTATTCTAGGTAAATCAAGATTTCAAGTTGTATTTGTCATTTTTTCCACCTCTGTTTTAAGCTTTATGTTTTGTATCGGTTTCTGGTGTTAATTTCTGGTGACTCAACATGTAAATAAAATTGAGACTGAACATCAGATGAACAAAAATGTTTTAAATCAAATCAAGTGTACAGTACAAATAAATGGTAACAGTTTCAAATTTATCCCTCATTTGTAGATAACTCAGATGACAAAACTGTTAACAAAGCATTATAAGGAAGCAGTCCTTTTACTTTGTCTTGCCTTGACCACATGCAGTCCCCAAAGCTAAAAAGCCCTCCTTTAATTGAAAGACAATACCCAGACTACAGTAGTTAACTTCTCTCACTCTTTTATGAATGGGTTTAAAAATATAATTAACACGTTCACTTTTCTGCTTAAGAGAACAACCAGCCAGACAACAGTTAATATAACTTTCAAATTTGTATTGACATGACTGATGATGATAAAATAAAGCTAATTTTCCAAACAGAGGAGTCATATGCCACATTCCATTTCTCCAAGTATAACTGAATATATCACAAACATGTTTTGAAGGTGATTAGCATATACACTGTAAGTGAAAAATCTCAGAAAGCATTGAGTAAAAAAATTATTCTGCATAAGGTGATTTCTCACATGTAAATCCCTGCCCACATCCAATGACTATCCAGCCACAATAAAAGCAGTGTTGGAAGAGTAATGCTAATGCAACTCCTTGGATTCAAAACTTACTCCCTACACATTCCCACGGCACCCCATGAAAAAGATAACAGCCAAGGGAAGGCCAGATGATTCATCCCAGCTGTTCATATACACTTGATAGGCAAAGCATTCCTCAACTTTAAAACATCAGTCCATCAAAAGCAATGAACAGTCATCAGAGAACGCAAGGACAAACATGGCCTTCTGTTTCACACGTCCTTCCACAAAACACAAATGAAGCTGGCACACTGTATACCTCAATTAGACAGAAATCCCATTTTCCATTCTTACTAGTATCTTGAGATAATTACAGAAGCTCCAGAATATAATCCAGTTTATTCCTCCCATATTTAACAGCTTTCTTCAGGATACCATCATCTTTATTTATTTGCACTACTTCCACACACAGATTGTTTTCTTTTAAAAACTAGACAGCAAGTCCATTTTTACAAGGCAAAGAGCACAACTTTTTGATACTTCTGAGCCTTTCCTTGTATTTAGTTTAACCACTACCTCCAATACACTTCTCTTGCCTTCTTTTTTATATTCATAATATAACTTCTACAATCAACAGAAACAAGCAGTTATGTCATCTGAAGCATCTTTCTTTCATTGTCTGGCTAGTATCTTAAAATTTGGTTCCAAAACTGCACCATCCACTTAGGACGTATTTCATAACACTGAAATTCTCCTAGACTGAAATTGCTCACAGTAAAGGCTGACAGGGATACTGAATCCATTTACTTCTCCTGAAGTGAGAAATGTCAGAATTTAAGATCCAAGTAATACATGGTCTACCTGAAACTACTTCTTTGCTAGACATGACTACAGGTAATTTAAGATTTTATTTTTTTGCCCCAAAGCTGTGTACATGGAGCAGTCTGCTGCTGAAAGACTTGGAACATCCTCAGGTATTCCTCCAAACTACTAAATACATTGCTAAGTTTTAATGAGTTAACATTTTGTCCTCCCAGGCAACAGAGAAATAATCATGTCAGTTCATATTTCTATTGTGATTAGCTCCCACAGAAGTACTTTAATAACTACACTTTACTCACGATTCAGAGAATGATTTTAAGCTTGTCTCCAATACTGCACGAACATATGGAGCCAGATGGGTCCAGAATCTATGTAACTGACTTCCTATAGCTCTTCCTAGAAGCAAGCTTACCCAGAAACATTATACAGGTACATCTGACAGAACAGCTGCTGTATCTACAGGCTGGCTGGATTATATAAGAACCAAATCCAGCAGGACCAATACTGAATCTGAGCAACTGGGCCTTACTAGACAAAGCTGGGCTTAGCAAGCAGTTAACACAGATCAGCTTCAGGTGAAAAGGCAGGTATGCAGCACAAGCTACAATGTCCCTGAACAAATGTGAAGAGTTAACTGTATGCACCACAAAACTTCAGTTTCTACCACTGAAATAGAATTGCTCTCATGCATTCATTAAAGTCCTCTTGTCCCATATATCTTTGCATTAACATTATTTCTCACTCTGCTACTACGTAGTACTGATCTAATTCCTGCGACAGATTTGAATAAAAAAAGCAAAATAAATAGTAAATTAACAGCTATTTGGAAGCCCTTTCCTTGTTATAAAAATATGATAAATTCTTAACTGAACTTCAGAAATAAGAAGTACAGCACAGCAAACACCCTCTTCTGTGTCTATATAACAAATTCTAGCTCCCATTTCTTGTGTCCTATTACAGATAGTCACTTCTTTTTTAACTTCAGTGGGAACTGTTTTGAAAAAAGGAGGGGGAGGGACAGAAAAAAGCATGACTTTTACAGTCCCCATGCAACAATGTGAGAGTGTTGTTTTGAAAAAAATATGCAAAATCAAGTTTTAAAACAAGAAGCTGACACCACTACATTAATCCAGAACCACTGTTTACAGTTCAGTGCCTAGAAAAGTCTTTTGTGTAGAGCCTCCAGTTTACCTCTAGGGATTTTTGTTTAATAAAGCATATACTGCTGACTAGATATCAGCTCACAATGACCAGTTAAAATCTTCCAACATGCAATTACTGATGCTCAAAGTAGTTTATTTTGTATCAGCACTCTGCCCCCTTATTTAAGTGTACATCCTACCTTCACACCAACTGCAACATCAGTGACAATGCTGTAAAAAAAGAAAAAAACAAGAACAGAAGTCAAACAATTTATCCTCATAAACCCAACTTTTCAATGTATTGCAATGAAAAATAATGAGGAAACAGGCAACAACCACCCTGAGCAAGAAACTATGTTCAAATAACATGCAGGACGGAAATACAAAAGAAACTTTAAAAAGCCGCTGGGCTCCCATAGCTTATAGGCTTTTCCAAAGAGTACAAAGTTTCAAGTAAATGTTACTCCAATTCAGCGCCGCAAGGAAATTTATTTAGGAAACTCGGGTTTCTGGACTGCATGAGACTATAGGATGAAAACAGAGTAATTTAAAAGTAAGTACAGATCTTCTCATAAACCTCTATTAACTAAACAGCTAGTTCAGCAACATACACTGACCTACTCTTTGAACAGCACAGAGCAATGAAAACTTTTTTTTTTTTTAATTAGCTTGGAAAAAAAAGCCCCAACGCATTGGCAGCTACACCTATACAAAATTTAATGAGGTACACCTATGCAAAACGCTGCAACAGGTATGTCTAGGGACATCTTTTTCTTAGAGGTTGTGACATCATCACTGTGTATACCACAATCCCAAAAGAAACCTTAGTCCACACACACGCCAAAAAAAAAAAAAAAAAGAGAGAGAGAGCATTCCACACTGTAGTACTCATTAGTGACAAGAGTTCTCAGACAGGATTTGTAACTCCTACCATTATAATCACAACCATAAAAAGCCTTTGGAACTCTCACAGTTGAAAGATTATATGCTTAAAGCATACCAAAGAGATGGTTTTTCTGTTTGAAGCAGAGTAAACAACCTAATAAGAGATCTGGAAGCTGAAAGCTGCTGTGTTTACACTGATGAAGGCTACAGCCAGCAGCTCCATTTTCCAGGTCCAACAAAAAGCAGGCCTGGCGTGTAGTGCCTGCCCATCCCAGCCCTCGCTGTCCCACACGGCCGACTCCTTCCAACCTTCCCATCTTTGGTTTTTACAGCCAGTCCACTGCATATACAAAGGCATCTTTCCACCTGGGGAAGAGGGGCAAGCTGAAGGGCTTATTAGGCAGTTTCTGAAAACAAAAGAGCTCGACATCTGGCTCCTGCTGGCATCGCTCCTCCCCTCCAGCCAGCTCCAAAACAAACCCCAGCCCTGCAGCGCGCCCCTCCTCAACCCCCGGCCGGGGGAGAGATGCCAAAGGCGAGGGAGAAGGAGGGAGGGAGAGGCTCTGGGGGGCACGGATGAGGGTAGATCGCGCTGCTTCTTTACATCGAGACGCGGCGTCTCGGGCACTACACTTAAGTAGGGGGCGGCCCAAAGCCCTCGGCGATTTGAACGGGAGACCCTACAGAGGGGCCCGCCTTACGGAGAGACTGAGCCCCCTCCTGCCCCGCTCCCAG
The DNA here is from genome assembly GCA_014706295.1 of Lycocorax pyrrhopterus obiensis. NCBI lineage: Eukaryota > Metazoa > Chordata > Aves > Passeriformes > Paradisaeidae > Lycocorax > Lycocorax pyrrhopterus. Next base: position 18,247,768 of record JACSVZ010000013.1, on the reverse strand, counting down.
CTTGTGCGGGGCCTCAGGCTTCAGCCGTCCCGCGGCGGGAAGCTCACCGCTCCCCACACCCTCGGAGACGCCCGCCGACAGCCAGCGAGCGCCCGGCACCGGGACAGGTCCCACCACCGACCGGCAGCACAAGCGCGGCGGTGCGCTCGCTCCCAGCGCCCCGGTGCCCACTCACCCGTCCATCGCCGAGCAGGACAGAGCGCGGGCAGCGGGACAGGAGCCGCGCACGGGGAAGCTGAGAGAAAATGGCGGCCTGGCCTGCACGGAAACCGCCGAGCGTTGCCGAGTGCCGGGCTCCGCTCCGCGTCCCCCTCCGCTACCGCGCAGGCGCCAGCCAGATGCGCATGCGCCGTGCGCGCCGGTGAAGCTTTTGCCCTCAGCTGCCCGGCCCGAGCCGGCTCGTGAGGCGGCGCGAGCCTGCCCCGCCTGGGGCGGGAGGCGGGAGCGGCGGCGGCGCCGCGTTCCCCACACGCTCCGCGTTCCCCACACGCTCCGCGGGTCCCGGTCCCGCCTCTCCCGCCCTTCCTGCCCCTCCTGCCCCTCCTGCCCCAGCGCCGCTGCGGGAGTGCGCGGGGGCCGGGCACGGGGCAGCGCCCACGCAGCCGGGGGCGGCGGGGGCAGAGCGGCGGCGGGGGCTGTTCAGCCCGTCGGCTTTCCTTGCTGCCCCGCCCGGGCCGCGGCTGAGCCGCCGGACCCCACTTGTTGAAGGGACAGAGTTTCTGCGCTTGATGCCAGCTGTTCCCAGCGCCGGGAACCCGGCCTTTCTCCTCAGGGAGAACGTTCAGAGGGGCCCGGGCACCCCTGCGCACCTCGCCCCGCCGGGGTCCGGCCCCGACAGGGAGCCCTGTCCCCATCGCCCGCTGCCCTCGGCTACGCAGTCGCTTCTCAGAAAACAACCTGTATTACACAGTTGATTATGTAACTGATCACTAACACTATATAAAAAATAATAAAGAGGAACGTACAAAGGAACTACTGCAGTGAATTGGGTTGTTTCTTCGCAGAAATCAGTGTGTCCGTGGTTCTCTGTAAACTATCACGTCAGGGTACAAAATACGTGGCTATTAAGAAACACACATTTTCTCCTAATTTTTTTGCCAGATCTCAGTATTTCATCACAAATCTTAAAATGTTTGATACAGATTTTCTAGAAGACTCAGCTGTGCATGAGAAAATCCTGGATTGCATTCAAACAAAAAGTCAAAGGTTTTACACCTATGAAAGAAAATTTGAAAACGTGATCCAAACGTTCCTGTAAGATCCAAAACTCAGAAGAATGTTTAAAAGTATTCAAAGTATCTTCTGTGACTTCAATATTTTGATCTAGCAATACTGGTTTCAAAAATATGTTCAGAGAAGGTAGCCCATTACTTGATTGCACCTTAATTTTTTCAGTTTGTCATCAAAACTATTGCAATGAAGCCTGATAAAGAATTTAGGAACCAAAAAACTATGCATCCATCCATAACTAGAAAATTTCAGCATGCTTTAATACTCCAGTATCCTTCTCCTCTAGCAGACCCCACAAATAGCTCAGTAACTGGATTAAAAATTAGGAGTGTGTACAAATTCTCATTCTACTCTACAACTTTTTGTTCTGTTCTGGAAAGGCCACTCTGATTCTCTGCAGCAGTTTACTGATAATGCTTCTCCTAAATGCCATTATCACTTGGATATCTGCAGCTACTTCCTCTTTCAGAAATTGTCTCCAGCACCCATCACTGACCACTAGACTAAATTACTTATTATTTGCTTTCTTAGAAAATCCCTCTTAAATATTTGATTTGCTTAGATTGTATATAAAGCTCATCATGCCAAATGCTTTAGAGTTTTGCCTTCCACATTGTTATGTTTTGTTTGGGTTCTTTTTGAAGTCTATGGTTGTAGCATTCTTTACTGATTACATGTGATAAAGTACTATGATCAAAAGTAACATTGAAGACATCCGAGACATAGATGTGCATATAACAATCTCCATAAATCCAGAGCAATTTTATATATTTGCTCTCTCTCTATATATATATATAATTCCTGTAGATTTTGGCATACTTAGTAGGCTTTGCACCATTGGAGGTTGGGTTTATAGTTGGTTTCTCTCATTTTCCATTGCTTTCAATCCTGTTTGTTGCCACATTGTACTGGGGATTTTTTTGTCTTGTTTTCCCCCTTATAAATCTAAATACATCTTATGCAGTTTTGTATTGGTAGAAGTACTGATCCTTCTACTTCTTAGCAATTAGTAGAAAATCTGATTTCCATCTGATTTCTCTGTCTCACTGTCTGACTTGCTTACCTTCTTTGCCTTTATAGTAATGCTATCTTCAAACCTGTTTTTCTCTTCTGCAGTATTTCTTTTGTCTCCTTTCGTGACACTTACCAAAATCCGTCTGATTAAGTGAGCTGATACTCATTCCATTTATCGTCTGAGTTAGATGCTCTTCCATATAAAGGAGGCTGAGGAGCACCTATTGAGTATTTATAGCAGAAAAGACACTGGAACTGAGCTTGCAAGTCTGATTGAAATAATGGATGTGACTTTATAGAGCAAAACTCTGGTCCCCCCCCAACCCATCAATAAAAGTGATAATCAATCAGGATTTTACCTAGAGCATTTAATTATAGAAGGGATAAAAAAGATATGAGCGTTCAGCGTGTTTCTAATAAAATGCCATGGCACCCTCTTGATCGGTTGTTCATGCAGTGTGGTATTCCACTTTCCTCTTCATGTAACTTTGCCTTTTTACACTACTAGATAATTTTTAGTACACTTTTTGGATGCCTTGTGAAATGTCTGCCATATTTGGAACGTTGTGATAGGATCATCTGTTTATCTGGTCATCTGTTTTCTCTGTTGCTAGATTACCTCTTTGCTTTGTCTTTCTCATGTTTCAGAAGGTCAGAAAAAAATATTGTTGCCAAAAACCACCCTCTTGTCCTTAGGACCTGTCAACTTTCTGCTGAAGTCCTGCATCAGATGTTTCAGAAGGCAACTGAAATGTCCAGTAAGAGACAACCATTAAGTAAAATGCCTCGAGCAAAACCCTCCACATTCAGTTGTTAAATTACAAAACACAAGGGCTTATATCCTCTATCCATTTTATTCTAACCAAAATTTAAGTGTAGATACTACTATCAGCTGTTCAAAAGTTCCATACCTTTAAAATCACAGTAATCTTACTGCTGCAGCAATACTTTGTTTTCCAAAATAATTTCCTTTGATCATGGATACACTTAGATGTTTCACTTCGATTGGTTGTTCCTGTGTTATTTCAAGAACAGCTAATGAATAACCATCTGTGTAGTTCAGTAGTACTATGAGTAGTTAATGATGCTTGCTTCGTGAAAGACTGTAGAAACTAGAAAGCACCCAAAGATATTTTCTGCTGTACATTGTCCCAGACTGAGTCTCTGGAGTTTCTGGGGAAAAAACAGCATCCGCACTCTCAGAGAAGGAGCTTGTCCAAGAATTTGCCTGAGCACTTTTTGACATCCGCAGCATTCTAGGGCAAAAAGTCTTCCAATTTAGGAAATCATTGTCTGAAAAATATTTTCTTTTGTTTGTGTCAGGCTCACTGCCTGATAATTTCCTTTGATGTCCACTACTTCTTTTTTTAAAAAAACTAGAGGGATAATTTTTCCTGGGTACCTACACATGCTGTTCTTGAATGCGTATACCTCCATCATACTGTCTTCAGTTCTCTTTCAGGAGTTCTAGGAAATGTAATGTTTCCTCTATTAGAAGTCATTCCCTGTTTTCAATGATTTGTTTTGCTTTTTTTTACACCTTTCATAATCCTATTCTAGAAGACCACAGTGGTCCTCATTATTCAAGTTACACACTCAATGGCTTTATATAGGTGCATAATAAATGCTTTCTGGTTTTATATTATTTTTCTTTCTTATAATACCAATTTCATTTGCATGTTTGAATCCTACTGAGCCATGAGCTGGTGTTTTCACAGACCCCCCCCACAACTCAAGCACTCTTTGCTGCATGAAAGCCATTTATTTGGATTCCAGGATTTTCCACGTATATTTTGGCTTGGTATATCTCTCTCACATATTACTTCCATTTTTCAGCACAGAATTTAACTTGCCATTTTATCATTCAGTCACACAGTATCATGAGAGCTTTCTACAATTCTTCACGGTCAGCTTTTGTTTTTATTACCATGAATAATTCAGCATCATCAGCAAACTTGGTCGCCTCGATAATCACTCTTTTTTCCAGATCATTTAAGAATATGCTGAACAACACAGGTCTCTTTGGACCATCACAACACTGGTAGTGTACCAATGACATCCCTGTACTGTAAAAAAAAAGAGCTTTTTTCTTGTCCTTCATTTAATACATTTTATCAATCCAGTATTAATAACTAATAATTAAAAATTTATTAATATATCAAAGAATGTACCTGTTAATCCTGTGTCATCTTAGTTTCTCTCAAGAGCTTTGGGCAGAGAATTTCAACAAATTACTGGTTTTTAAAAATTTTATCATGTTGTTTCAATCAGGCTATGCTAAAACTCAGTGAACTCCTTCAAAGAATATGATGCTTCTTGCTATTAGATGCACTTACACAATAACAACTCTTCATTTGTCCTTATCTCCAAATAGCCCCTTCCCTTTAGTTTCCCTGAATTGTTAACGGTAGTGTCATTAGATGGTGTTGCTTAGAACAACAGATCCTCGGGATATTATGGGAAAGGTTGATCATTTGGTTTACCAGTCTTTGTTATATTAAACCACATTATTCTATCTTAAGCCAGTCCTTATCATCTTCATAAATTCCCCAGATGCCTTTGAGCAAAGTCCCAACATTTATTAGTAGCTATTCATCTTTTTGTGCTCCTGTAAACAATGTCCTTAATCAACATTTCTTCCCAGCAGTCTATGTTGATTTACTTTGTTTTCTTAAACTAAGTTTTGAAGCTATTGTGTAGCTCTTCCAAGCACAGTGCCCTAAATAAATGTCTCTTTTTCAAGTTCAGGTCAGAACTCGTCTTGCTGGCCTGAATCCCACAGGCTGCTCTCCAGCATTTTATTTCTAGCATCCTTGCTAGAAAGACAGCTCATCTTGGGCAGGCTGGGAGTGTTGCTGCTCTCTACCATCGCAAACACTGAAACATGTGACATAGCTCATCCTGTACTTCACTGAACATTCATATGGGTCCAAAGGTCTGTTCTTGACAACTAGATTATTATCTGTCTGCCCACTTTCTCTTGCTTCTATTATATCCACCTGGAAATTTATTTTCCACAGCAAATTCACTTTTTTCTATCACTGTGATTAAAAACATGCACATTTGCTTTCTTCAGGACTGGAGATCAGTTTTACTTTTTATTACAAACAATATATGCCAGCAGTGATTGCAAATGTCTTTCATTCCTTGGTTTTTGTCTTGGAGTGGTGGTGGAGTAAAGATCATGTTGTGGGTCATGTACAGCCATGGCTGCAGCTGTTTTCTGTCAGGGGAAAGAAGTGAAATGAATCTTTTTCTTTCTTTTTTTTTTTTTCTTGAATGCAAAGGTGTCTGCTGATGTTATAAAACAAAGGTTAGAACTTCTCTGCTTCTTGATCTAAAAAAATGTAAAGATCTTTCTGTTGTCCCAAACAGGTGTCTAAGTACTGGCCTAGCTCCCTAATTCCGACACCAAAATTATGATTGTTCTCCGAGTACGTTAGTAAAGCAATTTAGTGAATGCGCAATGAGAACCTAGTTTTCCCCTGGCTGCAGTGTGGCTGACCAGTTCTCATGAGGGCTGCTCCCTTAATGGTGGTGCTTTTACCAGCCTGGATCTTTACACTGCAGACAGCAGAGCTGGCAGTCACAAAATCCAGGAAAAAATCTCTAAGCACTGTACTTTCAAAATCAATATTTAATGTTTATTTTCATGGGTGGGTTACATGAAAGACCCACAATCAAAAAGGACTGGCTTTAGTTCTTAGCGAGTCCTTCATTACTACAATAGCTTTTGCCAATCAGTATTCCACGCAACAAAGGTTCTCCATTTGACGATCAGACAAGGACTAAATTTAGGGACTTCAAGATGATTTTTATTTTTGAGCTGAAGTGAAGCTGCCTAAATTTTGGCTAATGATACACGTATAAGAGTATGACCAACTTAACTGAGCTGAAGCATTTAGTCCAGTGACGCCCTGGCAATCTGTTGCTTTGTGCGAATTGGAGCCTAGTCTGTCCCAACAAGTATGCGGTGTCTGAGCGGTGGCAAACTTTAACTGCAGTAATCACGCAAGGGCGTGGACTTCACACACAAGATGGAAAGTGCAAAGCCTTTATTGTGCACCCAGAATTCCCTTAAATACCAGCACCTAACAGGATATCACATCATATAAACAGGAAAGATATTCACCTCAGTGTCCCCCAATCACCTGGGGTATTGCACAGATACTACCTATTATGGTAACAGGTAAACAATACCCTGTAAGGTCACAAACTACAATTATCACTTCTCATAGGTCCAACACTGTCCAGAAACCCACAATCCTCTCTCAGCCCATCCCTGGTGACCTGGATGCACTCCCAGGATCACCTCTGGGTCCAAGAAAGAGGTTCTCTCTCCGGCCCTCAGGGCCTGTCTCTCTTCCAGCACATAATGCACCCCGACATTTAACCCCTCATCCCATAAGCCTGCTTTGGTGAGGGGGCTTTCTTCTGTTCCTGTGCAAAATCAAGTAGATCCACTGCTGCAGGTGATCTAAATTCTTCTGGTTTGACTTTACTGAAGTGATCTGACAGATTCAGAGTCATTTTTGTCAGAGGAGAGCCCCCGCGACCCCAGCCCTCCTGCCTCCAGCTGCTCATTTGCAGTCCAGGAGCCTTTCCTACTCTATGCTCTGCAGGCAGGAGCAAGTGCAGGCCAGAGGTTTCAGCCACAGCCTGAGTAAATATCCCCAAACTAGGCTTAGATGCAAACTTAAGGGTGTATTAAGGTGAATTTTGACTTGCCCTCTATCGAACTGACAGACCAACATCAGACAGAAGACTTTATGTAACATACACAGTGAGGCCAATCTTGTACAAGCTCTGAGGTTGCCTAGTTTTACAAATACTATAATTTTGATTACTAAAATGGTGACCAAAAAGGAAATGAAGAGCACATTTTTTAAAAAAAATCAACACCAGCAAGGAAAAGATTCCAAATCTCCAATAATATAGTAGTAAATTAAAGCAATACATTCTGAAACAAAGAAAGAAAACTCATAGCAATTCCAAAGAATATTCTTTGCAATGCTGGACTGAAATGGGACTTTTGCTATTGATTTCAGGAATACCAGAATTTGAACTCTGAACTCAAATAATTTAAAAGGAGTAAAAAGTGTCCCACAGTAGTTTTTAAAAGGCCATATAAGTGACAGATTAGCTCACCTTTCCACTTTACTATTTGATGTTAGAAAATGGAATTATTTTTGTACAATTTTTCCAAAACCGTGCTCTCATAACATCCTATCCTACAGAAGTTCTTCCACATGCTTTTGCACTTTATGTAAGAACAGCATTATGTTCCTGGGCTTTTTTGATAGGGATTATTTTATGGACTCCTACAAGACTGTATAAATTATCAAAAAGAATATCACAGAGGAAAAATATTTTCAAGTGAATGCTGTCCATGGTGGCAAAAGATATTTACAATGGAAACCTTTTAAGTGATACAGAAAAATGTCTTCAAAGAGGACACCCCAGAAATGTGACTGTTTTTTAAGAAATGAAAATCTTCAAAGCAGACACCTCTTTCTGTGAGGAAATCCTCAAAGGGGCATTCCTCCAGAGTGAGAATCTTTGAAAATGAAATCTCTTAAATGATCTGAAAACTTTGAAAGCAATAAACCATTCCTAAAACTGAAAGCAGTATTTCCTTGGGAGAATATAGGGTGTTCCTAAAGAGAGAAATAACTGCACCATTGTTAACTACAGAGGTGATCAATGCTTCTTCTCTTACAAGAGGAGTAAGTATTATTTAAAATCCTTTTCACCTTCACAAAATTATTAAAATACATTATTACAATATTTTAATCAATAAATAGTATTGGTGGCAGCATACTCTTTCATCACTGGGCAGGCAGTTGCTGACTTAAAAAAAAATTCTTAATTTTTAAAGATGTAAGTAAGAATGTCCATGGAGTGGAGCTTGTTGGAAATATCTCTGCGAATGATATTCCCATGGAATTCCCTTTTTTTTCTTAAAAGACAGGAAATGGCAGCTGTGCAGTATATTTTTTCAATTAAGAATAGTATGATTTTTGGAATCTGGACTATTTCTACAGGATGGAAATCCATATTCAGGTGCTTTCCAACTAGCACATTCCATGGAGTGCTTGCTGGTCAAAAGCTTCATAGGGAAGTGATATAGAAGCAAAGTTGTGACAAGCAAGGTAAATAGCCTCTATATAGCTTAGAAAGCAAACAATGAGCAGACAGTTTGTTCATTTAGCCACACTGAAACATCATGGCCTCGAAGATGACTGCTGTTGAAGCAGTTCCTTGAGCAATGCAGGGAGATGGATCTGTAGTATCATGTAAAGAGGCTGACTGCTGGGGCACTTCACAAGCTGTTGGACTGGGAGTGAACTGCAGCTGACCCAAAACCAAGGGCAAGCCAGAATTATTTGCAGGGCAAGGCACTGGAGTTTAAAGCATCCTGGGAAGACACAGTCTTTTTTGAATCAAGAAATTCAGAAATTAGCAGATAAGTGGCCTGAGTGGCCACTTTCTCTCTTACCCATGAGACTCATGGAAGCAACATTTTAGTCATCTTCTACTCCTGATTGTGTGAACCTACAATGGTACCACCACCTTCACACTGTTCTTACGCTCAAAAATACTCAACAACATAGTGTCTCCTCCACTCTCCCTTACTATCTTTTCATGCTGTCCTCACACACTCCTCACATCAGGATTTGGGTGTCATAACTACCCCTAGGAAAATGGAGCTAAAGCTAAACCATTGTGACACTCTGGTTCTTAATTGCTTTACTGTACATACTTTTCCCACCAGTCTGTTTGTCTAGCAGCAAATTTAACTGAGATCACTAAAGCTTCTTTCTGTATTAAATATTATAGATAACATTATTCTTCCAGATCTACTCAGCTGAAATAGTTTTTAGCATATCAATTTCACAGACCTGTGATTTCTGTAGTGTGCAGTACTGAGAGGTTCAATATGTATACACAGGAGGCAAATTTGACCCAACTGACATAGCCCATACAACAAAGGACTTTAATAATAGCTTATAACTGGGGTGTGGGTTTGCATTTTAGAAAAAATAAAGACAACCACAAAAAGTAGAAGTTGCTTGCATGCTAAAAGGTAGATGTGAATAGTGGTTTTGCTAATAGCAGAAAAGAAATCCAGGTTGCAAGGACCAATTACCATGTTCAGTTGCCATTACAGTCTTTTCACTCACTGAATGCAGGCAGTCAATGCAGCTGGCAATGCTCAGAGAATTTAAGTAAAAGCTACAAATACCTTGTGAGACCATTTGAAGACAATCTGCCCAAATAAGCTGCACATAAAAGCCTCTCTGTAGCACTGCCTCTCAAAACACCAGAACTCCTGAAGCAGGCTGCAGGTGTCCCCTGCCAGCCACGAAGGCAGAGCAGATGCAGGGCCCGGCCTTTGTGGCACTGAAGCAGAGCAGCCCATGCTGGGGACACCGCAGTGCTCTCCCTTCTGCCACCCCTGCAGCCCACACACAGCCCCCAGAGCTGCCTTAGACTGGCACCTAAACTGCAGGCACTGTTGAGCTTGTCTGCGTCTAAAACTCTCCCAGCAGCGTAGCCAGTCTCACATCAATCCTTGAGAAAACACCAAAGCCCTTTCCCAGGCTCTTGCTCAAGCTGGGACTGGTACATGTGCTCCCAGCCTCCAAATGAGATTTTTGGAGAGGTGCATACCCCTGCAGCTCTGGTGTGCCACTTAAGCGCCTGAATAATCAGAAACCGAGACATCACTATCACAAGTAGAATTAGTGACTTCTGTCATGCCTTAGGCTGCAAGGCTAAAAAAACACCAGAAAGCAAGCCACCAACTAATGTTTTGCAGGTTTTTTTTCTATTCCTCATGCTCCACAGGAATTTCATGGTATGTTAGCTGTAATTTAGAGTTAACCTGCTACAGCAAACAAAAATCTCACTTATGATGGAGTAGGGGCAACAGATCAAGGCACCTCAGAAATTTTCCTTGTTAAACCTAACTCTTGTCTTTTTAATATGGAAATAATAGAAAAATCCAAATGTTTCTGAGGTTCCAAGTATTCCTCTCTAGACTAAATGATATTTTCCATTTAAAAATTGTAATTTGCTCTATCGACCATACAATACAGATATAGTTTTCTTTCATACGTAGTGTTAACAGTTACAGAAATGTTGAGTGGTAAAAGGCACATCAACTCACTGCAAATTTGAAAATGAGTGCTGAGAAGAGCAGCAGATTAGAGATGGAAGTCAGAAATAATTCTGTTCTTAAATTCATTATGTATCCAGAATGGATATTATTAAAAAAAAAAAAGTCAGTTTGCCATCTCCAAAACCAATTTACTTTATAATTTCAAGAGTAATCTTCTGTGTAGTCTCCTGTCCTTTAAGAGTGCTGATGTAGCTGGAGAACAAGAGCAGCTTGTCACACTGCATTACTAACCGTCTGCTTGCAAATTGCAGAGAATTTCTGGCCACGTGTGACATAATATCTCATTAACCTTTTGCAATATCTGAACCCAACAAAGATATCTGCATTTTCAGAATAAGCAGCAGCTATCATCTCCACTTCTACCATGAACAGCAGCAGCTTTTAACAAATACCATCAGCAGTATGAGATGCAGTCCAGTGATATGCTGATTCCTCATGGCTGGGACTATAGCAACCATCTTTGTGTCAAATTTACGTCTATATTTCTTTACTCATTTCTTAGTTCAGCTATCAGTCCAATATTGTGCTTGCTGTCTAATGTGGTGACTTAGCAGATGTAAAATATGATTTTAAAAGGGCAAAACTGATAATTTACAGCCGTTGTAGGCACAGAGCATGTAAAGTAGAAGTCATCATCCTGTAGTAAGTAATCAAAATACTGCTGCAGTCCTGGTGCAGGTTTTCTAGGGGATTGGAGTCCGGGTAGTCATATCCCTCCTGTTTTCTGCACAAGGCCAGGCAGAGTTAAGCCTTGGCCTCGGGGCACAGGAACTCACTGACAGGAATGAGAAGGGATCAAGGCCACTGACACATACAAGTGCTAGTCAGGATGAACTGGGTATTTGGAGGTACGAAAGATCTCCCAGCTCCAGCCCAACCTGAGGCAATGCAGCTCACTCCTATTAAAGGCATGCAGTGCTGAACAAAATATGGCTCTGCACAAACATGGTTCTAAAAGCTGTAGAGACTCTGCTTACCTATCTCTACACTCCTTTTTTTCAGCTCTGTCCTATTATTTTAGTTCAGGCAGAAATTGCCCTGCACTGATTTTCACTCTCAGTTGCTGTCAAAATGTTGCTGAGATAATCTCAGACTTTAAGCTTAGGGACCACCAGACCTAAACCCTAAAAACTCTGGATTTTGATTGTCTAACAGTGCTAAAGGCAAGTTCTTAATGGTAGGGAAACAGCAGTCACTCTTGCTCAGTTAAAAGGAAAATTTTTGTGCACAACAATTCTTTTTCAGACACCACATATTATTATTGCCAGTAAACAGTGAAGCACCAGGCTGTCATTATAGTATCCAAGGTATGTCTACTCCTCAGCTTGCTTCTTACTTGCAGCATGCTTCCCCAGTCTGTCATTTTGGAACCAGATGTGACTCCCTATGTAGTGCCCCACTGAAACCATACTCAGCTGGACAATGCATTAATTGCAAAAGCCAACAAAAACTTCAGGACTGATTTTCACAGTCTCCTGTCTTTCTTTTTGCTCTGTTTTTCTCTTTAAGGACACAAGCAAACCAAGCAGGCTTGACTGAAGCACTATTTTGGAGAGGTTTGCAACAAGATGTGAAGTTTTATTAACACATAACCTTTCATCCAAAGATCACAAATGCCATACCAGTATAAATTCTCTGTTGTCCTCTGTAGGACATATAATAATTTTTATTATTATTATATATTCCTATTGTTGGACACACTGATTCTTTCAAGTCACGAGAACAGCAGTGCAGTAGCTGAGGAAGAAAAAGAGGTTTAGGGTTGAGTCCAAAACTGCCAATGTAACCACAATGGTACCTCCAAAACTGCAATGCACACAGTGGAAGTCTTTGGTAAGTGGACAGCCATGCCTTTGAATTTCTTATCTGCAACAATAAACTACCCCATTCAAAAAATGAATTAAAATGCAAATTTTATGGGACTTAAATTGTATTTTGAATTCCCAAGTATTCAAGAAGATTCTGATCAGCTACAGGCTCCTTCCCTTGTGGTGATTTTATACTCTATATGCTCAGTTTTTAGCGAAAAATATAATGATCTCAATGGTCATGGTCAGAAAGATAATTTTTAAACCATTTCACTCCTGGAGGTACAGCCAGTCTGATGTATTAAGCTGTCTGAGGTGTCTGAGCTGCCTTACTAAACTGATCTGAACCATCAACTTATCAATACAAGTACCAAGATTTTTAACTGATTTAGAGACTGTCAGAGTATCTCTAAAATGTAGGACACGACGTGAAACACCCCGAATCTATTATCATCCTAAAATGATCCAAAAATCAATCTATCATGCATGGTGCCTATCAAGAGTCAATAATAAGCCATGAGCATTAATCTCCATTATAGGTTTGTACAAAGTATGACACAGGTATAGACTCAGTGCAGATTTGGACAGTGTCTTACCACGAAAGTAAATCATTTCTCAGTGGCCAATGATTTTTAAGCAGTTTCATTAAGTACAGGGAATTTTGGTGCCAAGTCTACCAAAGGGAAATAGGCATCTCCAAAAAAGTAGGGGCCCTTGATCACCCAGAACAACTTTGAAATGGCCTCCTAAATTAGCTAAGAATCAGTAACACGTGAGGCAAAGAGAGAAGATGTGATTTCGAATGACCCACTGAGCAATCCACAAGAGAGGGAAGAGGGCAGAAAAGGAAGCTGGCTGGCAGGTGTCAGCTGGGGGCTCTCTGTAGCCCAGGGTCTGAGGGGAGGCATTGCCTTACAGCATGGATTCATTAGCCACCCACAGCCTGTCAGCTGCATACAGAGAGGAGAGGATAAGAAGGACAAGCTATTAAATTTGATTTTCAGATGAGTGTACTTCTCTTTCTGTATTTGCCATTGTAACTTGGTCTGTTTTGGATTTTGTAAAGAAATGCTTCACTTTAACATGGTTTCTGTTAAGGGCAAGATTTCAAGGTTAGTGGATAAATTCACACCATTCCATGTAGCTGTAATGGTAATTTCATCTCTGTAGCTGTAATGATCCATAAATCCAGCTTACTGGAACCCTTTTGGAGTGCCCACTCTCCATTTCTCTGGGTATTGAAAGCATTAAGCATCTGGTATTGTATTAGCTGCACAATTTAGGCGATGGTGACGCAAGAAGTTCCCTTGGACGGCCTGCGTGAGCCACATAGACAGCAGAACATGCAGAAAGGAGAGAGAAGAGTGCCAGAAAATAACTACGTTCTGATCTAGTCTCTACATTTGCAATTGTCAATTAATAAAAGCAGGCAGATGTTAATTAAGCTGAAAGTGATGTAGAAGTTTCAGCAAAGCAGCACTTGACTCCGTAGATCTGGCTGCAGAATTTAAGCTGTTTTTAATTCTGGATATATAGGACCTTTGTTAAACGTCACAAGAGTAAATGTTGTCTGAAGACAGGGAGAGCTGCTCCTTTGTCCAGGTTTTTACCTAATGTAAAAGTAATTAAACTAAGATAAATTCTAACATGACTTGTAACTGAAAAACATTATACACTGTATTAATTCACCCTTGATTAAAATTTTAACAAAAACTAGAAAACTGCACTCCTGAAACGACCAAGAAGAAAAGCAACTATAGAAACCCGTCTCTGAAACTGTTACATTTATGCAATGGAATTTCTGATCTCATGAAAGGAAAAGCTGAGGAACAGAAACTTTCCACAATATTTCTTTCACAACCTGGTAGAGCTGCCAGAAGAAATTCCTGGCGGGTGTAATGCTGACCGTGGCGATGCAGCGAGCTTTTAGTTGCATACTTGTTCCCTGAGTCACCCTCTGTGGCGGTCTGGCTGCCTTGCCTCAGCCTGCATCCATATAAAGAAAGCAGCAGTACTTAAGCACATCATCAATAGCAGCATGACATTAAGAGGGTCAGTCCCTTGCTTGTTGTGCATCACATTCCTCCCAGACCAGCACAGGTCTTTCTTTTCCTCTGAGCACCCTTCATTTATTGTGATATAAGTAGAAAAAAATAGCTTGTATAAATACTGTATTTGAATTGATAAGTGTGCATGGATGAGGACATAGGCAAAAAGCTAAATATTTTTTTTGCCTTTTTAATCCATAGTTTAAAATCCATCAGTGCTGATAACATAATAGTCAGAATATTAGACGCCAGGGTCTAAAATGTTATTTTTATGTCAGGAAGAAATACACAAAAAATATTTTTTCAAAGTCAAACAGGGCAGTAAGTGACCTGCAAAAAATTAAAATATTTATAAATAAGCATAGGTCAAGATTGTGTATTACCCATCTTTGCATAGAGACCGAAGCTGAAACTGCAGTGCCAGTACTGTGTGCAGTCCAGGCTCACAGTCAAGGAGGGGTCCCTTCCAGAGTCCCTGGCACAGGAAAGAAACAGCCGGGGCTGGAGAGTGAAGTGACTCATCCAGCAAGTGGTAACACAGGCGAGACCGGAGCCCTGTGGTGACACTCAGCTCTGAGGAGAAGAGAGGGTGTCTGCCTAGGAGTAAACAAGCTACTTAATTAGTATTTTCCCCAAACAGAGGAGAACCTCCCTGCAGCTGCTGTGTGACCCAGCCCAGGCCTGGGAGATGCTGCCGTCCCTCCTGCTGCTGCTCCTGCTGTGTGACTGAGGGCTTGCACACTGAGCCATCTTTATTTTAGGTTTATTTCAATGTTCTGCCAAGAGAGATTCCCGTATCTCTCAACAGGCTGGAACAGGGCATATTACAAGCTTTGAAAATGCAGAAACTGTGATTTACTTGTAGCACATGCCAGGCTATGGTGTATTTCTTTAAGCATTGTTTATTCCAGCTTCCATAGTACCTGAAAATAAACAATTAATAATTTCCTGTTAACCAAATTAAAGGATGCCAAAATTTTAATGGCTGTTGAAATGAGCACTTCATTACCAAACCTACAGCCAGTTCACTGAGGACATAGGTTTGTTTGAAGCTCGCTGGAGCTGTGCTGCGGTGCTTGCTTTGAGAGATGAAGCTTGCAGACAACTGCTCCTTCCTTTAAGTAGCAGTAACTTTCTCATCTGCCTCAAGCAATTCTTTGGGATGTCACACATCAAAACACAGCTTTTGTTCGTTCATCCTAATAGGTAGCAAAGAGTTCAGAGTTTTTAGGTTCAGAAGCTGATGTAGTCTTGTTTTGACCTTTCTCAACATGCTGAATGCCCTCCAGTGCTCTGCACTGGAGTGTGGCAAGCACAGCAGAATCCCCATCAATCTCATGAAGGGAGGCAGTACAGCTGAGCTACACCACAGCTTGAGAGCATTGGCCCTATATATTAAAATCCGATGTTGCAGCCCATTTGCTGCAATGGTAGGTGCCTCAATAGCTGCACTTAACCTTGCTGAATATTCAGCAGCAGCTCTATGTTCCTCAGCACTATCAATTCACTGACAGCATTTAATATCTTTTAATTAAGAGTGGGTGGCAATAACCATATACCCTAACCAAATGTTATCAAGAAAAAAAACCTTTTATTTTCTTTTTTGTTTGGGGTGAGATTGCCATTGTCATCCGTAGGGCACAAAGCATCGTTTTAGGACGTAGATCTTGCCAGGGTGACTGACATACAATGTTACACTTCCAAGCCTGCATAGCCAGCAGCTCCTCACTTCCCAGGGGTAAGAAACTTCAGCTCATGCCAGGTGCTAAATCTGTGTAATGGATCACTGCACTGCTTTGTTTTTATTTCTAATGCTGCTGTTCTCGCAGCACCTGACAGAGGTACATAGCATTAACATCATTTGGTGGCTCAAGGAGTTGAGACAGGGTAATTAAGCCATGGTGACTGGCCCAGCAAAAGGGGTTGGAGAAATGGAGCTTTTCTCATACCACCTTAAGCTTCTTGAAGCCAAACTCAAAATCAAGACAAAACATGTTATACTTCCAACTCACTGGGAGATTTTTCGGCGACCTGCCACTTTGAGATATGACAAACCTCAGACAGAAGAACAAAATGTGAGAAGGCAAATGAAGAGTATATGAAGTGAAGCAAAATGTGGACAACAAAGAGGACGTGACCATAGATTTAAAAATTAATTAGGAGACCTCTAAAAAAGGTACTCATACTCACATCATCTGTTTTAGACAACTTCTGGCATCCAAAGTAGGTATGGTGAGGATTGTTTCATTCATCTACTGTTGGCCTCTTACCCAAACACTGCAGCACAACCCATATACGCCCTCATCCACCAGGTAAAGAGGAATATTCCCCATTACGGGAAAGACAATTTTCTCATAGGAGAAGACATACACAAAGTCCTAGTTACATGACCAGGCATGAGATCATCTTGGAGTAACACATGGCTTTTTTGCCAGCAGCAAAGAGAGCAGCAACTCACAAGGAAGATTAGTTGCTCTGGAAAACCCTGAGGCAGGTTTCCCCTGAGCAGGGAAACCCCTGCTTTTTGAATGTTAGGAGCATAAGTGTCCTGTAAAACCAGTAGGTGGTAATGAAAGGACAATCTGACTTATCCATGTAATGTCAGACACTTCAGCATTAACTACGGAATGCAAAACTCTGGTTTCTGCTTCCTGTGCAATCCCATCTCTCATTCTGGTTTACAAACAAGGTAGATCAAAGTCAAGACACGCGTGGTAAGGTTAAGATATGCTTCATCTGGTGTGCCCTGGCCATTCAGACAGCAAACATGGGGGGTCATTTCCACAGTTTTCCTTTCAAGGGATCTCAGCTACAAGCAAAGGAATGAGCATGTGACTCTGCAAGCTCCCACTGGACAGAAAGCTGATCTCAGCTGGGCTTCAGCAGACCAGGCTGTGGTGCCACTGGGCTGCTCTCATTTGTGTCTTGTAGCAAAGAGCACAGGGCCTGAGAACCAGCCTGGAATGAGACCAGCCGGGGCTGACTGAGCAGCTGGATGACTCTGGCAGCAGCACTCAGGTATCACAGCCACAGACAATCCTGCTAAACAGTCAACAAAACACAGTTTGCAGTGCAAAGTAGCTGATAGTTACTACTGCAGAGCTGTATATCGTTGCATGAAGAGAAGCTAGACTTCATGATAAAGTTAATGATGTACCATGTGTAAGTTAGTTCTATCAGCACCTGAAGCACTTCCACAAAACTTAATTTAATATTCCAACTCATGAAAAGTCTTATTATATAAACAACTTACAGGCTTTATAAACACATTTTCATATTATTAGGAAAAGATCTCCATAAAAAATAATTTGAATGCAAAATCCACCTGTAGAGTAAGTTGCTTATAATATAACTAGCTAAATGAAATTTGCTGTCAGCAAACCTCTTGACAAGTTTCCCTGTCTGAGTTACAAACAGACTGTTCTTTTGTGTACTTGGACCTTTTTCTAATAGAAAGAGTGGGTCAGAGAATTCAAGCAATGGAGATCATAGTATAAGCGCTGGCCATAATCCCCACTCTGAGGACCAAAACATTCCAGAGCAGGCTCTGCAGCTGATTATAACAAGTGATGGAACTCGTATCTGTATAAATTTCTCTGTCAAGCTGTAACAATTCTATAATAGTGAAAATGAGAAACTATATTGGCTCTTAGGACAAGGTTCTACTGTAGTTCTGGTGGAAATGAAGTTTTGATATACACAGAACAATATTTGTTGCGTTTAGCTAGTAAATAATCTAGTTGTTTATTATTTTAATTGATTATAATACTGTGACATTGTATGGTGATATACCAGTGAAACTACTCATTAAAAAAATGACCTAAAAGTGAGCATGATTCAACTGTATAACTGATTTTTAAATGAGGCAATAGACTTACAGTGATTGGTGTATGATTTATTGTCAGAATAGAAACCAGTAAAGGTTTACACCACCTGTATTCTTCACTGACATTATTTGGAGTTGCTATTCAGAGCATGTACATTTTAGAAGCCTATAATATTTGAATCTTATATGACATTTTTATACTTGTGTTTTAAATTATATGCTCTAACAGGTTCAAGTAGGTAGAATTTTAAATCTTTATAAATAACAAAATTTGTTGTTTTCAATAACACTTGAAACATTAATCTGCAGATCCCTGTTTTAATAAATTTGTAGTGTTTTCTATGTACAAAATAAATGCAAAAGGTCAGCTTATTATTCCCCAAAACTACTGTGAATTCATCGGAGAATTAATTTCGTTATTCTGCTGAAGCTGCATGCAATCACCAAGGTTCATATGGGTGAAGTATTATTAAGTTCTGCTCACTGACACATACTGCAATACACAAAATAAGAGCTAAGAAGTGCAGACCACTGAAATTACTCCTACATGCAATCAGATTGGTTTTTAAAACAAGCTTTTCAGATACTTTGGCAGCAGCCCTGTAGGTGCAGCTAATCCTCCATTGCTGCTCCCAGTTCTTCCTAGTGCCCTCTCCAGAAGTGCCCCTGGAGTGCAGCGGAGCAGCGCAGGCTCCCTCGGCCCGCGGACAGCCCTGGACAGCAGGATCCGCGCGGGGCTGCACATTGGGCTGTGAACACCCTCCGGGCCTGAGAAGAGGGAAGCAGAACCTGCTCCGTCTTCCACGGCAGCCAGACTGGGTGGGAAAGGATGGGAAGGGGTGGGGAGCCAGAGTTTCGGGCCCCAGGGAAGGGCAGGCTGTGAGATACATATTTAGTGACACACTGCTGATTATGAAAATACTGTCCCAGACAGCAAGACCCGCAGAGCTGCCCAGGGCAGTACGATGTGCACCTTCCCCTTGGTAAACCCTGGGCAAAGCCAGCCTGGACTGGACCGCCTGCCCTGATTTTAAACAAACTTTGAAAAGTCAGCATTGTATTTCGTACAGCTGTGCTATTTCATCCTCCTCTAGTGCATTGGCTCATGACCCTTTCATTTATCACAGCAATAGGTTCTCACATTTACAAGTATGAAGGACTTAAAAAGAAACAGGGTTTTTTTGTTCTTTTCAATATCTGTTCCATTGATGCTGCCCTTGTGGGCTTTCTGCTGCTGTACCTCACTCCCAATGCAAATGTCATCATCAGGTAAAAAGAAACTTTAAGACTACCTAGCAAAGTAGTTTTGTTTGCCTTTAGCAATTTAATATAGCTTCAACATAAAAGTTTGCCCACATGTGGATGAAAAAGCTTCAGTGCTTCTGTGTGCACTCTGGAGCTGACTTTTCTCTCCTCTGGGCCCATGGGCTGAACTGATTTAAAGGTGCCAGCTCATCTTTTAAGTACATAGCCACAAAGTTCAGCCAAGGCTTTGTGGTTAAATCTTAGCTCAAAAGCCAGAAATCTGAAGTGGCAGCACTGAGCCTCCAACCCAAGTGCCTTTAGCAGTTCTTTTGTATGGAGACTGTTGACACAGAGTCCAAGAAAAATGACAGAGGAAATGTAGTTATAATGTAATTATGATCGTGCTCCCACGCTTTTTGTGAATGCCTGATATTTAAGTAAAATAACAAATATTCATTTATTGAACAGGACTTACTGATATAAGCCAAAGGCAGATGGAAATGTTGAGGGTTTTTCGAGCCACAGATGTTAGGTTATCTCAGGAAAACAACAGCAGGTTCTGAGGCACAATGCTGAACTTTTCCACTGTATCTGCTGTTCCATCAAATAGGCTGTCGTGACCCCAGTTCTTACTGTGATGTGCCAACAAAACCGGCTTTATATCACTTCTAAGGACTCCATAACAGGATGTTATTCACTGCTAATGTATTTTGGTTCATATAAATGCAGAAGGAGTCTGTGGCAGGTCACAGTGTATCACCCTGTTATTTTTAGTCCCTGTACATAATTTACCTTATTCATTGATACAGGGGCTCCACAACTGATTCAGGGCTGTGATAGAGGCTCAAATGAAGCTAGAAAAAAAGATTTAGCATTTCAATCTGTACAAAGTATGAACCAAAAAAACTCAGATTCAATTTAGGGGACGAGAGTTAAACTGGAGATGCTTCACCTGCTCCTAATAATGCCATGAGTGCTATGCAACCAAATTCATTAGATAAGGATTTCCTGGTTTAATGGTGAGCATAAATAAAGAAGAACGGTGCTCTGATGATGAAAATTACATGCTTTTGTTTAAATATTGGAGCTACAATGATCTAAGAGAGCATCTTGAGATAGTTTAAAGGTACTGTTTTCATGTAACTTGGCAGGATCACTCAAATCAGTGAGATGAGAAAGAGCTGGCAGATGATCAGAAAACCTTTTGCCTGTTAAAATTCAAAGCTTCCATTTCTGGGTTTTCTGAAAAACAAAGGGTGGGCAGATGGGTTCTGTTTGCTCCTCCCTTAATTCTATCAGTTAAATAGCTAACCAGCAGACTTACACTTACCACATCTTGACATGACAGTTAATCTTTACTTCTTTCATGACACTCATATATTAAATATTGGGGATCAGGTTTTATTTACTGCTCTCACTTTCTGTAATCCAATAAAATGAGTCTTCCCAGCTGCCCTCAAAGCAAAGTAAATCTTCTTTTCTAAACCATTCGCAAACAAATCCTCAGTGTTCATTGTCAGATATAAGCTAGGAGGTATTTTATATGACCACAAGCAGATAACTGTCAACAGAAAAATCAGATGCTCCATCCCAAAATATTTCCAAGCATATTTCCACAGACTAGCATACATGAACATTATTTATTTTGAAAGATAAATCATAGCAGAAAGTCCTACCATCCAGTCCATGTAGCGTATTCCATGTATATGGATGAAATTATGTGCTCAGGAAGCTATAATACGTAATTAATAATTACCATATTTGTCTTCTCCTCAAATCATGTTCCTTCCCATGAAATCAGACTTATTTCTTGATGAAGGTACTGTTCTGCTTGAAAAAAATAAGATGTGAAGTATCGTAAACAGTAATGAATAACTGAAAGTCTTGCTTTGCATATCTGTAAAGCTCTGAGTTAAAAAGGATCTCAGATCATGCTTCATAAACTTTAATTGAGCTGCCTATATCATGCCTATGACATAGGAAAAGATTACTTCCTGTGTTTTATAGCTAAATGATAGCAAGACAAATACAGATGCAAATCTTGCCCTCAAGCAAATGGTCACAGAGTCTCCTCATTGCCTTACCAACACAATACTACCATGCAAGCAGCACTCTGAATTTATTGCAGAGGTAAGGAACAAGAGGAAGATGCTCTAGCTTTCAATACTAAAGAGCCAGGATCATCTCCAAGGCACTTGGAGGAAACAAACAGGAGCCTGGCAAAGCAGGAGGCAGAGTTCTGCAGCTGCCCTCCCCTGCACTGTACTTGTTCCCACTGCTGTTTCGTGGCATCTCCTGGAGACCCGCAGCCTCACTGCACAACCTCTGTCACTCTGCATGTGCAAGAGTGCAGGAGACACTCGTGGAATACAGCCACTGCAAGTGGAGAGCTCGTTTACACAAAACAGGTCATAGGTAGCACAATTAGCTGCTGGCAGAGGGGAACTTCTCAAATGCACATGAAGTAGAAACCCACTGTCCATAAGTGTAGCAACTGGTCTTAGCTGGGCTCTCTCAGTGGTCACCCTCCTCTCTGCTGCCCAAGACACTGTTACCAACCAAGCCCTACTTTCACCTTATGAATACTCTTGCCATTGCCAAGAGGACAGCACAAGGCTGATTTGAAACAGGATGCCCAAGTCATCACTTATTTTTCAAATTCCAGTACCACATGAGCCAAGATGAGCAAAGTACAAACAAAGGAATGATATTGTACTGCAGGATGGCATTAAGTGGTCATAAGAAACAAGTAACAGCCTCACTGAGACAACAGCTTTGTTCTATTTAAGTCGAAGAATAAGTCTCAAACAGGTATAATCAGGAGTAACAAGACAAGTGTGACAAACAGCAGGGCACAAAGCATTTTACTGGGGAAAAGAAAGGCATGGTTTGATTAGTGGTAATTTTCAAGACATATGACTCTTAGTGGGTTTAGCTGCCTCCCATAAAAAGGCATTTTAAAATATTTTTACTACATTAACATTGGTTTTGTTTCCTAGTCAATGCTCTCTTTTGTATTTCTGTTTCCAAACATGCAGGGCAACATCCTTGATTCTCCAGCAAATACTTGTTCCCTCTTGGTTAAGCTATGGAGAAACAAAAGGTTCCAATCTCACCAGGAGAAATCACCTGCCTTTGCTGTTCAGCTCACCACAAAGCCATCTTCTGTTCAGGCAATTCTTCCTTAACAGGAAGAAGTAACTAATGCAACTGCATTATTTCGAGCCTTTTTGCAGATGTAGATGCTCCTCAAGCCCTTTGGTGTTCAACCCTGCCAAGCCACCAACTGGCTTTCTAGGATTCTTTTTTGGCTGTTTATTCTGCCATTTTTGGACATCAATACCTCTTCAGCAGGAATATTTCTGTGAATGGCCAGAGGAATTTTTGAACTCCAAATAAATAACTTGGAATTTCAGTTTGTCTTGTATTCTCCAAAGTTCTCCAGAGTCACATACTGTCAGGCTGGAGCAGCATCTCTGACTGAAACTGTCTGAAAAAGCAGGAGGCAGGGCAGCAGGTCAGGTGTTGTCTCCAAGTCACTCCTGTTCATTATGGCAGAAGGATTCCTGACCTGGGGAAACAGGCATTTCTTGTTGCTGCTGAGCTCATTTTCTCTGCATGTGCATGATAAGCAGGAAAGCAGATGAACTCTTAAGAAACAAAGATACTTTTTTAATGCAAATGTTTCCAGTAACTCAGAATAAGGATAGGGAAATATGGAAAATATAGGCTATACAAGCAGAATTGTTCTTACACAAAGAAACATTTAGTGAGACTTTCCATAAGGCAGCTGCAGCCCTGTGAAGTCAGCAGAATTGTAAAATGACAACATTCAGTGTTTATTGTTTATAATTAGTGACTTCTCTCTCCACTTCGACTTCAGTGGCCATATTACTATGTAGGAACCCAGCTCAATTATCCTCATTTACGGATATTTTGAAAACTATCTTCTCCTAGACATTATAATTCAAAATGGCTTTCTGTGTGTATATTTATATTTAAAGGTGATAATATTATGGATAGGATACATAAAATTTAACAATAACAGCCCTTTCCTAAAAGGTGCAACTAAACTTTTCTGGAATCAAAGTTTCCTGTTCTTTGTATTTTTAAAGAATAGATTACATAGCTTCTCAGTGATGTGAAATGCAGAACTGAGTGTGCAACCTTCTGATGGGCTCCAGTAGAAGGCCGGGTTAGTCTGGCAATTAAAGTCGACACATGAAGAAACATCTGGACCTCTTTGGCAGAGAGAAAGAGCTCAGCAAGCGCTCATGGTTATGGGAAAAACAGGCATGTTAGAGTGTGACACCATGTCAAGCTGAGATGGCTCAGCCCCAGAGACAGGCACAGTGTGCGACACCTCTGCATGAGGCAGCAGGTTCCATCCCAAGCTGGGAAGCCCAGTTGTGACAAAGGTCTGACACTGCTGCCAGGAGAATACTCAGCAAAACAGCTTTGTTTCATACAAAGCTCTGCTTTTGAGTCTTTTTTTTTTCACTTCAGAATGGTTTAAACCCTAAAATTTAAAAATTCCCTGTGAAATGAAACAGCTGGGAGAAATGCTTTGCACATGAGCAAGATGTTTTATCTCAGTAAAAACAAGCTGTATTCTGGTTTTGACCTTTATAACCTCTTGCCATACGAAACCATACCACACTGAGTAAAATAACTTCATAGCTAAAAATAAAATTAATTTCTCCTTTGAAATGTCAAAACAGGTTGAGGATAGGGGTTTGGTTCTTCTTGTCACTTTTTTTTTTACCCACCAAGGTCAGGTTCTGAGCACTAGGAAATCCTTTCTGGTGTGCTGACAAGTGGGGCTGGGACTGGAAGGCTTTGCTGGCTGGATGGCCCAGTCTGGGTGCCTGGACTTGCGCCCGTGCACCATGCAGACCTGCACAGCTGACACTGAACATCATGGGACAGTTCTGCACCTTTTCGCCTGGGCTTAGAAAACATCTAAAATGACAGGTAGATCATTATTGCAGAGACTAATTACCCTTTGCTGATTCCTGAACAATGAGATTAGCATCAACGAGGCTGGGGAAATCTATCTGAATGAAAAGGGACACAAAAGACAAACAATGGAAATTAAATCCCTTGGTTAAACAGAGCGATGAGCCACTCCTCCCAAGGCAGAGTGAAGCCAGGGTGCTTCCCCTGCCTCCCTGCTGCAGGGAGAGGTGGGGAGGAAAGAGTGTGACAAACCACAGCCCCTGTGGCACGGGCTGCTGGTCAGACAGGACCCTGAACAGCCACTCGGACTGGGCTGAGCTGCATGTGCTGTACCTTGACCACAGGCATGACTCGGGAACAGCCCGGCAGCTCTGTCTGGGACAGACCTTCCTTCCCTGGGGGTCACTGGAATAACCGATGGTGCCTGGGGGTCAGCACGTTGCTGACAGCAACACCGCTTGGGCTCCTGCAGCTGCAAGAATGTGAGCATATATGCTTAAAGATAATTATGTGCCTACAAATTCAGGTCTTAAGACAGAAAAGTGGGGTGACGTTTTTAGAAGCGCTCAGCAGTGATAAACTTCGCTTGTATTGAGGTCAATGGGATTTCTTTCTACGTGTCTTAAGTGGGAACTGAATTAGGTCAGCGCCAAAGTGCTTTTGTAAATCAGACCTGTGTGGTAAGCAAAGAGGTACAGTGTTTTCCTTGCCTTTAATGGCAGCTTAGGGACATCTCCTCCAATGCAGTGCAGTGTGAAGTCCCTCTTCATGACAAAGGCACTAGTATGTCTGAAACCCCAAGGTAATTGTGTATACCCCTTTTCTATGAAATGTCCTTAACAGGTCACAAAATTATGTATTTGAAATTTTAGGAAATTATGGAATGTATCTATTTCAGTCTCCTGTTTAGAAATTCCCTGCCTAATTAAGAAAAGAGCACACCTGCACTAAGACCAAGAATGAAAAGCCATCTTTCAAGAGATCAGTCCATTTGCAGTGGAGAACTATTAACCACTAAAAAGTCAGGAAGGCTTGGAATAGAAGTTTTCAAATCCTTACCTCGAGCAAGAGTGTCCCAGTAATGTTACACCAGAGTAAAGGATAGGAAACGAGAAAAATCGTCAGAAAAAAAAATTATTTATGAAAAGATTAGACACACAAGTGTGTGTTGAATATGCATGCACAATTGCATGCTTAATTTGCACACCCAATTATTGCCATTGTGCATAAAATTGAATAATTACCCATGAAAATAAATGATTATGGTTATTTACTTCCATAATTACTTGATTTGCACATACAATCATGGTAATTAGGCACACAAATTAGTCATCACACAATTGCATGACTAACCTTATTAAGAATCAGAATCAATGCATTTATTTTAAATTGCCTTTGTCCAATTTGTACTATTTTTTTTTTTATAGCTGGGTTTGGAACTGATGTATGTACCAGGGCCAAGCTTCCCAGTGTGCCTCTGTCCTGATGCCACCCTTTAGGCATCAGCAGAGCCCACAGAATGCCCCCATGGAACAGTGCTCCCTTCGTGCACAAATCACAAAGGAAATGATATAAAAGGGGGAAAAAATCATGTATGTGTGTGCAAGAAATGGGGAATAACACACTTTTCAAGTTGTTACTTTCAATTCAGGAATGAAGTCGCTAAAAAAAACTCTCAGACATACATGAGGAAGAAATGGATAGTGTTATAGAGGAAACAAAACTTTAATGATTTTTTTTTGCATTAAAACTTCAAAAAATTTAAGTACTATAGTTAGTTAGCATAATGTTTCTGAAAATCCAGAAAAACTATTACGTTCATTTTATAGGCAAAGCCAGTTAAGAATACAGATGTTGAATGCCCAAGCCTGCATCAGTTCTTTGCTGCACTCACAGAAATAAAATCCAATTTCAGCTTCCAGATTTGTGATTTCACTTATTAGTCGGAATGTCTGCCCCTTGTAGATGTCCTGTCTCCAGGTGCAGTAGGTGAGGATACCTTTATTAACTTTCCTATAAATCACATTTTGCTAGGAAACATAATAAAAGCCTGGGGAATTAGTCAATAAAATAGTGCCACTTCTCTATCACTTAATAAATGCCTGGGTCCTGTGGTTGGAACTTGGTATGCTCTCTAATTAAAAAGAACAAATATGAGAAAAATACTGGCAACTTGAAATATTGAGCTGTTTCATGTTTGTTATTGGAGCCTTCTTGAGTACAATTTTCTAATAATTGGACCAGATGGACAAGGAAAAAAAATTAGCATGACAGTTTAAACTGAGTCTATTACTATAAAGAAAGGATCATGCCTGACAGATCTGTGAATCTCCCTTCATAAATCAGTAAAAGCCTTACTGTGTCTGTGCATATAATCTATATTTTTTTCCCCTACCAGTTTTGAGTTAATGCCAAGGTAGTTAATGCTGGAAGAAATATAGGGGTTAAAACATTTTGTCCTTAATGTATCTTTCTTTTTTTTTGGTTGTTGTTAATTATGTGCTTTAATTTAGTTCTTGCTTAATGCACTTCAGAATGAATTGTATTTCTTGTAATTGCTTTATTATTACTTGACATTAGACCTTATGTTAAGCAATCAAAATGGTATGGCAGAAAGAGAAAGAGAGAAAATGATCAAGATACAGTGAAGATGAGTTTACATTTTTAAAGCAATCAGACAGTCCCCAACTGCCTGAAATGTTACAGGATTAGCATTACACTTTATCTATATTACCTCCTGGAGAAGGACAGAAGGACGGAAGGACGGAAGGACGGATGGAAGGACGGAAGGACGGAAGGAAGGAAGGAAGGAAGGAAGGAAGGAAGGAAGGAAATCCATCCCTGAGCGAGCAGCTGTTTGGTTTGTTAGCTTGTGACAAAGTTTTGCTTTGGGTCATCGCAGGTGGGACCTGTTTCCAGCCTGACCCCTCTCTTCTGCTGTGCACTGAAACCCCCGCGTTTGGGAAGACGTAGCCCTGGCTCAGGAGGCTCACAGGGGGATGCAAAAGCCCTGTGCTGCTGCATGTGAACGTCTGAAGCACCCGCCGAAGTCCGTGGCAAAAATGCCTTAATAAAACTGGTTAATGCCATTAGACAAGAGCTCTCTTCAAATCCCTTGAAATATTAGGTGTCAAAACATGCCAGAAAAATATAATGCCTTTGCAACACAGGCCCATTAGTATTTTGTAGGTAGTAAGAGCCTTAAGACTCCTCTATCTTAAATCCTAGGGAAAGCCATTTAATAGAAATAACTCAGGACTTCCAAAGTAAACGTTAACACCTCTTGCTAGTTTAATTCTTTCACAAGGCTATTTTTATAAATCACAAGTAAATGATGGTTTAGAGTATCATTGCAACCAGCCTGACATTAAGTCATGAAGACAAACCCAACCCCAGGAGGTCTTTTGACTTTAAACCATTCATTCTGCAGCTCATGGTCCTGCTGTAGCCTGACAGCATACTAATTTGATGTGCTGATCAAGTGCTAGTCCCATGCAGAAAAAAAGTATTTATTTACATGCATAAGGCTACTTAAAAAAAAAAAAATCTGTATATTTCATGCTGCTAAGGGGGTATTTGTTTAGTTGATGTAATATTTTCCATAATGATTTCTGATTACCAAAATGCATAGTACAAATGGTAATCAGTGCCCCTTTCAAAGCAAACACTGCTGCTGAGTACCTCCTATGAGTTTAATCACAGTGTGCAATTCACACCGTAATGTGTTATAATTGCCTCCTACAAAGTTGGTCCTGTTTCATTTTAATATCGCTGGACTAACTGCTGAAACTCAACATGAGTTCCTTGAATGCTGCATTCTTCATTGAGAATTTTACATACATAATTAATCTCAAATAAGGGTACCATAAAAAAGGTGAGGATTTTTAAAGAAATGCCCTTGGGTTTTAATAGCTGTAAAATCAGAGGTGGTACTTGGAAAAGTTCACCCTGTTGGACACTTTACTCTGAGACGCAGTCTGATTGCCATTTCCTTCAGGTAATTTTACCGTTCTTTTGGCAGGGAAAAAGTACATACTGATGTAGAGTTTATCCTTATTTTCATGCACCTACAAATATCATCCATGCCGAGATGAGATGGTAACTCTTATGTTACTTTTTAAAAGAGCTGTTGAAAGTACCCTGAAAGTACCCGGCTATAAAATGCAGAAGACATGATGCTGCACAGAGTTTTGAGCCAAAGTTCTAAAAGTGCAACTGGAGATGGAGCATGCAACTCACCTGCTGGCTAGTCTGAGCAATCCACCTCTAATTTTTACAGCAGTAGTGTTATTTGCGTGGTCATGCAGCAAATGAAATCATTCATTTTTCATACCTTTTTGGCTACTTTTTACTTATTTGTGAGCAAATCTTTGGACTTTGCTAGATAACTTACGTGCTCTTCAGAATATCTGAGCATTCCCCTAATAGTTCCTGTTGGTTGAAGTGCCAATCATCTGCCTGCTTTACCTGCCCAGCACCTGGGACACATTTGGGGCAGCCAGGGGAGCCCCACTTTGTCCCAGCCCACAGGGAGCCCCTGGCAGGAGCCTTCCCTCTCCTCTGGGGCCTGCCCTGGGGAGGCACTGCCCAGGCTTAATGAGAGAGCCGGGTGCAGGACAGGTCAAAGCCAACATAACCTTGCTGTTTGCAACTGGTGTTTGCGCCTTCCCTTCCCTGGGTGAGTGAAAGTTTGAACCTGAGGAGGAGGAGATGACAGAGCGTCCTCACCAAGGCGGGTCACCGGAGCACCACACGCCACCTGTGTGAGTGGCTTCGTGCTGAAAGCCAGCGAGCAGAGCACGTCAGCTTCCACCAGCCCCCAGCTCAGCTCAGGCAGCCAGAGGCAGCCCAAGGCACAGGTCAGCACTGCTGGAAACGCCTCCAGTCCTGCTGACACCAGGCCCGCTGCAAGTGATGCAACCACTTTAATTGCACCGACTGCATCAAGCAGAGGTGCTGCTGAAATCATGGAGGGGAGCCATGGCCTGGGACTGAAACATTGTTTAATAACACTGACGAACTGGTCCCTTACTTTATGTCTGACCCTGACCTCCCAGAGGGAATTACCAGCACAGCACCTTCTATCACAGCGGACACACTGCTGAGCCAGGAACTCCCACCTCCTCATTAACAGCAGCTCCTGTTGCTGCTCCCCTAATGAGGGCTCGCTCAGGAGCCTGCCAGCCCCTGGCAGCTCACCACTGCCAGGCATCCAACATCAGGCATGAACCCAGAGTGCTTCCAGCCTCTCTTGGCTTCTGGAACCAGAATTTGGTCCCTTTATATTGAACATAATGCACAAAGGTAACCTAGCACATGCAGAAAGGACAGGCAAAAACCTCAAAAATCTTTTTAGTAACCAATATTAATGGTCCATGGCTGATGATGACTTGTTTGGCCACAGTGCTTAGGGGTAGCTAGAAAGGATAGTACACGAGAAGAACGGGTGTTCTTTTTTGCTTGCCTGCTTACTATCTCCATCACTTCCCAAACCCTAAAACCCACACCATCAGGCATTTCTCTGAGCCTTCAATGTTCAGCTACTAAGAGGCAAAATCACCAGATGGTGGTGACTGATGGTACCCAAAAGTGGTTTGACCCCAAAAGCAGCCTACGAGTTGTGACACGAGTCCTTGCTACTTGTCCTGCCTCTTGTGATATTTTCCTTCTGTCAACTTATGTCTCCTCTCTTTTCCTTCTGTCCTCTTTAGCCACATCTCCTTGTCTCCTTGCCCTGCAACACTGACCAACCAGAAAGCACAGGTAGAAGCAACAAACTCAACAGTCCAACACTAATAACATTTTTCCTGGGTTTTAGACTAGAGCTAAAATTGCATGCAGTATCTGACCATTTTTCTTTCTTTCCCTGCACCAGATTTACCCAAGAGACAGCATATTCCTTCTAATATTTTCTGTTCCTCCCTATCTTCTTTCTGGACTTTAATTGTGTAACACAAAAAAACCCCCCAAACCTCTGCTCCAAACCATTTCATTCATGCCAACTTAAAAAGAACTCGCTAATGTCAAATCCAACTGAAAACACTCCATGCGGCACAATGAATAGGAAACAACAATCTATTTTAAAAGTTAAAAATTAATCTTATATGCAAAATACTGTGTACTTTTTCTAACCTTTAACACGAGATGGAAATAATAGCATTTATCAAAAAGGAGATGTGGCACTGCTAAAGGTCAGAACTGCCCTTGACAGTATCATGTTGTAGCATTAATTGCTAGCAGGTTTTTTTCCTGGCTGAACCTCAGCCCTTCATTGTGCCAACACACCACATCCCACCCTGGTGTAAAAGCAGGGTTTACACTTTTCCTTCTTTGCTGGAAGCCACTTTGATGTTTCTGGCGTGCTCAGGGTAGAGGGGCCATGAGGGACAGGGCAGCATACCAGACACATGCAAGGAAAGGGCATAAAGACAATGTTTGCATGAGCACTGCGACTTTCCATCATCACTGAGTCCTCTGATAACCTGGAAACACAAACAAACACACCACTTTCCTGTTTTTAAAAAATTATTAATACATAACTGCACAAATTTAAGACCCAAGGACTATTTCACATGTGAACTTCATAATAGATCTTCCAAAGCTATTGTAACCATTGACAGGGAGCATTCATGTTTTCAGAAGTAATTAAGAAGTAATTAAGGCAGAAATTCTTGGGTATACCTTGCCAAGGTTTTCTGAAGCTTATTCCCTGAGCTGCATTGTTTGAAAGGGGTGAAAAAAAGAGAAGGAAACAAAAAACAGCAGCGTGAATTGTAATTACTCAAAAGCAGTGCAGAATAAAGCTTCAGTAAATGCCTTCACAGTTGAACTCAACTGTTTAACAAATGAAAACTCTAATTGACAATTCTGTACCAAAGTGTAAATTTGTCAGGGAAGGATACGCAACAAGTTTTTTGGGCTTTGTTTCTTTTTCTCCTTGTACATCATAGTGAGTGCTGTTGTGATTTGGATCTATTACTTCTGAATATTGCATGAAGCTGACAAGCACTTGTCATTTAAAGACCACATGGAGGCATTTAGTTTTCCATTTAGACATAATAACACATTATGCAAATAAGCTTGCCAAGGAAAGCTGGAGGCTTACATGAAATAAACTGTCAAACACCAGTTGCTAATAAATGAACATTTCTTTATAGATTGTCTTAATTTGGGCAACTGGAAAATAAGCGTGACTGCATGGATAAACTATCTTTCAATATGAAATTCTGTTGATCGTGCAGAGCAGAAATCTTCCCAGAAAATTGATGTTCCTTGCCTTGATTCAGTTAAGTAAACACAAAGAACTTTAAGCAACCCTGTTAAATATTTACACTATATTGTCCAAAACAATAAAGGTTTTGAAATTGGCTCCCCATGTTGCATATGCCAAGAGCAGCTTGGCCGTGCCCGGGGCGAGAGCATCGGCGCTCACCCCACGGCTACCAGGCACTTCCCAGGCTGCTGGCACCGCCTGGCACATCCTGCTGGCACATCCTGCTGGCACATCCTGCTGCCCACCCCAAAGGGAGCCCTCGCAGCCCCGCAGCACTGCCCACGGGCATTTCAAGGGGCACGGCTTCCCCACAGGCTTGCTCTGTGCCGCACGCAGAATTCACAAATACTTGCGAGGAGATCTCAGGCTAACCTGGTAATGGGGCAGCAAAGCAGAGTGTTTAAAATAAACCAAAACCCGGGTACCTTGGAGCAGCGAGGGTCCCAGGCTATCACATACAGCTAACTGTGTAAGTGGGCAGCTCAGAGAGGCTCACAAGTGTGGGCAGCACAATTAAACACAGACAGGCCTCTTAAAAGAACTCTCGTCAACAAACAGACTGCTATGACAGCAAACCAGAATAATACCAAAAAATAGAGGTTACCAGGGTCAAAGAAGGGGGTTTGTTCAAGGGAACTGTTTCCTAAAATTGAGCAGTAAAAACCAACCCAACCGATCAACGCACCACCAAACAAACCAAAATACATCAGTGCTCTACTTGTGCAAATTAAAAGTTTAATGGAGGATACTGAATTACCAAATCACTACATGTAAAAATAGCCTAATTGCTCTACATCTTTTATATTGCTTTGAAGGGAAACTCAGCCAATGTGTAATTCCAATGGCTAATTTACTATGCCATTCCTTGTTTCTATTTGTTATTAACAAGAGTAGCATACAGTTGTTTCTAAATTGGCATCTTTTCATCCTTAAGGAAACTACACCCTAAAGTAATATTCTGTCAGAAATCTGCTCTTAATTGGGCTAATCAAGTAGTATTTCCACGTTAGGAAGGAAGGATTATAGTTTCATTTACTGAGAAGTTCATATGACAGTTGCAGACATTTATATTTGAGTAGCTGGTTTGGGATCTGTCCAAAGCTTTCTCTTTTTGCTTCTTTTTAATTAATATTTCAGGCATACAGGATAGCTTCTTCTTTTTTGGAAACTGAATTGAAGGATTTGATTTGCACTGGGCATTTTGCCATTGGGGGAAAAAATAAAAAATAAATCAAAAACCTAAGAAGGAAATCATGAAGTTTTGCTTTGTAACTAACCCAAAGTTTTTCTGCATAAGGGAAACTTTACCTGATGAAGCCACACTGTCCCTCTGCCACAGAGCATGACTGAGGGGACAGCTGACTTGCCAGTCATTTTAAGACAAAATAAAATTCGGAAGCTGATGCTTTGTGTGATCTGAGCAACCCTCCCTAAAATGACCAAAAGAAGCTATATTCAGAGTAATTTGAAACTGAACATTTACATGTAATTTAAGAGCCCTTGCAAAACTTATGCCTGTTCAAAACCTGACAGCTCAAAACCTTCCTGTCTGCCAGAAGCCTGTGCAAACCTCCCTCTACCTTCACTCTCCACAGAGCTGTAAGATTTAAATTTAGTTTTTAATAAAGCCTGTCTACTGCTTGTGAGTGGAACAAGTGCAAAGCAGCATCCTGGTTTTAGTCAGAATTCATCCCTGTGGTGTGAGAAGGAGGAGGTATCTGGTGGAATATGAAGATTGATTCACAAGAGGTGAAAGAAAGCACTTCCTTACACAGGGAGCACCAAACCTGTGGGAGGTGCTGCCACAGGAACATGGAAAAAGACCATGTCAGCAGATACAAGAAGTGTTCAAACACATTCATGGACAACAATGTCCCTAAACAGCTATGTCAGAACCCAGACAGAAGATCATAGCTCACAGAGCGTATAGATAATCAGAAATTAACCACGCTGCCAAATGGAGTGAGGCGCATTCCAGCCTCCTCCCCTGAGCCCCAAGGTTTGCTGTATCAGGGTGTAGCTTCCACACCCACAGGCAGGGCCTGGAGGCCCAGCACGCAGCAGAGGCAGCGCTGCCTGTCCAAGCACAAAGCAGAAAGTGTTGAAATCAAAGCAACTTGAGAGAGACGCTTACAGCACTGTTGGGGTTAGGAGTGAAAACAAAACCTAAACCCAAAGTAAACCCACTTCCCTAGCATGTATTCCCCTGCTCATTTAATCCATGTGACAGCTGATTTCAGACTACCACCAGTGGCTCCAGGAACCCTAATCCTCTGCATTGTGTAAATAGTGCAGCATTGCCACAGGCTTAGAGGCAGAGCAGCACTAACGTTATCAACACTGATCAGCTGGCAGGAACACGATCCCAATAGCGGGACTGTTTTGGTACAGTCTTAGCACTACTGAACAAAACTGCTTTTGAATTTGGGAATTAGCTGATGCAATGTGGTAAAAAGACAGAACTACTGACTCTCATACTGGGATCAGACAAGGGCATCAGGGTAGAATTTTATTAGGTTATTATTTCCTTGCTCTCTTCTTGACACAGTCAATCTTTCTTGCAGGGTTTACATTAATAAATAATTACCTATGGCAAGAGACTGAGATGCATAAAAAGGCCTTACAAGTGCTCTCATACAGCAGGCAGCCTTTTCAAAAACAAAGATGGAATTGAAAAGTTTCACTAATCCAAGCCTTGTCATCTACAATGCTGTTGAAATAACCCCCTAAAGCACTATTAAAAAACACAAGAGCAGCGCATCAAGCAAGAACTGGTCGACTTGTAGATGATACTGTCTCGACTACAAGGGCATCCCTTTGTAGCAAAGATTAAAGGGAGAGTGCCTTTTCCTGTATGCTGTTGACTTAAACAACTACCATTTAGCAGTTTGACTTTCTTTTTGTCGTCGAGAATGTATTATTAATGTGCAGTCCTTTAAAGAATGTGCTAAATTCCTCCTGCATTTAGCACTTACAAAACATACAGAGGGGGAAAAAACCCCGCCAGTGGTTTTCACAGTCTAAACAATAACAAAGTGCCTCCAGGATTCATTTTAATGAGGAACGCCAGTGTCGCGCTGTGGAAATCTGGAGACGGACAACGCACACCAGCAGATTAATTATCATTTAGGAGGCAGGAACTATGTGGATTTTGTAACACAGCTTGTAGAAAATAAAAATTCTGTTAATCACTGCAAGATTTGTATTTCCTCAAAGGTACCATTAACCGATAAATATATGTGCCATGTATATTCAGAAGGAATAGGAAATGAAGGAGCCCTTCCTCTCTCCCCTCTTCAACACTACAAGCTAGGAAATTTTCTTCCCTTACAGACAGCAGTGGCTTTTTGATTTCTATTTTGGCTTTGTTTGTTTGGGGGGTTTTTTTGTTTTGTTTTTTTTTTTTATGTTGAGATTAGCATAAGTTTTTCTGAGCTTAACAGAGACTTCAGCAGGCAAACAGCATGACACTCACTGGTCCTCCACACACCTGCGGGACGGATTTATCACTGCTGGCACGCCATGTAAATGATGGCTTCAATCCCTAATGGAGCAGTCATTGACTTTCATAAAGGTTTTATGGATCACCAAGTCCAGGGGTGTCTCCCGATACCTTTTCTGGACTTGTGGATAACATTTGCAAGGCAAAGCCCTCGTGCAGAAATTCTCTACTGGAGAAGGCACTTCCCTGACTCCAGCAAACCCAGTTGGCAGCTGACACTCAATGGCTTCAGCCTCAAAACAGGAGGTGATAAGAGATGGGAATTTTAACAATGCAGTGACTTGAGTCATAACCTCACTGAGCATATTTGATAATTCCAGTCTAATTTCTGGTTGTAATTCAGAGGAGGACTGCATTGTTTTACAAGATAAATGTATTAATCCCTATTCTTCTGTGGTGGGTATCTAGGAGATTAACTACATTGCTGAATGTGTGAATTTGTCTGTGACCAAAACCTGACATGAATACAAACTATATGAATGATTTCTAAGACTCTTTTGTTAAGGAATAATCTCCAGACAGATGTCCATGATAGCTGAGCAGTCAGTCCCACACTGTATCATTTATTTGGAATTCGTACCCCAAATAAAATGGACTTTACTATAACCTGTTTAATTTCTAACTTCCAAATATTTTAGCCAGTTGTACGTTCTAGCCTTCTCTGATTCACAGCATTTGGAGGGCTCCGGCTCACACTCAGGCCTTTTGAAAACTACACACATGATAAAATAGGTTTGGTTCAGTCCTTTGAAGGAGAGAGTTTGTTTAAAGTAATACTTTGATAGCTTCCTCCAGGAAAACAGCTCTTGTGAAATGGAAACATTTTCCACATACCAGTCACAAGAGTGCAGAAATGTACTTCTTTCTCTTACTATTTCAATTCCTGCCAATGCTACTGATCTTATTCTCCCACAGAAAACTTTATCTTGGCCCCCAGTGGTAACAGTCTCACTCCTGCATGATCCAGGTGCATGCAGGTTGGGAGCACCTGGCTGCTCACTTCTGGCTGAGCAGGACTTTGGCAGGGGCACACGTGCAGGAGCTGCTGGCACAGAGAAACCTCTCTACCTTGTTGTCATTGCTTTGTTACCCAGATATTAATGATAATTAATTAACACCAATGAGAGTAGGGCTTGTTGTGTTGCATACATAACAACTGCAGTGTCTACACTGAGCAAATACTCTCAATATCCCAATATCACATACAAGGTGACAAAGTCTTTTTTTCCTGGGACTAGCAATATGTGATGCTACTGGAGAGTCATTAATTCCTTCTCAAATTATATTTTGCAACTTCTGCATTTTTCATGTATGAGGGCTGATTCTGGTTCCCCTGAACAGATTAGTTACTTATAAACGTTCAGGTAATCCATGCAAATAGATTGCAGTAAGGTTGTTTATTATATTTTTTTCCTCCTGCAATGGGTATAGAATGTGATTT
Source organism: Lycocorax pyrrhopterus obiensis (assembly GCA_014706295.1). Taxonomy (NCBI): domain Eukaryota; kingdom Metazoa; phylum Chordata; class Aves; order Passeriformes; family Paradisaeidae; genus Lycocorax; species Lycocorax pyrrhopterus. Next base: position 18,211,237 of record JACSVZ010000013.1, on the reverse strand, counting down.
CTCATTTCTGAAGAAGTTTTACAAGCAAGTGGAAAAAGTGTATAACAATAAGCAATGCATATTTAAATTAAATTTTTGAATCCATGTTAAAATCTGTGAACCTTTTAGAATAAATGAGCATCCCCCTGACTACTTTCAGAGAATGAACTCTTTCTGCATTTATAATTCAAAGTGCCCTAGCTGTCTCCCAGAGTGGGGTACAGAGAACATTGCAAATAGATAACATCTTCAGAGAAGCTGAATATTATTCTCTTCTGAAAAATGAGGGGAAAAAGGTCTGCATCCCAAGGTGTCCCTTCCAGGCGTCCCTCCCTGGCTGGTGTTCAGGGTGATGCAGAGGAGAAGGCAGAGCAGGGGTGCTGTGGGGATCACACTGAGTGTCCCTGCACTCCAAGATGCAGCAGCTCCAGCACCCCCCTGCTGCCGGCACCACTCTCTGCCCAGCCCTGTCCTGGGTGGCAGCCTGGCTCCCCATCTCCAGCTGTCCAGGCACAGGAGGCCAGTGTCTCATCATCTCTGAGGCCCGTGGCTCACAGACCCTTGGTTTCCCCTAACAATTTCCCACCACTTGTTTACAGTCAGCTCCGTGGAGAGGAGTGGGCTGGATAGGCAGCAGCGCTCGTCCCCTTCTTACACCTGTGTATACACGGAGAGCTGCAGCCAGCAGGAGCCCAGGGCAAGGCTCACCCACACAGGAATGCCCTCCTCACAGCCAGGCACCGGTGCTTATGCCAAGGCACAGAGCCAGCACGGCTCTGTATAACCCAAAGCCTTTCGTGACATGAGGGGCCCTACTGGGATCCCTCCTCTTGAGCTGCAGCTCCTGGGCCCGACTGCATCAGGACCAGGCTATTAGCAGAGATCTCCCTCCTCTTTCAGCTACGTGACTTCGTACAACTTCAAAGTACTGTAATAAAGCCACAGACATACTTCCCATTCTAGGGAAGTGACCTAAATACTCAACATCCCAGCCTGTCTCCATCTCGGAGTAATTTGCCAATGGCACAGCTCCCGCAGTGGAGAACGCAGCAAGTGTGTCAGACCTGGCAGCCAGGATGTCCTCCCCAGGCAGGAGTGGCAGGGGTTCAGGTCACTTCCCCTGAGCACCTGCAATGTTTCATGCATGTGCACAAGGTGCCAAGATGTCTTTTGTAAGAACCAGCAGGACTGAGGACCCTGAGCTGCTCCTCATACCCACAGCAGAGTAACTACCTTCACCACTGAGCATTTCAGCCAGGAATATTAAAAGCTGCTCTGTTAGAATGAGGGGAACTTAAACAATTGCTATTATTAATTTTAAAATAATTAAGTGAGAAGCTGTAAGGCTATCATTTTCTCAGCAGGACCACAAAATCTTTCAGTTTTGTGAAATGTTTTACTATGCCCATATGTTTGGCTACAGCTGAGTCCGACTATAAAAGTATGACATCTTTTAATTACATTTTAATGAAAGCTGTAACTAATCCAATAGCTCATTTGTTAGTACCTTGTGGGAGAAAGAAAAGCTCAAGAACAACCTCAGAATTCTTGGGTTTGGAGTCTATGGAAAGATACATGATAATGGTTATGCCAAGTTCCCATTAACAGCCTGCAGCATTAGAATTTGCTTGCCAATGACCACAAAGAACATCCACATTTAAACAGGTGCGTGCTTTGGTGTGTCTCAGTAGTGCTTTCCTCCATTTGTCAGTTTCCTCAAACACTGAAGGAAGCAGAGAGATGTACAAGGGGCACACGATCCAGGAGCACGTCTGGCTTGAAGGAATGTCCAGTGATTTCACTGAGCTTTGAATCAGACCTTTACCGAGCCATCTCCTGTTGAGCTCTTTCACAATCCCTTCTTCAACACGGGAGCAGGATCATTTCAGCTATTACACACATTGAAAAAATTGGATTTGAGCCTTCAATAGACATAATTTCCCCCATCTCCGAAAACTGACATCTCTTTTATATTTGTCATCAATAGACTGACTTTTATATCTTGCCTGCCTGCCCTATAGACACATACAGTCATAATATTCATAATTGCTGCACATTTCTCTAGAACAAGTGAACTGTATCTTGTGGATTCAGGCTGAGACTTGAAGAGCTCAAGGACAGTCTGGAATTGAATACATCAAGTAGTGGGCTCAAAAAAAAAAAAAAAAAAAGAAAAAAGCATGCAATTTCAACTGCTAGTGAAGAAATGTGCTTCAGAAAGGAAATCAAGTCTTTGGTGGGCATAGTTTGGCCCCTAGTGGATAGCAATTCTCATTGTCACATTGAATTGGTAGCCTTTGCTTAAGCAAAAGCCAGGACAGAATAACCCTGGAAACTAAATTACCTCCCAGCTTTGGAGATGAAACTTGCTTCAAGCCAGACCTGAGATGAATTTGCAGTCTAGTGACAGGACTAAAAACTAAACATTTGCCTCCTCAGCAGGACTGCCAATACATTTAAAATTCACATCCAGAAAATGAATCCTCCTCTTTAGCTACAAAATATTCATCTGAATGGAAAGGTCAGTGAACATTTTTCTCTTCCCTTGCTAATTGAGAGGCAAGTCATATGCTTAATTTGCCAAGAAACCAGGACCTTGTACTTCTCATGTTGAGCAGAAGGCTCCAACAAATACACTTGATGGAACCATGTCCATGGCATCTCTGGATAGCTGCCATCATTCACCCCCATGAAAATGATGCAGTTTGCTTGCGATTATAGACTCCTATTGATTTGCAATTTTCACCAGACGTGCTCAAATCCCTTGGGATCTAAGCATTTGTAGATCCCTATCAGTCTTGCAGTGCAGAAACAAAAGTGGCAACATAATTGGCACAGTGGAGCAAAAAGACTCTCCCATTCTGCTTTCAATTTAGTCCCTTACTGCAATTTCTTGACAGTAGATTTCTTCTTAGTGCTAATGGCTTCATATAAGGTTCTCAAGGATGAGATTAAACTTTAAAAAGAAGTACATGTATTTGGGCTTTTTGAGCTTAATAACCACACTCTTAATAGGAATGCTATCTCCAGAGTAGACTGTGCTACATAATGTTGGCTTTGTTTGGTTTTGTTTTTCACTAGCAATATCAGCTAATGCTTTGTGTGTTCCTGTGCTGCTCAGTCACAGTATCCAGTGAACATTTGATCAAAGCAGTTCACGTCAGTAAAGCATGCTCGCAACAACTCCTTACTTGTAGTATTTAAATATGGCATACATAGCCTAAAGTTGTTGCAAAAGGGGTATTTGCACAGCCTACAGTAAACCCAAGGTGATGCATATATAATCTCCCCCTGTAAGGTGAAAAGGGGAAGCGCATCAGCACAATTTCTGTTTAGAACAGCTCTTTTAGCACAGAATTAATTCTGGCTCTTCTCTGTAATACCTGTGCTCCAATCTGAAAATTCTAACTGCTAACACAGACTAGAAAGCTTAAAATCTGCTGAAATGCAGAACAAAGCATTTACAGAGGGAAATCAAAGCAAATATGTTTCTATTTGCAAGCAGAAAGTAGCATAACATCTCTTGTTGATGATGTCGGCTCCCCTACATGCAGGAGATGGGCTGGTGGAGCAACACTGGGTTTGCTTGCAGGAAGCAAAGCTGTGCTATTTTAACTTCTGCAGAGCAACGCCATTTCTGTTATGACAGAGCTCCATCAGGAAGCAAGACTGATTTTATCAAGGCACAAGGCAAATACTCATTCAGCTCAGAGGACTTGAGGTTTAGTGTTTCAGAAATGCCTTTGAGGGGCAATCCCTCCAGCAGGAATCTCCAAACTGGAGATGTTGTACTTTGCTGTTTAACCAGGGAGTATCAGAACCTGACCACAACCTAAAGCAACTGTCTTTGATCAAATCATATCTTCTTATAAAGCAAACCCATCCAAGCAGACATGCAGGAGATACTTCTTATCTATTTGAGATGGAGGGAACACAGGTACCCCTAGAGCTTGCATGGTTCTCCAACAGGTATTTCCCTCAGTGGGCAGCAAGACATTTAAAACAAGCATCAGATGTGGATTCCTGGAGACAGATGATTATAAACTCCTTAGAACTGCATTTAAGTGTTTGGAAATACTTATCACCTCTTGTGGGCATTGCTAGAACTGAAACAAACTTAAAGTGTATAAATGCATCTATGGCATTGAGAATCATTAAGTATAATGATCTCAAGATGGAGGCAAAACAAGTTTTGTAAGTTGAAATAATATCTTACTCTAGACATGGGAATATAGGGAGAAAAGGAGTTCATACATACAAATCTTTCTACAGACAAGAAATTCTTCAAAGCTCACTTTCTCTTTGAAACTATATATCTCCTCATGAACCTCACGTAGCTAAAATGTGACTGAAAAAAAGCTGATCCAAAAATAGTTGCAAGGCTCTTACTGTATTACGAAAAAAGAAGAAAACAGTAGGTAAGCTTATTCAAAATTACCAGGATGCCGAGAAAGAGTTGCAAGAGGAACATGTTCCTTGATTTTTTATATTTAAATGAATTTTAATTGAAAAATTACAGGTACAGAAACCTCACTACGGTCACCTTGAAAAGGCATATTTTTAATGCCAACCTGATTTACTGCCTTTTTTTTTTTTAAACACTAACATCAGTAATAGAACATAAAGATTAGAGAGGTCTTGGTGGCTTCCTAACCAAGAGCCCTGTGCAACCAACTGAAATCTACAGCAGGAATCTTCTCCCAGTGAAGCCTACCAGGAGCAAAACAAGACTTAAAGAAACAGGATTTACTAGGAATAAAGAAGAAAGGGCCAATGTTTGAGTCTCTCTCTCTCTCTCTTTTTTTTTTTTTTTAAGAATTACTGAGAAATAATTCTAGCCAAAAATACTGAGAGTAGGAGTAATGACATCCTGAGATAATACCTGGCACCCTGGGTCCTCAAATGGCAGAGAAGTTCAGATTCAGTGCTGATAGCAGTAGCTGGTATGTTTAGCAAAGAGAGTAAGAAGCACAACATGAAAACCTGAGGAAGATGCATGTTTTCTAAATAAAAAGGAGCAACTCCTTCACTCAAAGCAAGAGGAAAAAAAAGACACAGAATCATAGAAAATACATGCAGAAATATAAGCTCACAAAGACTACAGTGTGCAGTCAATTGGAGACTAAAGGGTACATTTACAGGATGCTCACCCTGGGCTCAGTTATGTTGAAATGGTCAGTCTGATGTAAAAGCCACTCCAGTTTCAAACAGGTGATGAATTACCAATTTTGTAAAGATCTCATTTGAATGATTGGCTTGAAACCCTCTAAAAACTATTCTCTTGAAGGCTGTATACGGAAGATCATCCAAGTCAGAAAAACACGCTCAAAGGCTCAGGGTTCAAAGGTAATTTGATCAAAATATTAAATTATCAGGTGAAGGCACAATGAAACTTGCTTATTATAAAGAGGAGCTACAAAAGATTGCAGAAAGCAACTAACTTAACCATGGTAAGATTTTAAGAAATGCTTGAGGCCTGCACCAGAGAACAGGATAGTTGTGTATTTGACCTGTCCTGAAAAACAAACCAGTATGCAGGCCTCCAGTCTTCACGGAAAAGAGCACCAGAATACATCACCTGCAGACTCCATTGTCATGCTCTTATCACACAGAAACCTCAAAAGCTCAGTAACATCTCTTACTGATGGATCAAAGATCTTTAGGACAACTGAATCACAGAAACAAAACCTTGATAAAAATCAAGCTATCCTGGATTTTTTATTTAAGTGAAGTGAGCCCTTTTAGTTCCTCCCTGCTACAGGCAAGAACGAGGAAGGCACTTCAGCAGAAGAGTCTAGCAGAAATCCTTGATTTCATCAAGTAACCACTGCCTTAGAAAATGCAGGTAGTAGACACGAATGTTATTTTAAAACTAACTCTGTGATCACAACACAGCAAAATCAGTGAAGTGCTTGTGTTAAGTGAGGACAATGCCCTGCCTAGGAGATGGACTCAGGTTCAAAACTCTTAAAAAGAAAAAACAGAGACTGAATAACCTACCACAATGCGAGTCATGCCAAATTAGCGACAGCCGTGACACAGCAGTGGAGCCAGCAGCTCACATATCAAATTGAGATGAAAAATTGCTGTGATGAATCAGATGGTGGGTAAAGGCTCAGCATGGAGATAGAGCAGGACCTGGGCAATGGCACTGCCTGACATTCAGAGAGGGGAAGCCACAGGAGTTCAGATGAAGCAAAAGGCTAGAGACAGGTAGCAGCAGATTTGCTTTGTCTGCCATTATTCATCTCGCTGAAAAATAAAGAATGAGAGTTTCACCTTAAGAAATCCTAGCTACCAGAATAGTCTGTTAGGGCACAACTGTGCCTTAATACTGGAACTTATGTTTTGGGTCAACTTCATTTGACACCAAATCTGGAATGAGAATGGAGGATGCTACAGGAATGGTAGCAAGTATCGTAAGTTACAACACAGGCTGGGGTCTCTCAGGACCATGTGTTTTTAACTATCTGCATTTCCCTGCACACATTTCTACATTTTGCGCTCAGACAGGATTCTAATCTGGAAACTTGTGTCTTCAGGTTCCTGCAGCTGGCCATTTTCTCTCAATCGTATAGCTAAGCAGTATTGAATATTTATTTCAAGTGAGAAGCATGACACAATCAACCCCTTTGGTCAAGAGCTCATCCACCCTCAGGCTAAGTGTCCGTAATTGCATAACTGTGTCAATTATCCCACAAGGAGCACTTTGAGCCCTGCTGCAGAAAGGCCAACACTGCTCTTGTCTCACCACGACCTCGCCTGGCCCACGCCATCGTTAGCAGGGGCGAAAAGGGGACAAGAGGAAGGGCTGGTTTCCCCCGCCTGGGGAGTAACGAGCAAGGCAGGGGTTCGCAGGCTCTTCCCAACACATCCGCTGAGCCGGGCCTCCATCTGAACACACCCCGGCCCTTCCTTATAAAGACTGTCTTGTCATGTAATTTTCTAGAAGCTGAAACCCTTTTTAAAATACACTCAATTTTCTTCAAGGCTCAGCATACACAAACTGAGCTATCCTTGTTGCATTAATGCCTGTGCAAAGGGAAAGAGATGCGGCACTTGTTTGAGAGTGGCGATAGGCAAAGTGCAACAGAATTCCAGGTTATAATTCTGGGCATAACAGTATAGGACACTGTCAACCTGAAATCTGATTTTAGAAAAAATCCAATTTAAAGCATTTCTAGGTGTAGTGCCTGACTGACTTCAAATGAACTCTTAAAAATCATTTTACAGTCATATTTTCCTCTTCTAAAGATGTTTTCCTGCTCTACTGAGTTAGTACACACAGAGAAAAAAAAATAAACTGCTTAGTTAAAAGGATGCTGTTGTTACTGTACAAAGCACATACATATTAAGAAGCAGAAGCTAAATGCCTTCTAATCTCTTTCAATTACAGTTGTATCGGAAATTTAAATACAATGTATTTCAGTTGGAAGCCAATTTAACATTGTTTACCAGCCTATTACATATGTTAATGTGCATATTAACATATATGCAAGATATGTGTATACATATAAATACATACACACACTGAACTTGCATGGAAAAACAACACTATGAGGTGTGTGCTATATGCTCTAGGTGATATAACCTAAACTTCTGCTCAGTAATAGCAAAGCTCACAGCATTTCATTCTCATTCCAAAAAAAAAAAAAAAGAAAAAAATCCAGGTAATCTTTCATATCCTTAAGTGGTCTTACTTGAGGTTTAGCTTTCAAAACTCAGTGAAATAAATAATGCGCTATAGGAATCAATTCCTACATTTGCTCTCAATTTTGCTTGCCTGTGATAGTCTTCTATTAAAAAGTCTCAGTAGAAGCATTCTAATAAAGCAAAGTTATATGAATTTGGATTGAGACCTTTAGGAAGTACAAAAATGATCTCTATGAGAATTTTATCATTCTAAAAATAGTAGAAGTAAAATTATGGAAATACCTGAAATACAGTTACTTCCCATCCCCCTCTACCTTACTAACAAGTACAGGTAGTCAAGACCTTCTCTTTACAAAAGGTTTTGCCATAAATGTTTCAATTTGATATTTCAAATCTCTCTTATGCAAAGATGACTCCCATGAAATTAACTCTTTTCTGTTCACTGCCGCCGTGACAACTCCAGTAATTGCTTTCATGGGGTAAGCAATACTCAGAAAGCATGAATATTCCTTTGTGAAATTCAGCAATTACACGTGACTAACTGGAAACCTTGCGGTGTGTGATCACCAGCGCTGTACCACGGGACAGGCTGTGCCAACGGCCCTTCGGCAGCACCGTGCCACGGCACCCCACGTACGGAGGGGGCTGGTGGGCAGCCTGTCCACTGAGGAGAACGTCCTCCTGTGAATGCTGAAAGCCTGGCTGCAGAGAGATTTCTCAGTTTTCTGACAGTGTCTGTGTGAAAGCCTTGCTTTCTCACGGACGCTATGGGAAAACAGTTGGGAGATTTTGTAAACTATGGTATTGTTATGATACCAAGGAGAAAATATCTGAAGTAAGTGTTGTTAGGTTCAGCCAATCCCTCTGGGGGGTGGTTGGTCAGTGAATCAATAACCTTATGTCGGTGTGCAGCGTGCTAAGGTATAGAAGTGAATCTGTAAATTAATAAAGGGTCAGTTTCTTCTCGTCCTAAACCGTCCATGTCGCTTTATTCCTCGGTCTCTGCTCGCTAGCGACATCCTCCCCTCTGCCCAAGACTAGCAAGGAGGTTGGGCACAGAACTAGTGCAGGGATCATGGGGCAACTCAAAGTGCTCACCAGAGCACCCTGGCTGTGGAAGTCCATCTGCTGGCATGGCTCCCCCCAGTACCATCCCTCCCCACAAACCAAACCTCGCGTATCACAGCGAGCAGATGCCCTGACACAGCGATGTGAGAGGAGACAATGGACTTGGTAACCTGTGCAACAGGTGACACGGTATACCCTCCAGATATAAAAAGGATGGATTTACAACAATGCATTAAAGACAGCTTTTGAGAATTGTTTTAATACCTCCAAAAAGACAAAAAAGAAAGGTAATGCCACCTTCAATGTCTCTCCAAATACAGCAATGCTTGGATCATCTTAAACTTAAATATACCTTGATATTTGAACTGCTCAGGCTTCAGCGCCTCAGCCTCTGGCATTTCATAATACTTAGATAATAAACGAACAATCTTCTTTTATAAAAAAAAAAAAAAGAAGGGACGGGGGAGGGAAGGAGAATGCAGAGGAAATAGTAGCTGAGAAATGGAATCCACAGTTTCAGACACCAGGTCTCATTAATCTTGCTGATGAATAGGACCTTTATAAAAGGAGACCCCGCAGCCGAGAGAATTGAAAGGAAATAGTATGGAAAGTGAAGCAGCAGTTTCTTGCACAAGTTCTTATATGTTTTAAATTAAGTGGCTTTTGTGGAGGCTTGAGTCAGAAAAACAAATCTGAGTAATTCCTTCTTTACAAGAGAAATGCATGTGGATGACACTGATGCTCCTTTTGCTGCAAGCCTTTTCTGGCAAAGAGATTAGATCAAGAATACAGCCAAAAAAGGAATCGAAATGCACTGTTCGGCGATTAGTTTATGACATTCTACCCTATATATAGTGCCTCTTTGGCAAACCCTCCCGCAGCTCTGTGTTTTTCATTGCAAGTGGCTTATATCAGTACTGACATCTTGCAGATGTTAGTAGCTTTGATTTTTTTTTCCCCATGTTGCAAATGAGTTGGCATGGAAACAACTCTTTTCTGGCAACATGACATATGATTCAAGGCAAAATGCATTTAACACAGATGAATAGTTCAGGAATATGCCTATAACAAAAAGTCATCTTGAAAGCTGCTTTGCATTTGTTGGTGTTTATGACAACTGTTTCAAGACATTCTCAAAAAAAAAAAACTCAACTGTTTAAGACTAGGTACCAATGATTAATTTCTCACTGCTTGATGCTACATACTCTACTTCATCCTCAATATATTTGTTTTAATAACAAGAAGAGAACATTAAGAAAAACAAAACATTTTGAGAGGTTATTTTCCTGTTCTTTTAAAGAACCTTTGTTGTGTTGATTTTTACATTTAGAGACAGTTGTGTAAGCCTCGAATTAACTCTGGACCTGCCACAGGCATTCAGAGTGTGCTGCTGCTTCCAGGGACTCATCAGACCATTTCTTGGAGGACCAGTGCTAGTGGGAGCACAGCAGTGACTCAGCTTCACTGGCCCCAGGCATTTTCCCTGCCTCTGAGCACCTTTAACCAACAGCCAGGACCACCCCCGTGCCCATGGTGACACTGGTACTCAAGGAAAGCTCATCCAGGGACAGGACTGGGGAGAGGGCAGCTTCTGGAGGCTGCTCACGGGGGCATGAGCTTGGCCCCACTGGGTTCCTCCCCAGTCACTGTCACTACTGCAACTGAAGCAAGTTAGGAAGAAGCAGCAAGTTCCCTCCGAGCCTGTCCCTAACAGCTCCAAACTGATCTTGAGCCTTGGTAAAGGTCTGATTATCCTTTTGATCTTCTAAAAGTATTTTTGGAAAAAAGGTGGGGGAAGCAGTCCTTCCAAGAGCAAAACCTGTACTTCACGTGGCCAGAGCCCAGGAAGGGAAGGCCGGGGTGAAAGCATGCCATCGGCTGCTCCCTCCAGCAGACACTGCAGGCACCGCTTTCTGCGTTGATCAGAAAACCACACTTCTACAAGTCTCCAGCGTAGTCAAAAGCCTCCACAGATACCTGCACAAGTGAGCTAAACGCCAGCCCTGTGACATGCACAGGGTAAGCATGTGGTGCCATCAACTGTGCACTGAAATGCAGTTCTCGGGCAAAAAGTTATAGTCAGCAAACTATAAAAATGGCTATGTAAGGCAGTACAGTTCTCAATTTACAAATATTTGGGCACCTCCTTGTAGTACATATACATCAGACAGACATATAGATTTTATTGGGGGGAAGAAAAAGGATATTTAAATTGTAAGCAAGAGTTTCAAAGCAGGAGACAAAGAAGCCGAGCCTGGAGCAGGGAAGAAGAGATCTTGCACAAGCAGCAAGGTACCAGAAACCTCATGGTTTGCAGTCAATGTTGGACATGTGAACAGACCTTCTAGGGTTTGTCCAAACCTAATCTGAGCTCCAAACCTTTTGAAATATTATTATTACTGGAGGAGTCTGACAAGAACTCACCTCTGTGATTTAGAGGAGTCTGAATTCAATAAAATTAGCATTTAAATGAACCCAATTAAGAAATGCTTTAAACTGGGTATGCAAGAAGGAAGTATGGGCAACTTGTCTATTAGAAAGCTCTGAAGGGCGACTAGCATGAAAAGCCAAACCCTTTTGTGTCACTATAGCCAGGGCAGCAAACACCAGGTTCTGTGGGTGGAATGCACCACCTGATAGTGCAGATAGGTGCTTTTTACTTCATTTTCACAAAAACAAACAAACAAAAAGTCTTGCCTTATTTAAAAAAAATTAATTGGCAGAGGGGATGTATAAGAAGACGGCGACTGCTGCCTGCACAATATTCATCTGATTTGCCATTTCTGAGCATTCAGATTAGTTTGTAAAAGGTACACCATAAACATAAATATCTGACATAACAAATGTGCTTTGAAGCATCATGTATGTACTTGGCTTCCATACTGTGGAACAGCCCAATCACAAGAATAAGAAATCTGAGTAGACTCCATTTATTTTACTGGTATTTGAATGCAACTTTTCATCTAATAAATGTATCTGTTTTGGATGATAAACTATCCATTAGAGAAAATTCAGGTGGGTTTATTTTGAATAAGCTGCCATTAACATGGCATTACATTTATATTTTATCATTGTTTCTGCCTTCAGCTGAGCAGTACAGAAAAAAAATGACAGAGTGAGCTTATAACCACAAGTATTTTAATTTATTAAATAAGTGACCTAATTGCTTGCCTGAGATCTATTTTTCTTCTTTCTCTTGACCCTATTGAGAGTTAATCAGTTTCTTGGTGCTAATTAGATGTCAGCATTAGTAACCTGCTAATACATAAGAGATAATGACACCATCGTGCAAGACACAGTGTCCAACACATGACCCTGTTTCCTTAAATTATGCCCTAAGGATTCATCTGGAAGTCTAAAGGCTATGTAGTTGTACAGCAGCAGTTCCTTCTTCTGCTTGAGGATAGTGGTACAAGTTTGACAGGCAAGTGGAGAATTAGACAGGAGATACATCCTACCAAGCAGGGTGAGGTTTTAACAGGAATGCTACTGACTCTGTTCTTGCCCCACCTTGGAATTTTAGTATGCAGTATTTGCTCAGTATGAAAACAATCATACAAAGAAGGCTTAAATAACAATTCTGTATTTCACTTTTATAGACTAACAAACCGCTGGCAGGAAATTAAGACATACATCTTCCGTTTACAACTCCATAATCCAACCTGTACACTCCAGTAAGCTGAGGGAGTAGCAGAGAGCATTTTGTGCAAACATATCTTCCTTCATCTGCAGCTCCAAGAGATGCCAGCACAGCAAAGCCAGGTTTTACAGGGGCTTTTGCATCAGCCTGTCTGTGCCAGGCAGATACAAAGGATGCACAGCTGGGGAAGGGAGGTTCCTCACATGCAGGTGAAAGCTTAAACTTGTGACACAGCTTATCACAGCACTGCTGAGCTGGAAGGGAATTTCTCATTTACAGCCTTATGCAATCATCCAGCTCTTAGGGCAGGGGCTGGTGCATCTGCATGGACGTAGTTCCACAGGCTTCTCCCCTCAGCTTTCCTGATGACCCACATCCTCTCCCAGGCGGGCAGAATTAACTCAGGAGCTGCAGCAAGGCCACATGCATAAGACATGCACTCAGCCTCAGCTTTAAAGTGTTTCCCAAGTGCAGCAGAAATGTCTTTCAGGGGTGCCTGGGATGAAAACTTTCCAGAGGCCAGCAAGGGAACAGCGGCCGCAGGGGCTGAGCGTGGGATCACAGAGAGAGCCCCTCAGCAACGCCCCAGCACGGCTGCTCAGGAGATGGCGGGAGATCCACGGCTGAGCCTCTGCCCACACACGGGAGTGCAGGCAGGGCAGAGGCTCAGCCGTGGCGGCGGAGGGTCAGCTCACAGGCTAGCTCCAGCTCAAGGAGCTTTTTGCCAGAAAAAAAAAAAGGGGGGGGGGGGGGGGAAGCGCTCAAGTTTGTTTTATGGAGAACATAATCCAGGTGCAGTCAGTGCCAAAGGCCCAGAACAAGGCCTGCAACATAACCAGGTTTTCTGTAAAAGTTCCTGTCAGAAGAAGCAACCCCAGAGAATTTCAGAGAGCCCTTTTTTCCCAGGTTTTCACCTCCACAAAGCCATGTTTGGAGCTTGAATCCTTGAATCCTAGTCCAAGGCAGCAAACCCATGCCAGCAAAAGCCTGCTGTCCTGTGAAACATTCTCCATCATTCAGCAACAACAAGCATTATTTAAACAGGCTCCTCTGTCTCTGAAAGTAGACTGAGGGTGTGCAGTAACTTTTGTAGCAAAACATCTGCAAATCATACTCTCTGCTGGGACCGGGTTCCACCGCCTGTCCACCCAGGGCATTCAGCCTCATGCAGGAAAGCAACTGCTCTTAATCCAGTTTCTTGGTGTCGGAGGAAAAAATTACCTTATGCAGCAGGAAATCCTTTCAGATAGAAACTAGGACCTCAAACCTTTCTGATATAAATTCAGTGAATAAACCAGCAATAGAACCTACCAGTACAGAAATGAAGCTTGCAAATAAAGTTTCTGGATCAACATGAGTTCTTGAAGTGTTAAGCACTTAAACAAAAGTTACCTGCCATCTGCCAGATTCATGACAGCAAAAACCTTCCTGAGAGGAGTTGACCTTAAATGTAAATACATGGAGGGCAGGAAGCAGAGTAGGGGAGAGGCAATGAAATTGCAATCTCTTCATGACGGCTTGCTCTCAAAACAGTGTGACCAGCTCTGCACCTGAAAGTCACTAAATGCATTTTCTGTTTGATATTTTTAAGTGCTGTTGTGCCTGGGAGGTGTTAATGGCTCATCCATTAGTTGTGACCCAGACTTCACAACTTCACCCTGGCTTCATTAGAGCAATTGTGGGGGTTAATGCACTCTACTTTTATCTGGCAGTTAAACCTCCAAGGTTCATTTGTATCAAAGCTGCCATACAAAGCAAAGGTCTTCTTTGAAGGCCCATGGACCTACAGAGGAGTCTTTGAACTAGGGACAATTCCTGGGGAGAAGGCTGGAGTAGGAAGGGAAGCCTTGTTTGGTGTGCAGACAGCAACAGAAACTCCAGAAAGTCACAGCACCTAGCAGTGATCACAGCTGGGAGGAGAGAAACGGTGCCTTACCAGGCTTCTGCAAGAGGCCTTCTGAAAAGTTTTATTTGTCTGTGTTTCACTAACAAATAACTGAAATGTTGTCCCCCTTGCATCCTGCCCTGGAGGAGAAGGCACAGTGTCAGCGTCAGTGCAGAAGGCTGCAAGGACTGTGGAATTCACAGGCTGAAATAGCTGCCGGCACTGTGCAGCAGGCAGCTCTCAACACTCAGAGTTGATGGCTTGGGAACACGGGACTGGCCAGCGCATCCACCCGCAGACTGGCAACTTCGGGACAGACTCCCTGCACCAGTTCCTACCACCCAGGCAACGGCGCTTTACCAATCACAGCATGGTCCTTGGGGAGCAGAATGCTGAGCTTATCTACCTCATGTGGCCAAACACCCCAAAATGGGAGGGAAAGCAAATTAATTAAGGTGCCAGGCTCACTCATGGACATTCAGGGAGTCTGTGCCGACACAAAAAAACCCCACTGCAACAAACCCTCCGCACTACTGGGAGACAAAAATAGTGTTGTTGATTACAGGTGTTAAGCGTGGCTAATGTAGCAGTTACCACTTAAAACATACCCAGATCCTACCACCCAGCTCCACAGCTATCTTCATGGGGCACTACAACAGAAGAGAGTGGGAAGCAGTAATCCAGCCCTTCAGAATGCATCTGGATCCCCAGCACCTCCTGAGTGTAGACAGATACAGGCACAAGTCCCAGACACAAAGGAAGCAAAATGGGGAAATAGAAAAATAAGGAAGATAATGGGTTTTTTTTAAACACTGAACATATGAAAACATGTACCCTCAAACTGGATTTGCTGTAGCTCCTGGAGAAACGTGTGAAATTCTTCATATGAGGGAAAGCACTTTTATGAAGAAAAATTGCATTGTTGAACATGCTGTCCCCAAACAGGCAACACCGACAGTTCTTGCATTTAAAGAAAACAGAGTTATGATACCCCAGAGTCCAACAGCAAGTTCAGCAATTAAAGAAGTTGAAGCACAAAGGAACAAAAAGAAAAGGATGAGAAATGAAGGGCAGCAGCAGAGGTGACCCTGTTCTGCCTTGTGGCATTTCCCTGCGGGGAGCAGAGGCAAGGGCTGGAGTTGGCTCCCGAGCAGCACCTCGGGGTGCCTGGCCACCAGTCAAGCCCCACTGAAGGCGGTGGGCTCTGTCCTTGTGAGGCAGATAGGTGGGGGGCCATGGGGGCTGCTCACCGGAGGCAGCAAACAGAGCAACACATCCCTCATCACAGGAGCCAGGGCCCCATCTCCACCCAGGGACAAGCACGTGGCCACAGCACTGTGGGCTGTCAGGGGGGTCACATTTCAGGCCTGGATCTCTTCTCACTTTATTCTTACCACGTGCACACATGTCAAGAGACCTGGATATAACCACATCAAGCTTTACTACTAATGTATACAAGAGACTGATTTACACATTGCAGCGGTGTAAATATTTGTACAACTTACAGAACAATTTAAAGACTTTAATTCCACTCATAAGAATAAAGCTGGGAGGACAAGAGTTAGATCATGGCTTAAAGCTGAACATCTCTTCAGAAAGAGAAACAATAAAAAAGTCCACCCACTCTGTCATCTAGCAGATGACACTATAGTTCATTAAGTGAATGCTATCAGCAGTTTTGGTGTTTTAGTGAAAGGCTACTCCCCAAAAGGACCTTCATTTGTGGTAACTCAAGGTTCCTTGCTCAGGGGAGATTTCTCTGAGACTGGGAGTCCTGGTTCGACTCCACACAGCTCCCAAACAGCTTCCTGGAAGCCTTCATCAGGCACATGCTGCTCCAGTACACCTGGCAAGTGACCCTCCGTAGCAAAATGAGGGAGGGGGTATGAAACCTAAAACTGTTCGTACTGAGGGACAAAGTCCATAACTGCACATGGAAACTTGCTGTTTGATATTGCTAGCAAGATGCCCAAAATGCGGCATTACTCCTGAGTGCATCACAGTATTCAGGACCACGTGCAGCTCTGAATTATTCTCTGTAAATATCTGCTGTATTTAACCAAAAGGAGAACCTGAAATAAAAAGAGAACCAGGAAATGCTTGCCAAAAGCCATAGGGAAAATGGAACCAAAATTATTAAAAAAAAAAAAAATCTAGAGTCAAATAATAATAGATCACTAATTAGCAAGCTCTTGTGCTTATTTACTGAATAGGTGATAAGTTAACCAATATATGCCTGACCTTTTTAAGTCATATTTCTAGCCAGGGAAGTCATGGCTATTAACTGCTACCAGGGTGCCATGGGATTCGTGTTCAGAGGCTTCTTTCTCACTTTGTTGTTGTAGCCTCTCATCTTTTACTGACGTTACACACCACTCATCACGATCAGTGTCAGAAGCTATAACAGCATCTGTTGCAGTGGCAGCTTCTGCTGGATGAAGAGTCTCCCCCTTTACCTTAAAGAATGTCAATCATTTCTCATTCTCAGCATTCAGACTTGCTCATCAGTAACAACACTTTCAGCTACACCAAACATGATTTTTGAATAAACACTGGACTGAGATCATTGGAAATGATTGACAGCTTATAAATCACACTTTTCAGAAACCAGTAAGGAAGGGAAAAAACCCTATCCTTTCCTATTTCTAATGTCTCACTGTCATTTGAAACACCATCTACCTGAAGGGGCATGGGACCAAAAGCTTGATTTGTGACATGTGAAGGCCTTACAGGAGGCTCTCTGTAGGGTTCTTTACAGAGTCCTGTCTCCTTTCTGCTAGTAGCCCCACTGGAGAGGAAGGGGAGGTATCAGAAGTTAATTAAGATCATTTAACTATCAGACTAGGTACCTAAGTACCCAGTTAGGTTTTCCCTGTGAAATAACTAATATTCATTATTCTTAGCATAACTACCCCCTTACAATCTTTCTGTGGAGTATTCCCAACAGCATCAGTCCAAGAGGTGCCCGAGCAACTACAGGACACTGCCCTGGCCTGCCCTTTCTTGGCTGCTGCAGAGTGACAAGCAGAGACCCGGGGGTTAGAAGCTGAATGCATAAAAAAGTTATTTCTAAAACCAAACCAAGTGGAACAGATCAATATGGACACAAGAGAACAAGAATATATAGAAGAGAAAAATGGTGGCAAACTCATTTCCAGGGAAATAAAACTTGCGTCTGTGGGAAGGTGCCTATTACTCCACACAAGAAGCAGCTGTTGTGCTCCATCTTGCAGGTTTGCCTGCTGCTCCCATGCCATCATGGACTATGGGCACCATTTGGGACTGCTGTCCCCTCAGCCCTCGGGAATGTGGGCACAGCTCAGCTGCACCAGTGCTAGCTCCTGCCCAGAGCCAAGGCCCAGCTGTGCTCCTTGGGCTTTCTCTTAGGGGGGAGAGGGTATGAACATATCAATCACAGCTCAAAAAAGGAAAAAAATTCAAGCAATTGAGCAAGGAGAAAAACAAAGTATCTGCATTTCTCTGCCTCTTGTGTCTGAACTTTTCACTCAAATCTTAGCATTGCTTTTCCAGGTTTTCCTTCAGCTTTACTGGATGTCAAGAGCTGTTGACTCACAAGCAAGCCTGAAGAAAGACACACTTTCCTAAAGTTGTGTTAAATTTAGAGGCTTCATACACCCTCTTTTGCTCCAATATGGATTAATCAGGCACTTCCTCAGCAGCTGCCTTTTCCTTCCATTAATCAGCAGCTCATCGTGCCATCCTGAAGCATATGCTGACACCACCCCGCACCCTGGCAAGGAGGGTCTTGGTCACGGCTCAGCACCAGCCCAGGGAGGGGAGGAACAGTTTCAAGGAGCCTGGGGGAGCTGGGGCTTTCAGGACAAGGCTTCCTACATGGTGTCACTCATTCCCTTTGATCATCAGGACACAAGTACCCAGTTCAGGTCAAGAAGCACCCAGCCCAACATCCACAGTCCCAGTAGGCTTTAATGTCACCTCAAGTACAGGAGCTGCACTTTAGAAGTTGCCTCTGCCAGACCTTAGCAGTAAGGCAGCAAAATGGGAAAGAGAACATTTTTGCATGTTCTAAAGAGAAATGTACTTTATGATAATGTTTCCTGTAATAGCCAATTTTTGAAAGCTTCCTGTGCTATGCTCAATGCTTCTTTTCCCTTTTTTAGTGTTGAGCTTGATAAAAATGCTTAGGAGCTATCTTTCTTAAATAATAAAGACTGGGGTTTTTTTTTCTTTGTAACAAAGTAGAGGCCTCTTTCGAAATAGAGAGGATTAGAAATCTCTAGAAACCATTTCTTACATCATCTCCCTCAAGCAAGGCTTCTCTCTGATTCTGTTGCAAACCAAGAGGACCATGGCTTAGCAGAGCACAATTGGCTTCACTGGAGGGCAGATCTTCTCCAGCTTCTCCTGCATTCCTTATACTTCAAAACACAGAGCGGAGATTTACCCCAGGTTTTTAGAGTGGCTTACATGGCAATGTTTCGGGATGCTTCTCACAGAGCTACTTCTCCATTTCAGCAGAAGCTTTTGAGAATAAAAATCAATGCCCCATAAATTTTTTTGCTACAATAAGAAGACTGTTTTGCCTTTCATTTGCTAAGTACACATAGCTAACTACAGTACTTGCACAGCTAAAAAGTATCAGTATCAGCCCTTAACACAGGTACTTACTCACACTCACTCACTGGGCAGGTACAGCTGCTCCTTCCCATCTCTCTCACCTCAGAAGTAGCTTGTTGAATTACAAACTCATGTCTTCAAAAAAGTAACCAAACACTTTCCTTAACCTTTTCCACCACCAGAGAGTTTATCACCTCCCCAGATAACAGCAGAGGGAGCAGAGGAGGAAGAGGAGGAAGAGGAAGAAGAAGGGGTAGGGCAGGAGTTAATTATCTCACATGCTCCAGCTGTGCATAATCTTTTGCTCTTCCTACACAGCTGGTTTCTGGAAACTTTCTCCTCCCCCTTCCACTTTCCTTTTAACAGAGATCCTAAAATAAATCTTATTGAGAGTCTGATCACATCTATTGCCTTCTCCAGACAGGTTAAACTTTATTTCTCTTCCCCTGCTTCTGAAAGCCCTTGGGAGGTCTAAGGTCTGGAGAGAGCTGAAGAGAGGGATAGGAGGAGAGCCTTATTTAAAGTTCTCCTCTTCTGCTTTACAAAAGTCGGAGTTGACACGATAGGAAGAACTTTAATCTATAAAATGGATCAAAAAAGCTCCACGTCAAAGCCAACAGATACCATGCAACCTACTACTACTTCTTGTCATTCCAGGAAAAAATCAAGTGCAGAAAAGGCCCAAGCATCCCCAGTCTGAAGCTGAAGTCAATGCAAGGCTGGATTTTACTGATAGGTGGATTCAGTGGGTGTTTCCTGTTTTCAAAGCAAAAGGTCTGCATTTTAAAATGCTTCTGCTTTTAAGTGACAACTCAATACTCTGTAAAGGGCTCTGAATGTCAGATGTGGGGTGGGCTGAAATCTGTGAAATTCATTAAAGTGGATGCAAATTCCAGATTACTACTTTTTAGTTGTGGGTTGAAAGGAGAATTTGGACACTAAGACTTGTCTTCGGGGCTATGACCCAAACTCAGAGTGCTTGGACCTTTGCATTAGTTACCTATTGATCTTTATTGAGCTCTCAAAACTACAAATGCCAATGCTCAGTTTCTCTTATAGAAGTTTCCAAGGAGCAAACTAACCCTCAGCAGCCTTTCCACAAAATTCACCCAGTCCCACAGCTGTAGCTTGTCATGGTTTGTTTGCCTGTGTAATGCTCAGTGTTTCCAGCTGAGCCTACGACCGAATGTGCAAAAGTGATGAACATCCCTGTTTCTGAAAGTTTAGCACTGTAATTTTGAAAATCACTGCATATAGAAGTGCTGCTTATAGAGTCTTAATGGCAAGATTGGGGCTGATACAGAGGAGGCTGGCAGAGAGCAACTGTTATCAGTACCTGTGATTTGTTGAATCTCCTAACTAAGCAATTTTGAGAGATGTGAAAAGTGGTGTTGCTCGAAACAAGTGAAATAGAAAATGATGAAAATACTCAAATGTTAGATAATCTTGAAATAAAAATGGAAAGCAAACTCAAAACCAGTGTAGAACGTCAATATATTTTATGAACAAATAAAAGCATAGGTTAGTCAATTCTGGGTTGGGTTTTTTTTCTTTTTTGTTTTTGTTTGTGGTTTTTTAACTTTCTGCATACCAATACTTCACTTCGCACTTGCAAATTCAAAGTTCTGGGATAACATCTCCACAAATGGAATTGAAGTTTGATTTCATGAAGGTTTTCCTTTGTCTGTTTTCTGTTTTACCAATATTGTAAAGTATAAAGTAAGTCTTTTAGGATAGATTAAACTGCCACCAGAAAAACATTCAAAGCAAAAAATAAAATTGACAAAATTAGTCATTTTCAGTGAAACAGCTTTCCAGGTCAAAGATTACTTGCTGAAGAAACACTAGCTGAAGATGC
Organism: Lycocorax pyrrhopterus obiensis; assembly: GCA_014706295.1. NCBI lineage: Eukaryota > Metazoa > Chordata > Aves > Passeriformes > Paradisaeidae > Lycocorax > Lycocorax pyrrhopterus. The sequence goes on along the minus strand of JACSVZ010000013.1, from coordinate 18,190,555 downwards.
AGCATTATAAATGGTCTTCTCTCAGCCACTTGTACCAGTGGTCGAATAATTCATTTCTTAGTAAGAAATATGATGGTCTATTAACAGAAAGAAAGATTAGGTGCACATTAATCAACCATTTCAGAGACGTATAAACATGCATATAGCATCTAGGAATATCCCATTACCCTATTTCAGAAGATATATGTAATCAATATTTCAAATATATCTAGTTAGTTTCATATCATTGACTTTTAAGTATTCTCTCCCCCCCCTCTTTGTAAAATAGGCAGAGCTTTCAAAGGCAGCATCAGGAATTTTCTGAAGTGTTGCTTGACCGAAATAAGTATTTGAGCTGGGCCTTCTATGCTGTTCAAGCAAACCAGGCTGAAGACAAACCCAATATGATCTCCCACAAACAGGCAGACACAAAAAGATTAACTAACTACTGTTATCAGAGTTCTGTTTGAAGAGCATTGACTTGGAATAGCATTAATTTCTTACCTTTATCAGGCTGAGGGAAGCTTCTAAAGCATTGGCTTTTTCCCCTGCCCATATTCTCTAACCATTAAAAAAACACTAAAATATATTGGTGGAAACCAGTCTATCAGAGGCAAAATTTGTTGTTTGTACTGTGGCATTTGCTAACATCAGTCTTTTCACTACTGGTTGCATCAAGTAAATATGTTTTGATTTGATAGCTGCTTGTCTCCAAAAAGAGCTTTAGGAAAAGGGAGAGCCCTTTGGCTCATGGCAACATTTACCTGGTACTCTGCTGACAGCCCCTCTTATTATTCCATGCTTCTTGCAGGAGGAGGACTGATTTAAAATAGAAGACTTGCTCATCTCTGGACATCAATTAATACAACCCCGGTGGTCTCTGAGCCCCAGGATGCATTACATTCTTTTCATAAAAACCGTAGCCTGAAACTCAAATATTCTTCTTTTTTTTTTTTTTTTTTTGAAATGGTGCATCTTTTAAGAAGAGCAGTGGAAGGAGTATGTAGGGGAAAATATCTGCTTTCAAAACCAATACCCTCAAACCATATCTGATAGCCAGCAGTTGCAAATTTAAAGAAAATCTCCCAGTATGGAATTGTCTCAGTGGAGTAAGAGGCTGTTACATAGTTATTTATTAGTAAATATGGAATCAGAGTTTTCACAGATATGAAAAAAAAGTCTGTGAAGAAATCCAGATGTTATTTCATGTTGTACCCTAAAAATTAGTCTGGAGTATGCAGCACTCCTTTCATTAATTCTGTACGTTCCCTCAGGCTTACACAACTTGCACTTCAGCCCCTTTAATATGGTGGCTCTGTGTCAAGAAGCACATTTATGAGTTCAGTCTGTGAAATGTTTCTAGGCATTTGTACTGGGCTTATTCATAGAAGGATGGCCAGGAGTTGGCTTCATCCAACCATGGGGTATTTGACTTTGCTCCATGCAGCCGAAGAAAGGACACAGTGATGAGTCACCTAATTGCCTTGAAGCAAATGTAGATTCCTCCTGACAGCACTTAGATGTTTAAGCTCAGAGTTTACCAATGGGCAGCTTGTGTTTGCACAAAAATAGTAAAATAGAGAAGCAGCTACTTTAGAGGTGGTGAAAGTATTGTAGGTCTCATAGAGAAAACAACATGAGCTCTGGGACCTTCCTGTACTTTCTGGGAGTGACAGGACCCTTTGCTTTGGGCTCCCCAAATCAGGCTGGAGAATCTGCCACAGGGCTGGCAGGTTTTGAAAGATGCCAGAGCAAAACGTGGGGAGTGCTTCTTCCCCGTGTATTTTCAGGGTCTTAAGGCACTATGTAATGTGTGAGGACAGCTGCACAGGGAGCCCACGACTATGGATTGTCAGAGAAAAGGAGACTTTCTGGAAAGTCTTCCTGAAGAAACAGACAGGACTTTTATTAGGACTGATGTACGTGTAGATGCTCATGTGACAGCCTTTGGATCTAGATGAAAGCCAGCCTGGAGAATCAGGCAATCCAATTACTTCTCTTAGATGTCCTCAGTAACAAAATGACCTGAATGAGGGACAGGGGGTCACTCTAGAGTGACAACCATGCAGAATTTCCAAAAGACTATGAAAAGTAGTCTAGAGCTGCCATGATCCATTACAGCAGAGCTGGAGAGATTGTAATTCTTGGACTTTGAGTCAAGGAACACACTCATTGGGCAGCAAGGGTTCAGCCAAGAAGGTTGTTTTAATAAGCACTATAAAAGCTAAATCAAAAGAATGAAACATGAACATAATGTTTGCACTTGAACAGAGACATCCCCGTCTATTGAACCAGCTCCTTTTGCAGTGTTTACTCAATACCCAGCGAGCCCATCTGCACTTCCCTCATTAGGCTCTTCCACGGGAGCACAGAGCTGTCAGCACAGCTCCTCTCGCAGCACGGCAGCCAAGGCTGCACGGCCACCATGGCCAGCCGGCCACGGGCCCACGCTGCACAGCGCTGTGTCGCTGAGCTCCAGCTGCCACCTTACACACCGTGTGGGACTTGTGAGGCTGCTGCCAAGGGTCAGTACACCCAGACAGGCACCCACGTGCCCTGCTTACAGTAACACCCTGGACATCTCTTCCTCTGCAGATCCACGAGCTTTCTGAGGAGAAACCAAGGTGACATTGCACAACCAAGGGTTCCATCTGCACACTGCTTTCCAAAAGCCAGATTCCCTCCTCCCTTGCACATTGAGCAGTTATGTGTGTGCCCACAAAGCAAAGGGAAACTGTTGTACGTTGACACTGGTGCCACCATGTAAAATTTAGCTGGGTGACATGTACAGTCAGTGTATGTAGTGCGGCTGTTGGGCTGGTGTTCCAAAGAATACCTGTCTTATTTGTGTGAAACAGGTAACCTTTTGGGATTAAAGGAGTTTTTTGGCCCTTGCAGGTGCAGTCAGTTAATGGATGCTGTATTTTGCCCATGCATGATTGTTACTGCTCACATTAGCTCTGAAAGGGACAATAAACAAGGGAGAATAATCTGAGACTTTCCAGTTGCTAAGGCAATGAATTAATCAGCATGTATGTGTTCAGCAGATTCACATGATCCTGCCAAGGCCTACAGCTTTGGGTCTCCTGCTGTATTTTTGCCAGCATGAGAGAAGGGAGCAGAGGAATTGGCAGGGAATGAAGTGTCAATGGTTGGGGCTGTAATAAAAATTTTGGAAGGAGAAAGCAGCACCTACCACTACACATTCATGTATTATGTGATGTTATAGCATGCCAACAAAATGAGGCTCTTTGCCACCGTTCTGTGCAACAGCTTCATTTAGCCTAATTATTGGGTATAAAATCTCCTTGTCCAGTAAGAGCTGATTTCTCCTCCCAGAGTTGTGAATCCAAGCTGAACTATATTCAGTGCATTTGATCATATTTACAGACCCTGAACCAACTCTTCAGCTGACAAGACATTGCTTCACTTAAATCATTAAATTTCTGTCTATCTCAGGAGCTGAGTTCTGTAAAAGCTTCTTGGAGTAAGACGCAAACCACCCAAGCAGCACCGACACCATTTCCAAACCCAAGAGCATCAATGCATGCTCTGGAGGGCTGAGGACAGCACAGCATAGTTGATATGCTTAGGTGAACCTACAGTTTGTAAATGGTTTTGATGCTGATCAGGCAGTCCAATACAGTGGCTATGAATTACGTACTATGATCCCTTCTGACACATGCAACTAACTAGGAAAAAAAAATGGAAAAACAAACTAAGTTGGCTTTTTTTAGTTAGGAAGACCAAAAGAAGTGGTTTGGGTTTTGGGTTCAGGATGAATTCCCATTTACCCACTTAAATAACAGAGATGAGGTCTTTCTTACAGTCCTTTACCACAAGTCAGCAGTTAGCCAAAAAATCCTGTCCCTGTCACTTTCCTCTGGGCCATAGTCATGGGAACATTTAGTGGACAACACTTGCACTGTTCCCTCCTGAGCCACTGTGTTGCTTCTTTTTCTCTCTTTTGCATACAGAAGTGTCACTGTGCATATGTACCTAGAAGATAATTTCTGAATAATTTTACACATGCAGTTGTTGCAGCTGGTGATCCATGCCTCCTTTTCAGTTTGGAGCCCGTTTGGTTTCCTAAGGAAGCTTACCTGCTCTGTTATCTGAAATGAAGGGTAGCCTTTAGCTAGGACAAGTACAACCCCACACATTCAGTGAGGTTTAGCCAAAGCTGAAACAAAAAGGTGCCTGTAATGAGGAAATCCAAGCCTGACCTTCAGGGTCACTCTGGGGTGAGACAGATCCATTTGAGCTACCACCATAAGTAGGCAGCTGGTTATCGTCACATCTGGAGCTCTGAGCCCCGTCCTTACCCCAATTCCAGTCTGGCTTTGTGAGAATGTAAATCTTCTTATCAGTAGAGTGAAGATAATACCACTTCAGCACACTGCACACTGTAGGAGAATTAAATGGATAAAGTTTATAAAATGTTTTATGTGTCAGACAAAGTATATGTAAGACCTGAACATTCTTATTGAAAGCTCCAATAGCTGAATATCAGAGAACTAATAGGGAGAAAGGCATTAGAGACCTGGTACAGAGACCAGGCCTGATCTTTGGCACTAGTGCTTGTGGAAAATCAATTTAATTTCCAAGGAAAGCAGCTTTGGGAGGAAGGTGTAGGTAGAAAAGGCGTTACCCCTCACCACACTCTTGAGGCTGACCCTGCTCATCCCTGAATCACCCACGGGAGAAGACCACGTGTTGGGGGAATCTAATCAAAACTTATTTGCAGTTAATTATGCAGCCACGGATTGCATGCAGGCCCGGCCTGTGCTCACAGGCACTATTGGGGCACCGAATGGCATTGAAGGCACGAGAGTTGCGCAGCCAGCCCCACGTGCCGTCATCCACAGGGGTGAGGAGATGCTGCTGCTGCCCCGGCTCTCTCCCGGCTCTCTCCCGGCTCCAGGAACACGCGGGTGGCCATGAGGCCATCAAGCATTCAGCGCTGACACGTTCAGCGCCGGCGGCTGTTGTGAGCCGGCAGCACAGCAGCAGTGCGGCCGTGCTGGCGCACGGCGGAGGCTGCAGCTCTCGGCAGGCTCCCTGGGCACCGGCTGGGCAGTGGCTGCCACAGCTGGGTGTGCACGAACAGCATGCCCGGGGCACACGGCCGCCCTGGGGCCCGGGGTGCGCACGGACGGGGCTGGCCTCCTCCTTGCTGTGGCCAGGGTGGCTGCAGCCCTGCGGCCGGGCGCGGGGCCCCACGGAGCCCGGCCCAACCGCCCGAGCACTGGGAGCTCCGGGCAGAAGGGCTTGAAGGGCTTTGTCTCGAAACCCCGAGCACGTCCATGTACAGCGCTGCTCCCGGGCCCTGGGCCACCGCTCCCGGGGCACGGAGCTGTGCAGGAGCCCTGCCAGTCCCGCGGGCAACCCAGGTGGGTTCCAGAGCCTCCTGCGAGCCCCGCGGCGATGCGGCCATGCAGTGGAGACGTAACTGCTCCAAACACTCCTTTGATTTGAGGGTTATTTTGGTTTTCCTAATAAGTTCTTGATAATAATATAATTGGATGATTCCTTAAGGCCATTTCATGTAGTAGATTTATTGGGAATATAACCTGCAGATTTAGAGTTAAGAGGGACAAATATTTTATTTCCTTTTTTTATTGTCCCATTATTTATAGAGTTCCCTTTGAATCTTGTAAATACATTTTTTCATTTCCCTTCAGAGTTTGTCTTTCTCTTTGGCAAACATTGATTTTTTTTTCATGTTTTTTCCAGTGAACCTTGAAATTAAAATGTCTTTTTTTGTTTAATTTCTTTTTTTGTACGCTGGACTCATTGTCAGCACAGCAAGAGCAAGGTGCTTTGTTAGATTACTGCTGCTTCAAAGCTGCTGAAAGGAAGAGTTGACCACATTTTATCGTTTGTGTGTAGTTCCTTCATGGGTTACAATTATTCTCTTTCAAACACAAAGCCAATCCCAAGTTCTCAGCATTTGAAGGAAGCATTTTAATTTTTTTAGTATTTCATAATCAACTTTTACTTTGAATTATACCAGTTTTAAGAATTGTAGACTTCTTTGTCCTCTTAGTGGACAAATCACACACACAGAAACAGCTATATACAAAAATAGTAAGGTTTACAGGCAGAGAGAGTATCTTTTATTAGACCAGCTGATATAGTTGGAGGGGAAAAAAAGGAAAAGCTCTCAGTCACACAAGCCCTCCGAAAGCATTTCTGCTTTTTCATCTATATCAATTGTTCTAATAAAAAATATTACCTCTCTCTGCAAACCTTTCCTCTCTCCTACCCTTTTACCATTGCAGCTACAGGAACACTATTTCTAGCAAAAAAACCCTGTGTTTATATAGCAAAGAAAAGATATCACCATTTTTAAGTGTTTTTCATGAAAACTACTGTCTGTTCCCTTTCCTACAATAGAAATTTTATTTTTAAAGTTGAGTATTTTTAGAAAATAATAATTTTTATGATAATTGCTTTGTCATTGTCATTTTATCTGCTGTAGCAGAAGAATTCTCTATTACAGTCTTGACTAAGAATGCTTTTTTCTTTTGCTAAGTAGCCAGAGCACTGTAGGTTATAAAATTAAAAGCTTAAATTATAGTAGGGTAAAGTGGTTGGACCTAGGAATACAGATACATTTGTATCCCTGGTCAGCCTGAATGCCATCAAAAAGTTAGGAAATTCTTCAAAATATTCAGCTAAAATGAAATCCTCCATAAATTAAAAAGGTTTTCTTTAGCTTTGTGACCTAGGGTTACACATTATGCTAAGCAAGTATAACAGTCTATGTTCAAAGGCTAAAGAGCAGGTAGTAAGTGTTTAAAGCAGCAAGAGTAGTGTTTGAAAAAAAAAAAAAAAGAAGTATTTAAAAGTGGATTTTTCTAGGCTATAATAAACTATAAATTGTAAAAGGTTAATTGACAAAGTGATACTCATCTAACGCCATCTCTGTAATAGCAATCATTGCTGAATTCGTAATTCAGGGGTCTTGCTATATCGACAATCACATTTCCTCAAAAAGACTCCGGTTATTTCCTGAGTCTGTTTAACCTGTGGTAGCTAATTATAGATTTACAAGCAGTACACAGGCAGATACAGGTACCTGTGACCACCGTGCTGCTGGCAAGAAAGACAAACGCTGGTCTGCAGCCCGGGGCAGGCCAGGTATCCGCATGAAGATTCCTGCCAGGAGCTGACCTTTGCCTTGCTCGCCATCGGAACCCGAGCGCCGGTGTGGGCAATGGTAATTACCCTCACTGCACATCTGGCATTCAAGGAAGAGCAGCCTTGCCTCAAGGTTGCTGTGCTTAGGTTCAAATCCCATTTTTGCAGGGCCTCTGACCTGCAAATCTGATCTGTTTTCCTCCAAACTGTATTTCTTATTCAATGAGATACAACACGTTAGCAGTGAACAAAACAGTAATATTTTAAGAATAGCAACAAACATTCAGTCAAACTCTTTCCATGTGCACATTGTCAGAGTGGCAGAGATACCCCCTTCATGACAGAAAAGATTCCTTTTTAACTTTTTTTTTCCTCTCCCTAAGGTATTATGCCAAATAAGAATTATTTTGTTTGTTTATTTTGTCAATTTTTTAAAAAGCAGCAGATCCTCAACAGAAAGACAAATGGAGTCACTGCAATTGCTGTTTTGCAGAAAGGACTTCCCAGGCACCGGCTGCATCAGCGGCTTTTGTGAGCAGAGTGAAGTGCTACACAATCACTTCCATCCACGCCTGCCACAAGCTGTAACCAAAAAAATGGCACAGGCTTGCTAAGAAGGGGCTATTATAATGTCTCCTTAATTACGATTCATTACTTCTTTTTTTAACAGTGCAAACTTGTCAGCTATAACAAAAGATGTTTAAGAAACAAACCTTGTCAAAATAAATGAATTAAGAGCATTCATCCTTTTCCAGAGTGTGAAGAAGTTTGTAAGGTGATAATGAATTCTGTAATGCATTAGCCACACTTCTTAAAATGTGTGTACCACTTACTCCGTAACTTGCAAAAGTTTTGTCATTCTCACTGAATCTCCAGTTATGAGCACAACTTAGCAAGATTTGATTGTAATTGGACTTTGAGCAATTCAGCTGTTGTTCTGCCAAGTGCAAGGTGTTTTCTCTGTGCAGAAGCCTGTTAAAGCTGCATGAAATCCATATGAAATCCATAGGCGTAGTACCATCGGCTTTGCTGTTATTTGGCACAGCCTTGTCCTGGAGAAGGTGTAGAGCATTTTCTGCCTGCCAGGATCCTGCTATGGCATGGGCTGTCCCTCCGCACGGGCAGGTGAGTCCGGTCTCAGGAGCTGGGGTTAAACCTGATCCCAGGTCAGCCTAAGCCTTCCCTAGGGGTCCACCAAAAGCAGGGCCAGGCCATGATTTGGGCTATGCTTCCAATGACAATTTTGGGTCTGGTTTCCCAAGCCATTGCTTTCTTTGCGAATGTGGGCCCCAGAGGGCCAAGAAATTCTGTCCAGGCATGACTGAATGTAGGTCCAGCAGTATTACTGCGTCCACCCATACACACACGGATCTGTGGATGCAGCTCGCTCCTGGCTTTAGTCCCTTTATGAACTGGGCACCAGCACAATTTTGCCATCCCTTTTATGAGTCTAACCTTGCATCTCATTGACTGTTTTCAGAACCATCTCAACATCTGCCTAAGACCCATTTCACATCCATGATTTTGTCCCCTCCCTGTCACGTCCATGACTGTTTTACAAATTTATGGTTGTCTCTATCATAGCACCAAAATTGGTGTTCCTTTCAAACAACAGAGCTGCTGGAGAGAGTCACTGTTCTGAGAAATTTTTGTGTGCAGTAAATGAGCACCCAGCACTTCCTCCATGTAATGAAATCTTTCCAGCAGTGACACGGCATAGCTCATTTAGCATTTCATCAGATGAGCACTCATAATACTTACCACAAAAAATAGATGGTGCTGATGACTTCTACTTATCTAAACCAAATGCTCTGAAGAACTGCTCAGATTCCTGAAGCCCCCTAAGATCGTGGCTTTTGATTCCAAAAACCAAAGGCAGCTTCTGCAGACTCACCACATCTACCCCTTGGAGCACAGTGACGGTAGTGTCGCATTCGCCTGCGTGGGGTGGCAGGGCTCACTCTCACCATCCTGCTGGGTGCTGGGAAGAGAGTCTGTCTCCCACCTCATCACTACATGACCTCTCTCCTGCTGTACCTTGGACAGAGGCACTAATGTCACACTGGATCCAGGCTTCTCCAGCTCCTGGGCACCTCAGCTCACAGTCCCAGCCTAAAAGCTCAGGTTGAGGCCTGTCTTGGTGGCTGAGCACACACTTGTTTGAGATATGCTCTGGAAAACAAGAGAAGTTTGCTGTATTCACCATGATAAACCCAACTGAATTTTTAAGGAGCTGAGCTGTTTTCAATCCAGCTCACACACAGCTACGGACATCTTCAACCCATGTACTTTCTGATTCTGACAGAAATTCTCCCCCCTGCTATTTAGAAACAGACAGGCACAAGGAGGTCAATACTACTGGGGGTCTGGCTTTAGATTTTTGGCATCAGAAACATGAATGAGCAAGGAAACAAAGACTATTGGAGATGTATGGTAGAGATGTATCAGAGGTAAGGAAGAAAAAAGGTTGGGCAGATATCCAGGGGAACAGTCTGGGACGTTGGCCCTTGCCCTGGTCTCTCAGTGATTCCCGGCAAGATGAAGGAGTACAGCACACACATGAAGAATTTTTCCTAGAGCAATACAATGCAGTTATTACTGGAGTGTGTCTGCATCCCAGGGAAATGTACAGAGATTCAGGCTACCCAAAAAGAAGGGAAATCTGTACATCTGATGGCTCTTCTCACAGCCCCACTGGGCTATTCATGACACCCTACTGCAATGTGCCGTGCAGATGTGTCTCCCTCACCTGCAGTGGGACCACAACTTGCAGCAGCAAGGAGGAGTCTGCAGTCCTCAGTTATGGGGGATGATAGGAAGCACAGAGCTGTGGAATACTGAAATAGCGAAACGCGTTTGAGAGCCGCTAACTTATACAGCAACCATTCCTATCCCCACAGCAGCCAAATGCAACCAAGTGCAAAAGCAGAATCACACCAGTCTTATTCATTCACAGGGAGCAGAAACAAAATCTAAGCTTCAAACTCATGATTAAAATAGGGTTTTAGAGTGGCAAGTAGACGTGAACACTTGTGCCCAGAAAACAGTAGGCTGTTTGAATACCAGTCTCTGTGGGAGATCCAATATGCCACTGAAAGAGCTGTTCATGAATGGCAAAAATAATGCCAGCACTGAAACAGTCCAATCTGCAATAATATTTCCTATTAGATATTTCACTGCAACAGCCAGAATTTTAATAAAGCATATGGCAATTTTTAGTTAATAATGGAAAAGGCATTTCCTGAAGCTGGGATACACCATACCTGCTGACTGGCAAACAGCTCACAGGAGGCAGTTTACCTCATGGGCAGAGGAAATTGCTTCTCTCCAGAATGGGAGCTCACCCTTCTGCAGCCTGGCAGGCACCACCAGCAAAGACAGGCGGGACATCAGCCAGGGACGTACCCTCCGTGGTGCTCAGACCAAGCCCCAGCGGCAGCGACTGCAAACCGCTCCTTGGGCTCTGTCCCTGGGGGCTCTTTGTGCCCCAAGCCCAGCACCTGCCTCCTGCGTGTGCAGGAGCACAGACTTCCTTTCTGGGGACAGGGAACATCACAGCCACGATCTCACTCACTTTTCCAACAAAATATGGTGATCTTCACCAGCGACAGTTGTTTCCAGCTCACCACAACATTTGATGGTAATTATGGGAGTAAATGTTTGGGGGTTAAGGTGCATTTTCTAAATGTCCAATATTTATAGCTGTGGAAAAATTTATGAATTGTCACATTCACCTAAAATGATTCATGGTTATAACTGGAGAAGAGCTTCCGCATGAAAAATTAGGCCATCCTGACCCATATAAACAAACTCAGTAAGCCACAATAAACTGCTTGAATCTATTTAAAATGCTACTTTGGAAGCACAGCAGAAAAATACTGCCTGTTAACTTAGGGTCCATTTCCTATCTATCTGTCTATCTATGTAAAAAATATTCTGGTGAAATAAGCACATGTTTTTATTTGCTGGTGTTGAGATGGCATGTGTTGCTACTGTGGTTCATACATGAAAAAATCCATTGCTTTGAGTATGAATTAGGTGCATACTGAAGTGTCTCTGCAGCTCTCAGAGGAAAATTCTTTTCTACCTACCTTACAAACAAATGTGAGGTCTGGTATTAAGCTTAGTGGAAAAATACAGCACAGAAAAAAAAAGCAGCTCTCTAACATGTTATTTATACACTTTGTATTTTGACTACAGGAAGAACTGAAATTATTTTCACTAGCAACATATGTGTAATTTAATATCGCCAGTGAAATCTAGAAGGAGCTGAACTGGCCAGGATAAACTCACAGCACTTGTAATTTTTCCAGTTTCGAACACAAAAATGGGAGCTAAGCAGAGCTCTCTCTTCATCTCTGCAATGATTACAGCAGTATTTTCTAGAGGAAAGGACAGAAAAGCAAAACTGTGCATGGGGAAAAGCAGAGAGAAAAAGAACACTCCTCCACTACCCCACCATCAGACTTCTCTTGAATGGATCCATTGCTCAAGCCAGTCGTGAAGCAAACAGCCATGTGCATAACATGTTTGTCAGGGGCTACAGGATACAGTTCGTATTTCTTCACCTACTCTTACTCTGCATAATGCTGTTTCTGGGATTTCACTCCCCATCAGCTCCTTCGCTGCTCTGAACAAGGTCATAATGCACTGACCCTGTATCCTGCAAAATCAAAAACATCCCCTAGCTTGCTGTTGTATTTTTTTCCTTGAAATCTCCAGACTGGGTGAAAGTATTTAGTGTGTGACTTCTGATGACCTTTAGAGAAACTTCCCCCACATCACTGCACTGAAACCAGAGTCATTCCTCCCACCTGATTTATGTTTCCCACTGCAAGCACAGCAGATGCATTCCAGACTGCTGAAGAAAGGACAAGCCTGAAGAGCACAATAAACTTTCAAGACATGGCATACGTGGGCTCTACTCTGAGCCTGGCAGGCAGGGTACACAGCATGCCAGCATCCTCACATCCCTTTTGGAAAGCAAAGGAAACAGTAATCCAGCTTTGCTTCCCCTGTGTCTCCTACTCTGAATTTACACCTCAGTGAGAAGGAAACTAATGGATTTATGCAGGGGTCCTGTGTTACCACTTCTCCTATAGCTCCTGCAGCAGCATGGTTTGGATCGAGAGTTGCCAGTGCTGCATGGAATCAGACACAAATGCAGGATGCCAGAGGAGACAGAGGAGAGACTTGCAGCATAATCCGAGAGATGCTGGAGAGCAGCAGGAAAGGAACGGGGTGATGGTAATTTAGACTGTAAATCGGTGACTAACTCAGAACACAGTTCACCTGCTGCCTGTGCCAGCACAGCCACTCCCTCTTTTCCCAGGCACAGGGACAGGCAATGCTGTCTGCTTCAGCTGTTCCTCATGGGGCTCTTAAAGGCTGAGCTAACTCTCACTAGTTCATCATACAGCCTCTGCTTTCATAAAGAGTCATGGGATCTGGTCTGCCGGCAATACATCTGCGTAAAACAAAGTTCAGCGCTGCCTGCGGTAATAACTACCCTTGCAATCACACCATAGCACCAAATGCTGGGTAAGTGAAAGGATAATTCCATAAAAGCCTGCAAGTTAAATACGTATTTTCTCATTAGCATTTAGCCATTAGTCTCAGATCTTAACAACTCAAGAAGCCAATGCAGATGGACCAGAGTGGCATTAGTGCAGTGACCCTTGCTGAGCAGGGTCTCGTTGCTCAGGGGTCTCAGTACGTCATGGAGAGCTCCCTGAGACAGCCCATTTGGAAAGGTGAGCTGTGCATGCCTGATCCTGGAACAGGCCACTTCTTAGACACCACCTTTGCTGTGTTAACTGAGAAATGTGGCCACTCAACCTGATGCTCTGTGTGACATAAGCACACTGGGTCAAGTGATAAGCCAGATATTTCAGTCCCAGCCCATCTCCATTAAAAAAAAAATCCTGTTCATGACTTTACATTCATAAATACTCTCACAATGTCAAGGGATGGGGGGTTTTCATCAATTCATTAGATCTGCTCCCATGAATTATTTATATTCAGTGCTAAAAATGGTTCCGAAACATTACAAGAATTCAATATCAGTTTTCACAGTGGGATTTCATCATTTTAGCACTGTAGCATAATAGCCTAATGCAATACTAATACTAATACGATATGGTGCTAATAGGGTACAATGAGAGTTCTCTCTAATATGCAAACATTTCCATGTTGCATTATTATTTCTTTTAAGTTAATATGATACGGTGATAATATGATGAAATGAATTAGTTTCATATCATTGTTTGCATGAGTTGCGCATATTAAAAGAATATTTCCCCCCCTCCCTTTGAATTCAGTTGGAATGAGCTTGAAAATTTACCCTGTAGTTATTCTTATGCTAATGAGGCTGTTTAGTAGGAAACACTCCCGCTGTTGCTTAGCCAGCTGAAGAAAGAATAGGCGCATGTCACCTCTTGCTGGAATAAGAATTTTCCTGGCCTGTTTTGCAAGCCTCTGTCCTAAACATGTCTGCTTTAACATTTCTCACTAGCTCATAGATTCATTGCATATTTATGCTAAATTCTCTGGTCAATATTTATCAGGAGCACTTCTACATAAGCGGGCATGTCTCCCAGCTCAGCTGCTGTGAGGGGCAAGGCACGGGGAGTCACACGCCAGCACCCGGGGAAGTGACCACAAAGACAGAGCCATCGTGGTTTGTGTGGCCCAGGTCTGGTGTGTGCTGGGAAAAGAGAGATGGCAGGGCCACACCCAGGCTCCAGGGTCCATCACAGTACTCTCCTCCAGGTCTTGTGACATTTTGCCAAAGTCTGTGCTGTCATTGATGCGAAAAACCAAGCTGGTGTAAGGGTTTTTCTCTCTGCCCCACAAAGCAGAATATTTAGCAACCTTGGAGAGAAATCCTGTCTGCTGTTCCTAAAGCAGAATATCTACCAGCCTTGGAGAGAAATCCTGTCTGCTGTTCCTGGAAATGAGCTCTGTTCCCTGGCACATCACACTGATGCAAGGACCTCTTTGTTTCCCAGCTCTGGTAGCAGACCCATGGAAAGCATCTTACCGATGCTTTGGCATTCTGTGTTGGACGTAACCTGCAGGGCTTGGGGCAGCCACAAAGACCTGTCCTGACTGTTTGCAGGCCTTTTGCTATGACACTTAAATGCGCAAACTGGAATGGCTGTAATGGGACTTTATTTGGGCCTTTTTGGAGGGACTCACTGGAGTAACTCTGCTCATTAATAAATGGGCACTGAAATTCTGAGGATTTCTATTTGGGGATGTTGTGGTGCTCCCATACAGGATGATACGGGAGGACATTCAGAAGTAATTCAGCTAACATTAGCCTCTGGCTATTTTCTTCCTGACTTCCCTACGGAGACACAGGTGGCTGAGAGCAACATCCTGATCTGCCCACACCCCAACTTTAACTCTATGTAGATCCAGTAACTGCCTTCAAATCACAGCACATTCAGCTTGACTGAATCTGAATTCAGACTCTATGACCATTAATTCACATGAAGTTATGCAAGAAAATTTTGCATGTGAGGTTAACAGCACATGTACAACACAGAAAACTTCTCCAAGTGTTATAGAGGTTTAAAATGTCATCAATAAAAGAGTCCAAAGTTTTTTTAATTATCAGATTTCCAAGGCTATTTTTCATAATTCCCTGTATAATCCAATCTTAAACTCAGAAGACACTCATGTAGATGACATTTCCTCTCTGTTTTGAATAGGGATTATTTTTTAAGAGGATACAGAACCTGGAAGTATTTCAATAGCTCTGATATTTAAAGCATATTTAATGGCATTTATGTTTTAATCTTCTTACCTACTAAACTTTAAAGAGAGCTGCAAGGAATTCAACAGTGAAAAAAATAATTAGACATTAGTTAGTAACATAAAATGCATAGGCAATGGATCAGTTGATTCATGAACAGGAATGATTGTCAGGGCAACACAGCACACCATGCTTTCTACCCTCCAGGAGCAAGGAGTCACACTGCTCATATCCTCTCAACATCCTGAAAGTGTTCAACTGCTTCTGGACTTTGGCTACACTGTTGGCAACAGGGTGATCCAAAAGCAATGACCCAAATTCACCAGGTTCCTTATAGCTTAGCAGATCAGAGGAATCTTTGCCAGGAAGAGAGGACAGAGGCAGATGAATAATTCTCATAACTTTAATTCTGTGTTTTCTAGCCTGAACACAACATGGCACCATCCAAGCCCTCTCCCGGGAAGACTACTCACGTTAAGCAAATCTCACACAAAATTATACAAAAAAACCCCTCTTGTTGGTTTTCTGAACTTTGGAGTTTTAGAAACAAAGTCTTGTTTTGATCATACAAGTTCAGCCCTGCTGCCTTAGGGTTGTTGTGAGTCGGGTGGCAATGAGTTACACCTTGTGTTGGTGCTTGTCTCCCTAAACTTTACACATACTCATTTGCTGTTTCAGTCCTGAAAGAGCCTGCAGATAACTTCCTGCTTGTTTTTCTTCTCACACTCTGCGTAACCCCAAGAGCAAGGAGCTACTTCGTTAGGAGTAAAGGTATTAATTAGCAGTGAACCTGTTTAACCTACATGCTCTTTTATGCAGCTTCATAATGAATTCCAAACAACCCTGAGTTGTAACACGACTACTATTTCCTCATATTAGAGCAGATACTCATTCTCTTGAAATCAGAGGCAGTGGTCTAGCAAACACCTCTTTCCAAGGGGCCCACAGATTGGAGTCTGCTGAAGCTTCCCCACAGTGGGACGTATGGCTATGTATGGCACTCCTGCAGCATTCTTCCAGCTGACACTGTGCCCTAAGCCAGCATCAAAAGGGAGGACTAAAGGAGTAGTGATAAACTGTGAATAAAAACTGTTTACCTTGTTTCCAGCTTCTCACAAAGAATCACTTACATTAGTGAGGTCTTGTTAAATTTAGAAGTTTCCAGAGCCACCAGCCAACATGTGCTCCCTGCCGTCCCTCCATGCAGAGCGCTGTGCCTGCTGGTGGCAGAGGTGTGGGCACCCCTCCTGGGCAGCCTCATCCCTGCAGCCCAGCCACAGGGTCACTCAGTGGCCTTGCTGGTTAGGAGGCCCAGTAAGATCTTTGTTGAGTTGCAGCTTTTTAATCTCTGTAGTATCAGCAACAGCTGATTTCAGTTGTTTATTTCACTGAGCAGGACCCAGCATGGTCATGGCAGGCACCAGCTTTAATCTCTCTCTCTGTTTAAGGACCAGGATTCACATGTGGCTGGCTGAGGAGTCACCTCAGGCTGACCATCGTAAAACACACATCAGAAAAGCCACATTTCAAAGATTTGGATCCATACTTATTTCTACATTAAAAGAACTGATTTTGCAAAACCTCCCCGTGTGGCCCATACAAATTGATGTGATTACTTTTAGCTATCAGTGGGAACAAATAGGTCTTATGCAACTTAAGCACAATAAGCCTGGCCATTATTCTATTCTGAAAAATCAAAGATTTCTTGGTGTTACCATTACTATTGCACTGTTACTTGTGGAAAACAATTCCAACTATCAGGAAATAATTATGAACAAAGTCCAGTTAATTATACAAGACATCTCAGCTGCCCTAATTAAGGATTGGTTCGATACTGTTCACTTGGTAATTTTTTTTTAAATTGTGAATAGATTTAGTAGAAACTTGGCTGATAAACAAATAATGAGATTGGTGGTCAAGAAGGAATTTGATTAATAAAATTATTCACCAATTATTTATTTCCTCTGGTGTATACCATTCTTCCTTCTACCTTAGAACAGGAATAGGAGGAGAGGGATTGCACTGATAGGTTCCAATGCCTACGTTCCTTCTTGTCAGAAACACCCTACAATCCTGAGCCTGAGGATTAAAACTTTATTCATGCAACCATGATAAAATGGGGTAACAATTCAAAGCCACACTAAATCCCTGATGCACTCACATTCAGGTAGATTCCTGGATCCATAGAAACCTTAAGGACTTTGCTGCAAGTACTCACCTTGCATAAATACAATGTTTATGGTATTTGTGCTCAACCATGACAAAACCGTCAGGGCTGGTAAAAACCAAAAAAGACAAGCTATAGATCTGGTTCCACGGCAGATACCCCCCATTTCCTCAGGAGAGTTTACATAACTCCTGTTGACTTCCAAGTGTAGTGTCCCAAGTCCAGAAACAGGCCACAAACAGGAGAAATCGAGCCCAGCTTTCATGGCTGCAGAGATCAGACCCTGAAGGTGCCCAGAGCAAGGAGTGGGCTCATGGGCCAGGCAGGCAGGGCTGGGGGGAACATGGGCAGGGCACTGGGGGAAGGAGAAAGCCTCTGGTTTGGATGTCTGTGGCTGAGTCCCAGCAAATCCTTGTGTGTTACCACCACACCAACGATGGATGACTGCAGTTTAAACAGGAAAACAGCTTTACATATGTTTTAAACTACAGTCTGCTAGCCTCATATTTTAATATGAAACTGAAGCAATTTACCTCCTTTTTAATGGATTGCAGGAGGAGCTCAAGCATAATGCTTCTACCCTTGTATGATCAATACCTTTAACACACTCATAAATTATTAATATTCTGCTCACAAAATTAACCACCTCTAAGACGCATAATTGCTCAATACTCAAAAGAAAAAACATTTAAGGAAGTAAAAAGTTTCTTTGCATTTTTAGAAGTTTCTAGTAGCTTGTTGTTTAACAAGCTACAGTTTTTTATTCAATGTAGTATATCAATTCTAATTTTTTTACTAGTTTTCCTTCCTTCTGTGGCACCATAAAGGGACTTAGCATATGACTGTTTAATCAGTCAAAAGCCCATACCATGAGGACTGTCTCATTACATCCTTCCTAGAAATGAATCTGTTTCCCAGATGGGAAGGCTTTGGGTAAGAGGAAGGGGCTAAGCTGATTTAGGAGTTGGTGTAAGTCAATATTATTCAGGATTGGTGCATGCAACATTACGTAATATCCCAATGCTGTCACCACAGTGCTCCTGCTGACATCTCTTCACCAATGTTGTTGATAAGTATCCTAAAGAGGACATGCATCTTCCTGTTAATTAATATCATGTGCTGTATTCACTTAGCTGCATTTCATTAGGTGAATTGTAAAATTAGAAAATAATCTTCCAAAATGTGTCTCATTTTTAAAATTTGCGTCTTGTTTTCTGAATGAAGAGGAAATGCAGAGATCTCAAATCTCTGCCTAGGGATCACAAAATTTCAGTGCAACTCTGATCCAATTTTCTTTTTCCAAGTGCTACTCTTTGTGTTCTAATATGTCTGAATTAGAATATCTTGGCTAAAATGCACAGTTAGTATCAAACTCTAAAGCCTAAAAATGTCTTTAAAAGTTTCAACTAAGGGAGAGCAAATGTGCTCCCACAGAGGGATCCGTGGCTCAGAGCATTGCTTTGTGTCTCAGAGGCTCAAGAATATTGCAGGCAGTGGAAGGATTACAGGGCTCTCCATCTTGCAGCTCTCTGGAAGCTATACTCATACCACACTATCCTTGATTTAATGAAAATTAATGAGTTTGATAAATGTATTTTAATCTAAACAAGAGGTAAATTATTCGATCAAATATATTCAAGGCAAAATGTTTATATCTATGCTTAACAAACCTGATATAACATAGCTCATTGCTGGTAAAAATAAAACAAAGAAAACCTCACTTGATCTTTTACACAGCTGCTCCAGGACGGAGCAGACCCCTAGCTGATACCAGTGTTTGAGATGTGTTTGCAAGCTGCTTGCACTGCATGAGCAGCAAACTTATTTCCACCTTCATAAGGATGTTAAAACCTTTGCTACCACCTTTGTTACCCTCATTGTAAAGTTTAATGGAAATTTACTAGGTATGAAGTACAAATTTTCAGCTCTGGAAGTAATCCCTCCCATCCATCCCATCCCTCCCGTGCCTATGGCCATGGGAGAGGTATCATTCCTGTGAAGAGAGCTTTCAGTCCATAGGTGTTCTAGCCCAATACACTGACTTTGGAGGGGTTTTGTTTGGGTATTGCTTGTTTTGTTTTGGTGGTGATTTTTTCAATCAGAAGTACCAGAAAGCTTTGAAACTATGAGACCACAAAAGCACTTCCAGAGTTTTCCATTACCAACTATAAGCCAGCCTTAAGGAGATTCTTTGTTTACCTTTCATGGATCCTTTGAGCTTACCCTTATTTGCTTAGTTTGTGCCAATGCTGGGAAATATTTGAGCAACATCATTTCAAAGCTTCTCTGGCTCTTTACAATCATTTCCTTAAAAAGCATAAACGCACATCTGAAAACAAACGCTGGATTTCAGCAACCTCTTGTGTAGCCTAGTAAAATAGCAGGAAGAATAACATATAATTAACCAGACTGACTTCTCCAACTCAAATATGTTACAACCTTCATCATTACAGATTTCAACAGATATTGTGATGTTACAGTGTTTAAACATATGCATTTCTTTTTTCAAAGTCTAGAGGCAGAATAAATAGCTGCCAGCACAGCCAGAAAGTCCCGGCAGACTTACAAGCAAGAAACTCTATCACTAGTGTGAATGCTAAGGAAGTGGCTGTCTTTATACAATTAAAGTTCAAGGTTGCATCTATAATAGGCTTTTCAGCTGTATTTGAAAGTAATTTAAATTGTTACTCACCCTTAACCTTGTTAGAGATTAATGGTGGTGAGTATGTAAAGCAGAACAGACTGAAAGGGTTATAATACATTTACTGAAGGAAGAGAGGCTTGTAGCTAGAGAGAGTATTATGCAGGGAAACTACAGGGGTTTGGAAAAGCTGCTTTTTGTGAGTACATTTCTCTTACAGCATCTGAATTATTCTTAGGAGATAATTCTTTGGAGAGGTAGTCACGGTCATTTACCAGTTTTGTAAAGATGTTTCTCTGCCATCCAGCCAAGAAATTAAGCAGTTTAGATGTGGTTAGTGATGAAATGGGTCCTTCTGTTTCGATCTGACTCTGGTAAGGATATGGGAAAAGATTTTCCTTCAGTAATTCACATAGGTTAAGGAAAAAAAAAAGAAAGGCAAAAAAACCCAAAATTGTGATTACCAACTGGTGTTTTCCATAACAGCCTCTGGGGCCAGAAATGCATCAAATTCTTCCAGGCATTTTCCAGAGCTCCTGTGGAACAGTGATATGATTGGAGTTGTTTTCACTTTGATTACTGGATGTTTCTCACACTGTTCATCCAATACAAAGTGACGTGGGAGCTTTAAGCTCTAAGCGTCGAGATCCCACTCTGTTTCAGAAATTACAGAAAAGGAGGCAGAAAACGGGAGAAGCAGAAGGAAAAAGGGAAATGCCAGCAGGCCAGCCTAGTCATTTAGAGTGGCAAAAAGAAAACAAGAAAAGAGAAAGAGGGCACTGAATGGGTAATCTTTAGTGATGGCATGATGTCCAAGTATTTGCAATGTTGCCTTCCATGCACATGGCAAAGTCATGTTTCCCATTACAGAATAATGGCAGGACACAACCCCATGATTCAGCTGCAGTTCATTCTGGCTCTTTTCACCATTGAAATACTTCTGTGGCAGCTCTGCAAATTTTTGTCCAAGTTTTCAGACTTCCAGGAGAGGTTGAAATGGCATCCCTTGAAATTTACAAAATGTCATTTAAAAAGTACACCTCACCCTATACTGCTCTTTTCATTTAGAGAATCGGAAGAGGGATGGAGATATTTAAATTCCTAAAGGGTTATTCTCACAACATTTTCAAGAAAGTCAAGAATTTCCAAAACTCTGCTACACCTGTGTTACACTTTTCACTGTACCATCACATGGCTTTTAAGCACTTCCAAAGCTCTTGAGTACTTTGTGACTGACCACACGGCTCAGTAAGCCTCCTGGATGCTTATCTTTTGAAAATAAGAGGTCAAACCTTTTCAGAGTTGATTCTTCCTAAAGAACCTTCTGTCACACAAATCATAGACCTGACATAGCCTGTCAGATGCCGGTTCACCAAACAGACCTTGTGGCAGTGTGTGCACTAGTGATACACAGTGTTATCACCACAACCTGATATCTGACTGCAGCCCTTATTGGCCTGTGAATTTCACCACAAAGAACAGTTGTGTTTGTTTTTTTTTTTTTAATAGAGGTGTATGAGACTACAAGTTCCTGATGTCATATATTGTAAACTATATTAAATACACTGAAAATTGTCTGATGATGACTGCTGCTCTTCTAGGCTAATTTCTCTTCCGAACAATGATATGAAAATTCTGGCTAATGGGCTCGTGACAAGACTAAACAGGGGTAATAGCAGACTTAATCAAGAAAACAAATGGGATTCATTAAAAGCTGGCACTCAGAGGATAATCTTTGGAGAGTTCTAACCTCAAGCTACGTGTCCCCATCAAAAGTGAAGAAAAAGAAAAGAAATCTTCAGCTGATTTTATCTTGGGCTGTTGAGCCAATTCAATGGAAATTCATAATGGAAAAATATTATACAGAGTTAAATTTGAACTCCCTGCTCCATGTTTTGGAAGATGTATCCTCTTTCCAACTCATTTTATACTCTATCACAGAACTCACAGTAAAACTAGAATTTTCTTCACACAGTTGAGAAGACAAATTAGCTATGGTTTTCACAACTACCTTTAACAGGTAATTTAAGATAATGTTGCAGCACTAGAACCATTTCTTGTCAAATACTGCTAAGAATATATACATAGACACACACATATATATATCAGACACATACATGTGTTTCATATGTATGTATGACATACAAAGCCTATAAAGCCTTTACATTTATAGATGAGTTGAGTACAGATACCTCTGCACACCTACCCTGCCTTGTGCACTGTTACAAACTGAAAGACCAGAGATGGAAGCCAAATGCTACTCCAAGTTTCAGAAATACTCTATCTACAATGAATGAAGCCAATTCCCTAAATATAAACATCTTCAAAATTCAGTTTTAATTCTGCAGTTCAGCCACCCATAAAAAGGAAGAAAACTTAGAAGTTGATTATTACTCCCCTCCAACAGCTACTATCTTGTTAAAATATGCACAGAATTACCAGATAAACAGGTAACTCCCATAAATCAGTATCTAAGTATTTCTTTAGCCAATGTCATATTATCAAAAAAGAAGTAGTAAAATAACTTCTGAATTGCAAGGAATACATGTCCAGCCGTGATCTACTTTGAATTTAAGAGCAAGAAAAAAATTAATATGCTTCAGATTTATTTTTTATTCATGTCTCTTAGAAATGTAAATGCATGGCAACAACTGTCCCTGAAATCTATGTAACCTACTCAAGCTCTCTAGGGGCCAAATGAAGACCACACTTATGCATCAAAGGCTTTTGATGGTTGGGGAACGTTTGGGAGCAGGAATTGATAAGTATATTCAATCTGTTTTGTAACTTCCCCTCTTAGCAAAGACACATTTGCTTTTTGCTAGCGGCTCAAGTACCACTGTTAAAATCCAGGATTAGCCACCTTCTCTTTCCTGCACTTGAAGAAAACCTGACGCACAGTTTATTTGCTCTCATTTGGTTCACTAACACTGTGTTCTGCAAAAGCTTATTTACTCTCACTACCACCTCCTAATTACTTTAGGGAAGTTATATTGTTTTGTCATTATGTTCTTCTAGCTCTGTTCTGAGCAGGACATATTTTCTGTTAAAGTGTCCAAATTCTTTTCAGGTGGCTGCACCCCTTGCAGCATACTGCCTTACACAGTGTCTAAATTTGCTAAGGCAATTTGAGCATTATCAGTCTGCTAATTAATGTCCTATAATAATTCTGACCTTTAAAAACTGTCTTCTAGCACTGGTGTTTCGCAGGCCTGCTGCACATATGCTTTTCCTTTTTCTTTTTTTTTTTGGTGAAATTTTTCCACCTACAACTTCTGCTGTCAGAGAAGTCCCAGCTCACTTAAGCATTGTTGACAGAGCTTGGAAATAGCCCTGGCTAAAATTCTGAGGTTTGGTTTGAAGGTTGTTTTTTTCTTCCTCTGTTTGCTTTGAAGGCTTGATTATCTCAGCTATTCTTGCAGAAAGCACTCAGAAAGAGGAGCTTTTGCATTGAGAGAGTGTGTGCAAGCTGGCTCCTTGGCAAGCCACATCCACACACCGGCCCTTCCCCTCCAAGTCAGTAGGTCCAAATATGTAAAGATCAAGAGCAAAAAAGGGAATGACCACCTGAAAGCTGTGGGTAAGCCACGGAGAATCCATGCTTGAGTTTATTTGGTGCACAAGAACCACTACTAATATCCCCAGCTTTCAGGGATAGCCTCGATGCACAAATTCAGGAGACGTTTATGGGACACAGAGAGTGTTCCAGCTCTGAGAGACAGCCCTTCTGCTTCTGTGACCATGTATGCAACTCTTCTGTGGATTCTGCTGTTGACTATCTAGCCTTCCCTGATGAATATTAACAATATGGGGGTGGCTGCAAAAGATTTGTTACTTAAGAATAGAATGAGAAACTTCCTTTGCAGTAGTCATTTGGGGGGATACAGATGTGCATGCCACAGCTCATGCTCCTGTAATTACAAAGATATCTGATAACACAACCAGCCTTATTAGAAATGGTTTTATATTTTTGGGATTAATCCAGAAAAGGGAAACAATGTGCCAAGTCAGAAACCACAGTAACAGAGTTCACTATGATCCCAGCAGAGGAAAGGCTGTGCTTACACCTTACTTTCCCTTCTCAACACTCACTCTGGAAAAGAGAGTCCTTGGTAGGTTTGTAGGTAGCCCAGGGAAACACATGGAATAGAAGAGTGAAGGGTCGTACTGAGGCTGGGAAGAGCTCGTGTCTTGGATCTGAGGGACGGCAGCAGACATCAGTGCCACTGTGCCAGGGCTGTGCCCTGAGGCACACCCAGAGAGGACCCTGGCACGTGGCCTGTCCCAGCAGGGTAGCAGCAGTGCTGCCCACCGACCAGGGATCTGCTAGCAGCCATCAGGTCCTTTTGTGCCCATTAAATAACATTTCTCTCTATAATCACCAGCTGTGTTGAGGTCTTTCCAAACAACAGAACAGCTGGAGCCAATGTTTTCACATACTGCAAAAAAAGAAGCAGAGGAGACTGGCATAAGGGACAAGGATATCTTCAAGGGAAAATGACTGTTTAAGAAAAAAATGCAAAAAATGTATCATCCCAGTGATGAAGTTTTGTATGCATTTATGCTGTCAAGGTCATAAACTTGAAAAGAGATGCAAACTTTGTTTGTTACAAAAATAATAGCAGAGATATTTTTTTTTAAACCTCCAAAACCATGGTGAGGATTTTCTCATAGTCCTGCAAAGCCATCCTTTATGAACCCGACATCAGGGGTTTCCTCTTATGCAGTTACAAAAGCAGTGGGGATTTTCAAGGGTTTTGCTTGTCACACCACCAGGATTCAGTGAATTATCTGAGGCATGTTTCGCAGCTGTCAGATATCTGTACCTCTATGACACAGCACAAAACAGAGAAGAGCTGTCCATAAGAGAGAGCTACAACTGTATTCACCTGAGAACAGAGAGGGCATGTGAATAAAAAGAGAAATATTCCAAAACATGTCACTGGAAAAGACAGCAAAGGATATTGACCCTTTCTGTCATTTCACTAAGGATGTCAACACGTTATCAAAGCTTAAGGAACAGAAAGAGTCCCTTTGTACTCCCACAGTATTTCTATGCTTTTGTTACCCATCGTGAACACAGCTATCTAAAACCACAATGAATGGGAACATGCATACATGTGTCACACATCAAACTTTACTTAGGCAGGTTTTCTGTCCTCAAAATTCTTCAAAATTCTTTGGTATAGGTGCAAAATGCCTCTCTCAGGTAGAGTCAATAAACATCATTATCGAGATATTGCGTAGGTAAAAAAAAATCTTGTCACAGAAACATCAAGATAGGAAAGATGGTACTGACAGAGAGACACTGTGTTGGCAAAACTACCTTGGGCTGATTCCAGTAGATACACAAGAGGTATTTTTCCCAGTTCCATCAATACATAGCACAGCGTACTCAAGAGGGGAGGAAAGCATTGACTGTAACACTCACCCACTGAATGCAATCAGACCTCTGATAACAAGACACTTGTTCTGTTCATTGGCTACAGGAGACAAAGTAAGCAAATATGGGAAACCCAAACAACAGAAAAGCTGAAACCAATCTGAGAAACACCAGGAAAAGAGAAGATAAAAATGTTGAAGTTCTGACCTTGACCAGTGTGTGTTTCCCCCCATGGGCTGCATTTACCAATGAAAAATCTGCAGTCACAAATCCCAGACCTTCATTAGACTCCCAGATTCTCTGGTTTCCAGGATGTTCCTGTTTTAATCAGTTTGCACGACAAAGCTGCATGGCCAGTTGTGAGCCCTTGCTAGCACTCACAAAGAGGTGCCAGAATGATCAGACGTGTGAAGGGACTCTGCAGTTGCACAAAGCCACTGAGCAGGAACAACAGAGAGCACACTCAGCTTTCAGGAGTTCCTCATCTAAGGTGCAAGAGGGACATGGGTCAAAAAGACCACTGCAAAGTACAAAAAGCGTCAAGCTTTGGACTGCTGGCTTCACGGATGTAAGGTGAAGATTTTCTATACCCCAACCAAAGCCAAGCACACAAGGCCAAAGACTGCAGCCAGGCTTGATAATAGTTGCTGCTGCTGGTTCCCCATCCTGCAAACAGACCGCAGATGGATAGTAACACAGATGATTAATAATAAACACCTAGACTGTTCTGGAGAATGAATGCTGATCTCAGAAGCACAAAGACATTCTTCCTTGCTGCTTTGGAGAAATGTGGGGTATAACATAAAACGGATCCTGCAAAGACTTTTCTGTGAGCAGCTTTGATCTCCTGCATAGGTCTCCCACCTACATTAACAGGTGCATTCACAAATAATTGCAGTTATCAAACACAAAAAAACCCCAAAACATCTAAATGTGTTGTGTCTGTTCCAAAGAAACATCTTTAGTGTAGCAAGGAAAAAAAAAAATCACTATTTGAATCTGAATCTTTCAGTTGGTCTGCAGTGTCTTGGTTTTGGGAGGCAGGACCAGAAAGCCTACTAGATACCACTAAGACTGAAGTTGGTGCATTAAATTCATTGGGGTGTGTGGGGGTCACAAGGTGAAGTGTTTAGCCACATTTCCTTCCAGAGCAGGGGAATAGCAGAGTGCTGAAATCAGAAGAAAAGGGGACTGAAGCCAACAAGATGTTATCCTGAAGCCAGGGGTAATCCATCTGTGTTCCTGTGCCCCTGTGGCAGCAGGGTCCCCGGCTGGCGCTCCCCTCCACACAGGCAGGAAGCGCCCCTTGGCCTCCCTGTTCAGTTGTCCTTCAGGTGACAGGGGCGGGTGTTGAGGTCTGCTGTTCTCCAGCAAAGCTTTAGTAAATTATTAATTTTCTCTGGCTTCAGTTTTGCACCTTCGGACACCCTGATAGCTTCAATAAGCACATCCCAAAGCTCTCGAGAGAGAGGAGAGGCTGGAGGGAAGCAGGCTTCTGCCTGTCTGACAGCTTTGCAAACGTTCCCCTGGTTTTCCTGCCTGCAGTAAGCGTGGGGGGTGAAGAAGAGGAAAGAGATGAAGTTGTCCTTTGACATTTTAGATCCAAGCCTTACTGAGATAACCTTTACGGATAATTTTTCCCAGCAGGTGTTAGATATTTCTTGTGAGCGTTTAACAGTGAAACATCATTAAGTAATGACTGGCAATAGAAAATTGTTACAAAAATTTTTGGAGGGGTGGAACCAAGACAAATTAACCTTAGGATTTTAAATACAAAGACAACAAGTTCTCTTTGTACTAATCCTATTACTGTGGATATCCTTTCTAGCATACTTGAAAGCAGATTCACTTGGGCTGAACTCACTGTAATGCATTCAAGATGCCCTTTCTCCAACTTTTAGAGAGAAGCAAATGCAAGCAATTACTATTAAAAATAGTTTAAGAGTGTTGAAACCATTCCTTCCTGTTTTAAAAGATGCTTTTCCAGCAAGATTAATTTTTAATTTTTTTTTTAAATTCTATTCAAATAATAGAGATAATTTTATCATTCCATAAATTGTAGCATAATGAAGAACAAATACAGCTTCTATATTTTAAAGGTTTACTTGTTGATCTCAGAACACTGCCAACTCAAAAAGAGTATGTGTGTGGGAGGGTGTCGTTTTGGAGGTTTTTTTTCAAAAAACGTTGTCACTAAAGAGGCAAACTGGCACACACATGGGGCTGCTGAATCCCTCCCAGAGCAGCGTGGTGGCCCATGCCTGCCCTCAGCATGGCACCCAGAGAGCAGAACAGCTCTCACAGCCATTACCAGCAGTTTAGATGGGAAACCCGTGCTCTAATAGCTGCAGAGTTTTTCATTTTCTGGGGGGAAAGGCCCAGCCTTGCTCCACACCTGCCCTTCATGCTCACCCCTCACTGCCCAGCTTTTTTTCCTTTCCCTCCTCTTTCTGTTGCACCAGTGCTTTCTCATTGCCCCCTTTCCCATCCCAGCCATGTGCTGCCCTGACATGTTCCCCTCTCCTGCTGCCCCTGTGAGTAGGAGCTGTGCTGGCCAGCAGAGCCCTGCCACGGCCAGTGACGGTCTGACACATCAACAGCTCTCACCCTGCATTCCCACTCCGGTGCCAGGGAAGTCTGTCAGCATCCTGTAAGGCTGTGGAGCTCCTGAGCTGCTGCTGTATGGTGTTTTGTTTTATAATGGCTCCATTTCACACTCCAGTGCAGCTGACTTACCCTACTGTATTTCACTCTTCTTAATTAGATTTTGCTCGTTATTCCTGAGCCCCTCCAAAGCCGAAGCAGCACAGCGCCATGGCTGCTCTCCGTGCTAAAGCAGCCTCGGGGGCTGGGTCCTGGGCTGCACCCACACAAGCTGGAAGAAAGAAATGTGTGTTTTACTCTGAGGAAGAAGGTGCACAGCCAAGGAGCTCGGTAAAGCAACAGCCGGGCACTGGGAGAGGCAAGCGCTTGCTCAGCTGCTGCACTCGTGTGTCCCATGGTCTCCATGCTTATCCCACGTGCCAGGGACCCCACTCCTGCCCCTGCTCTGAGCACACCTCTGAGCTCTCTTCCCCCTTCCTGCTCTCCACTCACTCTGAATATAGGGGAGTGTTTTTTAGAGTGAATTATCTGATAATTATCTCTGACTCCTAGGCCTCTCGGTGCAATATACAGCTCCTGAAGCCCCTGGACTTGTAGGAATTTATAGCAGTAGATTGACAGGAAGTTTTTTCTGCAGGTTGTTTATATTATTGTAAGCTGCTTAGGAGGAAAGCTTTAACAGAACACTAGATAAAAAGAAAATGGGTTTTAAAACCTCCAGTCACTCTTCTTTCTTAACTTGTTCTTGAACAAATAAATGTGAGCCCTGGGAAGGTACCTGAAGGCACTTTCACAAGAAACTAGCACAGAACACAGCAGAATGCAATGGGCAAAACACATCCTCTGCTCAGTGTTTGGCAACAAAAAATCCCCCTGAAAACCTGGGGGAAGAGCAGGACCTAGGCAGTGAGGTCAGACTATGAATGCAGGCACTCGGGTATGTGAATAAATAGATGGTCCTTGCTTTTTCTACCAGTAGGATCCCATATCCTGTAGTATCACGTATCTTAATAGCTATTGATTTTTTTCTATATTCTGCCCACAGCTAGAGCAAAATTTCATTCAAATGAAAAACTCACGAATGTGCTGGCAGTTATCCTGGGTGAAGGAAAGACAAAGGGTTGGGAAACAGAACATTAACCAGAATATTCCTTTTAGCATTATGCAGAGGTCCCATTCAGCAAAGAAGGACCTTCAGCAATCCTAATGAAAATTATTTCAGACTAAGGACAGAAATAGAACAGTTGCCTCTCATCTACAGCAATACTGAACTGACACCTTTTAGGGGACAATTGCATTCTTTCAGTCACTTAATACACCTTATCCGCCCCAAGGGCTTGCCCTGTTGAGGGAAGGGCAGCACAAAAAGTAACATAAAATCTCCCAGGTGGGGCCACATGGCAGCCTGTGCTGATGCCTTCCCCCATCATCCCGAGCAGAGGAGGAGTTCAGAGCCCATGGGAATAGTCTCTCTGACCACCGATCCAGGAAGCCCAGTGGAAACATGGGGGTTGCTGTCAGGACAAAACCAGGATCGTTCCTTGGCATTCATGGCAGTCCAAGGGAGCTGAAACCTTCACATGAAGAGAAATGAGAATCATGTAGCGACTCAGCCTGTCCCATTGGATGATACCAAACAATAAAGCAGTCTGAACAAACAGTCTCAGTCCTGTGGTTCTCAAGAGCTGAACACAGGGAAAAAGTGATTTTCTCCGTCAGCCCTTCTGGTTAACAGGGGCAGACCAAACAGGTTTACTTTTAAGTGCCTGTCTTCGGTCTGGAGGACAAAGGTTTTCTCCAGGCAGAGAGAAGGTAAGTTGGCCTAAGTAAAGTCTCAGCAGGAAGTTTCCCTGCAAAATACAGAATTTAAATCATTTATTTGCATTTCTTGTATTTAAAGAGGATACTAAGGGGGTGAAAGAAAGAGAAACCTGGGAACAGCAGGCAGCTTCCTTGGAAGGGAACTACAAACACAACAGTGAAAAGGCAGCTGAGTTCCTGTGCAAAACACGGTATAAAGCCTGGCAATTCTCTATAGTAAAAATAACTCTGAGCAAATTCACAACCCATAGCAAACTGAGCAGCAGCAATTCAGAGTTTACTTAACAAAAGAGCACATTTCTTTAGTATATTCTCTAATATTTTAGCATATTAATTACTGTGTAACAGGAGCACAAACTGTATGATGGAGATGGAGATGCAGGGAGCCAAACAGGGACTGTGGCTGGAAGGAAAAGCTCTTGCAAACCCAAGAGAAGACAAAGCTTTTTGTCCTGCTATGCCGCCTTGCTCAGCTGGAGAACTGGAGGTTTAGTGTCTGTGGCGTTAAAGCGTGTTTTTTTAGGTAGAGGCATAAGGAGGCTAAGGAGCCACAAGAAAAGGGAAGGGAACCTTTGTTGCTGGAGCTCAAGTCTATAGATGTAGCTCACAAATACAGAATTGGAGGTTGGGATTATAGTTCCATGATGATGTAGTTAGCAGGGATAGTTGGACAGAAGGGTAAACTGCAAACAGCTGCATTGGCAGCTCACACTGAAAGTTTTGATCTCTGCAGAAAAGGTAAGTAAACCTCAAAGAGTCATTGGTCTCTATCATACTGTCACCCACCCACTTCAGCTCCACAGATGAGTTGTGCTGTCAGGGCTTGGGAAGAGTCCCCTTCTTTCAAAGTGACAGCACAAGAAGTGAATCACTGCTTCTGGGCAGGTGGGAGGTGAATTGGCTGTGTCCTGGGATGAGTATCTTCTCAGGTACCCTGCAGCCTCCGGGATCGAACAGGAGCCATCAGAGGAGTCAGGGGCTCTTTTCCCTGGCCTTGCCCTTTGTGCTGTGTATGAGAACAAACTTTTGACATCCATATGGGTACAGATGGCTCCATGCTTTCTTCAGCAGGAGCCCTAAAGAAGTACCTGAAAATAGACTGACCTTTTGATTATACACGGCCAACTTGCCTGCTCTTTTAGCTGCCGCCGTTGAGTTTTCCCAAGCAATCTCTAAACATAAAATAGGAGTGATTTTAAAAGAAAATGGGTTCATCAGGTCAGTGGTAGTGTAATTCTGGAAAGGGTATGAAAGTGAGGAAGTAGTGATAATGCACGAAATGAAGGGCTGATATAATTTGCCACAGCTGCACTGAGGTAAGAAATTGTAAATAAAACTTCCTGTCTGGCTGGAACATAATGAGTTCCCTACCTTTTAACAGTGCCTGCAAAATAAATTAAAAGAAAACACATACTGCCTTCCTTCTCTTGCAGATAGTATCTATTTATTAAGGTAAAAGGAACAGTGACAGAGAATACTGCTTCTGCACAACAATACTTGCATTAACTTCAAAGTCCTGGCCACTGCCCAGAGATGAAGAAAGTAGGGGCAATGATGCTGGCATGGGAATAAAGTGATCTGAAATTTCCACTGACAGTGAAATTGGGAGAGTATTGGGCAGTGAAGGCTTGTCCCTAACCTTCGTGTAGCCTTTCTTGTGCTGGAAGGAACAGCAATTTTAGGGAGGGAGAGGATATTTGAAGGCAATGACTGTTTCTGTGAGAGAGGTATTATCAGAGGTGGTTACCTGCAGCCACTGCTTTTATAACTTCTGAGTGCCTCAGTACAGACACTGTCCTTGCTGCTCTGAAATTTCAGAGTGGACTTGCAAGTGCAGGAAGCCCAAGAACAGAAAGGGAACAGTAGTGCAAAAACAGTGATGTGAGTAGGACCCCCAGTAAAATGTCCGTAGCCAAAAGGGGTGGAGCTGAACAAGCTCACTAAAGGGCACACAACAGCTGAGTTTCTGGAATGCACAATCATTAGACAATCCTTCTTATAAAACTGTGAAGATATCCTTTTACCTAGCTGGTGATTCAGATGTCACACCAAGTTTCTGTGAACAGAGATATGGCTAAAAGCAAGCAAACAAGGAAAGAAAAAAAAAGGAGAAGGAAAAAAAAAGACTGATTTTTACCTACACACAACAGGACTCTGCATAGTTACTTCTCATTCCCTTATACCTCACCACAGGCAGGGACCCTATGTCAACTGACTGATCAAGGCCTCTGTGAACTATACACTTCCATTTCTTATCTAGAGAACAAAATGGAAACTATGGTAACAGAGACAGACCTGATAAAGTCCATCAAAGCCTGAGAAGGAAACTCAGTCTACCTCTGCCTAGAGCCCGTGACCTCTCTGCTAAGGCTCCCAACCAGAGGGGCACTCCTTGTGACAGGATGATGGGGATAAAAATAACTCTTACATAGACATAACCCACTGCACAATTGCTGCTGATTTTCACCTGTGCTGTGCTTGGTCTCCTGGTTGGAAGGCAAATGCATCCCTCATTTCAGGATATAACTCTTAAAAGGATACATCACTTAAGCTGTTATCCAGAAACCAAATAACCAAAATTTTGATTGGTAATTTTAGCTCAACCTGCTACATTTATCTTAATCCATATTTATATAATACACATCTGGAAATTGTGCCACTGTTGTAACTTAGAACTTCATGTAAAATACATTTAAAATACAAAGAACATTTCTGAATATACTGCTTTTATAGACAAACAATTTCAAATTTTGCAGATTTTCTATCTTCTGAAGAAGCAGATAGAAATTTAAAATACAGTATAGGAAACTTTTCTCGCAGGAAGTATGACAGTTTTTTATAATGCACTCAAAGGCAATTTACTGTGACATGACTGAAAAAGTAAAGCTCATTTTTACAGTGTATGGGGGGTTTTTGCAGCATGGTAGAATTCCTGTATGCCTGATAGCACAAAGAGAAGTGTGTGTAATGCCATGTGGATTTAAAAGCAGAGGCTAGTTTACAATTATCTTTGTTGTAGAATCCAAATTCTTTTTGGGGAGGCCTGGAGCAGGGTGTCTTGAGGCTCTGAAGAGAAAATAGGTCATTTATGTCAATGAGAAAAGGATGCATCTTGGCTTGTTTTGTTTTCCCACAGCTAGTAACAAACTGCATCCTGAGCTTAAAAGCAAAAAACCTGGTGAGGTCAGCTGTATTTCTGCCATTTGTCTTTCCAGGCTGATTTTTAACTCAGCCTTCAAGTGTTACAAGGAGATTCTTACTGTTACCAAAAAAATAAACATAAATAGCACACAGCATGGCAGAGCACTGGACAAAGTAGAGTCCGCCCTTCTTCCTAGAGGCAAGGACTGGGCCATTGCCCACTCTGCCTCTGGATTCATCTGGATCCTGGCTCCTGATGGCATCATGAGGGAGCAAGCCTGGGGCAAGGCTTGTGCCACCAAAGTTGCAAAAGGCTGTCTAATGTACAGTTTGCCCACTAACAGGGGCTGTAGGACAGAGCCAAGCTGTAAGCACTCATGCTTACACTTTTCAGTCTTTTTTTAAACAAAAGGAGGGTTGGTCGTCTTGGGGAGAGTGAACAGCAGGGAGTGGCACATCCTGTTGTTATTAATCCATTAAATGGATATAAAAGCACTAAAAGGAATGGAAACCCAGGTGAAGTAAGATACAGAAACTTGTCTATATTATACCATTGCCACTAGATTTGGGAACTCTTGTATTCCCATTAACACTACCAAGGTACCTGGCCTTGCAGCCACTCAGTCTGTGTTCAATGTTTTGTTTAAGGTGCATCCCATAATACCTTCTGCCTCATGGTGATTTAGGAGCATTTTCACTGGAAAAATAGAAAAGAAAGTAGTGCTTGAATTGTCTACATAAAAGTGCTTAAAAACGTACTCCCTTTTGGTATCAGTTTGGCATATGTGATAAATGTAACAAAGACTGAGAGTTACAACTTTCAGCACAAAACTAGCATCATCTCTTGGAAGATATACATAAGTGACAGACTCTGAAATGGAAGAAAAAAAGGAACATCAAAATTATTTAAGAGTAGCAAACAAAATCATAAATAGTAGTTTTGTCGTGCATTTGCTTTATAGCCACCACTCTGGAATTTTAAGTGCTAGTGTTGGAGAAAGGAAGCAATTGGCCAGGTGCAATCTGAATTCTAGTCTCAAATTGTTCCAGGACCTGTCCTCTAGTTTGTCAGGCAACAAATACACTAATAAATGTCTTTATCACAGCAGCATCACAATCAGCCTTAGGCCAGATTTTTTCTTAAAAGCTTTAACACAATTAGCTTTATTCTAGAGTTACCAGTATCCTGCTGATTCTGGACCTCAGAGGATTTCTAAAACCACCATGCAAAATGAACATATGGATTAATTGCAGAAAGGATAGACACTATCACTTTCCTCTGAAAAATAATCAATATTGCAGAAAAGGCTTGTAAGCAGAATTAAAAGGAGAGGTAATTTTCTTTAATCGGTTTTGAGCTATTATGCATTACCAATTTTCATTAGTACTTTTTGTCTGCCCCTGGAACACACATGTAAGGGGAGAAAGGGATGTATATAAAACTAGCTCAGAAAGTTCTATCACGTTTTATATGCTGTTCTTTGCCTGCCATTTAAAATTTTTTTGTGTGTGTACTTTTCCGCTTTCACACATTTTAAAATGATACAGTAGTATATCAATTATAATTGAGTGGCAATAAAAAATATTATTTCTCTCTTTGCTAGATGTATGGTGTGCGTGAGTCAAAGCAAAGATTTGTAGGCTGTGGAGAGATAATTTAAAAGCATAATGGCTGCTAGTGCTTGCTTATGTTACTAACTTTGTTTTCTTTTCCCTTTTTTATATTTGTCATATAATTTTTACTGTGTGTTTTTCTCCTCTGAAAGCATTTCAAAAGACATTATAATCTACCACCTTGTCTTTTAGAAGGTCATTAGTCACACAAATTGTCGTTTAAGCTGAACTTTACATTTGATGAATTTTCTGTTTCGGCCTGTAAGAAACAAGACTGAAAGTGGAAACAGTCTTTATCCAAGACCAAGGTAAATTATGAGGGACACTGCAATGCCTGCCCAGCTGAAAGGATGTTCAAACACATGGGGCCAGGGAGAAGTGTGCGTCACAGCCAGGCCATTGCTGCACCCTACACATCTAACCTTTGAAAGGCTCCAGTTCCTCATCAAAGCCTATTTCAGACAGCAGCAGACACACAAACATTTTGAAAAATGAAGATTAAGATCGAGAGTGTAAAAGGACAATCTGAGCCTGCAGGAGTAGTGCAGGGACCTTCCACTGTGCACTGTTGCCTTGATATGTCACTGAACATAGTTAATGGTACTTGGGTTTTAGAAAACTGAAAGGTGTACCTGCAGTTTTCAGCTATTATGATATCTTGTAAGAAGAACCTTTCCTACTTTTCTGAAGTGACAGCTACAGGCACAGACCTGAAATGCAGAGAAGTCAGGCTGCACTGTTTCCAGAGGTATTATTAACACCACAACAGCAGTCCCCTCCAACCTTACCAACAGAAGTTTCAAATGACAGATTTAGGCATTGAACAGCCCTTTCACTTCTCCCTTTCTCTTCACCTGACATCCCATTGGCCAGCCTATACAGGGCAGCAGAGAGGGAAGGAGCAGCCTTAGGCGGATGCTGCTGGTGGGTGCCACTTGCCGCCCGCGCTCCCCAGGGCCCTCCTTGTGTCACGGTCACCTTCTGCACACAGGTTTGGTGCTGCAACATTATTGTCTATCTACAGAGCTCTGCTTCATGCAGTCTGATCTTCATTCATGCTTTGTTACTGCAGTTTTCCACATTACAAGGCTCACTGTAGGACAGAGACATTTTTTGTGGCTAGAATCCTCTGTTTCACTCAGAGATTTGTTTCACATCAAGTCTCTTGTGTACAAGTCATTATAAAAAATGTTTGGTGGAAAAGTAATTTATAAACCATAAATAGAACTATTTAGTCCCTGTTTTTATCAGTGCAGACCAACACAGCTCTTAATTGCAAAACTGACCTGGTCCCAAAGCAAAGGCCAGCTGTGTCTAATCATCCAGGGGATGGACCAGAACATACTGAATAAAGGAAATGGAAAGTAATGCCAAAATGTTTTAAGATGTAAAATGACACAACGTTCAATGAACACTTGCCAACATCATCTCTAATTACTGCAGTGATTAAGTAGTAAAGAATTTGGTCCCAAGGGGATTGCAGTTCTGAAGGAAATACGGTGCCATGTGTTACAGAATTTTTTCTTGCAAATCATTATGGAAATCCTGCTTCCTCTGGTCCTCCTAACAAACTCTTTCTTTGCAAAAACCATGCTTCACTTGTGAAGTGCAGAGGGAGTGTAGCTTGCCTGCTTCTGAAGATTCATGTCTTTATTGCCATGTATTCAACTTGCCTTTTTTAAAAAAAATCCTTTTATGTCTCTAAAGAAAGAAGCACAGAAAGCATTATGCATTTGCATACTGTAAGGGTTCCTCTCATCCTTGCTGAAGAACAAACAGAGAATAGGGGAGGGCTAGATAAAAGCATTGAGACCTTAACGCAGCATGGCAATGGCCTAACAAACAGCCAGAGAAACTGCAATTAATGCAAGACCAGTTTAAAATCATAGTCCCAGGGGACACCTTAGAAGACCTTGTTTAGAAGTACTTTCTTCTTTTTCATAATTCTATTAACCATGAGATCAAAATTTTTCCAGCTAAAAAAACCCCCAAAGCACAACAAAAAAAACCTCAGGTTGAATAGTAAAAGCATTTGAATTGATTTTAATTTACGGGTTTAAACTTTCTGTAACTCTGGATCAAAATGTCTATTGTACAAGCAAAATATGTCTCTCACCATAGCATCCTCGTGTTTATTGTGTTTTATTCTCTCAGCAGGTGTCCCTAGATGTATGCTGTGTTGTCGTCTTTTCATTCAGCAAAGGAAGTGGAAAAAAATCCTCATACTCTTGCAGAGCTGGAATAGGAGACAAAGGACAGCAAGGGAATAACCATGGACCTCCTTCTCTGTTTTGTCCCGATTTTTTTGCATCAGATCCATGTCTCTGCCGTCTTCCTACCATTTGCTGTACAGAGCTTCCAAACATGCTATGGCATGTTCCACAAAGAAATATTTAGCTCTCACAAGGCACTTCTATCAGCACATCAAAGCAACACAATTATCCCCATTTCGCTGGTGCGAAAACCAAGACTCAAATATCGTCAGTATGGAATATGCACAGCAGGGAAACAGTGCTGTGTGTTCCCAGGCTACGAGTGTCACACGTACCCTTCAGAAACGGGGCACTTCTGTCTGCCGTGCACAGAGAGGTCAAGGGAGAGGAGAAGGAAAGAGAGGCACCAGAACCCAACACCACGGGGCTTAAGCTTTCTATTGTCCTAAGGAGCATATAGAATCAGTCATAAACAAATAAAAACAAGATCAACTGATTTCAGATGTAGCTTTTAGAGAAAAGTCTAACACGTGGTTAAATGTGAGTGAGAAACAGTGACATGGGCAGCTCCCGGCTGTCAGCTGTGCCCCAAGAGCCTGGCTGTGCGTGCTGCTGGTATGTGGTCAAATGTATGAGCAGAATGGAAAACAAAACCAGCTACAGTAGTAAATTAAAATGCTTCCTCTTGCTTCTTAGTAGAGATGAGGTTTAGCTGGAAAGGCAACAGATGCTCTGAATTTCAGTGTTTAAAATGAGACATTGAGACTCTTCCTTTTTAGCCAAGTTGTTACGAGTATGGGAGAAGATGCTCTTTTTTTCCTCAGCATTGAATAAGATGTTAAACTTAGTTTTCTAAGCTCGTTTCATGAATCATTCATGATCAAGTACAAATCCTCACAAACTCACAAGCTTCCTGGTCGAGAGCACTGAACCAGCAAGAAGACTGTTTAGGAAGATTTAATGGGGAATGCCAAAACAGTTAAAAATACGACTGGAAGGATCATAAGCAGTAGGTGAATTCATTGGACCAGAACACTTATCAGTTGCTTCAGTCCCATTTGTACTATCAGCAATGTTAATAATAAAAGTGTTGCAGATTTTGCAAAGAACTTCAGATTCTCAAATTCTAATTTTTTTTTAAGCATCTGTAGTTGTTATTTCTGTGAATGGCATCATGCCATCCTGCACCACTTGTGACTCACTGAAATTCTTTTTTTGAGACTTAGCAGTATGAAGTTCTAAGTAAGTCATGCTGAGAAAAACACTCATTTCAAATAAAATAGATCAAATTGTGTTTACAGTGACCGAAAAACTTCCAATAAATATTGCCCCCACAAAAATCTGACAAGACAACCAAATTTAGACGGAAATAGATTAGCTGACTGGCAAATGTATTGAACTGAGACCACATGCGTGGGAAGCACTGAAAGCAAAAGTCTCCACGCAGTTTTTCCTGTCCCCTTTTACGTACTCACCCACTCAGAAGGTGCACATTTCTCTGGCATCTGCTCCCATTCCTCATAACCTTGCTGAGGGAGGGCACGA
Organism: Lycocorax pyrrhopterus obiensis; assembly: GCA_014706295.1. NCBI lineage: Eukaryota > Metazoa > Chordata > Aves > Passeriformes > Paradisaeidae > Lycocorax > Lycocorax pyrrhopterus. Next base: position 18,152,539 of record JACSVZ010000013.1, on the reverse strand, counting down.
ACAGAAGAAGGATGGGCCTGGGGCAGACATGCTCAGGGAAAAGGAAGGTTAAAAGGCCTTAATGGTTGTAAAGAGAACAAAGAAGGTGCACCCTGCTCATGAAATGGCCAGGGGAGGGTTAGGTTACAACAATGCTGCTTCAACAGCACAGTCAACTCCAAGAGGATGGTCAGCCTTCAACACCCCGTGGCAAGGGGAGCTGCCTCTCCAAGAAGGGATGCTCTTGCTCTCCTTGCACCAAATTCTCCAGCACTGCCTCCCTAACTTCCAAACAACAGGTCGAGTTCCTTTACCTTTTAATGACTACTGCCATTGGATATAAACCCATCAGCAAACGTCATGGTGACTCTCAGCTGATGGTTAGGAAATGAACATGCACATTCACAGGCTCCTAATTCCTCAGGGCTGGAAACCTCTAGTACCCAAATTCTTCTACATCTATCTAACATTTGGTTGAACTATCCCCAAACCAGAGCAGAGCTTTCTGGCAGCACCACAGCAAGCTCCCAGACGCATCAGTCTGCAATTACCTGTCAGAAATACGACACGAGAGACCGGGAACAGCAGGCTGCCACCTCTGTCTCCATCCACCCAAAAGGAGACTGGATACAGCCATTCAGTCATGATTTTTCAAGTCCTGAAAAACCTGCCTGATGCTATCAAAACACAGGAACTACTGTAATCAGAGACCTCATCTACAGCATTTTTGTACAAGCTGAGTACACCCAAAATGCGATGAGAAACTAATTACTCTTCTATGGCTTGCTAGTTCATATTTTTGTTTGAAGCCTAGGTGTAGTGGAAAGACACGAGTTAAAAATGCTAATAGGCTAAACTTGAATTTTTTTAAAGAAAATAATTGTGCTCTAAAAAAGGCGTAAAAATTATTCATTTATGTTAAATATCAGCTGTTTCTGTTTTCTATTAAAACAGCTCTGGCTTTCTTTTTTACCGTATTAAAAGAAAATCAGGAGGTTTTCATATTTTAGGCTTGTGCTGTTGTCAAAACAAAGAATCACGTGGTTCCTAAACTGATCTAAATTGCATTCGTACAGAAATGTATATAAACTTTCACCTTTTTGAAAGAGTAAAATCTATGTATTGCCTTGAAAAGGGCACTAAATGGCTCCTGCATTTAGAACTGGATGGCAAACTCTTTTACTGCAGTGTCTGAGATGCCGCTGCTGGCCTTTGCTATGGTGTCAAGCATCAGCCTTTGTGGCATTGCAATTTCCCTTCTGGAAAAAAGTTGGTATTTGTGGACCATGTTACACTGAATGAAATTTGCAGTCTCTGATGCCTGCTAGTGGGACATTTGTTACATGCTCTGTTTTGAATGTAGTAATACATATTTCAGTGTGGCACTGCTTCTTCAAAAGATTAAAAAGCTCTTAGTCCTTTGAGACTTGTGTCAGCATCTGATTTCATGTGCACGGTAATCTTTAAATATTAATATGGGGCAAGGTCATGCTCTCTTTAACCCCCAAAACAGAGTTAGTAAATCATGATCTGGCAGTAAAAATATACAGGGCACATCAGTATTTGTTTAGGGCAAAATCTAAATTTAAATTAAACTAAATTGGCTACTGGTATTTTTATAATCACATATACGTAATATCTTATTTGTGGGCAGGGAGGGAAGTATGGATATTCTATGAAGCTGTAGTTGAAATATATTTATTAAGAGGATATTAATAAAAGTCTCTGCCACTGACAATAGAGAAAGAATGTCTGAAATACCAGTTAGATAAAAGTGGGAATTCTGAAGCTCTTGGGGCAAATCTGCTGCTGTCAGATCCTCTGTTGACTGCAGCAGAATGAGTCAGTTTACACCAGATGAGCAGAAGCCTTTTGGGGTCTCCTCTAAGCTGAACCACTGATTTATGGCATGACACTGGTAGTCTCTTTGACCTCTTTATATGCCATCCGTCCTGCTAAGGAGCAGGGGAGCAGGGAGTGCTGGACCTTCCTGGAAACCAGATGATAGACCCAAATAGACTTTCCCTAGGCAAAATAAAACATTTCAGAGTTAAATTTCTTGAGAGAGGCTGATGGGTTAGCCTTGTAATTCTCGATACATTACCATTACATGTTTTCCGGAGCTCAGCTCCCAGTGCAGCTGAGGTTCATGCCACACATAACTAACCACATTTGTTTTGCTGCCAGGGGACCTCCCTTGCTACGGAGATGGGGAATGGCTTTATCCTACAAAAGAAAGCCAGTTGAACTTTGCAAGGAGTCAGTATTGTGAGCCTATGACCTTTCATATGAAGTACTTAGAGGGCAACAGAGAAGTAGCAGAGTCTGGGGAGGGAGTCTTCACCTAAGCGTTGGGAAATAAAGGGAGACAAATCATTTAAATTTAAAAATACAGCAAATGCACTTGTTAAATAGACAGTGAATGTGTGAGTCTCATTTAGAGCAGAGAACAGAGTAGTTCAGGTTCAGCATTAGTGATTTGAACTACCAAACAGGGAAGATTTTCCTTACAGAAACATCTAAGACAAAAGGTGATCATAAATAATCAGCTAAAGTAGCTCCATTTTGCTCTTTGCTTTGCTTCCTAAAGTTGCCAATTATTTCAAATTATGTATATAAATTTTGTGATGTGGACTGTTATGTCCATTGGGAGATGTGCTCAGGCTTTTAAACTCATTTCCTCTGGCCCTTTTACTTTGGTCTGAGCCCAAAAGTGTTTTATGAGCCTCACTGGTAGAGGTAATGGGAGTCTGTGGATCAGGTCATGCAGGCTGCATTACACCAGACACGAGCCAGACACGTAGAAGTGTGCAGAACAGACTTGGAGTCTCCAAGATGCAGCAGAAGCACTAGAGTCTAACACTACAGAGTGATTTAAGCACTCTTTAAATCAGCCTGTGTCACCATTTGGGGCAGGTTCCTCAGCAAAGCAAAGCTGAGCTTCAGCAGGAAAGATCCTCCGAGAACATTAAACTGATTTTTGGCTGTGGCTTCTAGTCTGGGGTCCATGAATGCCCAGGAATATGTGGGTCTATTCTGAAGGCTCTGCAGAGGTAGTGAGGAAAAGTTTATTTTCAGTAGGCTTATGTTTGCTATACAGATGTCCACACCTCCACCAAAATCCACAGATTACAAAGTCTGATTTAGGACTTCACTTTCATATATAACAATTTGATACTAATACTTTGCAGTCCCTTTTTCACAGATGCATTTTATCAGCAGGTTCAGGATACTTTTCCAATGTTCACCAAGCAGCCCTCTCCTGATAAAAGCTCTCTGGAGTTATTTTTTAATATTTAAAATTGTGTGAAAATTCAATCCTGCCTGATTATCCTGAGGCATTACTCATGTAAATCAGACTCTAAACAGAAAAAAATACTACTCTGAGGAGGATTCAGGGGCAAAGATACAAGACAATGGGCAATGAGAACACTGAAAAAGAAGCAGCAGATTATTTGACAAAATACAAGACTGGGGAAGGAGAAGGAGAGGGAGAAAAGGGAGGACAGAAAAGAAGCAAATCTATAAATTAGCCTGTAAGAGTAGAAAGTCACACTAATTCTCATTACACCATCTCTTTCAGCTTGGAAGACAGCAAGGTCAAGGGCTACAGATGTTGCCCAGATGTGGTGGCAGTGGCTGTGAGGTGGCATCTGGCTGCCAACACCCCTCGGTCCCCAGCCAGGCCTGCGGGAGCTCTGCACCCATGTGGTTCCTGAGGCAGGGACCAGATCCACTGCAAAATGCCAGCCATGTGACTGTCACCCCAGAAACCACTAGCAACAAAAAACCCGACAGGTAAGCACAAACAAAAAATGTGACTGAATTTAAAGCAGGTAAGTGCCCTGCTCCAAAAACGCTCATAACTGCCCCAGGAATCCCAAACATATCCTTCAGCACAAACTGTGCAGACCCTAGGAAGCACAGAGCCGTCAGAGATGGAGGAAACCTGGAAAAGTCTGGTTTTCCAAGCAAGACGGCAGAATAACAGTTCCAGAGTGCTCGTTTTAGCCAAACAAGGGTCCCTGCAGCTGGAAAATAATTTGATTGTAAAGCCATTTCTAGAAAGTGAACAGAATGTCAGCAGCACAAGGAGTCACCATTCCCAAGGGCATCTTTCTGATGGCTGCTACAATACCCTCGTGCTTTTAGACACACATACACACACACAAAAAATGGTCCCCAAGACATCAGAGAGGGCAATGGCCAGGGCAGAAGAGAAAATGCAGACAGCCAGTCTGGGGCTGGGATCATCTGAAGAAGTGCTCAGATGCAAAACCTGTTTCAGGAGAAGGATTCTGGCTTGTCAAGAGCAGAATTAATGACAAAGAAACAGCAATTAGCATGATTTTAAATATTCCTCTAAAATACGCTATAAATCGTTTTGCCCTTGGGAGAGCCAGAACAAAAGACGAGCATAAAACTGCAGGCAAAATGCAAAAGTCTCCATCTCACTGTGCAGGCAGATGGAGTTATTTAGTAAATCCTCTACAGTCTTCTCTGGGCAATAAGTAAAGGAGGAAAAAAAAGCTGCCCAAAGTTTCAGTCAATATTTACCTCTTGGGTTAATAAATTGTGATCCTGACCTCAACAAAAGTCAATATCTTCTGATTATTATACTCAGGCACCTTTTTATTTGTACTCACTCATTGTATAATGAGTCACCCGTTTCCACTGGCAACTTCACTTTCATTTTGAATGTCTGAATTGAACAATCATTTATACTCCAAAGGCATAAGACAAAATTACTATAAACTAGAGCAGTAAAATGTGGACATAGGTTGCTATTTCCAGTGAATGAGCAAGCTTGGGCAGGGGGCGGGCAGAAGGGATCAAGGATTAAGTACAAAAAATAGCTGGTTTAAATCCTCTTTTAAATACCTCTGAGTGACAAGGAGCAGAGAGAGGAAAGCCCTGAACTGTGATATTAAATACAATTAGGCTGCAAGCATGGCAGGAAAGAAAAGACAACAATCTGGCCTGAATAGTAAACTTATTTTAAGGGAACATCCGTAGGCTTTCTCCCTGAAATAACCAAAAGCAACACCAGAAAATAAATGCCAAGAGCACCGTGTATAAATTCACACACTTGCAAGTTAAGCCACAAAGAGAGATCTGAATGAAAGTCACCCCACACTTGCTGCTTCATTAGAGGTGGACTAGGCCAGAGCTGGAGGGAGAAAATTCAGGGTGTTATTCTCATAATTATGTAATGTTTTATATAATACCACAGGTGTGCACTGTGCTTTCCTGAAAGAAATCAAAGCACAGCCTCCCCCAGCAAGATCAAGAATCAGCTAGAATCACATTTTTGCTCTTCAACTTCTCATTGTTTGAACATCCCCCACTGACTATAATAAAAACGTTCTTTGGGCTTACAAGGCTTGTGATACTAGAAAGATTTTCACCCACATAACCCACTAATCCCATCTCTTTTTAAAAAAGTAAGTAACTTTACCAGTTTAAGTTCGTCTGGCTTGACATTATTCTACTATGAATCCCACTCTGGCAAACAATGGTGAGAGCAGCACATCTCCAGCTTAAACACAGCAATTTTTGAACAGTGGAAAATCAGAATGAGCAAATTATGGTCAAATCAATCGTGATCTGGCTGTCTTTGTGAACACTAATAAGCCCCATATAAATCACCCTAGTGTATTTATTCTAAAAACCACATCATAGATCTGCATGGCACTACTCTGATACCATATTACCTTGTATGGTGAGTAAAAAATAGTTCAGTATGACCAAAGAAGGCAATGGTGTACTCATGGGAAAATGAGTGCAGAAGCACTATTTCCAAACTGGAAAAGAAGCTGTCATTTTCAGATGGGACATTCAGCCCAAGATTTATTGGTTGAATATGTATTTTTGCATTAGCTGACAATACTGTGTTTAAATTGTATATATTCAAAAAGGTGTATCTCATTCAGAAGCAGCAGAGTTGGCTGGCATAAGCTTCAGGAAAAGGATGTCATCATAAATAGATTTTCCCTTCTACTTCACAAATCCAGCTTACAATTCACTTGCTATAAGCACATTTTAAATAGAGACCAGCAAAGTTGTTTAGACAGCTCATACAACAAAAATCAGGTGATTTTCTACAGCAAAATTACATAAAAACAGAATTTTAAAAAATCTCCCCACAACAAGAAGCCACAAGCCAGAGCCCGACCATGCTGAAGCTCAATATATTACAGATTCATTTTATGTTCACAGATCTGCTCCTAGTAAAATCAGATGTTTTTCACCATTAACTTACTTGAGATCCTTTATTTCCATCTAATGAGCTTTATCAGCAACTGCCACCATTACCACATTGGTGCCAACAAGCAGACATGCTAATTCATGTGCCATTAAACAGCATGCATATCCATAGGGGAAGGATGGAAACTGTCTTGGGAATGGAAATGAATGAAGTTTCAGTAAGTTTGAATAAATCTGTGGGCACTTTGTAGCTACAGAAGATTTTCATCTGTAGCCTTTATAATAGATTGGAAATGGCAACTAATTTAAATGCATCAGCATCTATAGACAGAAACTGCACTAAAGTGGGCAAAGCACAGCCAGATCCTGTGGTTTCTCAAAACCTGGTGTGCCTCCAGGAGCATGCGTGCTTTTGGAAAGAAACTGTTCCTTCATATACTGTAGCAGACAAAGCTGAAGTACATCATCTTGTACAGGCAGAGCATGAGAATCCAGAGATTTTGTTGACTATGGTTGGAGCCCAAGGTACTCTAAGCCAAACTTCTTCCTAGCAACCTTGTCTGGCTAAACTCAGAGTAATTTATCTAATTGTGGTGAAATAAGCAAATATGTCCCACTCTGCTTGTCCATATTGGGTCAGAGTGCAAGCTGAGCTCCTCATTCGTGTTTGGGAGGAAGGCCACTGCACTGTCTGCCAACACAAGCATCCCCAGCCAGATGCACTCCTGATGCACCGTAAGTACCGACAATCACTGCATATTACAGAGAAAAATGTAGCTATGACATATTGAAGGATTGCAAAATGGTTTTTCTGTGTTTTCACTCTTTGCTACTTGAAGGACAAAAGTTAAAGGACCCGAAGCAATGGTCAGACTTGTGGAAAGCTAAGGCCTCAGGTCACATCATTTTAGTTAGAGTGTTTATCCTATGCATGTTTTAAATGGGGCAAAACTGAGGATGAGACAATTATCCTTCCCTCTTATACATTTCCAGAACAGAAACTGCATAAACAGAGAGAGGAAATAGCATTCAATTCAAAATAAGTCTGGTTATTTTTGCAGAGAATTTGTAAATACTGCTCTTGTGGGAGGTACACTTCTCAAGGTTTCTTTCACCATACTGAGGCCTGACAGAAGAGTAGATAATTTCCATGATGATATTTCCATGAGGTTATACAGAGACAGGAGGAGAACTTCTCCAAGGAGGGCAAAGGTCCTGGCCATCAGCCGCAGTGCAGTAATTCCCAGCTCGGAATGCCACTGCAAGTGATGCCACCAGTGTGGGAGCACAGAAGGGAACTGGATCAGGGGAACTGCAAACTGAGCACCAGAGAGCACCTCACCGGGCAGCAGAGCAGAGCTGGGACCCGGGTTTGGATGGGATGGTCATTCCCCTCTGCCCTCTGCAGAAGGAAGCTCCCTTCCTGTTCCAAAGCACGTGGTACTCCGACACAGCACGGGCACTGTGGCACAGCCAGGGCTCCACTGCCAGCCTGGGGCAGCCCCCTCTGCCCTGAGACCAGGCCACCAAATGGCTCCAAGACAAGGGTGGCAAGCTGGGGTTTGTTTTTAAATTCACAGCAAGACAGTGCAAAGAGCAGAGAATATGTTTGATGCATTTATCATAGCCTGTGCTGCTAAAGAGATTCAGTGAGTCTCCTAAATTAGTACAAGTTCCTGAATCCTAGAGAAACATAAGAGGGTCTTGTGAACTAAGGAAGCAGGCAGATGGTTTCTGCAATGGAAAACAACAAATTATTTTTGTTAGAGGATTTTTGAGTTACTGAAGGATCATTTCTACTGGCAGTCAAGATACTAACATATAAATGTTATAAAATAGCAATTCAACAGCTGTGTCTTTGGTCACTCACCATAGGATGTGTGTGACTTTAATTAAAAAGCTTAATGTCTTCAGATGGATGGATTTCTGTTTTCTTCTGTGCTCTGTCTCTTTATTTTTCCAAGAAATAACCTAAAATATAATGTACAGACCAGAGCATAATAGAGTGGACTAAAATATAAGAATCATAAAAATCATACTTGTTTACAATAAAGGCATGGATTAATATTAGCAAGTGTTTGAAAGCCCTGAAAGAACGTTTTCAGCCCCCACCTTTATGATCAAGTAAATCCTAGCTTTATGCAGAAAATAATATTCAATAAGGAATACAATCTAAATCTTGAATTATATAAAAATCACAACACGTATTTTCTGTGCTCCTCTAAAATTCAATAAATAGTTCAATAGATCATCTTTATTCCTTTCACCCTTCTGGGGAAAAAATGATTCTTAGGCAAAGAGCTTGCAGGCCAAATTTCAATCTGAAAATAACCTTTATAGCTGAGTTATAAAACAATGAGAATAAGGGTTTACGATGTGAAAGTTGATGCAGGCTTTACTGCTTTGGCATGATTGGTGAAGCTGTATTAAAAATAAATAAATTTTAAAACATAAAAAAAAAAGGAAGAAAAAAACCCAAAAGCACAACCTCTCCCCAGGCATTCTTCTCCTTTGACTAAATAAAAGAAGCTGTATGCTATCATGGCCATATAAATCTAAAGTCTTAAACCACTCCGCCCTTATTATCTCTTCCAAAAGAAAAATGTTTATAATAATACATATATTGACTTTAGCTTTTTGTTCAATAACAAGATTTACTGCCCCACTCTTCAGTCAATTGTAACCTCTTTGGGTCAACAAATCTCGATACTGATCTCAATAGAAGTCAATACCTGCTTATTACTTACCTCCGCATTTAGACGCCTATCACAAATTCATATGGGCATCCCCTTCGCAAGCAGAAATTAATACTTTCTGGTTCGTTTTTATACAAAATAGACTTATGTGCTTTTCACACAGTCACTTTTAAAGTCATGAGATGATGCTGTGGTTTTGGAAAACAATATTATACATTAATTTCTGGAACTAAGAGTTAAAGCTGTTTAGCTTCTCTGATGTTTCTATAAAAATACACAGACTGACCTTCTTGCAATTCCTATTTTTTCCCACATAAAATGTAACTCATCAATCTGATATTTTGTCCTTACCAACTGAGAAAAGCAAAAAACAGTAAAATTGAAAAGCTAGTTGCAAGTAATAATACAAAAACTAATGTCTCAGAAGTTCAATAGAGAAATGTACTAATCACTTCCTTGGTTGCATTTGTATAATGCTAACATAAAATATGAGCCTGAAAATCACTATCATGCCTGCATTTATATATGAATTCAGTCTGTACTTTCAGAGCCAACCTTTGTACAATCTATTTTGTACCTAAAGTGTCAAACATCTGCTATGAGAGGATAATTGAACCAGGATTTTGTGTCTTATATGTGAACAGATTAAATGGGTACCTATTTACCATGCAATCCAAAGGCTTGTATAAGAATCTTATCATGGAGTTGGACAATTTCAGCAATTCTCAGCTGAAACTGACAAAATACTGGTGCAGAAGTCTTGGACACATGGGAAGGAAACATCAGAATCTGTGTTCAAAAATGCCTTTAGAAGTGTCTGAAGCACCTGCAAGAAACATCACTGTACTGGTCCTTTCTAGTTGTACATGCAGTATAATACTGGTTGTGTCAAACACAGCCGACAACAGATGGAGCAATGACCCCAACCTTGAGCCAGCATATTGTTCTCTTGTCTTGAAACCTTCATTTCAGAACATTGCAAATGGCAATGAGAGTATTTGTACTTCAGTCAGTGGAAGGAGGGCAAGGATGGAAGGACAGAAGTAAAACAATAACTAGGAGAAGTGTGTATTGAAGATGTAAATAGAAAATCAAATTTTAAGTTTTCCTTTTTAGCTGAGCCAGTGCAATTCACATAACACTATGTAAGGCTGGCTTTTAATGTTGAACGTTCCCATCGCTGTCCTATAACATTTGCATTATTTGAGGTAACATGAGGCTGTGCAATCTGCTATAACTGCTTTCTTGTGTTTGCCCATTAAATCCCAGAGTCTGAAAAACTTCCATAAATTGAAAATTTAGATATGGTTTATGCACAGGAGATCCCATTCTCCATTTATTGACACCAGGTTTGCATACACCATAGGGATAAAAGTAATGTGATGAGACTCATGCTCGGACTTACCCAAGAACTGTATTTGACTAACAAGGTGAGCCAATTCAAAATTGAATAGTTTTTCAGGCTAAACAAAATCAATATTATTTATAGGATGTGATCGTAGGCCTAAAAAAACCATTTCTAGCTTTTTAAAAATAGATAAAGCTATATTGATTTACAAAACATAAGGCATTAGGCTGCTCAAAATACACAGAACTGTCATGTAAAAGATCTAGGTCAAGAAACACCAATAAAACTCTCATTCATCTCATTAGCTCAGGAGCTCAGTGAAAGGTTAAGCAAGGTTAAAGTGGTCTGTCTAGCATCTGATATTCCTGCAGGATGACAAGTTGTTCTCCATGGCCAGGTTTAATGACCATCTCTGACTGTCCAGTGAGGGCTGTGCACTCTCTAGGCTGAGGGGCTGCAGCAGGGAGGCACCGGGAGCCTCCTGCCCCCATCACACCCCATCCCCAACCATGGCTGACCCTCTGCTGAGCCCAGGCTAATGACAGTACCATCATTTACACCCCCAGAACTAGAGAATTCGATCTATAGGATGTTTTGATCCAAACCACACATGGATGTGCAACCAGGAGAGAAGGTAAGCCCACCTTCCTCACCACATTCTCTCTGCTGTGGATCTCCATGGAGAGGAGGAGCAGTGCAAGTTTGCTTCTGAAGATCAGACATAGTGGGATGCAGCCAGGAGTTATCAACAAAAATGTATGTGACCCAGAGCTGCTGCATGGAACCTCTTCCTATGTATGAAGAAATAGAGCAAAGATCCATCTAATAGGCAGAAAATGCTAAAAGTAAACTGCAGTAGCTTCCACAGAATAGAATAATCCAGGATTTGGTTTCTATTCTAGCAAACAGTGAGGATTATATTTATTGAACCTGACTGTAATACATTTCATTCACAAGAACTGATATTAGCAAAACCCGTCTCAAAATTAAAACATTAGTGCATCTTTATGTGATACTGTTTAAAGTAGGTAGACTTTGGATACTGTAATACAAAGGATGAAGGATGTAATACTGTAATACAAAGGATGATAATAATTAACACAGATGAAGTGCTGGTGGAAACACAGCAGAAATTCAACAAAGATCAAGTTCCAGAGTAAGGGAGTATGAAGGAAAGAGAAAGACAAATGAGGGCTGTGCAAATGAATATATAATAAATATAATATACACTAATAATAGTTGTGTAGCACCAGCTAGGTGGGAAGAGGCAAAGGACAGCAGGAAGATTGGCCTAAAACAAGAGATATTCTGCCCTGACTGTGGCAAAGACCTTGGAAGATGCTCAGAGGGAAGAAATCTCCACGGAGATTCATGAAAGCTACTCATTATTATTATTTTGCAGAAGTATTTCTACCCCTGCACAAGCCCTGAGGCCCATTCACATTTTCTGAATGTCCTAGAAGACAAAATCTAACTTTGAAATGGGAAGAGCTAAATATAAGTGGTGGTTTACAATTTTCTGAAGGAGGTGGGCTGTATGCAGAGAGGCCTCACAACACATGCCACGTTGTTCCCAGCTCTGTGAACTCATCTTTTCCAGGAATCTCCTGACAATTTCAAAGTATCACTTATGTCCCAACCCATCGTGTTTCAGGTTTTGATTTCAAAGCATCTTCACACTGGATTACTGTCCTAATAAAGGATTCTGGGTGAGTGTCTTTATAGCCCAGAGAGGAAAAGACAGATGAGGGTAGGGCAAATACTGAATTGTTCGGGTTTACTCCATGCTAACATAGGCACCTAGTTTTCTGAAACAGAGTTCAGTTGGTCAGGACATAAGCCATTGTCACTACTGGCAAAACCTGAGCTCCCTCATTCACTAACTTCTATAGCTACAGAATTTATAGGACTGATTACAGCCAGCATTTGAGTTGATGATGTTTTAATTGAAAATGTTTAGTTGTCTTGAAGATTTTCTACTACCAGCCTTTCAGATGACAAGCGATCATGAGGTTGATGGAGCTACCAATGCAGCCAACTCTTAAGCAGGGTTTTGACTGTGAGGGTTATCATTATGGGAACCTTTCAAGTTCCTGCACGTATTGCACTGGCAGAAAGTAAAAAGTGCTATTGTGTTATGTATTCTGTTCAAGTTTCTCACTTGGAAATAGTTATGATTGTCATCCTTGGCCAGGTTTAAATTGACATTTTTATCACAACATTCCTGGCATAGTACTGCAAGTTACTTGCTTGTGAGTAGTTATCAACTGCAAAAATTTAAAAGGTGGTTGGTTGATTAAAATTATATGCGAAGAGCTATGCAAGACAACAAATAACAAAAAGCAGCCAAAGACAGCAAGGATTCTTTAAAAAAAATTTAGAAAACCTTTACAGAGATAGGAAAATGATACATGCAAAAGTCATAAATTTCACATCTTCATTTAATATTTGATAATCAAAAAGCTAATAATTAAAACTGGGAGGGTTAGGTCAGTCAAGTTTTACAGCTGAGCGCACTCCCTGAGCATGCCCAAATCAACACTTATGAGATTAATTTATAAGCTCTTCAAATTCTGAATCTCCAAGGTTTATGCTGTCTGTGCATTGTTTGCATAATGCAGTTTTGTACTACTAAAGCACTATAAAGGGATTATTTTCATATTCAGCATATTAAAGACAGCACAGTTCATAGATATCGTACTGTGCTTATGCCTGAGATAGCAGGTACGGTGTCTCGCCTTCTGATTATCTATGAAGCAAATGTAGAAACATAGATGTTTTGGGAGAGAGTGTATCCTTAGTGAAATTAATTCCCCAATGGTTTTATTAAAGTCTGCAAATTGCATTATTTTCCCATCATATTTGAAATATTGCACTTCCTTAATGCTTGCTCTAACCCATGGCATGCCATCTTCCCTGGGGTGTCTAGACATGGTGTCTTAGATTTATGTGTATGATCTCAGTGTGTTACAACATCACTCCTGACTAATGCATTATTACAATACTTACATATATTCCCAAGTGTCACTGTTTTGATTAAAAAATCACCAATCTGCATATGCACACCATCTGTGCTTCAGAGAAGCAAAACATGCAGGATAACATTTGCCTTACTCAAAAGGAAATTCAGATACTATGAAAAAAACAAATGGGAACCTTTTTTTTTTCATGTTTTGTTTTGTAAAATAACAAAGAAAATGACTACTGTTCCTGTAAAACAACAGTCCATGCCTCTGACACTTTAAAACATAAGCCTTTTCTTCTCTACACAGCAAGGAGATTTACCTTTAGTAACAATATGCAAACAATCTGCCCTTTTAGAGATAGCAAACAACATGGGAAGGGAATGTACTGCTGCAACGAATTTTAAAAATCTCAGCTCAGAACAGGGGAGTTTTCAGCAGAAGGGAATGTAGTCAGCAGCGAGTCCTTTCTCAGCTGAAAGCTGCAAGAGTGGTTGTAAAAGATGAATGAGGCCCTTGCTTACTGGGGTGAAATGCTTTTAAAGGACAAGAATCTGCTTATCTTTGATTGATTGCTCAGTCTGATACTTTCCTTTATAAAGTTTATTGACTACAAGCCCATAAATCAAAGAAAAACAAATCACAGGTTCAATTTGGGGGGCATTGACATCCTGCCATCTTGCAGCAATAGCTTAGAAGTCACAGGGCAGGAAGGAGAAGGGATATGGGGGATTCATGGAGACAAAAGTATCAGTTGCAGATAAACTATTATTTAAAATGTTTGTAAACAATTATTCATTTGTGCCTTATCACATTTTTAAGTCCCAGGTTATTATTTGGAAGTCCTTAAAGGCAGAATTTACAATTAACAGACATAATTCTCACTGTGCATGTCTCTCTGGTTCTGTGAGATTACAGTCACATACCCACACAGCCCTCACCCACTGTAAGAATGTTACATTTACAATTTAAACTATCAAAGCAAGAATCAGATTCCTTTGGGGGGTGGGGGGGGAGTTTGAGGGCTTGGGAAACTCAAAATCTGTGTACTGCAACACCCCATAGAGTTGCACGTAAGGAAAGCACTAGCCATAGATCTTTCTCATATGGGGCATATGGGATAATATGACAGCATGATAATACAGATTAATTTGTGCCGTTGACCTTGACACACTATTCTATTGTGTATTCTTTTAAAGTCAGCACTCGGGTCACTAGAACATCTGGTGTTTAACAAAAAAATCCCATTCTGAAGTGCTAAATGTGTTGAAACAAATGGTACTGTACTATCATTATACAGTGCAACCTCTCTGCTAGGGGTCTAATTTCAAGGCTACCCTGACTGAACTACATTATTATTAGGGGTTTTGTAATTCACATCTTGCCACAGTACACAAAATACCTAATTACCAAAAGTAGCCTTTTAAAAGCTGGGTTGTGTTCCTTGTAACTGGGTCTGACTGTCGCTTTCTTGCCATATTATCCTTGGAGACATCTGGAAGGGCTAAGCCTACACAGTGCTGAACATCCTGGCCTCAGCCCAGCAGAGCACTTCAGCATGCACATGCATGCGTACACACAGCCCCTGCATTTCAGCAAGACATGCTTTTAGGTTATGCATGTGCTAGATTACCTTGCTGAATGTATGGACTGGGTTCACCACATCATTTGGAAGTTGCACAGTGCTCAGCATTGTGCCTGCCCCACCTTCCATCCCACTACGTTCAGCTTGTGCTTGAATCGGTCCTAGTGCTCGCATCTGGGAAAAGCTGATGCAGCCTTTTACAAGGAGGCTGAAGATCTGAGAGATGCTTGGTAGCAAAGAGTGGCAGCTTTGTTTCACAGGAGTATTTACATGGTGTTTAACATGAAAAAAAAGCAAAGGCTGATGACTCTGCCCAGCCTCACCACCCCTCTGACGCCTCTGCCATCCCCATGCCTCTCCACCACCACTCTGCCAGCTCTGCTTCCTGCAGAGATTCTCCACGTAAGCAAACATAAAGGTTATTTTTGTAGGATCCCTGGGAATCCCACAAAGCTTCCATGGGAAGGATTAAGTGTTTGCAGGGGTCTGATGACCTTTACCTGACCTGAAGCAGATTGCAACGTCAATTAGCATTTCAGCTTTCCCTGTTAGTAAGGATACACACAGCCCAGGCTGGGCTCTTCCAACTGTGCTGTGTTTGTGCTGTGAGTCATGGTGGGCTGATTCTCCCCCGCTTCACAAATCTGCAAATTTATGTCCCAGCAAAACAAGTATAAAATGCTACTACTCTACTTTTTCACCTAATTTTCCCTCGCTCTGCAAGCATGGGCAGAAAGGAAACACACTAGTAGCTGAGTACTATGCATTTGACAATACCAACATTTTTTTAATAAGGTGAAAAAAATCCTCACTATCAAAAGCATGGAAAATTGCTATAGGCATTTATGAACTAAAACATGTCTCAATGCCTGACAAAGGACCAATACCTTCAGCTGTGGAGAAAAAGGAACATAGCAAAGGCGAGCAGGCAGGCATATTTATAAAGAGCAAGGGATGCACATGCTGAGCCAAGCAAAGATGGGGCAACAGGAAGAGGCTCAAGGTCATTCAGCACAGGAAAGTAACAGCCCAGAAAATGCCTTTGACTCACAGCAGGGCTGGAGAAGGAGGAGAAGGTATCTGTTATGCTGTGGCTTGAGCCAAGGTGAAGTAATTTCTAGTTGTTTTACACGAGATTTCTGCCATGAGGTCCCAGCTGATCTCCATGACAAGTTCATATACGGTAACTGAAAAAAAGAAAAAAGTAAAAAATCCCCAAACATGACACCACTGAATGAGAAGACAGCATTAAGCAATCAGTTGCCAAAGATCTAATCTCATTAACTCCTTCTAAGATTTCAGCCATCAGTCTGTAGCTGGCAGCTATGGGAGAACTGAGTACAATGAGACATCTTTTAAACATTATTTTTTCAGGCCATCTTCCTGATCTTTTATGCTTGTTTGTTCTGCAGTTTCTTAGAAGTTACAACTGCTGAAGGAAGTAGAGAAAATCCAGAAAAAAAAAAATAACCTGCTCTCCTATGCAGCTTCACGCCGCTGGGTCAGTGATTAACAAAGACAAGGTCCTGCTGCAGGGAAGCTAAATGGAGTTCATTATGGACATGAAAGTTAGCGGGGCCAAAAAGGTGAGACCATAGGAAAGAGGATGAAATAAGAGCCTAACAAGTGTGGATTTTACTTCCTCGGTGCAATAAGGACAGCTTTTAACTACCAACTATTCTAAAACAAAATCTATCTACACAATAGTTTCTTTAAGACAAGTATTGTCCTATATACTACAATCATATTGTTTTGCGTATACTTAGGAAAATTAAAATTAAAATGTATTACTTAAAAAAATTGTGTCTTATTCTGCAATGAGAAACCTTTGATTTGCGGACTGAAAATTTGGGTTTGCCCTTTTTCCTGGAAAAAATTAGGAAAATATAAGCATTTAAGAGGAGTAGAATGATGCCATTAAACCTGGATGGGGACATCTACCTCAAACCCTCACAAATCTATGAGTTTGTCACCCATGCTCATTGGCTGAATGCTTTGGAAATGTCAGTGCTTCCTGGGAGTGCTTCCTGGCAGCAGCAAACTGTCTGGAGTAGGAAACTATAGCGAGTTTGCTCCTGTGACACTGCCAGAGCCTGGAGCTACAGCCAGCAGACACTGGGATACGAGCGGATTTTCCTGGCCCTGAAGTCTGCTAGTGGTATCCTGTGTCTCACTAACAGATAATTTCTGGCCACACACTGCAGTCCTGGGTACCTGGGCAACCCTAAAAGGATCAGCTCTCACGGGGTGTCATATTTTCTCCCCAGAACTGGCAGTGAGTAATCTCTCTCTCAGTACTTCTGGTTTAGGACACTTCCACTTCGATTTTACACTGGCACTAACCCCATTGTCATTAGAGAACCTGAAGTTTTCTGCTACACCTGCCAATGTCCTGTATGACCAAAGAGTCCAGATGGCTTTATCACAACCCTCCCACAGATGTCTGAGTAGGTGGCAGTCACATGAGGCACTGGCTACTACAGAAGTTGCTTAGAAGTGGGGCTCACCTGCAAAAGGCATGTGTGATAGTAAGGCTAGAAAATGAAGTCCATCTCAAAATAAGTTATCTGATTAACCTCACAAAATCAGGCCAAAAGGTGTTACGAAAACTAACAAACCAAAATCTCAATGAACCTTCAGCTCACAATAGATCAAAAGCTCTTAAAGAGGAGTGTGTAGGCAAATACCTTGAACAGAACATAAATCCAGTAACTTCAACGTGTAACTAAGAGTTTCAGGGAAACCAGAGGATGAAAGGTGATTTGAGGTTCTTGGTTCCAGGATTGTCTGACACCTAGAACACAGCAAAGAAAAAGAAAAGTGGATAAACAGCTCATGAACAGTAATATATTACTTGGTCCCTGTAATTAACCATGTCAAGGATCTCTGTAGAGTTTAGCTCTACCAATAATTTCACCTGTATACCAACATCTTTATTTCTTTTGTCATTCAAGTTTTAGTGTGATATAAATTACTCTTTTGAGTTATTAATCATAATTCCACTTTTGTGGGGAGCGGACTTCAGACCTTTTATGAGATATTTAGGAGATGATCTGTTGTCTAAGAAACCCTTAGAATAGGCAGGAAAAGTCAGATGTAAGAGTAAATTAATGTGGCATTAACTTGCTTCCAACAGCTTGTTAATGGAAATGAATTCAATAAGCATCAGATCCAAGAAGGGGGAAACTGTCCCCATTTGCACTGTTGTGCAAAACAAACCTCAAAATAAAGCAAGAGGATGGACACAAAGAGCTACTTATCATGGGCCTCCCTAAACAACTGCAGTCTCAGCAGAGAAGACAGGGATGAAATAATGCACATCTGAGTAAACTAGGCAAGAATAAAAAGAAGCCAATGGGAAAAAACGTAAACTTTTAGTAATCATTAAGAATTTTGATTAAACTTCCTAGGACTTTAGAGCCACATTGGGGCTGGTACAGCCCCAGTAATGCTCTGTGATTTAAAATTCTTCAGTATTTGGGTGAAAATCTGTCTTGTAATAGCAAAAAAACCCCAAACAAAACCCAAACAAACCCAAATAATACTGAAATAATAGCAAAATAACTACCATACTGGCACATGGTGATAATCATTTTAAGAATATTGCAAAACCATGTAAGATCTTGAAAATATCATACTTTTAACTTTGCTCCCCACTGTTACATGCTCTCAGACTTGAAGAGAAAATGAAGAACCTATTTTGTTATTTTGCTCAGATAATAACAGTTATAAAAATAGATTAACTGTCAGTATCATGAATTAATATCACACAAGTACAGAGGCTCAAATAATAGGTTTAGGCCATAAGCAAAGGAGCAAGAACACAAAGCTTTTGCTTTGACCTGGGAAAGGATACCCCCATCACTACTGCAGAAAAATGCTTACCTAAAATGAAATTTATATTTAATAATTCTGTGTGCTTTTAAAATCTGTATTTTGTTTTGTTCTATGTGGAGACAGTTTTTGATATTAAACCATTACACACTAGCTACAAAAGCTGATGCTCAAGATAAAAATCTACAGCTTTTAGTTCCTGCTTTCAAGATTTTTTTTCTTTCTCCTCCTTTTTTTTTCCTTTTTTTTTTTTTTTTAAAGAACCTCTGAAAGTCTAAATGATAACATGTTTCAAGTAGCTGCTCCTTCCCTGGAGTTGAACAAAATTGAAAAGATCAAAGTTAGTGCAATCTTGTTCAAAGGTGAAGAGGTGAAATCTTATGTGTGCTGGAGGATCAGAGCAAAGAGAAATGTACAATGCTTAGTGTGCGACACCTGAAGCCCACTTTCATCAAGGTACCTCATTTTCATCTGAATTCAGAATGTATCTCATTTAATGGTAAAATAAGGAACAGCACAGGATTCTCTTGGTTACAAAGAAGAGAAGCCCTTACTCAACACTGAAAAGTAAACATCAGTAAGGTGAAAATGGTCAATTTTTTTTTAGAATTACTAAGTTCACCACACTAAATTCTATATTCCTTCTTTAAGTAACATTTATATAATTGAGTAAGATGAAGCCATTACACCCACAATGTTTCAAGAATCATAACGCTGTTGATAGTTGAGTTTCTTGAAAAAACACTGTGTTTTGAAGAGGACTGCAGAGAGGGACATCTAAAAAGGGTATGTTTTTTTCCATAAATCTTCATGTGACTGATGTGCCCTGACATAATGTATCACAATGAAATACAGCTGCCAAAAAAGAACTTCAAATTAAGCCCTTTTCTAGAGAAAGAAAAAAAAAAGTGATAAGAAAATAGGTACCTTTTCAGCAAAAGCTTTTAAAGCTTTAAAAGCACAGCAAGTAAAAAAGTTCTCACAATTTTGTCTAAGTAACTAGAAGCTAAATGGGGGGGAAAGGGTATGCAAAATAATGCTCCAGCTTCTGTGAGAATTGGAGACATCCTCAACACAAGACACTGTTACGGAGGAAGAAAAGAAGATTTTAATGTCCTTGTCCTACTTTGTCATGTTCAAACACATGGAAGAACCACTTTCAAATTATTGGGAAATTGGCTACATTATGCTAATAATGCTAGTCTAAGAATGTTTTAGCATGAACATGGGCTTGGACAGGGCAAAGTGGCCACATTCAGAAGCCGAACTGAGTCACATTTCAATTGTTTATTTTTGACTATGTAGAGTTTCTTTTGCATATGTCCCTGCATTGTTGCTATAATTCCTAGATTCCCAAAAGCAATTTTCTGCCCAAAAGCAATAAGTGTTATGTATATATTGTCTATTGCAGGTCAAACCTTGACCTGAAAATCAGGCTTTCTCAGGAGTACTATAAAAGTCTTTCATATGCAGCCCTGATAGGAGCCATCCCACAGAGCCAAAAGCCCCTTTGTCAAAGATTCACCCAGCACATTCACACCCAAATTCCCACTTTTGTTGTCTTTCAACCTCAACCCTCACAGAAAATCTGCTAAAAAAAGCATTGTCTTCCAGTGGTAGCTCCAGAAAATGAACTGCTGGAAGCAGAGCATGCGCAGATGCTGGGGTTTGCAGGCTGAGCGTGAACTGGGGTTCAGGGACAGAACGGAGACAAAGGTGACAAGACACACAAAGGGAATTTAAGAAAACTCATGCAGGCTACCTCCAGCATAATACACATGCGTGATTAGACTGGATGCAGCTGAACCTGTCTCCAAACTACTGCCTTATACTAGGTCAGGAATTATGCCATTCAAGCTTCAATACCTCCCAGATCAGAGCATTTCTAATGCTTCTCCTCTTGGCTACATAAACATCCACCTCCATCTATCACTAAGTATGATCTAGAACACACATAAGCAGGTCCCAAAGGCTTGACACAACATAGTGGTTCACATGTGCTAGCACAGGGCTAAGAGTAGAGAAATGAAGCTCTCATCATTTCTTTTCTGTGTTTCAGGCCACCATTTCTTATTTCACATTTGGGGTGCAGAAAGAATTGATCTGTTGTCCTCCATCCATTGTCAGACTCCTGCAACTAATCTGAGGAGATAACTGTGAAAGTGCTGCATGTACACTAAATCTCTTGATGTCAGGGAATCTCTGCATGTTTCATAAACATAAAATATATATCACATGCAGCATGCAGTGGCTGACTTGCAAACAGAGATGTGCCTACTGTGTGTCTTTATGTTTGAATTTGCTCTTGCATTTTGGTAGTATGTAGACAGCTCTATTTGCTGCTTTGAAACAGTTGAGCTGCTGGGATTTCAGACTTCTTCTGAAGCGCTCTACAGAACTGACTTCAGGTATTTCTTTAACCAAGCACTTCCACAGCGTTCAGATGCTTCCAGCAAATGTCCAAAGCTCCCCTACACAGCAGTGCTTTCCATAAGTCATGAAGACATGTTGCAAGCATAAGGACGGGTTTTAGTTGCTGAACACCCTGCTGTCAGTGCCGTGTTCTGAGCCACGGCCTCTCCTTCCTACACAACTGTGCCATTCATCTGCACAACAGAAAACACGTGGTCAGTCACTATTCTGGTACTCGCGACAGTCTCACAAGGTGGGGTAATAGATCAGATGTATCAGACTGTTATTGTTCCTGTCTGTATTTGTATTTGTTATGGACTATAAACCCTGATGATCCCATGAAGGGTTGTGACCATGAATCCCAATTGGCTGAGCAGTGCTATTTCATGGAGGGACGAGTCCGGCAGTAATGAATTCAGTCAACATAATGATTTCGGTTTCACTGCACTGCTCTGCTTCCTGGGAATCTGCAGAAGATGAGTGACTGTGTCACAATCATAAATTCAGACACACAATGCTGAAACTTCTCATAGAGCTTTAAGTCCCTGTGAAATGTCAGACTAATAAATATGATGATAGTATTTTCTATTTGGCAAAAATATTAATTAACCTGGAAAAGTTAATAAAAATATATTCCCCAAACTTATGCAGCAGAAAAAATATTTTTTCTTATTCATGGTTATATGAATGCAAAATGCCATGGGTTCTTCATTTTTAATACCTAAGGGATTTTTAAGCATATTGCTTCCATAAAACTTGGTTCATCAGTACAGTACGCAGCCCAGATATGCATATTTAATTACTCTGAAAGTAATTTACTTGTACAGATGGTGGTATTAGAGGGTCTTACTTCCATTTAAATTACTTCTATCTGAAAAATAACGTTATTTTGCTATGAATCTTGAGTGAAGAATTCACTCTTATTACAGATGAATAATACTTGACAATTGTAATTAATCTGTGACTAATCTAATACTGCCCGAATAAACATTTTCTTTCCAGTTTTACAAATCAAAGCATGCTCTTTCCAGAAGGTTGATCTAGTAGTATTTTATATCCAAACCTATTTACTGCGGGGGGAAACCCCAGTCTGCTCTTGGGGCACATGAATAAAAAGCCACAGAAGCGTTTGTTGAACACCCCCGAGACTTCCCAAGGCAAAGAGATGTTACAAAATTGTTTGCATCTTTCCGTAAGACTAAGCAGGGGTTAAAGCAAAAGGGTGCACTTGAGGAAAATACCTACCAGGCATGAGATTTCAGGAAAACAGTGACTCAATGTGCATGTGCGGAGTTTGGGAGAAGCTTTAATGGGCAAGGATCCAGAACACTCTGGGCAGCGAGCTCTCCCAGCAGTGCAGGCAGCAGGGCCACGGGGGTTGCCCACCCCTTTGCCATTGCCATCCCCCACCCACGCCACCCAAATAACAGCAATTCCCAGGAGCAAGCATGCAGCAGAGGCAGGGAAAGCTAGCAGCATATTGCATTAACTCTTACATGCTTCCTGGGAAAACAAGTCTGCTTCCTCAAGTGAGAGTGTTTCCTTGTACAGCACTGTAAAAGGTCTACATATGTTTGTCAGACTTTCTTCAGTGAACCCCCATCTTTATTCAAGCAGTGGCTCTCTCAAAGGGGGCTGATGTGGTTGCTATGGTAAGCATTCATGTTTTATTGAAGACTAAATGGCCAGAACCCACATAAAGGGCTCCCAAGTGGCCCTAAAATGTGCTCTGCCTTCCCTTTCTGCCACCTCTCTCCTTCAGGACAAAACAAATTTTTGACAGCTGATCTGATTTTGAGGGCCTACCCAGAATAGGGTGCTTTGTCCTTTCTATCTATGTAGCTTTAACATCGTGGTCTGCATTTAATGCAGCAAACCCCGTGGACCTGCTTCAGAGAACTGAAAAGCACCTGAATTTCCCACAGAGTTTTGGGGGAACTGGAGATGATGGGTGAGCTGAGCCACTGTAAGACTGACAGAACCACGTTTTAGTCACTTTAAAATTAGGAGGGGGGAAGAGGGGGAGGAAGAAGGGGAAATATCATACTGGCTTGACCAGCAATGCTGTACAGCCCAAGATGGATTACACAGCCTGGAGTGCAGAGGTTTCACCCAGGCAGGAGGTTCCAACCTGGGTGCTGGAGGAGAGAAAAGGAACAGGACACATCACTCCATGAATAAATCTGCTCCTGCTATAGCAAAGGAGGTGTGGTGCTCTGTATCCAGCATTCAGCTTGCAGACTGCTTTTCTTTTTAATTATCCTAAGTAGGAAAAAACTTTACCTCCTTTGGCTTTCATATATTTACACTTACACAGAATTTCCAATTGCGTCTTTTTCCCAGGAAATCTAAGCACATTTGCTTTCGTTGAGTTTAAAAAGTATCAAGGTCACATCTTTCCAGTTTTGAATTCTTGTTTTTTCAAACTGCCTGTGGTTGCTGCATCTCCAAGCAGGTACCTAGTGTTCACATTTTCCTACCCACTGCTTCGGACTCCAGCTGCCAGAGCTGCACCAAGCTGCGCCCGCAGACTTGCACCCTTGCATTCCTCTGCAAGAAATGCTTGGAGCAGGGAAGTGCTCCTGGGCTTCTAATCCCCAACCCTTCAGCAATGCTTTCCTCCAAGGGATTTCTCACCAAGGGTTCTCTCTTCAAGGCAATGGGATGCTTACTTGTCCTCATCCCTTCCTAGTCAGGGTGACCCCACAGACTCCCCATCGTGACTGCCATCCCACTCCTCCAGCCACGCTGTCTGTAACCCTTCAAAGACCCATGGCAGCCACGTGCAAAAGCCAGAGGCTCAGCAATGGGTCAGAGTGTGCCTGGTTAGCAGGTGGTGGTGAACTAGTTGGGGAAGGCAAGGACAGCCCATGCCCATAGCTGGAGGGGGCAGGTGGGAGGCAGAGGTTGCAAGTGATAGTCCTATAGAAGTATAGGAATAAGAGAAGGTGAGTCAGGAATTTGGAAAAGAGGGGGAGTAAATAAATGCAAACTGTAGGATGGCTGTGGCTGAGCTGATCTCAATTACAGTATTTCTCAGTTTAAGTATGCCATTTTAAAGCATTGGAAATTCAAGGCTCCAGTTTGTATTTTATGACACAGAGCCAAAAGCCTAAAACAGAAAAAGCATCTTAACAGTTCTGTCCCTTATTTTCATACAAATTCACACACTTGTAGTCATACGCATATAAAGTCAGCCTTAAACACAAGATCCATGGTAAGTTTTTCAACAAAATAATCCTTTAGACACTGATAAATCAAGCAACAATGACACTGGGATATCATAGCATCACTAAAAATGTCACCACAGTTAACAAGCCTGCTTGCTTCAACAAAAAATATTGGTGAATAATCATCCTTCAGTTAGCAACGCTAAAAAAAAAACATGCCTGGTGCTCCTTGCCTAAAAATGATGGGAGTGGAAATATTGTTTTCTTGCCAGGTTATTTTCATTTCAGGAAGAGGAATAACCAGGGGAAACATGGAGAGAAGAATAACTAACAAGAAGCAGTATGAGGGGAAGAAATCCGTCATAATTATGCTGTTGCCTCTGCCTTTCTCACTATCAGATTCCTCTCCTGTACCACACTGTGCCAAACCACTCAAACGCCGGGCATCTTCCAGATGAATCAACACAGTGGCACATGGATTCGAGCACACATCAGAGGCACAGAGGAGGTGCTTGATACTGTATTTATGAACAAATTGGAGACAAGAGCTTGGTAGGGGGGTTTTTTTGGAGGAGGAGGAGTAAAGAAAATAAGATTGTATGTGAGCTTGGGAGGAAAAACATCTCATTATCTTTTTAAAATTCATATTAACCACAGACTCTGTTCAGCTTCATCCTCTAAGTGGTAAATTGAAACAGCACACACGCAATCTGTAGATTTGTTCCTTTACCCATCACTCGGAAAATACAATATGAAAGACTGCCTGCACTAATCCAGGCTCCTGCATCTGTCCTGATGCTGCACACTGGGCCAGAGGGACTGAACTGGGGCACTGTGCTGCCTGCAGCGCACGGAGAGAGCCCCAGGTGCCACCAGGCAAGCACAGCCAAGCACCATCATCCCAGCCAAGCACAGAACTCCTCCCTAATATGGAAAAAACTCCGTTTTGGGCAATCTCACCATAGTAATTTCTTATTTTACTTTGCAAAGCAAAACCAACCGATTATGTCCACAAGCCGCCAGGTGTGACTACAAGCTATAACCTCCCAGTTGCCTGGCAACTTCCCTGAAACCAACCCACAAAGACTTTACTTTAGTTCAAAACCATTGCTGATGAATACAAAATCTTTTTCCAAACTAGGTTGATGAAAACAGCTCTTAAGATAAGTTTTCTCAGCAATAAACATCTGCTCAACAGGAGGTGACAGAGAAAGGACGTCTGAAGAGCTCAATATCACAAGCTAACAGAAAGAGAGAGCTCAAAGGCTCAAGTTCTAGGCCCAAAACCAGAATTCACCTACTGCATGTTCAGCCTCTTCTCACAAAAGTTATCAGCACAATTGTGTTCTACTGGTGAAGAGAGGATGTCAGGCCAAAAACTTGATTGTGTCCCTTACTTTTTAAGAAGCAGAAGTAATCCCAGTTCATAGGCAGGGCCTTGCACCCAGCTTGCTCCTGTCTGCAAAGTCTCCCCTGTAAATACTTCTTTTATTTTTCCTTCTCTAAAATAGAAAAACCAGATGTGGCAACCATTAATCGAACAAGTAATAAACTTAATGTCAGCCAAGGGAGAAGACAGAAGCTGAGGAGAGGCAGACAAGACACTCCAGCACATCTCCAGTGGAATAAATGAGACTTTTCTGCAACTCAACTGTAGCTCATGCAAGGTCTCACAAAGACTGAAAATTGTCATGTTTCAAATATTCCACTGGTAAAAGAGTTTGGTCAATAGGTCATCAGGCACATAAAATATTAATATTTGCACATATGCTCTCATGTGTATCAGCAACAGAGGTTTTTCTGCTAAGCTGGGTGTGTGGGAGAGCTCCAGAGGTGGAAGGAACACCTCCAGCCTGCCCTTTGTGGCTCTTGCTTCCCAACCTACACCCCTGCAGCAACCGAGAGCTTGAAACAAAACCAGAGCCTCCCGCTAGGGTAGAGTATCTGAAATGCAAACACTTTCCTATGCCAGAGTGTGAAGACCATGACTAATAGACACTTTCCTTACATGAGAAAATTTCCCAGTGCCCCAAATACATATTTTCCCAAGTAAAGGCTGACATTAGACTTCAGAGGTTGGCTGTGTAGTTTTAGGGGATTTAAAGCCTGGGTGGACTTAAACATGGACAATGAAACAAAACTGACTGACTTCTCACATCAGACCACCAGTAGAGTGGGACACATCCTTTAGAAAGACATGAAGTTTTGATAAGTATTCCACCAGTCTCAAAAGGAATTCTTTCCAGTGCCTAACTACCTTCACTCTCAAAAATGTGTGAAGTACTCAAGTTGTAATTTTCCTGGTTTTAATCCTAATTATTTGGGGGGGTTATATGCATTTTTCCTTCATCCTCAGACATGTTACAAGTCTTCAGGTAGTGGGCATATTCACTATATCTAGGTATTTATGCATCCTTGCTGTTAGTTTATCATACTTTTTACTCTAGATTCAAGTATGTTCTATCTAGCCTTCTCAGAGGAAAAAAATGCCTTTTTTTTCAGGGGGGATGAGGAGGGAGGGGGCTTAGTTAAAAAAACTTACTCAAACTCCAGTACTGTCAGTGATATGAAAATGAATCATTAGATAAAAGATTTTTTTCTGCCTTGTGTTCCTCGAATGAGTAAAAGTGCTTACAGCAAGAGAAGGATGCAAATTTCAGGAGGAGTAAATGGCTGCGTGGTTCAGGGAATGGATGTGTGTGGGTATGTGTGCAGGGGGGAGGCACCTGGGGGTGTATTTGCCTTGTCTGTGTATACATGGACTTTCTGAATGTCATAGCACTATGGGCAAACCGTACAAGCCCTAAACAAACTTTGAAAGCTTAAAATGCAGTAAATTATGGGGTTTGTAAAAACAGAAAATAATCAGTAATGGTAACTAAGATTGATTTTGTATTTGAATTCAGTGCTCTACCCCAAAACAAGTTTTCACTAAAACAAATCACCTGAAGTTTATTAGATTACCTATTGCACCTTTATCTATATTACAGATGCCCATATAAAAAATGAGCTATTATTTTTAGGTCTTATAAATATATAAACTAAATCATGAATTGCACATAGGTCTGCATTCAGCTTGTCTCTGTGACACTCACCGTTTTCTTGTACAAAATTTCTGTAAAATACCTAGCCTGAGAGTGCTTTTGCTGGCTAAAAAATAATCAGTTGCAGAAAGCTCAAACTTCTGTCGACTATATGAAACAAGAAGGCAGAAGGCTATGCCCCTCAGTATTTTGATTACATGGATCAGGAAAACAAATTTCAAGAATTAACGGTGCAAATTTTTAAATATGCCAGAGCATGGTAATTCTAAGCACTGTTACAAGTTACAGCAAGGGAAAGGTGTTGCTTTCAGATTTGGAAATGCCTACTACGGTCTAACCTCTTTGTCAACATGTTTGCAGTTTTGCTACATCCATTTCTAAGTGAATTACCTTATGAAGGAAACCAAAAGGCAGAAAACTAAAGAAATAGGGGTCAAATTCCTTCTGTGAGATCTACCTTGTAAAATTATCCAGAATGTAATAATACCATGTTATTGACTTAAGCACAGTTCCCTGTGACATGCTGCAGCTGACCTGTAATTTTTATCCTACATGTTGCCAGGACTATTAAAATGACACTTGTGAATGTAAATTAAGCTCACAAAGGGGACAGATTGTATGATTCTGGTTTCTCTCAGATGCCTGTAGGCTATCACAGGTTCCATATGTGAAGTAATTATGTTCACTGAAGGAAAGAATAAATGCTGTCAAATTGTGTACTGAGAGAGAAAGCAGCTATTATATTGCAGTAGTCACTGGAGCATTGCCTTAGAAAGTGAAAAGATGTATAAGAAAATAATAAAAAAGAAAAACTGAAGCAGAGCTATATTAAATATAACCTTTAAATGAGTATCTGCTTTTGAATACATATTACACAAAGCTAATATTTCACAAATAAAAGCATTTTACCATTTTAATCACATTTTCTTTCTCACATCTAGAGGGAACAGGGCACAACATTTATTGGAGGGGTAAAGGACAGGTAGAGCATCTTTCAGCTTTCTATGTTTCCTCAGGAAGAAGAGCCCTCCAAGGCCCCAGAGATGCTGTCCCCACCTCCTTCCCCACCACAAACCTCCTCCTGCGGGAGCTGTGCAGTGGCCAGCCTTCCTCCCCAGCAGGCAGAGGCGTCCCAGCCCCAGCCCTGCCTTCCCACCCTATCCATCTCTCACGGGCAGCTCCAGACCTCCGCCTTCTGCAGGCCCCGAGCGAGGGCACCAAGGCAGGGCAGGAGCACTTCTGAAGACCCCCTGCTCTGCAGCACCGATCCCGGGCTGCACGGGCGGCAGCAGGCTCGGAGACAGCGGGGCTTCAGCCATGGGAGCCAACACAGCTGCTGAAAGGAAAGGCAACATTTCCATCACCTCCACAGCTGCAGTGTGGTCCTGCTCTCCTGCGCCTGGGGGAGGTGAGCCTATATTTAGACCAGTGAGGTCATCAGTGAACCAGCACAAGAGGGGAGAGGATACTAATCTGGGAAAAAAAACCACTTTTAAAGCCTTTCACTTAGAGGGAGCCAAGGACACCAGAAGCAGGGAAAACTAAGTGCTTGTGTGGGTTTGGATTTTCATCCAGAAATGAAACAAGGAAAGAAAGGAAGTTAGAATGCTCTGGAAACAGCCCTGAAAAACACAAATGGTAAGGCACATTTTCTTACAAGGGTATAGCTATGGATGTAGAGCTCATGAAGGAGTGCAGAACATTGAAAAACAGAAGGCTGAATGCTTCCATGTGTTTTTAGTGTTTACTAGAGGAGCATCACAAAGCTTAGCACTCTGGAGCTTCCCACAGCAATGGAAAGGGGCTATTTCTGCAGTGTCCCACTAGTGCTAGCTCTGGATCTCTGCAACCTCAAGCTTAACGGGTTGCAAAAAGTAACCAAGGGCAAAAATCCTTCCGACACAGCTGCCCTCCACCCTGTCCAGCCACCTGTGCTGTTGTTACCTGCATGCCTGCTGCTAACCTGGCTGCCTTAACAGCACCATGTGCTCAGGCCAGGAGAACTGGCTGCTGTGCAGCGCTGAGAGGAGAGCTGGCTGGAGGCAGCACAGGTATTAGCTACTCAAGCACTGAACCTCTTGTATGGCCCAGAGAGTGGCCTGTCTGTGGCTAAGCTTTGTCTGTGCTCCTCGGATACTCAAAAGCTGGTATGTCCAGATCAAACCTCTCAGACTGGTCTCAGATGTGAAGGCAGCTCTCGGGGAAGCAAGGCACCTGCCAGAGCAGAGGAGAAGCCTGGAAGCTCTCAAGTCCCCTTCCCTCTCCCAAAGCCATGATCAGCTCCTGGACAACACTGTATGGAAGCAGTCACACTAGGTCTCCTTTTCCAAGCAGGTGATTTTCCTGATTGTCGCCATCAGGTAATTTGGGTAATTAACTTGTATCCAAGGACCTGACCTGATTCTGGACAAACATATTACCAGCAAAGGGGTATTTTGCCTTGACCAACAGCTCTCCCTGGAGTCCATGGTCAAGGGTGCACTACCCATCAAATCCTCATGATCACTGAGCAGTAACAAGATATTAGGTAACGGCACAGGCATGTCTCATCAAAGCCACAGCTTGCAGCAAACCATTCTGTTTGCACAACATCACTTTTCTGCTTTTGGGAAAATACAAACTGTGGCCCTTTTTTTTTGAGGTTTCTTAGGATGAAAAATCTGACACTCAGCTTTTGCAGTCTCTCCATGGAAGCCATTTTACAAACTGCATATTGCATTTAGCCGAGTTGTTCAGCACAGAGAAGCACTCACTGCACTGAACATTGTGCAACTGTTCTTCATTGTTTCTGGGCACGCTGGATATATCTCCTTTACTGAAGGAAAGGGCTGCCAGCCTGCCCCCAGCACCGCCACCATCAGACACAGCACAGTTCATATGTCTTTACCTAAACTCTCTCTAGATGTTAAAATATGAGGTTTACATCTGAATTGCCCATCAGGAACAGGGCCTGGCACATCCCGTCCCTGCTCATCCTCTGCATGCCCAGGAGCAGGGTAACAGCCTGCCCCAGCCCCGCTCTACATCCACCTCGACTGAAAGGGCTCCTAAATCACTTGGGTTTCTCTACACTCAGCACTATGAAGAAAGAAAACATGATCCCACCTCCTTATTTTTGTCATTATTTTTCCACTTTTATTTCACTTCCTGGCCAGCTACCTCACTCATGCCAACACCCTCCTCTGCAGCACCAAACCCTGGCAGCAACTTCTGCTTGGGGATCCTCAGCAAAACCAACTAACTCCTCTTTGTTCAAGGCCGTCTTGGTAACAAAAGGGCTGTGAGCACAGCCCAGAGAAGCGTCCACATACAGCCATGAATGCAGAGCAAACTCCTCCATCCCACGCGGCAGACGTCCCTCACAGCTCACACCTGTGAGTCGTGGCTGAGAGACAAGAGGAGACCTACCCAGGCAGAGCACAGCCTGGGCACTGGCAGAGGGCTGTGAGAGGGAGCCCCCAGCCGTGCACCCGGGACAGTCACATCATGGCATGCAGGGCCACAGAGCCCTGTGCCCGCCCCGTGCTGCCAGCCTGCAGCACAGCCCCCCGAGCCCCCAGCCCTGGGAGACGCACCCTGTGACAGAATTCCCCCCAGGAGAGTTTTCTGGGGAAGGGGTGCTTGTGCATAAATGAACTATGGCATTGTGCAGACTATTAATACCAATTGGTCACGGCTGGGTGGGCAGTGCGATGGGCAGACAGACAGCCTGCCTGCTTCCAATTAAACACAGTAGCAGTCACACAGCACACTACTGCAACTTCTTTCTGAATAAAAAACCCCTTTGAAATCAACTACCATTTCCTAAGCAGCTGAAAACTATTAAACAACTGTTTGCAGGGTAGCTCATGTCATACGTGGGAGGCTGAAATGTAATGTAGAAATGAGAGGGCTTTTTCTAGTTGGCAGCACTGACAGCAACTATAATGTATGACTCTTTTGGATGCAGCGTGGCAGAAGCAGGGTGAGGATCATCCAGTGCTATTCACTAGAGAAATTGTTACATCCAAAGAGAAGGCAGAATCAAGGATCTCAGGATCGTGGCAGGAAGGAGGAGGGGGGAGGAAAAGAAGGAAAGATGTGGTTTGCTTTTGCAGTTTTAATAAGGATTTGTGGGGTAATGTTGTGTAAAGGTAATACAGCTGGATCTTTAATAATAATAACTAGAACCAGCTCTCCATGTTAACTGACCTTTAAATATTATTGTCCCTTTCAGTTTACCAAAAAGACATTTACTTCATGAAAGATGTTATTCAACTCTGTATAAAGATCCAATAGGCTAAAATATGCTAAACTGACATTTAGAATTATCTCATAACACTTTTTTATGATAACTCGTATTCTTCCCATGTGACTTGAATGTGAGGGTTTGGTTTGTTTGGTTTTTTTTCCCAAGTATTTTGAAACCATTTCAAATAATAGGCAGATATTGCCTGGACATTCAGGCTGTAATGGTATTAGGACCTTTCTCAACAGCTGAATAATTACTTCCTTATTACGCTCAAGGCAAGTTGAAATCACATGCCCTGCTCAAGATTTAAACCTACATCACACAGGCAAAGGAAGCATTCAGACTGACATTTTACATACCTAGCTGCATTTTCTATAATAATGAAAGTATCTATGGTGTATTGCCCTGATAATCTGTGAAATCACGACAACTGGGAGCACTAGGAAAAAAACCCACACTTTGTCAGGGAGGCAAAGGCAGTGGAACTCGAGTAAAGGTAGGTGTATTGATTCTGCCTATGTTGCAACCATTTCCCAGGGCACATTTCAGACACAGCTGTGCACAAGCAGGCAGCTGCTTAGGGCAGCACCGTGTCTTGGTGTGCTGGAGCCCTGGCTGCTGCCCCAGGGGCTGCGTGTGCAGCCTTGTGCACTGACACCCCACTCACTGCCCCAGATCCCCAGCAGACACAGCAGCTCAGCACTCATCCCCTTCCAGCTCTTTGCAGAGCCACGCTCACAATTTTCCTACACTGCTGAGACAGTTCTGGCCTCCAGGTCCTCCCTCCCCTGCCAAATACTCCAAGCCCACCTCCAAATGTATTGGGCATCATAAACCATGCCTGAGAAAACAAGAAACAAACATTTCTCATTCCTTCTTGCTCCTGTCACCCCTAAGAGGGAGAAGTTCAAGTTCTGACACTCTTAAACTGGGCAGAAAGCAGGAGTCACCCAGCAACAACAAAGACACGAGCCATCCTTGAATTTTTTATAATTCTGCATTTTCTTACCCCACATTTTCCACCCCAGAACCTTCCTGCTCCTGGGTACTACACATTATAGCTCAGCTACCTCAGCATCTGTGGGAGATGGGTCCTTTTCCCCAGACATCCTTCAGCACCAAGAGGAGGGAAAATCAGCAGATTGCCAATGTGCTGAGAATGTGGATAAGTAAAGACATGGTAAAGTAACACATGATAATGAACACCATCCAGCAATCCACTCTGGTACTCATGGTTATGGGTATTCCATAATGAGAGGAAGGACTGGTCATTTATGTGACAAAAGGCTGCTAAATGATTAAAAGGAACACATACACAATCAGCAAAGAACTGAAATGGAAGCTACAAAGAAAATCAGTGTCTTATGAGAATTTTAGTATTTTGTGATTTCAGCAAAAGAAGCAAAGATAGAAGGGACAAATTATGCCATAAGAGGAAGAAGGCTAATTTCATAAATAAAATCTGTAATATTTTCTAAAACACATTCTAGATACATAGATGCAAAGTTCATAGGGTGTGTTTTGGTGAGCTCTTCCTTCATTCACAATATTTTTAACACTTGTAATTAAAGTAGACAAACCTAATTTTTACTTTGATACTGCAGTTCATTTCAATTGAGCTACCAGCAAAGTATATGCAAAATCTAAACAGAAGACTTCAATAAAATGCTAGAGATAATCATAACATATCTAGCTCATGTAGAGCTGCACTGTGGTAACACACATTATTTATCAGTTTTGCATCTTCCAATGAATTTAAAAAAGAGTACTATCTCTTTTCTTATTTCAACATTTGTTTAGTGAGTCCTGGTAAATTCTAGGTCAGATATTATACACTAAACAACAACTAATTATCTTAGAAATCCACAGTGATAAGAAAACTGCACAGTAAATATGTTATATCCAGGCAACAGCAGAAGGTAAGTTTGTATTTCATTTGCTGTGGATTGCACAAGTTGGTAAATGTTTTCTGGCAGGTGTCCTTCAAATTCCAAAAATAATGCATCCATTTTATGGCATTATCTCACTTTCTATTATATTTGTTTATATCTTTGCAGTGAAACCATATTGTTATTAAGGTTATCATTACAATAGAAAATTGTATTAGCTTTTAAAAGCCTGTTCTATTTTATGTGTATATAAATAGGAACATTATGATCACGCATGATTCCCATTTGTCCTTGCTATACTCTTGACATTGCTGTAAATGGAAGCAGAGCACAAAGCCCTTACCAGGGCTTAAAATATTGCCCCTTTGATTGGCTGCACAGAAATCGGTTTTGCTTTTATCATGCAAAATCTGACCCTGATGGTTATGTACTCCAAAAGGTACAAACACTGTGTTCTCTTTACCTTTGACCGCCAAGGTGGGTCTCTGTGCATCCGTATTTGTACGGTGTGGCAACAGCAAAGCACCCAACATGCGCCAGAGGCCTGATTTTTGAGGATTTTGAAGTGTCTAAGAGCAGTGAGGTGACTAATCCCAGGGACACACTGGGGAAAAGCGAGGCGTGCTGTCACCTCCAGCTGGTTCCTGAAGGGATGTGTGACACCCAAGGCTCTCCGAGTGTGCAAGCTGTGCTATGATTTCTGAAAGTGCAATGCAGAAACCCACTGTGGGCACTGATGTGCCTCTCCAGGAACAGGAGTAGCCTAGATTCCCACCCCTAAAGACAACCCAGCCTAGACTTCTACCTGTGCTCAAGAGCAGCAGGCCAGGCTGAAGACGGGTGTATGGACCAAGCCGGGGCTGGGCAAGGGAGACCAGATGTGGTGCAGTAAGAGGCACCACTGTGGGAGTATCTGCACACCCAAAAGAGACTGGGATGCCCTATATCCTGTCAGCAGAGTGCCACATCCCCTGGCCACCTGTGTGCAACACTGTCATGCTCTGACTACATCCTGAAACAGAGATAAGGCACTTAGGCATAATAAAAAAATCTTCAAAAACCATAAGCAAGGTGTTTCATTAATGAAAGTAATTAATGCTGTGACTGCGGAGAAATCTGACGAGTTCTGATGATTTCACATCATCTGATGACCAGCTAAAGGCTGTGAATTTTGAGAGCAATTCTCTTTTTTTTCCAAGATAAGATGCAATTTAATTTCAGTGTCTTGAAATGTTTTACAGAGTGCAGTTGTGTCTCCTCCTTGCTGACACAACACCCAGTAGTTCAGGGTACACTGGGGCACGTGATTACAGGGCAGATCCCAGTCAGATACACCATGTAATTAGGGCTGATGTATAGTGTGCCATGCTCCGAGAAAACCCAGAAGAGTCTGGTCTAAAAAGTTCTCTGAATTGGGGTAATTACAATATTAATCACAATCCATTGAACTAAAGTGGAATTAAATACAAATTTTCTGTTTATATAGTAAATGCTGAATAACAATAAGTTAGCAACAGCATTTTGGTCTGGTTTAACTGCCTAACATCTGGAGAACATTATTACGGAGTCATCAGCCATTTGGCCAGTGCCCAATATGAAAGCAGTTTTACCCTTTTTTTCTCTAAACATCAGCACAGCCTCACCAAAACACACACATTTCTCTTTTCTCAAAACGTTCTCTTAAGTAGCTTCAAATATTGTAGAATTTAGATGGGATAAGCCACTTGTTTCTGTTTAGAAAGCAAATAAAATTGGGTCAAAATAAGAGAGTAATTTTAAACATCTAATTTAAGCAAAGATCG
The DNA here is from genome assembly GCA_014706295.1 of Lycocorax pyrrhopterus obiensis. NCBI lineage: Eukaryota > Metazoa > Chordata > Aves > Passeriformes > Paradisaeidae > Lycocorax > Lycocorax pyrrhopterus. Next base: position 18,117,379 of record JACSVZ010000013.1, on the reverse strand, counting down.
TGCTGCTTATGAGAGTCTGTGGTAAAGGCAGTTGTTCCAGCTATTTAAACAATATGATTACATGGCATTTCACAGGATGGAAGAGACAGATTACTAGAAAGTTGAAGACTGTGTGCCCTTGTTCCTATATAAATATGTACACATAACCTATCACTCATTACTACCAAATTTATATGAAGTATAATTTGGTCTTTATTACAGTTGCTGAGCCTGAAAAGAACCTCTTTACTTATGAAGAATCCTTTTTATTTCTATAGTAATGAAAAAACACAGTTGTCAGCATAATATCCTGACATTCAGGATGCCAGCATGTCTATACCAGAGTCAGATGTGAAAATAAATAGATATTAAACTGTCAGTCAATGAAATTACAAAGTCAAGAGCAGCTCTAGCTGCGATCCTGTGCGTTCTGTTTGATGGACACAGGTGTTTAAGTGTTATGAAATCCAGCAGAGCCTCAGAGTGAATAATGCACCTTCCAGCAGTTCTGCCCTAGCCAAAACAGCTGCAGTGAGCTCCCCTCTCACCCTGAAGCCACTAAGCAGTCAATGTGTCCTAAGAAAGGGGACAGAAAGGGCTTCCAGGTTTATCAGAGCTGAAGCCCAAGAAGTCTCACAGTCTATGTTACAGCATATATTGAGGAATTGAAGCTACACTTCCCTCAAACTGCGAAGGTTAGTCCCGCTGGCTTTGCATACAAATCTAAGGCAGATGCCCAAAATCCACATCATTTATTTATTATTCATAAGGCACTTAAAGTCAATCATCTGTCACTAATAAACATTAACACTATTAAAAATTAATGATCATCCTACAGCATGCTGAGACAGATTCTTCTTTCTGTTTGATGAGTATTGGAGCAAAGTACATTGCTTTCATTTACTGACTCTGAAAGTGTTTATGCTGTGTATAATGCTGCTACTTCAGCTGCTCCTCTGAACACCAGTGACCCCCTTCTCTTGGAATGCCAAGAAATTATCAGTCTCATGAGAGAAGCTTGAAAGGATGGTTTTAGCTACAAATATGTATTTGCAGAGAAGAAAAATAAATCATGGATTCAAGGTTATCACACAGCACAAGCCTTTGTGATGTCAGGCCTTTTTGTCTCCCTTTCCACTTTCTGCTAAACAGTAAGATGTCTGTGATGGGGACACGTGTGCCTGTGTTCTCCACTGTACAGGAGGGTCCTGTACTCAGGTAACATACCACAAGTGGACAATGAGGCTGGAAATAACAGCTCTGACAAGACTACCTGAGAGTCTCACAAGCTGGAACAAGAAAAGGCTTCCTGAAGAGCAACTGAAAAAGGAAACTTCACCAAAGGTCCACACAGTGTCGCAGGGCACTTTCTTCTCTTAGTGGGTGGGAGGCAAAGCCCACTGCTAGAGATGAAGAAACAGCTTGCACCTTAACCCTCAAAAGGACATTCCCTCTAAAAGTAAAAATGATACTAAACCCTTCATCTTTTGTGTTCACATTTTCAAATATAAATCTTGGGGAATGCCTTTATGCATTGCTGTCTTGCACAGGCAGAACTCGCAACTCAGCACTGTTTCCTAACACATGCTCATCATGTTTTGCCCTGCTTCTTATTTTAGCAATTACTTAATTGTGGAAGTGCTGTAACTGTATTATACGTAATCACTTGATACACAGTTGATTCTGCTAAAATGCAGTTAAATAAATCTAACCAAACCTGCATTAAAGACCAGTCAAGCAGTGGAAGAGAGACAGTAAGATTGTGTGCATCAAATCAAAGTTTCTATGAGTTATATAAAACCTTGAAAAACAAGTTAAACTTTAGATCTCAGTGCTAGTGATATAATGGGAAAACTTGCCAAGACAGAAGACATATTAATCTTCCTCTTGCAATTTACAGTCTAATATTTCAGTGCCACACCATTTTTCATAGGAAAACAGTGGCTGTTAAGAAATAGAAAGAGCTCTGTAGAATTAAGTGACTGCAATCACACTGTCTTCTTTCCTTACTGATGTTTCACATGAAATAACTAATGAGGATTGGCAAAGAACAGCTATCAGAGCTAGAAATGTACTGACCAGTTGGAAAAACATGATGCCACAGGACTATACTCCCTCTGCTGAGGACTGAGAAGGGTTCGTGTTACATACACATTACCTTCCTGTCAGCTATTGCCATTACAAGTGAAACTTGGGGCCATTAGGAAAATGCTGCTATTCAAAACTAGTTCTGCCTTTCATGGTGCAGGAAGTCAAGAAAAAATGAGAACTCCCTGCAATGTCCTCAACAAGACCCAGAGAAAAGTCTTTTCAGGTACTGCAGGGCATCAGGGAGCAGTCAGTGCCTCGCACACCATTTTTACATTTGCACATTTCCCATCTTTTGCAGAGCCACACAATGGTGGGCAGCTCCATGAGTCATGACTAGGGAACTGAGACCTGGTCCTGCAATCATACACACCAATAAGCCCCATAGAACCTGTAATTAAACAGTTTGGAACAGAATGAGGATACACAGCCTTCTAAATCTCGGGCTGAAAACTGTTCTGAACAACACTTTTTAGTCATGCTGCCTTGTCCTGCCGCCTGCCCTCCACTGACAGTAGACTTCTTCATAAGTTGTCTAATTTTTATATGAGAATTCATGCACTGACAAGACAAGTTACTCTTATAAAGACAGCTGGAATTACAGTCAAGAAAAAGATGCATGAAAGCATCATTATTTAAACATAAAAATGCAATGAATCTGTTAACCTTTCCCTAAGGTGAAGGTGTTTATTGCTAAGTTTTTGCAGCACATTTGCATTCAAACAGACAAATGCTAGCTTAAAATAATTTTTTTTAATCTACCTAGGAGAAATTGAAAAACACCTTGAAAGTAAACTGCCTCATATCAAATACTTCACTGAAAGCTTTACTATTAAAAATATTAGAATTTTAAGGATAACTTTGAGAAAGCCAGACAGCTAAAATACAGTGCCTCATTTTCCCTTCTTAAATATAAACCATGGAATCACAGACTGGCTTGTGTTGGAAAGGATCTTAAAGATCATTTAGTTCCAACGCCCCTGCCACGGGCAGCGAACCTTACACTAGACTGGGTTGCTCAGAGTCCCATTCAACCTGGCCTTGAACACTTCCAGGGATGGGGCATCTGCAGCTTTTCTGGGCAACCTGTTGCAGTGTCTCACCACCCTCACAGTATAGAATTTCCTCCTGATATCTGATCTAAATCTATCTTCTTTCAGTTTAAAGCAATTACACCTTACCCTATCACTACATGCCCTTGTGAAATACCTTGCACTGACTTTCTCAGTGTGTAAGTTTGTAGTTTATATTCACTTCTAATACAAAATCTGATGGTTTTTTACATTATGCTGTGCGAGCCACATTTCCATAGATTTGTTGCGGTTGTCACAACACAGGCACACCGCAGCCAGCAAACATATACACAGGGTGGTTCATGCCCCCTGCTGCCCTGGAGCAGCTCCCCAGCCCATAGGGGACAACTGCTTCACAGGAAGCTGAACTGCCTTTCGGACAGGGCAGTGGCACTCCTGGCTCTGGCTTTTGGAATACCGTCAGCAGAGGTGCTGGATGAGGAGATGTGTCCCTGGGACAGAGTCTGACAGGTTGCCCACAGGCACAGCCCCTTTATTTCCAGCCTGCCCTCACTGTAGGGTGTCAGCCCCCCAAGCTGGGTCTCTCCGCTGCCCTGCCTGTTCTCCTCCCCTCCATTTTTAGTCAGGTCCCTCAGCTGACACCTTCCCCCCACCTGGAAAGACAAAGACCTCTTTGCTTCCCTAGACAAAGTGATGCCGCCACCCCCAGGGCCCATCTGGAGACCCATCAGAGGCCATACAGATTATAGATAGCCAGGGACCTCGTGTGGGCCTCTGGCATAAGGGACACAGTGAGAAACCCAGATCATTACAGCAGGAGGGAATGTAGCCCACACTGGGCCACAGGAAACAGCGACGCCTCAGCACCAGTATTTATAAACACAACTGAGGGCTGCCGTCTCTCTCGTATCATTGCTGGACCACAAACTATGGGCCATCTGCCCGCAGTCTATTATCACAATCTGTGAACAATTAGAGACAGGATATTTCATTTTAGAAAATATCAAAGTTAACAAAAAAGGCACAGAAAAAAAGCCAGAAAACAATCAAAAAGCAAGCAACAAAACAGCAGTCAGCCACTGCAGAGCCCCATTTGCCAGCCCTTGAACCTAGCAGCTCTTGGACCCACCACCACCACATCGGCTGCCTCAGAGGAGAGATGACTTCTGCTGCTGCTGAGCAGAAGGTGGGTGCCAGCAGCAGCACCGCTCCTGCAAACACCTGACCCTGCTCTCTGAGACGTGAGAGCACCATAACCCTGTCTGTGAGACCAGCTCACCACATGCAGGAGGCATGAGAACAGCCACAGTCCACACGGCACTGCCTCCAAGTGAAATGTCCCTTTCCCAGCTGGCAGGTGAGCTTGCACCAGAACTGCCAGTCCTCCTTCAGGCTGCCCTGTCTCAGCCACATCATCACCATCCTCCACTCCCTCTTCCATGCTGGAGCTGCTGCTGGCAGAGGGCCCTCTGCATCCCTGGCAAGCTGCACTTTGCAGGGGCTGCACAGGGCTGCAGTGGGAGACAGAGTGCTCCAGAGGTACAGCTTGGATGATGCACTGGGCCCCAGCTGGAAAGGCAGTGGGGAAGGACATACCCTTACCACTCTTGGCCTTTGATCTGCAATGCTGCTGCAGAGAAAGCTGGGTAGATGGCAGCTGCTCCTTGGGTGGTTCCCGTGCTGTCCCGAAGCAGATCAGCAGGAGATGGGGCTGTGAATGCTGACTATTTCCCACTTCCAGACCATGGATGTAGCGAGTGAGTATCCTTCTTGGAGGAGTCTACTGAATCCCTATGCAAAAAATTCCTTCTGGTTTGCGGCTTTTACCATGAGACTGGGGAAAGGCTATGTCTTGGGATTTTGCACTCTCCTCATCCTTGCCTTCATTACATGGCCCTGCAATCTCAGCCTCTCTACCTACAGCCCACCCTCTGACTTAGGACAGATGGGAGACCAAGCAGGCTCTGCTCCTTGGTGCCCCTGGGATGTCCCCACTCGTCAGCCAATGGCTGATTTCAGGAGAAGCCTGCCTGGAAATGCCAGGTGCTTTTGTTCACTGATGGTCAGGGCCCACCTGATAGGAGTCCTGACTAGCCCAAGGAGAACAGGAGGCAGCCGACTGCTGCTCAGCACTGAGTACTGCAAGGGTGAGACGAGAGGCTGCCACCTCTGCCAAGGGATAACCCCAGGTCAGCTGGTGCTGTGCTCCTGCCTGGGACCGGGGACCTGCACCTCTACAGACCTGGCACCACTGGGTTCCTGCTTTCCCCAGGGATCAATGTCATGCTCCAGGTGGGAGTCTCCCAGGATGCCCCAACAGACACTGCTAGATGGAATGGGGTAGCTGTACAGCTGCTGGGGAGGCAGCATGGGATGGCACTGCCAGGCTGAGCCAGCACAAGCCAGAGGAGAAGGCTTAAAGAGCAACAAAACCCACACACATGCAAAAACTCTGCATCAGTCTTCAGTGTAGTCTGAGTAATTAGTGGTTTCTTACAAGAGGAAAATGATAAAGAAAGTAAAAATCTAACTGCCTTAAAACAACAGATACTCCCAATTCATTTCTAATTTATGCATTCTTGTCATATGAAAGCCACTTGCTTAAGCTGCTTTTCTATCTATTTGCAGTCTATTCAGACACACAATGCTCAGTGGGGGTCTGTCTCCATGATTCATTGGCTCAGATTTCCTATAGAGTTTACATGATGTCTACTAAGCCCCATACAGTTTTGTATCCATTATAACCAGGGACAAGCAAGCAGGGCTCAGGAGGCTGAGCATCCATCTAAGAATAGCTTCCTGTCTTCCAGCTCTCTTCACAACAAATGAACAATGGTTACATTTTACGGGCTAGCATTGCATGGTGAGGGGAAATTAGAGGAACTTGTCTGAGTTAAATAAGGGAAGAAGCATTTAGAGTGAAGCTCCTTAAATGAGCAGGTCAATAACTAGTTTACTGAGACCAAAGCACATAGCTAATGAGAGAATAAAGAATTATTCTTGTCAAGAGAGAAAAAGATGCTGCCCTGGTTTTGTGCTAAATAATTACATTCATTATGTTTAGGACAGCCTTGCAAGTGGTCTTCTGCAGTAGTAAATTCATTAGCAAAGCTAATAGGCAAACTACTATGGGGGCAAATCTAAACAATTGCAATAGGATGGATGGCAAAGATGGGGAAAGGTAGTATGAGAGCTAAGAGCCAAAGTTAGCTTTAAGTATAATTGAATTTATCTTCTCATCAACTTTAAGGCCTCCTTCTGGGCTTGAAACAAGGAGAGAAAAAGACATTGAAATGAAAGGATATTCACTTGATTCGATTTGTTGCTAGCTTTTCCAGCTTACTGAGCTGTCTAAAGTGACCTCTTGACACATGACCACAATTAAAAATCCAGCAAAAATTAAAACATTAACGAAATTGGCTCAATGTTTCCAAGTGATGAAAGATCTCAAATGTGTCAGGAAGCCATCTCCCCAGCAGACACACTAAAAAATTAGCCAGGCTTTGACTTCACCCAGAAGTTCATGAAACTTAGCTGGGCAGCAGGGAGGTAGGGTCATCTTCTTTAATCATGCCCTGCCTAGACTGTAATCACAAGAGCTTCATAGATACAAATGCAGCGAGCCTGGAAAATGTTTAGACTCAATCGAGCAAGTGAGTGGAGCCCAGCAGTAACACACGCAGGACAGAGCAGACCACCGGCGCTGGCCACAGCAGTGTCTGGCACCACCCACCATCTCCAGGCAGGGCTGTGCAGCCCGTCCCCTGCCCGGCTGCCTTCACTCACAGACTGAGGCACAGAGGAATGCGGGCAGTTCCTGGTGTTGTGCTCGGTACAGGACAGAGCCTTGGCTGAAAACGTAAAAGGGATTTTTTTATTATTATTATTTTTTTAAATGTTGAAACAGTTTTTAGTATATTAAATGTGAGATTCCAAAGTGAGGGTTTTTTCTAAAAATAGCTTTACCACTAGGAAATGAAAATGTGTTATGATTGAAAAAAATACCTAATAAAAAAATAGGGAAAGAAATCCTCAAATATTTAAGATTTTTTTTCTTTGGATGTAAAATATAAACAACTTTTTGTTAACTTTGTGAAAAACTTATTAAACTGCCTGATTCAGGTTCATCTGGGTTGGATTCAGTTTTGCCACTGAACCAAAAAGCTGTTATACATCATATCTGTATCTAGCTGTTTTAAATGGACACTCAGGGTATTGGCTAAGGGCATCCAAAAAGCAGCTTTTCAGTAACTGGATTTTGGAAAGACAGAAAAGAAGTAATTGCAATGAAGCCCATAGCTGAAAGAAAAGAGAAGAAAAAAAAAAAATCTTCTTTGCCAAGTGGAAATGGGAATAAATGTTCTTGGCTACTGCTGCATCCTGAAAAGCCAGAATAAGCCTGAGGCTCCCCAGCAAACCTAGTTTAGAAACCTCCTCAGCTGATCTCTCATTTCTTCTGGGTAGTTGCCTTATCCAGTCAAGTTAAAAATTCAGGATCTAACTCTCAGTGAGAAATCGGGAAGACAGATATATTGTACATGTGCAGAAGGACATTCAGAGAATTGTCTTTGCCTAAACTAAACATTGAGGAAATGCTTGCCACACCTTTGTCCTTCCAGGGAGAGGCTGATCTCTTCCCTCCAGCCATCACAGAGCATCCACCCCAACAGCAGGTCTGGTCTGCACGGGCTGTGACATGAAAGGCTGCTGGAGATCACAGAGCTATAACACCTCTGTCCATAACCAGAAGAAAATCTGTGATCTTCATCCTTCTTCCACACCTTCTTTCGTGCATCTACAGCCTTCAAAAGGTGCAAAAAAAATGAGATATCTAGATAGTGATAAAAGCTTCCCTTTTAAAGAATTTTTAATTAATAATTTCCACAGGGAAGACAAAAACGAGAAGATAACTGTTACGAGTGTCGGAAAGCTTTCAAACAGGTGTTTACTGAGGATAGGCCTAAGCACGGGCTGGGGAGAAGTTGGCACTTTGTTCTCTCAAAGGTAAAGACTAGACCTGGTTTCCTCACTAGGTTTTTGACAGTTACTAAGTAATAAAAACACATTATGCAATCTTTACATTTAGAGACTCAAAAAGTTCAGTTTTGGTCAGAAAAGCGACTGTGAAAGCATCACCTGGTTTGTGCACTTATCTGTTCCCTCAAGTCCCTGCTCCCTTGTCAAAATATATCCATTTTACTCACTGATGTTAATGGGAGCCCCATATGCCAAGCAGAGAAGATTGGCCTCTTAAGCTTTACCTATTTGCCTGCTAATAAAGCACACTTTTTATCCCAATAAGCAAGGGAAAGCCAGCACAGGTGCACCACAGTAATATGCATTATACTTTGCCTCATGCTGTGCTACCACCGGTGAAGCTTTATTCTCATTCCAGAACTTGTACATTTGCTGAAGGTTAGTGATGAAGTACAGCGCAGGTCATAAACAACTGAGCTTCATTTTCCACAACTAGACGGAGCAGCAGGCACTTAGGAAAAAATTATACTAGCTTGTAAATGGAGCAATTTAATATGGAAGTAACTGATAGCAAATAAACATAAAATGCCAAGGCAACTTCCCTGTCGCTTAGCTGTACTCTGTTCCTTACATTTCTTTAGAAATCAAATCTAGTAAACTAGAATTTATTCAATCTTACTAAAGAAATCACTTTAGAATGTGAAATATACTCCTAAGAAGGGAGAACACTGCTTTTTCCTGACAAAAACAGTGCATCAACAAGGTCTGAATAGTGCAATCTTAGCTATGGCTAAGATTATCCAGCCATGAGCTGGAAACACTCTGCATTGTAATCATCTGACAAAGTATTCTCTGTGGTAAAACCATCTCAAAACAACAGAGCTTAAATGATATGAATGGCAAAACATCTCCTTGTCTTGTTTCTTCAGTTACCTCCCAAGTGCAGAGCTTGTTTCTCCAAACATGTGAGGCTTTCAACATGCTATTGACCATCTGCCTCTCTTTTTAAATGACATGGATGTCCTTGTTACCTACTGCAGCTAGTAGTGCTTGAACCCGGTCTCTTCCAGAAGCAAGACTTTATTTTCTGGCTTCCTGCAGCAAAAAAATATTCATTGCTTATGGACTCCCATTGACAGGTCAATGCAATGTCGGTGCTGCGTCCACAGCAGATTTGAGTCTTTTAAGAATAGATGTGAGGCTTAGCCATAGAAATCTATGTGGAGTTCTGGGAGGCACTGAGTCCAAACAAAATCGTGTTGAAACTGGAGAAACAATTGAAAAGACGCATTTTTACTTTTAGTGTGATTTCTGAGTAGGAGAACAGCAGTGAAGCAGCGTCCCAGGGAGGCTGCATCATCTCCACTCTTGAAGGTTCACTACAGCAGACCAGACAAAACTCTGAGCAACTTGGTCTGGCCTCATGGCTGACCCTGCTTTCAGGAGGAGGTCAGACCTAGCCCTCCCTGTAGTGCCTTCCCAACCAAGGAAGGACTGTGCGGAGTGGAAATGGGTTCTTCTTGGGGTGGCAGGTGATTCCCCTCATGACTTACCTCACCTGCCCAGGTGCCCTTGTAAAATAGGTATGAGGCCCTGGAATCTGAGAACCAGCAAAATGAGGACCGGGGAAATGTGTACAGGGATGAAAGTTCTTCCAAGATGGAGGCATCACCTAGGACTGGGCAGCCTACCCCCTGCATCAAAACCTCCTCCATGAAGAAAAAAGAAAGGTAGTAGTCACTGGAAGTCAGAAAATAAAGTCTTTTGAGAGGAATGGAGGGCCCAATACACTGACCAGACCCAACCCACAAAGAGTTGCGTTGCCTCCCTGGGGCCTGCACAAGAGACGTCATCGAGAAACTTCCCAGCCTGCTACAGCCCATTGATTATTATCCTCTACTGGTTTTCCAGGTAGGCAGTGACAGGGTCCCAACAAGAAGGTTGCAAACAATCAAGAGGGATATCAGGGCCTTAGGTCAACAGATCAAGGGATCTGGAGCACAAGTTGGGTTCATTTCTGTCCCTCCAGTTGCAGGGAACAATGGAGCAAGAGAGACATGGAGCTCCTGGAGCGTGTCTGGTGGGGGTTGACAAAGATTATGGAGGGACTGGAGCATCTCACGGGGAAAGGCTGAGGGAGCTGGGGCTGTCCAACCAAGAGGAGATGACTGAGAGGGGGTCATATCAATGTCTGTCAGTATCCGAAGAGAGGTGTCAGAGGAGGGACCAGGCTCTGCTCTGTGGTGCTGAGCAACAGGACAAGAGGCAATGGGCAGAAACTGATGTACAGGAAGTTCCACCTAAATATGAAGAAGAACTTCTTTACTGTGAGGGTGACCAAGCACTGGAACAGATTGCCTTCCAGTCTCCCCCACTGGAGAAATTCCAGAACTATCTGGATGAAATCCTGTGCAGTGTGCTCTACGATGACCCTGTCTGAGCAGGGAGGCTGGACCAGACAATCTACTGCAGTCCTTTCCAACCTTACCCATTCTGTGTGACATGAGGTCCCACTCAAAATCATACCACCATCTACAGCCAGCCACAAGTCAAAACAGATTCTCACTCTGCCCCTTCCCTGAGCGCATAGCGTTTTGATACTCTTACAAGCTCTTGCTAATCCCTCCCTAAACACTGTTCTGGCCCATCAGACAAAACTCCACACATTCCTTTGTTACTTTCCACAGTTCTCCTTTCCTAGGAGCCTGTGGGGTACAAACCTACAAGCCTTACAAAGCCTCATTGGTCTTCCTCAGTGGTTTGTCAAAACAGAGACTGCTGCGAAGGGAGCAGCAACAAACACCTCTGATATTCATTTCCAAGCATTCAGATTAGCATACTGCACTCACTGCTATATATATATCCTCTAACTTCTTGATACCTATGGCTCAGTGAATGCATCCAAAACCTCTCCCTGGTTTATGAGTGTGAATTTAGTTTTTATGTTCACTGACTGCTAATGAGACATCTTCCTCCATTAAACCTGCATAAAACTAGGTACCTACTGTAAAGCACTCCTTCCTACTGCTTTTCATCGATTACAAAGGGAATTATGATCTGGCAACCATTGATAATGGCCATAAAGAAATGCTCACTACTCTCTTGATGTTTCAAAGTGCATTTGGTTGCAGCAAGTGGTCAAAACATGGCCTAGTACAAGAAAGAAACCTTTCTTGGTCAAATCAAACCAGTAAGGCTCCTTGAAATCAGCATGGAGCTGGACTTCACAGATCTGAGCAAAGTGCCAGGTAGCCCCAGTGCCCAGACACACCATGGCATTGCCACTACTCGCCATCCCCTATGCACTGTTTCCAGTTTCTGAGTGCACCTTGTGAAAGAAGAGCAAGCATAGAAACCCTTGCTGATTTACAGTGCCTCCAGCTTAAGCTTTGCCACGTAGCTTGTGCAAAATAAACTGAACAGCTCCCCAGACGTACCTCAGTTGACTCAATTCTTCTGCTTTGGAAGTGGAGGAGACGAGTTACAGCACTCACACATTTTCCTATGTGCAGAGCCAGGCTGTGGGCTTGGAGAAGGTACAGGGCCTAGGGAAGGAGCTCTCATTCCTTCTTACTCTGCCATGACGGTGAAAAAACCAAACTACAGTTCACCTTTCCACTACTGCAGGTCTGTGGAAAGAGAAAAACACAGCAAATGTGTTTTGACATAAGTCCTAAATTGGTGATGGAAAAGCTGGCTAGCACATCCATGGCTGAATGCAGTTATTTCGTTTAATGTAAAAATTATAGTACAATTGTATGTGATCTATATTCTTGGCCTTTAAGTCAAGGGTAATCTATGGCTTTTAAGATTTCAGTTTATCCTTAAACAATATAAATGGCTGTCCACAGCAGACACAGCTGTATCAGAGGGGAGAACATTGAAAATTTGAGGAAGAACATCTCCATCTAACTGCCTACGTGTAACTGAGAAATTAGCTGTCTTCCCAAGAGAAAAAAAAAGGTTGAGGTTAATTAGGTGATGGTTTAACAATGCGCGCAAAGTTTCTATTGTAAAACATTATTTCACAGAGAAACGCACATCCCCACCTTGGCAGAATCTGATAAAAGATGAAGGAGACTACAGTACATACCGTCAAATGGATGACAACTTCATATAACTTCTTCTGAGAGAAAGCAGCCTGTTGTTTACTGCATTTATCGACAATCTGTGAAAGTAGACCAGGAATCAGTCTAATTACCAGAGTGCCAGTTGTGCTTGTTAACACCAGCTTTGTGACCAAATGTTATTCCACAGTTGTCACATCACAAGAAGGTTTCATTACTAACATAATAGTGAACAAGATCACATGCCTGGCTATTGATTGATCTGCCACACAAAGGAAGGACGTTTGTTGTCTCTATTATAACCAGTTACATCTTTGTCTGCCTGTATAATATGCACAGGAATGTATCACAAGCAGTTGCTGCAGCGTTTCTTAATTTCGGCCTGTTAGCCCATTAACAGCCCACTAGGATTTGCAGTCTTTACCAATAGAGAAGAAATGACCTTGCCATAATTTGTCTTTTACAATCTTCAAAAAATTGTTTCCATCAGCCTTCCTGCAGTCCTACAAGGATTGAGACTTACTCAACATTTGCATTATAAATATATCATTTCTGCCAAATCAAAAGCTATTTTAATTCTTTCCAGACACAATTGGGTAACACAGCAGGAACAGTAGAAATATTCATCATTACTGCAGTTGAATGGCCCTGAAAGAACTATATCTTAGACCAGAGAAATGCTATGCTAACAAGCACCCTAGACAAAATGAACTAAGATTGACCCTCAGAGCATCGAGGTATTGCTTGACTGACTGGTCATAAATGCAAAGAGCAGCTTTCAGCCTGTTGCTGATATGAAAAGTGAACAGCCTTGTTTATTTTTCTATGAACTCAATAAATATTACAATACAAAAGTGGATTTGTTTATCATTGTGAGCCTACAGAAAAACAAGCATGCCTCATCATCTTATCTGATGATGAATGATTTATCAGGCAGAACATGAATCTGCTTCTGAGTCTATTTTCCTGTTTATGCTTGTTGAACAGATACAATTTAATGAAGAATATAAAGTACTTAAAATCTGTCTACCATTAATAGTTTAATTAAACTGACATGTACTTCAAAAACAGAGAGACAGAAAACATTAATTTTTGTTATAAAGGGCATGACATTATTAAAGCGCAATTAAAAACAACATTCACTTACAATTAATAGCTAAAACAATTTAATTATTTAACATCTAATTGTCTGTTCTGGCTAACCTAGCTACCCCAAGATAGGTGTGTTCTTCGGGCCTCATGTAAAGTGTATTACATGGCAGAGGCCCAGGCACAAGATAACAAGTTGCTCCTGAGCAATATCTCACTGTAAATCCACTGACAAACACCTCACTGTGCCATTGGTGGCAGAGGGGCCTCCTGTGTCCTTGAGGTGCCAGTTCCCAAAGGATCCCTCATAAACCTCTCCACTGGGGCAGGTAACAGCCTCTGCTGTGGCTGGTGCAAAGTCTAGGGGATGACTGGTGAGCTGGCTCCTGGCTTGGTGATCACATTTCCCTGGTAAAAGCACTCATCCAGGACCCTTGGACATAGTGAAGTACCTGTTTTCCTCCTAAAGTTCATGTGTCACAGCTCTCTCCTTCTGTCCCACTTGATTGAAATTGATCAACTGGCTCAGCAATTATTTGACAGAAGGCGCTGAAAAAGAGGAGCAAAGAAAAGCAGCTCAGCCACACAGGTCTCATTTTGCTTAGAAACAGGACAAAAAACCCTCTCCTGCCAATGTCAAAGTTAAAAGCCAAAGATGCAAAGTGGGAGTCTGCCAAAGAACTCCTCAGAAGTATAAATCCTTCTTGAACAGCGTAGCAGTGGAAATGTCCCTGAAATTCAACCTACATTTTTTAAAGAACATAGCAACAAACAAGTTTAGAAACTTCATCTGAATTTTAGGTTCAGAAGAAAATACAGACTTAAAACACAGGACTAGTCTGAAAACATGAATTCTGTTCAACAAGAAATTTCAGTACTTTCAGAGATATATTGCAAAAAAAAGTCAGATTTTTTAAGCTTTCCACCAAAAGTGAGCCAGACCTGTCCCTCATAGCCAGGATCCCCGCTGCAGACATCCATCTGTGAGGGGAGTGACCGTGCCTGGGTTTCACCATTAGCCAAGCATAGGCCACCAGGCAGCTGGCATTTCTGGGATACATCTGGGAGAAAGTTTGGTTTCAAGGATTTTCTTTTGCAATACTATTTAATTAAACAAGTCTCAAGAAACATTGTCCTAATCACAGTTAAAGAAAACCAGCTGCTGGTTTTCTTAATGTGGGCAGAATGTCATGGCAAGTTCCAGAGCTCTCAGCATAACTTCACCAGTCTCAGAAGTTTACTCCTACAAGGAAATTGCAGGATTAATATCCTACTAACCAAACCCGCCTATTCTTGAACACAGCCTGGAGCAGATGTTATTTCAGGACAATTTCACTAGTTCCTATAACTTTGATTTACTCATTTCCTTATAAGTTAAGGTGTGTGGAGTGGCAGCAATTGCTCCCATAAACCCAGAAGAAGACACAGTCCTCTATTGCCTCTTCAGGAGGGAAAAACCCAACAACATAGTGAAATGTTCACAAAAGCTTTTCTTTGTGCCTTTTTTCCGATCCAGAGAGTGCCATCGCCTTTGTCACACCACCTGATGGTTGCTGACTGTCCTCTGAAGCCTGGGAAGAGGAGAAATCCTTCTGCCCATGCTGCAGGTGGCTGAGCCAAGATGGAGCATCTGAGATTAGGAAGAGACGTGCTCAGCCTGGGTCTGCCTTGCAGGGACAGCTTTCACATCTGGGACTGGCACCAGGGCTCCAAACCTTTACACTGCTGCAGGGATGGCACCTGGGCTTCCCCTGGCAGATGAGTGTACCAGAAGCTGGTTGAGGAAAATGTGGTTTTATTCATGATTCCACAGAGAGCATTTTACTGACAAAAGTCTTTTTTCACTGCACCTGTAAGCAATGTATTAAAAATTAGAATAAAATTAATCAGTACAAAATAATATACTCCTGCATTTCAGTTTCTCTATGGAAAAAAAAAATTTCCTTATTTTAATCCTTGCTAAATTTAACACTTAAATTTCTCTGTGGAAAAATTTAAAAGAAGAGAGAAATGGCAAAGAGTGGGATTTAGTAGGATCATTAAAAAATAAAACATAAACAGTGACTCTCTTTACCTTTTTTCCTCTAAAGAGTATCATCATAA
The DNA here is from genome assembly GCA_014706295.1 of Lycocorax pyrrhopterus obiensis. Classification (NCBI taxonomy): domain Eukaryota; kingdom Metazoa; phylum Chordata; class Aves; order Passeriformes; family Paradisaeidae; genus Lycocorax; species Lycocorax pyrrhopterus. Next base: position 18,102,042 of record JACSVZ010000013.1, on the reverse strand, counting down.
TATATTTATTTTCAATGCAGTCATTAAGCCAATCACCTTCACTTAAAAACACCTGCGCTGACACATCTTAGGTTTTGAATTCAGATAAGTTATCCTCAAAAGAGTAAATAGAACCATAAATGGTCAGATGAAGACCATAAATGATCAAATGAAGAGCTAAAGCACTTCAACCGACCAGAAGAAATTATTATGAGAATGGGGGTTCATTTGGAGGTCTTGTGAGGAATTCAGCAACTGAAGCATTGAGGAGTATTTGCTGGGGAGGTACCAGATACCCCACTGCAAAGTGATGAGCTGCTTTTTCACTAAGCAGAGCATGGAAAGGTGGCTGCTAAGCGCTTTAAGACTTTTGAGTGGCTTGGCTCTGCAATCTCTAACCACATTAAAACTTTGTTCACACTCTTTTCAAGATCTGTAACTAAGATGTAATTGCAATCTAATACAGACCACACCAGAGTAGGCAGAACAGAGGATAAAGTAAATCAAGAGATACGGACAGCCTGTACTCCATTGCATATAAGCTAGCAGTGAAATCCCTTGTGCCTGGCCAAGCTTCTGTGCTTGCATGAGGATTTCTACCAGAGTGCTACAGCCACACCAGTAATCAGATGTTTGCATATATAGAACAAAACGCCAGGCAGCTACTGAGCTGTATTTTATTCATGGTTTATTCACTGTTATGTGACCAATGCGGCCTGGAAAGACAAACATCTTATGAAATGCTGTATTAATTGACCATGAGTTTCAATCTTTTCTGTGAAGACAGAACATTGCCTATCATTTCATACTTTTAAAATTTATATTATCAAGCCTTACCTCATTAAGTATATTTTTTTCACGTTTCTCACAATTTTTTGGGGGTTTTTTTGTGCAAAATAACATTTAAATATGATAATTTTTATTCAAGGCTTTGCCCCATACAAAATGCAGGTAAAGCATATCTAAAGCACGTAACTATTAAGAAAAAACCCACCAAAGTGTGTGGCTGACTAAGTGGCTTTACAAATGAAATCAAGGCATTAGGCATAGATTTTGTTATTATTGTGTTTAAATTAAGCTTGAAATGCCATGCAACTGAAATAAAAATCAGAAGTGAAACAGGGTATTGTTTGCTTTCTGAATATTAAATGCAATCAAAAGGTAATAGTACTTATAGATTTTTCACATACAAACAGATTTATGAAACTGATAAAAACCATTTGCTCATTGAACTTCAGGAATCTGGGTGGCTTCTTCTGTGAATAATCAAATAAGTTAACTCAGGCAGCTTCTCTGTTTCAGTGCTACAGACATACAGAATTTATATTTAAAGGGCTACTTTTTAAAGAGCAAGTAACTTCACCATGAATGTCATTTAAGATGAGACAAAATATACTATTAAAAAGAAATCAAGTTGAGTGTTCACAGCTGAAAAAAAAAGGGAAGTCAGCAATTTTCATTGTGCTGCTAATAAATTTTATTTTCACATTTGCATACATGAGAATTAATTCACGAATCCTGAAGATGGGAGTCATTTACTTTACTAATTTGTTTCTTTATATATTTCTATTTCATGATTTTATGAAAATGTTTCTATTAATTTGAAGTTCCTTTTTTCAGTTCAGAAAAATCTCTCCGTTGTTTTTCAGCATCTCTGATTACTTTAAGTAACCTGCTGTCTCAGTAAGAGCAGAAAGTTTATTGACACATAATTTTCTTGTGATAGCTTTTCAGAACTTAGTATTTAAATGAGCTTATATATTAAGCAAAGAAGTGAAAACGTACTGAAAATTTTAGGGGCCCTAGGGCCTTCTCAAGATGCATGATGTCTCTTCCCCGCTTTGGAGTCACAAGAATGCTAAATAAGGAGAGAAAAAAAATCCTTATTTCAGAAGAAAAAAAAAACCAAACCAAAACCAAACACCACCCTTAAAACACCAGATCACGTCAAAACTGTGGGAAAAGGTTTCAGTTACTCTCAGCTGTGGGTTTATATCCATGTTCTGCTTGCCAATATTTTGGGTAGTATTCTGAAGTCATGCTTTGATCCTTTAAGGACCTCCTATCCCCTAGGCTCAGGTTTGATTCAGTATTGGAAGTGCCAGGACAGCAGCTGCTCTGAGAGCAATCTGGATGAAATTTCTCAAGAGCAGCTTTTCCTGCAATATTTTAAACCAATCTGAATTGAGAAAGGCAGGGACAAAATAAAAAAGATAAACACAGAAATCAGACAGAGTAAAACCTGGAAGGGGAATGTGGAAAGCAGAATGGGAGCTAGGAAATACACATTTGTGGAAGGACTAAGGAACCAAATGGGGAAACTGAGAGAAACATTTGGAAAAAAATCTGAGGAGCAGAAGGCTGACAGAGGAGGCAAAATCTGTGAGGGGGAAAAGTGAAGGGGGGTAACACACAAGCACAGAAAGGAACCAAAAAAATACCATTGAAAGAGGCAGAGGAAGGACAAAGGGCAGAGAGACAATAACCAACCACATGGAACAAAAATAGCAGGGCAGAGAGATGGTGAGGAAGGTAAATTGGAAACAGAGATCCAAAAGGAAGGCAAAAATTCTACAGAGTGAAAGCTCAACCGATAAAGCTTCATGAAGTTTACAGGAAATTAGTTTTGAGGAAAGTCCAGGCAGTGCAAGGATGGAAGCATATTCATTTCTTTGCCTTCTCAATCTGCCTTCAGGTTAACAGAGCCTCTGTTTATAGCAAACCCAAAAAATAAACATCCAGCCTATTGGAGCTGGTAAGGGGGACATGGTATAGCTACTGCCTTCTCCCTGTGAACAATGCAATCTGCTCCTTTCGTGCCCTGCTTTCAGAGCAGGAGGAACAAACAGGCAAAACATAATTTACAGTCTTGGTTTATCAGTATCCACAGCCCGTCTGCTGATTCGAACACAGCAGAATGTGTATGTGTGCATTCAGAGAGATGGCTGTCATTAGACCAACGAAGTTAACCAATGTATAAAAGGCAGGATCAGATCAGTAATAAAGTTTACACTTCATTATGGATGTCAAAATCCTTGCTGAATTTTTTTTCCCCACAAGTATCTAGCTTATTAAATTTCACAAGCAAAACCACCTCTGAGTGAGCACTCAGGAATCAGTTACTTGGAAGCCTTCAGGATTAAAATCTAAACCCAGATATTTCCTTAATAAATTTACAGAATTAGAACTGGACATATTAACATACATCTCTGTTTTCATGACTGTAAAATGATTGGATTCTTGTCTCATCAAATTTACATTGTAGAATCTGAATATAGTGTGATTAGACATTATTTTAACAACTACATTACAATACAATTTAAAATAAAATGGCCCTTTATATCGCACTAATATCAGTGTTTTAAATAACAAAGGGGACTTTTTTTTAAATAAAGGAAAGGATTAGCATTTAGTTTCAATCAGTATAAGCAATGCTGTACCAGTTGGTGTCTCAAAGATTCAGAATTTTATTAATATTCCAGAGATGCATTTGTGTTGCCTCTGGGTACACTGAAAAGCCACTTAAACTGCACTTAAAGCAGCACTACAGGATCAAATTGATGTGCATCAACCATTTACAATAAAACTTGATTATTATAAAGGCATACATATTTGCATAATTACATGTTTGATTTTTTGATAATGCGGCATACACTACAAAATGTTGCTTCATGTAGAAAGGCATCGTCAAAAAGCACCATCTGCTGTAGTGTTTAATGCACTGCAATGTTTGAAAAATTCTGAAGGTAGATTGGTGCAAATCAAAGGAGAAAGCAAAGGAGTTTTGCTAGAACAAGGGGCTCGGGGTGGAGGAGGGGACAGTACACTGTGGACCTTTTGTTAGGCTGTCATCTGTTTCTGGCTATTTTTAAACAAAATTTTCAGGGGACAAAGGTAAAAGACAACAGAGCAGCACATCCTACAGTCTACAGAACATAGGATTCAGAACTTGAGAGCATTTGACATAAACACATTTTTGATGTTTTCACTCAAAAAAAAGATCAGTATCTAATATATGCAATGAAGGAATTATAATGGAAAAGAAAGCAAACTTAACAAGAATGAATCTTTTTAAAGGAATCTCTATTAAGCATCACAATAGCTTAAAAGAAATAGAACTTGAAAGTAAGAATATCTCTGTATTTGCTCAATTCACAAGAAGCAGCCACCTGATCTTCAGTAATATCTGACCATGTCTGAGCAACCCCAATGGAAGCCCAACGGGTTCAGGAACTCTCATGCTAAGATTGCAGAAGTAAATGTGTATCTTTGATTACAAGAAAAAGCAAGCACTTCTAGACTCAGCACTGTTAGCCCTGAGTTCTTGTATCCTAAAAATATGCATCATTTTGATTAGCACTACATGTCTATCATTTTAATACCTGAGGCATCTCTTCAAAGTGGATTTTGAGACAAGACATTAATCAAATGTTGTTGTAACTGTTTGCAATATTCTGCCATCCTGAGGAGTTTTATGCATGCATCCAGAATACACACACACAGAAAAGGGTCATCTGGGGCTTTTTCCAAGTCTGTTGCTACCTCTGAGCTATGCTGTGAACATTTTTGGACATTGTGCTGAGTAGTAAAGCACAGTGCAGAGCCAAGACACGGAGGATCTGGCAGGGTAGTCAATAGGCATGTACTAGCCTGTTGCTTCCCAGTAGGAGCTCATTCCTTCACAAATTGGCCTTTGGTAAGCAGTGTGATTCATTGCTCAGGGACTGGATTACAAGCTGGAAACCAGCTGACAGAACTTGGGCCACTCATTTCACTTCTCCATGCTATCCATATTCCTTCCTCCTGTTTTTCACATCACATTAGTTGAAAATTATAAAACTCTTCAGGGCAAGGACTTTTTCATAATACAAGTTTCCAGCATGTTGGGCATTAAACAAGCTTTTATCTCTGTGGGAACCTCAAGGTATACCAGGATACAAACAACAGTTGGATTATATGCTGTGTGTGGGATAAATACCAAGTCAATTAAAAAGCATCTTTAACAACACAATCTGACTATAAAGTCCAGCAGTCTACAACAGCATCTGGCTCCAAGATGTATTCTACAGTGCATGACACAAAAGAGCTTCCAAAACAGATGAAATTTTGTCCAGGCACCTGAAGGAAAAATGTGGTTGTGTATGTGTGAATGCAAATATTTCAAAACCTTCTGTGCCCAAGCCACAACAGCTTGCACGTAGATTCATTGAAACCAAAGGGATGGCCATAGAACTGGAAGCCCTAAAGCTGCATTGCTGGCCTGTTAGGTTATGCTACATCTGGACTACAATAAATTTACATTCCCACCAAGGAAACAGCCACCGTTGTATAGTTATGAGACAGATTTTATTTCACATTATGAGGCAGAATGTGCTTGAGTCCTCTGTTATGCATCAGATAATTAAACATCCAGGTTTCTTACCCTGACTTATCAGGTACAATTATAGCTTGGCATCGGAGATGCCGAACAACCACACTGTCATTGACTTAGATCAGCACTGTGAAATCTAGTGCTTCTGAAAAATCAAATCTTTTGTGTGTCTTGCAGAAGACACACAAAATTCTTTTAAAATAACCAACATATTGTTGTGTGTACACAGGTCATGAAAACTCAGAAACGTTTATCTGTTGATATTTTCCCCATACCAATCATTTACTGGGTTGAACTGGACTGCACTATGATGCAGTGCCATTCCCTCTGCCTGCACTTGAAGCAGACACTGAATGGTTTCGTGCTCATCAGGTACCCATACTGAAAAGATAATGTTGTATTTATAGCATAATATTGAAAATAGCCCCAAATCAAAGCCTCGAAGACGTCTATATTTCTTTCCCGCTGAAGTCTCTATGTGCATTTGGTCATAGCACTCAAAAAGGAAACAAAACCAGCCAGGCAGACACAAACCTTTAGAAACAATGAGTTTCCCTTTTGTGCCTTAATATTCTGCTCTTGGTGAGCTTCTCTAACAAAGTCTGCACTAATCGTTGCTGGAATCAGCACAGCAGCGGCTGCTAAGCAAAGTCTTTTTCTCCACCCTCTCTGCACTAGGCAGACAGGGTTTTTCATTACATATATCATTTTCAACTTGCTGCAGTGATTCCACAAAGACAGGAGGATTTAGAAAGCTAATGAATGGGGGTGGGGAGCAGGCTACAGTTGGAGATTCAGTGCTAATGTTTAAGGCTAGATACTATGAGTGGCTTCACACACGAGGCACTGCCACTGATTTTATTTTCATTGCATGGCACTGACAGACTTTGACAGCCAAATCATTCATCTCAAGTTAATAAATCAAAGTTGGGGAGGGGGATTTTTTTTGTTTGAACATTTATTGCTACAGGATTTAGGGAAGGCTCATTGGTCACTGCCTTGCCCTGGTTGTTATTGTGCTGCAATGACAGTAAAATTATTTATCTTTTAGTTGCTAATTAAGGGCAGAAGTGAAGAATAGGTTTGGTCTGAATATACCATAGTATCTAGGGACCATTTACTACATCATAATGAGATGCAATAGATGCTGTAACTCAGTATATCTACAAGTCTCTTGCTGCTTTATTATTAGGGAAAAAAATTCATCTTGTAAGTTAACCAACACAAAGTTAACAGTTTATAAATAAGATTAACCTGAATGAGAAAAACAACATTCCCCTCCCTCTCCCCAGGTGAAACGATGCACCCCTTTTCCAAGCTCCCTTCCAGCACAGAACACTGTTTCACCAGTATCAGTACCCTTGCTACAGCAAGCGTGTTCGGCAGCTTGATCTGTCTAACCCACCTTTTGCAGGCATGTCATCAATACTGCCTGCCACTTGGGAGAACAGACTATACTGATTACAAAATACTGCTTCTATAAATCTGATGATTTTAATGATAAAACAGGATATTTTAGGCTTTCTCGTCCCTGAAGAACCAAGAACAATTGCAGATTGATTGTAAACCAATTAAGGACCTTAGAGCTATAAGTTGTGAATATCATTTCTTTCTCCTAAGGGAAGAAAACAAAATAAACAAACAAAAAAAATAATTTTCTGGTTCTTTCCTCTCTGCATAATAACTTAAGATGTGGGTGAAGCTGTTAATTCAGATCTGAGTGTTGAATTATGACTTCAACTTTCTCAGGCCATAGTTACTACCAGATCCCACTCAGCTGCCTCTTTCAATGACCAATATTCACTGACGTGTCAGGCAGAGAGGGAAGAAAGTGGTGAACGTCATAGGACACAGGCATATGGCCAAGCACAAGCAGCTTTGCTCTTTGGGGGATGTTGTTCTCTGCAACACTTCACAGAAATTAACAAACACTAGTTGTAGTCAGTGGCCCCACTTCAGCACCAATTCCCTCCTTAAATGCAGAATGCTGGAGAGTTGAGGAGCCTCAAGGTACAGCCTTTGAGAATGTGTTCTCCAGACTGACCAGAGCAATCTTCTCCCAACGTGGCAGGTCAACACTGTCCTAAGGAGCTGAATGGAAACTACACGAATTAGTTAATACCCTTTATTTTATGTTTAAGGCTATTCCCTGCAACTATATCCTGCTGCCAATGCTCAGTTAATAGGCTCCTGTTGTGAATAACATCATGTGCTCTGTCAATTATTAATAATGAGACAAGCGTTTTCACATCAGAATGCCAACTTGTAATGTGATGAGCCTGTATTGTACAAGGGTATCAAAGCTCAGTCTCATAGCATCACTAGTTTACTAAGTGAACTTTGAACGAGATTTATTCCCCAGTCTGTTCAGTCCTAATTTTCATGAATTTTGAAAATAGAAAATGTCTTTTCCTTGGCAACATTTTTAGATTATGGTTTGTATTTTAGGTGCTTGATTTACTGCTACATTGCATTTATTCTAACACATCACTGATCCCCTGTCTCATACATCAGATTTAGTTACTTTTTTATTGTATAATTTCTAGGCGACAGTGGCTATCCAGGACAGAAACAGCTGATGGATCTAATTTGATTTTGCCCTTATACCAGAAGAAGTTCACTTACTAGTTCACTTACTCAGAATTCATTGATCACTCAAAGGTCTTCTGGGATTGTGAAATCTCATTCTCGGTGTCTTTTCCAATTGTCAAAGCACAGACTCAATACCACATCTGACATCCTTGCAGCCTGCCTAGTTCTGCATAACACAGCAGTCAACCATGGGGTTATAGTCAATGATGGGACTCTCATAAAGGATGACAAGGCTAAATCTTACTGACTTCAGACATGCCAAAAAGGTAGATCTTTCTGAAAGGTGGGTTTGCTGATGATAAGCAAGGGGCAGCTCAGTGACAGCCATATCTTTAACAAGGAAAAGGAAGAACTGGAAAAGGATGGTTAGAGACAGAAAAGTCAGACAGTAAAGGAAGAAGAAAATGCAGAAGGAGTTTTACACAGAGATCCATAGGTCTAAAAGCAAAGAAATTGCACTACTTAGTATAGGGAGATGATTGAATTCCTTCATCTGTGTCTCACTGTTCCCAGCTAAAACACAAGACAGTGTCCTCTGCACAGCCCATTCAGCGCGGTGGCGAGACAGCAAGCCTCGTGGAGGTACTGTCAGAACAATAATCACTTTGAAAGTGGTTGTGAAGATCTTCTAGTCACTAAGTTCACACAAAGAGGCAAGATGAGGTTAATGAAACTTCAACAACTGTTTACGTTCAGTAAGGTTACTTCATCTTGAGTTTTTGAGAGCAGATAAGGTGGAAAAGAAAGACATTGGGAAGGTGGATGACATTTAAAAGAAGCAGTAGTAAAGTCCTCTGTTACAAGAATAAAGACAACTATTTCGTCAACAGCAAACACATTTATCTTCATCTGAGAGAAACAACTGATAGTTCCTGTTACCTGAGGGGATTCTAAACCTTGAGCTAATCTGTGCACCTACTGCACAATTTTGCAAACATGCATCAATATTTAGGTTACCAGTTTTGTAACAAATGCATTACCAAATATGAGTTTCTTTCATAGAACCAAACATTGTAATCAGAACTGACACTCTTTAATCACAGATTGTTTTCTGAACACATTTGCAAGTCTCATTTCAAACTGTTTGAGCACCTGAGCTTTCATTTCTCCTCTCTGGAAAGTATTCTCTATCCTAAATGCAGCCAGCTATACTGGATAACTCTGCTCTGATAGGCATTGTTCATTTTCTCCCTTTTTCACTCATCCTTTGGAGGACATGAAAATGTTTTTCTCCCTGTGTGCTTAAAACCCTTCCACAATAATCAGCTGCTCCATCTTCTTATCATAATCTTGTTTATATTCAAATAGGCACTAATGTTGCTGTGCCCCATCAAGAGACTTGGTCAATAGTTCCAAAAATGCAAAAGTCACAGGGGAAAATGAGGGGAAATTACAATCCCAGTAACATGGTATTTAAAATCCCTTGGTTGGCTTGCAGACTATGATACTTGCATTTAGAAGTACTGGTTTATTTCAAATGGAATTTTATTCAAACAGAATGAAAGCATAGCTTCTGAGGCAAGAGCTGAAGACTTGGAACAGAGGGGGAGTGAGCCCGTACTTAACACCGCCACTCAGAGCTACGATCACTCTCTGTTTTGCTACAAACACACTGTGCAGCCCTAGTCAAGTTGCTTAGGGGTTTTTTGTGGCTTAATCCCCCATCTTTGAGATAACTATGACTTAGACTCCCTATCTCATAGGCACGCAGTGAGGATGAATGCATTAAGAAAGAATTAATATATCACAATATAGTGATAGGAGTTCAATACCCTGCATACAGAGTAATTTATCTTTTTGTCTCCTGGATCAAGTACAGTTTCTAGGTGTGTGCAACAATAAAAGCCCAATCTATTGGTATATAAAGAAACCAAGCAATCTTCATCCCTACATTCCTGTATATGAAACCATGAACAGAAACAAACCTGTATGTATAAAGGGGAAACGCTGGAGTAGAAAAGAACAGAATATTTTCCTTAATTACAATGGGCTTAAGGATAGGAACCACAAGCTAGAAAAAATAAAGAAATCTGTTTGTTCCAACAGAATAAGCAAAAAAGACAACAAAACAAAACAACTGTACAACAAATTCATATATAAAGTAGATATATAAGTATTTAGACACATTTGAAAAAAGACACTCCTTAATCCTATCTTGTGTAACGAATACACTATAATTTACTAGTATATGAATTATATACTGTTCCCAGGGTGAAACCTCTGTATTTCTTGCTCCAAACTACTCTGCCTATAAAATAGCTTTATTAGAGTTTAGCAGTGTTAAGGAAAAAAGTGAAAGCAATGTCTATAGCTCCCATTAAAAACTGGATCATACATTTTACAGTGATTATAGCATAATATACAATAAAAAATGAGTTTTCACCAAATATTCAAAATTATAGATTTATTCAAATTCCCAGAAAAAAAATCAAACTTGTGAATTGTGCAGATTATATAGCCAATAAAATATTTATTGTTGCACAATGTATATTGTTAACTGTGTTGACTACTTTCCACCAAGGTGCCAGAGAAATGAAAAATTAACCAGTGCAGAATATAAAATAGGGGAGGGTTGAGTCCTAGAGCTAGTTCATGAGCATACAAAACAGATTGTATTCAGAGCTGTAATATAGAAATTCTTCAGCGAAGAAGACACCAGAGCTGAATACCTGACAGCAGAACAAAACAGAGAACAGCATTAAAGCCTTGTAGTTGAAGTGCTGCATGCAAATGCAGGAAGAGCTGAATTAGTAATGTTGAAGGTCTAGCTAACGTAGACAGTGGCTGTGTCAATGAATGTTTTAATGACATCTTACTAGTTTTAAGGACTAAGTGCATACATGCAGCCTGATGGAATTCTGGAAGTACAGTGAACATGTGGTTGAAAAATCTCTTTGGGTTCACAAAAACAAGTAAATATTTGAATATCCTCCTTCTCTGCAACTTCATAAACTGATCTATGAAAATCACACGTGGTTTGAGGTGCATATTCTTGTTTTCAGCATTAACCATAATTGCTACCAATGAACCTGCTATTGTCTACAGTTTATTCTTTTGCAAAATTGCATGAATATTCACTTCAGTTTCAGCTACAGGGCAGCAAATGTTGATCACGCTATGAAAGGAAAAACTGAATAAAACCCAAAAATTTTAAAATTTGAACCTTAATGCTGTGACTTCAAATGTACCTTTTTGTCCTCTTGATTTTGAGATGACTTACAGAACTTCCTAGTGGAGGACAAGGATAAGAAGTAGGCTGGCAGCACCAGACAGAGTAGGACTCAAGTTGTTGCTCCAGCCATGCTGCACAGAAGGGCATTTCTGGCCTGACCTGGCCATTCACAAATTACAGTGGGTAAAAAAACAAATACACCAATACTCTGGGATGACGACTTTCATCCTTGCCCTTGGTCTCTCTGTTTCAGCTTTTCCTCTTCCAGCCTTTAGCACAGACCACACCAAGTGTGGCAGTGCAACTGCACACTCAGCGTAAGCACATGCCAACCTGACGAAGTGCTGAAAAAACCGCGTTTGAGCACAACCCTGTTCTGGAGCCATGGCCCAGCTGGACCCACACTCCTGCCCATCCTCTTCCATGGGAGCAGATTTCTCAAGCTGGGAGAGCTTGGGCAGCTGCTTCATAGGGTTCAGAATTTAAAGACAACTGTCTTTCTCCTCTCACCCTAACTGGTCACACTGCTTGATATTAAATATCCTAAAGAAACTGGTCCCTAGGCTACACTAGTTCATGTTAAAAGAAAAATTATACAACAGCATTTCAGGAAGCCCTTGGAGACATATGCTGGCTTTCTCAGGCCAGGCATACAGCAGCCATAGGTCCTGCTTTTTGAAGAGCAGGACAAAACAGATGGAATTAATTGAAAAAAATCAGGTTAGATGTTCTCTTACGATCGTACAGTTCCTGTATTTGCTTGCTCTGTCAGCACTTGACACCTGCACATTTTTGAAATCTTTTTTGATTTACACTGAAGCAGCTGGATTATGCCATCGGACAGCATGAACTCAGTGCAAACACTGCTATTGCCTGCATGTTCCAGGTGTGCAAGGCAGGAGAGGGGAGCATGCGTACGCTTGGAGGAGATAAACCCCATTCCAGCATCTTTCTGCTTAGACAGACTACAGCTTGGAGTCCCACCACGTACCTACACGTCTGGGCCAGATCCAAAAATCTGGATGCCTAAAACTAGGTTCCTAAATCAATGCTTGAGATGCCTAAAAAAACAACCTCTTGGGAAACTTAAACTACAAGGAAGCTTTTTTGAGCCCGGTCAAAGCTTCAGTATTTCTGAATGCACTTGGGTACTTAAGTCCAGGTTCCCATTTTAAGAAATCCTGGACTAGAACCAGACCCACCCTGATATTTAAATGCACTGTAGAGCAGAAAAAAGCTGAACAGGTCTGGACACCTGCACAAATGGGCAGGCAGCAGCCTGGCAGAGCAGTCATTCCACCCCGCTGACTTACTGCTGTGGGAGGAACCTCACTGCTGAGGATAAAGACAGGCAAGGCACAGAAAATTTGCAGCTTTTTACACACACAAAGCAAAAGGATTAAAAACACCATATAGAACAAAGATTTACAACAGATCAGCCACACAACTCTGCAGAAGGAACAAAGGTTTCATAAAAGAATAAATTAAAAAAAAATTTCCTGAGACTATAGGCAGCCCTAGAGACTTTTAAGTATTAGTCAGACCAAAGGCTGCCAGATGCTTCCAGAGCCCTGACTGCTCACTGGGGAGCTCAGGCCTTTCCAATGGGGCAAGGTAGGTCAGCTGGAGACTAAAGGGTACAGAGCTCCCCAGAGAAAGACTTTTTTTTATGTTTGGGTTTAAGAGTGTTTCCTTCATAAGACATGGCCTAAGGCTCCATTATTTAAGTTTTCTACTTAGAGATTTTATTACAGGGAAAATAGCAACTCTTTTTCTTTCTTTTGACTACTTCTCTCACTTGAAGAGTTTTGCAAAAACCTCATGTCTAGCTAACAGTGGCTAGCCCACGTTAGCAAACAACACTCTGCAAGTCCTGTCTTTAACAAAATAACTCGGGCCATTCAGCCAGAAGAGCTTTCATTCGCATCCTCCATAAATTCTTCCTTTTGCTCCACTCATTTCCCAAAGTAAAGGAAACTAACAGCTAAATTATTCTCTTTTTTCACCTTTCCTCTAAATTCTTTATAGCTTAGATTTTGCAAGCTGGAGATCAAAGCTTATTCCCCATTTCCATACAAAAGGAGACTAAAGCACAGCTCTTGTACAATAGATATATACAATAGACAATGTTCAATAAATGCCTTTATCATGCCTTCCTTATCTCTAGCACAGTCCTTTCCCAGCCCCAAGAAGTTCTAAGCATGCGTCACCTGCTCATCCCCATGACATTCCTGGAGCCATGGGAGCTGAGCTGCTCAGAGTAAAAAGTGCTTTGGGCACATTATATAAGTTTACTTGTCTGTGCTTTTCAGTCTCTCATGAAGTGATAACAGACAAAAGTTCCCCAAATAATAAATAACCAAAACAACATTTGAAGTGAAATTCTCAAACTTACTTAGGGCTGCTTGTTTGAAGCAACAGCAATGGTTAGTGGGCAGTGCACGGACTCAAGAATTGGATGTGATATTCAACCAGAAACATGGTTCACTTTTTGACCATCTATTCTCCAGGGAGCACTAGCAGGAGATGACAGAGGTCTGTGGAAAAGAGAAGTTCATTATTTTTAATCCTAAGAAAAAATACTTAGGAACATGTAAGGAAATGCAAAGCCAGAAGGTAAGGCTGCCTTTCACTAGGAAAAAGCCCACCACTGCAAAAACACCCCTTATCTTCATGGGAATGCAGCCATGAAGCACTCCTATGACTCCCAGTGAGGTTCAGACCTCTGTGTTGGTGGCACTGCTAGCAGAACCAACAGTTTATTCCCTATGTTTTACCCAATTTGGGAAAAAAACATTATTTTCTTCATTGCCCCATTTTTTCATTAAAGTGATATAAACCTTCACGGATCAGTGAGAAATTTAGTTAAAATATTATATAAGGTGCTCATCTTTGGAAAAGCAAGCATCTGGTTTCATGGAAGACCTGAGAGAGAAACAATGGAAATACATGCCTGCCAGACTTGCACACAGCTTTCTTTAAAGATCTATCTAAATAAGAATCTACTTTAAATTACTGTCAAATATTTCAGAATTGCTTGTTTTAAAACAATTCTTTTTAATTTTATTAAACAGTAACAGACCAATAACCTGAATAATTCTTACCCTTTTAAGTTCATCTCATGAGATGGCAATAATATACTCTTAAGAACCTCAACTGCTGGCTTTACAAGCTCTGGTTTTTTAGTTAATCCCAGGACCTCAGTTCAGGATACCGAAGTCTTCATTAATTTACTTTAATTTCATTTCATATGAAGACAACATTACTCTTAATACAGATTTTTCATGGTGAATTGCAACATGATTGCTATATTTAAAGTCTTGTTGAGATAGAAAAGTTTTTCATAGTGATATGTGCTAACATACATGTTTCACTCATTTTTTCTAGAAAGGGGTGGTGAGACCTATATACATATATATACACATATATATACACATACATATATATATGTACACATTTATATACTTCTATATTAAAAAAACTATTAAAGTAAGAACTCCTTTAAGGGCAATGATTCATTTACACCTCAAGAGTCTAACAAACATTCCACCAGGGTGTCCCATCCACGCCCAGGACAGGGCACAGAATAAAAACAAGGGATGATCAATTTAACAAAACTGAAGAATGACTTAATGGGAGGTAGATGATTCTCATTTTTTTCTGAACGATATGTTGCTTCTCTTTTCATACCTCTGACTCAAAAGAGGTGACTTCAGGTATCTAGTTAAACATAGAAGAGAAAAAAAATTGCACGCTGTTGCCAGATGCAGCTAATGTTTAGATACAAAATACTGAACCTGATACAAGTAGATGATAATACTCTAACAGGGTAAACTACTACAATGAGTTCTTTTCCTGTAATTCAGAGAAGCTCTGTTGCTCCTTGCTAAATTTTCCATGGAACATATATATGAATATACAAATGCATATGCTAACACCATCTGAAGTGAGCAGCTTCAACCCCTTTCCCTACAGCCTTCCCCACACCAGCTGACACGAGTCCCCTCTCACTGCAACGTATCCTCGTGCCTTCCCTTTTCCCAAGGGCACTTGTCACTTCCCAGCCACACTGTGGAAGTGGAGGCTCAGCACACGGGTCCAAGGACAGCTTCCCGATGCAGGGGCAGCCCGGTTTGGGGTGGGTGCTGCCAGCCACACCACGGTGCCAGGCTACACCGTCCAGGGCCAGCAGCACCCACGCAGGTTGCTCGTTTTTTCTGCCACTCATCAGCAACATGCAGAAAAGTTTCAGACAGGATGACCTGATATTCGCAGCTGCTTGTCAATACTCAAATAAAAATTTAGAGCACGTGAATAAATAAACCCATATGTGCTCAGTGCAGATCCTGATCACACACGTGCACACTCTGTGATGCCAGATGGAAAGGAACCAGCGTTTACCTGTGGTTCTAGGACCAAGTACTGCCATTGCCTAGCACAGTTCAATGTAACTGCTCTGAGACACAAGACAGATGGGATAGAAAGATGTGAAGTGCTACAAATAAAATCCAAAACTGAACTTTTAAATATTCATTCTGAACTATAAAGAGAGCTGTGGCTTTTGTGTGCTACAGATGGCTTGGAAATGCAGTGCAAACAAAGGACCAATTTTTGAATACTCATAGCTGCTCTACTATAATAGCTGGAGGCCCAAAACTCCAGGGGTTTGAGATGATTCAACTAGATCCTCTTACCTGCCAAATTTCATCAAAGCAACATTGCTTTTACCATCTTATAAGGGATGAAAGAAATATGAATAGTGTGGGGTTTTTTAATGAAACATGGACTGCTTAAGCTTGAACAAAAAATTACAATATGAATGGAATGTGCAAGGTAAAGGGAAAACCATCTTTTTATTATACATACTTAAAGCATCTTATAAGATGAAATCTGTACTTTTTATAGATTGAAAGATTAAATAGAAGTATTTTGGTAGATTTAGATAAATGAAGGAAATAAAACCAAAAATAAGCATAATAAAAATCCCTGCCAGTCATAATCAATGAGAAACTGCTGACTGATTGCCAAGTATGGCCTTATGTTTAAACCTAGGAAAGACACGTGTTTTTTTGTAAGGTAGTGGGGCACGACCTCATCAATCAGAGATTATTCTCTGCATAATAGTTTATGGAAAGAAACCACTAACGCCAACTCCTCATCTGCCTTCCAGACAGAGGCCAGCTGATGTGAATACAACTGGAAGGGGACTAAGCCCAAGTAGTGCTGCTGCTAAGACCATATACTGCTGTATTTACATAGCAGTAAATTAGCATTTTCTGATGCTATTAGCTACTAGCATAGATTATAAAGACTTTGGCTCTAGAGAAGGGATACCCTCACACCATTTGCATGTATTTGAGCTTCTATAGAATGGAACTGGACAACAAAATCCAAAAGAAAGATGGAGTGTCTGTGGTGGAGCAGGGATCACCCAAGAGGGAGAGAGGACCCCTGAACTGCCAACAGTCCTCCAAACATAGAAGCCACAGAGACAAATGTGCAGCACTGAATCACAGCTAGAAGCCAGGTTTATGGGTAATTATGAGGTGCCACTGCCAGATGAAGGGAGAGAAAGTGCAGGAGTAAGAGGAAAAGGCATGAAGGTCTTGATAGCAAATGTAACCATCCTGTAATGACAGTGAGAGCCAAGAGACAGTTGCAGTCTGATATCAAGTGATGGGTGAAAGACGACAAGTGGGTTATGTTATTTGTGAAATCAAGGGAAATAGCCAGGAGGGATGTGCAGAGGGAGGCAGCCTGGACAGCATGAGCTGTTCGGGAAGGGATGGTTGAACTACTGCTGCATTTGTCAAGGTTAGAGAAAAGGATTCTGTGAAAAATCAAGCTAAGATGATGGGAGTTGGGTTACAAGTTTTAATGGCTTCTAGAAAAGACAGGAAAAGCGGCAGCTTATGGCAGGGAACCAGACTGCTGGTTTGGGAACAGCCCAGGTAACAGGTGTGAACTGAAGGGAAAACCTGCAGCCTCGCTGCAGACACAGGATCCTTTACGGCTGGCAGGAACAGAGGAAGGGGGACTTGGCAAAGCTTGAGGAAGCAGGCAAGAAGACCAGGGCCTCCCTTTCAACCATGTTTGTCTGGTGCTGGATCTGCACCCATCAGAGTGCAAGCAGGGATTGCAGTCTGACAGTGTGGCTTGGCCTCTGTTCACAGCTAAGACAAAAAAGTGGCGGGTGGACGGAGGGGAAAGGGCAGGATCCTCTGGCAGAAAATACAGCTTTTCTAATGACCTTGCTGTCCTTTTGAGAGTAACTGCTTTCCAGGACAGAGTGTCCCAACAGGACACTTAAATGCCTTCAGCACAGTACAGTACTCAGAGATAAAACTGAACAACTTTTCATGAAATCTGCCTCCAATAAAAACATCTTTATTGCCCTGGGCTAATGTATAAGTTAGTGAGGGATTATAGTTCAGCTTCTACAGCCATTTTATGTAATAGGAAAAAAAAATCCACAGGGACCTCATCTGTTAGTCCTCTAAAATATAAAAAGAAGTGTTAATCTGCACTTCATCATGGTAATAGGCTATCAGCTATTTTCCTAAACCCTCATGCTCACTGGTGTCATTCTAGGCAGAGCCAATCAACCAACTTAATCATCTTGTGACTTGCTGCACTGTGCCCCTTCCTTTTGAACATATATAAATCCTAATTATTTTTTAATCCTTTACTAAAACACTGCCAAAATGACTGCTCCCCTTGCAGCATACAGATGTGGAAGTTTATAGGCACAGGAGCTGCAGTACTCCAGAGCCTCCTTCCCTGGGGGCTGCGTGTCGCTGGCAGGGTTTGGCAGAGGGCACCACTGCCTCTCCAGCAGCAATCCTCTCCTGGCTTCTCCTGTTCCTCTTCTGGAGGGACAGCAACCACTATAGTGAGGTTATATTTGCATGTTGTAAGGCCACAGTGAAGGGTGTACATAAACCTAACCCTGAGGTGAATTTGCTTGTCTACACACGTATGCGTTTGAATGCTTACCCAAACTGCCAGCCCCTTCCAGGATATGGTTTCCTCAGGCACCCTGATCTGCACCTTCCATCGAGGGCCTTCTTCTGGGCTGTCTCTGCCCTTCTCATCTGATGGAAGTAGGGTTCCCCTGTGTCTCCCTTCCTTCTGGTGTACTCTCACCTGCAGCCTAAATGTGCATACCCAGGCTTGCCGGTGCTGTGCATTACTGAGAGAAAATTCTCCAAAATCAGAAGACTAGCTTTAAAATTATAAGTTGATTTCAGTGATCACAAATACAGTTCAGATTGCAGTTTTGGCTCTGTTCACCTCTGCTGCAGACAGGGGAAGTCTAGCTCTTCATAAAACACCAAGTGTTCAGTGAGACCCAGAGTGAAGGAGGAGTTATTTTTGTTGGTCTTTTGCCTTCTCTAAATTCTATAATATAACAATTCATGCATACACATCACGAAAGGCAGCAGGGCTGTCACCACCAGTTTGCTGCCTAATGCCTCATGTTTGTGGTAGCAAAGATCTGTCCTCCACCAGCTCCTGCAGAGTGGCAGGCTGGGACCAGGGATCCCACAAGGACAGGTGCTGTCCCATGTCTCCACGTCTTCATCTGGAGACAGAGGTGGAACCTGCACCATGTGCTGCTCTGGCTTCAAAACACTGCTCTTAGCATCTGTTAGTAAGGTGGGAACTGTCACACAGTGCACAAGCAGCAGATACACACAGTGGGTGGGTTCATACCACATTCACAGACCAACCTGTGTTTCTGAAGCGAAGCATGGCCCAGTTCCTACTGCTGTCCTAATGCAGTTGACTGAGCAGGACCTGTGCTTATAAAGAGCTCTTGGGCTCTCTCAAAATCATACTATTATATGAAGTGGAAACTCACGCATTATCATTCCTTTACACTCCCAGCCATAAGATGAGACCACCAGCATCTCACCGTTCCTCCAGCTCTACTCCAAATGAAGTTTCCATTCCTGTCATGAAAATAAACAAACCAGAGGAAACTCGTGCTGCCTACTTTAATGTCCCAATTCCCCAGCCTATAAAAGACTATCTACATTGCAGTATATTTCTGTCCAAGTCTTAACAGTGAAACCTTCCTCAGGAATCACTTGTTATTGGGGAAAGAAGCACTGAAAAATCAGGCCCCTTACTGCAGTTGTTTATAGAACAGATCACCAATTCTGGGAGATCAATGGGATAAACATGGCCCAAACTGTTTCCTGTATCATCATAGTAAACTTACAAGGATGCTCTTATAAAACGCAGTTTAATTGGAGGAGCTTACTTTTTAATTTGCAATTTTAAATGTGAGCATGTTATAACTTGTAGATGAACATTTCTATAAAGATAATTACATATGGCAAGACAGAAAAACTTTTTAAAACATTTTCTCTTGAATGTGTGCCTGAATTCATTTACAACTGTTGCTGCTTTAAACACTTCAGGCAGAATAAGTGGATGGCACTAAACAGCTTAGCTGCAATTATTATGGAATGTCTGAGGTATAATTTCCCCTGCGGTTTTGTTAGGCGTGCAAAATTCATAATTCTGATTTGTGGCAGGTACTTATTACCCATCGCAGGTGGAGATATGCAAATATTATTCTAGTAGGGGTGAACAGTCTTTATTTCAGTATTCAGCTATTAACGAGATTTGTGAGTCTGGTACTCTGGGGCCATTTAATTAATTAGATGGTACAGATAAAATATAAATTGTTTTGTAGGCTCCACAATTCCAGTTCTAGAAGATGTAAAATATGGCTAAATGAACTTAGTATGGACTGATTTATTGTTTCATGTATGGCAGAGGGGAAAGGAAAATTCTGCTTGTTACTTTTGCCTATATAATCCTGTACAGCATCCTTGCGTTGTCAAGCATTGTGAGAAAGGGATGTTATTTATCTGTCATTATTATTACAAATGTCTATCAGTTATCCTCCTTATAAAAAATTGCTGGCATGCATCAAGCAAGCTAAAAAATAGGCATGTTCTTTTATGGAAGCCAATATGTGCATGTTTCAGAATAAGCACGTATTTCCAAGACATTTAGATTTGGTAGGATAATATTGTCTCAAGGTCTGACACTTCTATTTTAAATAGATCATTTCCATGGGATAGATAAGCTAAACTTGCTAGGGGGGAATGCAGAGGGAAGCTACAGCAGTGTGTTAGCACATAGAATTTCAAAGAATTCTATTAATTGATTAATTCATATATTTCTTTTTCTAAATTATGATCTCTCTACTCCTCCAGAAGATTTCTGGAAAATTTTGAATACAGAAATTGAGGTTAAAAAAACCTCAACGTGCTTTTATTCCCAAAGTGATAGTTATAATGGCCGCAATAAAAGAAACAGCATTTACCAGGAGTTACAGCAAAGTACATGGCGAGACATCCACCCTCCCCTCATACAGAGGAAATAAAATGCACAAGGCATGAGACCGGAAATTGTTAGCAAACTGTCGGCAGGCATTGACCATTATATTAGTTTTAAATTGCAGGAAAATACTACACTACACAATTACAGTACTATAAACATTGAATGAAAACCAGTTAGTTTTACTAAAGTAGGAGTATAAACAGCAGTCACTCTTATTGGTTTATTGAACATATTTTGGGGCCCATTCCAGCTGTCTTTATTAGCTCTAATGCAAATGATTTTGCACTGCTATTTTGCCAAGCTCTGGTAGCGGTACTGCTGCAAACAGAGCCTGCTGCTTTGTGTCTGCTGGAGACTTACTGACAAATATGATAAAGGATACATAAAATGAATAACAATACAGAACTGGCACCATACAAGAAAAGGAAAACTAGCAGGGGGAAATTATACCGTAAGGGTAGGAGCTGGTATGGTTTTGTGCATGTAAATCAAAAGCATACAAGTTTAAAATTAGATACATACCAGGAGTTTCTCTGGTCACTTCCCTGCAGGGTGGGCAGAGCTGGTCATGGCCCTGCAGCTGCATCCCCTGGGACCTGCATCCCCAGTCCATCCGCCCGGAAGGCTGGAAGCAGATTCAGGGCTGACAGACCCCACCAAGGGCTGGGGCTGGGCAAGAACAGAGTCTCATGGAGATGGGAGCAGGCTGGAACAGGACAAGTGTCTGAGAGGGAGGAGAGCTTCTGGCATGGGAGAAGGTCTGCAAAGACATAAGGACTGCATTTTACCCAAAGAAAAAAGCTTCTGACTTTGGAGACATCCCAAACAGCAGAGGTGCAATCTCCTTTGAATGGAGCTAGGGAATGACTTGGGAATATGACTTCAGAAATAAATAAGTGAAAGGTAGAAAGTAGAGCAAATTAAAAGGACAAGGCATTGATTGGGAGCTGAGGAAAAGGGCCAGTCATATTTTGTGGGTGAACAGAATTGATCATGTAAGACATTTACTGTGGCTCAATTTTCAGTAGGAAAAGTCAATTGAGTATGTGGTGAGAAATTCCCCAAAGCAGAGGAGGCTGCAAAACCAGGGTGATATGTGGGGAAAAGAGCTGTGGGTAACCGAGTCTGAAAACAGGATTTCCAGCACAGGAGAGCAGTGAGTGTTTCCATTACAGTGCCAGCACAGGTAACTTCATGGTTTGGCTAAATTGTCAGCTGTGATCTGCACACTGAGAAACTTGGGGAATCTGAATGCAGGTGCAATGGCAATGCCTTCATGGTGCACCTGTGGGAACACCTAGGAATATCACAGTATTCAATTCCTAAACAAACCCTGCCAGCAAGCACTAGAGATGGAGTGAATAGCTTGTATGGACAAACCAAGCAGTACTGTGACCAGAACTAGAGAAAATCCCAAGGAGAAAAACATATTTTAGTTAAATACAGAACAATACAAATGACAGTAATATCTATGGAAATGTTTTAATAGAAAAACAATAAATATTTATGATGTTCAGACACAATGAGGCCAAGTTACCTGCAGGCTTTAGATAAAATGCAGCAGAGAGTCAAACTCATTTCAATCTCACCTCTCATAGCAGTTGCAGAACATGGACTGCATCTCCTCCACTTAACAGCAAACTGTTCAGGAAAAAAAATTAAGTCTAGATTTCCACAGAGTAAATACACCAGAATAATATTCTGCATTTCAATACCTTAAATTGGATAAACAATACCCCATGGGTAGAATCTTTCAAAGACCATTCCTGCAGAAGATGAAATCTAGAAAACAGTTTTAATTAAATCTTTCCAATGACTTCATAAAAGCCCAGGCACAGCAGCAGTGCTATATGCAGTACCTCCACAGCAGCTCTGAGCTATACAGTCCAAAATGAAGGAGGAGTTCTAGTATTTGCTTTTTTTTTTTCCCCTAGGTATGCACACAGAAACACATCATTAGTTCAAAATCAATGCACAAATGAGAGATGTGATCAGAGAATTACATCTGTTCACAGTAGCACAGAGAGCAGTGCCATGGGCCAAGGGCAGTTCCTGAGCCATTGAGGGGAGCAGTGCTGCATCAGGCTTTTGATGCCTCTCAACTCAGACGGAACTGCTGCCTGCTGGTAGGTGATTATCACCAGCATTTTTTCAGAATTATGTAAGTAAGCAATGTTTTAGGTGGCACTATAATATCTACCAGGCACAGTATTTGCAGAGGGATAATGGAGCAAAAATGCCTGTGGAGAACCTCTACTTCATCCAAAGACACTGCTGGGCAGGTATCGCTCCCCTCCTACAGCAAGTGCTCCTCAGCACCAGGAGCCCACCAGCTGAGCCCAAACCTACATGTAGAGAATCACATGGCCAGCTGGGAGGGGTCATAGGCACCTGAGGCCATGTCCCCACATCGGGCACCAGGGCAGGAGCAGAAGGAGGCTGAGACCCACTGGGTGCCTATGGGGTCAGGGACACACAGCACCTCAGCCACTACAGTGCCACTGCACCAAGGTGCTCAGGACGAGAAGCACCACCTGCTTTGAGTTCAGCTGAAAACATACCCCCCCAGAACATTAGCACAGAATTCCTGCACCCCTGTCATACACACGAAACACTGGCAATCACACAAGGCTAGGTAAGGGCTGACTGGCCATTTTGAGAGCACTGGAAATCAGCCTAAAGTTCTGTGCTGTATGTATGGATGATGAGCTAAACCAAGAGCAGAGGATGTACTTGAGAAGAAAACAACAAACAACAACACAACATTACCTTGGATGAAAAATCCGATAAGCAGCGCCCAGCCCCATCAAATCCCCAGTTTGTTGATGATTCCCTGCCTCCTGTTATAACAGCTATGTTTATTCACATATAGTGCTTTTTAAGCTGTACATCCAGCCAGCACAGCTCAGTGTAGTTCCCCTGCCACCACAGTACAGCAAGACTGCAAACATGACTTCAGCAAGGTAAGATCAATTTACAGACACTAAGAAAGCATTCAAAAATTAATGCAACTAATCTCCTGGTTTCACCTGACAGGAGGTAAATTATTGATCTTTGCAATATGAAAGCACCAAAAAGAACAAACTCAGAACTGCACACTTTCATGTGCACCCTTGCCTCCTCTTGTCAAACTTAAAACAGTCATATCCAAAGGGCTGCAGGGAGATTTGAGAAACACATGTTCTTCCTGTACAATTTAATCATGGCGCGAGCAAAAGGCAGATGCTCCAAGAAGCCTGTGGTTGTGTAAACAAGAAAGAGCATCACCTGAACCCGTGGCACAAGACAATGCTCACAGAAATACGTGCAGGGAGACTGGCAGTTTAGGCTTTTGGAGTCTTTCCTTAATCTTTAATATGCAATTGAGGATGTACAGCTCTACAGCTAAAGCCTGCTACAGGCACTGATACATCACCCATGCTTCTCACTCAAAGGACAAGCCTGCTTTATTAATCAAACTTCGTTTTTCCCCATTTCCACCCCCCCTCCTCGCAACTCCCCACACTGCAACACAAAGCAGAGCTCCTACAAAGGCACTGCAGAGGCTGACACTCTACGGAGTGAAAGCCTCCTGCACAGCAGCTGCCCTCCTCACGCCTGCCTGCTTTCTTCCACATACCACCACAGAAATGTGGCATGAGAATTTCCATCCTCAAAAGGCAATATATAAGAGAAGAATGCAAAATAACCCTACTAAAAGTCCCCGATATTTTCCCTACTTCTTCGCTGTCTTCATTGTGGAAAAAGGAGCAATTCCTCCAGGACAGGTCATTGTTCCCTGACCCTAAACACACAGCATTACATCAGGCTACAGAAAGCACCGTGATGCAGGTTAATGCCTGCTGGTATTAGCTAAAAAAATTATTTTGTTGCTCTTAGATATCTCTTCCATTCTGTATACCATGTGCACTGATTCATTATATGGATGTAACAGATTGAATGGTCTGAACCCAGGAAAGGTTTTCATTGAAGACACTGAAAGTAAATTTTTCTTTTTTCATTTTGTCTCTTTTTTAAGCCTGAAAATTCCAGGTTACACTTAACTTTTTTGTCTAACACAGCACTGTGGCTTTCCAATGTATTTCAGTAGAAGTCTTACAGCTTCCACCAGGTACATCACATTCTTCACAATGCCTTTAACCACAGGAGGACTGTTCCCAAACTTTGTATCAAAAACACTTTGTATCAAATTTCAGCTGTATTTAGTATGGCATATTCAACTGCATCTCCCAAAAATTATCCTGCTCTTTTCTGGAAACATGTAAGCTTTTGCCCCTACCCTGTAAGGAGGAACATTATCCTGCATATTCAGGTTTTGAGAAGAGTTCGAGCACAGGATAATGGAGAACCCCAGTGTATTGCTATGACATGATCTTTTTTCAAAATGCATTCAAGAGAGAATTTTGCCTTCTACCAAAACATGGCACATCACAGAGCACAGACACAATTTCATGGGCAAACCATACTTTTGAGAACTTGGCTTCATATTTATCCTAAACTTTTTCTGTATTTTCCCTCACTCTTGTCTCCATCTCAGACAATGAATAATTCCTCTGTCTTTTCCATTGTTTTTATCTCAGAGGTGTTATTGATTATGAATAGGTCCTTTAGGTCTTTCCACTTCTACAGGTCTGGTATCATTTTCATCAAGTTATTTTTTTCTGCTGTTTTCTGTAGTACTGCTTTCTCCTCCTGCCTTTTCACCTTCCTTTCAAAGACTGGAAACGAGTGAGATGAAACTTAATGGTCCTCTACTTACCCTACTATTTCTGCTAGCTTTTAAATTGAATATTGGTGGTTGTTCACATCTAACCACTACACCATTATTGCCTATTTTGCCTTCAACATGCTCACGTTGACCTGCAAAGATGGTTCTAAAATGAGTTCTGCTCTAAACTTCCTTAGTAATGTCATGTTAGTAAAATTCCTCTTTTTAAAAAAATCCCTTTGTTTTAGGAGAATTTGTAGCAACATTCTTCATTATTATTCTGTCAGCTCATCTCTTAGCAAAAATTTTGCTGCAGCTCCACTGGAAAGACTAATACATTTTATTTATTTTTTAATTTATATTTTATGCATGTATTTCCAGGAGGAAAACAATGGACCACCAATTTTTTTATTCTTCTCTTGTTTTGCAGCATACCAAGTTCTTCTCCTTTAAGCTTATATAAAGTTCTCTTCTTTAATCTTGATCGTGCTACTTGATCATAGCCCCTATTCTTGGTATTAACACAATCCTTCCCACCTCAATCCTCCTTTACCTTCTGCTTCTTGCTCCTGTACCAGCATTCACTCCTGTGAACTAGAGAGATGGAAGCAGATTAAAGACCTCTGTTTTCTTTTTTTCTTATCATTTTATCAGAAGCTTATCATTTTCTCCAAAAATTGAGGTGTCACAGAGTACTGTCAAAGGCTATGAGTAGTTTACCACATTTTCCCCTCAATGCATTACAATTCACTTGCATGACGTCTACTTCCAGCACTTCTTAAATATTATTTTCTATGCCCTTAACAACATCCTGAAATGACAGCAGCATCTTCAGCAGACAAATTACCTCAGCACCCAGCAGTTTGCACACTCTGTGCAACTCTGTATCAGTGATACCCTGTGTTGTGCATTCCATCCCAACCTGGATGTGCCACACCGAGCCTCACTGTACTGCACAAAATCATGGAGAGGGGTAATTCCTTTTGGGAACCTCTGCCTGGTTTCCCTACAGTCAGTGACTGCAGCACCTCAGGGGTGCAGCATTTCAGCCATTGGGCACTCCACCACAGAAGCAGCAGAAAGAGTCTCTTGCACCAGATCATTCAAATCACTGCATTCCCACCACTGACACGGCAAGCGCGGCTTCAGTGCACTGCACTCTGCTGCAAGCACAGGGTGGGAAAATGCACCTCATCCGTGTGCCCAGCAGGGATTTGTTGATTGCTATTTGTAGCAGAAAGCTGTGATTTGTTCAGCACTCAACCACAAATTAGCATGGTCACAGCACAGGCAAACTCTTGCTTACCCAGAGGTGTTACATCCTTTCTGAAAGGGAAGTGGCTCCACATATGCCATTGCCCTTCTGCCTCCCAAGTACCCTTTAGACGACTGCTTGTTTTAGCCAAGTGTCTTTCTGTTGGCAAGAACCACTAAGGAAAGAATTAACAATAAGATCATATGATTATGCCCAACGATTTAGAGTTGATATTAAATCTTCAGTAGCATCAGAATCACTGTAGCTTTCACTGTAGCTTCTGTAATACACATACACATGCAGGTTACCACAAGACATTTCTGAATAGTACCTCTATCTAATGCATAAAAGTTTGATATACATTT
Organism: Lycocorax pyrrhopterus obiensis; assembly: GCA_014706295.1. Classification (NCBI taxonomy): domain Eukaryota; kingdom Metazoa; phylum Chordata; class Aves; order Passeriformes; family Paradisaeidae; genus Lycocorax; species Lycocorax pyrrhopterus. Next base: position 18,075,237 of record JACSVZ010000013.1, on the reverse strand, counting down.
TCTGTTAGTCTTAGTAAGGCAATTTAACCTGTAAAAGTCAGAACTTGTGTTCTAGGAATTATATGAAAACACAAGTAACCAAATTGCACCTGGAAAATAATTTAGCACTGAAAGATTTCATAACTGTTTTCTAGTATCCATAAGAGATATTAAACAAATAGATTCCCAGGGGAAGGCTCTCCTCATGCTTCCATTAGTTCCAGAGAACTAATGTTCCAGCTCTGAGTTCCAGAGAACTCAAACAAATTAATTTTGGTGTCAGTGCAAAGGGTTTGGCTTCAGAGGCTTTCTACATGCAGGTTTTGCTCACTGCACCACTAACAAGCAGTAGAAAATTAATAAATGCATATGTGCAATTAGGCAAAACCATTTCCTTTAGTGCCTTCTGCATGGTAAAACAAAACTCATTGTTTGCTAATCAAACACTAAAGGTAAATATTTTGTGGTGGACTGGGGGTTACTCTCAACAGGGAAGGAGAACAGACCTGGCAGCTGCATGTGGGGAGATGCCACATCCTAGCAGCGGCTGGAATCACCAACTGCAGAGCTCCATCTCATGGAAACCCTAACGGGATGTCTTTAAAACCTTCACACAGAAAGGCACGTAGGTAATGCATGTATGTTTGCTTATGCACATTTCAAGGGTTTGCACCACCAATTTGTAGCACAGAGGTTTTGCTACACATAAAGACCAATGTGTGTCTGTTTAATGGTAGGAACATCCATATGAAAGCAGGTCAACCAGCAGTAAGAGCACAGCTCGATGAATTACAGAAGGTTTTATGGCATCTTTTTAATTTGCTTTTTTATTTCTAAAGAAGAACTTTCTGGTGTGACAAGTACAAGCCAACTATTAACTATTAAACAAAAGGGAGAATATTTTGGTTAACAGTCTTTTACTCTCTTTTTGAATGTCAGCACATGTCCCCCTGGCAGATTCCATAAATTCAAGAGCTACCAGATGGTTGTGTAACAGCAATGCCCAAAATACACTCTAGAAATTAAAGAATCACAACAGAAGACAATGAGTGGGTCGCTAAGAGACACAAACATCTACTCTCAGTCATCACTTCCATTAGGTGGACAAGCAATTTAAAGCACTACCAGGAATGGCACATCTTCCACCTAGGAGAGAGTGGAGCACAGCCTGCCCTGGTGTGATGCAACACTACACATAGCAGCACACTGCAGATACAGCTTGGAACGTACATATTTTAGAAGAGTCGATTTTAAAATCAAGGTAGTGGAAACGAATAGAAAATGACAAGAATAATTTTCTTGCAGCATTTGCCTCTGGGAATGATTTATCTCCACACACAATGCTCATTTGAGTTTTGAAACTTCAACACAGGATTTTTCTTTTTTTTTTTTAACTAGGCATTTTACATATCCCCTCTTCCAAATCTATACTCAGGGTTTTTTATGTGGGGTTTTTTTATGGGGTTTGGGGATTTTCTTTGCTATATTCAGTAACTTTCCCACTTAAAAGCAGTGTTACAAGAAGTGTCCTCAGTTACAGGTGTGCGATTCAGTCATCAGGGATATGTAGATACCAAATTATTCACAGATTCAATTTTCCCCCATCTAGTTAGTAGCTGCTGTACCAAATCTTGCCTGACAATGGTATTTTTATGAAAACTTAACTCCCATCGACAAGACGTCATTGATTTAGGAAGTGCGGTCTAAGTGAATATTTATATTCTGAATTTCTGAGAAAAGAAAATGTTACCCAGGAAAAACGTATATGCTCGCACAAAGCATTCTCTGCAAGAGGGCAGCAGAACACGACTTCAGTCAGACACTGCAGCTTTTACATAAAAGAATTTCAGAGGTGCGAACAGCAGGGCACCGAGTGCTGAAAGAGGCAGGGATTTGGGACTGGTGTCTGTGAATAGGACAGTGCTTCAGGCTGAAGCCTTCACGGTGCAGAAGCGCATGTTTACAAGAGGATCTCGGGCTTGTAAACAGCAGGGCTTTAAGCAAGCGGAGAAGAGTTCATGTTCCTGAGAAGGGAATGCAGCACAAAATGTCCTGCTTCTTCACAGAGAGTCACCCTGCTTGCAGCTGTCTAAAATAGAGACACAGCCATTGTTCCAATGGATAATCAGGGCTAAGAGCTTTTTCAGGGCTTCTCTTGACAGCATGAGGGTTGGTACAATTCAGCATGTCAGTTTAGCTGCACTGAAAATCTGAAAAGGCCAAATTACAGTTTTATTTTTTTTCTGTATTGCATTACAAAGATACCAACAGTATCAACAGGATTAACTTGATGATGAGATTAAAAACATGTTAATGCCTTTTAATGGGATCAATCATGTTCTGAAAAAAAACATGAAACTATATCAGGAGGGAGTCAGGGGAGTATTTGAGAACAGGTTTAATGTGAGTGCAAAATTTGGTGCCCATGAAAGATTTCTTGATGAGTTTTTTTGAATTCACTTTAATCTCCACATAGTACAGTCTGGAAGTCCATTAAGGAAAAAAACTACAGTATTCCAGTTTTGAAATTAGAAGGCACCACAGTAATTAATGTTCCTTCATCAGTGTCTGAGAGGCAATTTACAGTAGTCCTACATTTCTGGGGAAATGATGCTGATAGAGCAACATCAGAAATGAGTACACTGAGGTAGAGCCCCCGATAATGGCAGGTACCTCCTGAAGTCCTGGATTGTGCCCAGCACCACTACACAGCAAAGTTTCCCTTGCCTGAATTCATCAGAAATGGCTCTGCCTCCACTTTGCTATCCAAGACACTGTCTCCAGAAAGACAAATGGACAATCACAGAAGAAACCACAGCAAAGTGGTTGCAAACTAAAGAAAAAAAAAAGTGCAACCTAGGCTCAACAAATAACAAAGAGTGAAAATAATAGTCACTAAGTATGCCTCATAATCCACAAAGTAATCATTAAGTATTACAAATTATTCAAGAGCTTCCTAAATTTAATTACATAAGGTCTTCCTACAAAAATCCATGCCTTTGCAGCCCAAATTTGAATATGACATGAGCAAAGCATTCTAGTAATGCATCAACTAGCCAAAAAAATTACATTAACAAGTAATTGCAAACCAGAGCCACTTTTGTGCTCTATAGCAGTAATTTTTCTTTTCTCAGCACAACATGAGGTCTGCTGTCCATGTTATCATGAACACACAGGTTCAAAGTTTCACAAATTTTGATTCAAAGTTCAAGTAAGCATATCCTGTTCTGTATTATTTCAGATGATTATAACATTCAGAGTGTATTATTCTCAAAATTCACCGACTGCCCCCTCCACATCAAGGAACCTCAGAGGACTCCATAATTGAGACAACAATTTAAATAGGAGCTTTCTAGTGCCCCTATCCCTCTGTAAGTATATGAATATGATTTTTTACCTCTATGACAAGGTTAATTCTTGCACACTGACTTCTAGACCTGCAATTTGACTGTGAACTGACATTTTGATAAGGAATCTACACCATACTTAACTGCATACCCCGTTCACCAACACACGTTCACATGTCCTACAGGTAGCAGAGCCTGGTGCACCAACACATTCCAGATTAGCTGTCTGAATATACTGAGTCAGCTGCACTGCAGCCACGCTACTCTTACTTGCAATTACCATCTCTAAAAGAAGTCTGACTGCTACCAACAAATGCCAGGGGAGATGCTGCAGCACCTTCTCCCTCTACTTCAAACAACAGGAATAAGCCCAAGGAAGCTGCCTAGTCAAACAGCAATGCAGCTGGCAGCAAATGCAGCTCTCTGAACAGCAGCACCAGGGCCAGGGCAGCTCCTCAGCCCTGCAGTGCAGCTGGCTGCACCCTCCCATCCACACACCACTGCCTACCAGCTCTCACGGTCCCGAGCAGCACACGCAGTGCTCCAGGAGCCATCCTGCCAAAAGCACAGCCCGTCATATTCCTCCCTTTCTACACCACCACAAAATGCCTCTGCATGTCTGAGGAACAGACAACAACCCCTTCAAGTCCCTGGGCGGGGAGGAGATGTTATTCCATGGCCCCAGCTCTCCATTTTGCAGCTGCTTCAGATTACTGTCTTTTAGGTAATCTCCTTCATTTCTACCAAACACAGCCCATGCCATTTTTCATAGCCTATGCTCCTTCTTTCCCCACTGCCATAGCATTCCCTTATCCTGGCTACAACTGTACCAGTCTGGTTTTTTGCATCATTTTAATGCCATATTTCTTTCCAACTATCTTGGGTGATACCTTCTTACTACTTAGGACTGCTCCATCCTGATGAAGGCAAACAGGATTATTCAAGATAATTAACATTTCTATAGGGCACTGACAATTGCATGCAGATTTGAAACCCAGGATACAAAAGAGCAACATCAATTACAATGCTAGGAGGATTCTCATTCATTATCATGTTTACTTGCAAACACAAAATTAGTGATGCCTGGATTAAGATTAGAAACAACATAAACTGCTATCACAAAAAAAAATCCTTTTAAGTGCATTTCACACAGAGTACATGCAGTACCTCTTAAAATATGAAAAATGATAATATCAAAGACACTCTAATGGAGCACATCTTTTTCTCTAAGAGTAGAAATATAGAGAGAGAGAAAAGAGAAAATGGCTTATGATAATTTATTTAGATTTCTTGCTAGTAATATACATTTTAAAAGAAGAGGCATAACAAGCTGTAAACCAAGGTAGAGTAGTTAAATTAAACAGCAAATTTCAACTTTATAACTCTGAATGTTTTAAAAAAAAAAGTAGTCAAAATGGGTCGTAACGAGTTTTCCTTGTTTAATAAAACTGGTTTTGAATTATAAAATTACACTTAATTGTTAGAAGTCAGTTTAAAAGATAATTTTGCCATATGCCAGAGGTCATGAGACGAAGTTAGTATATGAAAGACATCAAAGTTGTACTTCAGCCCTACAAAGACAGCACTTTTCCTGGTCAAAAACCTGAAGGTGATTGTAAGTAAGAGAGAAAACCCTAGCAATAATTAGCAGCATTTAGTAAATCAGAAACAACAAACAGGAGCCAAGTGAATTCTTTAAATGGAATTCAGCCATCTGTGGAGTCACAACCACCCAGCTCAGAGTCCCTGGGAAGACCCACTCATTCACTCTGAAACAGCTTTCATGACCCAGACAAATTCCTGACTGCTGCAGACTCCTGTCCTGTCTGTCCTGGCTCCACGTACAACCAAGGCTGAAAACAAATACATCAATATTTATCTTTCATACAGAGTAATCTGAATACCTTCAAAGTCTTTCTTCACTTACAAAGTTGATCTAAGGTACAAGAGCTATAAGATACAGCTCTTTTGAGGACTGGGACCGTGATGTCCTTGGGTTTCCAAGACTGCGGGGGTGGGGGGGGAAATAAGCCAAATCAAAACCAACAAGCCATTATTTTTTCTCAGGGCTGTTTTTTTTGTCTCTGAGGATGGAAACCTGTTTGTCTCCTGCTCTAAGCCTATGCAAAACCAACAACACTGAGTCTCCAGCCTTTGCTAGGGGTCACTGACTTTCCTGTATTCATGATGTGAGTAATAATTCCTACTTAACTATGTTACGCCAAACATCACAGAAGTGTGGCAGACATAGTGAAGTCAATAAATACAAGGAAAGCTGTGAAGGGTCTGTGCACATAAAATAGACTGGTTTATCAGGCTAACAAGGACCTTCCCAGAGCCTCTGGAGAGTGTTTGCCAAGGCTGCCTCAAATGCTGGTCCCCCAAATGCTGATCCCCCAAATGCTGGTCACAAGGCTGCAAAAGACTTTGAGAGGTATTGTCTTTACAGTATGATCTTAAAGTACTTTCTCTCCTCATTTTAGGACAGCTATGGAAGAGTAACAAAAACCATACACCAGACTCATTTTTGAAGACAAAGTGAAATAAACAACCTAATATTTTGATTCGAGACTTACATTTAGACCATAACAATTTTGAAGTGAATACTAACAGAAGTGAACTGAGTTCTTTCTCACCTCTTCTTGTTTACAGTCTCATAAACTGGGATACCACACTACCAGTGTCACACAGGATGTCACTTTTTCTCTTGGCAAGTAAACACATGTGAAAGAAAAGGCATTGCGTTTATAATGATAGCAACAGAACTTGCTAACATAGTTTTTACCAGGTTCCAAAGGGACAGCTTCAGGTTTCTGATGTACAGTCCAATGTCTTTTAGATCCACGTGTATTTTTCCACCCTGCTGAGCACAGTTTAAAATGCAGAAGCAGCATAATTCAATATTAGACTATTTCACAGTACCACATGAGTTCAAAACAGAAAAAATAACATTAAAAGCAGTGAAATCAATCAAATGAATTATCTGAAAATAAAATTAGAGCATAAAACAACAGTAGGCCCAGGAATAGACAGGCTGTCTCCTCTTTTACTCTTGGGACATATTTCTTTTAGTATGGCTTCAGTCACTCACCCTGACATTTCCTTGGACTCCCCAGAGCCCCTTGCAAGGCTGGGTCAGGATTGAGCACTGAAGTTAGAAGATGCTTCTTAGCATTTACTTAGCAGCTAACAAGGGAAACAGCCACCTTCATAAAGCACAGGGTATCTGTGCATTTTGTGCAAATTTTCTTAATCTTTCATTTAATATGTAACCAATTTTCAAGTACTTTTCAAATTTTCTTAATCTCAAGACCGTATTCCATCAGAACTTTTGTGTATTAGCTCTCATCCTTGATTCTCCCAGACTTTAGTCTTTCTCCCCTCCAGCACACTGCCCGTACCAGACTGCTGCTTGGCTCCTGCTCCTCAGTTCCCTTGGTTTGAAATAATTTCTCCCTTTCTCCTCAGATATTATCTGCAATGATTGATGGTCAAAAGCTGCTCTACTACTACAGCAACTGGCAGCAGGCAGGGGGAGATAGGGCTGCTGCAAAGCCCCCAGCCTGAGGTTTCACCTGAAACCCAACACCAGGAGCAGTGAAAGCCAGACCGTGAAGACAAGCAGCAATGGACATCTGCTGGCAGATCTCCATTTAAAAGCAAAAGCCCACAGTGTGAATGTGGAGAGCTCCTTTTGGAGCAAAAGGAATATTTGGGGGTTTCCCCCTTCACCAGGGGGCACACCTTGGGTGGGGGGTGAAGTGTGAATCAGGAATACACATCTTATTTGCAAAATATGATAGCAAAAGACAGAGTATGTCACAAAAGGAAAGAAAAATGAGAAAAGGAGTTATGCTTAAAGGCAGCCCTAAAGGGAGCAAACTTCTGTTTTTTGTAGGAGGAATGAAAGGTTATTGCTCCTACATGACAAGAATAGCATTTTTTACATTCCCCTTTTCAATAACAGCTGCTAAATTCTCACAGGATTCAATGTTTACGCTCACAAAAATCAATTTTTCCCTTTTATTAAAAAATTATGTACAGTAAATTGCTGCTACAACACAATCTACATTGTTTAACATACCCTGCTTTGATTTACTGTTCCATTCATAATCTGGTGATGATTAAGCTTCTCAAAAACAATCCACTAGCCTTTCTAAGTGATATCAAGTTGTTTGTTTTTAATCTGCTGAAAATCAGATGCATTATTGAAGAATTACATTTTAATTTATTTTCACGCAGTGCCTGTGATGGGCATTTGGATTAACAGAGTTCAATAATGCTTCTTTATGCCTGTATCTATTCAAATCAGAAATTACCTGCATACACTGTCTCTGATGGTGGTCAAAAACTGTACAAAGAACTGAGAATAGTGCTTCTTAATATCACACAGCCCTGCTGCTCATCAATGAGTCTTTTTCTGTTCTAATGCTTTTGTCATGTATATGAAAGTCATTATGTAGTTTAGAAAACAGGAGATGAAGTGAAAGAGGAAGATCAGGGACCTGGGATGCATTAATATTCTACCAGCGTCAAAGATATTTCCCTCGAGGGGCTCCTACAGGCCACACTGTTATTACAGTGCCTATCCATTATCTTGTGCTGTACTTGGTATTAAGACAATAATGGAGAGAATAGGATTATGTGCAGATGATAGGAAGTGCGAAGGCAATTCAGCAAGATAGGAAATGAATGGAGACATGATTCTTTCCTCGAAGCTGGGAATGGTTTAGCATAGGGTAAGGGAGAAGATAAATGAAGCAAAATGAAATCTTTACAGGTTAGCTGGGGTAAAATGAGTGTTTACATAGAATCCGATGAGTTTAACCTTTTTGAAACAGAATATCGCAGCATCTTTCTTTAATGCAGCAGTGTATATCCCTTTAGAGGTCTGGTTTGATCTGAAAACTCAACACACATGGGGAAATGACTGGTATTAATTTGATAGAGCAGTCTTATGTAATGGAGAACCATTTAATTCGCTCCAATAAACGAAAAATTCTGAGCCCCACTCCAGCTTTCTGTATTTAAACTACAATCTTGAAAAATTCTGCCCGCTAAACCAACAGACAGAAAATAAATAAATTTTTTTTAGAAAGCAATGAAGAATGATCTAGCATAACCAAGTGAAATGCTGATCCCACATTGAAATGCTCACATTCTGCTTTACTATTGGACACCTTTCCATTTCACAAGTAAGAGTCCGTGGCTATTAGCAAGTCACAAAGGCTAATAATTTTAGGAGGCCAGCAATGCATTATGATAGTGATAAACAAAGACAGGACCAGATTGTGTCATTTACAGACATTTCTGTGGCTTATGTCTGTCATATTTTTTTTAATTAGGATAAATCACACACACACAATTTGCAATAACAGCACAATGCCAAAAGAGATCATTTTTGCTCCCTGAAGTACAACTATAATTTTATTCCTTCTAGCAGCACTTGCAGGCTTTCCTTCTGTCAGGTTAAAACCCACCGAAGTGGATGAGCAGCACCGAATGCACGCAGCCACCAGCGGGGTGAGGCCGCTGTGCCCCTGCCCCGCAGCCCCGCGCTGCCCTCGCTGGCGATGGCGAGTCCAGCGCGGCTGTCACAGGGCCGAAAAGCCACCTTGAACGCGCCGAGCCAAACCGAGGGTCCCGGCTAACACCCTGCCAAGCCATGAAACGTGCCCGCTCGCCCAGCAGAGCTGCCCACGCACACAAGACGAGCTGGAATCGCTCTGCCACAGCAGGTCTGGCCCTGCATCAGGCCACGGCCGCGCCAGCGCGGCTCCATGCTGCTCTCTACCGCTGCCTCCCACTCACCGCCTCGCCACGCTCTCGCTCCTCTCCCTTTGTCTCTGGCCCTGCTGTTTGCCCATCGGGACTTCAACATTGACTCTCCTTGGCTGCTGCTGCCGACCAAACTGTGTGATGTATTGATCCTGGCTGCCATTCCTGCTCCGTACCTGATGGCCCTCCTGGCTCTGTGGCTGTCCCTACCAGTGACTGCCATCTGCCAGCCACCAGCTCTTACACCGCTCTGATCCCACGGCAAGGCTTCCCTTGGCTCCCCCACCCTTCTGGGGCCTCTGTCATTATAATGTTTTTCCTCACTGGAAAGCCTTTCTCTTTTACATGTTGTCAGGCCAGACCCCAAGCAGACGAAAACTAGTGTTTATGCCCCAAAAGCACATGCCCGTGTGTGGCAGTGCCTGCACTACATTGGCCACTACTCGGGCAATGGCAGAACTCTTGTGTTTAAAAAACCCCTGATTTCTGAGCTTTTAGACACATCCTGCACTACTTCCTAACATATCCTGCAAGGGGGCAAAGCCATCAACAAAGCAATGAGGGAACCAGAATCTTGTGACAGCCCCTGGGTGTGCAGGGGCAGGGTGGCAGGGCTCAGGGAGGAGAGCAAGCTGCCCCAGAGCAGAAATGGGAACTCCAGCAGCCCAGTAAAACCAGAGCACACCTGATGCGAGGCCCTGCATCCCAGTCCAGCCGGGGCTGTGCCTCCCTGCCCTTGCCAGCTGCACCCAGACCTGGCACTGCTCAACCCTCACAGCCCCAGCAGTGCAGAAAGTAGGGCAGGGAGCTGCTGCGCAGATCCTAGGAGGAGGAAGAAGTCTGGAAAATGCCAGCTTTTAATACTGACACACAGATGACTGGTAGCCCAGAGGAACGCCACAAACTCCAAACAGCTCAGGGCTCCACAGCAATGAGCTGAGAGAGCAAAACTGCCCAGCTTCAAGCAAGGAAATCATCTTGTACCAGTGACATTTATTTCGCATTTTTGTCTATTTCCCTGGTATCATTAGGTGTGAAGTTCAGCCCCTCCACACCTGTGTTTCACCCCACAGTTCAGTGGGACCAGCATGACGTGAAAGCCAAGCATCCTCACTGCAGCTAGGAGTGAGGACAAGGTTTCCCCAGTGCTTTAAATCATCTTTTCTCATCAGCTTTAAGTGACAAGAAGCATTTCTGTGAAAAGTGTGAATCACCATATTTGGGGAATTAGGAACATACTTGTGAATTTTACACAACAGCCATAAATATGGGGAGATGTGAAGCAGCATGAGCAGAGCTAGGTGTCAGGACTGCCCCTAGCACAGGCAGGTGGGGACTGTGCTGCACTGCCTGGGGCTCTCTGCTCACCACCTCGCATCAGACAGCACCACACACTCCAAAGATACTGCTAAAAACCCACAAAGAAAACTGTCTAATGAAGAGTAACAGTCAAAACAATGTTGTGTGGCTGGCCAGTTACTTAAAGAGTGTTTATAACCATGTTTTAATGCTTCTTAACATAATGAACACTTATTTATATAAATGTTTAATTACTTTTTGAATTAACTAAGTATGAATCTAGACTATCCCATAACAACACATGAGAGCAGTGAGAAATCATGATGCATTATCTTGTCACCTTTTAATCTTATGCAATGTTGCTAGCTTTTATAGTAGCAGAAAGAGTTAACAAGAACAGCCAATTTAATTAATCTGCTCTACTTACTTTGTACACTGCCATTTCTTTCTCAGTTGAGTGCAGGCTGACTACACATTTGCACTAGAAATTACAAGTGAGTGAAGCAAATACCTTCATGAGTCATAAACTTTACCAATCTCTCTCTTTCATCAATATCTCTTGTCAGAAGTTAAAGGCAACCAATTGATAAAGCCGCTTTCAAAAAAATATGGATGGATTAAGCACATTCCAAACTACCAGTTTCAGTCTGATAAGGTCTGACTGCTTTGAATGACCCAGAAGGTTGCCTTAGCATGGGCTCAGACCCACTCTTAGTTTGCTGCATCATATTTTATTGTCTGGTTTAAGAAACAGCTCAGGGATTTTTCACCTGGCAAGGCTGACTAGCAAGAATAGCCTAGAAATAGTAAGGGGAGACCCTCTCCTCCAGGTGTGTCCACCCAAAAGCTAAGAGCTGTGCAAAGGTTACCACAGAGAACTTCCCACAAGCAAATCATGCCCATGAATGCAGATACAGCAGCTGGTCTGTGCCCTGCAATACAGCCAAATGCAAAAACATGTATATAAAGGCAAAGCCACGATTCTTGTAACTGGTGACCTTGGGGACAGCCATGGACATGGCCCTGCGCTACTCCTCTCTGCTCTCATCTCCCTGAAGGTGACACATCAGGGTAAGGGCTGGGCACCAGCACTGCACAGATTGTCCCCATCCACCCTGTATGCCTTTGGCCTCGCTGGGACACTGCTGGCACTGCCACAATGAGACTCCTACCCCAGCTGGAGTTGGGGGTCCCTGTTTCTGAACAGGACTCTTATGTCCCTCATAGCCTCCCACTAAAATATGGCCAAAGCTTTCAAGTACTTCTCTGATGGGACTTCTGGATCTAGTGGCAGAACAGGGTCACTCAGACCAGCATCAGACTGGAAAGCCTTGGGAATCTGGCTTCATTCTTAAGACCAATGCATGTCCAAATTCAGTGGAACGGTGTCAAACAAGTAGTTTAATGTTTAAAACTACAATTCAATGGCTACAATTTCTTGCTATAAGGAAACTCCAGGCTTGAAGAGGTTGTTTTCCTGCTTGCTGCTCCCAAGGAACACAAATGCAGGCTAGATAGTCAAGGTTTATGGAGAGAAGTAATATCTTTTATGAGACCAACTATTAGAGTTGGGGGGAAAATATACAAGCAAAGAAGCCATTCTTTAGGTCTGAAACAGAGGTTTCAAACTGCAGCAAAAGCATGCTGGAAAGCTATGCTCTGGGTTGAAGTTATTATATGATCAATTAGACATTATGAGAAGAAAGGACAATTAGCGCCTCTGGAGCAGCAAATGGCCACAGCACGGGGAGCCATGCCGGAGTCACTCACTCCCATGGGACAGCAATGAGAGAAACAAAGACAGTTGGACATGAGTGAAAAGTGAAAAGCTAATAGGAAGGGAATGAAAATCACAAAATTATATAAACCAACCCCTTTCTGTTGAGTCCCTGCTTTTTAGTATCTCCTAGAATGGGGAATTTTCATTTGCAGGTTTTCTCTTCAGTTTGTTTTGTTAATATGCTTTGAAAATCAGAATATCATAAAAGGCAGTTTTTCTGAAAAAAAAATGTTCAGCCTGTGTTAATGATGTTTCTATACCTTCTTGAATGCCTGAAGGAATTAATTTTGGTTTATGGGGCTCACTGAATCTCACACCATTTCTACAGGTGCATCTGGTGCATTCCATAAAGCCTACCACAGTACTGGTACCTACGTGAGGGTGTCCATGCCATGGAAAAATAAACTGGACTGCAGAAAGTCTTACACGGTACCCCTACACAGATTGGAATTGTGTGCTTATCACAAAAATGTCAAAATAATTAATAGGAAGCTTTTTTTTTCTTCTTCTTGGCTTAGCTTTCATGGATTGACTCGATTAAAAATAATTTACCTATGACCTGTGGATTAGCTTTTCTCATTTGCCTGATAAATTCAGAATTATCGTGAATACCATAATAAAGAAGTTCACAATCACTTGTAGTCTGTAATCCTGTGAATGGAATATGCATGTCTCATTTTACTCTCCTACATTACAAAGCAGAAATATATTTATACGCTCCTTGCCATTTCTGAACAGAAGGCACCCAGAACACCTCTCTGGAAGTGGAATAATCACTAAAGTATTAACTATTACATAACTGCACCTGTCCTGGCTACCAGCTTTCTGCATCTCAGCCTCTGGAGGAAGAACAAAAATGCTTGGAAACTCACAGAGCAGGCAAGAAAATTATTATATTGGATTACAGAAACTTTACCAAGTCTAACCTAAGGTAAGGATACAACCTTGTTTTGTTTGATCCAGTGGACATTAAATGCCACCTTTCCGCTGACCTCAGTGACTTCCAGCTCAGACCGGCCACCTCATTAAGACGATTCCAGCATTTCCATGCATGCAGCTGCTCTGGGCAGAGCTGTCCATAACAAACGACCGCTACCTGTACCGGCTCCTTTAGCTATCGGATACATCCAAAGAGAATTACAGACTCCATTTATTAAAACAGCTAACAAGGACAACAAAGAAGGCATAACATCGAGACAGAGCACGCTTTAACAGAAATATTTTACTTCTGCTAACCTGCATCTGGTTCACAGATAGCAAGCTATTAGTCTGCCACACCTGAACTGACACTGCCACGTGACTTAATTTCTTCTCAAATTGTAAGAAGCTACTGGTTGCAATGCTCAGTGAGAGCCATTTCCTTTCACAGCAAGCACCCAGGATACTGGTGGCTCTCAGACCTGCCCAGAGATAGTCATGGCAGTAATACCTCTGTTCTCCACTCTCTTAATCACTTAAGGCTCAATCACCCTTGCCCACCAAGACTTGAAAGGGAATATTGGAGATCTAAAAATCAGGCTGTATTTTTGTTGACATAACTTACCCTCCTCAAAAGACAACATTTTCCTTGGCAGGTGATAAGCACCACCTCCCACGTTCTACCGTAGATGCTGCTAATTAAACCACAGTGAAATTCAGATAATTAGCAACCTTTTTTAAAACAGCAGGTTACTCATTTCAAACCTTTATCCAGACGAAATGGTATTTGAGACATTTTAAAAATCTGCTATTTTCTATGCTTTCAAAATTATTATTCTGTTCTAATAGGAAGAAGAAAAACCCCCAACCAAACAATAAAACAGGACAAATCGTATAGGAACCCAAAAGCAGGGCAAGCGTTCATCATCAGTGGTAGCATTTGGATTGTTTGACAATGTGAATACTGCAAAGAGTTCAATCTCCCTAGCAGAGACAGTCCCTCAGATGATAACGATATGGCATTTCCATTACATTCTAAAAACAAAACTAGATTTGTAAAACCAAGCCTGTATACCACTGGTGGGTGCTCTTTTTAACTTTCGCAGTGTATTACATTACCCACATTTGGTACACAGTGAATTATTATACTTATTTATTAATTATTATACTTAAGCACACATTGCTGGTGTTTCTGCAAAAGGGGATTTGTTTACATTTAGGATTAATATAAGGATGGCATAATTACCAGGATGGAGGCGTGCCTATCCCACAGGAAATACTGCATATCCATCAAATCCTTCCATTACTCTACTGGATGAAACTTCTGCCCACAGATAGGTGTAAGGGGACTGACCCACCTGGCCTCCTATTCCACAATATTTATACTATTGTTCAAAACAGTGGCCACAGAGAATACATTAAAAAAATCAATTCCCTTTTTTCTCCTTGCTTGCAGTCACAACTCTCTGTCTACGCCATGCCAGCATTCCCTGCCATGTTCAGCAGGGCTATTGGAAAGGATGCAAGCAGGGTTGCCAGAGCTGCTATGCAGAGGGACCACAGCTGACCCTTGCTCATTACACTGCAATTCATTTGGGAACTGGGCTGCATGGTTGCAAGTTTTGCCCTCTGCTGCCTACAGCCCTTTGAGCACCCCTAATTACTGTTAGTCAGCTGTTCTACCCCTTTTACACACCCCTAATCACACTTCTCCCTCATCAGTCTGGGAGCTCTGCAGGGGTTAACTCTGAAAAATTTTACAGTAAAGGCAGCTTTTATTGTAGTGGCAATTACAGAAAGAGAAAAAGCAATTTAGTCTTTTATGTGGCTCACAGTTTCACTAATGTCATAGACTTTTAGCCGACTTGTTATGCATTAACTCACAAAAGCATGGTATACAAACACTGCTAAAATAAAAAATAACATAAGACACGGCAAACTTGAACTCCTCAAACATAGGCTTAACTCCTCAAATACCAATAATGCTTTTATCTAACAGCTTTGTTAGTGCCCTCAGCTTCAAGCCAAAGTCACTATAACGTGAACTACTCAAACAAGGCTGCAGAAGAAAAAGATTTTAAAAAACCTGCAAAGAATTCCTTGCTCCTCTTGTGGTATAGGGTTCCTATTGCATTCTGCATCTCCTGACATGTGATGACAACAGGAACTTAGACAAAAGGCAAGGTGCTGCAGCAGTAGTAACATCTTCCTACACAGTCCATGCTTCCCCTCTGCTGGCAACAGTGGCCATGAAAACAGCAGCCAGTTGAGCATTTCTCATGCAGCCACTATGGTTCTGAATATCAGCCTCCTCCTTCCCAGCTTTCTAGTAAGGAATTTCTTTAGCTACAGAGAGTAAAACCTTTGACCAAACACCATGGTGTAAACAAAACCATAGCACTAAGTGGCAGATCCAGTCATTTCTTGAACATCTCCAGGAATGGTGACACCACCACCTCTCTGAGCGGCCCATTGCAATGCTTAACCACCCTTCCAGTGAAGAAATTCTTCCTGATGTTAAACCTGAATCTCTCCTGGCACAGCTTGAGGCTATGTTCTCTTATCCTATCACTGACTGTCTGGGAGAAGAGACCGACCCCCACCTGGCTGCACCCTCCTTTCAGGTAGCTGTAGACACCAGTAAGGTCTCCCTCAGCTTCCTTTTCTCCAGGCTAAACACCCCCAGCTCCCTCAGCCGCTCCTCGTATGACTTACAGTCATGCTGATGGCATCTGCTATTCCATTTGACTTGGTGGCCAGTTGAATCAGTTGAGCTGGAGCAAGGACTCTCATTGCCGTGGGATATCCCTGGTGTGTTCTGTTCGCTTTTGGGGTGAAATCTGTTCAGAAGACGACTTTCATAATCTTTAGTTCTGATGACACCGTACAGCATTGCATGCCTCCAGCTCTATTGTCCAGTTGACCCTTGCCATCTGTCTAGCATGAAAAATGTCATTCTCTCAAAGAAAACTGTTTCAAGGACTGGAAAAAGCTCTAGCCAGTGTTTCCTCTTCCCTTCCTTCCCATCAGGTATGGGATTGAAGCTCTCCACACAAGATGAGAGGTGTTTCCAGCACTCTGCTG
The DNA here is from genome assembly GCA_014706295.1 of Lycocorax pyrrhopterus obiensis. NCBI lineage: Eukaryota > Metazoa > Chordata > Aves > Passeriformes > Paradisaeidae > Lycocorax > Lycocorax pyrrhopterus. The sequence goes on along the minus strand of JACSVZ010000013.1, from coordinate 18,059,052 downwards.
ATTTTACAACCATGTGAGGCAAAGGTCCTCCAAAGTATAGTATCCTTTTATCTTTGGTCTGCAAAACAGAACAGAGACTGAGATAAGAGTAATCACCTGAATTATTTTGTTGAGCCTCAGCTGCAAAATTCCAGAATTTGGAATTGTGTCTGGGGAGCCACTGACATTGCAGGGCCCAACATACAAGCAGATGCCAAGCACTTACATTGAGGCTTTTCAATTATTTCTGGGCAGTGCAGTCACAAATGAAGAACTACCTTTGTTATCCTTTGGGATCAGAATGTATAGGAACCACTTAACAATGCGGTTCTCACTTACCTCTTAACATGGTTACACTAAAACCTCTATCAGATTAAGGACATGACTACATCACTATGCTTTAAAAAAGATAGTACTAGATATCTATATCTGTGGTTTTTCTACAAAAGATCATCCAGGGAAGTTAAGATAAACCAACTAAACCCACGATGATAATGCATGTAAGTCAAAATGCATTAAATCCCTTTGTGGAGATTCTCACTGAGAGGTAAAGTAGTCGACTTTACTGTAAAGAGGATTAAGCTACCATGAACTACAGCCATTTTCCTTTTGAATTAGATCATCCACAGAGGAGCTTAAAGCGCTGTAGGCTTGGTGCACTTACTTCACACATATCCTTAATTTATCTGAATTTTCCTACAAATGGAACAAGCCTTGATTAACCAAAAGGCTCCTTTACTGAACTTGTGATGACATTAAACCACATTACCAGTTTACTTGGTTTACAAATGTCCTATATAATACAGCTAAAGTTGTTTTACAAATGGCAAAACCAGAGGCACACCCTTTTATAGTGCAGAGGAAAATGCCAGCAGCAGGTGTGGAACCTGGGACACCTGACACAATCATCGACTGCAGTGCTCATACTAAGCTGTTGCTGATCTTGAAACACAAACAAAGAAGCAAAACTTGAATTCAGTATTACATTCCATCTGGAAATTTCTCCTTAGGCATGAAAAGACAGACAAAGAAGGCATTCTCATGGGACAAAGTTGGGATGGAAGGCATCTTTGTCCTCCTGCCTGAGCTGGGCTGGCACAGCACTGGAGTACCCATGGCACTGACCTGAGGTGCCCTGATTGCAGCTGGGAGAGAGTTAATTTTCTTCCAAGCACGTACAGTGCCGTGTTTTGGATTTAGTATGAGAATAATGTTGGTAACACACTAATATTTTAGTTGTTGCTAAGTAGTGCTTGCTCTGAATGAAGGCTTTTTCATTTTCCCATGCTCTGCCAGCAAACAGGTGCACAAGAAGCTGGGAGGGAGCACAGCTGGTAATGCTGACCCGAGCTGGCCAGAGGGATATTCCACACCACAGAATGTCATGCTCAGTAAATAAACTGGGGGGAGTTGGCCAAGAGCTGCTGAGCGCTGCTTGGGGATGGGCTGGGCATCCATCACACACCAGTGAACAGTTCTATTGTGCATCACTTGTGTTTCTTGGGGTTTACTCCCCTCTCTTTTTGCTATTATTACTATTTTTTTTTTACTTTATTTCAGTTATTAAGCTCTTATCTCCACCCATGAGGTTTACCCTTTTCCTGATTCTCCTCCCCATCCCAGTACGTACTAAGTAGTACTTACCTGCTGTCTGCAGTTAAGTCTTGACAAGAAGATACATTTTTAGAGGTTAAATCAGATGCACTCTGAAATTTATCCATCCCACGCTCACAGATGAAATGCTAACTAATGAGCAAGGAAGAGCAAACACTTCCTCAGTCTGATACTGCTCTGATGTTAGTTCATCTGAATGATAAATTTTACACTTGACTAAAAATGAAATTGATACAATTCACATTGCTGAGTATTGGCATGCAATTGAGATGTGGCAAATAATGCAAAGACAATAAAGCAAAAATATATTAAACAAAGATTCCTCTTGATTGCTAAAAGGTAGTTTGGCTTCAAATGTGTCAGCGAACAAGAGAGCACTAACTACAATACAAAAAAAGGCAACTAATTCTCAAAATATTGTCTTTATCCAGTTTTCTCCACAGCACATACAGGCACGTACCTGTAATAGAGATTTTGTGCTAACCTATCTATTGCTATTCCCTATGAATCTGAGATGTTAACATTGACAGAGGGAAAGTTTAAAAGAAATCTAACACAGAGAGATGTTGAGCTTCATTTTCTATTATTTGTTAATTCTTGACCTTCCCTGAAAAGAACAAGAAGGAATCTGCCTACCCAAAGGGGCAGTAGCTGCCAGAGGCACTACTGATGTCATGCCTGCAATCCACGTGCCAGCTACAGCAACACATCTGCGCACCTGGTGCAGAAGCAGCAGCTCTGCTGCCGGTGGTCCCACAGGAGAGCTCCAGAAACTGCTCTTTCTTTGACTCCAAGCAGGTTACAATTGTCTCCTCTGTGTATCTCCAAACAACCAGCATCAAAACTAGGTTTATGTACACTAAGCTGTTATACCTCTTAGATGAAAACTTGGGATAGTTTCTCTGTGGTGGTCTACATCAGATTAAATAAGAGTCAGGTCTGAGAAGAGAGTCTGACAGGAATTCAGTAAAAAAAATTAAACAAGAAGCAAAAGAATACCTGTTGTTCATGAAATAGAGAATATGTTAATCTCACATGTACTAGCAAAATGTTTTAAAATTGTTCAATCATCCTCTACAAGAAGAAAGAGAATTTTTTTACAGATCTCTCTTTCACCAGTGCACAAGCCACCCCAGAAAGAGCACTCCTACAACTCCCATAAATGTAAGACCCTTCATACTAGCTTATAACACAGACTTTTACTTGCTTTTTTATACCCAAAATGCTAGAATTACATTTTGCACTACATTGTGTTAAATCATTATTATTCACAATTGAAAGATTTATTTAATCTGTAGCTGAAAAATTCCTTGTGCAAGGAGTTTGGAGAGCACACTGCCATCCTTACACTCCCAGCTCTGTTACCCTATGCTTCTACCTGAGGTGGCTTAAACCGCCTTCCATGCCCACGGAGCCCCTCTGCATCCCACTGCCCTGCAGCCAGTTACCCTGAGGAACAGTGCAAGAGCTCTGCCCATAAGAGAGAGGATGGCTCCCTTTCCAGGCTGTCCCAGCTGCTGGGAACACTGCAAGCCACAAAGGTCCCCATCCCCTTGATCTACCACTCTCTCTGCTCACTGGGACATGCTATCAACAGGGACAAGCTAAGACGTTCATCCTGAAGTGACAAATCAAATCGTACGCATGCCAGGTACTTCTGTCTGGCACAGCCTGAACCTTCTGCATCGCAGAAAAACATTACTTGCAGGCATGTGTGGCTGCAAGGGACCAGTCTGTCAATGTATATTTCTCCTGCAAAACTTTCTTCAGCATCTGCACTGCTGTATGATTATCTGAATGCTATTCAATCTACCTCTAACTTGAGTTACGTAAGTATATTTGCATGTATATTGTAAGCATTATACTAAATGAGATGGGACTGCCTATGTAATCATGCCATGACTTTCCCTTAGGGAAACCTGGTAAAATTATGTTCCATTACATTTGTAAAATACTACCCATTAAAAGCAGGAATAAAACTTTTATGTTCATGTGAAACAAAGCACAAAAGATTCTCCACCCTTTAACTTGTATCAATTTTGATATGAAAGAAGCATTTTCCAGGCAAGAAGTGAATCTGAATTTGACTTCACTATTATGTGCTTTTGGCTTGATTGTTTGACAGTTAAACCTCTTTCCAAAATTCTATATTTTTTTTCTTGTTTTAACATTATGAAACAAGAGAACAAAACCAATTCATCTGCCTTGAAGAGGACAGACAACAACTTTGGAACAAATTTTCTTGGGGATTGTTTCTTATTTTTTATTGTCTATGCCACAAAAGAAAACAACTGTTTCTACTGTACTATTCAGAGTCTTTTACTCCAGCTGCTGGTCAATTCACTGTTTTAATTCGTTGATACTCTGGCAAACTTTCAAGTATGTCATGGGAGAATTTTAAAAATGAAGCATTCATTTAGAAGTCACACAGTGGTGATACATATACACAGCTTCAATTTAAACCATTATTGCATACCATCCTTTTCCTTTTGTAATAATCTATTAAATGCTTTCAAGTATGGAAAAGGAAGAGCAACCTGTAGATCTGAATGGAGCCCAGATGACCTATAAAATACATCCTGCCTCACTGCCTGACTAGTTCCAGCTCTCATTTCTAATGGTTACTATTGTTATTCTACCATTCAGACAACCACACACATCAATTATACATTCTTCTGGGTCACAAATTCATTTTCTCAGGCAACATTTTTGTCTTAATGCATGACGCTTCTTCTTCAACCTGTGACCAAAGTTGAAGGTCTCAATATTAAAAGGGTATTACTTTTTCTTGAACTATGTTGATAATTGGAAAAACAGCTTCATGGAAATCAGAAGGTGCTGCTTTTTGAGCTATTTAGAAGAGTGTGCTTAGACCATGTATTGTCTCTTTATTACAGCAGATGTATTAGGCAGTACTTTGTGCTTTAGGTGAACATTTTTTCTTTTGTTCTATTGGTGCCTGGCAGCACAGCTATAATTAAATGTCCTCTGCCTTCTCTTTTTTATGACACTTACAATTCAGTCATCTTAATTGGACTTTTCCTAAGCATGTAAACGGCTGGCTCAAGAAGCAAAACTTTTTTTCAGTGAAGCAAACTCAAAACCTTTCACTATGCGTTATCTCAGTGACTTTTTTAGAGTCTTTGGCTTATGACTGCCTTTTTTTTAAGTGATTGTGATGACAAAAGCTTCAGATAACTCTATTTGAAACAATTCTAAGACAGCTCTCCAAATTAATTTTTTTTGCATACACTGTTCTCACAAACAAAGCACTCATTATTTCCAAAGGGGCAAAGTAATTTCAATTTCGTGGTTGACAAAATAAATAGGAGAAGGTAACACACCACTTCCAAGGGTTTCTTGCACATCATGTATATCCTTAAAACTCAGAACGAGAAATTCAGGGTAAGAGTCTCCTCAGCAAGATGTGAAAGCCAGGGCCTCAGCTTTGCCCAGCCACAGGAGCCAACAGCACCCCATCAACAGCAGCAGCAGGGCCTCGCCAGCTGTCCCAGGGGCTGGAGGAACACACCCAACTCATCATCACTCACTGGAGTGCAGAGCATCTGCCTCAAGGAAGCTGCTTCCAAGCCATGGGATGCCAAGACCAGAGATGCCATCAGATCAACCCAACAGGTTCAAGACCAAGTCAGTGGAACAACCCCTGCAGCAAAACTGTCCTATTTCCATCATTTCCAAACTCTAGTCTCAGCAGCCTTCTCAGCACACAGCCAGTTTTGCTGGCTACAAGATTAGGCTCCTCTCCTGCAGGGACATTGGGCACAACAACAAAATCATGGTATGTTTAAGTCATGCAAACTGACCTACTGAGAATGGATATTTGAGCTAGTCAGTGAATCTTGTAGCTGGATAAGTAACTCCACAACCAAGGAAAACATCCATTCACTGGCAGACACAAACATCTGACAAACTGGAACAAATATACAGATAACTACAGAGAAACAAGAAAGTGCTTCATTTGTATGTATACATACACACATAAATGTTCATACAAATGCACACTCCAGTACACGCACCCCAGCAGGCATAAACCTGAGTAGAAACCTGCTAGTTGGCTTTTTGCCCACTGTTTCCTCCACCCATGAGCTGCTTTCTCAGGGTGGTGTTGCAGTCAGAGGCACATGCACAGTCATACCATTCTGGTCCTGAAGCATTCTCCTTATATTCTCAGTCCCTGCTGCCATCCTCATTGGTCAGGTCCAGCTTAATTGCCCTGCAAAAAGCAGCTCTTCCCTTTGGAGACCTATGACCAAGGATGTGGCATCATCAGGAAAATGCTTTAAAAAATATTTTCATGTTCTCTTCATTCTTCCTGGGGCCTAACTCAGGGCAGGAGAATAATTTCTGAAGTTGGCTTAGAAAACCTTGTCCTTTTCAAGCCTACACAGAGGCATGGGATGAGTTATCTTAACTCATTTGTCTTCTTGCCCTGGTTTCTCCCTCCCCTGATCAGCCAAAGAAGTCACATCTCTCTAAGGACATCAACATAGAGAGTTTGCAAGGGGCTTTACTCCATGTTCAAACATGTAGAGTTTTCAGGACAAGCCAATGTTCAGCATTCAGGATCTGCATTTTCCATGCTGCAAACTTCAAGAAAGGGTCTTCAGGTGCCAGGGAAAATAAAAGGATGGTAATGGAGCCCATTTCAGGCACTTTATAACCACACTATGAGGACCACATTAATTTCTAGTCTCTAACCCCTGTCACCCAATCTGTGCCTTAACTCACTCCACATCAAGATTATTTTTAAAGAAAACCCTGGGTTTACTCTTGAGAGGAGAGACGCAGCCTTACAGGAGAGCTGAAGTTGAAGGGATGGCCAAAGCTCTGCATTTCACATGGTCACATACTTTGGGCCTTTAAAGCAGCCAGTGGAAACCATTTAGCTGAATCCTGTTCAGATCTAGGAAAACTGACAGATAAACATTATTTTAACATGGAGATTTCTGGTTGGCTGGTTGATTTGTTTGTTTGTGGAGGCAAGGGGGTGTGCTAGGTTTAACTTTGTTATAACAAAGCCTATATAAATGCAAATACTGTTTTCATAGATATAATTTCATAAAGCAAAACTACCCACAATCTTTAGCAATGAAATTCAAGTGGCAACTGTGACAAGTAAAGAAAAATGAATGTGGTTAACTTCAGCCATCCCTGCTCATCTGAAAGCTTGTGTCAGTTCCTAAATAAGCTTTTCATTTTCCCTATTCAGTCTGCTGATCTTTGTTGATTTACAGCATGAATGAGCATGGCACATTGCAACTTGTAGAGTATATTTTTCCTAAATAATAAAACATTTATTGCAGACCCATCAAGCCTGCTAGTAGCTTTGAATTATTATTGCAATGAAGTGCCATGTTAACAACTCATTTACATTGTTGCAGAAGACTCTGGGTTAACACTAGATGTAATTTCATCCCATTCAGGAGAGAGGACTCTGAAATATATCTAGAGCTGATAAGATACAATTTGATGTTATTTTTCTAATCAACTGTTTTCCAAGATGAAGCTGCCTTCATCAAGTCCATCCCACCCCTCACCTTCCCTGCTGAGCAATGGCAGCTGAGCAAACCATTTCCACACGGTGTTCTCAGCAAGCTCCAGCCTCAGGCTCTTCCTCTGTCAAAACAAGAAGAAAGTCTATTTTGTGGAGAGCTACAAAGATCTTAATGCTTTGGGAAGAAAAGAATTTGTTGGGCAGAGAGTGCGGTCAGTATTTTGGTGGCTCTTTGAAGGGTCTGACCTACAGCTTCATCGCTGGCCTGGCGTGGGTAACTGCCCCTAGCTGAGTGGGCACGGGAGCACAGGCTGCCTGTACGTGCAGGCATACTTTCCTTCCTCAGAAGGAGCCCCCAAGGGCAGGGCAACGCCCAGCACTGCCACTCACGCCAGCTGCACGGGCCCAGAGAGGAGGGAAACACCACAGGGAGATGCTGTTGCTGGAGCACTCACATGTTTTGGATGATATAATAACAATAACGATGATTATAATAATAATAAATTATTAACAAATGAGACAAAAAATCCCCCAGGAAGCACATCATTCTCCATATACCAATCAGAAATGATCTTGTTAGTCAGAGGTCAGAACCAGGGTAACACTTCTTTCCATACTTCAACAGTGTTGTTTCTAGTTCTTAACATTCAGTTCTGCTACTTATGAGAAATATATCCTTTCCTAAATATAACTTAATTTGTGTCCAATAAATCCAAATTCTTCTTGCCCGCTCCTCCATTTCTACCTAATAAGTTGGGAGAGACAACATCACTAACTTCTTTAACTCTCTTGGGTACAGTGAGAGTACCCAAAATTTCACCAAATTTTGACCAAGTCCTGTCTAACAAATACTTTATACCACATCATCAGGTACCCAGTCCATTCCTGAGATCATTCATTAATATGTTGATCTCTTTAGTCTTTTCTTTTAAGACATTTCAAGTGAACTTCTTAGCATGCTGAAGTTTTACTGTCAATTTCTAAGTCCCTGAAACTGCTTAATCTATTAGTTTCATTTGCAAAAGCATTTGGTTTAGTTGGGTTTTTTCTTTCCCTAGTACTCCAGGTTGAATATTGACTTTATTCACTTGAAAAGGCCTCCTACTTCAGTCCCATTTCGATCTCCTTCCAGGGGCTGACTCTAAACCAGCAACATGCACTATTTCCACTTAAACAAAACAAGCCAGAGCCTCTGTCCTACCAGCAGTTGCCTCACTTGATCCAGGAGCCGGATGTCGCAGGCACAGGCACCACTTCCAACACACACGTACCTGCTCTGCTAACAGGCGTCGATGAGAGGCCACCAGAAAGCAGCAGCCATGTGGCAAAAACTGCTAAATCTGTCCCGTTAGTTAGAGAAATATTCCTGCACGCAAAATCACGTTGCTGTTATTCAGCTAAAGTTGCATGGCTGAAGAATACAACCACAAAACCCGCATCCTACCACCTAATGGTATTAAATAATGGTAATCTAACACAATTTCAATGCCCCTTTCACATGAATATGCTTATTCTGCTTTATTTCAAATAAATTACCCAGTTAAAAAATTATTTGAACTGTAAGGCACAAATAAATGAGTATTATTGTTTGCTGGTTGACTAGATAAGGAGTTAAACATCTAGAGGTGAAGTGGAGGACAATTAATGTACTACCCTGCTTAATTATCATACAATGCCCACTTCTCAGGGAATTAGAGCTATTATGATCTACTCCTACAAATAAATGAGAATTTTAGCTCTCAGAGGGTAACGCAATAGTTTTGGAAATAATCTTTTTATGAGATTGTGGCTTTATCAGTTATGTTTCAGAGTCAGTATAAACACTCCTGTATCATAGGAGAACAACTTCAGACAGGCTTGTAATTTTAATTTCTGTTCCCATTTTTTTTTAGTTCACTTTTCTTATGCTCTTAGTCTTGAAACCAAATGAAAAATTAATTTGCTTTTTCAGATCTTTTCACAAAACATTATCAGAACAGTAATATTCAAATAAAAATACAAATGATGATTTGAGCAATACAAACTATGTATCAATTGGTTTCCAATGCAACTGAACGTCCAGCAAAAGTAGTCCTGATGATGCTCAGTGGTATCAGTACACTGGAGGGTAACTCAATCACAGCTTCAAAGACAAGGAAAGAGGAAAGGACATTTATTTTACAATTTCGCATGATATTCTAAGACACTCATTTGTAATCAATTTTATATAAAAAATATTCTTTATGGGACATTTAGACTCAAATTCTTTGAATCTTTATCAACAGAACTGCTGATTTACTCTAAAGCTGCCCAGTTTCGGAGTTTCATATTCACCTTTCCAGCAGACAGAGCAAACCTAAATATACACAAGTTTTAAAACAGCTTGACCACAAAAGAAAGCTTTAGGAGACCCAAATAGTGGACCATATGTGATATCAAATGGGCAAGCCATTAGCATCAGCTGTGAACATATTGTACCAACTGGGAATGAAAATAAAACATTCAACTACCAACTGTTGTAATCTGTAAATAGTCAAACCAATTCCTCTGAGTTCCAAAAATATATGAATAGGGTGACTCATTGGGGCCCCATTGTCCTGTTCATAGGTAATGCAGCAGATTTGCTCCTAGAAAAAAAAAAGAAAAAAGAAAAAAAAAACCAGGAACTGTGGTTGGTGAGATCTGATATTAGCAACAGTCTTTGTATGTTAAAAGACTCTTAGGCTTTTTGAAACTATATCTAAAGATTTCACATTAAGGATAACAAAATAAAGAATTCTTTTGAAGCAACTTTTCTCTGTACAATGTGAAACATTAAAAAAAATATATCCCAATTGCAAATTATGTTGAGAAACTGGCAGAATACTAGAAAATTTACAGAGGGCACCAAACTGCTGAGAATTCATTGTACAGCTGGCAAGTGCACTCCTACCTACTAGTTGCTTCACATTTAATAATGCATGTTATGAACAGATGGGTAGAATGTCAATAAGGCTCCCTGTATCATCAGTGGTAATGAAATAGTGGACTTTGAATGTTTAATAGCACAGAAAACAAAAAGCCTAGAGGAAATTTGTCAATGTCGTGCATGCAATACTTCAGCAGTGCTTTAACACTGTTAGTGTGAGGCCATATGTTTCTTCTAACAGGATCTACTATAGCTGGGTGCCAAAAAAAGTTTGACACTTTTTTTTAATTCCTACAACATGTTAAGAGCAATACCCTGTGAATCAGTCAAGCAGAGTAGTCTGCAGAAGTGCAATATCATTACTCTTTTTATTCCTTTTCTCAATGAAAAGAAGTTAAAGGAAACTTACGAGTAAACATTGTTCTTTATGCCTGTTTCAAAAATACATTTGAAAGTAATCTCTTTACAATTAAATATAGAAATAAAGGCACTAACATGTATTAGATAGTCTATCTCATTGTCAAGGGATGTAGAAGATGTGAATTTAGAAAATATTGCAAGTACAAGTAAAGAAGAAAGTATACATAGCAGCACCTAGAAATCGGACACATAAAAAGGAATAAAATAAAAATTCTCTTTGGCAAATAATCTTAGGCAAAACGCAGCCAAAATTTCCAGGAAAAATGCCTTGGAATAGCCAAAATGAAGAGGATAGCAGCAAGTGGCCACTCTGAGATGCAGACCTGGGAATAAGTGGGAAGGAGAAACAGCAGCCTGGCAGGTAGCAGCACCCACAAAGGCTACAAGGGCACCTGGATTGGTGTTTCCGCCCTGCACACTTTTCAGGGAAACTGTCCTCAGTATTTCAGGAAGCGTCAGACAGCTGTGGCAGGTGAGCCTCTGTGAAACAGCGAGATCTCAAGTTCCACACTACAGCTGGAATCCTGAGCATGTGAAGTCAGCAGAAATCAATGCAAGTTTAACTATTGATTCTGGGAGAACTATTAGACAAGCACGGGGTCTCTAACAGTCTGAAAACTCCTCAGGAAAGGCTCGAGTACTCTGAGCAGAAAACCAATACTTTCTGCCTTGTGACTCACTTGTAAGTGACCAAACTCCCTACCCATGCCCTCCTTCCCCACATTGTCTCCTCAAAACCTTCCTGGGCTGCTCCAGCGCTACCAGTCATGATGCCCTCAGGTGCACATCATGCTTGCCAGCCAGGACACCAAAAGTGCCCCTGTTGATTTCAAAGCCACCACACAAGGCCACTGTGGGATGGGATCTCTACTACCACTGAACTCAGCTGTGAAAACATTCCTTGTGTTCAAAAGTAATTAGAGAAGATTGACAGACAAACAGCATTTCCTTAGAAAACCAAGCTAGAAATGACAGTTGAATGGTGTGCAAGCCATTTCAGTTTCTTTCCTGCAAGCCACAACACTCATAACTGATAATAACAAAAAGAGTTGCATTAAAAAGAAAGCAAAATTTTCCAGCTGCCTACAGTTGCTGGTCTGTACAGCACCAGTACCCACTGGCATGCAGCAGGAGACTGCAGCTGCTTCCTTGAAGAGGGGGAAGGATGTGCAGAGAAGCAGAGCCTGTCTCTCAGTGCCAGGAATGCATTGGCTTGCCTGTGCTCTGAGCTGGCACAGGCTGGACCCCTTCCTGCAACCTTGAACTATGCAAACATGGGACTGGCCCACACTAGTAAGTCCCCCTGAAAACTTGTTGCAGCTCTCTGCATTTCCCTGCGTAGACATATTTCAATTTCTCCTGAATAAGGCGCTAAAATTCAACCCAGGACTTCCAAATCAGACCTCGGACTTAAGTAGAGCATCACCCTCCTTTCTCTTGCCTTCTATTTCTTGGGAAACATTCTGAGTTCTGACTTCAACAGCTGCACCTAACAAGAATGAAGTGAATTTTGTGCAAGCTGCAGAAATACAAAGACTAAGCAGTACACAGGCTTTCTGTGAAGCAGAGCACCAAGAGGTGAGAAATTAATAACCAAGTAGCAGTTGGGGATCCTCACTCACAATGGCTAGAAGAGCTGTGCATCCAGAATTAGAAATAAAGCAAAGGGACCTATCTATCTCAAACCACTGATGAAAATAGGCTACTTATAAGATTTCACAAAGCTGGAATGTCCTGTGTTTTTTGGACCCTAAAAAAGAGAACCTGAAGAAAATGCTGTGGCAAGCATCTGACTGTTGTATGGTTTGAAGGTAAATGTTGTTCTCAGCCTAGAAGGTCTTAGGTGGGTTTTTCAAAAGCAAAAATATCTTGATAAACGGAATAAAGTTTCTCAAAGGAAAAAAAACATCTCTAAGTATTTAACATGTGTAAAAGCTATCAAGGAAAAAGGATTTAAGTACAAATAATGGAAAGAAAAAGCTTAAGCTCAACAGGGTATTGGGAAAGTCTTCCTGACAGCAAGATGTATTAGCCTGTGAAACAGTCTCCCAAGGAGAGATGTGGAAGCTTTCACTTGGGATTTTAAAAACTAAAGTTGACATAACACTAAAAAATGTTCTCAATGAAATAATTCTACACTGGAAAAAAAAGCAGGCAGGATGATCTATTATGTCTTTTCTAAGTTTGTTCAGCCTTTGAGGCTTTAGGAACATATCTTGAACAGCTAAAGGTTATCAGAAAGGAGCGTCTTCAATTAATATGATGAACAACAAGATTACAAAGGTGATCACTATGAAAGCCTATTACAAAGCATCTCTCTAAATACTAAGAAAGGAGATGCTTTTCAGACAATGGCAGTTTTACCCAAGACCTGACAAATATAACCTCAATCCACCAGCTTTCAAATACATGCTCAGTTTTAAGCATGCCTTTATTTCCCATTAATTTAAAGAAGCCCAAACCTGCGTCTGAAATGAACTTAAAAGAAACAGGCTTCCCAATAGTCTTTGAAAAAATTCATACTCTCTGCACAGACCTGGGAAATGCTGTGAGTAACCAGATTTAAACAAACAATACTATTTGGTACACAGATATATTAACACCTTTCGAGTCTCCACTGACGTGTTCTGCATGCCTGTGTTGAAACTGTTCTGTCTTATCATACATGTATATCGTTAACAATATCAATGTTTAGCACATACTGTGTTTCATTCACTGCTCCAAGATCATTGATGAATAGCTAAACAGAGCCATGGAAATAAATGAATTGCTGAGTTAGTGGCTGAGAATGAAAATAAAGATAAAAGTGGTCGGTAAATATAACCTACAATATTTTTTTCAACTTTGTCTTGCCAACAACTTATTAAACACTCAGATACTTAGCAGTTGTAAACTATTTCATCTAGGAACATTACTGAGGGTAAATCAGGGCTGATTTAGAAGGAACTCTCCATTTATGTGCTTTAAATAATAACACATTTGTATATTTCAAAAAATCCATCCTCTATATCCATGGATATGCAATATATAACTTAAGAATAAAAATATCAAATATCTTGTCATCCAAAAAGATGCATTTGCAAATATTAAGTGACTCTACAACACAGGTGCCCCTCACTCTTCTCAGTCATATTTTAAGTCCTTCACCCCCTTCCACCAGGATTTTATCCCAAAATAACTCCCCAGTTTGACAGAAACACAAAACATCTGCACTGTCAGTCTCAGGAGTTTCTTGTAAGGAGAGAGAGTGAGGAGGAGAAGAATTAGCTCATGGTCTGCACTCCTACCCATCCCACTGCTCCGTGGGCAGCCGATACCCCACCACCCCACAGGGACCACTGCTCCCCTTCCTCCCTCCACCTGGACCCTTCCTACCTTTTCTCCCCACACCCTTTTATTTTTCCCTCTTATTATAAGACTTTTCACAAGCATTATTATTATTATTATTGTCTGAGTTTTACAGCTGGCACATCATCCCCTGCTGCACTAAATCAACACTTGTGAAAGCAGCAGCCTTCGAGTGACTGAGTAGAGCTGCTGCTTGCAGAAGTGTCAATTTGGTACAGCAGGGGATGGGGTCGCAGCTGCCGGAGAAGAGAGGCCCTATTTTATGCCTCAAAATGATAAAAATGTCAGAGGGGAGGGAAATCTGTACAAAATATAAAAAGGGTGTAGAACAAAGAAAAGAAAGACGAGGAAGAGGGGGAAAGGGTTCAAAAGAAGGAAGAAAGAAGAAAATGACACTGCACAATGGAACAAAATCACTGCTGAATAAGATACAGGATTTTTGTAAGTAGGCGCTTTCAAGTTAAAAACAAGTCATATGCATATCATAAAATATAAACCTGATGATATTATCCTTCTGCTTTGGGAGGGAATGTCTGGCTCATTAAACTGAAATTATTGTCTTAACTACATCTGTGATAGGTTAGGATATGTTTCTAAGCACAAATGCTGGGCATAAAAAGATTATTTCACAGAGGGCTTGATTTTAAGTGAAAATTTAAAGTAGAAGACTGAGAATCCTGCATTCAGAAATTTGAATCAGCAAAAGTGAACAGAAATTCCACGTTCTGGAGTAAACTTGGGCACCTCTAAATCTACCACTGTTTAGAGGCTCCCATTTGAAAGTAGGTACCTATTATTTTGAAAGTTAAAAGGAAAATAAACCAAAATAAATTGTAGATCCAAAAGAAGTCACAAAAGTCATGTTTGCTTTACACACTATATAAATAAGCAAATCTAATGCATATTTCAAGTACTGCTGTCAATAATGTTTTGCTTTCAAGGATTACCTTTGTTTCTTCTAGTATTTTTCTGGGAGCTGCCGCTTTACTCTCTATTAATTTTCCAATGTGTACTTGCAGTAAGGGAGAAAAAATGGATGATATACTTAAACACATAGCTCTGGTAAGAAAAAGAAAAAAAAAGCAAGTAAGTACACCATTTACCTATTTCCATAGAAAAGTGAATCCACCTCCCCTGCACTGCTATTATGCTTTGACAGACCATGGCATCCCAGGTGGAGGAGAGATAGGATTCCTGAAAAAGCAGTGCTCTGCTGCAAATTGCCTTCCTCAAGGCTCACAGCCCTCTCAGCTGCACGTGTATCATGCACAGAATATTTTGCAACCATGAATATAGAAAGTTGCTGCTGGGTAAGCCCTGGGTGCAGAGAAGGCCTGGAAGAGCAGAGGTGCCGCTTTTCCCCAGCAGTTTATTGAGAACCACAAGCAGCTGAGCTTAGCTGAAATGCTGTGCTCAGAAATCCATCCTGCTCCCTTTTAAGCTAAGAGCAAAGCTCCCATAAGCCTCCAAAATTTGCCTCTGTAGGTCACCTTATATACACACCTAAGCAACCTCATTTTCTGTCTTTGTTGCTTTTCCTTGACAATGTCACCAATCCAGATATTAGATGAAAAGAATAACAAAAGTCAATAAACAAGTGGACAGAACTAAAAATCAGAAGCCAAATAAAGAGCCTTTCCTATGAAAGGAAAATATATAGGCTAGCTATTCCCTAACAAGACAATTTAGCTCTGCAACACTGTTAAAGAGACAAGGCAAGTGGCTCTCGTGAATTTTACGCAAGAGTTTCAATAATTTCTCTTTAAAATATTTACAGAAAGTTCATCAATTGATCTGGTCCAATATTGAAGCCACTTTGACAAAAGCAGGACTTGGTTTATGAGTCTCACAGTCATTGATTGAGATGAAGATTTTATGAACCTGCAGGGCTCCCTCCCTGCATTTCAGTTTTTGGTAAGGTGGGTCTCAGATGACCTGCTGCCAGGGTGGATAGGCACACGGTGGTTAGGTTTCTCCATGCTGTGAACTCCTTGTCCCTAAACAGTCAGAAAACAATGAATTTGTGCTTGGTCAGAGCCAGGGGAGCCCAGCCAGCAGGTGACACCCAGCACAGCCACCTCCCATCAGCTCTTCTCCCAGGAGCAGCTCCTGCAGGACTGGCCTGGGAGCATCCTGCAGGGTGTACCTGCATCCTGCAAGGTACACCTGGCTATACCAGCACATACTCAGCAAGTTCCTGTGCTCCCAGAAGTTAAACACAGCTATTTGGCCTTGGAAGACCCCAGTGCAACTCAATGCCTGGCACCCCTCTGGACTCCCAGTATTTGCAATACTTGTGGTTCCTCTGGGTGTTCCAGCAGTCCTTCAATCAGGCAGCCTTTAAACAGCTGAAGTTCTTCAGATTTGTTTGTGAGGGTTTTAAGGTACCTTTGCATTACCAGCAGCACATGTAGCAGGGCCCAGGTGCACTGTGAGTGCATGTTTTGGGGCTCATGTGAGAGTGGGGTGGAGGTTTCCCAAGCTCTCCTACCAGAGAAGCTCTGTGATCTGGGGACACTTGGATGTGATAACCCAAAGGGGCCCTTCCTCAGGACTATACTTCTCCATGTTAGGGTTTGTTTTCTTTCTGCTTGCACTGTGTGGCTTGATTCAACACACAACCTATGGTAATACCTCTCTCCTCCTGTTCTGACCTTATCTGGTCCCTACACTATTCGTAAGGTAAACTTTCCACATTCTCCATCAAAAGGCAGAGAGATGCAGATTCTGCCTCAAGGAAAAGTCCAACATGGATACATGCAAAGAATGAAGAGTGTCATATCTGTAACTGGCCTTGGAATATAACATTACTCATTTTTCAAAGACTTTTTGGAAGGAGCATATTTGCAGGACAGATTTCAAATGTGGTCTCAAAACTCAAACACTTTATCACAAGAATTTATTACTCCCCTTATGTCCACTTCATTCTGCAAAGTAAATTGTACAGCCCTTCAGCTCCTATCACTATTCTGTTGCCCATCTGGCAGTCATCTCTCTTTATTGATACTCACATTTGACTCCATGCTTCATGTTCATAAGTCTTGAAAAGATACAACCATTCCTTTCTTCACAATTTGTCAAATTTAAACACAAATATAAAAAAAGGCCACAAAACCCTCCAACTACATCAATATTGAAGTCAATAATCAACAACAACTACTAGCTTAGATATGTGGCATTGTTTTTCTCTAGTGGTTAGACTAACAATACAAACAGCAAACTAATTATTAAATAAAAAACTCCTTTGTTCAGTTGATAGAGCCATTAGGTGCTAAAAAAAGCTATGTTTGGGTTCTAGCAAGATTAACATTGTGTCATCTCACTGTATTTTATATATATATATATATATATAAATGTATATATATTGATCTACCAGTCTAATTGTATAGAGTTCTTCAGGCTTGTTCTAACCTTATACAAAAAGGCCTCCCAGATCAAGCACAGTTGTTAAGTTAGCTACAGCTCAGCCTAGACAAAACATATGATATGGAAAAACAAGAGCAAAAGATGGGCCCCCATGCATGTTAGGCAGTCCATCAGTTCAAATACTTCTCTAAACCTACTCCTTGCAGCAGTACCAATGTAATTGAAAATTTCTTCATGAACAAATTTAAAGGCACAACAGTGACATTAAGCAAATTAATAATTATCAAACAGATCTGTGACCTTTTCATCTACCTTCTTCAGCTGGTGGGTATTCATTCAGCTCATTGTGTATATCGAATTACAAGAATGCCTCAAACCATCTTCAGAAAGTGTTTTCACAGTATGAGCAGTGGGACTACCAAAGACAGAGAGCTATTCTCCTCCCACCAAATTCCTCTGTCTTTTACAAGATCTACAGAGTCTCCATGAAAAGTCCTGCAATAAGAACTCCTCAGTTACTCCTCAGCATTAAATGTGCTTCCAAGATTAAAAAAAAAAAGAAGAGAGAAAGAGGAAGGGAGAAAGCAACATTTTACTTTGATCTTTACATAAATCACCAAATTAATGTAAATATACATAGAGTGTAAAGCCCCAGTTCCTTAAAATGGGCCTAATTTTCAACTGTCACTAATTCTTTCTCCAATTTACATGTTTTCCTTCCCTTGAACTAGTGGTAAAATACCACTGCCCATTCAGTAGCAAGAGTCAGTACAACTATTCCTGGTCCCCTAGGGTTGAAGGTTTGCTCTAGAGCTGCTCTTGTACTGTGTCACTCTGAATTGACAGATAAGAGACTTTTCATAGTGCTGAAAGATGAACCATGGTTAAACAAGGACTCAAACACTTCAGTAATTCCTGCTTTGAATGGGGTGCAATAACAACTGCTCTGTCAAAAGGTCTTGTGCTGGTGATTGTGTTTGGTCCCTGATTTACATTGGTGACAAACATCAATTTCACTTATCGTGACAAATGACAGATACTAGTCATGGTGTTTATGGCACACTGATGCCATAGTCATAGGCACAGTATAACACAACCCAAACAGAGCAGAAAAAACCCCACATTTTGGCTTTGGGCAAAATCAGTGTGTCCTGTTAACAGAATAGATCAAGATAAGAAAATACAGCTGAGCTAATAATACGCTGCATGACCATAGTTCCCACAGTTGCTAATGCTGCAATGGCAGAACCTCTGGCCAGCTTTCTACAAGTCTTTATTCACACCAGCTTATAACTCAGAAAGAAAACCAGTAGAAAGCAGCCAAAAATTTTCTCCCACAAGAAAACTTCCCTCTATCAAAAAAACTAAATAAATACATTCCAAAAGGATTTATAAATCTGAATGCTTGTAACACTGGTTGAATTCCAGGAATTTTTGAAGTAACTGATTTTTTAAAAATCAGAATTCATAGCCTTTAATACTGAAATGAGCAGGTACTATTAAGAAATAACCACATTTTTACACAATTATCCATTATTGTCTATTTCAAAATAGCCTAAAATTCCGTACATATTGCCAAGAGCACATTCACAGTTACAGGACTACCACAGTACGTTTCCCACTCCTAGGATTTTACTTCTAAGGACTGACATGGGCCGCTGTGCTACTTGGAGTGGCAGTAAGCGTTTGGAGGACACCTGAGAGATGGGTATGCTGGGCACAGCATGTCAGCAAAGGGCCACCCAACGCTGCGCCCATCCCACAGCCCCTTCCTGCCCTCCCACCAGCCATACTGCTCACTGCTCCCAGACCCACCAAAACAGCCACTCTCCAGACTACTCTGCCGAGCAGAACAGGATTTGACCCACCTTTTAACCAAAACTGAGAGGTTTTATCAGCTCCTACTCCTCTCCAGCCCAAATCCATGGCAGGGCACAGCCAGCTGCAATAGTCTCAGATGCTGCATTGTCCCATAAACACTTCTGGGTTATTTCTAAAATGCTCTCAAGCACAACGAGGGAAAAAACCATTACTGTCAATTAATTCTTAGCATAACAACAGTTGTGAAAGTGGAGCAAATATTTATTTTCTAACACGTGTGTTGCCATGGAAACAGCTGCAAGACGCCGTTTGCTCCGGGGGCTGTGCCAAGGCTCAGGTGCTGTGCGGCCCCCAGGACCCCGCAGCGCCGGGCTCCGGCCAGGCAGCACCCGCGGACAGCAGCACCCGACAGGAGGCTGGCACACGCTGCCAGGGAGGAGGACGGGGAAAGCAGCACTAATTCCCAGAAAGCTACCGCAATTTACGCTCGAGCAGCTCTGACCTACTTTGTAAGTAGCAAGTTATCTCATTAATTTGCTCAAAATAGCAGATCATTCTGTGTGAAGAGATGAAAAACAAAATCCATCATTTCCACTGCAGGGAGAACCACCAAAACGAGACAACTCCGTGCTTGTCACTGCAGCTGTAGTTTCTTCTCTGGGGTAATGAACAGATGACCAGTAGATCTCTCGTTACATGCGTGTGAGACAACAACTGAAGCCAGCAGCCCTCTGCAAGCTGCGCATGGGAGAGGCTGGTCCCTCCCAAGGCATCCCACATTAGAGCTGTCAACGCTGAACTGAGCAGTCCTTGTCCCACGCATGGCCCCACAGGAGTCTCCCTCAATGAAGGGCTCTACAGCAATATTTGGCAACTTCTAAAAGAGAAGTTTACCCAGGTTTTGTTTACTAGTTGGTCTACAAGTGTTTTTCCCCTCAAACCTTATTTGTCCTTTTAAAGGACATATGCATAGACTTCATAAAAGCAAACAAGAAAATCTAATTAATACTAACCCTATAACTTTTTCATTTTGCCCTTAACGAATCATTCCTTGATCTCTTCTGTATGACTAAAAATTGTTTTGCCTCCATAAGTGCAATTAATTTTGTTTTCATTTTTATATTATTATTGTATCTATATATTAAACACACAGTGCATACATACATGAGCATGTTCAGCTAGCATTCAGACGGAGGCGTGGGAGAATTCCTTTAAAAAAAAAATCAATATTTCAGTCCAATTATAAAAGAAACCAAGTCTTCAAACACTGGAGTACAATGTAGCTACCCTAGAGAATAGATATTTGGTTTTCTGACCAGCAGTAACAGTTTGTAATTGAACAGCTGCAGAAAAGAGAGGAAACAAACATACAACAAATTAGTTTTCAAGCCTATGTTCACAGAAAATTTCTACTCTATTGTGCTTTTGATCACAACATAGTAAACAGAGTTCCTCCCTTCCTTCTCTGATCTTCTACAAAACAGATTAGAATGGTCTATAGAAGTTTAACCTATTATACTGCATAATCCCTCACTCATGGAAGCAAATTAGGCATATAAGCAGCTCAAGAACTGAAATCTATTCACAACTGTTAGGAGTGTCAGATCCCAAGTAGAAATTCACTTATTAAACACGTACAATCTTTTTCCAAAAAATTTTACTATGTTCTGCTTAAAAATGGTAACTTTTTCATGTAGATTTGGTTTGGGTTTAAGTGCCTCTGTCATTATTAGTATTGCAAACAAGGTATCAATCAAAAGGACAAGGCAAAATTTTAATCATACTTATTTTAAAAGTGCAAACCCTGTTTCTAGATTTTCAGAGAGAATGGAGGAATGCATAATAAAATACAAATTTAATTCATATATGCATGTGTGCGTCTATTTATATTGGTATAGTCTACTGCTGAAGTCATAAATGTTTTAATCCATTGACTGTGTTTATTCATTTCCCATTTTCAGGAAAGAAAGAAAAAGAAGGTTCTTTACTACAGTACAACGAAAAATGTTCTAATACCAAAAGATCCAATTAAAATAATAGGGCCATTTGTTTCAGTAGGATTTCACATATACAAGAGAAATGCTAACCCTTGGGAGAATGTTCTCAGCTCATTTAACAATATATGTTTCCTCTGATATGAAAACTTTAGCTTTTGCATTATAACATCATTGCTAACAAGGCACATGTATATATCTCATAAGTAGTTGGAAACACGAATGTGGGAGGAATTATAATAGTTCTTTATCCATACTGCACTCCTCTCAGGATAGTCTTGCATCTGTTGTTTACTCACCTGGGTAGCTTTTTTTCCTCTCCACACATTTAAAATACACACTCAAGAAAGACTCTGTACTCTGAAAGACAACAAGAGATAAGTGAAGAACTAAGATACACCGGTCAGGAAAAAAAACCACAAAGGGAAACACAGGAAGAATTTGTATCCCAGTTCCAGAACTACCAAAACATTTCAAAGCGTAGCTGACACACATTTTTTCCACCAGCCAAAAAAAAAGCTGATCTGCTCCCAGAGCACAATGTATCCTAGGACACCTTGGGCAGGGAGGCTGGGCAGGGCTGCACAGGTGCCAGTGGCTTCTGTCACCAGCCAGGGACACCAGCAAACCTGAAATCTGCAACTCAGGAGGTGCAGTCCTTACCCAGGCAGCCTTGATGGCAATGAAACAGGCTAAAATTATTAGGTCATTAGAAGTTTACTTCCCATTTTTGTGTACCTGGAAAAAAATTCTGGTTGGAGATGAGCTTTTTATTTTTTAACTGGTTTTATGAGTCAGTTAACGATAGTCAGGACCAGGATCTGATGTCAGTGAACAATTTCTAACACCTGGACATTTTAACATTGCAATAAATTCATGTTCTAAAATCTTCCTGTTTATACCAGCACCTAATTTTCTCTATTTGTAAGAGAAAGTTCAAACTTGACCAGTCAAGCCATTAATGAGGGAAGATTTATTTTCGTAGATCACTTTCCATTGACTATCAGCACACAAATATTTCTACCTAACCATGAGGACAAATGTAAAACTAAGATCTGAAACGTCAAATCCCTAAAAGAATGTAGGCAATAATCTCGAATTACAGATACAGTCCTACAGTCAAAATGTCGAAATTATGTCCAACCAATTCAGGATAGAAACATGAATGATGCGATTAGGCATTTCATACAGCCTACATAAGGGACAGATCTCCAAGAAAAAGCTGGTCTCTGAATACTTTTTTTCTGCAATACAGTACTTGTAAGTCTAGGACTAAAACTTGCACATGCCTTGTATATTTGATTGACTCCATAAGGTTTTCATCTAAATTCAAAGTATAACTGTGTTTAGATATATTTGAACATTTTATTGCATTTAGTTATGAGAGATGAATTTTTCCTGAGAGAACCTAGGGCACACAACGTTGCCAGATCATTCCAAACAAGTTAATTCTGAAATGGGCTTGAATCAATAACACAAAACAGGCGGTAAAGCCAATTTTTACGGTAGTCATGGTTGCATAAAATAATATCAAGACAGTCAGATTGTAAGCTCCCTGCATCACAAATGTAATTTGCAACCAACTCCAAGCACAAAGAGGAAATAGATAGGAGGAAGATATAGATAAAAACAAATGATAGATAGATAGGACAAAAGGAACTGGAGGTAAAGAAAGAATGCAGAGTAGTTGCCATTCAACACAGCGTGAAAAAGAGCCAAACAAGTGCAGCGTGTAAGTAATTCAAAGTAAATAGAATGCTTTTCTTTCATTTAGGCTTTAAAATTGTTATGAAAAGCCTCTTTTTTCACTCTATCTATAAGACATAGGCAGACAGGGGATGAATGTATAAATAAGTATGTCACTGCAATACGTGGCTTTTAATGAAAATGGATTTTTAATGATCCCAAAAGCTACATTTCTCTCTGACTTGCTCCATTTCCAGACTATCAGCATGAAGTACGCACAGCAAATGCACTGGTTCAGCATGTCCTTCACTAAATCCCAGGACAACCAAGCGTCCAAGCACTGTAAAAACCAGAGCTGCCATTATGCAGAGCAGATACAGAGAAGCTGCACGTCCTTCATTGCTTTTATTGAACTTCCAGAGCTCTGTGACACCGCTGTGCCTTCTCCCACAGCAGACCCCAGTGTGGGTTACCTTGCACTCCATATGCATAAATAAAGGATGATGCATGGCAATGTGCCTTCCTGTTGTTCTCTGCCTCAAGGACACTTGTTCAAAGTGTGCCATTCCTCCCACTCCCCCAAGCAGGCACATTGTGTTGAAGTGCTCCATGTGAAACTCTGAGCACACAAATACCAGAGGATTTAGTTCACAAATGAAGAAAAGTCACAAGGGGGAAAGAGGCTGATGCAATCCATAGCCTTCTTGCTGTCTGAACACAATGAATTCTTCTTTCCAATGTCAAAGTTCCCCTTTCAGTCAGTAATAAACAAAAATCTCACTGAAAAATGGGTAGAAATGTACTGGCTAGTATAAATAACATTTTCTCCTGTTTTTTCATGTAGGCAATAATATTTTTTTTTAGATTTCAGCATCATCAGAGAATAAAGAAACATTTTCCTTACTTTATCGCCATCCATGAAGTTTTATCTACAAATATTTCCTATAAGGTAGGTCCGTGGATTAGGAAACTGTAATATAGTTGTCATAAAACCAAGATAGCATTTAAAATGGGCTGGGACTCCTGTATTCACTTCATGCTCAATGCTTCAAGGTAAGCTTTTTGCAACCTATGTTACTTGGACAAAAAAAAATCTCCATGTTTATCTCCCATGTTATCATTTTTACTTCTTTGAAATATTAGAAGACATAGAAGGAATCCAAAATTAGAACACTGATGAAAAAGATAATGACTGAGGTGCCACACAATCGGTTAATGAATGCTCCCCTCCATTAATGAGTCAGAGGGCACAGCCTTATGAAGGGCTCCACAAAATCACAAAATCAAATATCTACGTTGCCTAACAAACAAACAAAACAAAAAAACCAAAAAAACCCCAAAAACAAACAAACAAACAAAGCAAAACAAAAAACCCACCAACATTGGTTGGGCACTGTCAAATTCATAATTTTTTCCATTTTGTCTGCTCTCCTGACTCAGAGTGTCTCCCAATTAATATTTACCAAATGTCTCTCCCTTCTTCATTTAAATCAGTTCAAAAACTGCACCTGTTTCATGAGACCCGTGTGTGCTTCTGACAGCTGATATTTGAGAAAAAACAAGTCAAAGAACCTCAAAATCCTAACTAACTACATTAAACTGAAATCAAGAAAGAGAATGCTAAGATTAGCTGTGCCAGTACAAGGCATCAGCCAGGCAAGTGGGGGGCCCCAGGGACACAGGTGGAGATATGGTGCACAGCCTGGGAAGGACCCCCCACATCTCATGCCATCAAACCTGGCTGAAATTCAGCAACAGCACACAGCAGTTACTGAGTGCCCTGGAGACACCAGCATGGCCATGTTCGCCTCATTCCTCTAGAAAAGAAGGCAAAGAAACCTTGCAAGAGTGCCACAAAACAGAACAACAACAAAATCAAGCTGCAGTATTCAAAGCCAGAGTTCATTTTAAACAATAAAATGCGGGAACAGCTTCGAAAACAAGAAGCAGCTGCTGTGAACAGCCAGAGGATGCAGTCAAAGCCAAGGCACAGACAGCTAAAGTCACTTGCCAGTGTACAGATTCACTCCAAGCTTCACTTAAAGTTATCAGTGTTTCTACAGCGTACGGGGGAGGAACCAGATTTGCCCTAAAAGGCTATACAGGACTCTTTACATACACTTTTGCTAATACACAACAAAGTAATTTATACAGCACTTGCGTTGCTTCATTTTAGCGGTTCTCCCACATTATCTAGATGAGAGACAATTGCACAATGGAAGCTAAATCTTGTTAGAAAGCATCCCAAATAAGAGGGAAAACAACATCCATCCTGCCACTAAAACACACAGAAAAGATCACAAGTCTGTGTTGTGTATGCTGAGGTACTCTGCCTGGGATTCTTTAAATAAAATTTGGTGAGGAAGAGACTCACAGCTTTGTGAAGCAGTTTCCTTCAGTACTGCCATATTTCAAATTACTTTTCTTTTCCTGACAGCTGTTAAGGAACTGGTGTTATTGGAGCAGATTACCAGCCATGGGACTGTTGTCTATGGCAGTCAGCAAGTCCGCAGGAGTTTGGTGGATGGGTCCAGCTGCTGGTCCAAATCCAGGAACTGTGACATGACCCTGAATGTTAGAGGTTCATGCCCATTTCTGCGTTACTTCAAAGAAAAGAAAATTACTGCAAAGAATGCAGTGCCCTCCATTCCAGAGTACCCTTAAAAGATCCAGGTCACTCCTGTACCACAGCTCATATAAATTAACTTCTTACATGTTTCTGTCAAGCTAATGGACACAACTCAAAGAATAAATAACCTTAAAGACATTTGAATGTGTTCTTGTCAACTGCCTTGTTTAAATTGTATCATCTTTCTAAAGCAACACCTCCTACCCTTGAGTCATATTTGTTAATTCTGTATTAAAATGCATCCCTTTTCTCACTAAGAGTGTTTTAAGTTATGCTCACACATTTTTAAATTCCTATTCACTATTAATCAAAACGATAATTCTCATAAACTTAAGCATGGGGTTAATTCCAGATGCAGACAGTTAACATATTCTATAGGTTTTACACTTATTTCAGAGAATGCAAGTTAAACAATATTTAATCAGTCTAAGATAAAAGTTTATTTCCACTGACTTGAACTGCTTTTGAATGTGAAAGACAAGTCAACCAAACTAAGAGAAATGAGCTACTACAGACAATACTCTCTAACTCTACCTAAGAGCTGTTAAAAGTCTACAAATTTTCTTCATCCACCCCTCATGACAAGGAATCCCTTACAGTAAGGGACATCACTGTTTCTGTCTATTCCATACATTCTCTTTTTCTTGCTTTCTCTTTATTCTTGCATTCTAACCATCTTTCTCGCTCTTCATATTCCCTCTGATTTCTGCTTCTCCTCTCTCTCAGGTGCATTCCTGCAGCAAGAATGCAATGAGGACAGCTCACCCGTGCACCAGCTGATCACCCAGCTGCTGCATGTTTACTCCTGCAACACCAGGGTAAGCCCAGGATCACCCGTGTCATCATAGGCAAAACTCATTCTCATTCCACCCTTGAAGTGCACACAAATAATTTTCACCCAAAATTCAAGGGTTTTTTCACACCCCCAGAAATTCTTGCTAAACTTCTAAATTAGTTTCTCAAATGAATTTGTCAGCCAATTATGGTTTTTCCTTCTTTATTTTTCAGTATATCAATTGCTGGATAAAGAATTATCTTCAAATACCTACAGTTGTTAGTCCCCAGCAGTTACCTCAGTGGTGACTAGCTCAGTCATTTTGCAGTCTCTGACTATATGAAGCACAGGCAGATGTGCTACTGACATCTACATGCCCAAATGTAAAGGAATGCCAGCAATTTCGAATGAAATCACTTTTATTAGTTAGATGTTACTACCAGTGTTAATGCAGCTCTTCAGCAGCTGATCTCATTTTTAAAATTTTTACTATCTCCTTTTTATTTTCAAAATGCTTTTTATTCCCCTGTTGCTGTGAAAACCTGGCTGTGTATATAAACTCTCCTATTAAATGCTTTCCAAGCTAAGCGAGGTAGCAAAAAGAAAATGCTTCCTCCTACCTTTCATCGATACTAGTCTTTGAAATTATATGAGTATATTGGCTGTACATTTGGGCATTTTTTGAAAAAGAATATTTAGCCAATAACATGATTTAAACTTTCTCACAATCTTCAAAACACTGCTCATAAATATCTGTAAAAACAGGCTCATTTAAGCCCTGAAAACACACCGCACTACGACCTGCCTGTAAAACACTTTTGGGAAGATACAGATGAAGTTCTGGATTTCCAGCTGCAGCTTCAGTAAGGCTAAAAAACTCATAATCATAATCCAAAGAATCCTTACTAGTTCTTGCAGTACTTTTTAAATACTTCATTAAGAGGTTGACACAGTAGTAGTTATATCCATAAATAAGATATTTTTATTACAATCTAACAAAATCAAGACCGTAACCGTGATTCATTTTTTTTAATAACCTTAGTGCTTCAAGACTTCCGATCCTAATGGAGCAATCATGCATCACTGTTGTGTTCCAACAGAACTATTAGGCTCTGTGCTGTGCTAGTGTAATTGCAGCCTAATGGTTTACACTATCATAATGGCACTAAATGTTTTACTAAACGGAGTACAATATCTAAAAAGTGATTTAAACTGTTCCAGCTTTAAGATCATACATCAAAGAAAGAACTGTTCCTTTCTATCTGAATTGAGAGTAACAAAGATGTCAAAATCTTGTTTCTCTTAATAAATTGGTTAAAACATAACATTAGAAGCAGAATTTAAAAATTACAGCATAAAATGACTCAATAAAAAATGAAAAGTATTAAAATATTTTGAGGCATTTTGATGCTCTGCTTTAGCAGGCTGGCATGGTTTAAATTGTCAGATTAACAAAAGATACAGAAATACTCTATTCAGAGTCTAATCTGGATTTTTAAATCAGAATTTCTGATTATTTACTTTGACAAAACATTTAATAAAAACCCCACTCTGTGCAAGTGTAGCATATCATAACAAATTATCTAAGCATTAGATAACATAATTATCCTGCTTTTGTGACGAATAACACCAGCAAAGCAGCTGAGACAGCAGCAAGCCCCGCAGTGTTTCCCTCCCCAGAAGCCAGGGCGCAGCACGGCCGGGCTGTGCCACGACAGGAGCTGCCAGTAACCTGCCCAGGGCAGAAGGGCACAGACCCTCTACCTGCTCAGAACCTTCTGACTCACAAAGGTAACGGGGTGAACAAAGTCACACTAACTGTGTAAGCATCAGTGTAAGCAGGGAGCGTGAGTGGCAAGGATGTGGTAAATCCTGCCCTCAACACGCCAGAGCAGCCCTAACTGCACCTGCTGCTGCCTTACTCCCTTGGACACAGCCAAAGATATCTGGAACTCCAAAAGGGGCACTCAAGTTAGTACTAAAGGGGCTCAAAGCTTCTGAGATTGCCTCCAGAGCTCCTGAAATTTGTTTTTAAATATCTACTGTGCCTAAAGCTAATTTATACTTCGTCCTATTCACTATTTGTATTTAAAAAAACAAACTATTTTTTTACTTCTAGCTGTAGTATTAATTTACAGTGTTTTTCAAGCACCATTTTCTTGGAAAATAAATATTTTCTTTTTCCCAAAAATCATGACTTTTTTTTCAGAAAAGGTTTTTTGAATTTGGACTAGAACACGAGGGGTTTTTTTCCAAAATTTTGTTTACTACTAGCATTTTCTACAACACTGATATGCTTAAAAAAAAAAAAGAGCAAAAACATGTTTGTACTATCTAGAGAACATTTTGTGCAGCTCATAACTCCTTTATTTAGGGACTGTCAAGATCTAGGATCACTTTGTACCTGGAGAATAAATTAATTCTGTTAAAACAGAATGAAATAAAACCTGACTTTTAACTCACACAGGAACTATTTTTTTAAAAACATGGAATATAGTGAATTTAGTAATTTGGTACTAAATAATCTTTGAGCTTGCACGAAGGCACTAACAACAAGAACTAATTATTGTGCATCCTGTAAGTGCCAAGCTGTAACTTTCTCTTTCTAACATTGATGGTACATTCTCTTTCTAACCCAGCTTTGCTCAGGCATAGAAGCATCTCTCCAGCAAACGCTCCCACAAGACTCAATGTCTGCATTACATTAAGAAAAAAAAAAATAATAAGTGCATTTGCTAAGGAAGAACGTCACTTAAACCAAACTTCTCCAATAAAACATCAATTTTGCCGAAAAACATTGAAAATGTACTTTGGGCTTTTTTTCTCATTTAAATTAGGATTTTTTTTTTTTAAATACAGACACGAAAAAAACAGGATAGAAAATCTGTTTTCTAAAGGTCTCTAGGATTTATTGATACAGTATACAGACCTAACCTATTACTCTTAGATAATTACCTTACACAATATTCTACTTACATGGAGAAGTTTAATTTTAATTTACAGTTTAATTGTCCTACTTAAGATAAGCCTGTCACCTGTGTCACTTTGTGGCTCATAACCGTAATCCTCATTTAATTATTTACTTCAAGGGAGCATTTTAATTATGGATATTACTATGTGTGTAGAGTAACTTATACTCAAGGGCAGTGAAAATTTGTACAGTAGAGTGCTCACCTGAATTTCCACTGGCCGCAACTCCGTGTGCAGTGGCTCAGCTGCAGAGGCTACCTAGACTGCTGAGAGAGGCTCTTTGCCTTCTCTGGCCTAGGAGCACATCTGGGGTGCCTGAAAGCAGGCAGGGCCACCAGGGCACAAATGGCTGGGATGATGACTGCAAGGCTCCCAGCTGAAATATAAGTGAGACAATAATAACTTCTCACATCTACATTTGACCCTGCAAATAACCTTTGGACATGGGAGCAGGCATACAGCATCGGCTCCGGGGTGAGGCCACCACTGTGCCCCGTTTCTGTGGTGATCAGCAATGGAGTGACCAGAAGAGAGGCACAGAGAATGAGCCTTCCTCTGATTTATTTCTTGAAATTCAAGCAACCAGTGATTTATGGGTTTCCTAAGATAGGGGCTGCCTGTCATTTTTTTTTTTTTAATAGTCATCAGTTGACCAATATTCTATGAAATTATCTAGTATCTTTGCAAACTAGCTATATTTTTAGCTTTTAAAGTATCACATTGCAGCAAGCTCCATCATTTAAAAAAAAAAAAAAGAAAAAAAATCACTGCTTTGTGTTTCCTTTAAATATGTGGGTTTGTGTGCTATCACTGGGTCATCTTTCCAGTAATTTTAACTTCCAAAGCTGACATTTCATCATCACATGAGTGGCACTATACAACTTCCCTGCTCTGCACTAAGCAATACTTTTCATTGCCTGAAGCCCCAATAGGCAACTTTAAAAAACTGAAAATATTTTCATTTTTAACATATTTGGCACAATAGGAACCATTGCTCTGCAGGTACACCCAGCCAGAAGGGATGATAAGGGATGCCTTGTCCCCAGGCTAGCCAGCAGGTCAGCCTGGGGCAGATGGGGACAAGGAGCAGCCCAGCCTCCTGTTCTACATACAGAAAATATGTGCCAGAGCGAAAAAAAGGAGCCCAGGTTCTGGAGAAGTCCTTTTTTTACCATTAAAACACTTCCAGCATTTGCAGTCTCCCTGATGTACTGTTCAGTACTCCTGACTCGCACATCCTGCTTAATGCCCAGGGAGCCAGGCAGCCCCACGGGCAGTCAGGGGTGTTTCCAACTGGGATCCTTCCCTCTTGGAGAAGCTACTTCTGCAAACTCCCTCCTGCACAGGAGGAGACACCAAAGCACTGCCTCCCTACCAGGAGACAAGATGAGTGCTGGTGGGATTTCTGAGGGACACAGCTCTCCAGCACAGCCAGCAGTGCAGAAGGGGGGCATCGGGCACACGGGAACCGCAGGCCACCTGCTTCTGAGGTAAGTGCCTCTCACAGCAGTCACTTCATTATCAATGACCACCGTATCTCTGTAAGATGCTTATCTTTTTTAATAAACAGAAACAGTTACTAAAGGTTTTGTCTGGTGCTTTTTTATATTTTTTTTTAATATTGGGATGAATCCAAAGAGCTACAGTTGTTTTCTTTAGTATCTACCTTTCTTTAGTGATGAATGTTTTTTCATGAGCAGTGTCATTACATACAATTTTTATCATCTAGATTGTTCTATTTTATTCAGCAACCTAGAAAAAATTTCATTTTTCTCTTTCTAAAGAAGTGACCTTCAACCTACAATTTGTCTGCTGCCTCTCACAGTATCCTGAGCACAGCCATGGCCCCTAACAACTGAGGGCATCCAGCACGTTCCAGTACCTAGTATATCACATTTCCCATCTGAAATTGCTTACCTCATCCGTCACTACGGGCCCAGTTTGGAAGTCATTAAAAATAATGAGAATGCTGGCACTTCTCCCAGCAATAATGGCATTGGATTCTGTGTTGCTTTTTTACTTTAAGACATTCGTATATAGCCACAAATCATTTAACTCTTATCTTTGTACTAGCTTTAATGAAACTAATGGCTGCTGAAACTGTGTGGGTTTTATTCTACTTTTTATTTAAATAAGCTTCTGCCCACTCCCTCATAAAACGACACAAACACTTACACAGCATATCGCATCACGAAAGCCCCAAAGTGTTTACCAGGATCACTATATCCATCACTAAAATGCACACACTTCTCAGTCAATAAACACTTCAGCTGACAATAAAGTCACAAGAGAGTTTTCAGAAGGAAAGCTGAAGAGCAACAAATCCAATTTGTCCAAAACAAATTTAGAACCAGGATCTTGCATTTTCATCTCCATCTGTATCTACTGTAGCATTTCCTTCCTAGCAAAAAAATCTAACTCCATATTAACCCACTGAGTAACAACATCACTCCTGCAGTGTCTGGATCTTACAAGCTTTGACAAGATAACGAGCCCTCAGGAATATGCTGCAGGCCATCACAAAATGCACCTTTAGAGTTTCAACTAATTGTTGGAAAATGCATATTAATGCGTATTAAAACCTTAAAAGATTCACCCATAATATTCAAGGTCTAGCTTAGGGCTCATGTGGAATTTCTCACCACTACTCTTTTCCTGATAAGAACATGTATGATTTATATGGTTTGAAACAAATAAGAATAATGCAAATATGGAAAAAACCTCACCTTCTGTAGACGTGTGAGTTCTTTAGCGTGTTTACTTGCTTTAGGCATACATTTGAACTGTACGTTGAAAACAGACCTGTCATGAGGACAAACACAAAAGTTACAGATCCAGCCCTTCTGCATAGGAAGTGTGATATTTGAAACTCATGGAAATTAATCACAGTATATAAAGTGACACACATATTTTGACATCATCTGCTGACAGAGGAGGTATCTGTAAGATGTAAAGGACTTGAACTCCAGCCACCTTGGAAGTCCATCCACAGTGTGAAAAATCCAGAGACCCTGGACTGCTGCTGAAAGCTCTATCTTGTCAAAATCAGTAGGGTTCAGTATGACTAAACTGACTAATATACCTAGGTGGGAGCATAAAGAAAAGGCAGGTACAAGTCAGATAGTAATAACTCTAACCAATAATAAAACTACAAGTACCAGACTTAATAAAAAAGTTCCCCAAATGCTTCATATGGTGACTTATAAAGGTGTTTTGATGTTATTATCAGTATATGTGAAAATCTGAAGAAGAACATTACCACTGCATAAAAGTTAAGCTGAAAGCCTATTTTGTAAGGTTATTAAAATATATTTTTAAGGCTGTTAAATGTTTAATACCTTTGCAAAGTATTTTTTTTTGCATTTATTTTTAAGTGCTGGGTAAGGTCTGTGTTTAGAACACATATTGCTTAATGTCCCTTTAGTTGGTGTAGCACCTTTAATCTCAAAATATTTTAGGCCATATTACAAGTACTTTACCAAGCCACAAAAAAAAGAAATCACCCAGCCATCCATAGCAGTAAACAGAATATCATGAGTTTGACTTCTTTTATCTATTAGATCAAGGAATGAAATGACAGCAAACTAGCTTCATGATTTTCAATCTAGTTTGAAATTATCTACCACGTATCACCCACAGAGCTACTAGTGGGAGCTACACAATTTAAGCAACAGGTGCAGATGTTCAGGCATCATGAGTGATATCACCATTTTAAGACATGAGAACGTCCTTTTGCAGTACAAATAAGTGAAGAACAATGTAAAAAATCTATTTGAAAATAATATAGAACAGCAAAGACAAATAACGTTGTGGCAATTTAATTTTATTAAAATAGACATAAGTTTTTAGAACATTTGGGGAAATTTTATACTCCATTTTCTCCTGCAGTAAATGGCAAAATGAAGGTAATAGTTTTCAGATACCGAAAGCCTGCCTATGGCTCATTATCCAATTAATTGATATGAGTAAATTAGCTAAATCAAGCTAAATGACAGCTAGTTGCTCCACAAAAGGTAGAATGTCAGAATAAGGGGCTTTCAGAAAATTAGATCAGTGCAGAGGTCTTTCCTTTTGAACCTTAGAAACACATTAAAAGACATTTCTATCTTCACTTTTAGGAAAAAAAGCATTTAATAAAAGGATGACAAGTAATTCATATTCAGAAACTCACAGAGAAGATTACAGGTGTTACAGTAGCAGTGGAGAGTTTCATTGCAAAAGCATGACAGAATTTTTTCACCTAGACCCTCTTCCATGAAATGGATAAGATCTCTCGAACCTATTACCTGCCGTGTTCCTCTCCTACCTTCCTCAAGGACAAAGAAGACAGCTTGGTAGCTCTGTTCTTCTATCCCCTCTTACCACTGCAGCTGGTGCACCCATCCTGCCATCCAAGGTGCTTCTGTTTACTCAGAGACAGGAGTGACACACCAGACAGCTCAAGGAATCTTGCTAATCTCTTATGAAATTACATGGGATAACTGCTTTTTTAAGGTCTTATAAAAATACTGCTTTGGTTTTGTGCAAATGTTGGATGGTACAGGGGATAGCACAGCACTTAAAATACACAGTTGAATTATTCAGGGAAAACTGAATCTGGATTCAGTACTTTGGGGGCCAAGTTAGAAATCTAGTGACAGGTAGTGCAGAAAAAAAATATAAACAACCCCCCTTCTGTTTGGATGTAAGCATCAATGCTGACTAAACTGCAGGGTTAAAATCTGCTCTTAGGAGCAATAATCACATAAAAGCTCTAACTAAACTCCTAAGCCTGAACTCTGCTGCAATGGGGAATACACACTCTCAGGCTGCACAGAAGCTTCCATTAGGTAAAAAAAAAAAAAAAAAAAAAAAAAAAAAAAAAAAAAGGAATGCTTTTCTTACCACTGAGATACTTCTCATGCTTTTTCATTTCAGTGGTGGTTTGTTTTCCACCCTCCTCCTCCCTGTCACGTCAGACAATGGCAGCTCAAGTGGACAATACAAACAGATGGGACATTTCTATTCATCTCACTCCTCCTCTCCTTTTTTGTTTGTTTTTGTTGCTGTAGTTTTACATGCATCAAAATGAGAATTTTGCCCAAGACACTGCCTGTGTTAAACAGCCTGTGTCACTCAGCAATTCTGAGCACCAGGTATTCACTGATGGCTTTCAAGTAGATCCTGAAGTGGCAGCCAAGAATTTACAGCTGAGGGAGCTGAGGCTGTTCAGTCTGGAGAAAAGGGGGCTGAGGCAGACCTTATCACTCTCTTAAACTACCTGAAAAGAAGCTGCAGCAAGGTGGAAGCCAGTCCTGGGTAACGAGCAAAAGCGTGAGAGAAAATGCTTCAAGTTGCACCAGGTGAGGTTTAGATTGGATGTTAGGAAAAAATTCTTCACTGAAAGGATTTTCAAGCAGTGGGACAGGCTGTCCAAGGAAGTGGTTGTGCCACCATCCCCAGAGGGATTTAAAAGATGTGCAGATGTAGCACTTAGGGACATGGTTTAGTCGTGGTCTTGGCAGTATCGGGTTGAGGGCTGGACCTTAGAGGACTTCTCCAGCTTAATGATTCTGTGATTCTCTCTTCCCAAAATATTGCACATCAGTACAAAAAAACAAGCCTCTGATTTTCACATCCAAATGTTAGCTAAGAAAGTGTTTAACCCTGGAGACATTTTCAGAAAATTAGTTCAGAGCCTTTGCACAATTTAATCAGAAGTAGTTTTAAACTCTGATTGTGCAATTAAACACAATATACTCTTGCAGTCGCCATTTATCACACTGCTACCATATCAAGTAATCTGGCCAACAAAACTGTCTGGTACCTAGGAGTGAAGAAATTAGGAGGATAATGTTCTGTAGGAAAGCAGATCTATCCAACGTTTTACAGTGCTAAAAATACCCTTGGGACTTGTTCTGATACCTTGTAATTATGCACACATATCCTGATTTATGGTCCATGTCTCCCAGCTCAAAGTAGTACGCACTCTGTTTCATATCTTGCCCTATTTACGTGTAAAATACTCGCATCTGCAATACCATAAAAGAGAGGACAGGCTCACTGCACATGTTACTATCAATTTCATATGAGCATAGGCATAATCTAATGATCCTTTTCAACTAAGGATAAACATGCACAATTTAGCCTTAAACATATTCAGTGTCAGATCATTTCAACAGTTGCCTTTGAGAAATATGCCTGTTATGTTAGAGATCTCTGCTGTCCAGCCTCCTTCTTAAGATCATGGGGAGTGTGGCAAAGGAGACAAAGAAGTGCAAACTGCAGAAGGGACAAGAAACATTGCCACCTGTGCATCAAGAAACATGTCTGCTTCAGGCCAAACTTGTGAATTCATGTTCCACAACTTCCCCCTGCTTCTCTCCACCTCCACATGACCCTGCTCTCTGACTCAGCACCTACAGTAATTGATGAAGAAAGAGAATCCACCTTGTCCAAGTGAGTACCAGCAAAGAGAGAGGTGGTTGATAGGAAAACAGATAAATATTTTACCTGTAACAATTACTGAGAGTACCCTAACTAATAGGTATATGCAGGTCCATTTCAAAAGAAGAAAGGACAACCTGGCTTAGACAAGAGATCTGATTTTCATTCCCCAGGTCTGCTCTGCAACCCTCACACAACCACTGGCACGTGGCTGAAATCCTCTCTTTGGAGATGGAAAGCAAAGGAGTCACTAAACATTCATTTGCTAGTGGGTTGTTTGGTTTGGTTTGGTTTGTGTTGGTTTGGGTTTTTTTTTTAATTTTCCATCAGTTTCAAACTAAGAGAGCACATGCAGATTTAATGTTGTAATGTGTTTCTGTCCACCTATTACATGCTCATCTTTAAAAGAGGAAATGTGATAAGGGCAATGGAGCCTTAGCTGCTGCCTGTACAAGTAAGAGCTGGAATCTGCATGTGCTAACAAGGGATACAAAGCCCGTACTAGGGAGAAGGGTCTTCAAACAGCTGCAGCTGGGGTCATTAAAAATCTGACTACTTTTTTTTTTTTCCTAATATGTCTTAAATGTGGTTTACTGTTGGATGCATATTTATTCACACCTTTTGCAAAAAGGAAGAACGTTTTGCAGTGTTCTTAAAATAATTTTGAACAGGACTCTGTCAACATAAGGCCCAGTTTATCCATGAAGTAAGTCCATGTTTTTGCTGATTGCTTTTTCAAAAACAATTTAATTTGTAGGCTGAATTCAAGCCTTATTTCGTTGCACAACACAGCTTCAATTTTGTGTTTGCCTGTTCTGAGAACTCTGTACCCATTTCCTACTTGTATGGATACAATTAAAAATGTACTAATGTGCCAATAATAAACTTGCATTATTAACAATCACTGCAACATAATTAGCAATTCCCAGAAAAGGCTACAACCCAAACCTGAAAGGTACATAATATTCTTTTCATTCTTTTATTTTTGTATTAAACTACATCTATTACACATCGTTTTTAGTGGTGGTTCCACCAAGTTTTCCTACATTAAGACAGAACTATTTTTTTTTCCTATTCAGATACAAGTAAGATTTTCATCTTCATTGTGGAATTGGCGAATGAATTGAGATGCAGATCAAATGAATATTTTCCCCCACATATGCACAAGCCACAAAACTTATGGAAAAGGAACAGCATAGGGAAAGGTTTAAGGAGTTCTCATGCTTTTTCAGCAAGTTCACATAGATAGCTATACAGTCAATTTTATGAATAACCTAACCAAATAAAACCAAGTGACACTTGTGTTTAATAACCTCTTTTGGGAACAATCTAATCTGCATACATCTCACTTTCCATACATTAAACATTTTTTTTTTTAAATCAAATTAGGAGGTTTGCTTTTCATGACCTCTTTTATGAATCTTTTATGAACAGTTCCACTATCCATGTTTATTAGCTTTTTCTTTCTTTTTTTATTTTTTTTTTTTTAAAGGGTATCTACATTCCTTCCAAAATAAGATAATTTTTCTTGTCACCCAGCTAACTTTTTTTAGTGTTCCCTATTTCAAAGGGCTCATATGTTTAAACAAGTAAGGGCTCCGGAGCACCATCATGCATCAGATGTAGCCTAGAAATAGTTTTATCCATCCAAACTCAATTAGTTGCTGTGACAGTAAGGAGCAAAACTAGACTCCTTCAGATATAATCCAACATTTTAATGACAATCAATACCTCCCTCCATGTGCGTGCTCTCCGATTATTATTAATCTTGATGAATGGGGAGCTGAACACTGGACAGGGTGAAGGACTGGACTGTGCCTCTGCTGCCGATGAATGAACTAAATGAACTGAGTGCAGGAAAACACGAGTGGAACTTTTTAATATCTCAGAGAGACTAGGCCATGGAAATAAAGTTCTTATCAACACACTGCCAACAAATTGATAAACCAGGCGCAGAATAACTTATTTTAAAAATAAATTAATAAAAAATTAGAGGACAGAAAGAGACAGACTATTCATAAAAAGTAGACAAGAGAGTTTAATTCTTTGCTTTTCATGCAATTTTCTTACAAGATTCTCATCAGAAGAGGAGAAATGAACCAAGAAATTCTTGAACTATTTACTTACATGGAAGCAAGGAGATATCATGGAGGCAACTGTACACATAGGTGATTTAAAAGCTTTCCTTTGTGCATCTGAAAACCCACCTAAAATAAGAATGGTAGAAGCAAACTTAAGCAGCATGAAGCTATAGTACACATCTTAACAACCTAAAAATAACCAATGAAAGCTTCTACAGCAAATCAAACACACAAAATAAGTGATCACCATGTTAAGATCTAACATTTTTACAGTGATATTCTATAGGAAAAGTCAAAATAACAAGAGCCCCGATTCAGAAAATAGAGACTGTAATGGCATTACTACTTTCTAGCCATCTGGATCCACGGAGATATTTAATACTGCTAAGAACTAGGGCCTAATACAGAAACCATAAGGACAAAAAAGAGAAAGATGGACATAAGAGAGTCATTTTGCCTCAACAGCCCAAAACTGTCAGGAGTCTACCATTTTTAGCTTGTAAGATAGAGCACATATTTAGCATCTGAAAAGTCTGGATTTTGTAATAAGCACCAGACTCAATCTTAATGTGCAGAGGATACAGCCTCTTTGTAAGGCATTCAATAACATCATACTTGATCGTATAAGAAGAGCCATTTAGACTTTACATATTGAGCAATGGCTCATCTACAAAATATCAGTGTATAGAAAAAGCAAAAGAACACACTACAAAAGGATATCCAGTCCTCCTGATAAGACTTTAAAGCAATACATAATATACCCTGGATTAATATCATATTAATAGCTGTGGCAAACTCATACCCTTCCCATTTCAATAGCCTGAGCCAAATAGGGCATGCATCTGACTCTCTTTTCAGTAATTCTACTTTTTAAGTGTTACATTGAATCAGGTCAAGCAGAACCCAAGATACTTTATTTCAAGGCTATTTCAATGGTTAGAGAAGCAATTTAAATAGAAAGCGAGAGTGGTACTGTTCTCTGTATTTTAAACTATTTTAATAGTTCAAATAAATGAAAGTTATTGAAACTGATTTCCAGAAACGAACTTGAATCATTCACAAATGTGCTGTTTCAATACAGAATAAGATCAGCAGTGCAGAAATGAATCACATTAAAAAGCAAAAATATGCTAAATCAGACAAAGATTTGAAACTCCAATACATCACAGGTGATTCTCTGGTAGCATGTTTCCACCCAGAACACACCTATTGCACGCAGAAAGTAGAAAATGGAAAGAAATGCTCATCCATGCAACAATGCGGCTTCACAGAAGCAGTGAAGTGACACAAGGGCTTCAGCTGGGTCCTTAAAAGCAGGCATTGGGGCAAAAGGAGATATAGCAGGATGCAAATGGAATAGATGAGTGACTCGAAGACAGGTTCCCACCTTCTGTACCCTGCTGTCCATGCTCCAGGAAACAGATGCCTTTAGCACCACTAGAGTACATGTAGGAAAATATAGTCGAGAAATTAAGGCATTGGAGGTTACATGGTGGTGCTTCAAAGCACGATGTTTCTAAGATCACTCTCTCATTCTCTTTCGTATTTCTTTTTATAGACACAGATTCATGAAGGAAAGACCTTGCTGACTGAAGCAGTTTCTCTGCTGAGATGTGCTATTGGCATAGAGCTGGCAAAACAATAGTAAATTAGAATAGAAAGCTTAGAAGTTACCTTCACTTAAATACAAAAGCATGCACAAACTCCACTCACAGCGGAAGAGCAAACAAACAGAAAATAAAACTGTACATAAGAGCAACTTCTTCCTTAGCTGCAATAAGAGTCATGTTCATGCAGTTATTGCCTAGTGCTCCCAGGCTGGACTAGTTCATCATTACATGGGAGGAACAGAAAGAGCTGATAAGCCAAGTACCGTCCTGCCAGGCTCCCCCAGCAGTGCTCAGAAGAGCCTGAGGAGCTGCAGAGCCCCTGGGCAGTGCCCACTGCCTGGCACCACGCAGCTGAGCCACGCTGTCCAGAGCTGCTTCAACGCATCCCTGGAGAGCACGTGCCTACAGCAAACCTTGGCCACCAATCCACAATACATTTCAGTCTAAGTACCCATATTTTATATTTCAAAACACAACTTTAATCCTCACAACCTATATCAACTAACCCTGGGAATGCTAAGGTTTTCATCACAAAAGCTTAGGAGTTTCCAAAATTTCCACATCCAGCAGGCACGCCCAGAAACATCTCAATTCCAGCAGGTCTGGGAAATTCACATCTTTGAGGCTCGAGCTTCATTAGGAATTGCAAAGAGTTAATCCCTCTAACATCTTTCCCAAGGACGTCAGTCCTATAGGCAGGCGGTATTTTCACCTAGAGAGGTTCCATGCAAAAATGCATCAGTAAAGACTTTCCTCAAAATCAATTGTCATCATCACTGTGACAAATCCTGCACTCTTCCAAACAACCCTTCTCAGCTAGTACGTACAGAAATCAGTTACCTATTCCAGGAAAGTGGAATAAACTTAAAAGATGGGGCAAGAACCCAACAATCAGACACTGCAGTTACTCACTTCTGGCTGTAAAGTCCCCTTACAAACCCACACCTAGCTTCACTTGCAGCTCATTCTGTGCCTGGAGTGAAGGAAAGGGGAACAATTATACTATCTCAAATCATCATTATTGTTTCGATGATTGCATTAGCATTCTCAAAGCATAAACCGCCCACAAAACATTTGAGGCAGACATCTAATGATAGATTTTCCCAACAGAGAAAGCAATTCCTCTAAGCAATAAAACAGTCTGTGAGAAATCCTGCAGTCATAAATCTAGTATTTCTCATTACAAAATTTACACCAGCCACTAAGTGATTACTTCTAAAATTACAAACCCTTGTGGGCAGAAATATTAGTGGGTTACCGATTGCCATTCTCATGAGTCATGAGAAAAGCAGTTCAAGTCATAACACTCTTATAAAAAATAAAATATCAGAAGAATTAATTGTCTTACTATAGACAGAAAGTTTAGGACATCCACATAATAAGCACCTAGGCATCAAAATACAAAGGCCAGCAGTAAGTTCCTGTCAAAACTTTCAAAGGTTACACAGGAATATCCAAGCAATATAGCTTTGTCACAACTTTTCAACACATCTCCACAAAGGCAGTACCTAGACTCTTCCAACCTCCACAGCATTTCCCACATGGGAGCATGTAATGTGCAGAAAGGAAGGAGAGGGAAGAGAGAGAAGAGGGGAAGCATCCAATGCCTTCCACAACACGAGCAGTGACTTCAGTTCCCCAGGGGTAGGGCAGCACTGAACCCACATGGCTCCCACCTGTGTCAGGTGCTGGAGGCACTGGATGTGCAGCACTTGGGCAGGTCCCACTCTGAGGCAGTGTAGAGGGGCAAGGGTGTAAGTGGGACCATGCACGAACAAGTTTTGCCCAGCTAGCTTGATGCTGAAACACACATATTATATCCCAGGACTTGTCAGGGAGCTCACATGACGGTCAGGTTGAGGATAACTATCCCACAAAAAATACTTTGGCTCATCTTTTTCCTCTTGTAGCCTTCTCTTTCAGGGTGCTGCAACCTAGCAGCAACCTAAGGGGCTTTAAGGACCACTGGGATTGAACCAAACGCGCTTTATTAGAAAAAGCATGTCCTCCAACACCTTGCTTGGGAAGAGATGAATGTTACATATTCCTTGAGGAAAACTAAGATATTGCACAAGCTCCTTGCACACAGGATTGATCACACAGTGATCAGAAATAAAGTCTGTTTAACTCATCTGGGCTCATGCTTCACATACATTAAGAAACGTTTCTAGTTTAGCTGCAAAGAAAGCAGAGGAGAACCCTTTCCAAGCAGATACACTCAACTGTAAAATACGTTTCCACGCACTAGTTAAACATCGGATGTTATATTGGTTTTGACTGCTCACAGAAATGGAGGGAAAGGGGAAACAAAAGGAAAGAGGAAATGGGGAAAAAGGGGGAAAGGGAACCACAGCTAAAAGCAAAGAACTGTGACAATACGTTCCCTCCACTTAACAAGGCAACTGCCCCAGTGACAGGCAGAAGACTAACCTTGAGCAAGTCCCATGGCAGATGAAACTTTGCTGTGGAGCACTGGCACCAGCCCCTGCTGTTAAGCTCAGCTGTTTAGCTGGTCAGAGGCAATCCAGGAAGGAGCAAAGAGGCCACGTCTCTTCCTGAGCAGCAGCAGTGGAACAGTGATGCCAATTCACAGGCACAGGTGAGGGACAGGGCAGGCCAGGTGGGACGCTCAGCTGAAGACAAGGCAGGTCCCAGGCACAGCACAAGCCACTTTAAACCAACCAACAATTTAGAGGTTGTTGTTCAGCGTGCTGAATAACCAGGCTGTGAAACTGGCTGTTCTTCCTGGAGACTCTGGGAGCTTGACTGAGATCGGCCTGAACACAGAAAGGGGTAGCCTCAGCTCACCACAGTCCTGTGAATAGTTACAGTACTATTATTATTGTATTCATTATTACTGCAAACCTGATCATTGGCTATCGTTGCTACTTGCCTTACACAGCACAGTGCAAAATTTATTACAAGCAAGGTAACAGGAGCAAAAAAGCCTGTAAATATATGCTTGCAAAAGAAATTAAGTTTTATTACAAACAAAAAATAAACTAAAAGAATAAATCACACAATTTGTTATCTCCTCTTTGCTGTAACCCGTGCACTTCATTTTAACCATTCAGGGAGTAGCCTGAACACATATTCCATGTTTATGAGAAAATTATTTCTAAACTATTTTTATTCCTTACCATCAAATGAAAAAATATTCAACATGCTTATGCTTTCTGCCCTAATAATATATTTGAAATATATAGGGTTGTAAAATGATATCCCAGCATGGCATTAGCTTTTTGACCTTTGATCTATTGGTGCCACTTTAGCAGATGATAATCGTTTACCAGCTCAAAATACTGGCCCAGTAAAAAACACACTACAGTGCTGCCATGAGTTTTACCACTAAAGAGTAAATATTTATTTCCTGTCTATTTTCTATTTCACTAGATATTCATATAGGGAATTGCTCTTGTAGCTGGTTCTACATCCACCACTACCCACGGTGTCACTTGTTCACAATTCATTACAGAAACACAT
This sequence comes from Lycocorax pyrrhopterus obiensis, assembly GCA_014706295.1. Taxonomy (NCBI): domain Eukaryota; kingdom Metazoa; phylum Chordata; class Aves; order Passeriformes; family Paradisaeidae; genus Lycocorax; species Lycocorax pyrrhopterus. The sequence continues at coordinate 18,016,448 of JACSVZ010000013.1, read as the reverse complement.
TTTTTGGAAAAAAAACTCAGAACACTGTTACCTAGAGATGGATAAAAATTAATATGCATATTATGCAAAAGCCAGCTTCAGGTCTCATATTTAAAAACCATCATCAGTCAGATTTAGTCTAATCTGGGTCTGAGGTCCACTAACCAGCACAGAGGGGCAAGTACTCTCATCCTTCCTGCTGGGAGAGATGCTCCACTCGTTATGTGGTCAGCAACCTGCAGAGCAGATAATCCAGATTCTGTTAAACTCCATATAAAATTTTTCCTTTTATTTCCTTACTACTCTTAGATAATTAGGAAACATATTTCATTACAACCCCAAACCAGAAAATTTCTATTTTTTACAGAGCAAATGTATCTTCAGCAGCAGCCAAGCTACTTTGCCTGCACTGTTAATCCAACAGGACACGATATCACCCATGATCGAGATCAGTCATGTCCACATGAAATTGCTTTCTGCCTCTTTTAAAAAGATGCTTAAAGATGAAAAATTATTTTTGATATTAAAGTTAAAACACTTCATCTTGAAACTGTCAAAATGAAAACTTCCAATTTCCTGGATTGTTTATTAAAATCTCAAAATAGTTTCACTATTTTTCAAAGCCTGAACTGGCAGGGAAAGAACTGAGAAGCAAAACTGTTCACTAGATTAAACTATAGCTCTCATACATTCCCACTCCTTCCCTGCTCCAATTAAAAATAAAAATATATATATTCTTGTATTTTTGGGGACACACTTGCAATCATGTGGTGAAAACACTATTCCACTCCAAATCTTTCAGAATTCCTTTTAAGTATTTTCATTACAGATTTTACTAAAGAATTGAGATTGATAATAAACTATTAAAATTAATTAGAGCAATTAGTAAAGATAGGGAACTTCAAAGAAGCATATTTTTCCAGAGAACAAAGATCTATTTTCACACAATGAATTCCCCAACAAAGAGGCTGAACTAACATCAACAGCATCCGGCCCACTGCACAACTGGTCACTCTTCAGATTGCAGCCATGAGACCAAGTTGTGAAATTAATCTCTTACACCGAATTAAACCATGTCCTTCAGCTGAGAGACTTCTTGTCATATGGCCAGAGCATGAATCCTGTGCCTACAGCATCTTTCAGTGTGGAAACTCACCCTCCAAGTGTCTGCCTGCGGGGTCCTGTCCTCATACTTCAGGGCATAGTTTACACCTGGCATGCCAGTGCAATTCAAACACATGCTTCCTCCAAATTCTGCTAGTGTTGCAAATCCGATTTATAAACCATCTTTTTAGGAGGCACGTGACAGAGGTGCACAAACACGTGCTGCTGCTTTGGTTTCAAGGATGAAGCACAATTTACAGGTTGCTTTCAGATGGGCTTTTTTAGGGATCTGTGCTCAAGCTTGTGAAACAAAAATGTCCTAAACAGTCTAGAAATAAAATGAATAGGGATGTGAAAGTGCTTACTGGAAAAATTCCTTTCCTCACAACCGGAGAAAACTTAGATACAATGAAACACTGCAACAGAAATTTACAAAACTAAGTAACTGGGTGCCAGATACAAAACCAGATTAAATTTTTTAAAAAATATGAAGTGATACACATGCAGCAGGAGACGTAGGAAGAGGGAAAGGATTTTCCATATATATATATGTGTGTATATATATATATATATGTATATATGTGTGTGTGTATATATATATATATATATACGCATGATTGTGGTTTGGGCCGATTGTCACCAACCAGAACAGAGGCTTTGGGGTTATACTGAATAACTGAATTGTCAAAATTTCAGGACTACTCCAAAATTCCTGTAGCAGTCAAAAAGTCACATTGGAAATTATTAGGAAAGGAGCAAAGAACAGAAAAGAAAATATCTTACCATATCTGCATAAAAATGTAATATTTGCTGCTTGAATTCTTTTGTGTACTTCCACTTTGACATGCACCTCAGCTAGAAGGTATAAGAGGAAAGGTAAAAGGTAGGAAACAAATTCTGTCTGCAATATGATGAGATAGACCACAATGCCTCAGCCAGGGCAAAGACAAGAGAGGTCATGATAGACATTTATTCGATGGCAGGTGACAGAGACAGTGAGAGGGAAATCACTGCTCACCATCTCTTCCAGCACAAGAACTGGTAATATCAAGAGATGAAGAGAAACTGGTAATATCAAGAGATGTCACTTCATCCAATGAATAACTAAACTGAGGGAACTGTCTGCTAGGGGAATTAGGTGATAAAGACTTATCTAATTTGGGGAAGTGTCTGGAGAAAATTTATCAAAAGCTGTTACATGTAAAGATGAGGAAGTCCTGAGCAAGTTACAAGACCCTCCCACAGTCTTTGTGGGAGGATCTGTTAACATGTACCAGGGAAATAATCATACACTCTTGAAACATTCTTTGCTATTTCTTAGGTATCATCTGTTCCCAGACAGACAGACAGACAAGGCCAGACATACCAGTTTTTTTGGTTACAACAGTATCTGGGCTTTTTTATACAACACTTTAATGTAATTAGAAAAACTAATTACAAAAATACTCTATCTCACCCCTCCTCTGCATACAAGAATAAATAAAACCTTTCATTATAAAACCCACTGCTGCCAGGCTGACGCTGTGACTTTGGGAAGTTCGACCTCCTTTGGAAAGGGAAGGCAAAGGACATCAGCAAAAAGACAAGACTGCTAATCAGGAATGGATATGACAGGCTGGTAGAGCCCTGGTATCCTCACCACTCAGAGGTTTCAAAAAGAAGGACTGAGCTGGCCACAGCACAGTGCTTCACTGCAGCTCTTGGCGTGGCTGTAGGGGAGCAGACTGCGAGGAGTTGTGCTTTACAAGCGCTCTTTGAGGGAAGTTTTGCCAGGTTAGTTTAGGTAGTAACATTCACCAAAAGAAATGTATAAGTAGCCCAGTTGTTTTTTGCTGAAAGGAAGAGGTGGGACATGAAATGGGCTGTTTGAGAACCAACAGTGTACGAAATATCTGTGGAAATACTTGAAAGCATATTTTTTTGGTTTTACCTCAGATAATGTTTTCATTCTCTTTTTGAGTGTCTTGCACACTAAAAAAGAGGTACAGATATAAATTTTATTTGTCTGACAGTGAAAGCTTGAAAGCATTTTGGATCATGAGGGCATTTATACCTACTTTGATTTCCTCAAAAAAAAATTTAACTGTACTAGCTAGAGATTGTGACAAAATAGATGTAATAGTTGAAAAAAATTTTTATTCTTCCCAGATAAGACTATGCTTACAAAATTTTCCCATTGAGAAATTTTAAAAACTGGCATGGGGTTGTTGGTTGGATTTTATTGCTAGTGAAATATACGTTGTTCTGTCATGTCATAGACAGAAAATTGAAGCACCCTTTTAAAATCCTCAGCACTGCTGACACTTCCAACAAGTACTTCCGTATTGGTTTTGGTCTTATCTGTTTCTAACAGACAGTCTCATGCCTTGGAAATCTGACCTGAAAGAAAAATTCAGCCCCAAGTATCTGCTGTCAATTGTGCAGAAAACAGGAGATGACAGCAAAGTCACTTCTGCATGCCAAATTACATCTCTTTCCAACATCTTCTAATGTCATTATTAGCACTCAAATACACTGTGTCAAAATGTGTCTGTGTAGGGAGATGGACCAGGCAACATCAAATTTATCTCTGAGTCAATATGACAAGCTGGTTTTGATTCAGGCTTTTGAACAGGGAGAGACTCTTAAGAAAAAATAACTACTCCATCATGAAGGCTTGTTTACAAATATGGATATTATAATAGGTGGAAACAGTTAGGAAAAAACTGTATTATGCAGTTTTACTGGATTTCTGGGATCAATAGTGTAATAGGAGTTAAGATCATCAGTGTGAGCCTTAGGGTCTACGTTCCAAATAGACAACGGTGTGATGCAAAGAGTTTCAACAAGGTCATCTTCAGGAAGACTACAGTCTGCATCAGAGATAGCCTTAACAGAAAATACTCATTCTATAGCAACCACATAAATGTGAATTTAAGTGTACCAGATGGTTTTAGAACAATATTCAAAGGACTGAAAAGGGAACCACATCTGCAAAGATTAAATTTCAGTAATTTGTTCACAGTTTTATTTCCGACTAAATGTACCCAAATAAAAGTGAATGCCCAGACACAAAAGGCACTTAACTACTGACAGAAAACAATTCCTGGAAGGTCAAAGTCTTTCCCTGTAGCACTGAGAAGAAAAAGGAGTGTATCATCTAAACATAGTGTCACTGCTTAACATACAGCAAAAACAGTAGACACTACAGCTCCATACCTTTCATCTGTGCAGCAAAGTTCAGAAAGTTAATAGAAGAAATTAAATAAACCAGAATGAAAAATGTTTGGAGTCTCATACACGTGGGACTATTAACTAACCTAAAGACAAGAAAAGACTACTTAATTCCCCTAAATAAATGGATATCTATAAACTTTACCTGTTATAATTAGCAAGATTCTTCCTATTATTTCATCTTTATTATGACTTCTTAATATCCGTTTCATTCCATCCAAGGCTAGATGATTATTATTTGGTAGAGACAAGAGAGTTCTGTACCTTCTCATTAAACTTGGATGACTATTAAAAAAAATGTTTAGGAATGTTTAAATACTTTGTGTTTAGTTCTTACTGAGCATGGGAAGTGGCTGCAAGCCATTTACACTTACCATCCACAACAGAGGTGATCATGTTCTACCTTCTGATCTGGGCTCACAGATCTGTAACTAGCACATGGTGTGTACTGAAAATGCTTAAAAAAAAACTACAATAACAACCAAAGTAGTACAAACCCTCCCACTCCTTAATAAGATTCAATCCTGTATAACAAGAGCAAGTTTGTGCAAATCTTAGCATTCTAATTTAACTTCTTAAAGCACAGGAAATTAACAATGATCAATGCATGTTTTAATGCAAAAAGTATCTCGTTATCTTTCCAGACGTGAATTTTACTTTTTCCTATGTTAATTGCAAGTATTTTTGAATTGAACTTCAGTATACAACTTTATCACAGGTTTTAATCATCTCATTAGCATAAAATGTATACAGACACCGTTTCTCATACCACAAAATGGTATAACAGAAGCATGGTATAATTTCATTTTCTGTGTATACACTGTATATATGATACACCAACTTTTGCCAGCTACAGCAAAATGAATTCTTATCTGCTCAGCTCATTGCCAAATTAAGACTGAGCGAAAGACACACAGATGTTTACTCATAACCTTTCTCCCTTTCTATTTCTTTTCCCAACTGCCTGCACGTAAACAACAATGTATCCGAATGTTGCTTCCAATGTTTAAAGTTTTGACTGTTTGCCCATTTCTATGAAAAAAGTACCCTGTTGGTTTATATGAAGGGACAAAGAGGCACAGTCTATTCCCCCAGCTCTGCCACCTCCCCTCTTAAGTCAGAAAAAATCGATATTATTTTTAATCTCATCGCAGAAGAATAAATCCAACCCAGCCTGCCTCCACACCAGCAGACTAGAAAAGAGAAGTCAATATCAAGCATATTTTGGAGTAGGAAGCAGGGGCAAAAGGCATAAGGACAAACATTGGCTATGGTTACTACCACTCTGCTAAGCCCTTCCAGGCTGTAAAACATTTAGGATAATCAATTAACTCTGAATTAAAAGAACAAGTTAGCTTAGCCTTGCTCCGTACCTTTATCTGCCAACGGGTACATCTTACACATGAGTCTGCAGACTAGCATTCGTCCAACAGATGTACCAAAGAAGATCAAAGATTTCTGAAAGTCAACTGTAAGAAGATGGGGGTACAAGCAAAGGTGACCTTGCTTATACCTCCGTCTGTAATCAAAGATGAATGCAACAAACAAAATATTGTTTTTAAAGCAGCTCTTTACAAAGACTGAGCAGGGGCTGGGCGCTACTCACAACCACAATGGCACAGCATCATAGTTCAAAAGGAAGTGATGGGGGCAGGCAGCCTTGCGTTTAGGAAGGACAAATGGCAGAAGTTACTCAGTGGATGTCAGTCAAGAGTTTCTTGTGCCTCATGGTAGAGAGAACTTGAGCACCCTCTGACTTAGTTCAGCAGCTCCCTCCCTGTGGTCACAGCAGAGCAGAGCTGGGGTTTCAATTGCTCTACTGTGGTCTCTTGACAGGGGATGGAAGAGATTTTTATACCAGATGGACAAGTACAGGGAAATTGATGGTGGGGAGATACCTGGAAATTCAGATCTAGCAGGGATGAAGTAACAGGAGCACATATCCAACACAAATCATCATTTGGCAGAGCCTCTACCCCAAATAACCAAATCTCTAAATAGATACAGGAGAAAGTTTTGTCAAATACTTCTCAAATGCACTAATAAAGAGGCAGCCAAATTAATCTATATTACTAACTTTCTCTTCTATATTCCCAAAGACAGTTAGAACTAAAAAAAATACCTCCTAAAAGTCTAAACCACATTATTTTCAGCCTATTAAGTATTTCCTGAAAGAGACAGATAGTTGTCAGGGCCATACAGTTAACCCAGGAAATCAGCTGCGTATATTTTTTTATTTCTCAGAATGAGTTTCTAAGTTATGAGTTAGATGAAACAGTCACCTTCTTCCTGTCTCTGCCAAGCAAATGGCAATAACAGTAGGAACCAGGAAAAAAATGTGAACTTGAATTATCAGGTAACTAAAATTGATTAAAGATTATAATAGTATTCATAAAAATGTAATGTTTAACATCAGAATGCAACCTCTAGCCTCCTCCTGCACATGAAGTCTCCAACAGCTTGAGATGGTGACATAGCATAAAGTAAGAGGTGAGAAAAAGGCACACGATGAATCACTAAGTCACTACAGATGAAGTAACGGATCCACTATTTACCAAACATGTCTCCACACAAATATCTTGACATTTGAGTCTCGCTTACAAATACCTCCTGTAGCTTTAGTCACAATCATCCTACAAGTAACTTTACAATCCTGTGCACAAGATGACAAACAGCCTTGGCATGGTCTGTGGACCAGAAGGTATGGACTGAATAAACTTCAGTCACCGAGGCTTTTGCCCGCCTGCAAACTCAGTGACGCAGCAAAGCAAGCACAGGAGCAGCCACACCACATCATCCCCTTACCTGCCAGTGCCCAAATCCACTGTGTGACTGGATCACCTAACGAAAATCGGAAAAAAAGAAAGAGAAACATAAGTAAGGAAAAAGAATAGGAATTACCCAATGTCTCTAAAAAAAAGGAACAAGTCTAGCAAGTAAATAATGAAGTCAAAGTAACCCATATGGGTACTAAGTACGTATAATACAGTACTTGATCTTCAAGTCACACAGACCTCTAATTTAATAAACCAATTGTAATGGTACATAAGATGTGTGCAAGCTTCCCTCAGCTGTGCAGCAGAAGAAAGTTTCTAGTTCAAGGAATAATTAGATTTCCCTAAAATGATCTCATCAGTCCCTCCTGCACAGAAGAGCCAGGCCCACTCACACCATACTACATGAGCAAACATTCACAGAGAAAAAAAAGAGCGATACAACTTTCCCTTAGCATTCTTCACACCACAGATGGGCATGAAAATAGTCACCAAATAAAATTAGACAAATCACTTTTTTCTTTTTTTGTGTGTTTAGATAAAACATCAAAGCAATCAATAACACTTTTCAGACCATTAAGTTTAATTGATGAGAACATCCATTAACAGAGTCATTTCTGAACCTGTAGATATTAATTATTTTCTTTCAAACCCTATTACTCATTTTTATGACTTGAAGGCTATTGGGCACCCAAGAAAATGGCCACATTAATGCTCAATACTTTCTATTTACTCTCTGTTTTACAAAGTATCTTGCAAAGAGCCTTGAAGGTACCAGACAGATCTAACAGCAATGCAGCCATCATACACATCACCCCAGCACGGCCTACCCTGGCTAACAAATGGGTTTGGCCTCTCGCTGACCATAATCAAAGTGCAACTTCAGAGGCTTTACATAAGTTACCTGGGACATCAGAGTTAATATAAAGGTCCTATAAGCATTCAGAATCTATCTAGCCTAATTTTCCGTATAAGGTATCTTTTTGCACAAGCTCTTAAGAGAATTACCATACTTTTAACAAAAGCTAACTTTATTTGAAACATTCCAGAGGATGCTGTGTTTGCTTTTGGTTAGTTTGGTTTTTAAAAATAAAACTTCAATTTCACTTTAGAAGAGACAAGATTCTGACTTCTACCTCATGTTAGAAAGACTCATGCCAAACAAAAAAATTATACAGCCACAGTTACAAAGAAACCAGGTCCACGGGTATCCTCACATTTCAAAATCAGGCAAGTCAGTCATACCCAGGCTCTGAAAAGAACCCTAAATTCAATCTATTTATTTTTCCAGAGAAAAGCCATATTCTAATAGCCAGAAAAGTTTATAGACTTACTGTTGATGATTTGCCGAGGAGTTTTACAGATACTCACAATAATAAAAGAAACGGCATTCTCTGTATCGAACTTAAAACTAGTAATGTCAATTTCACTTTAACTATTTGCTCAATCATGTGGTTTTGGGACCCACACGTAATGTTGTAAAAAAAAAATCACATCACTGCCTAAGGGAGAAAAGGGCAGAAAATTACTTCAGCAAAAGTGAATGAAAAACACACTTTCTAGCCATAAACTCATATATTTGTGGTCAATATTTAATAGTATTTGTGTAGCAATATTTCTGCAATTAAGTTTATGCACACTGCACCATAGTCCCAATGAATCAACTCAAATAGCTCTTTCATTTGCAACAGTTTGATTTCTGAAAAGAACATAATAAGCTACAACAAAGTTGGCTGGTGTTTGGGATTTTTTTTTTTAAAGTACTTAAAGAAGAAACAAGTAGGACGTATACTTCTCTCAAGTTTGCAGGTCCAGTAGCACAAATTTGTATTTTGTTTCTCCATTTATTAGTTAATTAACATATGCACAGAGGATGAAAAGACAAACTGAAGACCTACTAAAGATCCATTCCCACTTTATGCTGTCTTCCCTTCCCAAACTTCAGAAGTCTCAAAAAGATATGGCAATAATGGCATTAATTTCATCAACAGTCCCCTTGTTCAGGGGCTGCATGACTTGGTGTGAACAGTTGTGCATTCAGTTTTTCTACCGTCCACTTACCCTGTGCTAATTCAAAGGTCTCTTCCAACCTTGATGACTGTGATTCTAAGATCATCCAGTCTGACCATCAATCCAGCTCTACTGCTGTAACCACTAAACTGAACTGTATTGCCCAGTGCCAGACCCAGATGACTTAAACACCTCCAGAGTGGTGACTCCACCACCTCCCTGGGCAACTTATCCCAAAGCCTGACTACCCTAACAGTGAAAAAAAATTTCCCTTATCTAATCTGAATCTCCCATCACATCTTAAGGCCACTTCCTCTGGTCTTTTCACTGCAGGCACCAGCCCCCACCTCACTCCAACCTCCTTTCATGTGGTTGTAGAGAGTGATGAGGTCCCCCGAGCCTCCTCTCCTGAAGACTGAAGCCCAGCTCCCTCAGCCATTTCCCATCAGACAAGTTTTCTAGACCATTCACGAGCCTTTTTGCGCTTTGCTGGACGTGTTTCAGTGTCCACGTCCTCTTTAAAGTGAGGGGCCCAGAACTGGACACAGAACTCGAGGCACAGCCTCAGCAGTGCCAAGTACAGCAGGGTGATGACTGCCCTGGTCCTGCTGGCTACATTATTCTTGATCCAGGACAGCATGCCATTGGCCTTCCTGGCCACCTGGGCATGCTGCTGGCTCATATTGAGCTGGCTGTCAACCAGCACCCACAAATCCCTTTCTACCAAACAGCTCTTAATTTCTTTGATGAACTTTGAAATGAAAGCAGCTCACTGTATTGTCAGAAAACCAGTGAGAGGTGTGCACTATATGTCCTGTATCCACATATCCACAACAGCCTCACAGCATGGCACTGTGTACAGACTTTCTTTCTCCAGAGTGGCACGGGCTTTTCCCCAAGAGATTTTAGAATCAAAGATTAGTTTGGGTTGAAAGGGATCTATAAAGGTCATCTAGTCCAACCATTTTGCAATGAGCAGGGACAGCTTCAGCTAGATGAACTTGCTTGGAGCCCTGTCCAACCTAATTTTGAATGTTACCAGGAATGAGGGATCTCCCATTGCTCTGGACAACTTGTTTCTGTGTTGCACCAAGCCCTGTAAAAAAAAAAAAAAAAAAAAAAAAAAAAATCTTATATCTAGTCTTGATCAATCCCCTGCTTATTTAAAACCATTACCCCTTGTCCTATTGCTACAGTCCCTGCTAAAATGTCTGTGCCTGTCTTTCTTATAAGGCCCCAATGAGTACAGGAATGTTGCTGTGAGGTCTCCCCAGAGCCTTCACTTCCAGGCTGAACAATCCCAACTCTCCCAGCCTGTGTTCATAAGGGAGGTACTCGAGCTCTCTGATCAGCCTTGTGGCCTCATCTGTACCTGCTTCAAGAGGTCCATGTCTTCTCTGTGCTAAAGACTCCAAAACTGGATGCAGCACTGCAGGTGGAGTCTCCCCAGAGCAGAGGGGCAGAATCCTCTCCCTCAGCCTGCTGGCCACTTATGATGCAGCCCGGGAGGTAGCTGGCTTTCTGGGCTATAAGCTCACATTGCAAGGACCTTGTACTTACAATTAGCCACGTGTTGAATAGTGTTATACTTTAAAAGGGATGCTACCAACTCACTAAATATGGAGATCAGACATACTGGTCAGTAACCCCCAGGTTACCCTCTAGAACCAAATTTATGGGCAGGACTTACATTGACAGCCCACCAGTTTCCTGTGGGATGCAGCAGCAACATAGCTTCTCAATAGTCACTGCAGACTGATTTATTTTCTCTGACCCACCTGCTGAAAAACAAACAAAAAAACACCAATACAAAACACAACAAAAAGAAAACACCACCACCATCACACACACAAGAAACTCATGTGAAAGATCTCCCCAGTACTTTCAGCAGCAGAGACCAACACAAAGAATTCACTGACCATCTCTGCCTCAGCCTTTTCACTGGGTGCCCCAGTTACACTGCTCTTGTCAAGTAGTCCCACTGATTTCCTGGGTTTGATATACTAAGGAACTTTCTGTCAACAGCTTGAGCATCCTTGGTAAAGCACTTTTCTAATTCTTTATGAGATTTTTAATTTCCTGTTTGTGTTTGATCTGCCATGTTTTAAGGCCTTTCCTCTACTGCTCATTTGAGCAGGCTTTCCTATTTCCAGCAGCTGGTCATTTTGCTAGAGTACCCTCCACTGATGTTTCTATCTACTGAAGTAAGCTCCTGAAGATGATTTTGTATTCTCTTTTTTTACTGTAAGACATATGTGGGGGATTCTGATAACTTTATTAGAATAACTGTATTGTTAATAGCCCTCAGGGTGCTTATAGGCATTTTAGATTTCTTTACAGGTTTGTTGTCTCATTGTTCTGCAGATCCCGTACTTAAAATCCAATGACCATGTGCTGCATGTGTTTATTCTGCTCTCTTCAGCTATAGAGCTCAATGTAATCTTATGATGGTCCCTAATTACCAAGCAGCTCCAGTGCACCACTTGGGAGCACATCCAGAGTAACACCTTTCTGGCTGCACCAGGTGTTCTGGGAAGCAGACACTTTGCACATCTGGATGTATCCTCTCTTTTTCCCATCATGATAAGACACAGATCCAAGTCTCTACAGGCCACCTGTTGAAATGCCTCACTGTTGCTGTCTGTACTGAATTTGCAGCTTCTCTACTCTCACTTCACATTTACTGAGCACTATTACGGGTCTGAGCAGGGGGCTGGTAACACAATCTTAGCACTGCATTTTCATTACAGCACGAAATTTCTGCCCACAGTGGTTCTATGGACCTGCTCTTCTCCCATAGTATTTTTTACGCTGTTGTGCTTTATAAAATGCTTCCTGTACAGCACCAGTCCCTTGCAACTGTATGTCCCTCTCATCTTTCCTATAAAGCTGGTATAGCCTGGCAGCATTGATTACCCTCCTTCCACCAGGTCCATTTTTCCAAAGTTATCATTTCACACCAGTCAAATTCCCTCAGCTTACATTATAGGCCTTAAAGCTGGTGGGACAGCACTCAGGTTTTTGCTTTCCTCCATCTCTTCTTACTGCTTGTTAAGCAGCATTGCAGATGTTCTGAGAGGACTTCTTCTTACACTGTGCTCTTCTTTGTCCCTTGCAGGCTTGTTTGGTGTACCTCTGAAAATCAGCCATGCTCCCATGGCAACATCTGACATTCCTACCCCTGAAGATGCCCCTGCTACAGCAGCACCTCACTGCAAGAAGATACTACAGCAGCAGCTGGCAACAGCTGCATCTGAGCAATCAGGCCACTCTTTTCTAACAGTGCTTCCCTACCCAAAACTGGCATCCTCCACAGTGCAGTGGCTGCTGCCATGGTGGAGGCTTCACCTGCAGCCGTGCTGGAGTCCCACTGCCTTGTGCACAGCTAACTAGAAGACACACATACAGAGCAGCTCTGAGAGGCTGTATCACTTAGTGTTGAAAACAAGTCATTGAAACAAAGCAGACAAGAACAAAGAAGAAGAAACACTGAATGGGCAAGGTCAGGCTGTATGAAATCAGTCCTGATCACACTATTTCAATTTAACTAATATTCATCACCTCATCAGCACAACCCTGCCTGCATTCTGCACTCCTTCCTCAGCAACACCCATCTGTCAAATTATGCACTCCTTGCTGAGACCAGAATATTATGGCTGCAAGAAAGCATTTAGCCCATCATGGTTGCTACTGCAAAGTAATAAATAATGCTTAAGGGAAAGGAAAAAGAAGGTATGATATTTTTTTTTAATTCCATCTGACTGAGTTGATGGCCTTCACCTCTTAATGTTATGTTATTATTGCTACAGTAGGAAGACATTTAGCTTCTAAGTGTTTTTGAGACATCTGTGAATGACTCATTACTGCTTTCTTTTCTTACAAAAGATTGGCTTTTGGCTCAGCTCCAAAACAAAAACCCACTGAAACACCTGGACACCAGAACCATACTGTTGTGACTACTGATCCATCTGCAAAACAAGCTGGCTTCCTGCTCGATCCATGATAGTTCAGCAGGGAGACACTCTTCCCTATAGCTATGCATCCCTCACCCAGAGACAAGGGGTAATTTGTTTGTTAGTTGCTCACTAAATCCCTTTGTTTCTATCGAAGCATTTTGGAAATCAACTAATCTGTAAGAGATGTCACAGGTGCAGGCCAGGTGTTGCAGTGTATCGCAAGAGGAGCTAGAAAAAGAGGTTTTAGCAATGAACAGGGACTTTGACAGTAGGAATTTAGTTTCAGTAGGAGACATTTGCTTATTGACTTGGTTTATCAGTTTATTTCACTACTTATTAAATTGTGATTGCAATAAAGGCACCTGAACAACTTTAAAATATCTTTTAAATTGGTCTGCATGACATAATTGATAACCAGAATTTATCTAGAAAGACAAACTGCCTTTTGATTGGCTGTCTACTGTAAGTTACAAGCTGAATAATCAAACCCTTTCGAAATAGCTTTCTCTTGTCAAAAAAAAAATTGAATTAAAACAGACATTACATGCAACTTCTAATGTTTTTCTCTTTTCCCCCTTATAATTAAAGGGCTTGATATTCCAATAGCCATTTTGCTGTTGTTTGTACTAAAATGGTTGGAAATTATTCTAAAGTCTCTTTCCATACGTAGACAAGTATTTCCATAATATAACACTACCATTAAAAAAAAAAAAAAAACCAAAAGTTACTACAATCAGCAATTCATTTTTACTTCTCACAATGGACAAAAATATTTCACGCTGGCAATATCTCGTTACCCCCAATTGAGTTCAATTAATTACAGAAGTATTTTTCCATAAAAAGAAGAATTTATAGGAAACATTTGCTTTTGGTTTGAGAATTTAAATGCTCTGCTTGCATTTAAGTCTTGCATTAAGTCTTGAGTTAAACATTTTCAACAACTTCACTATTTCTAACTTCTAAAGCAAAATAGGTCATGACTTGAGAATTTCCTCTCTGGGGTACCGGGCTCAAGGATTACATTTAGAAGTTCGGTCTACTGAGTTAATGGGGAAATCCCAATTCTCAGTCCAACATATCAGAAGTATAGAAAAACTTTTTTTTTCTCTCTTAAATAAGAGAAAAAATATTATTAATAATCAATACACTAAACCATTACCCATAACTATTAGAAGATCAGTACAAGCCAGCTGTATACCTGACTAAAGTTAAATTCTGAATTTTGCAATGATGTGTTCGAAGTGATAATGCAAAGAGGGAAATGATTGTTATGAACAAAGTGCTACTCTGCTGTCTAAGTCTTACTGAACCTCTTCCATAACAATCTAAAATGCTTTCAGCTCGTAAATTCACCTTCCAAAACCAGTAGGAGGTTAAAGCAGGACCCAATGGGAGGTTACATTTATTTAATATTCAGTCCTTTCTCAGATGAAATATTGCCATCTCTCCTCACAGGTATTTGTCAAACCATTAAAGTAATGGCTTATAACTATTACTTGAAGTAGTAGTTCTATTTGTATCTACCACTGACAAAGAATAAGCAAAGTGCATTAATTTGCTTTGAAAAATACCCGAAATCTTTGCCGTAGAGCACCGAGGGAATGTGCCCCATTAACTAGTTCAGAGCCGTAGGCTGAGGCAATGCTAGTAAATATTGCTTAGCAAAAAGGAACCTGCAGCTCTGTAAGACCTTCTCCAGCACTACCCGTCATGCCTTACAGCTCTTGTTCACTGCAGATGCATCCTACAAGCTCTCTGACACAAGTTCAGTTCCTGCATCTTCACATATTAACAGCACCTGTAAAGATAATATTCATATCTAGATCTAGAAATTGGCTATTTTTATAAAAGCCACTACATTTGGCATATATTATTGTACTCATGTTTTTCTAGTATCCGTTAGAAATAAGATCATCAGAAAGAAGCAGTAATAACATAAGAAAATCCACAGAACCATCAAGCAGGACTTGTCACAGAAATCTCTTCTGTGCAATTTCCATGACATGCAATGTGTACAGCTTCTCTTGACTTTGCAGATCTCAATTTCAAATCCATGCTTATACACTGTGATATATTTCTAGAAGTTTAATTTTTACCTTTGTCTCTGTATTTTGCTAAGGAGAATTTTAAGAAGCAACTAGAGAACAATATATTTATCTTGTTCAAACAGGAATCTGAAGTGTGACAAGTGTGGCCAGGCAGTTTCGACTTGCATTAAAAATTTTTCATTGACACATCACTCTTAGTGACAGTGGATAAAAGAGCAATGATTAGTACTTGTTGCTACCACTTTGAAAGCTATCCTTTAATTAAAAGCAAATTTGATGTGCAACACTGCCTTTTAGCGAGAACACCCGGTTCATGAATTATTTTTTTCAACCCTGTTTAAAAAAGTCCACAAATCTAGTATTTTTGTAATTTTGCAGTCAAGAAGCAACTACTGATAAGAATAATATATAGACTTCGTCACTTTATTTTGACTCTGCAACAGCTTTTCTCAAAGAAAATGTGTTTGCTCTAATTTAGGTTTTCGCTTAAAAAAAAAGATTTAAAACTTGAAGCGGGCAGCGTCCCGTCACTGTCACAGTGAACACAACCAGGGCACAGCTTTGGGCACTGCCAGCTGCCAGGCTTCTGCCAACCCCACTGGATGGTGCCTTCAAAACACCCGCAGCTGCAGTCCACGTGCAAATGACAGATAAAAAATTCTCAGGTTCCTAAGGAAGACATTCTTTCCTTTGCTCCCAGCCACCACAGAGGTGAAGCTATACTGCTAACAATTATGTTTTTTTTTTCTCAGATCAGTCCCTCTTAAAAAGACTCTCCTGTTACTGCATCCTATTATACTCACTATGAATATCTGCATATCCAGCTACTACTTTTATTATTGTCTCAATTCCAGAATTCTTAACATATTTTTCCTTTTTTTTTTAATAAAAAGCTACACTTAAGGTATGAAACACCCATAATTACATTTTATGTATGGTCAATTAATTATGATGTTTAATCACAGCCTTCTCAGAAGGAAAATGCTACTGAAAATCACGGCTAAGTCATTGCAAACGCACACACACAGCCAGGCAGACAAACTGACTCTCAACCACTGCTTCCCACAAAACCTTTTAGCCCTTTACTTTTTTTCACATCTCCCAAAACTGTGAAGTCAACAGCATTAAAATGCTACGGGCACAAATACAGCATCTGTGCCAAATCCAGACACATCCATTTTCACCAGCTACCAGCGAGTTTATGATGAGTTTATGGAATAACAACAACAGCTGATGACTCCTCTGCTCCTGTCCCAGCATCAGGCAGCCAGAGCAGCCGTCGGCACAGGAAAGCCACCGCAGCGTAGCTCAAGAGGCCTCAAAACAGGGACATCACTGCTGGTTGCCTGACGCTAGCTTGCACCTTACTGCTCTGCCTCAAGAGGCACAGTGGGTCCTAGATGGGTCCTCTCTGTTCCTCTTAATGACTTCTTACAGCAAGAATCAAGTGGGGAACACTAACACTGAGGAAGACATCCTGTAAAATTTCCAAGGATGCCAAGAGCCACCCTGATGTCAGAGCAGCTTGCTGAGCCAGGGAATGGTTGCTCTGTTGAGTCCAAGGCCCTGGAAGCACAGTCAAAACCAGAGCTCCTCAGAGGTGCACGGCACACTGGCAACATAAGGGTTATATATGCTGAGGATTCAATTGCTAGTTTGCTTCTTGGCCTTTGATAACCAGAAACCAAATTGCTTTTCTGTTGCATAAAGTATCTTTCAAACTCAATTGCTTATCTCCTCATTTATTCAAGAAAGGGAGACCTCAGATTTACAGAAATGAGAGCCCACAATAGAAATATACTATGTTAGAACATACACCTGAAAAATAATCAAAACACACTCTATTGATTTGAACCTTCAACATCAAGGTATCCTTCAACAGTCTCAACTGGATTCAGGCTATAAGAATTTCCAATTATTTGAATATCTGTATATGGGATAAGCATTTAGTTATCAACATCCACCATAGAACATATTTTCAGTTGTTATTAGGGCACTATTACGGTGAGGAATTGACTGCATTGCTGCTTCAGACCACGCTGCCGCTGCAGTGGGAGCGGCTGCTTCCCCACACGCAGTGCCCAGCGGCAGGGCAGGCACCGCAAGCAGCCAGCGCGGCGGAGCTCCGCGCCCGGCTGCGCACCGGCGCTGCGCTCACACCCTGCTCCGCAGCCGCCGCACCACGGTAACTGCGCTGCCTGAGGGTTTGCTCACAGCACGGAGGAATTCTGCTTGGTAAAAAGCTACATTAATGCGAAAGGCACACGCGTAACTTTATGTTCCTCGGGTGTCTGCAGCGCAAGCACGATGTCTTCTGCTTCTCAACTTCCAAACCCCATGATTTTTTAAAATTGCTGTGAATGAAGAGGGAAACAAGGGGGTGCGTGTGGTCCCGTATTGGATGCAGAGCAGCCTCCGCGGGGTCTGGCAGAGCCTGGAGGCCCTGCCCTGGGCACACCAAGAGCCAAAGCAGAAGAGGAGCCCTGGGGCACAGGGGCTCTCCACTCCGATCATAAGTTCTCTCTTACTGGAAGAGGAAAGAGGAGGGGAGATCTTTCTTCACAAATACTTCTTCCCAGAAATCCCCTGCCACAGATAACCCAGAGGGAACATCAGGGTCCGTGTAATACTGGCAAGCACACCTGGCCCTCCAACACAGGTGTTCAGAGGCTGGGCTGGACCTTGTCAGGCCCCGCATCCTGCTGCAGGCACAGAGGAGCCTCCTGGGAGCAGCGAGCAAGCGACGGCTTCACAGTGGCACTGAAACATTTAGTGGCCAGGAGGGCGGCCAGCCTGGGGCAGGGAGCTGCTCTGCACGCCTCAGGTGCAAGGGCTGGGTGACTGACCAGAGCGGCCGTGGCAATGCTCTGCAGTTCTACAGAGCAGTCCAAGGCATGCTGCCCTGTTACAGCAGGATCCCGAGGAGCACAAGGTATGGCAGCCTCCCAGCCTGGCTGCTGATCAACAGCTCTTCCCTGCGCCCTGCCCCGAGCCACTGCGGCGGCGTTCTGTGGTTATCAACATTAACACCTTGCTTTGGTGCCAGGCGGTCCCTCTCAGGATGGCAAAGAGCAGGCAAAGGCTCCGTTCACAAGAATACGCTGTACAGCACTGAGGAAATGAGAGAGTAAAGCAAAACACTTTCTCGTTATGAGGATTGCTTGTTGTGCACTTGACTTCAGCTTTACCAGTAGTGAGGACTACTAGCATTATCTCCTTTGATCAGTTAGGACAGTCAGCCCAGATTTAGCAAAACCAAAAATGAAATTTAAGAGAGCATTATGGTGAAAGGCATTAACACAGACTTCCCTGGCTCATTTGCACTGCTGCAGACTAATACTGCAAAAAGAATGAGTACAGATGCACGCAGTGATTTAAATAAATAAATAAAAATCTTAATCCTTTGTTTCCTCAGCTTTTTCATAAACACCAACCCAGAATTTTATGGACTTACTCTAAAAGGGTAAAACGGTTCATTAAAATAGCACTTTTCATTATATTAAAAAAATACTAATAAAAAAGTAAAACACAATTCTCATTGATTTATGTTAATGAAACCTCTGCTAAGGGACTGTTCCTGAAGAAAGGACAGGCACCACATCTGAAAGCAGAATAAAATCCTCTAATTTTTACATAAGCTCTCAATCTACTGACCAACAGACTAAACTTTAAAGGTTACATATAATTTCCCAAAACAAGCTCCTGATATTTCTCATCACTTTCCTTCAACTTTCCCAATTTCACCATCAGAGGTACTGTTAGCTGCATTCTGTTGCTCATGTGGCAGATCCTTAAGACTCTCTCCAAGCTTTTTGATGTTGGGGTTTCTTTCCATATCAACTCAAATATTACTGCCCTACTTGTAACATCAGTGACCAAGTGAGGGAAACAAGAACTAGAGCAGGTGTCTGGAAAGCACTATCCTACCTTTCCAGCCTCAGGCCACAGACAAAGTTCCTTTTGCACAGAGGATCCACTCTGACTTTCTTACAAGGTTTTTATCAGTGTTACCTTGGAAATTAACAACTGACGTGAGACAATAAACCTATTTGGAGACAGGTATACTTTTAGGTTTACTCCACATAGATCTTCTGACCAAGGTTTGAACAGAACACTTGAAAAGCAGACACTAAACAGTCTCCAAAATGTAGCTGCAGAGCCTTGTCAGACTTCAGTCCCAGACAATTATAGCACACGAAGCAGCTCTCCAAAATTCAGGGAAATTTTGATACATTTCTGTCTGTGTCACTTTAACACACAGAATGCATTAGCTTATCTTGAGAAAGACTGATATTACACTTAGTATCAGAAACCTTTTCTACCTACTGTCATTATGAGCTGTAAAGTCTAAAAGGATGATTATAAATGAAGCTTCTCAAGGTAAAAGTATTGATGTAACTTTTAATAGTTTCACAGTTGCACCTTTATAATCAAAAAAGAAAGGTACAGTGTCTGACTTTTGTAAATTTAGCTAATTTTAAACACCCAAAGTATCTTCTAATAGGTGTCATTATGGAAAAGAAGCCACAAATTTCTGTGGGTTCACATTTTCTTATTAGAATAACCCTTTTTGGATAATCCTTGGAATTTGCCATCATCTTTATTATTTCCCACGCTGAACCTAAGAGAAGAAAAACTTTATCGTGTATTTCTTTTTAATGTTGCAAAAGGAGTTTGATTACTTTGCATGCCAGCTTACACCTACAAAGAGTTTAGAAAACAATGATCTTAATGTACTAGTAAATAGAGAGGTTTGATGAATATCCTTCTAACAACAGTGAAAAGAACCACGTTTTATTGTACTCCCATGACACCGCCAAGCAGTGGCAGCAATAATCCTTCACCACACTGTATAATGAAAAAAGCACTACGACTTAAAAAAAAAATTACAATTCACTATAGCTTTCCTTTAGAGTGCTATAAAATGCAACCACATTCACATGACAGTGTGTGCGTGTATATGTGTCTCTTAATAAAGCTTCTCTGAAGGGCAATACAGCATGTACCATGGAAACAGGGGTTGCCATGGAAAGGGTGCTTTTTAGTAGATGGCAAAAGAAATGAGGATTTGACTCCCTCTTTCTCACTCGTCTTAAAAAAAAAGATATAAATCAGTGTAACTATTGACATCAGCAGAGTTATTCCTGAAAAACGTCAGCATGAATGAACAGAGGTGACACGAACACCGCGGAGGATTTCTGGCATCAGGGCCGTGGTGATGTGTAAGATGTGTATAGCCCTGTATTTTCAGGGCAGCTCTCCAGCTATTCTTCACACCACACGGCTCCACAGCCAGCCCCCCTCAGGCACGCTTGTGACATGTCCTTCGAAACACTGCAGGGGCCAGAGCCACAACAAGCCACAGGAGAGGGGATTTGCAAAGTTGCTGTTCCTCACTTGCTCGATTCTCATGCAGAAAGTGCCAGAATCTTCTACCTGCCAGATCTTTTCTTCGCTTAAGTACAAAATACTTTCTGCTATAATGTACATGGTGTTACAAATGAATGAAAAGCATGAATCAAATTAACTTAAGGCATATTGGTTTTCAGACATGCTTAAGACAGAGACCCTATTGATGTGTTTCATCTAACTTACTCTTTAAAATGGCATTCTTGATGTCCTCATGTTACTGTAATCTCTGAAGCACTGGACAAACAAGTACATTTGTTTATCACTCTTTCCTTACTAAAGAACAGGGTTTTATTAAAGAGATCAATCACCTGTGTACAGTTTAATAGCCTGAGTTGTGCATGTAAGACAGAGCCTGCTTCAATAGCCCACAACTCCCAAAGTATAGAGGGACATATAAAACCATTTGTTGCTTTAATAAAACAAAATATTTCTCAGAGCTAGCAAGTACCCTATTAAAATTAGCAATTTGAGACAGAAAAGCAGTGCTTAAAAGAAACCAATTCTAATAAAAGGAGCAGAATCAATCCTGTTCACTCACTTCCATGATGAGAACCCTGTGCTTCTAACCAGAGACACAAAAACGCTTTACACGCTTAATGCACTGCCTTCCTCTTATTGAATCACACTTATTGTGGAAACAGTCTTTCGAGGCTTCTAGCTGTTTTGAGGTAGTTGGTGGATTGCTGCTTCTAATGAATGGTCTCCCCATAATGGAGGCCAAAGTGTTCAAAACAATGTCAGAGGCAAAGCGTACAAAGGGAAAGCTTTTCAGAAATGCCAATGAACAATCTTGAAATACATTCTTCTACTAAAAGATGATCTTTCTTACTAAGCTACTACTATAGTGTAAGGAAATTGTATTAGCAGAGGAAATAATGTTTGTTCTAACACTGTTGGATGTTACTACAAATTAAAACAGCCACCGTTTTTATGATAAAAGGCTGAAAAGAAGTCTAACATTAATTAAGATCGCACTTTTGAAGACTTCACTTTCTCACAATCAAGAGTCAGAAAACAGCTCAGCCCCAAAACTGTCCTTTTACCTATGTTAGAGTGAAGAACAGGAGATTTCCCATTAGATGAAAACTTGCAGTTCAGTGCCCATCAAGCTTTTGAGAGTTCTAATTAATTTTTTAACTATTTAGCTTTATAACAAGATTATCGGTTTCATTTGGGGAAAAAACTCCCTTCAACTGCTGACTTTCATTAAGCAGTGGTTTTAGCAAATGGACCTGTTATGCAAAGAAGCTGTTAGCAGCTGTAACATAAAAGATGAAAGTTACTGAAATAACACTTTAAGGGAAAACAAGACCACTATAGGTAGCAGCAACTAAATAAAACGCTAAGGTGATCAAGAAGTGTTTCACAGATTTTGAAAATGAAGTCAAAAACACAGAAGAAAACCAATGCTTTATCTCCTATCAGCTGTTCCTGTTGCCAGTGATTATGGCAATATTTCACAGAGAACATATGGCAGTGTTTATAGCCATCAGGCAGTATTTCACAGAAGCTGCGACACCATGTGTCCACCAACTAGCCTTTCTGATTGCAATTAATTAGAGAAGAAGCAGGAGGCACTTTTTAAATAACATTACATCTCAGAGATTCCTGAAGTTTCATGGCCCACGTACAAGACTAAGTGACAGGAAAGTCTATTAAAATTGTAACAAGCCTAGTATAGTGAGTCTGTCCTTGAGGAACAAGACCTAATAAAAAAAATACTCTCCTTAAGGAGCATAAGAAAGAGTGGAAATATAATAAGCCGTTCAGGGTGGTACCTTGGAAGCCTGCAACAATAAGGAAATATTGAAGACCTTTAACAGGCCATTTTATGAAACAGATTCTGCAGAAAAACTGCCATAGTGAAAGCTATAGAGTTGGTTTATAGTTGCCAGACCCAAGAGGATGTGTACCAAAATTACACGGGGATCTATTAAGGAGCCGAGACTTAGGAAATACACCATGGCAGTCATTTCATGACTCCTATTTTAATAAAAGCAAGCAAGAGAGGAAAACTAAGGGTAATAACTACCCAATAGGCTTTCATACAGAAGTGGAAGGCTGAACTTTCCCAGCCAGCCCCTGCAGTTGAATCCAGCACTTCCAGGTAGGCCTACTCAAAGATAAAGCAGGGGCTGGCCAGCACCACCCCACACAGCAGCAACTTGAGCAGCACTGCAGACTGTACTGCATTCCCATTCTTTTTCCCATAGAAAAAGCTTTCCATTACAGAGGTATTTTCCCAACCCAGTGCAATCTGACCCATTAGGAGTGAGCCAGGAGAATCACACAAGCTCAAAATTGTACCAAAACTGATCCAATAGGCAAGACACCAGTCAAAACAGATGCGGAGAAGTTCAGCATCATGTTCCTGCATTTGGGATTGGTTCATAGCATCCTCTCTCCTTACTGGACACCTTTGCCCCACACAGCCTATTTCCCTTGCTGCTCCTTGTCTTGAGTTGGGATATTTCCTGGAGACACGGAACAAGAGAGCAAGTTTGGTAGAAACCTGTCCAGCAGTAGCCTTAGCAGAGCTCCTTTCTTCCAAATCTCTAAGTTCGGATCACATAACTGAGCTCAGCCTGAAGCTCTCCCCATGGCTGTGGTACAAATGTATCTCTCTCTCTACTGTCCAGACTCTTATTCTCATAAAACTTCTAGAAACTCAACACCTTTGAGATCCCGCTGCATCTGCTGAATTTTTCCAAGTTGGCCAGAAACCTAGAAGTTATTAAGACACATTACCAGTGCAGGCAACCAAGCCTCTTTTCCTTAAGAAAGCAGGCTTTTATATTCCTCTGCCATTATATTCTTGTTATAGTAGTATTTCCTTTATTTCCCCAAACCTCTAACCTCTACTTTTTATTACAGAATTCTCATCTTGGGACACAGGAAATGCAAACAGTGTTGGTAATAATAAACACATTTATTTTTATTATTCTTAAGAGCAAAATTCCACAATATACTCATGGTGGATCTTGAAAAGGTAAACTAATGACCACAATGCACCTGCCTAATTGTAGTACAATAACCTAGGATCTGTTGTCACACATGTGAGATGACAGAAAATACAAGCCACGTTTAAAAGTGGTTGTTGAGATTGGTAAAAATCTTCCCTCTGGCACTGTGCGTACTATTTAAAACTCCAGGTGCAGCCCCAACACCAAGCAGCAGCTAAAAATGAGCCACCATTCCACCCACCACTACACTTGCAGGATGACAATAGGGTAACTCTATAAATAAATAAATACCAAAATAAATGACAGCTGGCAACTTCACCATCCTTGTCTACACTTTCCTAGGAGCAGAGCTAATATTTTGAGCTGCGCATGCAGAATGCTTTCAAGGTTTGTACTCCATCAAAAAAGTTCCCAAACTGTGAGGCTGACAGCTGCCACCAACTTAACAGCTATACTAAAGTTCCTGGCACAACTTACAGTGGCTTCCCTAAAATTTAAGGGTAGCTTCAATGTTGAAAGAAAATTGTAAAGTATTCCTTAATAAAACATATTTAAATGAAAAGAAGAAAAAGAGAGCTCAGAGAGAAATTCCTCTGCTATATACACCACCAGCTGGGGTGCCATTGCTACAGAACTTACTAATGTTTTTAGGACAGTAACACAAATGCCACTGATAATTAAGAGCTGTAGAAGGAATCACCCTCCTCAGTTAAATCCCTCCTTTTGCCCATTTCAAAAGTCTCCCATTGGTGCACTGCTTTCAGTGTTGGCTGGGAGCTGGACAGGCACACAACCCGTGCTCCCAGGATGGTCAGCGGCTGCAGGCTCTCCCTTCCTTGCTGAAATTCAAAGGCAGTGCAAGGAGTAGCTCACACCCTTGGACTGATCCAGCCCAGTGATCCAGGTCTAGCAGACGCGCCTAAAGCTAGGGGAGGAGTTTGAAGGCAGCAGTACGGGTGTGGGCAGCAGCCTGGGTGTGGGCAGCAGCACCACTCTACCTCAGCCTGAGCCTTTACTGACATTGGCACAGCTTTGGATGTGGCCCACTACATATAGCTATGGTCTTTAAAGGAAGAAAAAAAAAGAAAACCCAAAAACATTTAGGATTTCAGCAGGAAGGAGGTTTCACACACAGAGATACTCTACCTCTCACATTGGCTGGTCTGGAAAGATAAGCAGATGAAAAGTAGAAGAGTAATTTATACCCCCACCAGATAAAGTAGGTAAACTATAATTTGTCCCTAAAACACCAGAATGTAACAGTACAGCTTTCTTTTGGACCAAAAAAAAATATTCTTGACTCAACTATATGCATAGTTATCCTTGTAGCAGTCAAGTCAGCAGAAACAGTCATAGCAATAAAAACAAATATATACAGGACACCTGTGAAAAAGCCACAATTTGAGCAGAGCTCATCTGAACCCTAGCACTCTGCACTAGCCAGCCTCCTAACACCAGAAACCCAACCAACCCTAATGGCAGTTTTGAAACGTTTTTTCTTTTTAAATCTGAGGTGTACAACCTGGCACCCCCCTGGTGAGGGGTCTCTGATTCCAGCCCATCACCTGATATTCTGCTGGGCCACTGAGCAATCAGATAAATAGATGAGAACAAAATGTAAAACCAAGATGGTTCTGGCAATCACACCTCACACCTCTCTGCAACACTGACACTGCCCCAAGGAGTAACAGAGCAGCTGATGATCAGTGGCCCATCCGTGCTGTGTTGGAGAGACTGGGTTCTGCCACTAGTTCATGTTGCATAAATGAAAAACAATTAGGAAACATAAATGGTCATTTTAATGAATAATTGACTTTCTACCACAATTATTAGAGCTCTGATCACCTCCAGAATTTATTTTTATGAGTACCTCAACACCAAGATTAATTTAATTTTCTCTTAGGCTAACAAAGGAATTAGATGAATAGCTGAGTTGAAATAAGAAGTTTTCCTGATATCAAGCAAAGCCACAAAAACCTGAATTTCATATTCCCTTCCTGCACACACCTTGAAAGAGTCAAGTTGAAAATGAACAAATCTGAGTTTCCAGCTCTTATTTAACAAAGCAAGTTACGCTTAAAAATTCATGTAATTCTTTTAAAACTCTTCTACCAGTTGCAGCTGGAAGAACACGTATTAGTCACACTGAATGAACTATATCTTCGATGCAGATTACTTAAAGATGTACCTACACATTACATGCTATTATCTGGATTACCTTTAACAAGAATAAATGGATAAGACACAATATGCTCTTTTTATGCTTATGGAATTTGCCAATATTCTAATTTCCTTGCACAGGCTGTTTAGAAGGGAGTGCTATTATCAGATGCCTGAGGCTGCTTGACACCTTTGCACATATAACACAGAGGAATGACCAAGGGCATTAGAATTCTTAGCCTGAGCTATCCTAAACATGACGAGCTTCAGATTCTCTCTGCCCAGAATACTGATACTGCAAAACAAACAGACAATTAAAAATCTAAGCTACATCAAAACCAGGTTTTTTCCCGCAAAACCAGCTATAGAAATCACACTGAACATACTGTTTTGGAAGAAGTTTGAAATGATATTTCTTGATTCTTACTTCATTCTTCAGATGCTTTTTAATGATGCATTAGTCCTTACAGCCATGTAGTGTGCTATTTCTAAGGACAACAGTACCTTCTAGGTCAAACTGTCTCTTGGTCAATTTACACCAGGAGAGTTTTTGATTTATATTACATTGTTACATTAAACAAAAACTACTAAAAAAAAAATCTAGGGAAGAAATATAAAGTTCGATAGCTCTTAAGCATTTAAGTGCAAGGAAAATGGCAGCAAAGACTATTACTAGTGAAAGTTTCTAATTGAAAGACATGTAAACAAAAAGCAAAATAAAAATCAAAATGAAAGTTGCTTTTTTGCTAATAAAGAATTTTCATTTGGTTTTTATTCTAAGGAAATGGTCATTTAGATAGCAATTTTAAGAATTTTTTTCTCCCTTTTAAATAGCTGCTTCAATTAAAATGATCTAAATACATTTTTCTTGTTCTAACAAGTCTAACAAGTCTTCTTTTGGTCAAGACTGACTCAGAATCAAAATCATTAATTAGAGCAGAAATTCAGCATTAATAAACAATGAAGGCAAAACCCACCTTCCAATAGATAAAGAAACAGTAAAGGGAAGAAATATGCATTCTCATTTATTGGCTTTTACCAAAATTCAAATCTGATCTAAAAATATAAACAGTATTCTTATACACCTTAACTTTTTATTCAGACCATCATTATCTATTTGAAAGTTTCCTTTTTCCTCAACCAACGATCACAAATTAGATTACAGCCCAGGACTTAAAAAAAAAAAAACCACAAAGCAGAACAAAAGCACCACAAGAATATTACGTTGAGTTCTCAACAGAAATGTTTCTTCTAAGGAAGATTTAAGACCATTACATACCTTATGCAAAACATTTACTTAAACGTTGAAAAGTGAAAAATGGAACCCTTAAAACCTTTGTCAAACTACCCTGAAAAGAATTTTTGGTCAAGCATTTTGAGGGCAGATCTTTCTCCATTATATCCAGACTATAATGGGCACACCAAAATGTTGAGGCTTCTGATTTTTCAGTTTGGAAACCTGCAGGGTCATGCTTGTACTATACCCATGCAAAGGTTACAAATAACTCTTTGGGCACATCTGAAAGAGGAGCAGGGTTGTGCCTACTCCTGAGATATAAAACAACCCTGAAGGGCTTGGAAGACAAAGGGGAGGTCTGGTTTGGTTTGGGTTTTTTACATGACTTTAGAGGGGGGAAAAAATGAAAGTACCTATATTTGTCTGCACACTGCGTAGCATGGGCCTTCTATGCGCTTCAACCCTGAAATCCCACAGCCCCGAAATT
Organism: Lycocorax pyrrhopterus obiensis; assembly: GCA_014706295.1. Taxonomy (NCBI): domain Eukaryota; kingdom Metazoa; phylum Chordata; class Aves; order Passeriformes; family Paradisaeidae; genus Lycocorax; species Lycocorax pyrrhopterus. Next base: position 17,989,105 of record JACSVZ010000013.1, on the reverse strand, counting down.
CCACAACCCCAGAGCTACACACCACAGACCAAAAGCTGCATCCTTGATAGTGGGTGCTCATCCACTTTGAGAGGGATTAAACAAATGCAACTCATTGGATGAAAACTGTGACTCCCTTTCAGAGAGAAAGAGAAGAGTTGAGCATCTTCAAAAGAAACATTAGAAGTAACCAACATTGGGCAATGCCTTCTTGTTTGACACTGGTGTTCAGATTATACTATCTTTTTTTGCTACCATAACATAAAACACAAGCCTGTATCACAGCCATGAAAATGACAGAAAAGAGAACTAAATTGGAATGTTTCAGTTTTACAAAAGGGCACACTGCATGGCAAATAAGCCTAAGCTAATCTACTGTTAGAACAGAACAGAGTAACTCTCACATGGCTTGTACTTCTTGTGTTGTGTCTTTTTTTGCCATCTATTCCCCGTAAGATCAGAACTCACCAGGCATCGTCTTAGGAAGAACACTAACAATTAGGTTATTTATACTTTGTTCACATTTTCTTCAACTGAAAATTACTGATGTTAGAGTGATAGTTGCAAACTAATTTGTATTCATATTTTACTCTTTGGAGGCAATGGTAGTTCTCCAGGAACACAGAATTCTGCCTATCCTTTTGTTCTGAGTAAATGCAACAATATACTAGTAACTCTCAGCTTTTGATTACTCTCCAAAATAGTTCTAAGTCTCAAAAAGGGGCCAAGGGGGACCAGCCACATACCCACAAAGGATCCATGCTTCTAGTCTACAGCAGTGTGAAAACTGAACCACTAAATCTTTAGGGCAGTAAATGACCTTGAAAACTCACCCAGATTACATTTCTTCATTACCATAGTATTCATCTGTTTTGGACATCAGACTTGCTTCATCACCATGGACTTGCCTGGCAACTACTGCTGTGTGTCTGACCCCAGTCACTGTCCTGGGCCAGCCCCAGCCACTGTGTGAGGGCACTGCAGGATGGGTACCATTCCAAGGGTCCCCTGCTGTACTTGACCTGTAGTCCCAGTTTGCCAGCCCTCATGGATCAGCCAAGCCCATGTTGCCCTCAGCATGCCTTTCCCAGCTTCTTGGCTTCTAGCACAACCATGCATTAGATTCTCAAGCATCAAAGATTTAGCGTTCAAACCATGCTTGCTGCCAGTGCCCAGTCCTGATACAATTTTTTGGGTAATAAAAGAGTTTTACAGCAATCCCAAATGACCACTGCATACAGACTGCTGAAGTTCACCCCTATTTGTTTTAATCTTGAGACAGTCCTCAGTCAACAGCCAACATCCCAGGCCAGTACAGTATTACATGGATGAATGGAGGTCCCACAGTTCTGTCCCTCAACTCTAAAAACACAGGCAGCCACCCAATCCACCTTGATGTGGCCAAGCAGTTGCTGATATGGGCAATGTGCAGACGTGCTGCAGCACGGATGACACACATCATTCTGAAAATGGTCCCTGCTGAAGTTCAGCAGCAATAAAAAACAAAAATAGAGCAGCTTCTGCATGACTTGGCAAAGCACAGTCTCTGGACAGGTGCAGAGCATAAGCTCCCGTGCAGCAAACAGCACCAAGATCTCATTAGGTCTGCTCAAGTCATGAGCTTTTTTTTTAAGTCATTGCCACAGTACTCAAATTGAAAGTTAGAGATTATAAACTGTTGCCTCAATTATTTCTTGAAAAACTGGACCAGTTTAGACCACCAAGGGCATATGAAGCAGACATCTTCCTTGAAGCTGCAAAAATGACAAAGTGAGAGCAGCACAGCACACTGATGCAAAGGCAGCAAGGCACGTTTTCCCTTTCTACTGCATTGTAGATTTATGTTGTGTCCATATGTTCTCCAAAGATTACAATAGTATTACTGCTACTCCTTCAGCACAATATATGTTTTCAAACTCCGCTGATCTGAGCACACTCTGACTTCCAGAGTATTCTTTGAGATCATCTTTCCTACATTCTCATCCCACTAGCTAGCCTTAGGAAAGGGCATCTCCTCCAACAATATCCAAGAATTTCTCCATTTTCAGTGCTCCATCCAAGACCAAATGGATTCTATTGGGTTATGGATCAGAGCCTCAAAAAAGTCACGGACCACAAAGTCATGTGGAGTGACCAGGTTAGATAGAAACAGTACAGAAATCCCTAAACACCAGCCAGCAGGAGCTCTTCTCTGGCCAGACCCTAATTTGAACCTCCTCTGACCTCTCCAAACACTTTTTGCCTTGGCACTTAGCCAGTTTGCTCAATGCTGCTCTTCTGAGAGCAAACCCAACAGGTCCTCAAAACACATAAATAGCAGTAAATTTTTAAAGGGAAGCCGCTTCTACTGGGGCTAATGAATATAATGGTGATGGAGCAAGTGAGCCTAAACAGAGAACACACTGTGAACATATGCAGCCTAACAGTTGTTTATTTCTTGGTCCTCTAGTTAAAATCAAGCTCTTCTCTTTTATGGCCTCACAATGTCATGTCAGATGGTCCTTCCTTTTCAACCGTTTTTCTTTTTGCATGTATTTGATAGGATTTTTTTAATAAAAGTGGAGGTGTTCTTGGCATTTCTGCCACAACAGCAGGGCTTGAACTTAAGGTCAAATTAAAGGAACAGTGTGTTCTGTTACCATGACAACCATTCCAGGCTAATATCAGGTACTAAGATACCAAGAATGAAGTGATAAAATCACTACATTAGTTTAATAAACAAGTTCCATTGTCATAATTTTACTATATATACATGGTTCTTTGAAAAAATATCAAATTTCAGAATTTATCCTGCTTGGCCTGTCATTCATTACCTAACAAAAATGAAAAACTATTACCTTTCTCAAGAGCTTCAGAATTACAGGTATACTGAGAACTCATTACAGCTACTACAGATTTTAAAGCCATATTCTAGGAACACCAGATTTTGCAGACCCTAAAGCAAACCCTTATATGACATTTAATTTCAATTCTCACTTTACATATTCATACTCTGCCTCAACCTTTTAATAAATGCATAATTGAATTTTAAATATAAATCTTAATGTGTCAAACTATAAAGTTAAGGGCACACCTTAGAAATTCTTTATACCAAGAGGACAAATGTGAATGAAAGCCCTTCTCAGCACACATCCAGAAGCTGGTGCAATGAGCTACGACTTGGGCATGTCTCCCACATCCTTCACCTAACACCCTGGTCCAAAGCCAGCTCCTGAGCCAGCAACACTAAATACCCACAGAGCTTGTTGGAGCTAGTTGCAGCTACCCTTGCAGCTAGTGAAGGGGGCAGAATTGGCCTGGATGCAAAGTAATTAACACCATATGCTTTGAGGCAAGCACCTTGAGAAGCTCCTGGAAACCCAGGCAAATGCCAGACAGTGAGAAGATGTTGCTGCATTTAACACTGGAGTGAGAATATCCCACCCAGCTCTGCTTCCCAGTGACCTCCTGGGCAGCCTGGAGTCAGATGGCCAGCGAAGGTGCCAGAGACATGGACCACCATGCTGGACGAGTGCCTCTATATCAGAATTGCTAATAAGACAAAGATTTAAAATTCCACTTTTGGCTAGTTCTGACAATAGTGGCTAGAGAAATAATTAACACTGATTTCCATATTACTGATAATTCTGCAAATGAAAATGAATGGGGCCAAACGGTTCTGAGAATTTAAGATAACTCCAGAAAGTCAGGAAATCCAACAGAGTCTGAGCAATTTATTTGCAAAATAATTTGAAATTACTTTGCATAGTAATAGGATTCTGGAGATATGTTGTTAACCATGCAGAACAGCCACATTGATTGAGCACTGCAGCAGAGAAAAATAAAAGTTTTTTCCACAACAGAGGATTGCAAGACATTTTTGTGACCTTTTTAACCAGATTAAAAACAAAAGTCATCCCAATTCACTCACCACAAATTACCAGCACAAGATCACTCGAAAGACAGAGATAAGTCACCAGGCCCCACCAGAAGAGACACGGCCTGTTTTCATTAGCCAAACCAAAGCAACAAAGCCAGACAAAATTTCTGTAGCATGTGCTTGACTTCCTTGCATGCCCCTCAGACATGCTTATATCAAAGCCACATCATTACCACAAAAAAATTAATGTTTTCAGTATATGAGAAAATATTTGGAAAAAAATGCCAATAAATTTGTCTTATTTGCCTTTTAATAAACATATACATCTAATGTTTACCTTCCAAATAAAGTCAGAGCAAAAATGAATTGCTGAGTAACAGAAACACGTGCATAAGCTGCTATCAGGGTGCTGCTGGTACCCTTCCCTCTCATGCATTCATCTGCTTCTCAGAACATGCTGTTTGGCTTTGATTTTATGCAATTGTGTCAGCCTGACATCAGTGAAGCAAACATTACACAGGAGTTGCCTATGGGCTTCCAGCCACATATCTGTACATAAACTCAAGAACTGTAAGCTGTAGCTGCCAGCTTCTCCTAAGAAGTCTCAGGGCAGAAGGACAAGCTGACCTAACCAGTGGGTTGTTTGAATAGGTTTTGCAGTGGGGACACAGCTAATCCTTGGTTGACAAGCCAGCCAGGAGATTTTTATTTTTTTATCTGTGATTAATGGACTTGACATCCATGTTCCCACAGCTTCTGGTAAACATGCAGTTCAGACCTTATTGTTAAATACCACCAAGATCACAGAAAACTAAACTCTTATGACAGCAGAATGACTATGCCAGAGGGCAGACTTTTCTGAGACAAGTATTGGATTACACCAGAAATGTAACACAGAATAATAGGGCACTACAGAAAGGTTCACGATCTCAGGCCCCTGAATAGCTTGCACCCTTAAAACCAGACTGACCTTTTTGAATAGAAAATAGATTGTGAGAGTTGAGAGATTCAACAAGATAACATGTTATTCAAAATTATACTGGGAGATCATACTCACATACAACGTGTTTATCTGAATTAAGTCAGGGGCATATGCAATCAACTTGACCTTTCATTTTGTATTTAGTCACTACTCAAAGCAATATGACTAAAGCATTGATGGAGGTCTCCCTCTTCCAGAATTCACAGGTTGGGATGTGAGACAAAATGCAAGATTTGGAAATCCTAATTTCTGTTTTTCTGTACATTTTGCACAGATGCCAATAACAAAAAAAAGTTAAAACATGCCAGTCTGAAATAGAAAAGCAATGCCAGTTCGTAAGGGATGCTGTTTAAACAGTTAGCTCTGTCTGAACTATTCTTGTTTTAGACTGGGAAGTATTTTAAACCTTAATTACTACAGTCTGCAAGACTGTGACAGATCTGTCTTTTCCTTATGGGCATCTTGCCAGGATGAAGCACGAATTCTTTTAAGATGACCATACTTAATTAGTGCTTCAGCTAACTTTATGATGCTTACATGATTCAATAGACTACTTCTGGCTTTGGCAAGTATATCTGTCTATTGCAGTTTGGGAACTTCTAAGGTCAAAGCCATTTTTCATGCATTTTCACAATTTGTCATTATATCTTGTTTGCCTAGGGATTTTGATTTTTATATGTAAAGTAAAGACTAGTAAACTGAAATTTCCTGGACCACATAAAGCTTGCTCTGAATATTCCTTACTGTATCAATAGTCACTGCTTGATTGTTGTTTCAAAGTGTTGTGTAGAACTCGGATATGCATTTACAACAGCTCTGTATGGGAATAGAGATAATAGAGATGGAAGAGCTGACTAATTGTCCAGGAGACTATTCCAGATTCTGAAAAGCACAGCTGGGACATAAGAATGATGTTGTATTAAAAACACAAGAGAAGGCACAGATCACCTGGAAAAAACAGTCTTCATTTAGCACTACCTATCACCTCTTGGACAAAATCCGGGCGGCAAAACACCCCCAGCACCGTGCCATGACATCGCTTCTCCCCCAGTCCTGAGGGCAGCAGGAGGCCACCCTGCACTGGCACAGCCACCACCCAGTGCCACCCCTCACCTGCACCTCCTGCACTGCTCCAGCCCCTCCTCAGCTGCTGCCTGACAGGGGAGATGACTGATTAAAGTGACAGACAGGGTTCCAGTCAAGAGAGGAGCTTGTTTTAGCACAGGCCTGTCTACTTCTGTACGTCTCTGGCTTTATCAGCTCTGTGCAACTGACTCATTTAGACCTGATCGGTGGCAGTCCATCTCTGGCAGCCCCTTGTCAGTGACAGCCCTCAGGTGCCTAAGCACGGCAGGCTTGATACGAGTCAGAGCCTGCTGCGAGCAGAGATTAACCTGCAAAATCGTGCAGGGCTCTTTTCAAGTGTATTCTAGCCAGGCACAGCAAAACTACAGACTCCATCAGACTTGGTAAACTTTCTTTAGCTCCTCCATTTCCTGCGCCTCATTTACATTCACTCTAGAGGGTGAATAAAAATAACCAACGACCCAGGCAGCCTGACTACTGTGCAGAAACCACATGAGCCAAAAAATTTCTAAGTAGTCTTTGCATAACCAAGTAGTTTGTCAGACAACACTGGAGTGGCTTTCAAAAATCTGCATAGCCATAGAGAAGATGAAATATTAATAAATTTAATATTGAAATATTTGATTAAATTAATATTAATTCACCATTAAATTTTTAAGAGTTTCATATTTCATAAGAAAATCACAGTGAAACTACCAATAGGGACTTTACATGTGAAACCAATTATACAAGATCATTAAGCAATGCCTCAAAAGCAATGCAAACTGTTCTCAGTGATAAAGAGGAATTAAGTGGATTTTGTTTACAAACAGCGCTGTTTGTGCAAATTCTCACTGGAAAGGAGATTTTTTTTCTCACTCACAAATGTATCGTGTATGTTACTATGAACATATTCTTCTTCAGTTCTTTAATATACACACATGGTCCCACCTTTTTTTCTTTTTAATACAGCAATAAAGGAGAGTAAACCCTCTGAATTCTTTCTATGGTTATCAGTGAAATTTCTTGAAGAAGCTGACTTACTGATAGGTGAAAACAAAAGCTTTGATTGCAATCAATTTCCTTCTAACAAAGCAATGGGGAGAATAGTGGAGGTTTTTTCCAGTGGGTATATTCAATTTTTGCTAGTAGTTCCAAGCCTCATGGTTAACTTCTTCTTGAGGATACAATTTTCCTTTCCACAAGTACACCTGTATTTCTTCTATCAACGTTATTCTTGAAAAAATCATCTTGATAACATCAGACTCATTTAAAGTGTAAGCAATAGAATTTGTTCAGTTATTCCACTACCTTTATATATCCTTCTAAGACAGTTCATTTTTGTCCTCTCAGGTATTCACAGTGTCCAACAAACTGCAGTCAGAACATCTCAGCCAGTTCACTTCAGATGTGAGCTACCAGCTTATAAAGTCACAATGCAGAATATCTTTCCCTGTAGCACAGTGTACCCAGACTTAAATTAATTTTTCAATAACATTAAAATCTTGTTTGTATAACAAACAGCACTGGACTGAAATGGTGCATGGAATTTCATAACTAGATAAAGCCATTGTTTAGAGTCAGACAGTGCCCGTTTACAGTTCAATAAACCACTTGTCACAGTTGCTTGGTCAGAGCAGACCCGGGTGTCAATGGAAACAGTTAGCACTGAGGTAGCGAAATAAATTGGTCTCCTGGGCAAATAAATTGAACATCAATACGAATATGCCTCATCAGTAAAGACTAATTTATAAAGGCTTTGTAAATACTGGTTTATATACACTGACATTTGAGGAAATGCCTTGATGCCTTTTCAGCTTAAATTTAAAAATAAGAAAGGCTTAACAATGGCCTTTGGTCCATGAGTTTCACACATATTAGTGCAAAAATACAAAATAATGCCAGTACTCACAGCAAAACAGTACTTTGAATATTTTTCTTAATAAATAAGCGCAAATAATTATACCAGATTAAGGTGTATTTACATTTCTCATATTGGTTTTGCCATTTGGAAGTACCCAAGAGAATCAGACAGAAGCACACTGAATTCTACCCTGCTTCTAGCCAAGATGAAGTGTAATTTCTTGGCTCTCCCAGCACCATCAGTGAAACCTAGCACACAATGCGATGGAGCTAGAATACAAACTTTAACTTTCCAGTGTGAAACTTCTTTATCCCTAACTCTTCAAATGGGTTAGATTTATTTAGACTCTTGCTTGTGAATAATCTCAAGAAAGCCATTAGTCCCATACAAGATCATATACACGTAGATAGTCAGAGCTTCTTTGTTCTTACTGGAGCAGAACTAGATAAATGGCTAAGAATACAAATGATGCTGAACAGTCTGCAGGCTACAAGATGTTCAAAGAAAATTTCATGAACATCTACTGTCTTTTAAGAAAACTGATATGGTAAAAAGATCTGAAAACAAAGAAATTTCCTGTGTGTATGCATATATAGATATATGCACACACCCCCCATAAACTGCAGCTATTCAAAATAATGAAAATCCAAATACAAAGGTTCCTATTAATACTGCACTCATTTGCAAAAGTGATCATTATTTCTGGCCTGTGTCTAGACTGAAGAAAAACTGATGGATTGTATTTTCTGGAACACTTCCCAAACCAAAGGACATCAACAATGTTATTATTTCCATGGAAATAGTTTGCTTAGACCTAAATTAAATTTCCATTTTAACACATTAATCCATGTACATCTATAAAAAGAGGGGGTGGGAGGGCGGAGAACAATAACATTAGTTAAATTATACGTAATTTTGGACAGAATTAGAGAAACACACTTTGTCTTGCTGTTTCCTTTACTGTCCATTATATATCTCCCTTTGATACTACTAAAAGGAAGGAAAAATATCTATTAGGTTTCAAGTCCAAAGCAATTAATCATGTGAAAACTATTGAACTATTTTAAAAGTTACCTCTTCAAAATGCGTAACATGTTTGTTCTTAAAAGATCATTATTTTATTCCAATGCTATTTATAGATGACTTATCGAACTGAAATGCCTCTTACTTTCAACTCTTAGCATGTGTTCCAATGCTTCTGAACTCCCTCTGCATCGCTCACCCAACATTGTTTTTCTGTTCTTTCCAAGAGAAACGTAAATCATACTCTTTTGTACAAACTGCAATACTTCTATTTACCAGCCCAAAGAAACAACAAATCAATTTGCTCCTCTTCCATCAGAGGCGATTCTAAGAATCTTTATTTTTTCCCCAAACATCAAATTATTGAACTTTTTATTCTAACTCAGCCCATTCTGTGATCAAATACGAAGTTCATTTCACTTGACAATAGCTAGTTTTATTTTTCTTTCCAAAGTGAATCTCAGAAACCAACTCAGGTCCAACTAATTACAAGCAGGTTTATTAGAACAGTATAGATATGGGTAATTTCAATAGAAATCTCTGCAGGAAGGGAAGAACTGCACATTCCTGTGGAATACAAGTGACAAGGTCATTACAAGCCCCCTGTGCCTCCCTTAGCATCTCAGGTCTGTTCTCCTTCAATTTCTGTGTCCTTTTTATATTCGAACACAGATGTCATAGTTTCAGTTCCTCTCTCACTTTCTACTATGTTGGAAAATTAATTTTTCACTGTATTTGAAGGTTGGCTTTACTGACCCTGATACATACTGTCCAAAACAACTTTGAACAACCCATCTGTATTTCTTCACAGCCCTGATCTGACAGGATCCTTTCAGGGCAACATGACTTTACCTGCTCAGAAGCATTTTTCTATTAAATACTTGCTCTTTTTTTCCATGTAAATGCTTAAAATACTATTTTTACAAAAAATATCTTCTATTGTTTCTCTAGCTCTCATCCCACTTTGTTATACTGAAACACAAAAGTAGAAATTCCCTGCACAGGATTTATATAAAGTTTGAAAATTCTGGGCAAAATTACAAATAATTTTTTCCACACATAGCATTTCTCTCTCTCTCTTCATATTTTTCTTTTCTTAAATACACACAACTCACCAGCATCATGCTGGTCTGTACCCACTACAAAGGAAACTCCCTCCAGGAGGGAGCCAAGCTACAGGTCAGGTAACTAAGGAAGGGAAACCAGCACAATGCCAGAAGTTGGGAATCTGTGAGCAAGCAGCCTCTTCTAAAAACATGGCCTTCTAGTTAAGTGCATCATCAAGACTTTGACATTCAATCACACACATAGGTTTAGTATGATTATTTCAGTGAGTTAATATAAAGGCATTGCTGCCACAAGAATGAAATCGCAATTCAATGCTATAAAATTTCAGAGACATCCCTAAAATTACCAAATACCATAGGTAAATATAGAAACAATTGAAACTAAAGAGGTCAAGTCAAAGGTCAAACACTCGTTCTTTTTCCAAGCTGGACGATATTCCATGCAGCTGTTCAATTTCTTTTTTAACTTTTAACTGATTTACAGTGGAGGATCTGTCATGAATTAACCTCATTTCCAGTTTTAAGTTTTTACCTCTAGGAGATAAGTAACGTCCCACTGCCAAACCCCACCTCACCACCTTTTTCCAAATGAACATCACTCTGTCTTCCTTCAATCTTTCCACCGTTTCTGGCTTCAAAACTACAAAAATCAAACTTCTGTCTTCGGTATTCCCCAAAAGACCTACTGTTCTCATAATTGAAAACCATTTTAAACTGAAATGGCATTACTGTAGAACTGAAATAGTATGCAAATTCTAATAAAAGGCAGTATCATAATGCATGAGTATGAAAGTCCTAAACCATGACACTGACTGTGTTAATCCTGGAATCTCCTCCCCCTGCTGAAAGCATGCCTTTGCAGCCTTCATGTTCCCTTAGCACAGCTTTATTTTAACACAGCAAATAAAGGGAAACTCTTTCTTCTTGATTCAGGCTGGTTTTCCTTCAGGTAGATGAACACTGAAGTAGAAAGAAATTGTCAATGTCATACACTGCTTGAATGAAATCACTATGCCTCTTATCACAGAGCAGAACCAAGAAATACATCAATAAATAAAGATGTACTATTCTAGACTGTCATTTTGGTTATTAGGGTAATGTATTCCAGAAGGAAGGGAGGAAGAATAGAGTGCTCTTCCAGTAAATACATGGCTCTGCAGGTATTAACTGAACAGAAATACTGTAGCAGAGCTCCAATTTGCAGGAGCCTGCAGCAAGGTTGCATTCACAATAAGGTCAGTAAAAAACGGCAAACACATTAGCAAGTAAGCTACTCCTGTAAGTGTAAGACACTTTTTCCTTCAATATTTTGTGGGAATTTAAACCACAATGATTTTATTATTTTATAAATCTAGGTTAGCATGTGTATAATGACATGTCAGTTCATGCGCAGTGTCAATATTAAATGCCAGTTTTGAATTCAACCAGGCATGTTTTTAAAATGAAAACTTCTGATTGACATTTCCAAGGAACATTAGTTCTTCCACAAGTAACTCAGACCAGCCCCTAAATAGAGCAAATTATGTCCACTTCAGTGTCCAGCAGTCCTCCTACACAGGGTATGAGCAACAAATAATTTCCATGTACACCATGACTGGATTTAGTCCAACATAATTCTGTTTTTTTTTAAATAGGGGTGCACACTACCACAGAGGTATTGGCCACCACCAGTAGAAAGGTCCAGAAATACCTCTGGCTGTGAAGGACATAGCACACAGTCACAATTGTAGAGAAAAAGATTTAGCAAGCTGACTTAAGTAGCATATAAAGCTTTGGCAACTTGAGGAAGAGTAAGAGTAACTTGTAAGTGATCTGATCATTTTACTGCTATTTTTCATCTGGTTTGTCAGTTAGTGGTTAAATCTTGGTGTCACTGACTTCCACAGACTATCTCCTGCTGCAGAGACTTTTACTGAAACCGTAGTCAATAGAAATGTTATTAACTGTAGAAAAGATACATTATTATATCCATTAGTCAGTATGTAATACAACAAATCATACTTCATTAAATATCCTGTAATTAAAAATACTTCTTTCAACAGCTGGATCATTTAATGCAGTGAGGCAGCATTCCCTTTCACACTGCACAATCACGGCCTGGCTAAAGGCGCTGAAAACAGACCATACCTGAGCCAACCATAACAACTGCAAAGCTGAGAATGAGAGGTCAGAGCAAGAGGAAGTGGATAAAGGGCCACTGAGGCATGGCTGGGCTCCACCAGCTCAAGGCATTTCAGCAGGGAAGGGAAAACCTGGTTTTGCTGGGGCTGCAGAATAGGTGGTGAGTGACAGGATGAATTACAAGGGTCAGTGAGTAGTCATGTGTGAGTGCAGATGAAAGGAGCTCAGGAAACTATTAGTGGGGAAGGGATGACAAGTAATAGGTTTTCAGGGGGAAGGGGTGGATAAGAGCTAAAAGAGGCCAGTGTGGTTCCAAGGACCATGACCAAGGCTCTCGTGCCAGGTTTTCTCTTCAGCAGTAAACCGAACTAAAAGATTTCTTACATGTATTTTTATCAATTTTTTTTTCCTAGCTCTGTCTAAAGCTCTCACAAGATGTCTCCAGTTACACCTCTGGGTATTTATAAGTATATGAAGGCAAGATGTTCTTGCATGATCCCAGCTATTTGTCTTCCATACACATACCTTTCCCCGGTGTAAACAGCCTAGAAATCCAGCCATTGGCTGCCTGCTTCTCGCAGAGCTAAAAAGACATAGCAAGGTATTGACACAAGTCCTTGAACCCATCCATCAAAAAGTATTAGAAAGCAGCAGTGGTTACTAAAGCTACCATATACTTTACTCTACTAGTATTATGAGGAGCAGAGTGTTCCACCAATTTCAGCTGGAGTTTAGGGCAAAATTAAGTAGAAGAAGGTGCAAAGTAGGTGTCTGAAGTCTACACGAAATGTGACTATTTATTAGTAGCCATGACAAGGAGAAAAACTGAATACCATCACTTAACAGTCAGAGCTGAAAAGCAGTATTTTTGGTGGTACAGCACTGGGTCTGTACCCAGAACAAGTGGAAAGAGAGCTAGGAGGTGAAGACTCTGTGCACCAAAGCCCAGATGTTCTCAATCAAAGGGGAAGGTAACCAGCTGCCCCCTCAAAGTGCATTCCACCACTGACCAACACTACCTCTGTTTTTTACTGAGTAAGATGGGTATTTTCAGCCTGCTCTCCTTTCATGCAATCCAATGCTTTTATTAAACCTATTCCACCAAGAGCACAGCTGCTCATTTCAGGATACAGGGCTTTTCTTCCCCCTAACTGTACTACTGCTATTACCACTATGCATATGACCTTAGAAATGAGGTATCTATTTAAAAGTTCCTACAGTGGCTGCCTTCCCACCTCGCCTTCAGTTTATCCTGCCCACAGACCCGCATCCTGCCTCTCATCTGTGCTGTGGTGCACATGCTTACCCAGGTCTGCAGCAGCAAGGATGGGGCTTCCCTGGAGCTAACACCGTGGATCACCTGCAGCAATGACTGTCTAGTCACAAAAAGGTAACAGCACTACAAGAGTTCTGGTTTACATTATGAGGCTGTTTTCCAATGGTTGTCTCACCCAAGTTTCAGGTTTCACTGCTTGAAATTATCTCTATTCATTGCTCTTCTAGGAATTTCTAAAGCTTGATGTGAAGCGTGGCTCTGTCTCGACACAGAGCAGAGCAGCACAAACCCCTTTAGCTCCTTTACAGTCCAGCTGGAGATACTGCAAGGGTAGGGGGATTTTTACAAGCTCATTATTAGATATTGAAAACAAATTTGCTAATAAGTGATTAAACAGATGTGCTGTTCTAGAGTGTGTAGATATTTTGGTTTTGTTTTTGATGAAGAGGACTATCTTCACCAGCAAACAAATAATTATCCATTTAAAATATAAGATGTAGATGGAAAAACTTTGAGTCACTTACTGCAGTTGGAAATTACTGATGAGTACTGTTGATTACCACTGCAGTTTTTCAAAAAGCTTTAAGATTAAGAGACATTCACTGCTCTTCTTCTGTCAGGTGCCTCAAAAAGAAACCATGAGAAGAGACACACAATGAAAAACAGCAGGTTATAGCACATGAGACTCCTTATTAAAAACATAAAATGCCTTTCACTCTTGCTTTTATTAAGTCTACTTTTCAAGCCAAATGAAAGTTAGGTGAGCCGATTATAATACAAGTCACGTCTAACTATTTCATTATCCACGTCCTGCAGCACGATAGCCCACAGAATACCTTTTGAAAGCTCTGGAGTGACGGCAGCAGGCTGAATATAATGAACAGTGTTACAAATGGGGACATGAGACGACAGGTCTGGTGAAGAAGGACTCTCCTGGAAACTGTATGGCTGTAATTACTGAGTGCTGGTGCTGTCTCAGTTGGCTTTGAACAAAGGTAACCGCCTTCAGCAAGTTATATTTCCTCAGCCAGCTAAAATGAAACCAGTCAGAGACACAAATATTTATGATACACAATACATAACCATAGTCATTGTCTGCTTTTATTACCTTATTTTCGCTGTCACTCTGAAGTCTCCCACATCAACAGCACAAGAGAATTAAACAGTGAAGCACTGAATTATTTTTAAATTAGAATTCCAAAACTAGAAATGTTGAAGTCATACTTACAGGAAGATAAAATGCTCTTATTCTGGGCATTTTGCTTGCATGTCACCTTTGTTTCTCAATAACTCATTCAGTTTGTTGTGCAAGAATCTGTCAAGCAGAAGCCAGTGAGAGCTGAGACCCCTGCCTCCTTGCATCTGAGCACCCCTCAAGAAACATCCAGCAAGAAGAGTTTGGCGATAAAGGGAGCATCTGGTGCAGGCAACATCAGAGACAGCAAGACTGAGAAGAAAGCTCAGGCTAATCTGTTTTCTCATCTGTTATCTGTTAAATCTCAGAAATGGGCTAACTTGCCCATACAGTAAAATATCAGAGAACAGCACACAATCATGTCATAATTAGATAAGAAGACACAAGGTGAGAAAGAATATCTCTGTGGAAGTTATTTCTCTAATATTATCCGCATGCCCCAACTCCTGTTTCCCTCTTACCTCTTTTCCTGGAGAATCATGAACTCTGAAAATTCGTTTCCCAACACTAGCGGTAATCATTAGGTTGTATAGGAGAGAAGACAACTAGAGCTATTATATCATTATTCTTCATCTTTATACCAGTTATGGTTTAATGCCTGCTGGCAACTAAGTACCACACAGCCACTCACTGCTCACTCCCCCAGGCAGGATGGCAGAGAGAATCAGAGAAGTAAAAGTGAGAAAACTTGTGGGTTGAGATAAAAATGGTTTAATAGGGAAAGCAAAAGCCATACACACAAGCAAAGCAAAGCAAAGCAAGGAATTCATTCAGCACTTTCCACAGGCAGGCAGGTGCTCAGCCATTTCCAGGAAAGCCAGGCTCCATCACACATAGTGGGGATTTGGGAAGATAAACACCATCATAGAATCATTGAGGTTGGAAAAGACCTCCAATATTATCAAGTGCAGCCTTTGCCCAAATACCACCATGCCCATGAAACCATACAGCAGAGTGTAATCACTTCAAACACCCCTCCTCCTTTTCCCCCCAGCTTTATGTGCTGAGCATGACTCCATATGGTCTGGGATATCCCTTGGGTCAGTTGGGGTCAGCTGTCCTGGCTGTGTCCCCTCCCAACTCCTTGTGCACCACCTTCAGTCTCCTCACTGGAGTAAGGTGAGGAACAGAAAGGGCCTTGATGCTGTGTAAGTGCTGTCCAGCAACAGCTAAAACATCCCTGTGTTATCAACACTGTTTTCAGCACAAATCCAAAACACAGCCCCAGAGCAGCTAGTGTGAAGAAAATTAACTATACCCCAGCCAAAACCAGCATAACACCACATTTTTTCATGGTCAATTATTTAAAGAAGAAAAAACACAAATCAAAATCAGTTCACAGAGGTAAAATGAAAAGCACTAAAAGTTCGGAAAAAATCTTTATATTGAACAATTAAAAAGAAGGGAAAGTTAACTAGTGAAGAGATGAATAAAAGATGAAACAATATGACATAAAATATAATGAATGGAATGAGAGAGGTCAGCCAAGGTGCACCTGTACAACTTTTCTCTTCAATGTTTTCAAAGATTTCGTATCACACAATGCTCTCAGTGATACAAGAAGGCAACATATTTTCAAGTGGACAAAGTGACACATAGAATGAGCCTGCAGAAGTTACTGCAATAGTATTTGAGTTATATCTAGAAAATCCAGAATTTCATTTTATTTGTGGATGACCAGTTGTGGTTTACCTTTCACTGTGGAGGAGCAGAGTCATCCACAGTACAGATCTCGATTACCCATCAGCCAGTTACAGCTCTGTTGTTGTCACAGTACAAACACATTAGGAGCAGACATGAAAACTGTTCTGTAGAAATGAACTAGCAAAAAACAAAACATCAAATTTTTTACATATAGACACTGTGAAAGAAAAGTTATTTTACCACTATCATCACAACAGGAAAGCAAAGAAGAAATGCAGCACAGATTCACAAAATCAGAGCAGGGCCCACACTCTCCATCCTATTTTCACTATCTTGCAAGTCCCCCATTCTCATTAAAGCTTTCTAAATGAGAAATTAATTTGAAAAGGGGTTTTATATTCTTTATTACTCTGTTCTCCCTGGAGAGGCATAACCAAAGCCATAAGGCAAGCAGCCTTTGTCAAATCAAGCATCAAACCTGGGGACAGTCTAGGACTAGTGATAGGACAAGAGGACACAGGTTTTAGCTGCACCAAGGCAGGCTTAGGTTGGACATTAGGAAGAAATTCTTCACAGAAAGGGTGACTAGACATCGGAATGGGATGCCCAGGGAGGTGGTGGAGTCACCAGGCTGGATATGGCACTGATGGTCTGGTTAACATGGTGACGTTGAGTCATATGTTGGACTTGATGATCTCAGAGGTCTTTTCCAACCTAATTGATTCTGGTATTCTGCGACTATTTTGGGGGTCAAAGTGACAGAATTGCTGAGTCCTATCCAAAAAGAGTGGCTGCTGTGGAGCCCTGCTTGGCAGACCCCAAATAGGTAGAAGTGGCTACTGAGCCACAAGGACACATGAGATAAGGAAACAGGGGCCAGTCTGGACAGCTGAGTGTTTCAAACAGAAAGCAGGAGCAGAACTTGGCAGATTTGGCCAATGACGTCACATGTCAGAAGCCAGACATGTAAATAAGGATAAACTTCCTAGGAACAGGAGTGTCACATTACCATGAAATATACTATGACACTAACCCTAGAATACACAAGTGTTGGTGGATCACATTGTATATGTAGCTGCTGGATGGTGAGCAGCCATTGTACGCAGCCCTGCAAGTAAGAAAATCTCCTACACAACTAACTTACCCTTTCCCCCACTTTTACCCTGCCTGCCACCCTACCAAAGCACTGCAGGACAAAAAAAAGTACAAGACCTTCATATTAGGCAAAGAAAACAGTGACTGTTAGTAAAACTTCACACAAATAAATAAAAGTAGAGAAAAGCAAGTCTAACTGTCAGTACATATTCTCTAACTCTTCCCAAGAGGCTCACATCTTACCACTGCTATAACTACCGTGCCCTAAAGACCTCTATGCCACAACTGCAGCTCTGGCTTTTTTAACAGATTCCTGCCCTTCATCACACCTATTACCACATTACACCCTCCCACTGCTACTCTAAACACCTTCTATTCACAGTATTGACAACGGGCCATTTCACAAGGAGGGCAAAATAAAGCAGCCATGCTTAGTCTGGAGCACACAAATTTACTGACTGTAAACTATGTTCATACTGTTGGTACTACTTAAAAGGGTTTGGCACTGCCAGCAGCCTGAGAGGCTGAAAACCAAGCCTGATTGAGACACGAAATTTCAGTTTCCTTTTCCTCCTGTGCAAGCTGTCAGTGTCCTGCAGGTCACAAAAGGTAAATATACCTGAAATGTCAACCCATTAATTTTCTAGGTTTAAGCTCTTGAATGCTCCATCTCAGCTGGTTGGCATAGACCGTCAGGAAGCCACAAGACATGTTTCAACATTTGACATAGAAAGCAGTGCAGGCCCCAGGCTGCACAGGCACAGAGACCTGTGGAGCTGCCACCTAGCCCAGGCACCCTTTCAGCAGAGCCACCTTGCTGTGAGCTGTGCTGCTTGGCCAGACACAATTTACCCCAAACCCCAGTTTGGGGCAAATTGGGGTAAACCTGGGGAGGCAGGATGGGTAAGGACTGCCTGGATCATGAGGTCTATTCTCCCATCATCAGGCAGCCATACCATACATACCTTTTCCTACCAAACCAGATCTTAAAACTACTAGAGTAGGTAGAAGAAGGCAAGATAAGATGCTGTTATTAGACTAAAATTATTGCATCTAAAATTGAGAAACGCTTTTAACCTGTGCTACTAACAGGACAACTAAATTTGCTTTTGGAAAAAAAAATTAAAAACCTTCTTGAGAAGATGTTCAGCTCAACTACAGATAAGCAGTAAGGTATGGTACAGCTTCACTCTGAACACGGAAACACCAGGTGATTTCAATCACTGACTCCTAGATAAAATAGTCAAACAAATGAAGTGACAAAGAGGATTGAGAGTCTTTTGCCATCTGATAGCAGTGTATCATGCATGGTTACTAAAGGCATTATTAACACACACACATACACCCAGTGATGAAGATTTGAAGGTTTTTTATATACAAGTTAGTAAATTTTTTTATAAGAGAGTCATTAAAGGCATTTTCTATGAATTTTTTTCTGCTGATATTTTATATGACTAATATGGAGGATGTAGGGGTTTTGCCAAATCAGTTCCTAGTTGTACATAATCAAATACAACAAAACTATCAGGACCACAGTGTCTGCTATCATGTGATTTTTATTACACTAACCATTTTAAGATCAGACTTCTGGAAATTTTGACTGAAAGAAAAAATTCAGACCCTAGTTTGAGGCTTCTGGATTTGTCCTAAAAGTAAGGTGGCACTGCAAGAACTATACAAATGAGGAAATGAGCCTGAAATGTGTACCAGTAAAGTCAAAAGCCTTTTCAGTTGTGTTCATCACATAAAAAGAACAGAGTTCAAAGGCTTCACCTAAACAGGTTAAACAATTTGTGCACTGTATTACTAGTGGTAAATATCCACTGGCTGACATTTAAGAGACCTAGATGGCCAAGAGCGATTATTCTTAAACTAACATCTCAAAAATCATTTAGATAAAGGTTTATCTCTATATTTCTGATCAAAAACTTAGGATGCAACTGAGAATACATAGCAGAGCAGATATGCCCTACAAAAATTTATACTAGGAAGCAGTTGCAATCATTTTGAGCAGAGATTTTGAACGAGGAAAAACAAAGAGCAATATAAGCAATTATTGCTAATGTTGGTCCATTCAGACAGTATTATCTTTTATCTGCATACTGTCTGTAACACTCAGTAATGACTTGGTAGGCAAGGCAACAAGCAGTATCTTTTCCAACTTGGTTCTTAGTTAAAGAGTATCCCTCCATATATGCTACATCGCTTATATTGTTCATACTTCGTTGCCATCGAGTGTGTTACGCTGCCAAGTGTGCTAAAGAATGCAGCATCTGTTATGTATCTTTTCCCTGTTTAGGGTAAATAGTATGTATTTATCAAGAACCCATCTCTGTTGATTAACCACCCTGTTTCTCTCTCGCTTCCCCATTCGCAAGTCTCTCCCATAAAATTTCTGCCTGGACTAAATCTTTGCCTGCACACACACCATATGGCACAATGATATAAATGAGAGGAGACTAAGTTAATCGATCGTATTAGACCCCAGGAAACAGATTTTAAGTTCAATGATAAGCATTTTTTCACCTATGCAGAACATAGAGTTGTCACCCAAGCCATGGAGCAACAGGCTCTTGCACATACAAGTTATTTGTGCACAGAAGAGAGGAATTTTTCCTCTCATAAACTGGAGATGAAAGAGAACAGCAGCCTTTCTATGCATATTTGCTTTATGAAAATATATTTGCCTCCCTGAAGTGTACGTACCTAAGAACTGACACAAGCATATCTAGAGCTCAAAAGATATGCAAAGACCTTTCCCAAGCAAAGCAATGAAAATCTTAAGAGTCCAGCAATCACCTTGCAGTAGCTTTACTCACAGAGAAATTAGAACCAGGCTGAGAGAGACTGCAAACAAGTGACTTTCTCTTCTTTTCCTGCTGGTTTTTTGAATTACTTCATTCTGGGGTGTAGGGATACACACAAGCATCTCTCATGTAGCTTTACTATCTGTTACGTCAAGCCCCCCACCAAAATTTTTGAATCACCTGTGATGAAATCCGAGCACAAGGAAATCTGTCACTTTAATACAGCTTCCAAATCATACATAAGGTATTTTAAGAGAGAAGATTTTATATCTACTCAGAGAAAAGAGCAAGTATGAAGCATTTTTCTAGACAAAGAAAAGAACCATAACAAGAACTTTAATATGCAGTAAAAAAATAAGAGAAATACAGTGCTGCTGTTGAGCACGGACATAAATCAGATGCTGGTATGCTCCCTGCTGCTTGTGTGTGGTGTTGCTCATCACTACCATAATTTATACATGGAAAAAAAAGTTCTTCTAAAAAAAATTAGGGTGTAACTGATCTCAATGCAAATTCAGAAATGTGAATGATGATAATCACAAACAAATAATTTCCACCGAGGTCATCGAGAAAATAGGAATTCTCAAAGAGCATGACCAAATCCACTATATGAGAAAACATCAGTTTCAATGATTTCTTAACTTCGAGTAAGTCATAGAGTAGGCACAGGAGTTTTCAAATTTTTGTTTAGGGAATACAAAGTATATTAGTTGCACATTCATGATTTTTTTTTAATGAAACTTCACATGACCTGCCACTATGTCATTTGGTATTATTTTTATCCTCAAAATGTAAAGATTTCCAGATGGAAACACCTTCACTTTCCAAATATTTCTAGAGCCCTTTGTACTAAGCCTTGCAAAGCAGTTAATCTTTGATATTTTTCCCTTTCCCCTCTCTTGCCAGTATAAGAGGAACCACGAAAGACACAAGCTGCAACTCCAAAGCAAAAGTAGGCTCCACATCATTGAGTCCCTGCCCTTGGTGACTACAAGGTACTCATGGCTCCAAGGGCTCGCTACAGCCCCTGGAAGGGCCAGGGGAGTCCCAGAACCCAGTCCAAGAATCAAGTCTTCCCAGGGACAGTCCTCGCTAGATAGACTGGGGTATCTGTCCCCCTTAAAAGGCAAGCAAACTTTTTACTACAGCCTTTCCTATAGGAAGTGGGTCATTACGGAGCAGGGAGCATTCATGGATGCTCCAGAGAAAAGTGGTTTGCTGCCGGATCAGTTTTTTCTCAGCAAGAAGGGTTAAGGCTCTGTCATCCAGAAAACCAGAACAAATAAAATAAGACTGGTGGCAATCCTGCTCCAAGGGAGGGGGGAAAACTCAGAACAAAAGAAATAAACACGGTTTGCAATGTCAAGTCATTACCAAGAGAAAGATTTTTGGGGTAAAGTGCTGCCTGAACACACAAGCTTGGGACTGCAAGGCAAGACAGTGCCTCCTTACTGGGTGCAGGGGAAGGCTGTACACACACTCCGGGTAAACAGAGCATCACATCAAAGGCACACCTGACTCCACCAGCCATTTCCCCGCCTAATGGGAATAACCTGGAGGACCCCAAATACTGCCTAACAGCTTGGATCAAAGGGGACAAAGAAATACTTGCTATACTCCTGCTGAATTGGAGTTTTCACTACAACAAAGATAAAAGAGTATTTGTTTGTCCTCATTACATGAAGCTTTTTCAACAAAATAATTAACTGTAGCATAACAGAAAGCTTCACTGGATAAGAATTTTTAAAGCATGTGTTGAAATCCAACTACTGAGAATGAATTTGAAAGGCCATGTAGGAATATGGAAAAAAAAATGCAAGGCTTTTCTTAGAACTTTATTTTTTTAATATTTTCTTCCCTCTTAAAAGCATAACCATCAAAGCAAATAAAAGTTTAATAAGTAAAAAAAAACATTTTAAATGAAAAACCATGATTAACTTATTAAGATCCATTAAGTGTATAATTACAAGGATTCTATTACATTAAGATACCAATTTCTTTAAAGCCAGAAATAATACCTGCTGAAACTTTAATTATTTAAATGAGAAGAGAAAAAGGCATGTTATCTTCTCTGACAAAGATTAAAATCAATTTAATTGCTTCTCTGCTGCATTGACACGATTCTTGCTGTGAGTCAAGCAACCAAAAAGGGAAATTAATACTGCAGCTGTTAATCAAGTGATATTTGTGTGCTCCATCTTATTATAGCAGGAGCAAGAATAACTACTACTTTGGAGAGTTTGTCCACACTACATTTCATAGAATTTTTTGCTTGAAAGAGCATCTTTACTTAACTTGAGTTGCAGGCATCTCCAGGTGACATGCAGCCTGAGAAAATTGTGTGTTACATTGTTTGATCCCCTCGTAAAAATTGTTCTTCCAAGAGTAAGCTTTATTTCAAATTAAATTCACCCTCAGGTATCTGACTTGCTAGTATGAAATTACCAAGTCACACCAAAAACAGATAGAAATACAGCTGGAGGAGAAGGTTGCCTATGAATCATATTTTCAAGGAAGAAAGCAGGTCAAAGAAATCAACAATTTCAGTAAAATTAGAACATGCATTTGAAAACACGTAACAGCTGAGCACACAGCACAACTGATGGCTTCTATCTGCTGATTTGAAAATGTTTATCCTTGCAGTGCCTTTGTTAAACCTCTGCACCAAGTGAATATTCAGCAACATCTACAGTTGAGAAATTAATGTATCTGATTGTAAGAAAAATGGTATTGTGAGATATTTATGAGTTCTGAAATACAAACCCGTGTAGTGCCTCATCATCTCTTATCAGCCCTTGTTAACTTTACAGATGATGAGAAGCACCAGAATAACTGAGGTTGTCAAAACTAATAGATCTCAGAGGCTGGGCACCAGCATAGCTCAGTTCCATCTACAGTCCACTTTTAAGAAATTTTAACTCCTTCACATCTCTTCATTGAGCAGGAATCAATTCCATTACCTGGGCTGTTATTTACTGTTGGTGGCACCGTGCACTACCCTAGATATTTCAGGATGTGCAGGCAGCACTTTTGGGGAAGAACTTGTGTTAAGTGGCAGAAAAATACCAAGCAGGTCAATTTAAATACAACCTAAAGTACTATCTGGATCTTACTGGAAATTTGCAAAATAAAGGTAAAAATTTTTGAGAAGGGCTTTTCTGGGACAGTATGTGTATATTTACTAACAGACTACAATCATTTGTAACACTAATTCTTCACTTAATGCACTAGCAAGCACTAAATAACTAGGTACAGAGTTAAATGAGTGTTTTCAAACTGCAAAACTGGTTTGAGTTGGGTTTATTGCAAAGACTCGGTGAACGTGAGGAGTCACATCTCTTTTCCTTCTATATTACTTGGGCAGTTTCATTTTAATCTAGCACTTTAAACCGGGTATCTGGTCACTTCACAGCCCCTTCTGTGGCTGACTGTGCTGCTATCAGACCACCAGGTTATATTCAGTGTGGCCAAAAGTGGCTGTGATGGATCCCAAAGGCTGTTTTTTAAGAACGAAAAGCTTCTGTGAGTTTTGGTACCAGACTGCAGAAACCAGCCTGGGTGTGGGTTGTGACAGACTCCCAGAGCTCAGATGTTCTTGAAACTGAAAGCCAGGGAGCCCTATTTAGAAGGGATTTTGGCTCCATTTTAAGATCTTGCAGATCAGCTCGGGACAAGGTCTGCTTTTGAATGCTTATCTTCTTGTTCACTGAGAAAAAAAAACCCAAAAATCAACAAGCCTCTGGCTGTAAGACACTCCAGTTAACCAGTCATCATTACTGCCTCAACTTCATTTTTTCCAGCAAGTGACGAAGCTCCCTCCATCTTTCTGGGATAACCTTGGGAAAACTGCCCTAGCAAGACACACAGAAAATTTCACCTCATAAATACAAGAGGGGTGTTTCACCTGTGCACATCCTGCCATCCCCAGGGACCCACTCTGGAAAGAGACTGGAAACCTTCTGGGCAGAATGTTTCTGGACACAATGCCAGCGAGGAAGGAAAACATCAGACAAGCCACTAAGGATGCTCATGAACACAGCAGCAATTCATAGCAAGTTTGTTTACTGTCTCATAAAAACTTAGTACACAGAAACCTGAATTTTTAAGTCTCCTGGAGGATTTGCAAGGTCCCCAAGGATCTGCAGGAAGCCAAGGAGCAGCAGAACAAGGCACCTATGCACTGGGCACTGGTGGCTGCAGGGAATGCTGCAAATCCAGACAGGCTGGCATACTGTGGAGCAGCAAAGTGGGACCTTGGACCAGAGGCCAAGAAATTCAAGTTGCTATTCAGCAGGGGAACAAAGCTAAGGAGTCCAAGAACATCAGCAAAGAAGATTTTCCTGCCTGCATTAGATCAGACTCAAAGGGAGAGGCTAGTGACACCAATAAGGAGAGAACACGAGCAAGAGTCACTGTAACCATGCAGAGGAAAATAAATCTGTCGTGGAGATGAGACAGCAATAACAGCAAGTTCTCACTGTGCCTGGCAGGCACGGGCAGTTTTGGCTCATGCTCATGCACACACCCGCAGGCTCAGATGGGAGCCTCAGCTGAACACGACTCTACCAGGGGCTCAGAACAAGCCACAGCATCAGAGTAAAACTTTTCACTCATCTGACACAGCAAACAAATATATCCAATAACCATCATGTCCTCTGGGGTGTGCAGCAGAACAAAAAAAGGAAAGAGGTTTAGAGAAGGAGATTGATAGAATGAGTCCAATCTTATTTTCCACGAAGTGTGACACAGCAAGCTTCACTTGTTCTGATGCCTGTCAGAGGGTCTTTGTCACCAAGAGACAGTCTGTCCATCTTCTAGGCAAAAGTGGGATTGACTTTAGCAGTTGCTTCTCTTAAGAGTCCTAAATGTAATCCGGTGTATCTAGGAATAAACAGACGTGTTTCGTCTTGTTCGACAAGGATAACGTTATGTTGCCTCTCTTCTTTCACTCACATCTTGTCCATCCTACCTCTAGCTGTAGGATGCCACAGGAATAAAACAGTTCTTGGCCCATGCTGTGAAAGCCATGTGTTTGGCTGCAACGTTTTTCAATCTACTTGGTTACACCCCAGTCAGTCAGCATACTATTACCATTTATATTGGTCTGTACGTGGCCAGCCACCCTACTAGACTGAGCAATTGATTAGAAATACAAAAGGAAAAAAAAAATCTAAGAAAACCGCTGAGAGCCACAAAACTTTAGGTAACTCAATCATATCCTTTGGAAGTGCTGCATTGCCAGAAGCTGTGTACCACTCTTCCCATGGCACCAGGGCATAGCTTTGCAGAAGTAGTGAGGGATGCAAAAGAGGAAGATATTTACAGGGCAGGGAAATCTAGCGGGAGGGGAGAACAGCATAAAAGCCTCCTGGCTGTAGGGTACTCATTTGAATCTGTCACTGGAGAATAATACCTAAGCATCTTCGTGCACCTTCAGCAGCTTGCACAAAATGGGCTTGAAACCATGATCCAGGTCACAGCACTGGCTTCCCAGAGCTATAACCAAGCTATCACTTGGACCCCAGAGAGCACTGCATTTGGAGTACCCTCCCCAGCTGTAACACCAGCACATAGACGAGAGACACGACAGAAGCAGGATTGAACGATGCTGCGGCCCAGCCAGCATTGCCCATAAGTCACAAACCCCTTGGAAATGCTTAGTGCTTCACACTGCTTAGGTCCAACACAGACCCAAATGTATTTAAAGAGTCTGGAGAAAGAGATGAGAAAAATACATCTATCATTTCAAGAGCTGGCAGTACTCCTCTTTTGAGGAAATCTACCAAGCAAAACCCAGTTTTTGTTATTGATTTCAAATAAAAGACAGCACAAAGTAGATTCAAGCCTTTCTTCTGGAAATAAAAATGTTTTCAACATGTATTCTACACATTATTGTGAAGGCTCTTTCAGAAGCCATCTTGCTGTTTCCAAGTACTTCACTTACACAAATAGCAGATGAACACAGCTTGGAGGTATTAGATATTAGCCTTAAATCCTCCCACTCCTCTCAACAACACCAATTCCAATTAGATTTTTGTACTTCTTTTGTCTCTTTGTAGAAATGAAATGTTCTCTAACCACTTGGCATGGTGCCAAGATGAATATTTGCAACAACTATACTACACCACAGCCTAAATCCCACTCCTGCTAGATGCTGTGGTTTTGCAGTAGAGGCAGGGAGGTGTTCTAAACCTGGTTTGATTTTTCTTGTGAGCATAATTTCACTGAAGAAAAGTGGGTCAGAATCAAAAGAAAATTTTTAGATTAGATAATTATTTTATATGATTCAATTATATTTTAAATATAATCAAATATATAATGATATAATTAATATTATTAGATAATAATTATTACTATTAAATTATTAGAGAGCACATCAATCTTCTGGTATGGAGAGAGCCTGATCTGTGATGGCAAATGTGTGAGAGAACTCCTGCTCTGGTGTGCTGAGAATGGAGTCACATTTCTCTATAAGTTGGCATAGAATACCAAGGATCCATGTGAAACATTTGTTTTTTCTGGACACTATGAGCCTGAAAAAAAGGAGAGAGAAAGTATTTCATAACCAACATTCTTTTTCTCAGCCAACAGCATTTCATAAAATTAGAAATAGTAAAAACAGATTTCTGGTCCCTTACAGCATGCCAGGAAGCTAAAGGACATCAGAAGCTTATCAGGTTTCTAGCATCTCGAGCTTTCTTCAGTCATGCGTTCATCTTCCTTTCCTCATGACTTCTTTCAACACTGATAATTTGCAAAAGGTTTGCAGGAACAGGAAGGAGGGAGGGAGCAAAAGGTGTCCCCACATCTTTCATCATCAGTAGTTTTCATATTCTGGCAGTAAGGAAACGTAACTAATAGCTTAGCATACATCATTCTTGATGAATAGCCATCATCAGGGACACAAGAAAAACAGAGGGGACACTCTGAAGATTAGTGGTGCAGTTTAGGGATTGGGAGCTGGGAAGCCACACACTCCTTAGATGCCTGACAAGATTCTGCACTAGTGGTTCTACAAGGATGCTCACAATGATTAATTCATGCTTTACTGCTGTAACACTACATCTGCAGCAGGTTAACCTCTCTGCCTCAGTTTTAACTTCTGCAAATTACAGATTATAATTACCTACCAATTGTGGGCTCAGGATTAGCTAATATTTTAAAGGGACCTAAGCCTTGAAAAGGCACAAAATTGCCACCAACTATTGAGGGTGGGAAAAAAACTATTTTGTATGATGCCCATGAAAGTGTAATTCAATACTGTGTGAAAAGAATGCACCCAGGTTTGTATATGAGACATGCTGAAATAAAAGGAAAGAAGAAAATAGAAGCCTTTAAAGATAAATTGCAAGTGTGAAAAGAAATATACAGGTTGCTCAGAGCCCTATAAATGCTATGGATTTATGAAAAGAAAAAGAATAATATTATTCTAACTCCTGACCACCCTTAGATATGGCTCCACAAACAGGTTCCACCTGGGAGGTTAAGTGTGAATTTACAGCACATTTACTACTCTACAGTAACTACCCACATGTATGCTTTTACTGTCCAGTAAATACAAGGCAGCTTATAACACATTCATGGTTCAGTTCATGTAAATTCAACTGTATCTGAATCTCAGAACACTATTATTAAAAACACATGTATCTGAGGTAATAATAACAGCAGGTCCTGTACGACACCAGCAAACAAAACCCGAAATGAAATTCGATACAACATAATGTACGCCAATGGAAGATGATGTGAAAACGGCCTTACTGCAGATCTATGCGCTGAACAGGCACTTAAATCTTATTATACCCAATCACATTGCGCTATTTGGGCACATTTCTAGATAGTATAAAGGAACATTATGCCTAGTACTGCTAATTCCCCACACGTAGCAGATGGTTTCACCATAGTGAAAATGTGTGTTTCAAAATCAGACCCTACGTAGGGAAGGTAATGATGGAAACCGTGGCATCACATTTCAAAGATACAGAGCTCAGTTTAAAAAAAAAAAAAAAGCCAAATGCTACACAGGCAGAGAATATGGCAACGATTTACTGAAACTTCTGCAACAAGTAGGGGAGCCAGAGGTGAGATGCTGATGCTTCCTTTACCTTTATCGTGTAGGAGAGAGCAGCCGCGTAGAGCATGGCCAAGACATAGGGTTCCAAACAACAAAGTTCTTTTATGTGCCTGGGGTATCAGAAAAGTAGAGCTACCAGCTCCAGCGCTAAAGGAAAGCTCAGCAAGCATGACGAGCAGCAGTGCCACATTCACAACCTAGTGAAGGCAACAAATACCTTTCTGAACACCTCAGGCAGCACAGTCATATCAAGTTCTGGCTCCACTGGACCCCAATGCAGAAACATCTGGTGTTAGAGGAGACACAGCAAACTTATTTCTAAGAAATTTCTCTATAGGGAAAGAATTTGTCAGCTATTTCTGCTAGGAAATAAAGAGGGGAAAAAATATGTACTCAAGGCAAATTAGACCATTTCTGCCACAAACTCCCTCCAAGAATGTTTTGCTTGATGGAGACTTGCATTTTGGCTCACAAACATCCTTGTGAGTTTGTCCCACCCTCCCCTGAATGCAGCCCTTCCTTGGGACCTGCCAGCAATCAGCAGAGGCAGCTGCCTTTTACAGATCACGACCTGAAAACCAAAGAAAGATTTTTTTTTTGTGCCCCTTTATCCTGTAAACCTTTAGGTAGATAAATGGGCTTGGCAAACTTCTCAGCAGCTCCTGTGAATTTAAGTTCTTTGAGACCGGTGTGAATGAGGACAACCAGGTCCAGCGTTTTATGTCTGATATCCAAAGTTCAAAAGGAATTAAATGAGAATGAGGTTTGGGGCCTGGGGTGGGGGGGGGGGGAGGCTGTGGCAGGGAGGAGTTGGGGCATGGGTTTTCCCCCAGGTACCTTCAAAGAGACTGGTAAAAGACTGCATTGTTCATTCCACCCCAACTCCTGGCCCGGAGGAAGCCCTCTCATACAGAATTATCCCTGTACCTTCCTGGCATGTGGCTGAGCTGAAGGAGGAGCCAGGACTGTCACATGAAGTCAGAGGCAGGTTACAAGTGCCCAGTGCTGCCCATGAGCTCTGTGTGCAGCACTCAGTGTCAGCCATCCTACAAAGACGGCAACAGTTCAAACAGGGCCTTTATTACTCACAGAAGCTTAATTTTTGCTGTGATTAGATCCACACAGAATCTGTTTGAGACTTAGTATTGCTGCATTCCATCTTGGGATGTAAATGAGCCAAAGAGAGAAGATTCACCAGGATCAACTCCCTGCTCTGCCAGATGGTACACATCCCATACCAGCTCCTTCAGCTTCCTACACCCCAGGGTAGCAGTCTCTTCCTTCCTCAGATCAGAACCCATACTGAAGGCATGTCAAAGCTTCTCAGGAAAAAAAGTTTTTCATGAAAAATTCTACATTCCCTAAGAAAGTTTCAACAAGCTACCACTTTCTGACATTTGTTTTGTTGAAAAAATTCTGACCGGTGCTGTGAATATAACATTACATGTGCTGCACAAAAATAAACACTTACAGAAAGCTAGATAATATAAATTTGGAAACCTGTTAATTAGAGCTAAACATATGTCAGTTACTGACGTATATTAAAAATATAGTTAAATACAGCAGCTTGTTTTCCATCACTACAGTATGTAATTACTCATGAAAATGAGAGGCGAGAGGGCAACATCTTGAGACAGCATATTAGTGTTCATTTTGGTCACTTTATTGGTGTCCTCTGTATATGTACTGAAGACAAAACATCACTGCTTTTCATGGACCTTCAGCATGTAAAACACAAGTATCAATTCTGCCTTCTTTATCATGGGCAGCAAATCCTGAATCAAAGGTATTTCCTCAGAGCTGCCATTACTCAACTGTGAGAAAGCCTGAAAAGTCTTTGGTAGCAACTTATGGCAGGATTTGATTATACATACAGCATCTATTACCTTGGAAGGGGTCTTTACTGTCTACAGAGTCTAGTATGGGTACTTCACCAGAAGTTATAGACACCTTCCTTCAAAGCTGAGAGAAATACGTATATAATAAAGTGGTTGCTATCATTTTTAAAGTGAAGGATGCAACACATCACTCACAGAAACAGGCCAAACAACCTTTTCCTGTAAGTGTCATTCTTTGCTGGGCAGTAGCCAAACTCCTCATGCAGATGGAGAAAAGATGACAAATTGTCTCTGCTCTACTCTGGAGTCAGTTCCCAAAAGCAGAGCGGCCCACTGCACCATTAGCTTTGCCACAGGCAGGGAGCAGGTCTGTCTGGAGTCAGCCACCACAAGACCCTGCAAGCACATGCCTGGCCACCTCATTACAAACTCCCCAGCCAGGCTGAATGCAGCCCAGGAAAAGACATTTTTATGCTGGTGACCAAATGTATCAGATCCACTCATCAGAGCATGGCTGCCAGCAGGAACCAAACCCAGAACTTTCAGTTACAGCCATACAAGTTACTACCTCCAACCTCAAAGTAAAAACTCACAAGCAATAACAAAACCCACCAATAAAATGAATCTACCAAAAAAGAATAAAAACAAGAAAGAAGAAAAACCCCAACCAAAAACAAACCCCAAAGACCCCACACAATCCACAGATACATCTGATCCAGTTTCCAGCAAAACAAAAAAAAGACTACAGTGAAAAATGACAGC
This sequence comes from Lycocorax pyrrhopterus obiensis, assembly GCA_014706295.1. NCBI lineage: Eukaryota > Metazoa > Chordata > Aves > Passeriformes > Paradisaeidae > Lycocorax > Lycocorax pyrrhopterus. The sequence goes on along the minus strand of JACSVZ010000013.1, from coordinate 17,958,457 downwards.
AGACTAAAGACCCTTAAGCCACAGACATTCTGGTCATATTTGCTTACTAACATGAGAATCTCATTGGTATCCTCCAAGATGGAGTTTGCCCCTTCCCCATCAAAACTTAGCTAAAACGTAGAAGCAATCAAGAACCCTTCCAAACCAGATAACATTTTCTGCATGTGTTGAGAGTTTCCTAAATCATTTCTATACTACACTTGGATTTTCTCCTCCCTGTGCCCAGAGGCTAAGTCCTCTTTACACTAAGAGAAATTAAGGAAATCTGAAAGTGTTCATAACATGAGTTGGGCTGTTTCTACCACAGCAATGACTTTCCTGCATTTAGGTTTTATAAATCTAGAACAGATACACATATAAAAAAGTCAAATGCTATAAAGTGAATTTGACACTCATAAGTAGTAGCTAATGAATTTCTTTGATAATACTGAAAAGTTAAAAACAGTAGTAGAAAACTATTTGTTCCTATATAAATAATTAATACCGCAGAAGAAAACCTCTTTGAAGTTTTATCACATTTTGTCCTTGCTGAATAGTCCTGGCTTCAGCAGCTGCTACATGAAATGTAACTGTCACTACAGTGAATAAATAAGTAAGCAGTGCTATAATGCAGCTGCCCCCAGTAACAGCATTAGTATAAAGCCTTTAGTGGTCACCACAGACCAAAAGAGAAATGCTCTCTGACTTTATAAAGATATGCTTCCATGTCACTGTACATCCTAGCCCACAGACTACAAAGCTCATGTACCAGAGCTTATCACTGCTTTTCCTCCTTCTTCAGAATTCAGAAAAGGGAGGTACCTTGTTAACTGCTTATTTCAGCTTCCTCCCTGTAAGACATTTCTAACAAAAAACACGTTCAGGTCCTTTTCCCCTCTGGCCCACTCTTCCAGTACTAAAGAGTTCCTCTCCTCTCTCCCCACAGCCAGCACTACCTGATCCCCTCTTTCCCCTTTCTCGTGTTGTAACACAACCCTCACACACTGCAAGAAAAACACAGACTCTGGAACAATGCCTGCGGGAAAAGGGACAAGGTAAGATCAACTCCCTCATCTATGCTGGTCTGCAGATTTCATCAGAATACTGATTTCAGGGGGAAAAATATCCTGTTCATTTTACTAGGAAAGTCTGAGAGCAACAGACCTACACAGATGGACAAACGTGTAATAAACAGAAAGTTGGCAGCATGAAAAGAACACCAGTTGCTGACAACCTATTTTTATTACAGTTTTAAGTCTGAAGAGCTTGTACTTCTTTTAATTTTTTTTTCATTCTCCTGTAGATCTCAGTTACATACAATCACAAGTCTCCAAGCCAACTGATTTCCTTAGTAGACAAGCTCTTTTCATAGAAATGAAAGATGATTCTTTTATAAGGTCACCCTTGGAGAGCTTGCCCAAATAGAGATGAAAACATTAACAAGGTCCTGCTCTGTATTCTAGAGAAAAATAATATTTGAAAGGAAGAAAAAAAAAAAAATCAGACAAGCAAGAGCCAAGTGGGAAGTCTTGCTATCTACCCATCCAGCTTTTCTGCAAACAAATCAATTTAGTCATCTGCAAGCTCAGCCATAAGCTCCCTGCAGGAATTACAGCTCATGCATACACAAACCCCAAAGGTTTTTGTTCAAAGTTTAATCATAGGACAGAAAAATATCACCCATTCACTGTATGTGCTACCTCAAGTTATCCCATAACATCACATTTCTGAAAAGGTGAAGGAACCACGCAGCACTGGCAAAGTGACAGAAATAATTTCAAATGTTCAATTTAGCAGCCATTCAGGATATTTTCACAAAGAGAGGGGGGGGAAAAAAGACAGTTATGAAGGAAGGTGTGCAAGTTCAGAAGTTTAAGCATTAAAGAGAGGAGCAGGACTAATACATCAAATACTGAATTCAGATGAACCATTAGGATTTCCTCCTTCTCCCATTGCGAGAATGTTGACAAAAAGACCTAGAATAAGTAAGTACCTGCATTTTCTGAAAGGAACCATTTCATCTTGTTGGGGGGTTTTTTGTTTCATCTTTTGACATCAATGGGTATTGTCCCTCCTCAACATAATTTCAGGTCTAGGTAGGAGTGTGCTGAGTACATCTAGCACATCTTTTAGAGTACTTGATTTGCTTGTAACCTCATACCACTTGTTTCAGCCTTTCCTCTGTCTTACTTTGTAGTCTAGAAAAATTATGAGAAACCTGAAGAGGCACAGTCATCTACCTCAAAAGCTTTAGAATGTAGGGAAACAGCTGGTTTGTCTCAAAAAGCATCTTTTCCTCTGCAATTGTATTTCAATTTCACCTATCCTTGGGGAACCGTGTTCCTTTATTTAAGGGAAAACAGCTCAAACTAGGCAAGTCAGTAAATGGTTTATACACCACAGCTATTACTTAACAAGTTGGTCAAAACTTCCTCAGACTTCAGGAGCCAGCTGTCTCAGAGGCTGGCCCAACACCACACAGTAGTGCTCAGGTAGCTTTATGAAAGAGTAAAGAAAAATACACACATTTCCCAAAAAGCCCACAGGTGAGGTCAGGAAGAAGCACCGAGGAAATAAAGGCAGGGTATCACTGCTGAATGTCACTTTCCTCCTCAGCTGACAGATAATCCAAATGGAAACTTTTTGTTGCACGTCACTTTAGGGCTTTGCAGTGGTACAGGAGGTGCCAAGGCCAACAAGGTTTTCTCGACATCTGCACTTACTCCCCACTCGCCAGTTATTTGTAGTGCAAGACCTCCAAAACATTTGCTTAAACAATTATGGGGGCTGTGTAACTACATCCAAATAAAACCGAGTTCTTGACATACTATTTAGAGACTTGAGGAGAAAAAACAATTATATCAATCCCAAAGGAAAAAAAAATAAAAACCAAAAAAGAGAGCCCACAAAAGAGGGAAACAGGAAAAAAAAAAAAAAACCATAGCCATTTTCTACATAGGCACACTTTGGAAATGGCTGAATTACATTCAGACTTTTTTTGGAGTGAACAAAAGAGTCCAGCTCAAATCAGACAGTTGGCTGAAAAATTCAGACTCAACAGGTATAATCAGATAACACTGTAAGAAATAAGAGTCATTATATGAGATATACATTTGCCCTTAACATCTATGTAATGCCAGTTGCATATTTTATATCACTGTACAATATAGTTGCAATCATAGACAACCACATCATAGAGGGATCTTGAGCTGTGACTTTCATCCACAACTGTACAAAGCACCTCCCCTCCTCTGCTTATCTTTGAAGATCATAGCATTGTAGCAGAAGACAGAAAAAAGGCAGCACGTACCAGCCCACCATCACTAAGCATCCTTCAGGAAAGCCTCACCTAGATAAGAAATGCTGCATTTCCACCACATTTTCCTTCTCTCTCAGCCATTTTTTTCCTCCTTAGTCTCTCTACTCCATTGGTTGGAAAGCAACAACACCTCAAATAATTGTTAAACACATTTTGGTTTCAATTTGTCCTCTCCAAAATGGATCTTAAATCAGAAAGAGGAAAGTGAAACCAAATCTCTACCACACTATCCCACATGGTAAGCAGTACACAGAAGCATCCAGCCAGCTCCATGTCAAAAGGCTGAAGAAGGAAGATTTAAAGCTGCAAATATCAAGGAAAAGTCAATCTCTTGCATCCATTTTCAGGCAAGAAGCCCGATTATCCAGAACAGCTGAGCTAGCAGCTCTCACACTGGTGAGCAGGCAGTACTGTACTCTCAGTCCTCGTGCCTAGGTGTCCAGTTTCATGCTACTACATTTGAAAGTTGTATTGTAGAGCTGCTTATTTAGACTCTTCATGTGGCTTTTGTGGCTGTTCCTATTACCAGGTTTCAACAAGTTCCAGATGTACATATTAACAGCACTGGTAGCTTTTCTAGAGCAAAACAAATATCTTTGAGTTGTGCTTGGCAGCATCTAATTTTATAAGTGTACATCCATATTGCCTGGCATAAAGGCAGAGAACCACCTTGGGCCCAAACTCTTCATTCCCCCAGAGATATTTACAGATATGAAAAAAAAAAAAAGAAAATCAAAAGGCTTTGTGATTACTCTGTGGCACACTGAGCCTGTAAAACTAAACCCATTTTATTTCATCATATTCAAATCCCCACAGTTCCAGTGAAATTTAATTATACCTTCACTTTGCATAATTAAACAGCCATTTCATGGCTTTCTAAAGCATATAAAATGACTGATGAGTGTAGTGGTAAAACTTTCAAAAGTACTAAGAGATTTAGGAGGCTGCAGGTATGTCTAGACAGCAGCTAACTTGCATAAAAACAGCAGTATTATTTTGTTTGCCCAGTGGGATTAAGTAGCTCTCCACATATGCCGCATTTTAGCATTTCAACTATTTCTGGTATTTTATCTACCCCATTTACAGCTAGCTCAAGTAATTGCATCATGTAGAACAGATACATGTAAAATTCTGGTGATTTATCAGATGGGACTCAATATTTTAGCCACAAAGCAACTTTCAGAAGGTTCATAGTTTGGTGAAGCAGCAGCTATGAACATTCAAATGAACCCTTAGTGCTGCTTCATGCCAGTAACATTAACTAAAAAACATCTTTTCCCTCCCTCCACACTGAAAAAACACATATTATGTGACATTTTTATCTCATTTTGTATATTCCCTGAAAAACTTCTTAGACCAAATTCACCATATTTTAGGTTTCTTCTTTCCTGGTTTTCTGCACCATGTTCACCCGTGTGGTATCCAAGTCAGCTGTCCTTAACTCATTCCTCTTTGAGGAGAGGTGGTAATGAGCCGCAGTATCTCTAACAGCAGAGCGTGAAAGCTTTTTCTAACTTTTTTCCTTTTGGAAAACTGATATTTTGTAAGCAGCTAGAATAGGATTCACACATATCAAGTAGCATCTATTTTATTTCTCTCTCTCATTCCCTTGTCTTTTCAAAGAGACTGCCTTTGCTGATAGAATGGTTTCTGAAACTAAAGGATGCATCTTACAGAACCCTTTCTTTATACAGCAGCACAGGTGATAGGGACTTTCAGTCAACATGCAGTGCACATAACATAGTTAACAGTCTGCTTTGAGAAGGTATTTGCTTCACATACTAGGTGAAAAGTAATGGTTTTCACCATCCTCAGAAACTCTACCAAAAGCCTTCACTATGCCCAGAATGTTACCACTTTATATGCAAAATTATTCAAATAAAGCAACCAAGGATAACAAGTTGATTTGCCTATAGCAGACTTTTCTTTTTAATTCAGTCTTGTTAAAACAAGTCAGTTGGCCATAACTTAAGATATCATTTCTATGCCCAATACATAATCTTGTATCTTGTAAGAAAACCAAAAAAAACATTAATTAGGACTCCTCTCTATAAATACATCATGCTGCACTTCAAGTAGCGAAACAGGTGTTTTAACTTATTTTACACATTTCTATTCAAATACAATCCTAATGTAGAACAGTAAAGACTAAAAGGAAAAAAAAACACAGATGGAGTAATATATACATAACAAAATGTGAAAGTGTAAATAATGCAAGCATATGGCATACATGTGAAACTGCTTAGATAATCAGGCAAAAGTCAAATGAAAGCAGCATTCCCTGTTTTAATCTTCAGTCATAAAACGGACAGTCTTCTTGCATTCTTTAGAAAGGTCAGAATAGTCTTTTGTCTCGACAATTACCAGGCTCCCTAGACAAAACACTTTTTACTCAATTTCTATTACTCAGCGTCTAAAAATGCACCTTAGCTTGGCCCAGTCACTGGAGACTGTGCACAGCACATAGACTTGATCAGAGCAGTTTTGTGATTCAGAATTTCCAGAGATCCACATGTACCTGATAGCTATGCATAGAAAAGGTCACCTAAGTTTATAGTGTGCACATGGATGGACTAATAATACAGGAGAGATCCCTATTGAGGAAAAACAACCTTGAAAACCCACCAGATTACATAAACTAAAAATGTTGCCGGAAGCCAACACAGACAGAAGTAGAAATTACTGAAAAACAGTTCTCTAACAAACAGCTGACATACACAAATATAAAACTGAATTTAAAAAAATAAGCCACCTACTTTTTCTTGGACACGCCAGCTTGAGGAGCTGCAACCCGAAAAATACCCTGCAACCTTTACAGACCCACTTAGCTGAGGGACCCCTAAATAGCTCTCCTCACACCTGGAGCCAATTGGACCTTCAGCCGATTGCTGTCCCAGATCAGCTGCTGTGATCAGCCCACCACAGCCCCACTCCTCTGCAGGGGGCTGCCGGCTCTGCGAGGGACGGAGGAAAGTACATACACCAACACCTCAGCTGTCCCACCACTAACTCAGTGTTTTAATGGAAATCTGCCTTTGACACCGGTTCAAGCTACGCTCCCTGGACTGGCTGAGGCAAGAGTGCTTTTTACTTTTGTGCAGAGAGAAAAGCACCAGGGACACAAATTTCTTACACTGTTGCTAGAAAATTTGCCACCACCAAAATGTCGGAAGTGTTACATCCATGGCAATAAAGCAAGTGTCTGAGGAGCACAGCCAAGCACCAGTGTCCTTCTCATCCTCCTGCTTTATGTTATGTCGTCCTCTGTGGATGGGGAGGTGACTGCCAGCCATTCACAGGGAATTATGTCCTACTTGCATTTGCTGACTTGCCTGTGCCGTAGGCAATGCTGTAAACTACAAAAGCATTTGCCACCCAGCTTCCACTCAAGAACAATGGCAGGTAGGACAGGTGGAAAAACAAAACAGGGAGGAAATTCAGTTACCTGCTCCACCAATTTAAGACTAACTCTTGGAAAAAAAGCCGTAGCATTCCCTGGAAGTGTCATCACTACAAAGCCAGCAATGAACACAAAGGATTTAAAAAACAATCCTCAGTTACAAATGCACATTGATTTCCAATAAAGCCATTTGAACATTTTTTTGCTTGGACTGCAGGTTGACTGTCACCACTGATTTACAGACAAGATATCTCTATATAATATTACTACTACTATTATTTTGTATGTGTTAAGTATTTTTTTTAAGCATTTCTGCTTCCAACAGTGTGGAAAATAATATGAAAGCAAAAAAAAAAGAAGAGAATAAAGCCATTTTATTTTCTTTTATTTCCTGTTGGAATTGCTTGGAAAGCTGAAAGAACACATAATCTTACCAGATAAAGAGGCATTTGTTTTGAAATAGCAACACAGATCATATTGGCTTTCCACCAGCAATGTTGCTAACAGACTGACCACAGGAAATTAAGAATAGACATCTCTGAGAAAGCTCTTCATGATTCATATTCTAGGTGAGTGGCCAGTTTTTTCTTCCTCGTTCAGCAACTTTCCTCTACAAAACATCCATATACCAGAAGGCTGTCATGCAAGAGGCAGAGGTCATGCAAAGAAATTAAAGTAATACAACTGGCTGATATAGGTCAACCTGGTGACTGCAGACCTTCCAATTCAGAACTGCCTTAATTTGTTCAGCTATCAAGTAGGATAGCCCCTGAAAGAGCAATCACAGTAAAAATGTATGAATAGAAACACGGAAAGGATGCAAAGAGCACCTGTTTGGTGATGCTGCATGCTTCACACACACATCCTGGGAAATACAAAAGGAGGAAACCTTAGAACAAAACTCTTGTCTATTTTTCATCCACACGCAGTACCTATGGGATCTGATTTCACTTTCCAAACAGATGTAACTACAGCTGCTTCACTTGCGAGGTGTCTCCTAACACTGTTGATGAATAGCCCTACATTTATCTCCCAGGGACATTGATCAGAAGGGAATCTGCCTTGTGCTCCAGATTTCAGTAAAAGTGCCTAAAACCATGAAACTCCACAGACAACCAAGGGCTCACCTGGGAGGGATGATGCCGTTGTTATGATTCCTAAATAGTTTTCAGACACTGTCAAAACAAAAAGTGAGCATGCCCTTGGAATGGCTAACAGTGACAGAGGGGGTGACACACTGGAGACAGGTCTTTCAAGCTGTCTTCTTGAGGTGCTCAGGCCCTCAGCTCTTTGCCAGGACCCCACAGTGAGGGCTGAGAGCCTGCCCGGCCTGCATGAGGGCCAGGAATCTACAGTCATCAATTCTACATTTCACCCATTACTATCAATATTTAATATTAAATATTTAGTGTCAATATTTGACAGGGGTAAATGAGATGATCCTGGTAATTGTAGACTTCTTAGCCCTACTTGAAACCAGAGGAAAATGGTGCATTTTGGTGCAAATGGAAATGAAGCATTTGATACAGAATGCAGCTAAAAAAAAGTGATGAAAGGTGGTGTGATGTCAAACAATGTGGGTTTACGGAGAAGAATAGAACTTTTCAAGCAGTTCTTAAGAAAAATACAAGTTTCAGTGAGAAGGGCAATATACTTAGCCTTCTGTAGGGTATTTGACTTGCTAGTCCTGATAGAGGAGATCAAGTTATATGCGGTCAATAGAGTTAGCACTTAACGAGTTAAAAACAGGCAGTCAGGTTTCATCTTAGTAATTTGAAGTAACTAATTATAGTTAGAAGCCATCACAAAGTAGGTACTTACAGGAAGGACCCCAAGGATTTGCCTCTTAGACATACAGTGCTGACACTTCTCCTTGGGATACAAGAGAAAATGGAGCCTCCCCACTGAGAAAGGCTGTAGAGCTGAAGATTAGAGAGGTGGTCAGAAACAAAGACACATCTTTGCTATAGAGCATTCAAGGAGTCACACACTTTTTAGGACAGCCAAATGTACATGTCAAAAACCACAGACAGTCTACAAACAAAGAGTGAAAGTCAAAAGAAAAAAAAACTAATTTAAAGATATTTAAAAAACATTTCTCCAGGCATTGGCTCTCACATTCACTCCTCCTGGTGGTGCAGCTAGTAATAATGCAGCATGGAGCTGGCTAGTTGTCTATGCAGAGTTAGTTTTCTGTTTGTAAATTCTGGACTCTTTAAATAAAAGCACTGAAGAAAAGGTTCCAGACATTATGTGGCAGTCCCAAGGCTCCAGCTAGCTAACATAAGGGGAAAGGAAACAAGGGAAATCCCCCAGGAGATGCAGAGAGAATAAAAGGGAATGTTACTTGTTCCAGAAAGTCCCCCACTGGTGACCATAGTCTTCTCACTGTTCCTGATGCTGTGGAAAAGTTGTAGATGCCATGGGTGTCCCCACATGTTGTCTCATCATTTTTGACAAGTGAGCTCTAGGTAAGAAATGACAGGTGACAGAGTAGACCCAGGAAGTGTCCTTCCTCAGGACAGCACCTCAGTACGTGTTTAAAGTATACTGCTGCACTTGAAGTGTAGCTGAGTATATGTTACCTGCCTCTGATTTTTGTGCTGAAGAATGATGGCTTCGAGTACGTGCTTAAATCAGTGTCAGAATCCTTCACTTCTTGGCTGAGCAATTAGTGTCAAGTCAGGGAAGGGGAGCATATTTTTATTGTGAGAACATATGCCCAGAGAGAGTAGGACTGAGCCCAAAAATCATCAAATATGGTCCTGAATGTTGCCTGAGGGTAAATTTCAAGTTGTGTCAACTTGGCCCACATTCGAAGGAGTAACTTCAGGCAGACAGGCAGGAGTAACCTGCCAGCCCTGAGAGCCATCCATTACATCCTCCCTGACACAGAAGGAAGCAGGTTAATTTTGATTCAGACAGCCCAGCAAAATCCTACTTGTACAAAGTGAGCCATTCTTCAAGGCTTGTTTTGAAAGGCTTTTTTTTATAATGGTTAAATAACTATTTGTTTTTGTGCTGTTATCAATCATCGTGGTGAATGGCCAGTGATAACTGAAAAAATTGGATGTGTTCAGAAAGGAAGAATACCTGGGGACCAGCCTATAAACATCCTTCAAAAAGAAAGCATCCTCTGCGGAAAGCTGATTTTCATTCTTTCCAAACACATATCCCAGACCCACTGGCACTTTGTGAATAAACAGTTTAACTTTAATTAAGGCAATACAGCTAAGCCATCACATCCAGCTAAGCAAATGGGACTTCTGCTGAACAATAATGGTGAAAGTATTATTCCCTGAAACTTGGATGAGGGAGAATTTTACAAACTATTTATTTGCTAGTCTGTCCATCATCACTCTTGTGCGAGAACAAGTTTGTGGTCTCTTCTGTACTGAAACCCCCTGAATTAGAAAATGTAAAGACTAGAAATATCCAGTGATCAATCTCTGTTAAAGCATCACTTCAGGAGACATCCAGTAAAAAATGTCCTGGTTTTAAAAACTGAAGTCTGATATCACCATTCTCCCCTCTCCGTCCTCTCCTTTTCAAGACATACAGTAAGTTTCAGCAGTTTCAGAAGTCTGTGTCTATCACAATAGTTGAAACTCTGGCAAGAGTATCTAATTATGGAGAAGGAAATGGCAGTGCCCTACGTTTCAGTGCTTGCAGGCAGAGAACAATGCCTCGTCCTTTAAAAATAAACAATGAAAGAGTAATACTCTAAATATTGTATAGGAAAATTCTAAGTAAAGAATCTAAAAATATTTGTGAACATAAGGACAAAATCCCCAAGAGCATTAGAAGAATTGCTCAGCATAGGCAAAAACGCCAAGGCAAAAACATCCCTGACAAGCATGACCAGTGTGTCCTGGAGACTTCCAGCAAAATATCTGTTCTCTTTAGTAAGAAACCAGCCTGGAAAACCTCTTACCCAGCACTGCAAAGCTGAGGGGCCAAGACCAAGCTTAGAGTTTGGGCACTAAATATAAACATAACAAATTTTCAAGTGTAATGAAAATAGTTTCTGTAAGGATTTAAATATGCCTTTGTGGCATAAGCTCCTACCTTGGGCTACCTCAGCATGCAGTACCCCCCCAGTCCTTGAGCTACACCCCTCCACACTACTACAGTGTTTGAGTGGACTCCAGTACCCATGCAGCTAGTCCAGAAAAGTTCTGCCTGCCCACAGCATCTCCTTATTTGTGTGCAGATCCCTCTCAGGTTAGCTTAGACAAGTATACATGAACTGTAGTTGCACCTTTGAACTTCAGTGTAGGTATAAGAAATTAGCTGAGGTGACATGCACAGCCAAGGCACCCCTTGGTGCAGCTGGTGACACTGTTGGGACATCTGTCCTCTGCAGCACATGCATCCCTAGAGAGATGCCTTTGTCCTCCCTCTCTCTGACCTGAATCTCTCATGTCACACCTCCTGGGGCACAACAGAGGAACCTGGCCAGATGTTTCCATTTCCTCATATTCACAGCTTTGATTGCATTAGACTAGACAGAATTTCTCCACTGGCACTACCTGGGGGTAATGTGAAATGAGTTATGAACATTATTCCACTCTGTGGTGTACATATCTGATGCCAAGGAAACCTTAATGGGGTCAAGTGGAATTTCATGCTTGAAGAAGCTCATATGCTTGGACATGACCCAACTGCAGAAAATGAGATGGTTTTATGTCTATACAAAGGCTTTGGAGATGTAGTTCCTAGTAGAAAGTGACTGCTGTGTGAGGAAGCCTGGCATAACCTGTCCCGAAGGGGAGTCCTGCTCATGGAAGCAGCTTTCTGTCATTTACATCACAAACTGTTTGGCACATTAAATGGCTCTTATTCTTTCTGAAAGAGTGACTACAACAGCCTAGCATGTTTGGTTCATTTATTGAAATGGATAACCTGATCTACAAAGGAAGGAAAAGTAATATGAAGTTCTGTTTTTGAGCAAGTGGTAGCCGTGACTCGGCTTTTCACATGATCTCAGCATTTCAGTTACTTAAGAGAGAGCAGAGGACACATCATCTCTTCTTAAATCAAAAGCTGAAGTTTTGATAAAATCCTCTAAATTGTTGAGTGACTAACAGCACCAGTGAAGCCTCACTCCTGCACACATCTCTTCCCAAGGTGAGTGCCTGCAGGCGTCTCTGCTGTTTGATCTGGTTTAACACAGCACTGCCCTCGCTGGTGTATCAGGAAGGTACCCAGATGCCCTATTTAAACACGTGAGGACTTGATGCCTTTGAAATCTCCACCCTCCGTCAAACCAGACTGACATTGTCTGAACCCAACAGGTTCAGAAGTGACAGGGACAGGGGAGAGAGAGAGAACAGTCAGATAGAAAGAGCAACCACATAATGTCTCATTTCATTGAGAAATCAGACTAAAAATCATTAGCTAATTAAGAAGATCATTTTTGCAGTTGAAACACAATATGTTGGTATTGATTGCTATATGCATGATCCATAATAATATTTAACATTGCTGTAGCACTTTTCACTTGCAGCATGCACTGATTTAATCACTGACCAAGCATACCGAGGATGAAATTCTGATGTCTGCACAGCTTTTACATAATGATGAGAGGGACTTGTCTGATAAAGCCTGGACTAGAAGGAGTTAACACAGAGTGCACACTTATCATGAAAGAATGTGTAATTGTCTTAAGATAAAATATATTTATTTTCTTTTAAGCACAGTAGCTTGCCCAATGTGCACTCCATTACATCTGCGTGCCAAAGATTTGATCCAAGCCCGCTCAATCAGCTACATTTATTAAGTTTTCTTTGTGTAAATTTGTGGATTTAATAACAGAGGAACTTTGGGAGCAGAGTGTCCAGCAATTCATTTACTGCTGGCAGAGGCCGGTTACCACATGCTTCAAAGGAAAGCACAAGAAACCCTTTGTAGACTTGGAGGGAATAGCCTGTTCAGAGAAAAAGCCCTAATTAGTCAGAAGATGGCTTGTACCCTGAAGCACAGGAGACATTCGATGGTAATTAAATATAAAGAAAATTAGCATGTAGTTCATGAACCACACAAGCAGGACGACACAATGCCTGGTAGCACTGAAGTGAACTATTCTGGACGCCTAGAAATTAATACTTTCGTTATTAATGTGACCTTTTCCTCAGCCCCAATTTAAGTCTGCAAGAAAAGGAGCAGAATGAGAATTCGGGAGCAACTGCAAGAGAAGCCAAGTCTTGCCAGCGACAAACATGGTGTGAGGAGGAGGCAGAAACAGCAACTGCTGCTAGACCCTGACCCGGCACCCAATGGGGACAGGATGCAGGGAGCTGCCCTTGCTCCTGCTCTTGCCCAAATCCTGTGGGAGGTATGCCAAACGCAGCACCAGATGGTTCCCACTTTGAAGAAAAAGGTGGAAAGTATTCCAAACAGCAGCTGAAGTTATTCAGGGAAAAAGAAAAAACAAACGAATGCATCACGAAGGAGGACATCACCTGGAAAACATGCCAGACACGCTGGATGGGTGCAGGGAATGGCAAGGAGAGACGAGATGTAGAGAAAAGCAATTGAAATGGGGGTTTCCTGCTGTACTCCAGTAAGGTCCTACTAGAAGCCTGAACAAACAGACGTAGAAAGCGCCAGTCACGCAGGACATGCAGGCAGCAGCCTGGCAAGTAAATTAAAAAGAAGCACTGAAAGGATGAGAGACAGGTAAAATGATCTTGTCAGTATAATATGAGAGGTAAAGTGTGAGAGGTACAGACCATGAGAATAACAATAGCATGTCAACTGCAAATAGATACCCCTCCCCACCAACATACGAGGCATTAGAGAGAAGTATCTGTGGGTATGAAAAGGATATGCAGAGTAAATTCAAAACTGTGTTAAAGACTGCATTATGTTTACCAAAACTCTACCAGGAGGGCGTGTCAGGCTGGTGGTTTTTCCCAAGCCATGCTATATTTTGGAAGGATGGGACGAATGTCTGGAGGGAGTGTGGGGGGTTGTATCTTCTCCACCTGCCTCAGGCTACAAGAATCTTTCCTTTTGAGCTATAATGTCTCATCACAAATGTCCCCACAAAGGTTTCTCTCTTCTCCCTACCACGCCTGCCCCAGAGGACCTTGCACTTCATGTTATGAAACTCATCCCACTTCTGTATTTCAGTGTGCACAGTGACCTGTTTGTGCTCATGTAATAATCTAATCCTTGTCTCTATTGAAAGTGTCTCCTAATTTTTATCATTGTATCTGCTCAAGAACATTGATTTTTTCAGCCCTGCTAATATTTTTCAAACTGTATATCAGTTCTCCTTTGGGAGTCCTTGTGAAATGCATCCTCCTACTCTCAGGTCTCCTGTTTTTCCTTTGCAATTAAACTTTAATGTTTAGTTCCTTGGCATTGCTTACAGCCTGAGATGTGATTTCAGACCCTTTTTCCATGTGAGCATTTCTCTGGGATTTGGCAAGGCATGGTCCCAATGTCCCAGACAAGCCCTATAACCCCTGCGAGCAGCAATCTCGCTGCGTGACCATCCTTCCTGATTCAGTGGAGAGTCCAGGAACTTTGGAAGAGGAACAAAGGTGAATTTCAAAATCTCAGTATTTTTCACAGGAACACAATTCCTATGTCATTTCAGTTTTTATCATTTATAAACCAAGTAACAAAACCCGGGAGCACTGGGGAGGCAGAGCGGGGCGACTACCTTGCCAGACCTGGCAGACGGCTGTGTTCATGCTCCTGGTATCTGATACAACAAAGGCACACTCAGCTAATCCCTGCTGGCAGCTACCATTTCAGCTTCTGCTTCTAGTGGCAACACAAGGCAGCTAATATCCCTTTAAATGCCTGGGAGATTCATGTGAAAAGAAATATGGGCACCTAACTGGAAAAAAACCACTACAGAGCCATAAATCCCAAGTTAAATTAGGAAAGACCTAGCACAGTATTGCAGACAGAAAAAAAGTGAATATATGTATAAATGGTGACGAGCTGCATGTTTACGGGCACTCGTCTTTAAGCAAGATACCTTTCATCTTTAATAAACAGACACGGCTTTTTATATGTGCCAATGCAGACAAACAAAGCAAATAATCCTGCTCAAACAGTAGATACCAAGACTGAGAATTTTTTTCAGGAGTTTATCAAGCTGTAAACGTGAAAGCCATAATGCTATCTTAAAAAGCTATTCATAAATTAGGAATGACACAGCCAAGGCATTACAAGGGTACAAAAAAGCAGAACCCACCTTATGTATAAAAAGACCACCATAGTTATTTGCCTGTTATTCAGACTCTCTCGTAGATGCTTATTTGTCTGCACTCTCTGCAGGAAACCAAGGTCTGGAAGCTAGGGGTTACAGCTTGTCTCAGTTCCTCACTGCAGGTTTGGGTGCAGACCCCAGTCAGTTCCTACGTTGAACAGCTCCAAAGTCTGAGGTAGGTGGTCAAAAGGCAGCCTAGCCTAAGCCTTAACAAGAGCTGACCTCAGCTGTGGCTCCACTCATCCCTCTCCCACCCTGGTATTGGTCTGGGTATTTTCAATCACAAGCAGGAGTCCCCAGAGTAACAGGATTTTCAAAAAGCCCCTTTTATTTAGGGCCACAAGACTGGTGAGAATGGAGCTCTCTTATGTGTAGACCCTATGCTCACTCTCTTATACCTCTTCCTGCAGGTCCATCCCAGGGCCAGCCTGCTGCTCTCCTTCCCCCTCTCGGGGCAGAGCACCAGCTCTCCAGCCCACAGCTCAGGCTGAGAGCCCAGGCAAGCTGGGGCAGAGAGGCGGCACGGAGCCTTACGGCTTTCACACCAACCGCTTGCCGGGCAAGGCACAACCCTGCTTCTACTTCTAGCCCAAAAAACAGTTTATATCAGTTTACATTTCCAAGGCTATCATGGCAAGGAGAAGTGCCAGAAAGTTCCTTTTTTTGAAATGAAAGCCTACTTTACATGTTTAGCTCCTCCAAACAAATGCAGCCTGCACCATGTTTTGAGAGGCCCGAAGTCTAGCTCTGTGCAAGTGAGAGAAAAACTCAGGGCCTAAATCTTCTCGAAATACATGTTGAGTGTCTGTGATTACCAATGGAAATGTGCCATAACACACATCAATCTAATTTTGGAAGCAAAATGTCCAACCGGATGGCATATTGCTAATTTTTTTCTCCTTCCCCGTGATTCCCTGCAGACCCCCTCCCTCCCTCCCTCCATCTCTGCATGTCCGCAGCCATCAGCAGCCCTGCCTCCTGTACACTGAGCATTCGGGCACTCTGACAGGAGCCAGCCCTCCTGATCGATGCCAGCGCTGCCAAAGGAGCTCTTGCTGAGATTTACACACTGCAGAACTTGGTGCCTTCTTTTCTCTCCCTCTCCACAACTGCATCTCTTCAAAGTGTCCCAAGCCATTGTTGTCTGTTTCTGTCACTGTGCCATTAACCTAATTAGCAATACGAAACAAGGAATCAAGACAGTGTTTAGTATGCTGAATTTCCAGAATGATTTGCTGCAGCTTTTGTCTGTGCACAAGAGGATGTCATAAGAAGAGAAAAGCTGAAAGTTTATCTAAATTAATCTATTGGAATCAGAAATAAGAAACAAATATAAACACTCAATAGAAAGCCGTATTAATTTCTGCATTAGCCTTGATTTTGGTGAGAAAAAAAGTATTTACAATGTGTTAAACATTCAGTATTTAAAATTTCAGCATTATGCAAACCTGTAGTTACATAGCAGAGATATTAAAATATTAACACCTTGTAATTTTGTTCTTTTTGAGGAGCTGGCCATCACTCTTTTAGCATGTATTTGCCCGGTTTATCAAGTTTAACAATTGTGGTGTGTCTCTGGACTATAGGGCTAATGTAATTAAATCCTATTAACACATCAGGAATAAAATCCTTTAATAGGCACATGAGGCTTTGAGAGGCAGCTCATTCCTGAGCAGATTTAATATCCTTAAATTAAGAAAGTGTGAATGGGAGGATGAATCTTATTAAAAACTTAAATCTGATTATATTTGAAAATTATTGGTTTCTTAATGTAATAAATTATCCAATACAGACTAGAACAAATAATATATCCTAGCTTCACATAACTCCACTCTATAACAAGTGACAAACGAAATTAAGAATGACTGTGGGGCAAAAAGGAAGGTCTTTTTATAAAAGTCATTTTGCATAATGAAATACTTAAATCATTTTAACAAACACTGGGGGAGGGGATGGAAGATATATATGCAGATGAGGGCATTAGAACAGGACTCATTTTTCCTCTTCAAAAAGGAAACTCAAAGACAGTCGGATTGGGGTTTTTTTCCTCTAAAAATGCCACTCTGACGATTTGTTGTAAATTTTGAAAAGAAAAGATGAAGCTTATGTTGGTGGGAGCTGATTCCTTTTCCAGAAGGCTAATGCAAATGTAAACCATCTGCCACACATTCTGCTGATAAAGCTGTACTTCCGAACAATGGACCAACAGCACTGGAATACTAAAACATTAACTCAACATTAGGAAAAAGTTTTGAAAGAGATTATAACTTCCATAAAATAGAGGTATTTTTACTGTCCCTTCATGCAAAGAGAAATTATTTGCTATAGATAGATAGATCAATCTGTATATACACACATTTTCTTGTCTAACATATATACGGGGAATAAATCAAGAATACTGAGGAAGAGGTAAGGGAGTCAGTTAATGGGATCCTCTGCTAAGGTATAAATCACATTAAATCACTTATGTAAACAGAAATACCTCAAAGTTTATAAACAGTATTGCTACTTTAAATGAAAGCTGGAATTGCCGTTAGTCCCTGAACACAATTAGGTCTGTTCCTTTTAACATGGGGGCATTTCAAACCCTTAGCAAGCAACAGGCAAGCAAGCAGTAGTTGGACAATCAGTAGTCTGAGGTCTTTACTTAGGACAGTGGACACTACCCAATCTGTGATAAATCCAACGGAAAGTCCCAGCATATTTTTAATCTGGTCCTATGTGACACATTTATGAATGGAAAAACTGGGGATCAGAAAGCTTTAATTTCAAATCAGAGTAACCGAAACTATTTACTGGGAATGCACACAAACAAAAATAGTTG
Organism: Lycocorax pyrrhopterus obiensis; assembly: GCA_014706295.1. Taxonomy (NCBI): domain Eukaryota; kingdom Metazoa; phylum Chordata; class Aves; order Passeriformes; family Paradisaeidae; genus Lycocorax; species Lycocorax pyrrhopterus. The sequence continues at coordinate 17,940,702 of JACSVZ010000013.1, read as the reverse complement.
ACCTAAAGAAAAAAAATATCTTTATGGAGATAAAGAACTACACAACTGATTAAACAACATACCTCAAAATGGTTTCCTAAACTACTTTGATGATGGTAGGCACCAATATAAGAACTTCTAGTGAAAGAATTGATTGCATTTCTATCGTGTAATGCAGTAACTTAAAAGTGTTGCTCTATATCAGCATAGTGAAATACTCTCAAGTGCATTTCAGGCTTAGCACAGGGCACCATATATGTATTCACCACAACAACAGATCATATATGTATTCACCACAACAACAGATCGGGATATAAAGTAATTTGGTCTTAAATTGCTAATGATTTAACCAGGAGACTTCAATATCCAGTAGTTCACCTAACTACGTTAATTATTCAGGCATCAAACTGGGGGCAGGAGGCCAAAACTGTATGATCACAAGTTAAAATTTCTCTAAAATGCAACACCAGTAATGCAAGAAAATAGCAGATACCTGTGTGTTGAATAGACAAAACAGGTTATTCTAGAATAAACAAAGAAACTCTCTTCCACCACCACCTTTTGTAGCCAGTACTCATTTCTCTTTAAATCTGAGGCAAAAAAATCCCAAGAGTTCTGGTTGTTTCTTAGATGGATGACAGATTTTGTTCTAATTAATCTAGAGCACTGTGTATAGAAACGACTGCAAAAGCAAACATGTCTATTAACAAAAAGCAGTGATTACTGCTTGGCATTTAGCCAGTAACTCTACATAAGCAATGAATTGATGCCTGCAACTGTCTCAGTGCCATATGGGTTCTGCTGTAGCAATGAATTGGATCCAACGCAAGGTTAAGATGTGTCAAATTTAACTGGGGTTTAATTGATACTGGTAAAGAGGCTCTAAATAAAGAAACAGTGTGTGTGCTATTAGAAACAGGATGCATGTCAGCCTACATCTCCCAGCTTGTTGGCAACAAAACTATGCTTAGAGATCCAAAGGAGTTTCCAAACTCCTTTTTTTTTTGCCTTTTTCTCTTTTTTTTCCCTTTTTTTCTTTTTGGATTAAAAAATAAACAAATAAACAAACAAAGAGACAACAAAAACTTTAGGTTAACAGGTTTACTAGCATTTAATTGGAATTGAAAGACAGAACACTAATCAGGTGTACAGTGTTACCAGTTCCTGTTTTTTACGTGCTAACAAATCTCTTCACAGCAATGCCAGTCATTTTGCCTTGGTATTTCCATTCACTTATGAAGAAATATCCCTAAACTACACAAGTGGCAAGATTGCATAGCTTATTGTGCAAGAGCCAGAAATGGTAATGTTACCTCTAAGAAAGATTCTCTTTTCTTGAACGGCAACAAAATACCGTGAGACCCCTAACCTGCCTCAGAAGTTACTCATTGTGTATGATGGTTATTTTCGTTCCACTGACAGCTTTGGTGTAATGAGCCTTTTATCCAAAGTGACGCATACTCAGAGCGTAAAGACCTGAATTGCTCCGTGGGAGCACATTAGTGCCTGGCCTGGGCAGCAAGGAGCTGTGAGAGTTATTCCCATCCATTTTGTGTTTGGAGTGAGCCAGCAACCATGGGGTGCTGCAAACATCCACGCTTGGCTGGCTACTGCTCTGTCCAGGACCCTGCTCCCTCCATGCTGCCAAATCTCACCCCAAGTGGCAGCGCTGCACAAAAGAAACCCAGCATCAGTCACTTGCCAAGCCCCTTCCAGCCAGCTTCAAACACTGCAGCAACCAGGCTGCATCCAGACCCTCCTCTGCTGTCCAGGCTCAAACCCTGTCAGGCCTGTGCTCCCAAAGTGCCACTGTCCTCAGTGGCACATGCTGACATTCATAACAGCCCCCCTCTGCAGACCTCAGGTGAGGAAAGGGGTTAAAGTGACACAGGAAGAGGAACAGAAACTGCTTAGGTTTGCAGCTTTCCACAGCAAGGAAGAAGGCGGCAACAGGAACAAAACTCCTGAGTTTAACAGTTTTCAACAATAACTAAATTCTCTGAAAATAAAGATGACTGGCCCTTCAGAACTCTTTAGTTTTTACACAATTAGACACAAAGACAGTGCCCATAAATACCCAATGGGAAGGAGCAAAAACCACTGAGCCAAACTCTTAGTAGTGCCCAGTGGAAGGAAGAGCAGGCACAGGCTGAAATACAAGGAATTTCACTTAATCATAAACAAATTGGTTGGTTGGTTGGGTTTTGTTTGGTTTTTTTTTACTGTGGGAGTGATCAAACATAGGAAGAGGTTGCCCAGAGAAGTTGTGGAGGCTCTATTCCTGGAGATCTTTAAAACCCAGCTGGCCACAGTCTGGAGCAACCTTCTGTGGCTGTCCCTGTCCTGAGTAGGAGGCTGGACTGGAAAGGCTCCAGACATCCTATCTCAACCACTCTATGATTTGGTGATTATGTAAATTAGCATCACTTTAACAGTGTGCCAAATCTCACCTTTCATGATACAAATAAATTTTAAAAACAAGAAATTGATAGAGAAAGCTGATAAGTAAAAATATGGAATGGAGGTATTTTTAACCTCTTCCACTTGTTACATTTCCAAAGATATACTGCTTCCTTCTAACTGTTCCTCATGCTCCAGTGGTAGCAGCCCACAAGTATCTCTAGTTTCCTTAAAACTGCTTTGATTTACTTCCCTAAAAGAGAAAAAAGATAGAAACCACCCACGCTGAGACCATACTGAACTGATGCTGGCTCAACTACACTTATCTCCTGTATTCAAAATTTTGTTTTGGAATTAGGTCACTGCTTTACCTCATATGTGAGCAATACCTGGCATAGTGAGATCCATGTTGAAGGCCAGGATTTCTAGGCATATATCTATTAGAAGTAAGAATTACTTTATTCTAAGAACAACCTTGATATATTAATTTCTTCAATAATATCTTTGCTTCTTCCTTCCAGACCAGTGTAATTCAAGTTATTGTTTATGTCTAGTTTGGCATTTATACATCAAATGGTATCAAGCTTTTATTTGATAGCCTTTAGCCCTTTTATCTCAACAATGAGTTCTTCTGATATTCTGCGACTATTTTGACAATTCTTTATCATGATGCTTTACTATGCAATTAATTTATTTTTCGTAATCATTTTGATGGAATTTTGGTACTTTTGCCAGGAGTGGAAAATGTTTTCTAGTAATTGTAATAATTCCTTTTCACTTTGCTTTGCTGGCAGTGTTCTACTCCTGTAGGTAGCTTTCTGCATTGTTTTTAACCCTGCAGGAAGTAATGACTGTGTGACATATTCAGCAAAGGAACCATTTACTGTAAAAGGACATTGTTCCATTACTTACATTAAGAAAAAAGACAAAAAACGAGACAGGGAAATAGAGTAAAAACAACTGTATCTGTACACCTAATGTTTGATATTTGTCAGAAAGACATAACAGAGTTGTTGTTCTCTGTATGCAGACAGTGGAGTCAATACTATTCTACAAATAAATATATGACAAAGGGAAAAAAAAAGTTGCTCATTGCTTATTAATGCCCAGTTATATTACGTGCTGTATATATTTCAAGCAAAATGCAAACCCTGGTCTCATGCAGCAAGGAACACAACGACAAAACAATTATTTACTACTGTATCTTTAATGCGTCACTGACTGTCTTGCCTGAAAAATAGGAGCTTGATTTTCTTCCTCTCTGTCCTTTCAAACGATGCCTGTGTCTGAGGGACAAGATTGCCATGTTACTTCCAATTCTCTAATACACAGTCTCGTACACTGGAAATCAGTATGGAACACTGCACTCGCATCTCCCCTAACTTTTTACAGCCTTTAAATTGCCAGTCTTCTGACTACATTTCTTCAAACAATATTGCCATCTGACTGATATCAATCAAACACATTGCCCTTTGATGTCAGAACTCACAGAGTCATCCCACTTGACTGAATTTTGATTACCTCTGTATTCAGTCAAGTAATGTGCTGTTCTTCAAAAACTAAAGAAGCATAGCCACTGTGCATTTTTAATAAAACTGCTATTGGCTCCTGTATTAGGAAAATAACGCCAAAAACATTAACTTTGAGATTCCAAGTTTGCATGCATGTTTTGTTTCCTGAGTAGAGATGGATGTTTTATAGTGTAGTATGAAATGAAGGAGAAATATTTAGGGAATAAACTTCCAAGATCAGGCTTTCATTTGTTGTGGCTCCCAGATTTCCCACATCTCAATAGTCCTCCAGTACCAGTACAGAGAGGATGTGAAGCCATCTTTTTTCTTTTTTTTTAATTTTAACCTGTTTTACATTAAAGCATGATTTAAAAGCAGAGGTCTTTGCTTAAATTGGAAGGTAAAAAAGAACCCAGATATTCAATTTCCTATTGTTTAAGTCAGGTACAAAAAACTGTACTAGCTGGCATGAAGGATGGGAGTCCAACCAAAACCCTGAAAACAACTGACCATGATAACTGCTGCATTTGCTACTTTTTTGTTTGATATTTAAGTTTTTCCTGACCTTTATTCTAACCCCTGCAGTATTCTCTTTCTCTGTGCTCTACTCATTGCTTCAATGAATGCATACCTTTCCATGGCTGCTACACCCACCTCCGTCCCTCCAGGCTGCCAGAAGGAAGGCAAGAATAGCAGACTTATGTTTCTGGGTCAGAAGAAGAAATCTCAACAGAACTCCCTTTGCAAGCAGGTATTTTTAAAGGTGTCCAAGCAGACAGAGCCATTGGCCATCTTCCAGTCTGAGACTGAGCATAAGTACATGGTATTTGACTCCTGAACAGGAAAGAAAGACCCATTCCAGGACATGAGATCAAACACGGTCTAAGCACATCGAAGATAACTGTTTGCAGTGCAAATAGAGACCAGTGCAAGTCACTTTCTCCTTATGTGTTAAAAGTGCTGAGAAGACGGGCAAGATTTGCAACCTTAAGTAGGAGGCAGCCCAAGCCACCATCAGGTGGAAATAGTTCTCAAACTTGTGGATAACAGAACTAAAAAGATTACTTTCAAAAGACACCTTCTAAGAAATAGGACCTCGGGCAGCTAAAATTCTATTTTTTTTCTAGCGGAAAACATCTGTTGGTAGGAAATTAGTAGTTACCAAAAAAAAACCCAAGCAAACAAAAGGAATAGAAATTAAAAACAAAACAAACAACAACAACAACAAAAAAAACCTAAGCTACATAAATCTTCCTAAGGTACCTAAGCTTCCTTTATGGTCATTTATGTAACTGAGTGGGCTGTAACTGTTCTTGATTTGGTTATTGGCATACCTGCAGTATAGTACCTACTCAAGCATGCTGCTTAGACTCACTAAATTAGCACAGTTTCTATGGTCTGTGTTTCAGACAGCTCTGTCTTTTGCTTATGTACCTCATGAAAATTCAAGTCTTTCACTATGCTTAGCTTTTGCTGCACTCTCACTCCATCACTGTTGCCAATACATAAAGTTCCTTGGCACATCAGGGCAGACAAACTGTTTCTCTGGATGGCTCATTTTTCCAGAAATGACATGTGTCACAAAGCAGCTCAGACTCCTTAAACCCTACAGTCATTCCCAGCCAGTCAATATATTCTCATGCCCTTGTATACAACCTTCAGTGCTTGAAAGGAAGAAGAATTAACTTTCATAAAATCAATCCTCAGTATTCCTAGCATAACTGACTGTACTGTCACACCTAAAGTCTCTGCTTCTTCAAACATCCTCCTCATCCTTTAGGGGGAAGAAAGGGATAACACCTACTTTCTGAATTCGCACCCTCAGATTAAGCACAAGTATTTATGGAGGTAGGAAAATGCCATTCCTTCAGAATTATGTCCTCCTTTTGCTGGAGACAGACACTCTGAACACTCACGGCATCATTTTTCCATTTCTGGGCCAGGAAAACTGCCCCAGCCACTCTTTGCTGAGTCTGATCCAGCAATGAGACTTGCTTGAGGCTATACATAATTCTTAAGATTGTACTTTGAAGAATGATTTTAACGCAAAAGGGATTTTTTTTCTCCTTTCAATCTAAATGGCTTATAGTGACACATATTTCTATTGGTCAGCTAAATGAAAAGATCAGGTCTGCCAGACATTACAGTATGTGGGTAATGCTGATCAGAAAAAAGAAACAAAACCAAAAACAAGATTTACAACTGTGGGTAGTTTATAATTCTGTTAGTCTTCTTTCTTAGTCTGCCTTTTCTAAGGCCATCAAAAGCTTCTTTTGAGTTGTACTTATGACATGACTTCAATATGTAAGGGGATATATCAGTATGAGTTTACTTTGCTTCATCAAAGTGCTGTTCTTGCAGACACACAGGCTCCCATCCCACAAGGAAATACTTCATGCATTCAGTATCCATTGGACATGCTCCACTCACTATCCCAGTTTTATTGCCGGGCTGAGCATATTTAAGCAGAAACACCAGGGACAAACGCACGTGCTGAGGTAAAAGCCCAGGTGAGGAGGAAATTGGGGCTGCCCTCAGCTCCTGGCCAGGGCCAAGGTGGCAGAGCCACCCCTGCCACTCGCCGGCCATCACACCCTGTCCCGGGATGAGACCCTGGCCCACAGCAAGATGGTTGCTCACCCAAACCAGGATACCGCCATGCTTGTTGCATTAGGAATTGCATTTCCATCTGGAAGCTAAAAAATATGTATTGCTATAATATCCTTCTATTTCGTGTTTCCCCAGCTGCTCACTGGCCCAGCCTCTATCCTTGCTTCCTTTTTTTAATCTAGGAATGCATTTGCCTTTGACCATAAAAAAAAAGAATATGTAGAGAACTCAAACATCAAGATCCTTCAATCTCTAACCACATGTATGGAATGCTTAACAACTAGCACAAAAGAGCTCCTGAATGACAGTAGGAAAAGCACAAATGTGACTGAAATGGCATTTACAAAATTAAGACTCAAATCTTTGGCACTTCCTTAAAGCATTTTTTTCAAGAAAATTGTGTTAGTGGTGCACTAGCACAGGGAATAACTCTCCTCCAAGCCTCTGACAAAACAGCCCGCTGAAGGATGACTGATAGATTTTGCATCATTCAGAAAAAAAGAATAAAAATCAAATTTGAGTAGCTGAGCATAGTATATATTAACATTGAATGGTTATTATGTCCTGGTCAACTATTAGAAAGCTGTTAGAAGATGACATCTGCTTTTCAAAAGAGAACCATACTTAAATGGGACTTCTCGCTCTTACACATAAGTGATTCATTTTCTTAGGCATGCTCAGTCACAATTTTTTCAGACATTTCTTCTTTTCCCTTCTGATAATCTGAGCATAAATCTGTTACAAATCTGATGGATACCACTGCATCTTCCATCACAGTCATTGCCTACTTACAGGTAAGAAGACACTTTTACTATAAGATCCAAATAATTATTTGGTTTTTCAACACTTCTAAAATATCAGTGTCCTACTTCCTTCTTCAGCCCAATCCCAACCTCTTAAATAATTGAGTCCAAGTTTCCACATTATGTGCAAATGTAGTCATTGCTATTTGAAAGAAGGCAGGAAAATTAAACACAGTATGTCATTCTAGAACAGAGGTGCTGCTCAGATATTAATGACAATTAGGATAAAGAGAGATGTACAGGCTATGGACTGGTTTAATGAGGAGAAAATCCATAACCACCCCCAGAAGACGCTCTAGCCAGTGCAGGAAAGATATAAAATCCAAAAATTAAAAAAATAGCTAGATGCTGCCCATCCACCCACAGACTGGGGGCTGGTTGTAACAGCCAGTTCTTTACTAAAGTCTACTGAGTACAGAGAAATACAGAGATAACATGAAAGTTTCTTCTGGTGTTCTTTAGGAAATTAATGGAAAACATAGGGAAGAACTAAATAATATTTTGGTTGGCTGGGATGTCCATTTCAGCAATTCAGAGGACAAAAGATTAACTTGAGAAGCTACTTGCAAGGAATTTCAAAAGTCAAGTGCAAAAGAGGTTAGCACCAGAGGATATAATAAAAAAGTAGTTTAGTCTATGATCCAAGGTACGGCATTGTTCTTTAAAAGCTTACACAATGCTGCAAAACTGTATGGTGTGCTGCCAGCAAACTCCTTCAATAATACGCTTTGGAATGGCAACTTTTGCTTTTGGTGCTCATTTAAAACTGGTTCTATGTCTCTTTTGTACCATGGCTCATCATGTGTTGCTGTTATGGACCAATTCTTTCCCTTTTGATTTGATGTTTCTTGGATCCTCAATCCTTTAGCAACTTATATTTTAATAGTCACATTAAACACAATACAGCAGTACTACTTTTATTGGTATTGTCCTTAAGTATTATTTCTGAAGCCCTGCCAGAGGGGCTGACCTGCCACTTTCTTGCTTTGAGTCAACAGGTAGTCACCAAAGACTAGGTTGAGCTGCTTCTCTTAAAATACTTTTCCATCCCTGAGTTTTGTATCCGAAGGTTGGTAACTTCCCAAAAGTCAAGAGAGCACCTTTCACTGATGGTGCTACAGGCCAACATATCCAGGCACATACAGCACAATTACACCCTCATGCAAACAACAGGTGTTTTATCCCAGTGAGGGGTTGTACAAACCATGCAGTTTTCAATTCTTAACTGCTGTGACAAGTTACTCCCAGGAAAACTAAGCATAAAGGCTCAATTTTACCCTTCACCAGTTCAGAACCAATTGTTTTATGAACCCATTAGGAAATATTTGTTTATGGACACATTCCTCTGGACGGGAACATTTTTATTTCTCTACTATTGGTTAGGATTTCTCTTCCACCATGACCCACTATGCCCATCTCTGGACAGACAACAGCACAGGCCAGGAACTGTGATTTAATTTCAGTTACACAGCACAATAATTTTGAGTCTATTATTCCCATTCTGCAAGGGAAATTAGCTTTTAAAACAGTGATATACACAAGCAGTCAAAGCCCTGAAAAGATACACATTGGCTGTTTTAAGAGGGAAATTCAGAAAAGCTTTAGATGTATAAAGTATTTTAAGCTGAAAAAAAAGTACAAAGAACAAACCATTGAACAGCTGCATTTGTGACAGTGCAACTTCCTTGGCACTGGAAGCATCTCTGTTCAGGAAAGCAGTCATGGACAAGTTCAAAACAGGCTCTTGCTGAGATGCTATCCTGAACATAGCCAATATTTGGGGCCACTTTTAGGAATCAACAGCCTTCTGAAGGTTTGGATAATCTGTAATTTTGCCTTTTGGTTTTCAAATGCAGAATACAAGCTCAGCAGCCCTTACAAAACATTGCAACTGTGGAGTGATGAGGGCAAATGCTGATAGAAGGACTTTACCTACTTCTGGTTCCAGATGTGCAATGTCCTCACATCTCAAATATACAAAGGAGGCGACTCTCCCATTTAATTCATTGCTACAATCCTGATTGTAATTCTTTCCAGACAGTTTGCTAGGAATATGCATTTTCAAACAAAGCTCACTCCAAGCTGTCCCTTTGGCAGCATATGGATCACCACAGCAGTTCTTGGAAACCTTCATTCCTTGCAGAAGGTTCAGTCTACTCCAGCACTGCTACACAGGCATGTAAGAGCTTGCAAGACAGGATGATACACGGCATTGAATACTGCTGTGGAGAGAGGAGTATTCTCCCTCGTGCATGCATGTGCAGTAATGTGCTGCAATTGCCAACAGTCCTTTCTATCTAAAATTTTACTGCCTTCTCATATCAGCTTCAAGGGCCAGTAGAATTATAGAGATATCTGCAAAGGGGAGCAAGAGATGTTTACAGATCCTCCTGCCCTACTGTAATTTACAGCCTTTACATCCCTTCCTGATGGCCGGTTGCCATCACCGCCATGCTTTTACCACTATGACAGAAAACGATGAGGCAAGAGGAAGAGACCTGCAATCATGAAGCAACCCAGCGATAGCCCAGCTAATAACATGAAATAAACCACATTGTGTTTCCCTGCTCCTGTGAGAGAAAATGATGAAGCACAAACGCCGCTCTCATCATTCAGCAGTCTGGCTTAAGGAAAAAGAGACACCACATGATGGCTGAAGAAAAAGATTTTGGATTGTGCCACAGAAATTGCTTCATTTTCTGTATTCCATAACTGACCAGTTTTAGGTCCTTCTTCATACTCATATCTGTGAAGTTGTCAGGCCTGATAAAAGGGAAAGGGTACTACAGTATTTAACAATAAACCACACTCTCAGCAAGCAGTAACAGCCATCCTGTTCCAGAAAGCACGTGTATGTTGTTTTGCCTATGGATTATTCCCTCCAATAACTCACCAATAAACTCCTTGTTGCATCGTCTGTATTCCAAGAAAAACCCTGATGATCGTAATGTGGGAAGACAGTTGCGTCCTTCCGTTTACTTATTACCTGTAAGACTACTCAAAAGAGTGACAATTTTGTTGTGTTTAGTCTTTTCCCCTAAAAGCTAAATGGTTAGAAATTTAATCAAATAAAATGTCTTTGCTGTCCATTTAATAATCTTTCAGCAAATATTTTAACTTTTAGTAGACTTTTACCTTTTTTTTCCAAAACCACGAAGTATTTATCACCTGACACAGAAAAAAAAAAAAAAGTTGAAAAGCTCTGACTTTCACCAATTTATTGCTCCTCGTCATCATCTCTGACCATGGCTGGATCTTGTAATTTAAACTTTTATTTTATTTATTCTTTAAGCAGTCTGACTTCTACGGGAAACGCATGAGACCAAGCAAAACCAGGCTGAGAAGCATCCTAAATACATATTGATAATAATGATAATAATTGATAATATCCAAAATACATATATGATATTCAATTTGACTTTTTTAAAAATTTTTTATTTCTACTACCTCTGCCTTACTGAGCATACAGAGACTACATATTCTTTGCTATTTTATAAAGGAGCTCTTTGAAAATAAGCAAAGGCATAAGTCAATTTTTGAGATGCAGAAGTGTATTAGCACCTGAAATTTTAACTTCCCAGTGTAAGTCCACATTCGTTTGCAGCAGTTTCATTTTTAGCAGGGTTTCATCAGAGTACAATGATAAAGAGCTGTTGCATCCCCCCAGGCTCACAAGCAGTTGAGTGAAAATCCGCAATTACAAGAATGTACAATTGCTGGATTTTTAATAAATACATTGTGTCATGCAGCTGCATACAGCAGACATATATAACATATTAGGATCAGAGGCACATGCATATTATATAACTTCACTCTAATAATGCATTTATACCCTGATTTAGATGAGCTTAATCATAAATAGAGACAAATTAAGAAGTGCATAATAATTTTCAGCTCAGAGGCCAGCACCTACTGTTCTGCACAGGGATTAATATCTTACTTAAAAACCACTGTGCACTGTAATTCGGAAAGAAATAATCTCCTTTCTCGTGTTTGCATCTATCTAGCAAAAGGAAGTGATTAATGCTGAAGATATTTTCCACAAGGAAAGAATCTGCTTCCTCCATACCTTTTGATTTACTCTCTCTTATTTTTGTGTTGTATTTTGATAAAGGACACTGTACCCATCCATCAGGCCTGGTCTTAATCTTCGTAACTAATCCGGTTCCTGAAGTCCTCAGGCTTCATGCAAACCATTAGTACTTGTATACAACTATATTACCAATTGCTGCAGACACAAAGCAGCTCCTTGCAGCCAGGCTACCCTTTTATATAGCCTCAATATTTCCTCTTATAAGGAGAAATATAATCAAGACGAGGCGCCAGAATTCATCCTGCAAAGCGATGTTCATTGCATAATTTTATGGCAGCAGCCTTATTTCCTACCAGTTGCCAATATATTGGATCACAAGTCGCTGTCTCTCAAAATCAGTACAACTGATTTTTTTTCTCAGAAGGTTTTCCTACACACACAAGAAGAGGGGAGTGCCCTGCCCAGTGCTGCACAGCAGGATGGTTTGTCAGGGAGGGCTGCAAGGGGCAGCAGTGGAGGCATGGGGCTTGCCCTGCCACCGTCACCACGCAGCCAGGTACCACCTCACTCAGGCACAAACACCCGCCCAGCAGGGATCCCATCCATCCTGACTACAAGACCATGCCTTCCTAAAAACACAAAGCACTCCCTTCCCTGTCCTGGAAGCTCACTGCACAGGAACCTGAATCCTACACCTCCATGGTCTCCTTGGTCTTTTGCCCATTCTCCCTTTCCCTCTCAGCTGTCTCCACCTAAGGCCATCTCAGCACACAGCAGACATGGCTTGTGTGTCCCACAGCCTGTCCTCCACACCCAGCTGCAGCACAAAAACCACCCCAGCAAGCCACACGGAGGGAAGCTCCTACCTGCAAAACAGATACCCCAGCCAGACCTTACAAACCACACTTAACAAGAATGCTACCACCTGTTTGGCTATGACATCTGCCTAAATAAAAGTTAAATATCAAAAAATACCCTAGTTTTAAAGCTAATTTGAATACTTTACAAACACTTCTTGAAGGGAGATGACAACTTGCCAGGAGCACAAATGCTTCAGGAGGCACTGCACCCCAGTCTGACTAGCAGCGTTTATTCCCTGCAGCTTATTGCTCAAAATGGGATAAACGCTGGAAAATCTTTCAACTCACAGCACATAGGAGCCACAGTACAAAGCAATGTTTGTTTTAGAAATAAGACTACAACATATACAGTGATTCATAAATATTTGCATTTTATAATTCTTTCTGCAAATGAGTTGGTAAGTCAATCCACACAGGAATGAGATTCTTCTCCTACAAAGGGAATGAGCCACAGAATTTTAACTGCCTGTGAGGTCTGGTCACTTTCTCCCTCTCAGAGCTCTTTCCTCATTCCGTGCAAGGCAAAAGTTACTAACTTTTCTTCTGCACATCTTCTTACTTGGAGCTGTGTGGAAAAGGCAGCCATTCCCTAAAGGCCACAGAAGTGGCAGGAATAAAGCAATGGTCCACTTCAAAACAGAGCTGATGATTCAGTCACCTTCCTGCAGTTCCTTCCCTCTATTGTACAAAGAGTGTAAATACTTTGCTGCTACAAAGAGTCAACACACTCCAGCCATGAGGTCTAAAGAGCACAACCAGACTTACAAATAGTTTTTACAGTGGTATTAAAGAAAACTCCAGCAATACTGGGGAAAGCAAAAGGCTAATTAGCTCCCAACAGAGATGCAGGATAATGCACACCCTCAAGGGTGCTTTTCCTGAAGTCCAGGTATCTGGAGTGCCAGTGCCATGTTCTCTTCGTCCTGCCTGACCTAAGGATGTGTGGAGGCTGGAGATCCCTCTCCAGGCTGATGAATGGCAAATCAAGAGTACATAGAATTACTGAGTCACTTCTCTCTCCTTCCTCATACACCATAGACAGAAAGGAAGGGCACACAAAAGGTTAAAAAAAAAAAAATCCAAGTCACAAAGCAATGATCACATGGCAGCCCAAAAGCAGTGTGGTCACCTACCAGTGCACAAAGCAGAGACAGCATTACGTGGAGACAAAAAAACACCTAAGGCTGCAGCTCACAGCCAAAACACCACGATACAGCCTTCCACTGTGCCTCATGGGCTTCCTACTCCGCAAAGATGTTGCTCTCCCAGGCCTCCAGCATAAGGGTTGCCTCTCCTAGGAGAAAGAGAAAATGGCATGTGCAGGACTTCACTTAGGAATAAACAGTCTTAAGCCCTCCTTTCCCCCACTCCTCTCCAGACACTCCACTCAGACAGACCGGTATGGTCACTGGGCAGTTTTGCTCTTTTTCCACGCTGGTTTGGACTCTGGAACAGGCAAGAAAACGTAAGGCAGAGGTGGCTGCTGCAAACATCAGATGGCGTGCCCTCCCGCTCTACCCAAGGGAAAGTGCTGCCTTCAAGACAGGCTTGCCTATTGAGTAAAGCAGGCTGAGGAGGGAGAAGATAAGCATGCCTAAAAATGAAGGAAAATAAACACACAAACATCACAAAGAAACTGTCCATGTCTACCTGCCACAGGAACAGTCCTGCACCACTGAAACAACAAAGGCACATGAGGAGGTCCACATGTGCTGAACCCAGGCAACCAGAACTGTGTTCCAAACCACATTAAGCCAAGTGCACCTGCTTAATCTGATGGTTCCCTTCTCCATTTTGGACATCGGCTCTTTTCTTTCTTTATCCCATGCACCTGGCAAGCTCCCTGAGGTATCTCCCAAATTCCAGCAAATACACCAATTTCTGACCATTTGAACGAGGCTGTTGCTAAGCAACACCATTTTCCTTTCTCTTTTGGTTTGTTTTTTTGGGTTTGGTTTGGTTTGTTTGGGAGATTTTTTTTTGTTTTGGTTTGGGTTTTTTTGTTCAATTGAACTTACGAGAAAAACAACGTAAGATTAAAAATCTTTAATTTTTTTTATGAAAACAGTGCCTCAAAAAGAAGCTCACTTTTGTGGAGACTAATTGTATTTCCTATATTCTTCACACAAAGTCTTCAAATGAAAAACAAGTTTGTTAATAACATGATGTTGCTAATTCTTACCTACATCCCATTTTATACTTTTGGGGGCTCCAGTGTTAATCAGCTTCCTTACATCCATCCTTTCCTTCCCACCCGTACACCTGCTCCTCTATGTGAAAGATGGAGGACCCTTTTCCCCAACTGAGTTACGGTAAATATATGAAATAAAAAATCCACATAAGAGATGACCCAAAGCACGCAATACCAGTGGGAGATTTTCTTTTAATTTCAACAGATTTTGGATCTGAAAGGAGTCAGACCATTTATAAATTTCCTTGCAAACACTGCACATAAAATCATGAAGCTGTTTCTGTAAGCGGCTCATTAATTTAAAAGGGTGGCTGATCCCTGAAGGGAAGACCCACTTCAACAGAAAGGTTCTGATGTCACGCCGGGATTTCATTAGTGTACCGGCTAGAAAAAATGCTGAAATAAAATGTAAATAACTAACTAATTATGCATGCAGTACAAAATGGAGCGCCTCCAAAGTAATTAGAAATGTCCATACATGGCAGTCGGAACTGCAAGCTGAGCACAGAGGGTTTGTGCTCTCCAGCTATGACAACAGAGCAATCACAGAGACTTTCTAGGCTGCAGTGGGGCAAAAGAGATGGCATTTCCTGAGTGTGCAGCCTGTGACTAAATTTAAATTAACAAAATTACGGGGGATTGCACCATTGCCAAACCAAGACATTCTGGGTTCATCCTTGTCTGTCACGGACTCGTGTTAAGGAAGGCTGAAATCTTACATTAGCAGAGAGATAGAACTGGATTGTTTTCAACAGAGCTGAACCTCAGTAAAGACAAATATAGTTCTGTATATTGCCAGTGAAAATGGTGGGAGCAACAAGAGAGGATGAACACAGTGACAAGTCAGGAACTAAGATGTTTCCCCGTCTCTTCACCAATTAAAATTTTCTTTTATTTTCATGTCATTATTCTACCTGTAAAACCAAAGGATTCAATGTAAATGCTTCATTATTTTTTTAGAACTCCTTGTTAGATCTTTTTAATCCTTGGCACAAAGAGATGTCATTTTGGAATTATTTTCCTTCTAATGAAAGTACCATCTTTGCTAGGAGATGTAAGAAACTTTCTTTGTAGAGAATACAATTATGTAGAATGGCACGAATTTTGCTGTCATTTGTAATCCTAAAACTCCTGTGGAGCTATTGAAGCTACATGGGCATTTCAGAGAAGAATCTATTTTAACTCTTAGACACTCTCTGCTTTTTTTACAGCAAGAGCTGTCACTTCCCACTCAATTCTTCTGCCAAGACATCACTTCTCCTCTGCTGCAATCTGAACTGAGCCCTGTTCTGTCACAGTGATGTGATGCTCACTCCCCGGGCCAGAGGTTTCATTCTGTAAGTCGGGTCACACCTGCAGGAGCATTAGTAGCAGCCAGAAAAAATACCACTACTCAGCCTGTGGGTTTTTCCCCTCTAAACCCTCCCCTCCATTTTGATTTAGAAATTGGTAAACTGAGGAAGAGTCTCTCATGTCCCTTGTTCTTGGCTGGGTGTTGTAGGTGCTGCTGCTAGTCCCTTCTTTTTGGTTTTTTGTCATATCATAGTAAAACAAGAAACACCCATCAGTTTTAAGGTTCTTTATGGTTCACACTATTGCCACCCAAGCCACTACATTTCCTCCTAAAGATCTGCTTCCTGTGCTTCATGCAAAAGTCTGTCTTGTTGTTGCCTTTGTCACATCTATTCATAACATCTACTCCTCCTCCTCCAAAAACGCTTCTATCTAGGAAAGCCAGATTCTTCCTCCTGTCTTCAGAGTTATTTAAAGTATTACATGTTACAAGAGGCTTTCCAGCTCAACTAGCAACAATTTTACATATGTTTGTTTAATTCCTTATATGCCACAGGTCTCTTATGTTTAACCCATACTGGAATACAAAGCCTTGACCCCCATCTCCCCAAGGATGCCCTGTGTTTTACCTCTTTTCCACCTTTAGGTGAAAGCAGAGCTTGGCCACCCCCCAAACCAAAGTCCTGCTCTGAAATGGCATTGGGTCTAGTTACTAGGAACTCCTGCAAAATGAGAGCCATCGTCATCACACTTAGCACAGTAACCTACATTTTGGAACAGATGCTAGATAAAGTGCAGACTGCTTTTACTGCCTAGTTTCAATGTCTTACTCAAGTCAGATTTCTGATGTGTGCTCCTGGAGCAAGCACTGCAGTTCCCCTGCTCTCACCTCAGGTCAGCAAAGGCTGCTTTATTAATAACTGAATTTAAAAGTCAAATAAATTTAAGGCAAGTAAACACTCCTTCCCAAACAACGAAAGAGGTGATTATGTGATATCTCACCAGTGCCTTCTGGTAAGATCCCAAGATTCTCATGGGCTCAGTTATGATTTCTGTGCAGTATTTTTTTAAAGCGTGATGTTTATTTACCTTGGGCATTCGGGGTCTCTAGCGCAGGGCCGGTGTTCCCACGTTTTAAGGGAAGGAGCCTGCCCGTTGGGAAGAGCAGCGTGGGAGTGAGGCAGGGACAGAGCTGCGCACCCGGCTGCGCCCATGCAGCAGGCACGGACCCCACGGCGCAGGGCCAAGGAGGGCTCGCCTCGAACCAAGCCCCAGCCTCACCCCTACAGGATGTCACATCCACAGCGTGGGGGAGTTGCCATGGGAACCACCTTATTTTTTTTTTTCCCAGGCAGAGCACACAGATGCAACCCACCAGGCTGCTCACAGTAAATTACTGTTTTCTCAAGGGTTCGGTAACTTATGGAGGTGCTTCTTCAGAAGCTGCTTGAAGTGTTATTAAATAAACTCTTTTTGGGGCACTGTAATGACACCTGTGCCACAAAAGGCAGGTGTTGGCCAGAGAGGGAAGGGCAGGGGGACAGAGGTGCTGGGGGGGAAAGGCCACCTGGCACCGCTGCCTTCAGAGCTGCTGCACAGCCCCGGAAACACGGGGACACAGTTAAAGGAGGGAACTCCTGTGTAGAAAAATGTGTTATGGAAATAAAATTTCACCTTAAATACATTGTGAATATTGTGAATTGATTGATCAATTACAGCAGGCTTCAATGAAATCATTATTGTAAGTCCCTAAAACCCACAGGAGTTTTTTTAATAGCCTGTAATTTTAAAAACCACCTGCAAGTTTGAAAACATACCTAGGTTGAAGTTTAGAATTGAGAACAGGGCATGAACAAGGTGAGTTTATTGTGGTATGGTTATTAAATAAAAATAAACGATCTTTTCAAAGTTTTAGAAGTGAAAAATAAACAGTTTAATAATGCAGGTACATACTGTATACCCTTTCAGAATGACCAACAAAAAAGGTCAGAAATCTCTTGAGCATAGAATTTAATTGCCAAAATAGACTAAAATAAACAAATAAACCAAAATCAGTGCATTCACAGTCAATTACTTCTCTGCCTTAATAAACTCTTCAGAAATAAACACACATTTCTTAAACTAGAAATACTCTATTCTGTTGAAGTCAAGGGGTTAACATTGGATTCTAAAAAGACAACGGATCCAAAGGGCAAGACACTCAAATTTCTTTGGGAAACATTTGCTGTGTGAGCAGAGCATTTACAACTCTCTATGTGCAGTCTTTGGTATTTTCTTTTTTTTTTTTTTTCTTTTTTTAGAAGATGAAGACGGGGGGAAGGGGAGAGAGCTGCTTCTGGTTTACAGGCTACAAGATGAGATTTGCAACATGCCATATTTTGTGTGGTCTAGCAAGCTACTACTGGTTCAGGGAGCATAGTATTTGCAACTGTTTTCCTGGATAATAACACCACGTGCAAGTGTTTTATAGCCGAATCATATAGAAGGTTTGTAATCCAAATGTATAAATACTCAAATAACCTCATGTTAAAGCAGGTAAAAATGCCAGCCGGAAAACAAATAATAAGAAATCATGTTTGAGGAAAAAAACCAAACAAACAAACAAAAAACAAGGAGAGTGAGGGAAGGTGCTACTGCTATTTTTCTCATGCAGCGAGGTGGTTTGTGAGGAGGTTTACATCCCTGGAAGATAATGTTAAATTATAACCATATTTTATCCATTCAAATCATTAACAAGTCGATTTAAACTATCTCCTACTGAGGACTTGATCTGGGGGTAGAAATACACAAGAAAGAAGAAGGTGCTTCACTGCTTGCTGTATTCTGGAAGTATTACTTAAATTATATTCAAGTCATCAGATACTTATGAACTTTCTTTTCCTTTATATTTATATGGAATATTTATTGAATCGCACAGTGTGCTTTTACAATAAAGTGCTTTTTACGTTGGTTTCTTTGTTCATCCAAAATAAAACTGACAGTTATCCTTTTATAACCTATTCTGAGAACATTTTCTCTTCTTTGAAACTGATTGATGCACTACTTTAAATGTTCCTGCAAATATCGTTTCAATTCAAGTTTCTGCATAATGTAATAAGAAGATAAAAGAATTCTATACTTCAACAAGAGACATTACAAAGCAACTAGAGACATTATCAAGGGCATTAACAAGCTCCTAATAGCAATAAAACCTTTTAACTGTCTGATGTAGAACATGCTCCCACCAAACCACCACATATTATGGTAATTGGCTCCAATTTCTGAATCTTTCATTGTAAAGTTACGAAGAGTTAGATAGAACTGGAAAATGAACCTGGAATTCACAGTTCAGTTGCTTATCTTCTTTTTGTTATTATTATGATGGTGTTTTCTGTACAATACACAGAATCAGCATGAGCTCCAGCTGCAGCAGCATCATTTTATATTCTGGTCTAAGATTCCTCATCTTATTCTTGTTTCTCAGTATTTAAAGGTATATGGTTTTAGTCCCTCCAGCACCTTATCATGTAAAGACTGTTACAATGTGTGAATTAGTCATATTTCAGCAACCTCATTTGCTCATTCACTGCAACATACTTTTTCTGAAAGTTCAGAAAATGAAATAGAACTTAACTTCAATGTTCTAATTTACCTTAGGAAATAACCTGGGGTAGAAGTTGCTTACTTCTCTTTTTTGGATTCTCCTCTCAAAGACATAAAGCTCAGGCTTCATCCAGGGTCCCACAAAAATACATACAAAATTCAGTACCACAATAAAAACGAAACCAGAACCTACAGCAGAAAAGTGGAGAAGTGACATGAGGCTCTCTGGCGATTAACCTGCAGTGTAAAGCCAGATGTCCTGCTGACAGGTCTACAGCACCACACCGTTCTTTACAGGCTGGCAACCTGTTTACTTGAGAAGGGCAATCCAAGTGGTATCTAGAATCACGGTCCAAAAAAGAAGTTGTCATTTCACGTCTCTGGAACTAACCTGGCTTAAAGGATGAAGACACCAAGAAACAGTATAATGCAAAAGGAACTCCAAGGAGAAAAAAATACCAACCAACCAACCAACCAACCAAAAAAACTTATAATGTTTCCAGCCCAAAGCTTGGTGTTCAGACACCACCAAACCTGCCAGGCTTGATCTCCATTAAAATGACAGGCTTTGGGGGCAGACAGGCAAGGTTTAGAAAAGAGACACGCACTGGAAACACCAAACAGGATAACTGGACTACAACACATCCCTCTCTCAGAAGAGGGAGGAACTACCTCATTTCTGAAGTTCTGGCTGATGGCCGGAAAGACAATCACTGGGACTTCACTGAGATCATAAAAGCACAGCATGCAATTTCTACCTAGCCTGGAAAAGCAGTTCCACTATTTCCTGTAACATTTAATGGCACAATCCTTTCATTACAGTGTAAATTAAAGCAATCTTTTATTATTGCGATTACTAAAGGCTGCTTTAATTAGACTCACTTAAAGATTTGTTAAGGTTTTTGACAATAGACCACACAACTATTACAGTTACAAACAGGCTTTCAGCATGGTTACTGACAAACCTCCTGAAACCTACTCAAAAGAAAAACAAAACCAGGACAAACAAACTCCTTTTCCCCCAAAGCTCTGTGACTGTTGTCCTTCTACTGCAGCCGTTGTAAAAGTTTGGGAGATTAAAACAAAACAAAATTAAACAAACAAAAAAACAACAACAACAAAAAAAAACTTGAGGAGCAACAGACCAAGGATACCAATTATGTAGGCGAAACACTTTATCAAAGCATTTTAATTACCGTGACTTCACTTTCAGAAAACACAAAATGGAGTTTTTGCTTGACACCAGGTTTTCTCCATAAATTCCAATGAAGTCTGTAAAGCCTTGCCTTTGCTTACTTCAATCTATGGTATCTCTGGTGTTAACTCATTAACTATTACAAGTGAGATATTAGTCTTCAGAAAACAGAAATTGCATTACTCAATGCCATATTACCTTACACATGCCTGCATTGAAGGAAAGACTACTGTGGTGTTGGTCTTCATCACAGATCAACCTTTTGAATGGTAATATTGCCAAAAACATTTTTAGGGCATTTTAGATTCATTCCATTGTTAAAACAATACATTTTCAAATCATTATTTTACAGAAACAGAGCAGAAAGAAGCCAACAACTCCAGATCATGGGAAGAGGAATAAGCAGGCACCAAGACACCGTCTTTGGCATACAGCCAAGATAAAAATCGCGCTGATGCCGCCTCACGGAAGGGAGACGCGTGAGTTATCCCCCTGCGAACACGTTCCTCTCTGATTATCGCTGGGGCTGAGCGACAGTCGGCCCTTCACGGCGCACCGGCGGGTCGGGACCCAGAGTTTAAATCACCGCGCTCATGCCTTGGGGGGGAAAAAAAAAAAATCCCGTGCGGGGAATTAATTAATTACAGCCCGCATGGAGGGGCTGGCGGGGGGGCGGCAAGGGAGCGCCCCGCACGCCGCAGGGAGCGGGGCGAGGGGAGCGCGGAGCGGGGCCGGAGCGGAGCGGGGCGCTTGGTGCGGAGCGGGGCGAGGGGAGCGCGGAGCGGGGCCGGAGCGGAGGGGGGCGCTTGGTGCGGAGCGGGGTCGGAGCAGAGCAGGGCGCTCGGTGCGGAGCGGGGCGAGGGGAGCCCGGAGCGGGGCGAGAGGAGCGCGGAGCGGGGTCGGCGCGGAGCGGGGCGCTCGGTGCGGAGCGGGGTCGGCGAGGAGCGGGGCCGGCGCGGAGCGGGGCGCTCGGTGCGGAGCGGGGCGCTCGGTGCGGAGCGGCGCTCGGTGCGGAGCGGGGCCCGGCCGGCCCGGCCGCCGCCGCGGTGCTCGAGCAGCCCCTGGCGGAGCCGGGGAGGCGCTGCCGCCGCTCCGCCCGGCGAAGGGGCAGCCCCGACCGCGACACCGCCCGCGCCGGCCCGCGGGTCCTGCTCCCCGAGACACGTACCGCTCCCTTCGCCGTGCGCTTCCACACCGTCTGTCTCCTTCTGGCACTCAGAGAGGGGGAAAAACCAGTGGGGAATGTTCAAAAATGTCGATTCGTCTCGTTGAAATGCCGTTATCTTCAGACAGGTGATTTACCAGACAAGCTGGCAATTCCACAAAAATTTTCTCTCAAAAACTTCCTCCGATCGCGGCCCTTGCTGAGTTTAAAAGGGCACCTATGATATTTGGCGTCGCAAATGGACCCCAATTTTAGGAAACGAACCCTCGTTTAACGAAGACCCCGGGAGGAGCCCCGGAGTGCCAAGGGTCACCCCCGCCAGCAGCCGTCTACCCCTCCCGGCTCCCAGGGGAGGCGCAGCTGCCTCCGGCTCCCCGCTCCTGTCCCGCACCAGGACGTGCGGAAAGCTCAGACTGCTCCACAGCCCCGGCCCAAACTTGGTTCTAACAAAGACTGTTGAGCTCTGCAAGGCTGACCTGTTCCTTCAGTACACAGGAAAATGAAAGGGGTAAGATCAGACAGTTTCTGGTTACAAAAATCAGTTTGATTATGAGTTAAAAAGATCAATGAAATCAAATAAATCACTGAAGGGGGGGATAAAAAGCTCCACTGTAAGTTTCTACTAAATGTCACTTTATTTGAACAAGAAAGGGAGGAATGAATGTGAGGAAAGCAAACAGTGTGAATAATCTCAGCCCTAATGATTAATAATTGCTACTTACCTGACATCCGAAGGCCTCTTGAGAGCCCTGGAGACAGAGCTCTGCAGGCACTGACGGGGCTGCTGTGCAGTGACTCGAGGGGTTCATGTTAAACCCCAAGCATGGGGACATCAGGCTCCTGCACGTGGGGTCTCTACACAATGTCTTCTACATCCTTGTAATCCACTAAACACAGCGGTCTGGACACACTGAGCATGAAGTACAGGAGCCACCACTCAGTGCTGGGTGCCTGCTCAGGAGCTCAGGCCACTTCACCATGACACCTTGGACCGACATATCTCGCAACGACCTCTTCATGAGGACAAACCAAACTGCTACCATTTCTTCTCCTAATTCTGCCTCCTTTTTACAGGCAGAGCTGTGCAAGCGCAAACCCATCCATGGGTTAGGACAGCACCGGCAGCTTGTGTGCTGCCACTGAGCTGTGGGAACTGACTGCAGGAACTGCCGTACCAGCTGGAAGTGTGAGATGAAGCACATCTGCCTAAATCACAAACTCTAGCACAATGCATGACTCATTCTTACACCTAGAAAAGGAATTGCTTTTGCTCAGGTGGCACCAGCAGCTGAATTCTACAATCAGTTTTCCAGCTTTGTTTGCTTCCTCCCATATAAAAAAGTGGGGCCCTGCATTTTTCAGACTATTCCTGGAAGTTGTCTATTTCACTGTGCCTGCATAGTACTTGAAACACACCCTATCCTAGACTACCAATTTTTCAAAAATAAGTGGGCAAAATCAATCTCAAAAAAATCACAAAATAAAATCCCAAAAAGAAAAAAAAAAGGGGGGGGGGGGAACAAACCTACCTTTAACAGCCTCATCTTAAGTTACAAATATCTCCAGGGTCATTCAAGCACTAGGACAAGTAAGCGGGCCCAGGCTGACCTGAATAAAAGCAGGTAAATTAGCTCACAGCATTATTTTCAACCAGAACAAATACAAATGGTTAAATTTAATCTAAACAGACTGCACTGGGCAAACAGATTCTGGACTAAGGAGTCCACAGAAAACTAAGTGTTTAAGAGCCACAACATTAGAGTGTCTACCACTCAATTTTTGAGCAATATGTTTTGATCAACTCTTCTTTCTTCCCACTTCCCCTCCCACCACTTCCTCCCCCTTTTTTCATATTCAGTTGTCTGAATTGTCAGACAATTCAGATTGGAAGGGAGCACAGGACTCCATACTATCCAGCCTGTGCTCAGGACAGGGTCAGCCAGGAGACCAGACCAGGTGACTCTGGGCTTTGTCAGGTTCTTGAAAACTTCCAAGGGTGGAGGCTGCACAGCCTCCCTGGGCCCTTGCTGCACTGCTGGACCTCCCACCCACGACGGGGAAAGACCCCTTCCAATGGGGAAAGTGTTTCCGGCAGGCTGCTGGTAGGTGACCCAATCCATCCATCCCTGCCCTCCCCTGGCTGAGCAAGTCCCCTTCCCTCAGCCTCTCCTCACAGGGC
This sequence comes from Lycocorax pyrrhopterus obiensis, assembly GCA_014706295.1. Lineage (NCBI taxonomy): Eukaryota > Metazoa > Chordata > Aves > Passeriformes > Paradisaeidae > Lycocorax > Lycocorax pyrrhopterus. The sequence continues at coordinate 17,916,901 of JACSVZ010000013.1, read as the reverse complement.
TCCAGATCCAGACCAAGATGGTGGCCCTTCACTGAAATCCATGTTAAGGATGTCTTCACTGTATAGGAGCTACAAACTTGAGGGATATCTAGACAAGCTCTAGGAAGTCCTGAGAAGGAGATAATCACTCCTCAACTTCCTGGCTTTGCTCCTGCTAAGAGAGCCCAGGATGCTATGGGCCTTCATTTCTGCTGCACTTTTCCACAGACTTGTCCTCAGACAGCCCATTCCAGGGGAGCCCTGGGGGTTTCTCCTTCCCCAGGGCACAACTTTGCATTTGTTGCTATTGAATTTCATGAGGTCCCTGGCAGCTCCCTTCTCCAGCCTGGCTAATTCTCCCTAAAGAGCAGCCCAGCCCTCGAGTATGTTGAGCGGTACCCTCCCCCAGCTGCAGCTGGGGACATCTGCACACTTGATAAGAGTGCACTCCATCACCTCCCCAGGTCACTGACAGGGATGTCAAACAGGACAGGTCCCAGAATAGACCCCTGGTACCACACTTGTGACATGCAGAGCAAGACCCATGACCTACAACCCTCTGAGACCCACCCTGGTTTTATATCCTCATAGCTGTCCACCCATCCAGGTGTTAGCATCCTAATCTGGATGCTTGCCAGCCTCCTCCTATTTACAAGTGTTTTCTCTTGTACTGATGTAGCACAAAAAGAAATGTCGCTGCACAAACCTCCTCCATAGGCAGAATAAGCAACCAATCACTGGAAAAGACCATTACTCCCAACAAAGATTGGAGAAGTAAGAAAACCACAGGAATGTCCTGCACTTGTCTTTAGAGACAAGCTTGTTTATGCAGCATTGCCTTATGCCATAAGTGCCTGAGCAATTCAGGGAGTCATTACAGAGTGTAACAGATGTTTCAATACTTTACAGATCTAACTAGCAAGTAAAAGCCACTCCATGCTGCTGTCACCTGCTTCAGTGCAAGCAGGGAAAGATGTGAACCCCAAGCCCATTTTTTTTCACATCATTAGCTTCTTTCTTCACTACTGCCTCTCCTCCAAGTCCCTACTGCCTGTGCCTTTCTGTCTCCCTGTGCCAAGGCCCCCATCTCCCCACTGTCCCTAGAGTCCCTATCTCAGTTTCCTCTCTCCCTTCTATTTTCACTCCTGAAGGACACAGGCAGCCAAAGCTAGTCAGGCCAAAACAGACATTTTCCATGGTAAGAGAGACCCAGGTGAGCCTCTCCTGACTCTCACCTGTCTCCTGCTGGGGCTTTGCTGCAGGTTGCCTCCAACATTTCGTGACAAACATTTTCCATTACATTTTCCATTTCCAACTCTCAACCTTTCTATCATATGATTTCAGGTTAAAACAGCAGGAATTTTGTACAGCTTATCTAGTACAATATGATCTTTCTGTCAGCTGCTGAAAAAAGATTGTAGATGTTAAAGCCAAAAGCCAAAATCCAGCTGTGATTCATCTCCAACCTCACACTAGAAATTTAACCTCATCCCAAATACAAGAGTTCTTCTAACCGAAACCAAAGGCTTATACATATGAACCATCATCTGTATACATGAACCTTAACACTCACCACAACACACTTTCAGCTACCATAAACAGATTTTCCTCAGCTGTGTGTGGTTTTTACTGATTAACATAGTACAACAGCTAAAATAGAAAATACTATGTAGTTTCCACTACTGAACCTGTATTTAACAGCTGCTCGCTGCCCTGTGGGACTGCCAACGCTGCTTTTGCTCCAGGCAGATAAAGGAAGAGTGTGAGAAGAGTCATGTTGGCTTAGACCACCAGTGCATCCAGGCAAGGACTCTCACCACAGCCAACAGGGAAAAGGAGGAGAACACATACACCTACAGGGATATTCCCTCTGGCCATCTCTGGCCTTAGAGATTATGCCTTTATATTAAGAAGAAAATATACAGGGAGTAACACCTCACTGCTGTTTCCCATTGCATTCCTGAAAAAGGGAGAGAAAGCTTCTGACAGAAACAGTCCTTCCCCAAACTGACAGTCTGCAGTGCTCCTGTTAGAACAGCTCTTCCAGGACACCCGGAGCAAGCTCATGCTCTAAACCTAATGCATAACAGCTCTATAATGCACATGATTTATATGAATTCTACTGGATTAGGAAAGAGACGAATTGTATTTCTGCCATTTTAAAACTACTCTCATATTTAGACTTTTTATATCGTTTCACAGAAGGCTCCATAGTTTTGCGTTAGCTGTCTCATCTGTACCCTGTAGCAGGTTTTTCCGTATTTTCCGTCTTCCTCATGTCAGAGCAGTGATTCCTGAACTGTAGCCCACCAAAGCAACTGATCCCCAGGGAAAGGCACACAGATCTGCATTGCCTTTGTAACGTTCAACCAAGTTTACTGAGGAGGACACTTCATTCCTCCATCAGCCACTCCTTGCAACTTCATAGTTGCCTGTGCTGGAAAGGCAAAAAAGCTTGGGAGTCACTTTCTGCTCTCTGTTCCAAAGAATAATGGTTTTATAATGGAATTTTCCAATGAAAAAATTTATCTGATCATATAACCAATTAGGATAACTAAGAAATTCACAAAAGTATGTCTCTGCAGCAAAAGACAAAGATTCCAGAATTTTGCAAATCCTACACACTAACTGGCTTGATCTTCTAATTTACACTGACACATTACAATGACCTGCCTACATCTGACATTAAGCATAATTTAATGCTTGTTAATCAACAATGAGGGGAAATGTAAGCCCTGTGTTCCTTATCTAATGCTTTTCCTTTCCTCTGCTGAGAGAGTTAGAGGATTTGCCTTGTTCTGTCTATCATCTTCTTTGGTAAATACCAATCGCTGCAGTAAATCTGGTAAGCAGGCTGACTTCTGACCTCTTTGTTCATATTTGTGCCGTATATAAATATGTTGCTGGCAATATTTTCTGGCGGGTTTTTTTTAACACATTAAACAGAAATGCATTATAGAATAGAACAGAAGGGAATTTCAAAGTATTATAAATATAGGATTAGGAAACTTGCCAGCAATATCTATTGCTGACAGCTGACTTTATTAAAGTTCATCAGCATTAATTGCCTCATTGTTGAATGACTTTTGCATGTAATTATCACCAGTCTAAACACAGATTGCCTCAGGTACAGTATCTAATGTGATCATGCATTCTGAATCCTATTAAAATAGCCAAGATGTAGCAGAAATTATTCTCTCCCTACCAGTAAGGAAGTGAAAGAAGCAACAGAAACAGGGGGAATTTATTTTGTTCAGCCTAAACAGTGTTATTTCTCTGTCTCATTCCAATGTTTCCAGCAATACTTCGGTGCCATGGATGCTGAAGCAAGACTTAAGAGATGCCAATTCTATACCAGTGTCATTTATCTCAAGGACAAGAGAAAATTCCTGTGCCCCACTAGAAAGACAATGCCTGAGGCATGATTGCTAAAATGGGCTTTAAACGTCATGCTATATTTTAATAGACAGAAAGATGGATACATCAATGTCTAAAATAATAATTCTTAGATTATATTTATCAGAACAAGGCAAGACTGGAATTGTAATTTGAAGAAGTCTGAGCTCCAGTACTGTGAGCTAATATCCAAGGAGAGAGGACACACAGCTCCTTCTTTGAACTTCTGTGCTGTGCTGTTTTAAGATGTTTTCAAGATCTAAAGGCTCGGCATCAAAGACAAAATTTCATACATTTTTACACCACCCTAAAATCTTCATACCATATTACTATCCCATTCCCAAACCCTACTTTCTCAATAAAAACAATAAATCAATAAATTACTATTCCCGTTCCTCAATGTACCAGCTCTTTTGAGACTGAACAGAATACACTCTGTGGAATCATTACATGCAATAGACTTATGAAGGACTTTTTTTAAAAAAATGAAATAGAATAAAATTTTGCAATTTAGCTTGTAGATTTATTTAATTTTTTAAAAGGATCATCTTAAAAGCTTCAATATCATCTTAGAAATGAGTTGCTCATCATAGCCAATTTTGTCAACGTCAAATACCCACCATTCTCATGCATACGCCTCCTTATATGCACATCTGCCTATCACCTACCAGGGTTCTGGAGTGACTTTTCAGAGAAATTCATATTTGAGATTGCGTTTCAGCCACAGATTTAACAGAAAAGGGTTTCAAAACTATTACACAGTATTTAGAAAAACAGCATGAAAACCTGTGTTGAATATGGACTTCCAGCAAAGAAAAAAAGATTTTACTATGGAACACAGCTTCAGAAATTCTACAGTCTTTTTAGACACTACTAATCTGTTCTCCATTTGATGTTGTCTGTTGTCAAGGGCTTTTGCAGTTCTCTTGTAAGAAAAGTAGCTGCAGACATAAATGCTTGAATAAAGACAAAACTTGCCACATGCTACCTTCCCTTACCCCTCCTCACATGGCTTTTTCTCTCAAGTTTATTAACATTAATAACTGGAAGCACTGATGTAGCCTTTTAGGGTATTAGACCAAACCTGTAAATTAATGCATTGGTTCATCACAATTCATTAATCAAGCCTGTGCTGGATTTAACAGACAGCAGATTATTAAAGACACCAAATTACACAGACGAAAAAACTCAGTTCCCAGAGGGTCAGCTGTAATGTGAATGGTTTTGCATAAAACCATAAACCTGCTATTAAATTAAAAACAGGAAAAAATTATGTCCACTGCTTATCTAAAGTAATTTTTTTTAAAAGGGATGCTACGCTAATTTACTTCTTAACTGGTCCTGGTTACACAGCAAAGGACTAAAGGTTAACAGCAATGGCTCCTCTGATGCTTGGTTAAGCAACTTACACTAACCTATCCTGACTGAGGTGAAGAAATTAATGAAATTACTACAGTAATTCATTACTAATGGAAAATTGTCAATGCTTTCAGCCAGCAGTTCACACAAATTTTCTGCAGACGTGAAGACCTAGTACAGTGACTCATGCTCTTAGACTTGCTACTCTTATTTCAAGTCCTGGCACCATTCATCACGGCCGAACTCTATGCCATGCTATCCAGCAAAGTTGAGCAACCTTTGATCTCAATAGCTAAGGTCTTTCTACTTCTGTGACACAGGTTTATGAAGGAAGAAAAAATAACATGTAATTTTCAGCATCAATCTAGGGAATGCTAAAATAGGGGAGAAAGGCAGAATCACTGCAACCAGAATCCAAAGTATAACAAACAGGAAAGGTCGTAATTTTCCAACTAATGATGCCAAAAACAGACAGTGTAAATTAGTGTAAAGTTTATATATCAATTACCAATCTAAAGGACAAATGTAACAAATAGCGAACATTAACAGTTAGTGAAGAGCCTAAACAAGATCGTCCTGTTGTGCTACATAGTCCTGGTTTCTCTTTATATTCTTCACTAAACCACAAAACAGAACATCAGACCAAGGATAGCAAAAGTTTCTATCCCGAAAGACAGATTCATCTGTGACTACTCTAGTAGTTGTCAAATACAGAGAGCAAGAATATGTTATATTCAGTGACCTTGCCATAAATAAAGTATTTAATATTACTTGACTGCATATAACAGGAAAATCCTAACAGGAACATTATTTTATGTTAATTTATAGAACAATGTTAGTTTATAAGACATTGTTTTATGGTTGTGGAGTTATGCAGGGAGGGAGCTAATAAAGATAATCTTTATGACCTTCCCATTGATTTGCTTTTCCTTTGTGAGCAAGAAAGATACTGTTTCTGATGGCCATAAATGCCCAAGAGATGAGAATTGTGCAGCATGCTTCCCAAAGGAGCAGCAGGGTTACATTTATGCAAACAAAAATTAGAGTTTGAATATGAATATGGTTTTCCCCCATGAGGAAGAGCAGAATTAAAAGAGGTAAGGAAATCCCTACCCATATAGGAACTCAACAAAGCACATCCAAATCTGCTTTGACTCTTCTGTGCATCCCACCATTTGAAATGGAAAGATCTGGCACAATGGTAGTAACATCAGCATAGGGAGAGTTTTTAATGGAAGAGGATGGCAGATTTGCTGCCGCATTCTTCCTCCGCTATGGGGAGTGGGGCTCTGTGGGTAACATGGCCAGAAAGTCCCTGTACATCACCTATTTTAAATGACAGATGGTCTCCTCAGGAGAAGCGAGTGCAAGTAAAAACCAAAACAACATCGACCAGGGAAGAGCCTTTCTACAGATGTTGCCCATTCCTTACTGTTGTTCTACAAGCATCCCATCAACTGCTCACAGGGAACAAGTGCTGAGACAGACAGGACCTCAGTACACTCCAACTGGTATTTCTCAGGCTAAGCTGAGCTTAAAAATTAGCATTTCTCATAACTCAGAGCAGGGTATTATAAGAGCTCTTACTGAAACTCCAGCTAACCCTGGCATCACAGTGCACACCGAGAGCAAAGCGCTGTGTGAGAAAGTGTCTGCCCACTTCGCTTTGAGGTGTTGCTCCTGTGGATTAATACAGCAGCAGAGTTCAGAAATGCAACATAGAAATCACAGGAACAGTAATGTCTTCATGGCAAAAAGATGCTCAGAATGTATTCAGTGTAAAAGTTACCAGTTGTGTTATTTAATACATAAAAATTGCTTAGACTTCTAAGCTAATTCTCACTGAAATCAGAGGAGTATTGCCTTTGCATACACATCTATAATATACTGGGAGACTACAATGTACTGCATCAAGCACAGTCCTTTTGCCAGTACCACAGGCCAAATCTTCAAACATTGCACTCATAACATCTTACAATGCAAATCAGTAACCCTTTTGTCAAATTTTAAAGCATTTAAAGCATTGTTTTATTTTTATTCTATATTAATGTTTTATTACTATTGTTATTATTTTAATTTTAAAATACTTTAAAGCATTATTTTGCAAACCCCAGTCTAGCATTCAGTGGGATGGTACAACATAGTCCCATCCTTGATGCCAAGTGTCCCAAATCCCTGAGGGATTAGGGAGACGCTTAGCACACATATATAACACTGCTGCAATAGCTGGACTTCTCTATATTAAAAGCAGGTGAAAACAACAACTGGTTTAAGAGCAACAACAAAGCACACCTTCTTAGCACTATAGAAATTACAAAACATTAATGTTGAATGTGTTCCTTAATTATACAAAACTCTGCAAAGAATAACATGATTTAAATTTATTATTCAAATGCTTTTAATTTATAACAGATTGCTACTTCAAATACAAGTATTAAATCTCTATTAGATTCATTGAGGTAATGCACTAATATGCATGACTGAGATCTTAAATTCCTAAGCAGCAATAGTGTTGGCTAGATGCAATAAGGATTACCTTAATTAAAACACTCTCCTCAGCATCTCAGAAGATTTAATCCAAATCTTTATATAGGGCACATTCATTATCTATCTCCAGTTAATAAAAATATGACCTACTTTGGTTACATTTTAGAATTTAATCTTGATTACCATTTTGTTAATAGAAATAAGATACTAAAGACTTTAAAGACAAGCCAAAAGCAATTTTGCCAGCCTAATTAAAATACTATTTAATGGCCTCAGAAGGAGCTTTATATTTATTCATAACTGTGGATGTAGACTTTTTAGAAATGTTTTTAAAATATCAAATTAGACAACAGACTCCTAAAAATATACCTAAGAATAACAAGTGAGATTTATAACCAACAAGCTTAAAGCAGAGCCTGAAGAGATTCAGAGAAGAACTCCTAAACCCCACAGGGACACTTTGGAACACACGAGCTGTTCTGATAAGCTCAACAAGACTCTGCACTTCTGTGGGAGGAGGCCCATACCATGTGTCTTTGCAGAAGCAAGGCTTAAATTAATCATAACACTCCAAATGTAGCGTCAAGTTACTGCTAAGTAGTAGTTTCCAAGGAGACATGATGCTTATCAAAATACTCTGATGCACTGGAGGCTGCCAGATCTAAGACAGAATCTGAATGGTTTAGTGAACTTCTTAGCAAAATGCAGCTTATTCTGCTTTAAACCAGGGATGCAGCAGGCTCAGCGAGAAGGCAAAGTTTTGTGAGAGCAGGGGGAGGACACATCCACGCCATCAACCTTCTCTTGTACATACTTCTGCCATATTAAACAGGATATAAGGAGTAAAGAGAGATCACAGCCAGCCAAAGCATGTGGTCAGAGCACCCATGGGGCCACCACTTCTCCAGAGCCACCCACTCACCTCCATGGATTTCTCAAGCCGAAATTGTCCTTTTACAGCGTTGCTCAGCAAAATGTAATCTCCCCACACATATCATCTTCCCCATACAGAAAGGATGGACAAAAGCATGCATCCTATGGAGACAGCATGTCCTTCAAACCCCCACAAAGGTGTCACTTACAATATCCTAAAACAAAATACTTATTTTTGAAGGTAAGAATGTCAAGTGATGGCTGAATCCAAAGCCTTGTCCATTTATCACCCAACAAAAAATTTTAGCATACAGAGTTCCGCTTGAGAAAATTAATTCAGATTGGACAGCTCTAGCTATTACTGGGTTTCATTTGTTGAAAGGTTTTGAGAGATGAAAGAATCTTGCTGCTTTCAAGAGACACAATGCTTATGGCTTTCTACTGAAAGTGATTATTAATTCCTACATTGAAAACGTGAAAGCATTCTGGGTGAACAATGCCACAAACCTCTCACCAGGGTTCTCACCACAAGAGGCAATTCCCAGTTTAATTAAAGTCAGTACTCACTGTTTTCTCTTGATCTCCATCATGTAGAAGCCACCTGCTCCAACAAGGGATCCAAGCAGTCAGTGGCTACACCTGGAATTTTCAGAGGCTGGGAGACCAAGTGGCATGAGTGACACTGCTCAGAGGAGGCTGCAGGGAGACAGAGAAGCCTTGCTGCAGCCTGTGGTCTCCACTCACACTTTCTGCTCTAACACACTGTGCTCTGTCTGGCACGCTCTGCTCCCTTCCCTCACACTGGTTTTAGCACCAGTTTCTAGTCCAATGTCTTTTTCTTTCTCCCTTGTTTAGTATTTTGATTCTATTACTTCTCTATTTTGTAATTCTTTGCTGGCCCCTTGTCACTAAAAAGTGATAAAAAAGGCTTCTTCCCAACTCTCAAATACAGTTTCAGAAAAAAACAAGGGTAATGATGCACTTTCATAGAATCATAGAATATCCTGAGTTGGAAAGGATTCACAAGGATGAAGTCCAACTCCTGTCCCCGCACAGCACCATCCCCAAGAGTCACAACATGTGCCTGAGAGCATTGTCCAAACTCTTCTTGAACTCAGTCAGGCTTGGTGCTGTGACCACTTCCCTGGGGAGCCTGTTCCAGGGTCTGACTACCCTTTTTGGGTGAAGAACCTTTTCCTGATATCCAACCTAAATCTCCCCTGACACAATTTTGGTTCCTGTCACTGGTCACCACAGAGAAGAGATCAGCGTCTGCTCTCCTCCTCCCCTTGTGAGGAAGCTGTAGACTGCGATGAGGTCTCACCTTAGTCTCCTCCAGGATGAACATCGATTTTGCCACGTTCAGTCCAACAGCAGCAGCTGTTGCCCAGAGCCATTTTGACTGCTAGGTGCCCATGGCCAGCAGCATCTTGTCCTGTCTCTCTGTGGGTCCCCAGCTCCACAGACCCCCGGTGCACCCATTGCCACACACACCCGTGGGGCTGCTCTCCGCAACTCCCAAAGGCTGATGGCCGAACATGAGGAGTTAATTTTGTAAGAGAGGCAATTTTGTAAGCCTAAAAAAACTGATGACATTAGAAAGCCCATTGTAAATTTTACATAAAGAGGTCTTGTCTCTTTATCATGTACATAAATGTCACCCACTGGAAGACTGTTGTCACAAATGCCTCCCTTGAGTGCCAGATCTGTCTGTAACACGGCATATAAGATGCTTGTTCTTCTAGCATCTGCACTTTTCAGCAATTATTAATTCCTTAAACATTTAAAACAGACCTTTTCAATTGTGCTTTCACCTCTTGAGGTCAATGCAGCAATCTCAGCTTGTGTGGCTCATAGTCCCCCTTTTAACATTCATTTTCAAAGACATATAAAACAGTCAGACAAACCAAAAGTCAAAAGCAGACTCCTGAGGCTAAGATCTGTTTTTCCCCAAAAACTCTTCCATATGTTAATATGGAACCCTTTTACCAGGCTTCATGCATGAGACAAGGGATTCTAAAATATTCCTTATCTCAGGGAAAGCACAATAGTCAGGATTTTTCCCCTTTCAACTCTCAGCTATTCCTCTCCATGAGACCATAGGCTGCAAAGATGATAAGGAGAGTATTCTAGCAGATCTATCCCTCTCTCTTCCTCTATTATTAAGAAAGCGAAAAATAAAAAACCCATTACCTCCAAAATGGAGGCAGGCTTTTTGTGAGATAAGCCACTCCTCCACATCGTGTATTCCACCAAAGGGATTCATATTGGGTTCAGTATCTTCTAATGGTTTCATCAGTTAATATTAAATTGGTTTCAGATAGGCAAAAAGAATTTTCCTTGCACTGCACTAAATAATTTGCCTTTATATAGACTGCATAAACTAAATTTCTGAAGAGGAACAACAATTATTGTTCCATTTATGTAAGTGACAGATTGACAGTCGGCATCCCATACTGTCTGTAGTTTTGCTATGTAGTTGACTTTCACCATTCGTTTATTTTCTTACTGCTTACAAATGGAAAGACATTTCATGGTAAAAAGACAAAAGGATGGTGTTTTGTAGCACAAAGCTCTGGAATTAAGGTCTTCCCATCCTCATGACAGCAAGATACTCCCTTTGTCAGGGTTAGAAATGCCCATATATACAAAACCACCCACGTAAGTTGGACAGTTGATGGGATAATGTGGCATATAACGTATGTGGGGTGACAGTCAGGTGTCCCCACAGGCACTGTCAGTACCAGTTCTCATGCAGCCTAAAACCAGCTCTGATACCCACCTAACCCCTTGTGCCTGTCACGAGGTGGCCAGGAACAACCACTGCTGCAAACAGCCTCTGCCCCCTTTGCCTGGACAGAAAGGATACTGCTTTCCTGTTTCTTTCAGCCCCAGATGCCAGAGCCACTTCCTCAGTTCTGGGGGCAGCCAGAGTGAAATCCTGCCCATCTGGTGCCCCTTCAGCCAGCAGCTGCACCAACACAAACTGCAGGAGAAAGCCAGGGAGAACACTGCTCTCAGCACGTGCCTGCTCCTGGAACAAGCAAACCTTTGCTCTCTTCTCTAGGTCAGTACTGCCAAATGGAGACTCTGAAGTAGCACCACGCCTGTCCTGACCACAAACACTCTCCATGGAAAGCAGTGGCTTTACCATGCCACATACAGTTTTCCAGGGCAATGACACTTCATCACTGAAAACCTTAGGATGCTGTCATCATAAGCCAATCACTACACTTTAATTATAATTAAATTATAATTAATAATCACTAGCCCTTTAATTACCCTTCTATCTGCATTCACTACACAAGGGGTTGTGAAACAACACGGACCAAAGAGCAACGGTAACCATTGCACACTCCTGATTTTTACCATATTGTGTAATGATCTTCCAGAATTGCCAAAGCTTCCTATTCTCTGAAGAACTTCAGTCTTCATTTTATCAGTGGAACATCCACCTCTCCTACTTTGGCTCCAAGCATAATTAGTACCTGTTAAGGACGCTTCCCCGTCCGACCATCCAGGAGCCATTCCCGCCGTCCCTCTCGCACCACCGGAGCCGGGCCTGAGGCCCCTTCCCAGCTGCACATCCCACACTCGGTCACACCACGCTTCCTCGCCGGCTCGAGCCCAGGTGTCCCACGGCAGAGCCTCGGACGCCCTGTTCCTGAAAATAATTTAATCATCATGCAATTACTAAATAACGAAGTAACAGCTGGGGCTGGTGCCTCCGAGGTAGGACCCCGGACGAAGGAGCGATGGGGCTTTTATCCCCTCACAGCCCAGGGGCGGGAAGGTCTGGGTTCCTGCCGTGTCCCCGAGTGTCCAGTCCCCGGCTGTGGCACAGGCCAAGGGCCCTTTGTGCTGCCAAGTGTCGGCAGTTCAGGCCCTTTTCCTGGGGCTTGGGCTCACCCAGAGCTCACCCTGCAGCTGCTCTCAGAGCTCCCCGCACTGAATGGATTCCTGAGCATACCTTTGGGACAACTCTCATCGTGTTTGACCTTGAGGGGCAACCTGAGGTGTACTGCAGATTATTTGTTCACATACTCCTTCTTGCTCAAATGTTTCAGCACATTCCAGCACCCCCTCTGGCTTTAACAGGAAAAAAAGGACAAAACCAAACCAAAAACCACCCCTTACCTGTGCAGACAATCATCTCTCAAATACATGTGCACAACCTAAGAGCTATCACTTCAGATTGCCACAAGCTGTATTTTACCATGAAAGTAATCTTTCCCCAGACTGTTCTGGGGTTTGTTTGTGTTTGGTTTTGAAACTTACAAATGAGACCTACAAATTTGTTAAAAGTTCTGTTACCCCTTCATGGTATTCCAGAAGTATATCCCTTTTCTTTCTGCTGTCAGAAAGTTGGCATAAATAGAAACTCTTGCTGCTGGCTAAGAAAAAAAAATTAAATCCTTATTGCTATTTAGAAAATTCTGACCCCCCTTGCTGCTAATCCCAAGGGTCCCACGAAATACTGAATAACAGGAGTTATATTCACAATTTTCTGCTGTAGTTTATTCCACAGCAGTTGAAATTTTCTAACACTTGTTGCATTGCTTTAATGATTTGCTGTTAATAAGAAATTTTTAGGGAGCTGTAAACCATTCCTACTTCAGATCCATAAAAAACCTAACAGTTAAAACTTCTTATTGTACCTAAAGCAGGAAAACTTTTGCTGACAATTATCCACAACTCATTTGTTTCAATTTAGCAATGAATTTCTAGAAAAAAAAAATGCATAATTACATGAGCAAGAATCAATTTTTTCCACTTTTTTCCACAGAGATTACTAAGAACTATGCAAAAAATCCCAAGGATTAGCTTTTCATTGCCCCAGCTGCCAAAAACTATCCAGCTTTCAAAAACCGGTGTTCTCCAGTACCGAACAGCTTCACCCTCTACAGTCACCACCTCCCTTTGGGAGTGATTACACAACTTCTATTTTGTTACCTTTTCCAAGAGATTTGATCAGTTAAGTAAGAGCCAGTACCAGAACACCTGTGGCTATTACTAACAGTGGTACACAGTGAGTAGCCCAGCTTACATGGCTGTTCAAAAGCTGAGACCCTAAAAATTGTCGGCATGCTGCCTGTGCTTCCAAGCTTTGCATTTAGCTGTCCCCAGTCTTCCAGCACAAAAAGCTCTTTAGTGCCAGCATCAGGCAGATGGCAACTCTGGACCAGTGAGGGGACATGTCTTTATTCCCACTCTGCTTTATGACTCTTCTTCTTCTGACAAATCTTTTTTTTCACAGCTCCGATATGTAAATTAACAGCTTCTCCTGAGATTTTATCTGTATTCCTTTATTTGTTTTAAAAAGTACTTCCCTGCTTCTTCAAAATTACTCTGAAGGAAACCTGTAGCATCTTTTAGTAATTAGTATTGTAAGAAGTAAAGAATAGAATTCATAGCAAGCAACTGCTATCTCCTTTCCTGCAGCTGCTTTCAAAATTAAAAAAAAAAAAAAATAAAAGGGGAGGAAAAATAAAGAAATCTGGTGCAGTGCTGGAAGAGAAGATACACATACTGTGCCAAGCACTGTAGAGCTCAGAAACTCTGACACCCTCACATCTAGCTGAGTTTACAGCATTTGGCTCCTTGTCAATGGAAAGGTAACCCTGAAGTTCTCCTTTGCCACACGAGTATCTCAGAAACGCGATTTTCTGGATTTCTTGCAGCTGTTCCAGTGGAGTGTTTTCTTTCCCTCCTGTTTTTGTTCTTATTAGATCTGTCTTGTCTAATTCATACTTAAAAGCTGTTTCTTAATTGCATTGCAAATCCTTGATCCAGAATAGGTTTGCAGTACTTAAATCTTTTCATGCCACTGACCACCATTATCACCCAAAATGATCTTTGAAATCGATGTGGAACTGAAATAGATCGGCTTCCCAAGACACTAGACACTATTCGAGCAAGGACCATCTAAAATCTCCATACAGGTGTCTATAGTATCAATGCAGAAAAAGTCTTGTAAAAATTAAACACTTACCTGTATTCTCTGATTCCACAAATAAGCAGAATCTTTTTTTCCCCAAAAGCGATTTGTCAACCCCCTTAGCCCATGCTTTCCAGAATGCCTAAATTTTGTAGAAAATCCGGTCCTGGGAGCTGCTAATCACCTCTTGCATCAACGTTCCCAATCGCTCGGAGCCCCGACAGCCTGGTTTCCAAATGATGAGACTTTTGGAGTTTGTTGCCTCAACAAAGTCTCTGTCATTCCTAGGTCATTTGAGGATAATTTCTAAGAATTGCGCTAATTCCTCCATGGACAGCCCACAGCTCTTGAGTGAGGTTTCTCATTTCTATACTCGTGAAAACTTCCACTACTTGTTCTCAGTTCTACATGCCGCTTGTGCTAAAAAGAGAAATGACAATGGAGCTGCGTATTTATTTCAGACATTTCTACTTGAAGCTTGGATACAGTAGCAACTTCTTTAGTAGCTCATACTCCCAAACTTCTTTCCAGAGAGAAATCAATGCAAAAACCCCCTTCCTTTTTGGCTTCTCTGAGAGCCACATCACCAGTGTTTTTATTGCTGTCTGTCCCTTTCTAACACCTCCACTTCCACCAAATAAAAATCAGCCTCTGGCACAGCTCAATCCATACAGCTCAGCATCTGTTCAGCATCTCACGTGGACAGCTTTCACACAAAGTCAGTTACTTTACTTCAAAAAAGAAGTGCTTTTTATTGTATCTTGACTGAAAGGTAGTCATAGCACCATCTCCTATAAAAATGTACCCTGCCTCTGTATACCACTACAGATGAGTGACTGATCAGAGACCAGCAAAATCATATTCCGTTGGTTTTTTTCCTAAGTACAACTAAAAAACAAAGTACACAGTTTACCACCTTCAGTCTTAAAATTGTGGCACTGATTTTACTGTGCAGTATTCCCTGTGACTATCAAAAGTGTAAACTTCATCTTATTATCCTCCATAGCATTAACATAAAAGGAGTAACAGAGAGTTTTCCTGATGTAAAGCTCAGATCAAGCAACAGCCAACCATTCACATTCTGCATTGGTGGAATTCACTCCCTCGATTCTCTACACAAAGTTCAAGAAATATCCAGCTAATCCCTTCAGTGGAGCAGTTAGATGTTGTCAAAAGTGGTCTCATAAAGGCCTGGAGAGCACTCTGCCTCCACCCAGCTGGCATCAAGATCCAGTGTAACACACTGGGTTGGCCTGTTAAGTTCAGTTCCAGAAAACTCTCATCATTTGACAGCTTCCCATAGCTGCAGCAATGTAAAAGGTGACAATAGGAAAAGCAGCAGAAAAGTAGAGTTATTGTTCTCATGCAGAGACCTTTTGTAACAAGCTTCATCCTAAAATAACTCTTTGCATTCAAGGTGTAATAAATAACAATGTATACATATAAAGAATCATAGATATTTACAATGGGAAATACTAACAAAATATTGACCCAAATTCCATGATCAGCTACGTTCTAACACAGGATACAAACAGATTACTGGTATTACATTAAGAAACACAAAATTTAAAAGTGCAGCAGTTGCTACCTTATTAGCATAAAATTAAAGCACCTGAGTGCATAATTAACTCAAAACATTAAGGGATTCATCTTTAGAGTCCAAAGAATTCCTTAAATTAATGTCTTTTAGGCAAATTTTTCTGTCACCCTGAAGAGTTCTCTTCACTGCAGGTTAATACTATGAAGTTAGACAACACAAACTAATATAAAAGCCAATACATGAACATAGCACAGAGCAATAGCTGCAAAATGCTATCAGCATATTTATATTCCAAGTTCCATTTATGTCTATAATTAAGAATATAAGCAATCATAACTCTTGCGTAAGATAACAAAAAATTAAGTATACATACAAAATATAAAACTGTAACAGAGTGCTGCCAGTGTTGCATGTGTTACACACAAAAAGACAGGATGATAATGCTTAGTACTACTATAAGATATATTAAAGTTGATTCCAGCAACAGCACTATTTCATAATATAAGCAATTTCAGTCTCAAACTCTGGCAGAAATACAGTGAGTGCAACATTTCATCATCTTATTTCAAACGTACTATAGCATGATTAGGTTTGTATTTTCACAGTTAAAGCTGAAAAAATCAAGGGACACTAGGCTTTAAATCATCCATATGCAGGGTTTATTAAACTATTTTTAAAAGAAACAACATAAACAAAGTATTTTTTCCACTATGAAGTTTCTTAAGGCTCATTACAGTATTTCTGCATATAATTCATACTAATCTCAGTGGGTTTTGTGGGTCATTCACACCAGAAGTAAGAGACAAATGATCTTATTATAGGAAAATGAGATGTAACTACAAAACCACAAAAATCAGCCTTATTCACAAAACAATCAGATCTACTTTCAGTTATTTTTAATTGATTATGTCAAGGATTTTCATATATGACTTCCTACAGTGTCTTGTCCTCCCTGTAACACCAAGTAACAAATTCAGGAGTAGAGAGGGGAGGAATTAATGAGACTAAGTATGTAAAACAGGTAAATCCCTAATACTGATGTCCCCCACTTTTTCCCTTCTCTGGATCTTTCTTGTTTCCTTAACCCATTTTTCATTTTGTTCACACTTAATAAGCCAAGGTATTCAAACAGACCAATCAAACCTCAGTTTTGTCCTAAAAAACTTGATTCTTCAAGTTGTCAGTCCTATGGCAACATCTTTTATTTTAGCCTGATTTTTAAAGGAAACTATGGTTATACATCTGTGCTGCCCACACAGAAACAAGCATATTTATATTACAAAGTTTTCCTAGAGCTTTTGAATTTAAGTCACTTCAATTAAAATGAGAGGTTAACAACCTGAAAGAAACTGAGTACCTACAACTTTGATGAAAAAGGTACCAGGTGTGAAAACGCTATTCATATTTTAAAGATTTATGCAAGCAATAATCAATTTATGCACAATCAATACCAGGCACTGGGGAACCCACCTGGGAGAACACCATCAGGAATGTGTCTCCTGCAGGGAAGGCTCCATGTGTGCTATAGCTTAGAAACTAGCAAGGCCACAGGAAACAAGGCTATACTGACCCTGCTGTTTGAAGAACTATTTATAACACAATATCCACAAGAAAGCTAGCTTCTAATTTGTTAAATCATCTTTAATTTTTGGATTTCTTCTTCCTTGCAACTGAATTGTCAGATTCTGATAGTCACATACACTTCACTAACATTTTAGACACTGATATGCATTTTTTTCCTTGTGTCTTGTTCTTCTGTATCTGTGCATTTTGTTCTTCTGTGTGTGCTTCAATTCCCTTGGAAGGCAGAACATGCACCACAGGACCCATTTTGATGACTTTTGTGCCCCAGAGGCTCGCAGGCTAGCTTATCTCTTTTTACAATGAATGCAAACAAACCATCAGTTAACAGACAGCTGCAACATCCTTCCAAAAGAACAGCCTTTAAAAATATTGTTTACTTGTCTGAACAGAAGATATCCTCCTACCCTTCAAAATAAGTGACTGATTGATAGGTAGGAAAAGCATTTGCTTTAACAGAATCAGACTGACATCAGTTTTCATGTACTCTGCTGTCTGAACAGTACCAAGCTGATCAGATTTGTAATTCTCCTGAAGCACATCAAACCAAGCTAAAAAACTGTAGTCCTCTCCTACACCGAACCTGTGGATTTGTCCAGTGTAAGCTAGTGAATAACAAATTCAAATATGGTAAAAATCCATTGTATAAAATACATTTTCCAACTCCTGAAACACAAAAATCATCTAGCTTCTTACCACTTCATTTGGCAGGATGATGAGCACAGATCAGAAGTCAACTGCAACTTACCCAACTGGCACTTTTTCTTTTTAATTGGCTGTTGCAGAATTTGGCCAGCTCTGACCAAATAGTTGACTAAGAAGGCATCAGGCAATAAAACTCAAAAAAATACTTGGGTTTATATTCAAGTGCAACTGGCAATCACCGATGGCCACAAATGGCTTTTCTAGTAGGGAGGAAAACTTTATTAAGTCTGCATCTAATCTTGCACGAAAGATGATCACACCAACTTACGCCTCAATTATTTTTGAAGTCACATGCAATTTGAGATCACATGAGTAGGGATGCCATTCAACCTGATTCCTAAAATCAACAGATTTACAATGCATCTGGCAAAATCTGACAACATTTATCTGACAACATTTAGCTTTGCAGAGAGATACTGATTATGTTTTCTTATGCTGTACATGCACAGGCCTTTTCTTGAGTTTGATACTTGTCAGATCTGTCACACAGTATAAGGAGAGAGCCTCTGCAGCTTTTCAAAACTTTATACTGCACTGACACACAATTTTTCAACAGATATTTTACCTGAGACCAGTTTGATTCTGGAAACTGTAATTTAAAATACATGTTATTTTAATATTTTAAAGATACCTGTGTTTTGTTCTTCTTTATAAAAGTAAGAATTCATCTTCACATGCACTTAAAATGATAGAAAATTAGATTTCCTGTCTCTCAGGAAGCCATTTCAAAATAATATAGAACAGATTTGTAAAATCTGTTCAACCCAGTCTGTTTTCTACTGTGCCTGAAGTACTGTATGTGATAAACATGAAGACTCATTAAGAAGAACTTTGCTACTATCTCATTAAATTAGCATCAGTCCCTAAAATAGCATGCAGCATACGTATTTGAGACACTCTTTATTAGGAAAATTACCAAACTCCTGAAAAACTTCAGAAACTTTCAAACAATCTACAACCCTTTATGCATCTGATATCTCAAACACTAAAACATAAAATCTTCCTAGTCTGCTTTAGTTGCTTTTCTAGAATATATAAAGAAAGAGGTATGATCTCATGGTCTGAGTATGAAACAGGAAATCAGATCTTACATAATGATTAGCCAAACCACACTTTCAGAACTAAACAAATTGTACTGGTCTTCCCCCAGCAAAATGGAAATAAATTAGTTTATACTGAATTGATCAAATCTGTTTAATTAACACAGAATGCATGAGACATTTGGCTTCTGGGATTGAGTTTTAGAGAGCAGTAAAGCACATGCTTAGCTACATGCTAAAACCAACTGAAGTAGCAAATGGCAGTGCTAGTTACTAAGAAACACATGACTGCAAAATTTTTTATTACTGGATAATTTATCTAGTCTTGATACAGAATGGTTTCACGTAAAATAGAAACCAAAGGACACACATTAATAATGATAAGAAATAAGTATCCAATTCTCCCTACGTAAACAGAACTTGCACAACTTGCACAATTTATAAAATTATGCATATAATTTGTAACACTATACAGATGTAAAACACAGACTACTGATAAAAAAAATCATTTAAGTTGGTCAAGGCCAGTGACCAATCCAAGAAAACCCAAACAAACAAACAAACCTTGACAGAAGTCTTGAAAGACAGAAGACTGAAGTCTGTATATAAACTGCTCCAACAGTTTAATTGAATCAAGATACCTAAAGCTGCACAGACAGTAAAACCAGATAAAGTGCAAAAAGACATCTGTAAACTATCAAAGAAAATACTACAATTGGCTTTACCTCAGCTTTTAATCAATTTAAATCCTCCATGTGGGTGTTTTTATGCATTGTAAAATAAAAGCTAATATTCAAAAAGACACTTCTAAGTTTTTTCAGGCCCCAAGTGACATGAGCTTTTTCTTCAAATCAACCATCTAGCATTTACAGTCAATTAAATGGAGAATGAAAAATTAGCAGATGAACTCCTACGGGATATTAAGTGTATGCTGTCCTCATGTATTCAAATCTGTGTTTGCTATGTTTTTTTAATAGAAATATCTTCATATAATCTTCCAAAGCAAAATTAATCATGCTTTCCAGCAGGCCATTATCAATAAACTCTACCATGAGAGAGAAGAAACAAAACATTGAAAAACAGGGACTGCAAAACAGAGTCTTACTAGAAGTCTATATTTTTAACATTATTTCTTCCCAATCCCTCATGCTTGCCATGCAATTATCACAGTCAACATCACATTGCTTGGGAAAAGTCATTAATACATAAATGCCAAAAAATTATCAGTTCTTAATGTATCAATTGCCTTCTTCTTGCAAAAGGATGACTACAACTGGTATTTTTTGCAGAAATGCTTCAACACTGTTTGCCACAAGTCCTTTCATCTTCCATCAGCATCTGCAGACAACTACTGCTTTGGTCAAAGGTCCAGTGTTTTCTTCTAATTTTATTTAAAGAGAGGAGGGACAAACTCGGAGAAAAGAGTTTCAAGTCCTGCAGCTTCAAATTCCTTTTGTAGCTCCTCCAGTGCTGAATATTCTTTGATTTCGAATGTCTGAAACCTACATTGTAAAAGAGAAACTCATGAATATACCTAGATTTGTCAGAGTGTAATTATCAATTCTGTTACTTTTCTATCCACAACAGTACTAAATTATACCTTTTGTGCTGTGACTGTATTTCTGTCTCACACAGTACACTCATCATTTTCTCTTTGCATTTCTTTCCACCTGAGTCCACATCTACCTTAGAAGTTTTCTGAAGAATCAAGTACTCCTAAATGACAAAAAAATCCAAAAATATTATATGCCACCTAGGATTTTCAAAGTTTAGCAAAATGTAAAAGCCCATTCAAAACGTAGACCTTTTTTCAGAACATAGCAATCAAACTTTGAAAGTGCCCATCCCATGAAGTGCATGACTGCTTCTATTCATCAGTTTTAAGTGCATGCCTAACCGATTTAGAGAACGTGAGTTAGAAAAGCCAAAACATTCTCCTCCAATATCACCCCAAAAACCCACCTAATGCAGTGGGAGGTCATAAATACAGGCAAAAATTTCAAAGCCCAGGCATGCACTAGAAGCACCATGTGGTTTTAAGTCAAGGAAAGAGACAGTTAGGAATGAGTTAGAAATATGTCTGTTATTAATTTCTCACCAAAAATTTTTCAACTTTCTGGGACATTTGGGAAATACAGGAAACTGGATCTAGGCATATTAAGGTCAGGAAACAAAGGGATACAGGGTATAATTACAGTGGGAAGCAAAGCAATACAGGCCACAGGTCTACAGGGACCACTGTAGACAGAATACCTTCTTTTTTTTAAATACAGAATAAAGTTGCTGGGCCTTCCTACTCTCATAATGATCAATTTGTTTCCAAAATTGTTAATCTTAGAAAAACATACACAAAATATTCAGACATGGAGGTTTCAGTGGTAAATCAATAGAACTAGTCAACATTCATTGTTCCTGCACCTTAATGCTGCTCCTGTCACCCTGAAGAAGAATCAATATTATCTTGCCCATGAACATCAGTCTTCCAGTCAGCCTTAGATTTGAAGCCCATTTTTCCACAGTTTTCACATATTTTGCCTTTGCTCTCATGTGATCTAAATGCAAAAGGAGCATCCAGATACCATCTTCTGTTCCTTTTGACAAAGCAGTTTTTTCATTGCAAACTGTTGGTGATTGCTTAATGACATCTTTAAGATGCTGCTGTACCCAAAGAATCAGATCGTGTACCATGGGTTCAGAAAGATGCTTCTTTGCTTGTTCAAGTAATTTATCTTTCACGTCCATACATTGGGCCCTTGTAAGCTGGTCTGAGTTAACAGAAATATCTGGTAGAGTTGATGGGTAATTGACTGGTAGATGAAATAACAGCTTTAAAAGTACATCTGTATCCAGCAGTTCTTTCACACTGATTTGAATTCTAAATGAGATTCCATGTGTCTCTGGAAAACATAAAAAAAAAAAAAATATCAATAGTTGCTTGAAGTTGAAAAACATATATGTCATTAAATCATGTTATTTTCTTTAACAATTCAACTCAAATAACTGCCATTTCCTATAAAATAAAAGGGGGTGATTTTTTTTGCAGGGTGGGGGTTTGCAAGCAATGGCTCAAGCTATACCTGCAGGGAATCCTAAAATGAAACACTTCTGTAGCATAGTAGAAAGAAAGTTATTAACACATTCTAAAAAGCATTCACACCTTTTGGTTCTTTCAAAGTCTAGACAAGCCAGTAATAAAGAATTATCTCTCTCAAACACATAACTCAGCTTCTACAGCTCAATAGCAAAAGCAAGGACAACTGAAAATAGAGACTCTTCTGGATGGACTCAGCATTGCTCTAAGTTTGCTCCTAAAGAAATCTGTAAGACTTCTAACATCAATACTAACACAAGGCAAACAGACTTGCACGGGTTATTTTTTAAGACAATCATTTAAAAGCAGTTCCACACTACGGAGAGACTTGGAAAGAAAAAAGTCAGATTCTTTGTCCCCTACAACTTGCAGAGAAAATATGCTTAAATCTTTTCTGCCAACTCCTCTACAACAGTTGGACTGACATAAGAAAACATCTCTGTTGGACACCTGACCCTAGATACTATGTATATAAATATGCATGTACTCATATTAATGTATGTTTATATATCTTCATATCTGCTCAAAATCTGATGCAGGTCTACGTAAGAATAGAATTATTTTCAGAGTGAAAAGGATACACACAGTATGCAGCAGGAAAAGCTAAAGACAACATCATCCTGATAAATCATATAATCAAAGGTGCTTAATATGAAAGTTATGTACAGTAATTCATGAAATAAAACCCTCTTAACTAAAAGTGTCACACAAAAACAATACAAAACTTGACAAAGTGAAAAGCGGGGACAAAGACCTAACCTACTTTTGCTCCTCTGCCATGAAGTAAGAGCGTATCAATCAGATAAAAGGTGATCTTCTTCAGATGTTCCCTGCTTCACCCCTTTGATGCATTCTAAACACTTCACCCCTTTTCTTTCAAAAATTGCTAAAATGTCACGTTGATTCACTCTATGAGGGCAGGAGAAGCCAGATTTGAAAGGCAGATTAGAGCAGAGCTGAGTTTCAGAGCAGGTCTTTTGAAGTGACTTGCGCTTCTTCCCCCCCCACCTTACCTTACCCTCCTTTACACGGCAGTCAGTTGAATTATGTTTGATTAGTACTGCTGATGCCACTAACCAACCTCTCACAGTGCCCTCTATGATTTTATATTTCAAACCTACTAAAAAAGTGAAAGAACCTAAAAGCGACTCAGACAAATAGAAGTACTTTAGCAAGCTATCCAAGGCCTTGTTTCCAAACCTCCTTCCTGGGTCATACAAAGAACTCTCAAGGTCACAGAAGTCACAAAGTAAAATCAGAAAACCCTCCAAAGCCAATAATCAAATTCTAGCAGAAGAAGCCTTCAAACATCTACAAATCATCACTACCTAAGAGTCAAATCCAGTGGTGAAAGCAGTAGACGCAGATCCATTGAATCCAATGAAATCACACCCAACTGTGCCTGTACTTATGGACACCACAGGTTGAAAGAGTCATTTCCTGCCAACAAGAGTTTGTCTTCAATCCTCTAAAACCCTATCAAAGGTTCCAGACTACTTTTCAGGCAAATGTATTCCTCAGAAAAACACCAGCCTTGGAAGAGACCCTTGCAAGTGGTCAGTAGCTACAGAGGAGGACCTCTTCTGCTGTCCTGTCAAATGTTTCCTCCTGGGCCCCAGCAGTGGTAGCTCCTCTGCCATTACACCGGGCTCAGCACACATAACCACAGACACAGGCAGAAAAGCCTGCCCTGTGCATCCCGGGGCCCCTGGCGCCCTCCTGGCCACCACAGAGGTGTCTGCACACACAAGTGTTGCACCAGACAAAGTGCTGCTACCCCATGTCCCTCAGCTGCCCCCACTCAGGGCAGGCCCACCAGGTACACAGCCAGCTGGCATCTGGCTGAACGGGACGAGCAGTATTGTACTTCTGCCCATGAATCACTTCATTTTAAACTATATCACCAAGAGATTTTAAAATGCACAGCCTATGTAAGTTGAAAAATACTACTCTATTGCCAGCTTAATTACAGTGACAGAAAAACATGTTACCTTTCTGATAATCCTCCTAAGATCTTTCCACTAGCTTGTCACAACAGATCTCACCAACTCAGAAGTAACAGAGGGATAGAGGCCAACCCTGCCCCTTCGAGAAGAGCCTCCTGCTGCAGTGATCTTACACTTAAGCCTGCAAAAATCTCACACCTTTCCCTGTGATGAACTAATCTGAAGGAAGCAGAACAGCCTCGCATCCCAAGGTGTATCACCCCGAGCCATCGGGTAAAGCCCAGCCGTGCTCATTTACATCTGCTTCAGACTTACTTTTAAAAAGAAGAATCAGTTCAAAACCTTTGCTGGGCTACAGCATCTAAAGTTTATTTAAACCTTGCAGCGTCCATTTTCTGCACCAGCGCTGCAGACACTGGCAGAACAAAGAGCAAACCACCGGCGCCCTGCGCAACCTGGCTCCAAAGAAATATTTCCTTTGTTTGCACATGCTACAAGGGCCGAGTTGTCTTCACAGCAACACGGCAATTATTTCTGAAATAAAAGGTTGGGTATGACTGTTCTGCTGGCATTTAATGTGCTAATCAGACTAAACTCAATACATTTTAACTCATTTTTCCCCCATAGCTGCATGCTTATCAGTATATTTAGCTCTAGCATACTTCAGATTTTTTCTTATGTTCCATGTCAACCAGACAGATATCCCCCTCCTCTCCTGCCCAAAGGCATTTTATGCAACACATGCAGTCTATTTTTAAATTCAGAAAATGGCACCTACTAACGTACAAGCTTAGAATATCTAAATATACTTTTATAGCAAGCTTGGTGAACAGACCAAAAGAGAACAGATTAACAACTAAATTACGGATTTCTATCTGTAACACTAATCTTTGCAAATAGATATGTAAGGTAAAAAAGATATGCTATAATCAGTTTATTTAAATTCATCCACACATTGGTTTTGCTAAAAACACATTTTACATTCTGAATACTTCATTGTTGAATTCCAAAAAGCCAAAGTTTTTACCATACCAAGAGACCTGTAAAAGCATTCTCTTACATTCCTCAAAACCATGAATCCCCAATGGCCTCCTTTTTGATCCCATGGATCTACACACAAATTACTCTTAATGTCTTAGAGATTGTATAACATAACAGTCTTCCTGGAAGTTATGTCTGTGCACCGTTTGTCAATGACAATTTACATGGTTTGAAGAGATAAAGCAAATGTAAGCTAATGACTGAAGCGGAAGTTAACTGTATACTAGAGGATTCTGCAGTTCCAACAAGTAAATTCCAAGAGTAAGAAAAATACCAATAATCATTGTTGTAAATAATCTTTTCAATTCCAGCAGAAAACTATGTAAATCAATCAAATATACCTGATCATAACATGAACACAGCCTGGTTAAAGGCCCTCCAAGGTCACATAACATTAATACAAATAAAATAGCCTGCTCCTATTGTGCACCTGTGACACCTCATTTTACGTACAGGAAGGTTTCTAAACCTCTTACATTCTGGCAACTTATAAACACAAAATCATTTTTCCATACATGAAGCACAGAGAAGAATGTGCCTGTATTTCTCAACAGATTTGGAGGAACAGACGTGTATATGCAATGTTCAGCTATGCTCACATTTTTTAAAATTAACATCTGATAAGCCTGGATACTGTTTTTTCAAACCATGCCCAAAATTAACATTCTTGAACTTTTTCACTTAAAAATAAAGCTCAGTTGAAACATTTCATCAATCATATTTTAAAAATACAACCCTAAATACCATTTTTTTTTTTAAATGGCAGAACTACATGCCTGCACTGGAGCAGGAGGTGCGTCATGCATCTCGAGATACAAAATCCTGGGTTTAGATTACTGTGGTTAATTGTGCTCCCTGCAGACACTAACGTCTTCATCCAACCTCTCCCCTCAAGCACAGTCACCTACAACAGGAACAACTGCCCAGGACAATACCCAGATATCCTGAATACCTCCAGTGAGGGAGATGCCACAGGCTCTCTTGGCAACCTCCAGCACTCAGTTACCCGCACAGTAAAAAAGTGTTTCCTTATCAATCCCATTTCTTTAGGGCTCAATACATGCATGTGCAGACAAAATCTGACAGCAGGCCACTACATCCATCTTTAGCAGCGTTCCCCAGGACTTCACCGCAGTCCAGCCTGCAGGAAGCTCTCCCTGTCCATCTCTTGCTGGGGAGCTGGGCAGCACTCTGCAACAGCTCCCAGGACACGGGGGACCTGTGATACAGAATATAGGCATATTCTGTGTGCATATGTGCATGTGTATCTCTCCCCAACAAATATATAAGAGTTGTCACATCTGTGGTAG
The DNA here is from genome assembly GCA_014706295.1 of Lycocorax pyrrhopterus obiensis. Lineage (NCBI taxonomy): Eukaryota > Metazoa > Chordata > Aves > Passeriformes > Paradisaeidae > Lycocorax > Lycocorax pyrrhopterus. The sequence continues at coordinate 17,890,615 of JACSVZ010000013.1, read as the reverse complement.
GCACTAAGCAAAATTTACTAATTGTCTGGATCTGAAGAGACACCAACATTTGCATATCCAGCCTGACAGTAGCTGCTATTATACAATGGAACTACTAAGATTCATTCTCTCCTGCTGAAGGGGCATCTTCACAGCAGTGTACAGTGCAAAAAGCCATCTCTTAATACTATGTTCTGATCAGCGGCCACCAAGGCTGGTGCAAAAACGAGGGAGGCGTCTACACTTCCTGCATTCCTTGCCTACATCATCCAGCAGGTGATGGGAGTAAGAACTACCAACCTGATCATTCCACCCACAGCAGACACGACACATCAGCCTCCGTACCCTTAAAACCTACAGCCGTACACATCTGGCACGTCACAGTGCCCAGGTGGTCACCTTACCCCAGAAAAATACAGAGGTGACCCAACGCTTCCCATGCACTGCAACAGCTGTACCCCTAGTCAGTATTACCGGATAAATGCCTGGTCTTGTTAACGCGTACAAGATTCACCTGCTTGTTTACCTAGAGGGCAGCCAGCCCGTTCCGAGCGCTGCCCCTCGCTTCCCCCAGGGCCCGCAGGGCACTGAGAAGGCCCCTAACTATAACCGAGCAGGGCCCGCTGGGCTCCGTGCCCCAAGCGAGGCCGGCAGGGGCAGGGACACGCGACAAGCGACAGCAGCGAGCGGCTGAGCCCGCGCTGCCCCGGGGCTGAGCCCCGCCGGGAGCGGCCCCGGAGCGCTTCCTCCCGAGGCTCTGCCGGGCCGAGCCGCCGCGCGGGGCAGCGGGAGAGCCCGGGCTGGGGGCAGAGAGCGCGGCCGCGTCACCTGAGGCCGCCAGCACCTCGCAGGCGCCCGGCTCGCAGTAGATGGCGGCGAGCGCCGACAGCTCCTCCCGCGCCACCTCCGACATGGCCGCCAGCGCGCGCCGCCGCGCCCCCTGCCGGCCGCGGGGCCTGCACCATGGCCGCCAGGGGGCGCCGCCGGCCCGGACCGCGCCGCAGGGAGGAGAACAAAATGGCCGTTGTGCGCCGGGTGCGGTCCGCGCTCTGTCCCTCTGTCTGTCCGTGTCCCGAGGAGCCCGCGCTCTGTCTCTCTGTCCCTCTGTCCCTCTGTCCCTGTCCCTCTGTCCCTGTCCCGAGGAGCTCGCGCTCTGTCCCTCTGTCCCTGTCCCGAGGAGCCCGCGCCCTGTCCCTCCGTCCCTGCCCCGGGGAGCATTGCGCGACGATCCGACCCACAGTGAGGAAGAGCCGGCTCGGCCTCGGGCTGCACGCGACCCACGGAGTTGCATTCGCACACGCCCCTGCACAAAGAGTTACCAGAATATAAAATTATGTTTCTTATAATCAACTACTGTGACTTCGCAATCCTGTTACCAGCGCTCATACCGAGGTTGTGCACTGCCAACAGTACAATTAACTCCCCGGCAAAATCATTCCGTATATTCCGTTATTACAAAATCACTTTTAAAAGCAAAGGCGGGGGGGGTTACTTTTCAGGAGAGTATATCCTGCTACTTTTAAGCCCCTAACTTGTGTTGAAATAACAAGAACTGTGAGGGGGCTGAGCAGGGGAGGAGGGAGATGCTGGGAGGGAGCAGCGGAACACCTGGCTGCTGTCAGAAAGAAGGCTGTGGTGGAAATTAGCCTTAGAAGTGTCTCCGTTCTATTATTAAGAACTTCCTTGCCCCGGTCTTTCCCCCTTCTCCTCTGCTACTTTGCATATTCCATTTTACATGTTTAAATAAAAAAGTCGATGTAAATGTCTTGAATTGACACTATCACAAGACATGGAGGTCCCTATGAATAAGTTACTGCACTCTGACATTTGGAAGTCATCAAATGAGACAGTATAATGTCAGCTTGATATTTTTCACTCTATGAAAATATCAGCTTCATGTCAAAGATCTAAATTCCATCTTAATGTAATAATTTTTCTTGTATTCACAGACAACTGAAAATGCTAAATATTTAAATTTGAAACGAACTTCTACAGTTACAATCTGGCCTTCATAGTCCTTTATTATGAAATTGAAAGTCAAGATCTTATTTCCCCTCTTCCTTTTTTTTATTTCTTCAAGTATTGCAGTGTTTGATAGAGTGTTAGCCATATTCTCTAAATGGATACTTCCCCATCAACATGTGGCAAATAAAGTTAAAAAAGAAAAGTCTCGCTTTTTAGAGTAAGCCTATTAAACCAGCTCGAACATCATGTCACAAAACGATTGTGCCACCACTGTGTTCCACTTTGCCTGACAAGGCAAACAGAATGCAACCTTTCATGCATAGGTAAAATTAATCTTCCCAGTGTTATTTGCAAAAACAGTATCCTTTGCCTTCCACTCACTATAATTATGGCCTTAATTAGGTGTTGTTTCAACAACCACTAGTGAATATGTATAAAATGGTGCATTTAGACCGGTTTTTCCCTAACCTGAGTAGCAAATCAGAGGAGGATTAGACGGACATTTGGAAAAGAGTCAATTTGGAACATCCATCTTATTCTTTTTACCATCATTTCCATGCCAGCCCCTTTGCCATCTCATCGATCGCAGCTGCAGGCGGTCCTAAAAGCACATATTCCAGAAGGCATTAAAGGACCACTAGGAAGTCTAGATGTCACTGCAGTTGCCCGATTTGGGCTCACAAGACAGACACTAATGAGGAACCCATAACCACAGCGAAGGTGACAGCTGAGCAGTGCAACACAAACCACCTCTGCCTTTTGGCACTGCTGCAGGACAGCTGCAGTTCCCATATTTTCTGATACAACAGTGCTGCCAGCTCTAATGCAGCCAGAATGGCATTCTTACCAGTCAGAACTGTTCTTACCTCAGTTAAATAGCACTGCTTTTTCAGAGACCTGAGAAAGAAGCTACCATTTCCCTAATAACAACTGTAAATGTTATTGCAGTGGTAGAAGTCTTACCCAAAGTGGCTTGTACAAAAATGGCAGAGAGAAACCAACAGGAAACCTGTAAAAATCTCTCCAAATAAACTAAGAGGCAAAAGCTTGAAGAAAACAGGAGAAGCAATGCCAGTAATTGTGAAAATACATGATAAAACGTGGAAGTATTTTTTCCCCAGTATTCTCACGTATAGCTAGTGGAAAAGTTTTCTTTTTTCTTTTCTTATTTTCTTTTTCTTTTTTCTCTGTGTTTTTTACAGTGGAAATAAACTCATTTAACAAAAAATTTACATTGCACATTAAAGCTGCCAAAAGTTGCATGGTTTGCTGTAAGGTTAAATTCAGCATTTTCATGAGGTTTTGCTTTTCAGTTCTTGAAAATGAGATAACAAATTCTCACTGATATATTAAAAAAATCTCTAATTTGAGGAAAAAACAAAGCGGAGGAAAAACCTTTTCTATTACTTTTCCTTGTAAGTATTTTAGAAGCAAGTTTTTCAAGGATTTGTGATCTAGCAGTGCTTTTTAAAGGCACTTGCATTTATCCTCCATGCATCAAACTGCTCTAAGTCAATTCCCTGAGACACTTAAACTTTTGGCAGATGGAAACTCATTTTGAAAGTGTACTAATGATCAATTAAAGCATTAGCTGTCTCTGCAGACAGGAGTTTTATGGGGTCAGAGTCTTCAGAAGCTGGAGGCAAGAACAGCAGCATGTTAGCAAAATAGCTAAAACTTTCTGTAGTTACCACAAAATTGGCAAAACATCGGAAAACAAAAAACATGACAGTCTTTTTTTTTTTTTGCCATATTATGTAGAAAACAAATGTAATGGTTTCTATATTACGAGAGGTGCCATGGTCCAAACTGAACATCAGCAAAAGAAATTATCTAATCTTTTAAATTTTCTTGATGAAGCCTAATAACTATCCCGATAATTCCAATAAATTTACATAATCCTTTGAAAATTTGATTAATTCAGACTCCAGTCAAAAATATGTACCCACGCCACAAATATGCAGACACGTATTGTGAGGAGCTGCCATCGGAATCTGTGGCTCCCTGGTAAATAATGCATCATTTCACACATGCTCAGGGCCCCACAATTAGGTTTGAAGCCGAGTACTCTGCCCAGAAGTTTCTATGCAATGTGATGTGCAAGTAATAAGACCAAATAGCTGTAACTGTCACATTCATAAAAGAATACAAGATTCTTCTTCTAGGAGGTTGACAAGCCATTTTTTCTTGAAGGAGAACCACGTAAAAGTGATTAGCCATCTAATGCAAACTAAAAACGTTGCTTTTTATGACATGACATGTCTAGTATGACCACAGATTCCTAATACTAATATTGGTGAGAGAATCAATACTTACTTGATTCACTTCATAAAGATCTTTGCATGCAATTTACCTTGTACAAACATAGAATAATAAATAGAACATATTTTCTTTCAGTGAGAATAAAAATGCATGAAGTTGCCTACTAAAAATTTGTAAAAAGCTAGCAATCCTGAGCATTTTCAAAAATATATGTAAAGATACTTGTGGGTAGGGAAGAGTATGATACTGAGGACATAAGCACATCTATCATCGAGTAGTATAGTCTATCCTCAAAATGTTCAGCTTCCACATCAAGTACATTGACTTGTGGAACCTTACTACATGGATTCTCCTCCAGGTGTAAGCAAAGGGAGACAGAGAATTAGCATGCCATTTCATTTAGTAAGTGTTGGGAACAGATGTCTTTGAAATGTGATGATTCTGAAGCAGGAATTTCTACCCTCTGTAAAAACCAAACTTCAGTAAGAGTCCAAATATTAGGCAGTGCTTCTTAGTCTACCGGTTCATTTTTAGCTGCTGAGCTACAGCAATGTACCTGTGCCTCCATCTTTTGCAATTAGGCCCATTAACTACTCTTCCCCCACACTTTGATACAGGAGTGGGACAAACACAATGGGAGTGCACAGGATGACAGACTATTTATGACTATTTTCAGAGCACTGAGAGGTCCTTTGCCACTCTGGCACCTTTTGAAAGTAGAACAGTATTCATCAGTGCATTTGAGACTTCAAATTTACAGAGCACATTCAAGTGCTGATGGTGAATACATTATGTAAACACTAGACAGCATTTGACACTAAACTAGCATGCCTCTTTCCCCTCATAATTCAAAAGTGGTAATCCAGAATATTTTGCTTTGGAAGGAGAAAGTAGCAATAATCAAGAAGAGACACAACTATCTTCTTACAGCAACATAGTCTCCTTCTTTTACAGCAAAGCAGGGCAGAAATTTTAAGGCTTATCTGAAAATTCTTAGAGGGATTGAAGCTAGGACCATCAGCATAGTATGAAAGGAAGGAGCAAAGATATTTCTAGGGGATAGGGGGAAAAAAAAATGAAGAGTGACAGGAGAGCTACAGCTCCCCCTTGCAAACTGCCTGCAAGGGCAAAATGTTGCAGGCTCAAGAGATGTCAGGAACTCCAGGCATCCCAGAAAGATAAGCCTCTGAATTACTCCCCAATTACAGAGCACTCACGTTGGTCAGATCCTAACAGGACAAACTGCAGAAGAGCAGAGAGCTGGTCCGTCGTGACTGAGCAGGGAGGGTGTTGGAGGCAGAGCACCCAGTGTGGTGCCCCTGTAGCGCAGCAGCAGTGCCAGGCACCCCCGTGCAGGGCAGCCACTGCAGCCTGAAGCAACGCCAACAGCAAGTAGCCAAAACCCATACCTGAATGCAGAATGGCTTCCTGCTCCAGGAAATAAAGGTCAGTACCACTCCTGACTGCATGTGCATGACCCAGGGCCTAATTACAGTTGGAGTGTTATGCTGGAGTTCTCCACCAGTCCCAGAGTGCAGTTTCTGGGCACTGCAACATCCTTAAGAACACATCTTCAGGGCAGGCCAGGAGGGCACCCCTAACTTGTTTCATCTGCAAGAGTCAAACACCACAGGTCAAGTAGGGCTTTGATAGAGTAAAGCAGAACAGGGGTGAACTTTAGATATCTAAATACAGAACTAATTTTAGAAGCAGCCTTTCTTTAGCGAGTGTTTGCATTTTCCCTTTGGAATGTGCACAATGTTAACCTTGGTTTGAGATGTTGGGTTCCAAAATTCTGTTACAGCCTGACCGGGACTGGGAACCTAATGTCACTGCAGAATTCCCTGAAAGGGCTTGATCAGGATACTTCTTCACTTTCTTGGGCTCCATGAACTCTCCATACCCTCCTATACTTAAAAAGAAAGGATATAAATGTATTTATTTATGCATAACACAGATTTCTTTTAATATAGCCTGAACAATAGCTTTTCAGTTAAAACATCCTTCCTAAGGATTAAAAAAATCAATTTAAATCACCGCTTTTCAAACTTACATTGGAATTATAATAATTGTGACATCCATGCATCATGCATCAAGAAACCCAAGCCTAAAGAAGAAAACTCCATTCACTTCCTTAAGTCTTACTGCTTGTACAAATTAATTATTTTCATTTACTCTTTTTTTTTTTAATTTCATTGCATTCCTCTCAAGTTAGCCAGACTCAGGATGAATATATTTTTTGTCATAATACGTAGTAATATGTAATATGCTCTTATTCTGAGAACTGCTGTTTCAGTTAGCAAACACTTGAATTCAGTTCCTTGTGTTTTGGTTCTGTATTCACCTGAAAAATGAGTAAGTATATATTCAAAGATGTGACAATAGTTAAGTTGTAGTAATATACAATAATACATAGTAACGATATCAAATATATCCTCCATAGCAAGATTATAGTTGTAACAGACTATAATCTCGTATGACACATGCAAAAGCTCATCTTAATAATTCTTACAGCTAAAAGCATGATCACCAAATACCAAAGTTAAGAAAAGTATATTTATTTGATTCTCCTTTTAGTTTGATGACAAAGTAGTACATTTCATTAACAGTAGAACAGAAAAGAACAATTTTGAATCTGTGGAAGATGGAACATAACAGGAGATAGTAAACACATGAAGTGGCTTGTGACAGTTTCCCCAGATTTGGCAGCAATTCCAATTTCCATAATGCTCTCCACATCACACTGCAGAAATCAACAAAGCAAACTCGTTCTTTTGAAGCTTCTGAAGTACTCCCTACAGTGGTGTAGCCTTTCCATATTTAGTTATGAGAAATACAGAATCCTCAATGTATCAAGTTGCCAAATGCATAAACCAACAACTACAAAAAAAATCCCAAACAAAAACAACCCACCACCCCAAAAAGAATGCTCCTCAATCTTTACTGTTAGAACAGAGCAGTTCCTTCATTGTCAGATATGCTTCATACAAACTCACTTTTCATTTATCTCATCCATACACTGCCTACTCAGATGGAATTTTTTTCTTCTGTTTATCATTTTTATATATATATATATATATCTAAATCACTGAAGGTGAAAAAGGAATGAGCAAAGTGGATATGGGCAAGAGCATGGTTTTCCTCTTAGGATTCTGCCTAATATTTATTCCTACCATGCACAACAGTTGTCTCTGAAGTAGGAACTATTCGTGACCACTAGAATTCTAAAGTAGGAAAGCTTCCCTAACTAGTTTTTCTCTAAATGGGAAATTACTTTCCTGAAACATTGAGAGGAGCTTCCCATCAAAAAAAAAAAAAAAAAAAGCTCCCAATATCAGTTAAATATAGGCCACTTTCAGAAAATGAAATGTACAGCTAGCTCCCCATTAAGGTTGGGGAGTTTCAAGAAGGCAGCTTCCCCCATCTGAGAAGCTACAATGTGATATTGTCTTACTCCTTTCCATTCCCAAGTGTTTTGCACAGTACCTGAAACTTAATGAGTCGTGCAAACTTAAAGCTATTACAGTGGAAGACTTAAAAAAGTTAGTTTCCCTTACTAAGCGCAAACAATAATCAAATCTTTACACCATTCATCGCTCCTAGAAAACACTCCAATCAACCGTGGCAGTTTTGATACCCTTTTAGCCCAGTTATATACACACCTGGAATATACCTCACGATACTCACGTGTGTGACTGTGTAGTCACTCCCCCTTGTGCAATTCCTTATTATATAAAAACCCATGCTGTAATGTCATTAATGCAGCCAGGATGCTGAATACAGATGTGCTGCAGAAGGTTCTTTAAATAAGGCTTAGCTCTGTCCTGAATTCACTACATGACACACATCAAGGACATGAAAATACTAAAATAACGCATTTTCTTACATCAGAAAACCACCTTTTAAATATTCAAACAAATAGCCATTAAATATCAATTTTACGTCCTTTTAGAAATGCTGTTTTAAAAGTGACACTCATTTCCTGCTTCTAACAGGTGCTCTTCTGCTCAAAGATAAATTGCAGATTAAGGCAGGAGTATATTCTCCTTTTCTATGTAACACACCTTTAAAATACTCATACTACACTACACCTCCTTTAACTGATTAATTGAAGTTTTCTGAGGAAGTATGTATTTGAATACGTAAAATGTCCATGTGAAAACAAATACATGGTTTTACAGTGTAAATAAAACATGTAATTTGAAAGAGTCCAGATCTTTTACCCTTTATTCATCATGGAGGTATCCAAATACTTTAATTATGTGAAATAATTTATGAACTTTCCAGTTTTCACTAAGTAATACTCAGAACTCCAGTCAGAATCAGAATTGTAATGTATTTGGAGCAGCACTGAAGTCATTAAATGAAAAGAAGGCGAGCTTACGCAGAATCTGAGACAAATTAAGAAAGGCTTCCCAGTTCTTAAGAAAATTAAGGTACACGTTTCTGCCACTGTAACTTTATTATTCCATTTGAAACACCACAACGCATTGGTGTACTTAACAAGAGATTTTCCCACGCCAAAGAACAGTGGTGATGATGAAAGCAATGACAGCTGCAGTGAGCTTCTCTCTCTCAAGTCCTGATATTCACATGTCCTTTGTCTAGAAGGAAAGTGGTTACTGTTCGAGTACACACCACAGGAGCAGTTAGGAAGTCCAGCGCCACCAGGCCACCTTCACTCTGTCCCAGACGGCCGAGAGCGAGTCCAGCGCAGGGCGCACATCCAGGATGGTGAACTGGTAGTTCTTGTCCACTGCTCCGCCGTCATAGTAATCGATAACGTATCGCACTTCCTTCCCACAGCGGTCCACTATCCAGTCATGCCGATCAAAGGGCAGCTCGTACCTGGACAGGACAGGCAAAAAGCCATGGAGACATTTTAATGGGTATTATGAACCTGGGAGAGGGAGTGAAGTCCAATTCAAGGTTTATTTGTCTGTAAGATCCCACTAGTACTGCTAGTTTCTGGCAATTCTAACTTGCAATACCAGTTCTGAAACATCTTTAAATTAATTCTACACCATGTTTTCAGACACGTCTCTAGCCTCCCATCTCACTGGAAGACCTTCTTTCCTGCCCACATACCCCATCCATGAACGTATTCTGGCTCTTGGTGAGTACTCCTTTGCTTTGCCTCCAAACCGCATCAGCGACGGCCCACATGGACATTCCCTGTGCACGCAATTAAAAGGAAAATAGTTTTTACCTTTTAAAACAGTCTTATTTTCAGTGATTAAACTACTATGGTAATTTGTTTTAGTAACATAGAAACTGAGCAGAAGAAAGAGCAACAGTAAAAAATTAATTACACATAACATAAACCAACTTTTTTTCTTCCTTTAAAGGTTTGAAAAGTCACCCAGTTTCTGCCAGCACTTACTGCCGGTACGATAAAGTATCTCTGATATGCTCTACACCATTGTTCTAATTTGTCAACAAAGCAGTTCTCTGCAAATCTAGTCCACAGATTTAATAGATTAAAGAACAGAAAACCATAATCCAAACTCCTGTGTAACAATGATCATGGAATTTCAGAGAAAAATATGTAATACCAAATGCTTAACTAGTCTGTCTCTTGTAGGAACAGGGACTAGGCTGACCTAAACAAAAAGTGACAGTTTGCTTTACACCAGTCATGCTAATCTAAGTTTACAACTCGTATCTTTGTCATAACATAATGACAAATATTCCATATGCAACATTTCATATGTACGTACATAGCATGTAGAGCTTCCCATTTCAAAATCTCCTTCCAAGCTTGCTCATTATTTTGGTTATGAATCTTAATAATGTTTGTCATGTCTTCACTTGTTATGTCATCGTCTTTCCACCTCCACCTAAAAAAATAAGAAGTTGAAAACAGTTATAAACATTACAGCATAACTACTCCACCTTCCTCAGTTTATCTGATGAACTTTTGAATCCAGATTTAAGGTTGTATGCAAGACACAAAACAAGTATGCAAACTTCTGGCTCATCTGCTTAAGCATCTTGAGAACCACTTCATTTTCTGTGCAGAAGTGTAGTTATCCAACTTATCATCACAGAGATCCACAAATTCTACATAGCTAAATTAACAGCTTAACTGGATCAGAAAATTATCAGAGTGTGCAAACATCACCACATCCACAATATTCATAAAAATACTTAGGAAAAATCCCACTTGTATTCTTAATGCACAGAAGTCCTGTATTCAATACATTTTGCAAACACTTAGAAACACTTTTCATCTCTCTTGACACTGCACTATGACTGCATGTGTGCTTCCTTTACAACTGGCATAACATTTAACACACTTCAGTGTTTACAGGACCAAAACTTGTATGTTCCATACAGGCTGCTCATGTCATACTGTGTTATGAACCATAACAACACATAGAACAAAGAATTAACTATTGTTCCTAAAGTAAACTACCTGTAAAGTTCACCTGTTCGAGAATGACAAACAAATCATTACAAAAGAATGAGGAAACATCAGCACAGGAGGATTTTCAGGCCACAGGAGATATTAATCATTCGGTTAAGTCTTGTCTACACTAAATTTCTGTAAATACCGAAAATATCTACTTGCAAATTTCCCCATTTTCAGCAATTCTGCAAAGTTAGATGTTCTCACGTAGAACTTCTACTGTCATTTTATAGGATTAGCATGAAACCAACTGAGTTTGAAAGCTGGCAATCATGCATGTGCATGGACTTTTTAAAAAATTTTCTGAGCCAGCAGCAGTTGCTTGACATTCCTTACCATCTTCCTGATCACTAGAAGACACATGGCCTTTGAGACCAACTCACGCTTTAAAAGAAAGAGGTTTATAAAAATAGTATTTTTTAAAAGAGCTACTTTATTATTTACTGGCTAAAATCTGCAAACTCTCAAAAAATAATGAACAATAACTAGTTCATGAATTCCAGGCTCACGGACACCATCTGATAATTCACAGTGTATTTACCCTTTTCTTAGCATAGCATTCCAGAACATTTGCTCTGAAGGGTAGACCCATTTCTTGTCAGAATGTGCTCTAGGAATGGAAGATTCTTCTCTAACAGTTGACAGTGGAAATGGTTGACCTGGGGATGGCTGCTGATTGGGAGGAGGCATCTAGAGGACAAGGAGAATCAACAACAAATTAGAGTATTAACATTTTTTTAAGTTATAGTGTTTGAGAAAAATCAAAGCATAATCAATCAGCTCCTACAAAGATCAAGAAGTTCAGCTTTTATTTAAATCCACAGAAATTATCTTTTTTTGTAGCAGAACTCTCTGCATAAGTTTGTGATCAGAAGACTAAAGGAATGCTTTCTGCCTCAACTTCATCTTTCAAAAGAGCAATGCTTTTTGTAAATCAGAGGAAATCTTGGAGAGACGCTAATCAGAACTCAACCATACTGCTATTACACACAACCTAAAATCCACCAATGTATCATAAAAAACATATACGTAACTAGCAAGTAGAGAGCAAAAGATATTTAAAAACTAGAAAACCACCAGAGATGTAAATTTTAATACAACATTAAGTAAGATGTAATTTGTTTTTAAATAAAAATTTTCACACAAAAGGAGAAAAAGCAGCGTTAAAAATAAAAAAAAATGTTATTTCCCAGAGTTTCCAGCTTACATTGTAACACTATTTACATTTTTGGGTATAATACTTCAGAAGAAACAAGACTAAAGAAAACATGTGAAATAAGCAAAAGTTACCATATTGCTGGGATCTATGTCATCTTTCACTTGAGATGCACCAGACTTCACAGGACATGCTACAAACTCATAAGCTCTTTCTTGATGTGCAGGAACATCACCTGTATTCTCAGTTCTATCATCAGCAGTCTTCATGTGCATTGGACAACCTTAAACACAAGAGTAGTATACATTCTGCTACAAGATGAAAACTCTAAGACATGAAATGGAAAAGTTCACTGAAGGCTCATATAAATGCAAATGGCTATTTCACTCTTTCTTCTGAGCTTTTCAACAGTTTTAACTGCTCTCTTTCCTGCATTTCAGGACCCAAAATCATGATAAAATCTGAGTTTCCTGTGTAGTCTTTGAATACTCATTTCCTACCCCATGCTGGCCCCAATACTGAATTGTTTGTACTTAAGATTTCCTCAGGGAAGCTAACCCAGTCCATTGACTGAGTCAACAGAAGAGCTGATGTCCTTCTCCAGGCATTCATCTCATTCCAACCTTCTGCAGCCCTTTTCCAGATGCACAGGTTTTAGTAACAACCAGTCAAGCAGTCACCATCTCTGTAGGGGCTCCCTGACCCTCTGCGGGTGTACCACACCACAGAACAGATTTATAGGTCCCCTGTGAAATGGGACAGCTGGGGGTGACCCAGAGGTTCTACAGCAAGCACCTCGTGTCTCTCCAAACAAAGCAGCTTACACAGTGTTCTGGTGAACAAGTGACTCCTCCTAAGGAAAATTTACTTGAGAACGAAAAACTCAAGTTTATTTGAAGAATATCTCCCCTCCCGTCAAAATTTTTCAGTCTGGTTTCCATGTAGAGTTTAATTCATTTAGGTTTCAAGAATGATTACCGCTCATTTTTTCCTGATGCATGGGACATTCTGACGGTGGAGACGCCGTGTGGTATTGCCTGGATGCATTCGGTGACTGCTCTGCAGCAGCCGGGGAGGACGCGGACAAACCCATGGCCTCTGCACACCGGGCCTTTTTAGATCAAATTTCTGAAGAAAAAGAAAGCAAACATTCGTAACACAAATCTACACTGGTTATTTTTTAAGGTGAACGGCAAGTACAGATACAGTGCTGCACCACAATTAAAAAATTAATTGAAAAACCTATTTAAGTAACAAGCTTCCAGCCCAAACAGAAACCCAAGCGCCTACCAGGGCTGCCCCCAGCTCCTCCCCGCGGTCACTGGCGGGGGCTGTGCCCGCACGCCCCGTGAAGGGCAGCGGCTCCCGCCGGAGCGCCCCGGCCCCCGCCGTGACCGACCCGCAAGGTCAGGGCAGGCCCGCCCCTCTGCGCGGCCCGGCGCCGTCCCCGCCTCAGCGCCCGCCTCCAGCGCCGCGGCCCCCGGAGCTGCGGCTGCCCCACCGCACCCCGCACATCCTCGGCACCCCCTCCTCCTCCTCACCTCGCCCGGCCCGGCCCGGCCCGCGGCTCCGCGGCGGCGCCGAGCACCTCGCGAGAACGCGGCTCCGCTGCACGCCTGCGCCCGCCGGCGAGGGGCGGGCACGGGGCGGGCACAGGGCCGGGCCCCGCCCCGCCCGCTCCGAGGCCGCGGTCTCGCCCAGCGCACGGGTGCCGAGGCCTCGCAGCGCGGGGGATCCGGCGGGGGCAAGAGCTGGGTCTGCGCTTGCCAGCGACAGCGAACTGTGCGAACCGAGGCTCGCGGTAAGCCCGGGCAGCTGCGCCAGCGAGAGCTACGTGTGCTCGTACCTCGTGCTGTGGGCTTGTTTGCGAAATCGTTATCCCTTACAACCGCAAATAATTGTTCAAGTATAGAAGGACCCCACAACGTACTAGCAGCACGCATCGTTACCATAAAGGTGTATCCTTTTTAGTATTAAACTTGCAGAGATAGTAAAGTTCTTTAAGATTATTTTTGAACATCAACTAACCAAGAAAAGTATCACTTCTCTTTTAAGATCTCCTAAGAATATTGCCTTATTTCCAAGCCAGAAGATGCAGTTTAACTATATGTGTGAAATACCGTGCATAACACACAGAAGATGGAGCTCACTGTGCATCAAAGCACGGAACACTACCTTCGTCCCATCCCTTTTTGACCAACAAGGGATAAGACCTGGCTATGCAGTAACCACTGTAACAGTAGGTACAAACCCTACAGGACTATTTCACTGTTCATCCCACCACATGGACTCTCCAGGTGCTGTCGAGTAAAAAAAGCAGGTGGGGAGACGAGAAACATTCATTATAAATGTATAACAATTAGAATTGATCAAAAAATAACCATAGTTTTTTTCCCCAAATATTCTATTTCATTGTAACAATTAAGAATAAAACTAAAGTAGACAGGAATTTAGTCTCCAAGTGACACAGTTACTGCAGTAGCTTAGGATGAAGAAAAACCAAATTCAAATCTGAAAGAAGGGTGCATGTAAATACAGAAATGAGTGATTCTCTCCCATTGCTTTCAAAAAAAAGATCACAAAGATTTAAAAAGACAAATTCTAAACCACACTGAAATAGTTCTAAGCAGCAGTATTTCAAAATATATAACTACCTGAATTTAAAAAACTTTTATATATTCCTCTCAAGAGTGCTTTTAAGATAATTTTCACATGCCATCTTTCAAAGTAGGATCTTTCTTATTAACAAGGACATTGCCATTCAGTGTGAACATGAAATAAAAATACAAGTATAAATCAATATCAAATATTCATCCTTTCACTCATTTTTGCCCTTTTATAGTCCTGATTACTTAAGAGGAAATTGTTTTCTGCCCTTTCTGCATGCAGAAGTTATTAGCATATTGAGAACCTTAAGATAGAAATGTAGCATCATGTCAGTAACTGAATCTCTACTATATGCCCTACAAAACATTCTGATTGCCTCCATCATTTCCCAATTCAGGCATATTTGGCCTTGCTGCAGTATCTAAGACTACACTCACAGTAACACCTGCGTAAGCAGCACTAAACAATCATTTTAAGTCTTCACTTGCTACACATACAGAACCACAGAACAGTTTGGGTTAGAAGAGACCTTAAAGATCCTCTTGTTCCAACCCCTCTGCCATAGGCAGGGACACCTTCCATGACACCAGGTAGCTCAAAGCCTCATCCAACCTGGCCTTGAACGGGGGGCATCCGCAGCTTCTCTGGGCAACCTGTTCCAGTGCCTCACCACCCTCAGAGGGAAAAATTTCTTCCTAACGTCCAATCTAAACCTGCCCTCTTTCAGTTTAAAGCCATTCCCCCTTGTCCTATCACTACATGCCTCTGTAAAAAGTCCTTCTCCAGCTCTCTTGTAGCCCCTTTACATACTGGAAGGGGCTCTAAGGTGTCCCCAGAGCCTTATCTTCTCCAGGCTGAACAACCACAAGTCACCCATCCTGTCTTCACTTAACAACACTGTTTAATAAGATCCTCCCACAGAGCAACCTAACTCTCTGCTTCTAAATATTTCAAGTCAGTGGCAGAAGGACTCTACGGTAAAATAGATTTTCTCTCTCTGATGTTCTCAAATGGAAAATTGGTTCCACTCCTTCCTCTCAAAGAACATAATACTGTAGATGTCAGTGTGCCATCTCCCTGCTTTCCACCATCACGCTCCACCAGAAGCAACAACTGCGCTGTTAGCCATTGTATAGATAACAGTTTTCACCCTCTGTTAGATGAGCCAAGTAGCAAATATTTTTTACTCAATGTAAAGCACTCTTTACAAAGAAGACCAAGGTCCCAATCTCAGTGAAGCACACAGTCTACCCTTAGGTATATTGCACTGTGAACTCCAGAAAAGCAGAGCAAGAGAAGATACCACAGTAGCCCACCATCTCAAAAATTACAGATATCCATTGTGAAGATTAAATAATTTTTTTCTTTAAATCTCAGTGCAAACTTGCCACACCAATACAAGGAGTGAAACAAAAGTTTTCAGCAAGAACACGAAGAATAATAAAAAAAAATTGAGAAGAAAATGAAAAGCAACTTCGCACCTGAGTATGACAAAGAAGTGGATATACAAAATACTTCCTATATCCTACATCTTAGGGAGAGATAATGTTTCTCATGCTTTAAGCAAGACTTCTTGAATGCATCAGTTTAAGAATGGCTCACTGAAAGGCATCCCTTGCTCCCAGCCGTGCTCAGTCCTTCCTTTCCACCATTCAGTGTTAAAAGCTGCCTAGTGCCAATACGAAAGCCTCCTACCAAGCCCCATTGTCCTTCCTCAAGCAGTTGGAAATCTGACCTATATAGCATCTGACCCCAGAGAATGTCTGTTTCCAGAAATTCCCACTCACTTTCTAACAGACCAACTAGTTAATGAGTAGCTTACTACACTAGCAGTGTAAAATTAGTACCCTAAGTATATAATTTACAAATGCAACTAAATACCCTTCAAAAGACGAGAGGAAAAAAAGTAAAAAAACTGGACTGCTTTGTGTTTTCTTCTAGTAATTTAACCATTGCGTAACACAAAAGAAAACACAAAGAAACATGAGTAATTCCTGTGCTTGGAAGCCAGTGGTTAAGACATAAACCAGCAGCAATCTCTAAGGAGGCTCGAAGAAACGTCTGGGCTTTACCACACAATTCATGCTTCCGTGCATACGTTCACTGCCCATATAGAACCTAGAAATTGCCATACTGAGGAACCCAATTGCCCATCTTAGTGTTCAGTAAGGGACTGTGTAGTGCATCACATTTATATTACACTGACAACAGCAGCTCTTTATCCTCAGAGCCTTCAGGCAACTGTCCAGCCTTTGCCCTGACACATGTGGTATTACAAGACAGTGCAATATAATTATACTATCCAATCCAAAAGTTCTTCCCCAATACACAACAAAAACTTACAGTTTAAGTTACATTCCTGGCCCCAGTGATGTCCTACATAGAATTTCAGCATTGAAAAGTCCACCCACCTGAGCAACAGTGTGGCTCAGACCTCATACACTCATCTTCACCTTCTTTAAAATAAATAAGATACAGCATGAAATCTCAAGATACCATGAAAGCCAGTTGTTTCAGAATTGAACCCCCCAAAAATTGTTCTTTCATGATGCACTCATTATAGGTACATAAGCTCTTACCATATTAAGAAAGAAAAATTCACAAAATAAGAAACTGTGTTCCTTTTCTTTATTATGAAGTACCAATACCTTGCATACAACATGCAATTTATTGCTTATTGACATTATTGCATATATCAAAGGGAAAAAAATCAGCCAATATCATTTTATGCAAGCTCCTAAACTGTTCAAACAAAATACAGAAACACTTTACAGTATCACTGAAATGCTAACAAAAAATTCAGTTTCTTTCTTATAATAAAAAGTAAATTTAAACTTATAATACTTAATCATTCACCTTACTGTGACAGATTACTTTTATCACCAATCTTCGGAATTGTTATATTGCATTTTTAAGTTCTTGTGCCATGATAAGGATTGCTACTACAATCAGGTCACATTACTAGTTGAATTTAATAATGTGATCCTGACATTTTGTGACAGTATTAGAATTTACTGCAAACCAGATTGTCAAGATTTACCAGAAATCAGTCTAGCAGAATCTACAGTTTTCATCCTTGCTCTGCACATAAGTTAGATAAACTCATCAAGTTTCTTCTTAGACAGAAGATTATATAAACGTTTTTGAATTACAGGCCCCATTATTTATGCCTAACTTGTAACTCATTTGTTCCCAACAGGTTCTATAATTTGATTTTATAACAGGTTAGCTGTGCTTATTCTACATATATAGGTATCTGCCAATATTGAAGAAAACGCTGTTTGGTAAATGCATGCTAGAAGTAAATCCAGGATATTTGGATGTGTGCATATTTAGTGCGCAAACTGTATAGCCGAGCTCGTGATTAGCCCTTTTCCTCCCTTCCCCCTATGATTTGATGGATTTTTCTTGTGAAACTGGAATAGGATTACTATAAACAAAACCACATTGCATTCAAAATTTTCTATTCTGTATTACAGCTTAGTATAAATATTTAAATGTTGCTTTCAAACCTAGCAAATTTTTAAAAATACCAAAATTTTAAAACTCAGAAGACAATTTACATGCAACATGTTCCATTTGGGTGCAGATTCTCATATACTTAAATATTTATAGGCTCATAAAAGCATGTCCTGTCCACAAGACAAGTACAATGTTTGACATCCCACACATAGATTAAAAATAAAGATACAAAACAGAATATTTTATTTGCTCTTATATTTTCAATTTCAGTAAGTAGGGAGTTATAAATAGCACACTGAATCATTATATGGTTGATACCAAGCCATGCTGAACTCTTCATACTTCACTTTCTTAAAGACACTTCTTTTACTTACGACTAGGTTAAAAATGTATATACGTCGTAATAAACAGATGCCCTCTCAGTGCAGGACATCACACAATGAAACTGTTCTCAGAAGAAATTTTGCCAAAATATTTCTTATACCAAACAGTACAATTTATTCTCCATAGCTACCTTCCATTCTTTACTGAGCTATAAAGTGCTTGGTTATTATAAATAGAACAAGAATGTCAAAGGAGGTAGCTAGTAGAAATTTTTAATGGATAAGAAACCTTACCAAGTGTTACCATCTAAAAGTATGACTTGATGCTCAATCCCAGATCCCTAAACAACCCAGGCAGCACATATTTCATCTTCTCTGCCATAAAAACAACTTTTAAGTTGCTTTCAGAAAATCCTAAGACCTTCACCTGTCTAACAGAGATTTTATCCAGGTTTGGATTAATGTTAAAAGTTCATAAATATTATCACTATTTCCATTTGACTGCCATCAATCAGAATATCAGCAATGATTGCTGATAGTACTGTTCTTTTTCTGGCTGTATTCCATAGACAGAGAAATTCAACCAGGAACAAACTTCCCCTCATGAAGTTCTTTGTAGCCAGATAATGCTGTTGTACAGTAGGCTATTAAAAATATCAAAGGGGCTTGTGATACTTTTCAAAGTGTTCTACACTTGCACTTTTTCATCTGAAAATTCTAGTCCCTTTCTATTTGCTTTACTGATGGTTTGCAACAGCAGCCAACACCGGACCAGACCCTAAACTGGAGTAATTGTCAAACAGCCCTTTATTTTCCTCTGAATGGCTCAGCAGAAGCATCACAAAACAATTTTTCAAACTTCTCTATTAAATGGTCTTTTACAGAAAGCTTGTACATACATCTGCTTAAACACACACAAGGCCATGAGAAAAAGTCCTCTTCATACAGTAATCAACAACTGGTATTCCATTTTATACAGCTTGAAAATTTTAAAGAATAAAGTTTCATTTTCCATTGCTAACAGAGACACAGAAACACCTAAACCTTTCTGCTACGTATCAGTCTGCTGTTGTCCCAGCTACAGCAGTAGGAAGACATCTGGATCTCTATGTGTGTACTCAAAGTCTCCTCCTCCTCTCCTCTTTAAACCTGCCTGAATGCATTTCCTTACTCATGTAAGCTTTTATCCTTAGGGTAACGTTAGTTCTGCAATATGAGTAATCTCCCACAATATTTTAAGTAAAGATGGAAGTAATTCTCTTCCAAACACTGTAACTAATTTAACTTTTAATAAACTTTAGTACAAAATTTGGAATTGTTAAGAATTTATATATTGTCAGCTCCTCTCATTTTCCTGTGCATATATTTCATTATTAAATTGATTATTTTTTAAGCAATTAAGTCATTAAATTATGAACTCAGTCAAGATAGCATGTACTTATAGAGGTAGAGTAGGCTTCAGATGTAATTCTTACCACTGGAGAATTCACACAAATAACCCATACAGCATCTCGTTGAGTGAGACTCTCCACTGAAATCCACTGAAACACTCACAGAGAAAATGAGTATTTGAAGTATAATTCCTCTCTGCAACTACTGATTCCAAAATCAGTTACAGAATACCTGACCTACCATTCTCCTGTAGAGTTCTGAAAGTGGTATTTGCTCATCTTTTGATGAAAAATTAAAGCCATAAAAAAGGGTTAACTTGCATTTCTACATACAGCCTACCCGGTACAAATAGTCTCTCCCGTGATCAGCGAGCTAATTTTGTCACCTGGTATTGAAGAATGGAAAAGAAAAACAGCATTTTTTACAAGAGTCACTCCTTCCATTTGATATGCCCACAGAAAAGACACCTGGTGACATGCCAAGAGTCTGCTTTTACAATGCATCTGTTAAAAATAGAAGTTTTAAGCCACTAATAAGATATTACATTCAAAAGCATTTGTTACGATGCTAATTATCATGCATTTACTTTTTTGCATAAAAAAGCAAAGACACAAGCTTACAACATTAAATTTCATCAATATTTCACCACATTTTTAAAATTAATAAAGTGCAATTAAAAATGGGTGCCACAGCTATCTAATTTGCTGTATTATAAGCTTTTAATGGCAGGTAAAAAGTGCCCTATATATTACTGTATTCAGTACATCACAACTTTGCTGCCTGTTTGCTAAAGTCCTTGCTGAAACCACAACCGTTAATAGCTTTTTTCATAAGAAAATTTTCTTCTGATGCATCAGGACATAACTGTAATAACTTTTTAAAAAAATTACAAAATTTGAAGCTAATGCATTCTAAAATAAAATTTTAATTACACTAATTTTGTGCAGCAATCCAAAATACTAGCTGTTCTGAATGAATTATCCCACTGCCCTTCAATTCTGGACTGTTGGCCAAAGTGTAGTATGCAGAGTTTTGGATGGTTTTTTGTTTCTAAATCTAGTTTTAATATTAATTTAACATTTTATTATAGCTTGACTTAGGTTTTTTTTTCCCCCCTATCAAACACAAGTCTATCTAGAAGTGGAAGAAGTAGACCATTTTAACAAATGGCCTCTACTGAGACCAAAATATTAAAAATACTGAAGTATTAAAATCAATGCTAGGAAGTGATAAATTTCAGATACTTTTCATGAGTTATCACCCCAAGAGTTGCTCCAAATCATCTTCTCAATTTTCTGATCCTACTTCCCTAAAAAGAAAAGCAGACTTTTACTTTCAAGCATAATTCTCCAAATTGTTTGAATTTCCTCAATTTATTTTAGAAAAGAACAAGCTATTACAAAATTATTAAATCACATGGATCTAGTAATTTAAAAAGCAAAGAAGAGAGTATTTCATATGCACCTTTAAATCATGAAGATGATAGAAACACAGCCTTTTTACTATTTTGCATTAGGTACACTGAAATCACATTTTAAAAAATACCAGGTTCTGCAAATTAGCATAAAACAGAGTCTATTTCTTGGAGCAAAGCAAGTCACAGGATCAGCTCTCATAGACTGTGGATTTACTGGTACCCAAACGAGGCACTGCGCTCACTCAGATCATACAGCTCAACAGATTAATTGCTAACTCTCCCAAGGCATAAATAGATTTTTTTGTCTGTAGGCCTGTGAAGTATTAATAACCACGGGATCCAAACAACACAAGTACTAACAATCCTTGCTATCTCCCTTAAAAAGGCAGGACTGGGAAACTGTTTCAGGAAAAAGCCTGCCCAGCTGAGCAACGGAACTAGGCTTTTAAAAGTGCATTTTACACAAGTCCAAACAATACTCCCTGACAGCATTTTAACTGGGAAACTAAACTCACTGCAGCTGCCTTGGTTAAAAGGCATTTCAGCCTGTGCAGTCCTCTTGGGTCTTACATCCAATTTCTGTAAGAGGGGAATGCTGAGTCCCTCACCAGGGAGGACAGCACGGGGCACTCACACCTCTGACTAGGGAGGGCAGAGCTCCCATCACCCAGCTTTGTCAGCGGGAACAGGACTAATCACCCAACACAGGGCAAATATGCTATCTTTCTGTTTAAAAAGAAATTGCTTTAACAGATTGCTACAATGATTGGGATGTGCGCTAAAGTCTCAGTGAAAATGGACACTTTTAGCACACCTACACCAAGGAAAAAACCCAGAAGTTAATCAGTCCCAATTCCAGTTAAAAGAAGTGAAACAAAACAAATTTACACATAAATATAGCTCTCAAAATTATTTAAAAAAAAACAGAACTCAGAATTTCCTCAAATTGTATTATAACAGATTTAAGACTATGCCTAGATGGTAAGATTCCTCTCTGATGACCTCCAAGCCTTCAAGTTTACAGAAGGAGGAACTGAGTACCTATTGACAAATGTGTGGTATTAAAAAAAAAAATTGTGTCTACAGAGGTCAACTGTTCCTTCTACAGAATTACTATACAGCTTTAGAGGAGTTTGGCACAGTTGATTCAAGAGCGTTTTTAAGTCAACACCTCAGATTTCTGACTTGATTAACAAGGAAAATGTGACCAAAATCCTGAACACCTCGTATCAAATAGGTCATTTCTTCGATAAAAGTATTACTGAAAGTTACACATCACATATACAGAAGATTTTTATTTCTTTGCAATTAAACTTTGAATCCAAATAGCCAATGGTTAAAAATACTCTGAGAAGAATTGCAGCCCTTCTCAAAGGTAGCAGCAAAGGGAAAAGCGCTTCAGTAAGAATTATGCCATTTCCACGCATCATCTACCATATTAACTTACAAAAAAAGTTCCATGGGGAATTTAGATGTACTATTGCATGTTACCCAGTACAGCAAATGGGAATCCTTCCCATCAAAATGAGAATTTGAACAGCTTTTAAGATATCATGTGGTCTTATAACACAGCATTTTAGATAAAATTATTTCATAAATTTCCCAAAATGGTTTGCATTCATATAAGGCAGAAAAAAAAGCAGTAAAAGACTTCACAGAATCAAAGCCAAATTTTTAGCTTTTCTTGCAAAAATTAAAAAGTTGTCAAGAATGAAATCTTGATTATTCCTAGAAGAAAACATAGAAACGTGCCTGGAAAATTGCACCATATCAGGAGTTTGGGGAATTTTTCATTTTCTAAAAAAACAGATATGTCAGTATTCACTGGATTTATAAAACATTTTAATCAGAGAAACCTGAGAGAAACACTTTGAACACACTGGTGGACAGTAAGCGAGTAACCAGTCTGCTCCTTTCTAATTTCTGATGCTTGCAACTGCTTAGAACAGGCACGTGGAACTCATCTGTGTGAGCTTTTGCTTTCATTCCTCACTGGACAGGATCCGCAAAGCGTGGCCCTGGGCGTGCAGGCAGTGTGGCTAGGGAAAGAGTAAGGTCAGTACAGAGGTAATACCTTGTTTCCATAATAGGAGCATTCCATGGCAGAAATGTGCACTGTTTCAGTGAACCCAAATTATTTTCATAGCAGAAATTTCATTTTATGTATGATTTCTACGCAGATTTTCCATTTCTATGAGTTTTCGCTTCCTTCTGTCCAATAAGACAAATGACCTTGTAGCATCCTTTTGCAATTTTGACCATCCACATCACATTCATAATATCCAAGACAACACTTGAGATAATCCAGGCGCTCTGGGCTGCAAATCCTAATCTCTGGAAACCTTCTGTTCCAAATGAAGAAATTACATGGCTGTAATATACAGGCATGACGGCAATCCTCACCACGAAGAACACAACTGTCATCAGCACACCATTGATGATGTTGGCCTTTGAAGATTTGGGATATCCCAGTACTTCAAAAAACCACCTGCAAAAGAAGTGTTCACAAATACCAGGCAGACTTGAAGCCATCTCATTAAAAATTATTCTACTTCATGTTTATTTTTAATTCATCATTTATTAATTCCTTCTACCTTTATTATTTCTAAATTATTGCACTGTGTCTTGGCTTAGTTACAAATTCTTCTGCTTAGCTGCACTTTTTCCCCACCACTTAAGCCATGTATGATACCTAGTGTATTGCAGAATAACACAAAGAAAATCCTGATATGAATTGTAAACCAGTTGACAACCAGTGTGCATTTCAGTGACTATTGTGTAATATACAATCATTTCATTATCTTTTAAAATCATAAAGACATATTTATTACTTGCTATTATAGTTCATACCAACAGCAGCTAAAATTCTCTTTGTCTCACTGAAAGCAATTCTAAAATTGCATTTGGATTTGGTAATCCAGATGGAGCTCTAATTTCTTGTAATTGGGATTTTCTGACTGCTTCTGTTCAGCCCAAAACCAGAACATTTTCAGAACCAGACATTGTAAGCTCTTGATCACGTCACATCTTGGAATGTTATGCAATGTAAAAGATAAATCTAAAGACTGCCTCTCCATCTACTACTGGGTCATAAATGGTTTTTAAAAAAGAATTCTTGCAAATTTATTCCTCAGTAGCCAGGCATAACTTATCTATTGCCTAGCACACAGAACCCGAGGGTTGAAAAAGGAACAAGAGACTCCTCTAATCCTTTGTTACTCACACTTAAACCAGAATAAACACAAGTAAAATTTGTGCAGCAATGGCAGGCAGGACAAGAGCAAAATAACTTAAATCACTGTATTCATAATGAGGGATGGGAAAGAGAATGAAATAATCTGGTTTTTTCCAATGAGATACAAGACTAAAATTATTTAACAAAAAACAGTTCTAAAACTGGTTTTAAAAGCAATTTTTAATTTAATTACCCACAGATTACAACCTAAGTAATTATAAATACACTGAAAAGATTTGCCAGACATCCAGTTCTAACAGAAATATTCCAGAAATTCATTAAGCATGCAACTAGGACAACTAAAATCCAGGCAGTCGAGGTGGCAGTCCAGCCTGGAAGCAGGATGCCTCACCACAGAAACACTGGCATGATGAAGAGAAAGCCCTGATATGTTTGGTCAGATTGACAATCAAAGCCTTTACTTTCAATGATATATACAACGCAGAATCAAAAAGTAATGTAAAAAATGGTTCTCAAACATACTGCAACGTGCCAGTATAGGTAATTGGACATCTGTTTAGCAACTTCCCTCTCCCAGCAAATTAAAAAATAAAGTCCGTAAATAACAGTTACCATTACAGTTTTACCCACACAGTTCAGAATTAATTATATAAATGCTGATACTAACATTAAAAGATCTAAATGCTTGGCATGGAGACAGCCTCCAATTAGAGATCCCTAACAACACAGACAGGAAATACACAGACAGTTCTGAGATTAGAATATCTTTTTATATTTTAATAAGAGCTCTTTTGGTAGTACTAAGAATGCAAACAAGAAACATAATGTAAGTCGTTATCATTATCCACTACTTACTGTCTTAAGGGTCTGATTCACTTCAAATTTAATGGAAAAAAAACCCATGCACTAATGAGATGACATCCCTTAGTGCAAGGGACTTTATTATCTCCTGCAGCAATTTCTGCTTTTCTGAGAGAGTGTTAAATGTCAGTATTCAAAGACCCATAATCTCACCATAGGCATTTTGAAAGTATAACATAAATTACTTTGAAGAGCCAGATGTACCACAATACTTCCTAACGCCGCAGTCCGAAAGCTAAGCGTCAGTGTAGGAACCCACTGGAACCCAGGATGACATCCTATCTTGGTAGAAGCTGGGACAACAGCCACTCACTAGGGCATGAGTATCAATATAAAACCTTTTTTCTTCATTAAGTGTGAAGAAGTGTTTATTTAGTCTTTAGTTTCTCTGCACACAGAGCACAGGCTACAACAGACTGTAATCTCCTCCTCAACTGCACTGGGGCAGAGGAGAGCAGCCTTTGGAGAGCTCCATTATCTCACCCTCTCCTCCTGTAAAGTTTGCGTTTACCAAACTAATGTTCAATAGGGATCTCAGCACAATCTTTTTTATTCATAAGAGCTCTGAGGAATGCTACAGTGTCATAAAACACTTCAGAGATTACAGTCACAATGCAGTAATGGGCAATAGCCTGTCTGCAGGAGGAATACAGTTTCTATTTGCCTTATCCTTTCTCTACCAGACATCTGGAAAAGAAAACAGATGCCACACATGTAGAAGCAGTAAAGCAGAAATGCACTCCAAAAAGCATGGGTAAGAAAAAGGCATCTGATACACTGAAAGTTCTCATCCTACATTGCACAATATTGGAGGAAGAGGAGAAGGCTCCAGTACTGCTCTGTACCAAAGCCCCTCCCCTGAGGTGAAGTCTTTCCGGGCAAATCCCTATCCCCAGCTGGGTCCTGGTGGCTACAGAGTAAAGAGAGAGGCCACCCTCCCCACAGCACCATGAAACTCCAGTGACAGCTTTCCCCTTGCTGCAGTATGTGGCATTATCATCCTCCTTGTCTGATACAGCAGTAAATCAGGTAGAAACATTTGAACCAGCAGCCAGGGCAGGCTCTGACTCTGCAGGAAAAGCTTCTGCCCCTTTCTTCTCTAATCACAGATGTGAAGATTTACCATTTCAGATATATTTAAGTGCTCAAAATACAGAACTATTTTTGAAAGCAAATAAAGAATGTACATTCATATTATTCTAGACATTCATATGCATATATTAATATTGATCCACATGTGTGGGATATTGGAAAATAGACTTCAAGTTATACAGGGAAATGCAATTACATTCTAGGATCCTGATGACAATATTATCTTGCTTCTTTTCCTGGTCCATGATACCAAGAAAAATCATCCATACTGAAGATGGCTTTATTATAAAAATTAAATTAATATACAAAAGTTAGTAAGCAATGTTTTATTTGTGAACTCTTTTGTTTGGTATTTTCATAAAAATCTGGCATTTCATACAAAACCTGGTCTAATCTAAAAAGGAAGTCAGGGATGAATACATTAGTTATACTGTTGCAGCTATAGCAGCAAAATGTTTTCATAGCAAAAAAGACTTTCATATAGTAACCCTTAGTTCAATATATATAAATTCCCTCTCAGCAGACATTCAACAACTACAAAAAGACTTCCTAGGTGACAGAAATAATAATGTAGATTAAGTTTTAAAAGAACTGTGGAAAAACTCCCTAACCACTTACCGCTGATTGACAAAAGGAGTGGAGAACTCTGCAAGCAGACGGAAGTTTCCAAAATAAGCCAGGAGACCTTTGCTCTGGTTAGCAAAACAAAACAGACATACAAGAATCAACAATGTAGATGTGAAATTGTCATTTGAGTCTCTAAGTGTACACAGAATGATACGTTATCTCAACTTCTTCAATCAAACTGAGTTTGCCAGCTGTGGCCACCTTTCTTGCACTTTCAAAACAAGTTTTATCACAAAAGCTGCAATTGTGCTTCAGGTATTTCCAATCAGTAGCTTCTTACTTCAAATAAATCTTTATAAAACCTACAGTTAAATGGCCGTGGAAAGCTAACTAGAGAAGACTTGCACAAGTAGTCATAGATTATTAATTATCATGATAGTATTACTGTCTAAAAGAATTACAAATATTTTTGATTTTTCGATGTTTAAACAAGCCCAAACAGAAGCACTGTATGCTGAAGAAAAATCTCCCTGCATAGTTTTAGGAACATACTTTGCAAAAGCAAAGACGAATTCCCAGCTCTTATTTGACAGCAGGAAGGGCAAGTGGAGCCCTTTCTTCCCTCCTGCAGAGGGCAGGGGCGGCCCTTTGCAGCCGCTCCGCCGGGTCCCTGCCGTGCCCGGGGCTCAGCTCCGCCATGGGGCACATCCACACCACACCCCTGCAGCTGAGCACTTTCCTCCGAGGGACACAGCACAGCCTTTGGTCTGCCTTATCAATTGGTTGTGCTGGAAACAGTATCCACTTACACAACGGCTGGGTAAGCAGCAGTTTGCAGCTGTAGAGATAAAAAGGTTGGGGGGTTTTAATTTCCATAGGTTTCCTGAACAACCTATGGAGTGTGTGTCATGATTCCTCCTTCCCCCAAGCAAGCAAAAACCCACTACTTCAAGCTTTTCATGTCAGTTTGCACTACACCAAACAGAAAATCTGTGTGTTTAACCAAATTCTTTCCTATCCTCAAAAGGCAATTTGGAAATAATATACTTAGGAGTAACTTCCTCTGAAGACAACAGACTGAGAGCAACACACTGACATCCATGGGCAGAGCTATATCCACATAGTAATAAATGCTTTAAAAGAAGTTCACACTAACATTATGCTTTCTGTTTCCTCCAGAAACAACTAATGAATTTTCTGCAACGGGGATTAGCCTTGGTAGTGGTATTTTCATTTATCTAATATTCAGCTCTAATTCACTTTCATCCATGATAATATTAATAGATGTAATTATCTTCAACCAGAAACAGAGTATTTACTTGTCAGTGTACTTCAGCCCCTTTAAACCATTACATGGGAAATCTGACAGTAATCTGGCATCTCAACACTTTTAGTATTATAAGCCTGGGATTCACACAATGGGCAGGGAAAACATCATCAAGGTTGGAAAAGACCTTCAAGATCGAGTCCTATCATTAATGTGCACTGTGTGCTCACCACTAAACCATATCCCCAAGTGCCACATCCACACCCCTTTCAGACTTCCAGGGATGGTGATTCCACCACTTCCCTGGACACTTGCCTGACCACCCTTTCAGTGTCGAAATTCTCCTGCTATCCAAACTAAACCTCCTCGGCACAACTTGTGGCCATTTCCCCTCATCCTGTCACTTGTTACCTGGGAGACAGAAGCAGAACATAACCACTTGAAACCATTTCCTTCTAACTTTCCAACTAAATATTCAAGCTTGTGGTTTTATTTAAAACCCTTTTCTATAACCATATGAAAAGCCCTTCTGTCAAATTCTCTTTACAGCAAAAACTGAGAAAAGTTTTTAAGTTCAACAAAGTTACACATTTTTGTTGGAGTGTAACATTGAAAAGGCATGCCCTTACCACAAATAACTGATAAAAACATTTAAAAATAATGATTCAAAGTATAAATATGCCTTTCATTACATTTTCATCAACATTAAGCAAACGAGGTCTATAAAAGCCATGTCTTTCATCTCATCTGCTTATGTTACAAGAAAGTACAGCACTTACCAGTACAAAATAGTAAGCATACAGAGCTGCCAAGTGATGTATTACAAAAAATTTGTCACCAATTGCTTTCCAGTAGTAAATAATAAGCAACAGATCTACAAGAGAGCAGAAATAACTATGAAGAACTATTTATTATACAACCATTGACCTCAGAAGAGTTTTTCTAAGTTTTAGAGATATACCAAGATATGGCATTAGTAGAAACCCCCTCTGAATTAATGATCTCTGAAGAGAACATTTTTATCCTAAAGACTTTACTTCAGTCAAACCATTAAGCAACAGTATTCTCCCAACAATTCCCATAAATGATAACTTTCCACATCAATGGAACTACAGATGCAATAACTTTAGCCAAAGTATTTTGGAAGGAAAAGGTGGATCCTGAATCTCATAGTGACTTCACACTTATGACCCCAAAAATCTGGAACAAATGACATAAAAAAAAGGCAGGAGGGTCTCCAGGGGGCATAGAAAACATACAAATACATGCAACAAATGCTATTATGGAGAACCTCTGAATCAAAAAGTAATTATACCAGCAAATAGGGAACCATTTACCAAAAATATTTTGCAACATGCATTCGGAGTAAGAAGCATATTGGTTTTATTTAATCTAAATTTTCCAATTACTTCAAAAATGACATAGCAGATCCAAGTTAGTGTTATAAAGAAAGCTTTAACATAAAACAAAGCAAAACAAACAAACAACAACAACAACAAAAATCTTTCTTCTCCCATGATGGTCTGAGAATTCAGACGATTTTCTTTTCTGTGCTGGAACAAGCAATTTTTGTCCCTACTTTCTGCAAATGAGTACTTTGGACTGGAATATTATTGACCAAGGTTCCAAATCAAAGACTTTACCCCTGTGCCTTTCTTAAGTGCAGTGTGTGCCTTGATCTCTTTTATATTCGCTATCCTCAGGCAGGGCTCTACATCATCTGACATAGCTGCTTCACTTCCTGTTAATAATTAAACATCAACTATATAGGGAAGTGAGAGAGAATGAGTGGCCAGGTTGAGATGCCTGTTCAAAGGCACTCATTAATTCATAATGAAAGTTTAATGTATAATTATTCAAAAATAGATACTGATTAATTTAAACATGGCAGATGAAGATATGAAAAAACCCAGACACTTAAACTAATGCACAGTTTAACTGAGTATGCTGATCACCAGATTATCACTTCCACTGCGTTAAGAAATCTAGTATGAGATAACCAAGTCCATAGCCCAGTCTCTGACCAGAGACTTCATCCTAACATGAGAAGTTTTCACTGAAAATAGTCCAAGTCACAACAAGTTTTTGCTTTGATAAGCCAGTATTATCCCCACACAACAAAAAAGAAAGCTCCAAAGCATTTTGTAGCAAAATTCCCATGCCAGTTTCAGTTGACAGCAAAATTAAGAACACAAAACATATGTAGGAATAAATAACATACCAAGTAAATAATTCTAAATTACCATGTTTTATACATGACTAAATTTTGACTTAAAGTGAGACTAAAAGATGGGCAGGCAGGATCCTATGGTATCATTTGCCTCAACTTGTATCGAGGGTTACTAAAATTCTTCTGCCAGCATTTTAAGGTCACAGGAAGAAACTCATGATAGAAGAGCTATGAGTTGTAGGCACTGTGAAGAGAGTGAAGGGCACTGCTCTAACACCTTCTCAATTGGCCAAAGGACAAAACTGAGCTGGAGCTGGTGGTTGCACATCAAACCATCACAAAGCCACACAGTGGCATTTCCTCAGTGCTTGGGGAGATACTCCATCTTTCATATCCGCTAGCAAGATCCTGTGATTTTCCCACAACCCACAAATCCATTAGCAATTTGGAAAGCCACAGTAGAAACTGTATTGTATGCACATATCACATCTTCACCATAGTGGCTCAGTATAAACATACAGGTATAGTGACTCAATATAAATAAACAGATTGTGCATGTTATATACATGTTGCATAATTACCAGAAATGAGGTAGCCTGTGGTAATAGCAATATTCAGCTTCACAACTGAAGGGTCACCCCTGTAAACATACCAAAAACACATAGTTACAGCCTAATTTGCAAAGGACATACACATCTCAAACACAATGCCCATCAGAACATATTATCCTTGGCTCATCAGTAAGATATTATGCAATCTAGTTAAGACGGGTTCTAATCACAAAAGTGGATTCCTTTCCCACCCAGATAAAAGACATCTACTAACCACCCTAATCAGGATCAGCCCCTGCCTTGGCATAGAGACTGCCCCAAGAGCCTTGCTAGAGATTTGAACTGAAACCCAGCAAGCACTCTGAGCTGGCTTCTCAGGAAACTGAGGATAAAAGAGAACAGCGCAGTCAGCGTCTCTTAGCCCTTTAACTGACACTCCTTGTCTCCATTTTTGTTTTCTGCCAGTGCTAAAACTTTGGTAAGGATGGTAAAAATATCTTGCTCAGCTGGTGCTTTTCATATTCATAATCAGATGGATGTTTATAGGGATAAACAGAGTAGAAGGACACAGGAAAGGAATTATTTGCCAGTTCTTTGGAGCCAAAGAACCTTTGAGCAGAAATGCTTTTCAGAGTAGTTTCCACACCTTCTATCCCTTCCCTTTTGGTGCCAAACATTCAGCAGGCAAAGCTCTTAGTAGCACAGACACAACTTCAGTTTCTCTAGAACGTTCAACAAACTCCAACTTGTGAACACAGCTCAAGAAAGGGAAGCATCCACATTACAGCAGGCAATGTTTGTTCTTCCCTCCACTGTCCTCTGTGCACTCCTACTTTGAGGAGTTTGGTAAGCAAGTCTTTTTTCCTTGGTGTAAGAATTGTAACTTAATTTTTTAATTAAGTTGTGCAACTAATCTAGCTATGTTTTGTGTAAATATGAATTGAGCTTCAAGTGACAGGTCAACAGATTCATAAAATGTGGACTGCTCAAGACAAGCTGTGAAAGTAAGCCTTGCTGTAAACCTTTCCAGAAAAAAGGAACCTAACTGTGCTTACAACTCCAATACAAAGCCTGCCTCAGCCAGAACATAGTAAAACGCTATTACTTAACTATTTTTTCTTAATCCTATTAGAATGGAGCAGTGGAAGAGATTTCCTGTATTATTACAATCTGATCACTAAATTTTAAGGCTTTTTTAGGGTCTAAAACTAACTGTTTCCCTCAGTGAAAGGGTAGTTTACAGGAAAATAGGACTCACAAAACCAGAATTCTGCTGCTAGGTGAAGAAAAATCATTACCAGGAGAGTGTGGAGCTCACTCCATCTCTTAAGACTGGCCACAGAGGCTCTTTTAACTACTGCTTGAAATGGGAACATTTTTCCATGGCTTCAAAACCTGATTTCATGAGCTACATAGGTTGTGGGCTGAGTGCTTCTTTAGGTTTAGACATAGAGCATAGACAGATGTGTTCTCATAACTTTGGCAGAACCTCTTTACATAGAGCCCTCATGTCAGAGCTCCCAGCTGCAGCAGCAGCATCATAACTAAACTTCTAAGTGGTCCCAACACACTTCAGCACATCACCACCAAGACTAAGCCTGCGCTCAAAAGCCTTCATATTCTCCAGAGAACATGCAAAGGACTGAGTATATGAAATTGATAATGGTAGACATGACTTAACTGGATGGGACAGGGAATGGTTCACTTTCCTTCTTTTTTTCCCCAGAGAACGGTCACTTTGCAACAAACCTTCTCTAGGCTTTCTAAACCAACACTTCAACAACATATATGGCTGCACTGTCCATCTGTCACACCCCTTCAAGAAGAGGCCATGTTAGAATCCCAAATTAATCTCAATAAATGGAAAACTTAGAATTTAGTCTAAAATCTTCCAGATTTCCTGATCTATCTCCTTGAATAGAAGGTGCAATGGAATTAATGAGCCCTTATGTTTGCAGGCCAGTTTTGATGCAAGCAAGAGCCTGGAATGACAAACAGGGAGTGACTTGAATAAGCAAATGGGAAGAGCTCTCTCTTTGGTGATTGCTGAGGAGGTATGTGTGGCAAACATGCACGGGCAAATAGAACAAACGAAAGCCCACATGACTGACTTTCTTCAAACTTCTTTGCAGATACAGAATCATATAAAATGCTAATCAAACACCAAACTTGAAAAACTGTAATGACTGTGAAGTGAAAAGTCCTAGGAAAGAGCCTGTTCTCCTATGAAGCTACAACTTAATCCACTTATTTACATCTTCTCCCTCTCCTTATCTGATCTCAACCACCTCCACATTTTCTACTGTGCGATTCTCATCACCACAAAAACAATTTCTACATCGTCTATGTTAGCTAGTCTCTAGTACATATAGAAAAAAAGGAAAAGCTTTATGAGAAGTCCTAGACCATCAAAAAATGTATACATACACAACACGGATGCTTCTCTGGAGCTTACCAATGCTCCAGTCTTTGTTATGATCTACTGTATCTATTTTCAGGCATTACCTGGCAGTAATACCACATTTTCTCTGCACTGAACCAAAACCCTTCGCAGGGTTCAATTGAGAACTTCCACACAGATAAACACTATCCAGATCTGCTACAGCTTTTCAATTTCACTTTAAAATGATTACTGTAAATAGCAGAGTTTCAGTCATACTGACTTACAGTTACAGTTTACTCTTTAGTAATTTAATATGCTATTTCAAATCAATTGCTTGTGTTTTATCTATTCCACTTCACAGAGACACACTGAACTAAGACATTAATACTCACAAAATAATTATCAAATTTTCACATAGTACAGACATAAAAATGAACACATCACACCTGCATATTTTAATGGAAAATGAAACAATCATTCAGTACTTAATATACTGCAGGAATATTTTTTTTCTTCTCAATTATGTTATTTTATTGTGTAAACACAACGTATATGTAACATGCCTTACCAGATATGGTCAGCATTAACAGCATCATCGTACAATAAAATGTATAGGCAAAACCCTCCAACCACCAAGGCGTGGAATGTGGACACTGTCCTGAAAAAGAGATCACAGTCACCAGGAGGTACTGCCATTCACAGCTTCCCATGCTTAAGGCAGGATGTTTCCAAAGGCGTTCTCAACTGCACCCAGATACTTTTGTGGAAGACAATCATCTGTTCTCTATGCTACATCCTACCACTTACACAATGACAGGTGGGAAAAAACAGTCAAAAAGAAGGACTCTATTAGATTGGAGTGGGACTGGTGATTTTAGATACAAAATGGAGTTTATTATATTTTTATATCTTAATATAAAAGTAACTGAGATCCAAATTTTCCTCTAATTATTCCATATATTAATGAATCCTTAAAGACAGTATGACATCTAGTTCTCTAACAAATGTTTTCTACATTGTCCTATTTGCTGGAAGATTGTATGCTTTTCATACTCAGATTAGCCCAGGAGTCCTGCAACAGCAGGTTTCTCCTTTCAGGCACCAAATTAAAAGACCGGTAATAAGTCTAGTTTGGGTCTGGAAAGTGGCATTAAATGAAAAATCCTAAGTTTCAGATAGAATTTCTAGTGTATTTGAAGTAGATTCTGGTTTTCAAAGAGAAAAATTGTATAACAAAAGGTAGTAGCTGAGTACCTCAGGTATAATAGCTACAGGTTGATATCAATTAGCAGCTCACAGCTTTGTATCGGACAAGAGAAGTATAAAATCAAACTCACAGTAATCAAAGTTGCCTTGTCCCTACCTGGGTATCGGACACTTTTTTGCCCTAAAGACAACAGTCTCTGGTATACAGGCTGCATGCACAGTGTAGATAGACTCTGCATGTTAACAAGCACTTACTTATAGAGAAATATCTATTTACAGAAGCCCCAGCAGGGTTTCTGCCAGCACACAGGCCAGGGCCACTCCTGCCCTTTTGAGACCACATGTGTTCTTGGAACACAGAACAATGCAACGGGCATGGGTCCAAAATGTGTAACCTTCCTCCTCTAGCCATGGGTTTAACACTGCTATAACCTGCATCTAATATTGTGTAACTACTGTCTGTTTTCCCACTTTCCAAGTGTAACTAGAAAGAAAAAAAAAAATGATGTGAAAAAATATCCATACTGAATCACAGATACTGTTTGAAAGATGAGAACTAAGTCCAATGCTGTGTGATTGGAAACACTTCACACCATATTCACAGCACCAACAATATGCACACAAATGTACAGATGCTGTTAGTTATTATTCTTGTCTTTGTACATACTGAATACATGTATTTGGAAGTCATTAATATTTTAAATGTCCTTAAGGCACTCTCAAGAGTCTAAGCTCTACCATGCAAGATTTGAAGAAAACATCTTGCTTCCTATAGAAGACTTTGCAAAAAAGAGAAAGTTATAATCCCTACTCCATTTATGTCATATTATTATCTATTGGCAATAGAAGATTCTGTAACTTTTCATAAAAGAGACTGTATTTACAATTTTTTTCAAGAGTGTCACTGTGCTATTTTCAGCAGCATTTTCAACAGTGTTCTAGAAAATGAATTAAGATTAGTATAATATGAGTAGTCAAAAGCTGGATGAGAACAATTAATAACCATTATAGCACAGGCTGCACTCCTGCCCTCTCTTCTTTCAACAAAGAAAGAAAATTTAATTATCAGAATTTTAATGATAATTAATAACTTAATTAAAAGGTCTACTCTTGCAACACAGGATTAAAAAGGATAGGAACTTTTCTTTCTTTTTAAAAACAAAGCACAGCATGCAATGTTAGTGTCTGAGAAATACCCGGAATTTTTGAACTTGAGGACAGGATAATGCTGCAAGAAGGAAAATATGTCCTAAAATATAGCTCATTAGTTTACAGTGGCAATTTGTCTCTGAAGAGGCTGTTCATCTGAACCTTAGTGTTTAGAATACAAGCTATACACAAGTAGAGCACTTGAAGGGGGTGAAATAAAAGAAAAAAAAAAAGCAACAGATTTCCTTCTTAACTCCGGACTTTGAAGCTTCTCCATAGAAGACAGGGAAGAAGGAAAATAGTACAACAGTCCATTTTAATATGGAATCTAGGTCAAGCTATCAAGCTCTGTACATTTCCTTGAAATTTTTGTCAAAGTTTACATCCTTTAACTCCTCATTAAGCTGCAAACAAAAAAAGTTGCACTGCTAAGCTGCAGACTTGCTCCTTTATTATTGAATATACATATTTTTTCAAAACTATTTAATAGCAGTACAAGCATGTATTACAGGAGAGGTGACAGGAATATATGCACAACTTGAAGAGTTATACTACATCTGGGACAAAACATAGCTTTTAACTCACTTTGAGTGTCTGCATACTTTAGATGCCAGAAGCAATTACTTTATTGGTTCATAATTCTTGGAAGGTCAGAATGAACAAACTGACACCATGGAAAATTCAGTCAAGAGCTGCAGCTCAAATGCTTGATTACAAAGCCCTCCAAACTGTAACAACATATTTTCAATGCTACAGCTCATTTCAGGCAGATGCCCTCTTCCAGACCCAGCTGAGCTGATAAAAATGCATAACCATCCTCTGTGCCAGTTTCCTTAGCACTGCCAACAGAATCATTTGTGTGTGCACTCCCTACACCAGTTCAATATAGGACAAAATAACAACCACCTACTTTTAAATAATTTAAATGAAACCAAAGGATTTTACTGGGACATAGTAACTGTGTCTACCTGCAGAGGTCTGCAGAATAAATACATACTCATCTGCGTTCTCTGAACTTGCAAGATACTCCTTGAGGTATCTCTTCATTTTGGTGAAATACTGGAGTGACAGGGCAGCTTGACAAAACTCTGTGTTTGGTTAGCAGAGCTGAAGTAACACAAGCACAGCTAGCCTTTCTTTCCCTTCATGCCCTCCTCAGTTATAACACCCACAAGATGTTGATGAACCATGCTTTGTGTTTCATGCCTTCTAACTCCAGAACAGATGAAGCCCGGGATCACGACCCATCTGTGTGCTAACATCTACATCCTGCTATTAACCCCAAGGAAAAAAAATGTGCAAAGAGGTCAAAAAGGACATAGTCTGGGGTACTGTATCAAGTTGAGCAGTTAAACACCTTACTACAAAGTAGCCCAGAGATTATGGAGCAGCTTATTTCCAGCACACTTGTGATGTGTAAAACAATTCATGTTATTATGCAAAGCACTACACCAGCATAGCACTACCAGGCATGGGGTAAGTTCTCATAAAGCCTATTATGCAATTCAAGGGCCATTTGATGTGGCTTACAGACAATAGTTCAGCTTCAAATGGAAACAGTTTAGTTTATTTCCCTGTCTGCCTCTACTGTTAATTGTAACAGAGAGATAAACCTACGCTGCAGTGATACTGTGAACTGGCATCCTACAGAGTTGTTCTGGCAGATAGGTAATTATTCAAAGATGGAACTGAAATCAAGGTGGTGCCTTTAAGAACACTGCAAGTGGACATTTGCCAAATGGAAGGGCAAGGCTGTTTGAGTTGTTAATGCTGCCTAGAACAATGGAAACAACTTTAAAAGTATCCACCAGATACTAAACAGCACTGAGGAGGAATAGAAATGCAACTAATGCATTTTGAGTGCAGTGACAACCATACAGTACACATTTTTCAGTTTTAAATTAGGGAACCATCTGAAAAAATATTTTAAGACTGTAATAGGCTACTCAAAGTCTGTACTGTACCAATTTCAACTGGAGAACCTTGTGTACTATATATACCCTTTCAGAGTAGTATGTTGCAAATAAAATTTCACTGATCTTCCCGTTTTCAATTACTACCTTATACTCCCTTTACAGCTTAAAAGATTTCACTGGGTCAAACAAGCTTCTAGAAGTCCTGTATCTGAGGAGACAAGTGTAATGCAGGTGGATCCATCTCACTGATGGAAGTGCAGAAACACAAAGGGAGTGAGGAGTGTTTTTGGACTGAGTTTCCACAACTCCTTCCTGCATGTGCACCCTGTGTCTGCTACAGCTTACCCCTCCTCCTCCTCCTCTTGCAGTCTCGTTCCCCAACACCACACACATGTACCTGACTCTCTTCAATACTACACCAAAGCTTCATTAAATTCCATGGAAAACATTAACTTATATAAAACACTTTATAGTGTAGTAGCACCAGGAGAACAGAAAGCAAACTGCTTTGCTCCCAAAAGCATGACCAGAGATACACTGAGATTTAGAATAAATTGCAATAGTTTTGATTTTCATACATGTTTGGAAAGGAATTTTATATCTCTTCTCTTTACTAGAAGCATCACAGAGCATCCCTTCAGCTTATTACCTCTGACCAGTCATTGTTTGCTTTTTTTACTGACCTTCACTTGGGCCACTGTCTAAAAAAGCATTTAATGTTCGAGTGTTTGCAATGCTGTGTTTCCACGAAAGGGCCTCAATCTTTCACGTGCATAATTTGTTCAGTACCTAGAGCCAGCCCTCTGATCTTAACAGATATTTAACTAATAGGGCTTTCTTCAGTCTTACACATACACACACAGGTGGTTCAGGTGTCCATGATTTCAGGTGGGTCAGTAGCTGTTGTTGTTTTGAACATCCTACCTTGAATTCCATTCGATCTTCCTTTTTTGGCTGAGATTGTTAAAACCAGGTGTTATTCGTGTTGATACCCAAGAACTTAAAACATGGAACAGGAGCTGAAATACAGTAAAACTGGCCACAGCAATGCCAATAGTCAGGTTGCTGAAGGAAGCCATTGTTCTTCAGCCTGTGAAGAGAAGCAGAAGGTAATTTCACTCTGTTCTCCATTTAACTATTTTAAGCAGACACAGAAAGTGTTTTTGACAGCAAACTTGTCAACAGAAATATTATTCACTAAAAGTTTCTACCTGTTCAATGTTTCTACTTAAGCATTAACAGTATAAAAGTAGGCCCAAACATTTAAAATAAAAGTTGCATTTTGATTTTGGTTTTAGCATTTGCATATTATACATTTTTGTGGCCTAAAATTGCATATATTTTATCTACACAGAAAGGGCAGTGGAGACCACTGACCAGGGCAACCATCAGCTCTGAAGCCTTCGCTCCTGTCCCAAGAAGCTCTAAAGTTAAAACTTGTTTCATTATTGCCAGATTGGCTGCTGCCAACAGGATTTTAAAATGCAACAATGAAACCTGATAAGCATAGAAGAGAGGTTTTTGGGTCAGCTCGGAGAAGCAATATCCTCACTGCAGCTCTGTCTGTACACTTTCCAGAGACAGTAGTTCCCAATTCACACTGTGTTCACAGTCGAGAGCTTGTCCTTGTGACAGTCTGCAGGCTGTCGCATTTGAGCTTTTTTCCTTCACAGAATCCCTAACTTCACACAATTGCACACACACCAAAAAGCTTCCTATCATCACAGCTGATTGGCTCTTCAGTTGCTGGTTGTTCAGCTATTTCATGAGGTCTAAATATCAAAACAATTCCAAACATAAGTGTCAGTCTCTAAATGCTTCAGTCATTTCTTCTGAGTCACCAGTATTTGCAACACTGAATGATATTTTCCCAGAAGCCACAAACTTCTGACGTACATCTCCAATTTGACAGTGAAGTGGTTTATACTCCAAGACTGGCAAAAGTAACAAACTCAAAAAATGTCAATTTATATTACATTGAACAGAAAAGGGGAAAAAAGCCAAATGGCTTCATTTCAAATATTTAAATAATTATTTTAATATCTATAAAAACCTGCTGTCACTTATTTTAGATTTATTTAAGAAAATATCTAAAAATAAAATGAAGATTTATAGGATAGCATAATTTGATGTTACCACAGCAACCTAATGGTCAACAAAAGTGATACAATTATATAATGCATTTATGTCCACTTTTATTTCACATGCATTACAGAATGACTGAACATGCCTTAGATTTTTGAAATTGTATCTGCATTGCAGATGGTAAGAAACTTGAACTTCAAGAGAAAAACATGGAAAAAAAGTTCACCATAATAACAAAATAACAACTTTTAAAAAAATTAAGTACACGATTCTCACTTTGGGGTGTAAATAGTGAGTATATTGAAACACATAGATCAGAAAAATGTACTTTCATCTTCAAAGATTTAGAAACAGAAGGTTCAATGGTCTCAAATTTCTCCACCTCAACTTCTTTC
Organism: Lycocorax pyrrhopterus obiensis; assembly: GCA_014706295.1. Lineage (NCBI taxonomy): Eukaryota > Metazoa > Chordata > Aves > Passeriformes > Paradisaeidae > Lycocorax > Lycocorax pyrrhopterus. The sequence goes on along the minus strand of JACSVZ010000013.1, from coordinate 17,850,802 downwards.
TTTTCTATTTATTCTCCTCAGAACACAAGATAATAAAACTTCCTCTGACTAGTACCCACAGAGCTACATGTATAAAAACAGAATGCAGGACAAATAAGAGCAGTTTGCTGAGTGAAACCTGCCTCTATCATACGGATTTCAAGTGCTTACTTCAGACCAGCTTTAATTCTGTCCTAGGGACTCCACAGTTCTTGGAACATATTGGATGTGCTCCTAGGGCCTATCTTCCTGCCCAGTTGAACCCAAAAGGGATCCAGCTTGCATGCTCTGGCACAGCTACGCAACACAAATCAAAGGGGGTGATCAGATGATTCAGTTTGTAAGTGCATTTTTAATCCAAACTAAAATTTTCATGTACACACACTGCAGTGCATTGCATCAAACTAATTGATTCCAGTTGTTTTCTGATGACCTGTTCTAGTGCAGCAGCCTATAAGTCCTGCATACCTTTTAATGTTACTCTATCAACACCTCCAATTTCAATTACTATCCTGAATATTCAGTATTCTCAATACTCCACATACTTCTCCATTTGCCTCCACTGACCAAGAAGACACAAAACACAAACCAAACTTTATACCTTTTTCACATAGTTTAAAGTACCAGAGACAATGGTTCAATTGAGAACCAGAGCCAGAGACAAAGGCTCGATTTTCTAAAACCTTACAATTTAAAGAATAAACCAATCAATTTAGTATCTACCAGTTTAAAGCCACTGAGAAGCACTACACAGTGTCCAATTCCAGATTCTACCCCCAGGGACAAAACTTTGTTATTACATTATCTCATTTGTAGCAACCAAGTCTTCTCTTGGACCACATATGGAAAAAAAAACTCAGTTGGTTTAATTAATGAAGGAAGCTGAAATCCAGGTTAAGTACAATTCTCTTCAGGAAAATAGCAAAACCACTGAGCATCAATCACACCTACTTCATCCTTTTGATAAAATACAGCAATTCTCAGGATGCTACAATTTATTCATCTGCAGCAACTGCACTAATACCTCTGAGTTTCAAAGACACTGACATAATCTCTTGGACAAGAGAAAACCATGTTTTGTTTCGTTTCCTTAGTACCAGAAGATTTTATTAGATAAGTAATGCTTCAGCATTTGACAGGTGTTCATTTTAGTACACATTATGGAAGTAAACAAACCTTCCGACCATCCCTTGAAAGAAATGCATTAGAAGACTAATCTTTCTCCTAAGGAGCCTGTGGAGGGAACTCATTTTTAAAAAAGGTACTTGCATGGAAAGCGCACGATCTGACGTTCAGCAAATGCAGAACCATGATGCCCATGAAGGAGAAACCAATGATAGTTTTAGAGAAGTGAGGCAGAGAAGAAATTAATCACTAAGCCTCTGTGGCTGGTCTCACAGATACTCAAGTTTTGCAAGCCTGATTTCATATATGCTTATCAAGATGCTGTTTAGTATATTAACTACCAAGTCCAGAATAATTTCATGTTTTGCTTCAGCAATTAAGAGTGTCATATTTTAATTCAATTCAAGGACCAGGTGTAAATATAGCATTTCACATGTGATGGAAAAACAGCTATAAACATTTTCTCATATCTCTAGGTTGTTTTCAACTGTATTCTGTTTAACATGAAAATTAACTGTTGTTTACCAGATTTTCTTTTCATTTACAAGAAAAATTATGTATGTTGCTGAACCTAAACAGCTTGTTGCATTGTGCTTGTTGACTTAAAACAAGCACAATAAGCTTCTAATGACAATTTTCTTTGACAGAGGCCAAAGTTAGTAAGCGAGGCAGCTTCAAGTACACTGTGGGGTTTTTTTCCAAGTATCTTCTTGTAGCTATACAGCAAAGTCTGATCAAGATACAGAACTTCGTGGATTATGCATGAGCAGACACTTTATCACCCAAACTGCATAGTCATTGATTACTGTTCTGTCAGCTGATACGGGGTTTGAGTTAATGGGAGGCTGGGTGGGGAGGAGGTTTAGTGTAACTACTTTGTAATTCAGGAAAAACAGTACTATATACAGGCTGGTTCTTCACCATTAGGATTTGCCTTGCTTACCCAAAATTACTGCCTTAACCATTCGGTTAGACAGTAAGTATATATGATCAGAACGTCACTCTTGCAGCTTTTCAATGTAGTCTTTAGGTAGATAAATATTACCAAACATTTGAAACTAACGTTTTTCAGCAAGGTATTGCTTACATGCCTAGTGTGATTTCAAACTACTCTATTGACCCAGTAACTCTGAAAATAATAACAGAGGTTTTTTCATCATACTCCTCAAGAGCTAAAAATATGTTTGTTTTCATTTGCTATTAACAAATATGCAGTGGTTTTCCTGCAATTCTGTTTCTACTTGAAATTTAGAAGAAAAAACTCAACAATATTAAGACTCAACATCCATTCACCCCAATATGAAAACACTATGAACTCCTGATAGAAACAAGCTGGCACTTAATGAAAGAGTATAAAGGAGCAGAAGAGTTATCAAGTGTTGTACCATCAAAAGCATTTAGCATTTACATTCTCCTCATCTTACTGTTTCCACATCAATTTTTCAAATCACAAAAATAAGAAACGTAACAGTATAGCCACAAGACATGGTAAGAAGGTGCAGTGGAAGGTTTAAGGTCCACAGCCCTTACTTTCTTCGAGACTGGATTTCAAGATGAGTTGGATCAATTTCCAAACAAGATTACACCGTAAAGCTGCTAGTGATACCAGGACATTGCATGAAGTACTGTGCTCTCTTGATCCGCTTAAAACTGAAAGCCAAATCCAATAGCTGTAAAACTTGTCACACCTATGTGCAGAGAGCAACATTGGACTACTGACTGTTTGCACATTTTATAATAAGCCCAGTAATAAAACATCTGCAGTGCTGGAGCTTTGCTGTGCACTTGGTTCTGAATGGTAGTTCCTGTTATTGATGTCTTACTTAGCTCAGTAAGCAGCGTTAAGGAGAAGCACAAAATTCAAGCTACTCACACTTAAGCCATTCCCTTTTCTATTTAAGGCTATTCACACCCTAAACTCCACTCAGCTTTCTGCTCTTAGAACACCACAGAAACAAGCAGATAAGGTACGCTTTTTATAAAGACAGGGTAGCCAGCGTGAGGTGTCCGCTGATACCATTTACCGAATTTCCTCAAACCCCGCAAGCAGTCAGGAGTCGCAAAGCCCCCGAGAGGGAACCCGCCAGACTCGGTGGGCGCGGAGGGCCCCCAGGCTGACCCCGAGGGGCGCTGCCCCCGAGCCGGGCATTACCTCGCCGTCCCGGTCACCCGCGGCGCCCGCCGTTCGCACCGGCCCCGAGCGGCCGCCGGGCGGGCGGGTTCCCTCTCGGGGAGGCGGCGGGCAGGAGCGCGGAGGCAGCGGACAGGAGCGCGGAGGCCAGCAGCGCGCAGGCAGGAGCAGCGGGCAGGAACGCGCACCCACGGCGCCCGCTCCGGCCGCGGGCAGGCGCTGCCGCGGCGGCGGGAGGAGGCGGCCCCGCGCAGCCCTGCGCTGTCAGCGCGCCCCGCGCCGCCGGCTGCGGCTTGCGGCCCTCGGTCCCCGAGGGCGGCCCCGCGCCGAGGGAGGGAAGGGGCTGCTCCGCGCAGCCCCGCGGGGCGGGGGAAAGGGGCCGCACCGCCCCCGCCCCGCCAGCCCCGGCCTCCCAGCGCTCCACCGCCCTCCTTCCCCACCCGCCGCACCTGGGAGCGGGGCTACGGGGGCTGCGGCGCCGCCTCCTCCTCCTCCATGCCTTCCCCGCGGTGTCGGGGACGGGACAGCCCTTCCTGGGCGCAGGATGCTCCGGCGGGGATCGGGTTACGGCAGCCGTAGGCTTAAAGGAGCCGAGCCGCCGCCGCCACCTGCCGCCGGGCTCCGCTCGCCGCCTCCGAGGGGACGCGGCTTCCCCGGACCCTCCCTCCCTCCCGCCCGCCCCGCGCTGGCGGCCACCGCCCCCTCTCCGCAGCCGCCCCTGCCAAGGGCCGCGCAGAGCGGGGCTCGATAGCCCACGGAAATCGCTCGGGAGCATTCCGCAGCTCCTCAGCGCGGCCCGGGCTCAGCCGCGGTGACAGCGCACGGCCGGGACCGCCCGCGCGGGCAACGAGCCCCGCCGGCCACCCCGGCTGCCACCGCCGCCCCTGCGAGCTGCCACCATGGGCTCACGGGGCCCTGAACGCTGCTGACTGTACGTGGTGTTTGTGTTGGGGCAGGAAAATGGCCAGTCAGGCATGGCACCTCACCTTCCAACAACATTTTAGTCAGTGTGTCTTTCAAATACACAGCCCGGTTGTCTGAAATGTGTCACGGGAAAAATGCTGATGTGACCGTTCGTGCCCTAGGAATGCATTTCTACACTCCTTGGGAGCACTGTACAGCACAGAGTCATGGGGAACACACCCATTATAGAGAGAACACGTATTGCCGATACTTGCTCTTTTCTAAATTCGGTGCTGTGATTTATGACAAATTATTTTTTTATTTTACATTTTTGAGCTGTTGTGTTGAAAAACAGAAGCAAAATTACATTGACAAAATTAAATATGATAGACAGACATAGTCTTTCACCAGCTAGAAAATATAATGGTCATGACTGTTCCCCTTGGCATCCTTCTGCTATCATCCATATCCTAAACCCCCTCAACTTTATACTTCCATTAATAATTTTCGATCTTTCAGATCAATAAATTAAAAATTCTCCTCTAACAAAATAACGATGAAGGTATTAATACATATCTCACCCTATAGATGAAGCTGCAGCTGACGAGTCATCTACCCCACCATGTACACTGATCTCTCTTGCAAGACATCTCCCACAGCAGGAATGCTCTGGCTTAAGCCTGAACAGAAACTGATGTTGGCTTGTCTTAATGCGCCGATCTGCAGAACGCAGAAACCCAGGTGCTGATTAACGAGGCATTGAGCCACTCCTGCTGCAGAAGTGGGAACCTGTGGGAGGTGGGCAGGGCACACTGCCAGCATCTCTAACTGTTTCCAGCCAGCTTGGCTTAATCCATTGCTGGACAGGAAGCAACTACCAGGTGTTTGTGTAAACATCGGAACTATTGAAGTTTGATTTCGTGTGGACTTGTGTCTTACGATTGACCAGCTTTTGCATTGATTTTTGTTAACAAAATTTCACAAGACGTCCTCAGACAAGTGAAGGTGATCCCATTCCTGCTTCCAATCTCCTTCCATTTCAAAAACAGATGGACAAATAAAGAGAGCAATACCATATCAACACAATTTCTTAGTGAAATTAAGATTAAAACCTCATATTTTACTCTGATGTCATATAATTTTATTCCTGATATAAATGAATATTTCAACCTATTTTCTAGTACATCTGCAATTTTTAGTGAATCGGAACAGCCACTAAATCCTAAGAACTCCATGGTAGGATCATAAAACACGTTCAAGATGACATAAAACATAAAAATCCCATGAGAATTTTTTCTTTGTTAATTCACCTTCCAAAGAACAGCCCTCAATTTTGCTTAATAACATATCAGTGACTTTGAAGTTTCTTTAAACATACTCCTTGCTCTTCTAAGTTGTAACAGCTGTGACACCAGTACTTCATATGGACAAGCAGTGGACTTCTGGGGTGACAGAGGACCTGCAGTGGCAGCAAAGGCAAGAATGGTTACCCTCAGGCCTGCAGGCACTGGCAAGGACTCTTTCCACTCATGGTTAAGAAGCAAAGGCCAAAGGCTCTGAACAACAAGCTCTGGCACATTTACCCGCTGTGTTTTAAGATGTGATTTCTCTCAACTGCCTGAGGTCATGATCATTCCAGGAGAGTACAACAACGAAAGTAGGTATTTTTTTAACATGCCAGCCTGTGACCTGGAGTCTCCACCATAAGAGTGTGGTAACACCTAACGGCAGAGTAAAACAGACACTTGAGAGTGGTAATGTCTTAAACTGAATGGGTAACTCTGCCAAAGACCACTTATCAGAGCTCTAAGCCTCAAAACAACCCATCACCATTATGCACTTATAGGTTGGGAAGCATCTAGGAGAAGACAAAACCAGACTCTCCCCAAACCTCTGTATCAGGCCTGTGTAGCACGCAGCCTACCAAACAATTCCTTTGGCCCAGTGTGCTGCGTGGGTGAAAGAAACGAGTTTGACCTGCCTCGCTGCTCTCCCCTTGGCTGTGCTCAGCACGTTGTTGAGCACGCAGCAGATCGTGACCAGAGGCAATGCCCTCTTTCAACAGCCCCATAACATGTGCTGGGTTGAGAGCTGCTGGCTGTAAAGCTGTGAATGGTGATGCACTGAGGATTTCTGACTAGCAACTGCTCTCCACATGAGCATACAGCAGGGCACCTCTCACACTTTTGACAAAGAAAATTTGCAGATAAAACAGAACTGGCTATGGGAAGCATGAAGGCATTGCAGTGGAAGGGAGACCTGTAGACATGGTTAGATATGGCTACCATATTCAGGTTGCCTTAGATTCATTGTCTGTCCTCTTTTCCAATCAGAATTGTTCTCCAGGGAGATTTTGAGAACTGTGTATGTCTGAGATTCTTGGTATCTAATAATCTCATCATGTTACTGCATACGTGCAGCAGTCTCACCTCAGATGTCCCATGTCCAGCAATCCCAGAGACCCTCAGAGCAAACACCTTAGGCCCATATTGCATGGGTAATGTAATGCCAACAAAACTAAGGGAGTGCTCTACCACTCCTACAAAGTGTTGCATGAACATACCACACAATTACTTTGAGCATTTCCAGCAAGTCCTAGAAGTATAAGGCTTACTGTACTTGCACGATGCAACTGGTGCACTGTCGCTGCCTGCACCACGAACGGCACAAAGAATAACAACACAAAGTCCAAGTCCAGGAGCAATAATACTTATAATAGCCTATTTAATTGGTTATAAATTGATTTATATAACTTGGTTCGCCAGCATGGCATAAGTTCATTGGTCACTGATCATCCACCTCCTAGAATGATTGGTGGAGGCTACAAAACATTCATTTGAAAATATTCTCTTCAATATACCATAACAACCCTGCAGCTGAATAACAGCAGGTGCAAGATAAAGTTAGTTTACAGAACCCATAGCAATGTTTTTCATAGTTTCTGTGAGAAACACAGAGCTCTCACAAAATGCTACAGAAAGCTGGAATATTTCTCTGCTAAAGCTTTTCAGCGTCTACAGTGCACCTTCTTGTGCGTCAGAGTAGCCAAAGGGTGGGCTCAAGAGCCACCAGAGCAGTATCACAGCCAGCTGGTTGCTACACAGTGACCACAGTTTGGCTTTCACAACTAATACACCTCTTCCTCTCTCCCTTGTGATATGCAGCCACCACCTTCCAGCTGCTGCAAACCAAAGCTGCCACTGCTAAATGGCAACGGTCAAGAACTGTCCTCAGTAACAACTGCAACTTCTGAAGTCAAACTTCAGAACAGATGTACAGGCAATGGGCTTGTTTCTAAGGTGGGCTGCAGAACAGAGATTTAGTGACACGAGGCAAAAAATAAAATTATATTCTGTATCAACACATGTGCATAGGAAAGGTAGGGAGGACGGGGAGGTATCACAGTAGCACTTGCAGGTAGCAGCATAATTCTGTTGGCTTCAGCTGAATCATCTTATTTACACTATGTAAGAGAAAAATGGGGCTGTGCTTTTCATTTATCCTTTAATTACAATAAAACTTCTTGACTATATTGATGATTTTCAGCTTCATGTCAATTAGACCCATTGATTCCATAAATGAAGAACAAATTTGGATAGAATGAATGGGATTTGTTACAACAGGGTAGTAACTGGAAGGCAGCCCAACATAAGTTAGTCAAAGTCTGCAGTAATCTATCCTCAGCTAAGTTGTACACACCTGTTCCGTACCCTTCTCCTTCTGGAACTACTTTCAGAGTGGCACTTCAGGTATGGTAAAAATTTGTTGTCAGATGACTGGTCCCACTACAATCTGCAAGAGGGATGTGACCATGAAAGAAAAATACACAGTAACCTTTCCAAAGTATGCCTGTAATTTCAGAATCATGCCTCCCCAGAGCTGAGCCCCCTTCTGCCAAGAATGAAGCCTTTATCATGGTTGCTGTACTGAAAAGCGAGACATAGGTGAGAAAGAAAAATACTTTTAGAGCATTCGAAAATTATTTCAGTTGTGGTTTTAAATTTACACAGGATGTAACTAACCTTTCTGTCTGAATTTACCCATTGTAGTAAGAATAGTTCTTAATGAATGTTTAAAGCCTGAGCAGTTTATGAAAGAAATTATGTAACATGGTGTTGTAGAAGCAGTGGATTGAATTCAGTGACCTAAAAATGCTTACATTTATTTCTGTCTTAGGAAGTTCCTAGGTCTACCTGTCAGCAGCAGGAGATAGTCCCAGAAAATCAATTATACATGTAAGCAAGAATATAATGGAGATTAAAGAACATATGAAAGAGCAAGCACAACTCTTCTTTCACAACACTGTGAATCAAGATAACTTCACTGAAGCCAATGAGTTACAGTGGTGTGAGTGAGAAAAGAACCAGCTCCATTGTCTGAAAATTACTCGGGCCACCCATGGAGTCCAATCACAGGAACTGCAGGCAGCTAATATTGCAGCATTTAATTCAGAAAGCTCAAGACTGAAAAGAGGAGACCGAAAAGAAAGGATCTGAATTTGGTTTTAGTAAAAAAAAATCCTGGAAAATGGTGAATGAAAAAGGAAAAAAAATACTCCATTTCTAAAAAATCCTCCTGCTCCAAAAAAATTTGCATAGACAAAAGAACAAATCTATGTGCTCTGGGCTTTTTTTTAACACCCTGCAGGTACCCAGTTAGCAGTTGCCGAGCTGTATGCTTCCCTGAAGGGAAAGTGTTATCTTGGCTTTCCTAACAGCAGATACATTTTGTGAGTTGATGCATACTGTGCTACACCTACTCAGATGAGTGCTGCAGAACATGTGTCACACCTTTCCAGCACAGGTCACTGTAACATATCCGACCACATTTTCAGGTGCCTTCACTTTCCCTGCTTTAGTTTACTCCCTCTAAACACACGCTCCATTTTTCATCTGAGGTCAGTGAGTTTAACTTTCCCAGCTCCTGTCACCTCCCACTTGAGAGAGCACTTCTGCCAGTAGTACTTACTGTCCATAAGAGAACAAAGGCTTGTTTCTGGAAAGCTGTCTGTTCATGAACCTCTTCCTGTCCCTTCTTCAGTTTTCTTCCAGTTTTTCTGTCTTCTCCATTTATGTCTTTCATCACACGCTGTCTCTTTCATCTATTTACACCTCACCTGCAGCATTACCCTCTCCACTGGTATTATTGTCCTGATTACAACTGTTCAGAAGTTACCGAGGACCTGTAAAACAGCACGTTGTGAGCTTACCATGCTGCACTACAAACCACTACACTGATGCACCACGTCAGCATTATGACAAGACATCAAACCCCATTAAGACAGATGTGCTGAGTATGATCCACGGAACTCGCAGGAACGCCATCTCTCTTTTTCTTTTCCAGGTCACTCTGTCTCCTCTTTTACTCCTCTTTTACCCCTCTTCCACTTTATAATCTAATTTCCTATCACCTTTTCCTTTTCTGTCACTTCATTTTCTTCCTCCCCACAGTTATTGTCCCCTGGATTCCTTCACTGTCTACCTCACATTCCTCCATGCATTTTCTTCCCTCTGATGTGCCTGCACAAAGGAGTATAATGGAGGCAGCACTGCAGCTTTGTTAAACGTGTCTTTGGCTCTTTAGTAAACAAAGCTGTAACTGGGTGCATCTTTGGGATCTGCAAACCAGAAAGGTGTAGAGAAAGCATTTCATTCCCAAAAGCCAGAGAGATCTGAGATTTAGAAAACTTCTTGGTTTCCTAATTTCTGACATGAAGCACGTCACAAACAGCAGGATGAATCTTGAAATTATACCAGATTCTTTTCTTCACATGCACATATTTCCTTTTGCTTTGTGAGTCGAGGCTCTTAGCAACAAGAGCACTGTAGAACAGGGTAGTACTAGAAATTGATGATGTCAGAACAGCAGAAAATGGAAGAAGACGTACTTTGTAATGGCACACAATTGCAAAGAATAAAATTGGTGCCAAACAGTTCTAAAACCAAACAAAATGTTTCCCAACAATTCAGCATACAGAGGGTCAGAAAGCAATCCGGGTTTTAACATTCTAACTGATAATTAAAATCAGCATAATTCAAGTGGAGAACAAAACAGTGCTTGTTGAGATGAGGTATTTTGTTTTATGTGATAGCATCAGATTTTCAGGTAAAAAGGCAGAGCACATGCTTTGGATGGCATCACTCATCTGTATGCTAAAGATAGCTTCCAAGCCTAGCTCAGCCCAGTCTAAACTTTGGCACACGCCATGGCAGCTGCACTGCATGTCACTGTGCCTCTTTCAGCGCACACCACAGCGTGGAAAGAATGGTTTGTAAGGATATTTTAATGGCAGATGTGTTAGCCTGAACAGGTTAAACAGCTTCTTCAGACAATATAATTCCCTCTGAGTGCTTTGTCAATTTTTTAAATTTTTCCAAAAACTTTCTATCACATTTAGGGATTTTTTGATTCTCTGTTGATCTGTGAAAGCCTTGAGGAAACACAGAAGGAAAATTGCTTGATGACACAAGGAAACAGTAAGACCTGGTCCACACTCACTTCAAATATGTCTAAGTACTGTGGAAATCCATTTAAAAAAACTGAATAAGAAAGCAAGAAATGTTTTCCACATAGTTCTCAAATGCAGTACTCAATAATACTTGTAATAAGAGAACATGATTTAAAAATTGCTATTTCTTAAATACTAAAACTTTTAAATTTCATATTTGGGGATAGATATTAAAGTGGTGTAATACATTGTTTCGAAAGTAAATATAATTTATGTCGTAAGTTTATCAGTTTAGGAGGTCCAGAATGTATTATTCATTTTTCCTTTCTTGCTAATAATGAATTCTAGCAAAGCCTCTGCTCCTAGTACTGCTACTTGTTAATATTGTAATTATTTTCTAATTTTGCATTGGCACTATTATAGATTCTTACCTAGGGTTTAATTGTTAGTCTTTATTGATATCAGGAGGTCTAGTGCTTCCCCACCCCCCCAAGGCCTTGATCTGCAAGTTAATTCTTACAGACATATTTCTGTTCCTCTAGACAATTCTAGTGATAGGAAGGAAATCATACTCTGTACTGCTAACTTTCAAATCTAAGATTTAAGACAGCAGTCCTGATAAGAACATACAAAAAGACAAGAAATTACATTAAATACAGCAGCGCTAGAATACAGAAAGAAAGCTTGCCTTTCAAATCAAGTGAGGAATTTTGTTTAGGCTTCTACTTCCAGTGACACTATTCAACACCATACATTACTGATTAGACAAATACTAGAAAAATATTGACTATAAAACCCAAGAATACCTAAAAATAAAGAAAATAAAAAAATAATCCTAATTCTATATGTGAGATAGAGAGATAGAGAGATAGATAGATACAGATTTAAAAATGCTACGGTGGAAGAGTTTCACTATGAAAGTGTATCATGCAAACATTACAAGTGGATTTGAAAAGTCACTTTGTGAATTGCAACAAATGTATTGTCTAACTGAATAAATTGCAGAAAAATTGCATTGTGATATACACAAATTAGAATATCTTGGTTGTGGGTGTTTTTTCATGTTGCCAATTTCCTTTTATTTTGTTGTAAACACACATATTTTTCTGAAATAACTCTACTGGGACTGCTTGAAGAGCCAACATTTCAGCACCTGTTTATCTGACTTGCTGAATAAGGAACATCACACATCTGGAGTGCCTCTGGCGATGTCCTCCTTTTCTATGTGGAAATTATGCCCCAGTGGAAACAGGAATCTCACCACTGCAAGTGGAATCTTTACAATTCAAGGTATGTTGGACAACTGTACCTGCACATATACAGACCAAAACACTCCGGTCCAATGCCACGTTCTGCACTGCCAGGTCAGGTGAGTTCTGGCCACGCTGTACTCCACACATATGCACTCTTCAGTTTCACTTGGAACAAACTTGTTTTATCTTTTGTGTGTACAGTACTCCTCAAAGGTGATTACAAACAGTTCATCAATCAAGTAATAAGAATGATAATAATGATAATAATAATAATCATCATCAAGACTTATACAAGCTCTTGGCTTGACTATTAGCTTCTTAACAATTGCTTGTATTTACAATTGTACCAGTCCTCAAACACAAAGGTACAATCAGAAAGACAACATATTTTTCCTTCAAAGTATTCTAAAAAGAGCATGAAATCACATGTAAGGATTCTTTTAGGAAATTATTTCTATTATTTCTTTTTTTTAGTCAGTATTAGTAAATTGGAAGCTGACATTGGAAACTGACACAAAACTTGTGTTTCCACGTGTAAAGCTTTTTCTTTTCAGTAATATATTAATCACAAGTCAGCAAAATAATTAATACTGTAACTTAACTCTAAGCAATTGTCTCATTATCACTGTTTAATTCACAGGCACTGGAGTCGACCAACTAACTCTCTTGACACCTTAACGATGCATTAAAGTCACAGTAACTAAGGCAAATGGTTTATAATTTCCTAACATTCATTAAAACTGTAATAAAGGCAAGGACATTCTTTTCTTGTACTGTCAAACAGAGACAGAACAGTGTTACACATCATCTGTGGCTGATGAAAAAAATGTAAGTGAGGGGTATCTGGTTTTAAATCTTATATTATCACATAATTGAAGACTGTTAAAGTACAATGCAGAAGGCAAATTATATTGGCAATAGCTGGACTTTACGCTGTGACATCTTTTTCTTGATGGGGTTTGCTGTGCTTGACATCTTACATATTTTTAACTAACAGAGAGAAGAAAAAAAAAGAATTTCAGATTTTGAAATTTTAATATTTTGTCCTGCAAGAATTATACACAAACATACAGAAATTAACACACTGAGATACCTTTGGCAGCCCTTGCAAACTCTGCAAAGAATTCAATTTATCTCCTTAAGAGATAAACTCCATGAGAGCTGGTAGAGTCATTACATTCAATTGACTTAAATACTACTTGATCAAATCCCCAAATCCACAGCCACACCTGGCAACATCCCCAAAACAACAGTCAATAAATTACATATTTTTAAACACAACTGCTTGAAGAAAAGATGGGAGGAAAAGAAAATGAAAGACAGTGTAGAGCAAAACCAGAAGACATCTTCCCTTCTCTTTTAATATGACCAGTTATTTCCAGCTCCAGCATGACATTAATTCAATGCTAGACCATTAGAAACATAAAGAGTCAGAAAACCTGACATCCTCACTTTCAACTGAGTAGCCTTTCCTTACAGAGCAGGGTCTCAGTTCTGCTGCATTTTGAATGCTCATAAGGAGAGGCAGGTGAGAATGCAGAAGGATGAGATGCCCTTTCCTCAAGCCTAAGATTGCTGAGGGCTGAGCACTGAAATCCAGGGCCATGACAGCAGCAGCAGCCCCACAGCTGCCTGGGTTTCATTCTGAGAGAGGAAAAGCTGTGCACCCCAAACAAGCTGATAGCCTGGTCTCATCTATCTCCCTGCCCAAGCAATGGCCAGTTTTCTGACAGCAGGAACCCAGGAAAGGCTAAACCAATGTGCATTTCTCCTCACCCTCCTTGCAGATGCTTACATGGAAAGCTGGGGAAAATCCCAGTCAAAGTGCAGCAGTGAATATGTAGAGAATCCTACATCCTAACCCCCAAGTATCCTGCAAATTTCATTTAACATTACAGATCAGAAGACAAATTTCCAGGAGATTAACAATAGACTTCAAATCTATTTTTAGGAGTGTTTTTAAAAAAGGCCTTATTTTCACAGGCCAAGTGGCCTGAGGCACCCAAGTGACCTCCAGGACACTCAGTACTTTTAAAAAGTGAAACAGCAGTCTCTTTCTCCTGGCCTTTTGAACAGATAGAAGTGCATTATTTTACATTATGTTACAGGGACTGGTCCCTGAACACACTACCCAGTCATTACAACAAGTTGCATTATGTAATTTCGGTGCCGTCTACTACAAAAGCTCCTACTTCATAAAAGCACACTCAGAATGCACCCAAATGGTTACCACGCCTTGTGTCATCAAAGCCACACCTACCAGCCCTCCAGACATGCTCTCAGATGTAACAGGTTAAAGAAACATCTGCTGGCAGTGTGCATCATGCCTGGTAGAGAAAAACATTTTCCTCACAAATTGCTACTCTGATTCTAAATTCGTACATGGTATTTAGACCCAAACAAATTTCTAAAAACAACCCACTCTCCCACTTCCAAAGACTATTTTCAGAAAACTTGACATCGCGAACAAGAGGGAAATGTTCAAATAGTAGGAGTGAAGGATACCTTATTTATTGAGCTTTTGTAAACTCACATCCACTTTGCTGTCACTGAAAATTAAAGTGTAAAGAGAAGCAAATGTGAATGAAGAAAAAATTAAAATTTTAAAAAGTTTTTAGTATGGAAAAAGTCTCATTATTTGGGGAATTTGGTTCCACTTTTTTGGCTATTTAACACAAGCATTGTTTAAGTGTTTGCAAGTGCTGTATTTTTATATCTAAACAAATGAGACTCAAATATATATGAGAAGTGCCCTAATACCAGGAAGCACAGCACTAACTGTAATGTTAACATAAATATTACAGCTGTTATTGATTGCAAATACAAATCAGGACTTCTAAGATTACATTCCTTTAATTCTAATGACTCATAAGAAAGTGAAACTGCACTTGGCCCAAAGTAATTGAAAGTAGCAGCTGTCTAAAGGGACAAATTTTGCCACAGACAGGCTCTGATAACATCCTAATTCTGCCTTCAAGTGAGATCAGCCAGTAGCTTGTCTCCAGCTGATCCCAAATGGTCTAGTCCACTGATTAAATTAAAAATACCTTTCCTTCCCAGCCACAGAACTTTTTACAACACTTAGGATGTTATTGCTCTTCTAGAGTCTTCCAGATGCAGTTTGCATTTCTAATATTAAGGAAGAACTGTGAGAAACCCAGTTAGAAGCCTGCAGGTTTTGTCTAATCAAAGAGCACATCACTTCTCTTAGTGTTTCTAGAAACACCATAAGTACACAAAAAGAAATAATTGCTTCCTGCAAAAAAAAAAAAATTATGTAACATATGTTTTTACAACTCCCTTCTATGAAAATATCATGCAGAAACTAAGAATAATATTTAGATACATTTAAATAAATTACTGAGGTTTAACATGATAAATGGTTCCACATTACAACTTTTTCCAGTAGCAAAGCCTGACTGAGTGATTCCTGCCCTTTTTCTCACTCAACTGCTTCTACCATTTTGCTAGCTTACTCATCAGTAGTGCTGATGCAACTGTTTGTGGAGCTGCACTCTAAGCCAAAACAAGAAAAAATGACCTCATTTTAGAAAACAACAGTACACTCACTCTTGTTCATAGGCCTAATTTTAGAACCCATAATTAGAAGGAAAAAACTCCAAGCATCACAATTATTCAATGTGCCATTTAAGAAATCACGAATATAAGGTGTATTTCAGTTTAATGTAAAGACTCTTGTTTAACAGTGAAGAGTCAGATCACTTACAGGTGGAAATTCAGAAAGGGAATTACTGTCAGATAGCCAAAGCTGTCTACTTTTCATTTCAGGGAAAAAAAAATAATTTTATTTATATTCCAAATACAGCCTTTCCTGTTGGAGACAAAAGAAACCGAAACACAAAGAGAGGGAGCTTTGCTCAGTTGCCTTTAGTGCCCAGCAGTGTAACTTTCAAAGAAGACATGCACCCCATGTACCAGTAGGCTTCCACAGAGAATATTCACATATAAAAAGGGGAGCAGCACGTCTTTCTTTGGAACATTGTCTCACAAGCAGTACATGGAAAAAATCGTGTACCTATTTTTGCCTGTTCAAGAATTTCAGAGTTGGACAACAGTGACCAATTATTTAGAACGAGTGTGGTTCATTTCTCCTCCAGTAAAGAAGTTCACAGCTAGCTTCCTGCATCAGCAGCAGAGGTGTCAGGGCAGCCTCTGCACCTGCAACACTTTCTGTCAAACGACTTTTCAGACCAAGTGCACCGCTTCCTCCCAGACACACAGATCACTCACTCACTTGGCAGTATCAGTGATTTTGCAGACTGGAGAGCAGTATCCAGCACTAATCACTGCCTTCCTCATGGAAATCCTATACTTCACCTGCTTCACATTACTTAGCTAACACATGTTGTGCTGAATTTTGGGAGAGTTCTTGCTTTTCATATTAACTTTCATATGCACAGCTGATGCTGAGATGAAGAATTCTCAAGGCACTTCCCACATTGGAATCATGGCCAAGCATTCCGTACACAGCTGGAGAAGTAGACAGCAACCTGCTTTCTTCAGGACTGTTACAGCTGTTGCACTGAAGTCTTCCAGCCCCAGAACATGGTATCAAGGGAGCAGGGAGTTGCCACGATGAAAAAACACAAAAACACCTACTGACAAAAGGCATAATTAGCAGTGTTACACTGCAAGTGGGACCTTCATGAGCTCTGCTGTTTTCACAAAGGAAAAAAAATATCCACAAAACTTTATTGCAACTAGGTAGCAGAGTGTTCCTTCAGTCTTTAGTTATTCTAACCAGCCTTAACAAACTCTGACTCCTCCCTGAAGCCTTGCAACCTTCTGCGGATACTACTTAAAAACTATAGCCCTTACTCTAGCAAATTTAACAATGAGTTAGCAGAGTTCAAGCACTAGCTGTAGGAGTTTATGAGGTAAACTCACTGGTTAGCTTTTTAGACTCCTTGGAAGTCAAAAACTTTGCTTTGCATCCAATAAACTGTCCACTCCAAAGAACAGGTATTTCCCTGTCTGCATCACTTATTTTTTCCTCTTGTTTTTAAATGCCTTCCAACTTCCATGGTTTTAGGTCAGTTTCTCATTAATTTCACCAAATACCTTTACAGAAGAATTCTGTATTAGAAGGGGAAGTATGTACATACAGAATAAATAACATGAAAAGGAGAAAAGGAGTTGAAGCTTTTTATGTCACTCTCTATTGCTGAGTTTCCAGGACTGTTTCTTGGAATAAAATGCCTAATAAAAAGCAGTTCTTCAACACTTATGGTAGGAAAAAAATAAGAGCAAAGGAAAGATCTTGAAAAGTCTTGAAAAAAACCCACCTCAACTAAAACAACTGCTAGCGACACCCACTGTGGCAACCAGGATAAATTCTACATCAATGACATTATTTTCATTGAAGAGAATACAAGCGGGGAAACGATGACCATAGACAAAACTAGTATTTAAATTGTCTGTAGAATTTACTGTCTTGTTTTAACATAGTAGTTAATGTCCTGAAAAGGTACTGTGGTACTTACTTTCTTCTGTCATTGACTTGCATCTCTATTTTCCCTACTTATTAGTTTTATGTAGCTAATTAAGTGGAAATCAAAATGAATTTTTAAAATTCACACATAGAACAGAACTTTTAATTAAAACCTTGTTGCTTCCAAATGCCAACAATGACCAGGCAGTGAGGTACTTTTTGTGAGGTGACTCATTTGGGTGGAAGACAAGCTTACCACAGTAACACTGTTTTTAATAGTCTCTGCTTAAAACAACTGCAGAATTATATGTTACACTGATGTAAAGAAAAAAAACATAGTCCGTAAAGCTGTGAAGCATGAATCAGAAAGATTCACTTCAGATCCTAAGATGGCAAAGGATTGCTGGAGTGTGTATCTTTTACTTGTATGACATGCAATAACCATTGGAATCCACAACTGGCATGTTTTTGTTAAAAATGAGAAAGAAGCATTCAGCTTCCAAGGCTGGTAGGGATACAACAAGTCCAATTTGTTCAGAATGAGTAAGAGGAAAAAAACAGCTGGGGAAACCATGGCAGACAGATGCAGAATTGCAATGTGTTTGACCTGTTGTGTTTGTGCACTTGAGGTACAAGTGCACAGCTGTCACGTTTCATGTTTGACAACTCACCCCATAAAGCAGTAGCGTCAAACCTCTCCATAAAGCTCCAGAGTTCATCGCTCCTGATTCACTGGCCAAGAGGAGGGCCTTGCTCCCTGGCACTTAATTTAAGGACAATGACGAACAAACTCTTTCCTAATGATAAAATGCAATACCTTACTCTTTCTAGCAAACACACGTCTCATCTGAGATTAGTCCGATGGCTGAATCATCGCTATCTCCCAACAAAGACCAGATGCTGACGGAGACAGAAAGAGTGCTGACCTGTTGCTCCACGCTTCTTACTGAAATAAAAAGCTTAAGTATTACCGTGAATGAAAACAAGAACCACGACAGGGAGTGAAATGTTAACATTCTTTATTTTATGCATTACTGTAGGCTGTGTAACCTTACAGTTGCGTGCAGGCAGACATACCTGGATCAGTGTCTGTGCGCGTCAGGCAGCCCCGCGAACGCTGCTGCAGCCCGTACTACAGCAGGCACGTCCCGCTCGGCTCCTGCAGCCCGCGCAGAGCGGGCAGGCCCGGCCTGCGGGCCCTCAAAGCGCCGGCTCTCCTTCACCCCCGCGCTTACGGGGGTATTTCGGAGCTCCGGGACGCCGGCTGGGGGGCAGCGGGTGCCAGCGCTGCTCGGAGGTGCGGGGAAGCCAGGGCGGGCACACGGGGAGCCCCTCACGCCGCATCACCGCGCCCGGGCCCGCCGAGCCCCGCCCGCCCGCGGCCCCCACCGCCCCCGGAGCCACCACCGAGCTCACAGCGCGGTTTGAACGGAGGCTTGAACCGCGCCGGCCGCCGTACGGGGAGGTGCCACTGCCGCATCCGCGCGGGGTGGCCCTGGCTGCGCATGGAGGAGCTATCTGTCGTCGTCCTCCTGCTCCTCCTCCTCTCCTTACTGCTTGTCCCCCTGGTTCTCCTGGATAGGAGGCGCCGCGGCCGGCGGACGCCTCCGTTCAGTCTCCTGGTGGTGGCCGGCTCTGGTGAGTGGAGGTTGCCGCCGACGGGAGCGGGTGGCGCCGCAGAGCTGCCACTCCAGGTTCCTGGAACTACGAGTCCCGGCATGCAGCGCGGCGCGCGGCCAGCGCGGCGCCGGCGCTGTGCCTTGGTGCATGCTGGGAGTTGTAGTCGCGGCGGGATGTGTCAGCAGCCCGGGCCGGGGCCCCGCCACGGTATCTCCCGCGGTCCGGCCGGGCCGGGTGTCCTCGGGGCCGCCGCCTGTCTTTGGGTGTTTTGGTTCTCGATTTGAGTCATTGTTACGCTACATACTCATCTAGGGCATTTTCGTCCGTGTTTATGTCTGGCAGTTCAGTTTCAGAACCTTTCCCTCCAACAGCACGTGCATTTCACCAAAGTCACGCACGAAGGCATCGATAAACTGGTGCAGGACTGACCCGTGCAGCTGCTCGGTCTTCTGACTGAAAATTACTGATGGTGGCTCAGGGCACGGCTTTCCAAAGATTGGCACGCCCCTTATATACGTGGCATTTTGCGATTTACCCAAACCGCCTTGCTGTGATTTACTTACAAGAGTCACACGTGGATCCGTCAGGGGCAAGAATGTCACCCCACGCTCAAGGGGGTATACATATCTACTACTCCTTGTTCCCCCCCCAGAGCTGAAGGGCAATTAATTTACCCCCCAAAAAAATTATTTGAAAATTTGCAGTTGACAAATACAGGCCAGCTGTGATTTCAGCACCTCAGTATCCCTTTGGTTTTTGCACACCAACTAATTGAGTAATAATCCCGAGATCTTTCTGCAATCTGAGTTTGACTGGCAGTTTTATAATTCTTGAGGTCATCTTTACTTCCACTAGGGCTGGAAATATGTGTGTTTTCCTTCAGTCCTTTGGAATCTAGTTCGTCCATATTAAAAGAATATTTTCACTATATATAAGCTTACCAGGTGGAATAATACATGTCAGTTAAGATTCATGTAGTGTTCAAGCCTGTTCTTTAAGTAGAAATCTCCTGCTCTTCTGTGAGTGCTCAGATAATTGCATTAAAATTTGTGAAACCTTTAACAAACACCACTCCGGAGAAAATATCTCCAAACGTATTTGAAAAATACAGCATGAAATTGTACGGAAAGGTGGCCAAGTCCGGTACAATGCTGCAGCATAGCTCTCCTTGCTTGTCAGTTGTTCACCAGCTACGAGTGCTTAACCTGTGCAGCAAAGGTCTCTTGGGAGCCTAGTGACACCGAACAGCAGGAGGTAGTAGGAATACATTTAGTTTACTGTTTCGATCTGCAACTTCCAGCAGAGTGAAAAGTAACACATCCAGTAAACACTTACGGGTGCGGTTTCGCGTTGGTCTGATCCAGTCCAACAGATAAAAGGTGAGACTGCTTCACTTTACCTACGCATACAATCTTCCTTCTCCCCCCCTTCCACTCTTACAATATCCGTCTAACTGCTTTTCAGGAAACTCAAACGACAAAAAAAATAAAAAAATTAACCCAGCTCCCAAAAAGCACAGTAAGTACACCCTCCCCTTCTCTCTGTGTTAGTGCCAGTTTAGCTCCGGGACAGAGTGACCCTGCAGTAGAAGGTTGTGAAGGCCCGTTCAAGGGCAGTGGTCAGAGCGGCGGCTGGAGAAGGACTGTTTGTTCTGTCAGCACCCAGCGGCTACACTGCTGTGGCTGCAGGGTGACACTGCTGTGGCTGGCACCGCTGTGGCTGCAGGGTGATACTGCTGTGGCTGCAGGGTGACACCGCTGTGGCTGGCACCGCTGTGTCTGACACCTCTGTGGCTGCAGGGTGGCACTGCTGCCTGGCTGGTTCGGTGTGATGAGCTGGGATAGTGCATCCCCTGCTCTGGCAGGTCACAGCACAGGGCACAGGGCAGGGTCAGTGGCAGTTCTGCTTCCAAGGTGCAGCTCTGAGCCAGATCCTGTCCAGCTTCAGTTTGGCCATCGCACCGTGGGGTGGTGTCTTGGGGTGACTCTGTGATGTGTATCCCCTATCACTGCTCTGTGCCCTTTGAGTACAGACTACCGTGTCACTCTTTGCCCGGTTGTTCTGCACTGTGTACAGGACATTAAACACAAATGTCAGATGCCTGTGTGACCCTGATTCAACCCCATTTCACTGGAAAACGTCCATCAGTACCGCTTCAGTGGGAGCTGAGTTCTTTCCATGTTGCTTAAGTAGTCTCAGCCATTCCCTAATTGAAGCCTTTACTCTCAGAAGATACTCTCACTGGTAGTAGTAGTACCAATATGCTTTAAAATGAAAAGTGACTGATTCAGCCGAAAAATGGAAAGCTACAAATTATTCACATACTAATTGCAGCTTGTTTTGTTTAACAGGTGGGCACACAACAGAAATCCTGAGGTTGCTTAGTTGTTTGTCAGAGTCATACTCTCCTAGACATTATGTTTTGGCGGACTCAGATAAGATGAGTGAAGCTAAAATACGTTCTTTTGAACAAAAAAAGGCTGAAACATACTCCAAGTCCCAGGTAACTTGTTAAATATACTCATGTAAGAAAAATCTTAACATGCCATTCTAATTCAAGGCCGTTTGGAAGTGGTTCTTCGAAAGGATATTTGTATAATCAACAAGTGTGTTTGATTTTCTAGGTATCGATGATCACTTGCACTGAAGCTCAGCTAAGGGTGCCATTCTATGCAAACTGGTTCTAGGAATAAACACTACTAATTAATGGTGTACTAGAGAGACGCTGAAAATGCGAAGTAAACGTGCCTAAAAATAGCAAATGCCATTCTTGCTCCCAGTTTTCATTACCACCTTCCTTACTTTCTCTTAAAAGCCTTTACCTCCTGTTTAACGTGTTAATCCACTTAAAGTGATGAGAGAACATAATTGTAGTTAAAGTGACTGTACAAAGAAGGCTCTCCCTTGCTCAAGAAAAACATGCTGAAAAGAAGTCTCTTTTAATTTTGTAAACCAGCTAGCCATTGAAGTGTTACTTGCAGCTATAATAACACTGGGGGCAAAAATATGGCAGAGGGGATTTTTTTTTAGTTTGGCATTTCCCTCAGTGATACATAGTATTTTTTTTTTTTTGAAAGAAATTATATATAAAAATATTTTATCTAAGAAAACCTTAATTTAAATTGTATTGGCTTTGTGTGTTTCTAGACTGTGTCTTGGTCGTATTTCTAAAATAAATTATTAAACATGTGTTTAAAAAGGATGCAAGGCCTTTGAATGTCAGTTTTCTGACTGATAACCTGAGCAAATGCTGAACTCCTAAAAATCCTGAAAAAATCGTTAAAATATCTTGTTTATCTTTTTCTCAGATGTTTGCTTGCTTTCAAGTAGTTTGCTGTATGATTAACAGACAGCAGCATAACTGCTGACCTGAAGTGCAATCTGACATCCAGTGAAATTAGTAGAAAGTATTAGTGGAATAAGTACAATGGAAATGAATGTTCTGACTACAAAAATCTTAAGTTCTTTTGAGCAAGTAGTACAACACATAGTAAATTAATTATTGACATGCTGTTGATTTCATATGGTGCACTTCCATTGTCTTCAGCAGCCCTGTTGGGACAAAAGACTGTAGGACTCAGTACCAATGATTTTCAGAATAAACCCTTTTAATGTAAGGCAACTGCTGCTAAGGTGAACAACAGGCTCACTTAGGAATGACATTTTTAGGTTTGTTACCCCAACTTTCACCTCTCATTGTGCACCGAGGATGGATGTTTAATAAAGTGACCAGAGGTATTTCCTGTTCAGAGAAATCTTGTTGGGTATATAGCCATTCACACAGTCATGTTCACTAAGCTGAAAAATTTCCAACCCTAAATTATTAGATTTCTTAAAGATACATATTTTCAGTATTAAAAGGTTACGTGGTTTTCATAGTTCACTTATTTTTGCTAAGCAGCTTCCCTTTTATAACCCCTCCAACTACTAACAGATCCTGTAGTTATATTTTCCCTCAACGTTGAAAGCCAGAGGGACATTTTTGGCTGCATGTGAGTTTGATGTCTGGATAACAGATGCTCATGTTCCTTTGACCATTCTCTTTCTACTGAGCAAAAGTATTTAGAGTGAAAATGAAAGATACATTTTGTAAAGTAAAGATCACATGCCTGTAACATATATTTGCTAACTTTCAGTGTGTGCTTTCACACACTCATACACAGTGTGTATTTTGTTATTGGGGACACTGGAGATCATCAAACATTTAAAAATTATGTCTTAGTAGCTTCTTACAGCTTTGCATAAATGAAAGGGAGAAGTCTGAATGCTTCAACGCATGGTCATTCCCTTCCTCATCTTGTTAAGGAAGTAAATTTTTTCGGAACTAAGGACCAGATGGAAGACAAATTACAATAATGATGTAACAGAAAATCAGTGATGTAAGAGAAAATTAAAACACACACCTCCCAAATATTTTTCTTTTTGATCTGTGGTCTAGCTCCATTCTAACAGCTATTCAGGGAGAAGGAAAGAAGGCCAGAATGAGCATCTTGCTTGCAAGAAGAAAAATGCTGCACCTCAACCCACTCACTCTCTTGAAAAAGAAATCAAAAATGCCTCCTATGAAAAGTCTCTGGTCCTGCTATCACTGGCTTCTTTGTTGCCCCCTACCTGTAACCACAACTATTCCATGTGGATGCCCCTAGAGCTGTTACTCAGGGAACCTTCTGTGCTCCTAGAGAGCCTGTTTCAGCTGCTGTCGACATCCTCCAGCAGCAGAGAGACAACTTGGATTTGTTGACTGAAGAACATGAATTCCTGTACCCCCATTGGTCATGTCTGAGATGAGCAACCAGATTAACTAACCTTTACATAAACCTCTTCTGACCATATGTTCTTTTCCATTTTGTGTTTCATGAGAGGTACTATGCTAAGAAATCTTTTTTCTCAGCATGAAAAAGAATTATGTAAACTCAGTTTCTTTGCAAGCATTGCAGTATGTTCAGCTGAGCATATTGTAATTTCACAGCAGTTGCAGTTTCCCGCCAGCTTTTCCTTGCGTCCTTGCAAAACAATATTAACTAGGTAAAGGACTACATCACTGGTTTTGAAATTACATTATGGACTTGCCAGTTTGGAACATTTGTTTTCAAATTAAAAAAAAAATTCTCACTGCACTAAAGATGTAAAGAAAAAAAAAATGCAACAATATGACACCATAGTAGATAGAGGAGAAATCTTTTTCTGGTATCAGACATATTATGCAGTATTCCAGCAAAATATACAGGATGTACCTTTGTCTGGAACACTGACAGTACTTCATGAGATGAGAGTCTGGGATTACAGAAGCATCTGGCAGTGGCTTTTAAACAAACAAACAACAACAAACCCCCCCAGTTTTGTTTTTTCATCTTAATATTTAGGAGTTGTTTGATGTGTGGACTGAAGTCCTAACATGACATAGACACTGATGTGCAAAGTTTTCAGCATGTTTTTTGAAAAGTACAGATAAAATCAGCCTGATCTTTACTTGAATTCTACTAGTAAATTTCTACTTTGATACTGTTTGGAGTTCCTGCCAAGTTTTGCTGAAATTGTTTGGGTTTTTTAATTATGAAGAAAATCACATACAGTTTTTTTGTCAAATACTCTTTAACACCATTCTTACAGTGAAGGTTCATCTGAATAGTTCCACTGAGCCCTGATCTGCCTAAAACCACCTTACCATACCCATATTTCTTGCAGGGCTGAGTACTATGCAAGGGTCTAAACTCCACTTACAGCATTTCTTTTTATTACCTGAACTTTTCCAAAGCGTTAAGAAACAGAGGCAGTGATGACCAGAAACCTGTTGAATAGGGAGCAGGGGGTATGTTTATTTTTCCATATTCTGTTGTCAGAGTAATGCAATCAGAGTTTCAACACCTGCAAATAAAACATAAAAAAATCAGTTTGTAACATATTAATGCCTTCCAGTATCACAGCTATTAAAGAAACATATCACAGTGAAACAGGATAATTTCTGTCAAGAAAATTAACATTCTGCATTTACAAGTGTTGGGAGTTTTTTTTATTCTTTCCACCTTATATATTAAAAAAAGTCCCAGTTATTGCTATTCAAGACAGATTTGTAGTTTGTATTTGCCGTACAGCTTTTGTCATCTCTAAGGGGTGCAAATCACCAGGACTAAGCTATAACAATTATCAATGTGCATTTGAAGTAACTGGGCAATTTTCAGTGTTTAGAGTTTCTCACACCCAATATAAGTTCTTCCAGAGTGGTAGTGATCTGGTGTCCCACGTGAAGTGAGATAACAACTACTGTCCACATGTCAGCATCACTGAACACTGCACTGCAGCCACTACGTTTGTTTCATTTAAACAGTCAAAAATGTCACTGGCATCAGGAGTGCCTTCTGACATAGCAATAATTCTTAGGTGCAGCTCCTCTGCATCGAGGTAAAGCCACCTGTGAGGAGGGCAGGCAGCCCAACAACTGCTCCCTGCTCCCGGGGTTTCAAGACAAAAAAAAAACGTTCTTGCTTTGTTAATTTGGTACCTTTTACACACAGTAAATTATCTTCATTTAGGGAAAGAGCAAAGAAAGTTACTTCTTTACCTATTTTTAATTTAATGATAAGATGTTCTTTCCTGTTTCTTTAGGCAAATACTTTGCATTCTGAATATGCATCATGCATATCTTTTGAATACTCACTGAGTACTCCTTTAAAGGGTGGTGATAGTTGCTTTTACGTTTTTAATAGCACTCCGCGGACATGAGCTGAGAAAAGCCGCTGCGTTTCCCGCGATGTGAAGCCCCCGGGAGCTGCAGGAGGCCGGAGGCGGCAGCGCGGGTCCGAGCGCCGCTGGTGCCCACGAGGTGCCGCACTCGCCCAACACTCCCGGCACAACTGCTGGGACTTGCCAGTGGTTTGAAGTAACCTGAGACGGGACTAAACAATAGCTACATAGTTCTAGTATTTCTCTGTACTTTATACTTTACTGCATACTTTTTATACACAAAAGTCTCCAAACTAGAGTAAAAAAAAATTTAAGAAGAGGTTGCCACAGACAGATTTAGTAAGAAGGAGCCACAACGTTCTCAGGAAAGTAACAGCTCCTCTCCTCGTGCTGTTTTCCAGTTCACCCTTGATCGCATTCCCAGAAGCCGTGAGGTTAGACAGTCTTGGATCTCCTCTGTGGTAACAACACTATACTCCATACTTTACTCTCTTCCTCTGACCTACAAACGGAAACCAGATTTGGTAGGTAAAGAAAATTTTAATTTATTGAGAACTTGCTAATCCCCATCGTAAAAGCACTTGGAATATCAACACATTGCAGACTGCATTTTGTATGTATGCTTAGATTTACAATTCACAGGAAAACTATTTTTAATGTTAAATTAAATATAGCAGCAATACATCAAGAAAGAACAGGTTGCACTGCTGGGGAATTAGAATAGCAAATACCAGCTTTCCCTCTCAAAGTTTGCAAGTAACATCAGAGAGTCACTCCCTTGTTATGCTGGTAGAGCTAGCAAAAACAAGATTGCTCCTTCCTGATAATATCTCTTCAGGATTGCAGCAGCACAAACTATGCCTGAAAGCCTGGTTATCCTGTTGGCTGGACTTGCTTCTAAAATGGTATGACCAGTCTGGCACAGACAGGTTCAGACCAGCACAAATATATACAGATTCAGTTCTTGTGCTTACATGGACTTTTGGAGCTACAATGCATATTTATTTAGTCTTTGGCTGACTGACATTAATTATCTCATCTAATGACAAAAAGCATCACTGCTGAAGTAGCAACTCCTCAGCACTTTAGTAGCTTTTTCAAGCTGTTCAGAAAACTGCACTTTCATGCTAATCACATTTATTTAAATATATTCCACACATTTAAACAAGGCAGAAGCATTCAGGGTTGTCAGATGGTAGAACTACAATGGAGATATTCAATCCATAAAGTTTTGTGTTAACATAAAAGGTAGTGCACTGGTCTCCTAGCTTTAAGTCTTACAATTCTGTAAGAAAAAGTTTGGTTACAGCTGGCTTCTCGCTGGAGTTGGTGTCATCTTAAGGAGTTAGTAATCTAAACTTGAGGGTTTTTAAAAAAGTGTTATTTTAGCAGAACTTCAAATTAATATTTTATGAGGTTTAAAATATTTTAATGAAACATGTAAAAACTAGTGCAGTTACAAGGTATTTTTCATAGTTTAGTAGTAGTGTCTATACATGCACAGAGGATATTTGTAAAGAGACTTCTTAAAAATCCCTCTGTGAACTGTATGGCTAATTCTAAAGAGGCTTTTTAATGTTTGTGATATTTTGAATGTTTAGAGAGGCTGCTGTGAGTAATTTGATCTCATTTGCTCCAATAGGACTGGTCAGTTCCTGTCAGATCAAAAGCTGCTTGCTTGCTGGAGTTTTCAAAGCAGTTTAGTGTGCAGAACAACAAAAGTAGCTTTTTCTGCAGTTGCTGTTTTTCAAGCCTATTTTGAAAACTGGAGATTAAATTGGGAGAGGGGAGAAGGTGGCATATTCTTTCTGCAGTGATTTTGATTGGGGCGTGGGTAATAGTCAAGTTTGTTTACATGAGCAAACAGAGAATGTGAGTAACATAGTAATCACTTTGCTTCACCACTGTGTTAGGTTAATGTATATTGATTTTTTTACTTATTGCAAAAGAAATTGACTGGAAAAATATCACTGCGTAGCTTAATATAGGAAGCAGGAAGTTACTAATCTAATTCTATGTTTTCTCTGTTTACCAAAGGAATTTAAAGTGACAGTGAGATTTACACGTAGAATTATTAGAAATGGCATTGGAGTTGATAAACTGTGATAAGCTATCAGAAGACTAATGTTTTTGAAAAACACTTGCCCTTGTAAAATTAAGGATACATTTTAGCAAGGCCTTTAAGCCCTTTGCAGTGTTTAAAGTAACCCCTGTCTCAAAATGAGATCCAAAGAGTCTTCGTCCACGGTTAAAGAGCTGGAGGGGAAGGCAACCCCAATTACCTTTTGTCAGGTGCAATTATCAACCACAATAACAGCTGCCAGAAGCATCTCTGGCATTATGGCAAATCATGTACCACTTGAAAGCTGCTTACATACTACTACTTGTGTGCAATTCTTATATTTTACAGAACTCTTAAACTAACTCTGAGAGCTGCAAAGATTTTAAAACATTTATCTGAGGAGACTGATTCAGGGATTAAAATGCCTCACATTGCTAGTGGAAAGACTGTGTGGTATGTGAAGCAACTGGTAGTATTTAATTGCCTTTCAACAAAAATGTTTGCAGTGAATTGAAACTCGCTCTACTCTTGGCAAAATGTAATGCTTAGTAATGTAAAGAACTACGAAGGCTGGGACAAATGCTGGCATTCACAGGACTCATCTATAACTTTTGGCATGGAAATCAACAACCGGGTTTAGAAACAAGCACAGTGTTACATCATGCTGAGAGCTTCATATTTTTAAACAGTAGAGCTTACAGAGGGTGCTGTACATTTTCAGTCTAGACACTGGTTTTGTTTAACTGCAGGAGGGAAAGACGACTTTGAGTTGCTTCTTAGTCATTTGTGTGTATGAGTGGTCCCCAAATCCTTACACTTGATTTCAAGCTTGTCAGAAATACATGTATGTATGAAGGAATGACTGAAGCCTTCTCTAGGTGCCCAAAAGCTAGAGAAACACAGAAATGTTACAGTTGTCAAGAAATGCAGGACAAGAGAAGTACTGCAAAGGGAGCCCAAAACTATTAGGTGCACAAAGGCAAGATTTGGAACAGATATGCTAGTTGTGCCAACCTAAGCCTGTCTGTGGAGTGCAAATAGCTGCCAGAGGGAAACAGCAAACCCAGCTGCACAAGAGTTACTTGATGTATGCTTTACTTGATGAGCACTGTGTCCCTTTTGTATCTCACACTGATCTGGCAAAGCTTCTTGGTTTACTTTGCATGAGAAATCAGTTCCATGTAGCCTTTCTTCAAGACAGTAAGTTCAGAAAGAAGTGAACGACTTCCAGGAGATCTTTGCTTTCTTGCAGGACTTGACCCACACTTGAAGTGGGCCTCCAGAGAGTTTTAGAAATATAAAGGTTAGCTTAGTTGATCAGCTTGAGATCATCTTCAGGAGGCCCATTTCTGAGTTACGAGCATTTGCGCTCTGCAAAGTTAAGTCCCTTTAGAGATATGAAGCCAAGTAACAATTAAGATGTCGGAAGTGATGATTGGCTTGTGTTTCTATAGCCAAGAATTGTAGAAATATAAGTGTCAGAGTGTTTTGCAGGTGAATGTGTGGTGGGCAGTTTTTACATCATCTATCTGCTTTAGATAGGCTTCCTATACAGAGACCTAAAATTCCAGGGAAGGAAAGGCTTGTGCCAGCACACACAGCCTACACCTACCTTCCCCCAGAAAAGCATTTAAAACCATTCATCAGCTGCAGCCAGACTTAGCATGCAGTCTCAAAGATTGCAAATTCCTACCATGAAAACAGGCAGGTGGTCAGAGAAGAGAGACTTTTATGGTCTTCATTGAGAGAAAGGCTAAGAAGAAACATAAAACCAGAGCAAGATGTTATAAGATCTGTTATCTAGAAAAAGATGCAAATCATTCGTATTTACAGAAAATTAGACAAGCTGCATAGATATTTTTTCCAAAGATAAAGAAAATTACTGCATCTTACACAGATTATTTGATATACAAGAAGGACAAAACTAAAGTTACATCTTTCCTATAATATGCTTGAAGTCAGTCAGTAGATACAAGTTCAAAGGAAACTGGTCTTCACTTCTCTTGCTGCTTACTGAACCATTGTCCTTGGGCCAGTTTGCCAGCCCTGAAGCTAGGTGTTCAGGTGATCTAGCCTTTTGTCTGGATCATGATTATCCTGGTCATTCTGGCATACCTGAAATCCAAACTGAAAACAAAGGATGTGCACCTACCACACAGCAGAAGCTGCAAAATACTGTACCCATAGCCATAGATGTATCCAAGCCATAGATGGGTTATGTAATTGGGTCAGTGATTTGCTATCCTTTAATATAATTAAATTTCACCTAGAATTGTGCAGAAATGCTGCATAAAGCTCCGTTCATTAGTAGATTGCACATCCTGGACCTTTAGGACCAGGCTTTTTTTCCTTTTCTGGGGACACTTCTCAACAGTTCCTACTGCCTCAGGGCGCTACAGAGCCTGAAATAAGTAGATGTTTTCAGATGGCTGCTATTTGGAAAAACCTGGATTAAATCAGGCTAAGAAGATGGTCCTCCCACATTAGGGCCTCCTTCCTGTGGGAAGTCTGTAGTAAGTTTACATTTGCACAGCAAGTACGTGCTCTGCTGTCTCTCCCTCCCCACCAGCTGTCAGTTGAATGAGTCTCTCCTTTTTAAACTTCTTTCTAGAAGCCTGAAAGCTGCACAGCTCACCATGCTTGTAGCAATCTACCTATTCTTTTATGACTGCACATCACACATGCCTGGTCCCCAGACTGGTTAAACTGAGGCGGCTTCTGGTTACAGAAGTGTTCACACAGTAAGCTAAATGAAAGGAGATCATTATTTCATTTAGCTAAGATTTTCCATTCTTTGTGCCCTGCCCAAAATGTCTTAAGTTCATAACACTCTCACAAATTACTGTGACAAATAGTAAGTTATTGTCCCTTATATCACAGTTCTAATTGGAACTTTGTGGAAAACTACAAAATCTGGGTGGTGGCGTTTTTTTCTCTATTCATTTTATAACAAGTGAACTTTGTATAATGCAATATTAGGATTATCTGCTGCATTCTTTTGTACACTGAATCTTTCCCCCGTGTTTATAATTCTTTTGGACCAGATTGACAGTATGTCTGATCTACTCTTGTTCTTCTAGGATCAAAACAGTCAAAATAAGCAAGAGTAAGAACACTGGATTAAGACCTCCCGTGATACAAATTGTTTCATCTAAAAAGAAACCAAAATGAAAGCATCGAAATTTGTGTTTAACTTCTCAGTGTTGATGAAAATGAGTCTTATTCATCCCTCCTCCCTTGTGTACAGCTACCCTGCAGCCACAGTGCAGAATTACCCTGTGCTGAGCACAGATAAACATCTAAAGCTCTTCCAATCAGCTGGTTCAAAGCTGTGTTGTAGCTCTGTCCTTTCTGTGACTGCTCATTAGACGTGCCTATAGACACTCCTTTTCAGAGGGAGGACAGAAGTAGCAGTAAAGATGAGCTGAGATCTTAGCTTAGATTCAAGGAGGCATTTTTAGACGTAAAAGAGTCTTACCTCATCAGCTATCAGATTCATTGTGAACCTAATGAACACCCTGGTCAGCCTTCCATGTATGTTATAAAGCGTAACAGTCTTGCTAAATCTAACCACTGGTATGCACATACAGACTGCCAACACCTCTAGGTTTTACACTGTGAAGATATTTCAGGCAGGTATTTGATGCACATTCCTGCTATGCCAACTTCGGTGATTAGGCAGTAGCTCAAGAGATGTTTTATGTACATTTAAATGTCATGTTTAGTTAACCTAAAATACTGCTTTCAAGTTGAAGTTAAACGAATGCCCGATTAATGAAAGACACACTGAGATTTGCAATTAGAGGCTCACTTTAGGCCACTATTAGTAACATACATGAGTATATTTGAAAGTCCTTGGATTTAATTTCCCTTTCGAGTAGAAGCAGGCTACTAGAACAAGCGTATATAAAAATTGTTTGTAAAGTGGCTCTAAAAGGTTGGATGGTATTTCTCATGGTGACCAAGATGATGTAGTCAGGTTCAGATTCAGCCAAGGTGACGTTGCTGAAAGCCAGATTGTACCTAGTGTTGTAGCTAGAGATGTAGTTTAGTAACTACCATTTCATTTACATGGCAAAGGCCCTTTACCGAACTCTTTTATGACCAACTTTTTCATCTACACTAAGCCAAATTTCCTCTACTTCCTACTAGTTTGTCAGCAGCAATAAACCACATACCCACTCTGTAGTAATGTAGGCAGGGAGTTAGTTTATTCTCCACCCTGTATCTGCTTTGGTAATCTTGTTCTTTCTTAACCAACCTTCTATCCATCTCCCACGGTTTCTCAAAAGTATCAGTAGTTGTTTTGTTGGACCCACTGACAGCCTGGGTGTTCTTGTAGTGTTTTAATAACCAACACTGACATTTTCACAGACTTGAGCCTTAGTACCAGTCTCACAGCTGTCTTTTGTTATTATTTTTAATTCATCATTCTGTGTTTCTCGTTTTACATTTGGCAACTAGGCTGGGAAGTATGCTGATGGAAACTACCGCTCCAAAGACCTTTTAGTCCCAATGACAGACCTGTCACCTGGCATACAGGGGCAGTTAGGTAAGGTGCCTAAGGTTAGACTCAGTTGAAAAAATTAAAGCTTACATGTTTCTTTAGGCATCCAAATGAAGATTCGCAAACCTTCCTCACTAAGCTGTTGCCTAACTTCTGACACTCTTAATGACCCCAGTAGTATCTTTTCTTTTCATCAGTAAAGCCCTTGGGCATACCCACAAGCAGACATGAGCTGTTTTAAGTCTTTACAGTGTCAAATAGCCACATGCACAGCTAAGCTCCTGTGCTCTGCAGGAATCCAGGAGCTTCCCTCACTACTTTGTATGTGGATGCTGATGCAAATCACATCAGCTGGGCCTTTTCCCTTGCCTCTTGCCCCTGAGGACAATGGGTTGGGAACTCTGGGTCAGGCCTAGAAGGCAGAAGTGACAATGCCTAATGCTGCTATGATTAAATCCTTACATCTAGTTCCTAGTGGTTTCACAGAAGCTCTCCTTTGCTCCTAGGTAGGATTTTCCTTTCTCACTCTCCCCAAACCTTTATAAAGTGATAGCTGCATAAAAGGTGATGCTTCCCAATCTATTTCATTCTATGATGAAAGTAATACTCAGAAACAAATAGAACCCCAGCTGTGTAGTGTGCTGATTTAAGTCCTTGCTCTTCCACGTCTCTCTTCCCCACTCTGGCATTCGCTAATCTTATTTATCCTGGTTAGGTAATCTGCCTGTAGGACCACACATGTCTCTGCTTGCTTTGAAGAGCACCTCACTTACTTTTAAAACCCACTTACTGGGTGTATTGTACAATAACAACAGCTACTGTACCAGTGAGATCCAGAGGTGAAGAAGAAAGGTTTTCATGGCAATGCTACAAGCTACAGCTGCTGACCAGCCCAAACACAAGTTGTTGCTGTAGGACACTGTAACTTCCTTCTTGCACTCCTGATGATTCAAGTGATTTAGACAGTATAAGATAAAAGTGTAGCCAGGTATAATTCGGTTCTACCTTAATTGCCTGATTTACATCAGACTACACAGCTAGTTTTTTGGCATTTTTTTGTCCTACCTTGCATTCTGCAGGTAAGTTCAAACACCAAGTAGGGTGTGAAGTTTTAGCTGGTTTTATATGCGGGTGGTGGAGGAAAGTGAACTGGATAAGATCTTCACTCTTCAAAAAGAATAAACCAGTAGGTAGTTTAATGACCTTTCTATTGTTCAAACAGAACCTGAAATTCTTCTTTCTCCCCATCAATAGCAGTAATAAGGAGCTGTTGAAAAAGGTTCCTGCTTATTTTAAACCATAAAAAGTATTAACAGTTCTAAGCTAATTTTTCTTAAGGTTCAAAACTTGAATTTTCAGACATACTAAAGAGCAAGACTAGCAAAAGCTTCAATAACAACACTCCCTCTCAACATGCTTAAGTACTTGAGTGTGAAGTTTTAAAAATAGTAATATAGTATTAAAACCAAGCAAGTGCTGGTGAGCTCATGAGATGCTATAATTTACACAGCAGAATACAAATCAATTCATTGCAGATTCTCTCTTCTTGTGTCACAGAAACAACCACCTCCCCCACCAAAACAAAAACCACACAAACAAAAACATTAATTATTCCTATAACGTACGAATACCTAATGGGTTTTCTTTCCTACTTTGTTAAAAAGTAGGTATTGCATAGCGGTTAAAAAAGTAGGACTTGCATAGATATATATTTATATATCATTCAGTTAACCCAGCTTTGGTCCATTTTGTATCACTCCACTTGCCTTTGCCTCTTTTAGTAGTTGTCTATCACCACCACCTCCTATTTTCTTAGTCCTATCTCCGGTTGTTCAGCACTGTGGAGTAGAGAGCAATACCAGAATGAAGGAGGTCCAAGCAGTGTCCTAAAGGTATTCCAGGAGGTAGCTCCATGCCTGGTAAGCAGCACAGTCTTCAGTTCACACATGCACATCCCCCCCAGCAGCAAACAGCATTCCTGCACTACCATCCTCCCCAGCCCCAGGGAGCAGGGCAGTTTTTCTGCTCTTGACCAGGTGACAAAAGGCCAATCTCTGCAGAAGACATTAAGGAGAACAGCAGGTGTTGCCAGTTTCCTATGCAAAGCAAAAGACAAATTCATTTTCCACTTTCTACTAAGTTTAGGGGGACTTATGTTGTGCTCCTTTTGATTGTTGTAATTTGGGAACATAAGTAGTACTTAAACACTTGTTCTTTAAAAGATATACGGCAATTGTATGTTTACGTACTTATGAGAAAAACTGCAAAGCATTTTTGCTTTAACCAGTGACATTTAATCCCAGTGAAGCTGCAAGCTCTGCTTTGAGTGTTTTCACTGGTAAATGTCACTCTGCTACAGTGCTGCATTCACCAACTCTAAAGTAGCTTTTATCAGCAGTGGTGCCGTGTGCCAGTGTTCCCAGTGTTCCCAGACTGCTGGCTTAGCTTATTTTCTTTCAACAGCTGTGGAAAATATCTGAAACACAAAGGCAAGAACTATTCCATTTTTATATAGAAGTGATTAATAGGAAATTAGATTTATAGAGTTGCTGAAGGTAGATGTTGTATTCTGATCCTTTACTTCTAAACCTCCAGTAATATACAGCTCGATTAGTTTATTGTACTGTTTAAAGTTTGGTTAGATTGCATTGGAAGTGAATTTTAGTGTGTAGGACTTAGTTTATAGACCTAACTGTGAGCCCAGGCAGCCAGTGAGCCAATTTAACAGTGAGCTGGGCATTTCTTTGCATCAGAGGTGCATATAAATGGTGTAGAGAGACCTGGAGCCCTGGCTTCTGGGACAATCCATTACAGCTACTTGGCAACAAAGTCGGAACCGCCAGTGACCCGGAAAGACCTTGGACAATTGCAGCTCAAGAGGTCACAAAAGTGACACAAAAATTGTTTTTGCCCCCTCTTTCCCCCTTTCTGCTGCCTCATTAAGGAAGAGAGTTTTGGAGACGTATCTCATGGAACACAAATATTCTACAGGCAGCCTTGTAGCTGAAGTAAATAGATACTGAGGGAAATAGATAATTGTAAATAGATGTTTGAGGGAAACACCCTCAACAGCTGCTTGACCTTGTAGAGGCCCTGGTCCCCTCTTGTGCAATAGATTCCTGCCTCTTTCCCCACAGCATACTGATGATTGCCATGGGGTTCATTAGGAGATACTGGTATTCTGCTGGCAGGGAAAAGCAAAAGCCTTGGTCTTTTCGAGGTGTAAGACATCAATCATTCTCCAAAATTTACTTTTGAATAGTGTTTTGAAATTCGCTAGCAGGAGTGCTCATCTTCTCATCTTTAAGGAAGGCTGTAGAAGATTCAGTTCCTTTCCCTCATCCTTTCCAGTTTGTGTGCTGGCGGGAGCTGAACAGCAGCATTTCTAGCTTACACATTCCCAAATGATTCCTCTTCTTTTTCACATACATATTTGTTTTCTCAGAAGTTTCCCCTGTATTCCTTGAAGAGTGTATGATGTTGGACTCCAAGCAGAAGGACCACTGGTCTCCCTTCCTGCTGGCAGTGTGAGAGGGAGTAAGTAGGACTGGTCAGACCAGATTTTTGGAGGGGGATTGCCACTGCAATTGCAACTGCACCAGTTCTAGGTAGGACATGTCTGTAGACAAGCACTGAAGGTTAACTGAAGGTTGATCTTCAGTTCTGATTTAGAGATCACAGGCCGCAGTTCAAATAGGGATCTATTTGTTTGTGGGCTTCAGCAGGTTTATAACAGTCTCTTTCAGGGGCCAGTTCCTAAATCTAAGCATTTTGGGATAGGAACATTTATACTCAGAGTATTATATGAGCATTTTGCATACAGAAATCCTATAGAGCCACATCTGCTTTGTCTTGTTTGAACTCATATGTGTGAAAGGGGAAAGAGCAGAGGACATGAGTTATGATCAGATCATGCTTTTTTTAAAGATGCCAAGTCCATAATTTTCCTGGTCCTTTTTCCTGCATGCAAGTATTTTTCCATGAATCAGGGGGCATCTGAGAAGCAGCTTACGAATTATAAACAGTCAGTAGAAGCTATAAACTGAGTGCATCATATCAAAACCTGAATACAGGAGAGGTATTTTATTATGATTTTAATTTTGATTGTCGCCTGTTTTGTACCTCAGCAAAGTAATAACAGCAGCTCAATGTGGCCTTTAGAGCTACATAGAGGTTCACAAATAGACCCATTTACTGTTATTTCATTACATGATCTTTTGTGAGTACACTTAGTTTGGAATTCATTGTGGCAATTACCTCTGTGTGTGCATCTAGACACAAGAATACCAAATACCAAAAGGACTGGAGCTGCTGGCCAAGCTTAATAAAGGGGAGAAGTAGGATGAAGTGTATGGCTTGATAAAGACCATGATTGTAAAAATTCAGCTTTTTATAAAACCTTTTCTACAATTCTCAACTTCTGGGCTCGGTAGAATGTTAGGATGGCTACCTGGGCTCAGTAGAATGTTAGAATGGCTACCTGACCTAAATCATATCCACAACTGGTGTTTTTTGTTTCAGACG
This sequence comes from Lycocorax pyrrhopterus obiensis, assembly GCA_014706295.1. Taxonomy (NCBI): domain Eukaryota; kingdom Metazoa; phylum Chordata; class Aves; order Passeriformes; family Paradisaeidae; genus Lycocorax; species Lycocorax pyrrhopterus. Next base: position 17,814,117 of record JACSVZ010000013.1, on the reverse strand, counting down.
GCAGAAAGTAAGGGACCAATGCTTGAGCTTTCATAGTACACGAAGCCTAAAAGAATGCAGAGCCATTCAAGAAGGAAGACAGCTGGAAGGGTGCCTGAGAAGAGGGTTGCGAAGAGAGATGAACACCAGTGATCACAAAGAAAACTAGGGAGGAGGATGGGTGGGAGACATCTCAAAGGATTGGGTAGAGTACAGACAAATTGGTGGAAAATGATGGCACTGAGGAAAGGACAGGAGAGAGGATGGCAATAGAAGAGAAATGGCAATAGAATAGCTGGCAATAGAAGAGAAAGGGCTCAGGGAGCAGTGAAGATAAGACAATATGTGTACTCCAGGTAGCTCTACTAAAGGAAGGGGGAAGTGGAGTTTCTGTTCAGCAGTGGTGCACATTTTTGTCTGTTCACTTAAAGCTGAATTTTGAATAGGAAATCAGTAGTTATACTGTATATTCAACTCACAAAAATAGTGAGTAGTAAGTAATTTATTGGGGCTTTAGGTGCTTCTTATGCACTTGTCTGAAACAGCCCAGCTTCTGCAGGGATGCTGGTGGGTTTTGCCTGCAGACACAGGAGACCACATTGTTTCCTATGCCTTTATTTTCACTACAGTAACAAATGTTATTACAAATAGACATACCTAAACGTGCCTTAAGTTACGTGTCAGTAGCCATGTACCAGTATTGCAGTCAACATTCCTGCAAATTAATCAAATTTTCCAGAAAATACGACAAAATGCATCATTTAGTTCACAGATATGGAAAAGTTTTTTTGAAATGTAAAAAGGCAGCATGTGTGGTTGTTTTATGTCCTTACTCACCGAGCCAAACATATAAAAAACAGTTCTTCATTCTCAGTAGATTGTAGAGTAGGATTTTAAGTCCCAGCGTGGATGTGCTTGAAATCAGGTTCAGCAGGAGGTTTGAAACCACAGTATATTACTCTGATTTAAAAATTCTGGTGTGCAAAGTTGATGCATTCAGCTTCTTAGCTATGGAATACAAAAATAAAACAAAATAAGTACACCATTGCAAGTTTCAAATTCAAGTATCTGTGGATGTTGGTACCCTAAACTTCCAAGATTAAAACTGCATACAGCATGTTACTTGTAAGGGACTTTGAGAAAACATCAGCAAAGTCTTGCATTAATAAATAGTTCAATTAAGATCAACAATAAAACCAGAACATTTTTAGAAACAGTATTACAGTCTGTTGATTGTGGTAAGAAAACACATCATTGCAGTCATCACATCCCCAGGCTGGATTTTTGGGTCTGTGATCAAGGCAAATCATAGGTGAGAGAATTTGGAACTCTGTAGCACCAAAGCTGTTGCTTTTAACTGAGGCTCCCCATTTATCAGTGGGATCTTGCCATGAAGCAGGAAAGGAAATGTTCTGAACTGATTGTTATAGCCCTGAAGCAGAAACGCAGATTTTTCCCCCCACCAGTATATCTTTTACAAGCTGGTGAACTTGGAACAAAAAAATATGGGGTATAGGGCCATGCTTTTATAAAAGAACTCTTTATTGCCATGTAATCCCAGCTGTGCAGAAAAGTACTGATTACATGGTAGTATTTAAGTTTAGTAAGAAATTTCTTGCCTGAAATCAATTTTGATACCAAGTGGAGTGCCTAATATACCCTGATTTAAACCTTTTACTTTTAAGCAGTCTGTTTTTCAGTTGAACAATGTCTAAAATTAAAAGAGTACTGTGTTTTATTGTTAACATTTATAAGTGAATTTGAGATCCTCTGCTCCGAGGACATGACATGTTTTTGCCAAAACACCTTCCTCCTGTATGCTTGTAACTGTCTCCTAGTGTTTGTTAAAAATTAAAAATAAAACCGAGCCACACCTATCAGCTAATAGATTCTTGTGAAGGTCCTAATACATCAACGCATTTTTGATAAACTCTGAAGTGTTTTGCTGACTTAAGCCAATGTTTAAGAGGCTTATAAGTGGATCCCAAGTTTAATCCTAATTAAATTTCTTTGGCTTTATTATGTGCACAGATTTCATGACTGATATTGATACAACACAAAGCTGTAACTGAGAGTGGAAGCTGCTTTGATTATATAACCATGAGTCAAGGAACTGTAAACTTTTCCTTCACAGAAATATGAGCTCTGCCATCTCAGAGCTCTTTTCCTCCTTCATGACATGTAAAGAAATACGGTATTTTTGACAGCTACTTTGAAATAATGTCTTTTGTTTGCCCCCCCCCCCCCATTTTTTCATATTCACCTGCCTTTGCCATTTTTTTGAATATCTTTTGAAATGTATTTTTTGTGTAAATGTAGTGTTAAATGAATATACACACTTTTAATTCTTTACTGCATGAAAATACTCATTATTTACTTTTGTAATGTGTTTAATCTCTTTTAGATATTGTGCAATGGACCAGGAACATGTGTTCCTGTCTGTTTATCTGCTTTTCTTCTTGGCCTTCTACGAATAAAGAGAACAATCATTGTGTATGTAGAGAGCATCTGCCGTGTGGAAACTTTATCCCTGTCTGGAAAGATTCTTTACTACTTTTCAGATTATTTCATTGTTCAGTGGCCTGATCTAAAGAAAAAATATCCCAAGTCAGTGTATCTTGGTAGAATAGTGTAACAACAGAAGAAAAGCTGAGCTTTACCTAAAATAGACTCTGCAAGCTCCTCACTCACATTCCTGTAGTAATTTATTTTCAAGAATTCCTGTTAAGAAATTAGGCTGGTACTGAAAAATGAGACAATAAAGATTTCTCTACATTTAAGTAAAATTTTTGTGTAGTTGTATTTATTGGTATCATGTAGGTGTGTTCACCAATAACCCATAGGGGCTCTAAGTCTATGCTGCCTCCGTTTTTGTCTCATTTTCCTGCTGTGTGAATGGTAATTTTGGTCTACAAATAAATATGGGAATTTGCATGAATGTAACATTTCCTGTAAGGAAACTTTGTGTCATTTTAAAAATTGTAAGCAACAAAGTCTTTTTCTAGCACAACAGGCTTTATTTCCTTTATGCTAGCAGCGAAGTCCCTTGTGAATCCTTAGAGTATAAAGGAAACAGTTATATTAAGTTGGCTTCATGACAGTTTGTACTTTGCAGTCTTCCAAAACCCCCAGAGCATTTAACCAGTATCATTTTTCCTCTGGTCTTGTCAAAGCTGTCCTTATAATCTGTTGTGCACCTTTTGAAAATTGTTGCTCACTTCTTAAGATAAATAAAAGGGTGACAAGTGTCATGCTACAGGCACAATACTTACCAATTTAAGAAGTACTTTCTTCAAAGCTTATGTACGAAAAGCCATACCAAATCTTCATCAAACAGAGCAAAACTGTCAGCTGGGGAAATTGAACTGGTTCAAGCTCTAAAATAGAGAAAAAAAATATCAGTAATAAGGGAAGGAACAGAGTTTCCCTCTTTTTCTGATACAGTGAATTTGACTTTCAGTATATCCTGTTTTCTCATTTCAAGGACCTTACTTTCAACAGTACAATATACACTTCAGACTTTGCCATGAAAAATGGTATCCCATACATTGGAACAACTTTTAAAAGGTATTTTGTTGGCAGTAAGTGTGTGAAAGCATACTCCCGCATTTCACATTCATCTGGCAAAATGTAATTCTACAGCTATCCCACCTATAAAGCAATATAAACACATCTGTCATCTGTACACACACAGAGCTATGTGGCTGGCTACAGAAACATAAACAAAGAAAAAAGCTCGAAGAAGAGTAGAAACGCCCTCCAGAGTGCACAGCCTGACTCTGGTGCAGCCAAGAGCAGCTCCTCACGCTGCCGCTGGAGGAGAATCTCCTCCGGAAGCCTTTTCCTCAGCGTCAGATGTCAAAACATTGCAGCAGCTATTCTGGTAGGGAATGGGGATGGAATTTAGCTCAGCAGAAACAATGGTTCCTGCTGTTAGGAAACGAGGGTCCAGAGGAATAGGCTGCTTTATGCAGAAAATCATTGTAAATCATCAGAAAACATTGTGCAGAGAACTACTGTCACCATATTGCAGGGCCCTGTGTGGGCCTGTGGGGAAGCCAGCTGTTACAACCTGTCCAACAGGCTTAATAATCCTCAGCGTAAGGAGAGGCCCTTGATGTGGTCACATGTGAGTTCAGAACAGGGAGTTTTTGTGGGTTTTAACCAAGATTATGTCTGAAATTAAAGCCGTTAATAGGTTAAGGCTATGTGAGAAGGACTTTGTGCAGCACATACTGAGGTCCTTGAAAATGACTTGGTTGAAGTAAATCTGATGTGTCCAAGGGCTTTTTTCCCCCTGAATCGGAGTGAGGACTATCTTATCATGACTTTCTGCACAGTTGCAGATAGTTTGAGAAGCTGGAGATACACTAGACTTTATTATGGCTAGTGGTAATTTATTTTAGATCAGTGCTTTCTCTCCTGAATCTTGCTTTCTGTTTTGCAAGGGAACTAGAGTAGAGGGGAAAAGGACAGAGGCAGCCTCTTCCTCTGCTCTGGGTGAGGGGCAACGCCCAGGATCAATGCCCCGAGGTTTGGAGAAGCATGAGAAGAGCAGGGCTCTGAAGGATGCTCCCATTCACCGGCCCCTCCCGTGCTGAGCAGCCCCGGCCCGGCCGCGCGGCGCAGGCCGCGGCGCCTCCCCGCCAATACAGCCGGGCCCGGCCCGGAGCAGAGCAGGAGGCACCCGCCCTCGTCCTGCTCGGGATTTACGCCTCAGTGAAAGCATCTCTGCCTGCTCTGGTACTCCCTCAGAGCCCTGCCCAGGGCAGGGTTTGGGGTTTTGGTGTGCTTTCCAACTGCGGGTTCATAAACTTTGTGAGTCTGCCTTTGAACGCTGTGGAGTTCCAGGAATTTTCTTTCACCTGTCACCTGCATGGCAATGACTACTGCTAAAAGAAAGAACTTGCCTGTTCAGACTTGTAACCTCCCATGTAAACACTCTGAAGGTAACAGTAGATTTCTTTACAAGAGGCTGTCCTGAAAAACTGAATTGCTCCAGGCCATCTGATGTAGAGGAGTCTCATTTTCAAGGATTTGGGAAGACTTTTCCCACTTCGCTTCACTGCCAGCCTTCTGGGAGAGCAAAGCCAAGAGTATCTCAGGCTGTGTTCCCCCAACAGCACTATCTTTACTCTGGTCAACATGGGAAACACAGGTTGAAATAGCGCATATAAAGTGGGTTTTAATTCAGATAGTTGGCTATGAGAGTGTGGGACACTACCCATTCCCTGGTACTGCTCTTTTCCTTACTGGCTCAAGTGCCTGCTTGAGTTAAGGGCATTTACTTTTCAGCAGTTTATAATTAGCTCTAGCAAGTGAAAACTTGGATTAGAAGTGACCCAGAAGTCTGTAGAGTTGAAGCAGGTAGAACTGCTCTGGAGAGCTCAGAAACAGGAAGATCACAGCCTAACTCTGACCAAAGCCTTCAACAAAGCACTGCATGACAGCCATGGGAGACAGTTCAGAAAAAAGACTCCTGGCTCAAATTCTCTTAAAGGAAGTTTTGTTATCAACCAGAGTGACCTTTCCTTGAAAAGATTATCTCAAATAACTGCTAGTTCTCTCCAAAAGCACAGTGGAGCTGAAGTAAACTAGCATTTTGTTATTGAGAAGCTCTTTCTTATCTTTTGTTTTTAGAAGGTGGATACGACCAAATAGTCTATTGTTCTAGGGGAAAACTGCATTCTTCCTCTCCCAGCACAGAACAGAAAACAGCCCTCCCAGGGTCTAGCCGAAGACTTAAACATTGCTGACTGGATTCCTTAAGTTTAGATTCTTGGGGTTTGCTATGTCTCATTTTTTCTCTTAAATATTAATATTATGGCAAACATGTTTGCATTGCATACGAGGAACGTTTGATGTGAAATACATTACCTCTTTTTCTCCATTTCCAAAAGAGGAAACCATAATACCTTATATTTAAAGCAAAATGAGGAAGAAATATATTCTTAAGGAAAGCAAATATGACTTTATGGAAATATCATCATCAAAATTGGCAAAGATTTTCAAAGAGAACAGAAGGCATCCAGAAATTCTTTCCGTGAGTCCTAGCATGAAAGCCAAATTCTAAATGAGTTTTAGTTATCAGATTGTTTTATCTAGATATGCATTAGCTGAAAAATATTAAATATTCAGAATTGCTTCTCTTTTGACCTGGTTGTCGCCGAGTGGAGAGTATATAATGTACATTAAAGACAGGTTAATTTTATTTTAAAAAAGGAGGAAAGGAAGGTAAAAGAGGAGCACCAGTTAGAAATAAAATAACTATATAATAAAAAGGCTGACTCTTGATAAAAACAGTTTAAGAGAGTATTTCTATGTTATACCAGAAGACAGCTAAACAGACTGATCTGAAACAAACGGATCTACTTTCAGCCAATGATTCAAGTTTTTACAACTCAGCCGTGACCATTCCAATGAAGTTATGCTGTTCTGTTATATTTTGCAAGACATTAAGGATTTCTGGGAACAGTAGTCAAAGTCTCAGAAACTACTTCTGAAGTTGTACTCACATAATTCTTCAGACACCTGTTTTTCCATGCAAAATCATCCTGTCATAACATAGGACGGTTAATGCCTTGAAACAAGAGACTGCTGTGTACAAATAGCACATAGATAATTTTAAACATACAAATGCAAGTCATGTTCGTAAAGCAAAGAGATCCTCTTAAATCTGTGCAAGGGGCCCTAAAGCATATCCAGACCCAAAGTGAACACCTTTTCCAACCTCCTTTTCACCTCCAGATGAGCTTATCAGTGTGCCTTAGCCAATGTGCAATCACAGACTGCATCCAAGCAGCAGCCAGTTTCCCTGGGACAGGAGAGAAGGTAGGGTGCCTACAGAGAAGAGTAGCTCAGAGGGAGTAAGAGTGGCACTTGCACAAAAACCTTTACTTTGTTTAGTGCCAAGTGGCACTATCCAGCTGAAGACATTTTTGCCCTGCACTTCAGTCCTTGGCAAATAGCACGAAAGACTCGCTGACACCATTTCTCTCTAGCAGCTGTGTCTCTTACATCTTCTTAATGGGAATGAAAGCTTCTAACAGACCCTCAGGTTGCTCGCAGCACAAACTGAGCTCTAGACCTTTCTGAAACTCGAATTTGACTTTTTCCAATGACCATACTTCCTGATAGCGTAATGGTAGTCTCATGACCAGTATTGTTGAAATCAATAGGAAGTACTCAGAGGCAGAGGTCATCTTGCATAAGCTGCTTGGTAAGAACCAGAATTCTGCACAAGAATTCAAGAAAACCAGTAGCTCTCACAGTAACAGCTTTGGACAACATTTTTCCTCTGCATTGCTGTTTCATGCTGCAATGGCAATGGAGAAAGTGGCATATGATACATGAGGATGGACCTTTGTTGACATACTTCTGTAAACTCAGGTCACTATTCTGCAGAGTGCAAAATTTCCCATTCAGAATGTCTTATATCTATTTTACTTCCTCGCCCAAAAATTTTTAACGTTTTATAATCCAGTTCATTAACTAGTCAGACAGAAATATGCATGCAACAGAAATAAGCAATCTCACACTTAGCTGTGCCAGGGATAGGCTTTAACCATGCATGCATCTATAGAAAGATGTATTTGTTGATTGATAATGTGAGTTTTACACATATCTTGTGTTATCTTTGTGTGTACCTGAGGAACAAAGCTGAGCAAGATGTTTGATCTGTTTGTTATTCTCTAACAAGAGACAGAGTAGGGGTAATAATATTTAACAGACAAAAATGGGGGAAGTGAGGGTCTCTCTGAGGAATGTTTAGTGTTTCAAAAAACTTAAAACACTTTATCAGTTAAGATATTATGCATATTAAACAAGTATATTGTACATTGATGAGTTAATGAACAGTAGCACAGACACTAGTCCACTGTTCCACACAGAATGTTTCATTTGCAGTTTGGAGTGCCTTTTTTTTTCTTTTTTTTTTTTGAAGAAGTGTGTTGGGGGTGTGGGTGTTTTTAATACAAAAATCAGGTATTCATGACTATGCAGTGAGATGACCTGGACAGTACTGGGTTTAGACAAGTGCTCAAAGAGATTTTGTATGAACTTCAGAGGAAGAGAATATTCTTAGATGGATTAAATTGTCCTTGCACTATGCAGCAAATAATTTTTAAAGGAGTCCATAACAAAGTTATAGTGTTTTTTTAATATTGAGATTTAAGAAGTATTTTAGACCCTACAGTGAAGTTGTTGTGCATAATCCTACCCCTTCTATGCATCAGTGCACAGTAGGTTCTTAAAATCAAAAAAATCCTCTACTTGGTTTAAGAGAGAGTGGGTATTTGTAATGCTATATCAACAATCAGATCTGCTCAGTTAGCATTACTGTAAATTCTACTTTCAGCTGCCAGTAGCTTGGCAATTAGAGTTTCCTGCTTTATTGTTAAATACTGCAATTGAACTCTGCTGCCTTTCATTTGTGATCCAGCTTGGGATGTCAGCTGACACTGAAATGAATGTCCTAACCTCCAATTCAGTGGCTTAAAGGATATCTCCCCAACATTCACTGCCAAGATGAAATCCAGAAATTATTATTCAGCAGCAGTAAACAGGGCCTGTTTTTGCAGGCATCCATTTGTAAAAAAGCAAGCATGACAGCTGGGAATTACAGTTAAATGTGCTTTTTATACCCACACTGAAAAGCAGAATATTAAAAGTAATGTAGCTGTATTTGTAAAGAAGCACTTAAGTGATATCTTAGCAGCTCTGCATTAATACTTGTAATAATTCCTTTAAGAAGTAACTTTGTAACAGAGTACACTAAGTCAGATTTTTCAGTGGAGTTAGATGAAAAATAAATACCTTCAAAAGTTATTGGTGGAAGGATCTCCACTCTTCTGTCACTTCCAGATAGAAGATAACCACTGACAAGAAAAGGTAATTATCTCAGAGCACATCCCAATTCTAAACATATTTTTCAATAAACTCCAGACTAGAGATAATTCATTAAAATCTTCATCTAACTTTTTATTTGAATAACACTAGGGGTAGAATAGGAAGGCTGAGGAAAATACAGAGAGAGCTGCTTCCATGTAAAGTGTTACTTTGGAAAGATTGAGCAGGTAATTCTGAGAGGAAAGAAATTATTACGGCTGCTTTGCTGCCCTAACACACCTCCCACCCTCAAGTTCTTTCAGGTTTATTGAAGAATCAGAATATATCACAAAGCAGTTAGGATTTTATACTGGTTAGACTGAATTTACACAGTTCAGCACTGTGCTGTGATGTAATGAACATTTCTATATGCTCATTTGCCAAGCTTTTCCTCTGAAGAAAGTTTATTATAGATTGCAGATACAACTTTATTTTGTATCTGTTTACTTACAGTTTTAACCTCCATGACCAGAATTTTCCTTTGTTTTTACAAGTAAACATCACCAGTACCCTCTACTCCATCCCACAGCCCCTTTTGGAGATGGGTCAACACATGTGGGAACTGCAGATGTGGAACTGAACCATCCCAATACTGCATTTATTACTGAGCAAGCACACCTAGCACACACTAAGTACATCATATTGGTATCACCGAGTTTCAAAAAATATGTATTTCTTGCATTAAAACTTAAGCAAACAATTATTTTAAATATTAAATCTTTGTTTCAGTTTGGGAGAAAAAAAAAAAGAAAAAGAAAGGGAAAAATACTTCTCCATAGCACCAAAAAAACATGAAGCCAAAATAAACAAGGAAAAAAAATTGAAACCATCAAAAAAACCCCACACTCAACATCATCTGGAAATTCTGAAATTTTGCGGGATGCAATGTGAGCATAAAATGGACAAGATTAATGATCTGGGATAAAGTGGCTAAAAACCTCAGCGTTCTGTATTCTGGTACAGTCTCAGTTATCTGAGCATCAGCTATTCCTAATTCCCTTCTCTCCCCCAAGTCTGAATCACATCCTCTGACATGTACTGAAGTACATTAACAGTGACATGGATTATTTGAAACCTCTCTTATTCAAACAGATTTGGGATCCAAACTATTGTAATAACTGAGTTTCCATGCCATGGTAGCCAGCCTCTGGCTAAATGCCACTGTATCTCAGCCAGTCACTCATGTGCAACACTCAGCAGTCTTTGCACCATTCCAGTCCCAAAAAACCCTATAAAGCACTCTGATGATCACTTGCTATTTTTTTGCAAACATTGTTTTGCTCTTGAAGTTATCTTAATTTCAAGTATTGCTTTATCATGAGATTTCACAGAAGGATAATGAACTAAAGTTAACAGAGAGGCAAAACCCAGCACATTTTCTCAAGGTTGTAAGAATACCATGACAGAGGTGGAAAATATTTCTGACAAGGAATTAGTCTCATTTAGAAAATACTGCCTAGATAATTAAAATTGGAAGAAGTCACAGAATTAGGCAGCAAGGTGAAGGGTTTTATTCCTTTTTTCTATATAAAGATTTTGATTATTAAGACTGGTTTAAGATTATTATTACTGGATAATTAACCAACCTTTTCAAAAATCAGCACTGCTCAAGAATAGTCTTGTTCCAATGAGTGAGCATGAAGACTTTAACCATCAAATAACTGATCTGGTCACAGATCAATTGTAATTATTTTGTGTTTGGCATCCAAATAAATAAATTTGAATAATGCAGCATGAAGTTGCATGAAAAAAGTTACCACATACTACTTTAAATCAATTATCTTGTGAGGTTATTATTGGGGAACACAATGGAGAATGAAGAAAAAAAATGGTGTTAACACACCGATCCTTGAAAGATGTAAATTTGTTCAGACCTGTTAAGAGCTGTGCTGGAATAAAAGCAAGGAGAACGTGCTCAAGTGGCATAAAAATCAATTTCGGAGGTTCAGAAAGGGAGATAAAGTTTTGAAATCGATCTCAGATCATGCTGAGCAGGCATCAGCCAAATAGTAAATGTAATAACTTCTTCTGCATCCTGGAGAGACAGAAATTGCTTCTTCAATATATATATGTGAAAATTTACATTTTGTGTGTATAGATGGAAAGTTAAAGTGGTAGCTAGAAGCCAAGAATTACAGAAGCACAAAATACCACAAAGTTACAGTTTTCTCCCTTCCTCTGATTCCCTCACAGAGTTATCCCCTCCAAAAGAGGGGGCAAAACTGACTCACAAAGTTTCATAAAAAAATAAGGCAAGTTTCAGGCTTTAAAGTCATTTTGCATTAGAATTAAGGTGTTACAATCATTAACTTTTGCATCCATTCAGAGTTTAAGAGTGGAACACTTCCTTAATATCCCGTGTTTATAATTTTGAGGCAGTCAGGCAGCAGCCCCTTCTCCTCAGGGCAAAGGTGCCTGTGGCTGGGGCGTTGCCTTGGCTCCCAGAGCAGCAGTTCCCGTGAAGCTGCCAACAGCAGCAGCTCGTGTGAAGACCACTTGGCCTTTCTCTCTGTCATTAGAAAATTACAGTTCAAATACAGTTTTAGCAGTAGGTGTGTGTGTGCTCATCCTCTGTGGCTCATTCCTCTGCCACGGGGAGGGAAAATTCTGGTATGTGCTGGTTGGTTGGGCTCAGCCTTGGCTCCTCCAGGGCTGCCAAGGAAGTGGCCCGGTGAACTTCAGGAGCTACAGTGTGACTGGTGGGAAGTTTTAAGAAGAGCCATCAGAAGCAAAATAATTAAGAAGGAAAAGGCCACCCTTTTAACAGGTCTAGTGTTTACAAGTAGCACAAAGATACAGTGCCAAGTTATTTTCCTACCAAAGTCTGCCTTAAGTAGAGGTACAAGAGCTGAGTTGTTTTTTTCTTCAGACACGTGAAATAGAACAATGAAGAAAGGAACACCAAGTCTTCTCTTCCTTGCAAGGAGCAGTTCTGGTAGCACATGCTGTCCCTGCAGGCGTTTCCTTTGTGTGTATTGCTGTACTGCTGTTGTAGGCAAACATCGCTGTGAAATGAAACTGATGGCTGTTAACACAGAGTCAAACACTGCGGCACCTCTATGGTGGTGAGACAGTCTGGCTGCAAGTGTTTAGGTCCTACTGATGGAGAAGCGGAGCCATCAAATAAGAGGGAGAAAGGGCACTCTGATCCACCTGCTGCAAGCCAACAGACTGCAATTCCCGTGCTTGAGGAACAGAATTGTAAAATATGTCAGGCATTTTGATTGCACGGCAAGCAATCTGAAGTCCGTTGTTGCCTTCTGCTTGTGTACTGGTTTTAGCAAGTTAAAAAACAGCACCAGCAGCAAGCCTTTCACCCAGTCAGGGAGGAGGCAGGGAGAGGCACATGACAACACACGGACCCCCAACAGTAACTAGGTTGCTGGTAAATTATATTTAATTTTTTTTTCTATATTAGCATGGAATGTACTTCAGCATTCAACTGTTCTTCTAGCTATACCCCCACTGATAAGAATGCAGCTATCACATCTTAAGAGAAGGTCATGAGCCTCAAATAAAAATAAAAAAGCAGAAAAGTCTGCCTTAAGCTTATTTATGAACAGCTAGCACCACTAGGTAACAAAGCCCCCCTATTCTCATAAAAGTATGGAGGACAGAAGATTACATCAGTGTTAGAATCAATGAAAAAGTAATGGACTAAGAAGCAAACATTTAGATATTTTAACAAACTGAATATATTGTTTTGGTTTAAATACAGCTTAATCTCTAAAAATACAAACACGTAGATAAGCCTTTCTTCAGCAAGTTATTTTATCATAAACATGAGTAACGTATATGTCCTTAAAAATTAGTCACAAAGGGGAGTCTTTCCCAACATTAGGACCTGGGCTCCCAGTGCTGCAACTGTCAGAACTGATGCTTAAAATCCCTTCTCAAATGAGGGACTTCCACCACAACACACTTTCAAGAAAAGTCTGTGTTTGAATTTCCTTTTTTTTTTTCTACTTCAGTATTTTAGGTTTGGTCCTATGCAATTCTCTGAGCATTTTGGCATCATGTGCATCTCAGAAAACATCTCCATATAAGGGAATTTACTCAAGCAACGCAGGGAAAACACAGAACACAGATATCAGATAATAATTCCATCAAGGCTGAATTTGGCCCCATGATTCAGTTTGTGGTATTTGAAAGAAGTCTCTGTACTTAGTTTTTCCAGATGTTGATTTTAAGACACTTGCAAGCTACTTTTAGGTAGAATTAATGACTGTCGAGAAAATGCTGTCTTCTGTAGTCTGCTACAGAGGAAAGAAGAGTGGGCTACGAACACCTCTTAGTGCCTGTGATTGTTCTACAAGGCAAGAGGATCTCTCGTGGGATGAGAATGGTCTGGTAAAGTAGTTGAGAGGCAATACAGCGCACATACAGCATGGCATGTTGAATCAAAGTACCAAGGGCAATGCTGCAAACCCCCAGAATGTTCCAAAGTAATTAGCAATATGAGCACAGCATTTTTGTAAAGTAGGTATTTGAGGCAACATATGAATAAACATTATACCAGCTTACCTAGGACATGCATTATTTTGAAAAGGAGTCCTAATAAATGAAAGATTAGGAACAGCTTCGGGTAGTACTAAGGCTCTTCTGTAGAGTTCTTATTTTGCAGTTTCAATGCTATTGCTTGGTCTTAACCATCATTAAGATTCAAGTCTTACTGGAGTCACAAGTTATATTTATCCTACAGCAATTTTAATAACTTTAGTCACAGAAGTTAATTAGGCTAAAACATTACTGAGTGTTGGTGTCACCACCACCCTGGGACAGGCCATTTTGCAACACTGGGAGTAGTTAACATGCTGACACGGCAGCCTGAGAAAAACTCCCCCAAATTCAAGAGAATTGCAAAAGGGCTTAGTTAGCTCCTTGCCTCTTAGCTGAGGCACATCAAAGGGGGAGCGAGCAGTACAGCCTTCCTTTGGCCCCACCAGGTCAGTACACTCACTCACTCACGAGTATTCTTTTTTCTTAATCCTTAGGAGACAACACAGTTGTAACTCAGAAATCCTAGGGTATCCTTCCCCTTCCTAAAGCACCGGGCTCTTGGCCAGCCCTGTCTTTAGCCAGCTCCCCCCTGGTTACCTGCAGGCCAGCGAGCTCCATCAACAGCAGCGCAGTGTGGGACCCCTCCTCCCCTGAGCCACCTCCTGCCTGTACCAAGGCAGCACAACTCCTGCTTTGATTTCTCCCTGCACTACGGTACTTCCAAGCTCTATAGCTCCCACCTCCCACCCAGGAACCTACTCCTCTGCTCCAGGCAAAAATCACACCCATGACCACAAACACACACAGCAGTGTATTTCTTCATCTGCTTCTGCCCAGCCCCACTGCTGGTACCACCATTCTCCCCCGTTCAGAGCCCTCTCCCTCAGACCAGCCACACCACTCAGCAAAGCATTCCTCCTTCCCTTGTAGATCACCCTTTAGAGCTCATCCTGGCAAGTTATCTTCCTGTGCACAGTTTAGCTCTCCCAAACTGACTCCCTTTATCCTTCAGGGAAATCATCCCACTCCTCCTCAGCTGAGCCAGCTGCTTAAACCAAGGCCCTTTATCAGGATCAGATGGGTAGGAAGGAGACAATGCTCCACCTCAGAGATGGCTAGGCTCAACTCCACCAGTAGGACTCAATGGTCTCCCCCCTGCACATCTTCAGCCATTGAGGAGAGCACAGAAATCAAATGTGTTTTTGAAAGTTTGATTGAGCCACATTGATTCTATAGATTATGGTGGAATTACACACGGGATAATTTAAACTCAAGGAGTTTAACTGGACTACACATATGCTTATAATAATTCATGTGCAAGAATATTTGTAAGATTATGGTCCACGTTTCCAAGAAAACAGACTTAGTCTCTTCAGAGCTCTTTTTCTCTCATTTCCAACTGAAGTCATCAGCACGTGTTTATGATATTACATGTGGTGGCTGAAGAAGTTATTACAATGTCACAAAGAGGATTATGATTTCAGGTGGGGAATAATTCTTGTACAAATCCTCTTTCCATACAAACAGCCTTAGTAATAAGAAATGTGGAAAAATAGGGCAAAGATAAGAGATTTACCCATAATGAGCCAGATTGCCCAGTATGTTCCAGCTGCTTTGTAGTGCACTGATGGGCTTAAATTTGCTTTGTGTTGTCAGAGTGATGCAAAAGAGAATGTGTTTTTAACTACACTCAAATATTTCTTGTACAACCTCTTCCCCCAGGGTGTGAGCATATTACTGATCACAGAATAAAAGCCAACAATCACCCCGAAAGATTGGCAGTTTTCTAATCAGATGTTCAGTATCAACATAAAAACAACAAATGCTATTTGTGCCCTGCTCAGATGAGGTAAAACCCCCACAAACTACAAGATTTATTTGAGGATAATTTAAACCTAATTGTACAGCAAGAAAATGGTAGGCCATATTTTTGCCGGCTATTAATCAGGACCATTTTTTTCCAAAAATGATGAAACATATAATTTATGGAGCTGAGAAAATCATACCAACTGTAAATGTTTGTAAATGTAAATTGTAAATGTAAATTGTAAAATGTTCCCAAGCCACTGTGTATTGCAGCAAAAATGATTGAGAGCATTAACAAACAGTGTCCTGATCCAACATTACTTAAGTCAATGGAAACATTTCCAAGGACTTCGGAGGATGTTGCATCTAGCCCTAAATCACATGTTCTCTGAGGCCATGAAAGATGAGTTTATCCCAACATGAATGTCTAAAAACTAATGAACTTTCATTATGTTTACGTGAACTGCCATTTCCCTCACCCCATTCTTCAGTTTCCTGCCTCTCTTGCACAGTTTCCTTTTCCCAATGGGTTCTTTAGGCAGTTCTGCTTCCTTTAATTAGGAACAGCCCTGGCTGTTTTCCTTAGAGGCAGTGCAGTGGAGAAGCGGTTTGAGCTGAGCTGATCCACAGCACCACAGTATGAAACAACCTCCGGGCTGCCCTGCAAGCTCCTCAGGACTGTTACAGCCCCACCACAAGTCTTTTGAAAGAGGCGTGTTGGTTTCAGCTGGAGTTAGACCGCTTGGCCCTGGTATTTGGCTATGAAATCGAAGCACAGACCTGTTCTCTCTGTGGGGTACCATGTAGGTGGCTAAGTGGGCCACAGCTCTAGCAGCCAGCCTTACACCCTGCTGTGCCTTATCCAACTAGTCCTACCAGTGGATCATCTTA
The DNA here is from genome assembly GCA_014706295.1 of Lycocorax pyrrhopterus obiensis. Lineage (NCBI taxonomy): Eukaryota > Metazoa > Chordata > Aves > Passeriformes > Paradisaeidae > Lycocorax > Lycocorax pyrrhopterus. Next base: position 17,798,055 of record JACSVZ010000013.1, on the reverse strand, counting down.
GGGTATTTATTTTCAAATTTATTAAAATTTAACCGTATTCAAAAGGTTACTTTAACAGTGAAGGAAACACACGGCTGTATTTTCGGGTCAGGACTTCACTCAACGGATCAAGTGTTCACTGTGTACTCGCTTTCCAGAGTGGCTTCAGTGCCGAAGCCAGCCGTGGTCCACCGCTGGCTGCCAGGAACGAGCGCTCCCTGGGCTGGATCCGGTGTAATCCCGCTGGTATGCCCAGCATGCAAACCTCGTGTGTGCCCTGTGCCTTCCACAGAGGGACGGGACTCCCACGGCTCCCCAGCGGCCACTAACACAGCGCAGCGCTGTCCTTCCGTGCCTTAACGCCGGAGGGAAGGGGGTGACCCGCACCAAACTCCGGAGGTGCTGGCTCCCGCAGGATCCGTGCCCAGGAGCACATGGTGCAGAGGAACTATGAGATCGAGACGAGCATGAGCCCGTCGTCCTGCTACACTTCAATCTCACTTCGATGACTTGTGCACGTCTTTCCTCCCTCTTGCTCCGTCTCCCAGCGTTGTTCCAAGTTTCCTGATATTCTGTAACCCTTTCAAGGAATTTCACAAGTAGCTCAGGCCACGGCACAGCGCAAGAGAGACGTGTGCATGAGCGTATCCCCAGCATCCAGCCCTGCCCGCGGCCGGTCCCACTCTGCCCGGGCTCCCCGAGCCCTCCTCTCCGGCGGCGGTCCCCCACCGCCCGGGAAGGGCTCGAGGGCAAGCATCGCCCCGAACGCAGAGCCACCGCCGTCCTCCCGGCTTCCCTGTCCTCAGAGCCGTCATCCCTGTCCGGCGGGGGCTTCCCACTGCACGCGGCAGTTCGGAGGCCCCCGTGAGGGCCGGGCAGCGCCGGACCGCGGCCGCCGGTCCCTCGCCGAGATCCCCCCCTCACTTCCCCGGGGCCGCCGCGTGCCGTAACAACCCGCGGCGGCGGCGGCGCATTCCGCGGCGGCGGCCCTCGGTGCCCGCGGATTCCTTCCCGCTGACGTCCCCCCGCTCCGCTCCGCTCCCCGCCCCGGCCGGACCCCCGGGCGGCGCCCGGCGGCGGCGGACGGGGCGGGCTCGGGCGGGGCGGGCGCCCCTCCCCGCGGCCCCGCGCCCCCTCCCCGGCCCGCCGGGGGGGCTGCCCCTGCCCCGAGCCCCGATTGGCGCGCGGCGGCTCCGGCGGCCGCGGGGCCGGGCCGGGGGGGAGGGACTAGAACTTTCCGCGGCCGCGGGCGGACTCTCGTCTCATCCCGGAGCCGCCAGTGCCTGCGATCAGCGCCCCCGGACCGCGGGAGACCGCCGACATGACCCACTTCAACAAGGGGCCCTCCTACGGGCTCTCCGCCGAGGTCAAGAACAAGGTACGGGCAGCGCGGGGTTCGCCGGGCTTTGTCTGCGCCGGGACGGCGGGGCGGGACGGGACGAGGCGCGACGTGACGCGAAGCGGGGCTCCGCTGCCTCCGGCTGCCGGCGGGAGTCCCGCCCGCCCCGCGCGGTGGAGGCGCGCAAGATGCGCCCGCCGCCGGCCTGGGATAGCGCTGTCCTTCGCGGCAGCGCTCGGGAAAGTTGCGGGCACCGGAGAGCTGTCAGCGCCGGGCGGACCCGTGTGCGGAGTCGCGATTCGCGCGGTCGCCCGGGCTGCACCTGCTCGTGCCGGCAGCCCTGGCACGGGACATCCCGCTCGTCCCTTCTCCTCCCGCCGGGACAGGGCGGGGCGCGCTGCTGGGGCCGCAGCCGTCCCACGGCCGGCGGAGCGGCGCGGCGCGGCGGGCAGAGCGCCCCGGCGGGGCAGAGCCGGGCAGGGCGCGGGCGGTCCCGCCGAGCGGGGCGATGCGATGCGCGGCGCGGTGCGGGCGCTGCGCGGGCGCTGCGCGGCTCGCGGCCCCCCGCGCGGCGCATTCCAGCCGCATGACATCATGGGCACGGGCGGCGCGCGGCCAATCGGCGCGGGGCCCGCACAGACGCGCATTGTCCGCCCGCCCGCCCCGCCCCGCCCCGCCCGCGGGGGCGCACAAAGGCGGCGCGGCAGCGGGCGGGGGTCCCGCGGCCCGCGCCCCGCGGGGAGCCCCGCCAGCGGGGACAGCCAGCGCGGAGAGCCCGGCGGCCGCCGCCGTGCCGGGGGCTGTGGCTGAAAGCGGCAGAAAAGCCAGCGCTGACAGCAGCCGGGCCCCGCGGCCGGAGCGGCGGGCGCCGGTTGTGCGCGGCTTTGCTGAGGTTCTTCTCATATTCTTAGGAACAAAAGGTGTCTCATGTTGTCCTGTTACAGCGGCCGCTACCTTGCAGCGAACAATTACCTGATAAGAGGAAAAACCTTTGCAATAAAAATTACACCGCTAAACAAGTGGGGATAAGTTGGTGCTCAGTGTCTTTCTTCACAGGCTTAAAATCTAAACCTGGTATTATTTGATAACCGGTTGTTTCTCACGCATGTCTGGTTTCAGGCTTCAGCAGATCCTCAAATCCTGCTTTACTTGTAGCTGAGTAGAAAGGAGAGCAGGGAGAAAAGTCGTTCCTTTAAACATTGTAATTTATGCATTACAAAATAACATTTTACTTTTCTTTTTCTTTATTGGCTTTCTCAGGATGGTTGTGGGTTCTGCTGCAAAGTTTGATGACATCATGTAACCAAATGTCTTCCAGAGTGGTTGCTTCCAGCATCTGAACTTAGTGATTTATCTACACCATTACACACTGAAAAAAAACCCCAAAACCAACCCAAACCTAAAAAAAGACTAAAACGTATTGTGTGTTATTGCATGTGAATTAGGAAGAAAGTAGATGCTCTTCTACTTTAAAAATTATTGACAAAATTATGTAGGTTTAACAGCAATCCCTTAATGGGGACAAGATGGGAAGAAGTTCTTTGTTCTTTCTTTCAGTTTCTTATTGCCATCAGCTTCCTTAGGCCCTCCCGAGGAACTGTTCCAAGCCCATGCATTAGCAGAGGGTTTGAAACTGGTGTATTTCACACCTTTATGCAAAGGGCCTTCTACTTCATCTTGCTGAGTTTTGTTTCGCTCACGTTCTCTGCCTTCAATGCAAATATTGCAGAGGGATGGATGTTTTGGGGCAGCTCCAGTTTACTTGTTTGCAGGTTTCTCTTGCATTCTTTGGAAATGTCATTGCAGCAGTGCCATAGAAAATAATTCAAGTGCACCAAAGAGGAGTGAACTCATCTCCTTTCAAAAAACCCAAGCAGACAAAAAAGCCTCCAATGAACAACAAAAACTCCAGAAGAAATGTAGCTTTGAGCTTTTAGAATGTTGTTCTCACTGTAAGAGATCAAATTTCAAAGCAGTTGTGTTATATACGGATAAATTGTGTACCTCCAATCTAGTGTCTTGCATGTGTTTGTGGGTTAGATGTGTGTCTGTTCATCTGTATAGTTCTAGAGGATCAGCAGATAATGTCTCTGTAAAGATCAGAAATTCCTTTTTCCAGATTTTTTTGTCTCATGAAGATTTGAAGAATTAGTTTCCAACTCTTGGAGGATCAGTTTTTGCTACTGATTATAATCACGCTTTCTAAAATATTGGCCTTTGTGCAAACTATTGTGTTATGGGTTTTTTAATGTGCTGTTGGGGTAGTGTTTGTAAGTAGCTGTAGTACCTCGTTGCTTGCATGATAGTTAGTGTTAGATACCCTTGTTTGAAATTTTCAGTGCTGATCCCCAAGCACTGTTTTTCTGCAGAAAACAGACAGCTTCACAGCTGTGCTGCCTGAGGGTCCAGCTGTGCTGGATAAAAAAATCCTTAGGTTTTGGTTTTTATTCTTTATTTTCTCATTTGACATTGTATTAGTGTTCAGAGAGACCTTTTGTTTGCTATGGTATTTGAATAGATGAATGTAACATGTCCTGATACTTTTTAAGAATTTTATTTAATCGAGGTTCAGGATTCAGTCTCTAAGCTTAAAATCTATGTCTAGTTTGGTGTTTAGGGCTTTTTTTCCTTTTTTTTTTTTTTTTCTTTTTGTCCTTTTGAGGCTCCACCCTTCTCTTGTTTTGCTACTTACCTTAGTTCACACCAATATGGTGTCTGGTCTCTGTTAGGGATCTCTTTTCCTCATTCCTACAAAAAAAGCATGGAGTTTGTGTACTGGTTCCCAGCTGTACGGAAACTTGTCTGCACGAGAAAGGTGTAGGTAGCCAAACTAGTGTAATCCCTTTGAAGCTGATTCCCTGTTTACTTGAGATCACAGAAGATATTTGATCCAAAACAAATATTCAGTGGGGAGCCCTTTAAACTGATTGAAATGGATGGTTTCTTCTGCAGGCAAGAAATAATTTTCTTCTTGAGCAATGGGGGAGTTTCTGCAGTACGTGAGGTTGACATAGCATGAGATGATGATGCAATTAGATAAAGCTGCAAACTCGTTTTTATATTTGTCTCTGATTTATGCTCCATTGTCTCGCTGCAGAAAGTGTGGAGCAAACAGGAACACTGGGCAGCAGGAGGAGAGGTTCCAGTTCATTCAGCTGCTTCCTAGTGACTCCACCCTTCCCATGGAAATGTTATTGGTATGGGGCAGGCACTTATCTTCTCCCTCCTCTTATGTTTGATGCAGTGCCAGTTTCATCTTCATAAGAAAGTAAGGATGGGCAGGAGTATGGTTTGTATGGGGAGTTAAATTTTGCATAGCATTTATTGCACGTCCCTGGCTTTCCTTCTGAGCCATGCCTGTGTCAGGGAACTGTCACTGGTCAGTACCATTTTACAAACTTTTTAAAGACAGCAGAATAACTGAGGTGAGTTATCCTGTCCCTGCAGCTGCCACCCTGAAAGGTCAAGCCCTAGCAAGATGGAAAAGGAAGGGAAACAAACTTTTTAAAGTGAAGGCTGTTAGACAAGTGAAGCCTGTAAACAAAGTATCTCCCTATTTCGCAAGTGTGCAGGAGGGCAGCAGTGTTTCCTGCTTTCCTTCCTGAGGGCAAATACAGATTAATGAAAAAGAATTGAAGTCTGTGGTGAATAATGTGAGCCAGCCCTAGGTATGATCATTGTGTTCCTCTTGAAACTGCTGAGGAGAAAATTCTTGTCCTCTATTTTACCTGCTACACGCCAAATAAACAGATTTAATTGCGTCCTCTAGAAATTACTTATTTTTTTCTTTTAATAAATATTTTTTTCTGGGACCCAGATTAAATAATTAACTTTCAGCTTTTTTAATTAGTGATTTAATAGTGAGATATGTTTTGGCTGTCTGTGGTTCAGCTGTTAGGCCCTCTTCTTCCTCTTTCTCACCCCTCCTTTCAAAATAGAAAAATATCCTTTTCCATTCTTAAAATGCAACTCTTCCTACTATGGATTTGCTTTATCATTCCATACTTCCTCTAGACTATTTTCCTTTAATAAACCTTTAGGTTTGCTTACCAAATTTTATGAACCCTAGGTAAGAATGTTTGCTGCTGATAAAAGTGCATTTCTATTGATGTTGTCTGAAATGATGTAATAAAAATTGAGACTGTAGTGGACAAAGGCAGTGAAAATTTAGGCTTTGAGAGCAGAGGACAATATCTTCTGTCATCATAAGTGACAGTATAAGATCTCTGTATTCCTTCTCTCTTGCACGTAGACATCTATGTAACTTTTAAAGTAATATATTTTATCTACAAGTTTTGAATTAAATTCAGATGTTTAGTTCAAAATAAAATCAGCCTGCATGACCATTTGCATTATATAAATCTTCATTTTGTCGCATGGGGAATAAATAAAAAACCTGGTATTTTGGTGCACTTAGAAATATTGTAATAGAAGTATATACTGAAAAGGGAATTTCAGAGGAAGTGGCAGAAGAATTTATAGGAGCAAGCATTAAACTTCAGTTTGCTCTGGTTAATTCATGGTTTCTGATAGTAGATCATGGCTCTTGAAGTTAACATTTCCTAGCGAAATATCAGTTTCACTGTGGAAAGCACTAAAACTTTTCTCTTTATGTGCAGTTTTTGTATTCTTTTCAAGCAACTGTGATTTTCTTCCAGCTAGATACAGACATTGGTAACAGATCTACACTTCAAGTGAACTTCATAACTTTGTATTTAATGGTACAGTTTTGATAATTGAGTCAACAGCAAAACTGTCCATGAAACATAAATATGACAGTGGAATAATTCCATAGTTAAACTTACAGTCAATCAATGTTTGGCACAGTAACTACGTGCATCACTTAAAAACATGTTGGTGAAATAAAAAACGAAAATATGAAACCATCTATTTTGTCAGTTAGTCTTAAGATACATTTTTTTAATGTATCAGCAACCAATTTATGAGAATTCTCCTATTTGTTTACAATTCCTCTGCTGGTTACTTGTTTCTGATGCGAGTTTTACTTTGACTGACAGTGTTAAATTTCAGTTACTTGCATTCAACAACACTTCCTTGAACATGGTCCCGCTGCCCTCCACTTCCAAATCATGCTGTGTTCCTTTTCTGGGCAGACACCTCTTGCACTTCTGAGAATGTGTTTGCCACCTCAATTGCTGAAACATGAGTTTAGTCTCTTGCTGGAAATTTTGCAGAGGATTTTTTTTCCTTTGAAACCCAGTGAATCACTGGCTTTATTAAGCTGTAGTAACCTATTAATTTGTATTCTCCTAGTGTTAGATCCCATGTGTGAAGAGTTCTCATACTGACTGAGAATTTGTATTAATGCAGATTAATTGGATTTTTTTTGTTGTTTATAAACAAGCAAGATAATCCAGCAGTGGAGAATCTTACCTACGGTGTTTCCACTCATCTTTGTCCTTTACTCTCCCAGTGTGTCTACTCTACCTTGATGTGTCTAATCCCTTTTCCACTTTCACTATGCAATCTCAGGACAGGTCTGTTCTCTTAGGCATGATCAAGTGTAGGTTTCCAATACTTTGGCTACTTCAATAGAAGTATTAATACTACAGCACTAATAAGAGGTACAGACTGATGGCGATGGAGCCTATGTAGCATTGGGTTGAGACTTCATAGCAGGGATACATCTCTTTTTACAATGAGCAGAAGCAAGTGATTTGCCATGGAAACACTTCTCTTGCCAGCAGCTTGGATATTAGCACTCATGCCTGTTCTGCATACTTGCCCAAACTCACAAACAACGAGACTTGCCTTCGGGAGCCCTCCCACAACCCCTCCTGGTGGATATGCCCTGTACCCAGTGTCACAGCTCGGGAGCCCCGGAGTAGATTAAACAGATATATGAAAGTGGGTGCCCCAGGGACATCTGACAGTTGTTGCTGTAAACCACTGACACAGGAGTTAACTTCCTTTGCCCAGTGGTTTAAATCCCCAGTAAATTTTGACACTTCGTTGCAAAGTTGGCAGTTGTCTTTCAGAGTCCTCAGACCTGAGGCATGCAGCAGGGCAGGCCGTGCTTGAACTGCGGGGCAGCTGTCCCTGCCCGTGTTAAGCCCTGAGTGAGGGGTGTAATTTCCAGTTCTGCCTCTCATCTTACACCATTTTTTCTAGGAGGAAGGTGATGAATGGCATGGCATAGCCAGAATTAGCTCCTGCTGCCTCATGAACCTCAAGGCAGAGGTGGAGCGCCACACGAGTCTGCTCCTGTGTGTGGCAACAGCACAGACAGAACTGCCAGTGCTGCACCAGCACGGGGCACGAGTAAATGAACAGCGAGGATGTTTGCTGAAACTTTTGTTCTGTTTAACCTTAGTAAGCACACTGTGTCTGCACTTTTAAATTTAAAGCATTTTCTGTGCCTGTATAAAGTGTATTAGAGTGACCTTGTTTATGGTGGATTAATAAACTTCTAGTAAATCTTACACTGGTGATAGAAAATCATAAAACTTGCTAAGGTTAATTTTTAAGAATATGAGATAAGTATTGTGCATCCTTTGAATGCAAGCTCACAGTGTACCTCCTATGACTAGAACACTTCTGAAGAAAGCAAATAGAGCTTGACAGTCATGACAATTAAATGGGATTAGCAGCCTCAGAAAATAAAAACTATGATTTGCATTACAGTAATGCTTGCTTGTTTAAAATTTACAAATGAATGTGCTCTTTGTGTGGTTTCAGAGTTAGACTTAGTTTAAAATTTAGAGAAAAATACTGATTATAGTCCTGTTGCTGAGTCAATACCCATAAAACATAGATAGATGAATGCACACATTCTTGTGGGAGTGCAGCACATCACTGATTTTTGTCTCACCTTGTCTTTTTTTGACAGAACATTAATTTGGATGCTTTTTCTTGCCTGCAAATAGTTTATAATTTGCTGCGGAGAATAAAGGATAGAAACTTCTTTGTACTCAGAATTGTTAGCTTCTGTAGCTGCATAACACGGTATACACTGGGCATCTGACACGTCCTTTTAAGGCAAACTTTGTAGAGATTCCCATCCCCTATGGAACTGTACAGGAAAGGCCTTCAGTAAAAATGGGCTTGAGGCCAGGACACGTAGGGCAATTTGAAACAGATTTTTTCTAAGTGAGATCATGTGAAAATCCTTCTTTTTTTCTTTAAGAGACTTTTGCTTAAAAATGCTTTTTGTAAGTATCTGATTCTAAACAACTGTTAACTTGTATAGCTATGTTCAGCAGCAAATACTCTCTTTTGAGTAAATACATTTGGTTCTGCAGTAATGTCTCATAGTAACTTATTGTTTCTATTTAGTGAGGTTGAATTACAGTGTTTTTCTCAAAAACTGTTTTGACTTTTTTCAGGTGGGTGGTTCCATGTTTGGGACTTTTTTTTTTTTAAGCCACAGTAACCCTTCCCTCGTCCCCCTGCTTTTTTTCCCCCTCCTCCTCCTCAAACCAGTTCAGATTTTAGTAGATATTTAGAGGGGAAACATAATTAAACTTCTTGCTGCTTGTACAAAACTCTCTCTTCCCCGAAGTGGACGCTGTTCTGGATGTATAACTGGCAAAGGCTGGCAGGCGTTGGTGCCCCTGGAGGAGCTGGCAGAAAGGGAAGGCCATTGAAGCGAGGATGAAGTGCTGCTGTCACAGCCACGGTCTAGTGCCCTGCTTGGACTCTCCCCAGTGCCTTGCCCGGTCCCAGCAGCTGGGCCAAGCAGCCTTTAAGCCTTGGGAGCCAGAGCTTGTCTGGTCACTGATACTCGCTCGTGGAAACCAGACTTTAACCATCCAGTGCCTTTGCTGCTTCCCTTCCAAGATGTAGCCCTGTTTTCTGGGGTCAACACAGGATTTTTCTTGAGGACTTTATTTAGGCAGACCTTCATACTGAGTAATCCTTAGGAGGTACAGTGAAGTGAAACAGTATGTAGCTTGTGCGTACACACAGGATCTGAACACCAAGTGGTTTCCTAGGTTTGGGCCAAACCAAAATATTTCTGCACTTTCTTGCTATTCTGAAATGCTTGCATGAAGATGGAATCTGATCTCCTGAAAGTCCTAGCTGGCTGAATTATAGATGGATTCTAAACAAATCTTGCCCTGCTTTGCATGTTTGTACTATAGCTCTTCCCAGGATAAAACTGGATGTCACTATTGTAAAAACCTTACTTTGCTTTCCTGCTAAGAAAGCTCTCCTGTTATATTGCTTTCCTGCTGATACTTCCACTGCTACAGCCTCTTATTTATAGACAGCACTATCTTAGTACCCCTGATTTTGCTTGAATAAGAATAATTTAATTAAAAAGTATTTTTCTGTTGTCCCTCATCAGTTGACTAAATACTAGAAGTCTTCACAGAAAAAGGTAAGGCATAAAATACACATGCATTTGGGAAGGGATTTGGATATAGTTAAAAGTTCATGGTGAAAAGCAGCTCCTGCCTTGCTGCTGACACGGACCCCACCAGAGTACTTCCCTTCTGTGTTGAGCATGGGCAGAACACAAAGTCAGAGCTCAGGCCAGTACACACCAAGCAGAAGGATGTGTTGGAGCAGGACCTGTACTGCAGCTCCTGTTGTGATTCCCGCTGTGTGACCAGCCTGAGCTGCCACTGCTTTGGTTCACTTCATAACACTGCGGGGGATCAATTAGAAGTTCCATTATATATCATAATTGGAAGTCAATACAGTGTTAAGTCAATGAAGTTGTAGTTCATGAATGTGCAGTTCAGGCACGTATCTGGTGTGCTAAGACTAAATGCTCTTTGCTTAATTTTGCAAGAAGCTGCTCCCTTACCTTGCTGACATTGTTGTATTTATCAAGCTCTATACAAGTAAAAAGTACAAGTAACTGTTGAAGAAAATAAAGACTAATGCCTTTTTACTATGGTCTGTCTTGATAGCAGCCTTTATCATTAATAAATGATGGTATGAAAATGTCTTTGATATGGAAAGCTACTTCTATTTGAAAGAATCTAGCTGGTTTTAATAAAAAAGTAAACAAAGATTGTGAGATTAAATATCAGAGATAAAGCACTGGTCTTTGAATGGATGGAACAGTATTGGAACAAAACGTAACTAACAAAGTTAGAGTTCAGTCAGTGCACCTGAGCATTTTCTTCTACAGAACAATTACGGAACCTTAAATAATTGAGGATTGACACATCTCACAGTCATTTGCAGCACAGCATTGCCCCCATTCTGCTGGGTGGATATTTCAAACCTACTGTCAGTTCAGGTGTGCAGCATAATGACACCACAGCTTGCCTTGTGGCATCCTGAGTTTTGAATGCGGTGTGTATGTGCATCTCCAGCAGCAGTGCCAGCTGTTCTTTCTGCTTATGTTGAATTGCTGAAAAATACTGCTTTGAAAGTATCTACAGGGTATTGTATCAGAACCTGTTACTTTGGGGTTTGACTGTCTTTTCTACTTTCACACTTGTACTTTCTTCTTTACTCATAAACTCCGGTGTAGCAGGCTTATGGCTTGATTTGTACGTTACTAAAACTACATTTTCATTAAATAAAAAGTTGAACTAGAAGTTAATGTAGTCATAAATTTTGTCACTTTGTCTTACTTTGCTTAGACTTTCTTCTTACAGATGTATATTATTAGAAAATTAAATAAACATTTTCTAACATGTTTATGGTCATCACTCTTTTAAAAAAAATAATTTCAACACTTTTTATGTGGTTAAAGCACAACTTGTCTGGGTGGCCAAATCCAAAATATTTTTGAATGTTTCCTGGATTATAATCAGCCTTGTGCATCACCTACTGAACTTTAATTGGTCAGAGATATACCCAGGAGGGGGTGAGGAGCAGGACCAGGAGCAGCAGATTATTGTTGTCTTTCATTCTTTGTGCCAAGTTCATTCTTGCAATATTTTTGCTGGCAGTAAAGCAAAACCAGAGTATGAAGCTGTTGATAGACAAGGTCTTCTGAAGCTTAGGGTGTGAAATCTGCACTTCTTGTGCTTCTGCTAAGAAAACTTGCAATAGGGAAAATTACCTCAACCAGAAAAACATGCTATGCATGAATTGAAAGATTTTGATCTACTACCTTTATGAAAGATGAATCTAGGCAGCTCTTACTAGCTAGAAGCAGCTAAGGAAATTCTCAAGAAATCATGTCTTTCATCTAAATTACCAAAAAAAAAAAAAAAAAGCTAGATTGAATCATTATGTGCAAGGATGAAATGGTGGTAAGAATGAGAGGAATCTGTGTTTTCTGTATGAATGCCTATCACAGGCACCTCAGGGAGCCTGTTCAGCTAACGTGAGTTCATGGAGTTAAATCGGTGCAGGCTGACAGGCAACCAAGTAGTGTCACTGCAGTCGGTGGGAAACACTGAGCACTATTAACTGGGAAATGCCTGTTGCCTCAGGACCTGCCATGTCATCTGTTCATTTCCCAGTCAAACCTATGCCTGGCATCACAGCTGGCAGCAAGGAATCAAGTACCTGACCTTACTGGGTGCGGGCAAATTAGAGCGATAAGAGCAGAGTCTTGAGGTTTACCTTTGGAAAAAGTGCTGAGAAAATGCAGCATGGACTGTGCCTTTGCTGGAGAGGCAGAAGGAATGTGCATTTTGAGTAACTTTTATAGCACTTTCTTTAGCCGACTTTTCTGAGAGGTGTGTTTGAGTTACCAGTTGCCTGCTTGCTGCTGTAGAACATAATTACTCTGGTTTTCATAAGTGAAGAGGGTTTGAAGAGAAGAAAAAAGGTGTGGAGAGAGACTCAGACTGAAATAATCAGATTCTGTAGTCCTATTTGGAAGGTAAATTTGAAAGACTTGTCAGCACAGTTGGGCCTTGGGGAAGGGGTACCGAGTCACAATACAGTTTGCTTATAAAATTACATATTTAAAAGGCATTCTACTGGGGAGAAAAGTGAATAAGCTTGAAAGAATATGTAATTTCCTGGGTTTCTGTAGTAGCAATAGATTAAAAAAGTATTCTGAGAAAGACTTAGTGATGATTGATGTTACTGTTTCTGTTTGCAGGTTCCATCTAGGCTTTGAGAACTACTGTTTCACCAGAGTTACAGTAACAATTGTCTCAGGAGATGCTTCCTGGGTTGCTACTGGAAAAACTAAATTGTTTTCAGATGCTTTGGAATTTTTTTTGTTTATGCACCAGATTGTTCTGTATGATTTTTTTCCTTTTCCCCACAAAAGATTAACTAGGCATCACTGAGGTCTGTGAGGTTACCAGGATTTTCCGTGCAGCACTCAGTGTGTTGTTTCAGGAGACAGTGCTGCTTGTGATGTCAGAGCCTGCTCAGATTTGCTGTGTCATATCAGTCACACTGGTGGTGGGTTTCGAAGCAAGGAGAATTAAGTTCCCATCAGGGACTAACAGGCTTTTGTTCATTGGGTTGGACCAGCTGTGTCTTAGCTGAGAAGAAATTTCATATCCCAATGGTTTTTTGAAACAAAAAATAGCAGTGATTCAAAATAGTAGGTAGCGAATACTACTGGAACCATGTTCTGTGAAGAAATATAAATAGTTCAGCAATATACAGACTAAATAAACAGAGCAAAGGAACTCAATACCAAGAAGTATAATGTATGGTGGCATGACCAGAATGTGCTACAGTTGACAGTGGAAGCTGATGACTAAGGAGAATTGGAGTTAGAAGCCAGAAAACTGTGACTATGACAAAACATGATAAGAGCAAGAAGTGCAAGAAAAACTGAGAATGTGTTTGAATAAGTGAGGGTGTTGCAGTAGCTGCTTGAGAACGAGAGGGAACCAGCATTCAGTCCAAGGGCAGGCGTGTGTCCAAGTTGTTGGTACTCTCTGGGGGAAGAGATGGTAGCACTGGCTTCTTGAATAGCTTGCAAAATGTCATAAAGTCCTACTGGACAGCCAGGGGGTAGAACACTCAGTTCTTCCAGCCAGCTGATCTGGCAACAAGCACCATGCATGACTACAGGTATCTGCATTTGTAAGATGACTTGGAAACTTTGAGGCATGGTTTGTTCTCACTTCACAGAGTTTAAACTTTGTGCCTATGAGAAGGGTGCCAGGAATTTTGGATTAATGCTCATCCATGTCTTTAAAGATTGTAGCCTAAATTTTGATTTACAGAGAAAACAGTGAGATGTTGGCAAGGTATCAGTTATGCTACACATAAAAAAAAATATTGTTGAATATTAACCAAAATGGATACATCTGTAAAGTTTTTTTGCTAAGTAGCATATTGGGATATAGTGAGATCTTTCAGTGTTAATGCAGCGTTCTCTGCCTTTCTGTACAAGAGTCCATAATGATAGGAAAAAATGCATGTTCAAATGCCAGGGCATACTGAATGGTGGCTTTGAGTTTTTGAAGTACTTTCCCCTTTGGTTTTCATCTGGATTGTCACATTCCCTTTACATTTGGGTTTCTAGTGCACAAATATGCCTCCTCTGACATTTGCTTTTGCATGCAATCCAGGTCAACATACATGAAATTAACCGGGAATTTTAATTTGTCCTTATGATGAAAGCTCATTGGGTTGGTAGTTCAAATGGCAAGAAGCTCCCCTTGACAATCACCTTGGTGCCCCGTCACTTCCTCTTCTTACCCACTTTCAGTAAAAATCAAAACTTTATATTTTTCCACTCTTGGGTTCTCTGTCTCAACTTACAGGGTGTGCTATTTATTTACTCTATGACTAAATAATCGGTGATTGTGTCCTTGCCACTCTCTGTCACCTCTGAAGCTGAAGATTAGATATGTACAGTAATCTATTCACACCATAAAATTTTAAAAGAAAGTTTTAGCTTGCTTGTATAATTAAAAAAAAATTAGAAAGTCATTCTCCCTCTCCTTTAATGAGAAGAATTTACTCTTCTGTGCCTTTTTCTTGGTTACTCACATAGCCAGTAAGCTCTTAACACTTTTCTTCTCCCAGGTATTTTGCTGTGTAAATTTTAGACAGGTGATTCAAAAGTGTGTTCTGGAACACAAGGTGATGAACAGGAATTCTGGATAACAACTTGGGACTGGCTGTGGTCTGCCTGACTCCCACTTCTGAGCAGTAAGGACTTTCAAGAGCTATTTCTGCCTTGATACCAGGAGAGAATTTTGCTTTCATCTTTCCCCATACCCCATCATAAAGCCTTAAAAGAGGGAGGAAAAAGATTTCATCACAAACTAGTGCCAAGCAAATAAAAAAGAAGTATCAGCATTGCTGTCTTTGGCCTCAGCAGGACAAATCACTGCTGAAGGTAGTGCTTATTTCAATGCAAAGGATGTTTGCAAAGGCAGCACTGAAACCACAGCAATTCAGTTTCACCCAGATAGTTCCAAGTTAATAAAGATTGAAAAGTTGATACAGGAACAAATTGCTGCTTAAAATTGAAACTGTACAACCTTAGGTCTTAAAACCTGGAGTTTTCCATTTGTTGTTTTTATTTGCTTTCAGTAGTTTATGATTAAATGTGTAAAAGTAAAATTAATATTAACCCCCTGTCTGGACATGAATTAAATTCAGTACAAGATGAATATGCTCCTATACTTATTAGAAATTCAGTAAGCCTTCTCTACTCAATCTTCTTTTTTAATTAAAAAGATAGTAATTTTGTGTCGCTTTAAGCAAGAATATGGGCTATACCAAATTTCTCCCTATGGAGAATGTTAAAATTCAAAACTTAGGGCTCTATCTATTTTTCTGTTCACTTTGGTGAAAAAGCGTATATGTAACCTCTTCCTTTGCTATCTTATCTTGGAGTAAAGTCCTGGTTATTTCTCTTGCTGTACATGGCCTTGTACTTTATTTACCTTGGAAAACCAAAATGTACAACCTACTTTGCTGCAGTTTTATATGTATATACATCTTAAGTTTTATTGACAACCATAGTTCCTATGATAGAATTGTTGATGCACTTTGACAAGCATATGCTTTTCTTGTTAAAACTTATGACTAGAGAGCAGTTTTTTCAAATGCCTTCTAGTACTTTAAATTTAGCATGCTGTACATTAAACCTTTGACTCCTGCTGGGGAGGGCAGGAAGTCTGCAGCTTTAATCAGAAATTTCATCAGAACTAAGAAGTGCAAGCTGTTATGACAAGATGTTTAACTTTGAAAGTTTTATCTTTTATACCTGCTTTTTAACTTAGTAAGATTTGTGTTTGCTAGTCCCAGTGTAAAAAGAAGTGCAGTGTGCTTAAACTCTTTCTTGAGATCCTGTTACAGTGTTTTTCCAGAGTAGCAGCAATATAGCCAGCTGAACTCTTAAACTGGAGATTTGGCATACACATTGCCCTTAGCGTACAGTGTGTACTGTGTAATTTGGAAAAGATTAGTATAAAAGGACAACTGAAAGTCCATATGATATCAGTTATGGTGTGAAGTACTGGTTAACATCATCACTCAAACTAAACATGCTACAGGCACACTGAGTAACTTCAAGGGACACAGACAGATCATTAAAGTTGGCCAGCAGAACTTTGCTAGCTTCCAGGAATTCATGAGCTTGATAAAAACAGCGATGATTATTACTGTCCCTGTACTACACATGGAGGGAGGGTTTTTACCATCTAACATGTCCCAAACCAGAAAGTCCTACCTGAACAGAACTAGGTGTGAGGATCAGGTGTGAAGTTGCCAGAGGAATCAAGTTTAACCCAAGGATTCTAGCCTGAGGCATACATTGGCATAAACACATGTATATCAGTTTGTAATAGGCACGTAACACCCAGCCTTTTCCTTCCACAACCTTGGATCACCTATAATTTTGACCACTTGTATAAACATTAGTTTCCTTTTGAAGATATTTCTAACTATTAAACCTGTATCTCTGAAGTGTCAACAAAAAGAGCAACATTTACAACTTTATATATTTTTCAGAAGAAAGGAAAAAAAATTAACAGTTGGCTTCCTGCTATCTTATATTAAACTTCTGTAAAATCTTATATCCATTGCTACAATTGAATCATTTCTACAGTATTCTAAAACTGTAGCTTTTTTTTCGTGGCACTGATGATACTTTGAATGAAGCTACTTAGCTACTGCTTTCATATTCAGTAGACAATGGTTTCTTTTGCTGTAGACTTGTAAGATTTAAGTATCTTCCATGAAGTATTTATAAAGGATCAAATGTTGGCACGTTGATGAGTAGTAATGGAAAAAGACGTAATTTTTTTACATTTATATCAAAGTCTCTGTCTTCACCTCAGAGATAGCAATCAAAGGAAAACTGGAACAACTCTGATAGCCACATGTGGAAAATATGAAATATTCACTAAGAGTGTTACATAACTTCTGGTTGTGCCATTGGGAATAGAAGAGCTAAGAATTTAGAGTAAGCACAATGCTTTGCTTCTGGTAGTATCTGACCTGTCACTCTTCCTGTTTAATCCCTTATTCTCATGTGTTTAAAGCCTGATTCTAAAGATTCCACATCACTAGCTTTCAGGTAGATTGAATATAATTTGCAGAGAAACTAGCACCAATTTTTACTTTTTGTAACTTAGTTTCCCACTAGCTCAAATATCAGAACAAAAATGTTATCATATTTAAGACAAACAGTGCAGTAGGTGAAGACAACTTCGAAAACTAGGAGATTTAATAGTAATGCTTTTAGTGGCAATAAGAAAAGTCTCCTCATGTGTATAAGCATTTTTTACTTCCTATCTCTAGATAACCACTGTAGTGATACAGTGGTAAACAAAACCTCTTGGAAAGCTCAAGATTTGAACACATGGTAAAGTACTCCAACGTAAAGTATATGTTTTTTCAGAAGTGATAAAATTCCACCTGATTATTTCTAAGGTCCTCAAGCAATGGGGTCAGCAATTTAATATTCATTTCAGTTGTAATCTCACATATGGAATGCACTTAGTATTAAATGAGGAAAATTTCTGCCATGTTTTTTCTTTTATATGCTTGCCAAGAAAGATTCAAATAGCCCCACTTCCAGAAGTCTTTAGGGTTCTCACTCCTACTGGCTTCCATATTTACTTTTTTTTTTAATATTGGGAGGGAAAAGTTTAATCTTCAAACTGTGTGTCTTGGTGGTATGATCACAGACTTAATTTCCTTTTATTTTTTTTTAAGGAAAAAAAAATATTACCAGTGTTTAAAAATAAACAAAAGTGGTAGAAACAATCTAGTTCTATTCCAGAAAATTTCAGCTGCAGGATGGCTAACACTGTCTTTAAGCTGCACTGAAACTGCCTAAATTTTTAGAGAGTACAGTGTTCATTATATACGTAACTAAAGAATTGTGGAGCTCAGCCCCTGTTTTGTACCCACATGCGTGCTGGAATGCTGATTTTATCACAGTATGAACTGTCAGCATACAAATAACCAGCCCAAATTATCTGCTGTCTTCTAACTGGAGCATCAGAATAGAAAGTTCTGGCCTTCCTATAAATCTTGTTCCTTCATTTGAAGTGGGACACAGAAATAAATTATACACTATATGTCTTGCCTGTACATGTAACTTCAGGTTTTGTGGGGGAGATCACTTTTGCAAGGGTTTAATAGGTCTCTAATGTGTAAGAAGAGTACAATGCTACATTTCAGTCTTTTGGGGGGGATGTTTTGGTATCTTTCTCCCTTGCACATGTATTTATTTTCACACAAAATCTAAACTGACTCAATTCTGTCCAACACTGCTTCTCTTCTATAATTTTGAACAAGCTAGTTGAGTTCTGCTGGATCTTACTGAGGAGACAAATTAAGGCTGTGATCACATAAGCTTTGCTTCCATAGGAAATAAAAATATCCATGAAAAGTCATTTGTAAGCTAATCACCAGGTTAGAAAGGAGAGAGATGACAGCTGACTTCTTCGTACACCATTTTCAAGATGTTACCCACCCCTGCTATTACTACCATCACTGTAAATGCATGTGGTTGTGCTGCTGCTGGTGCTAAACTTAAGGGAAGTGCAAGAGAGGCTATTTGCCACCCAGGAGAGGAGACCACAGCCATGTCGTCTGAAGCTGTGACCTTCAGTTAGCTTTCCTAGTCTGCTTCTAATCTTAGCTAATATTTAAAAGGTGTGATTAAAAAATAAGGTTATGAAATTTTCCTTGTCATCTTGTACAAAATAATGCACAAAATTTTACACTTTAATCAAGATCTGAATGTAGGAATGGGTTAGTCTATTATCCTGATCTGTAACTAAGGCACCATAGCACTACTATTACAAATAGTCTAAGGAAAATAAGTATTACTCAGACAAGTTTTTGAAGTAAAGCCAGAGATACAGGAATTTTCCATTCCCCTTAGAAGAAAAATAGAGAACACAGTACTGTAATTTGTAGTTTGGTCAGTTTGGAGTCAGGGATTACTAATGCTAGCCAAAATGTAGCAATTGCCTCTATCCAAGTAATTCAGATATGTTGGAATTATAATCTCCTGCAGTATAAATATAGCTGCTAATAGCTGGCTTTTCTTGGCTGAAGTCTTAAAACTATATGTAAAAAGTCTCAAATGTACATTTTGGTCTAAATGTGACTGGCTGTACATGAGTTTCTTGTTAGGAGTTTGTAAGCAACTGGTGTAGCTGAGCTGATTTTCTATGTGTTAGAAATACTGCAGGTACATTCTGTGCTTGCCTGTCGGGTTTCTCACGGTAACCTCACTTCCCACCTTGCTTACTGACCCATGCAGGACAATTAATGAAGGTGGAAGTGTTGCCAACCTCTGCACCAGTGGAGGTTATTTATCCCACACAATCTTGTGCTCAGATAACTTGTTTTGTTTGCAGAAAAAGTTGTGATGATTCAAGTGATAGAATCCATTTTGTCCAACTTGCTGATAGCGAAAAGGATTGCAAAGCTGACAGGTTTAACCCGAAGGAAGTTGGAGCTGGTTTTTGGTGCATTCAGGGGAGGGGAACAAAGGGCAGAGTGAATGAACACGGATGCTGTTGACAGCTGGTGCTGTTGAAGTTCACTGGTTTTAAGCATTCCTTTCGCATGGATTGATTTCTAGTGACTGAAGCATAAACTTACAGAGTGGTGAAGTCTGAACATCTGGAAAATGAGTTTTTAAGTCATGTTGCTAACAACTCTGGGTCTCTGCTTGATGCCTTTAACTTCAAAGATTATTGCAGGTTTTCTTTCTTTGCAATTAAAATATGAGATCACAGTTTATTCCAAGAGTCTTCCAGGAAGGTTGAAGAGAAAAGAAATAGCAGGGATACTAAAGGTTAATGATAAACCAAGACACACACACAGCCCCCAGAATCCCCAGCAAGATAACTCTTAATGTTGTAGCAACAAGGAGAAAATTTCCTAGGTCATCTCCATTAATCATAAACTAGCCATAAAAGCAAACCCACTATAATCTTCAGCTGAATAACTTCAAATCTATTACATAAAATTTCTCGTGTAGGAATCTACATGTGAGCAGTAGTACTGATGGCATGGCAATTCAGAATACTTGTGTTCATAATATACTATTTCCCTTCCTTACTTCCTGCCAAAGTACAGCTTGAGTCAAATATTTTTTCAAAAATCATTCCTCTGCAGCTGTCAAAAGACTTTTCAGGACCTCCAGGAATTCTTACACTAGGAAAAACTGCTACATGCTTCAAAGTGCTTTTTGCAAAGAGACCTTTAGTAAAGGCATGAAAATTATAGTTAGAGGGATAAAGTACTTACATCTGTACTCTGATGCATAAAATACAGTTTAAAAATCCAGCAATAAAATTATTGGATAACAACTATAGCATACTCTGAAATGGAATTGGTGTGGGGAAGAGTTGGAGATTTCTCACCTGAAGTAACTTTATAACTGCTTGTGTTACAGATTGCCCTGAAATATGACCCCCAGATAGAAGAAGATCTGCGTAACTGGATAGAAGAGGTTACAGGGCTGAGTATTGGTGCAAACTTTCAACTGGGATTAAAAGATGGCATAATCTTATGCGAGTAAGCATTTATTAAGTAACCTTATTTTTAGGAGCTTTCTACTTTCAAGGAACTAAGAAGGGACTTTCTGAAGATTCCCTTTCAAAAGACATCAATAATAACAGTCAAAGATAGCTGACTATAGGACGGGAGACAACTTCTTTGAAACTGTTGGAAAAAATGAACACTTAAATCTCCTTTATATTGCAGCAAAGATTTCTAAGTGTTTCTAAATTTAATGGCACAACTCATTTCTATAGTAATCAAATGGCACACAAAAATTGTTAGTCTGTTAGATTTGTGAGACCTGAAAACTGAGCTAGTCCACTGTATGAACCAAGAAATTAACCATTTTGATGAAACTAATGCAAATAATAAAGCATGAGTAAAAGTATTATATAATGCCTGCACAGATGGTATAAGGATGAGATTTATTGTTTAAGCATTTCCCTCTTTTTCACCTCCCCAGGCTTATAAATAAGCTGCAGCCAGGATCAGTGAAGAAAATTAATCAATCAAAACTAAATTGGCACCAGGTAAAACAAAAAAACCCAACCTCAGAACTACACCTCTAACCCCCTGAACCCCCAAACAATTATTTTGTTCTGTATTAACAAATTTGCTGTGAAAGTGGTACATCTTAAATCTTAGTAGCACCAAGTTTACATATAATACATATCCAAGAGTTGAGGATGCTGCAGACATGAACAGTGTTTAACAGAATGCAGCTACAGCTGAGGTGGTTCATCAATGGCAGTTGAGTACCTGTATTTAATAGCAGCACTTTAGCTGTTTGGGGAAGCGTCAGATGGAAGAACAACTTAGAGCCCTACAGCAAGGCCTCTTCCCAGTTAAAAAAAAAAGTTTACTTTTTATTAAATTGCAACTGAGTTTTCCATCCAGGCAGTGCTGCAAGGTATTAGGTCAACAGCTTGCCTGTACCTAGACATCTCTGTATGAAGTATCCTCCTCAGAAGGTGTCTGGAGAGGATGCAACATGCCCTTGGAACAAGCATTGGAAGGGTTGCTGCCTAGAGTTACTGCCTTTGCTGTTGCTGGGTCTAGCTTAATACTGTTATGCCAGCCTCCTTCTTTTCTTGGCATTGAACATTTCTAAATATGGGCAAGGATTTTTTTTTTTAAAGTTTTAATACCTCTTAAGACTTCAGAAAGAAAGATGAGATTCAGTGCTTACTCTTTGTATTCCATATTGCCTTCCAATTTCTACAGCACATAGTGCTAAAAAGTGCTAATAAACCCCAAAGCTTATTTGTCCCAGTAGGTGAGCAAGATAATGCTTTCAGTCCATAGAAGGACCCCATCCACATAGTTATGGTTTTATTTTATTCAAAATTATCAGTTGCTGAAGTCAAATAGCATGGACACTATGTCAAATTTTCTAATTTTGAAGCAGGTTTTAGATTAGAATTTCTCTTGGAAGGGACAGACAGTTGAGACAAGTTTTCTTATCAAAGCCCACTCTAACAAAGTATATGGTAGTCACTGATGGAGGGATGCCAGGCTGGATAACCTTTTAGTCTGATTTCTGAAATCAGTATTAAAACTAACAAAAAATAATCCCAGACTTCCCACCAGTCACTCTTAACTATGCCAACTGTTTTGTCCAGTTTGCACAAGACAAAGAACTTGAGTAAAACAAGCAAACAAACCAACCAACACCAGAAGACTTTAAAATTACTTAGTTTCTGGTTTGAAACACTGTGTAGAAAACTGGCTTTTTTGTTTCTGTTTAGCTGGAGAACATTGGGAATTTTATCAAGGCTATCCAAGTCTACGGCATGAAGCCACATGATATTTTTGAAGCAAATGATCTTTTTGAAAATGGAAATATGACTCAAGTACAGACTACTCTAGTGGCACTGGCAGGTCTGGTAAGTATTTGTACCCCTGGAGTTGGCCCAAATCCACATGCAAGTTCAGATGCACCCTAACAACCCATGTAAATACAGAAAACAGCATCCAGCCTGTCAGGAGAGGACAGACAGTACCGAGAGTCTGAGATACTGCAAAGGTTGCACTTCAAAGGGCTGTGTGCTCCCACATGTCCCAGGGAAGGCTTAGTTCAGAGTGAGGGTTCCTGACTGCTTCCATGTGCGTACACAGAACAGGGGAGGCTCACAGGACAACACTAATCCCTGCCGAATATCCTTTTGACTCGGGTAGCTTTGGAGTGCCACCTTCAAATGGCATAGGAAACTGGTACCTTCTCTCAGCCCTGACACAGTCTCATGGAGATAGACCTGCTTGTGGCATCATTTGAGAGCCCAGGCTCAGGGTGTGGAGACAGAAAATACACTTCAAACACTGAATACTCTATTTTCCCTCTCCCTAAATAGGCAAAAACTAAAGGTTTTCATACTACAATTGATATTGGTGTCAAATATGCAGAGAAACAAGCACGAAGTTTTGATGCAGGAAAACTAAAAGCTGGTCAAAGTGTAATTGGCCTGCAGGTAAGTATGAAATTCAAGTTTGCAGTTAATTTGTTACATTTGAGAACAACTTCCTTGCTTTGATTAACTGATACATTGTTTATGCAAAACCAGGTGCAGAATAACACTATATTCTTATCTTGGAAGGAGGAATGAGGTTTTAATTCTTGTAAGCAGTTGATTGGCTTTATAAGCTCAAGTCACTGCCTGGAAGGTTGGTTTGTTTGTTTTAAATCTGCTCTAAGAGTGATAAGGAGGAAAGGAACTGCTAATATTAGCAGCATCATCTCTGTCTTTTAAGGTGGTTTTAAAGTAGGAGTCTTTGGATAGCTAAAGTTCCTTGTATGGTAGAAACTTTTTTTTTCTCTCCTCTTTCCTTAGTAATCATAAACGCCAGAATAAAATCTTAACATTCCTGTGGTAGAGAAGTTGTGGCAGTATAAATGACTCATTACTGTCCAAGGTAAAAGTTACTTATTACATTTTGAGGCATACATCCATTCCAATTGCAATGCAGTTGGGCAAATGCCAGTCACTGAAATGCCTTAGGATGACAGTTGCCTTTATTTTTCCTTTTGAAACTCAGTAAGGAGAAAGGGTAATTTATTACAGGTAGTGGTCAAACTACATGAGGAAAACATGCACTGAAATTATTTCTTTTTGTCAGCCATCACAGTTACCAACCATATTTGTTTCCTTAGACTGTGCTTAATGTACAAATAAAAATAATTCCTTCTGTCCACCTCTTCCTTTCCGCAATAAAGATGGGCACCAACAAGTGTGCCAGTCAGGCAGGCATGACTGCTTATGGAACTAGAAGACACCTCTATGATCCAAAAATGCAAACTGATAAGCCATTTGACCAGACGACGATTAGCCTACAGATGGGCACTAACAAAGGAGCCAGTCAGGTAAGCAGGACTGTGTGTGACATGTGCAGGGTGGACACAGGTCTCAGCCCAATGGGACAGGAGAGCCTGGAGTGGTGCCCAGTAGCAGAGTCTAACAGGCAGCAGTGAGTGGGTACAGTTCAGCTGTGCTCTTATGCAGTAATTGAGGAACTTGAATCTCTTCTCTTAACCAGTGTGTTCTGTGCTGAGTGTCTTAAGGCATAAAATTGACCCGGTGCTTCTAGAATTTCCTGCTGGCAGTATTATGCCAGAAGGAAACAGTAACTTCATTTTAAGTATTTACTAGACAGAGGCAAAAAAGAAATTGCTTACTGGCACCACCTTAGTCAGAGTACTAGTATATTCTTTCCAAAGAGGAACATAAATTGGGCCTTTCTGCAAGGACTTTAATCTGTGACTTACCTGCTAGTGAACACATGCTGCTGTGCTGTGTTTTGTTATACTTTAATTCCTACTTTTCAGCACTTCAGTGAGGCATACTAGTTGAAATCATAAATCTAGTAATCACAGCTCTTGACCTTCTTACTGAACCTCTACAATCCTGTTTTATTAGGCTGGTATGCTGGCACCAGGTACCAGGAGAGACATCTACGATCAGAAGCACATATTACAACCTGTGGATAACTCAACTATTTCTTTACAAATGGGTACCAACAAAGTAGCTTCACAGAAGGGAATGAGTGTGTATGGGCTTGGACGGCAAGTGTATGACCCCAAGTACTGTGCTGCACCCACAGAACCCGTCATTCATAATGGCAGCCAAGGAACAGGAACTAACGGGTCAGAAATCAGCGATAGTGATTATCAGGCAGAATACCCAGATGACTATCACGGAGAGTACCAAGATGACTATCAAAGAGATTACCATGGTCAGTACAGTGACCAGGGCATTGATTACTAGCTTTGCATCAAAAGTTCAGTATTAGTCTATTATTTTATTCAGTAAGAACGAAACTAGCCTTGTGGAATTGTTACCTGTCTTTCCTACACACTACGCTTAATGTACCTAAAGAAATACTGCCTTACATACATTCCTTTTTTCTTTCTCTGCCCTTTCCCTGTCTAGTTGCCTTTAGTGCTGTAACAGTTGTAGTCTACAGCATAAACAATAACTGCATATGAAGTAAAAGGAATACTGTGAAAGGGGGAGTGCTCTCGTACAGCCAGGTTGTTTAATAAGGAGCTATGCATTCTCACAACCTCTACTTAAGTAGGTCTTTACATACCAAGTTAAGCCTTCATTTTACATATTTACAGCTTTTCTCCAGAGGAGATAAAAGAATCTCATGCTTAAAGTTACATGTGGTCTTTGCCAATTAAATTTAAGATATCTCATTAGTGATTTAATATCATTGTTATGTTTCTTAAGGTATTGTTTGCTAATGGTAAGTCCTGCATTAGACATAAGTGTGCATTTGTGATTGTGTATTCATTCCATTATCAACACTGACCAAACTTAGAAATAGTTGTCTTACTAAAAAGGGAGCTTGTACAAAGTCTTGAGCCAAGAGAAGTTCCATGATTGATGGTGCATTTACCTTTTATTGTGCCATAATATATCCATGTAGAAATGCTTTTTTTCTTCCTTGAACTGTATTTATTGCCACACTTCTCAAACTGATCCCATTGTATTTTTATAAATAAATATTTTTTTCTTAAAGGTACGCAGACAATCTTGTCTCATTTGTTATGCTACCTGTCTTAAAGATTAGATGTCACAAGAATTATTCCCAAATAAGCATTACTTTTGCCTGTGTTAAGGGTAATGTAGAACTCTGGTCTGTTGCAGTTCAGGTTCATTCTTTTCCATGGGATTTAATCTAACAATTTTGTAAAAACCTCTCAGGAATGAGTGACACTGACTTAAGAGGAGAGGAATGTACGTCCTTCACAGCCAGGTTCACTTTTCCTCTTCATGACTCCGAGGTTATGACCAGAGACCCTTAGCTGTTCACTAAATCTCTGCCATTTTCTCAAGCCAAACAAGTATCACACATACTTATTGCTGCCTCTGCTTCAGCCTGTTGCCTTTATACCATCACTTGGAAAACTCAAAACACCCTTGTTTTAGATTATGTAGAGAGACACCCAGTCTTTGTGCCTGCTGGTCTGTAATCCCAGTTACTCAGCTACTGCTAGCAGAGCTTTATTCCTTTATGGAGGATGCTTTCTTCCTCACCATGGAGTGCAGAGAGGCTACTCTAATTTACCTGCACTCTTTTTAAAAGGAGAAAAAAGAGCATGTATCAATGGGGGCCAATGTTGCAGTTTCTGACTTCTGTAAAATAATTCAAGGTTATCTTAAAAGTGTTCACTGCAGTTTAAAATTACTACATTCATATATGAAATGTTTTACATTTGCAAGTTCTGGGTTTATGAAGGATCTTCCCTTCCAGACTGGAAATTGTTTGTGTGCTCCATTAGTTTCTATCATCTTTGAATGTGATGTGGTGATCTGACTTTCAGCTGACCTATTTGTTGTGTAAGTCTTAAGCTTATTTATTTCACAGAATTTAAATTAGAACGGCTCTGTAGAGGTCACTGGTCCAAGCCCTGCATCTGAGGCAAGAGAATTACTAGCAACACATCTGTTAAGACCTGCTCTTCCTGAGTGACACTATTTCTCTCCCTTCAAAATAATAGTATTTAACTATTTAGAACTGTTGTATTGAATGCTGAAAAGCAGTTCTACAATCAATAGCAAAAGCTTTGTTGTTTTTACAGTTTGGGTGAAAGCAATCTCTTTTCAGAAGCCTGACCATGCCCTCCTTCCTGCTCCTTCTGAATCCAAATCTTAGGCTTTAAACTACTTGCACACCCTTATTATGTACTCGAACAGAAGAAACAAACAACACACAAACTGTTGTCAGTATGCATGTTTTCTTTCATCCACAGCGATATCCAGTAGAATCATAACTGAATTGAGAGTCTGAAGTAGACACCAAGCAAGACCAAAATCAAGCTGCCTTGCTTAAAACCATAGGCTGCAATAATTAGCCATTTTCTGGTAAACAGACACCAGTAGTCCCTATCTCCTATTTTTAAGGAATATAGTTATAAAAGTACCTTTCATTCTGCTGAATCTAATCTTCCATAGCTGCAGGAAAGACAAGCCCACGCTTACTGGGCTTCATTGCAGGGCAGACCTCAAATTATTGGAAGTGGCTTAGCCCACCCTCAGAACCAGCAGGAACTGTATTTCCAGGAGCTGTGCCTACATACAGCCTCCTTTACAGCTGCCTGACTACAGTACTCTGCAGGGGAAGGCAACACTGAGAAACAAGCATTAAATAGCATCAGCTTCTGCAGGCGTGCCTTATCCCTCTAACTCAGGTGAGGACTCCTGCCACACAGGAGTGCTGCAGCTGGAGGTTATTGACACAATCTGGTGCAATGTATGTAAGACTGGGAGGTCTTGGGTTGTAACTGAAAGCTATAAGGCTATGCTTTCTGTACAAATTTAATGAAAAGCTATGTATTTGGAAGTCTTCTGTAAAAATACACACAGTTCTCAAAACTTATTTTATAATGTAATTTCTGGACTAATGACAATACGGTATTCCTTAAACAGAATACACTCAAATACAGCTTAACCAGCATTTTTCAGTACCTTCCTTCTTTAAAAGTTAACCCAGAATTTGTAGGAAGTGTCGGTAAGGGTCCTTTCTCCACTGTGGAGCTGCAGTGAAGGTAAGTGACACTGCATCATAATTGCAACAAGCAGAACCATAGAGTTGTTGAGATTGGAAGGAGCCTCTGAAGGTCATCTAGGGATTGTCTGAAAACAAGGACATACTTAGATAAAAAATTCCCTCCCTTTTTTCCGCCAAAGTTCCTGAGTCAAAGACCAAAACATGCAGTGTGAGTATCAAATACAACCAGGAAAAAACCCCTGAATGTGTAATAGGAACTGGGTGGTTTTTAACTTCAAAGCAAACCTCTTATGCTTTGTAAGTTGGTAAATATTGTGTTTACATTGTGAAGACACTTCTGCTCGGAAGCAATCTTAGCAAACCCATGGCAGAGGAAAAGTTTTGCCCCTTTGTAAGTACCATATCTGCACACTTCCTCAGGGTTAGAGAGCTATTGCTTATTCAGGACTTTTTAGAAGTTCCCAAAGCATCCACAAGCCAAGCACCAACAGTATCCAAGGGTACAGATTTAAATAAGGAGAGGTGGTGAGTCACAGCCAGTACATTATCAGCTTCACCTGCCAGGCAGAAAGTAATTAATCTGTTTCTTTCCCTTTTTCATCATTTATCCTATATTCCACAACTTCTTTAAGTGGCTCATATTAAAGTAGACTGAAGTTAATTAAACGATGGATAAAAAGCAAGTATTTCTTAGCATTCTGTAGCAGATAACTAGTCTCCTTTCAACAGCAGGAGACCAGATACAGTATTTAAATGAAACAGATTTCTTATTCAGGCCTTCAATGAGCTTTTCTGCACGTCATTTCCAAGCTGTGACTAATCAAGGGTTTATCAATATATTCATTAAGACAGTTCTGAGTCACTTACCTGCAGTGATGTCTCACTTCCTGTATTGATAATTTACTGAAATCCCTGGTTGGCATAATTTTCCCACCTCAAACCTCTCCTGTTCTTAAATTTTAAACAAAATTTAAAGGAGCTTTTGAACAAAGACAATAAAATGTGCCACCAAGTAAAATCTAAAACTACTCCATACGCAGAACAAGGTGGAGTCCCCAAAGTGTATTACAATCAGGATCCAGGTACAAAGTTTAAACAAGCCTTAAAATTGCTCACAGGAAAATGCTGGCAGACTGTTACCAAGTTAGTTTTTTAAAAAGCATCTACACTTATGTTCCTCTTCTGCCTAGACCCCTGACAGTCGCTACATTCCTCCATGATGTATTCCACACCCATGTTACAGCTAACATTTCTATGAAGTATTATTTATAACATCCTTTTATCTCATGTCTGTCCAGTTCTTCTATCTCTGTCATCTGCTACTTTGTCAAGCCCTAAATCCAGATACAAATTTTTCTGCTTCATCTTTTCAATTGCAGAAGGAAGAAAGGAAGGACTATTCCTCATCTGCCTTTTGGAGAGGAGCTGGACAGTTTATGATATGAACTTGTAAAAACTATTCCCAAAAGAGTATAATTAAAAGAAATGCACCTACCTCATAACCACTAATTATCTTGACTACAGAGAATTTCTATCAAGGGTAATTTCCGTCAGTGAGCCCAGTCTGTTCCTTAATTGGCTGTTCAGATATGCAGAATAAATCAGGACACAGTCATCTCAGAGCACCTCCTCTACAAATGTTTCTGCATCTACTGATGTAGGGATGACTGACACAACATTCCCAGAGAAACATGAAAAAATCATGTTAGGAGACACACCGAAAGAACAGCTCCATGACCTTTTTGACTTACTAATTTTAGTCTGACAACATGGAAATTTACAAAGAGTGAGTTTATTAACAACTTTCAGACCATCATAACAAGTGTAGTAATAAAAATCAGATGTGATGACACACAAAATATTGTACTCATACAAACAGATTGTGTGTCATTTTACCAGTGCAGAAGATACAACAGATTTAGAGATCTAATACTTGGTCCTGGGGTATTGGTAACCTTTACTTCTACGACTGTTTTTGCTATTGCTGCTCTGCTTCCACACTTCCTGGTGTACTCCACATTCAAGTCTACAAAGAGAGAAAAACGGAGTCAAATAATGTGTAGCACTCATTCTGTTTCTGCATTTAAATGTCATAAGAGTGAACTGGGAAAACAATTAAGGTTCTTTTGTATCTCAAATCCACAATTTTCTTGCAGGGAATAACAACCACCCAGCCTCTGGTTTCTGTTCTTGGCAAAAAATTACTGAAGAATGCAATAACAGACCCAAACAATGAAAAAATTTAGTACAACTATCCCTCACTGTAGTAATAAACTGGAGTGCTCTGCCTGTAGCAGAATGCCCACAGGACTGTGTGAGAGCTCGTTAGAGCCTGGTACCTTTTGAAAGCAGATCAAGAAAAATCACTGACATCTGTTACACTAGTGTAAGTAACTGTGACAGCAGAGGACGTGGAGTAGTGCCCAGCAAGTGTGGGTGCCAGAGGAGCTGTTCCAGCAGAATCTTTCTCTAGCAGCCCTAGCTTGGCCCCCACAATGCTTGGGGAAAATCAGTCCTGATTCTGAACTTGCTGGGACAGCTTCTCAGGTTGGGCAACTTGCAGTATTATTTCAGAAGTCAGTGAGTGAGTGTTGACTCTGAGGACTTTCTCAAGCCTGGGTGTGGGGAAACACTCCCTTCTGGCACCTCAGGTTTGTTACCCCATCATATAACAGAGTAAATAAATATATATACTGATAAGATGGAAATGAAAGGAAAACGGAAAGGAAAACGGAAAGGAAAACGGAAAGGAAAACGGAAGGGAAGGGAAGGGAAGGGAAGGGAAGGGAAGGGAAGGGAAGGGAAGGGAAGGGAAGGGAAGGGAAGGGAAGGGAAGGGAAGGGAAGGGAAGGGAAGGGAAGGGAAGGGAAGGGAAGGGAAGGGAAGGGAAGGGAAGGGAAGGGAAGGGAAGGGAAGGGAAGGGAAGGGAAGGGAAGGGAAGGGAAGGGAAGGGAAGGGAAGGGAAGGGAAGGGAAGGGAAGGGAAGGGAAGGGAAGGGAAGGGAAGGGAAGGGAAGGGAAGGGAAGGGAAGGGAAGGGAAGGGAAGGGAAGGGAAGGGAAGGGAAGGGAAGGGAAGGGAAGGGAAGGCTTCTACACTCTGATCTTAGAGGTCTGGAACTTCAGCAGTTCTGGCATGAAATTAAGCAGCCTACCACTCTTCTGACATTGCTACAGCAGGCATGTGAAAGACTATCTGAATAGCATTTATCCTCCACCCCCTTGCCACAGGCCAAACTTTCTCTTCCTCTGCTGGGCAAAATGTGGAATGTGAAGAAAGAAGAGAAGAAATATTTGACCCATCCATTTTGCACTAGCAGAGGGTTTCCTGAGGAGGGAAAGCAACAGAAGAAAAAACAGGCTACAGGGTACAGCATATTCATTGCTGTGAGACGTCAGGAGATACTTGATAACCTCCATCCCTTCTTCTTGGAACATAAAGGCAAGCACATTAGCTGGCAGATAAATACATATCCCATGCTTCTGTCTCACCATAGGCTGGAGCTCTGTCCCATCTTCATTATCCTGGAATGGTCTTGTGCTTCTGTGGTGTTGCCCTTCTGTTAACTTGTTACTCTGACTCACAAAGGCCTACAAGCAAAAACCAGGGTAAGATCGTTTGTGAAAGGAAACAATTATACAAATAAAAATACCTGGTAGAGGAAGATAATTAGCCCAGGGCTAAGAAACTGTAGCTGGTTCCTGGCTGGATGACACTGAGTGATACTGGGAGGGACTGCAGAGACAGCAGAAGTGATGAATGCAACTGAGAAGGATGAATCAAGAATCGCTGTTATATCTCCTACTGCAGGAATGAGGACTCTGGCTGTATGAAATCCCTCCCACGGCTCTCTACCCACTGCTGCATATTGTCCTGAGGGCCACAAAGCCTCCCTTCCACCCCTGGGGATGTTTGTAACCTGACTGTAACACAGACGAGTCAAATGCCTTCCCTGTGTTGGGAAACTCCAAATTCTTGTCTGTGTGAGCAAACTTACTCTTGATCATACAATGAGGAGGAGTTTGGATGTGCTGCCCACCGTTTTTCCATACAAGGGTACAGAGCCTGTCCTGCTTGGAAGACTCCTTGTCCCTGTGGGAAATCCTCTCTCCAACCCACAGCTCTAGGGCATGGCTAATTAATTACACAGAACAAAGACCAGAGTTAAAGAGAAACTACCACAAAGTTTGGAAGTGGAGAAAGGAAAGGTTCATGAAGGAAAATTGGCTTAAGAAGTATTTTAGCATTTGGCAAAACAGAGAGGGAAGAACAGAGGTCGAGGCTTCAGAGTTTTCCATTCGGTTTCATATTCCTATCCAAGCAATGTGCTTAAGTACTGTTCTGAACCAAAGCCAAAGAATATGTATCTGCTTTCTTTCGTACAAAGGGTTAAGCCTATCTTTAGGCTGCCTTTTCATTGTTTTGTTGTTTGTTGTTGTTCTCAACAAAATTCTATGAATATTACAGAAACTCTAACAGCAGCATTAAAAAAATAAATAAAAACCAGAACCCAAAACCAGTTCTTCTGACATTGTCCTGAAGAAATCCATCCAGAACATTTGTGTCATATGAGCTACTCTGGCTGCTGGGTATTTGTTTTCATGGATCACTAAGATTTTCTCTGTTGCATGGTTTGTGAAGGAACAGACAGAATTGTCAAAACTAGCACAAAAGGAAACTAATATCTGCATCTTCAGATATTCTGTTATTTAGAAAGGGATGGCACATATATATTCAAATGCTTCAGTTACAGCACTATTAGCTAAGTACTGAAGGTAATACAGTACAGTAATTACAAGGGTAAAGACACAGAACAACCTGTCCAGAGGCAGAAGAGTTTAATCAAGAGACAGAAGACAGTGTTTTGGCAAAAGAATCTGTAAAGATATGAAGCAGAGCAACTCAGATTTGCATGAAGTTTGTTCAGAACTACAGCATCTGTAGGATGTGGAATGGATCCCCGACCTGCTACTTGTTTATTTTTTCTCATCACTGTACAGTGAGTCACAACAAATATAATCATTAATCTTAGGGCACCCCCATGGATCAACTTCTGCACCTGGCTCATCTATTTATTTATATTTTTAAACTACCAACAATAGATCTAATTAGGCCTAAATAGTCAGCCATTACTTACAGAATATGACCTAAAAGAAGGCAACAGGTCGTAGCTAGCACACAGGAGTCAGAGGGAGCCATTTACTTCAGTTTATAAATTAATGTGCTTGTATTCCTGAGTCCATCCTGTTCTAAGGTGTTGGAAAGGAAACAGCATGGGTTGTGGGTTCAGATTACTAGGTTTTGGGGAAAGAAAAAGTGCTTAAAAGCTTAGAATGTCTCAAATATCTTTGCTGTAATCAGTGGGGTTTACCAGCAGCTCCTGATCCACAAAGTATGGCTTCTCTGCAGTTCCGTCATTTGTTTCCATATCAATAGCAAAGCAAAGGAACATGGCATCTGCTGTGACTTCAAACACAGACAGAAAGCTATGGGACATCACGTAGGCAAAAAATCCAACCAGCAACAAAGGAACTACCCAAGCTTGCAACTCCCGGTGGTAGTTGAATGCCATCAATCCTCCAAAAAAAGTAAAGCATACAACAAACACCTGTAAAGGGCAGCAAGAGAGCAGTGCAGCCTCATTAATCATATAGAAATGTTTCTCATAAAAAAAACAATCCCCCCAAACCCTGAGGAAAATACATTACAGCCAGTATTTTAAGAGCTCATCTCATCTAGGACACAGCTAAGCAGTTTCCAGCATCACGTAGTTGTGACACTTTGTGTTCAATTCCATGTGTAAATTCCATAGGGCAAAGGAAACCATTTGCCATGTATTTACCAAAGACTTGTTGCGATTGGAACTGCCAGAGTGGCACCAAGGATGCTGCTAAAGTACAACTAAATAACTCTGCAAAGTTAAATTCCTCAAATATTCTTCTCTCCCATGTTATTTTATAGCATTAACAACACTGAATTTAACAAAGATAAACTTTATTTACTTTAGGTGTATGAAAGATAATCAAACCTGATTTTTCACTTCATTTTTATAGAATAGTTATTTTTATTTACTCTTACCTTTCCTAAAAACAGGAGAAAATCTCCTAAACAACTAATGGATGCAAGTTTAGCAGAGTTCCTTGCCAAAATACAGGCAGCATCCTTTGCTGATGCACAAAAATTTGTCCCATTTATGGCTGTAGTTGTGTATGCATGCTGAAATGACATAAGATAATAATGCAGTGAGAGTGGAAAGACTCATAATCTAGATTTTACTTCAGCAAAAAGCAAAGCCTTAAACTCCATTTGGAAATACTGACTTTATGAATATAAAGAGCTATTTTGCATAATATGGCAATTTTAGTTCAAATTATTATAATAACTATACTTCTAAATTCAAAGAGTTTTTCTACATAATTTTCACCATTAGCAAATGTTACAATAATGACTAAATAAATTTCTGAAGCCACATTTATCCAGTTTATTTTAAAACTCCAAAGTTTTCTACCCCAATTTTTGTGAATGACTATGACACAATTACCAGAAAACACCTGGAGTCACACTATCCAGACTTACTGGCTATTTATCTCCAACACTGCTGGCAAACTATGTAAGTGGAACAATGAAGTTATGTATTTACTGGGTCATTAAAGGTTGATGATTAAAAAACTTTTACACGTGACTCTTTCAAACACTTTAGATACTAGTGAAATTCAAGCTTATGGCCATAGCCATAAAATAAACCTTTTCATGAAGGATCCTGGACTAGACCAGTGATTGTAAGGTCACATGCCCCACCCCACTCCGAACAACTGATAATGTGTTGAGAATTTTACATTATACCCCTTTGTGGAAACTTGCCTGGACAGGTGGGGAGGATAGAATATTTACCTTCATGGATTTGATTATTTTCGAACTTAGTATAAATTGATATATAAGTCCCATTTATGGAACTCCTCAACAAGGTTTTGAAACTATGTCCAAAATATCAGCTAAGAAAAGCAGCACTTACGATACCTGAAACATTTCTGGGCTTTACCAGCAATTGTTATGAGCAGTTTCCCTTTACTCAAAATACGAGAAGGCAGATTATGCCACAAAAATTTTAGTCACATCTTGTACGGTCGGTAAGAACCACAGTGTGCAAGGGATTACTGTTCTGAAGGAATTTATAAACCTGAACATGTATGTGGTGCTTACATTGCTTTCTGCTTCACCTGGAAGTGAAAAAAAACAGCCCATAAGGGGTTTGCTAAAAGTGAATTATACTGGCCTACTGAAGGCACTTCCCGTTCAAAAATCTGTTTTTTCTTACTTAATATTCAAAATATAAAATAATTTCAGATATCTGAAGCAAAGAAAATTTATTTCTGTAGAGTCCAGTTTTACCCCTGAGCAACTTGTGTAGGGTACTGCAGTGCAGCAAAGCTAGAAGAAAGAAAGAAAGAAAGAAAGAAAGAAAGAAAGAAAGAAAAGAAAGAAAGAAAGAAAGAAAGAAAGAAAGAAAGAAAGAAAGAAAGAAAGAAAGAAAGAAAGAAAGAAAGAAAGAAAGAAAGAAAGATTGATCAAATGCAATCAAAGACTTTTTGTCTCTTTATTGTGGATATTATTTATATGAAAAATAGGTTTTTTTCCTCTGATAGTAAAGAAAAAACCAGTTTCTGTAAATATTGTACTTACATATTAGCAAATACATCCATAGATGGAAAGACCATGGATTTATTGCCTACTCTATGAAAAATCAGAGACTCCAATGAACTCTACAGGAACTCAAAGAGTATCTGCATAAAAATATGTTTAAACAAGCAAGTTCACTTCATTTCTAAACAGGAAAAAATGCTTTCTGTGCTAACTTTCATTTATCCTGATGCTGTTCCCTCCCCAGCAGGATGCCGTCACACCGGAACATCCCAGGATACAGCAGCAGGGGAGCTGCCAGTGCCAGCCCTGCTGGCCCAGGACACAGGCAAAGGGTAGACGGCCTCACATCACGCTCCCTCTGTCTTCCATCTGTAGCAGTCACTGCGTATTTCAGACATAGACAGATTTCTCTTCATAATGTGCTGTGAGTTAGGTCTGTTTCATCATTCCCATTAAACAGACAGGGAACAGAGACACAAAGTGGAAAACTGTTTTCTAAGTTTGTTTTTGTCCCTTAAGATCTAAATTCACAGAGTAGATCCTGACCTGGTGAGGTCAGTATAAATTTTGCCAATAAATCAAACAGAGATTCTGTATTCATTATAAATTGCAAAAATGTGTTTTAAAAATTAAAAAGAATGTTGAAAATGCACATGCGCTTGTACAAACATTGTTTCCAAACTTAAATACCCATTTGTTTGCACTCTTGAAGTAGCCACTTTGGTATTCAAAGAATGTGCAATGAAAAGAATTTCTGATATTTATTAACTAGAATGGTTATCTTGGAAAGACTGAAAATAACGCTGGAGACAGTACACTACCTGCACAAGGATTTGTTTGTGTTACAAACCAGCTGATAAAAAATGGCATTTATAGCAGTTATAACCTAAAACAAATCATGTAAGCATTACCTGATGATAATACTCAAGAAACAAAGGCAGCCAGGTAATAATCTAACATTATAGAAGGAAAAAGAGACAGAAATTAATGAACTGCTGAAGGCTACAAAACTAGTCAGACATATGTAAAGCAGGAATATTACCAGCAGAATTGGAAGACTTAGCCAAGTGATCTCTACCTTTTAGCAAAAAATACATTTCTGAGGAAAAAAAAATATTTGGAGGGTTTCTTGTTCAGCCTAGAATCTTTTTCCATACACTTGCCTCACAAGTCTCAAGTTTCTCATACAGATCCCACGCTCTTATCCAGCCACATAGAAATCTACACGTTCTCACTGACAAAACACATGAAATATTTAAGCTAATGTATGTTTCCATGAAACTCAGCATTGCACTGAAACGAGCTCAAGTGATTTCTCATCCTTACTCATCAAGGAACACCTAACACACACAGGCTGTCACCTATATTTGCAAATCATGTGGACTTTGGACTAAAAAGGTTAGATATCCCTTTAAGTTTGAAATTGCAGGATATGTGCAATAATCCAAAGCCTTTCAAATTAAAGATAGTTGTGAAGGCTAAGGTGGTAGACCATGGTCAATTAAGAACCTGCTAACATTTAGACACAGGTCATTTAAATATGTTTTTCTACAGAATACATTCTTTTTCCACGCACAAAAGCTTTAGTGGACTTGAAAATGTTTGAGAGAAGGGCAGCAGGAATGATCCAAAAGGTATGGAATGTCTTCTGTCTGGGGAACACCAGGCTCTTCTGTCTGGAAAAGAGATGACTGAAGGAGGATGCAGCAAGAGGGCTACCGACTCATGAGAAATGCAGAGAGGCTGTTTAGGGTTAGATGGCTCACTGCTCCTTCCAGAACAGCGACCAGGCAGGGGCAGGACAGCATGAAGTAGTAGGAGCCAAATTTGAAAACAGATGGTATTTCTTCTCACTATAATCTGTAAACTGTGAACTGCTGGACAAAGGATGCTTTAGCTGCTACAAGTTCGCATGAACTCAACGGAGACAGGGAATTTCAGGGAAAAGGAATCAGCTGAGAGTTTTTAAACACACAGAAAACACACTCACCCCAAGAAGTCCCTTGGCTGAAATCAGATTCAGAAACAGCACAGAGACAGGGAAATATCCTTGTTCTACCTTAGCATTTACTCACAGTCACTGCTGAAGATGGGATACTAGACCTAGAAAGAGACTCAGTCTGATCCTTAGGTACATATTATAGCTCTTGTATTTTTATCTTTGCTTAATGAATTGATCTTTTACAATGGTAGTCTCTGCTCTGGTGACAAGCAAGTAATGATTGCATTGATAGCATAGGGTTGGTCAGAAAGCACGGGAGACAGTGGGTCAGGAACAGCCTTTATCCTTGCACCAGCAAGTTGATCTCGTATCGCCACCTCTCTGAAGTACACAAGCCTCTTCTGGCTTGGGGCCTGGGAACTAGACACTGATTTCTCAGTGTCAGGATGAATAAATAGGGAATGGGAATGTTTACATATTTCCAAATGCCACAGTATGCAAAAAAACCTATTTAAAGAATATATCCTTCTGTGCCTCACAACACAGAATGTCAAAGGTCTTGGAAAAAGTGACCTGGTAGTTTCATGAGAAAGGCACTATGGCTCAGATCCAGGCTGTAAGTTCCCCAATTGTTGAGAATAATTGCTACTTTGTGTAACAGCTGAATTCAGTCCTCCATTCTAAGGCTTGCTTTCATAAAATGAGCTTGGGGAAGAGAGAATTGCCATAGCAACAGAATCTTCTTAAAAAAGAAGAAGGAGACATGCTGCTCTCTCATCCCAGTTCAGCTTTTTCTGCTCTGCTGGTATTTTCAGCCTGATCTGATCTTGTTGCTGCCAAATCTCTTGGGGGCTGCCCTGGTTAGCTACCCCCACTGCAGTGCGGTGCAGCTCAGGCTGGACCGTAAAGTGTCTTAGCCTGCAAGTGTCACTGATGCCAGTGGAAGCCCCTCAGAAAACAAAATCCAGCGGTAGCAAGAGACAATGACTGTGGCTGCTGTGCAGCAGTTAGTGGTCTGGTGAGAAAGTTGTATCATGACTCTCAGACAGTGGTGGGAAATGAGAGCAAGGCAGGCCTTGTGAGGCCCCACTGAAGAGATGAGGACATACAAGACTGGAGGGGACTTTCAGCCACTCCAGTTCCTGCCTATTTCAGATTGGCACATTATACAAATCTTCTCCTAAATGGAAAACCCCGTCCTGAAATCACTTAGGACTTCCCCTCTCCCAGGCCTTACATTTGGAGCTATTCCAGACAGTTGTCCCTCTGGTCCTTAGAAACCTTCTTCCAACTTCCAGACAACATTTATTCATGAAAAATTTACATCTACTGATTTTTCTGCTGATCTTGTCTGGCTTTTATCCCTCCCTGCTGTGTCATAGATGGCTAATGGGCTTGTTCTTACCCTTCATTTGTCACAGGATTTTCCAGTCCCCCCAGTGAGATAAGACTGAGCACATAACCAGCAAATCGTACAAAGGCATTTATCCCCCTCTTTCCAGTGCAAGTGTTTCATCTCGTACCTTCCAGGACTGACTCTGTGCTTCCTGCAGCCTTGTTAAATAAAGGCTATTGTCCTGTGGCTGACAAACACATGGAGAATATTCTTCTCCTCCTCCACTTCTAATCAATAAGCACACAGCAAACACAGAAATGGTTATTTTTTGTTCCTAGGCTACTTACCATCTGTAAGGAACCTTCAATAACCTCCTGAATTTTCCCAAGCAGTCCAAAAAGCACAGCTTTCATTTATTTCCATTCCACCTTACACTTGCAGTCTGGACTTACTGGAGAAAATTTCCAACTTTCCTTGCTTCCTACTCTCTGTGTCATCTACTCCCCCCATGGCTGTCATCCAGTGGGTAGGACCAACAAAACTTTCTCCTCAGAGGGTAGTTGGGTGTCCTTTCCTGCTGCATAACAGTGTTACACATGGGCTCCATTTCAATGACAGGGTTGGATCAAAAGGATCCTGCTTTATGTGCCCATTGCATCATGATTACGTCATTACTGGGGTTGCTTTCAGTGGCTTCTGCACTTAGTGAGAAAATGTTCTTCTCTGGGATTTCTGAA
This sequence comes from Lycocorax pyrrhopterus obiensis, assembly GCA_014706295.1. Taxonomy (NCBI): domain Eukaryota; kingdom Metazoa; phylum Chordata; class Aves; order Passeriformes; family Paradisaeidae; genus Lycocorax; species Lycocorax pyrrhopterus. The sequence continues at coordinate 17,759,226 of JACSVZ010000013.1, read as the reverse complement.
ATAAATAAAACTGAAGATTTCCAGAGAGCTGTTCATAAATTTCTCTGCTTAAAAGCACTGAATTACCAGTCACTTGCTTGAATGCCTTTTATTTTCTCTCTCTCTCTTTTTCCCCTTTTGTTTCTTCTTAATGGGATAGGGAAGAAGAGAAAGGTATCAAAGTAAGAATTAGTCAGCTTTGTTCAGCTCTGTTCTCTACATGGTTGATCCTATAGAACAAGTAAAGACCTGAGGAATTATATTTCCTATTATTACATACATAAAGTCTGTAGAAGGAAAATAAACATATTTTAAATATGATTTCACTGAAGATTAACATTTTATCCTTGTATTTTCAAGAGGATTGAAAAATTTGTTCTATATCTAGAAGCAATTTCACCAGTAAAATTAAAATGCAGTATTGTTTTTGGGAGGAAAAAGAACTACTTGATGGGGTGAGGCACAGTGTGTTTGGCATGCAGAGGAGAACTGTGCTTTACAATAGCATGCATGAATTTTGATTTTATCTAGGTGAATTCTCCACAAGGCATTTAACTGAAACCTCCTGATAAACTTTGGATGGAAGCCTAAGATACAATGACTGCCATGGATATACAGCCATTAGACAGACTTGCTTCTGGTTTATTACACTAGACAGTTGCTGGCTTTCGGTCTCAGGGAAGGGTCTCTGCCCTAGGAAATGGGGCTCACACACTGATGAATTCACTGACATTCACTGACAGCCCAGAAGGCTACACTGCAGCAAACATGCTGATTAACATGGAGAAACCACACCCTGCTCAGCAACCCCTTTAGAAATCCGGGCACTGAGCTTCGGAGAGGTCACTTTGCCAACTGGCTGCAGATAGACCCAAAGCAGACACAGAAGCGCAAAACTATCCAGTTGTATTGTTTTTAAAAAAAAGTCACTGCAACAAGGCTGTAAAGGGAGAACATGTGAGCACTTTGATGTATCTAAAGTTAAGACTGCCACTACAACATAAGAAAGCAGGAGAGACACAGACCTTGTAGTTCCCAAACCACATTAAAAAACAGTATACTCTTTTTACAGAAGAAAACTTTCAATCTCCTAGATTTTCCTTGAGATGATTGGATATGTTTATCTGGAACATACTGAAACCATCAGAGCCAGATGAAAAATCTGTGGTAATTCTGACAAGTGTTGGCAAACAGAATTGTCAAGTAAGGATAATGACTTTATATTCAGAAAGCACTTTTCAGCCACAGAACCCAGAGTGCTTTACAATTGTTACTAATGGATTATACACACACATGAATCACTTTGCCCATGACTGAAGTGGAACAGCTTAAAGAGTGAACTGTTTAACAGCACATAGCAACACTACACCACAGTTTAGCACAGGATCCAGTTGCAAATCCAGCAGAAATTTACAAAGGCTGAATGCAATTGTCCGTATTGCAACCTGCACGGAACACTGGGCTTACATTACCCCTCCTCCAACAACTACCCCTGCAAATATGACAATTGCCAGCATCTAGCACAGCACTGCGTCATGATGGGAAGATGACAGGGTAACTCCTTGGCCTGTTCCAGTCAACTTCCAGGAGAGCTCTGAGCTTGCAGAGAATGAGTCACTTCAGGGATGCATGCAACTATTAAAGTCAGTATTAAATCCCACATGCAGGATGGTACTCCAGCCCAAAAAGTACTCTTTGATAACATAATAGAGCACTTGGTTGATTCTGCATGGGAAGAAAGAAGCTTGCATTCTACCACCAGGGTTATTCCTCCAGCACCTGTTTCTCATCTGCAAGTTCTCAGAGGGAAAACAAAGTACTCTGTTTAATCGTGATTAAACTTGTGAATGAAGGAACAGGAAGAATTTAAATTACCTAAGCAGCATAACAACAGGTTGAAGAAAATAGTGCAGAAGTGATTGGATCTTGTTTTTTTAGAGTTTCAGGTAATTATATGCTTTTCACTATAGTGAAAGCAATACTAAAACAAAAAGCAAAGGAATTGTAAATAGTAAGGAATGCTAATGTACACAATGATCTTTGGACCAACTTTTACAACAGCTGTTTCACATTTTAGGTACAAAAAATCAAAATCTAAACTTAAAGAATACTTTGAAAATGTTAGAAACACAGGTACAAGCAATTTTTTAACCCCTCCCTCCCAAGTCCTACTCTCAAGTCCATGTTCAACATCTACGGGAAATTTCTAGGTTGTTCCCAGCAGGTTTCACCAATCTCAGTAGGAGCTCTTAAGAGTTCACTACTTCTGTTAGTCAAGGAATATGTCAAGGCTGCTTAAAACTGCAGACTTTTTTCCTTCTTTATTTTTTTTTCTCTTTAACATTTGGCCGCAGACTTTACAGAATCAAAGACTAAGATTTTCAATTGCAGTCAAAAGATATTTTTTTAAGAAATGGGCTTAAACAGATTAGTTATAGGGGGAAAAAAGGAAATAAATAATTAGATCCATTAATTACTCTATGAGATGCAATAACCCAAGACCAATGTTACACCTTCATACAGATAAAAGTTCTATTAAAATCTTGAGGCCTGTTCCTGCTTTTTTTCTTCTCTAACTGTTGCCCAAATTGCCCTGGATTTGAAACATGTGGACTACAATCACCTTCGCTAAAAAGATATTAAAAAACAAAACAAAACCAAACACTGTATTATGATCATTAGATTAAAAACCACGACTCATAAAAACAGAAATTTGCCAACAATAGATTAGGAAACAGGAAATCTTTTAAGGGAACAAGAGCTACAATACAGCCTTCTGAAACAAAAGGAAGAACATTACAGTAATTAATTCTTTTAACAAACACATAGCATACAACAGCTGGAGAAAGTAAACACTAGGATGCTGGATATCTGTTTGAAAGGCAGGAAGCCAAGCCAAGGGGAAAGGGTGACTACAAATGGAAAGCCTGGAGTCAAAATGAACTCTGATATTCTTCACCAAGTCACTGACCATAAGACCTACCGAGAAAATGTAAGCCTAGAAAATTCAGAGATTTCACTGCACAAGTTTTAATCTAGGGTGAACTAAATTAAAAACTTTCTCTTCATAACTGTCTAAGATTAAACCTAATTTATACATCTACTTAAGAGAAGAAGTCAGACCCTTTATCAGAATTGTCTCGTTTACTTCACTACTACCCTCAGCAATGAGAACAAAGAACTCAGCAGTCAGAGAGAGAGGAATCAATGTGAAAATATGACTCCTTTTTACATTAAGAATATCACAGTCCCCGGAGATAAAAACAAGGCAATGACAGAGACAAAAATTAACTATTTACAATTACATATATAAATCTGGAACACATTTGGAGAAAAGAATCGGGAAGGAAAAAAGAGGTGTCAAGTATCTGTAAAACTGCTGTATGTCAGAAATCATCCATTTCCAATAAAAACACCTTTTAAACAAGACTGCTAACATCATGGCTCATATTCCCAGATCTACTGATAATGGCAATCAGCCAAGAATTCAAGTTTCTTTATTCAGGACTTTCAGGTGGAAAACACTGTAATTAGTTTAATGTCACATCTCCAGGTATGTTTCCTAATTCTTCATTGCTTTCTCCTACCTGCACTCTTCATGTTTCAGGAGTCTGTCTGGCACAACTCAACAAAATGTTAAGTCTTACCTACACAAAGAGCAAGTAGACCTCTGAAAGGGCTATCTCAAGCTGTAGTAACAAGTTTTCTAAAATCTAGCACCTTGCACATTTGTCAATTCCCTGTTTCTTTGCAACAGGTTTCACCCACACTTGGAGATTCTTTTGTTTGTTTAGTTTGGGTGGCCAGCAGGAAACTTTGGCCTGCATGCTCTGGCTGTGGCTTTTTAGCCATGCTAAGGGGCAGGCACCCACACATAGTATCCAGACTAGGCTGAGGGACAGAGATGACAGAGCATACCTGGTTAAAGTATCTTAAGCAACTTTCCTGGCAGCAAACCCAGCAGAAACAGCAGCCGAACAGGCACTTTGCATTCTTCTGCAATAAAACGAAATTATTGGTTACTGGATACATAATTAGCCTCAAACAGAACCACCATTCTAGAAAAAAACTTGCTTTACAGGGGACTGACTCTTCTGATAAAGTTTTCACTTAGGCAGCAGATATTTCCATTAGGATTTTAGGAATTGTTTTTAATTCAGACCTTTCAATATTAATGATTGAAGAGCTGTGCAATTTTTTTTTCTTCCTGTGGATGGAAGATTCTTCTCTGGGAAAAGAAAATAAGTGCTGTGAGCAGCTTTGTGAGCTAACACCTGCCTGGGGAGCAAAACAGGCAGGCAAGCCTGTAATCCTTATAGCACTTCACAGTGACCAGGGAGTACAGGGAGAGATTTTTAACTTGATTATCAAAAACCTTCCACAGTTCTGAAATGCCTGGTACCCTAATGAACAATAATAAAAGAATGGGTAGAAGGGCTTATATGAACATACATGTGTTTTGACTCAGAGTATACATTCATTTTTCAGGACAGGAAGAAAATTCTTGTATTAGAACAGGTTATTCATAGACCATTGAGCTATTAATTTCATAGTAAAAACTGAGGAGTAAATCTTAATGTTTGTTCCATGCCCCCACACCCCCATCACATCATGAGCTCATGAGTTCATCAAAGAGATGATGCAAGACAAGAAAAAGACATCTTGGTATCCATGGTAGCCTTACAAATTTAAGTGGCTGTTTTTCTCAACAAAGGGAAATTCAGTTCAGGGATACTTGGTCTTTTTAATCTTATTTTTCCAGAGATCAGAATGTTTTTATCTTGTTTTGGAAAGCAGAGATCTTCCAGTCACTATGGAAAATTCAGGTCCCAACAACTACCATTTTTCAAGCAGAAACCACAAGCCTCTGAACTTTTTTCAGAAAGGTTAATGAAAATATTCCAGGAATAACTCCTTCAAAATGGTGACTATACATGCAAACTCCTGACAAATACTTTACTCTTGTTATGTATTGCTGGAGAAATGATTTTTCTAAAACTGTATTATCTCAGTAAGTACTGTTTGTTAAAAGCCTAGAGCAAGGGATTTCCAGTACAATCTCCTCTCTGATTCTGCTTGGAGACTGCTGTGTAGAAAATGTCTTTAAATTTACCTGCAAGCTTGCAGACCCCTGACCTTTTCTCTGTTCATAGAGAACAACAACATTTTTTGCAAGGGTGGGGAAGTCTGGGTGAGCTCTACAAGAATGCAGTGTCTCTTCTCCATCCTTTAGTACCGCCACTCTGGCCCTCAATGAAAGGGGCCATAGCCTGTCCTTTCTGCCATGCAGAGAAGCAAGGTTACTCTTGGGGGGATCCTTCCAAGGACTGAGGACACAAGCTGGCCAGAGCACTTCCTAGCCTCTTTAGCAGCAGTTACAGCTATGGGTCATGTCACTGAATGCTTGGGAACTGGACCAAAAGGAGCCTGTGGAACAGTGCTGCAGACACAAATAATCTTTCTTTGCTAATTAAATCTACAGTTATTCAGATTACAAAACCATGTAACAAGCAAGTCCCCTTATCCTTCTTTCTCTAAAGGCAGAAAATATTCTAAGTTGTCCCATCAACTGTCTTTATAGAATGTTCTTAGTTAACACAACTCACCAAGTTTTATAACCAAAACTTTCAAATGAAAGCAACATAAACCCAGACCACAACTTTCAAGTGTTTTATTACAAGGGGTTTTTATTGAAGCATTCATAACCTATACCAAACACATGCCTCATAGGTATGATCAATGTAAATATCCTGTCATAACTATACATAACATGCTTCAAGGCCAAGGTAAACCCTAGAGGCAAAGACCTACATTCAAAACCTTTTCTTAAATCTCCTAAAATCAGACCTATGCATTCATAACGGACCTCGCTCCTTGCAAAAGTGCCAGAATTATCTACAGTGGTGTGTTTCTGGCAGAAGAGAATTGATGTGGAGATGCATGAAAGGTAAAAAGGAGGCAAAAAACATTCAAAACAGCACAGCTCTATGTTTTATGTATCTTAAACGATGTGTTTTGGATACTACACAACTCTCAGGAACAGCTCTTATTTCATATATTCTCTCTATAAAATCATATTACAAGGCAGATGAAGTACTTTCTATAACAGATCTTAAATCTAACAATAGTATTCTTACTTTTGCTTCTTAAATATTTATGATGCAAAAATTTTTAATAGAGCAGTCTGCCAATTTTTCTCTTTATCCTTCATAAAAACCTTTATATATAAACACTAAATAAAGGTGGGTTTAATATTGGTATTTTCTGCTTTTAAAAACATATGAGTTGACAATAAAAAGGAAGCATTGATATCTGAGTTGAGAGGGGAAAAAAGCTTTCCTAATGAAGAAAACCTGATAAAATATAAAATCCATGTAATATTATCTATTTTTAAGTGAGAAATATATTTTTCACTTTTTTGCCCCATGATCTCATCTTTAAATTACTATTTTTGTAGTGTTACAGAAGTATATACCTACCTTTTGGTTTAGGATATTGTAAAGGTACAAGAGAACAATCCTTGGTATTCTCAGTATTGTGATTAGAAATGAGCCTTTTACAGCAGTTCCTAGGTGGTAGCAAAAAAGAACTGATATGGAAGACAAGACTGGGTGAGGCGGTGGGTTATTTTTATTTCTAGAAAGAAAACAAAACAATTTAAAAATGGTTTAGAAATTTATTTAAGAAGATAAACATTGTGTCTTTTTAGTATTTGGAAATTTTAAGAATTAAGTTTTTATCTCCTTTCCTACTTGAACTACTCCAGTTTTTCTACTGACTTCATCTCAATGTTCCTTAGTCCCAAAAAAAGCAGCCAAATTTATAACTTCTGGATTAGTTTAATTCTTAAGAAATTACTGTTTTCTGGAATGGAAAAATACCTAGGAAAAAAACTACGATGGAAAATAGGAGAAGTAAGTGAACAATATCTGAGAATACTACTTGAACACATCTCTCCAGTCTCTGTCACTTCTCTTATCCTCTGCAATCCTTTATTTCACTCTTGGTTCTTCAAGATTTTAGTCTGAGGGAATGAATCCACTATTTCTTCTATAGTGGTAAAATTAAAACTAGAAAATAAAATTGCAAGTTCTCACATGCAAAACTGAGAGCTACTATCTACTTTTATAGTTGCAATTTGGCCAATTTTGGTTTTAAATCTTGTTAAAATGACTAATGCTTTTTTTTTTTATTTCACAGAACAGGCTTTCTTTTAAAATGGAACACAGCAAAAAAGGAATATCCTACTATATGTTTAGAATTATAATCTGAACTAAAAAACTTGGTAGTTCTAGCACACACTAACCTCTATTGTTTTGGAGAAATAATGTCTCTGCCAAAATCAAAAAGCAAAGACAAAAATACGGCCTAAATACAAGTCTTATTTTTTTGCTTCCTTTATAAAGGTCAGTTTAATGTCAGTCATTTACAGACAGTAGCATGACACAGCTCTCAAGAATTTATATAAACCTCAGGAAATCAGCTTAAAGACACTCCCTCATCCCTTGTCAAATGCTGTAAAAAAAAAATCAACTAAATTAACACTCTAAGTACCTTTAAGAATGTTTTATAGGATTAAAAACCCCATACTGATCAATAGTCATAATTAGACCTTCTATAAAGTAACTCTTAAGCAACTGGCCCAACCCTGAAAAATTTAGCTAGGCAACAGAACCAACAGCCATTTGACTAAGTAGCTAAGTAAAGATCAGACCTAATATCACAAATAAGAAGCCCTGTTTTCAGAAGTGATTTCTTCAAAACCTCTGTTATCTTGAAAAATCAGTAGTTTTCACAAGAAATTAAAAAATTAAAAGGCACCAGTAAGAGAGTGACTGGTTGGGACTAAGAAGCTCTAAAACCATATTTTTATTAAAGCCTCACTTCAGCAAGGATTTAAATCGTACACACTATATTCCAGAGAGGGATTACAGTTCTGCAAGAATCCTGAAGGTATCACTGCAGTTCATTCAAAACACAAAAACTTTGCAGTGGAGAAGTTGTATTTAAATATGTGAATATACCACATTATTTGAAATAGGAAATTCCAGCAAAACAGTTGCTACATTTATTGTTATTGTTTTAAAACCAGGGGAACAGCGCTGGGGATAGTGGAATTTTATACTAGAATAAGGCAGTTTGGGGTTTTTTTAAAGTCATCAGGTTTCTGTGTAAGAAACACATGCATCACAATGTGGATGAATTATTCTATTCATATTGAGCCATTGTTTCTTTCTCCCTCATACACTACCTTACATATGACAGTGTCAGTTTGATCTCAGAATATAAATTATTAAGTTTCTGCAAGTTAAAGATTAACTAGTGATAAGAAACACAGAAAGGATATAGTTTGTTCCTGTGTTAATAATATACTTGTTACTAAAGAGAAAAATGAAGAAGGGTTTTGATATTTTTTACATGACTAAATAATAAGCAGGAATGTCAAAATTTGAAGCTTAGTTTAGATAAATTTTTACACATTTGGATGTTTTACCACACCTTTTCCTAGCAAAGGAATTACCACAAGAACAGGGTCTGACAAGGATTCTGCTTTGTCTCCAAACAGATGAGAAAAAGAACAGATTTTCCTTGTAATTCTGGTTCAGAGTAGGAAACATAGGAAAGAGGCTAAACACAGGAACAGGTGATGGCTGTGACTGTAAACAAGCTCAAGATTGACTCAATTATCCACCTACTCCCATCGCTCTCAAGGCTGAAGTTTCACCCATCTTTGTACATTACATGGCTGCAATCCTGACGTGACTTTAGCACAAGCATACAATCATTATGCAGTGGATTCTGTGCACGTGAACTCCACTGCATGTGCACAAGGTATCAAGGAAAACTGGGAATCTGCCTGATTGGTTATATGATTGAGTAGAGCCACAGCTTGCTTTTCCTCTTTGGTATTTCTATTTTATGTTATCATGAGATTGTTTGATTTACATACAACACTACTATTCCAAAATCCTGTGGACCTGTATTCAATAACACATTATCTTTTAATAATTTTATTTCTTCAGTACTGTCAATTGCCTTCATTTACTTGTGAGCTCTGTGACACTCAATATCTTTTTTAACACTAAGTTCCTTGATTCAAATGATCACGTGCATCTTGGCTTTTATTTTAAAACCATTTTTTGTGAGAAGAAAAAAAGGTAATCTTGACACACCCAACAGACATAGACGCTTGAATGGGGGAAAAGGGTATTTCTTAATTTCTTTAAAATCCTGTCATCTTAAGAGCTATGCTTACAGTTTTCTTCACTCATGCCTCACCAATTTCAAAGACTGTCTAAAAATAACTTCAGTATAAAATACTTTAGAAGCGTTAAGGAATGAATCTTCTATTCCTCAAGTAAATATGAATCTCAATTTTTAAACAAACAATAAATTACAAGTTTCTTAATAAAACAGACATTATGAGACTAACAGAGACCACACAGACTGTACTTCCAACCTCCCTTTTACCTAGTCTCAAAGCCACATGGGACAGGTCTGACTACATACATGCTGGTAGCTCTTTTAGGTCAAGTATGTAAGTAGGGCAAAGGATGTCCATAAATATTGCAGATACATTTGAAGAGGAAGCCTTTAAAAGTGGGTTCTAGTTCATCTCTCAGTGACTTTGGTGCACATCTGTAAACCTTCAGTTTTTACTTACTGGGAGAGATATGCATTTCACTTCTCTTGGAAGTTGTGGTACTGAACACCTTAGTCAGGTAGATAACCCCAATCCTTAATTTCAAATCCGTGCACTGACATACGTGCACTGGAGCTACTAAAGAAGTTCAGACATGGACAGGATAGTCATGCCTGTGACATGGATCAAGTTACCACATCACCGTCCTTTACTGCCAGAGAGGGGGAAAGGCTCATCTCCCTGCAAAGGTAAATACATACATAACACCTAAGAACATCAAAGTGAGAATAAACCTCAGCAATTGTAAAAAAGAAGGTTTTTTAAAAGACTGAGCCCTTTTCATAAGTTGTAAAATGTAATCGTTAAGCAAAAAAATTATATTTATTTTTATTAAATTAACAAAAACTTTTGTGTATTCATATTACATCTAAAATAAAAGAAGGCAAAATCCATTTTCAGTTGTGGTATTACAGGCCAAATATACATAACCTGTAATGCTAATCCAGGTAAAATGACCCCCTGGCCACCCCATTTGCAACTCAGCTGTGGTTGTTGGCCATGCAGTGCATTGCTGAGTGTGCTGTGGAAGGAGATTTCCACATGGAAAGGCTATGCCATTTCCTCGGAGCACTTACAGGCCAAGAAGAAAGCCTGTCTGTAAGATCCCATAAACAAACTCTTGTGACATGCCTTATGATGCTGCCCCAGGGAATACATTAAAAACACAGAGCAGATAAGCTCAGAATCGCTGGAACAGCTTGAGATAACTCTTGCCCTTACTGGTGTGACTGCTCCTGCAGCTAACCACCCTCTCCCCATTCCCACACTGCTCTGCATCTCTGTGGATCTGTGCTGACAGCCTAAAGGCCAGGACAAGGGATTACCACCACAGAAAAGTTGCATTTCCCCTTGCAAACAGAAGTCTCTCAACACAGTACAGGTCATCTGGCAAGCAAGAGGAGAGCTTGATGGTAGTTGTACAAAATGATACCAATACAATTGGGAGCAGGAACCTTCTGTACTTGGCAGCCAGTTCCTGCAGCAGTAAAAAATAGCTGGAAAGCGGAAGCCCCCAACAGAGCAGTAAATGTCATCACAGCAGTTTCTACAGGTGCTTCCCTGCTCTGCATGAACAAGATATGGACAGTGCCTTTGCCTTGGGGATTTATGTGGTGTATTGCACCAAAATGCACTGCAGCACACAGCCCAGGAACTCAGCAGAACTACTTTACTTTCCTGTGCTTTCTCAAGCCAATCTATATGAACCTTTAGTGCCTCAGCATTCAGCTGCTAAACCTGAGGTACATCAATGTGCTTATAAGAGAAGGGCAGCTCATTATCCACAGCAGCACAGCCATGTGAGTCCCAGAGCTTCATCAGGAAAAAAGGAGATGACATCAGAAATGAGAGTTCCTCCCTTTTCAGGTCCTATTATGGCATGTAAAATAGAAGGGTGAGACTATGTCACTCTTTCAAAAAGATTTCAACCTTTAAAAAAGCAAAGTTTTAGGTTTTATTTGCTCTTACCTAAGCACCAGTTCAGTGGCACAGCTGTTGGTTGTGCAGAGAATCCTGTCAGGGACAAGCTCCTGATGCACGTTAAACTTTGCCCTGTCCTGGCTTTTTGGATGGGATCATAAAACATTGCTTAAACAGGGGTGGGCACTGGCTGTTCCTAGACCTTCCAGCCTTGCTGCTTTGGCTGGAGCAGCACAGCTCACTCGGCTGCTGCAGGAAACCCTTATGGAGCCAGTCCCACAAGCAGAGCCTGTGCTGGTGTCTCTGCTGGGCAGTGGGGAACACATAATTTGGAGACCTTCCAGCAGTAGCTTCTTGATCAGTGACTGAAACACCCAAGGATACATTCTGGAGACCATCAACAGAAACCTGCTTCCTAAGTCTTGGAGAACCCAAAGACATCCTTCCTAGCTGCCCAAGCCATATGGCCCTGGGCAGCTGCCACCAGTGCTCCAAGGGCTCCAGGCTCTCTCTGGCCAGGCTCGTCACCTCAGTCTCACATCATCTTCCTCAAGGGTTAATTTTTCAACAGATTGAGGTTATCATGATATTCCTCTAATACAAAATGAAGAAATGCCTTAAAATGCCAGAGTTTTTCACAGATCAGAAAATGTCATCACTGGGCATAGAAGAACAGAGCACTGAGGATGAGAGAGCTCATAAAATACTTATGAGGAAAAATGTTATCAGGAAAATGCTCTCTTCATCATCAAAAACTCAACAACATATCGTGAGATTTAAATCTTCCCCTGCAATGAGTACGTAAACCCAATTTAATTTCATTTTACTTTTCCCCATTTTTTCCACATTTACATTTCTGGGCATATAAAATTCAAAGAAGGTTGTTGGCACACGTCTAAATATTTAACAGTGTTAAAGCATTTATAGTTAACTGAAAATATCTGCACAGAATGAAAAAAAAAGTATTAGACCAGGCAGTTATGCAGGCAGAACACATGGAAACCCAGAGTAGGGATGAACACTTACAAAGAGGTCAAACTGCTCATGAATACATGAAATTACCAAGGAACAATATATTGCTTCTCATTTGGAGCTAATGCAGTCTCCAGGAAAAGGGTCAAATGCAGCCTATGCCTTCCGAACGGTAAATCCCCCAGAGTCAACAGAGCTCTAACAGCTTATATCAAAGCTCAGTTTGGCCCAGCATCTCCAGCAGCAGGGGTCAGTCACATTAATATCACGCACATTGTAAAATCTTACTCAAGATCTTGCAACAAGCAACATTATTTTATAGTAGATTGGATTCCAGATATTGACATAATTGCAGTCTAATTGAGACTATTTTTCCTAGAAAAAGATTGAAAAGAAATGCTGGAAAATCCCTAAAACTATCAAGGGGCAATTCTGCACTCACCTGTTGAAATAACAAGTAACCACTGCCCCAGCAATCACCATTTGCTGACAGGCAAGAATGAATTCACTAGTCCAGATAAGGCCAATGAAATGATACCATGCCATGTAGCAAATTCCAGACAGAGCTCTGTACTCTACTTGTCCTCCTGAAGTGGACTCTGCAGTACCTGAAATTGGGATTATACCATTGTATTATTATAACATGCCAGACAACGGGGAAAAGGGAAGGGGGGATGGGGACATAGAAGTACATGGAAGTGCTTCTGTGCACATTCTCTTAACTTCTCTTCAGTAAAGTTACAAAAAAAATTTCAATGCTATTTAATTCTGTTCATTCTAACTGAGTTAGAGAAACAACATTTTGTAATTCAAATTGAATTTTGAAAAATAAAATCTCACAAAAAGCAAAAGATTGTGTTTAAATTGGGATTGAGACACAGCTACCAATAAAGAGGAAAGCTACATATTAGTAAAGATTTCTGACAAGACATTACTCAAGACTTGAGTAACCAAATAGTTCAGAAGAAAGTGAAATCTTGATTTTCATTATTTAAATTTGAAATAAATTATAGTTATAAAATGCTTTAGGGTTTTGTGGGGTTTTTTTTGTAAGAAGCAGAAGAGAAAGATTGCAGAAAAATATTAAGGATACATAACATACTGTTGCAACAAAACAAAACAAAACAAATATTTTAATTGCTATTACAAATCAGAACCGTGGTCATTAGTTTTCTGTTCCCTATACTTTGCAATCTTTGTGCAAAATGCAGGCACATAAATGTAGGTTCTCTGAGGGGAAAAAAAAGTAGACATCTGTATGGTAGTATATGCTCCAATGTTACTACTGTGTCCAGGAACATGCACAAATTAAGTTATTTAAGCTAAAAACATTCCTTCCACTTCTGTTACTCACAAAGAATTTATTCCATATTCATAGATGGCTTTTCACAAAAGGTAGGGGCAACTCAGATTCCTCAACAATCAGACCTTTCTTTGTGCAATCCTATTTATGGCACTTGACTCTGAAGGCTAGTCAAGGGATAACAGCATTAGGACCATCTGATCCTAGTAAAAGGTCTCTAGGTTTCCAACATGCTATTTTTTTTTTTAACCAAGCCTTAAGTCTATTAACCTTAAAGAGAAACATGCTCACCAAGTAAAACAATCTCTGGAGGTGAGTAGTTTCTTATTCCAACTCCATGAAAGAAATAACAAAGTGAGACAGAATTGGCTATTCCTGCTAGAACAGCAATAAAACTTAAGCTTTAATACTATATGTATTCATTTGGTGGACTTGGCAGTGCTAGGTTTACAGCTGGACTTGATGATCCTAAAGGTTTTTTCCAACCTAAATGATTCTATGACTCTGTGTTCTCCTCCAGGACAACACACCACCTTCAAGTTCAAAACTACCACTTATACAAAGCTATCTAGGAAATGGTTCCTTTCTGGCCTGTTTTTCTATAGCCACAGACTTCTTACTCAAGAATAACTAAAAGTAGAAACAGTAAAGATTTGTTTCAGAAATACCATCAGGTTTAGACAAGCTCTTCTTAAGTTTTCAGAACCAAGGTCTATTTGTCTGTAAATTAAGAAAAATATTCATCTACCCCATAGTAACACTGCAACATCATTTTAAAGTGCTTTGAAGGATAAAAAAATGCTACATGGGTGCATAAATACAGACGTATGGTCTAGATATTTTCTTTTCCCAGAGGTTAACAATATTGGTGGAACAGGCAAGCTCTCTCCAGTGCTGTAGAGTTGGTCATTCACAGAAATACTGTTGTGCTTCCTCTATACTCAAATGTATTTTAAGTCTGTGAAGTGCAAGATATTTGATGGTTTGAAAAAGCTACTACTCAGGTCTCTTCTCACAAGCTCTCCATCATTCCTCCCCATCCCATGCCTCCCTGGTTTTACGTTTGCAAAAGTGGGGGTTTTTTTAAAGGGGAGTTTTTGAGGATATAATAATTTACTTAGACCATTAAAACAAGTGAGGCACTATGTAATTCTGAATTCAAGAGATTTTTCATTTTCCATATTTCTTCCAGAGACTCTAGACTGCCTATTTCTGCAGCACACACAACTAGCCAAATATGCTCATTATCCATAGCCTACAGCCCTCACTGAGGGAACTTAAGCAAACAATTTGTCAATGAGATACAAGGTGTCCTACCTCTCCATTTTCATGCAAAGCCATTATGCCATTTGGTAGCAGAACTAAGCACATTTTCCACCATACAATCCACCTGAATATTTCTTTTTCCAAAATAGGCTTTTTCAGGCTTTGTTTCTGTAGTGTTGTCATGAAGACTGATAAATGTACATATGGCAAGCTAATTCTGTTTGCTTTTTACCAGCCTAATGAAATAACCACCTGCAGTAATAATAGCAATGGCTTTGTCTTTCCTGGACAACCTTATACTTGTACATGTACACATTGCTGTGTTCAGCTGCACAGAAATCAGGCAGAGCCAACTGTGACTTCACCTTTGATCACTTTGCTGGTCAGATATGGTAAATTTTTTTGTTACTTCATAAAAATCTGTTTACCAATGTAAACATCTGTGTCTGATTCCCTGTCTTCTGGGCCTACCAGACATGCATGATTTTGTCAACAGAACTACATGCAATGCTATTTTTCTATATCAGTAGCCTAGATAAACTTTAAAGCTATCCTAGATAACCTGTTGAGAAAAGTATATGCCATTTTCCTCATCACTGTATTGTGATATATCTGTTCATACAAACTAAACTTCTTCAACAAAGCCCTGAAATACAGTTTAATCTGTCAGCAGAATATTTTTCTCCGACTACACAATCATGAATCTTTCCAGTGTACCATACACTCTTAGAGATAACATTAACAAGTCGGTAAAGAACTGAAGTCCCTACAGCTGAATTACCAAATCTGGAAGCCTTTGATCAGTACAAATGTTGATCTGCTGCCAACACTTCAAAAGAAGTGATGTTAACGATGCGAACACGCACAAGTGCTTGCAGCAGAACCCAGGAGAGTTTCCCTTTGGGACTCGCAGCCCAGGGCTGCTCTGGCAGCCAGCACAGGAGTGCAATGAGGCACCAGTCAGCGGAGGGTGCATGCAGTACCTTCAGCTACATTCTGGGACTTCCAGACTTAGGTCAGATGCCCTGACTTGGCAACTGCTGCTGCTGCTGCTGCAAGGTTTAGTTGATGCCTACAGCAATAGGTTGTTGTAAGAGACAAAAACTCCTGGGAAGTCTAGTCCAGCAATTTCCTTATCACAAACAAAGAGCCACCGACAAGAGAATACCGAGAGCCTGTTTATCAGTTCCTGTTAACACGAAAACACGTTGTGCCCCTCCCACTACTAAGTGAGGAAAGGTTCTGGAATCATACACGGAATCTTAGTGCTTCCTGCAACAGAATTGATTGTGTTATCTTATTTAGTGTTTTTTCATGTAAAGGTATTTACAGCTAAGCTACCGGATTGTAATTGGAATGTCAAGGCCCCTTCAGGAAAGATATTTTTATTGCTCATTTTGCTGCTGCACAGCTTTATGTGGCAGTTTTGCTGCTCACTTGCCTGTAGGATGCACCTTCATGGCACAAAAAAATCACACCACCTTCTCATCCTACATGCACTGTATTTACACCATGTGGACCACAGCTCCTGTGTGCTGGAAAGTTGAAAGACATGCTCTGTTGTGCCACATGGCCACTTCAGTTCTGCAGTGAAATACCCACAAATTAGCAAACAATAAAACTCAATAACTCTAAGATATACCAGCTTTTCCAAAGAACAGCTGAATTCCATTCTTAGCCAGCTAATGGCTCTAACTGGTGCCACTGCTTGTGCTACCTAAAGTCTCATGAAGTCTTGGCATTTCTCCTAGTTTTCTAGGTCTGGAATTCACTCAGTCTCTGCTGCTCTTACAGATTCTGAATTACCAAGGTACTTAGGCAGGTGCCTACCTTAAAAAGCATAAGTAGTCCCACTGATTTTAATAGGATTATCCATGTGTTTCAAATTAGTCATGTGCATAAGTACCTTTCAAGTGCAGGCTATAGCTTTCTACAGCTCCCAAGAAGTTAGATTTTTTTCTCACAGTAACACTAACTTCTGGAGGAGATGTAAATAAGGTGCCTGCATGGTCGCATAATGATCAGGTGCACCACAGCTGAAGAGAGAATCAAGTGCTCCAGAACCGTTAAGATGCAGAGACACCGTAAATACTATATAACTAGTGCAAATTCAAGGAAAATGTTAAGAGCAGGTGCAGCACAGCAGCAAGCCAATTTCGTTTAACCATCTCTCTGTATTAGACAAAAGACTAGCGTCTTTGTAAACATTTCATTTTTTCAGCTTTCTTGGTATATTTGCATTTAAAATACAGCCTGCACAGCCCCAGAAAATATATTTGCGAGAAGAAAACGTCAAAGTGTCAAACCCAAGAAAATCACCACCTGTATTTTACAAGCTGAAACCTAGATAGGCAACTATTTGTCAGTGAAGAAAACAAATTGCTCTGTAAGAGAAAGAGTATCTTTGGAGATCTTCAGAGAAGTACTCTCAAGTGGTGCAAAAAGTCCCCAGACCTCAAAATAAAAAGAAGTGTCTTCCACTTATAGGACAATTGTAGAAAACTAATTAATAATACAAAGTGCATTATTAACCATACAGTTCTGCATGCATTTATCGGTACAGGATGTGTAAGTACGAGTCATCCTAGAACAGCAGAAGAACACTCATCTTATGGCAAGCTGCTTTAATAGCCAGCATTTCAGAGGACTCATATTCGGGTTGAAAATCTGAAGTACAACCTAACGGAATATTCTCATTACCAAATCTCGTTTACTGTTCATCGTCCAAGTTTTGAGTCACAAAACAAATCTGACGTAGAGTAGGGGACAGGAAATCCAAACAGCTATCCCGCTGACACGGACCTCCTGTCACCCGTACAGCTCTCCTCAGCCTGAGGGGTGAATCAAACAATCCATTACTCCTTCCCCGGAACACCGAGAGGCTGCGGCAGCCTTTGTTTCCCGTGTTTCTCCGGGAGGCGTTTCCCACCCCGCGGCCATGCGCGGCCGGGCGGGCGTGAGGCGCTCCCCGCGTGCTGCGGCGCCCCCTGGCGGGCGCGGGCGCTGCTGCGGGGGTCCCCGGGCCGGCCGCGGCTCCGCGGGGGACAGCGCCGGGCAGCGCCGGACAGAGCCGGACAGCGCCGGGCAGCGCCGGACAGAGCCGGACAGCGAGTGTCCGACAGCTCCGCGAAAACGGCCGGCATCGACACAGCCCGACAGACACACAGCCGAACTCACCCGGAGACATCAGCGGACACAGAGCGGCACTTCCCATCTGCGGTCAGACTTCAGTATTAACTGAGAAGTGATTTGGGTTATCTATCAAATGCACATACTCTTCTAAACATTAACATGCTTCTAACAGGAAGATCTTATATAACGGCTGACATCTACACTAAAAGTATCCTGCCACAATACCTCCATCAAAACCTGTGTTTTACTAGGTTGCTCATATAAGCAATTTATTGACAGTTAAGTGCCTGGAAATAACCTTCCCTTCTTAAGCTAAATCTGAGACAAGGCAATTCTTTTAACTGAAACTTTATCATCACTCTGCTGTGCAGCAAGCTTATGCTGCCCTCTGTACTGTATTGTTCACATCACTTGCTGGAAACATCAGCATTCCTATTAAGCTAGGGAGAAGACAAAACCTAAAATACCTTTGAGTGAGGAGTTGTGCGCTGCATTATGAATAGAACAGCAGGTCATAAACTGAATCCTACTCTCCAAGAAGGCAGAGGAAAAAGAAAAAAAGTTGAATGAAAATGCCTAGCAGGAAACAGAGAATATAACCAATGAAGGAGAATGGCACAACATGGAAAAAGCATTAAAAGCCTCTCAAAAGCAGTTTTCATTGGGCATTACTCCCCTGTGAATATATGTGGAATTTGCTTTCGGATACAATGTGCAAGTCACTATTTTCCTGCAAAGTCTGTAAAAGCATCCAGAAAACACCCAAATAATTTCCCATCCTGCTCTTAAAATCAAGCTTCTTCTGTCACATGAGCTAAAACATTTCAACTCTTCTAATGACTGCTGCATTTCCAAAAGCTTTTGAATACAACAGACTCAGCTGGCATTTTCTAAACTTAGATATAACAAGGGCAAGCTTTACATCCTTATGTGTGCATATTAAGTCAGGTGGATTTAACATCAAGGATGTAATATTTCCTCTCATAGTTCTTGTTAATTATACATTTAGAAAATCTGTGTGTTATAATTAATTTTATTGTCCTGTTACTAAATTTACTACAGTTAATGTTTATCTTAAATTGTATCTGATCCAAGCAGGTGCGTGAAATGAACAGTTGGTTGATAGCTCAGGAGATGCTCCTTTCTATAAAGTCTGGTCTGAAGCAGTGATAAGGTATCCCTCAAGGCCAGTTTCAGAATTACTGCTGCCTGTCTGATCCATACATAAATGGTATAAAGATTTTGCAGAAAAGCTAACAACAACATAGAGCTCTGTCCAGCACACAACGCTGCATCTGTATTGGGAAAATCTAACTCAAAGGAGCATGGAGAAGGAATATCCATGACATCTAAAGCAAAGGGCATTGACTTGACTATTTATTGAGGAGGAACCATTCACAAAGAGACTGCAGGTGAGACATTTGGCCATGCTAGGTCTGACCCTTTTGCAGGAAAAGCAGGTTATCAGCGGCTTCAAGGAGCCATTCCTGACAGACATGAGCTACTCAGAAAAAGGCAGCAGAAACAGAGACTTGCAAATCTGGACAACTGGCCAATGAAAATTGGAGGGAAACAGATCCCAATCCAGCCTAAACAACGGGTGTGATTCGCAATGCCAGCATGGACTCAGTTTCTTGTGTTAGAAGTGAATTTGGTCTTGTAAAGAGCCAGAATCAACAGAGATGGAAGCAGTTGTGATGTAAGAGGAGTGAGGTACCTGATCCATAGAGGTAGGGAATACAGCCAGCTTTGCCAAATGGGCTCAGCTATGGAAAGGCTGGAGGCTTTCCTGGCCTAGCAGGAAACTAAGCCTGTACTAAGGAGTTACTGCAGCCACTGTCTCAAACGATGGTGGAAACACAAAGTAAAATGGTAACACACAAACACTTGAAGAATTAGACTGCATTTGGTTTTCCACATAGAAATCACTGCCAGGTTTCAGAAAAGAGAAAATCCATAAACAAGGGTCTCCGTCCACATCAATTCTACATCCATTTCAACCCAAAGGATAACAATTAGCTTCTAACAGTGGCCCTAGAAATTGAAAATGAAAAAAATACCAGCCCCCGAATCATAATACTTTTCATGGACAGAGACTGATGTCTACATGAAGATTTATCCTCAGAGCTACACAGCATTTAGCTTCACTTCTTTGGGTGATGTTCCAGCGAAGGACAACCTCTCTCTCACTTGGGATGGTGCTGGGCCAAGGGACAGCATCCAAATTAGCCTAGTCCAATCTGTGACAGATCTTACAGTGGTATATCCCTCAGTAATACTATTTCCATACTAAAACTCTGTTCTGCCAGATCTTTCATAGTGCTTGACTTTCCACAGAGCACCTCCCCTACAACTACATGAACCACTGGATTAATCCAAACACTGTTGCACTGGTCCGAATGATAGCAACTGCCAATGACCTACTGCTCTGGAGCAACGTTCTGCCTCTGTGACAATTCAACATTGTTTAGTCAGAGGAGACAAACATTCTCATTTTGTAACAATTGCACTAAAAGCTGTCTCCTCCTTCCTGTTACTTTCTTCATTTAAGCCCACCAAACATATACTGTACCTACCACAATCTATTAACAAATAAATGAGAAAGAACAAAACTCAAGTCCACATATGAAAGCAAAAGGCAAATGTAGAAGACTCCAACAAGTGGGAAATAAAATAAAGGGAACAAGTAACTCTGCCATGTAACAATGCTAGTCCACATTTTATACACCAACACCAAGAGGTCCCACATGTAAGAAGAGAACTTATGAAATGGACAGCACTCAGTCAAAAACACGAAAATCGTTTACTTACCTGCAGTTCCTAAGCTAAGTAGTACAGCAACCCAAAATATCCAGAACACAATGAGAATCAGAAAGGTCCAGAGTGGTTGGAACAGGAGGAAAGGAATTCTGCCAATGATTTTACCAACAATTCGAAAGAGCTGTACAGCAAACTGAAGCCTCTTTCTTAGTACAAATATAAGGGAGAGCAGAACAACCTGTTACAGGAAATAAAAAGACAAATTATTGGGGGTTTTGCCCCAAGAAAATTATCAGAGTTGTCAAATGTGGGATCAGAGGATACAGACTTCACAAAGACATGACAACAAAGCAATTTAGATAATCTTACCACACATTGGAAAATCCACCCGAGACACTCCCCTATGTTCTCTAAGAGCCTGTGGATTAAAATCTCGTTTTCTGCAATAATTGCTGCTGGATTTTTAAACAAAATAGGTTTCATTAAACTTTCATTCTTCTAATGGAAACAGTCTGTTTTGCTTTATGGCAAACGTAAATGTACATTAAACACTACACATTGCTTTCACATACCCTGCATGTCATGAACTTTTAAACTTTCTTTCTACTCAGGTCAGCTTGCCACTGTTCACTTTCACAATGGTAGGAGAACCAGTCCTTTCCTGTAGTCCACAACAAAACTAGTTTGAGAGCTATGTATGTATGGAAGCAAAGCAGACATAAAATGAAAACTTATTTATTTAAATTATTGTCTTCCCAAAGTAAAAAACCAACCCGCCAATAACAAAACCCCGAGTCAAAAACCCCACAATATCCCCAGTTCTTTGTACGTGACAAGGAACTATGAACAGCAGTTAAAAGGGAGGTTGGAATTTATAGAACAATAAATACAACCAGTGGCAGTTGCTTCACTAGTTTTCTTGCCTGCTCTAGAAAGAAGCTACCAGCTCTGAAGAGAAGCATAACCTGCAGCAGAAGGTGTTCCCACAGTTCTGCAAACAACAGTCAGTTGTACTGGAACACACATGCATTCAAAGAAACCTTTTCTTCTTCTTTCGCAGAGTTAAAAAGGTCATAACTTACGGAGGATATAAAAAAAATTATCTGTGACACATTTATATTTGTCACCGTAAACTGTCAGACCGCTCATATCTGGCAAATTCCATATAGATCTTACTCATCTCTAAGAAAACAGGACAATCACTTTAACAAATGTCTCATGAAGCACAAATTGACTGTACCCTCAAATTGAGCAATGGCTCCTTTAACATTGCAACATCAGAGTGAAAAAATCACTTAAGAAATTGCAAGCTGCACTCAGATTTTCTGTTGTAAAATAAGGTCAATGAGAGAAAAACAGAATTTGACCCCATAACTTGAAGTCTAGACACTGCTGCCTGTGTTTCACTGCCCCTTTTATTGCCTAAAAGAGCTGCCACCCCTTTCTCCTACTGACAGGGCGGGATGAATCCACAGATCTCCTGTTCATACTCAGCCAGTGCCCCTGTGTTTATTCAACATGATTGTCCAGTGAGCTGATGCAGAACAAAATGGGGATGGAAAAAAATTCTTGCATTTTTACACCAACAACACTAACACTGTTTGCACAGGTTTGAAGCGTGGCAAGGCTGACAAACAAGTTTCACAATGAAGGTATAAAATTATTTTTGTAGTTTTGATGGGGGCCTAAAAATCTAGTTGGAACAAGATTTTTAGGGATCTTTAGGGTCCCTTCCAACCCAAACCGTTCTATGATTTTATGATTATATTTAAATGCACGTAAGAAGATCTTAGAATTTATTCTCATTTTCCAATTCGAAAAGAATCAGGAATTATTTTTACTGTTGCAGAACC
The DNA here is from genome assembly GCA_014706295.1 of Lycocorax pyrrhopterus obiensis. Taxonomy (NCBI): domain Eukaryota; kingdom Metazoa; phylum Chordata; class Aves; order Passeriformes; family Paradisaeidae; genus Lycocorax; species Lycocorax pyrrhopterus. The sequence goes on along the minus strand of JACSVZ010000013.1, from coordinate 17,736,839 downwards.
ACTGCAGCTCAAGTGTTTAAGGTACAGCCTCTGCCACTGCTTAGGGCAAAACGCTACTTACGGTAACTATTGTTGAGAAGATGGCATATCCAAGTAGGAACTTTACGTTTTCCTTTTCTGTTTCCAGTTCAGTGCTGGGATCATTCTTGTAGTCGTAATGGAGCCACCAGAGAACACCTGAGATGACTGAGCAGACCAGAGCAGCATGAGGGCGGACAGTGCACGCTGTCGCTGGCAGGTTGATGCCTGCCTGGCCTCCCTCCCCAGTCTCCCGCCCTCCCCGCTAACCCACACGTGGCTCGGGAATATGGCCAATTAGCAAAGTGAGGCACAGGATCAGTGATCACAGAGAAAGTTCCAATAGTCAGACTGAGGTAAAACCGCAGCAGAATGTTTGGATTTCTTGCCGTTATTCTAAGGCTCAGGCATGTAATTTCATTGTGGAGATACAAAGCTAAATTAAATGGAATGACAAGCTTTAGCCAGACACATTCCTATGGTTCTCCCTTCCTAAAGCAGAGTTCACTAAACATTCTTTGAAACAGTAGCATTTTCATAACTGCATTCATCGGCCAAAAGAAATGTTATTTCTAGGCATCTATAAAAACAATAAACATCACCATCATCCTAACACTCAGCAGCTGGAACAGCACAGCCAGACCTTGGCACCAAAAGGCAAGCAGGCCTCAGTTTGGAAATGACTATGGTAAGCTGAAGGTTACTGAGGATGGCCATGAAAAAGCGGATAACTGTTTGTTCAGCTGCTAATCCTTCAGTTCAGTGAAACAGTAAATATACTTACACAACAAACCGAATACAACCAGTGCAATCAGAGTGTGGATGAGGAGGGTCTGAATGAATCTGAAGGCTAAAACCAGTATCAAAGAGAAGGCTAAAAAATACACATAGTAAGTTTGAGTGTTACAGCCCATTTAATTTAACCCCCTTTCATTTTAAATATAAATGTAAGGTTCTTGTAGAATTTTAGCTTTTATTTTTAAACAGTAGTCTCAAAATCAACAGCATTTAGTAAAGTTGGCAACCTTTTTAACATTTAAAGCACCCAGTTACCTGTAACTAAATAACAAGGAACTTATAGCTGATATATTTCACCACGGGAATTACTAGCTTTTTAAGTAACATTTTATACAAGAGTTAAGTTCAAGTGTTCATGCTGATGTCTTTTTTTTAATCAACAATTCCTTAGAGTCCCCCAAAATGAGGTATACAACCATGTCATGAAACACAGAATCTGATAATTCAGAGATCTGCATTTCACCAGTCTATTAAATGCCTCCTGATAAAACCTGATCACTCTTTCTTAAAAATAAAGAAAATATGAAAATATGCCCAGAAAATATGAAAAAAATCCACTTTTGAATTAAACATATAGACTTATAAGAAGCATTTTAACCTTTTAATTGAATATCATTACTCATTTTTTACTTATAACCTTACCTAGTGCAAGGACACTCAGTCCTATCACAGTATCTCTTCCTGCCAATATTCCACTCAGAATTCGGTGAAAAACATCCATTTCATTAACCATACTTATTAAGACAGATGCATACTTGGAATAGCATTCAGAATTTTGTGGAACACATCGATTAAATAATGGAAAGGATTTACTGAAAGGTTAAAAGTAAAATGGTAAAAAATATTAATTACTGGACAAACAGTTTAAAATCCACAGAGATCCATCCTGCCATTCTCCACAGAGAGCATTCTGTTATAAAGGGTAGTTTTATATATCAACTGCAAAATAAACTCCTAATGGTGCCGTGCCTGTTTCACTATACCAGAACAGATCCATTCAAGATCAGCCTGGAGAAAAAAATTAACAACTCTCCCATTAACTACTATCACCATCAGCACATAGCTCCTATTCCCATTCTAGTCTGGCTCCACCTGCTTTGCTCTCATGTGTTTATGTAAAAAAGTTCATGCTAACACAGCTGTAACCTATGCTGCTGTTGATAATTCTAGATCACAAACACTTTGCGTTGTTTTTATGATATTTAAGCATTCTAGAAGTCACCAAAACAATGTTTGCAAGGTACAATTAATGGCACCAAATATTTGTACAAAATTATTTGGCACTCCCAGCCAAGCTTCTTGCATATATTTATTGTCCCACTTTGGCAGTGCTGCACTACAACAGTCAAAGGCATGTTCTTACCCAAAAAGGAGAGGTTTCGTCATCAACAGTTAAAAATTCCTCTAACTAGCTTTGCTTCTACTATGAAATAGAACTGTGCAAGATGAAAAACTTTGCAAGTTCCTTGACAACCAGGAAAAAGCCTAGGAAGTTGAGGAAATAAGTGAAACATGCCACAGTTTTTCATCAATTTACACGCTCTCCTTTGATCCACTGTATGTAATGTTTTTATGTGTCTCCTACTCTCTTCTGTTCACCTTGTTCTTCCATTTTCTCCTGTTCAGAGTAGATGACTTAGCTGTGCAAACACAGAGATTCCAATTCTCTGCTGTATTTTCATGACACAGTGGAACTTAAAATCATGGGTTTAAGAATTTTGACTCATAAATGCCAGATTATAAAGACAGCAACATCCACAGATCCGTGCTTCAAGCCGGCTGGCTATAAAATTATTCTGATGGAAATTTCTGGGCTCGGGGTAAGAAGGCAGGCCCAAGATCACATCCTTGGCATTGAGGGAGAGAGCAAAAGTCTGTGCAGGAGGTAAGTTGTTCCTCATACGGACTGCTTTTTTCCTAATTTGGAGAGGGAAAACTCTCTAAAGGGTAGAGGAATGGAGGGAATGCAGTCCTTGTTTATTCTGTGGGACAGGACGCTGGCATGTTCACAGTCACAAAAAAGAACTCGTAAGGACACATGGACAAAAATAAAAAAACAAAACAAAACTCTCCTGACTGTGAACTAAGCCTAACAAGCCAAACACAAAACGTGAGGAAGTAACAATCCGTAAGAAGCTGTTCAGACTGAGGGATGTTGTAAAACACCCAGTAATTCTTACCTTGGTGGAACTGGCAGTGTGGGACAGAGCTGAGCTGCCTTTGGATTTAGTGTGTAATTGGAAACATTCAGGTTGTAAACGCAAAGAAAAGAACCTAAAACAGATAAAGAAAGAAAAAAGTAACTGAAGATTAGTAAAAATTTGAGAGAAAAACACATTAAGAACTAAGTTTTGTTTGCACTTCCGGTTTGATCCCTTAGCAGGCCATTCTCATCCCTGATATTCCAGTGGGAATGTAAACAACAAATTAGGTAGTTGAGTAAATCTAAGGCAACCTCTGCAGAACCCTTTGCCTTCCAGATTTAACCACACTTATCTTCCAGGCAGGCACACTGTTTGTTCCACAGTGCCATGCGTGGCTATTAATCCTTGCTCATTAGGATAAGAGAAAAACCTGAAACAGTGGAAGCCACAATAGAGCTAGGCCCTCATGAGTTAGGATATAATATATACATATGCAGAAACCTAACCTGTGCTGGGATCTCAGTGAAATATTACCAGATACTCTGCTAATAATACTCTGCTCCATGATACAGCGCTTCTGGGAAAGAAAGGCTGGATACATCCAAGCCATTCAAAATGCACGACTTCTCTCTGCCTTGACATAAACATGCAAGCAGTTGTAGCTGGAATTTGATACAATTATGTTTAGTTAGACTGAAAATACTTGTATAATACCACAGGTGTTTACACCTTTCTGTACACACCAAATTATGTCAAACTACCCCAAAATTAAATTAAAACAAATATTGTCAATTTAAATAGCAATCCCTGCCAAGCAAAACATCAAAACAAGAAAAGAATGGGATACTGACCTCTAACAAAATGGCCCTTAGTATTCATATGGTCTGAAGTTTATACATACCCCATGAAATAAGGCTTAGGCTACAGATTATTCTATTTACATGTTGGACATGAATAAACTGGAGTCTCTTTCACACAGCAGCTACTTCTGACACCATCTTGAACACTAGAACCAAATAAAATTTCTAGGTGTGTCCTGGTTTTGCTGGGAAGTGAGAAGCTGTGTGGTACTTAGGTGCAACAAAAATGAAATAGCAAAACTACAACAAAATGGAATAGGAAACATTGGGATCTGATGTCTAGAGGGATAAAAACACTTGTGTCTTCCTGGAATTAATAATTCCACAATAATTTTAATTAAATTTAAAGGAACCAATCGGACAAGTTTCCCCAACAGCATATGAACTCTGGTCACCTACTGGCACCCCCGCCAAACTTCACTGGTTCATTCTCAGCAGTCAGTTTTCTGCTACATAATCTCAGCACTGTGCAGGAATTGATCAACAACTTTCTAATTTGCATAAGAGAGCTGTAACATTTCTAGAAACTATGGCTTTGAAATAAAGCAGAAACAAGACATTCTATTTTCTGTTACCATGAACTGTTCAGGAAATTAATGGTAAGCTATGACTCCCTAGTGTAAGAAACATAAGAAAAACAAGGTGGAAGCTGCTCAACTGTTCTACAGACACACTAAGATACTCATATTCCCTGTGGCACACCATTATTCCTTGCGAAACTCTGGAGATCTTCCAAAGAGTTGAGTTGCTCTTGTGGACAACTTGACACGCACAAGGAAAGTGAACTGATTCTGAGGCTTTGTATTTCCAGGTCGCATGAATTCAGAAAGAATACATACCTAGAAAGAAAAAAAGATCCTCTTCTCAAAAAACAAGCTTTCTTGGTTTGCTATAAGTTTTAACTCTGAACCTTCTTTCCATCTTTTTAAAGTGCTACAAAGCAAATGAAACTTTTTCAGAAGGAGTCAGTGGAATGACTGGGAACTCAACACGCAACTTCCTTAAGTACAAAGATTTGCCATATAGAATGACTGCCTGTTTAGTTGAAGTCCCATTTAAGACCCTCTTTAAGGAGGCAGCTACATAAAGCATAACAATGCAGCACATTTTCAAATTCTGTTTTAACTTTTTAATTTCACTCACTCTTTTGCACTATTCCCACCTTTTTTGCCTTTCCACACAACAATGTATAGATACACAGATGTATATGACTGACAACTAGAAGATATGCATTTTACTAACTTCTCAAACATTTTATTTATTTAGAGATTATCTGATGTACTTACTTTTTATTAGTCATGTCCAATCCAGAAAGATTTGCCCCTTCTACAGGAGTGTTCTTCCGACCACATATGTTCCCAAAGCTGTCATATCCAAGCACAAGTCTTTCTGCAGCACCAGCCACCACAGCATAGCCACTTATAAACATCTGTTAAATATTTTTTTAATGTGAAAGCCTGTTACGATAGCTTTTTCTTCCCATTTAATAAATATTCCTTTTAAGTCATACATTTTTGTCTTGCAGTTGCAAACAGTTAAATCTAAAATCTACTCCTCTGCACAAGGCCAGAGCAAGTCATATGAACAAGTTTAGCCCTATTGCTTCCTTAGATCTTTCCTTCATCTATTGTTGAAAGTATATAAATTAAGCAGAATAACACAGGAGAAGAAAGATAGAGGTCCTGATTAAAATAAAAGCATTAGTAAGATGCTAAACACTGTCCCTAGTGAAGTTCACGTGTGTCACTAGGCAAGATCACTCAAATGGTGATCGTTCATGTGCTCACTGCATCTCATTTTACAGGGTGACCTTCAAGACACACTTGGGCAATATATCTGCTGCCATGATGGGTCCTTGAAGCTGCTAGTGCATTTAATCAGAGGTATTTTTAAACACCAAGTATAATTAAAATGAAGATTACCTGAAATTTCAGAAGGAGCACTCTAACACATGTGAAAAACCTGGAGAAAGCCACACTGTGCACTTAGGTGACACTGCCCTTACCTTTTAGTTGTTCTGCTGTCAGATCAAAGTTCCAGTAGATCATCTTCCTGTAAACCCCAGAGGCTGCTAAGTACCGCTGCTGGCCAAGTAGCGGCAATCCTTAGTCAAAATAAAACACCTTGTCTAGGAATGCAGCTTAAACCCTCCTGTACCTCGTGAGAGCCAAAATAACCCTTGGAAAGAACCTCTGCAAGTGCCAAGAAGCAGCAACTCTTCTGTGAAACTGGTGAAGTCCTGAGTAGTACTTTACCCAAAGGCTCACCTCCACAGCACTCCAGCTATTGAAGAACTCAGTGATCCAATCTTCTCCTCTTTCCCATGAGGTGCAAGCCACATTTCACACCCACCAAGGACAATCACTAGGCTCCGTGGCTATGTGCCAGCTGCTGGCAGCAGCAAAATTTCTCAGTCCCACATTAATCACTACTACTTTGAATGCATATGGTTGAATATTGGCCGTGCTCAAGGCAGATTGCACATGTCAGATCCAGCACAACTACTTTCTTACTTAAGCTTTCGAGCCTTTATTTGTTTTTCTACTTTTAATGCTTGTGACTAAAGATTGGATCTGGGCACAAACATGTCTCATACACAAACATGTATGTATGTGCTTCTTCAGTCCTCAGAGCAGTCTTATTTTTGCTTACAGTAGACTTATTTTGCAGTCTTAACTAGTTCAGTAATTTTTTTAAATTATGATGGCATGTTAATGCTGTCTCAATATGGACATCTTTGTAGAGACTCCTCAATTCAAGCTGGCATACTACTTGTGGATGTGATTTGCTACAATAACAAAATAGTTCCAGATCCAGTTTGTTTACAGAACAAGTATTTGCTAATAATTAAAACGGTCTCAGAAGGCAAGAAATGAGCTGGCACTGTAACTCAGATGAAATAGGCTTTCAGAAAAATTCCAGCATTCTTTCTAAAGATGGGTATTACAGGTCCACTGTGTAGGTGATTTTTTTTTTTTAGTGCAGAATGCTGGATACAAGCCATAAATATTGTTAAGTAACAGAGTAATAGCTGCAGGGGTATATCTATATATGGCTGTGATACCCATTTCCACAGAGCTATTAATGAGATTTCATTTTTTTTCACTATGTGAACAAATTAGTGTCATTGCATTTTCTTAAATATTTTTTTAAAAAGATCAAACACAAGAAAACAAACACATGTATGCAAAAAGCTATTTTACAGAAACTGAGCAATAAAAACAGTGAGACAAACCAAACAAAAATCCTAAATCCTTACCATTTCACAGGTTACATTTGTGGCATTCCCTCCACTGGTCAAAGCACTGAACATTAGAGAGCAGGTAAAAAACCCTACCCTGCTCACAAAGTTCACCATCCATTTATGCAGCATTCAAAATGCATAGGTAATATTCTGCATTAGCTTCCATTTAAAAAGTTACTATGCATGGAATTAAAAAGTATATTTATGAGAATCCTGAGTAGACTCAGACATATCATAAAAAACCCCATCCACATTTCAGAAAGACAAAGCCTGTTCCCAAAAGCTTGCACACTGTTCTAAGCACAGGACAGACAGTGACTTAATGTAGCATCAGATGGACGCATGTTGCAAGATACCAAAGCTACAACGAGTAAGTAGAATAAGGAGCCCAGTCCGAGCCTAGACTGATTTACACAAAAGCGAATTTTAAATAACCCAGCTCTCTGTATACATGGTATCGAAAGCACGCGGGCAGAACTTAGAAGTGTGACAGACACCATAATAAAGCACTGCACCACGACAAAGGTAAGATCTGTCCCTGGGCAATCCTAGGACGTGTGCCCGTGACAATTTCAGTTTAGATTTAGTGTAACACTATGCAGAACCCCATTAACATTGGATCTGATTTCTCCTTCCAGGAAAAAAACAACCAAACAAGCGTGCTTACCAAGCCAGCCCAGAAAAGACAGAAGAGGAGCAGCCAGAGAGTGTCTGTACACTTTCTGTAAATGACTGGTCTCCATTCCTGTAGTTCAAAAATACTATCTCCAGAGTCCTAAACAGAAAAAAAGTTCAAGAAAACAACAGAACAAACTTCCTGTGAAATTAATTCAAGTTCCAAACTGCGGAGGTTTCAACGAGCGCGTAACTTCGCACTCTCAACGCCGAACACCTGGCAGCTCTCTGCCGTAGCGAGGTGCGCTGCTCCCCCGCACGCCCCGCTCTCTCTGCCCGCCCCCGCCGGTGTCCGGGCACGCTCCGGCCCGGAGCTCACCTGCCGCCGGCCGCCGCGCCGCTCCATGGCCGCGCTCGCCGGGCCGGGCCGGGCCGGGCCGTGCTCCGCGGGGGCGGCGGGCGGGCCCGGGGCGCAGCCGGCTCGGCGGGGCGACGCTGCCCGGGGCTCGGCTCCAGCGCCGCGGGGCCGGGCCGGGCTGGGCCGGGCGGAGCGCCCCGGCCGCGCGGTGGCACCGCCAGCAGCTCCGCCCGCCGCTGTGGCCGGGCTGTGCCCCGGGGCGGCGGGGCAGCTGCGCCGGCCGGAGGGAGCGGCGTTGCCGCCCCGGGGCCCTTCATTCCCGCAGCCCGGCTCCGGGAGACGCGCTCCGGGCCCGCAGCGCTCGGGGGCCGCCGGCAGCTCCTCCACAGCCTCAGGTTTATACAGGGCCCCCGGCCAGGGTGGGAGGTTTATGTTTCACCCTTCATGAGTTTATATCTGGGAGTAACTGAAGATTTGTTACTGCCAGCACAAAATGGGGGCTGTTCCGTCCTGTAAAGCCCTCTGACGCTGATACCCGTTTGGCTGTTCTGGCCGCGTTATCAATACACAGTCAGTCATAGATCCTTTTCGGCTTCTGTTTGGTTGTTGTTTGTACAGTTCCATCGTGCTGACATGCTGTTTTAGGGGATACACACCTCTCATCTATGTTCATAAGAATTTTGCATGCACAGGAATAACAGGAATACCAATAAAACCAAAATTTTGCAATAACAGGAATAACACTGAATTAGGTCAATCCTTGTAACTCAGATGACCAAAGAATGCGGGAATTATCAGCCACTTCTAATAACATGTTTTCTCTGTGCTGTACCTGTTGCCTTTATGTTTTTATGTTCACTAAATTTGGCTCAATAATCTAGAGAAAATTACAAATCGAAAGGATATTAAAAGTATGGTTTTGTTCTCTTCCCGACAGTCAGTGGAACAAATAAATGTCCTCTTTAAGAAGTAACACATCTGCAACTGCAATAAAATTGAATTAAATGGAAGCTGTTTCGCAAAATTGTTTAAGAATCGGTCCATCTTGTGTAGGAGACACAGCACTAGGCTAGTCTTGTCTAGAGAAAAAAAAGCAAAATGGACCCAACATATTGCAGTTCTCTGGAAAAAATGCAGCATGAAACCTTGATGACAAACACAGGTGGAAGTAAATAGATAGTATCAGAAACTGAGATTTAAAAAAAAAAGGAATTAATCTCTGCCCCAGAGCATTTCAGAGTCCTACTAAGCTGACTGGAAATAACTACATTTGTCCAAAAGTTTAAGTCATACAGTATCTCTGAAATTGACATTGAACTGTTTTGACAGAAGTTGGTACAATTCTGATTTAAATTCACACACACACACCCCTTCCCAAGAAGAGGTTCTGAAGAAACACAGCAAGAAAGATTTCTAAAAACTTTATGTCTTACAAAGGATTTATTAAACCGTTTAGTTCCCAGCCAGCTCATAGTTCTTGTCTTTATCAGCATTCTGTCTTTTAATGCTCATTTTCCATCAATTTTTTGGGAGTTTTCATAATCTGGGTGAAAATTAGAATAAAATTCTAAAACTGAAAAGGTAGTTTTGTGCTTATAAAACCTAAACAGAGAAAACAGCTTTTCCTTCACTTTGTGCTATTGCACATTAAAAATACGTGGAAAAAGCCATTTTGCCTTGAAATAAAAATGTGAAATTTCACCTGAAACATGACTTTTTTTATAAGAGAAGTTCAGTTTTTTATTATATTAAGAAAAATAACCAAAATTATTAATAACCTTTAACCTAGACACAAAGAGTTTTCTGAGACAGAATCATTATCTGATTAAGAAAAATAATCTTGAAGAACAATGCCAGTGGTGAAGGCCTATATTAGAATCTGATGACTTGCTGTCACCACATGCTAATATTTTGCTGTTGATCTGGCACTTTTTGAATGATCCTCCTTAAGCTTTGTATTACATTCTTACTGTGAATAGAGGAAAACAGCAAGTGAAACAAACGTTTTCTAATAAACTCCAGAATCCAAGTTCATGTAAAAACACTGAAATCAGCAGTAGAGGCCTGCTTTTACTGAGCAATATCAATCATAATTCTTTTATTTCTTCAGCTAGCCTAGCAGAAATTATCTTAGAAATACTAGAAAATAACTCAAAATTAGAATAGGATTTTTTTAAAAAAATGTAAATGAAATATTTTAATTGTAGTAAGTTTTTTCCCTGAATTTCAAACATGATCAAATAAAACATTTATTCTACTTAGTAGCAGCTGAGTACTTTTATCACGTGTCACTAGGTGGGGCTCGGCTCCCAGTTTCGAGCTCCAGCTCAGCATTTGGGATGAGTGCACAGAGGCTCACACCATGGTGAGCCAGTATTCACAAACGAGGATCCACATGCTACAGCTGAAGAAAATACCAGGAAACAAGGCTCAGATCGGATCAAGGGATTTAAACATCCACATCCAAAATGTAATACCAAAACCTCTCGCTTGTTATTTGTCCAATCCTGCCCAAAATTGCCCAAAAGATCAATTTTGAATTTTCTGTCTTACCACTTTGAGAGGATAGAGCCTGGTTCTGCAGCTGAGTCATTTGACCATTCAGTGAGGAGCAGGGAATTTTAGAAGTGACATTTTGTAGTGTTGAAATAGAAATGAGATGAAAATGAATTCTGGAAAAAGAGTATTATTAGAGAACTGTTCCTTTTATGTGAGCACTAATGACTTGGCCAGAGAGGTGTCCACTGGCTTGTGCTCTCTCTCTGGTGAGAAGCCCACGTTGGAGCCTTTGGTCTCAGTCCCCTGGTCTACATGCACAAGATGCCAACTTTATAATACAAATATCTTCATTTCAGTCTTGTATCCAACTACAGCCACTTCCATGGGAGATTAGCATGATGAGGATCCACATTCACTTAAAAATCTTCACTGATCTGTCAAGTAAGTAATGTTTCTTGTAAAGGAAAAGAAAATATTTACAATCTTGGGGTACCCAGGAACTCACAGTGTTTTATCTGTGTTTTAAGAAATTAACCACTCAAACTGCTTGGTGTGTTGTGGTGAGGGAACCACAACAAGGGAGATTGACACTTACACTTCCAAGACTAGTAGTTTTTAAAGGATATTTTACATGTTAACCATCTTCAGACATGTTTATCAGCATCAGCAAGAGAGATGAGCAGCAGTGTAACCTCATGGGCATTTTTCAACTCTTTGTTTTTCATGAAGTCACACAGAATATACAGAAAAAATCAAACATGAAATCAAGCTTTCTGACTCCAAGCCTCTCCAAGCTTCTTGACTCCAAGCTTTAATCAAAAAGTTCTTGTTTCTTATGAGTGTAGTGTTTATTCATTGAGAATGAATCCTGGTGCTGCCTGCACTCAGGGCTCAACTTTCTTACCAAGAAACCTACCTGGTTAAAACTGGAGCAGGAATGTGGATTGGGAGAGGAAGGTGCTAAATGAAAACATGACAGTTCCTTGCTAGACTGGTTAAGTGAGATGACTATCCCTATCTGCATCCCCTTCTGGGTCAGACAAGGAACAGACACCAATTACTTTAATAACAGGACACAGCAACTGAGAAACTCAACTTAAAAGCAAACATTTTCTGCCTAATTAGAGAAGGTGCAGCTGAGCATAATTTCCATGACTCTCAAATGATCTTGGTTGTGTACAATAGATTAGCAGGCAGGCTCTGTTCTCTGTATGTAGCTATGCTTCTTGGAATATCCTGAACTGTAACACCCAGAAACTGAACATAATGCCTCCTATTATGTTCAAGCTGCTAGTCAAGTTTGCATTCTAAGACCTGGTGTTTATGACTTCATCTCACTTGAACCATTCAGTCTGAAATTTCTTACAGCAGGTGCTGAAGACTTTTGGAAAACATCAGCACAAATTATTCAGTCACTTTTAAGAATGAAAATAAAGAAGCAGACAATATGGTATCCCTTTTTGGATAGTAGTAAAGAAATTCTTACACATTATTTGGATCAGAGATTTTTAATGGACAAGGAGAAAGAAATGCTTTCTGCTTTTTCTCATATTTGAGAAACTTCATCCATATTTACCCAAACCACTTTGATAAATGACAGCGTATGCTCAGTCAACTTGATGAGCTTCGTAGCTAAAGAATCTGTAGGCTGTGCCTGCATGGTGCACCGTGGGCCTGACAGAGACAGTCTGGGCAACCCTGATACGTGCTTCTGACCTGCCACATACTTTCACTGTTTTGCCTTCATATCAGTGATCGTCCTGATGGAGAGCAGGCACAGTGGACAAAGACTGGTCCTGAGATGAATGCAAAGAAAAAGGGGAAATGGATATTGCTGCTAAACAGATTCCTGGAGCTGATTAAGAATACCTTGGCTGATAAGGAAAGCAAAAACTAGCAGGTCTCTGAGAAAGATTAGGGATTCAAAAAGGTGAGTATAATGAAAGCATTTAACCTAATGCTGTAAACAGTGGCCATTATGCCTCTGTTGAGCTACAGTAACAGACTGAAAGCCAGGACTGGCTCAGCAAAGACATTAGAAATGGAAGGAAAATGTAAGTCTAGGACAGTAGGGGAATGGCAGCCAGAGAGAGGAGGTGGAGGGAGGACTGGCATGCAAGGGACAGCATGCAGGATTCGAGGGAAGGGTGGGGCTGGATGTGAGTAAGACTGAAAGACAGGAGGAAATGGCTGAAAAAAAGGAGGTGAAGTTTGAAAAAAGTAGGAACTTGAGAGCTGAGGGAGGCTAGAACTGGTATAGGGAGGCATAAAACTGACCAGGGAAGAAGAGGGTAGATCGTGAAAGCTGTATGGGGATAAACAAGCCATAGCACAAGTCCTGAAGGTACATAAAAGATTAAGATTGTGGGGAATGATAAAGAAAATCTGGGTCTGCTACCACTCCCTTTCACAAGCAGAGTATCACCTTTCCTCTGCTGTCAGCAAATATCCTCAGTGTTGACCTGAGAGAGCTCTGACAGACTTGGGCCCAGCTAACAACCCGAATCATGGTGCCAGGTTTCTGATGAGCCTGCTAGTACTGTCACTGCTCCACTGGATCCACTGGCAGATGTCTGTCCTACGTATCTAAAGAATCCAATCCTTCTGATGACTTGAGTTAGTTTCTTTATGATGCTCCATGTTAGCTTTTCTGTTTGTGCATCTAGAAAACCCCACCTGATCATATATTTACAGCTGGACTCTTTAAATGCTCTTTTATACATATAATGGTGAAAATGCACAAAAGATAAAATAAGCAATATTTTTTTCCTAGTAATATGATGATTTTTGAGATGCCTACTTCTCAGCCTTCTCACTTGAATTTAACAAATTACTAACAAAATTAATTAACCAAATTCTTCTGGATATCTCCAATGCATTGAGAAGCTCTATTTTTATTTCAAAATAGTGATTATTGAGTAGCTTAGCCAGGGGTCTAGAAAAATGGAGTGTGCACATCTTACTGCCTCTATAGTTTTAGATTACTGCTGCAAACCACCATCCCTCCTGTGATTTACCAAACATATGAATCATTCAAGGAAAGAGTATAATACCACAAAGTTAATTTGTTCCACTTTCCACACAAGCATGCAGAGATCTGCACAAAAAGCCCTTTCATTCCCGTCAATACACAAGCTAGAGCACAGCCTGACCCTAGGAAAGTGTTTGCTGAGCTGAACTTGATAATAAACTTTAGAGGTGACTCATTTCAAGGTTTTAGAACAGAGCAAGAGGATCAATGTTTCAGGATCACACAGTGCGTTACCTACCCAGCCAGACAAGAATACAGCTGTACCTTTGTGGGAAATCAGAATTACGATGTACTCAGGGTTCTGACTGCTAAACAGCGTGGGTAGCTTAAGATGAAAGAGCTTGAGCTGGAACTACGTCTGTGCTTCAGGACTGTTGATGTCCCTCTCTGGTCCAAAGAGCAGACATGCCAGTACACCTGAGTGTCTCAATACAGAGAACAGACAAGTAATATTGCTCTTCGCAACATCCTCTCAAAAAGCCAAGGAAGGGAATTGCTTGAGTTTCAGAGGAATTGAAAAGTGTAAGCTGTGGATTTGTAAGGTTGGGGAAGGATGGCTTGTTCTGTAAATTGTGTAAATAGGAGGAAGGATGGAAGACATTCTTGAGAGAAGCAAAGAGAAGGGAATAACCTAAGATAAACCCAAATCAAGTGGGGTTGCAAAAGGCATCAAACTGGACCACATGGAATCTGGAGAAACATCTGTGACCTACCGAGTCAGGCCTAGTTCTGAATGAAAACAATGGGATGTTTTCATTAGCTGGGTGGAGATCATGGTATTGTGGTTTTTATCAACACTAAGCAGCATAACCATTACAAGGACTAGAGGGAAGTCTTTTCTGCCAGCACAAGATGTTTTTAAGGACAATTTACATCAATAGAATCGGCTACTGAGTGTTTGCCAGCGAAAAATAATCGTGTTGAATCCAAAGAGACAGCTTGGACTGCAAGCCTTTCAAAGTGCCGCGACTGCAGTAGGAGCGGCTGCCCCATGCGTTTCCCACTGGATATCACTCTCGAGCAGTTCTGTCAGCCTGTGCTTTGCAACAACAGCGCGGTACGAACTCCAGATGGCAAACCCAGGTACAGAGCATCGCTTTGCTTCAGAGTCTGCTAAGAGGCTTAAGTGCAATTTTGTTGCTGCTTTCAGTTTTGGACTTTCCAAGCACTGCTTTTCACTGGTTCCTCTAGCGGAAATGTCACCCTAATTTCATGGATTTATTGTGTCTAGATGTTTATTGTATGGAGGTTTAACAGCATGTACAATTCTCTCTGTATTAATCAGTTGTCCTTTTGAAACAAAGTCTGCTAATATCTAGTGAGGCTTGGGCAGCAGCATATATTATTCTGCTTTTTCTTCCTAAAAATAAGACAGGTTTTATATAGAGAAGGCATTAGACCATCTAGTTTATTCAAATGTAATGCTCCCAACAACAGCACAGCCAGCCAGCACAGAATCTACTCAAGTTAGTAGTCCATTTGTAGATTTCATTGTATTCACTGCACAGTGTGGCCTATTACTGCAATTACTATACCCGAGAATAATCATTATTTTAGTCAGGAGTTCCAGGAAAAGGGTCTTCATGTATAATAATGTGTTTCTGCATAAATTTTGTACAACTTGATAGGATCCAAAATTCCACTGCAATGCATGTTAAACAGGCTTAAAAATAAGGCATCTTTATTGCTTGAAAAGGGAATACTGAACACCCTGCTTTGCTCGGCCTGTTAAGAGCAGGAGGAAAGGTGACTAGCTATTTGCTTAGTGCCAATAGGCTCCCTTGTCAAAGAATCATCAATCTGATCTCCAAACAGTGATGTTTGAATGGCCCTTTTATAAAATCTGCATGTGGCCAGTCATGTTGAGTCAGATAATGGCCCACAGACGTCTGTTATTTATCTGACCCACTCTTTATACTACCTTTGGTTTACTTTCATTTTTTTTTACAGAGACTTCTCATAAATTACCTGATCAATTTATGTTTCACCTTAATTAGTCATGAGAAGAAAATCAACAAGGAGTGGAATGCAGTCACGGAACCAGCAGTCACTGGTGGTGTTACAGAGTATGAGATGGCATGATTTACGTAAACAGCTTATTCATCTTCACTAAACTTACATTGAATCAGCATTCTCTCAGATGAGTAGCTCTAACTCATAGAATTTCTGCAGCCATTCTTATAAACACATAAGCTATTTATAGGGTAAGAGTGCAACAACTGAAATATTTGCTAAGAACAGTGGTCCAGTTCTGCAAAACCTAATTAAATGTGAAATAGCTAGAGAAATAATTCCTACTCTATCAAGAATTCCTGGAATCTAATACTATAAACAACTTTTTCAGAGAGAGGAATCCTGAAATCTAAAGTATTTCCCATGATATTTAAATTTTTCCCATTATCCAAAAAAATACAGAATATTGTTACACTTTATATATCAAACTTTCTTACAAAATTTTATCCTGCACATATGCATCAAGTTCAGCTAGGCAGAGCAGCTGGATTCTAAAATCAGAAGCGTGGAGTTCCATGTCATTGGTCAGCCCTACTCTGCTTTCATTCATTTGCCTGCTGGTACTTCCAGTATCAATATATAGTTTTATACAAAATGTAATTACTTTGTGTCAACATTTCCATTGATCACTTAAAGTGAAAGAAGAAACAGTTTTCCTATAATAGCAGCAAGATCAATATTAACTAATTTTGTAGTATTGTCACTAGAGTTAACTTTCTTCCATTACTAAGATTAAAGAACTGCATTTTTCTGAGACTTCTTTTCAAGTAAGAATTCTGCTTCTGCAACAACAACTCATCACTCTGTTCATAATGCTTGTTATAAGCAATTTTATTGTGTAAAATGTTATTGTGGTGTTAGGTAAAATGAGATACAGTCTTACTCTGAGACCTATGTAAAGCAAAATGTATATAAATGTCTAGATATTGTTGCAGTTTTGATTTATTTTTATCTTTGCACACAAACCAAGGACTGTTACTCATCTGTGGTGATTAAACCATAGAACAACACTATTCCTAGTCTGTCACATTATGGGTAAAGTCATGGGATAGCTACTGTACTTTGATAGCATTCATGCAGCAAAAAAGAGTTAGAGTGCTACTAGCTGTTCCCAACGAGCTACATTTGTCTCTGTGTATCATTTTGTAACTGTGTATCATTACAGTGAGAAAACTATGAGGCAATGTATGATAAAAAAACACTCAATGGAAGGTAAATATATCTTCTTTGAGCAGCTGTTTGAGGAAGCAACATTTTGCAGCAACCATTGCGTGCTTAATAATGGAAAGATATTTAAAAAAAAGGATGTTGACCCTCTTTCTAGTGACTAAAATTTGAAGTTGTCAAACTGACATGAGCAATGGCAGTATACTAATTTCCTGTCCACGTAGCATATTTGCAAAACATAATGTTGCTGATAACACTGACTAGGAAAGTGTAAAACCCAAAGGATGTGGATGCATCTGGGAATTCCCATGGTCCTTCCTGTGTACCAGTAAAGCAATAAGACAAAACAAACGTCTATGGGCTAATCATGCAAACTCTTATTCACAGAGTTTGCTACTCTTCACCTTGTTGACCTGTGAACTTTACACTTCAATTTCCCTGTTTAAAGTCAATTCAAAGTAATC
Organism: Lycocorax pyrrhopterus obiensis; assembly: GCA_014706295.1. NCBI lineage: Eukaryota > Metazoa > Chordata > Aves > Passeriformes > Paradisaeidae > Lycocorax > Lycocorax pyrrhopterus. The sequence goes on along the minus strand of JACSVZ010000013.1, from coordinate 17,719,628 downwards.
CAGTTTTCTGTCAACACTTGGCTCAGCAAAGAAATAACATGTCATATAAAAAACTATTTAGAGACGGATTGCTTTGGGTATGTAACTGTTCTAGGAGAGTTAGAGGCAAAAGGTGATTCTGGACTGTTTCTGGCTTCTCTTTGAACCCATATAAACCCATGTGTCATAGTGGTCTGGCTGGCATGGCTCAGAATGGAGTATTTGACCAGGACACACCAGAAACCTGCACTCACAGTGGGCCCCATATGATTACTCATTTATAGTAATTTGTTTCCTCACTCTTGCAGGAAAAATTTGGATAAGATTTGAGTTAAATGTAGGGATATGTCCATATCCCCTTCTTCTGTGCCTGACTTTCTGCTGTCCAGCAAGTATTTTCAGCCCTCCATGCCTCAGTCCTGCCTTTTCTTGGTAAACTGGTGGCAGCTGTGCTCATCTATTCTTCTAAAGCACCCTCCAATCTATGTATAAAAGTATGCTGACTTTGCCACAAATGGCTTTTTTATTGTATTTATCTGATTGTGGTCTGCTGTGCACCATACTCAGTGTAAGGAGAAAAATACATGTATTGCATGTAAGTTATGACTTTAATAGTACTCAGGAAAAAAGACTATTGAATTTTTAAAACTAGTGGCCTGCGTACATCAGTTTTCCTATTTCCACCTGATTTATTAAAAAAACCTCAAACATTCCATTTTTTACTGGGGTAGTAGTCACCAAAACCAAAGTATTTTTATTTTGATAATGTAATCTTAATAAAAACATTCAACTGTGATATGTTTCCCTCAGGAACCAGCTATCTGCAAAGAAGTTCCAACATCCGCATCACCAGGAGTCACAGCTGGAGCCAGACCTCCTTGAATTATTTTGAAAATCACTGATGAGCACAATAGTTTCTTATGCCATCTTTCCACAGAATAATGCAATTTCCATTCTCACTAGGTCCCAGAGAAGTGTATATTCAATGTGTATCTGATACTTTTAAAAGAACAAAAGCCATAACCCACAGAATTTTAGCATGTGTGGTCTGCATTACTTATCGCTCTTCTTCTAAGAGGGTTATGAAAAAAATACTGGGGGCCAAAGTAAATAGTGTTTCAGCCATGGTATAACAATGCATGCCATGGATGTAGCCTGCTAAACAGCATCTGATCAGATCTGTTGGAAGTAGCTGTAAGTTCGCTTATCCGTATTAACAAGCCGTATTCTGTGTTTCAGTTTGTGTTGCTGTGGAATGCCCTAAAACCTTTGTTTGAAACTGAAAGTGTTTCTTTCTTTGGAAATTACAGTGAACTGTAATTTCCAAACATGGTATTGTGTTCCTTTATACCTTATTTTAAAAACTCTTCCGCGAATATGTTTGTAAATCAAGCCACTAGTCACATCTTTCATGCTGCAACTTGCTTTTCAGGATTTTCCATAAGAACCCAATGCCGGTATTTTAGTATTCTACAACACTTCAGATTTCCGGAAGTATCTGTAATTTTGGTAACTGGAAGGAAGTTCCTCATTGCTCATTCTCATGTTTGTTGCAAGTTTTTATAATTTAGAAATCCTCATATATAAATCTCACTTCCTGCCTACTAGTGCTCAGTGAAGTAGCTTTTTAATAGCGGCTACAGAGTTTTATTTTTCATGCAGTTGTCCATTTTTCTTTCAATTCCATCTCTATATATCATGTGGCAAAGAATGCTAGGTGTAGTACAGAAAATTTGGTGAGACAGAGAAAACAAAACAACTGATGTCTAAAAGTTCCATGGTCAGAAGCAAAAGCTCCAGCAACAGGAAAGTTAAGGAGGAGAGGAGAAATGCCTCAGGACAAGGATATTAAGTGCTTAAGTCATCAGAGAGAAAACAGACATTAGGAGTGTAGACAGCAAAGTTTCTCAGACAATCTCTTGTGATTTTCTTTGGTTCTTATTTGCAAGTAAGAATGAGTATAGACAGAATGAATTCAGAAATCTCATGAACCTCACTCTTAGTCATTATTTCAGTGCCAAAATATAGAAATGGACTAAATCTTCTCTGTCTATTAAGAAACATTCAGAAGGATTGGGAAATATTAAACAACAGAACAATAAGGGTTGGGGACAAAACCAAAAGCGGGTATTCAATACAATTCTCATCTGTCATTTCTCGCTGTGATAAAGGAGAAAGGGAGATGTAGAAGAACATACACTGGTTGCTAATATTTGCTGCTCTTCCTGATGTTTCAGCAAATTAATTCTGTAGCTGTCACACCTCACGCCTGAACGTCTCTAGGGATGGAAACACGTTTGTCAGAGTGTCCCTGTTTTCTGTGGTTTGTGCATATTTATTCAGGGACTTTGAATAAGCCATTCTGTTAGTTACTGATGCCATCCAGTCTTTGATGCTCTCAGAGTACAGACCACATGGTAACAGCTGCTAAGATACTCACTGTCTGCTACAGTAGTTACTGTGTATACATTTTCCTCCTAAAATGAAACTAATTGAATAATGACTCATTCAGCTGTTTCTTCTGTTTATGAAATGACACTGACTAATTTCTTTTATGTTGTCTTTTTCAACTAATGCATTTTTTTAAACTTTTTTCCCCTTCACTGATGACCAGGTCTAAACCAAACTTGTCTGTTCAGCTGTGACATGGCTGATCACAAGTATGTTTTACTGTTATTTTCCAATGATAAGAGTCTGAAAACAAATACTGAATGTACAGTTTCATAATAAACATTCCACACTGGTAAACAGAAATACTCAAGTGTTCTTGCATGTAAAATGGATGCAAAAAATTGATAAATTTCTGTAATCAACTTGCTGCTGATAAAAAGCACAGGCATTTCTTGCCCTGTGATTTTGTAAATCTGATTGATGTATGGCTTGCAGCACAAATCAGCTTGTAATTGTCAATATACTGCATATAGTTAGTAACACTGAGGAGATAATTTCCTGTGTTGTCTGTGTTTAAAAAGTGATGACAAAATAATATCAGAGCCTGTCAAGTAAAACTATATTAATAGTTAAAAACTATAGTTGAATAACTGATAGTTAAAAACTTTATTAAACCTAATAACTGGTGCCTCAATTTATTTTGACTCAGGCCTACCCACTTGCCAGCCTCTCTTCCAGGGATATATAGGCCTGTTTACAAGTGTGGGACCATACACTTAACCTGAAAGTAATGGCACTGTGAGGATACAGGTGACCAGATATTTTGAGTTACAGGGCATTCCTGAAAGCAAACATGACAAACCAGTCGGTTACCAGTTGGCTACATGGCCACATGTATCTTGTACCATCCTCTAAACTGAAATGTGAATTGTTAAGTCACAATATTGTGAACCTTCACAATGTGAATGTGAATGGCTGAAAGAGCAGTAAGGAGAGCTGGATATATGAGCAGACAATGGACAGATGAGCAGACAATGCAAAACTATCCATCTGTGCTTTGATTCATAGAAATGAGTGGCCCAGGCACAATGAGAGATGGGCAGAGTCATTGCATGGTTTCATTCTTCTGAAAGGAAGCAATATAAGGAGGACAGAAAATAGAATATGCAATACATTATTTTTTTTGTCTCTAATATACTCCTTTTGTGGTTTATTTAATCCTTTTTTAGCCTGTTACACCAATGTTGAAAAAGAGAAAACAAATGAAAAGTAGATAAAGGAAAAATGAGTGATAGAGACTGACTCACTCTGATTCACAGCCCCATCAAATGGGGCTTGCACAGTTCAGGTGGTCTAAATTGGAGTAGCCCTGTAGTTACAGCCTATTGGACAGACAGAAAATGTCTCTGGAACTGCCAGGCTGGAATTTCTACAAAAATTACAACTGACAGAAGCCAGTTATAATAAGAGATGAAGGGGACAAATACACTTAGTGAAGTATTAAAAATAAACCTTGTGTATACGCTTCTCCTCCCAGTTGAACTCTAGGCAGGCAATAATCAGCCTATTACTGAGCGGCACCACTGCGGGTCAGCAAGACAACAGAATGCAAAATGCAAAATGACTGCAAAAAGATTATTCTTCTGTCCACCTCACAAATGCACAGCAGTGCAAGCAGTTAGCAGAGTTGTGTCAGTGCTTCCTAGCAGACAGACTGCCACAGGCTCCTACAGGCTCAGAAGTCACTTTATGTCTGTATTATCTGGATTTTTCATTAATATGTGTAGAACAGCTAAGCTGTATTACTGTAAAGCAATAAACAACACTGTGCTTACCCAAACAATTAGAACTTATTTATCTTCCCTTGAAATACCAAATAGTAGTGGGTTACATAATGGCTTTTCCCCGTTGCAGTCAAGCAGCCACCTTACCAGAAAAGGCAGCCAACACTAATCTAGACTAAATAGTATGTTCATCCATGCAGTGATGGGGCACAGCACAAGACAAATGTTTGCCCTGCTGCGAGGGTCCTTATGAGACAGAGAAGGGGCCCCAGAATATATTCCAGGACCTGACTTTGCCTCTCTGAAAGGGAACAGAAAGATTCATTGTGCTCCAGCTCCTCCAAGCCATTGTGCTTTGGAAACATAGCATCTGGTCCAAAATCTAATAACCTTGTGTAATCTAACTGAGCATACATTTCTCAAACTTTATAAAAATGTATTTGCTGTGCTAATTGCTCTGCTCTAAGGCTTTAAGAGGATGCCAAACATGAACAGTCTAATCTGGATCAGTGTTGATCGAAGTGATCTGATCAAGGTTTTTTCTGCAGGATATCTGTTTGACAGTAAAAATGTTATTCTGTCATTATCCTGTGGATTATTCATGCCCCCTAGAATTAGCCTACTAATCTTTTTCTTTCCCATTCTACAATTTTCTGTTACAGTGCTATTCCATTCCCAGAATTGCCAGTAATCATCTTACTCCCTCTTCCAGTTAGCTGTTGACTGATCTAGAAAACAGTGTAAAAATGTCTGAAGTCAATGGGTCTGAAAGTCTGTAAACAATGCAGGAAGGAGTTATGCAGTATCTTCACATTACAAAATATTTACTTAACAATCATCTCTAAAGTGTATACATTAGAAAGCAGCTGCTCCAAACAGTCTTCCCTGACCATGGCTTAAAATTAAAATGAAGTAAACCCATAAAAGTGGAAACAAGAGATGTCCTTAACTCTCCTTCATTTATACTATACAGAGTCCAGCCTTTTCCATTTTAATGCAATTATTTATTCCTCTGGGAAGATCATGACTGCCAAAAATAACAATCTGATGAATGATTATTAGCAGTAAATACAAAATGTTTATATCATGTTATGTATGGAGCCCTGAAAAAGTCGTAACAATACTGAGTCATTGACTTGACTAACTTAGCCAGATGTAGAAGTTGTCTCAGATGAGGGAGGTGGTGCTAACATTAGATGTGCCCTCTTTTCAGACATACACTAAGGATGATCACAACCATTATCTGCTTTGCCATTTGCAGGACATTGCTGTCTGAACACAGTAGGAGAAGCAAGGCTTGAGGAACCATATGTAAGTAATGTTGGCTTCTGAGAAGTTGTATTTTTCCTGTAAAGACAAAAATGTCTTTCCAAACTAATAACACATGTTTATAAACAGTTCTGATGGCACTCAGTTCACTGCAGATGCTGCAGGTTCATCCCTGGCATCAGAGCCAGTGCTGTTTTTTGCAGGATGCAGCTGATGAAACTTGCAAAGGATGAGGCCCTTTGAAATCTTCATGTGCTGCATTTTAATGAGTTTTTTACTGAAATGTTTTATTAGACAATGCAGAAAATGGGGACATGAAAACTCCTCAAACTCCATCTCCCTGAAGATATTGAAGGAAATACTGTTTCATCCTGAATCAATTTGAAATGTAAGCAAATTGATATTAACGTTTTAGAATCGTGAATATTTCAATGTGGGGTTTTTTTTCTGATGATGTCAAAATGCAGTATTTTGGCATTCTGGTTCTTATTTTTTTCAGAATTCTATGAAAATGTCAATATTTCACTTGTGATGAAAATAAATTTCAGTGATGGTGTTCTCCATTCTGATTCTTGCATTACAGGTGAGTTGACATGCATTACATTGTTTTAATAAGTCTGCAGCTGAAGTATTTTAAGAGTTAAACATTCATTAAATACTTCTGTTAATACAAAAATGTTCTAAATGCACTAATGAAACACTGTAAGTAAAATTGAAATTTTTACTCCAGGTATGTTTTTGTAAAATAAAAATATATTATTTACTCTCTCTCAAAGAGAATCTGTATAGTCTGAAACTTAACTGAAACTCTCCTCTGCCAACTGAGTCTCGGAGTTTGAAGGAGATGTGGATTTGCATTTGAGTTTTAAGACTCTAACTGTAGCTGTTTAATAAGAAGGATCCAGACACCACTGGAACGGCACTTCAGATTTATTGATTTGACAATCCTCAATATAAATAAGTAACTTAAAGTAACTTAGGGACATGTCAAAACAAGATGAGAAAACAAAGTATTTGTTTTTCTGGTATATGTCAAAGTCAGAAATCCTATCACCAGAAATAAAGATGTTTTTGTTTTCTTCTGATGATCAAAAATGTATGTGCTTAGATAATATATGAGAACTCTCTTGGTTATGATGTCAAATCTGAAACTAGAAAGGACTTCCTTCTTCACACTTTCATTTACTTAAGCAGATGGGGAAAAAAGGAAAGAAAGTTAGGAAAAACATGTCAAATTTACTTAATTCCATAATGATAAGACGAAATTCAGAAAGATAAATCTCTTGTAGCTTAAGAGTTTTTGTAGTTTAGGAATAATGATGACCACAACTCTCAGTGAACTCAGTCTAAGCCTAAGAAGTTCAGGCCATGAAAAGTAAAATATGGAAAGCACTTAATCATGTGAAATCAGATACAGAAGATATAGAGAGTGAGTCACAACAGGTCAGTGCAGAGCCCTGCCATCCCAGGAACCATGTGAGAGTTGTGATACTTGAAATCTTGTCCTACATTTCATTTCATGCCTATCTGACAGATTAACAAATAGATTTCTACACTTAGTAAAGCATAAACTCTGCATTCATCTTAAGAGAATAAACCACAAATTAGTGAGGTTTGGACAGTATCTGTGTTCAGTTTTATATGTGCCACCAAGCACATGGCATAGGACAGTGGGACTGAGCTCACAGTTTGTGAAAATGGAGACAGGAGACATGGAGTCGGGAGTACTGGGAGGAGGTGTGGTGCCAGTGGGGGTGCAGCACAGAGCTTCGGGGCCCTGGGCTGAGAGAGGTGGCAGGACAGGCAAGGCAGCACTGAGGAGTTGTGGCCTCGTGCTGTTTTGGAAGCAGAGTAAATATGGTGGGGTAAAGCTTTGGGGCTGGGAGGATGGTTTGAACTAGGTGTGGTAAGAAGGCAGATGGCAGGGCAGGGTTCCAGGGACAAGGCAGGGACGAAGGAGTGAGACCTGGGGCAAGGGAGGAACATGGGAATGAAGCTTGAGCATAATGAGGAGGTGCAGCTCATGGCACCACTTCAGATGTGGGGCAGGCACAGAGGTGTGGGGCTTGGGGCTGAGGAGGGCCACCAGGATGGGCCAGAAACACAGCGAGTCCCTGGCAGGGCTACAAAGCAGCCAGTCCCCAGCAGCGCTTCCGCAGCGCGGGCGCTGGCTGGGCTCCGGGTGCCCAGGGACGGCTGCCAGGCCCAGCAACGCTGATGGCCGGGGACAGGACAGGCACACAGGTGGCGGCGAGGGCGCGGTGAGAACGCGGAACAGCACGGGCGAGAGGCTGCGGAATGTCGAAATGCCCAGACCTTGGTTCTGTGCCCACACAATGATAAAGAGGGAGGAGAAAGCAAGAACTCACACAGAGCAAGCGGCAACATGTTCTGTCCCACGATCCTCCCTGGAAACACTCGGCAAAACATGGGTTGCTGTCTACAGTGATTTGTGTCAAGTGGCAATGACATGTCCAAGGGGCCAAAAACTGTCTTCAGTGCACCACAGAGCAAGGCAGGAGACTGCAGCCTGATGATATATTTTTCTTTGAGGCAAAGTTGATTGAATAGCTTGTCATTCTTTCCTCTTCTCCTTTTCCATCTACTTAGCTGAAGGGCTGCCTTTAATACCTCATCTGCCATGGAACAAATTACATTTCTAAATTATTTTGAACTACAGAACTGAAATAGTTCATGGCATCATTATTGTTGCTTTTATTATTATTATGTCTCTTTTTTCTCCAAAATATGTCCTTTCCCTTATTTGAAAAACAAACATGAATGGTATACTCCCTATGACAAGCTAAAATTTAGTGTCTAAAATCCCCAGAGAAATGAAAGAGTTGACTCCAACATTTGAAACTTGCTGAGTAATGCTATCCCTTAAAAAAAATTCTACTCTAACTCTTGCAAACCACATCCTTTAGAAACAGACCTTACTACTCCATGTTGCATAATGTCTGTGGCAGTTGTGCTCGTTATCAGCTTTATTAGCACTTAATAACTACACAAATATTTTCCAGGTCTTTTGCTTGTTATGTCTGTGTATGGTTATACTAAATGCTGTGTCAGAACTTGCTATGAATAGGACTGTTACATTCCTTAGCACTGAGCAGTAATCCTTCTTTAGAAAGAAAGGGTGTAATTCCTAATTGAGCTTTTTCCCTTGTGTGGTGCATACATATTTATACATACACATATGTATGTGGCAAGTATATGTGTGTGTATATATATACACAAACACATATACACACTGCTCTATACATGACACAAAATATGGTATTTCTGAATGCTACAGTTCATATGTCCTATAATCTGCATATAATATCTTACACATAAAAGATTTTACAACCAAACTGCATTAGAGACACATTTTAGAGTTTAATGCCTACTGGTAAGAAGATAGAAATAAATACCAAAAGAGTTAATTTTGTGTCATGGAAAATAAAACTTTATGCAGAAAAATAACAATGAAATGAAAACAGAAAGGGAGAAGCTGCTCTCTATCTACCATACTAAAAGCTTACCATATCTTAATTCTGCATTCCTTGTGAACCCTACATTCCTATCAAAGTTGAAAAAGCACAGTAAAGTGAAATTTGGGGTTTTAAAAATCTATTCACACAGATTCGTGAATGAATATTGACATGACCACAGCAGTTATTTTAGGACACTAGAACAGAGAGATGAAAGCATGTTTACCTCAGAAACAGATCTTAGTGCAACAATAAGAATTTGTACAATCAGGTGATCTTCCAAGTCTTATTTCTTTTGTTGGTTAAACAGTTCTATGACTAAAGATGTCCAGAAACACAGTGAGATGTGGGAGCTATGGATAATATACTATCTAGTACATAACCTCTAAACACACTGGAGTTTATAAAAATACAAACTTAATTTTCTAATATTTATCAAAAATGCAGTGAAATATCAAGTATTAGAACATGAAACAGCAGCTAAATCTGGGATGTATTCAGCTGCAACAATAAGAGAACACAGTTTTCTATTTTAATAGAGGAACTTTTGAAGTCATGTAACCTTTAGCCATTGTCTCTTATGGGACAGAAACTTTGTCTAATCTCCACATCAACATGTATTTGTTGATTTCAATCCCTTTGCCAAAGGCTTTTCTCCACTGACCCAGAAGTTTTGCTTATTATGCACATGACTTCATGCCACTTGCTTTGATGTGTCACTTCAGTCAATCAAATACTATTTCTATTTCATGGGACATTTTACAAAACTGTGAGAAAAGATCATGGCTCTCACAGCTACTTTTGAGCGGAAATAATATGGAAAGAGATATGACTTATCCTTACAGCAATATAAAGATATATGTGTTTATACATATAAACAAAAGCATCATAGCTGTCGCCAGAACTGACAGATAATGTTTGCAGGTGTCTTTGACCAAGGCACTTAACTCCTTGTGACCCAGTTTCCTTATCTGAGAATGAAAGACAGTACCACCTAGACCTCTACTTTCCTTTTATAGTGTTTTTTAGTTGAAAAAAAGATAGTTTTGTTAGTATAATTACTTTGGTTTGCTTTCTCCAAAATACCTTGAAATCTAAGAACAAATATAAACACATGCTCCTTGTTAGTGGTCTGGTAGTAGGGAAAGAATACCCTTACATCTCATTGTTTCCTACTATACACTACCACAGGGAGGAAGTCCTTTATGGAATATTATCAATAATCAGTACAGTGCTGAACTACTTGAAGATAATTAGTTTGGGTTCAGAGGCTGGGACAGCTAAAAACGTAAAACTTGGGGGTGGTTTTAAATGCAGAGTAGGTATTTAACAGTATCTTTAAACTCTTGGAATCTATCATGATTTCAAAATCATGATGACCACTTTGTGAAAAGTGATTATTGTCCCCAAAGCATTTCTGACAGTCATATTTGCTTTTACTTGAGACAGAAATAACCTAAGCAAAGTATTTCTCAAAGAATTTCAATGCCTTTGGTTTTGATGCTGGTCAGAAGCCGTAAGTCTCTGGTTTAGGCTGTTAAATCCTTTTCGTAGCATATGCAAATATGGTATGAGATAGTACAACTAACACGATACTAATATGGATTAGTTTTGCACTGTCATGGCCTCTTAAAATTGAGATTGTAATATTTCAAGTACTCTTTTCTAAGCTACTAAATTTTTAAGCAATGTGGTTTAGTAATGACGGTGTAAGACGGGTTTCTGTTTGCCTGATGATGCAAACCATAAAGAATGCATGGCGTTTATTCTCTTCGTTCATTTCTGAGCATTATTTCAGGTAGTGTTTGAGACTATCTACATACTAGACATTCTGGAGCCTGACTGCTTACAGGATGTCTGTCTTTATGCAGTATTGTGATAATTGGAATCATCCAGCACATTTTTGCCCATGCAAATGTCATAGATACAGACCACTCTCAGCTTGGAGATTTGTTTTGAGAAGGTCTAGTCTTGTTGACTTTTAAGGTATGAATCTGCTTTTGTGGGCTTTTTGCACAGGGTTTGTTGGTGGGAATTATATTGACTTCTCCTGAAGTGACATCTGTTAGGTAAAAACATTTATCCACATATTCAGACTACACTTTGACAGCTCTGCTTATATAGTGGTTTAAACGTAAGTATGTCTTTATAATTAAACTGTGTATCCAGCCTCCCTGAACACAAGCCCAGCTATGCCTGCCCAGCCCAAGCCTGCCACTGCACACCCCCTCACGCCCTGCAGCAGTGCCAGCTGCCAGCCAGGGTGCCATGCTGTTCCACGACTCAGTCTTTCACACAGAAGTGCCCTACCAGAAGGAGATGTTACCAAGCCTATCTTAAGCAATGCAGGTACCTAGAGCACATCAGGCTCCCAGCTTGCCTGGACTTGGGACTTCTATTTCCTTTGGCAGAATAAAGGTAGACTATATACCAAAACAGTGTTAGAGGTTTGTTTCACACATTTCCAAATAAATAAAGAAGAAATTTTTCTGTATAAATATGTCACAACTTTTCCAATAGATTTTGTTTTGAAATTTGTTATTTCCAAATACTCTGTAAGAATCAGAAATTCAGTATTTAATGTCTTCCTGTAGGGTCTTGGAACAGACTGTTGGAGTGGGAGGCCTCTGGCAGAGTTCTGAGTACACAGGAATCACACATTAAGAGCAAAGTTCCTATGAGTTTGGAAAGATTCCAGCCATATATTTGACTTTAAAAAACATCTGTCTTCATTCATTTCCAGCATGTTTATTTAATTTGAGGCAGATGTCTGTCATTAGCCTCAGGGCTTGGCTCTCTGAGGCAGTGTCATGCTCTCCACTGCTCGCTGCTGCTTTTTGAGATTCTGAACGAAGAACTTTCAGAGTTCCTCATTAGAACAGACACAGGCACAACAGGTCAGAAGCCAGACTACTTTTTTCTGAGGTAGAGTTTATCAGTCCACCTACTTATTTCCAAGTCTCTATTTGGATGGCATATTTTAAGAAATTGAAAAAATGTCACTGGATACCAAACCCCTTCTTTTTCAAAATTCCTGCTAGTGCACTTTCCCCTCATTACTTCTCTGGTTTCTTTTTGCAATAAAGCTGCAATAAGCCAGTACATTCCTGGCACTCATTGGGTCTACCTAATTGTGGTCGGACTAGCTGGGTTTCTAAGAAACTAACAAGCTGAAGTGCTGGCCCTGTAGCCAGCGGAAGAAGGGATCAAGTTTGCTCAGCTTTCTTTTATCCAAACATGTACCGCATTAGGGGAATATTAGGGGAAACACATTCTGCAATAATAATTTGTCTGTAATTAAGGTTTTGCTTTCACCAGTGTGGGAAAAGAAACATTCATCTGGCTTCAGTGCTGGCCCCTCAAGTCTGACTATTCGATGCAAGGGAGTCATTAGAGTTACTTTTTTATTAACTGGATTTCTGTGTGCTAGGGAATAGAAAAAAATAATTAAATGTCTCATCTGTGCCTTAAAATCTATGCCAAGAAGATGACTGGACAGTTATTAAATTAAAATTCATACTTAGAGAAAGAAAATCTCTTAGTATCAAAAAATATCTGGTGTTTGCTTTTTGGTAGTTGTACACTTTCAATTCACAAACTAGCCAGTTTATTTTCAGAGATTAAAAGACAACTATTTTTTAAAATTTAGAATCATTCATTACATCACTCAGTTCTCAAACGCTTTATATTTCTTTGCTCCATGAATCTGGAAAAGATTGATACAAAAGTGGGAGGCTATGGAAAAGGAAGAACATCTGACTCACACAATTAGAAATCATGGCCAAACCACTCTGCAAGGAGGAGGTAGAATGTCCTGGGAAAATTGAAAACTATTTGTTGGAAACAAGAAATGCCAACTGTGTTCAATGGGTCTGTGTGAATCTCTGTATTTGGTGTACTGCTCCAAACTTGTACTCACCTACACACATTTAAAATTAATGTGAGAGAAACCAACACAAGTAACAACTGAATTAATTAAACCAATTAAAATAAATGCACACTTTCTAAGATCTGTGTTTGAAAGAATAGTTTGGATATTTATATATTAAATTATGTATATATCGGTAAATATTAATAAGACTGATAAGTCTTACACGAATAAAATAGAATTTTTTTTAACTAAAAATCCATTTTTATGCTCAAAAGTAATGCAATTGATTGTTTAATTAAAAGTTTGTACTAAAGACAATTCTATTTTGGAAAAGAAGAGACCCCTTTTTGATTTTTGGAACTGTTACAGTAGACTGCAGTTATGCATGTGACTTGAGCCATCTATCATCATTTTTTTCATTACTAGATAGCTTTTATTTCTTATTTGCCTTTACTGTATATATGGGAGACCTGTTTTTAACCAGCCAAAGTTTATACAGTGATGTCCACTATAAAATGTATTAACACCTGAGATTTCAAAGTATTTCCTTCACACATGAAAAGTTAAGTAACCGGGGCACTGTAACTGTGAGAGTTTCAGTAGGGCACATGGGACCTCTCCAAATGTGATGGAGGGGAGACGCTGATGGGACAGGAGTAGCACACAGACATTGCCAAGTGCTGGCTGAGGTCCCAGAGCTCAGGGATGGCCACATTCAGCTAGAGCAGCAGCAGTGCTGGAGGTGCTGGATGTAGGGTCAGGCACTGAGGCTTGATCCCTCCTTATTAGACCCCAGACTGGCTAAAGGCCATGTGTGCTTAAGAAGATTATTTATTTTTTTCTCGCAGTCGGCTGAATCACTTCATTCTTTCTGATCTGACTAGCAATAAGGGCAGAAAAGTTTTCTATTGGAGCTGTGACAAACATTGCTTGGGCTGGGTTACCTGACTGCAGTGGAAAAGATGAACACGGCTGCGGGAACACGGGGATCCAGAAGAGGTGGTATAGGGGAAGGAGCAACAATGTATCTTTGAGACAGAACTTGGTCCCACTAGTGGTTTGTATTTCAGCTACAAAAGGCAAAATATCTGATGAAAAATTACTTGAAAATGGTACTGGGTTACCAACTGAGAGCTGGGAGAGAAAGCATCTTGTAAGGTGCAAACCCAAATGTTAACCTTTTTTGGCACAGTTTAGCTTAAGTTATTCTAAGTGTTGTCAGACAACATGAAGACAGCAGTTTCAAGAGGAACATGGATGAAAAGAGAGGTATTTTTTTGTCTTGTTATCAGGAGATGACAAAATCAGAGGCCACCTCTTCGTGTGGCATCTCGTGTATCTCAGAGCCTAGGGAAGATCCACCAGATAATGCTGTTTTTCATGCCTGTGTATGTGTGTTGGCTGCCTCTGTGAAGCTGTACGTTTTCTAGCCTATGCACAGGAGGACAAGTAAGGTATTAAATGTTACTAAGCAAAGGTGGTACCCAGTAATATAGACCTAAGTCTGGGCTGCATGGGCCTGGCTCCTGAGAGCAGTCTTGGAACATTCAATGGAAATACACTGTCCTCCTGACCCTCGCTAGTTGATCATTAGCCAGTGTCCTGCTGAAAACAGCGCTGAGACAGCAGGGCCCAAAGGAATGTCTGTAGCCCAAAGGAACCTGAGGAGGGGAAAAAAAAGCTTTGGAATGCAATGTAGTACCAAAGCCCTGGGGAAATATCTTGGGAAGTAGACCACTCCTGCAAACCCTCTGTGACCGTGTGAGATTCTCCGGAATCAAGACAGGTTTTGTCCAAGGTCAGAGAACCTTGTGTTTTGCACATGCTGTTCAACAGACGGTTGATTGGCTTCCTTTATTCTGAGGTTTCCTGGGGGTGAAAATCCCCAGTACAGTGGACAGGGAATTGAAAGCACCCAAAAAGAAACATTATGTTCTTTGGGCTTTTCACCATTTTAATGACTATGTGGAAGGCAGCCCAACAAAATACTGGAGTCCTTCTGGGAATATGATCAGAGGGTCTGTTTGTTCTTTTGTCTTTGGTAGTAAATGCAGCAGCCAGATCTAATGTTTACTCAACATCCTGGATGGATGAAACACTAGAGGGGTGCAGGAAGGCATGATATTATATAACCACGACGACATCGGCAAACAGCACGGGCGCCAGGATTCAGAGCTACTCGCTGCTTGTTCTAGGCCCTGACAGGTTCAGTCTCCTGTTTAGACAGAGTCCCAGTAGTATTTTAGAAACTGGTGTTCAGGCAGGTGATACACCTTGATTGTCTCTAACAACAATTTCATGGACGAAGCAGAGCTCTTGCAGAATGTACAAACTGCTGAGGAGTCTCCACGTCAACTTGGCTAAATGTCCAGTCAGACAAGAATAGACAAAACACATGAGGTAAAGCCTGAAGAACTAAACTGCATTTAATCAAGAATTAAGATAAGCCCTCTTTAGGTAAGGCAGGATTTTCACCGGAATCTCCTGTTCTATTAAGCAAAAAAGGAAATTTTAGGGATGGTTTCAATGAACGCGAAAGCATTAGGTGATCTGCTTGCAACAGGAAAGCAGAGAGTACACTGCAGTGCAGAGAAGTCCTGTATAGATACACTTGGCAAGATACAAAGCCAATTATAGAGAATTCTAGAGTTTACTCTGTAGATGGGTGCTTCTAAATGGTATTCTTACTCCTGTGGGATTTTGGTTGCTACTCAGTGCTGACACAATTAATTCCTTCTTTACTATATGCGTGTAATGCAGTCAGTATAAACTCACTGAGAAAAACTTGTACATAACTCTGTCAAGAGATGCACGTAATTTCTTTTTCACAGGCAAAAGTTACTTAATTTCTGGTATTTCCCAGCATTCTATTGCTTTTTAATTTATTATGAAAATGTTTTGAATAGACTGTGGAGTGCAGTGGCACAATGTGAACTTATTCCAATGAATACATAAATAATAGAACAGGGTTCTCTGACACTATTTTGATTGGAATACTGCTCACAGGACAGAAACATCAGTGGAATGAAACTCTGTCATACTTTTCCTTCAGCATATTGCTTGCAAAGTGCTCGATGATGAAGATGATGATTAGCGTCATCAAATCTTCTCCACCATTTCATGTGATAAGAAGGAAAGAAATACGAGTTTGTATAAAAGATCTGTGCAACAGAAATACACATACAGGAGATTTTAACTTCTTCTAAGATGGTTGTCTATCTAATAGAGCTGCTTAGAGTTTCCAGAGGGCTTAGGGAAAAAGATTGTAACATTTTCATTGCAAAACATATTCCATAAAGTAATACATTTCAACCCTTCAAAGGAAGAACCTGAAAACAAACTGCTTTGTGCCCCTTTTTTCTTCCCCCGTTGAGACACAGAATTATACCCATGCTAAAATACAAACTCCAACTTGTTGTTCTAATCTGTTTCACAATGCAAAAATACAGGAATTTTGCTATAAAACCTGTCTAGCAGTTTAAATGGAACTATTTAAAAGGAGTAAAATAAAAGTGTGTCTTTTGCCCACAAGTTTTACTTTATTGATTAAGTAGAATTTGAACTCCATCTACACTATCTAGAATTCAAAAACAAGAAAAAAATTAAGTGGAAAGATAACTTTCTTTCCCTCCTAATTTTGAGAGGGCTAAGCATTGCCACTTGATGGATGTTCCTGCCATTTCTAGTGTATACCTAAAAGAACCAAAGAAAAACAGAATACCCAGAAGAAATACTGGGGAGTACATGCTGCTTTTATAATGGGACAAACTAGAGTGCAGAGTTAGCCGTGGTTTTTCACCGCTATGAAAGCATGATCAGCTGAGAAGTTGAGTCCCAGGGACCAGGACGTCCTTAGAACCACACCTGAAGGAGGAAGTTCACGCTTGGGAACTAAAACCAGTAAGCCATTCTTGGCAGTTTAACAATTTCCAGTCCTGAAACAGATTGCAGATATTCCCTAGATGTGAAGTTCTGAAAGACAAGACTCCACAGCAGCAAGCTGAATGAGTTAGAAAGGAAGCAGATGAGGCTCTCTAACAAGGTACTGCATGGTATCACAAGCCCTTTAAAATATATATATAAATATATATATATATTTTCTTCACCAATTACACGTTTAAATAAATCACAGTTTACTAGTGAAAACATATTTGATAGAAAATTGACAACCATTCCTACTATTGCTTTTTTATAAGGCCTCCTTTCACAGCTGGAAGAAACATCATTTCTTACATAATTTGTTCCACTTGGCTTTTCAAAATAAGATCTAGCAGATCCATCTAAAACTAAAAAGCTAAAGTAATAAAAACCTAGTCAAATGAAGGCAAAGGAATGGAAATCTCACATTCCTTGTCTTCCTCCGGTGTTACAAAACCAAAATAATCAATTTTTTTAGACTCTATTAATCTCTAATAGGTTATCTCTAACAGACACACATCAAGAGCTGCAACATCTGACTTTATGCTATAAATGCAAGGAATAAACCTCTAATATTAATTTGTGCTCTATTCTAAGAGCATATACAAATTCACTCTGTTCTAAACCTTTTTTTAAAAGAAGTAAGACATATCCTTAAACTCTGTGCTACCAGACAGACAAAACATCCCATGTGGATTGCACTCTAATAACATAATGTTCATTTCTGGAAAGAAGCACATTTTAGGAAAGCAGCTCTTCTTTCTGGAAGGGATGTGCATGACCTGATGGCCTACAGATGTGTACTGAAAACCGCCTTTGGCCTCTTTCACAGAGCACCAGATGGTCTCACATCCTAAGATTCCTCTCACATATGACTATTGCCATCTATATGCTTAGTCACTAGAGCTATAAATAGTCTAATTCCCACTTTTATTTTTTTTTAAAACCAGCAAAATTCATCATCCACTTTCAGAGGGAGATCTTCCTCAAGGAATTGGCAACAACTTGAACACATGACTGGTTCAAATAGTACTTGTTAAAATTTACAAAAATGCAGATATATCAAGTAGTTTCCAAAAAACCCCCCCAAACTTGGATTTGCTGCCCTGAGTATTTGCTGCCCTGAGTTCCCACAAAGAAATTTAGCTTTTAGTGGTTGGTGTGGGAGGCAATGGTAGGAAGGAGATGGTAACAATTACTAGTTAAAGTTTCAGCCCTTGGCCTAGTCTGTCTTCTTTTGGAACTCGCCACATGTATTCTTTATTGCAAAAATCTGTTAATAATTATTGTTCTGCAGAAAGCACTCTGGTTTTCATATCAGATTCCCGTGGTTTCTGCTGGGAGTGGTTCTTAAAACAGCAGAAAGGAGCCTCTCTAACCTTGTGCTTACTGCATTATTCTCAGCATGTCACCAATGATACCACATTTCTGTTATATTGTACTTTTATCAGATAGCCATAAAGAATGTCAAAAGACTATGAAATGGTCTGGTCTAAAACTCATTGAAGAAATAACTGGAAAAAGACTAATGTTAACTTCAGAGGCTTTCAATTCCAAAGGATTCTTTTCATCCTGCAGTGCATGACTGCTTCCTCACTTTTCTGAAAAATGATGAATTTGAAAGGGACTGAAACCTAAGTTCCAGTCCCAAATTCTTCACATATTTGGAGGATGTAGTAACTGAGGTCTGAATTGTGCAGCTGACCCCACGCTAATGGCTGAATCAAGCACCTCAGTTACAAGCACCTGAAGGGCATAGGTTATTTGTGCCTTTTTAAAAAATTAACCCATTTGATTGCCATACATATAAATGCACTGGGGGGTGGGGGTAAGTGGAAAGGTCACCTGTAAACTAGAAAGTTTAACCAGTGGTTTAAAAACAGAATTAAAAGGAGAAAATCCAAGTCAGTAACATTTCAGTTTTGGTTGCCTAACCCAAAATTTGTTACTATGGGACTAAACATTATTTGGTTTCAATTTAAGTGAAACCCTCAGGTTTAGGCAAATTCAGACATCTCTTCATTCCATTTTTTTTAAGTAAGAAAAAGTATTTTCCTAGACAGGTAGCATAACAAAATATCTGAACATATTTTGCTAATGTTTAAACATCAGTTTGAATTTTCTGTACGGTTTTTGGTTTTGCTACAAATGAAACTAGTTAAATGATCATCACAGCGACAAAGAAATAACTCCATTTTTAGAGGACAGTTTCTCTCAAAGCCCTTTTAATTTCGTACACATTTTAAGAAGTAACTCCTCTCCCATGGCATTGCAGATTTGACTCACATACGATGATGATGAGCGGAAAGCACTCTGTGCTCACAGCTGTGTTCTGTGACACATGTTGGAACTGCTACGAAATGCCTTACAAGGTATTGCCTTGGCTTGGCCTTCAGCATATTTTTCTGAGATGGGTTTGCATGATTTGTATGCAATGAAAAGTTAAGTAATCCAAAATCTGCAGATGTACGATGAGGAAAAGGCTTGCAGGGATTAAATGATGTAAGGTTTTAAACATATAAACTACAAAACCAGCTATCAGTAGTCACCAGTGACATGGCTTAATCTGGTTTATTATGTGAGATTCTTGAGTCTTTATCTTTTCATTTAATTAGAATAATAAAGATTTTATAGAATAAACAGAGTCATAGGTTCAGCCCAGAAAAGAGGAGACTGAGGGGAGACCGCATTGCGGTCTTCAACATCCTCGTGAGGGGAAAGCAGAGGGGCAGACACCGATCTCTTCACTCTCTTGACCAGTGGCAGAACCAAAGGCAATGGCCTGAAGTTGTGTCGGGGAGGTTTGGGCTGGATATCAGGAAAAGGTTCTTCACCCCGCGGGTGGCTGAGCACTGGAACAGGCTCCCCACGGAAGTGGGCACAGCACAGCCCGATAGAGGTCAGGAAGCACCTGGACAACGCTCTCAGACACATGGCGTGACTCCTGGGGAGTCCTACACAGGGCCAGGAGTTGGACTCAATGATTGTAATGCGTCCCTTCCAACTCAGCATATTCTGTGATGCTATGAAATCTTCATTCCACTTTCTGCTTCATATTATAGTCAGAGTCTGCATAATCCAAGTAAAAACACCCTTCAAACTGGGGGAACAACCCCCATTTGAAGAAGCACAAATACATGGCTTCTAGATTTTAGCTGTATGTAATAGTAACTATGGATACAATGCAGAAGGTAAAAATAACTACTTTAACAAAGCCTGTACCTCCTAATGTATTCTATACCAGTCGTGTTTCTTTAGGGCACTTTAATTATACTCCTATATAAGTATATTTTTCAGTTCATCTGAAGAGCTGCTTTGTCCAGTCTACGGTGTGAAATATTGAAAGATCATGGTAATATCTCATGGTAAATAACTGGTGGATAGCTAAAAATGTCTTTATCTGTATCATATACATACGTAGGTTCATCTGTTCATACACTATACCTCTCCATATAATTTCTACATTTTTTTTCAAAATGCCTAATTATCCTAGTGAACACCAAGACCTCAGCATGGTGCCTTCATACCAGCTGTAAAAAGACGCCTCAGCTGTAAAGAGCTGTACAGACAAGACAGTGTGGAGGAAGGAGACAGTGTTTCCGCAGCAACATATAGGAATATGAGATACAAGACAATGGTGGCCTTGCTTTTTGGACTTAGGTATAGCTTATGTGGAACACAGAAATATGCCAGAGTTCACAAATCCCCTTCAATTCCTAGTAACTTTTCACATTTACACTCTTAACTCTTGTTCTTTTGCTGATTAGGGCTGTTCAGCTGGATTCCTGTTCATCTTCTCCCCTTTAGTCTCTGGGTTCTAGGATCATTCCCTCTGCCCTCCAGTCTCTCTTGTCCATTCCATTCAGTGTTTCTTCTTCTCCTTTTCTGTCTCTGCTTTTGAGTACTTCCTCTCTTAGTAGAATTTCATCCCTGCTCCTAAGCATTCATAAGCCACTTCCCCCTGATAGTCTTTGATCTCTCCCACTCTTTTTTAACCTGCTCCCTTGCTCTCTTAATAGTAATCTTCACAAAGCTGCTTCTAGAATGACCTGATTGTAGTGGGACTACGACTAACCACCAGGAAAACTTGTACTTCAAATACTTTCAGATTCAGCGCTGCAGTCCAAAGATCTCATACCTAATTTTCAGTTACCTTCAATGCTCCTGTTAAGAAGAAGCCTAGAAAACTTCTATCAAAAAAAGAAACACCAATATATTTTTCTACCCTGATTCCACTGTCAGCACAACTTGCTACACTTCTTATAATGTTCACTGAAGTTCTTCAGGGGTACCCACAACCATACATTGGGGAACATGAAATGTCTGTGGATCATGCACTTTTCAGGATCAGTTTTCAATGTAGTTGCACACAACTATCATTTCCAGAAAAGAGGTAGCAGACACACCCTCTGGTAAATGAGACAGTCCTGACTAGGAATTTGAAAAGCAGGAAATTACCCTTCCTGTGACAGCACCTTAATGTGAAAAAAACCATCTCTGTGACAATTTTAACAGTTCAGCACTTTGCCATTGCCAGCATGTTTTTTATGGTGTCATGCCACTTCCTGTCCTCTACTGTTGGCTTTAAAGCATTTTAATCCTGAAATTTTAAGTGCTAAATTAGAAAGGAAAACTGTATCTTCATCGATTATTCAACTTGTTTCAGTAAACAAGACAGTGACAATGTTATTACAGCATCTGAGACAGGAAGCCACCGAGCCAGTGAGCCTAAATGACCCAGTGGGGTCAGTCTTAACATCTCCTGACTTTATTTCCCTGCTGTTGATCCAAAGTAAAGCCCCTATACCAGCTCTACTTTTGACCAGTCACTTCACGCCAGCAGCAAAGCTGAACTTCACAGAAGAGGCATGTAACTTAAAGCTATAGTTTGGATCCTTGTGTTAGAGGATCCAGCTGTGCAATCCTCTGTTTGTTCAGATGTGCTTTTCTTCTCAGCTGCTCACTCATTTCCTCAGATACAATGAAATATCCAGGTTGCCCAATAAGTCCTCTGATATAATGTAATTTTAGGGTAGCTTGTATAAGAAAAGCCAGCAGCTTCTAACCTTTCAGGCTGACTGATTTCCAGTCCCTTTCTTTATAGGAAGAGGTGTTAGTCATTGCCCCCCACTGTTCTGTTCAGGGGGGTTCCCAAGCTAGTTTATAGGAAAGCCATATTTTGGAAGACAGCTGTAAACCCAAACCCCTCTTCATCCCATAATGTTTTTTTCAAAGAAAGCTCCATTGTTGCCATTCCAGCCATGCCTATAAACAGGTGCATGCAAAATCAGATTTTTCCCCTTTACACTGGAATATCCACTGACCATGCTCATGAACTACATTCAATGCCAAAAAGCTACCAGTGCTTCCAGGGCAGTAACATCTGAACTCTGGGTTTGCCTAAGGAGAGGCACATCGGGCATTCTGTTAAACAAGTCCTGTGACAGATGAACAACAGCTGCCTGTTTGCCTGGGAAAGGGGAGCGCATTATCCTGACAGCAACTCAACATGCTCAGAGCGGAAAGGCTCCCAGGGTACAGCCTGGGGCAGCAAGAGGGAGACAGCAAGTGAGAAATTGTATAGACTGGCGACTCCTGTGAGAAGGGGATTCACCTGCTGCAGAGAGCAGCTCTAGTGCCAGTGTGAGCCGTGATAGGTAGAAGACAGCTTTAATAATGTGAGGTAGGAGCAGACCTGTTGGTCCTGCAGACCAGATATCTACAGTGGTTTTACAGACAAATTCTAGAGTAGTCCTGTGGCCAAAAAGTCCAGCTATAGCTAGCAGACATGGAGTGTCCAGGAGCAAAACACAGCAGAATAGTGTTTCCTATTATTACAGATTTACATTTTTCTGGTTTGTTATTTGTATATCTAATGATATACAATTCTAATGATGTACAACCTATCTTAAAGGAAAAGGCGTACGTGGCATGGAAGGGCCCCAGGTCCTCCTCACATCTCTGACTGGCACAGCTCAATATTGTGTCTTCCTATTTTCTACACCCATGAGGATGTTCTATGGTTTATGGAAAAGATAAGACTGCAGACTGTAACAGTCAAAGTAAGTGGATTTGTCAATCACCTGAAGAACAGCCATCTTGTCCTTCCCTTAATGAACCAGTATCCCAGGAATTCTGAGCTGCTGCATATGTCACAATATTCAAGATCTATTCCATTGCATTACTAAACTCACAAACATGAAGAATGTTTTTAGTATTAATAATAAATTCCTGACCTTTTTTTGTGCAGTCAGCCTCTCACCATTCATTCTGTGATGCAATGATAAAAGAAGGAAGTGAGAAATGGAAATTCTGGCACCAAAAGACAAGCTCAGAGCAGAATGAAAAGGAAACGTCTCTACATACTGATCATTGAAGAGGTGTATTACAGGAAAGCAGTGTCAAAAATCTTCTCCATTAATTCATATCTGAGGATAAGAGAGTTTTCAGCTTATATTGTTTTTAATAGCACAAGATGTGAACTAATTTATTTAATTAGAAGAATGCAAATGCATTTTATAAAATTTTGAAATCAGCATGTGTTTATCTGATTTCATTTTTACAGTGAAGCAACTTAGGCTCCTTTATTATGGCTTTCTTTTAGATCTTGATAACTTTAGAAGAAAAGAGAAGCAAACTTTATTTCAGTTTAAAAGCCTTTGTCATCAGTAATAGAAGACTTTATCAGCTGGAGTGCTAACACCCAGATTTGGTCTCCTCCTAACACTGTCAGCTCTGAGCCTTGTTGCCCTTGCACAGCCAATTTGATCCCAGGAATACAAAAATTCATAGTTTGAGGGTTTTGTTATAGTTGGTTCTTTTCTTTTTTTTTCCACTTTGTCATTACAGAAGATACAGGAAGAAAAAATTAATTAGATCTATTTCTGCTTACTCTAATGAAGCACACTTGATCTTAGCAGAGAAGTACCAGCACAAATAACAACTAAAGCCAGAATAAGTAATTTTGGCAGAAATGAAGTCACTGAAAGAGTTCCTTCCACTGAAAGAAAGCCATAATAAAGGAGCCTAAGTTGCTTCACTGTAAAAATGAAATCAGATAACAGGACACGTTATGATACATTCACTCCAGAGATTTTCAACAGTGGAGTTACACAAAGAATTAATGTAGCCAAGGACAGGAAACCTGATCATGCCAAGAGGAGTGGCATTTACTGTGTCAATACATACATCAGTCATAAGTACAGGAACCTGATACAGCAAACAACTTCAAATGCAGCTGGACTGTATAATCCCTTGAAAAAAGAACCATGAGCTCATCTGTATGGGTATACTAAACCCATTAGAGGTCAAGGAGCACTCCACAGAAGCAGTTATGCAAAAGGAACAAACTGTAACCATCTATGAGCAGGCACAGAAACACACGCTGGGACATTTCCCGAAGTGTAGGGGGAAAATGAGCAGAAAGAAGGCAGCAAAGCATAATCTGGCCTTAAGCTCTCTCTGAAGGATGGTGCAAAGATTTCCAGTGACTTGTCCTTCCTCTTGGTTGGTGGGATTCAGGATGCCCAAGACTGAACAAATGACTGCCATTTAGAGAGAGCAACAGTAAACTACAAGGAAAAAGAGGTACTAATAAAGCCTATACCTTTATGGGCTTTACCAGCTGGGATGCCATAGGGCATTATAACTCTAATTCACTAACTTGTTGAGCCATATTAGCTCAGGACTAAGCCTTGCAAACTTAGACTAACTACTAAATTACACTTCCAAGATCTCAGTATTTATCATTAAGCTTTCAACCACACAAGCTGTTTTTACAATCTGCCTTTCTACAACATTTTGAGTTATTTGCCCATAAACTGTGAAGCCTTGTTATTTGCATATGACACCTTTGCCCAAATGACACAGGTTTCATTAGAAGCACAAAGAAGATGAAAAGACGTATGACTAGAATTTTTTTCATTTATCTGAGATTAACTTACATGAGAGGCGTCACTCAAGCCATTTCTGCAAAGGAGGCAGCCGGCACCAGTCCTAGAGGTTTTAAACTTGCAGCTTAAGGAAGTGTCTGAGTAATAGCATCTGCCTCATAAAGATATTCTGCCATTGTGAATAATCTCAAGCATTACAAAACCTATAATAATATTTACATCTAATGTTCTGCTTTGCAGTGACTGTTGAAAAATTGCATCTTATTACTGATCTCTAGATTGTCTAGCCTTAATTTTCAAGCACCATCTGGCATCATAAGTGCATCTGTAGACTTAAAAGAGCCACCTCTTCTGCAGGCGGTTTCTTTTAGGTTAGCAGCAGTTGTTTCTTGTTCTTCACATCAACAATAAACAGGTAGAATTAATTTATTATGGAACTAAGGAGGGCATAGTTTTCTATTCTAAAATTATTCTGTTATTATAATAATAATTTTTGTTATTTCACTAAAATGAAACAGTTAAACTCTCCATTTATTGCTCATTGTTTCTAAAAGTGGCATTGGATTGTGACTAAAAACAATTGGGATAATTGAGTAATTGGAGAAAGTAAGACAATTGGAAGAGATCATAATTTTTCTGATTCTGTGACTCAAATCTGTTCATGTGTCTAGCCAGGAAAGAGACTGAAGGTATTACAAAACACAATGCTTTGTTCTTTTTCCTTTTACTCTTCAGCTGGAAGGAAGGACTACAATTATTTCTCTTGTATTCACTAGCATTAATTGTGCCTCTAGTGCAGTACCGAAATGTTTTAAATATAAGTTGGTGCTACCATACTCTGATCTGTTGTGAGCCAAGTCTAGGAGCTAAGCTAGTAGAGAAAGACTATTTTATATTATCAGTTTTCTGGCAGTTTATCTGTCAAAACTGTAACACCAAACACTTATGTCAAAACATGTAAGGAAATAGGGCTGTGGCAAAACTAAATTACCTTGGCTGAAGTCATTCTGGAGCTGCAGTTTCAGTGTAGGATTGATCTGATTCTAACATCTGCAAATGAAAGCATCTCTTATGAATCTATTTACTCTGTGCAACAAGAATGCCCTTGCAGATGACAACAATTTACTCTCTAGGTTCTTTCCAGCAAGACAAAGCCAGCAAACAGCTAGAGATGTGTGAGGTAACTCTAACCTTGCTTCTTGGTGTACTTGTAGCAGTGATGTTATAGAAACTAAAGAAACATAGCATATTAGGAAAGTTCAAAACTTTAGAAAAAAGCTAGGTCAAAATTACTCTTATGGCCTCAGGGCTGAAAGGCAACATTCAACTTGGCAGTGGCAGCAAAGAAGATTCCAAGAATGAATCGGTGAGGGACTAGCCAAATCTGACCAGTCTTGGTGCAGTAAATAGGGTCTTTGGGGCATGCTAGAGGCTGTAACAGGGGTGACACAGGTTGACAGATCTTCTCCATGCTGGAGGTTCACATGTTGTCCTAGACTCACAGTGAACTGTACAACTGTGGAGATGGCTGTGGTCTTGCGACTGAATAGGGTTTCCGACCTCTACCTTGCTGCCTCCCAGCATCTTCCTCATCCTCTTCCTCCTCTCCAGACCTCAGTACAGGACCATCCCTCAGCCCAGCCTGCTGTCTTATCCCCCCCATCTCTCCCCTGTAGCACTTGACCCGTTGGTGCCCCATGCCTGTGTCAGCTCCACTGTGTTTCCTCCTCTGGCTCCTTCCACCACTAACAGCACGTGGGACACCACGGGAACCAAGGATCTCTTCCAGCAGTGCTAAAGCTTGGGATTATATTCAAAATGGCTCTGCATGCAACGTACGGTGCAACCAGCTCAGAGAGGGGTCATACAACTCCAGCAGGAGAACAGGAGGCACAGCACAGGCCCTGGGGTCCCTCTTGTGCCTCCTCAAGACCCCTCACCAGGCTCTCCTGCTCCCTGCCAGAGGCCTCGGATACTCACGGGCCACATGTCAACAGCTGCTCAACCTGGTGAAAGACCCAGGGACAGAAAACAGAACAGGGACAATTGGGTTTAGCACTCTTTTGTTTACAGCATTCTGTTCTAGTTTCTAAAACTCTGAGTGACTGAGCCAGGAGAATTCTTGCAGCCCAAAAGAGCCTCTCGAAGCTTCACATAGAGATGACAGCCTCAACACAAATCACAGAAAAACAGGGAAAACCGAAACCAAGCTTGGCTGGCATTGGCTTTTTACTGACCCAGTTTGGTTTTCTGCCCAAACTATCCACTAAAGAAAATATAATAAAATCTTTCTGCACAGAATTTGTATGTCATGTCGGACTGGACTTTGACCCAAACTAAACAAAATACTCGCTGCACAGCATTTCTACATCATACATCCCTTCATCCAGAACATTTATGGAACAAATCAAAGTAGTGGAAGGCTACAAGTTCTTAACACAATTAGTTTTCAATTGCTCCATTTAATATCCATCTGTTCACTCACAGGTAAATAGACCTATCTCTTTTACTAGAATTCTTAGTGTTTTGATTTAAACATTTTTTAGTATTTTTCCTTATATGCTTATATTATGCATTATGTTAATACATAATACCTTATGTGTTAGCAGCAATAATTACAAGTATTTGAGATAGTTGAAAGGTCTATAGAGAAATAATGGTCAGTGTTTTAATAACAATGTTTTAGTAAGAAGAACTTCAAAGGACTACACAACTACAGACCAATTTTAAAATTCTAGAGACATTTTAAATTTAAAATATTGTATTAAATTTTCAGCTCATGTGAAGCTCTATAACTGCAGAATACAATGGAACTACCACAAATTTATTTCATCTGAGGATCAAGATGATGATGATATGGGAAAATAACCATCTATGAATTCAGATTTTACGTCATATTTTGACTCTGGTGATGTTTTGAAATTGAGGACATTTTAAAAAAAAATTTTAAATTTCAAAATCTTGAAATATTTTTGCATAATTTGCTTTTATGTGAAAGAATATGGAAAGAAAATAAAAGATTAGTATTTAAATGAAGACATGTTTTCATATTTCCGGGGAAATTGTGCAAGTTTCCCCATTTAGAAAGCCACGCGTCAAACTGACAGTTCTTCCGTTAGGAGATGTGACTTCACTGATCTGGCCATCCCTATGACATCATTTTCAGGAGTGACCATTACAGGAAAGCAAATTATTCTCTTCAGTTTGGTCTTGGAAAGCTAACCCCAGAGGAAGCACTCTCAGTTCTCACAGGCAGAATCATTATTGCCTTTGTATAATGTATGCAGTTGCACCATTTACATTTCACGTAAGAATCTATTTTCTAATTCTAAACAAAAGAATCTGAGGATTAGCATATCCCTTCAGCAATATTACTATTTTCATTTGAAAAAATCATAAAGTTGGTATATATATTTGTTTAGAAAAGAACTTCCAAGGCCTCAGATTTTTTAAACAGAGGAAAAATTGATCAGTATTACAGGCATACTAACCTCTCTCAACAAGCTGTCCTCCTCTCAATATCAGTAGAGTTTTAAAAAAAGATATCTTGACATTTTTAATTTAAATATTTGAACAGCCTTCTCTCTTTGCCACATTAAGTCACTAAAATAACATTGACCAGTGTAAGCTGCAGGGTCACAAGTTCAGTAGCTGAGGAGTTTTTTGTGCAGTTGCTAAATCCCCTGGTTTTGTTTCCTCTACTCTGAGCCTACTGTGCTCATTAGACAGTAGCTGCATATGACCTGCCACGCTTAACCCCAGTCCACTTCACATGTGTAGTCACGTCCACAGCCCCATTTCTATTTCACTTCACTTTTTAGTACTACCCCTCTTTCTTAGTATATTCCAAGACTGAGGAGTCAGTGAAACTTTGTCTTTTCTGTCTCTCCTTATCATTAGAAAATTAAGCATACCAGTTACAGTATTGTACAGTAGAGAACAGTAGTGTATGGTATTCTATAGTCACCAGTTACAGTAGAGTATTCTGTGTATAACAAGTGCCCTTATAGCAGAGTGCATCTTGCAGCAAGTCTACTGAAGCTGCTTGCAAGACAATTTCAGTATTTCCACAGTTCTTTTCATAGCAGTAACTACAATTAGTTGACAGAATTAGTAAAGGAATCTTCTAGCATGTGTTCCTCACTGCCTGAAATGAAAAACTTCAGAGTTAAACCAATTTCCCTGCAAAAGGCCCATACTCACAGTGTCACGTCATCACAAGCAAAGCAAGAGCTGTTTTACGTGCAAACTTCCTGAAACTTCTTGCAGTTGTTCTCTTTCCCTAATTTCTGAAGTGATGTAATTTTCACAGCGATGGCAGATTGCAAACTGCAAATTCTAAGACTAAACAACTTGTTCATTTGAGTTTCAAATTCTTTCATGTTATGTTCTGTCTGCTCTCCAGGTAATTCCTATGGACATTTCCCAGAACACCTAAGAAGGTAAGGATAAGAACTTCTCTAAGACAAATGCAACTCTGAGAAAGTTTAAGGAATTCGTGAAGATTAGCAATGTAGTGATACTATCTTTTTTTACCTTACTTAAATAAGTTCTTTCTTGGCTGTAGATACAATTCATCTATTTCATAAAGACACACGTACTTGAATTTTGACACTGAAAGCTTCAGACCAAACTCCTGAATTCTTATCACACTCTTTTCTATATGCCTTACAGGTCTAGACAAATTTGTGGATTTACACACAAAGAATAGCAATCATAACTCACTTCTGGTCTGCCCTGCCTTATATTACAGAGTCAATATTGCAGTACCATGCAGTGGATTGAACAGATGTGTGTATTTAGATTAATTAACACTCAACTTTAGCCTAAATTATGAGGCTACTCTCTTTCATCTTCCTGTATAACCATTAAAATTAAGTTGGGCTACTCTGAAGGACCATTCAGAGCAAAGATGTTTTCTGTCTCCACTGACTGGAAAGCAGCTGAGGAGAAGCAGAAAGTCCTAATCTCAATATTTAGAGTTATAAGTCTAAAGACAAACCATGTGAACATTCTCTTATCCTCATAACTGAGGTACATTCAGTAATGTTACTCATAGTCCTGATCCACTTCATTTTAAACACACATTCATTCTTCATTTTTCATTCAAATAGTCACAATGTTTCAACAGCTATTAAAGATACCCAACTCAGATTGAAAGGGGTCAGAGTTTTATATGTTCTCTATGTTGTAATTACCTTATCAGAAACACTGGCTTTTAACTCCAGAAATGTTCTGAGTTCAGGTAATGTACAGTAAGCAAGTTTAAAACAAAAGTTACGACAAAGCAATCTAATATACCTCACTTTTTTAACAGTTTTAGCAAATTTACTGGGTCAATAGTTTCACTATGCCTATATAAAATGGTAAATTGACAAGTACTGGTCATTAAGTCCTACCTTAATCTTTTGTAAGGCTTTAAAGTAGACAGAAAAGTTTTTTAAAAACCCACCAGCAAAATAAACAAACAAACATAAACACCAACAGATATTTAATTAACCCTGCACCACCAAATGCCCAGTCTTCTGGCATACAATTGGATCTTATTGGAAACAAACTGTAGGTTGAAAAAGCCCTAGGATAATCACTAACCCCAGAATGGCAAGCAGACTCTAAGGCTCTCAGCCTGTTACCAGTCTGGATGAGATATATGTGATGCTGTGATGTGTGAGAAGAGTTATTTCCAACAGAGAATTGTTAGTGGCTTTATGCAAGTCATCACCCACATCAATGACAGAAGAGCTGAAGGTCCCACAAGTCTAAAAGGAGCTAGTAGTTTGATCAGGGGATCAGAGATCCCAGCTGACAGAAAAACCTCAGAGAGCTTACCTTGTTTAAAAGTAACACTTGGAAACTCCCAAACTACGATCTCTGTGCCACCTGCATAGAGACAAAACGAAGAAAGCTATTCAGGTTAAAACCAAATATGAGCGGAAGAACCAATGAGTGCAAGGTGACTATCAATACTCTTAGGCTGATTCTCAAAGGAATTAAGTAAATATTAGTCACACTTTAGAACAGTCCTATGGTGAGAAAAAAAAATCAAAAAGCAACCCCAATCCAAACCCAATGTTGCTCAAATAATTCAGCATTTTATGAAAGATTACCTGATTTGGCATCTGCAATAGTCTTAAATTCCCACAGCTCTGTGTTCCAACTTTTCTTTGATATACATCCCAGCATATTAACATTGTATAACAGCATATTCATCACCAGCTTATAGTCATAGGAAGTATACTTACTGCTGCCTTTTTGTCAAAGCTTTTAGGGAAAGTATACATAGGATTAAAATGATATTACAAATCAAGGGAAAAGTGGTGTTATAATAAAATCTCACTTGTTAGACTTCCAACATGTGCTTTTAAAGTGTTACCACTAGTAAACTTGGGTGGCTGTGATCACAATTAGGCTATGCTGAAGAATCGAGAAGATACTCGAAGACGAAAGGTAATTCATGAGGTACTGCAGACAAAGGCAATATTAGGAATTAAATCAACAGCAGGATTACATTAAGTCCTTTCTTGTCACAATTAGTCTAGTCAAGTTTTGAATTGCTGCCAGGAAGTCTGTTTCAGGACAAGTTCCAATTAACTCCTTTTGACCAGCCTTGGTTGTAATTCCAGTGTTTCAGCAGTCACCTGATTCATTGGTTTTCTCTTTATCAGGCTCTCTCAGGTACTCCAAGGAGAGGTGAGATACTTAGATACTACACTTTTTTACTTGCTTGTATGTCTCATCTGAGAGCTGTATTAAAAACAAAATCATATTTGTTCTCCCTTGACTATAAAAGGCTGAGGACCACAAAATCTCCATGTTTTTTTGGTGTATAAGCAGGTGTGACTGCTTAGGTTTACATACCATGATGAAGCTAACTAAATAGTATCTACTGTTGTTAATCTGAGTTACCAATACAATAGACTATGTATAAGAAAACCAACTAAAAGATAGGCTTTTAAAGTCACAATATGGCTGTATGTCCTGCTCCCACCCCCACCCCAGTGGAAAAATCATTCTGAGGAAGGGCACACACATGACCAATATAGCAATTACAGTATGTACAAGAAAAAAAAATAACAATACAGAGAAAACCACACCACTGAATATGGAGATCAGTGCCAAAGCAAGCAACAAAACACCTCATTTTGAAGAAAGAGAGGCAAAGACGTGCTGGGAGAGCTGCATGACAAACAAACCACCAGGAAATAAAATCTAGAAGGAATCTAAGCTAGCAAACTGCAGCCAGGCATTTTGGGCTAGACTGTACAATTTACATAGAGGCCTGTGTTTAAGGTGTGACTTAGCTGCATTTTATCAAGCAACTGTCACCACACCATCAGTTGCATAGTCTTTCTGAGGCTCTGAAACTAGCCCTAATTTCTCATCCTGTCCTCCAAGATGAGGGAAGCTGGGGTACTTGGCTTCGACAAGCCCTAGTCTCTCTGGGATACGTTATGATTAGCTCACTGAGAAAAAAAATGTTCTTGAGTACCCACACTTTGCTTTGTGACATGTCCTTGTGCGAGTCATGAAGCAAGACTGGAGAGAGACTCGCTCCACGTACCCACCCATACTTATCTCTGAAGTGTCTGTTGCAAGTTTTACTGAAGGGCAAGGTAGTACCTCTGAACAGATGCAGCAGACACACGTCATTAAGCAATAAATGCTACCTTGATCACTTTCTTTATTAGTGCCAAGAGCTTTAAGCTCTTCAGTGGAATGTGTGTATTTATTATAACAGTACACACCCAGAAGTGTCTCACTGGAATTATGAAGCCCAATCAGCATCACATTAAGTAAATACAATTTCTCTATTTTACTAAGATAAAGTATTTCCTATTGGTCTGTTTGTCTTGTTATAGCAGTGAGACACAATCTCATTCTTTTGTCATACTGCTTTAGTATTTTATCTCAGATGATCAGTAATTCCTTGGGCTTCAGCCTACTTTGATCACATGGGTCAATTGGCTGTGACTTACTACAAGGACACAAAATTCTGTTAGAGTGCTGAAATTTTTTTTTTCCAATTTTATCAATATGCCAAGACTGGAACTACAAATGTCACTCAGGAAGCAAGACACCCTAGACAACATTTGGATTTATCAGAAGTCATCAAAAGCCCTATAACTGCAGTTTTCATTGAAATTATGTTCTAATATTGTGACATTTTTGAAGTTACAATTGAATTTGAGTTTGTGTCATTTTACTCAGTGAATCAAGAAAACTTGTACTGACATGACTGAGCCCTAACCTTTTGACTGTAAATTGAGGGTAAGGAGAGTGCTGGTGGATATTATAGGATAGGCATTCTTTACAAAAAAAAAACTCCAACCAAAAAAAGAATAATGTTAAATGCAGTGCAGATTTGGAGCTAAGAAAATTTACCACTGACATGCAGTCCTACAGTATGCCACAGCAGTAGGAATGCTGAAAAAGAACAGTCAGCAACAGCTTGGCTAGATCCACCATTCCATTTGCACACATGATGCTCCCTTCATGGCTTCTGCAGTTTGGATGCCATGCCTTAAGATTCCTAGGAAATCTGTGAGGTCAAGTGCTTGACAAGGGAAAACATTATGCTCATTTTAACAGAAATCTTGCTTTCTCTAAAGGTTTACTGTACTTGGAAAAAAGCATCCCTCCTGTTTTCATATCATATTAAAAACATGTAAGAATTAATTATTTGAATGGTTTGTATTCTGAAATTACTTGCACATTTCTCAGTTTAATGGGGTTTTTTAAATAAGGGAGTCACATTCCTTAGTTAAAATTCCCAGTGATGGTATTAGCTGTTCTCTTTCGTATTTTTTTGTCTCTTTTTTTGAAGTTTGTTCTTCAAAACTGTATGCTATAATAACAGCTGAATTAATGAGTTGAGTTTTTCAAGCAATATTACATAAAGATTTTCAAGCTCTTATAAATTAATAGACTTAGCTCAGTGATTTAAAAACAAAATTTGTCTCAAAATCAAGAATTCTTAGGAAAATAACTTCTGAAAAACGGCTGGTTTCCCTATATCCCTTGGACTGTAGTCAGTCATGAGCTCAGCTTCCAGGTTTTGAAGGCCCTGTGCTAATAACACTGTTAATTGAGCATAAGTCTGGAAGTCTGCAGAAGACTGCAAGACCAAAAGCAGTGAGATAAATACAATGACATGAACCATATCACTAAAAGCGTTTTCTTTGTTTTTATCAAATCAGAATTCAAGCAAGGAGGGGGGAAGTTCTTATATGTGTATTCACAGTGCTGCTAAAAGGGGAATGACTAGTTCAGTCTTGGCAGTCTTCAGCTAAATAATATTGATCACACATATGGATACTGTCACTTTTGGATATATTCCTGGCAATTTATGCCCTTGAATTTTTTCAATTTATTTTTATGTCTAGAAATACCCGTATAAATCAAGACATTATTCATGGGGAGTTGCCCCTTTTTGTCTTTTAAAAACTGCCTTTTTAAGAAAAGAGAATGAGGACTACTAGTTGTAAACAGAAGTGAAAATAAGGAAGGAATAAAATCATTCTGCAAATAAATTACTATCACCAACACAACAAATACAAAAAAATTCCTATGACTTCATGGCCTGTTTCTATTCCTCTTCGTAGAAAAGCAAGAAATAAAATAGTTCAAGCTGAATTAGCTATACGCACTTTTTCACCAATTTTCACAGGCATAAAATGAGGCCCATTTCTTCTATGCCTCACTGCTTGTAGAGCCATTTACACATTAAAAAGTGGGTGATGACACCACAGAATCAGAACTGTAAATTTCCTATTCAAAACTTAGTAATAGGCAGTTTGCATACACACTACAGTTTCTGAGAGCATGTTGATTACAAGAGGGAACAGTAGCAGACATAGCAGAAATCAGGTTAAATTAGGATCCAGCATTGCATTAGGGCACGACAAAGAATGTCTTAATATGCTGAAAAGCTACAATTTACAAACTTCTCTTTTTCTGATGTCACATCCTCTTCTTCAGAAATCCTTTATCTGTCTCTCATGCACTTTTCACCTGCTGCTGCACATGAGGAAGTATATCAAGCAACACTTCAGCTCCAAAAAAGGCACAAAAAAGTTGACTTGGCCTCAAATAAAGAGACCAAATGAAAAGCAAAAAGCATCAGAGTTTTGAAACAAAACCCTATTACACAGTTCTGGTGCTGATTACTGGTGTTGGCTAGAGTTTGACAAGAATAAAGCAAGGTAATTTGGTTCTTCAAATACATTAAAATATGTGCTGTAGAATTTCAGAGCAACAATATCAGAACATTTGAAATGGATGTTTTGCACAAAGCTCCTCTGTCAAGCTGAAAGTGGTACTTAACAATATCTCAGTTAATATAGGTATGTTAATATAGGTAGCCAGTTGGGAAATGGAAAAGAGCTGCTCCTTGGGTCAGGTTCTAGCCCAAAGTAAATGCAGACTCATAATTAAGCCCATATTAAATGAGAAAGAAAGTTTCCTTCCTTTTCACTTGTAGCAGTGCATCCTTACTGGTAGTAGCAAACATGAAAATGCACAGGCAGGCTCATGTATTTCTGTGCTATCACAGAGTCACACAAGACAACACGAGGCTTAGAAAGTCTGCAAGAAACAGACTGTGGTGTGTGGTCATACCCTGTCACCCCACAACGGTTAGCAGTCGGGAGTGCAGCTATTTCCCATCTGGAAATGATTGTGCTCTAATACTTTAACTGTGGATGTAAGTAGAAAAGATTTGTTGGCAAATTTAAAGCAGGATTAATGTGATATCCACTGAGCTGGCTGTCAGAAGATGACATTAGCTGATGATCCCTTGACACAGAGGTACTGGTCTTGAAAAGGAAACAAAATCTACGTATTTATGTATGTTTGTATGTATGTTTTAGGCCTGCTAAAGAGGCAGATACTATTGCTGACACATGCAGGTCTTACATATGTTTAAATCTCATATACTTTGAACCTGATTTTCCCCTCCTTTCCATCATCAAATTAAATCCATAAATCTTAAACTACTATACAGACAGTGTAAACAAGATTAGAATATGTGTCCTTTTAATAGAGTTGCACAACTACACAAAGATTACAAATAGATGCAAATTAATTAGAACTAGGTGATCTAAAAGTTCCACGTTCTACAAGTTCAGACTTGTAATGAACTACATGCCATCAAATTATAAATCTAGGTTGTAACCGAAAAATCTTCTGACAACTCCTCTCAGATCTAGAGAGAATTAATACTTCTTCAGCAATGGAAGTAGTTTTTGATCTGCCTCACACTTTAGCATCAAAGTGTGAAGAAAAGTGTGTTTTCTGTGTAGAAGGAAAACCTCTGAACCTGAAGTAAGACACAAGCAACTGACTTTTACTTGCTGTCTTTCTTCTGGAAGCACTGTTGAAGAAAAATTAGTAAAGGGTTGGGTCACTCATCTTCAAATCAAAGACACTTGAAAGAAAACAAAACAAAAAAGGCCAGTATACATGGCAGAATGCTTCCAAGACTAATGACAAAAATACTTACAAAGCTGGAGTTGGCTCTCTGGGCACATCCAGCTCAAATATATTTTTTGCAATTAAAAAATGTCATTAAGAGAAAATGCAGCCTCTGAACAGATAAACATTTTGACTGTGAAGCTGGATTTATGATGAAAATATCTGTAATACAGTTAAACCTGTGTAATTTTCTTGGTCGAAGGATTTCTGTATAGTTCTCTGCATACTCCAGCCATATTGCTGTTAGGTCAGTTCACTTATCTGGCCCAAGTAAGCTATTCAGGAAAAAACAGGTTAAAAATATATGTAATGAATACATATTCGGCATATTTCTTTGTATATTAATTACCCCTGTCTCTGAAAGCAAGTGATTATAGGACATTTTATCTGGGACTACTCTTCCGAAGGATAAATAAAGTCAAGGATACAAAAAAAACCTAATGCTAACAATATCTCCATTGCACTTAACAGTCTCTGTTACTTGCCTGACAGAGAGAGAACTGGGAGAGTTGGTAGAACAAACCTGAAAGGAGATGGAGAACCCAGCTAGGTGAAGGCAATTAAAACCCACAGCTAATAGGGGAATTAGTTGCTGAGCAACAACTACGGAAACATGTGGAAAACATGCCGTATTTGCCAAGTGATCAAGGCAAAATATAGAGCTATTATAGACACTAACTAGAGTGTCAGTTTAACTTAAGAGCATTTTTAGCTGCAATTTTCCTTCTTAAAAACAGAGTTTTCTTTCAGAATTAAATTAGATCAAGTTATGAATGTAAGTTACAGGGGACAGTGAAGGAGGAGGTAGCAAAAGAGACTAATAAAAGCTGGTCCCCTGCCTGCCTTTCTCAAATGGCAGTCTACACTGCTGATTGCTGGCAAAATATCCAAAGAGGCAGAACAAAACTTGCCTGTTTCTTTCCTGGCAGCAAGGAAATATGTTTCCCTGCATACTTCTGTTAGTTTCTTTCAACTTTAAATTTCTTCTATGTCATCAAGTCTTAGTCCAAAAAAGTGTCTGACCCCATTCTTCCTTTCAAGTAATACATAAAAGCCTTTGTGAAGGCTTTTATTTATTAAAAGTCTAGTATTTTTTGTTTCTCAGATTCCTGGTTCAAGTGAATCACTGAGCAATGCATTAGTCAATTCATGGACACAGCAGGCCGTATTTATATTCTGAAAGCGTCTGAGTTTCAGTTCTTAGTTCTCCCTCCTTTCTTTCCCAGAAAATGGAAGTATCATAATCTTTATTGCAAGAAGACTTAGGAATTAGCACAATCAATGAAAGAAAATTCTCAGTGCACACAGAACTCAAAAACCTTGTTAAGAATCAAAACTGTTAGTTATGTATTTTGCACACCACTACACATGACTTCCCAATTAATTCAGTCAGTCTTTTCAAACAAGTAACAAGGAATAAACACTGAACTTTGAACAAGTTTGGAGTTTGGACATGAATCTATAAAGTATTGAGAAATATTGAATCCACAAGAACAGAAGGATTAGATACAATCTTTCAGATTCTGGGGGCATAGCTTTGGACTCAAGACAAGAGAGCAAAGTCTGAATTTAAGCAGAATTGTACAATAACAGTTTAAATACTGTATTAAAATAGTTTGGAAGCTGAATTTCAGCCAGTTCTGGCCTCTTGCACAGGAATTCCACCCCGCCATTGAATGTCTGTCTCTGCCTGGCAGTACAACATGTTTGAAAAGGTAACACCTCGAGTTCAAATTCCTCCAGAGATTTTAAAATTCCAAGGTGATACAATCTCAGCTCAAGCCTCTGCTGTTTGTCAAGAGGTGCTTATGTCAAGCCTGCTTCTCAGAATAAGAGGAGAGAGGGAGGAAAGCATCCTGTGAAACATTTGAAAAATGCAGTTCAAAATTCTATTTGCCTAGACAGGTTTCATTTTGAATTGAAATACTTTGACGATCTTAAAGCTCCAGCAAAGTTATTAACAAAATAAAGTAATATTTAAGATTGGAATTGGGTAATCTAGATGATAACATAGGCTTCTTTTTTCTAAAGCATTTCAGGAAATTTTATCAGGGCTGATCATGAAAAAAAAAAGGCAGGAAAATAGAAACACTATCAAGGACTGCAGCACCAGGTCCACAGAGCTTTTACTCTTCTTGGGACTGCTAGTTAATCAGTACACTGTTATCTGCCTTCAGTGTCCTACAATACTGCGCAATATTGTGTTTGATAAAGGAAAAGATCAGCACAGATACTACAGATTATTGACAAAGAAGGGCAAAGCTACATATATCTAGCTAAATCTTTCCAAATCTTTCTATATCTTTCAAAAACTGACGTGCTTCTAGCACAGGGAGTTGTTATTGAATTGATACACAATGCACACCCTGACCTGTATCGGCACGAAGGCATCTTCTATGTGGAAACTATGCAAGTTTTACAGTCAATTTTTTCCCCTGCATCTAGGACTTGCACTAGAAAAGGAGAACTACCTCCAACAAGATTAACTTCTGGACATACAGGTATGTGATTCAGCACGAGGCACAGTGCACTGTATCTATATACCTGAATGAATGTAAATATGCTTCTGCATTATTATCAGACTCAACCTTGTTCTATTTACTTCTCCCTTCTTGTGTCCCTTTGCCAAAAGACAAAGTGATACAAATTGCACTGATTAACAGGGGAAGACTAGGCTTGCTTTGCATACTTTTTGAACGTTAACGTTACTGGTTTCCGGAGAAGTTAGAAAAGGAGACACACTAGTCTACCAGTCCTGTTTGTGTCTTGTACGTTACGTTCTGCTAAAAAGAAAAGAAGAAAAAGAATGAATGAGAGGCATAGCAAGGAGGAGCCTGCAGTAAAAACAGAGAATGGAAGACTGCCGAGAAGATCAGGAAATTAATATAAAGCCAATTCCCCAACTGATTTTAAAAAGAATTTTTTCTAGGGACCTAAATGAACTCTTCAAGTTTGCTGCAGCCCATGAAAGATTGTGGGGAAAAGTGCAAACCTAGAGGACAGGACTGTGTTTTGTAGGAAAGAATGAGTAGAGAACTTTAATTCAATAAGAACTTTCATTTTTTTTATGTCTTGTGCTACATTATCCTATTTTTAAAAGTACATAGTTCTGATTTTTGTCTAAATGCAAGTTAGCTCTGAGTTTACAAGGCCCTTTAAAGTGCTAAAGTATGCAGCATTTGGAAAAGCAATAGTACTTCAGAGTTTACACTAACCTGGGTACCTGCCACTAGCAACCATACTCCTTACTACTGCTTCACCAAAGCACTAAGAAGCCTAAGTTTGTAACTGGAACCTTACAGGAGGATGTCTTTGACTTTGTAGATGTCTTAGATTGCTGAGGAGTATTTACTCTTCATTTGACAGGTACTTTTCCTTCTACTCTAATAACTGTTGTACCAATCAGATACCAACCACACCGTTTAAATCCGAAGGAACCAAATTAGGAGGTGGGGGA
Organism: Lycocorax pyrrhopterus obiensis; assembly: GCA_014706295.1. Classification (NCBI taxonomy): domain Eukaryota; kingdom Metazoa; phylum Chordata; class Aves; order Passeriformes; family Paradisaeidae; genus Lycocorax; species Lycocorax pyrrhopterus. The sequence goes on along the minus strand of JACSVZ010000013.1, from coordinate 17,680,119 downwards.
AGAGATACATAGACCAAGACGTTCCTGTGGGTATCAGCAGGAGTCAGTGTAGTTTAGATGATGGAGGCCGATACCGGGAAACAAAAACTGGTCTGATGTTATTTTGAAGTTAAATATCATGGGGAAAGAACAAGATAACTGGACTAAAATAAAATCAGTTTTTCAAGCTTAAAAGCCTTGAGTATATAGCTGTTAATAAAATAATCTGAAAGTACACATTCTGATCATAACTGATCAATGTTATTAATTTTTAGTTTTTCTTTTTTCTAAGAAAAACACTCAACATAAGAACATATTTCTTCTATGTACTTTACAGTCTTTTCAATTACACTCTCAAAGCTCTAAGCACCACTAATCAAACAGCTACATGTTCAAAGTCAACAGTTTGGAATGCCAGCATTCAGGCTTTACAGAAGACCCTAACTTGTCTCCTAACGCATTAAAATACAAAATATAATGACACAGTTGTTTTAAAATCCTTGAGACTTTCAGGGTTCAATATTCAGCCCTTTGCTACAAACCACACAGCTTTTCTAGCTCAATACTGGTTACTGGACATTTCTTCTCGGCCTGTCTTTACTAACTCTTAAATCAACTCACGCAGTCACTAGAAGTGCACTCTGTGAGCCCCGATATGGTGAAAGAATGCATTTGGGTGCTGGCTGCTACAGGATCGCTCCACACGCAGGGGTGTAACGCCTTAGTTAGCACCAGTTTATGCTGTAATCATCTTGTCCTTAAACTGGCTGAGTTAAAATTGTTCTTGCATTCAAAGACAGAGAATGGGTATGCCTGTAAAGAATAGTGTAGAGGTACTTAAGAAAACTCCTTCAGACCTTGCCCTTAAATCAGATCTAAGATGTTTCTTTCCCTTTATACTGGACAGAAAAGAAACTAATTCGCAGCAGTAATATCCCTCCCTCTGCATGTATTTTTTTGTCAGGGCTAAAATTTTAAGTTGTTTACACTGACTTCTATAATTTGAGTTGACAAGGTTTGCTCTTTTCCCCACAATCTTTCATGGGTTGTAGTAAACTTGAAGAGTTCATTTAGGTCCCTAGAAAAAAATTCTTTTTAAAACCCAAAGCAGCAGAAAATATCTACTAAGTGATATGGTCTCTGCCAGTATTAGCTGGCATCAAAGAACACTAAGAATCAAATCCCTCTTTATCTCACAGTAAAACACTTCACATTTTAGTGAAGTAAAATTCACTCTTTCTTGTCATGATGATGAACACAGCTCAAATCATGCTGCATTAGCCTTTTATGTATTTCGATATTTGCTTTGTTCCTTGAAAATAAAATTTCAAGTCCGACACTGGGGGCACAAGTATAGTAATTTGAGTGGATATTATGTCTTGTTTACATTGTTGTATCATTTTTTCAAAATGCCACTTTACAGTGATATTTAATTATTCAGTAAGCTGTGAGCAATTATGTCAAGTTAAATAGATAACTAATGTAGCATTTGGATAGTGTTCTACTGGCGTAGCAGGCTGATTATGTCCGATTATCAAATCCAGAATTATTCTCCTATAGCTAATCTGATCCATTTTTTAATTATCTTTACTCTACTCACTCCCACCCCAGCAAAAAAGGCAACATCAAAAAAGTAATGTAATGTCAGAGAACAGAGATGCAGGATATTAAAGAAACTCAATCTAATTTTGCTGGTTAGTATAGAATGGAGTTTGTGTAGTATCAAATTACTCCAAAAGAAAAAGTCATTTAACAAGAAGATTAAACATTACAATAGCAAAGTCAAACGGAGTGCTGTTTACCTTTTCCTCTCTCACAGCTCCTAAGAATAGGTTCGGTGACAGTCTAGGGACCACATTTGTTCAAACTGAAGCTTTGTTTACTTTACCCACATAATAGCCTAACCTTCAAGGCATGCTCATAACAAATATTTTTAAAGAACACTGAAATTGACTAGCACTGCCTTCACTGAGAAGATATCTATGCCACATCTAGTATCAATAAGTCAGTATTTTTTAACAATCTGTGAGAAAGGGGAATAAGATTTACTAACAGTTATAAATAACTGCCTAGTAAAATGGATTTATTTCAGTCCTGAAATTTAAAGAGTCATGAGCTGAGACCGGATTCAATATGAAAAAAAAGAGGCTATTCTTAATGTATTTGCCTCCTTTTAAACAAGTTTTATTGTCACTTAATATTTATGTTGCTTTTTGGGGTTTTTTTCAGTTTGGTCTCTTCCTCACAAACTGAGGCATGAGAAGAAAACCTAAATAAATAATGTCTGGTAGTTGTGCTTGTGTCTAACAACATTTGGGAAAAATAAATCTTGTGAGGGAGATGCATAGGAATCACAAGATTAATTTCTGTCATTAAGATATAACAGGGTGAACTAAATACCCCAAGAGGCAACTTCACAATTGTGACGGAACACCTGGAATAAAGGGAAGACAGCATCACGGTGTCAACAGATTCAACCTTGGAACACTTTGGTTTGGCCAAACAAAAGCCAAACAGAAGAAACTGATAAAATTTAGCATTTCTATCTCCATAGTTTCTGTTGTGCTCCAGCGACATCTATTACTACTTTTGTAATTGCTTGTCCTCTAGCAGGAGAGCGTCACTAGTAAACACACACAGCTGTTCAAGCACTCCGGCAGCACCCGGGCACTCCTCACAACACAGCTGTGCTATTGCTGCAGTCACTCGCTTTCTGAAGTCTTCCACGCACCAAATCAACCAAAGCGTAGTTTAAATTTTCATTTACACAATCTTATTTACCCCAAGGCGTCACTGAAGATCACAGAAATAAAATGCATACAAATACGTTGGTCAAGTTATTTTTCATGAAATAGTGCTGCAAAACAAGGTTTTGAAAAGGATAATAAACACATCACACATCATTCTGAGAGTAAGAAACAGGAACTTGGAGGTAACACCAAAACAATGTTGACAAGAATTTGCAGAGTGGAAAAGACCCAAAGCCCCCCTCCCTGGGATGCCTGCCCTGCCTCCCAAGCAGGCATCATTTCCACACAGGATGCCAGAGCCCCTCCAGACTCAAAAACTCCCCCAAGATTTGTTCCTGTGCTAGTGTCTCTTTTTAAAGTATTCATATGATAAATGAGGAGATGTGTATGACCAATGTGGGAACAACACAAATTTTGAAAGCCGAATTTCAGAAAAACATACAAATATTTGCTTCAGGATTTCTGCTATCAACAAGAAATTCATATTGTACCTGTGACTCCCCTGTAAGAAATCTCTTTTGCTAATTTCAATTTTTATATCAATTTTGTTTACTCATTACTTTTTTTCAACAAGTGAAAGGAAGATCCATTAATGTCAGAACTGGATTTAAATTTTAAACTAGTTCTATCCCAGCGAAACTTTATTATTTTCTGTTAAGCTACATGTGATTTTATAAAATCACATGGTAGCTTTAGAATCACAGAATAATTTATAACAGTTTAGATAATAAGAAAATCAGGGATTCACAAGGAATTAATGATACTGGGACTTTCACTGGTATGGAGATTTCAGGAATAAACACAGCTACTTTTAGGTATAAAAGTTGATTCTTCACTCCATTACACTAGTTTAATGACTTTGCTTACCACAGGGAAACTATACTAATTGAGTTTCTGAGAATCAAAAACGGAACTTAGTAACTAATTTTACAACTTTATACAAGTCCTCTTAATTACAAATATTGTTTCTCAGTGGTATTTGTGAGTCTGTGGATGCATTTATAACACAGATTTTGATAAAGCAGCTCTGCAAGAGAAATGCTAAGATATTTATGGAAGCAGGTACCAAGTCAGAGGTTGTGACCTAAACTTCTGGGGTTTCTAATGAAATATAATTAATTGTATAATTACATTATTTACCCAATCATATGGCTCACTAAGACAAATTAAACAAAGATTTAAATTCAAGATAAATATCAGGAGGAATTTCATTGTGGAAAAAGCTCTCAGGGATTTCAAATCTTGCTCACACATGAATTTTACACTATTGGGCATGACAATATTGCTGACTTTTATGTTAGCACGGAGTGATAAACGTTTATAGCACTACAAAATTTCAAAACATTAATAACTATTACAAACTTTTACTTACAGTCTTGCAAAACCATCAGCGTAAAGAAACCAATCTGTCACTGATGTCACCTGAGGCATTCCACTCCAACAATTATACATGACTGTACAGAAAACACGATGTGGCAATTGCTTTGCTAAGCAAAGAATTATTTGTAGCTCTCTCTAAGCAAACCAGTTTAGAGACTCGTCAGGTCATACAGTAAGAATAAATACATGCATCTCTTTAAAAAAAAGGAGTTTCACAGATTTAGTTTTGATTTTCTCCTCACTTTTCCCATAATCAATTGGTTCCATATCATACATATCAAGGAAAGAAAATCTGTAGAATCTGCTTGCATTCTGGCAAACCTACCAAATAGGGAACAACTATGATTCCATCCAGTTCACTAGAGTTAAGATGTCACAGAGTGTAAGAGGTCATCTAAACTAAAGTTTGCAGCTGGGCTCATGCTCTTGCATGTCTCCCAAGTATTCTAAAAAGTCACAGCGGGATCCTGGTCTCCATCAATAGAAATGTTCCATTTATTTCAACACTTAAATAGATTCATTTGATTTGCTTTAAATGCCTATACTAGGAAAATATATACTTCACCTTAGGAATGAAATTTTTCTCAGCTAATTGTAAAATGAGCACAGGATGACTAAATTGGTTAGAGACATGTACAGAGACGATGCCTACATTTTGGTATTCCACTATGGGAGCCAAATACTAAGTTTCTAGACAAATTGCCAGAGCTCTACGTCAGCAGAAGGCTCTCCTGCATGTAGCAACATATGTTTGAAATAAGGCACAATTTTTCTGTGTTAAATGAGCTGTTGAAATACCATAAAGTGGGCAGGAAATGTGACCAGAATGTCACAGTTAGGTCACTGGCTGCTGAGCAGACTTCAGAGGCATCAGCCCACGTCAGGCTGTGTGAAGTTCCTCTCCTCTCCCATGCTGGTTGATGCCTGGAGCCAGGCTGTGCTGAGCAGTTCTCATTCTGTGGTCAAATCTGCTCTTGGTCAAAGAAGAGAAAGAAGAGCAGAGGTGGCAGCAGCAGCTCCTCGCCTCAGTGCTTCTCCCTTTTCCATCACACCAACCTGATCTAGCTGCACTGCTCCCTTGCATTCTCTCTTTTCCCCCCATCTTTCAAATTTTCCCCTCAACTTCCTTCCCTCAGAATGGCTAGCTTGGTAAAGTTTTCCTACTTCCTCCAACCACACAGCTCCCCTCAGCTGGTAGGCAAGCTGGTTTAAACAGTTTACTCTGGCAAACTGGTGGCCTCCTTCTCTCACGCTGCAGCAAGAAGGACATCTAAAAGCCTAGTGTTAGTGAACACTGAAATATCTTGCTGGAAACTGGAATGAGGTAGCAGTGATCACACTGGTTAGTCTGGACAAGGTCTGGATGGTTCCTCACCTATCTCAAGTGTGGGAGCTCTTGACAGAAGACATGTGAGTAAGAAGGAATAGGCAGGAGAAGGGGATCCTGAGATTACCTGCATAAAAACTGGAAACGACCTCTGACCCACTTTCCATCTTTTGCGACTGAACAACATGAAATTAAGTGGAATTATAGCCTAATGGTGATTTTAAAGTTTTATATAAGCATCTATTTCTTTAAACATGTGAGTACTGTTTTTCTTTTTAAAAGTCCTTTGAAAATCAACTGGGATCTTATAAGGTCACCATCTTGAAAAGCTAGACACACAAGATCTGTATTCTACACCAAGTTAAAATCATGCAATGTTTTTGGCTGATGTAATGTTGGCATAAAGCTACACAGAGACAGAACTGAAATTTGATCAAAAACAAAGCAGGAAAACGAGAAGGTGTATGGCTGGATTTTAATGAAGGTATGCCAATAACTTAAAAATCAAGGGTTTAGGTGCACCTTAGAACATACTGTATGAATTCCAATGCAGACTCTGGTTGACACGGATATTGTAGTTTGTTCCATATCCATTTATTTTGCATTATGAGAGAGAACTGATTGCTTGCACACAAGTATGTGTCAATCATGAAATTTAAAGGTAATTAAATATGAAACTTCCCCATTATTCTTCTTCTCTTACCTATATGTTCCATGTACATTGTACCAAATCAACACCAAAATAAAAAGAACAGTCAGTTTCAGACTATAAATGTGTGGGTCCCCCTGAATTATGACACAGGTTCTGTTTCCCACCTTCCTGCGGCAGAGTCCTGAGCTCCTGCGAACACAGCTCCCTCTAGAGCTTAAATATTACACAGAACCACAACATGCAACCCCTGGGTAAAGGTCTTAGGGGACACCGTGACAGCCACACACAGCCCAGGAGCCTGGCACAAGGGCTGAGATGCGGAAAACCTTCTGTCAGAAACAGATTCCCTGTTCCTCTGAAAATGGCACACCTTTCCAATGTGACCTTGCAGGAAAAGGGTTAACAGCACCTGGTTTATAGGAGAGGTGAAGTACTAAGCCCTGAACACCGGAAACTTACTTTCCGTCTAGCGTGACCGGTGAGCCTTGACACGGTTCATGTACGCACGGAGTGAGGGAACAGAGGATGTGATCTGGCCGAGCAGCTGTGTCCAGTGTCCTGGGTGGAGAGGCAAGGACTGACATATTTAGCCCTTCAGAACGTACAGGATCGAAGTTGATTAACCCAACATCACTTCTGCATGACCGGCTGCCCCACAGAGCAGCCACTTCCGAGCTGCGGCGCCCCTCGACAGCCAGCTAAAGGTTTGCAGCGGATGAAGCTGGTTATCCAGCGGTGTCCAGCTTCACCAGTATTTCAAGAGGAGAAGGGAAGGATGGAACAAGTGCCTGGTGACACTAAACAGGCAGGGGGACACGGACCGCAGGCATGTCCGGCTGTGCCCTCACGTCCCGGTGGGCCTGCGCCGGGGGACGCGGTGCGGCGCCTGGAGCCCGCGGGACACGCCCGTCCCTCGGCGCCCTTCCCCTCACTTTCCTCGGAGATTCCCCGCTGTGCTTGCTCAACCCGGCGGTCCCCTCGCCCCCGCTGGGCGGCCCCGCGGGCGAGGCCTCAGTCCCGCCTCTCGCTCCCCCGCTCCATATAGCCCGGCGGAGGCCGCCTGCCGCAGCTCCCTCACGCCGGCCGGGATGCTGCTCCGCGCCGCCGCCCCGCGACAGGCGCTGCTGCTCAGCGCGCTGCTGTGGCGCCTGGCCGCCGCCGGTGAGTGACGGCCCGCGGGACGGGCGGACGGGGCAGGACGGCAGGGATCGGCGCCGGGGATCGGTCCCTCGGAGCCCCCGGACAGGGTGTCCTTGAGGGAGCCCGAGGAGAGCCGCCCCGCGCTGGCGGGAAGGGGACAGCGACATTCGCCCTCGGGCCGTGGCGGATCCCGGCTCCGAGCCGACCCTGCTTCTGCAGCGCTCCGCCGCCCGGGCCGCCGGGGGCTGGATGCTGCTGCGGGTTCCTCACTGACCGCGGCCGTGCTGGGGAGCGGGGGCGGCTTCGGGGGTCTGCAGTTGCAGTGAAGTCGCAAGATTTCGTCCCCGTGTTCCCAGCTGCGAGCTTGTCGAAGAGGTAGAGAAGGCAAGCGGGTGAGGGTTTTCCAGAGGTTACAAGGGTTCGAGGGGTTTTCCCATCCGGCTTCGTCCCAGGCATTTCCCCGAAGGAGCTGTGGCTGGCCTCCCATGTGCTTGAGGGGGACACGACCTCATCCCGGGGTGGCCCCGCTCAGATACAGTAGGTGTGTAGGGTAACCACTGATTTTTAAGAAGTGACTTTTTCTAAAATATGTAAATGGGAATGTAGGAGCTAACGCTTTCTGCAGCAGATACAGCTAGGGATGATTTTGAACTGCACTGCATTTGTTCAGTGCTTGCACATTCTCATGTGTATCTTCAAGCTTTTGTATCTTCTGCAGAGGTCTTGGATCAAAAAGGAAGCATTAAACAGAATTCCAAATCAACTCATCAATTTCGGAGTTACAAGTCAGAAAATAATTTTCTTCTCATTTTTCACTTCTGCCAGAACAGATTCCTTTACTAAGACAAGCAGTCCTTTAGTAAGGGCAGGGCTGAGTCTTTTTCCCCCCAAGAAACGTTTCCAAGTTGCAATGAATGGCAACTGCTTCATTTAACTAAACACTGACTGCAGGGAAACAGGATTTATATATAATATGACTGATGGCACTTTTTTCTTTTCTGTATTTAAAGGCTATGAAGACCTACCAAGAGCAGTCAATATAACTTGGTCTTCAATCAATTTTAAAACTATACTACAGTGGCAACCAAAACCATCAGGCTACTTCTATACTGTAGAAATACATGGGTAAGTAGATAACACCAAGATATGTTCATTAATGGCAATTGAAGAAAATTAAAAGAGAGTGTGTTTGAATATTTCTGAGAGTGAATGTAACAGGGAAAGTGCCCAAATGTTAGGATTTAGGAAAATTGCCAACCCAGCTGTTAATACTTCTTAGTGTCCAATTATAGAAATATCTGGTTTAGACTTCTGTTTTTGCCCACTTCAGAAATGGAGAGTTGAGCTTTAGATCAGTATTTCAGTTCTGGGGTTTGGTGCTGCTGGAGAGACCCAGCCAGAATACTTTGAAGGAGTTGATGCTCAATCTGACATACCATGTATTAGACAGAACTTCACCTTTTTATGTCTTTCAGGGTGTCCGGACTTGTGTCTTCAGTCTTGGGAGGTGTCTAATAAATGAGTCTACATTTTATTCTAATTGGTGAATCACACTAATTAATTATTCTGTCTTGCTGGGTAATACTAAAAATTACCTTTGTTCATCTACCTCTGTCAAGACTTCCTCTGTCATCATTTTTTATGTAAGCTGTAAGATATTGTGGACATAAAACGTAGCCAGCTTATGTAAAGTGTCTAATGCCTCTTTCAGTACTGCACTAAACTTTCCATGAAGTTCAGTAATAAATCTGTGCTGGTTTTAGCTCCCATTTTAATACATAGAGCATTATTAAACATGCCCTAAAGGGAAAATGCATCATCAAACTTCCTACGTATTAATGAAAAAGCGGTACTGTAGTCTCTACTGTCTCTAAAAGTGGCATAAAAATGAGTGTTCTCTCATGACTAACAGGCGAAATACCAGTGTAATGGCTTCATGTGCTCTTTCATCCTTTAAGAGAGTGATTAGATTAATGGACTTAAAAGCACACGCTTAGCAGAGCAAACTTAATTAAATTTTTGAATTTGGAGTTTCTTTCCAGACATTTTGCTTGCAAAAGATTGAAATCTGTTTGCCCAAGATTCAGTATAGAATCAGGTGTAGTCCTGCAGCAGAGGCACCTCTTTTGACTGAAGTTGCTGTTCCAGAGGAATTGTGCTTAAATGTTTACTTTCTTGTGTATGTACATTTCAGAGCACGTTTGTTTCATCGCAAAGATCAAACTTCTGTCCCTTTTCAGGGCATCTCTTGTGGCACTGTCCCCAGCTGATCAGTGACATAAGAAATCTGGTGAAGTGAGAAGGGAGTTCAGGTGACTCTGAAAAATGGAACTTGATCTACTTTGAGGAAAACCTATTTGTTAATATTCAAACAGTCAGCATTTGCTCTTCTGGCTGAGATCACAGAATTTTTCTTCTCCTTAATTCACCAGCAAAAAGAAGGAAAAGAATTGAAGGAGTAATATCTAATCTTTTTTCATTCCTTCTTGTGAGGGAGTAAAATGAGAAATTAACACTTTTTTCATAGTCTCATTGCTATTTCACAAGTAAATGGACCTGCTTTCTATCATTTAAAGATAAGAGAAGTGCATGGGTCATGTTTTTTGTCAATATTTTTTAAATTGTAATTCTGCATTGGAATTTGCTATTACTGTCTGGTGCTTAGTGGTATTTGCATAGATGCCAAACCAAATGACATATATATGGACACATTGTTGTCACATTAAACAATCAGTGTCAATAGAGCTTCCTGTAACAACTGATGTTTCTTAAGGCAATAGTTTTCAAATGCATCAATGATAACACCTTCAAAGTGATTTATGCATCTTATATTTTTTAAAATACATTCTGCAGCTGCAGAAAAGTGCAAAATCAGAATGAGTTAAGGTTTCTATTCAATTCATGTAAAAGACTGAATTTTGAATTCATATGTGTCCTATAGCATATATCTGTCATTAATATAGATCATACTTGATTTATTTGATTCTGCTTTGAATTGTGAAATACAGCTGTACAGGACAGTGGCTTTTGAGGTTTTCTCTTCTCCTTTTCAGCCTAATACCTGCAAGACTGTTCTACTGGATGAGGGAAATCCATACAGTTTGAGGGGAAAAATGGTTTTCAACATACCTAAACATGTAAGTGTCTGGTTTGAAAGTGTTGACACTTCTTTCTTGCTCGTTTCAGACGGAGATCTGACATAAAGAGAAAATGCATACTGACATCAGAAACAGAGTGCGATGTTACTGATGTGCTCAGGAATGTACATGAGACCTATACAGCACACATATTGTCTGTAATGCCCGTGGAGATGGATAACTTTGAAGAGCCACCTTTTGCAGTCTCTGAAACATTTACACCTTATAGTCAGAGTAAGTAGGATTGCCAATTAAATCTTACTGTAAATTTCTTTTCAGTATTACTTCTGTTGATTTAGACAAGGTTTAGATTGAGCTTAAAGGTTTTTTCTATAGATTTTTACAGTAGCCTTGCTGATATTGGAGAAGAAGATATTCAGGCATAAAGCTTTCCCTGTTGTAGGGGAGGGTGTAAGGTTTTAGTTACCATTTGTTTCTCACTGCATTGAGTAGACCATTTCGTTAACATTACGTTCTAGGTGAAGATATTTGTCTACAATCTAGGCCTTCACTGTATTACTTTGGCTTTGTAAACTTATAATAGTTTTGGGGAGGGAAGGTAATGGAGGGAGGAAGGAAAAAGAGTCATGTATAAAAGATGTCAGTTTTTTAATTCTAAAAATCTTTGTTTAGCTGTAATTGGAAAACCAGAGATAAAGGAGTATTCACAAAAAGGTTCCAAACTGAATGTCGTGTTCAAAGATCCACTTACACCATATCTGTTTCCTAATGGAAGCTTTCAAAGTATTCAAGATATTTTCCAGCATGACCTGGAATACAAACTCTATTACTGGAAAGATCAAAGTTCTGGAAAGGTAAGGTGTAACTAGTTTTTATTCTGTAATAATTGTTATATTCTGTATAGTTACACAATTTCTGTGCTATCTTAAGAGCTGACTCTTGAAATACGTTTTTCCTTTACAGAAAGATGTAACAACAAAAAGCCGTAAATTTGAAGTAAGTGTTGACAGCGGAAAGAGCTATTGCTTCTATGTGCAGGGAATCGTTCCCTCCCGCAGAGAAAACCGTAATGGCCAAGAAAGCACGGTGCTCTGTACCGGTGTAGGAAGGAGTATCTTAGATGGTGAGTATCGGGTGACGTTTGTCACCAGTCTTTAATGTTCTAATAAAAACCCCACATCTTTTCGTTGTGATGCCTGCTATGAAATAAACTATTTGCTATGTAAGTTAGAATACACAGTTGGAACATGGAAACTCATGGGAGGAACTCACTCGAAGTAAGAGTCCACCATCCATAGTTAGTTGGAGCTGGGTTTTGGGTTTTGCCCAGCTGTTCTGGTTAAATTGTCTGAGTTGATGACTGGTGTCTGAGGTTTCAGATCTCATCACTATCCTTCAGCTTCATTTTGCTTTCCCACTGTTTTTCTCAGATCCTTCCAATAGCAGGTGCCATGGTAAGTGCTTGAAGGATTAGCTCTAAAACATAGAAGTGCTGGAAACCTGCATATCCATTTACTTGTAGTATGAACTGACCTTTAGTTATGCCAAAAGCAGATGATGAGAGTAAGACTTTCTTTCCTGTTACAAGGTCAGAGGTTTGCAGATTGACTTCTTTACTGGTAAATAAGTTAGCAAGTGTAGGTCAATCAGCCAGCCATTTCAGATTAGACATTTGGATAACACTTCCTTCAATATAAAGTCATCAGTATTATTTAAATAATATCACACTGCTGTACTGTATCTTTCTTCTCCATGGGTAAGAATGTTTGCACTCTAGAAAAGCTCTTCTAAAATGGCAAATGAGCTCAAATTAGCTTTCATATCCAGAAAATTTACACAAAGGTGATAAATTACAATTTCATTACAATTTAAATTGAAAACTCTTCTTTTGGTGTTTTCTAGGTGATAACCTAAAATAGATTTTCACTTGGACAGAAATAATGTACAGGCAGGGGAATGGTTTGAGTTATTCTTATGGTGTTAGCGTGGTATTTTAGCACACTAACTAACGTGTATAAAACCTAGAGTGAACCAGGTGAAATAAAGCTTTACCTCAGTTCAACAAATTCATGTTAAAATGTATTCAGTTCACAATGAAGTGGTGACTCCACTTCTGTGAGACTGTAAAACACTGAAAGCATTTTTTCATTCAGTGGAATGACTGCTAAGAGTTTGTGGCACTGTGGCATTGTGGGTTCTTATAGCTGAATCTTGGAATTTTTTTCTCCCTACAGAGTATGGAGCAGAAGTCTTTATCATCATAGCAGTGATAGCAGTTGCAGTTATCACTCTTGCCATTGTCCTTCCAGTGGTTCTCTGTAAACGCAAGAAAGCAAAGAAAGCAAGAGCTGTGAGAGAAAAGGAGCTGCTTAATGGTGTCTAAGGAAAAAGTATTGCAGACACTAGTGGCAGTACCAAAGCAAAAAAACCCCAACAACAAAAAAACCTAAATTGGGTAATTGGGTGGAGCCTTTTAGGCTCTCTGAAACAGGAATTCTGAAGCCCAAACTTTACGTGGATTAAAAACTCCACTAGACAGTACAGAAGAAAAATCCACGTATCAGGAAGCCCTGTGTCATTAGTGGCCAGAGGCTGGAAGAGCATTCTGGTGACCTGTTACAATCACAGAATCATAGAATAAGCTGAGTTGGAAGGGACCCAACTCAATCAAGATCATCAAGTCCAACTCCTGGCCCTGCACAGCACCATCCCCAAGAGTCAGACCATGTGCCTGAGAGCTTTGTCCAAACTCTTCTTGACCTCTGCCAGGCTGGTGCTGTGACCACTGCCCTGGGGAGCCTGTTCCAGTGCCCAGCCACCCTCTGGATGAAAACCTTTTTCCTGATACCTAACCGAAACCTCCCCTGACTCAGCGTCATACTGTTTTTTTGAGTCCTGTCACTGGTCACGAGAGTGAAGAGATTGGTACCTGACCCTCTGTTTCCTTTGGTGATGATGTTGAAGACCACAATGTCTCCCCTCAGTCTCCTCTTCTCCAGGCTGAACAGACCAAGTGACCTCAGCCACTCCTCATGCAGCCTCCACTTAAGGTCTTTCACCATCCTTGTTGCCTTCCTTTGGACCCTCTCTAACAGCTCAGTGTCTTTTTTATACTGTGGCACCCAAAGCTGCCCCCAGCACTCGAGGTGAGTCTGCCCCAGTGCAGAGCAGAGCGGGACAATCCTCTCCCTTGCCCGGCTGGCGATGCTGTTCCTGATGCTCCCAGGACACAGTTGGCCCTCCTGGCTGCCAGGGCACTGCTGACTCATGTTAAATGTGCCATTGACCAGGACCCCCAGGTCCCTTTCTGTGGCACTGCTCTCCAGCCTCTCGTTCCCCAGTCCGCCCGTGCACGCAGGGATGTCCCATCCCAGGTGCCGAATCCGACACTCCGTTGCAGAACTTCATACAATTGGTGATTGCCCATCTCTAAATTGTCAAGGTCTCTTTGCAGAGGGATTGCTCCTAGACTGTTCCCAAGCCCCTTTTATTGTCCTGTCTGAAACTGGATTCTGAACCAGAGGTACATTTGACTTGATCAGTATGGCCTTATTGAGCCAGAAGATTTACGGTACTTGTGAGGGGAAAAAACACTACTTTTGAAAAATAGGTGTCCTTCACCTAACTAAAAGGAACATTTTTCTGTTTCTATGAAACAAACTCTGTATTTATCTGTCTTTTAACAATATTAACTGGTGAAATAATCTGTTCAGATGTGACAAAATTGCTACTATTACTTCTGCATTTCCTGGATAAAATTAACTTGGTCTGTTTATCTTTGGATGTAGACAAAGGTAAACAAACTGAAACTACTGCACTGGCAACTTGTAAGAAACACTATTGAAGCAGGTATTTGCTATTTGTCTGGAAAGTATATGCAATTACACTACACCTAGAGTTATACAGACAGGGGAGCCTGATAGTTCCAAGTACGTGTTAGAACAAATACTTGGCAGGAAGCACTAAATAGGTAGCAGTATTTACTGCATTTTGAGCATCATTTTTAATTAAACAGTTGATGAATGTTTTCTGTGGTATAGATTCAAATCATCTTGGTGATGGGACTTGGAGATACCTGTTGCTTTGACTTTTAGTATTTATTTTATAAATGAGAATCTAATTTTTATACTGGTGATACCTGTATTTATGATGGTAATTTATACTTTTCTAGTGAAATAAAGGTGACTGGAAACATAAGTCTTTCTTTTTCTTTTCAAAACAATGTACAGTATTCATTCCAGAATTAAATATACATTTAGGAAACTTGTTTTGTGACAGCAGTGTAGGCAAGTTGCCACAATCTAACAAGTGTGTAAAGTAGACTACCAGGGCACCTGTAAGGATAAAACTAGGAGAAGCCACAGTTCACAAACTGGAGGTTTTGAAGAGTCCTGAGTCACATTTCCACTGGCCACTTACATGAGCAATTAGTCAGGGTTTGCATTCAAAGCTTCTCCTTCCCTTCCCACAGCGCTGCCTGTACTTGTGCTTGTGGCACTAACGTTCATTCAAGGCATTATGGGGCCTGCCCCAGAGGTGAGACTGCTAATGATGGTGATCAGCATACACAAAACACACACACACAAAATCAAGAGAATAGAAAAAAAAGATCTTGTAGTTGGAACTAATTGGCTATGGATCTCAACACTTCACACATGCCTTAAAAGAAGATACCCGTTGTATTCATGAGAAGGAATAGCTTACAAAATTAATATCCCAATCTAACAATTTGTACAGAATTGTATTTTGTATTTTTCATCCCTGCTGTGCTATAGATACCATCTGGGTATGGTTTAAGACTCCCATGAATGTGTGAGTGTGGTTTATGGGGGGTTTTCTTTGTTCTTTAATTCCACTTTCTACAGAGGGAAGAAAAATACCAGAATTCCCCCCCAAAACCCTGTTTACCTCATATTGAGCAATAAATGCTTAATGCATTTTCTGCTGATGCATAAGCTTTGTATGGAGAAGGAATCTTACAAGGGCAATCAAAAACATGAGAGCTCGTGGGAGTAAATTTAAAAACATTCCAGAGTTGTCATCATTACTTCCCTTCCCTGCGGCGCTCTGCTTCCTCAGCTTCATTCAGTGCCAGACTCAGAAAAGGGAAGAGCTAATAGGAAAAGGAAAGCCTGTAGTTACAGCATAGCATTTATTAAACTAGACCATGCAGTTGCTTGTCATAAACCACAGAATGATGCTGTAAATCATACTTCATTACTTAAAGAGATTCTTGGTTTGTTCTGAATATGGGGGGAGGGAAGGAGGGGAGAAGAGACACCCACAGAAATGCAAACAAGTGCCTTAAATGGCAAAAGAGTGGCCCCTGACTACACGAGTTCTGGAAGCCTGAAGCACTTGTTTCCTAGCTGCAGTATGTTATCATCCAACAATGCTGAGTAACCAGAGTCACAGGGCTCACAGATCCTGTTTCGAAGAGGTTTTTTTCTGTTTATGGAGACAGTTGAGAAAGGGGCTTTTTGATTGCAAACTTCTGTAAGTTCTATGCCCTGGGCTGAATCCATGCAAAATGTTTTATGCAGAGATT
Organism: Lycocorax pyrrhopterus obiensis; assembly: GCA_014706295.1. NCBI lineage: Eukaryota > Metazoa > Chordata > Aves > Passeriformes > Paradisaeidae > Lycocorax > Lycocorax pyrrhopterus. The sequence goes on along the minus strand of JACSVZ010000013.1, from coordinate 17,664,245 downwards.
TTCTCAGAGTATCGGGTTGGGCAGAAGTTTTTAATCCAATAAAGGTGTTGTCTCTAGGAAGAAAGACTAGGTCCACACATGTGGCCACTTTAGCCCTGTATGGATTTAAGATGGAGCCAGACACACAGGGAATGGATATGAGAAAGGGAAGGCTTTTCCTATGCACCTAAGTTCCTTGGCTCCTTCTTCTAAGTGGGTTTCTGCAAGCAAGCATGTTCCTACTAATGCTCCCTATTGCCCTGCTCCACTTTGCTCTCTGACATCTGAAAAAGGTATCCAACTATTTCAAGTGGATAGATACATTCGCATAGTTCCCTCACAGAGTATTTGTGTCCTCTCCTTGTACAAGTGAATGTGTAACACTGCACACTGTAATAAGCCTGCTTTAAAACCACATTCTTCTTCACATAAGTGAATAAAGGCTGATACTGTTCTGCTACTTATCTGTCAGCCCTGACAGCAATACAGATAATAAAATTACTGCCATTACTTAAAATGAACAACTGTAGAGGACTTCATAAAGGTATGTATGATGGATATGGCAGCAAACAGTTTAGCTATTTCTAGCAGACTCAGCTTTCCAGTGTGAGAAGGCTGCTGCTGAGAGGCATGTAATGATAAGAACGTGATTATAAGCTTAACTTGGATCACTAGTTATGTGGCAACTCAGGACAAAGAGTTTCTGCATGAAGTGAGAATAAACAGCTGTGATAGATTACCCTCTTGGTTCAGTTTTGTAAAGCTGATTATTTTGCAGGTTAGTAGTAATTGCCACACAGTTTCAGAACCTTGTAACACACATTATCAGATCCAAGAGTCAACTGAATAAGCTTCTAATTACATGGAATTTATCCACATACAACTAACCATGCTTTCCATAGTTTATGTTTGTCTGGGTGTTCATGTTTGAGAATGACAGGAAAAGAACAACCTGCTGGACTGGACAGAAGCAGGAACTGGCCAGTTGAAAATTTTTCCACAACCCTTAGGTGTGGTGTTACTCACCATGGCATATGCTCCCTCATGGACTACACCCAGTCAGTCCCTTACAAACTGCCACAGAGAGCTGCCCTTCCCTTATTTGATGCTGTGTGTCCTCCAGTGCTCTACAGCAGAACTTTTAGCAAAGCTCAGGGCATAAATATGTGCTGCAGATCTCTTCCTTGAAACATATAATGAGAAATCTTCCCACCAGTAAGTTCCTTCTGCTTCTTCTGGCTCAGGCTCTCATTCAACCCACAGAGCCTCTTTCAGCATCCCCCCTAAGGACCCAGGAAGAACATCTTTCCCTCTAAGTCCTCAGCCTCTAACTGTAGCTGAATTAGCCAAGTTCACAGCAAGATTTCCCTTAGGGGTGATTGCTTCCAGTAAAACCTGCCAGTAGCTGGTTATAAACATGCAGCCACATTGACTGCCTCCAGGGTTTCACAGCCAGGCCTCATGTCACATGTCCAATTGCAGAGGTTGTGCCTGTTTCTCATCTTGTCAAAATCTGCACCCTATTAGTGACATATTTCAGTGACTGACTGCTGTAGGAAGCTTGAAATGTTTCTGCTCCTGACTTCCCCTGGCTCTTTTGTGATGTTTCCCTTCCTCTCCTCCTTCATCCCCTACTCATTTCCATTACTTATTCTTCAAGAGAGATGAACCCACTGCCTCATTTCTTCAGACAGCTAGGCAGGATCTCATTTTAATAAAAATACAGAACCACAATAAATCCATATCCCTAATCACAATCAAAAACATAAATAGCATGGAAGCATTATTTTTACCCTCTACAGCTTCCTTTTGTCACTATTATTGAGACAATAACTTCCAGAACATTCACTAGCACTACTCTGAGTATGTTATTGCACCTAATTAAAGTGTATTTTTTTAGTGTCTTGTTTAAAATAGCAATGAAGTTATTAATATGAACTCGAAGAATCTTTACAGTTCCAGATCTCATTTATACTCCTTGATGCATTTTCTTCTACTTTTATTTTCAGGTTTTCTACCTTATTATTTAAGAAATATTTAAGTAGCAAAGTACTGACATTGTTAAATTTAAAAAAAAATTCATTAAAAGAGGTTTAATTTAAAACCCACCCTCCTTTGAACAGTGAAATAATTTCCCAATGAGATCACATGGTAATTTTTTAATTAGCTATTCAGTAATTACACACCTCAAGTAAGAAGCTAATGTAATAAAAGAGTTAGAATGACAAGTGAGATTTTAAAACCGACTCCAATAAGAAGCACTCATTATTCCAGGGAAAAATGTGGGTTTGTTTGTTGGGTTTTTTTTATTTTAAAGAGTACATTCTTGATTAACGCAAAAAAGTTTTCCCTCTGTAGCCTTCATACTTTACCATCCATTCACCCCAAATATGTACATCTCCGCAGAGATAATACTCAGTCTGATTTCCCAGCTTTTCACTTTATTCCTAACGTGATCACTTGCTTCCACAAAGCACCAAAGGTGCCACCACACCCCTGTATGTCAGTGCTGCAGGAGTCACTCCAGGGGGACTGTGGACACCACACCCCTGTTCGTCCCCTCACACTGATCTATGGGAGCAGTGGCCCTGCACATACAACATGGACTGTGAGCCATCTCCACAATGGGAATGCTGCAATCCATGTCTGGCGTTTATGCTTCGTGTGCCTAAAGAAGGTGACACCAAGTGGTTAAAAAAGGCATAATCAGCACATTAATAATACAAATGTTCCTAAATGACTAACACACTGAGATCCAGTTTGAATCCAGATTTCACCAAAATCTGGAGGAAAAGGGCACAAGAAATTTATTAGATCCTCTTTTCTAATAATGAAAAGGAACAGAGAGTTTGAACAGCTCAGTAAGATCTGATATTAAGGGTAGGAACAGCTCTCTGCTCCCATGTTCTATTCAGTGCTTCCCTCTGAGAGCTTCTCCAGGAATCTTGGGTTGTAACATACCCTGTGTAGTCCAGTATTCAAGCACTGCTGGAAACAAGGCCCCAGTTAACAATCCATCAGTACTTACCTATTGTTTGCATGTTGGTATTAAAGCCTGCACAAAACCATACTCCCTTCACCTGACAAACTTCTTTAGTCTCAGAAACTCAGGAGTAGCTCAGAATTAGATTTTCATGCTGACTGTTAAGCTTCTTACCAGATTTTTCTTTCCTCAGTATCCTTCAAACAGAAAACAGAGCTCTCTTACTGCCCTTTTAACTCTTAGAGGAATGGACTAAAAACCTCAGAGAAAGAACTGAAGTCTTCTAGAAGTACTGGAAAATGTTTTCCTACTGCTGTACACGTCATAAATTGAGCTGTAGAAGCCCTGTGAATTATGTTGAAGAACGAGCTGTTTGGAACTGTGATAACATGCTATCCAGTGGCAAGGAAAAGAAAGGCATGGGTAGGAATAGCTGGAATGCAGCTGTGTTTGAAACTGGGGCTACTTTGGGCCATATGTGCTTTGAGTTCTGCTGAGCCTGTCTTGAAAAAGCAACCCCAAAAACACCTTTTGAGACAAATGACCTTCCACTCCAGAGGCAGTGACAGGCACAAGAAGTCAAACAGGTCCCAGATGAGGGGCTGCTCTTCTGTACCCAGTCTCTCAGGCAGGTCCCTACACACTAAACTCAGAGACAATAAAATACATGGTGCACGCAGGAGCTACTACAGACACATCCCCACTCCAGTACCTTCTATACCACCAGCATGACGCACCCCAGGGCCCTCAGGGAAGTTTACAGAGGTAACACCCTAACCATGAAGAGAATATGAACATCTAACCTCAAGTAGCCTTTCTAAAACTCTCTGCTTAGGACTATTGCAAATACAGTTATCCTAATAATTACAAAAATTAAAAGGTGTTTTTTGTTTTAAATCTAGTTAGCATTGGTGAACTGAGTAGATTTGACCTTGGCCCTTAATTCCCTACTAAGCTCCAGAAAGTTTTTGCAAGTGGTTCCTGGCTTTTCAGAGAAGTCTTGTTGCAATATATAATATTGCATCCAAGTTTTAAGAAGCCTCTGGCACGCATGCATTGCTTTTTAACCGTTACTGTTTTCCAACACAGCAGCTTATTAACCCCTCTACAGATGCTTCATCTTTCTGTGTGTTACCAAGTCTGTCACATCAGTTGCTTCTGACATAGCTGTGTTTAGCTGTTGCTTTTGTGCCAACATATTCCTGCAGTAATATACTACAAATAAGTAAATAAATAAAGGTTAGCTTATTTTGGGGAGCACCTTTACACTTGCCATGATTCACGATTAAAAGTAGTCAATCGGTTTTCAGGACCTACTTGCACTAAACTGCACAGGATAAGGAGATTAAGGGTATATTTGGTTACATAGAATGTCTCTTCAATTGCATACATGGAGCTTTTATTTCAGAGTGGCATCCCCCAAACTTCCGATAATCAAGCTTAAAAAATTAGCTTTGATTTGCGCCAAACTCTTAAGTAATTTTAATGGAGAAAATTTGCTTAGTCATGTACGTGGAGCTCCCTATTTCTACCCAAGTAAACCAGTCTCAGCATTTTTGTTCTGTCTAGAAAAAATTGACCTCATTCTTCCAGTTCTGTGCTATTTTTGTTCAGCACCATGTGTAGATGCCACTTGTTTCCCAAAATGAAGGATGGGTGGGGAATAAGGATATTGGTTTGTGAAAGATACATTCCACACGAGTGGAGCAACCAAGTTTCCTTTCTCTCCCATTTTAAAATGCCAACTGGATGATTATTCTTGCACTGTTGCATTCATTGCAGGATTACTGGCAAAATGTCTTCAGTTTCCCAAGTCAATCCCCATGGAATTTGTTTAGGCATATTATTCCTATTTAATCCCTGAATTTATTGTACTTTCAAAATTACTCCCCTAGAACAGCTTCTGTCTGTGAAGTTCCAGGCTGCTTGTCACCAGACTCTGCTTTTGAATACAAGGAAAGAAAATTATGCAGAAGTTCAAAGAAGGCTTTGAAGATAACATTTTTCTAAGTTTTTTAACATGAAAGACAAGTTGCTTTCATAATAATCTAACTTGGCTATATTTCTGCTTCAAGATGAATGATAGAATGGTTTGGGTTGAATAAAACCAGTTTCATCCTCTCTTTGAGTGCACGTGTCAGGATGGGTTTCATCAGAACATATAAACAAACATATTATAGGAACCTGTAATGTGCGCAGCCACTCTAAACTTCCCAGTGAAGTTTCAGGCATCATAATAAAAAACTGACTGTGTTCGGAGCACTGGCAAGAGCCTCAAACCACAACATGTGAAGGGAAAACCAACCAACCTACCTCTTCCTGACACAGCTGCACATCCCTGATCAGTAAAACCAAGAAACCTCTTTCCATGCTCAGGAAAGGGACTGGCACAAACCATGTGGCTACGTACACCTAATAAAGAAGCAAATAGATTATACATAGAAATAACTGCTTTGAACAGCAGCTTTGTAAGCAGAAATTTGAACTTGCACACTGTTGATTTTCTTGACAGATAAAAGTTGTGGTTTATTTTCTCTATAAAACCTAGGCAACCTTTTCACCCCACTATTTTTTGCAGTGCGATTTCAGATGATCATTATCATGGATGTTTCGATGGACATCTCACGGTACTGACAACAGTTAAATTTAAATTTTAGTAATGGATTTTTAACTTCTACCTTGACTTAATGTATCTAAAAAATAAATTTAAGTATTAAACATCCCATCCACAACACAGAAGTTCCTTTCTTTCCTCCTCTCTAACTCATCAACCTAATTGAACAACACTTTGATTTCTAAGATTGCACCCTTGGTTGAGACATTTTCCTTCAAAGGGAGCTCTACCCTTTAAGAATGCTATACAATACGCTTGTTGCACAACTGATCTCAGTTAAGAAAAAGAAAAATCCATAGTAGTTAGCATTAGAAACTGCTGAGCACTTAAAAATCAGTTAATTCAAGCATATCTTGGCTGCACTTTTACACTACTGTGTTTCAAGTATCCTGATAGCTGGTATGTCTACCACAATAAAGGAAAACAATTAAAAATTACAAATACAATAAAGGTGGAAAGTGATTAACTTATTATCCTCAAAGTACAAAGATTAAAGAGCATTCAAAAGAATTCCATACTGATATTGTGTTAATCTTACTCAGGCCCTTCTAAAATCAACAAAGGGAAAAGAAGTGGCCAGCAGACAAAGGAGAGAGAGGCCAGAATCACAGAATATTCTGAGCTGGAAGGGACCCACAAGGATCATCGAGTCCAGCTCCTAGGTAAATGGCTTGTACCTTATTAGCACCACGCTATAGCAAACTGAGCCAGTCTCAGTGCAGACTTAAAGCTGATTAATGCATCTATAATCCCATTGCTCTAAGTACGTGTCTTCAAGTACTGAGCTCATGTATTTGGTTAAGCCTAAACTGGATGGCATCACCTGGCTGATTCCAGGGCAAATTGCAGACAGCACAGCAGATTTTTAAAGCTGAACACAAGACAATCGGTTCATTGAGCAACTCGACATTTGTTGCATATGCATTCACTGTATTATTACAGAATTCCTAATCACATCATTAAGAAACATGAAAAGCCTAGATATATTTTATCTTTAGATTTATTATTTCAGAGGCACTTAATGTCTTACATTTATATAGCGCCATTTTCCCCTCCAAAACACTTTACAGTATTTACACACAGGAATGTTTCCCACCATCGTTGAAATGCAGCCACCTGACTATTTCCAGTACCATCTTCAAAACACCAACAATTCGAGACTGAAAGTATTCATCAGTATGTTGTCTACTAAGATAGTTCAGAATTCCATTTCATGAACTTCCAACTTGTGCTATTAAAGAAACATAACTAAAATACAGTATCACAGTGCAATTCTGCAACAGAACTGAGACTTTGATCATTTTCATTAGATTTTTTTACAATCTCTCATTAGATCAAGTCTATCTCGAACACTTTAATGTAAGGCCTTTTAAGAATATAATTCTAAAATATCATTCTTTTTTATATTTTCTTTATAAGCCTCCCTTACAATCAAGCACAGAAGAATATTTTTCTTTCCTTCCAGTATATTTAGAAACATCAAGTCCTGGCCCTAAGGAGATACCAGCATCATCAGTTTCAACAAACTTCATGGCATCTGAAGGCAAACCTATTCCTCCTTGGTTTTGGAGATGGACTTTTTGTTTGCTTGTTGTTAGTTTTAAAAATAAATACAAGTTTACACAAAATTCTGTTATAACCAGTAAAATTGTAAAGTACAATTGGGATTGGCTGCTGGGGGCGATGTAAGTGGGCTGTGTATGGTTTTGCTTGTTAGCATTAAAAATACATTAAAGTATTCCAAGTTCACTACTCCACTGCAAAAGACTGCCCTAATCACAAAGATCATAGCAACTTTCTCAGTTTAGAGATTAATTTTTTCTTTGTCTCTCTAAAAGGCTACTAAAACATCCCTTCCAAAGAAGTTGCATTTGTGCTGAGAACTTTCACAAAAAAAACCCCCAAACCAAAAAACCTCTCCACATAACAACCTATCTGGCATCCCTACTTTCATGGTTACAATTCAAAAAAGTCTACGACCTCACACACAGCATGCTGCTACCTGCTATGGTATGGCTGATGTGAGAATCTGAATGAACAGAAACAAGAGATTAGTGAAATCAGGCATCTATCTGCCTTCCTGTAAAACACGCACAAAAATTATTCTGGTACCTTATTCTCTTGAATATGCTATACTTCAGAGAGAAGCTTTTATGATTTTCATTGATGCATTATACTCTGAGTCTACTGTGGTCACTAGATTCTTGTACCAGGATTGCTGTTTGCATTTCAGTACTTCGAAAGAATACTGACAGGTAGGGGCAAGAACTATGATAAAAGGAAAAAATATTAACAGGTAGCAATTTAAACATGAAAGAAAATGACTAATTAAATTGGGTAAAAATTAACAAACAGCAGTGCATCCAATTACATATCCATTTTATAAAAAGTAGGGGCTTTTTAAAATTGAAACCCTTGATAAAAGATGCACAAAGTACAGATGTATTGCATATTTTATGCATGCCTTCATGTAGTGCATTCCTATATATCTTACATGAAACACTAAAAAACTACTAGACCTTCACTGTACAACAGGTATTGTAATTTTTTTGTTTTAAAGCCTAAACAGCAATTCAGTTTGAATTATACCTTCCTATTCCCTGGTCACAAAAAACCCCTTGCTGCATTTACGTTTGTCAAAGTCAAATGACAACCACAGTAATCATTTGTATGGAAAAAACAATTTCAGTAAACTGTTGTAAAAGTTTGGTTCCTTTGAGGGGATTTGGAAGCTGGAACAAGAAAACTAGCAAGGACTGGAGATCCTTACAAAACACAGAGAATCACTGGCAAATAATTTGTATCAGAAATCAAAAAACATCATGACAGTAAGAGAATAAACATGAAGAATGAAAGCACTGTTTCAGGCTTCACGGCCTAGAAGACCAAGCAGAGTACCATTATCACTTGCTTTCAAATTCAGACCTGAAGGGTAGCTAAAACTGTAAGACCATCAGATTTTTTTGAAAAGGGAGAAAAGGAGGAACTTGGAAAAAGTAACTGCTGTATTACAGAACTGAACACAGGACAATAGCCTGCTATTTCACAGATTAACATTTTTGAGCCTGTTATAACCTCGACTGATTTGAGGAATGATTGGACCCACATTCTTTTCTCTGTTTCTTCTTGTGGGAGTCATTCATTTCTTCAGAGCTAAAAACATTCACAAGCTTGTATGACACAAGGATCATCACTTTTCTTTCCCTCCCTTTTTTTTTTGGTGCGTCGGTCCTTTCCTCCCTCAACCTCCTCATGACCCTTCATCACCACAATATTTCTCTGACAGAAAAAGGACAGTTGGGGTGGAGGATGGATGAAGCTTTTGCTAAATTGTGAGAGAATGGCAGCTGAGCTGCAGAGAGAACTGCAAGGACAGACAGATGTTAAAGAGAATCCAAACCCCAGCAAAGAACAACCTTAATTTTTTTTTTTTTTAACACCGGAAGGAATTCGTTTTGTCTTTTAGTTTCAGTTCATCCTTTTTCTGCAAGGGCACATTGGCTACATCACAAGGCTTGGACAAGGAAAAGGCTCTTTCATTTAACGGGGCACAGATCTGAAGAGGGGACAATGTCCTGCACCGTATGAGATCTCTCTGAAACATGCATAGAACAGAGCAAAAATCCAAGACTGCTTTGCAGGAACAAGAGAGGTAGCAACCCTAATTTTAACAGGGCTTTTCACTGAAGGGAAAGAAGGTCTACAAAAGTCAAATCAGCCGATTTCAAATGATTTGCATCCCAGGATGAATCAGGTTACACTAATTTAAGCCCAATTTAATTTAGGCAGGTTTTTAAACCACAAGAATAAGGACATTCTTAGTACGTATCAATAATTAAACCAACATATACACAATTAGCAATATCCTACATAATAGTAAATGCTTAACAAGCTGAGTAATTTTATGGTACATTGTCTGACATTCTACACACTTCCTGTAATCATCAGTCTCTGTAGCAGTTCAGTTCATGACTTTAAGATCCAAATTCAACTGTGTCTTCAGTTATTTTCTTGAACTCATAGTTTCCTCTGCCATCCATATGCAAGTAGAACTGAAAAAAACCAATATGTTATTAACCACCTAAAAATTACCAGGTCTATAAAGACCTAAGTAAATTTTTTATATATTTATATATATATATAGATATATATATATATAATATATATAATTTATAAATTAGATAATATATAAAATTTATATATTTTTATATATAATTTATATATTTATATATATATATTATATACGTTTTAAAAATCTTTAAAAATAATTTTTAAAGTTTTAGCAAAATCTTAAACTCAGCTAATCCTAACCCTAACCAGAGGGTAAGCTGCTCCCACCTCACACTTTCTTAAATTCAACTGCCTCTGTAAAAATGTTAAACTGTATTTTTGCATATCATATATCAGTCTGCTAATAGCCACATCTAGACTTAACACTGTTCTCTTGGGTTTTGTGACAATATTTTGTGACAATATACTTAGGGTACACATTCATGCCTGTGTATTAATTCAGTATTTTTACCCACATGTTCAGTCTGTCTGCATAAAAAGAACAGTAAAATCTTTGTTTGCCATAAAAAAAGTCCATGTATTAGAGACCTTTTTTTTAAAGCATAAATGTGTTAGATATAATGAAAGCAAAAAACTCCATGCTGTTTACTGGATTCTAGTTTAAGGATTTTTTTGAGTCTAAGAAAGAAGACTTAAGCATCTAGCAAGCCTCTTATATTTTATAGATACATATAGAAGTTTGGATAGCATTCTTTCATAACTAAAAGTATAAGAATATATCAAATAGTGAAACAGGATTATGAAAAGTAAAACCTTAAAAAAACACAAACAGAACATGACTTATTAGGATGTAAAATGACAACAGCTTGAATCACAAAGTCAATTTCATCAAGTCAGTCAACAAAACCCACAAATACTCTTAATAAAGCAAAGACTACATACATCATGATGTTTCCAAAGTGACTTCCTGTGGGAAACCGTGAAGAGAGTAATGCCAACCTATAATAAGATGAAAATACCCATAAACCAGTTAATTCTTCTCATGGGTTAGGTGTGATTTATTTTTCAGTATTATATCAGATGAAGATCTTAAATTCATAACCACAAACGTCCACACTATTATTAACTATATGTATATAGAGCTTTTAATACAAGATTTTGCAGGGGGGAGAAAAAGCAATCCAGAGGGATTTATAATTTTTAACTGATTTCACCATTCATTTGCTCCTAAAGGTCTGTTGAACATAGAATGAGCTGACTAAAAGAGGCAAGGCAGGAGGCAGGTAAAACAATAAAGCTGGTGAATAAAGGAATTCTAACAAAAAAAAAAACCCAAACCCACAAAAGCTGTAATGAATTATAAACTTAGAGTGACAATTTAAAGTGAATAACTATCCTTTGTTTCCTTTCAACTCAGTCAATTATTCATCCCCAACAGTAGCAGCAAGGACAAAATTACTCTGATGATAAAGCAAGGTAACATTTTTTCTTTCGGCAAGGACAGCCTAGCCAGGAATTCTATTTTCCGTAACATGCATTAGCCACTTGGCAAGTATAAATGAATATTCAAGTTAATAGAAGAAGTATATGGAAAACAGACTTAAAAAATTGTCAGGGTATTGATACCAATGTGGTAAAATCAGTTCATGAAATCATGCTCCCTCTTCTGCAGAGTCCTGACCTAATGTCCATTCACTACTACAGAGGGCTCCTTAAGTTTGAAGCATGTATTTCAGCACAGCTTTGCTCCATTTTCATTCTAGAATACTGCTACTCCGTAACTAACATTATTTCAAGCCCATTTTTTCCTAGACTAGGGTGTGAAATTGAATCTTATTGATTTCACATGGCACTACAGAGAATCTGAAATGCTGAGTTTAAGAGGAAAAGGAAACACAAAGCCATATTTAATATCATCATATTTTCCTAGAGTACTTGGCTTTTCATATCTCCAAATAGATGGAAATGTTAACTTCCAGCCTTTCACCTCTTTGCCCTTGCCAAAAGCCTTTTGAACAAGAAAAGAACAAATAATCTAAAATTGCAGAATGTTAACTTGATATTCTAAGACTCTGTCTGGAAAAGTAAGGTTACTTAGCAGTTAGTAAGAATTCTCTACATATCATTTAGGCTGTATGTCTAAATTATCCTCGGACTACAAAACAACTATGGAATTGTAGTGTGCATAAAGTTGTACGCCCCTCTAAGCTTTTTTTCAGACTTTTTTTTTTTAATTTTTAGTCTGCACTAGGCATAAGGAAGAGTGAACCTTGTACCATGTACTCGTGCTTCTTGTTAATGTATAGAGAGATAATTCCAGAAACAAAGAGCTCACCTTTCGGCAATGGCTGTAAATGTAGCCCTCTACATCCACACTAACAGCACTGGTGCACTCATCCAGAATTGCAAACTGGGGCTTATGATAGAACAGCCTTGCCATCTGGAATGCAAGCCAGAAAAAAGATACTGTGGATACAGAATTACCAGCAGTGGTGCAGTGTTAGAAGTTAAATTATGAATTAGTGTCCAAAAATTTACTATGGAAAGGGAATTAAGTTGGTACCCACTGAAACCTGAAAATCCAAAAGTTGTACATTATCTTATACTTTTTTTATTCAGGAGAGTTATTTCAGAAATTCTGTTTATACAATGAAAGAACAAGACATGGTGAAAGAATGTTTAAAAGCCAGTATTTCCTCTTAAATTTTGAGTACAAACCCCACTATTTTCAGTTGTTTTCTCAGTATTTAGGTTTTTCACATGGGGGTTTCTTCTTAGTCAAATATTAATATTTACTAAACAAAAATAGCTTACAGTTCCATTATATTTTTTACTTATGTTCTGCATTTGTTAAGCATTTATGCTTTTGAGACATACTGCCATCCTCTGTTTTTCTCCCCCGCTGAGTACATCCATCCAGTCCTGAACACTGTCCCAGCCTCCTTCACGTTCCAAGATTTGACCCAGCTGGACATTATCCAAGTACTCCTTCAGCACCTTTTATGGAAACAGGAATGACAAATAAAACTTACATGAACTTAAAAAACAAGTCGTTGAAAAAAGCTATAAAGGATTATACCATAATGTTATCAACCCTGGTAAATATTAAAATCCTATTAAATGCAGTGCTTTTCATAGCAGTTGCAGTATTTCTGAATTGGAAGCATCCTGAGCAAGACAAAGGGTTAATGAACTAATTATCATTACCTGGTCAGAAATCCCTTTCCTTTTTTGATCTTCCAAAGTATCTGGATATATAACTTGATCTCTGAGCGTTCCAAGAGTCATGTACGGTCTCTGAGATACAGTTAGAACCAAAAAGATATGTCAAATATTTCTAAACATAGTCAAAGTAGAAAGAAAAAAACACTATTGTCAAGTAAAGTACTTGGTCTCACCTGAGGAACATAGAACAACTTTCCTCTTACAGGTTTTGTTAAACGCCCACCAAACAAAGGCCATAACTGCAAAAGGAAAAAGATTAAAACTTGACAAAAAAGTCCAATTACAACCATGCTTTGCACTCTCCCCTGTTTGTTTTAAAAAGTTCCCTTACCTCACCAAGAACACGAAACAGGGAGCTCTTCCCACACCCATTTGGCCCACAAATCAGTACATTTGCACCAGATCGAACCTAGAATCGCAAAGGCAATGCATAAAATGGTAGTGAGGAAGTATTGTTGAAAGCTTCTACAAACAGTAAGACAATCTGGTATCATCATATTCTTGTATACAACTTTCTGACATTACCATGAGCAACTTCCAGCAATAATTGGTTTTTTTTCCCCAACTGGTTTAGCACCAACTGCAGCTGGAAGAAAATGCACTTGTAACAATGAAAACTTTTTTTGAGAAAACAGCTTATTGCCTTTTTTTTGTAAACTAACATAATGATTTGTTTGCACTTTTCTCATAAATCAGATGACCTTTGAAGTTATCATCTTCCCTTGAAAATTTTACATCAATATTGCTTCCTGTGATACTAAAAAACTTACCTCAAAGTTAAGATCTTGAATCAAAACATCTCCATTAGGTGTCACCAACGGAACATGATCAAACCTGTACGTATTGCAAAGTTAAAAAAGAAAAAACAAAAAAAACACCAGTTGCCTAAAAGAAGCTGATACTGCATGTTTACTTGAGAGATTTAAGGCACAGGGAAAGACTTCAGCAGTACTTCACTCACTCTCCCAGTTTCCAACTATCAACAGCTAAGGAAGTTCCTAAATCAAAAAGGTACTCTAGCTTTTAAACATCTACATCTACAAGTTTGGTTTCATCCCCTATATTTGTTTTTTGAATCCTTCTAAGCCTTTGGTCTCCAAAACATCTTGTGGATATAAACCTACATTTAAGGATGCATGTCATTTTAAACCCAGTAGTGAAGTGTATCTCATTAGTTCTAGGACACGCAATGAATGACTTCTCTGCTCACCTCCCCCCTGCCTTTTTTAAAAACGAAAATAATAAAAACAGCTGTATCATCTCTTCTCCCCCTTCCTTCCTCCCTCTCTTTCCCCTCTACTTCCCTATCTGCTTTTCACACTGTCCAGACTGAGATTATTTGATCTCTTAATTGGCTGTACGTTATGCCTTTAAGTAGTAATACTATGTCACTGTTACATTCCTCAGACTGCAAAGAATGAAGGAATTGATCCCTACACAAGTACATCAATGAAATCTCTAAGCATGCAGAATTACAAGCAAGTACTTTGAAAATAAATACAGACTTGCCCCTGTTTTTTACAGCTGAATTATATCATGGAGTAAAATCCATAACTAATGTATTTCTAAAAGGACACAAGATGGCCTGAGAAGTCATATTGCAAAGGACAGTAGGAAGGTTACTAAAAAGCCCAAGTCCAGAGAACAGATTATACCTTCTGCTAATATGAGAGGATAAGGATTGTCTTACGGAACAGAAATGCTGAGTGGGTGTGAGGTGGAATTACTAGTAAATAAACTATAGTACAACAGAACTGCGAATTATAATAATGCGTATTCAAACCTCTATTAATGGTCGTAGAGAGAAAGACTTAAAGCCTACATTAAAAATATTGAACTTGTGGAAACTTTGCAAACATACTTGATAAGGTTATCAGTGTTGATAATTTCTCCAGATCCAGGTATCAAAGACAAAGGTTGCTTTTTATCTGCATCTTAAAGAAACAAGTATTAGTGACTGGAATGCTACACTGAGATGCACATATTGCATATTATATCACATCTACCTTTTTCTACTGATATCATAGTACGCTGATATTTGCCACTGTTCAAGTCCTTCAGAACCTGCATTAATTCCGTGATTCGAGCTGTGAAACTAAAAAAAAAAGAAATCCATAGAAGCTCTAATGAGCACTCTGTCAAACTGCTAAAATGACAGTTATTCAACCCAGAATAGAAACAGAATGTTTACATTTTAGAGTTGCACTAGGTTGTCTAATATGCATCATATTTATAAGGTCCTTTTCCTTTTTCTGTAATAGCCAAATTTTTCTTCTTACAACGTAAAAAAAAAAAAAAGGTTTCGTAAATAATCCATAATTGATTTAAGACCATTTGACAGGGTTTCAACTAAACATTCCAACTGCATGCTGGTACTATTTAGATGTGAAATTTCTAGTGGACATAATCAGCATATCTTCAGATATGTTTTCACCATAAAATGTTTTTAATTGCTGAATTTTTAGCATGCTGCAAGGAACAAAGCACATAAGCTTATTTTAATTCTAGAACCAGTTTCTTAAATTGAGATGAGAAAGATTCTTACTATTAAGCTTACCCAGCCAATCTTGTCATTTCACGGCCTGCTAGGACTATTCTGCCCAGAGCTTGAGACATTCTCAGTAGCATTCTTCCACTTTGGTAGTAATCCTAGAGTAGAAGAAAGTTTCTTTACGTGGACTAACAAAATTTAAAATCTACAGGTTGTTTTAATTCTGGTCTATTTACCTCCAAAAGTTCTGCATGAGTGCTATTCTGATGGCGAGGATCAGACAGGTTCAAAAATGGACGACTAACAACCAGGTAACCAACCACAGTGGCAAGGTCTGCAGTTTAAGAAAAAATATTAAGCTACACATTCATTGAAACAGTAAGAAAAAAGACATTTCTTATGTAAAAAGTTTGTTTTGTTATTTATAGAAATCCATTAGCACTAGACACACACTTACATTTGGCAATGATAGTATCAATGAAACCCATAGAGAACCGGAACAGAATGAAATTATGCAAGTGTTCCACCTGTTAAGTTACAAAAGAGAGAAGTTCAAACTCTATTAGTATCTGTTTTATTATCTTTTATTAGACATTTGGTTCCAAACAGTTCAGTACCTCAGATACCTTAATATGCCTCTAAGTGTGGCAAGCACTGCACAAGGGTCCTGCTGGCAAAGACTTGCACTTGAGATCAAAACAAACTACACATGAAACTAAATAGTGAGAACAACAACTGTGGTGGGTGACAGGGAGGTAAGTGGCAAGAGAAAGGCCATTCTATCATAAACTTCTGTTCTGCTTATAGCATACCACCTCATTTTATAATCTAATGAATGTAGCAACAAAAACACCAAGCCACTATAAGGCAATTTATATGAACACATGTCAAGAATCACCACAACAGAATTAAGCTTTGCTTAAAATGTTTTAAGAATAAAAGAAGCTTACCAGCTTGCGGAAAGTCTTGTGAATAGTCTGTTTTTCTCTCAAGTTTCCATTATAAAAAGCAATTTCCTCACTAAAAAGAAACAAACAAAAATAATGCAACTTCATTTTCTTAAAGAAAGTCTTTGAAAAAAACCAGCCATAAAATATGGGAATATAGCACTTTCAGTTACCTTATGAAATAAGGGTTTGTACTTTTTCACAACAGAACACAGGCTTATTATACCCCACTTAGTCTCAACTATGGAATATAATGCATATACAAATTACTTTACAATACATAAAGATGCAAACACTTGGCTCAGACCTGACAGCATCACACTTGCCAAGTATATTTTAACACACAAATTCTGTTTACCCCACAGTATTGTCACTTACATCTCAGCATCCAAGCAAGCGTGTACCTGTTTGTAATGAGCCGTGAGTTGACATATCTGTACTCCCCTTCATACTTTTGTTCTATAATAGTCATCTTGCCAATTGGTCTCCTTAAACGTGTAAGGAAAAACCCTGAAATAATCAAGTATGCCATCATGCTAGCTGGACCCTGTGAATATCCAAAAAGAATAAAAGCTTAGATGGTCTCAAATGATAGTATCTGTATCCAAAATGCCCAGAAAGCATGAATCCCTTAATTCTCACCTCCTGTGTGCCTTCATTGCCAATTCAACGACATTTGCAATTCCCATCATGCCACCTTCTTTTGTGTTGTAGATACCGCTTTACTAATTTTCCTAGTTCTCTGTCCCCAGATGCCCTTCCCATCCCAGCCTTCTATTCAGGTTTTTATCACCACCCAGTGTGACCTGTCCCCTACTGTCCTAGCTTATTTCATTAATAAGTTACTGATCCCCTCTCATTTCTTCTCCCTCCTTTCTGCCTAGTTATTTTTCTTTACATTTGCTAAACTGTCACACAGCAGTCAATATTTCAATCCCATTGTCTGCTTTTATCTATACATATTTCCTGGTTCTCTCAAGCAGTCTTGGATCCTAAGCTTCCATAGACAAATGACAGATGATTAAATACCACTGAAGTGTGGAATGGCATAAACTGCACATAATAATTATTACAGAGAGCAGCACAAAGACATCTGAGACTGGAAAAGTTACCAAGGTTTAGTTGAACCTTACTGCAAGTCTGTCTCAACAAAATTTGCACCATGTGACCCACAGCTACTCTTTTTCAACTCTTGAACATTCTTGATAATGCATCATTTCACTAAGTTGAAGAATTATTTCTGAAATTATTCAGCTTATTGAGTCTTACAGCTCAATGCAAGAAATGGTTCCCCTTTATAGAGGCTGCACAGAAACAAAACTTATTTTCACCCTTAAATGGAATTCATGCAAGACATAAGCAGTCAAAAGGTGATGTACTAAATGGGATTCCCAAAGAAATGCTAGAAGAAAATAAAGAACTTTCTTGGTTCTTCAAATTGTTGATCAAATGCATAAAAATACTGGTTTTTATTCTGCTTGCCTCAAAATTGAGGGCGCTAAAGCACACAGAACATTAAGTGCGAATGCATATTTTCAGTATATCCCTTCAAATAACGTATGAATCTACAATTACCACCTAGAGTTTTACTCAGATTCCAAACAGGTACAAGGCTATAACCAAAGAAGGGAAAATGTGCTTATAATTCTAAAAAACCCACTCAATTTACCTGTGCTCCTATTGCACTTGTTAGCTTGAAGATGTACAAAACTATATCCAAGAAGGGCTGTAAGAAAAGCATAGAAAAAAAGCCTTAGCAAACAAACACAAAACTAACATAAAAAGGTCCAGAAGCCATGTACCACCCCAAGAACAGTTACAGCTCGGTATTAAAATACTGGCTAGCCTATTATACAAACTAAAAGCTACGACAAAAGGAATCTCAGCCACATGACTTTTTACTGAAAACATTTGCTCAAGGATTGCACATAAAAACATCATGATCTTCAGATAAATACATAACATTTAAAAAGAGTACTTTGCTATTTTAGGTCTGTGATGACACTCTGCTCACTTATCAAAGGTGGACTAGAACCCATGATAATTTAACTGAAGTAATTAGGAGAAATAGTGAATGAAAATATAATGCCATATATTTGGCTACATACCTGATAGAAGGAACTTCCCAATGTTCCATAACCTCCCTCTCAAAGCTAAAACAGCTGAACTACAGGTTTTGTAGTCAGAAGTTTTTGAACAAAGTAACTTGTAGTTTACTTATACTCAGCTTGTATAAAACCCATAGCATCAAAAAAAAATTTAGTCTAAAAATGTCAACAGTATTCTCATTCACTACCCAATCCCCTTAAAATTTACACCAGAAATAGGGAAAAGCTTATTCAACTACACCTCCCTACACAAAATAATATTCGTATGGAACTAAGAGCTAGCCACTGCTTTTCTTCTGAAAACTATCTACTGAGAAAGCAAAGTTATCACTGTTCATCTGCAAAGGAATGCAGTAAGTTCTTTAAAAGAAAATTTAATAAAAAATATCACAACTCACAACAGTGCTTTGGTTATGAAAGCAACAAAGAGTGTGAAACAATACAACATCATAATTTTTTTTTTTACCATACTCCAAGCAATCCACATACAAATGCACGTACTTGATTTGAGCTGACACCCCCATCCCTAAATGTCTACAGCTACTACTCAAAGTTCTCTCTTAAAAGACTTACCTTGCTAAGGTTTGAGTACAGGTCCACTACACTGTTACAAAATTTTTCCACATCCTGTGTAAGGAGTTGATCTGGATTAGCTATTCTGTTGTCCAGATTTCCCATTTTGTAGTATGTATAAGCTCTGAAACAAAACAATAGCTAAGTGGCAGAAAAAAAATCATTACCTGGGATCTGGAATAACTGCAACGCCCTTGCTTCATACAACTGAGAGGCGAAGTAGTGCAAACATTAAATTACTGTATGGAATCAACATAGCTTGTGCTTCTGCCTGACTAAATCCACCTTAAATCCTGCAGGATTGTTTAGGTATTTAGGCTCCAGAATGTCTTAGCTGAAGCTCGGGCTCATGCTGCTATGGAACTTAGTTAGAAAACTCTCACAAACTCTGCTTCAGTACATCTGATAACCAAAATTTAGTGCAGAAGGACAGAAGGAGCTACTCAAGCTCATGCATCCAATTCAGCCTTTACCACAAGGCGGCAAATGAAGTACTTTGGAATCTGACCCAATCATGGAAGCAGTATGGTGCATTTTTTTCCCCAATTGAGCCAACTTTGCTGTCTTTGTATCTATGCCACATACAACATAGATAAGCCACTCATCCTCAAGTGCAAGTTAATTGCAACCAAAAGCCTTTTCTGAGCAGCATACTTAACCTATTAAGCTCCCTGCAAACTTCTTACTATGTACTTAAAATTATTTGAATCAACTTCTAAAAACTGTAGACAAGGTGTTACTTACTTAAGATATTCCTCATAGAGGTATCTGGTAAGTCTTACTCGGAAGCAAAGTTTCAGTTCATTTAGACCATACTTCAGGAAGTTATTCACTAAAGAGATCTAAAGGAAGAGACAGTAATATTTAGCTAACAAGATTAAATATACTTAGATCAGTTTGAGGCATAAATTGTGTAAACACTTTAAAACAGATTCATTCCCCCTAAAAATCATTAATGCCATAAATACACCTAAGACCAATCATACAATGTCTACAGGACCACTGCTTAGGTTTCTGTCTCCAGTTCCCAGTGGAACTCACCATTTAAGATAAAATTATGTTCATATTGCATATTTTCAGCTCTTCTGATAAACTCCAGAAAAGAGCCACCATTTGACAACCACTCCCTTAAATGTGTCAACTAGTTTTAAAATTTATCGCAAATCAGGTAGCAACAATTATTTCTATCTGGTGCAGATAAGAAATGTCAACAAGCTGAAGGAAAGTTAAAGCATGGAAGAAGTCATAACAAATCTGTGAAAAATGTAAGAAATACAAAAATTAAGGTCTAAAAAAAAATCCTCATCGTCCATGGTGCTGAAAGAATCCCAAACCCACAGTCAAAATTGCCATCAACAAAACTAACCTGAAAACCTAAACATATCTGTCTAAATAATAGTTCCAACCAATTCAGAAATATGCTGATAAAGTCTCCCACACACTGGAGCCAGAAAATTAAATGTGTTTTAATACAGACCTGCATGTAAAACAACTAATTTCCATAGGTTTTAAGACACTCCTTTGAGATTCTTTCCTCAAATTCTTAATTTACATTTAAAATATCTTCTACTAAAAGGTGAGCACAAGAAGAGCACTTACAGCGGGCATTGCAGCAATGAAGTTGAACAAGTATTTCTTGAAATCTTTTCTGCTGCGGCCAATGATAGCACTGTAAATGACCACCAGCTAAGAGTCAGTTACAAGAGAAACAACAAAATAAAAACTTGCATGTCTTAAGTGGATAAATTCTCAGGGGACCACACTGAGAAAAAAAAATCATCATGGAAACCTGTAGCATCAGCTGTAGGATCCAGTCTGACATCCTCACGTAAGCTAAGTGGCAGACTAAGCAGTTATCTCCTGTCTGCTCCTCTGTAACTGCCCACATTAAGGGCTCAGCAATTCACGGTCACAGAATACCAGTTCTTCCCCTTCTCTGCTTTCACAGATTCTCACAAGAGAAACACAGCAGTCCTTCCATTCTACAAAGCACTAAATGTCTCTCCTCAAACACAGTATCATTTTGAATTTACAGTTCTAGACACATTCTGACTTGCTTCAATTAGCAACAAGACCAGCAAGAATAATCGGAGGTCTAAAAACCACTTTCTAACATGGTAAGACTGAAAGCGTTGTTTTTATCAATCTAAAGAGCAAACAGCTCAGTGGGAAGAAATAAAAGCCCTAATATCCACACAATATGTCTAAGTCTAGGACATAAAACCACTATTCTGAAGTACCTTCTTGGACATTCAGAGTCTTCAGTGTAAAAATGTTACCAAATTAATATTTATTAAATAGTTTAAAAATATTAATTTAATAAAATAATTTTACTGATGAACAAAAATAATTTAATAAATAAATTTTTATTTTTATTTACCAAAATATAGTGGTGCCTCCCCAAATTGCAACTACACCAGTTTCCCAACTGTTTTAAACAAGCAAGCTATAAAATGTCTGAATACGTATTCTGATAGACGACTTTCCCTGTTAAATACAAGATAAAATGTTTAAAAATAACAAATGTGTAGGTACCTTTCAATGACTGTTCCATTTTGAATCATCCAAATATCACAGTAAGTGCGGACTACCAGCATCACAGCAATAAGCAGCAAATAACCTGTCTAGTACAACCACAGAAGTGCAACAGTTAAATAATGGATAAAATTCACCTTTTTTTTCCAATAAGTCATCCAACTGTATCTAACAGAAAAGTATTACCCTGCTGCCCTAGCTAATGTAACATTTGCCTACTTTGCCGGAAACACATTAGGATACAATACTTTTAATAAAGTACTGACCACATTTTTATGGTGAAAGTTTGCCTTTTAAAAGCTGTATTTGGTTGATACATACAGTGGACACACATTATAAGATGGAGGATTGCAGGAATAAAGAAGTTACTGCTATTCTGAGACGCCTTTCTGCCATAAGGTTGCAAGAGACCTCTGAATGTCATCTACTTCAACTCCCCACTCAAAACAGAGCCACCAGTAACCAGTCACCAGTCAGACCAACAGTCCAGCCAGTTTTCCATCCACTTCACTGTCCACTCATCCAGCCAATTCAGTTTGGCTATCACGGTATTAAGGGAGACCTGATATCAACGTATTCAGCATCCTCTGTTCTTCCCTTATCCACACAGACAGTTCTCTCATCACTGAAAGCAATCAGGTCAGTAAGGCATGGTCTGCCACTGGTAAATTCAGGCTGTTAACAATCACTTTTTTGTCCCTTGTGGGGCCAGAGTTAGCTTACAACAAGTTTTGCTCACAGTCTTGCCAGGAATACGGCAAGGCTGACCATCCTGCAGCTTCCAGTAAACTTGTTTTCAAATATGGGAGCAATGCTTGGGCTTTTTTGGGATTATCAGTAACCTCTTCTAATGGCCATGACCTTTTGAAGTCGATGAAGGCCAGCTCTGTGAGCACTCTCACAGGCATTTCCAACCATGCTTCTACCTTCCGTGCACCTCCTTTTTTGTAGTTGAGCTGTTGAAGCTCCCTGTTCATGCAAGCTGGGTTGGCTGCCATGCTTGGTCTACACTCTGTACATTGGAATTTACTGCTCTTGTGCCTGATGTGTGTTGAAGTTATTACAGTTCATTGCTTAAGTCTCTGAGCTGAACTAATGCTTTGGGTTTGTTTTCTTTTTTTTAAAGTGTCCTGGAAAGAATGAGAAAGATGGAGGCACTGATTTCTACACTGCATAGCTTTCCTGAAATGATGCTGAGAGACTTTTTGACAAATTCATTTTCTAATAAAGGCTTGGCCTAGATATTAATTACTAAATCAAAATAATGAATGAACTGCATCCTAATTAAAGATAGAAAGCATTTGCACACAGAAGTGTACTGACTTGCATCAACCAAGACAAACCCAGACGCCCTTTTAAAAGTTCTGCTACAACAGTAGTTATCCGCTGACGTTAAATGGCTTATCTTGTAATTGAAACCAGAACTTTAAGTGATACAACAACTGAAAATAATGTAACTTTTATATTAACACGTTGCTATTTTAAAAAACATAGCACAATTTAGTCCTATTTAAGTAATGTATATGCAGTTGTTTAAATTCTGATATAATTTCAAAAGAAACTTGACTCCAGCTTTATTTATTTATTTATTACTGCAGGCAATGCTTACCTCTTTGCAAAGTGGTCTAGGGACCATTATTTTCAGGATTCGACATATTCGTGCAATAAACACTCTGTCCACCATTGCTCGCTCCTTCTTTCCCTCTTTCTGCTGCACACAGAACAAAACAAGAAAAGTGAGGGTTTTTTGTATTATTGAACTATTGATGTGATATTTTCCCTACTCAAGTTATTTACAGCTACCTTCCTTCTGCAGAATTTGCAGTATTTCCCTCCAACTTAAGACTTGTTCAGACAACTTAAATAAAGAATTCGGAGCTATTAAAACAAACTTCAATAGGAAGTAGCTGCTATGATATAAAATACTTTTTATTTCAAATCTGTGTTAAAGATGATACACAAACAATGCAGATCACAGCACTGAAGTACATCCAAGTGCAACTTGTAATGCAAACATCTCTTAACATCGCTTGTCTCTAAAAGACACCATCAGCCAGTATTTTTAAAGATACCTTCCATTATTTGTCCAGACAATCAATGGTTTAAACTCTTTGTACAGCCCAAACTTGCTTCAAGTGAAACCACAATTTTTTATTCGTTTATTTCTACAAAATGGTGCAACACACTCCTACTTAGCTGTATCTACCAGACTTAAAAATCCTCCTGTACCCAAACACCTTTCATTTGGGTCAGTTTCATTTGTTCACTCCATGTAACCCTATTTTCTGTCCTGACTAACCTGATTACTTTTTAAACTCTAACGGTCCAAGTTTCTTTTCTTTCACATAAGGATGTGACAGAATTCAGTCCTGAAAACAGACCAAAAGGGCACATATGTACTTCGAACAAGTCTTGTCTAATCAACGTAATCCTGCTAACTTTGCTACCAAAGGCTCATGTGAAGCATGCTATCAATGCCTATATATCAATATTACAAGGTAGACGGGAAACCTAAAAGAGAAAAGATCCACTCTGAATGCTCTGTGAAGAAGCCTACACCTGTTTTTCATAGCACGAAGTCAACAATAGTCCCATCCTTTTCAAAAACCTATGTGAACACAAACTACGAATAAAAATTCTAGACTAATAGGATGCTATGCAGTAGGTGATTACAACACTTTTTAACTAAAAATTACTTACACAAAAATCCAAGCAATCCAAACAACTAAGACTACTGTCCAGTCCTAATGAAGCATGATCCTACATACATTATTGCTTTCCTGTAATAGAAATTACTAACACAATGTCTGATGACTACATTTCTAAATGACTAAATATATATGATATGAGCTGAACCTGTTCTTCCCCTCTATTCAGCCTTTCCCCATTTCTATAGTTCTGTGTTGTACATATATTCATTTCAGTATCTTCTTGCCCATAAGTTTTTTTCCCTTAGACTGTTAATCCTGTTCAGCATAACTGTATCCAAGATGGGTAAGAACAAGAGAAAGCTAGTTAAGGTTTTTACAAATAGGTATAGTTATGCAAAAGATCAGTGTTTATGGTAAATAATAGGGACAAGGTGTGGTTAAAAGCTAACATGATGCTTGCATACACCTTTCTATTTAACCAGTGCAAGCCTTATTTTACAGTTTTCAGCAAAGATGAAAGTACATGGAATCTATTCATACCATTGTAACACCAGAATCACAGACTCTGCCTTTTGGCCTGTCGTATTTTATTTGAATATGAAACAAAAACCTTGGCTTAAAGGGATTTAGCATATCCCTTTCAAACAAATGAATTAACAGATACAGATCAGGGAAATGCCAAATCTCCTACCAGATGTTTGAAGTAGTTTTTAGAAACTGTCAGACTCAACATCTTGTTCCATACTTTTTTCTTTTAAATAAAAAACAAATACAAGTTATACCAAATCTACACACAGCTGTTTGTTTCTATGCATACAGAAAAACTTACAACACTAGTCCTTACAAATTCATAGAACACTAAGAGATAAAAAAGGACATTGTGTACATCAGGCTTCCATCATTATGGAGTCAAACTTCAGCCTCTTGTAATTAACCTGATTCTTCCATTTGTTTCACCAATGCAAGACTGAAAGTATCAGTCAAACCATATTTGCACCATAGCCAAAATTAAACTACAGTGTTAGGACTTTAAGTTTTAAAAAATCAGATTTATTTAAAATTATTAAAGAATATTTGACACGAAGAAATAATTACCTCATTATTCTGCAATGCTTGTTTTCCACTTCTTTTACTGCAAAGGGAAGAAAAAAGTATTTTATTTGTTATTAACACATTTTGCTTTGTCTTGATTTCTACACACAAAAGACAGAAAGGAAATCTTGGGATTATATTCGTATCTATTTCTTTCAAAGCAATACAGTGTCTTCAGCAGGACTACCTTTTATGTCAAACCTATGTACTGCTTTTATACAATTTCAGTGAAACCAACCCTACTCATTCCAGCAACCAGTTTCATGTAGGGAAACCAAGTCTCACTCTTTCATCTCCAAGTTCTGCTTTACCTTGGCTCTGTATCATGAACTCCATGAACTCTGTATCACGAAACTCCAAGTGTTTTTCTGTTTCTCACACATACTTTACAAGCATGGCTACATGGTTCCACTGACCACAAATGAAAACTACAGGAATGCAGATTCAGCAATCCAAACAACCCAACTTTGAAGTTTCACACTATCTACATAAGCCAACCAGATTTATTTTGAAGTCAAATACAATACAAAACAACACATTTTACTACACAGAGAGATTATTTGTTTATAAATGTGCTGCAGGGGAAAAAAAGCCAGCTCCTGTGAAATCAAGTTCCTGCAAAGATGTCCATTGACAGAATTTAACAGCATTTAACAGAACAGTTAGTAGAAAAATATTTATCATCTTGTGCTAAACAAACATTCGAAAGCACAATGCTATTCTTTCGCCTCTACTTTTAAGAAAGACCAGCTGACATGTAAGACAGTTATTGTTCTTCTTTTTTCCTTTTGGAACACTCAACCATCAGATGAGCACATGAAGCTGTTGGAAGAGTTTATGTAGTTTAAAAGCGGCCACTAACCATATTAAACTGCAACTTTCTTAACCATGATATTAAAACACTGAGAGCAGGCTGCCTTAAAACTACAACATTCATACACTTTGAAGGCAGAACCTAGGACACTACAAGGAAGCAGCAACTATGACAGGCACTGCTCCTTTGGCCTACAGCATCAAAACAGGAGCAGACTGCCACACAACCAGCTATCCCACAACTTCATCAACAGCATCATTTCGCACTCGTGCTTTAAAGCTCTGCAAAGAAAATACCTAGAACGAAACCATGCCTATTTTAATTTATGATGATTAGAAAGATCTATGAATGTCACTGACCAATGAAAAGAAATAACCTAATTACTACGAAAGGAAGAGGCAAGGTAGCAGAGGAATATGAGAAAAGAAGGGAAGGAGGAGACCATGAAAGCAAGAAGGGAGATCCACCAGTTTAGCAAGAACTTAATTAAAGGTAACAGAGACGGAAGCCTGAGAGAAGATAAAAATCTTGTAAGACTACTTGTGCAAAAGACAAAACAAAGAACATGATGGGCAGCAGAGGCCAGACTGGGGGAGAAATAACTTAATGAAAGTTCAGAAGAGATATAACATTTAATCAGGCTGTGATGGAAGTACATCTGTGGAAACCCTAACAGGGTGCAAAGTCCAAGAAACAATCTACTTGGAGACTACATCCTGGTGATGCAAGAGCAATGTATTTCTGGTACAAGAAACTTCTCAATACATCGTGTAATTTTTCAAAGTCGAAAACATTGACCTATATTTTTAAAACTTGAATATGGATCAGTCCAATCGCATTTGGTTTGGCAGTAGGAGGAAAGTAGTATTCTTAAGCATGAATAAGTAGTTATCAAACTATGTGGTTATTTCTCTAGATGATTCATGACTTGCCATCATGTAAGATGAAAGCATGCTGCTCTTCCAGACATGCTGTAATAATTCCTATAAGCTTTGCTGCTTCAAGTTCTGCCAATGTTTGAAGTCACAACACTCATAATACACAACTATTTCAGCTTTAAAAGGATCTGAAGTGAATATATTAATAGAGTAATCTATTAGGAAGATAAGGGCTGGAATTATTCCGGCAGTTAGTTGAGTATGTTTGATATATTTATTGATACATTTTTCCTACAGTAGCTGTTGAGAGAAATTGAGCAGCTGAAATTACTGACTGAGCTGAAACTGTTTATCCATTAGAGAGAAAGGAAGATTACTCGAAAATCAAGATTTTACATTTAATCATGAACTCACACTTAATTAGAATTTATATTTATAAAGTTTAAGATAAAAATTAAGCACTTGTAAAGTTAAAATCTAATGAAAAGAGCTTTAACAGTGTTTTGTTCTCTTTTTACTAAAAAAATTTGTGCAAGCTCGAAACAAGACAAATACTTCAAAAAGAATGGATACAATCATATATGAAGTCTAGAAGCAAAAAAAAAAAAAAAATCAAATGTGCCTACATAGCTCTCATTTTATTTGCAAATAAAGACTGTGCCATAGTTCTGGCTGGCATAAAACCTTTTCAGTCCAATACCTACTGGCATTACTCCAGACTCCATCGTACTATTGTAGAACTTTTTTGTGAGAATGGTGGTTGCATCCTCAATGAATTTAAAGACTAAATAACATCCTCAATTAGTCAGCAAGAATACAGCAAGACTATCTGGTTACAGCAGAGAGCTCTAACACTTGGAATAGATTCAAGCTCTCCATTATTCCTGACCTCTCATTTACTTAATGCTGGAGCATCACAAGCCTTAGTGGTGGAGGAAGGTAAGTGCTACATGCTGGCCAAATTCTCTACTGAAAATAACGCCCCTGGTACAGAGGCCATTGTTCCTTTGTGCCCTCACAGACAAGGAGGGGTGGCGATGAAAAGGTTTTTGAAAAGGGTTATCCAGACAATATACAGAAAAAAAATATAAGAAAAAATACAGTAGTAAAACATTCCTAATAGTGAATCAAAAACTGTGGAATTTGTCATCATATATTTTCAAGATCTAACTGCACAAAGCCCTCAACAAACCAGTCTGAATTCAATGTGTAAAAATTTTTTAAGAACATAAAGAGTCTAGAGGTATAACAGAACATACACCACCTGAGGAAGTTTTAGGAAAAGCAGCATCTCAGATGTAGCCTGCTACCCATTATTTAATTGCACAGGGCTTTCACAGCAAACACGGATATAAAAAGCAGAGAAAGGTATCAGCAGCACCTGGGATGACACAACTACACCAAATTTGCCCTTCATACATGCATGGTAACTGAATAGCAACTCTCTAAAGAGAAGTAAATAGGCGAGTAATTACCCAATAGACAGTAGGCAATACAACAAAACACCTTTCTCCTACACTGAAAGGAGAAACGTGAGAAACATAATTAGGCCAAACCAGCATGATGTTTTAAAGAAACTAATAAAGAGTTTCAGGACTCTGTACAGGCATTTGACAGCTGATCCAACTTCAAGGGCAGTAGTGTAGCACCGTGGGGAGGGAGAAAACATACAATTCCAGTCTCCAGTGGTCAGATCACTCAGTCTTTTGACTCTATTTACATATTAGTGAGGCTGTTCTCTCTAAAGAACCATGCAACAATACTGTTACTCAAAGAGAATCATTCTCAACTCTCCTGAAGAGGAAAGTGATTTGAGAAACTGTGAAAAGCCTTCAAGAGGCCTGAGTCGACTTACTGAACGGTCTCAGGCATACTAGTTCTGTGGTATTTACTAGCAGACAGGAAAAAGTTAAAGGATTACTGTCTTTGTAAATACCTGTCTCATCCAGAACAAAGTTCAGAGGAAGCAATCTACACTGAGCTAAGCATAACAGGGAATTGCAGATGAAAAGAGTGATAAGCAAGACTTGCTGTTTAATGACGTGATGAGGAGATAAGGGCTTTAAAATGTTACATTGTCCTTAATCGAAAAAAAACCCGATAAATTTCAGGTCATGCTACCTTCCTTCTGTAGAGTTAGGATGACTTGCTTCTGCTTAACACAGTGCAAAGAAAGAATATCTGGTTCAGGATTAAGTGTAGCATTTCAAAGAGTTGCTACCTCTAGGCAATCTTTGTATCCTGCAGACCTTACATGCTGGAATGGCACTGTGCAGTTTTCACAGCTTCAAAAAACCACACAAGATAAACAATTTTGCAACAGTTCACGATTATTTGTGCAGTTTTCAGGTTAGTTTTGGAGTCAAGACACTACTGACACATTGTAAAGACAATAAAATTCAAATGACTAAAGATGCAATGCAACAGTGTGAAGAAATAACAGCTATAGTGAGAAAAGTCTGTTGTAGCTCACTGGCAGGCAGAGTTTCATGAGGGGTAGAGAGCAATAGCACAGTTATTTCAGGTCAAGGGCAGCAACCTTACTCAGAAGCCTGAGCACAGTCCAAAAGTATGCCCATTTACACAGTACACTCTGAGCACACACACAGAAACCAAGAACACAACTTTCTTGGCTCTAGATTGGTGGCTAGTTGCAGCATAACCAAAAATAATGTGAGGGGAATGTATTCAGGCAAGCAAGAAGGGGACTCTGAGAAGGTCACAGTGAGCTATGTCACTGCAAGCAGGAGCTCTGCATTGCTAAAGCTCAAAAAGTTTCTACAAACCTTTGAGAAGAAGATAACAAAGCAGAACTGTTGGAGAGGAAATTCTAAGTTTTGGTAGAAGAGTGCATCTCAATAACACAGCTTACATATAAGAAAAACCTTAGCGCTATTAATTTTTTCATAAGCTGTGCTTGGGCCTGAGCTGTGGCTGCAGATCTTCCTCATGGATAACAGTGGAAAAAGATTTGTAGCTAGTTTCCTAAAAAATGAAAAAAAATAGTTTTACACTGTTGCATACACTTACACTAGATCTTGCCTTAGACAGCAGGCATTTTATGCAACTTAATTAAGAGAGAAACCACTAATTAGCTAGCCAGGCCCCAAACAACGGCAGTCTAAATGCTAGGATTAGGGCTGAGTCATCTGGTTTCTCCTGTCTCCATACCCTCCAGCTGAAGAGAGGTTTTCTAAACCCCAGGCAAGTTTTTGTACAAGATTGCATTTTCAACGTATTCTAGTAATCGTATCTGTATATTTTGTCTTTTTTTTTTTTTTCCCCTCAATGCTAGTGCACTTACTGCAAGCAGCAGACTGGACAGCCACATTCAGATCCTGGATAAACTTACTTCAATGTAGTTAGCATGAAGCTGGTTTTGGTTTTGACACCTGCCACCTTTTCTCCAAGTAACACAGGTTCCCTTTAAGGCTCTTATATATACAAAAGCAGTCTATTAATCTGCAGCAATATAGTTTCACCCTTTCTGTCAAACAGCCATGACTCAACTAAAACAGGCCCGTCCATGTGAAGTACACTGGCAAAGCCCATCCAAATATCTTCAGAATCTAAAGGAATTATGCAAACTAACAATACAGAAGAACATCCTAAATATACACAAACGGAATAAAAATGCACCATCTGTTTCAAGTTATAACTACCACTTGCTATATTTAAACTCCTGCGTTATGTTTGAAAGCACCTCCAAACATTTGGCCATGTGTCTGTCACCTCTGACTGCACTCACATCAATCACTGTCAAACCGCACGTTCACAGGCTGTGCAGCCATAAGCAGTGACATCTACTGAGTGAGTGACATGTGCTGCCACTCTGTCAGCAGACAATGGCTGAGAAGCCCAGTGACAGGCAGGAGCACAGGTTATGTGTCGCCCAAGATGAATGGTGCAAAACCCTATCTGATATACACTGTCTACAACTCGACCCCTCTCCCCTCACTTTAGGCTTGCCTAACCTCTAACGCCCCAAGCATGCACTATCCTTGCTTTATTCACTTTTTTCCTCACAGAAGGGATGCCACCACATAGGTTTCAGAAGTTCAGTTTATACTAAACTGTGTCCACATCCTAGCATCTTCTTGGATTCTAATGAACACAGCTAGGTGATAGGAAAGGCTAGTGTGTCTAGGAGCAGATTCTAAAATATTTTATTTTGTCACTTTCCCATACATTACAAATACCTTCCTATTACTCCAAACTGTTTATTCCCTTTCCCTAATCTTCCAAACTCTAGTTCCAAACTCTAACCCTAATTACCTTCTATTACTTCTTTCAGTCCCTCCTTCCAGCAGAAAGTTGTACGAGTTAAATACCTTCTTTTTGAAAGTAAGCCAAACTCATTCTCTACTTGTGTAAGTACTTTATGGATCCTCAGGAAAAATTCTTATTAGAGGGATAATGAAAAATATCCAGCTCCTTTATGTAACACCCCTTAAGGTTTTAATTCTGAAGCAATCAAATCTTAAGCAAATATTCTGTTGCTTCTTGTTTGAGGTAGGCTTAGGGAAAGAGAATAAACAGGCTTTTTTTCTGCATTATATACCTAGGATAACGTAGTTTCTCAAAGAACTTCTTATGACTCTAAAAAACCCAAATACTACAACTGAAGTCATAAATGCATTTAAATATAACAACTTCCCCCCTCCCAAGAAGACATGAAGCTTTTGTAAGGAAACAAACTTTTTGAGAGCAACTTGGAAAAAGAACCAACGTATTTTTCTCCGTGCTTTACACCAAGGAAGTAAGATGGAAAACTAACAAGTTACTATAAGCAAACTGTCCTATATCACTCTCCTTTGGAAGAGTTCAGAAAATTGTGGTCAAGATGCATTGTAAATTGCAAGTGACACCATCTCTCAGTTCTGTAAAATCAATGAGCAGTGTAATACCTCTTACAGAACAACATCTGTGACTAATCCAGGCAGTACTAATTAAGTGATCTTTGACCTACTAAGGCAGGTTGGCATAACACATACAGCTTAATTATTCATACATTACTACTTGATATGAGTTGCACTGAACCTTGCCCCTATTGTTTGACAGCAGAAAGGTAGGTAAAAGTTGCTACCTCTCCTTCCTGCTCTCATGCCTTTATCTGGTTATTCTATAAGAAAACAAACACATACAACATGAACAGCCCATCACATAGGTTTCTTGTCACACATTCAAACACATTTGATTTGCTAAAAGATTCTCCTTCTTTTTTTTGACTTGTATGCTATTTTACTTTTCAAGTTCAACCAGCAGCAGACCTATCGCTGACATTCCAGCAAAACTTAAAAAAGCACACAAAATCAAACAAAAATGACAGTTACTCTGGAAACACATTGAATAATAGGAAAACATGAAATGTTATTTTGAACATAAAGTATGTATAAGTGTGTATTCTGAAACTATGTGAGGAAGGAAGAAGTTCTGCAGGTAAAGTTTACAGTTGCACTAGAACACTTCAATGATTCACTTGAATGTTAAGCCCAGTGTTTTGCTGTTTATATTCAGGTCTGCAACATTTACCTTTGCCCTTACAAAGCTCAAAACCAGAACTTCACCTTCCAGAATTCAAGAAGCCAAATTCGCTTCACACTAACATGACACAACATTTTCAGGCATTATACATCAAGGTTAACAAAGGAATTCACACACACAAAACTAAATCACCTTACGTATTTTAGTCAGTTAACCTTAAGCAGCAGATATGCTACCAGTCCTCTTCCAGACTACCTAGATTGCCAAGTGAAATTCTTCTCCCTAGGAGTAAGTACAAAAATTTAGGACAGCCAACGTCTTCCTCTTCCCAAAGAGACAGA
The DNA here is from genome assembly GCA_014706295.1 of Lycocorax pyrrhopterus obiensis. Classification (NCBI taxonomy): domain Eukaryota; kingdom Metazoa; phylum Chordata; class Aves; order Passeriformes; family Paradisaeidae; genus Lycocorax; species Lycocorax pyrrhopterus. Next base: position 17,631,519 of record JACSVZ010000013.1, on the reverse strand, counting down.
GATATACAATATAGAAGGTAAAGGATACACTAGGCCCTGCAGATTTCAAAGGCTGTGCACTTGTTACTATATGTCAGCATCATATACCAGCACAAGAATGCTGAAAATATAAAGATTTGGCACGATGACAATCCTTTTCAAAGTATGCTACAATTTACATTAGCAACAAAGCATGAAGAAATGAATGATACATGAACTAATGAGACTAAAGGAGGATGAGGCAATGGTAATAACCAGATGCTTTTGTCTAGGCTGGTGATATAGGCAATGTAGCTTACCTACTGCCTAGTCTTGATAGGTAGCATTCTGTAAGGCTCCTGGCAAGGTTTGCCTCACAGGGAAACATGGAGAAAAGAACGAAGACCAGTGGGCAAAAACCATCCTCAAAATAGCATTCAAGGAGCAGCACAGCTATTATTAAAACAACCGAATGTTGGATGTTAGAGTTTGGAATCCATGGCCACAATACAGTACCAGTAGTAAATAAGACCTAAGTTGTGGAGGAACTCAAAAGTGTAAAGCAACACATACACACAAGAGAAAAATCAAGTTTGCAAGCATTGTACTTACTTTAGCAACTGCATTTCTAACAAATTCAAGAATGAAAAATGACTAGAGAGATTACAGAAGTAAAGGACAAGGTATCGGAAAGACTGCAGCACAGAGAGAGGAAAAGGGACAGATCAGGTCAGGCTCTCACAAGCCCATTCATCTGCTGAATTAGCTGGAATATAACTTATAAGTTATCTCTCCTTTCCAATTCTCACTAATTTTGTAATAATGTTTGGTCCATCTAATACATATAAATGCCTCAGATTTTTAAAACTGTATCTAGCAAAATCGAAGACCCACACAGGAAAGACACTTTCCAAATAGTCTTCAGCATTAAGGCTAACACTTACTTTCCGTACACTGACTCTCAAGCTAATGCATGCCTTGCCATTGTCAAGTCCTGCAGATCAACATCAGAAGGTATGAAAGCAAAATAGTTTAATGGGGACAACCCAGGATCCACATAATATCTATTTCAGGTATAGGGAGATTACTCTGGACAAGTTCTAGCCTACTTCTATCAAACAAATGCTACCAACAGTGGGAATGTATTAAATGTACTTCAAAACTACACTGGGCCTGCATCTATGCTTGAAGATGTGCTCCAATCTGAATGTAACCTGCTTTGTGTGCTCCAAGATCATTCCTCAGTGAAAGCAGAGCAAGGTAAGTGTGGACAATTGAGATCCACTTTAAGAGAATAGTCTTGGTCTGACTTAACACATAGGTGCTCCTAGAACATCTGCATGGCCCAGTACTTCTTACAAATACCACTATTAATATAGTGGTGTGAAAATCTGAGCTCATCGTTTTTGTGCCCTTCCATAGAGCTTTTCTGCTTTTCATAAGTGGTATTTCACTAAACTAGGCAGAGATATTTGAAAAAAATCACCCCTCCCTCTGAGTTTGATAGAAGAGCAACCCTAAGCAATAGCTCAGGATCTTGTTTTAACTCTCACGCAAAAAACAATGTAAGGTAGCAAATGCATGACTTTTCAGCAGCATATCAATGTCTGCCATGTTGTGTGACAGTTACCTAACTTCATGAAACTCTTACAGATATCATGTATGAAAGGAATTAGGTAAAATAAAACTGGATCGTTGCTTAATCGCAGGTATGTTATTACTTAAGTCTGTTGAGTAAGTCCATTTCAGTATAATTCTGTAGTGCCTACAAGATACCCAGCTGTAATATCTCGATATACCAGGTCTTCAGCATATGGTCAACAACCTACAATCACACATACAATAAAACTGTGAAAGGACTGAGTCTGCGATATATTTTTCATCTGCCATACTTTGTGGTACCAGTGTTTTGCAAGGTATTAACGAATACACACCCGAGCACCTTATACCTGTGAGGCAACCTCACAAGGAACATCACCAGATTTGGCCGCTTTGAAATTGTTGTCCGTGTATCTTATTGTCACACGGCAGCATTCAAACAACAGCTGAGTCTATTAACTGCCTATGCAGACACGGTCATCCCTAGAAGTCAACTGTTAATAATTGTTCGCAGTCAGGAAAATAAAAAAAAGCCAATATAATTTGAGTAACAAGGCGGCAGTGGTTGGATTCTCGCAAAAGGGGCACCGACCTCACGCCGGGGAAGGCGGAGGGGGAAGCAGCCTGATCCCTGTGCCCAGGAGCCGCGTCCCGGGCAGAGGGCGGCGGTGGCAGCGCCCTGTGTGCGGCACAGGGACGCGGCTGCCCCTCCGCCGGGCCCAGGGCCGTGAGGGCGAGCACAGTTCCCGCTGATCCGGCCTCCCGGCGCCGACCCCACGGCTCGCCCGGCCCCTCCCGCCCCGCGGCCCGGCCCGGCCCGGCCCGGCGCTCACCCGTGCTGCGCTGCCGCCCGCCGCTTGCCGAGCAGGCAGAGCAGCGCGCAGGCGGCGGCGGCCCCGGCGATGGCGGAGTGCCGCGCGGTGAGGAACTTGCTGTAGGCGGCCATGGCGAGAGCAGCGCGGAGCCGCCGACCGAGCGCAGCCGAGCCGAGCCGAGCAGCCGAGCGAGGGATGCCGGGAGGGGGCGGTGCCGCCCGGCCCCGCGCCGCCGGCAGGACGGGCCGCGCCGCGCCGGGAGCGGGTTGTGCAACGCCGGGCCGGTAATTACAGCTCCCTGCCAGCCCCTGCCAGCGGGCGGACCCGCCGCCCCGAAGGGGACGGGAGGGGAGGGAAGGGGCGTTTCCTCCCGCGCCGGCGGGGCCAGGCCTGTCACCGGCTGCCCTGGCCCGGAGGCCGGGCTGAGCAGCTGAGGCCGGGCCTCCCCCGCGGCCCACGGGTTAATTTTCCCAGGCACCCTCGGCTTGGCACCTCCTGCCCGGCGGGCTCCGGTCATCCACTCTCCCGGGGCTCTTTGTGTGGGGGTGTGATTCCTGAGTGTGTGCTAGAAATGGCTCGTAAATATGGTAACAAGACGAAGTAAAAATAAAATTTAAAAAATGAATAAATTTTAAGCCATTTTAAAATTTCAGAGAAACTTTTATGTAGGTTTTGCTACGCTTTTTTTTTTTTTTTTTTGGTTAGTGCCATAAGAGGAGCTGCCAAGATAGGCTGTCAGACAGAGGGTGGAATGAGCAGTCACCCGTGTAAGCACAGGAAAATAGTCCCTATAAAGGGTAGAGCCGCACCAGGTACAGCAGGAGATACCAGCCAGCCTTGTCCCACAAAAACCAGTTATACTCGCACAGGTGCTTTTTCCAGCAGAGTTAATAACAGATTGGCATGTCGAGCTATACCAGCGAAAACACCCATGCCAGCATAACTGTATTTATATTGGATCTTCCCTTGAGGTCATATCCCTCAGAAAGACACCTGATAATGTATATAAAGTGTCTGTATTTTATGTAGGAATGGGCCGGTCATACACTGAAAGCCTACATTGGTGCCATGGTTAACACTGAAATGACAAAACAATTTCTCTGATCAAACTTAAATCAAAATGCAGATCAAAATGCAGGTGCAATCAATGTATCTATTTTTAGTCTTGAAAAGTGTTTTCATACAGGCTTTTGAGAACATTTGAATTCCTGTGAATGTTGTCCTTTTTTAACTGTAGCACAAGAGCGTGTGCATAGTTTAGTCCATTTATCAGGTGTTCCTATTTCTTCCAAGTATGTCTGCCTGGAATAGCAGGTCTGAAGCTGCAGTTTGAGAGGCAATCTCTGGTTCTTCATTCTGAATCACCACATATACTCTTCTTTCTTGCTCCCTTTCCCTATCCTTGGTATCATCAAGCATTTTACAGCAAGTTTATATTTTGGTGTAAAAACTGGAGTCTCAAACTATCAAATTGTTAGCATTTTCTTGGGCATTAGAGTCAGGACTGTTGAACCTAGTTCTCTGGCACTTGTTCTGTGACCTTAGACAAATCAATAATCTCCCCACTTTAAAATATCTGCTGTACATTGGTGGTTTTGGTGTGGGTGGGAGGAATTGTAAACTATTTGAAGTGTTTCAGAGCCTCAGAAAGATACATAGCAGAATCACACAGCATTAATAAATTCATTTTTTTTATAAGATGAATGTTTGTGAAAATATCTTCGTTTTAAAAATCTAAGATACTTTGAGAGTAGGTAAGTATGAGAATCTAAAAAAGAGGTACTTTTGTTACCAAAATAAACTTCTTATATTAAAATCATTGCAAAAAGGAAAATTTTTGCAAATTTTCAGGTTTATGAATCTTTGTAGTACAGTTTTGCTGATACTTTTAATCTCAATATCAGCACAGAGATCAAGAGTGTTATGATACTGCACACTTTTCTTTACAAGTCCTCTTCCCTCTTTAAGCTTGGGTTGGTTGTACCCTTCCACAGAAGTTGCTATCTAGTATAGCCTAACTTTGTTTCCATGAACTGTCCATCAGTTTGGGCCGTGCTGACCTTTGTTGTTTGCATGTCTGCATGACTTGTGTTCTGCTGTTTGTCTGCTCAGTGTCCCTATCCCACTTTCTGACACTAGCCAATACTATGACCTAGTACATATCTTGTTTCTCTTCTAAATTTTCCATAAATAATTTCACACAAGCCTATTGTCTTCTGAGAAATTTGTCTCATGCATCCAGTCCTCCACGTTGTCTTCTACTGCCTCAACTCCTGAAAGTTGCTGTTTTTTCAGAATAACTTTGTGAGCATGATTGATAAATGGGCACTTAGTTCAAAACATGAGATTTTTATTGATCCATTATTTCATCAGCTTCCAACAGCACTCATGGCTAAGCATATCCTTGATAAAATCACCCACACTGATTAAATGCTTTTGTGACAAAAGCTCCTTTTTTCCTCTTCAATTTGACATCTGCTGCATTTCAATACTTTATACATTGCAGCCGTATTGCTTTCTTGGTATTCTTGGTACAAGTCAACTGTGAGGGTTTTCCAAGGTAACAAATATGAGCAACATTAATTCAAATGTATCTCAAATGTAAAAGCTAGAGGGGGAAAGGTAGCTTGGAAGAAACAAAGAGTAGCAGTTCTGTTACCTCTATTAGTGTTACTGTGTGTAGGTGCTCTGTTTAAGCGCGGTTGAATTAACAACCATCCTTTTAATACAGTCCATGGTATGGTTCAAACTTCTTTCTAGGTAAGTAGGAACATCCATAGCAAGCAAGCTATTTAAATGAGAAAGCGCACTCTGGAAGACTGAAGTCTATGGGAAGAAAAATGCACGTTTACTATTAAAGCCTTAAATCCCTATGATGGACATCAGGAGACCTCATAACAGCAAGTGTGAGGCTGGGCTCCTGTGTCTGAGGTGTTTGGCAATGATATCTGCCTAAGCAGTTTTTCCATTTTCCAATTTAAAAAACAAAGCCTAATAATAATAAGCAGTAATAAAATTGCTAAACTGTTCAGACTTTCAGATCGTGTCCTCAGCCACTCTTGATTTTAGATGCTTGAGTTTTAAGGAGTCAAAGTCAGAAATATAAGAAATTGTTACAGAGTGAGTATTTGTCCCACTAATAGTTGTGTGAATACATTTTTTAAATGGAGTCTAGGTTAACAAGTAAGAAGATGCTCCTATTTGGTGTCTCCCAGAACAGGAAGAACCTGTATTATTTGCTGTTGGCACTTGGCATACAACACCCAGCTATATTCTGAGAACAACATGTCATCTAATAATTAAATGAAAAATCATGTTGTTTATTATAGGTCCAATGTAACTTATATAAATATCATGGACTGCAATTTACAAATGTTGTGAAAGGTGGCAGAAGAATGAGATTAATTTATGTAAATTGAGGTAAGCTGTAAGATGCAAACTGTATCATGTATGTTAGTTAAGTTTGAAGGTGATTTGTGTAGTGCTGGACTCCATTCTGCAGACTTACCTTTGCTTAATTTTTAAGTCTGTATAAATTCAGTAGATTGTTCGTTTGTTTAATTTTAAGTAAAGTACTATGGTATTGAAAACTTAATAACTACTGGAGCAAGAAGGAAAGTTCCAAGGATTGATGTGGTGTCTTTTGTGAAATCTGTGTTATCTCCTAGATATATCTCTTAGTTGTAGAACCTGGCATGGTTTGCAGGGAAATTAATGAACTGTTCTGTTAATGCAGTCATCAGCATTAAGTGATAAGGTTTTGTCCTTCTGCTGGAGTGCTACATCAGAGTACTAAGTTTGTTGCTTGATTTTTCAGAGAAGGAAGTTCTACATCTGAAGTTGAGCTACATTGTATCATGTATCAGTTCACATATGTGCAAATGTGTGTATATGAATAATGATACAGATTATTCTCAATTATCTTATTAAACCTTATTAATACAACTTATGTCTGCCAAATGGTATCATTATATGTTTAGTCACTTCGTAGAAGTTCAAACTCCAGTGCAGGTGAAGCAGGGTAGATCTGGTATCAACCACTCAAAACCCATAAGCCTCCACCTCCATATGCTGATTATACTGCAGGTTTGATCTTCAGAGTGGGGCCTACAGGGTGAAATTGAAATGGACATAAAACTTTCTTTGATCTACTGAACAAGCTTCCATTTCTTTGTTCCTCCTGTTTTCTCTTCTTGTTCTTGGCCTTTTCTTACCCACTTCCTGCATGCCCCTCAGATGATTGGGGTGTTACAGGAACTTTAGAAGTGAGAAGGTAGTCTTTCTGAGCAGTAAGCAAATTTGGGAGTAGCATGGGCAGAAGAAGATAAGGGGTGTATAGAAATAAAAAGCTTAGATGTACAGAGCATTGGCTTTTAAATGTATTGATGCTTGCAGACTTTCTGTGCCATTACTGCTTCACTTTCCCACTGATAGAGGTACTTTTCCTTATCTTTATTAACTGACACCATAACCCACAAGTGCTTAATTGCTACACACAAGTCTACTTTGTGCAATTCCTTGATTTCTGTCTGCATTTTTGCTTTATATACATGGGTTTTTTAATGTGACTGTGATCTAGCCTCTGTACAAGCAACTCTTGCCTCTACTTAATACCTCCTGCCTTTCCAATATACAAGACAACAGATTGCTTTTTATAAGGAGAGCTCATAAATTTATAAGTCTGGGTGAAAATTTGAAAATACACTGGAATTACTGTTATTACACCAGACTCAGAAATTCTCTGGTCTTCTCTCTGTATATGGATAGTATCAGATACTCTTAGAGACAGCATAGGCTTGACATATCTGCTGTCTTAGTGGATTTTACTCTAATTTCAAACACTTACACACTGATTTCATTCTAAAGTATGGTGTTTGACATCCATTCTAATTTTTCATGTCAGTAAGCATAATCACTCATATTCTGCTGGTCCAGAAAACACACTGGTATTTAAGGTGAGAGAAAACACCTGATTTGTACGAGGAACTCAGTTTTATTTTCCTTACTGTTTTTATTTGCTTTTGTTGTTAATTGGCTTCTGACTTCGACATTTACAGGAAGGTATCTCTACTGAGATGTTCGCATTGATGCTTAGAACGCTGATACTCCTTTTGTTAGTCGGTTTAATTGGACAATCTCTGTAAAATACAGAATTAGATTTTCCTCTGAAATACAGTACTCTGCATTTATGAACAGTCAGTTTCAGTTATGATTTTGAGCTTCACTTGCCTACCTTGTTAGGACTAGGTGAGTGGGTAGAAAAATGGTAATTGATACTAGATGTTCCTGTTTAGCTTGTTCTGAAGTGGATCAGAGCTCAGTTTGATCTTGATGGATTTTGGTGATCTGCAAGCCAAGGTATTTCACTGCTCAATATTTATTTCTAGCTTATCTCAAATTTTATACTGTTTTATGTTTTATTAGATACATAATAAATAGGAGACCAGAAGTCATTGATGTTAACTTCCTATCATACCTCGAATAATGCTTGGTTGAGAAAATATTCCATTTTTCCTCAAAAAGTGAGAAAACTGCAAGAAATTTTTAAGGAACATTTTATGGAAAAGGCATTCATGAACAGTATCATGGATCTTTGCAAAGTCAACCTGTCAAGTTTGATATCTGAATTCAGTAATTTAAAGAAAGGCATTTAAAATATGTTTACAACTAATATCTGTTTCCTAGGTAGAGTTCTAATTCTTTTATTGAGATTGCCTCATAATTCCCTGATAAATAGTGCTTCTCAGCTGGTTATATCTTTGTTGATTAATGTATTTGCTGATTTATAATGATGCAAACTGAAAGTTTGCATGAATTTTCTGTCTCAGCATAAATATCAATTTATTTAATACAAGATGTCATGCCAATGTGGTCCAATTATTTCCCAGAAGGAAGCAATGGGAAAATAATTTTTTTCAATATATTAATAGAATTTAACAAGCTTTTAGATCATTGTATTCTATCACCATGGTTTGCAACAGAATTGAATTTGGCAGAGACTAACTTATATGAAAGACATATCTTTTGGAAAGCTGTGTGATCATCACTGTTTATGTTGTGGTTCCTTCTTATTTCAGGTGATGGAGCTTAAATTGGTAAAATTGTTCAAAAAGAGAATCATATCCCTCCCTTGTATTTGGTCATAAGGTATCAGACAGTAGGTTTAAACCATAACAACTTCATCAGACCCATCTTTCTGTTTTCCAGGAGTTATGACCACCAATACATATCATGATGACATGTTCTTTGAACAAATATAATTTGGTTTTAACATTGATAATGTAGAAAGGATGCCAATATAACAGAACAACCTTTTTAATACATTCTATGTGCAGATCTATTTGCTTAGTATCAGTAGTGAGGGTCCAGTTTTACACTCCACAGAACTCTTCTCCCTATTGGCATATTCCTGGAAACTTGTTTCCTACTTCCTCTCATTACAGGAACTTTCAAACTATTTAGTATTAAGTGCATGTTACACATTAAAGTTCTGTCCTTGGCAAACACAGTATTTCTTAATCATTTTGTATCAATATAGTTCAGATTTTTTTTTTTGAGAATTAAAGTAGAATTAGAATTTCTCCTCTGTATGCAATACTTTGCATTTAGTAACACTCAGACTCAATTACCATTTTGCTACACACTCACACTGAAGAAAGGTAGACGATGAAGGAGCAATGTCGTAACTTGAAATGGATTTCTAAAACCGAAGTCTTGTCTCCACCCATTGTTTCACAAGGTGGTGATTATTATAGCAGCCCTTTTGATTAACCATGTCAGAGACATTGAACATTGTAGGAGCCTAATGTTCTGCTTTTATACGCTAATAACAGGTCACATATGATATTCACGTAGCATTATTGAGTTTTTAATTTGTTCCTTCACACTGACAAATTAATGGCTTTTCAGAAATAGATTTGTATGCCTTCTGTAACAATTCTTGGCTTTAGGCTACCAACAGGGCTGGAGATGCCATCATTTGTTTTGTTCATGTCCCTCATAGCTCCTGCAGCTAAACAAACTGCACCACACTCTAAAGCAACCATGCAGCATCTGTTTCCTCCCAGATCATATTGCCCAACCTTACAGGTTGTGTTATCCAAGTCTCTGCCACCTTTCTCCATACAGACTGAGCAGTCTGTTGTTGATCAAGCACTGTGCAGTTTCCAAGGCTTTTCCTGCAATGGGTGTTTTATGCCAAAATGCAGCTTGAAATGGTGACTGAGCATAGGTAACCATTTTTGACTTTCAGAATTATCCTCCTGATCTGAATGCAAGGAGATAAAACCACATTAGGAATGAAAGGAATGCATTAGGATGAGGCAAGACTGAGAGTAGAAGAGAAAGAAATGGCCTGACAAGAAATCAGTGAAGAAGGGGTACAGAAACTGGAGTGGCTTAGCAAGATGATATTTAGGAAAGGAATCTGAGCCATGTTGGGTTAGGAATGCAGAGGAAAGAGGACCTAGAGACCAGTTGCACAAGGAGATTACATGCATTGGACAATGATTCTGGTATTAGGAGGAAATTAAATGATTAGACAAGAAAAGCAGAGTGGATATGTGTTGCAAAACAAGAGGGTGACGTTTAGAGCTACCAAGCAAAACTGAAAGGAGGGATTTAGAGCTAATCGACTGGAAAAGAAAAAGGCTGAAAGAAGGCAATTTAGTTCTAATGAGGTATGACATGGAGTGGGCTGGACCAGAAGCCTGTGGTACCTGAGCTACCAATTCTTGGTGGAGGAGATGGGGGAAACGTGGTAGGAGAATTATTTGGCAGGGAGTTCAAGTTCAGTTCTTAGAATCATAGAACCATTTAGATTGGAAAAGACCTTTAAGATCAAGTCCAATCATTAACCCAGCACTGCCAAGTCCACCACTAAACTATGTCCCTAAGTGCCACATTTTATAATATTTTATCCATAGTGTATATATATATATATATACACATACATACGTATTTTATAGTCTTTTATATACTTGCAGAAATGGTAACTTAACCACTTCTCTGGGCAGCCTGTTCTGATGCTTGACAGCCCTTTCAGTCAAGAAGTTTTTTATAATATCCAATCTAAACCTCACCTGGTGAAATTTGAGGCCATTTCCTCTCATCCTATCACGTGTTATTTGGGAGGAGAGACCAACATGCACCTTGCTGCGACCTCCTTTCAGCCAGTAGTAGGGAGTAAGTAAGGTCTCTTTTCAGCCTTCTTTTCTCCAGACTAAACAACCCCAGTTCCCTTCTGGCATGAACCTGTGCTGGATTCTGATGGAATAGGTAAGTAGGCTGTTGCCTACAGGCCTGCTCTGCCACATATTACAAAAATTTTGAGACACAGCATATGAGGCAGGAGATGATGGAAAGAATGACAGTTCTATGGCTAAGGCAGATAAATGCTAATAAGAGGATCTGAACTACTACTTTATTTCTGTCACAGAACCATTGTAGGATGCTGCCCCAGTGCAAGTTATCTAACACATTCAAAGTTGGCCTATAATTGCATTTTTCCCTGTTTTCAGAATGTTTATTGTGAAGTGTACCAGAAAGGTATTTGCAGAAGTGTGTGCTACTGAGAAGCAGAAATATTTGCAGAAGTGCTATGCTGCTAGGTGGTTGCATCTTGGTGGAGATTTCTTTAAACATAGTGTTTTTAAAAATAACTAACATTGTAATATACTTTTAGATTTTGCCTCGTATTTTGATGGTATTCATTAGGTCTGTTGCTAGACACTGATTACAAATGAATTCAGTATTACAGATGAATATTAAATAGCTGTCTACTCACTGAATGAGGCAGCAATGCTGTGATAAAAACCATATGAAGCCATATAAATAAAGGCTGCATCCTGATTCAGCCTTAATTCAAGTTCCTTGGGCAATTTTAGACCACTTTTGGGGCAAACTTATTCTGGACTGTTCCAGAAGACACACATGCAGAATCCATTTGCTTTACTTAGCAACATTTTCTGTGAAAGGGTGTTTTACTAGTGCAAGCACTGACTTCCAGTAGCTGTCATAATTGAGATGTTGGTTTAGATCCATAATCTTTGAATGCAAAAAATCTTCCAGGAGATTGGATCTAGTTGCCTTCTTCCTCTCTCAAAGCATCACTGGAAGAAAATGCGCTGGTAAGAGAGTAGGAAGCAACAAAGAAATGTGTGAGTTGAGAAAAGCTGATGCTTGTATAGTGATAAGAAATAGAGAATGCAGTGGAACTGTGCAGAAGGTACGGAAGTGGTGGACCTTTAGATTTCATTGAGGAAATCAAGAGATGCTTTAGTTCTCAGTGTTGATTAAAGGTCATAAAATCATAAAAAAAAAAACTGGAGGATACCTTTGGGATCATCCAGATGGTCTTTAGCAGAGATGGTATTGAGAGGAACAAAGAAGGCCAGGGAAACAAGGTTATTAACACAGTGAACCTCTTGGTTGCATGGAACAAGCAGGAAGAGATAAGTTCCTATTATATTGTAGAATAGGTAACAAAATGTGTAATTTAAGGAGTAAAATTCAGAAATGTGAAAAAGTGGGCTTTTGTTAAATAAGAATAGGATCAATAATAGTAGAGGAAGAGGCAAAGAACAGACCCCTGAAGAATCTTAAGAATATAGTAAAGTTTTAAAGAAATGTGAAGCTCCTCTTCATGAACATATGTAGAAAGAAGCTGCTGGTGTTGTACTTTTTTTTTTAAAGAAAGGGTGTTACTACTACATGTTATTACTAACACTACTACTTACTAATATTACATATTGCTACTAAGATATGCTAATAATAATTTTTGCTACTAATGTATGTATATATGTATATTATGTCTTACTGCTTACAGAACTTTTTAGTCTAACTCATGTCCACTGGAATTTAAAATTTTAGACTGAATTTATTGGGGGATCTGATGGATATAACTGTACAAATGTGATACCCATCAGGATAGTTGCCTTAATGCTATACAGGCCAGAGTTTTACAAGTATTAGAAAAAAGTGGTGGAAGTTTCTGTAGGTATATAAATATACATATGTGTGCATGTGTAGATATATATCTATAAATACAGAGATTCACAGAAAAACCTTTTCCTTTTTTTGTACAGAAAAAAAATTATTTTTTACTTTCATAGGAAAACATAAATAGTGAAGTTTTATCTCATTCTAGCAGAAGGAAGAAAAATATTACTCTTCAGCCTTAAGGGATTAAGTTGCATGTCTCTAAACAACGTGAGAAAATTCTCTGTTCCTTCCTACATAGAGCTACACCCTAAGCCACAGCTGAAAGCTCATTCTCTCTGCCTGCCAGCTAAGGCACAGTTTATAAGGTAGAGCAGGATTCCTCACTCCAGCTCAGCAAGAATGAACCCACACAGTCCATCTTAATGCAGAACATATAAATAGAAGATACACAGTTTAAATATTAAGTAAATAATCATCCAAATTACATCATTCCAAGTCAAAACTCAGCTGCCAATTGCCCTGTTATCTGAAATGAGAGTGAGTTTTTGCCACAAGTAAAGACATGTTCCCTTGTTATTATCAAAGCTCAGTTACTGTACTGAATGTTCACACGCTAGTTTATTTCACACTAACTTGGTGGGAATAGCATAAACAGGCAGCAGAAGTAACCAAATACTCTATGGACCAAACCTCTAATAGTTGCGTATAACTAAGCAAAAATAAATATAAACTTAATCCTCCTAATTATTTTCCTAAACTTAGTCATGCCAAATATTTGACCTTCAGAAACACCTGTGCCCTAATTTTTAAGCTTGTTATCTATTTCCTTTTGTAATCTGGAATTGTAAATCATAGGGCTTGACTCACATGACTACCAGGGTAAATGAGAAGCAGAGCAGTTGTGTTGTCTGGACTGTATTGTTCAAGTACCTTCCAGCCCAAGAAGCCCTGCAGTCAGGCAGGAAAGGAGGGTAAATAAAATTGCTAAAAGCAGGCAAGAGATCAAGACATGCAAGTATTGAGTAGCTCTTTCAGGCACATTTTGCAAAGCTTACTTCAGGCATCACTGAAATTGCTGTTTCTCAGATGAGTGCTCAACAGGCTCATCTTCTGTGCCATCTCACAGCTTAAAGGAATTGTTCCAGTTACAGGGGGACCAACCTTCATGTTTTAGGAAACATATGTGTCTACTTTTTCCAAGATCTTCTTGGTAAGAAAAACTGAAGCTTTTGTTCATAATGGAAATAAGACTTGTGTAGAAATGTAGCACAGCCATAGCCTGTGCTCTCTCTGCTCTGGGAAGAGAATATCTGTGAGGAAAAGATCACATGCCTGAATTATGTAGGACCTAAGGGAACGCAGAGCACTGACTCCTACATTGGGTGAAGGAGGGAAGCAAAGTAGTAATAGAAAGCCCAGAAGAGAAGGTTAAAATGAGCCACAAAAGCCTGGAGAAGGAGGAAAGAGAAAAGGAGGGAGGTCTACAAATGTAATTTAAAGTAATAATAGTTTTTCTTTGGAAGTTCTAGAAGTGAGTATTGGAACCTCCCACTCACAGCAGCAAGTCTTAGACTGCAAGTATATTTGATTCAGTTGTGGTCACATAAGCAGTACCTCACTGATTCAAAAAAATTTCACTCATCTTCCAAACTTTTGCATAATAATCCAAACTAACCTAAAGGTTCTCCAAAAATTCTAGGTTCATCATCGGCCTTTTGAACACAAAATGCAGTGTCACAGTGAACATAGTGCCAATATTTTGAGGATATTTTCACTTGTGCTCTTTGAATTTGCTGCATTTCAGTAAAATAACAAGTTGCAAGTGAGCTATTAGAAAAGTGGAGCAAATGTTAGAATAAGGACTAAAGTGCTCTAAGGTTTGCTTTCAAGCTACATAGTTTTTATTCTTTAGAAGTATGATGTTATAGTTTGTCTTGTAGAATTTAATTCCATTTCATGCCTCAATTTCTTGGAATCAACCATTTTTTCTGCATTATATTAATGATATCTTCTAATTTTTTTTTGTCAATAGAGGTAACATTTGTGTTAGGTCATTAATGACTACATTGGATTCACCATTAAAAATCATTCAGTACCTTACCACTTTTACCCAGTTCTTTGCCTGTACTATAATCCTTATAAAAATAACAACTTTCCCAAATTAATTAATAAATTTCTGAGTAGCACCATATCATGTGCTTTATTAATGTTCACTTCAGTCACATTGTGTGGCACATTGTGTTTTCCTAGAAAATCAAGTTATTTTTGAGGAAAGCCCAGCTAATCAAATATAATCTTGTCTACTCTGAGTATTCAACACTTCACTATTTGCTTTAAATTATTGCAGACAACTCAATTCAAATTCAGGGACTTTTCAGACATGAATAATTTCTGTCCTCTCCCTCCCTTTTACAGTGAGATACTGTATTGCCTGTTCCCAAGTTATATATCGCCCTGACTTTGTTGGAAACATTTCCCACCAAACCGATCCCACAGTCTTATTCTTGTTTGTTTCAGAATTTTGGAATTAATATTTTCAGCCTATCTCAGTATTTCTTCTTCAAATACCTATCTCCCAATTCTATATTATATTTGCTTATATCATACTAGCGTAGGTTGAGGAGTATATTGGGATTGGTTTTAGAATAGTAGAGAAAACTCCCTTCCCTTCAAACCATTTTCCCAAGAACAAGGTGAAACTTTGCTAGAGTAGCCAATGTGATACCTAGTCACAGAAGGCGACATGAAACGAAAGCTCCAAAGCGTGCTCTGCTCCAGCACTGTCAGTGGAACAGTCACAGGCAGGTGACAGCCGCTGGAAGAGCAGCCGGAGTCGTGCAAGTGCCAGGTGTGCCACAGGATGGTGCCACAGGGTTAGCTTTGTCTGGGACTCGGCTGCCGGCTGCAGTGCCCTAAAACCCCAAATGCTAAAGGAAATTCTGGTATACACTTAATGGACAGCAATGTCTGCATTTGCTGGGCACTGGACAGATAATTTAAATTCTACACGTGGGGTATTCTCTTTATCTGTGCACATCTGATCTTCATTCCCAAATCTCATGTATGTGTTAGGGGAGACTGTGCACTAAGTACAGGCTTTTTGCTGGTGACACAGCAGAGCACTCTTTGCCTTCATAACTTCGATTTTGTTGAATATCTGTAAACCACATTGTGCAGAAATAATTTTAGTAGCCCAACTATTGAGCAAATAATTTACAGATCTTTTTCATTTAATTTACTAAATGTGTATTAAATGAGCATATTCCTTCTGCTGTCATAGTAGCTAAACCAGTCTAAGTCACTGTTGGTCTACTTCGGGTAATGTTTCAGTAGTTATGGGAGCAATGGAAAAGTGTATTTGTACAAGACACCTGAGAAACAGATATTCCATTCCTTTCCTGTGGTATAATAAGGTTCTTTATGTGAAGAAAAAAGAAGTTCCCAAGAATGCCTATATAACTAAGTAGTTGGTGTGAGTATCTGAAGAGTGATGTATGGAATAAAATCAAAGTGAGTTAACATTGTCAGATACTTTTTGTTGTTTATCACAGAACTTTATCTTTTGAGCTTAAGAATAAAATTATACCATTAACTTCACTCTAGTAGGAGCCCTGTATATTATTAAGACCCCTCTGTCTCTCAGGTGAAAATAGAATTGTTAATAACTGTTGCTTATCATCCTGGTTGTAGTATTGCAAATTTTTACTTACTTTGTTTATCATGATTTTCAAGCCTTAGAGGCCTTCTGGTCTTGCTTACGCTGTTTTCCTTTCTGCAGTGGACATATGAATAATGAGCTATCACTGGTTTATTCTGACTTTTATTATAGTCTGTTGAAATTTATTCTATCTAGGCAATACTGTGATAAGATGCTCTTGTCAAACTCCCTGATATTTCATGAAACTGTCAAAATGTTGTCAGTGAAACAACTGCTTTCAGTTCTATTCCAGAATTAATGTTAACGTTTCACTTCACTTGGAACAGAATCAGGCAACACAAGTGAGGTTTTAAAGCTTATTACAAAATACTTCATAAAATATGGTAGAAATAGAACAAGTGCATAACAATGATTCTTGTTCTGTTTCTACCATACCAACAAGTGTATGGTTTGAGTCCATACACTTAAGTATTTTTATTTTTCTACCTTAATTGTCTAGCTACTCATTTGGAAAAAGGTATAAACTTGCTGTTTTACTACTGATTTAGGATTTGAATCTTGAGACCCCTCTTGACATTCTGTGTGAACAGTGACTACGGAAATGAGAAATTATGACCCAGAGTAATGGTTGACAACATTTCATGACAAGAATTATTGTCTGAATAGCTTTGCAAAATTTAGGCTGCATTGTGGAATAACACTGCACACCTGATCATGAATCGTTACGGAAATTTCCCTATTTCACCACCAGTGAAAGCAAACCAGCAACATTCCCTTCTCCATGCAGATCTTTCATTGTAAGGAAGCAATTAAAGATTTCACTCATAACCACAACTTATTAGAATAAACAGTTCCTCATCTTTCTCATATCTGTTCTAAGTCTTCAGGGAGGAATTACGTTTGATGACACTTATAGACTCAAACTTTTATTGGAACAGTTACACCCAAGAAACTCATAAATCTTCATATGCAAATGAACCTATGAAACTGCTCATAACCATGGGGCTGGGTGCTCAACCCACTTTCATCAGAAAGAAATCGAAGTGCCTCACTCCATAGGTGCTATATTAACTGACAGGAATTCAGGCAATGGCCTCCAGGTGAAGGCAATTAAGCTATCCTACCAGATCTGGAATGTGTTGGGAGCAATTCAGTGATTGGTTATAAAGGAAGGAAGAAAGGAATGTGTCCTGCTTTTCCTTGTTAGGGCTTGCTACCACCCTAGGGATAAGGGGACTGTTTATTTTCCTCCTGAAGGGGTGGGAAAAAAAAAAGTTTTATGTTGCAGGTGAAGCAGGTGATCGGAACAGATTAACCCACTTACTGTATAGTATATATTCAACAACATTCCTTTTCACAGCTTTTTTCTCTCTTTTAAATTGTATGGATGCCTAGCATGAACAATCTGATCTACCTTATCATTTGCCTGTAAGGTTCTCTGTCCATGTTGGAGGCTACAGGAAATCAGTGCTTTACCATTGGAATAACAAATAAAAACTAATTTAAAAAGAAATGCATTTATGTCATGCATTCCCAGTGCAGAGATATAGGTCCAGAGTGGTCACAGATTCTCCCATATTTGGTAACATTGCTGCTGCACACTGAAAATTGAAAACAGAACTTCACAAAGAGGGGAAAAAAAAAAAAATCAGTGGAATTTTAACTACAGCCCTGTGCACTCTGGCACCATGGTAAACCACAAAAAGCACACACAAGTGTGCTCTAATGCATTTTGAGCACGTCTTTCTGTGGTCATTTTGATGTTCAAGATCTTATGGTGCTGCTCTTTCCTTCTCTTCTCCAATTCATTTCAGTTGTTGCACAGTGGCATTGATGGAAGATCTGTTCCTGCAGCTTGTTTTGATAGAGCCCGTCTCCACAGAATAGGTTTTGTGGCAGGAGCTAGATTCAGAAACCCAGACTGAATCTCAGTACAGTAGATTTGACTCTCAGATATCAAAACTAGCAAAAAAAAAAAAAAAAAGAAGTAATTCTTTCCAGCATCTGTTTGTAAAGCTGGGAACCCCCCCTGCTACAGAATGGGTTCGCTAAAAATTAAGTTTCAGGAGAGGATTACAGAAGTTCATGGGAGAGGAATTCACTGAGAATTACTAGATACAGAAGTCATGCTTGCCTCAGGAAGTTTCTCAGCTGCGAATGGCTGGACGCTCGGGAAAATATTCCTGTCCAGTGTTTCGTATCTTTCTTAAGCATCCATTCGTGGCTATTATGAGAAGCAAGATACTGGTTCTACTAGACTCTTGGTCTTACCTAGCCTGGTCATTCTTATTTTGAAGCCTTACCTATTTCTAGTTCCAGAGTTCCTTCTACATAAATTCTATGTTCTCAAGTTTTTATTGCTGAAAAATCCTTGCTTGAGAGATAAAGTACCAGAGATTATAACAAATCCCTTACAGTATTGAGATTAATCCATACCAATATATTTCTTACATTGATGCCTTTACTTTTGAGTATGTTAGGTACCACACATGGTGTCTGTCAGATTAGGACCTGATCTTGAATGTTTGTGTCTTTCACTGTTACATACTCACTGCACTGTGATAAACTATGTTATAAAAAAAAATCCTATTCTACAGTACCTTTAGATATGTGAGTATAAAAGAAAAATGTGGATATCTGTTATTAGTCTCCTTTTGAGGCAGTAACTGTATATGTCTGTATTCTGAGCATAGTGATACATACACTTTGAAGACAAGATAACTGTTGCTTGTATACTGCATGTACCATGTGACCATAAAAAGCAGTACATATTTCTCCCTTTTATTTCCTTTCCAACTTCTACTCATCAGAGAAAATTTTTGTTTCTTTGTCTGATTTTGACCATTCTTGTTGACCTTCTGCATATCTCCTACCTTTGAAGTCCCTTAATATTATCTCTGAGGATTTTCTTTTAGCTTTCCAGCTTGAGCCCTGCAAGACCATTCTCTGACATACCTTTTGAAGTTTTAGTAGGTCACTGACATACAGCTTTTACCTGCCATCAGACTTCAAAGCTTGTAATGTTTGGCAGCCAAGCCTGTCTCGGGGATTTTTCTATTGGTTGGGAGAACTTACTGAAATTAGATGGCAAATGTTCCAGCAACACTGGAGTCACATTCCTACGCTAAAGAAGATTGCCAGTGTGGCTTTGTTGATTATACGCTGCTTCATGGCTGCATCTGGCACTGGAGGCTCTCTGTCTGAAGAGGATACTCTCCAAAGCTGTTTCACAGAATAGGGTCAGGGTGACAAGGAAGGAACCAGCCCAGGTTTGTGGCCTGCCTTCGGTAAAGTCCTCAGGTTTTAGAAGAACAGAATTTTCATCTCTGTAGACTTGTACCTACTGGGACTGCTCTTCCCAGAGCAGCTACCAGCGGTATCTGCCAAAGCAAAAGGACTCCATCTGCAGTCATCCTGACCTGGCATGAGGCTAAGTCTCCTCACAGAGGCATCTCATCTTAAGTGGGTCCCCCATCTTTGTGAATCATGTGGCGAGCTGGGGAACTCACAGGGCATCCCCACGCATTCCTACCAAGACCATTTATTCAAGAGAAAGCTGAGGAGGGTCTCCATAACTCAGGTGGTATCAGTGGCCTTTCCATTCACTAGATTTGCAAACTTACCAACTTTGATTTCTCATTCTTGCTGTTATCAAATACAGTACCATGCTGCTACCAGGCCAACGAACCAGTCATAACTTGGACACGAACCAGTACAGCTTGGGTTAGTTTGTATTTAATACTGCAGTCTTCTACTTATATATAATTCGGATTTCTCATTAGAATTACAGATTTGTAAATAATATTTGCTAAAAATAAACTTTTGAATAGCTATCAGTAAGTGCAAGCCATTTATGGCTTTTCTCAGAATAAAATGTTAAAATACTGTGATTTTCAATGCAGTGAATTGTATTCTGTATTTTTATGCCATATACATAATCAAAAGTAACAGATCTTTATACAATTTGTTAACCTATACCCGTAAGTATCACACTGGATTATTTTACCTAGTCAAGATGACAGAAATAGATCAGTTCTATTTCTAATCCTTCTATGATTAGTATCATATTTCAAAATATATGCTGCTCTTTTAGATACAATGTTATTTTCTCAGGTGTATATATATATATATATATATATATACTTCAAATAATAATGGTCCTGATTCATATCATTCAGTAGGGAGTTTCTGAAAGAGCAGAAAGCATGGCTTCCATTGCACAAGAAAATGTTAAATAATATTAAATAACATGTCATATAAAACAAGGCCAGAGTCTGTTCTCACATCTGTTGTTCAAATATTATATTGCCATAGTGTCTGCTGTCTTGCAGCTAATCAGATTCATCATTACTATTTAAAGTGAAAACAGGAAACAAAACAAAACAGACCACTGTTGGTGTTGGATTAGGAATTTTTGGGATAAGTCCAGTGAGAGACTGATGGGCTATAGCACTTGGTGTCTGTCTCAGCCTATGGCCTGCAGGGAATTCTGCATTAGGCACCTACACTCCCTGCATTGTGAACAGGAAGATTTAGGAGCCTCATTATAGGCTGAACAACCTGTGCCCTGAGCAAAGAGCAGTTAAGGTCAGTAGGAAATCCCCTTCAGGATTTCAGGTGCTGCACCAAGGCTGAGAGCCACTCAGGAATTGTCCCTTGGGACCAGGCATCTACAATTGTTCCATCGGAAACTGGATAGAGTTTAGTATTTTTACTGACACTTTTGTACAGTAATTCAGGGATCAGCAAACTCAAAGATAAGTCAGAGGCACTTAGTAACTTGTCTTTAAAGGGCCCATACCTTTTCTACTTGCATTTATTTATATGAGATCTGTTCACATGGGCAAGTCTCACAACTGCATGGCAGATGTTTCTTTCCTCTGTGATTATATCACTTGAGTGAAAATCCAATATTTTGAAAGAAAGGAAATACTGATGGGTGGAAAAGCTCAGAGTAGAAAGTCTTCTCCCAGAAGCTCTCTCTGAAACTCATATTCATGATCAGGAAGCATTCATAATTGCCATGGATGGAGGTGACCAAGTGTTTGTAGACGAGAAATACCACCCACAAATTAAGCAAATTGTTATGCAGGACTAGGAGTAGAGCCCTCTCCTGATGCTAGTCTAGAGACATGCCACAGAATTCTCATGACAATACTGCCACAGGATCTGCATTCACTGACACAGAAGACACCGGCAATAGCACTGTACTTTCAAAGCCTATGCACACATCGTAATCACTGTAGCAACTTCACTGAACAATATTATACCTTCTAGCATCTATACACGCACCAGTGTTCAATAAAGTGTAATGTCATTTTAAAGACCTCCATCAATACAGGTGATTAAAACTACTGTATCACAAAGCTGACTGTAATACTTAATTTGGTAAGAAGATGTTAGAAAGAACTTGACCGAGATATTCAGGTTACAAAGTCCGGGATGAAAACTACTGAATGAGCTCCTTGTACAAAAAAGTACTTCCTCAGGTAATGTGACCAGCATATGAAATTCAGTAAAGCTTGAGATCCAGACATTATAGCTGGATTATGTTTTCCTAGCCTTGCTAATATTATGGTCAGATGCTCCTTTTGTAGTTAGAAAGAAGAGTAATTGCATAGCTCTACTTTAGCATAGAACTTCATTATGAGCTTTAGCAAAAGGTAAAGTATATCTTGCTCTCTAGTGAGGAGAATAACAACCTTTATTTCCCAGTCCTTTTGAATCCTGAAGTACCAACCAGTGGCCATTAGTTATGCACAGGAGAATGCAGTTCATCACCTTTCCCTCACCGTGTCCAAGCACTCTGCTCTAGCTGCAGTTCAGATAAACTTTTAACAACACACAGGCACAATAGTTCAGTTTGATCACGATTAGCTCAGTTGTCCTTACCAGCCAATATTGGTCATCTTTATGCTTTAACTACACTCATTAAACAAGGTTCACTTATTCACAGCAAACATACATCATTGTATCTCAAACATATATATTGTCATATAAACTGAATCTGAAACAGTTTCTTCCTGAACAAACTGCATAACAACCAAGGTATCAGCAGTGCTGATCTTTAGCTGAATCTTTCTTTTATTTATCTAGGCTCCACCATAAAAATATGATCTCCGGCAACAAAACTGCATATGGAAGCCAAGTAGAGTATGTAAGACGAGCACAGAAAACTCTGAGCCACAATGAGAAAAACCATTCCAGGTTCCCCTTAAGCAGGTTGTGAGGTTACAGCTCCCTACCCCATCACAAACTAGTACACTTTGGTTTGCCACCTTCGAGGCAGTCTGTACTTGCTGTCTTGGCAAAATGATCCGAGTGAACTGCAAGACCTTTAACCATAGGGGTTCTTTTAACCTAGATCATTTTGTCAGGACTGGATTTAAACAATCATGACATAACATCAGAGGCAGGAGAAGGAAGGAAGAGGCAAAAGTGTAGATCTGGAAGTAGAAACCACTTAATCACATGTAATGCACTTGATTGCTACTTAAGGACCTTATGTGCTCTCCCAACCTGAAATACACTGTTCTCCCTGGACAAGAACTATTGTTAGAGGAAAAATGGAATGTACGTTAAAAATAGTTCTGAAACTACTGAGGATTAAGGGGTTTATTTGCTACATTTGAATTGACTTACTGTTGTGTTAATAATTAGTCAAATTTGGGGGAAGGAAAAGTTTCTAGCCACACTTTTTTTTTAACCAGATTTATCAAATTCTTTAAGTACTAAATACTGTCAAGAACATGAGGCTGAGAGCAGCAATAGCCAGTGCTTGCAGAAGGACTTTGTGTGCTCCAGAGCAGTGAGACAGAAACCCAGCGACAGCAGGAGTCCCCTCAGCACCCTGCAGGCCTGCTGTCCTGAGGGCTTCCAGAAACTGGGTATCACTGTCTCCGTATCCTATAATCTACTTCCAGCCCTTAATTCGAATCGCAAAGCCAACAGAAGCTGCATCACAAGCCCCTTCTCCTGCCAGGCAAATCCAGCACCGACAGCTTTGCTTACCACCTCTCTCAGCTGGCAGGCAGCAGCCCTGCTGCCCAGAGCACATCAGACCAAGAGCTGCCCAGCTGACAGCTTTTGGCAAGATACCACCTACAAGGAGTTCCCAGCCAAACCTCCTGTTCCCTGTACAAACAGGCTGTTTCTCTGCTAACCCTTAATTGTTGGGCTTTCTCTGCCTTAAATCCTGCTGGTACCGGTAGGGCAGGTGGGGCTAACTGAGCCAGGGTGGTAGCTTCAGGCCTCCTGGCTCCCACAGCAGCAGGTCGCTGTGCCGTAATTACTGTTGGTTAATAGTGTGTTTGGCAAGCTGCGAACGTTCTGGAAGTTGTTTCCTTCACGCAGTCTTTCCTCTCATTCCTCACCACCCACTGTTCTCCTTGGCAATTGCTAGTTAAGGTGGAAGTTTCTTAAGAAACTGCTTGTTAAAAATTTGGAAATGGGGTGCTGCATATGCCAGTGGCAATCCTTTTCCCTGGAGGATTAGCAAAGGGAGTTGTTCCGTGTCCAGTTGCATTTCTCACATCGTGCTTCCAGCCTTGCATAATTTTTGAGGAACAGTTTAGGATGTTATGTAGCTCATCCTGAGCAGGGCAGGATGCCGTGTAAAAGAGGGACGACCAGGGAACGAGTTTTAAATTAGATCAGTTGATATAACTGAAAACAAAAAGTCAACAGTTTGGGGACATTGGGTCTGATAATAACTGCTCTGCATTAAGCTAAAAAACAGCTAGATCATCTGAGAGAAAAACCAGACAATAATTGTGGAATAGAAGAGAGATTAGTGGAGAAGAGGACTATTAGAAAGGGGAGAGGCGATTGAGCGAATGTCTCCTGTAGAAAAGAGACCTTGTTCATCACATTAAACAGCATGGATGAATTATCTTGGGGGTGAATTACAATGAGCCATTAAATAAAAATTTCATTTTTTAACACATGCTAAAGCTATGAATTTTGTTCCCCTTGCTCATCTTTGTGGTCTGCCTTGAAGACTAGTACTGCAGAGAGATGGCTGATCCCTGTGTGAGTGGCACGTCTGCAGGAGATGGGGTGCTCCTGTTCTCTATCAGTTGGCTCTGCAGGTTCATACCAGTACACAGTGGCTGCTGTAGTTTCACCCACATAGCTCCCCTAAGGGCATCAGCCGCACTGACTGAAATGCAGGGTGTTCTAGGAAGTGTGCATGAATCTTATGTCTTGATGGGTTCTCAGGTAGGTGGGTGGTATTTATTACAACCAAAAAGACCTTGTGAGAGAAAAAATAAATTCTTTTATAAACCATCAGTAGATGCAAGAGGGCTGGGGGAACAATTTTCTGAGTTTTCTCAGACTTCATACAAATAATTTTCAGGTTTGACTTCTAGTTATTCTTCAATAACAGTTTACTAAAACTTAAAATATAGCAGTGGGCAGGTTTTATTTTACTAAAAATGTCACATTATTTCCTTTAACAGAAGCTGAGTCTTGAATGGTTTTCTGATATACAGGTTATGTTGGCCTTTTGCAGGAGCCTGTATATAAATTCTTGAAAAGAAATGGTTTATGGAAATACTTCTTGAGAGCAGAATTCTGCTTGTCGGAATGTAAGCAGAAGGTAGAAACTTCTACCAACTTACCTCTCTAAGTAATCAGTTAAAAATTATTTAAAGTGATGGTCAGTGTGGGGCCAGAGTTGGGTTTCTTGCTTAGTGGCAGTTAACAATAGTAGCAAATAGCCAGCTCTGTGCTGAATGCTTATTGCTTGCAGTAAGCTATCTGCTCATAATTTGTCTTCCAACTAGTCTAGAATATCTGGTGCTTCTGCACATAGATAGAATAGAGACAGTATTTTGAAAGTGATTTCTTAACAGAAGTTACTTTCCCAGTTCTAGTTACATTAATGTTGCAACCTAGAAATGTTTCGTCTCTAAACAGTGACTGGAAGCTGCAATGTAGAGCAGCTTTCATCAGGCAGGTATTTCTTTGGATTTCAAAGGGACTTTTGCCAAGTGAAGCAAGAAGGAAGAAACAGGTACTTGGAGTTTGGGGGTTTTTGTTGGTTTGTCTTTTTTATTGTAGCAGAAATATGCTACAGCTTTTATTTCACTGTGCACACATGCTCTATCAGGAAAAAAAATGTTAAAAGAATCATAGAAGTGACTCTTACTGAGTTGGACATTTCGGTGCCTGCTCTCATGAAAACTCAGCATTTTTAATGAAAACAAATTCAATTTTGGTTTCTCTTCTTGGAGACAACATTGTTGAGACACTGGACTCTTATTGCCCCAGTCTTCACTATTTGCCTAATAGTTTGCCTAATAGTTCGTTCCAAGTAAACTATGATAGTTAGATAAGTGCAGAAAAAAATACTTTAAGCAACGTTTCACCTGCTCAATTTCTATTTCTGTCCTGAAGCCTGCATTAGTGATGCTGTAGACTATACTTGGCTGAAAAGGGGCATTTGCCCTGTGGACTAGTAAAGGGTGACCAACATACAGCAGCTGTCAGACCCTTAATCCTCTTTCCAGTTTATCTGCTGCAGCAAAAGTTGCAAGCTGTGATGTACACCTGGCCTTTTATGCAAGGCACATTTTCTTGAAGGTAGATCTGTCAGTTCCATCTCTCTTTCATGTAATATTTTCCAAGGCAGTTTAGGAGGTAATCAACATTGTACAGTCTGAGACATGGTTGCAGCTGTTTTGTGCTAGATTTGATTCAGGGGGAATGCAGACGATCTGTATTCAATTTGGCAGCCAAAGTGAAAATGGGGAGGAGAAAAGCTCTGAACAATGAAAATGAAAAAGGACAATTGTTTGTTGTTTTACTTTGAGGAAAACCCAAAACTTCACTTAACATTCCCATAATGCAGCAGATGTGGGCTCAAATCCTTTTTTCAAAAGATATTTGAAGCTAGGCCTCCCACAAAGTAGAATACTTTTATGTTTTAAATAAAAAGTAAGTGAAATAATATTTCAAAAGCATAAAAACATGTAATCCTAGTATTTCTATTTCTTTGTCACTTTCAATTTGACCTCTAGAACTGTTCTTTTTTTTCAAATAAACAATTCACCAATAAATTTGCTGAACTCTTGTATGGACCCAGGTTAGCTTATGTGGGAGCTGACATGAGAGAGATAAGACTGTGGAGGAATTGGAGCATAATAAAGTGTATGCCTACTTCAGAAACAGTGAAAGGACTAGAGTATATACGTACTTGGAACAGCTGAGTTTATTCTTCCTAGAATTTTCTAAAATGTGCCTGGGAATGGTGTAATTATGGCAAGATAAAGTCACTTCTATTTTCAAAAAGGGTGTCTGCAAGGAAGAGAGACTGCTGTAGCATAGGCTTTTCTTTTGAACAAAGGTTTGGCTGACCAAATAGTATCCATTGCTTTGTATTCTATCTATTGATAAGTATTGGTGGAATTTCTTGTTTATCTTTTTTATTACTATCGAACACTTATCTAATGGTTTCAATGACTTTTCCCCCAATAAACCTTTCTTTTTCTGATGATGTGATTGTTGATTGTACTATTTAACCTGCATTCCCTACCATACTTCCTTGCTTTCACATTAAATTAGTTTACAATTGTTTACTCTGGCCTGATTTTGACATTTGTAGGGTCGATTACCTGAATATCAAAACCCTTTTGAAGCTCAGAGTATTGTTTTCTTTTTTTCTTTTTTCCCCCATGCTTAGAAGACTTGAAGAATTTATAACACTTATTTATAACACTGGATTTCTAAATTTACATCACATTTTATTTATAATTTTTCAAGATGAAGAAAACTTACTGAACAGTGCTTAACATTGACACTAGAGATAAGAAATGTCACAACTTGTTTTAGTTTAGTTGTTTAGTTTCAGGCTTTATGAATTCCAAAAGAAATCAAATAAAATTCTTCCAGTAGAATAAATAATGGTAAATATGGAGAGGAAGGATGAACCAAGGAGAAGGTTGGTGCTCTAACACAAAATCCTGCATGGGAGTGGCTGGGGAAGGAGGCTGGAGCAAGAATGGGGAAACTCAAGACGTAAAGCCTGAAACTGCTAGCACTGAGGAACTGGGCTAGGAATTAGATGATGAGGACTTTGATATGTTATTGAAAGTAAATTGCATTCCTGAGCTTGGGCATTGGATCTAAGATTGCTGAATTTAAATGGCCTTTTAATAGCGAGAAATAAAGTGTGGGTCTGTAGTCCTGCCTCTAGAAGATGGAAAAACTACTGCTGCCATCAGTCACTGTGAGATGATGTAATAGAAGTCTGTACTCAGGTCTAAAGGTTGTGGTGTTGCTGGGAACTATCTGAGTTTCTGTATAATGATGCAAATTTCTGCTTTTCCAACTTCTCTTTCCTCTTAACCAGACAAAGGTGCGTATATTTGCACATGCAACTAAATTCAGAAGCTAAATTATGCCAAAATTTGGGCTATCTGGGTAGCTGAATCCACTCCCACCCTGAGGAAATAGTCTGACGTTATATATTAATTTTATTACTGCTCCCATTTTCATTAAGTAGCCAACAGAGCTCACCCAGGAATAAAAGCGGACTTAGTAGAAAGTGTGTGCGTGCACACGTTACTCACTCATAACAATACTGGAAGCTATACAATGAGTGATAAACTGGATCCAGGAATATAAAGCGTGGGAGGTTGAGCATGAGAACTTTATTCTGTGCTTTGCCACGGTGTTTGTGCTTCTTGTTAGCCAAATCACTTAAAAGCAAATCCTGTTTGCTAAATACCACGTGGCCTGAATTTGGACTTTCCCTCACTTTTGCAGCTTGTCGTGCGTACACCAGTTACTCCCGTGCGGCTCCTTTCCCCGCGCTTAGCACGCTGAACGGCGGCTGTGTCTCGGCTCCCCGCAGAGCTGCGCGCTGTGCGGGCGCACCCTCGGTCCTTGTCGCACCTGCGGCCGTCCCGCTCACCGGCCCCTCAACCCCGCTGCCCCCGGGCCCGCGCACCGCCGCTGCCGGAGCCCGCCGGGGGCGCGTCCCGCGGGAGCCCCGCCCCCGGAGCCGCCCGGCCAATGGCGGGGCGCGGGCGGGGCCGGGAGCGGCGGCGGCCCCGGGGGGCGGCGGAGCGCGGGGCTTGCTGAGGGGAGGGCGCTCCATGGGCAGCGGGGCGGCCGCGCGAGGGGCCCGCGGCGGCGCGGCTGCTGCCTGCGCTCGGCCGCCGCTCTCCGGTAAGCGCCGGCCGTGGGCACCGGGAACGCCGCGGCGGGGGGAGGGGGGGGGGGGCGTCGCTTGTCGCCGCCGGGAGGAGCCGTGGGCGAGCGTGGGGCAGGGCGCCGGTGAGCCGCCGGGGGAACGGCGGCGGCTGGAGGGGCCCGGCGTCCCCCTCCCAGTGCGAGTCTGGCCCCAGCAGCTCCCACCGCCCCGCCCGGCCGTTCCCCGGAGCGGTGCCGGGCGCTTCCCCGCGCGCCCACCTCCGCCCTGCCCCGCACCTCTCGCGGCCCCTGCCCCGTACCTGCCGCGGCCCCGGGGCCGGCGCTGCGCGGGGGCGCCGCGGGGAGTCCCAGCCGCGGGGCGCTGCGGTCCGGGGCGGCCGCGGGGCGCCGGGAATGCGCGGCGGGGTCAGGGCGGAGCGCCGACCCCCACCCAGGACACCGGGAGCGGCCCTGCCCTCGGCCCGCCAGCGACGTGGCCCCTTTTTTCCTTTCTTTCTTTCTTACTTTTTGTTTTTTCCCCCTTTCTTCCCCTCCCTACCGGGGAAATTGTGCTGGGAGAGCAAATTTTTGAAATATCTGGCGCTTTATTTTTTTTTATCTTTTTTCCGTCGGGACGGGCAATGGCTCGCTGTGAGCCAAAGGAGTCTGGAGGCGTTTATAGCAAAGCTGGTGGATGCTTTTCGTTTTCAAAGCCAGAGTCTCCTGAAGAAATATGAAACACTTCTCAGTAATGAAAGGCATGTGTTCTGGGAGAGAAACTTTCCCCATCTGCCTTGTAACACAGGAGGAGCAGACGTAAGGGCTAATATTTACGAGGAAAAGGTGCCTCTTGTGCTAAGCTGCTCAGTTTTGGTTTTCTCAAGTTTTTCCCGTTCAGAAACACTTTGTCATCACTTCTGTAATTTTCAAGGTGGTGGCATTATTGTACTACTTGTACAAAAAAGGCAACATTTCTAAAATAACACAGCTTTAAAAGCTTGGGCTTGCCACTGGAACAGGTCTAACACATCATGCTACTTAAAAAAGTTGACTGTGAAGCTGGCCAGACTTAAAAGAGGCATGTCTTTTAAATAATATGAAAATCTTTCTCGATATAAATAGATATCACACTTGTTAAGAGCAGAGAAGGTTATGTGGCTTGTTTTGCCTTAATTGCAAGGTAGAATTGCAAAGTAGCTTTGTAGCCATGAGAATTATATGTGGGAACAGAAGAAACTTACTTAAACACTATGTTTAATGTAAACCTCACTTCAATCTACTTGAGGTGTTTGGAATTGCTTAATTATCTGCATTATTTGTATAGTGTCATGAGTGCTCTTATGCGTACTGACTTTAAGCAGTAAACAGAAATTAGAGCAGTTAATTTGTGTTAAATTTTGAAGTTTTCTTCCCCCTCCCCCAGCACACATTCCCTGGAAGGCCTGCAAGTTAATTACAAAAACAACTGCTTTGACCACGTTTCCTCTGATATTTTTAAACTGCAAACAGAAATAAAGCAGGAATAATGGAAAAATAATTGAAGTGCATTAGAGTAATGCCTATTGAAATTCATAATGGGAGTGTTCAAAGTGTTAAAGGTGCTACTTCTTCAGCTGGTCTAACCAAATACAAACATATGTAGGAGAACCTGTTTCAACCTGTATTTTTTAGTTCATAATAACTTTTATTTTTAGGTAAAGTAATTGAATTTGAAGATTTGCTGCAGATGTGTCTGCAACCCACACTAATGTTTTAGCTGTTGTGTTCCAATCTGGTTTTTGGTTGTTTTTTTTTCCCTGTGGTGTGTACGCTATAGTGTAAACACTGAGAATTTCTCCTGGTGTTGAGAGAACAGCAGCAGGCGTTGTGGGAGCTGCTGGAAGCGTACCTGACTCTGCCACCTGCAGTTTGCTGCTTTGAAATGAATCGCTTAACCTGACATGGCAAAATTTTCAGTAGCTTTCTGGGTTTTTTTTTTCCTAAAAGAAAGGAATGCAGGTAGTTGCTTAATTTGTACTCCCCCAAATTTGTGCATTTTTATGGTGGAACTTTCTGAGCAGAGCAACATCATTCAAGATAACTGCACTGAGATTTGCAGATAAACTTTGATACTAAAATATTTTTTCACTCTCTTCACTTTTTTGTAACTTTCTTTTGATTGCCTTTCATATTAGTAGATAACAGGCTGAAAAGCCCACATAACTTCTTTGAGGATGTTTTCCTTTCCAAGACGAACTGTGATAGGCCATGGTTTTTTGCTTGGCACACTGCACAGAGAAAATTCATCCTATCGGATCAAGGCTGTGTATTATCTTAAGAGACAGGATACTGAATATAGCTTGGTGGTTCATGCAAGAGGGGATGTTGATCATAGTCTGTATCACATCAAGTGTTTTTGCAATTGTATTCAGTTGTAGTAACATTTCATGGTAAAGAATAAGTCTTGGTAAATGTACAGAATGCAATTTTTAAGGTTCGCAGAATAAATACTCGTGGAAGAATTTCTCATGAAATAGGCGTGCATCATGATTAGCTTTTGAAATAATTTTGGCATGCCATTAATTTTTTTTTATGCAACAATCTATATACTGTACATATTTAAATAACTTCAAATAGTCAAAAGCCTTTATAGTACTCAGTTTAGCATTTTTATGTAAAGCAGTATCATCTTGAAAGAAGTTTCGGATCTTGTCAGTACAAAAGTATTGCTTCACATATATTTCTATACTAATCAGCATTTTTCCTTCTCCTCCACCTCCCTCCCCCTCCCCAATTTTTAAGGGTTTCGCCTTTGGCTTGTCCAATGGACATCAAGTGACAGTGAGTGTTAACTGCAGGAGCTCTACAAGTACAGCGGCTGCTGGGATGTTGCGACAGAACGGCGGAAGTAACAAGCGTGGTTTGGGATTAGCCCGACTGTCTACCTCCAACTTCTTCACCACCTCGAATTCAGCAAATTGGGGAATGGGGCGCAGCACCAAGAGCAGCTCTCTGAGCAGCATTAGCTCCAACTCAGACTGCTATGATAATCCTGTTGTGGATCCAGAATATATCATGCAACTGGTGAATGATGTCAGAAAATTTGCAGATGTGCTACTCTATTTGAAGGAAGCCTTTCTTTCAGAAGGTGTGTCAGTTGTTCTTAATTCTTAGATTTTCTGAAACCCTAACAACTATATTTGTATGTTTTAGCTAGTGCTTGCTGTGGTTGTTTCCCCCTGCCCTTTACCTTCACCATTTATCCTCCCTTCCTCTTCCCTCCCCACCCCCAGCATGATGATTACGGGAAGTGATGGTTTTTAGTTTGGGTTCTGTATTTCCTCACCAGAAGAGTGCAATCTGTTTCATAATCATAACAAGGGAAAATAAGTTCTTAGCAAGCTGTCTAGGCTGATGCTTAAATTTGTGAGACCATCAACGGATCAGATTTTTAACGACTTGAACGTTTTTTCTAATTCCAAACAGTTCTAGTACTATTTTGGTTATGTTTCAGTTTTCTAGGCTGATTTGGTCTTTGAAAGTCTTATACACTAGTAGTTTGAGTTTTAAGGTAGAATGTAACTACACTGTCTTCCTTTGCAAGAGAAGTATTTACCGTCTTCTGCCAGCAGGTGGAAACTGCAAATTTTCTTGCTTGTGAGAAGTGTGCGTTACTGTGTTCCTGTTCCTTTTGGAAAAATAGCATTAATCCTGTTTTGGTCCTCAGCAGGAAAGCTTTTATCTAAATTTTGTGAGATTAATAGCTCAAATAACAACCAGAGCAGTTTTGTATAAGATGTCCTGAGTGCTGAGCATTTGCAGCCGCCTCTGTGTTCAAGTGAGTGTGCACACAGCTGAAATACTGCTGCTAAAAGGTGTGTGAACAATTCTTAAAAGAGCAAGAGATGCAAGTGCTCGCGTTGTCCTTATAGGTTTTTGCTGAGCACACAGGATGAGCAGAGTTATTTCTGAGGCTGGGTGTCTGGTGGCTACTGAGAATGAAATAGGCATCCTGTAGGAAAGGACTATTAAAACCCTGAAGTGTTCCTGTTGCCGTGCAGCAGTAGTTAATTACTTGTCAGTTTAAAATTTTGAACTCAGAAGATCCAAAAAAACTAACATGGAAGACAGGAGTTGTCATCTTGTTTTATACTATGGTATAGAATTAACTTGTGAAACAGTGTTGTCCATTTAAGGGATTTATAATTTATAAAGGAAAGATGTTTCTCTTCCACAGTTGGGAGTGTTTTTTGATCTTTGTCCCCGTAATATAGTGAGCTCTGTAATGCTGGCCTTGCTTACTGCTGGCTGGAGACAACCTCCTAGGAGCTGCATAGTTTGGTTTGCATTTTCTAATGTTTGGGAATGTTCACAATTGTCTGTCCAAAAACTAGCAAAAACTTACTAAGGTGCTTGAACAGACTTCTTGTGCATAAAATTCTGGTTTGTAATGCTCGCAGCTTACCACCATCCTGAAATTAGTTACATTAATTATTCCAAGATGGAATCAGTTGTGGGGATAGGAAATTAATTTCTTCCTTTTTGGAAGGGTTGCATCAGTGACTGTTAATATTTGCTTGGTAAGCATTCCTAGAGTCTGCTGTAGGTCTTTCAGCTTCTGACCACTGTCCCCTCAGCTTCTACATCAACTATTCACTGTTGTATTGCCTCTCCGGCAGATTTGCCTAAACTGATGCACCGTAGCTTCATGCTTGACCATGTGGCTCCCAGCTGTCCCCGTTCTGCTGCTGGGGTCTGCAGTGGTTGGCAGCTGATTGCCAAAAGTGTGTGCCTTCAGTGTCATACTGACTGATGCTTGTATTCCCTGTTTGTGGTACCTGACCTGTTGTGGAAGAGCCCAGCAATTATTCACCCATGGTTCACTTAACATTCATCTGATGTAGTGATCCAATCTTGGATGAAAAATCTAAGAGATTTTGGGCTATAAACGAAGAATAAGTTGAAGTCTCTTGAGGGGAGTATTAGGTAAATGAAATGTTCCATAGATTGCAAGGCTACTTCTCTTTGCACTCCTTGTGCTAACATGATTTAATTTCTTACAGTAGTCTCATTGTCATAATGCTGAATAGATTTTTGATACCTTTCAATAAAGGGAAACCCAGACCAACAACCAGCCAACCAAAGCACCTCAAAACAGCAAACAAAACACTCTGAATGTAACTGTAGAGTTTAGAAGTTTGACAGGTGTTTGGACATGAGGGAGCTGCAGTTGTCTCTTGTCTTGAGTGAAATACTGTGTGTTCCATACCTTTCAGTTCTTGCTGTCCCTTAGGCCTTGTACTCATTGGATATAACATTCTTTTGTAAGTGCTCCGATCTGAGGCATAAGATCAAGATACTTTACTGTTGTTTTCATTAAAGGAGACCTCCGGGCATTTTTTGAACCTATGTCAATGAATCCAGTACTGTTTCACAAATTTTGTATTTAATTCTACTTGATGACAGGCTGAAACTGTAGTGGCGGGTAGTGCAACTGATGCAGTTAGTGCATCAGTCTCTTGGTCCAGTCTTCAGCTAAATTTCCAGGTGAGCAAGATTGTCGTGTGGCTAGTACTAGTAAGGACAGTTGTTGTTGTTATTGTGGTTTTGTGTTTGAACTGAAAGGTTGTCTTCAGTTGTAGCATTTGTACTTTATGAAGTCAGAGATAATTGAAATTTATTGAGAAGACTCAAAATAAGTCAATCTTTCTTTTCTGGTAAGAAAATGAAAAAAATTCCCTAGCAATCCCTGCCTGGAAGGCCGGATTTGAGAGTGTATGTTGAATTAATACTTAGAAGACTCAGATAATTTCCTGTAATTTGTGCTATTCTTAGTGCTGTTCATTTGACTGTTCAGTTTTATTGATGGCATTCTGTTTTCCTGATGTGCCCCAGGTTTACTTCTTTCTGTTTTAATGTAAATCCCGAGTACAAACTGTTAAGACATAGTGGCTTGAAAGCTGGTGAGTTTTCTCTATGCTTTGAGTTCCAACAGTAACATTTCAGCTGTCGGCTGAGAGTGTGAGAAACTTTTATTGTCGCTTTCAACTTACACCCCTCTTTGGAAAGGTAGGACACACAGGGAAGTACAGTCTAAAGGCTGGAAACAATCTGTGGTTTCAGAGTAGTGCCACTCAAGATGAGAAGTAACTTCGTATGGTAAAAACAGTTTTAGGAACTGAGAAGTTGTTTGCTTCTCATGGAGACCTGCTGAGGGCTTAAAAGCCTGACTACAGTACTGAAAATATTAAAAGATTTTGAAGTGCGTGAGTTATATTTAAGGTGAATCCTGTAACTTGAAGAGGTTGGTTCTTGTCCCAAACATCCAGGACCTAACTCTTACAAACTTGTGTTAGAGAATCTACCAGTTCAAAAAAAATACTGTTGATTGCATTGATATGCAAAGTTGAGAATCTATTTTATAGGTATTTATGTATGAGGTTGGTGACTACAGTCCAAGCTCTTACTGCATATAATAAACTTTATTGTTGCTTTAAGTAAATGATGCTACTGTGTGGTCTTTGCTCTAATGAGATTAATTTTCTCAGGTTTAAAAAGACCACACAAAAGAATATTTAGGACACAGTAAAATATCTCTTAATTATGAACTGAGAGTAAGTATTTCATCTTTCAACAGTACATGGTAGCTTTTGCTTGTATTGCATTAGAAAGGGGGGGAGCATTCCTGTTTCCCTACTCTGAAGGTAATTAGCTACTAGTTTCGTGACATCTGCTGCTTTTTTTTTTTTAAGGAATATAATATGTACTATAAGGTCTGCCCTTGAGACTGTGAGAAATCCTGTGTTTCATTATGAATAGCTTTAAGGGTAAAATTTGCATGTGGTTTAAAAGTGCAGGAGTAATTACATTTTAATATGTAGTCTTCTTGACTGTACTTTAGAATATATTTTGGAAGTTTTTGCTTACTTTATCACAAACTTTGAAGTAACCTTCAAAGTGTGATATTGTGTCCTTCATGTGGGTAATTCTGCATCCTTTTATGAGCAAAAACTTTTTTCTTCAATTTCATCCTATCTTCAACTAATGTAAATTGTAGGTCATTCTAAAATGTTAGTGTACTCTTTTTTCCCCAGGTATCTTAGAAACCAGACTAGCAAGATAAAGCTATTATCTTTCATTTTTCTGAGGATCAGAATGTCTGATTTTTTAGAGTTTGATGGATTTTTGGGGGTTTGTTTCTTTTTTTGTTTGTTTGTTTTTGTCGGGTTTTTTTTTTGTTTGGTTTGGTTTCTTTTTTTAAACTGAAGCAGAGGCAAAAGTACTGCTGAAACTGGATGGCCTGGTCAGGAATGTTTACATTCTCTTTATAGTAAGACCAATACTTTCAAAAGCATCAGGAATGCTACCTAACTTGAAACCTATCAGGTTGTTATTTTTGAAGGATAAGATATTCATCCCAGTGGGACTATCCTAAAGGTGTCTCAAGGTAAATAGTTTCCTCAAAATGAGGAACTTGTAATCTCTAGTGACTTCAAAACCTTCTTTTAGCACCACGGAGATTGGTGTTAATCACATGCTACCCTCAAAGCCAGAAGCCTTTTACTGAATATAGTGCCTGAGGCTCAAAGGTGAGTGATTTCTCTTCAGCCATTCCTGGCTTGATAATGTATATTGTCCCTATTTTTAGTATGATTAAGGCACTGCAGTGTTTTTAGCATTCCATTTTTCTTTATTTTCTTATAGTCTAAAATACTAATGTCCTTTTTATCTGAGGCGGTGTTCTTGAGAGTCAGTTTGTCCTGTTTTGCTAGGGAAATCTGAAGTTCATTAGTTACTGCAGTGAAGATTACAGATTGAATTTATGATAATATTTAATACTAGGTGTAATTTTGCTGTTTGTTCTTTATTCCAATTTTGATGTTTCTCAGTGAAAGGTGCTGTCTTTGATACACCTTAAACTAGATGTATTTACCTGTCTAATGACACCTCATACTAAGAATGCTTGGTAGGTGGGCAAACTGCGCTAAAGGAGGATCTGATAAAGTATTTACTTTTCTTTGCAACAGTTTCTGGAAGCAATGTTTGCAGGAGTGTTTTATATTTGTTTTGCTTTGAGGGCAGTTGGACTGATCTCTTTAGACGTTTTGTGGAAGATGGTGCTGGTTTTCTGCTGAGTAGTATTCTGTGTGATAAATAAACTTTTATGAGAGAAGGGAAAGTAAAATGTGGTCAGGGCAGCTAACTTTTGGGAACTGTGAAAACATAGTGATTATCAAATGTGTAAACAACCTGCTTGTGAATTATTAAATGACCTTTGAGAATTGTTAGAAAAAGGTAGAGGAATCCATGTAAAGTGTAGCACATTGTCTCTCTTCTTCCGTGTAGCACAAAAAAAAAAGGGAAAACAAACTGTCTAGTAACTAATAAATAATATCACAGAATTAAAAATACTTGAGGATGTTGACAAATAGTCTAAAGTGGAATTTTAGTGTTTTTCACTTGCAGAACCTGTCAAAGTGTAATATGCTTGCAATATCTGAGGAATAATTCTGTGATTTATCATTAAAATATAGGGGTTTTGTACTTTGTAGCTCTATTCAAACTTGATCCACAAGGAACTAACTGCATGTTTAAAATGCATTTGCCTGTAATAAGATTGTTCATCCTCTTGCTGAACCAAATTAGGTGTTAAAAGGTGAATTCTGTCAACTTGTATTTGCTGCTTTGGGTGTTATTGTTCCCATGGCAGAGTTAGCACAAGTGTCCTTGTGAGCCGCAGTAGCAGGGAGGCCGGGACTAGACCAGGCTGGGGCAGCTGGAAGGAATAACTTCTGACAGTTCTCCTGCTGAAATTGCCTTTTTTTCCCCCCCCTCTCCAACAGCAGCTGAATTATTGATACAGTTCTGTAACTGCTTAAAATCTACAGGATGCATCTAAAATCGCCGTTTTCTTA
Organism: Lycocorax pyrrhopterus obiensis; assembly: GCA_014706295.1. NCBI lineage: Eukaryota > Metazoa > Chordata > Aves > Passeriformes > Paradisaeidae > Lycocorax > Lycocorax pyrrhopterus. The sequence continues at coordinate 17,594,512 of JACSVZ010000013.1, read as the reverse complement.
TTATGAAGCTTGTTGTGTTTGGGGCTTTGTTTTAAATGTGCTGATAGTCTATTTCCACAGCAGTCTACGAAGAAACTTTTGCATGAGCTGCTGTGATCTCACTGCCTATTCCTGACACTGGTGGTAGTTCTCTGGTGACTGCATAGCAAGCCAAGTTTTGGGGGCAGATCTGCCTGAAAACTAGTCCTAGGAAGAAAGGAACTAATTTTTTGCCAGATCAGTTCCATGAGTTGGCTGTAAGGTTGTGCTGAGTACCAGCAAAGAGGGAGAAGGTGGCTGGCAAAGGAACAAGTGGCCAGAGGTTAAAATGGACAAGACTGTGAAGCTCTGGGCAGAGTTGGTGTGGCCCTCCAGTCTGGCATCACAGCATACACTGCTAAAACCTGTACCAATTCTTCTGTCTACATTATTGAATGCTAACTTTGACAGGGGTATATGAAAGGTGAGGTGGTGATGGGGAGAACAGCAAGCAGAGAGTGCCTTTTGTAGATGGAAAATTAATTGGTCACCTTAGCACTGTGCTTTTGGCACACTTGAATTTGACAGTCATCTTTTAAACTTGCCTTTCTGAATCCTGCTTCTTACGTGCAAAGTCATACCTGCTTCCAGTCTTTCTGACCTGGAAATTCCTTAGTACACCCTTTCACATATCTCCAAGTAGTAGTATAAGTATATATACTGCTAAGTATATGTTCTGTCAGTCTGAAACCGAAATTATCCTTTCACAAATCCGAAATAGTCTTTCAAGCTGAAAGATGTAAAGGATATAAACAAGGATAAGAACAAAGTTAATACTTCCTTATTTTTTTTTAAACAAGTAAAATTATTGCTAAGAGCTGAAAGGTATTAGTGATGTTTTTTTAAGAGCGTCTCCTGGGTTTTTTAATGGCAAAACTTAGAGGAAAAAAATTAGACAGGCTGCTTCTCTTAGTGGAGCTGTAGGACCACAACAAACCAGAGACCTCCTGGTCATTTTCCCATGCTTCCTTCACTTTCACATCTGTCCTTTTCTGGTCCCTCTCTTGGACAGAAAGCACTGAGATCCCTGGCCCTGAGTTATGTTCCTGTCCAGCTTCCTCAAACTTGAGAAGTTATGCAAAGAAAGTAGAAGTTTGATGTACAGCCTGGATAAAGGCAAACCCACAGCAATGCAAATAGGAGTATTTTACAGTCAGTTTATGGGAGGCAAGCACAGCTGTGAACCAGGAATTACCCAAGCATAGCTATGAACCATAGGTTTTCCGCAGGACTGTTGCACTTAATCTGGGAGAGCGAGCTTTCCACCTTTCTTTTCATTTCACTCCAGATCATCCCACAGTCTGTTTTGCCCAAGCCTCCTGTTTTCTCTGAGTCTGCTGTCTGCAGGCTTTCGTCAGGGAGTCTTGGGCTTTCAGACGCTGTGACCAGAGCCAGAGGAGCTGGGTGTTTTGCTTTGTTTTGCAAGTTTGCAGTGGTAGTGCACTGCTTAATTCATCTGCAGTCATGGAACAATTCTTCTGTTTTCACTATTCTGAACAAGAGGAAAAAACCAACCTCCTCTTGAACTTGAGTTCAAGCAAATCTGTGTTCTTCATAGTCAAAGTGTAAACTGCCTGTTAAATGCTGGTTGCTAATGTTGGATAGTAAATGCTATTTCTTCAGTTTCAGGGAAGATTGAAGTTATTATTTAACTTAGTGGACCAGGAGATAAGTTTGTGGCTGATAGTACTACCCCTCCCCCAGATGCATACTCCACATTCCTTCAGAACAAATGTTCACTTGTTGCTATAGTGTCTAAGATCAGCAGTCAGGAGGGGGGGTGTCTTGAAGGCCCGTGAGTGTTTAAAATGTAAAATCAACCCTTATGCGCAGTCAGATATTTTTGTTGACTTAAATAATTAGCATATCTTTCTTTAGGAAAACTCTGAACTATTTATAAGAGAGCACAGGCATTTTTCATTTTTATGTTGCTTTTGAAGTGCAAAAAAAAGTAATACAAGGAAAAACTTCATTCTTCCTCCTTTTCACATTTCTGATGTACAAAAGGAGCTCAAAACACTTAAGGATCCTTAGCTCTTGTGTTAATTAGCATTAGCTTCCCTTTCCATCACAGCAACTAGACTAATGGAACTGAAATTACAAGATCAGCAAGATGAAAGGTCACTAGTGAGGAAGAGGATGAATAGTCATATTTTCCTTTTTGAAAGTAAAGCTAGGCCTTTCAACAACAAAAATTCTTCTAATATAGTTTGCAGCTTAAGAAGCAGGAAGACTTGAACCAAAAACCAATTTGTATCTCTCAGAGAACTCTGTCCTAACATCTGAACGATAAGATTTGATCCATATCCAGTCTGAGTCTTGTGATCTAAACAGTAATTCCCATGTACATATAGGAGTTCTTGTGTTTAAAAACAAAACAAAAACCACTTCCCATAAATGAGTTTCTCACTCTTGGCAAAATGTATTATAGCAGATCCACAAAAATATTTAATTTTCTCATTTTGCTGATGCATCAATTTATCGAAGTTGCAACATAAAAGAACATCAAAACAAATAATTTTTGTATGCCTGACAGCATAGAGTTAACAGCTGTGATTGTCATCTTAATGATCTTGACTTCATGAAGCTTTCATAGACTAAACCACTCACTTTCACAAGTTTGTTGGAAGTGTTTGTTCTTCGTATTTATGTAGCTGGGTCACAGAACTGAAGCTGACTTGTTTCTTAATTCTGAGCAAATGTTCATCTAATCTGACAGTTTTAGTGATTTGATTGTTAGGTCTAATGTCGTGGTAATGGATTAGAGTTTGAACAGCATGGCAGGGTAGAAGATTTGGTACAGAGCTTGAACCTTGATTTTTGTAGGTGGCTGTTTCCCTTTTTTCAGGAAAGCAGGAATTTTACGGGGACTTACTCCTTTGTCTGCCTAAAATGCCCCTTTTTCTCGAAGATGGAGGTGACTCATGTAAGGCTGTAGAAACTAGTTAGTTTGAGTTAAACTTTCATCTTAATGACATTTGTTACAGAACAGTGTAACTGCAAAACCTAGGACTTGAGGAATTTTCTTTTGTAGAGGCTGTGATTTAGCTGAACAAAGGACTTTTTCCTTTTCACCATTTTTTTCTTGTTTATTGCTTGAATAATTTCTTGGACTAATTTTAAGAAGTATGTGGGAATTCTTACTTGCCAATTACAGTTATTTTTAGTTGATAAACCAGTTTTAATCTTAAGTTAACAAAACTTGCCTCTTCAGTCTTGTTTTCTTTGTCATGACTGAACTGCTTCAGATATTTAAGCTATTTTAGTAATATAACATGTTCCCTTTTTCAAGTATGTTGATTCTCTCTGCTGTGCATAACTTGGGTTCAGGGCCAACAGGTGGGTGTTGCAGCAGTTCATGATGACGGTACAAGTTCTGTTAGTACTGCTTATCCGTGAGACACAGACTGACCGTGGGATTGTGAGTGTTGCTACACTTACATGCTGAAGGGAAGGGGAGGTTCTTATTTGGGAAGGAATCGGATGTTCTTCTAACTTTTGTAATGTCTCAGTCCTTTACCGGTTTTAGAAATCTGCAAGATGGGAAAGACCTAGTGAGGAAGTTTCAGCAAAGATGCATTAAAAAATGAAAATGAAAAAAATAATTGAAAACCTCAATTGCAGGATTGTAGATCAGTAAGTTGCAGGAAGTATATTTGTGTGGTGGAATTAAAGCACCTTCATGCCTTTTCAGAAAGAGGCTTTAACATCTTTAGGACTTGGGGCCAAATGTTAGTTTTGTACTTAGCATTTCCAAGTTCTTCTCTAAGTATTACATTTGAATTTTTCCAGTTTATGCAGGTGTGATTTTTTTAGGGTTCTGTGTTGTGAGGAAATGCAACATCTCAGTTAATGTTCTACTTTTGGACTACAGCTATATTCTTAGCTCTGGTTTTAAGATCCGATGTCACTGAAATAGTTATGGACATGGTATTCCTGAAGCATTATTTAAAGACTGCTCAGTGTTCACAAATTCATCTTGCTGTTTTAGCGTTGATAGTGGTATGAATGGGTTCTTTAGTGGAATGCTTTTCTGTGGGGTTTTTTTGTTTGTTTCTCCTGTGGACTTTTTATTTTGTTCATTCATTGTGTACAGGGTATATAAGGTATTTTGTACTACCACAACTATGGAACGAAAAGATCTGTCCAGAAGTTGTCCAGTGCTGACAACAAGTGGGAAGAAAGTGTTTACTGGAATCACTAAAGTGGAGGTGCAGAGCAGCAGAAGACCGGTAGCCAAGAAAATGGGCTGTGGTCTCAGCTCACAAGTAGGTTATCCGCTCCTGACAGATGAGCAGTTGAAGGAGGCAGCTTTTTTGAGGGGTAGTTCTATATCCTTTGTGCTGTGTTGAGTAAGCTGCAAGTTGTTTATCTGAAAGCTTAGCAGCGTACATGTACTGTGATAGTTGAGTGAAGACAGTTCCTGAAGGGCCTCGAGAAAGTGACTGTGATAAATAGCTTATGCCAGTGGTGAAGAAGGGGAAACTAACAGTAGGATTTAGACTGCAGAGTGGTCAGGTTAAATGCTTTCTGGTATTCATGTTGAAGCCCTTGTGTTAAGGATGAGCAAAAAATTCAGCGAGCAATGGAGAACTCCTCCTAGCTGTAGTTGGCTTCAGATAATGACTAGACAGGAGATTTTAGAGAAGGTGGCTGCGAACTTAATGTGGAAAGAAAGCAATAGGTCTGGAGCATATAAATTTTTAATTTAGCATTGATGCCTACCTTTAGTGATAGGGAGAAACAACGGGGTAAATCCAGAACCACAAAGCAAATGATTTCTGTGGTGTTTTTCACCTTTCTGTTGCAAGGTATTTATGAAGAAATACTACTCTATTAAAAATTAATGTTGAGATGTACAGTGAGTTACTGTGGTCTTTTGGGAAGTGCAAGTACCAGTGTGATGTCAGTTGCTGCCTTAATGATAGTGTTATTTTGTTTTCTCTTTATACAAAATCATCAAAAATGCTTTGGTGTGAAATAACTGATACCAAAACACTGTATTGCAGTGGGGATTGACTGCTCCTGAGTCTAGTAAATGGGAAGATTTTTAAAGTATTTCCTTTGGACCATTCAAATGGCTCTATGTCACCTGTGTGAGTTATGCAGTCAGGCTTTACTCTCTTGGGTGGTTGTTTCAGCAGGACTTCAGTGAAGGAACTTCAAATAATCCTTAATCCTTTATGTTCACCAGTTTTCTAGACAACTGTTACTAGCTGCTGCTTTAGTGATTTGAATACCACTTAAAATTTATGTTGAGTTTAAAGTGTAATTTTTTTCTTTTAATCAACAAACCAGAAATGGACTATCACATCCTATAGCAGTCCATAATTGTGTTTAAAAGATCCTTTAAAAAAAATGCACGAAGTAACACACCCCTTGTTTGACACCATATAATCTGATAATCCTGGCTTTGTGTGGTCTTTTGAAAACTAGGTGGGCAGACAGCAGTAAAATAGCTTCTTCACTCAGTCACTGGCTTAGGCTAAAAGTGGAAGGAGCAGGCATGTAGAACAAACAGCATTTTAGACTAAAATTAACATGAGTTAAAGGTTAAGTATTGTTTGATAATCTCTCGATGTTGGTTACCAAAGGTTAAATTTATTTTATTTAGAATGAATAAACCATAACTTTGATACTGCCCTTCCTGTGTGCAAGTTTGATATGGTGTGCTCAACCTGTTGGCGATTCTTTCTTTTTCTGATTTGTTCTTTTTTTCAGAAAATTTGTGCTGTAAATGTTGAGTGAATATTGCTTCATATACTCTCAGAACTTGAACCAGTATGCAAGGAACATAGTTGCTTAGACCATAAGAGTTTTCATTTTATTTTAACAGTGTCTTCCATTGGCAGCTGTTCAGTCTAGTGACTGTTTGACTAAGTTTTAGTGAAATATCCTTGAATAAGAAATAAGTAACTAGTCACTACCGGTGGTATGGTTGCCTTTCCCAATGGATATGATTTTTTGTGAGCTGTGGCTGATCAGATTTATTGCTAATGTATTCATACTAAAGAATATAGCCTTATGTCCACTTGACAATTCTCAGTTCTAACTTAAAATGTGTTCTGAAACTGCTGAAGCATTATCCTCACCTAGCTTTATTCTTAATCTCTGGGACGATTCAGGGCAATGAACAGTGACTAAAATGACCATGTAGTGTTTTCACTCTCATTTGTCAGAAACAGGTAAGTAAGGAAACACTAGCAATTTTCATTACTGGTTTCTGGTCTCTAAATTTTGGTTTAACAGAAGATTAAAGTATTCTAAAGATTAAACTGCGTGGCTGAACACATCTAGGTTAGTTGACTGGAATCTCAAGCCTGGTAGAATAAAAAAAATAAAGACATGCAGTGTACAGCATATTGAAATAGATTAAAAGCTGCATTGTGGTAGTTTTTTTTCCAAAAGGCTTCCCCGCTTTAACAAATGGGGAATTCATCTATGAATTTAAATGTGAAATGAATATGAAGTAACAGCTTTTCTGCTGATGTCAGTTGGCAAACCAACAAAAGGAAAATATGTAACTGCTTTCAGTGTAGGCAGAATTAGAAGATTTCGATTATTCTGATGTATTTTGCATATACACTGATTCTATTGACTTTTTGAAAAGATTGTTTTAAGACATCTTTATTTTTGTAACTTTAGTTTCTGAAAATTAATTTAGTCTGGATTTGCTAAATATATGTAGTCAAGAAGGACTTCTTAAAAAAGTTTTGACTTCACAAGCACAGAATTGGTCCATAACTAAAATGGGGTGTGAATGTTAGCCCATTTTAATAAAAAACAAAAACCACCACAGCTCAAGGTCACATCAGGGGCTAATCAGCATGGTTAGTGGTCAAATCTAAATTGATAGATTGCTGTATTTTGGCCAATCCCTGATAGCAAATGACAAATCTGAAAGGGCTGTTTGGGCATTTGTGATACATAACAAAAGTTCATAATGCTAGAAAACTTAACCTGGAATGCTGAACTAATGTGGGATAGTTTTGTGTTTTACCCAGGAATATTTTTTCTGCAAAAATTGCAAGCCTGCATATACACAGTGCTTATTTCAAAAAGCAGAGACGGAACTTCTACCCTTAAAATAAAAAAACCCCCCTAAGTACCAGGTGCTTTTTTATTTTAATCTAAATTTGTGCAACCTGATTTTAAGATCAAATTTAGTAGTTTAACTGTAAGTAGGCAATTGACTTGCCAAATGTTAAATGCTTTCTTGTATTACAAAAACATTATTTGGGTGGAATAACTGAAATCAAACAGTGCTACTTTCAGTATACTGTATTCAGTGAGCTGTTTGCAGGAAGTTTCAATGCATTCTCACTGAACTGGGTCAGTATATTGCTCTTCTCAGAAAAAAAAAAAAACCCTTACAAAACTCTATGCTTTTATTTCAAATACAGGAGTTTGGGTTACTATTTTTATTACTTTCTTTTCCTCATTCCTAATCAAACTTCACATGTCCCTAGATTTTCCTCATTGAAATAATTTCTTAACTGATTATTTTCCATAAATTGTCATTTTTTGTTTCAGTACAGTGTGGTTAGAACATTGCTTGGAGCACATGTTGCCAAAGACTGTGAATTTGGTGTGGTGTGTTTTAATGATGCCATGACAACAAGGGTTGCCATGATACTGATGAACAAAAAGGCTAGGACCGGCTATCTTGCTAATTTGGAAGCTTCAGGTACAATGTTTCTTGACAGAGGGATGGGTAGGTAGTTTCTAATTCTGCATTGTGCACAGGGTAGAAAGGTGATGACTTCGCTAGTGCCTTTGGCAGCTGCCAGCCTTGCTAGAGATTTTGCAGGAATAAATTCTTCCAGAAATTCTCTGAGTGTTTCAGTGAATTAAAATCTTTCCTTCCTTACATCTGCAGCATGTAGCCACATAAAGGAAGAAATACGGTCGCTAAGACTGCTGCTTTCTCATCACTCCTGAACTATGACCGCCAATAAATATCTCTACCACCATTAAAGGAAAAAGTTTTGTTCATTTTATATCCATACAATCAATGAAAATCATGTCTAACTCATATGTAGTTAGACATATGCCTAAAAAAAAGCTTCTTCGACAGCAGACCAGACAGCAGGGACATAGATAACTTTGCTATGGTCAAACCACAATCAACGTAAAACATGTTTTCACTGTGGTCTGATTAATTCTTGTGGTCTTTTGAATGTGGTAGTGAACTCTTTTAAATCAGACAAATATGCCAGGCTGTTAATCGTGTTAGAATGGGGCTGACAGAGAGAGGAGGGCAAAAAGAAAATGATGGTTTAATCTGGGACTGTTTGCCAAACTGCAGATGTAGGAATTAGGTGATTTCCACACAGTTCATTGTTATGTGATTGTTTTGCCTTCTCTGTGATGCTCACTGGGAAGTCTCATAGTCTCGATCAGGTTCAGACTTGAGTGCTGACAGTGTCCTAGTATGCAATATGGACATAGATGAAGATGATGATAATGTGAATTTAGATTAAACCTGTTTTACTTTAGATCAGCTTTATTCCAATGCTATTTTTTTTCCCTGCCCTAGGTGGCAACTAGTGATACCACGTAATCCTTCTATATAATGTACTAGAAACAGGATATAATTTACCTTAAGGTCAAAAATGGTATTTTTAGTAAATAAGAGTGAATGGTCTCTTAGCCAAGATATTGGTCTTGCATATTGAAATGTTGGTTACTCAAGCATCTTTCTTCTGAATCCTTCCAAGATTGAAAGTGATGAGGAGCTGATTGCATTCTGTGAGGTGAAACTTTAATAAAAAGTTCTGAGTCTAGATATTGGGGAAATTGCTTCCCAGTTTGTGTGCTTGTTCTCCCCACCATCCTGCAAGACTATTTTGTCTGGCCCGTTTGTCCTGAAATAGGCCAGGATTTATGGAGATGTGAAATGGTGCTTAAAACTGGAATTGAGACTCCTGTTATTTCAGTAGAAGTAGAAGGGGAGGTGAAGTACACACACTTCAGCTGATCCCAGGAGAACAGATTTACAAAGGGAGTTCTCAAAATGAGGACTAGACCTAGTGAGGGTGATTGCTACAATGGGCATTTAGGTGTTCTCATCTGTTCTCTGGCTGTAGAGAGTATGCATGGTGGGTTGTTCCACACTGTGTAAAATTCTTGAAAACTATTTGAATGCATGACATAACTCATCACATCTTTCTAATTGTAAAAAGCTTCTAATGGAAAGCTGGACCTTATTACATGTTGTGAGCTAGAATATCTGCTTTGACAGTCTCACATGCATTCTGATTCAAAGAATTTTGCAGGGCTGTGTTACTTTTCAGTTGTTCTATCTAGATTGCTGCCCTGTCTTTCATTAGTATGATCAACTTCCGTTCTAAACAAAGTTTTAGCCACAGCAAAACAGTAGTTGTATTAGTGGTTTCCCTTCTTTTGGAACTGGTGGAAATCAGGTAGTAGAGAGAGAGTCTGCTGCTGTTAAAAGGCCTTAATATTCTAGGTGGAGAAGCAGTAAGTAGAACTGGCTGTGCCTCTTCTGTATGGGTCTGAAGAGCAGTGGAGTGGGGAAAAAGACTGTTAGTCTGTATTTAAACTTATCCTGGCAAACATTTGTTGATATAAACAACTTCAGAAATGTTTGGGCCAACAATAAATCAGGTCAGACAAAAGAATGCCAGCCAACTGACACAGCAGTGCCTTTCCTGGCTGTGTGTATTGTGACCAGCCCTGATTTGGCAGGGAGGGTGACTGGTGCTGACGAGCTTGATGAGCAAATTTGATTTTGTTTTGCGTGAATAGAATCCATAGCTGTAAGGACATTATTGCTTAGTAACTTACTAAACAAACACTTCCCTTTGAGAAATATGTAAAATTAGAAAATAGGTAGATTATGCTTTTACATTAAAGATGGGTGAGCTGTTATAAAATGTGGTGACCAAAACCATTGAGGAGTGGGATGCTAATGACAGTAGTGTGCTACTGAGATGGCTTGGCAAACGACAGACTTTCCAGCTGCTTAGTACTGTCATTCTTGTATATTAGGCTTGTCAGCTTTGAATACATGTTTTTTCACCCTGTTCTTTCTCCACTTCTCCTACAGAGTATGCTTTCATTTGGGAAGAGCTTGTATTCAGCTCTTGTGAATGACTGTTCAACCCCTCAATGAAAGATTTGCAGATAGGCTACTAAGCTCTATCCAAGCCTTTTTTTTTTCTTTCCCCTTCAGTTTTAAAAGCTGTTTTTTTCTTTTTGAGAGGTAGGGGGCTGACTCACTCCTCCAGGAGATTGCAGGAAACTAGTCACCTGACTGGACAGCTGAACTCAAGTGCTCAGAGATGGCCTCTGTGTTGCAGGATCAGTGGCAGTCACGGCTTTAGAATTCTATGGATTTTTCATTTCATGCTATTAAGCTTGAGAGATGTTTTAAAGTAATATGACATCCATAGGTGGAGAGTCAACTTCCTGCTGACTTCGTGCACATCAGTGAATGTGTACAGTGATACAAGGGACAGAAGAAAAACTGAAAGTAAATATTTTTTATTACTTCTTCAGTTAGATTGAATTGCTGCAGGTATTCATTGGAGACACATTTCCTTGTGCATTCCTTTCACTGTAAGCAGTATTTGCTCTACCATTGTTTTGATCTCAACCATTTTCAGACTTCTTAGCATTAAAACTGTGTTTCTGTTGATCTGGCATATTTAGACTGTTTTGCTACCTGAGGTTTCTAAATCTGTCCCGAACAGGAAATCTCTGGTTTAGTGTCTGTTTTGTCTCAGTTATTGTGAATGCAGTGTAGTTGTGGTTCCTGATGACTTCTGCCCCCACCTCTCCCCAAGCACCACTTGTCACAGACCTTTTGTCTTCTGGAAGCACAGAAACAATGTTTCAGATATTTTGTAAACAAATGATACAGTGATGGAATACAAAGAAATCTAAATTGGGTGTAGCCAGACCTTTGCTTTTGAGAGTACAAATAAGTAATCTCCTGCTTGACTGCATTACTTTAGTGATAGTGTTCTCCTGGATGGTATGATAAACATCTAATTCAACTGAGTGGTTGTTTTCAACTAGCATTTCCCTTTGAAGCTTGTTAATTCTGTTTCAGACTTGAAGAGGCTTGTGTCCACTTCAAGATTTTTCTTTCTTTCTTCCCCTTCTACTTATTTTGCCTTTCCCCCCAGCTCTATTGTTCTGGCAAGATATATTATCGGATTTTAATAGTAAGGTACTGCATTTGGGGATCAATTTTGGTTTAATTAGTCTTTGGGGGGGGTGGTTTTCTGTCTTCGCCAAACAGGAACCTTAAGAGACTTTTTTGACCTGTGATGACAAATCTGTAGTTGTGAGTCACATTGAACTCCCAAGAATAATTCATGCTGTTTGATGTGTGTCTGTGATACACTCCTTCCTGAGCACTCTCAAACTGACAGTAGTCTGTAGATTGGTTGGGCTGCTTTATGGCCTTGTTTCCACTCCCCTATTTGCTACGGGTCCAAAAGTCTACCTAGCATGTTGCCAAAAGGATCTGGTATGGGGTATGGGTGTTCTGATCACATGATTAGGAGCTCTTCTCTCCAGACACAAGTGAGCATCTGTGTGTCAGAAGGCAGGGACACCATCATCATCTTGGCAAGGCAGTTCTGGTCAAATGATGCACTTGTGCAAACCATCTCTAGTCCACTGACCACAATATTCATGCCCTTCATGTGAGGACTGTGTATATTCTGCTTAGACAGAGACGGCTGATGGGGATGGTTTGTGGCATATAGTCTTCAAATACCTTCATAAAAGCCCATCCATCCCAACCCTGCCAATAAAAATAATTAGTTCTGATGAAAGAGTGTGGAATAGTTGTCTACCTCTGGAGGTCTGTAAGAAGAGAGAAGATACAAGCTCCAAGTACTACCTCCTTAAGAATTTCAAAAGTTAGGTCTACACACTAGACATATTTCTTAATGAACTAATTTGAATTACCTCTAACTATTAATACCCTAATTCCTGAAGATAACATTACTGTAATTTAAAGATATATTTTCTATGTTGTCTGATCCACTTTGATTATGTGGGCATCAGTACAGCTTTGCTGTTTTTTTGTTTTTATCACTACCTTTGCCTGGAGCTGCCTGGTACTCCCAACAGCATTTATTATTGCGTTGATGGAGTACAAATGATGGATTAAAGCCTGAAGGGACCATTAAAATTATTTGTTTTCCTTTTGATAGGTGTAACATTTTTCTGAGTGTTAAAAGGTGGCGGTGGCCATACTGGCTTAGGCTAAAGCTGTGTCTAACCCACTGTCTGAGCTATGATGATTGCCAAAATTGAGTAGTTAGAGAAAAGTAAAAATGAGAGCTTGGACATACGCTCTGAACTGTTTTTGCTTAGTAGAATTCTTGAGCTGTTGCAAGTTATGTTGGTTTAGTACAATGCTTGCTAGTTCAGTAGAATAAAGTGTGGAGTAGTTGAATGAAAAGTTGTGAAGGCAGGTTCAAAAGGAATTAAGTTAATTCAGAGGCAGCAGTTCTGTTTTGTGTGCAGGAACAGCTGTGGTGCAGCAGTCATGGATGCTGAGGAACTGGACTGCTGAAAGCAGCCAGTGTGGTCTAGGCTCCTAAGCAGCAGCACCCACGGGCTGTGCAAGGCACAGGCCAGAACTCATGGCCAGATCCACCAAGCATTTACTGACTCATTAGTAACCCACAGGGAAACGTAACTTGTCCAGTCTGTCCTTTTTTCCATGTAAAATTCTTGTGTCAATGCTGTATTTTGGCAAGAAATACCACAGGTCTCTTACATGAAGAATTGCCCTTTTCTGTTTTGAAGCTCCTGCTTGCTCACTTTAATCATCTGAGGTGTGTTACATAGGATTGAAAGACATGGATAAGCAATTGATTCTACCTGGTATTTTCATGCCTTTTTAAATTTTCTAATCTTCTTTCGTATCCCCTATAAAACATTTCTTATCCAAGGCTGCAGCTCCTGCTATTGTTGCTTTCATGGAAATCGCTTCAAGCCTGGATTGCTTTCCCCATTAAGTTCTGAACTCTGAGCTGTAGTATGCCTTTAGATCAATGTGTGTTTGTCATAAACAACCTCTGCTGCTAATGTGGATGCACTGGATCATGGCTATGTTGAGTACCAGGCTTTTGACGTTTTTTGCCTTAGCTGTGTTTGAGTCACTTAAAAATCATTATATGTAGGTGTAAATGAAGGTAAAGCCACAACTGGTTTGGTGTTTTTTTTAACAAGTTATATAGAATTTCCCTAATTTACTGCTATGTAAGATAGGTTTTCCTAGACTTTTGTGTGTCCTGTTACAGATAGAGCTTCCTTGTCCCTTCCAGCAGGAAATGTGCCCGTGAATGGTAGATAGTTTTTACCTTAGTGTACTTCCTGAGTCAAGGTTTTTTCCTTTGACAATGTATAAGCCAGTCTGAGTTGGAAAAAAAAAATCTCCTGATATATGGCATGTAGGGAAATAAAGCCTGAAGCACAGTGGTCCTTAGGAGACTTGCTATTGTACCTGATACAAACATATATAATTTGTGTGTAGCCCCCCCCACCTGCACACCTGGCAGCAGTGATCCACTGTACTGATGTGTCAAGTTGTACTGTGTGGATTCCTCAGAAAAATTTAGGTGCCTCTAGCCTAAATATAATGTCACCAGAAAAAATGGCTCTGAGTTGAAATTATTCTCTGATCATCACCGGATCAATTTGCCCTGTACTATAATTGTCTGTATTGACCTGTTTGTTATCATGGCCACAGACAGCACAGAATTGCCTCTGCTCGGTGGGCAAGTGAGTCAGCTTGTATTAGATCCTCTTTTTCTTTTTCATAAGCTAGACTTTCCTGAATTTGAAAGCTTTTTACCACAACTTGCAACGCAGCACTCTAGCACATGAGAAACTTTAATTCCATGCACCAGCACCTCTTCTGTAACAGAACAGAAGAGCTTGTGGTTTAACCACAAGAGCTTATGGTTTTGTGCTATGGATGCAACAAGAAGTATTTTTTTAGAAAACTAAGATGGGGTTGGGATTTAGGCACGCATAGCAAGAGGCATATGCTGTAAAAAACATCACTATCTTGGAGTGTGTGTTTGAGAATTTTTCTGATTAGGCCTAATTCAGGTGTTCAAGTTACTTACCAGGACTGATGTGCTTAAAGACAGACCTTTGTAGATCTAAGCTTATATACTAAAGATACTTAAGATTTCACTAATACTTTAGTTAAAACTGAGCCCACATTTGCCAGAAATTTTAATTTACAAATATGCAGAAATAGTGTTGAATTTGTATCAGGTGAAGAAATACTTAATGAACAATCAAAATCTGCTTTTGTTGATACCTTTTTTTGTATATGTAATTATCAAAATGGTAGTTGATGAAATGACATGAGAAGATGATGGTTTAATTCAGAAACCTTAGGGTATTGGTGTAGAATTCCCACCCCCCTGCCTTTTTTTTAAAGTATACTTGCTTGACTTTTTGTGAGAAGTAGGTTTGTGTAAATGATGTACAATTTTGCAAGTTTACTGTTGGCAACTGCTAGTATAACTCTATCTTTTAACAATTTCTTTATTCTAAGTAGGCTCTGCTTCAATATGGGCTGGAAGTCCATGCAGCTGAATACCATCAAAGTGGTTCGTAATGTGATTGGGCATTAAAAATTCACTGTTTTAATGTAGTTTCTCCTTTACTTTTTTCAGAAAATCATGATGGCCTGCATCAAGTAGTACATGAACGTCTGGGGGAGTTGCTACGTGTTTTAAAAGCAGTGATAAATAAACATCAGACTCTAAATTCGGTTGATATTCTTAGTGCTGCAGGAACAGTTATTGCAAAAGTAAAAGGTAAGGAATAACTACCATTCATATTCATGGAAAATTGTAATTAGTAATTGTAATTAGACTTGATTGACTCTGGCTTGGAGTTATAGATAGAATTTTACATATACAGAAGAAACTGGGGTTTTTTGAAAATTAATACTCTAATCCTTGTTTAAAAAAATACTTTCCCTGAGTGAAGAGTAATATTAAGTAGCTTGTTCTCTCATTGACGTGATAAAATTCTGCTTATAGGAAGCTAAGTGCAAACCCACGTTGAATTCTAAAAGCACAAGCCTTTGATTTTAAGCTTTTCTTTACCTGAGTATCACAGAATAATATCACAGAGTAATAAATCTGGCATTTATCCATTTTGAGATTTGCCAAGAATCTTTCCCTAATTCTGTGAATCTGTAGGAATGGTATTGTATTTATATCAGGTGAAGAAATCTCTGAGCAATCCAAATCTGAATGGTCGAACAGTTATAAATTCCACAAGTGGATCATAGCCATTTGTCAATAAAGGTGTTAATAGCAACAGGAAAAAGTGTTGCAGACATATGTTAATACTTTCTACTATTGATCTTTGCTACTGCAGTTCGCAGCATGTCAGAAAAATGCAAATAGTGAAGCAGTCAATTGCTCCAGCCTCATAAACCTGTTCCTTCTCTGTGTAACCTTTGACTGCAGCTCTTCGTACCCTGGAGTCTGGTATATTACTGTGGAACCAGCTTTGAGTAGGGTTAAATCTCTACCTCTTGCCTGTGTTAAATCATGTAGGATATCTTCCTTCAGAGACACATACAGCTTAGTTTTTCTTCTTGTTCTAGGCTTTCCCTCTTGTTTCCTGTTTATCTTAGTATGTCTGAAATATATTGTTGATTCAGTAAAGTGGGAATATCAGTTAAAATGCTGATGTGTTTAGCTTCCTGATTCCTGTATATTGGATTCTTCCAAGCTTCTTATGGATTCTTCCTGTTGATACATAGTTTTGCCAGTTTGTTTGATCTTGGCAGATACTAGCAGACTACTTTGCATTTTCTTCGTGTTACACGTGGTGTTTCCTATCTGTACCTGGTATTTCACATGATCGTGGGACAGGACTATAACTTCTGAACTTGCTTTAGAGGTTTGTACATAACAGCAGAAACGCAGAGGGTATCCCTCTGATGCCTTAGGATTTAGCTTTTATATGTTTCAGATCCTGTACTGCTTTTTGTGTGTAACTCTAAAACTCCATATAGCCTGTTAGCTACTGTTCTCCCATTCTGGTTAGACATAACAAATCCTCTCTAGGCCTGGACTCGAGGACACCTTGCTTTCCCAGGCCCCAAAATATATAAACTAAACTTCTAGAAAGGAGGAACAAACTTGGGGTGATGACGTCATTACCTGAAATTGTAATTGGAGAATTAACCCTGATAGTCAAATGGACCAAACTTATAAAAGTGTGAAGAACCTGTGACCCGACATCCATTTTGGGTGTAGGCCTAGGGCTCTGCCCGTAAGTGTACCTTATTGAAGGCCCTTCAATAAATACCCACTTTTAATCTTGTCTAGCCTCTGTTTTCAGGTAGCCACTCCAAGGCATCACCTCGTGGTGCTGTTTACTTGTTGATCATGGGGAGAGTTAAGTACACACATACAGTGGTAGTCAATGTTTAGTGAACATGTTAATTGTTTAGTGAACATAATTCTACTTCCACCTTAGACAAGCTGTTTCCATGCTTAAGTGCTGTGGTGAGATGACTGTGTACTCTATTTTGCCCTAATTTCAGTGGACACAGGACAATATTCAACTGTTCTTTAATTGAAGAAATGTTGAGGAAAAGTGACCTAAGATATGCAAGTAAATCATATCAAATCAGCCTTTGCTGAATCACATTTTCAAAAACCACTGCAATATCATCTATCCTCTCTGGACTACATAGTTTATTAATATTCCATTCCTCCAGAGTACTTGCAGCTTTCTGAATTTGATGCCATGCTTTTTTTCTCTTCTTGGTGCGTAGTGTTCTATCATACGGTTTCAACAGCACTGAACCCTGGGCAGATGCATTTGTGTTTTGTACATTTCCTTATATGCTTCTGTTTCTACCTGTTTTTATGAGTAGTTGTTATTTGAACGGGTTTTTTTTAGGATTCATTCATTTACCTTGATAGTGAGCAGAAGAAATAATTTTAGTACTAAGGGGTTTTTTTTGGCAATGCAGATATTCATAAATACTTTTTACTTTTTCTCCCCTGAACAGATCTAGTTGTTTGCACTTTAAATATACTAGTAAGACTTGTATTGTAGGCTTCACTCTCAGTTAATATATTGTGTTTAAGAGGAGCTACAGTCGTGGAGGGATTGCATTATTTTGCAGGGGGGGTGGAATTAGATGAGTTTTAAGATCTCTTCCAACCCAAACCATTCTGTGATTCTTTGGCTGAAGTAAATACAAACTCGCTCTGTGGCAAGCAGTCGTTCCTGTGATCCAGGCTGTGTGACCTGGCCACACAATTGCAAGGAAGGTGAACTCCAGATCACAGTAAAGATGGTCTCAGTCAGTACTGCCTCAATATTTGTAGCCATTGATACAAACAGGTACTTTGATTGGAAGATTTTTGTAATGCCTGTCACTGCTTGCTCGGACACATACTGTATTTGTCACGCCTCTGGAGATGGAAATGGGGAGATTCAAGACTTCAAGACTCTTTCTGACTGGTGCTTCAGTCCTACTTCTCTGGGAACAGTGAAGCCTTTGCTGTATGAAAACAGACTACCCCCCCCAACATAATCTGTGGTAAATGTGAAGGTGGTTTGCCTTTAGCACCTGTTTGGTTTTTACAGATGTTTTTTTCTGAGGATCATACTGCTCCAAGTTTATATTCAAACTAAAGTGTATGACTGCTGGTGCTGAGAAAGCGGAAATAAAAATACAGCATGTTGTGGTGGTTTTAAGCATATCAGACCTCAGATTTGCTTACAGTGACCTGTCTGTAACACATGCATTCACAGGTTTTCAGCTGTGGTTATTTCACTAGAGGTAATGCAGCTTTTGAATAAACAGGAAGCTACAAGAATATGAGGAGCTGGTCGAACATAACCAGTATCCTTTTTCCTCTGTCTTCTCTGTCTTTGTTAATGTGACATTATGAACAGTTCATGTGACTCATCTGTTTCTTGTCATTGGAGGACAGAACTATAAAAAGATATGGAAGCACTCTGTAGTGGGATTTATGACTAGGAACAAAATTAACCTGGTGTGGAAAAATTCTGATGTTTATTTAGGAGAGGATGAAATAGAAACAAGCTGGGATTTACACATGATTCCTCCACCTCCTGGTTTTTGAGTCTTTGCATAATGTCAGGGTTTCAAATCTACTTTGTCTTTGGAACTTCATACAGGAACAAGCTGCTAGTATAACAAACAAATGCCTTTTGCTCTTCATTAAATCAGTTACAATTACTTTGGAACCTTAGTGACTGTCTTGTGAAGTGTTCTCATAACTATGACAAGTTGCACCGGGCTTTAAACATAATGTTCAGTGCAGATAGACTACCCCCTTTAGATTACTGCAGGTGTGAATATTTTGAAGGCTAACAAAAATTAGAGTGCTTGTGACCCTCTTTCAAGTCTTTTAGCCGTTTCTCAGGACCTTCAATGGGCATGATACAAATGTGCTTGTGGTTCTGCTTTGGATGTCCAATGCTTTCCTTTTAGACAGATTGGAGGAAAAACTAGCTGTAACATGTTATCTGAATCTTGCTACAGAGAATCATGCTTGGCAGCACAGAGTTGTCAGAGTTGTACTATTTTGGACTGAGGTTGAAGGAAAATGGTGGTGGGAGGAGTGGGACATGACACATTGGATTTCTCTGGTTATATCGTGAATATGACATGGTTCAGTGGGCCTCTTTGGACTCTACTACTTTTACATGCCTACTTGAGTGCTTAATGAAGAATGTCTTTTAAATGACACCTCACTTGACCTGGAAGAATTGAGACTTACTGAAGCATCTTGCTTGGAACCTGTTCAGACTCTTGTTTCTGTAAGTCACTTCCTATTCTGGCACGGCATCATATTCGTAGTTATTTTTCCACTCGGTGCCTTTAAATAGTTGGTGGCTCCAGAGTACATGATTCTCCTGATCCCATGCTGAATTCAAGTTTGTACTCTTCTTCTGCTCTTTAATCACACCCTTTGACTTAATCACTAGAATGAACACTGATTCCTGGTAAAGCTGAAATTTACCTTTGTCTTGTAGAAATTTCCTATTTAGGCATAGTTTTTTTTGTAGTAGTTCTGCATCAAAAAGAAATACCTCAAACAAGATGAAGTAATTTCAGTTTTGTTGGTGTATCTGTTATGTACATTCAGAGCAGAATCTATTATGGAAGGAGTAGGAAACAGTTCCTTGAAATTGTCTTGTTGGCATCCAGCTCAAGTTGAGGAGGCTGCCAGACCTGGTAGTAAGTACAGGCTGGTGAAATTATATGGCACTAAGAACTAAAAGTAGAACAGTGGGGCCTGGACAGCCTGTTGATACTCTCTAGAATACAAGAATATTCTTCTGCCTCTTTCCAGTCTCCATACTATTGCTCTTTACTGGTGTTCCTTTCCCCACTTCTTTTACATATTGTTGAAGAAGAGAGGTAATAACACAAAGTATTACAAGTCTTTGTTTTGGGAGAGGGAGTGGTCCTTTCGTCTTTGTTGGGTTTTTTGTTGGCTCGGGTGCTGGTTTTGTTTTTGAAATAGTTCTGAAAGGTTTTTGAAAGCATTGTTGTGAACTTAAGGATAAAATTGGTTGCAAAGATACTCAGTTCCAAGAAGTCAGCTAGTAAAGTATGGATTGAAGATGTATTCCTGTCTAAAAAACCTGTGATGTCACCATATATATCTATCAGGTATGAGAAAATTGACCTGCAAAGAGCAAATTCTACGAGCTTGGTTTAGTTTTGACTTGTCCAGGCTCTGCAGACAGCTGGAAAGGCAGCTTTGATGTTGTCAGTCCTGCACGTGTGTACGGGCAGCAGGGTTGAGGCAGCGAGTGAACTTGTGCAGACTCCAGCATGGAGTCCATGGGTCCATGTGTCCCATGGGCTATGTGCTTGTGAGTTCACTGGGAACTGTCCAAGCATCACCTTTTAAAGGCCCTGGTTGCCCTTCAGTCTTGACAGCTGTCATCCTTTTCTTCATAGTTTTAGAAGCATTGCTCAAATGTCCTCAGGCACTGCTTCAGCTTCTGGGATTCTCACTTCCAAAACTTCCATGGCTGTTTTGTGTTCCCCAGCCTGGTCTGTGCTCGATTAAAAAAAGTTTTGATGGCATGACCCAAGAGCTGAAACTACAGCATTTTGATGAGATTGCCAAACCCACCTCAGTTTGAAGACAGCTTTGGAAACAGAGATCCACTGTAAGATAGGCTTGCGTTTTTGGTGCTGGATTTGGATTTTAATGTATCACTGTCATATGAGTTTTGGAGTTCATTTTGTGTCACCTGAAATCTTGCTTAAAAGAGTTGTCTAGTTGTATACTTGCTTTGAAATCTGTAGAACTGTAGATAGATAGCTGTCATTTCCAGACATGGCAAGATTACTATAGTTCATTGTTGTCAGTAGCTATTGTGTGCAGTCAGGATGTCCTGGGGAAAGAGAGTGCGTGGTTTAAAGTTGACGTTAAGTACATCAGCATTCCAGTGGTAAGCTAGAAAAAAGCTGGTGATATTCTACTGAATTACTGAGAGATTAGACTAACCTGTTTTGGGAGAAGTGAAAAGAAGTAAATCTGAAAAATTTTGAGATTTGTTATTCCTCTTGTGATGGATCCTGAGGAGAAAGGATTTCTCTGGCATATGAAGTGTAAAGCTTAACAAAACTCTTCCTGGAACAGGAAGGCAGAGTGAAACAGACGGCATTTCTTTAGGGAAAGGCTCTCTGTATTAATGTCTTGTTAACTAAGTGAAAGAAGTGCTCTCTCCCCGAAGACACTGCGGCTAATGGATATACGAATGTTTCAGTGGTAAGTGCTTTGAATGCACAATTTTTGCTAACTTCTTCTAATTTTGAAGCAGTTCGCATTTCATGTAGGCTCTTAAATGATTTTTTCCAGTCATTAGTGGCTAGTAATCAATAGGTCTCATTGTGACTGTTGTTGCTTAATGATTTGGAATGCAAAGTTTAGACTTACATGCAGCATTATTTCTGGAAAGTTGAGGTTTTCAACTAACCTGAATTTAAAAAAAGAAGTCCACTGCAATTTACAAAGTTATTAAAAGAAAAATCATCTGTGAAGCTTTATTGAGTCTCTTTTCAAACAAAGGTGCCAGAGGCATTTTTTTGTGCAATTACAAAGTGTAGCAGAATGAAGAGGTAGGAGAAGCTGTAATTTAGCCGTGAACTGTGTCAACAGACTGGTAGTGTTTTTGTAATGTGCGGTAATTGTTTTTTGCTGTAGGCTTACTACAACATTATTTTGTAGCTGCAAGTAATTGTAAAAGTAGCCCCTGAGAAGAATATGTATTTTTTGTAATGGCTTTGTATAGAAATAGTTGTTATAAAAATGTTGATCAAGTCTGTTGACATACTGTGTAAAAAGGAATTGATTTAACTGTGTTACTTTACTGGTTAAAAACTTTTCCTTTCACAAAGGAAGTCTAATGGGGGAGCAGATTACTGTACTTTCTTTGTTTGTTACCCATTAGTATTTAGGCACCTGGCAGGAAGTTTGGATACTCTTTAAGATTAAAGCCTGTTAATTTGCTGAGAAAATTTGTATAGAGTGGGCAACATTATAACATCATTTTATTTTTGCTACTTCTACAAGTCATTGTATTCTATTTGTACTTGAAATGTAAGGAAGACAAATTACCCTTGATAGATTTTGCAAAAAGTGATGTGGGGTGAATACCTGTATGCCTGTCATTGCAGTATGTCTGAAATAGATGTGAGCATGTGTGACTCAGACATCTAGAGAATTAAGAGTATTGCGTTGCTTAAAGGAAATAAACTTTAAAAAGTAAACTGGAGAAAAAGTAAACTTAAAAAAATACTAATGCGAAATTGTCATTTCTCATAATGTAACACTGGGAAAAACTTCCATCCAGAGGGTACAGCTTCAGCTCAAAGGAGTGTATGCAGCTTTTCTACCAAAAAATCTCCCAGTCCCCATTGATTAAGGAGTTAAGTTGGAAACAGACAAAAATGGTTGTGCTTTTTGTCTTCTCCTTTCTCACTCCTCTTGTTTAGTAGTTGTTAATAGAAACTCTGGATGAATCATTCTTCTTGTCTCATTATTCCGGCTTGTCATGGAAGCGTGCTAAAGGCTGTGTCGAGTGGCTGAGTGCTTGATCACCACTTTAAACCATCTAGTTTGTCCAGCAACACTCTTCTTCCTATTTTGGACCACCAGTAGTTATGCTGAGTTTCTTCCCCACTTTTAACAGGAAAAGCTGAGGGGCTTTTACTCGACTATGGAGCTAATAACTGAAGGGTTTTGCAGTGGACTCCACCTTTTGATAGCTTTCTTCTTGCCTGTTCTCAAGCCAGAAATGCTGTGTTCTGGATTGCATATAGTTGGGGGGGCATCCCCATGAGCTACTGCTCCTGTTTGGAACTCTGAAATTTCTACTCTGAAAAGAATCAGCTTTTCAAATATCTGACTGCATTTGTGAGCTGCTTTGTGGTGGTGCTGCTGCTGTGTGATTTGACTCTAGTTGGTAAATGACTGTTTTTGTCTTCCATGCATTACCAATGTTTCCACACAAAGCTGCTCCTTAAGTGGGAAGATACAGGAAGTGAAAGAGTAATCTGACTTCATTGTGGGAAGCATCTGGATTGTGTTAATTTTTTTCCTTTAGTATTTACTTTCTTACTAATCTTCTTTAAAAGTGTGTTTTCTCAATTATTCAGCATAATGTTGCATATTCTGTAGGAGACTTGGTGTATAAAATTTGTCTCTAGGCCTAGTAAACTTGCTTGATTGACCCCATCTCTCAGCCTTTGTTTTTCTTTTTTTTTTTTTAAGCGGTGAACTTCAAAGAAGTTAATGAGGAAAACAAGAGAGAACTCTTCAGTGAAATATTTTCTTCCATTGAAACATTAGCATTCACCTTTGGAAACGTGTAAGTTGGAATCCAGAAAGAGTTTTTAAAAGAACTCGATGGAGCTGAATCAAATTAAGGCTCAACAACAAAAGCTTTAGTTTTCTTTTGGACAACTATTTTCTGGTAAAGTAATTTAAATTAACTACATCTAGAACAATTTTACTGCTTTGTGGTTTTGTCAGTTTGGGTTTTTTTCTTAATAAGGAAATCTAGGATGGTATAGAAATTGCCGGGAATGTAAGACCACTACTAAAAATGGTTTGCAGAACTTTTAAAGGACTTAGTAACACTATCTGAATTTTTGAATCCAGTGATACAAAATTGCTTGGTGAGGTAAAGTAATGAAGTAACACAATTCTTTGTTTTTCTGGCAGTGTTTCAGACTTCCTTATGGGAGATGTAGACAATGGCTCGTCATTGGGACTTCCTGTATCTCGGAGAAGTAGGGTAGGCTAAGCACGTTCTCTTGGAGTGTAAAATGATATCTGTTAAAGGAGACTTCAGTTCCACTGAAACTCTCTGCATCATGGGGCTGGGACACTTGGAGTCGTCTGAATTTAAAAAGAAGATTCAACCCAGGAAAAATGTGTATTCAAGGTTTCAAATACTTGAATGTATTCTCAATTCTAAATGATAGCAATGACTCGACAGGGCTGCCTGCTGTCATTGTTTTTAAGATTTTTAAATTGGTTAAGTGAAAATAAATACTGAAAAGTAAGATACTTGAATGACTACTCACTGAAGTAGTTAGACTATTACCTGTTTAACCTGGAAACCAAAGGTTTTATGACCTCATTTTGGCTTTTAAAGACTAGTGTTCATGACAAAATGAGCTTTTCTTCTTTCAGAGCCCACTTTGTGCTGTAACTGTTTCAGCAACAATTCACTAAAAGAACTGTCAACTTATAGGTAGTCAAAGAAAAACACTAATGTTTTAAACTTCCCTTTAAACACTCTGAAGTGTGATTGAAAGATGCTCAGTACCAAATTCTGTTTTGAATTTTTGTGTATCTGGCAGCAGACTTTCAGGTAAATCAAATAAAATTAAGAGTTGCATGCAAGGAAGATACAATTGATAATTAGTGTGTATTACATGCTAAGTTGTAGCAAGGTTAAAAATGCTAGATTGTGATTTTTTTTTTTTTAAAGGCTTTGTTGAAACATATTTAAGACTTAGCGTTTCTTCGCACAGGCTTGCGTGCAGCAAGCCATGCAGCTACAGCTGAGTAGTCTTTTCAAATTTTCACTATGTTTGATAATCCATCTTTCTCCCATGTGTGTTATCACACAAATTCTGCTTCTGTAGCTGCTACAAAACTTATGCTCATAACCAATATGGAGGAAAAGTAGGCTACCCAGAAAACTGGTTCTGGCAAACTTAGAATTAGGTTGCTGATAAAAAGTATGAAATAAAATAGCATAGAACCCAGCATCTCATGTAAATTAAATGAGATTATTTGAAGAAGTACAGGTTCATCAAATTGGTTCACCAGCAGAAGGAAGGTGCTGAATTTGCCAACATTTTAATCCTGAAATGGTTTTGCATTGCAAAAATACGTGCTTGTGGAATGAGGTGGTCTTATATATCGTATTGTGAAGCGAATGATTGATTGTCTAAAAGATCACTCTTCTGAACATGGGGGTGAGGGGAAGGCCAAGGGCAAATTCAAATATAGTGAAATGAAGAAGGAATTCCATTCTAGATGCTTCAGAGATCACCAGCTTGTATTTAAAAGCTCGCTTTTGTAGTGTCTCCTGCTTTTCCTAATGTGAAGGTGAACAATTATAAATTCTAGAGCAAGTAGGATAACGTAGTTCAGTTTCTTAGAAATCTGTCTTAAGTACATTTTCATTTAGGCAAATAAATATACATATAACAGGTGAATCATTTCACTTTGATTTACAATTCAGAGAGCAATTTAGAGGCCAACTAGAAGTTGAGTGTTAAGAGGAGTTAAATGCAGAATATTTAATAGCTATATTAACTTTTTCTGTAGTTGTGTATATTCAGTGGTTGATCATAGCAGCTAGCTGTATTTTAAACAGAGCATAACATTTTGGTAGAATTTAACATGTTAATACTTTGAGGGTTGATTAAGGAGAAATATTTTAATTGTCTCTTTAGTTAGGGACCTCCCTAATTAAGCTGATGAGGATGGCTCCAAGGTGGGGGGTGGGCAGTGCTGATCTTGCTTCTCTTGACTGCAGGGGAGTCTACATTCTTTACTTAAGGCATTCCACTTGGAAGCTTAAGTTAAATGATACGTATACCCCCTCTTAGCAAATGTAATTGTTCTCATTTTAGCTCTTGTAGTTCAACCAGATGTACAAGGTGGAAGCAAAGATATTTTTTAATTAAAAAAAAAAGCGCTGTAAAATATACTGGAAGAGACCAGACAGACGTCTGTCCTTTCATTACTCAACAAGCTATTTGAATGCTATTTGATGCTGTGCAGACATGAGAGCATAATAAAGAAGGATAAAATTTTCAAAGTGTGTGAAGAGATTTGCCTGTGTCAGGGTGAGTCTTTGGTAATGAGGGAAAAAAAGGCTCAAGAGACTGGTTGAAGTTGGAAGTGAAATCTATCTAGAAGTCAGGCTTTTAATTTTTGCTAGAACTACTAGGATGAATCACTGGTTGCTTGAGGGGGCAAGCTCTATGGATTAAGTTCTGATAATAAGTTCTAGGACATAGATAAAAGTATTTGTTTACGTTTGCTTCTAAAATGTGATGTTACATATTTGCAGTGAGTGAATGTGAAAGAATGAGTGACCTTTGATTAGCTGCCTTAACTAGTGTGCCTGATTTACTGGAAAGGAGTGAACAGTTTTCAGGACTGCAGTGATTTAGGTCTTAGGTTCTGGTCCTAAAAATTATTTCCCATTCTGTAAAAGTGCATCAAGTTAATATAAAGTATGGTGGTTTTCTTATTATTATTTTTTCTTCCCTAACAACTTTAAGATCTACTTGAAGACAGTAATATTTTATGTAGAATCTGAACTAAATCTAGGAATGTTCAGGCTTTCTCTACAACCGAATATTGATCCATTGCTAAATTAAGATTTTAGAGTTTTTTAACAGTTTAGTTGGGGACAGTTTTGGATAGATTTCCCACCTGTCCTGGAAAAGCCCTTCCATTTTCTTGAAACTTTCTTGTATTAGACAGCCACTGAAATAGTATTCCACTTTCTTAGGAACGAAGCAGGTCTTTAGGCTGTAGTTAGATTCTGTTTGATGTCACTGATGATTAATACCTTGCATGTTTTGGTCTATGGAAAAGCTGCTTTTGCTGAGAAGTAAACAATGATTCTTGAGGTATTTTTGTGTGATTTATGATCAGTTTTCATTTACATTAAAAAACCCCAACAAACCAAAACTGCTTTTATCATTGATAACTGTGCTCCATTTTAGTGAATGTCTGAAAATAAACCAGTGCCAAAGTCTAAATGGAAACAAGCTGTTCTTGCAAAGCTTAAGGGCACTTTGCAGCTATTTCTTAGCTTTTGTTTTCTGTCTGCTTTGTGCTTCAAAGTTTTCAAAAGTAGTTTATCCATTTAAAATTATGTAGAGTTTGATGTCTGTTTTGGTTTGGCTTTTAAGGGGGTAGTGGTTACAAAGTAATTTTTATTAATTTAAATTTGTTGAGCAGTCAGGTCTACAGCACAGTCCTACAAAAAATTCAACTTGCACAATTAAAGGGGTAGCAAAATGCAGTGTGAGGACAAAGGTAGGGATGACATGATGTGCTGAATTCCTTTTATTATTGGATGACATTCTGTCAGGTTGTACTGATTGTCAGGGCTTCATTAGCAAGTGTTACTAGTCAGCTGTTGTGCCTACAGTGCACCACCTGCAAATAATTTACAAAAAATCCTAACTTTATTCCCTTGAGGAAGAAATACAGGATTGTAATGGCCTGTAGAAAGATGTCTGTTATATGTATCTGGCATTAGGTCTGTGTGAAATCGTTTTTAAAAGATAGGGAGGGATTTAAGAAAAGCTGGCGCTCACTTAATTGTTTAACAAATCTGGTTGATATTTAACTCTTTCATCACAGACTTTCAAACTTGTTGATGTAAAGGTATATAATGATTCCTTGCTATTTATGTCATCTCATTTGACAGCAATGGGAGTTTAAAAGCTGTTGTGCCTTAGATGAGAGGGAGTTATGGTGCAGTTTGCTTTTTCTCCTCTATCTGCAAAAAAAAAAAAAAAAAGAGGCAGATAATGCCATTTATGTTGTTAGCTTTCAGTTCCAGTGAGAGATTTTCTTTGCTAACTTAATGTTTTGTTTCTTGTACAACAGTCTTTTGAGAATCTTTCTGTGGAGTCTGGGGGTTCACTGCATGAAAGGGATGATATTCAAGGTAGGTCATTCATTTAACATTGATAAACACCATTTTGTATCTGTGGGGTTTTTTCTTCTAAAAATGTTCTAAGTAAGTTGCTTGGTCACTTTTTTACACTTATGCTGTCATTACAACTTCACTGTAAAAAAAAAAACAAAACTATTGTAAAGGCTTCATTCTTTTGTAAATAATCAACCTAGGTTGCTTTGGGGGTGGGGGGGGGCGGGGAGAACTAAGGCCTGAAGCACCTTCTGTGTGTTGTCATACAGTTGGTGTTTTGTTGGGTCACTTTCTTGAAGAAAGTTATGCTGACCATATGACTACTCCAGATAAAATACTATGACCCTTTAATTTGTTCTAAAACCTCTGTCAGTCCTGTTTAGAGTCAACTAGCATTAAAGACCAATTCAAGATCAGAGCTGCTTAAGCACTCACAGTTGGCTAATGCTGGCTTTTCTCTCAGTGTGTGGTCATGTCTCAAAATCAGTTCTTTGTGTTGGATGCTTTATTTGCAGGACATCTTCGAGCAGAGGAGGTTGATAGCATGCTCCTAAGAAATGACAGCGGAATTGAGTCGGCTCTGTCCTATGCTAAAGCATGGTCAAAATATACCAAGGATGTAGTCGCATGGGTAGAAAAAAAGCTTAGCTTGGGTGAGTGGCTCTTTCTGGCATTTAATCAGCTTTGTCATGATGAAATTAAATCTGTTGTCAGGCCTCTGTGCTGCAGACTGTCAATAATGTGATTTCTAAATTAGTAGCTGTTCCGCTGAAGTGGACAGAGCTATCATGCATTTCCTATAATTAAAGGCCTGTAACAAAGCAAAGGTGGACCCCTCTGTAGTCTGTTTGTTAAAGGAAGACTGTAAAAAGCATTTAGCATGTGTTGTAACTGTTGTTGTGTTATAATGTAAACAGTAACTGTGACATTTTCTCAACAGAGGTGGAATGTGCTAAAAACTTAGCAAAAATGGCTGAAACTGCTAAAGCCGTTGTTGGACACCAGGTGAGTATACCTTAGGGGCTTTGTCTTAGTCTTAAGTCTTTATTGGATGGCTTGCCCAGGAGTAAAACTCTGATGCTGAGGAATGGATTTTTAAGCTGGTACAGAATTGATTTATACTATAAAGCAGTGGTTAAAAGATCTGCGTTTTGCATCTTTCCATTTGTTAGGGAAATTTGGATATATAATACTATTTTTGTTGAATATGCAGATCAGTTTTCACAATATTCTTTTTTCTGTCTAATGTCTTGTATGCCTTGCGATTTGGACTTGCGGACTTTTTTCCTAGTAAATGAATTGCAGATGAGAGATTAGTAGTTTTCTACATTCATAACTGACATACCTATTTTAGTAAATACCTTACTAAATTTAATTGAAAATATAGTTCAGTTATACAGACATTTAGAATGTCATTACCCGTCTGTCTTACCTGGAACATTAATATGTTTTGTGTAATTTTAGGATTATATGCCATTCCAGTCAATATTCATTAATGCTTTTCAAAATGATATCGAGAACAGTCAACTTTGGCAACAAACAGCTGCTGCTCTCCAGTCTAACAAATTTGTGCAGGTATGCTTAAAAAAAAAGACAAAAATATATATAATTTTATAGAATATTTAAAAGAACAAACTTCCAGCCTATATGCCTTTAATGTACTCCATTAATATTTCCTATCTAGCCCCTTCTTGGAAGGAAAAATGAGTTGGATAGACAAAGGAAAGACATCAAGGACCTTTGGCAGCGAGAACAGAAAAAAATGGTTGGTAATTCTTTCATATCTAATGGTTCAGTCTAGATTTCTGCAAAAGGGTGAATCTTTCAAACTAGGCTGTTACACACTTATATTCATACATTGTCTCTGGGGCTTATTGAAAGTAGATGTAACTGTCCATTTCATGGCAATCTGGTATTTGTAAGAGGTTATCTTTCAATGACTGTATACTTTGTTCTGCAGCATATAGACCTGTGCATAAGTCTATTTAAACATTACATTAAATAACTGAAAAATTAATACTGTTCATTCTTCTGCTTTTTCTTCTGCTGCTTTCTGCAGCAAGAGCTGGAAGCTGCTCTAAGAAAAGCCAAGTTGCTGTATACGCAGCGTCAAGATGAGTATGAAAAGGCAAAATCCTCTACTGCTCGTGCTGAGGAGGAACATCTTGGCTCAAGTGGAAGCTTTGTGAAAGATTTCAGCAAGCAACTGGAAAAAAAGCGAAGGCTGGAAGAGGAAGCTCTGCAAAAGGTAAAGAGGTTTTGTTGCTTGCTTTTAAAGTTAAACCTATACTGGTTTTATTCATGTATTCCCAATGAGGGTATTCGAGTAAGTTCAGTTCACATTTTTAATTTTAATCATGCTATGCTTTTTTGGTTTTTAATGGTAAAAGGTTTTGGTAAAAGGGAATCTCAAATACAAGCATATTGAGTGGAGTTTTTTCTTGCTTTTTCTTGCTTCTAGTATTGCCTGTAGTCCATCAACTCTTTATACTTGTGCTTTCTTTAGGCTGAAGAAGCCAATGAACACTATAAAGCAAGCATGGCAGAGGTTGAAGAAAAAAGAAATGATTTGGAAAGCTTTAAAAGTGATGTTTTAACACAGCTTCGGGAGCTTATTTACCAGTGTGATCTTACTCTTAAAGCTGTAAGCATGGTTTTCAAAATACATTTTGCACAGATAATTATATATTATTAAAACTAAGAGCCCCATAAGCCCTATTTTAAATAGAAATCTTTCAAAGGACAGATGTCAAGCCAACAGAAAAAGAAGGAAAACTTTAAATCTATTTGTGTTCTCTTTCTGGGAGGAGTTAAAAAAAAAATATGGGGTGGGGACAGGTCTTGAACGTTTTTGGGTGTTTCATGAGCTGTTGCCTTGCAAGCACCCTGACTACACAATCCTTATAAAATATCTTTTCAAAATTTTGATGGCAGTAGTGTTCCTCTGTTGCTTAAGAGTGCAGCTTTCTTTGCTTTAATTAGTGCATTAGCAAAGACGTTTGGATCAAGCCCAGAATGGATATTAACATGCTTCAGCCTTGATGGCAGTCTCAGTTACTGCAGGATCCATTATGACTAGTTGAATATACTAATTTATTGTAAAAATAGGGAAGTGATGGTCAAAACTGCGTATTACATGCACAATTTTTAAAAAAAACTTGAAGACTATAAGAACGCATTATGCCATGAGATGTTTGGGAATTTTTGTTTGGGTTTTTTGGTTTGTTTATTTAGATGAGACAATGACAATTTAATGCTGGGCCAGGGAGGGAATGTAAAACATCAAACTTAACCCTGCTCCACAAGCAACCCCAAAACCAACCCATAAGAAGAGTAGAAAGTATAGACAGACTTGTCAGTTCAAGTATATTTAAATTGCAAACTGCTTTGCAGTCTGAAAGCTGACGAAGCAGTTATGCAGTGTCCCTCTTTTCTGGTTTCTGGCACGTGATAAAATCATTTAGAAATGTTATGTAATTTAATGAAGAAAGAGTTCAGTTAATCTGTCTGTTGGGACAGAGTTTTTTCTATTTGATGTCTCAAGATGATACAGATCTCACCTGGGTTTGGAATTCCAACTACTTCATCGTTGTAGTGGATATTCCCTCCAGAACATGAAAAAAGCCCTTACTGTTTATCTTGATCAATGCCAAGTGAGAAGCAATTGGAATTGCCTTTGCTACGGGGAGGATTCAGTAACCCAGAGAGGAGAGAAATACTCATATCCCTATTACAGATGAAGTTTTTACAGTCAATTTTCAGACTTGCACAAAGTAACATGTTACTGTTTCTAATCTTATTGTTCAAGTAATCTCCTGCTACAGTATTAATTTGGGTTGAGCAAAGCATAAGTGAAATATTTAGTAAATTATCTACAAATAACGAAAATCTTTCTTTCCCAACAGGCAACAGTTAACCTGTTCCAGCTGCAGCATGCTCAGGTTGTATCTCTTCCAGTTAACTGCCAGTCCCTCTGTGAGAGTGCCAAACTCTATGACCCTGGTCAGCAATATTCAGAGTTTGTGAAAAGTTTGCCAAAGGATGGTATTCCTGTTGAATCAGGTTGTTTTGAAACCCAGAGTTCCCAGATTGATGGGTAAGTGCCAAGGTACAGGTGGCAACTGCTTGGTTTAGAATGGAACAGTAGGCACATGTGTTTAACAATAAAACAATGTTTTTGGAGGAACTAAAGGAATCCTGGTGTTTTACCATGCTTTACTATTGTCTTTGTCTCATCTTTTAGATGGTAGATTATATATAATGTTGACATCAAAGCAGAATGTCATTTTATGCAGTAAGGCTTGCTAAAACATTGACAATTGTTGTGCAAGACTTGACTTGTTACTATTTTAATGTACATACTGGTTAATATGAAAAATGTAAATTTTGGACTTGGTAGTGTTGCGTGGCAGTAGTACTTGATAATCGGTTTAGAAAGTCTGAAGAGGTAGTTTTCCTCTTCTACAGGCGTTGCTGCTACATATAGTAGCTTCTTTCTTACTGTTTACATTTGGCAACTTTTTGGCAGGAAGTGTTTCTCGATTTCTATCTCATGCTATGTGCCTAAAAAAAGCTCAGAGTCCATTTGTGGGGACATGTTATAACTTATTTTTTTTTCCAACCTGTATGAAATGGAAGTTTTTACTGTTAAACTATGAAAGATCCCGCTAATGTGAAAGTAAAGACTTCAAGACAAAGACAGCTCCTTGTGTCAGCATGCCAAATGCTTTTCTACCTTTAATTTGTTGTAAAATAGTCATCTTGGCACTAAAGCGCCAGAATATCCATTTCAATCTGTGTGTTTCACAGTTCTACAGGAAAGCGTCGTCATCGTTTTTCAAAAGGAAACTAAATACAAAAAACCGAATGCTTGAGTCAGACTTCTACCAACAAAAGGCAGGAAATTCAAAGTTAAAGCTGATATTCTTAATTCTTGTCTGTAAATTTCCTGCCTTTTAAGACTGATTTAGGCTGTACTCATAAACTTTGACTTAGGGGGATTTAACTATGTAGCTCCCTGAGAAACTGATGAGCATGAAATTTCCAACACTTTGTGTGCTCTCCCAGCTATTTACTGCTTGACATTTGTAGGAGTGGTCTTTTTCTCGTCCCTTCTCCCCACCTTTTGTTTTCTTTGTCGCAGCCTTGTGATTCTTCATGTACTTGATCATTTTTATTGTTTGAATCTGCATTAATTTAAGGGACAGTTCCTTGAACAAATGCAAATTTTAATGTTTTTAAGTCTCTGTTTCCCTTAAGCTTGATAGGGTAGAACTGAATAAGGAACAGCTTCCTGACTGCTAAACTTGGACAGCAGGCCATTTTGTCCCCAGGGTGCTTCAGCATTCTACATTAATTACTGTTAACAGTATTCTGTCCTTATCATGAGAGCGGATTTTCAAAATGGGCTGACACTGGCAGCTTCAACACATTTAAAAAGCACAGCATGTGAACACCTTTGTCTGTAGGTGGATGGCCCTGATGGCTGGTCAGAGAATCTTTTGGAGGGAAAAGCACCATCATAGAATGCCATGGCTTCTGAATTAATCTTATCTTCAGATGAGCTGATAGGTTGTTTTTTCAAAGTCTGCAAGATAATGTTCATAATACCATGAAGAGATGTGGAAAAGCTGATTCTCCCTGGGTGGAGAGAAAACACTGGGAAATCACACATATTTAATTGAAAATAAATGGCCACCCTTCTTTTTATATTTTTATTTTATAATTTTGGAATTAAATTTAATTTTGCGAATGACATGTCAAAAATGTGTGTTCATGAATAGTAATTAAATGTAGCATTTTTAATGCCCAGGGATTAAAAAAATGCATTACTTTTCATTAAATTTTGTCTTATCCATTCTTCAAATTACTTTCTTCTTTCTGAAGGGTTTTTAATAAGCAATCAACAAACAGCATCCATACATCCCATAGTAACTTATCTCAGTGTTCAGGAGATTTTCCTGCTCAGACATTAGATGATGTGGGAAGCCCAGTTTATCATCGCTCACAAAAGGTTAGAGAGAAGAGATCTTCCAGCAACACAGATATTCAAGGTACTTCTTCTGTATTTCTTTTGGAGCTCAGTCTCTAAATAAATAAATTTTTAAAAATGAAAATTAAAAAAAAAATGTTTGGTGTCTCAGTCAGAAATGTAGCACTGAACGGTTAAAAATGTATTATAAAGTTCAAAGCCTATAAAACATTATGTACTTGAGCATAATAAGGACAAATGGAAAACTGCCTGTATGCATACCTAGATCCTTTGACAAGAAATGTGAGATACAATTCAAAAAGCAAGTACTGTCAAGCTCAGCAGACTAAACTATTTCAATTAGCTTTAGCAATTGAAAATCCATTGGTTTTGTAAATTCCATGTTGATTGCAGGTCTTCTGTAAAAGCACAATTGTCAAGTTTCTGAAAATAATTTTCTTAGCTCCTGAAGCTTTTACAGGAATATATGCCTGGGGGTTTTTTCACTTTATTGCATGTTCATGTAACTTGTGCAATGTTTCCCTGTTTTGAATATAATAATAGTTAGTCTTCAGTAAAAAAAAGTCAATTTTGTCTTTGACATTTGGAATTATCGGACTTTCTTTTCAAAAGCAGTGCGAGGGCCACCACCATTCAGATCATGGTCAGTTGGAAACCAGAGTGGAGGAATGTGCAGTGATTCTGAAAGTGCGGGGGGAAGCAGCGAGTCACGATCCATGGATTCTCCATCTGCCAGCCCAGGTACACCTCCCCTCACTGCTAGACTAATCTGAAGTCTTTTCCCTGCAGTGTTTTACATTAGTGAGGACATCATTGTCAAATAAGCAAGTACTGAGCAGAGCATGTAATAAAAAATGAACAGTTGGGTAGAACTGATACTTACAGCTTCCTGAAAATTTTTCTCATCTGCTAGGAGATTTTAAAAGACGACTTCCCCGAACACCTTCCACTGGGACTATGTCATCTGCAGATGATCTTGATGAAAGAGAGCCACCATCTCCTTCAGACTGTGGTAATGTGGTTTCCATACCTGAAGTCCCCAGAAGATGCTTTTTGTTAGTGTGTGGCTTTTGTTTTTAATGTGCTTAAGAAAAGTACTTTAACAAGGTGTGATTGCCAACAGCATTGTTTTTCAATGCAGTGTGCATCCACTTGAGGTTGAGAAATGAAGAATAATGTTCAAGTCACTTTAATGAAGTGGTGCAGAATTGTCTTTATATGTTTAGGTTGCTGTATGGGCGACCATAGAACATTTCTAGTGTCTTCACCCTCTTGAGGTAGAGCAAATGATCCACTAACCATTACCTCCAGACATTTGCATTTAAATTTAGCTGTGTGGCACTGAGTTATGTAAGGTCAGTTCTAAACTTTAATGTGAAATGCACAAATACATAGAGTTGATAAGTAGCAAACTGGAAAAAAGTGGATCCGAATGTTTAGGGTAATAACTGAGATTTTACCCTTTTCAACTAAGATAAGCGAGTTCAGTAATGTCTGTCCCAGACTTGACCAGGCCATTTCTAATTTTCAAATGAGTTTTGACTGTATAATGACAGTGTTGCCACAGGCATTGAAACCTGAATAACTGGATTATCAGAAATAGTTCTATGGTATGTCCACAGTACTTACAAACTAATTTTGAAAAATTTGTGGCACTTGCTCAGTAAAGCCCTTAGGAAATTCTTTGCTTAGTCCTTATTTCCTAAATGTATACTTTGCCTTCTAGGAACCTGTGGTAAACAGTATTAACTCAGATCTAGATTTAAAGCATGGCAATGTGTTAATGAATGCAAGCTTTCACTTGGAGTGGTATTGTTTAATCAATGCTTGAGCGTTAAGAAGCTTTCTGGGCAATTAACTGAACATGCTAATTTAAAGTTATCTGTAAAACAAAGGGGTTTGGTTCACAGAGTTGTTGATAGCATTTTAAGTAAATTGCTTGAAAAAGTTGGACACAAAAAGGACCAGTTGCTATTCTTTTTAGTTTTAGAATCCTCTACAAAACAGTTCAGTGTTGTTAGAGGAAACAGAATCTGTGAATTTTTTTAAATTTATTTTTATTTTATGTGTCTTCTGCCATGAGCATATGTTAATTCTTCCTTGCTGCAAAATAGTATTTTTTTTAAGTATTTCAGAAACAGTACAGGCCAAAACAAGTCGTCTTTCATCCTCTAGTACAGGATTTTGAAATGTATAAAATTAAACTTTCGTGAATTGTTGCCTGAGATGCAGGGCAGTTGGAATTAAATGTCCTAATATTTCCACATTGCCACAATACAGAAGAAAATGGAACACTTAAAAATGCAAAAATGATTGTTTGATTCTGCTTTTACATCAGATTGATAGTTAATGTCTCTGTTATGTGAACTGTGACATAGTTTTGCCTCCTTGTGATTGAAATGTTTTTGATTACTTTGATAGTTGCCATTACTTACAGATTTGTGTTCTGCAGCACAATTCTAAAAAGTCAGAATAACTACCATGTCAATAGTAGATACTACAATGACTATAACAGAGAAATTCTCTTCAGGTTTAAATGATCTCACATCTGAAACTGCAAATTCTCCAGGACCTTTTAGAAATGCTAACATGTCCAAAGCAGCACAAACACACAAACTGCGGAAGCTGAGAGCTCCATCTAAATGCAGAGAATGTGACAGCTTAGTGGTATTTCATGGAGCTGAATGTGAGGAGGTAAGTCGAAAATTAGTTTAAATTGCTGCTTGAGATTTATGTAAAGTTGGGAGTTTTGGAAATTTGAATTATGTTTCTATATAAAAACTGGAGTTTGTGGTTAGTATAATCACTGTGAACTTGAAGCAGAGGCACACCATACTAATAAATTTTGCATTTTGCTCACATATGGGGTGACAAACAGCAGGGATATTTCTTATGGTGTCAGATTGTATCAAGCCATGTGCTTTTTTGTTTCTTCCCTTGTAGTGTTCGCTTGCATGCCATAAAAAATGTTTAGAGACTTTAGCTATTCAATGTGGGCACAAAAAACTTCATGGAAGGCTTCATTTATTTGGAGTGGAGTTTGCCCAAGCTGCTAAAAATGTTCCTGATGGCGTTCCTTTCATCATCAAAAAGTGTACATCAGAAATTGAAAGCAGAGCGCTCAACGTCAAGGTATGTTTAAGTTTGTTCATGCTTAAGTTTCAGACACAATCTTAAAAAAAATTCTCTTAAGATTTTAATGTTGTCAATATCATCTGTGTTTTACAATTTCCTTTCAAATTGAAATAGAATTGTGCTGGCCTTTTAATTTTAGGGCATCTATCGTGTGAATGGAGCCAAATCAAGAGTTGAAAAGCTTTGTCAAGCTTTTGAAAATGGAAAGGATTTGGTTGAGCTCTCGGAACTCTATGCACATGATATCAGCAATGTTCTCAAGCTGTATCTCCGCCAGGTATGGAATTGAGAGGTCAGATGGAAAACCAAAGTGCTGTAGTGTATTTCTTCAGTACAATATGGAAAAAACAGCCCTTTTCAGCAGCCCTACAGCAGCAGATTAAACAAGTGCCTTGTATAACTGAAGTGGCTTCTTTTTTTGCACATGGAGCCTGTGACATGGATATTGTGGCTTTTTTTAGTACCATATGCAGAACAAGCTTTTGTTTGCCTACTCAGAGTAGAATTTAATTTCTAAAACCTTTCTGATAGTGAATTTGCCTGTCTTATGTGGAGTTTAAGATTCCCATGTTCTTGCCTCTTCATGCAGACACATGCTGTTATTCATGCAGATATTGCTGTTAATATCTGCTAACAAAAATGTCCTGAAACAGTCATAGTGGTCATGATGTGTTCATTATGGAGGGATTATCCATTTTTTTCTTCTAAAATAGAGCTTTAAAGCTTTGTGATGGAATTTTCTAAAACAGTTTCAGTATGTATGTGAAAAAATGAAGCTGGGATGTTGCCTAGTAAGATTATTGAGTCACTGTGAAAACTTGTTAACCCTGAAAGGAATAATCCTTAGCTGCATGGTCCTGTCCTCTTACTCACACTGGCTGTCAGAGATGAGCTTTCCGATCCTATGATCCATCACCATTAAGTGATTTTGAAAAAAGCTTTTTTTTCTTGGAATCTTCTTATTTCAATAAATTTTGATAAATACTCAGTCCTGAAGCTATTGTAGGAACGGGTTAGCAAAAGTTTTCTGGAAAAAGGTGTAGGAAGGTGTATTTTTGTTAGCTGGGATTGGGTTTGAAAGAATTGGGGATTGAGCTAATGAACAAGGATTAAAAAATGTCATCATCTAAGAAAAGACGCTAGACCAGAAAAAGTTGAAGAAAAACAGGAAGGAAACAAGTTAAAATTCAGGTTTAAGTGTGTTTCTGAAATGTTCGTATTTCTTCAGCTTCCAGAGCCCTTGATTTTGTTTCGGCTTTACAATGAGTTCATTGGACTTGCAAAAGAAAGCCAGAATGCTAATGAGGAATTGGATGCTAAACAAGCTAGCCCCAAAGCAAAGACAAGACAGTCACTCTGTATTGAACTGAAAAGGATCATCATTAAAATTAAAGATCTTCTGAAACAGCTGCCTGTACCAAACTATAACACTCTACAGTACCTTATTGGACACCTTCACAGGTAATAAAATACTTTAAAGGCAAACTGATGTTGAAGACTTAACTGCTGAATGCTAGGAATCTCTTGTACCTTTTTGATGACTGTCGAGGAAGAAGTCACATATACCTTTGAAGACACCGTTCTGTTGCTAGGGTTTTTTCCATGTAATGAATTCTCAAGTGAGAGGAGAATATGAAAGGGAAATAAAGCAGGGAAAGTGTGCCCTCCATTATTCTTGATTCTCTGCTAGCATTGGAGTCAGTAATAATTAGTGTCACATGCAGGGATCTAAATATGATTTAAATTGTGATGTAACAAAGATAGGGCAATGATTTGGTGGCTATTAACAGAAAATTGAAACTTGTGTCATGTGTCTTAACCATTCTTCAGTCACATTTCATTTCCTTGTTGTCCAAATGCTGGTTTGTATGATGATGTACTGAACTGATGATTACCTATAAAAATGGGTAATATTGGGCCATAGCTATATTACTACTTAGAATGAAAGACATTCTTTTCCCAAACCCCTGAAATGCCAAATAGCCACAAATAACTTCAACAAATAGGACATAGAAACACCCTGTGTGGGAAGTCCTAGCCACTGTTAAGTGTGGTCTGCACTGAAGATTCTTCCTGCCTACCAAACCCATTTTCAGTTTTTTATTGTCTCTTATCCTCTTTAGACATAATACTTTAATGTCGAAAGTATTTCTGAAGTAATAAAACCCTCTAACTCTTGGGGGTTTCTTTTGGTTTGTTTTTTTTCCCCTCTATGCAGAGTTACAGAACAGTCTGATGAGAATAAAATGTCAGCCAGCAACCTTGGCATAATATTTGGCCCAACTCTGATTAGACCGCGTCAAACCGATGCTACTGTTTCTTTGTCGTCACTTGTGGACTACCCGTACCAGGCCCGGGTAGTGGAGCTGCTCATAAGATACTATGAAAAGATATTTGACGTTTCATTGAAACCACTTCTGAGCGCTTCTCATTCTGAAGAAACAGCTGTTACTGTCAGAGTTGCTTTATCAGCAGATGAGAAGGAGCCACAGCAGCAGAGGAAGTCGTTTGTTGCTGTAAAGGAAGTGAGTGACTCTTGTGCTGCCACAGTGTTACCTGTGCCATCTTAACTTCTGTGTTAAATGCTGCAGCATTCCAGAGTGCATTTCTAATAAATTTTTGTGGGTTTTTTTTGATAAGGAGTAGTGCCTTTTTCTCTTGAGTTCTCATTTACTTTTGTTCTGACTTTCGTTAGCAGGGTATTCAAATAGCTCCAAGTGAAAGAGCTTCAGAAACAGCTGCACTCTTTTTGGAATCGAAGAATAGCAAGAATACAAAAGAAGAAGCAGATACATCTGTAACTGGTTAGTATGCTGTTAACTCTGGGTGGGTAAGGAGCCCTGGATGCATTAGATTATGGTGCATGTAGCCCTGCAATATAGACAGAAGCAAGTGATAGAACCTGTTCATCACTGCTTGAGATACTGTTTATTTTTGTAAGAAGAACAGAGTATTAAATCTTTCTAAAGGCTTTTAAGAAACATCTGTTTATGGAATCGGAGCTTAAAGTATTTGGTAAGAGAATATAACAGTGGTTTGGTTTCTCCCTTTGTTTAAAAAAAAGCAAACCAAACAAAGCCATGATTATGCTGTGACTGTGGATTTCTGAAATCCTGTAAACTAATACCCAGCAATTTATGTATTGTGACCACTGTCTTCCCCCAAAAATCATTGCCACTCACTGGAACTAAACCAGAAGGCTTTGGAAAGAGTAATTGTTTGACAGAATCATCAGAGCATTTTGGATATCAATATTTCTACTCAAAAACCCCCAGGTTTGCTAACCTAATTCTAACGCTAAATTTTTTTCTGTTTATCTGCCTATGCTACTACAGGGGTTGGTTTTAATGTAGGTATGATTTCATGTACTTCATTTAGGAGTAACTATGCATAATCCCTTTTAACTGTACTGATTTTTGTCTGATGTTACCAGTTTAGTCATGTCCCGTACATCAACAGTGCGATATCCTGAAACATACTAAAACTGAAAAAATTCAGGGATGGCAAAGCAACAGCCAAAAAATGAAGTGTGTCTGTCTGTTTTCTCTTTCGTTACAGCTGTAGAGTATGTGTTTTATTCCTACTGAAATGCTAACATTTGGTTAGAGTAGAATATTCCTAGTATGTAGACAAGCTATCCCTAAAAACTGTTATCCCGTTAAAATACTAGCTTCCAAGGGGTCACTGAAGTCTTGCTGACTTGTGTTTATACTTGGTGCAAAGATCCAGTCACGTCTATTTGTGTGCTTCCAGGTGATGCTGTGAGTCCGGCTTCAGAGAAAGACAGTGATCCGTTCATTTCTCTAGGTGAAGACCCCTGTAAAATGAACTTACTTCCTGTAAAACCCAACCGCCAGATTGCCAAAGTTCCGTTGCGGGCTCCAAGGACAAAACCAGCGTCTCGCCCTGTGAGCC
This sequence comes from Lycocorax pyrrhopterus obiensis, assembly GCA_014706295.1. Taxonomy (NCBI): domain Eukaryota; kingdom Metazoa; phylum Chordata; class Aves; order Passeriformes; family Paradisaeidae; genus Lycocorax; species Lycocorax pyrrhopterus. The sequence continues at coordinate 17,554,203 of JACSVZ010000013.1, read as the reverse complement.
TGCCTGTAGACCGAATACTTCCTCCGTGTGTTTTGAATGAAAGAAATTCACGAAATGCAGGAGCAGTAAGTGCGGAGAAGCTGGGCAGAAGCCCTACTATTGAAGAAGTCTCAGAGGTGAAGGCACTCCCTGCTGCTGATACCTGCTGCAGACTTCCTTGTTACGACACCCAGATGCTGCGAAAAACTTGGGACAAGCAGTACAAACAGTATGATATCACAGCAAGGACAGCAATGATCATGACTAATGTGCCCCGGGAGATCCGAGCACTTGAGAGTGGAACTGCAGGTGCTTTATCATCATCATGCAGCCTTGGTAACAACTCAGCTAATGCCATTCTTCCTAATAAGCCATATTCTGTTGTTGGGTCAGGAAGGACAGCAGCAGAAGAGAATGGTCCTGATGTTAATCCTCTTGCTGCCTTTAGGGCACCAAGAACATTGCAGCCGCCCCCAGGGACATTTTATAAACCACCCTCTAACAAAGCGAAAGAAAATGGAGATGATTCTTCTGCTAAAGCTTGTACACCAACCAGCGCTAGCTCTGTGCTCCACCAGGATGATACTGTGAAACTGGCTAGGAGCTCTGCACTTCCATCAGGTGATCCTGAACAAAACACAAACGAACAGAAATCTAGCTCTGAGGATATTCACCCCACAGATCTGAAGCCTGCTTACCACAGACTGAGACCAAAAAGGATCCAAGAACTGGAACACAGGGAAGCTCATTTTGTATAGGGTGCAAATTCCTCTTGGACTATATGCAATTTGTTGATGTTGCCAGTGGAGGCTTCCCTTTGCCCCTTTATCCTTTGCCTTCCCTTGAGAATCCCACATTTGTGCCATATTGGAGTTATTTTTATATATGCAGCATTTTAAAAATGGGGGGAGGCCTGGGGAACTGTGAATTAAATAAGTCAACCTTTTTGTAGTTCAGTAGCTTTCAATAAAGATGTAATACATTCCCAGTCTAGGCACAGTTAATGGGTTCATTGAATAAGACACTGAGCTTCATTTCATTGTGTGGAATGGAGTGCTTATTCATAGAGAAAAAGCTATTTTTCTTAATAGATGTTATAATAAAAATGGAAGGTTTAATGTTCACTGTCTAAGCGTAAACCAAAGCTTGTGCTTTGCTCTGTAAAAGCATTTGTTCATTTTTCTAATCTGTGCAATTAAAGCTTTGCTCTTGAACAGGCTTACATACTGGCCAGCATGGCCATAATTATGTATCATATGTGTATATTTTAGGCAGACACGGTTATCTGTTGCCAGTTTTCTATGTTGTCACTTTAATTTTTTTTTTTTTGTACAGCAAGGATGCACTTACTGAGCTTTACTATTCAGAGGCAGCAATCAATTCACATCTCTTTTTTTGTGTAGCTTAGCGAGTGGGGCAAATGTGCATAGCCTGTTTCATTTGGGTGCCCTTCTGGAGACATTCAGTTGCTGTGGTGCTGTCTTTCCCAGGTGAATGAAGAGGCAGTGATTTGCTTGCTATAGATCAGTTTCACCACTTAACCTGGTGTAGCTGAAATGAAGAGCTTTGTTTCCAAGTTTCAGTGAAACAGCTAAAAATAACCAAAAATCAGCATTAGTAGGTGCATCTAATGGTTTTCACTTTGTATTAAATGGTTTTTATGTGTACACTGTGTTATATTTGCTTTAAAATATATTAACGTGTTAACATTTCAGTGACTCTATGGCTTCTATATTTGGATTTCTTCTAACTTATTAAAATACAGATGTTTGGCCTTTGCAATAGTGTAGTACTCTCCTGCATCTGTCTTCTGGGGCTAGGGGGTGGCACGCTTTTCTTGATAGGATTACAATTAGCATGACCATTTCTTGCATACTGTAGAATACAGTTGTTTTGGCACGGTACTTTCTAGCGATGTAAGCACCGAGATGGCTCTCAAAGGACAGTAAAGACAAAGAATCACTTTTCTGTTTTTGCAACATTAAATACACTGGACTTTAATACTCCATTACCTTTGCCAGTCTTCCCAAAACACCACAGATAAAATCCTACACTCTGTTTGGTGGACATAATCTGATTTTTATTTCCAGAACTCACAATCTGAACTTTGATTCCTTATCACATTTCCACAGAAGCAGGGCTTGCATTCTTGGCAAAGGCCGTCCTATCACTGGATGGTTCTGGCCATGCTCGGAGTCATTTCTTTGGGGAGCTGCCTCTTATTACAGAAAAGCTGAAGGTCCCAGATGCTGTTGTCTGTCCAGACTGGTGTTGGGAGTTGCATAACAAAATATGTGGAAAGGCTTCTTGACATAGATGGGATTTTGTTCTACTTTGACAATGGAGGAGTGAACTATATATACCCCACACAACTGGTTAATGAATCATTAAAGACAGTGCAGCATAACTTTATAGCACAGTTGTGAAAGGATCAGTATTGATTAGGACCACAAGACAGCAAAATACTTTGTGAATTTTCATTAAATTTATTGTCTCACTATATTTGTGTTTTAGCATGTCTAGCATTGGATATGGTAATGGCTTAAGAAATTAAAGTTCTTTATTTAAAAATTTCTTAATTCAATAAAGCTCTTCACCTTGTGTGATGGAGGGTCTCTAGTACTCCCCAGAGCAGGCTCCTGGGATAGAGAATTACAACAGTGAATACAACATAAGAGTGAATACAGTGAGAAACAGAAACGTTTCTTAATCAAGTCGTAATACCAGTTATTACTAGCTGTTGCCATACTCCTTTTTATGTAACATCTACTTCCATATTTTGCTAGCACGAAAGGTTTCTGCTCTTTTAAAGGTGCTTCCCGCAGCCCCGCAGGTGCCAGCGGGCTGGGACGGGAGCCGGGGGCAGCAGAGCCTGGTGCCTGTGCGTGGGGATGCGTAGGTCTCTTACAAAGCCCCGTTAGTCCGGAGAAAATACTAGTTTCAAATGATGACTTACGTGTCCCAGCTTTATAATGCCTTCGCCTGTTTTTATGTAATACAAGCGAAGGAGTAAGAGCGTGTCTTTGGAAATGGAAACCTTTGAAGCCTATGTAAGAGTTACGACCCCGCTGCCCAGCCTGGCGGTAGCGCAGGAGAGGCTGTGGGCCGGGCCCGGGAGTTCTTCCCGAGCCTTGCCGGCAGCCCGGGGACAGCGCTGCCTGCGGGGGAGGCTGGAAGGCGGTGGCTCAAAGGCCGCTCTGTGACTTCTGGATTTGTCAATTTTCTTAAACGTTTGCACGGAGACGGCATGGCCGTGTTGTGTTCGAGCCTGTACGCTGAGGGCCCGCCCGCCTGTGAGGGAGCGGGGGAGGGGGGGGCGCGCCTGAGGGGGCGTGAGGAGGCGGCCACCGCAGCGGAGCCTTACGTCTGGTGGAAAAGACTTTGGTTTCCTTTGGAAATGGAGACATATCGAATGGCCCCTGTTGTTTCTTTCAGTTCAGACGCAGATTTCCCTCGGTCTTGCTTTGAAATGGCTTCACTCCGGCGGAACTGCAGCAATCCTACCCACCTGCCTCAGGTGACATGCTGTGGGTCATGTAAAGTGCCAGAACCCAGCAGCTTGAACTCTGGCGAGGAAACCTTTTGCTGTCAGATTTGTTTGGTAATTGCATTTTCTGTGGTCGTAATGCACTGCCTCATCCCTCTTAAAGCTTTGGCAGAGTACCGACTTCTGTAAGTTGCTGACCTAATTAGTCATGACAGCTGTTTGTTTAGTAGGGCCCCTAATGCTACCAGAACTACCCTTCTGAAACCATCTTTTCAAATACAGCGTTTGTTCAGATCTGAAGAAATACATTCAGAAATATCAGTGTCCTAGTAGAGACTTGATTGTGCTTGTGTTCGTCATATTGGATATTTGGGAGGATTTTTATTCATGAGTCCTTAAACTCACAGGTTGAGCTGTTCTGTAACAAGCAGGGGATTAAAATAATCTCCTTACAACTGAGCAGTGTTATTCTGCAAGTGCTAACTGCATCTAAGATATGTACTTCTTTGCTGCCAAGCTGAACATTCCTTCAGAAAACATTCTCTCTCAGCAGTGCTCACACATGAGGTAAGCTTTTGTGGTAAGTTTTCAAGGTTTTTGTTGCTTCTGTGTAAGAAGTCTCTGTTTTGCTTGCAAATCCATGAACTCTTTAGCTTCCATGTAGCAGAGGCCTAATGGAGCTAATCTGGAAGCTGACACGAAATGCTCTGCGAAGGCAGCGCACGAGTGGTAACGTTGGTAACTTAGGTCAGAGCATGTTTGTACTTTTTGAGTGACTCCGCTACATACCACTGTGGCTCACCGTACAGAGTGATCTCAGAGCACATAAACTCAGTTCTGTTTGGGGGAAACTAAAGTGGAACGTGTGCTTCAGCACCATACCTGATGTGCTGCAGCTGCTAATGCACGTCCAGTCTGTGCCTGGTGCTCATCTGAAGCAACCCTTAGGCAAGTAGTGCATGCGTCCTGGGTCCTCAGCACCCACCGTTTCACTATAAAGCTGCTCTTACTGGGCCATCCTACTTGTCAATGTGTACATAATATGTTGGGAAAGTGGAACAAACCCAATGTTTCAACTTTCCGTTAGCAAAGTGTGGGTGGGGAGGGACAGGGAATGTCTGATATTTACAAACAGTGTTATTTCGAATATTCATGGAAATAAGTCTTGCAGGAGGATTCTTTGGAGATAAGCCTTTCTGAATAAAATGTTCTATGTGCATGCCCATTTGTATTCATAGAGAGAGGGGAATTCTTTTTCTAATTCAGAGGTCTGAGGGATCCTTGGAAAGTGTTTCACTCACAGGTAGAAGAAAAAGCTATCCTTCATCTTCCAAAATGTCAAATGTTTGAGGAAGGTGAATGCTAGAGTGCTGAAATGCTGGCCCTTATGCAGCTGGATGACAGAACAGTGTCTGTATGAAGTAAACAGAATTACACCTGAAGTAGAAAACATGCCTTGTGTGTTTCCACTGCTTTGTGCTTGTTTATCCACAGATTGGGGCGATTAGCCCACTGCTGGGTTTGCACAAGAATGGGATCTGTTTAAGATTCCACATTTGTCTGTGCTTGACATGGAAGAGTCTGATTGTGATTGTCTTTGATTCATAGAAATACACCTTTCAAGAAGAAGTTTCATGGGGCCTTGTCTTAGTCTCTCTGATTTTTTTATCATTTGATCCTGATTTTTTGACAGAACTTCCCATTCTTGTCCTTCAGGTTACTCCTTGCTTATTTCAGAGGGAGGCCTCTGAAATACACAGGAAACACCTAAAAAGCTTCAGCTTGGGTTTTCCCCAGTAGTTTGAGGTAGCTGGGTGCAAAACTTAACTCAGAAAGCCCCAACCTGTGTTTGTGTAGTTTTCTTTACACGCACATAGATATACCTGTTTATGGATAGAAGATACATTTATGTGCATCTTCTCCTACAGTTAGTCTGGCACAATCGTGTGAGCATTAATTGTATTAGCTTTCTAGTGAGCCTGTGTTGAGGGACGTGCTCTTCTACATGTGTAAGAATGTCTCACAGGTTAAGAAATGGTTTGGGTGCTGTAAAGCATTGTTGGACATAAGAAGTGCTGGCCCATGAGCACCCCCAAAACACAGAAGTGTGCATATTTTCAAATCTATCTTTTCAGATAATTTTAAAATTCTCCTTATTTTAGAGAAATATTTGCTTCTGGTACTGAAGAGATTACTGGGGATGTTTTTATAATTAGCTGGAAAAATAGCATTTATTCAGACTTGATTTTTTGGTCAAAAGTCAGGAATAAGCCTGGAAAAAAGAAAACAAAATTCTGATATTTAAAACAGCTGTTAAAACTATGGCATATATGTGTGAGGTAAGGGGAGAACACAACACACATGCCATGTGACCCCATGTATTGCATGTAGGTGCTCATGAAGCATGTCACAGGCAACTTTTATATTATCAAATATCTAGTGTAGGCATAAGAGAGAGCCATCACCAAATATCTATTTCCACTTACTGATTTCTTTGTGTTCGATACATAAAACTGTGGATAGAGCTATGGTGAAATTGTGCAGTGTGCTCCATAAGATGAACTGTATTTTCCTTTCCCATGTAAAATGATAGGCCCTGCATAAGCTTTCTTTGTTTACTTCTGAAGATCCCTTTGTAAAGCTAAAAAGCAAAAATGGGTCACAGGAGCAGCAGATGTGTTTGACCATAGAAAGCAAAATATTCCCTACCATCATCCAATTGTGATGTAAAAAATCTAATTAGGAGATTAGTTTAATCTGTTAGAGCAGTCTCTGCAAACATGTGGACAGCAAAAAGAGATCCATTTTCTTAAAATAACTTGCCTTAGGATTTTAGAGTTAAAATGCATGTTTGTTTGTTTGCTTTGCACTGCCATTAGTCAGAGTTAGCTTCTATCTGTGCCTTTATGAAGCTTTGTTTCTCTGTCCAGATGGAAGCAGGGTCTCACCTGCAATATGAACATATGCTCAACAGAAATTAGATCAAAGCCACTTGTAAAAGAGGAGTTTGCCATAGAATCATAGAATAGAATCATTAAGGTTAGAAAGGACCTCCAAGATCAAGTTCAACCTTTGACCAAAAACAGCATATCAGCTAAGCCACAGCACTAAGTGCCATGTCCAGTCATTTATTGAACATTTCCAGGGATAGTGACTCCACCACCTTCCTGAGCAGCCTGTTCCATGCTTGACAACCCTTTCAGTGAAAAAATTCCTCCTGATGTCCAACCTGAACCTTCCCTGGCACAGCTTGAGGCCATGCCCTCTTGTCCTGTCACTGTTTGCCCAGGAGAAGAGGCCAAACCCCATCTTGCTACGCCCTCCTTTCAGGCAGTTGTAGAGAATGGTAAATTCTCCCCTGAGCCTCCTCTTCTCCAGACTAAACCCCAGCTCCCTCAGCTGCTCCTCACAGGACTCACTCTCCAGACCCTTCCCCAGCTCCGCTGCCCTTCTCCGGACTCGCCCCAGCCCCTCAATGTCTTCCTTGAGGTGATGGGCCCAGAACTGGACACAGCACTCGAGGTGTGGCCTCACCAGTGCCCAGTACAGGGGGACAATCCCTTGCCCTGGTCCTCCTGGCCACGCCATTCCTGATACAGGCCAGGATGCCATTGGCCTTCTTGGCCACCTGGGCAGACGCTGACTCACGTTCAGCAGCTGTCGACCAGCACCCCCAGGCTTTTTCCCAACTGGGCAGCTTTCCAGACACTCTTCCCCAACCTGTAGCACTGCCTGGGATTGTTGTGACCATTTGGCAAATGGTTGTCACGCTGTCCAATCTCCAGTCATCTGGGACCTCCCTGGTCCCTGGTTTACCAGGACAGATGATAAATGGTGGAGAGAGGCTTGGTGAGCTCTTTTGCCAGTTTCTTCAGTACTCCTGGGTGGATCCCATCCTGCTTCATAGACCTGTGAGTGTCTAAGTGGCACAGCAGGTCACTGCCTCCCTCCTAGTGGATTGTGGGCGGGTGGGGGGGTTCTGCTCCCCATCCCTGTCTACCAGCTCAAGGGACTGGTTGCCCTGAGGATAACCTATCTTCATATTGAAGACTCAGGCGAGGAAGGCATTAAGTACCACGGCCTTTTCTTCATCTTTGGTTGCATTTCCCTCTGCATGCAATAAAGGATGGAGATTTTCCTTGGCCCTCTTTTTGTTGTTAATGCATTCATAAAAACACTTTTTATTATTTTTCACAGCGGTGGCCACTTTGAGTTCTAGCTGAGCTTTCACGATTCTGCTTTTCTATGTGACCTAACGATGTTCTTGTACTCTTCCTGAGTTGGCTGCCCCTTCTTCCAAAGGTCATAAACTCTCTATTTTTCCCTGACTTCTAGTGAAAGTGCTGTATTCAGCCAAGACTGGTCTTCTTCCCTGCTGGCTCACCTTTCGGCACATAGGGACGGCCTGATCCTATGCTTTGTTATCCTTTGTGCCAGAAGCCAGGTTAAAGTGGGTGGTTTAGGTGGCACCTGTGTGCGGGGGCTCAAAGGCCCTGCAGTTGTGTTGGGAAAGAAGCGGTGTGCAGAGTACAGTGCTCTGCTGCCAGAGCTGCAGTGGGCTCTGGGGGAAATCTAGAGTGTGTTAAATTCAGTGAAGCAGTTTTGTGGAGGAGTCTCAAAGGTGTACCCAAAGCCGTGTGAAGGGGAAAGAAACAGGCAAGCACTGCCACATCCTTAATTTTTTTTTTTTAAATAATGGAGGCTGGGTTGTTGTTCAGCTTCTACTTGGAAGAACAATCACAGGGAAGCTATGATAGTTCTCATACAGTCATTGCCCAGCATGAGCACTGGTGGGAGGTTTTGCTGCATTGCTGTTTCAGATGCCCTTTACAGATGAAAACCTATAGGGAATTCAGTGTTCATTCAGTTCGTAAGTGTAGGGGTCTTTTTCTGATTTTAGGGGAGTGTTATCTATGTAAATAAACTTTTTTGGAAATTGAATTTCTTTCAGTGCCTGTGCTCTTTCTGATTGCAGCAGTCCCAAGCCACCAGTGATTTCATGAGCAGGGCGCTGCCTCTAAAGAGTGAAGATAGATCTCCACCATGACTAATCACTCCAGAAGTTTATGTACCTCCTCAGTCCAAGTGGAGTTCTCCATACATTATTACTAGGTACTACTCTTTATCATGGTTCTACTATTCTTTTTTATTATAGTGTTTTGCTCTACTTAAAGTAGTAGAGCTTGAATCAACCACAAAAATCTGTTAGTTTGTCTGAGTAATGCCCAGATAGGAAAGGATATTTCAGGATTGAAAATTGATAATTCTGTATTTATTCAGTGCTGCTACAGATTCTGAGGTTTATCTGTCCAGTGTCTTCTGACTGCATTATTTAAGTTGTTCTTTTCCTACAGTTGTGTCTCATATTCACCTGTTTAATTTAAATTTCAAAGCAGAATAAGGTTAACTCACATCCCTGAAGCTGTTCCATTTAGGAAAGCAATGTTCTTTCCCTTTAGCTCCTAGTAAAGGTTTTATAAACAAACCAGTCTGGGGAGATGTAAGTGTATCCTTGTTCAACCTAAAATTAGAGGTGGTCCTGAAGTGTGTCTGGTGAGCAATGTAGGAACTTCAAGAAAGTTTTGTATGTTGATTAACTTATTGTATTGATGCCATACCTTAAATAGTTATTTTAAGAACTTTTAAATTCTGACTCATGTAGCACAGTGTTAACCTTGGTAATCCATCTAGTAGTCACTTTCTTGGAGTGCATTTTTTTGTTCCTTTATGCATATTAATTAGGTTGTCTGTCATTGAGTTACTTCTCTTATAAGCAATGTCTCCCTGTTGCTATCAACAAATATAACTAGCAAGGTCCAATGTAAAAAAATCTTAAAGATTACGTAGCACGCACAATCTGTATAACCTGACTTACTGCCCTTTTTTTTCCCACCAAGGTTTATTGGGTTTGGCTTCTTTACTGCTTATATTTTTAGTGTCAGAAATAGTTATATTTTTCAAAGCAAAGGGCAGCAACCATTTTATCTGGGAGTCATTGTCTCATTTATGGCCTTGCACAACAAATTCTCTAGCTACTAGTAGTACAGCTACTACTAATTCAAGAGTGGTGCAGGTCATACATAGCAGGATACTTAGAAACATAAGCTACGACTCTCTGTAGTACTGTGGAATCTCTCACTGAGACAGAAACTCTTAATGATGGGTGGCTCAGTAAAGCACCATCAGGAGGAAGAGGAGAGGCCAGGCCATTGGCAGACCGTAGATTTTATGGCCTTGACATGAAGGCTTGGATTTCCTTTTACAGCTGTTGCAGAAAGACTGCAGCATCCATCTGGGGTTTAGAGGAAGGCAAGAGGAGCTGCAGTGCAAAACTATCTCTTCCTCATTTGTTCAGCTGTAGGATTCATTTTTCAGAGTAGCAACAGGTTCAAGAGCCCTGGGCTACACGAGAGTGTCAGAAAGCTGTCTGACTGCCTATTGTTGGCAACCCAAAGTGGGAGGCTGTCACAGCCTCCCAGAAGTGTGTTTCTTCAAACCATCGGTGTTAGTCCATTTACTCCTCACAACAGCAGTAGCTTTTTATAGCTAGTCTCATATCTTGCTCTGTAACTTAAGCAGAGTTGATGGAGGGATACTGAAAATAGCATGAAATTGCTGATCTGCAAAATATGGAAAATGCTCCAAGTTTGGTTTTGCATCAATATTTATGCAGAACTGTTCCTTTATTATTTGATCCCCAGTAAGCAGAACAGACAATTCTTACTGTTTGGCCTTAAATATCCTGCTTCAATCACTTTCAAGCCTGGTATATCAGAAGAGATTCCACATTCTTTAGGAGGCCTTTCTACCAGGGTTAGCCATGACTGATGCCAACCCTTCCCTGGTGCTGGCCACCTCTTCCCTTGAGGTTGAAATTCCTTTTCAGTTCATAAAATGTGGACTTGAGAGGATTTTCTGAAACAATCAAATCTCTTATCTAATGTTTTTCACTACTGATTTGTTAACACATTAGGCCAAAAAATCCTGACATGTTTTCCATACCTTGTCTCTTAAAATCAGACAAAGTCTTCTTCAATTAATATAATTTCCAGAAACAAAATTCTAGAAGAATAGTGACAAATGAGACTTTAAAAAATTATCTAATCCATGAGTGGTTTTACCTGTGTAATTTTTTGTAGAGGTTTGAGTAATCTGCAATGGAGGCCCCCCCAGTCTTCCCATAAAATCAGTTCTATTACTTCACCATTCTTATAATCAGAGTGTGCTTTCCAATATGACTTCCATTTCCTTTTCAATGCTCTCCCAGTTACTAATCATTCATAATGAAACTACTCTTTATTCATTTAAATCCCATAAAGCAGCAATAAAGTAGGAAGTCAACGCAGGTAGCAAATTTCAATAATTTGTTTATTTTTTAACAGGCCCGTGTATCTGATATTTGGATTTATATGTCAAGTTTTCTTTTTCCTTTTGAAGGTAAAAATTCCTGGTGATTATAATGAGTCATGAACCTGAAAAACAGAGCATACAATGGTTTAAATTCTGTGGTATCTCTACTAAAATGTAATGGGAGTTGCTGAATTTAAAAACATAAAAATAGGAGATCCTGTATTTTTTTAAGGAAATGGCAACAGAATGGAATTATTTTTATAAATTCCATATCAGACTCTGTTAATCAATATATTTTATCATGTCTGAATGGTAAACCTAATTGTATCATAATAGCTAAACAGTTTTACATAAACTAATGTCTAGTAGTAAATCCATCTTTTTTTTGGAAAAAAAATTTTGAAAACACAGTATTGTGAAAAATGGTGCAAGATGCCTTCATTACATGCAAGTCCAAGTTAATAGCCAGATTCAATGTTAATGACTCTTTTTATTCGAAAGAGATGTTTTTCCTCTCTACTGCTTTTTGGTGCTGATAAATGTGTCACAGGAAGTAGCCTCCAAACAAAGGAAACTCACAATTTTTCATGCATGATAGTGTATCAAGTGCAAAATTAAATGGTGCAGACAATGAAAGGAACTGATCTCTGTGATAACATAATCTTAAAATAAGAACAAAAAGCTGTTATTTTGCTCTAAGGTCTGTTTCTGCTGTCAGCTGAGAAATGGCAATGCATCCTTTGCCACAGGTTAACCAGACGTGTTGATGCAGAAGAATGAGCTTCTTTAGGCAAGTCAGACTTCTACTTTGGAAGAACTGGATCCTTCGGAAAAGACAAAAGGTAAAGTACTAGTCTTTGGATTTCAGGTTTGAACCATGCACTCCACTGTATTAAGTGACTGGTAAATTTATCAGCATGTAAACCTCCCAAGTCCTCCGAAGAATCACGTGTGATCTTTGTATGTGCCTTTGTATGGACAACTTGTCTGGTTTGCAGAGCTGCTCTGTACAGACCAAACATAGAATACTTGTGTTGGGATTTTCTTTGACAAATAATATTGTGCACCAGAAGCGTTGTGGATAGTAGTATTTATGTATTTTCACATAAAAAGATCTGTTGTTAGAAAACATCATGAGCACCATTCAGCTCACAGAGTTTTGATTCCTAGTTTTAGATTTGCTCTTCACACTCAGCTGCTCTTAGACATGATTCTAGTTAGGACCTTACAGTTCTCACAGATTTTGTCTTTTTTAGTGTGGCTGAATGACATAAGTAAAGCAAAAGCCAGAAGTATTTTAAGTACTTTCAAATCCTCTTAGATTTTATGATACTTTGTCTTGCAGCAAATTTACCTATTACTTTTCACCTTAATTCACCTTATTTTCATTGCTCTTTTTATTTTTTCTTTAAGCTAGATTTTCTTAGAGTGAAACCAAACTTCAGACTAGGGTCTTAGTTATCTGATGTACTTCAACTACTTCTGCCCAGCAAAAGAAGTCCCTTTACCTGGTTTCCATTTTTTTTTCTCTGAGGTCCTATAGATACAGACTACCTGTTTCAAATGAAAAATAATTTTTAAAGTATATTAAGGCATCTGTGAGACTGTAACAGTCATGCAAACAATTTTGCTGTAATAACAGTTTAATAACAAACTGAACCACAAGATGAGCTGAAATATTTACCCTATGCTGACCTGATTTTAGTCAGTAGGAATGGCTCATATGCTGAAATTTCCAGGATCAAAGGATTGTGTAATTTTCTTCATGGACAATTTGAATGTTCTTTCCTTCATAGGTTCCTGGCAGACTTTCTCCCACAACATACGTTGTCATCAAGAGCTGATGCATATAACATTGCAGCTCATGATTTATTGCAACATGAAAGTTTCCAATTCATACTTGAGTTAAGGACCTCTTTTGAAGCTGGACTTCATTTACCGATTGTCAAGGAACTGTGGTAGTTTGGTTCTCAAGTTCAGAAAAAACAATGCCAAACAGAAAATCCATGTCTTTCTGGTCTTCAAATGTATGTACTGGGAGAAGTGGAAGCCACTGGGTTTTAATTTTTAACAAATGTATATTTGCAGAGTTCTTCAGTATTTTCAGTATATGAAATAGTGTGTTATTTGTGCAAATCTGCTTAGATATGAGACACAAAGTGCAGTTTGGCTTTCAGGAATTGTCTTCTCTTTTTGTTTAATTTTTCTTATAGAATTTTCAAAAATTATAATTGGTGTTTCCTGGTGTTGCTAGAGATCCTCTTCTCTGATGATCATTCCTCTTTTGTAAGCACAGTGATTTAATCTACAACTGAGAAATATTTTCTCCACCCTGAAGAGTAAAATGTTTTACAGGAGAGCCATTAAAAATAATTTCTTGTTTAAGAACATAATCCTGCCTGCTTATTTGTCCTCACAGAGAAACGAAGTAGCCAAAACAAAAATTCATACTGTCAAAGGTAGCTATAAAATGTGTTTTGAGAAAATCAGACTATTTTTTTGTTAACCATCATGCAGTACTATAAATAGAGATATATGTAATCTTCTACTCCAGTTCATAATTTAGTCTAATCTACTTCACAAGAGGAAAGACTTCATTGCAGAGTCAACAGCTGATCCGCAGCCAGTTTAAGCTTGTCACATTTACATCGTCTTACCACTGTGCTTGTTCCATTACAGCTCTGTCTGGATATTACCTTTCTCTGTGCATGTTTCTGGGATTTCTGGCTATTTATCTTGTAGTTCTGCAGGCTTATGAGCTGCTTTCTGATACTTCTAGTGCATTCTGAGACACCTTTGTGTCCTCTGGCTAAGGTCCACAGGAAAGAATCAGAGGGCTGACAGCCCTGGTCTATCCTTACCACACAACACATTGTGTACCAGGTTGAAAGAAAGCTTCCCTTGGGCTTTAGACTTCCATCTTTTCCAAACTAGTTAACCCAGACAGAAAGGAATTACCAAATTCAAGTCTGAGGATTTTGTATTTCCTGGGGATGAAGAAAGAATCAACATCTGAGCATTAACACAGATTAACTCTGTAGCAAAGGTGGGCCAAGGAGTCTTGCCAGTTCTTGCTCCTCTGAGTTTATGTGTGTGTAGCGCTTGTCCCAAGTGGCTTACCAAATGGATGGCAATGGATGTTGATCAGACCTTGTGGACCCAGCTGGGAAGGGTCTGTAACACTGTATACAGCACAACAGCTGTCAGGTTTCCCTCTCTAATAATTGTGTAATCTGCCCTTTACTGCTGGTAAGATTTTGTCTGGATTTAAAAAGATCAGGCATGCATAGCTTCCTAGGTGGTGGTAGGTAGGTCTTTTCATTATTGTTCTAAAAAAGAAACCCTTAAGATGAAAAATATGAAATAGCACATTGTTGCCTGGTATAAATCTTTCTACCCGTTTGCTGTAAGAATATGTTTGCTTAACTAAAGCTATTAGACAAAGTTATAGTGGAAAAACAGGGCAGCTCCAAAAAAACTGTTCTTATGCTGTGGAGTGCCTTTTGCCCAAAACAACATTCATGTGTAACCCATCTTGGTTTTGGTTCTGCTGCTACGTGCATTGTTATTACATATTTGGTACCTAGTTGGTGAGGAGGAAGCAAAGGTAAAGAAGCAAGGAGGGCTTTCCTGTGCATGTGCTACCACCGTGGTTCTGAAGGTAAATTGTCCTGGCTCTTACAGGGAGGAGCAAAGAAGTGCCACGTGTCTGAGCACAAAAATCCCATCGCTGTTCCTCAGAGCCCAAGGCCTGTGTTACACGATCAAAGGATTGTCGCTTCAAACCTCTGCCAAAACACACAGAGGCAGTAAAACAAACTGAAACACGGGAGTGGAGGAAACAGACTGAAAAGCAGGCAGGATGTTGCTCTGTGGTAAAAGCAGTGCCCTTGATTTTCTGTCATGACACAGGAGCCAGTGACGGTTCTAAGTGTATTGAAAGGTCTGGGCAATAAAGTGGCCTTTGATGGGGTCTTCTATGTTATTGAATAAGATGTTTGATCTTAATGCATGAATTTCTACAAGTATTAGGAAATCAGTAACATTAAAATGAATGATGATGGAAAGAAGCAAAAGTAAAGGTCAAAGAATGTAAAGCTTATGCTGAAGTCTTGTACCTTAGAGAAAGCACAGTATACTGACAGCCTGCTAATGAGCCCAGCAGTGTTAAAGTGTGGATTAAAAAACCCTTTTCTCTCTTATATCTAATTCTTGTTGTAGAGTCAAGCACTACCTGCTGTCTCTTTTTACCTTAGTCAGGATGCTTAGATATTTCTTTAGAAGAGGTGGAAAAGCCACTGAGCACTGAGTTAATGGTGATGCTTCATGGCACTCTGATGAAATCCTTGCCCTTTTGGGGGTCCTTTTCAAATGGTGAAACAGGCAAAGGATAGCCATGGTCGCTGCACTGGGCACTTCTGCTGTGAGAAGAGGTCTCATCCCTTTAGCCACTTAGTGACTCTGTGGTGATCTGTTTGTAAAATTTATTTTTAATTTTTTTTTCTTTTTTTTCCAGCTTCGTTTTCTAGTGGAGCTTGTATGGCCTCTGTCATTGTTTCTTGCACTTGTCTGGCTGAGGAAAGCTAATCCACTGTATCGTCAACATGAATGTAAGAATGTTTAAGATGTTATCATAATCTGACTTGTTATAGGTAATGGCCAGGTGTTCTCAGACAGAGGCACTGGGACCTGTTTGTGGAGTGTAACTGTCCAGTCGCAAAAGACCAGAATTTGGTTTGAGTAGCCTAGTTATTTATAGCCATGTAATGTAAGAATTACCAGTGAGGAGATTAAAAAAATGTCTAGTTTTCCTGTGAGGTGCTTTCTAGTCAGACTTACCTGAGGTCTCAAGGATGGATTTCTGTAATTCTGTTACTGAGAAAGTACTACCTCACTACCTATTTAAAAAACGCCTCACATTACTCAGAATACATTTCTGTTTAAAATAGCCATATTGCTTATATTGGTGACTTCTTTTTTCTCAGTAAAAGATAAACCTTTATGATTCCTATCACATTCCTTCTGTAGAGAGCCAACTTATCTTGCTATTTATAGTCACAAAAACTGCATTAGAAAAGACACCTAACAATTTACATTTTGTGTTTCGATACTCTAGGTCACTTCCCAAACAAGGCGATGCCATCAGCAGGAGCACTGCCATGGTTACATGGCATCTTCTGTAACATGAACAATCCCTGTTTCCGCAGCACAACCCCTGGAGAGGGTCCAGGGGTAGTGTCCAACTACAAAAATTCCATGTAAGCAGAGCTGTATGTGTGAGACTGGGTTGCAGCAATACAGGCCTGCAAGGGAACTGTTAATAGCTTGTTCTTGGCACCTGTTGGGTGTTCATGGACATGAATGATGCAAGGAGAAAGGATGGAGTATCCTCACCTTGCTTAGAAAGGTCCCTCACTGCACCGAGGAATATTTTAAGGAATTGTTCTGTGGTGTGAATGAAAAGGGAAGATAATAATACACCAGTGTGCAAACAGTGGAAGACAAAAATTTTCAGTTCTAGCACTTTGGTTTCACGCTAACAGTGGTCATCAAAGTCAAAACAGAGCTCACAATGATAGTTCTGGGCCTTTTAGAGAGAGACTTCAGTACTAGTCTCAAGGGAACACATGTTCACTTAATGAAATCCGTGCTTTCTACTGTTGACTGCTTACTGAATGTCTTGGGACAAACCTTTTTGATAAAAGAGCATGGAACCCTTAAGACTTCTTTTCTCATCACTAGAGTTGTCCCTTCTGAGTGAGAGCTCTGATGAAGTAGCTGCAAATAAGAACCGCCTGTTCTTAGGTAGCGCCTGTTTTGGCTGTATACTTGTGGTACTTTAGTCAGCACATAACCTTCAGATACTAAGCTTGTTTGCAAAATAGGAGGATGGGAGATTTCCAGACTATTATTGAAAAAATGCTGTAGGAGTGTTTTATTGCATTGTTTGTTACAGCTGAGTCATGAAAGAAAGTACAGCAGACAAGGACCCTTAGAGTGAAAAAAACCCCTGTCATACTAAATATAAAAAATGCTCCAAGTCTCCCTTTGCAAAGTCCACTTTGGAGCATCCAATGATTAAAATTCATGAGCTAATAATGTGAAGGCCATTGAAGCTCCTGTCATGTGAAAGTCTGTAACTTGGACTTAACTTACCGTTTGACCTTTTGTTCCTAGCGAATAGGATTTAAAATAGTCAGCTGAACATTTTTGGTGGGGTACAGTCAAACACACAGTGAATCTAGAGGGTTCTGTTTTCTATACATTATGGCTCTTCTAGGTTGCTTGTTACAGAGCAAATTGTCCCTTTGTCAGTCCCAGTAAATTCAGTGCATTATAGCAGAAGTAAATACATTGTGTTTTCTGAAAGAATTTGGTCCTTCCTGTTTGTTGTTTCCTGTAAGTTAAAATGAGTCATGTGGACTGAGATATACTGTTGCATGCATGGAAGAACATAGCACTGTAGAAGAAATGTAATGGCCTTACGTCGTAATAAGAATTTTTTATGCTTGTTCATAAATACAGGAACTGATTGCATCCTTGTTTGATCTGCATGTTCTAACCCAGAGCCAGTAGTTGAACAGTTGCCTGTGACCATTTGTTACTTGTGTTTTCCTGCTGCTCCTTGAAGAAATACTCTGAAGGCACCTAAAAAATTGGAGGGGACTGATATGAGAGGGGAAGGATGTTTCTGTTTGTGAATGATTCCCTGTCACTTGCTAGGCTGAGCAGGGCTGCATGTGTCCAGAAAGCCCCATTCAGCTGCTGGAGCTGGGCCTGGGCTAGAACCAGGGCAGATTTGTACCATAACTGTGAGATGCATGCTGTCTGGGGAAGGTCCTGTCTCCCCAGCAAGACCAGCATGGCCAATGAAGAAAATGATGAATGGCCCAACTTCTGCAACACCAGTAGCCCTCTTAAACCTTCTGTGGACTTTCAAATCTAACTGAATCCCAGACTACCAGAAACTGAGGACAAAACTTTTTTTTCCTCTTCCCTAATACAGAGAGAGTCAACTTTGCTTTTTCTTTTTTTTTTTTTTAGGTTTGTTTGTTTGTTTTTTGGGGGTTTTTGACTTGAAAGATTCTCAAGAGTCATCACTCTTAAATTATTTTTTCTTTGTTATTTCTCCTTTCAGCCTTGCACGGGTATATAAAGATGCTCAGGAGCTTTTACTGGAAGCCCCTGAAATCCATGACCTTGGAAGAATCTGGGAAGAACTGATCATTATGACTCAGTTTATGGAAACAATGAGAACTAATCCTGAAAGAATTGCAGGTAATTGTTATGTCTATATCCTTTAGACTATTTAATTTTTCCTTCTGAGAGCTGGATAGTAGTTACTTTGTAAGCTGGCAATATTATAATATATTTCACATGTAGCTGTTACTCTGCTTACTGTTAGGGTAAGTTAAAATTTGTTCAGTGACAAACGCCTGTCATTTAAGAGAAAAGAGAGGCAGTCAGCTCCATTCTACAACCATCTTCCTTAAATAACAGTAGACAAAACTCGAAACAAAAAAGGATAATGGATATCTCACCACACAAAGGAAAACATGGCTGAAGAAATTTCATTAATTATTATTGCAGTAAAAGGAGAAGCAGTGAGAAAGTGTCACTGGAAGATGCAGAAGAAATGGAAAATTAGGTACATGTCTGAATATATGCCAGAAGCATAACCCAGAGAATTGCTTAGAGGTACTTTGTCACAGTGTTAGTTAAAACAGATTTGGAACAGTGAAGAAGGAAACTCTTGATAATCTGTTTAGAAAGAGAAAGCATTGAACACATCTAAACAGGACTGCAGATTGGAAATTCATTGCGTTAACTTTTATTTAAAACAACCTGCCAAACTCAGAACACAGTCCTGAGGAAAATAGGGAATGGTAGAATAATAAAGTTTTTGGACTTGAAGTACAGAATTTGAAAAGCTACTCCTAAAACTAAAGGTATAAAAACGGTCTGACTTTGTGAATTGATCTGTCCCATTCGCAAGTCCTTTGTCACAGGAATAGTATTCTTATTAAAATTAAATAGTCACTCTCCATGTATTTTTTATAAGATGTGTACAAACCATCTGATACACATGCTCCACTATCCTATCAGCAGTTTATAACTAGAAGTAAAAAAGGGATTATCTTACTGTAAATAACAGTGAGATAACCAAATGCCCCAGAATGTAAACAAAAAGAACTAGAGTATAATCTGAGCTGTTGTTTGTACTCAGCCACAGAAATCAAACGTGACTATTTAGAGGCGAGGAAAAACATGTCATGCCATGGATTTGCTGTGTGTTGCTGAGGGACCACATGCCATGGTTTAGGAAGATGCCTTTGCATCTCATATCAACTTTACTCACGAAAAATAGAGTACATTCCCCCCAGTCCTGTGAAATAAAATCTTAATGTTCCTTCAAGAATCTGTGGGGAGTTTAAATGTGTTTTACTTTAAAAAAAAATAGATGTTTGGAATTTCCTACTATAGAAAACAAAGTTAAAAAGTCCATTCTGGAGCTTAACTAATAAAATATGAATTACCATCTTTCTTCATACAGAAAAATTAAGATTGGCTATTTAAGTTGCCTGTGTTTATAGCTTACTACTATTGCTTGTAAGTAACAATAGAATAGCTGCAAAGTTGAGCAAGGAAAAAATTGCAAATGTCAGAGTAGCAATTGCTCCTGCTGCTGATTCCTGAAATCAGATCTACCTCTTGAGTCTTCCTTCCTTGTCCCAGTCTCCCCTAGCACTGACACTTTTGATGAGATGTGTTCTTGTGGTGTGGTTTTTCCTCCACACTGCCTGGATGCCAGGAAAGGCATCAGTGAGAATATGAGGGACAGACCCCTGCTATTGTTTTCAGTGTTTACTGCTTGAATAAATATGTGGAGGAACAATTGAAGAAGGCCCTACAGCCTTAGGCCAGAATAAGCTTAGTGCAGATAGAATTGTGGAAGTTAGTTGGCAAAATCTGATAAGACTCAGCTCACAGAATGGAGTGCGTGTTTATTAGAAATGTCTAAAGTTACAAACCCTGTGTCAATAGGATACACACTGCTCCTGTCAGTTTCAATTGCCTGTGCTAAAAACTAGGATTAGAGCTTTTCAAGCATTCTTTACCAAAGTCTGTTGATGCTGTCTAAGGTATAATTTAATGAAGTTATAATAAGAATTCTATGTACATGTACAAGCTTTCTCTTGCACCATATTGAGGCAGAGTTCTCACTGATAAGATTTGTAACAGAGACAAGTTAAAAAAAGATTGGAACTGTTTGACTTGAGGAGCAGCAGTATTTTGAGTATTGTTACAGACAGTATTAGGGAAATTTGGTGGCCTCTTACATGTGTCTAATTTAACAGTGGGTGATCTCACTGGTTTGCCTGAAGAGCAGTTGTTAATCTAGTTTAATATGAAGCATAAGCTACACTTTATGCTTCTCCAATGAAATTGATTTTTTTCTAATGGAAGATTTTCAAGGGTCACTTTTGCAATGCTAGAGAATAAGGTTAACTAACTAAAATTGATTGACAGAGAATGATAAATTAGTGCAAAGGTAAAGGGTTGACTAAAGTTATTTACACAAGGCCCAGAAGAAAGGACACTAAGAGCAGGAGCATACTCGAATCTGAACATTTAAAATAAAGCATTACATCAGAAAAAGGCAGGCACATTCAAATGCAGTCGGTGCTGCTTTCAATGTGTGCATTGCTGGAGCCCTAGTCTGAAACATCTTTGAGAGATCAGATATGCAGAGTCAGAACACTCAGCATTTTCTGATTATCATTTCCCAACAAAGGATTAAAATGATTTTGAATTGCAAAAATAATTTTAGCCCCAGTTAGTCATGACTAGGTATAAGAGCCAAAGCACATTCTTTCTGCAGGTTTAAGCTGGGATATGAGTTGTTCTTTAACTTCCTTTGTTTGGTATCTCACTGCTTTGTGCATTCCTCTTTTTTTCATCCAGGAAGAGGAATACGAATTCTAGACATTTTGAAAGATGGGGAGACACTCACTTCCTTCTTGCTAGAAAATGTTGGCCTCACAGATTTTGTTGTTTACCAGCTTATTAATGCTCAAGTGCGCCCTGAACAGGTGGGTAGAGTTTAACAGTTCCCGAGTCATCACCTGTGAGGAAAGAATCTCCTGTGTTGTACGTGCAAAGTAGCCTTGGTGAAGGCCTTGGGCCCAGAGTAACTGATGCCTTATGGGTTGTTTGTATAATTTCTCCCTTCGTTTTTTGTGAATCTAGAGGAAGAAATGTTTGATTTGTCTTTAAAAAACATTTTGAATATGCATTAGATATTAATAAATTATTAAATAAACAGCAAAATGCTGTTGTTGCACCCAAATAATGAGGAGCACCAAGAAACAGTACTGGCAAGCAGTGCATCCATCCCCGTGACTGAAGACTTGACTTAAAAGCATAATGCAGTTGTGCATCCTTTTGAGACAGTAGTCCTGATGAGAGAAGAACTATTGGAGCTTCTTAATTTATAATTTAAATTCTCTGCCCTAATGTCAGCATGGTGGCTATTCAGTTTTGTTTCGCATGAATAGGTGGAAGTGGAGAAGCAGACCCACTTTCTTAGATTCTGATTGAATAATAGATCTGCTCAGAAAATTCAGAGTGAAAAATACAGGTCAAATCCCTCCTGAAGTAACTAAGCAGGGAACTATGTTTGACCAAGTCCAGGCTGTCTCTGCTTCTGCATGTACTGGTGGCTGGGAGCTCTGTGAGGAGTGCTGTATTAATGAATGAATGTTGCTGAATTGGAATTCTGGAACAGTTTCTACACTGCATTAGTGTGTGGGTGGAAGCAAGTGAATAACTGAGGCTGAAAGACACAATTCCTCTGTTTCACTGCCACATAAAATGCAAATACTGAAACTGTGTGTGGGCAGAAAGAGGGAGGCCTTTCATGACCTTTCATGCAGTTCCTCTTCTGCATCACAGGTTTCAGCTGGTGTGACCAGTAGCCAAATTACTTATCTGCTGTATTCTTGATTGGTACGTGGGGAAGCCCTCCCCTCTCCTCACTTTATCATGAAGCAATACCACAAGATCATACCAAAGCTAGTGTCAACTGATACATCCTACATATTTTCACACTCCTATGTCAACTGAGACACTGAAAATTTGCTTCCTTGCTGCTTGTGACAAGGATATATACAGATATCCTGCTGGGATTGTCTTTCCCTAGTCATCACTAACCTCTTCTACACCACAGATCTGCTGTATCAGGAGAACTGAGTGCTGCTGTGTTGGACTATTAGCTCCCCAGTGGCATTCATTCATCTGCTGTTAAAAATTCTGCTTGCCAGTGTATGCAGGACTGAAGTTTTCAACACCGTCACCAAAAGAATGGTTGAAACCGGCTAGAATGTAGAGTCTTTCTGCTGTATTTTCTGTGCTGATGTAGAAAGAGGTGTAGTTCTTTGTATGCTGGAAATTAAAGAAATTGAGCATTGGTTAGAGGAAGCTCGAGGAGATCTGGTGTTAAATACCACTTTTGCTGCCCTCTATACAGTTGTCTTGTTAGCAGTAATTACAGGGATACAGGATCATCTCACCAGAGCTGATTTACAGCTATGAGGAAAGAAAGTGCTGTGAATACTTCTTTCAGGTGAAAAAGATGCAGAAAAACCAATCTAATAATTTTAAAGACACAACAAGAGAATTATTTTCAGTGGGAATTGAACACTTCATTTTCTGTGGGAGGTAAATTGCTTCATTCCATTAGCCCTTCTTGATAAGCAAGTTGCTTGGGCTGGACTTATGCATGGCTGAGGTGGAAGTTTCAGAGCCATAACTAGACCCTAGATCTATGATTGTCTTAATCCTCAACTATGATAGTTCATCTCTAGTTCTTCATGCTGCTCTGCCCTCTGTTTGCCTGCATATTTCTGTACACCCCTTCCCCCTGCCTCTGATGGCACAGAGCTGATCAACCTGAAAGCAACTTGTTTACAAAAGCCTGACTGTTGCCAACAGCTGGCTGGAGATCTAGGTCTGAGCCGCCTGGGAGTCAGGAAATGACACACAGAGCTGAAAGCTAAACCTGATCAAACAGCCAGCTAGCTGAAAAAATAATTTGGACTTCATCTTGCCTGCTTTGGCCAAACAGTGACACATTGATTAAAAAAAAAAAGTACTGAAGTTTCCCTCTGAGGGCCTGCTTTTTTGAGTCATTCTAAGATAAAGATAAGAAACTGATGTTAAAACACAATAAGAAGTTCAGGAAAGATTGGCAGCAGCACACCCTACCGGAAAAATTGGAAGGGCGGAGGTTTGATGTTTTTCTAATCCCATCTGTTCATGAACATTATTGAAATGCAGTTACAGTTTGTAAATAACAACTCTTTTTTTTTTTTCCTGTGTTTATCCTTCTCAGAGATGTAAATGTCACTGTTTCCTCATTTCACAAGTCAGAGCAAGGTTCCCAGGCTGCCTCCCTGTGCAGCCCAGTTTCATTGCAGTTGACACTGCCTGACGAGGACCACGCTAAATGGGGTGTATATGGTTAAAAATGCTGTTCTTATCACACACATCCCCAGGACATAAGTGACTGAGCAAATTAGCAAATTATTTCACTGACATAAACAAACTTAACTCCGGTTCAAATGTTCCAATTTGAGGGAGGGCAAGGGTGTGTTGTTTTGGAGGTTTTTTTGCAGGACAGACTGGATCCGTCAGTTGAATTCCTTCTTTTGCATTCTGCCTCTCTCCACGCTGTCTTATTTTCTTTAACAATGCCTTTATAGAAGTACAGCTCTAGTGCTGATAGTATCTCTCAGATACTTCTAGAAATTCACATCCCCTTTTTGCATCATAATTCCAAAACACAATCTGTGTATAATTCTGGTGCCTTTCTTTTTTAGTCAACTGCAGCTCCACAAGCTGAAACTCAGGGCAGTCATGGCAGATAAAATACAATGTTATTCTAGACCTCTCTACCATTGCCTTTCATAGTCTGGATGCTGATTTTCCACAGCCACACTTGCACTTTGGTTGATAGCTTCTGACAGATGAAGCAATTAATGAATAACTCCTCAGTCTACTTTGAATCTACTCTCCAAAGCAACTAAATTAATTTTTTTCTCATTCCTCTGTGTTTTTAAATATTCTCTTTACAGGCACCACCAAACAAATCTTAGCTGCTAACTGTAGGAGATTTGCACATATAAAATTTCGATAGTGATGAATTTCTTAGTTTGCTTAGCTAAGAAATAAATCTACACCTACGTCTGACCTGGTATAGATGTGGTGTGTTTTTTTTGATCCATATGTCTTAAAGACTGGAATGCTCAGCAGATTATTTTTACAAAGTAAATTATTTACTGGGTAGATTTTGGCAATTTCTTTATTGTGCAGCTTATTAAATTCATTTAGTCTAACAATATTATGTCAGTGCATAGTTCTTGTCTGAAAGTCTGTGTTCATCTCAGACACAGTAGGCATTTACGGTCATCACAGTGTTCTGAGCTGTTTTCCTTAAATTTGTACTGTGAAAGGAGGTGGACAGCGGATGGGAACGTTAGCTTGTAAGCAATTTCCAATGCTACTTTTTATTATATTGCCATGTATTCTGTGCTTCTCACAGCCATTATTCACTATCACTCTGCACAGCCATACAGCCGGGATTTACAAAGCCATTGTGCATTAAACACACCCATGTACTGGTTACCACTTCTAATATAAACACAGAATAGAAAAAGCCTAAATTTTTATCTTTAATGTTTGACCAATGAGAACACATTGGTTTATAGTTAAACAAATGTAAATGCAGAATAACTCTATAGAAATCAGTAAATTTACATGGGATTTACACTGTTGTTCCTGAGCAGTATGAAAGTTTCATAACAGTAAGTGAATCCTTGATTTTGGTTGCAGTTTGCCTATGGTGTCCCTAGCTTGACTCTGAAGGACATTGCTTGCAGTGAGATGCTCCTGGACCGCTTTATTATCTTCAGCAGCCGAAGAGGTCTCCCTTCTGTACACGAGGCCATGTGTGCCCTGTCCCAGGACAGTCTACAAAGAGTAGAAGATGCCTTGTATGCAAACGTTGATTTCTTTAAGCTATTTCGGCTGGTAAGTATTAACACAATTATCCTGCCTTACGTTGTCATTTTTATTTTGGCTTATATTTCATTGCCCTTCAAGGATTTTTTTGTAATACTTCACCAGTTTTCCAAGTGGTCTTAGTAGATCAACCCCTGCAAATGTAAGGTTATGGATGTGTGATCGTTAACCTACCATCAGGTGGACACTAGACAGTTCTGAGTGTGTTGTGGGATGAAACAGATGAAATTGGCAGTACAGCAGAACTAAGAGATTCAAATGCAGTTTTTAAATCAAAGTTTGTGTTGAAATATTATCTGGTCTTTCCAGTCTGTGTAGCAAAACAGTGTGTGGCAAAACCTACAGAGAACTTGCTGAGAATTCTGAAAATACCCAACACAGCCCGTTCTGTCTTTGCTCCTTCCATCATGACAGAATTTTATGCTGCAGTCAAAATTTTGATGCAGATTGAGTTGGCATAACCATGTGAGACCTTTTAAAAACCCAAAACAAAGAGATTAGGAAATTGTACTGGCTTTCATCACTCTTTCTATAAAAGCTTTTCCGTACCTCTGTTCATTTTCATTGTCCTTCTTTGTCTTCTAGTTTCTACTGTGACCTTGCTATAAATTAACCACATCTACAGCCTTGGTTTAGTACGGAGATACTATGCCACTTCATATATATGTATAAACATAGGTTAATATTATTACTTTAAAATATATAATAAAATACAAATTATATCAAATAAATAAATATGTATATAAAGTGGCATATGTTTCTAGTATTTCATTTGTATTCTGCACACTGAGGCAGTGCTTTCAGGGAACTATTTGTAAAGACTCCAAGGTCTCTTTCCTCATAATAGCGGACTTGGAGTCCCTCACTGTGTATGTGTCTTTCGTGTTTGTTTTCCCTATGATCATTCTTTGCATTTTTCAACACTCAATTTAATTTGCTGGTTTTTGCCTTGTAATATAATGTCATGAAACCATCACATTGTCAGTTTGCTTTATAGGAGCAGGCAGGATATATGAAAAACTGCTAAAGTTGCATAGGAAGTATTGATTGGAGTTTTCTGCCACAGCAGTGTAGCATCATGATTAATTTAACATGGATTTTTTTCAGCTCTGAGTTGCCCAGAACTGGGAACAGAGGATGCCAGAAGCTGTAATTGACAAACCAGCAAAACACAGTTTGATTATTGTAGCACTGATAGTCAGTCAATCACATGTGCCCAGTGATTTTACCAATCCTGATAAGAATTTGTGGTCAGCTTCTGAAAGCTGCTATTTTCCATTTCTAAAAATATATTGTCTTATGTTTTCTTATATCTTATGCTTGCTGGAAGTAGCAGAGAATTAATGCTACAGTATTTCTAAGACAGATTTCCAGCATTTAAGGACTTATGTGAATATTCAGAATGTACTGCCCAGCTTTTTTACAGATTTGCAATTCCTGTTCCCCAGAGTTTCAAAAAGGCCAGGTTAAGGCAGGTGCTCCAAGAACCCTGTATAATCTTTGCAGAGTCTGGTTCCCCTTAGGGACAAGGAAAAGTGTATTTTGAAGCCCTGTGTGTATTCTTCCTGCCTGAACCACAGGTCACAGATCAGAACACGTTAACATGAGCTTTCCATAAAAACTCTTGCCATTGTGACCCCCTGCCAGGTACCTACACCGTGCAGCTGTCTTCTGCTTTCTTAACCACCTACTGGCTGAAGGGAATGGCAGGCAATCAGCAGGGTGTACAGGCGTTTTTGGGGAAGGCTTTTTAGGGGCTTGTCTCATAAGTATCACAGCCTAGCTGTCTACAAGTCCAGCTTTACATTTTGTTCTAACAGCAGAAGAAATGCCTGAGAAAGCCTCAAGAGCACCAGCTCCAAATACATATGTAATTCTTTAGACAGCTGACAAAGAAGGATGCAGTGATGCAAAGTGGTAGGTGACAGCACACCCTGGTGTCACCTGTTTCTTTTATGTTACTGATAAATAAAATGTTAACTTCTGCTGAAAAGGCAGTTTGGTCAGTCTGCAGGAGCCTGGGAAAGTAATGGTTTCTGTCAGGTTTGACAGACAGTGAGGACCAGACTGTCTTCAAAATCAGGGAATCTCTGAAGTATAAAGTACTACAAATCATTTACCTCCATAGCAAATGGGGCCTTCTGTATCAAACCTTTGCAAAATTTGGAAGTTACCCAGAGTCTGTATATCTCACTGGAAGAATAGCCTCTGTGAGAAGCAGCTTCTCAAATGCCCCTGTTCCTGCATTCCTCCTCCATTTTTGTGCCTTTTGGCATGGTGAGCTTAGATGAGCAGAACAAATCCCAAGATACGTTTTAAGTGGCCTGTGTTTGTTTCAGCCATATATTAGAAAGAACATATGCACAGGCTACTGTGTGAGTCTGCACATGGGTACTGGATTTGTGGGCCCATGAGACAGGCTTATAAGATATTGTTCCAAATAACTCAAAGTATTTGAGCTACTGAGATGCCATTTGGATTTTCTTCTCATTGTTATAGCAGTTGTCATGCAGAGACTCGTCTCTATTTTTTATGTATCCACAGCTTCCCACTGTGTTGGACAGAAACTCACCAGGTGCTGACCTGAAGGCCTGGGGGAGGGTGCTGTCTAATGTCTCCCAAGCAGTGCAAAAGGTAAGTGGTCTAATAATAGATTACATCACTTTTCTGCACATCTCATAGTCCTTGTTTTCCTTTGTTGTTTTTATGTTCCAGTTACCTGTTTTACCAGAAAGAAAATAGACTTATTGGGGAAGAGCTGATTCCTTAAAAAATTCATTCTTCTCTCATTACAAAATAAATGTGGACATAAGCATTGGTAATTATGAAGTGTATTCTTTTCTTCAGAAAAGATATGAAAGAACAAGAATTGAAAATGGCTCCTGTGATCAGGGCAGAGGAGATAAAAGGATGAGGTTCTGACTGCATTCACGCTTTACCATCTGGGCACAACTATGACCTCACCAGATCTTTACCTGCTTTGGGGGCTGCAGTTAACCAAGTCTTGTCTTACTGCAGCTAGCCAGGAAGCCAAGCGTTCAGGACCTTTTGATGGTTCTGGAACCATTTGTACAAGATGGAAGGCCAGAATCCTTAGGCCACTTGGTGAGCTCCCTGTCGGATCTTTTCTGTGGCTACCCAGAAGGAGGTGGATCCAGAGTGCTTTCCTTCAACTGGTATGAAGATAACAACTACAAAGCTTTCCTGGGGATTGACTCAACAAGGAAGAAATCTGGTTATCTTTATGATAATACAACCAGTAAGTTTTTTCACCAAACCATTAAGAGACTCTTGACAGGTGCACCTTATATTCAAATACTAGCATAGAATGTTGCTTTTGTAAAATAACATTTTAAAACAGCTGATTCAGGAAATTAGAGACAGGTGAAATTATTTTACTTCATACTTACTTCATAGCTGGAAGCGGAGAAGCCCAGGAATTGACAACTGACAGAAATATGCATTTGCTTTTAATATGGAGGCATAAATATATGCGTGATCATAATTAAGACAGTCCCTCTGTTTTATCTTCTATTATATGCTACTGGTATCAGGAAGAACAAGATGCCCCTGAAGAAGGTTCAGGAAATGACAGAGCGGCATTCTGAAGTTACTTTTCTCCAAAATATTTTTCTAAACTTTATTTTTTCTCTTAGCTGGTTTGATGGCTTGGGGCACAGGAATTTTAAAATCTCTCCTTTCAAATAATATTCTATTTGATACATGGTGGCTGTTATCTTCCTGCATAAAAGTACATATATTTCGTAGCAGTAATGTTGTACAGCATGTTTACATTTTACATAGAAAATATTGCAAATTAACAATTTTTGTTGCTTTTATTTCCTCATTTCTTACTATTTTAATAGAAGAGAATGCAAAGAGGAACCAATTTTATCTTTTTTACCATTTGTTATTTTATCTTTTTGTTATGTCCCCTTCTGTTTGTTATTTAGTTTTTCTTGACACTGAGCTCACCAGCAGTTTTTTCTGTACTGCCACCCATTTTATAGCTGGTAGTTCTGCGTCCCTTCTGCTGTGATAGATACAGTTGCACGGTTACAAAGTACAAATGAGCAGTTTGCTTACAGAGACTCCTACCTTCCACTGTTTGTGTTGATACTTGGCTTTACTTTTGTCTAAGCCTTCCAAAGACCTGTAAAAGGCCCAGTACTCCATCTCTTCAGCCAGGAAACAAATTAATTGAATGCTATCCAGGTAAACTAATTACTTCATAGTGCAGGGGTAAGATAAAAATATTTACATTAAAATGTTTCATTTTAACTTATTGTGGTAACAGTTCTGAACTGTTCCGGAGTTCAACATCTAAGCCTGCAGGATCAGCTTCATACCAATATCAACTATAATACAAAGGAGCTATGTCATTAGGAGTAAAGCAAATAAAGCTCAGACTGCTCAGTGAGTTCTGAGCTGTCTCATTTCCTTCCATTTGAAATACCATGTAAATAACAGCAACTTTCACATGGTTATTTGTTTGCTTTTCCAATTTCCATAGTGTGTACTTTACAACTCCAATATCTACTTAATAGTCTTTTCTATCCTTTTAGACATTGTACTTCTGCACTGCAGAATGTGCTTTAACTCATTCAGATTCAAACTGTCCGTACTGCCAGTAAAAAGCCCTGCAGCAGGTTACGTATGATAGGATTTGAGTAGGGTTACATAAAGACTGTCTTTCCTTCTTTCTGTCTTCAGCACCCTTTTGTAATGCATTGATCCAGAACTTGGAATCAAACCCTTTAACCAAAATAGCCTGGAGTGCTGTGAAGCCTCTGCTGATGGGAAAAATTCTCTTTGCTCCTGATTCACCTTCTGTGCGGGAAATCGTAAAAAATGTAAGAAGTTCTGAAATACAAAAATGTATATTTCCAAAAAATTGCATCCCAAGAAACATCTTTTGAAAAACAGTGACCCAATTACTTCAGCCTAATCAGATTTTCTTCTCAAAACTCTATTTGTTCTGATGGTCCTCAGAGGAAGAACAGGTAGTCTGTTTAAAAAACAGGAGACAGGTCTTCACTGATTCATCCCCTCTTGGTCCATGCTACATGGTCTTTCTAGCTTGCTCAAGCAGCTTTTTGTTGGCATGATTCCACATTTACACTAGTAAATATAGTAATATTTATATTTATTTTACAGAGGTAGGAACATGAGCAGCTCTGTGCCAGTAAATATTTAAATGGAGCAACTGTGAGGCTTGGATAAGCTTATTGAGACCTAACACTGAGATATTGCAAACCTATAGCAACATCATGGTTTAGTATTATATCTGTTGAAATCATAAAGTATTTTGACTTCATTAAAATAGAATGGAGCCTTCAGCAAAATGCTTGAAGTTGGGTGAAATTAATCTGAGGAGTTAAATCAAGGTTGCATATGACCCAGGTTTTGGCCACCTCATAACCAGCAGTTCACTACTGTAAACATCAGTACAAGGCACAGAACTGCTGCTCATAGTTCACACAGAAAAACATCAGATTTACAGCAGCTCAGCATTTCAGGTCTTAATATCTTAGCTATGGGATTATCTGTCTTTTCCAGCTGCCTTCCATTCACTCATCTACCCACACCATCATCTTTCTTTTTAGTTCTTAATGTAGAGAAATAGTCAAGGGGAAAAATTACAAATAGTTCTACCGAAAATCTAAGTATTTAAAGGAATTGAAGTTAACTAGGATTAATGTGCACTTGTTTCTTCCATTACATATACAACAGAATTTTATCCTAAGTGACTTTGATTCTGGTTGGATTTTACATGCTTTTTCTGATGGTTACTAAAATTTCTGCAGTTTGAACAAGTTGATTAAGTTTTGAAGGTAAAAACTACAGCTTTCTAAGTTAGGGGTTCCCCTGTCACCAAATCCTGGATGGATCATAAATTCTGTCTATCTCCTTAGATTCCAACACTCTTTTCTGCTGTTTTTTTCATCAGGCAAACTCCACTTTTGAGGAACTAGAACGCCTCCGACTGTTGACCAAAGCTTGGGAGGAAGTAGGACCTCAGCTGTGGTACTTCTTTCAAAACAGCCTGCAAATGAATATGATCCGTGTATGTTATAACTTATCAAAGATCCTTAGTAAGAGGAGCCTTTCACCATCTTTTATTTTTATTCATGGAGAAGACAGTTAATTTGAAAGGTTTGGCCAGAAGCACAGCCTTTGCAGGAAGGAATCTGTGGCCTTTAAGTTTGTTGGCTTGGCTGCTGGGCTTGGTTTGATGGCAAGTCATAGATGCATTACAGCATCTCTGTGGCAAAACCTCAGATTTGGGCAGTCCAGAATCTGGCTAATGACTTCTTAATGAAGACAGCAATTTCTGCTTCCCTGCCTCTCCAAAATGTCTTTCAAGAACAGACAACTTGATTTCCTTGGATTCTGCGTAGGCAATGAAGGCAGGAGGACCATACTTTTTCTGGGCCAAACAGAAATTTATTTGGGGAAATTGCTTATTTCTGCATCATTTAGATTTGACTTTGATCAGCTGCAATTACTCTCTGTAGTTAAAGTTTATAAAGCGGTTCATACTAGAAAAAACATAAGGTTTCCTCATTTTTCTTTATCGAATGAGACGTTTATAGCATTTATCCTCTTGCTTACAAGGAAACAATGCAATACATAGTCAAGGAAAAATTTCTTTTAATCCATTCTTCAGATCACACATCCAGTTATGCAATTACCCGTCTGTAAAACGGATTGCTTAGCACACCCTTTTGTCCTTGTTCATGTGCTGAAAGAGTTATGGAAATGGAAACTTTCCTAGCTAAAGAGGGCATGGAAACACAATCATTGTAGCAAAGCTGTCATGATATGTTTCTTCAGGACTCTCTGAAGCACCCTACAGTGAGGGACTTCCTGAACAGCCAGATGGGTGCTGAAGGCTTCACCGTGGAACGTATAATCAACTTTCTCCATAATGGATCTTCAAGGAGCCGGGAGAAGGGAATGGTGGACTTTGACTGGCGGAACATCTTCAGTGCTGTAGACCAAGTTCTGCGTTTGCTCAGTCAGTATTTGGAGGTAAATTCAGCCCTGCCCCTTGTGGGAATAGTTGTAGAGAATATCTGAAAACCAGTTAGGCAGTACTGGGCTCTGTGGTAACAGACAAGAAAGTTAAAATCATAAGATCTTTGTTTGATTATTAAAAGCATGTGTTTAGAATAATACAGAGGCACAAGAACATGAACACTTATTATTATGAAAAAAAATTCAATCCCATTATCCTCAAATGCTTTATTCAGAATGTTGGTTGAATGTCTGAGCACATTTCAATGCTGAGAGGCAGAAAGTGAATTCAAACGCACAAAGAAATGGGTTTTTGTAAGTATTAATAACCAACAGGCCACTAATTTCAGTAAGATCAGGAGCAGAGAAACTAACAGTTCTTTGGTAAGTCCTGTTTCAGGTTTTTAAGCACCCGCTCAAAATTCCATTGAAACCAATGAGGGAGTTTCCACTTGTTCTGTGGTGACTTCTGACAAGATGTCTGTCTCTTTCCTGGAATCTGTACCTCTCTTCTCTAGCGTGTTGTTTTCAGTGGTGCCTTCTGAGGATTTTTGAGAGAAAACTAGTACTAGTTGTAGGCAACCAGACTAAGCCTAACTCCTAATTTCAATCCAGTTCAGTCTAAAAGACCATTTGTCCCCTGCAAGAAGGCAGGAACTAAAAATTTATCTGCCTTCCCACAGCTAGTACAAGAAGGAACAATAAAGGCTTTGCACAAAGCTCTGCTGGTTCATTCAATGATCTTTTTGCATCATGTTAGCAGAATTATTTCTTGTCAAACTGAGTGAAATATATTGCATGCAGCAGGTCAGTGCTGGAACATCAATAATATCAGAGCAGTTACTGTACCTGGTAATAGATCTTTGTGTCCTAATGTTCTTTGTAATGAGCTTATTCTTTAAAGTCTGCTGTTTACACGGAGTTGAAGGACTTGAGAATGTTTTCCCACTGTGCCAGACACAATGGCAACAAATAGAGCCCTTTGGGGAACAGCCTGCTCCTTACCACCATAGCATGCAATGAGGACAGGTGTGTTGCCAGCAACTACCTTTGGAGACTCCAACTCTCTGCTGCAAATTGTGATGCAGCTGAGAATCCCACAAATTATGAAGTGGCTGCTCCTCCTCACCACCCCAAGAATTTCCTGTTCTTCCCTTTGATAACCCTAGGCCACAGAACACCTAAACTGTTAGTGAGACCTATTCTGTCACCTCCTTATGTTTATTATTTTCTGGTTTTATCTTCCAAACCTGTTCTTATTATTTAGGTTTTGGTTTTCCCATTTTCATTGGACCATTTTAAATTGTTAAATAATTACTGGGAGAAGATTTGAAATAAATTTCCCCAAGTGGTTGATAAATTAGTTTTGATATAGTGAGGTTTATGAAGACACAAACTGAGTTCAAATTCACTGGGGACAAAGAAAAGCCTAGGTAAGAGCATACAGCCTTTGTTTTGAATGCAATTCCTGTTAAGAGAAATAAATTCTAGCTTTTGGCACATAGATTACTATATAAAATCTCTTTTCACTTTCAAATTCTGTGAATTATTGCAACACTGGTGTCTTAGCCTATGCTTTTATACAAGCTTTGGTTTCACTCTACTGGTGCAGAAGATCTATAAGCATTTGTGTTTTCTGTTTTGAACACTTGCAGCTTCCTTGACTGGACCCCTGGGTAAGAGCCTGTGCTGCTCCTCAGACCACTCCAGGCATTGTCTGTTCTGCAGTGAAAATCTAGACAAGTTCAGATGCTTGTCAGTACTTTGCCACAGATTTCCCTGAAGAGCTGTCCAAGTTCTTCTGCAGCTGAAATAAATATCTTGAAAATAATTCCTCCTGATAAAGAAACAGCAAATAATCCTCCAGATCCTGCAAAGACACAGTTCCGTGGGAGGGGTTTGCTTTGCAGACGCTGCCACTTTTGCAAGAGCTAAATCGAATTCTTGAACTCAGTTAACACCATGTGGGATAAATATATTCCCAAAAAATTAATGCAACATGAGCCAATGGTCTGATTTTATTTCTCTTCTGGCATGAAAATCAGAGAGTTTTCTGCCTTATTTTGCTTTCTGATATGAAATTCTACATAGTTTAGTTTTCTGAAGCAAAATGGAAAATGAACACCTACGAACACCAGGAAGAGTAAAGCCACAAAATAATGTTATCAATTTAAGCACTGTTACGTTGTGAGTTAAAAATATATTTTCATACAGATCCATTAAGCTGTGATAGTTCAAGTTTTAAAGGAAACAGAGCATGATTTATCACAGGGAAGGGTTAAGTAAAGGAGTCTTTAAGATTAAATAACAAGTTACCAGTATGATCCCTTTGATGCGGACTAATTTTTGGTTATTGGCTTGCAAGAAGTGATCGCGAAAATAAGATCAAACAAGTTAGCCTGTTGGAATTTTATGAAGCAAAGGAATTCAATAAGTATCTGTACAGTCCATCAGGGGTTAAATACTTCTACTCTCTGATAATATTTTGCCAGTTCTGAAGGGCAGAAGCTAAATATACAAACATAAATCTGTAATTTTACAGACAACTAATGCTAGAGTTTATAGCATTCACAATCTTTGTCTTACAATGCTTGTTAAGTAGGACTTAAATGGAGGAACATAAAGAACTTAAGTTTTTGTGAATTTTTGTCTTGTATACGGATTGATAAGAATACATTTTGTAGTAATGACAGAGACTAAGAAAGAAGACCTTTTTGTATTGAGATAGCCAAAACTTGTTAACTTAAGCCAGCAGGTAAATCATGTCAGAATTCAGCAGGGACGCAATATGACCAGCAAGATAAATCAACTACTTGTCTGGTATTACATAGGAATAAATGTCAAAATACCTAAGAGACATTAAAATTTAAATGTATGCTCTGAGTTTTCCCAGTGCTTCACTTGACAAAGTGCTTTTCATCTGAAGTCCACAGCCAATGTGCTTTTCTTACAGATCAGTCATCCTTTGGCTCCCTAGTATTCACTCAGGCACTTCCTAGGCTGAAGAAGGGAGGAGAGAGTCAACTTTCAATAGTTTCATCATAAGTTTTTGAAGCTGAAAATAGCTGTTTCAGTTGAACCTACTTTCCTTTTCTGCTTTCAGCCACTGATGTTTGCTTTAATGTATCCCTCTTACTAGTTTATTCCCATGCAATTTTTCTCTTTGTAATTATTTGTAGTGCTTGATCTTGGATAAATTTGAAGGTTATCTTAATGAAACTCAACTGACTCATCAAGCCCTTTATCTGCTGGAGGAAAACAAATTCTGGGCTGCTGTGATTTTTCCAGACCTAGAACCTACAACCAGAAATCTCCCACCACATGTGACATACAAGATCCGAATGGACATAGACGCAGTGGAGAAAACAAACAAATTCCAAGACAGGTACTTACCTGATAGTTCCTTCTCAGTTCTTGCCTGCCATAACATGAGTATGAGAGACATAAGGATGTGAGAACCTGCATTGGTTACATGTATGAAATCCAGCTGTATTTGTTAATAGTTACTCTGTAGTGCAGCGCAGAATCCATCTCCAGTTACCAGGTACTAACATGAATGGTATCACTCTTGTGACAAGCCAAGCAGTGGGTAGGTGCAGGAATACATGGCAAAGGGATGACTCTGCTCAGAATCTGTTCAGTAACCTGCTTAAATTTTTAGTTGGCTCCACCATTGGGAAAGACAGACAAGGAAGTCCTACATGGATTGTGACTCAGCTCTCTTCCACCTGGACACCAGAACTTCTCTGCTGTTCCTCCTCAAGTCCCCACCAAATAGACTCACTTAAAGGGATATAATTTCTCAGGATTGTCTGCAGAATATAATGGTGTCTGGTAGTTGCAATCCAGTTTGTTCCAGTTTAATCTCCAAGGATACCATATTCCAAATGCAGTTATTTCTATTCTAGAGCAGTTACTCTGCTACATGACTAATTTATGCACATTTTTGACCAAAATTGCTATTGCAAGTCAGTGCAGAGAAAATGAAAGGAAAAAAAGAGCCTTCCACTTTCTTAAGCAATGTGGTCTGATAGACCAAAGTCTAGAAAAGGCAACTCCAGGAAGTACCCCTACAATTTCAGTTGCTAAGATTATTTCATTTATTCATTAATTAATTTATTTTCCCCACAACCCTTCCCTAAACTCACTGTTTACCCAAATGATTTCCATGTGAATTTTCTTTTGAGGTACTGGGATCCTGGTCCAAGAGCTGATCCTGTGGATGATTTACGTTATATCTGGGGAGGCTTTGCATATCTCCAAGACATGATTGAGCGTGGGATTATAAAGACCCAGACCAGCACTGAAGTGCCAGTGGGAATTTATCTCCAGCAAATGCCATATCCATGTTTTGTGGATGATGTGTGAGTAAAAGCGGTTTTTCTTAATTCTGTTGAATACTTAGATTGCTGGATGGCTTAAGATTCTCAAGCATCAGAATTAACCCTAAGTCGTGCATGTCCTAAGGTATAAATGCAAGAGTAATAACTGAGATATAAGTGAATAAACTTGGTTTTTTCCTTATCCTGCCATAACCCAGACTCCACAAGCCGCCTTTGCCAAGATTCTACCCCTAATCCCAGACCTGGCCTTTGTTGCATCCAATGTCCAGGCCTAAAATGAACACAAAACACTAGCCCCTTAAAAGCAGCCATTTTCTTCCAATTTTGCATATTGCACAAAATCCAAAAAACAGTCTAGTACTTTTTGGCCTTACTTTTCCAGGCAATAATAAAAACCTAAACTAAACCTTCACATTGATTACAGCCAAGAATCTATTGTCAACAGGGCATCCCAGATATAATGCTTTGACCCCTAACAGTGTCAGCTCTAGAACTAACCCTGTGATTACACAAGACCCAGAAAGAATATGATCTTTTAAAAATTTTTTACGTAACAAAAACTAAGCCTTATGCTATAGCGTATGACCAGTGTCTGGAGCAAAACTGAACACAAGCACTGCCCTGTATTACAACAAACACTGCCTCCTTCAGTTAACTGCAGAATCCATTTAAGTGCAGCAAGTTTCTTTTCCCTAATGACATCTCTAAAACCCAGCTTTCTTTATATCCAAGAAACATTTCTTAAAGAAAAACTTAACAGAATGTGCTTGTCCTAATGGAACTGGTACCTCTCTTGATATCTCTGGAAGCCTTGAAGAATCAATCAATCTGGTCTCGACAAGGGTACCACCGAACCTTAACTCTAGACTTAATCATATCTAGTTATAGCTGTAGCTTTTGGTCCTTGAGCACATGTATAGGCCTTGCAGAATCCCAAAGCAATTTAGGCTCTTGAAACTCTTTCCTTCCAAAATCTGAACCATATCCTTAAACAGGATTCCATTTATAACTGCATGTCTAGTATCTGCAGTCAAACTGGATACATGGTATTGGTTTCTGTTAACCTCAGCCCTTTTCCTTCCCTCGTGGATGCTCAAGTTTTCAACAATAATGTGGTGTTCTTTAACCTTCTCCCTAATTCCTGTCCATGGCTTTTATGCAGATTGACTAGTTTTTGTCTTAAGCCTCATATGAATCTAGAAAAGTGTTCCAGGATTGTGGCTGCAGTTCATTATTGAGGGCACCAGGAGTTTCTTTCTCTGGTAAAAAGCAGAGGGAAGAAGCTAAAGGAGAAGGAGTTGGTTTGTTGTTCTGTAACAAAAAAAAAGAGACTCTGCTCCTGGGAGTGGATATTTCATGGCTACATGGAGGCAGAGGGGCTGTGGATGCTGTGCCCCCCCATTAGCACTGCCTGAACCAGCACATCCTCCAGATTTGGTGAACTTGTGTCTCTTCCCTCTTCACAGTATGCCTGCTCTAATGCTGCAGTCTGTGATACTCCAACTGTCCTGGTATACTTTCCACTAAAAAAAAAAGGCATTAGAGAAATCTTTTCATAGTTCTGTCAGTGTGCTCTGTGCAGGCAAATGCTACTTATTCTGATAAAAAGAGATTGCAGACTCGTAGATTGACCTGTAATTCCCATCAGTCATTGTATGTCTGTCTGAAAAAACATCACCATGGCAAGCCTCCAGTCTATTTCTTCCCCACTGAGAATACTGCAGAGGCAGAAACCCCTTCTGTGCGAAAGTCCTCTAAAGCCTGCAGTAGCCACATGCAGTTCAGGGCTGATATCCAGACTCAGTGATGGCCTCTGCAGAGACCCTGCTTAAGTAAAGTGCATCCTCATGGTAACCTGTAGGCTGTGCTGTGCATGGCCTAGTGCTGGTTACATGTGTCCACCAACAGGCAGAACTCAGTGTGCCCCAGGCCGTATCACAAAAGCATGGTTTTATTTCTGCAGACCAGATTGCTCTTCAGGAATTTTTGGTGAAAAAGTGAAGATTTCCCCTTTGTTTTGACACTGACGTAGCTCTGATAGCATATGGCAAAAATGTAGTTCTATAGGGCTCAGATTTAGGAAGCTGAAGACTTTTTGCTCCTTGTTCTTGGGAACTATGAGCTTTTGGCCTTTAAAAAATCAACACCGGATTCCACAAACCCCATAATACGTAGCTGTGTTAATTAGTAGTATTAAACAGCTCACGTAAGCGTGAACAAGTACTTGAGCCTGAATAACAAAACCATCCACATCAATCCTAACTAGGGAGAGGGAGATGTATTCCCTCATCTTCTTCACAAGATAACTCCCCCAGCACAGCAAGGCCATCAATGCCAGGGAGACATTTTTTAAGTTAACATGTTCCCAGACTCAGCAAAATAAAGAGATAAACAGTGCAGCTGACAAACTGTCCTACACAGGACCTTGCTACTTAATAACTACTGTAACTATAGTGTGTGTAATAGAAAACTGCCTCTGGTTTGCCCCTCACTGGGTGCCAAGGACTGTGCTGAGTTGACCTTGACTGGATGCCAGGTGCCCACCAAGCTTCTCTATCACCCTCTTCCTCAGCAAGAAGGGAAAAGAAATTAAGATGGAAAACAACTTGTAGGACAAAATAAGGCTCTTTACTAAAGCTAAAACAGAAAATATCCCAAAGATTTTTATTCACTACTTCCCATCCAGCAATGTCCAGCTTTTACCTGGGAAACAGGGATTCAGCATGCATAGCAGTTGCTTTGGAAGACAAATGTTGTCAATACCAAATACCCCCCACTTTCTCCTCCTTTTTCTTAGATGTTGTATCTGAGCAGACATCATACACAATATGGAATATCCCTTTGGTCAGTTTGGGTTAGCTGTACTGGTTGTGTCCACTCCCAAGACTTTGCCCACACCCTGCCTAGTGGTGAAGTGGGAATGCTGGAGAGACAGCTCTGATGCTGTGCCAGCACTGCTCAGCAGTCGGCAAAACACTGGTGTGTTATCAACACCTTTCTAGCTACCCATGCAAAGCCCAGCACTGTGAGGGCTGCTAAGGGAAAAATTATCTCAGCTAGATCCAATACTTTGACTCATGGTTTGTGTGAATTTCAGCAGCCGTGCTGGCAGCATCTGATGCTTTTAATGGTTAATTTGTTTAATTCTCTTGTCAGAGAATCTTGGGAGCAGAAAGACAGTGACACTCCCAAATTCTTAACATTAACATATGTCTTAAAATATTCTTTATAGATCATAGTAAAAGCATTATGGTAATTCACTGTGAAGAGAGATGTATTTTCACAAGGCATCAAATATTTTGTCGCCTTCAAAAACCCTTAGAACCTCTTTGTAAAATAGAAATAACATTTATCATGGGAATGCAGAAACCGTTACTTAATTAATATTTAGGATGCTTGTGAGGTTTACTAGTGACAGGCTATTGATGTTTAGACTGAGAATTTACAGTTCCATATTTAATGAACGCATTCTTCCCCACTCCTTTTCCTTTTCATTTTGCTTTTCATCTAATACTTCTCCGTTTTACCTAAATTTAATTTATTCCTTCTTGCTTTGGTAGCTTCATGATCACCTTAAACCGCGCCTTTCCCATCTTCATGGTGCTAGCTTGGATATATTCAGTCTCCATGACTGTGAAGAGTATAGTGCTAGAGAAGGAAATGCGTCTGAAAGAAGCTATGAAGAACCGGGGTATAACCAATGGCATGATTTGGTGTACTTGGTTCCTAGACAGCTTTTTCATGATGGCTCTGAGCACATTCCTCCTCACAGCTCTGATTATGGTAAGGATTGCTACTCTCAAACTCTCTATTGTATTTGCACTGCTGATACCAGTTTGCTGTTGAGAAAGAATAGTAGCCATTGATAGGGAGATGTGAATGGTGGAGGCCTGTTCTGATCACAGCACGTAGCAGGCACATTCTTCTAAGCAGACCTCATAACAACATCAGCACTTGGCACAGACAGAACAATAAATTCATCTGTAAAGATTTATTGTGAGGTCCCTCATAGAAAACAGCAGGCTGGTTACTCTGTATATTGTATTTTCAGTAGGCAGATGCAGATCTCCCAATAAATAATAATTGTTGCTTTAAATCAAAGAGATAATGATCTGAAGAATTTTAATCTTGTAATTCACTATATGCGATTAATTTTTAATATCCAGTGCTTGCCTGCTTAGAAACTGTGCAACTATTTCAATGGAAAAAGAGACTGCAAGAACAGAAGAACCTATAAGAAGAATCCACCTTTTGCTTCAGTGATTCAGAATTCCTGTAATTTTTATAACTTTTCAGGACAGTTTGGATGTTGTCTCTGAGAACTACCTATTGTATCCACTACCTGAGAACCAAACTCTATATTGAGAGCTTGCTGCTATATTTTATCAAATAAATGTGTAGCATTTTGATAAGGAAGACTGCTCTTGCATCTTTTCTGATGTGGGGGACTGGTATTGGTATAAATACATAGTTAGAGTTCAAGCTGCTTTGTCAGCATGTCCTGATGAGTTGTTGTAGTTCCTCGTGGTTCCATTGCAGCTTGGGTGGATAGAGAAAGCTTACTTTATTTGCCACACTGATTTAATTAAAAATCAGGAGGTAATTAATATCAGAGAGGAATGTGCTTGTACCTGTAATTCACTTTCTTTCCCAGATTTCACTATGCCGGCGTGAGACACCTTTGTAAATACATTGTTATGAGACATTGCATCACTGTTGATAAAGAAATCAGTCTCTAAGGCCCAGTGGGATGTTGCAACAGTGCTGAGACCTATTTATAGCCTTAAAGACCTATTTGAACATTATATAAATTGACCTAATAAATAAGTCTCAACATTGGTTTTAAGGGCTACATAGATAATTGGCAGGAGTCTCTGCTCTTCTTGAGAGGGAGCATTTAATTCACAAAAGCTCTAACGAAGAAAGGTCGATAAAAGTTCACCCAGTGGGTCAATTAATACACAAGGATCTCTGAGAAACTGCACTTGGATTCCTCAGCTGTGATACACTTCTGTTTGAATAACATCCAGGTGCAGAAGCTTTATAATTTTCCTGTGGTTTTATTGCGGTTTTTTTTAAAGATACGTTTTGTAACACTTCCATACATTGTCTTTTCTGCATGTCAAGCCAGTGGATTGAGGGGATAGTGAGAAGAGATAAATGAAAGTTTATTGTAATATTTCAAATAGTTTTATTTAAAATGCATGAGTTTCCAAGCAGGCAGATCTTGCTTGGAATCACTTACTTATTAAGACAGGAACAGAATGTCTATTTTCAATCAGTTATGATTTTTATTCAATCTGTTGTACTAACCTGAAGTCACAATCCAAGAGCAGGGATAAAGTTAAATGAAGGATTTGTTATTGTAATGACCTCAGCTGTTGAAACTAATACCTGGGAGAGTTAGAAGTCATATTAGGTAAGAAAGACTGGCTTATTACTCATTACATGTTACACATCGATAGCAATTCTGACCTTTTCTGCTAGCAGAAAGCTGCAAATGCTTGTAAATTTTTCTGTTTTCCTTTTGCTTACAGGGTGGACAAGTGCTACACTATAGCAATCCATTTCTCTTCTTTCTATTCCTACTGACATTCACCACAGCCACCATAATGCAGTGTTTCTTGTTCAGCACCTTCTTCTCCAAAGCAAATCTGGCAGCTGCCTGCAGTGGAGTCATCTACTTCACCTTGTACCTGCCCCACATCGTCTGCTTTGCCTGGCAGGACCGTCTGACTGTTAATCTGAAGATCCTAGCAGTAAGCCTTTCACTGGTTCTATGGCATCTCTGCTCCTCTTCTCACAGTGCATATGTGAATCACAAAGTATTGCACACCTCTTCCTCTTGGCTTTTTTGACTCAGAGAGGGAGACTTCCAAATCTCCCTTAAATAATTAAGGATTGCAAGTGTGTAAGCCTTTAGCAGGCCTAGTGCAAGAGATCTCTTCATAGCTTTTAGAAAATTCAATAAAATTTATTTTATGTTTTGAATGCCAGGAAATTAGCATACTGTTTAAAATGTTTTGAATACTTCTTTATAAATATAAGCAAATCTAACTTCTTGTATGTTTAATAAATATGAAGGCAGTTGACAAAATGGGGACAGTTCATTTTCTCATGTGCTGTAACCTAGATAACACCCTATATGTAAGGATGAGAAGATCTCAGGTTCATATTCCTTCTTTACCTGAAACATAGAGTTAGGAATTAAACCCAAGTGCCAAAGCTCTGAGAAATACCTTTCATCTAATAAGTTGTAGACATTCTCCATGCAGTGCTTCCTTGTTGGTTCTCTTCCATTTTAGGTAAGATGCTTAAAAAGTCAGGGGAGCTGGAAACTGCTTGCTGTTTTCTGAAATGGAACCATGGTCTTACAAAGTTTTTCAGGCTGATTTTATGTTGCCCAGTGAGTCAGGAAGGGGAGCAGGTGTGTGAGTCCAGTCTCCCCATTTTTACCAAGCATTCTAACAACACAGGTAAAGGAAATGTCTTCTCTTCTTGCACTAGGAAATATAAGGAAAAAGGAAAAAAACCAAAACACTTCAAAGGCTGTAAGTGTAAATATGGCTATGAATCACCTTTCTTAACAGATGTACTATACAGGTATAATATATACCCTTTTCAGTTTTACCAATTATGCAATAAAGTACAAAACTTCATCCTATCATTAAGTCAGGAAACGAGTAAGGTTGGCTTCTGACAGATTCTGATTTAGGAAGAAATCTTGAAACTAGCACGCAGTTTAAGCATAAAAGCAACTCTCTCTTCATCTTAAAGTGAAGGAGACATCCATGTAAGAAAGGATATTTGCTGGCCGGGAGCCATGAATATTTCTGTCTATTCCTATACTTTTGTCTTACCTTTGTTGTTCAGAGGTTAGTTTCCAAACAAGAGCTAATTACAAGGGATACTAAGAGCAGGCTGTGCATATGTAGAGGGCATGAATTAAAAATTTAAATTTTTAAGGACAAAGAATATGTTGCTGAAAACCAAAGTTTCTTTACTTAGTGCTCTAAGTGCCATATGATGATACCTCACTGAGACTTGCTGTTGGGATCCCTCTTGTCCCCTCACTTTCCTAAGGTCTGGGATTCCTAAACTACATGTCCTGTGAACTGTAGCACTTCTTCCTCTGTTTTTGCAATGCAACATTGAAGAGGATGTTTGGATACTCTACTGGTTTATTAGTTTGTTGTGTGAGAACCAGCTAGAAGACATGACAGGGGAAGCAATTGTGGTTTTCCATATCCTGAGCATCTGGTGTACTTTCTGTCATGTTACTCATAGTTGCCCTCATATGTTCAGTAAATACTTTGTTTCTCCTAGAAAGTCAAAGGTGTACACTGCAAATTTCCAAATGCACCTACAGTATTTTCCGAACAGACATTAATGAAGAAAAAAAAAATCTGTGAAGGTTGCCTAGTAGTTAAAGAAAGTACAACCAAGGTTGAATTCAGTCTATTATGGCTAAATACTGCTTACAATTGCAGAGAATTAAACATTACAGGCCAATATAAAAGTGTAAGGTTTTTTCCCATGTCATTTGTTAGGCAAGTTTTAAAGTTCAGTCCCTAAAAGTCAGGGGGGGCTTTTGTTTGTTTTTGGTTTTTTGTTTTGTTGTTGTGGTGGTGGGTTTTTGTTTTCTTAGTTGTTTTTGGTTTTTTTAACGAAACGTCCCCCTGTCAGGGTTGAATGTCATTTTTCCTTTATTCCAGAGTTTGCTGTCTCAGGTAGCTTTTGGGTTCGGTACGGAATACTTGTCACGCTATGAAGAACAAGGTCTTGGCCTACAGTGGGGTAACATCAGAACCAGTCCCTTGGAAGGAGATGAATACAGTTTTCTTTTTTCCATTAACATGATGCTTTTTGATGCTTTTCTCTATGGAATACTGTCTTGGTATCTCGATAACGTTTTTCCAGGTATGTCAGTTTCTTATTCATGGAAACTAGTGGCAGTTGCTGTAAACTGTGTTAGCCTAATCAGTCTCTGCGTATTTCACTGTCAGAAACAGGGTTTTAGATATTATAGACTAGGAATCCTATCCAGTTTAGCGCTAGTGGTTTATTAAGGGCTTCCACTTTTCTCTCTTTCTTTTTTATCTCTCCTGTTTTGTTCCTGAAAAGAATGAAAAAAGAAAGAAAGAGTAAAAAGGACGATGCAATTTCTAGTCCTGTTTTATAATTTAAATGGAAAATAAATCTACAAAATCATCATCTGTTAAAATCCAATTTCTGTACACACTTTTCTTTTGAGAAGTTTCAACCATTTCTAGTGAGATTTTGAATTTTTAAGAATATAGATTTAACAGTTCTAATTCACATACATACTTTGGCCACATTAGGCAAACTGTTTCTTAAAGGATGGTACTGTTCCCTAAGACACATGCTGTGTCCTAGGCAGTTGTGAAAGTTCGTGTGTGGA
This sequence comes from Lycocorax pyrrhopterus obiensis, assembly GCA_014706295.1. NCBI lineage: Eukaryota > Metazoa > Chordata > Aves > Passeriformes > Paradisaeidae > Lycocorax > Lycocorax pyrrhopterus. Next base: position 17,509,520 of record JACSVZ010000013.1, on the reverse strand, counting down.
TTTATTTTGTTTCTAAATGGAAACCATGATTCTAATGCGAGTTCACAAAAGGATTTTCTTTGTTATCAATTACAAAATTCTGGAACTTTCTGTGTGAAAAAATACTTTGTCCTTCTAGCTTAAATTGTTATCTTGCTTCATGTTGAATATTGTTACAATAGAATAAATGCAAACTCTTATGCTGTACAAGCAAGTGAGCTTTCTTTTCATTAATTTATTGCTCCTGCATGTGAACTGCAGTTCCAGAATGTGTTCTTGGCAGATGGCTATTTTTTTTCTTTTTCTTTTCTGCAACTCTGTTTGTTTAAAGAAGAGTGGACAATGGTCTATTTCCATGAACACAGCAGGAATTAAACAACAGGAGCGTCTTCATTTATAGATACAAATTATTTTTTTTCTGTCAGCATTTTACACAAAAGTAACACCTTTCAGGGCTTCTAATTAGTAACTTCACTACCTCCCGATATTTGCTCTGTCTTGCTGTCTTTCTGCTGCTCTGTTCCTGTAGAATTTCTCATAGTGTTTCTCTGTCACACACATGCAGCCCTGCCAAATCAATGCTGTAGTCTTTGAGGTTACTACAGGAGTTCCCTGGATAATCCTTTGAACCCTGTGGTTCTAGTCCTGCTCAGGTTTGCTCTGAAGCCAACCACCCATTGGCACAATGGTCCTTTGGCTATTTGAGCATTCTGCTCCTTGACAAATTTCACTTGGGTTTTGCATTCATCCTGAATGAGAAGCTGTTGTTTTAGCCACCGGCTTCAGAGGGGAATAACTCAGACCATAACAAGGCAAACTGTTTGTGAATGCAGACAGCATCTCTGTGCATTAATAGAAGTGGTTGGCTGAAACACAGGTAGTTTCTGTTAATTCACAAATAAGCTGACACTTTCATAAACAGCGATTTTCAATTAAGAAAACTGACCATCTTTCAATGAGTATCACAGATTCCCCTTGCTCATTTTGAATGTTCACAAAGGTGCCGGTTTTAAGCATAGAAGCTCAAATTATTGCGTTCTGTAAATCAATATGATCCAGGAAAGCAGTGTTGACTTCCAGTAACTCTGATATGACCTGACAAGAACTGGTAATGTTATTGTGCTGTCTCTTATCCAAACTGGAGTAACCTTAACTAAAAAAGCCCATTTTTGCTTAAGAAGAGGATTACTCTTGTCACTTTTCCTGAAAGGCTGTGTACTGAAATAACAGTCAGAGTGTCTTTTCTCTTTACCAGTTGTGAATTCAGCCCCAGGGTAATAAGTGTGAATTTAAAAAGCTTTTCAGTCATGTCAGCCCTCAAATGTTAAGTGGGCATCAAAACAAAGTCCCTGAGTGAGGCTAGGATCCCTTCTTAAACGGTGAGCTGCTGCCTGGTTGGTAAGGATTCAGGGAATAGCTTCATTCTGTAACTAAACCACATTCTACTTAAGAGAAGGTAAGGCAAGTCACATCACATTTTCTGAATATTTTACTGCTGTCCAAAAGAAAAAAACATCTGTAAACAAAATCTGTTCTGTCAGGTACTTGGTGCATGGTTTGACTTTCTGATTTGCAACAGTAAGACTACAAGTGTTTATAATTATACTCAGACTTTGCTTAGATGAATTTGTGCCTACTCCAGAATGGGGTTATGAAGTGCATTTTACCTACTTATTTTTGTTTTAGGGGACTATGGGTTACCACAGCCTTGGTATTTCCCTGTGCTAGAATCTTATTGGTTTGGCTCTAGAAGCCCAGAAGCTGAGAAAACAGCAACTGCTGATGGTGAGTTCTTTTAAAACTTTGTTTTTTAGAAATAACTTCACTGATCTGCTTAAAGGTGACTGTGTAACGTTTCCATTAGCTGAGCTGCTGCAAATGGTGAGAGACTGCCATACACTGGGAGTCTTGGCAAGTGCCTTTGAACTTGGAGTGGCATGCTCTTATTAGAGTCATTAGAGGTGAGTCGCTGTTCCATCTGAGAGCCTTTAAAGCCTGGCTTAACAAACAGCATCAAACCCCCACTCTGTAACCGACACCTTTTGAGACATTCACGGAGTTCTTATTGCTCAGCACAATGTTCATGAAATGTTAATCTTACACTGGGGTTCCATACCTTTCTAAACCTGATTCTTTTCTATCTAGTTTGACACTAATTTAAGTCTATTTACTTTCAGTTTCTAAGCAAGATCATAATCTATGCCACCCTTGTACCAACTTGAATAAGCTCAGTAAAGAGCCAACAAGTTGATTAGGAGCTGGAGCATGTAATATACGAGATGCTGAGGGAGCTGGGTCTGCTCAGCCTGAAGAGACACAGCTAAGAAAGACCTAGACTTCTCAGATGTGTCTAGTGGAAGGATGAGAGGCAATGGACATAAGTTGGAAAACAGGAATTCTGATTCAATATAAGGAAAAAAATATTTATTATGAAGATTGTTAGAATACTGGAACAGGTTGTTCAGAAAGGTTGTGAAATATCCATCTTTGGAGATAGTTGCCATGATCTGAATTGGCCATATTTTTTGAGGATTGAACTGGAAGTCTTTGGAAGTAATTTCTGATCTAAATTATTCTATTATTATCTCAAGTAGCCTGATTGTGCTGATTGTTATTTCATCCTCTCTTCTACAAAACATTGCCTTGGGTTTTCTCAAGCAGGGACAGTTGGAAAGGTCATCTCTGATTAATTCCTCAGTAGGAGATTGTGATTCTTACCTATTTGAAGGACTTCAGTGGATCAGCTTACTTGAACAACTGTAGAACTTTTCACAATTCCTATCTTTTCTTCAAGGACAATACTGAGCATTTTCTTAATTTATTGTAACTGGTTAATGTACTGGGAGGAAAACAGGATAAGAAATGTCAGATAATGTAAATTCATGCCTGAAAATGAAGCTAAATTGGTCAATAATGTTGGTACTTTTAAAATTTACTTCTATTGGTGCACTCTTGTATCCCCCCACTCTGCCATTATAGGTGATGCAGTGAACTTGTTTATGTTGCTATTTGTGCACCAGGTAATTTTATACAGTTTTGTGGGCTAGAATTTGTTATAGCAGAAAGTTATGGTGAAGTTTCAGAACAAAAATAAGTCCTAGGCCATCTGATAAATTACAGTTGTGCTAGTTTCACTCTAGACTGCCAGCTTGAATTTGTGTTATGTAGAGTCTGTTCAGGGGCTCCTGCTTCTTCCTGCTTCAAGCCTGACCCAATGTGACTGTTTTCCTTCATGCTAGCAATGCCTAAGACCAAATTGGAAAGCCAGAAATTCTTGTTTAGAAGCTAATACCAACTCGTTCATTCTGGCCTGTTGCTCTTAATCTGAGTAGCAGTTTAGCAATTTGCTTTTCATTTAACTTTTTAATTTTGTTTTAATTCCTCTCACTCCCTGTACATCTGGGAAATGTTTGTATGGCCTTTCTCTTCATGTGGTAAGAACTTGGTCTAGAGCTGCATGGACAAAATGTAAAACATGTACCTCATACTAGTCAGGATCTTACTCTGAGTCTACAATTTCAAAATTGTCAGTTATTTTCCTTAAATTTCTGATCTTGACACTATGAAGCAGATTTTAAGCTAGATGCTTTTGAATGCTGTATTCCTAATCTGAGTAAAACACTGATGGCTAATGCCATTGAAAAGCTCAAGGCTTAGGACTATCTCCTTTACCTCAAAATACCTCTCGAGATAAGAGGATATTAAATTTTTGTTAATTAAATCTTGGTTACTCTTGGTTTATATAGAAAAAAGTCCAGAGTCAGAAGGCTGTGTGGATCAGAAGACCATGGAAAGGGAAAAAAATGAAAGCAGACCAAATAAATCTGAAGAACCTGAAAAAACAGAAGAAAAGAGTGACAGCCAGGGGAAGAAGGATGGTAAAAACAAACAATGTAAACACAAACGAGAAAAAGAACCCGGCGAGCAGGGGAAGCCTAAGACAGATGTCCAGGACAAAGATGAAATTAATAGTAAGGAGAGAGAGCAACCTGAGTACTTCTGAGATACTATACTCATTGTAATTTATGACAAACTAGACATAGGAGTGATTGGAGCCAAGCTACATGAGTCAGTAGGAGCCAGTAGGTGATAGCATGTAACTGCCAGAGCTAAGCACAAGACACCAACCCTTATTTATTCCTCTACATTCATCATCCCTTAGAATATTTTAGCCACTACACGTAAGACAGCTGCCTTCCAGAGGAGCTCCTTAACTTGTATTTTTATCATTCAAATGCAGGCTGTTTCTTTGGCAAGTTAGTTTTCACACTGAGAGAAGCCTCAGAGACACATACATTGACTTTTTAAAATTAAACAGAGCCATGACTTCAATTAAAATACTTATGCTGAGAGGAATGTTCTTCTCTCCTAGTCCCAGCCGTCCTCCTTTTTTTTTTTTTTTGTCTATCTTTAGTGTGTTTTGCATCTGTAGGGAAAGGCTGGTTTCAAAGGGATTTATCTGAAGTGCTCTGCGTGTCTGTCTGCAGCCTTTTCTGATGCTGACATTAGCCACCACCTAAGAATTCCTGAATGATCTGCCTTGTTTTCAAGCCCCAATGTCATCTTTTGTAGTGAGCCAGAGGAGTTTTCTATATGAGATGCTCAGAGGAATGCATGTGGATTCTGTAGCACAAGTAACTGCTACAGGCAGCTCTGAGCCCATTCTGACTCTCTTGAAAAGCTAGAGATAAAAGTGGGGTCATCAGAGCTCCTCACGTAGGCACTGAAAACATGCATTCAGGGTGAATGGAAACAGGACAGGACTTCAAAAGAAAAAAGACAGGGAGAGGTTAAAGGTTATTTCAGCCAATCTTCTCCTAGTCCTGCCTTATCTTTTTGGTGCTTTACTCCTTAGTTCCCAGGTTCCAGCTGCTCCGTGGCCACAAAGGAAGGGCTTTCTGCCTGTCACTGCATGAAAAAAGCTTGTCTTCCCTTTCAGCCACCCACGCAGGAACTGGGAGGCATGTGGAGAAGCCAAGAGCACACCTAGTACAGTTCAATGACACTGAGGATATAGGATCAAAACGGAGAAATATGAATCACAAAAAAAAGGGAGCTCAGCCCTCTATCAGTGTCCTTCAGGTGATGCAAAGCAGATACTGGGGGAGATCATCAGAGAGCTTGCCTCAGAACTTGTCAATGAGTCTTGCAGGCAAATACGAATTAAGCTTATGATACATATAAAACCAAGGAAGGTGCCTCAGTTGCCAGTATATGCACAGCTGTCAAGCCAGACTCCACGTGAACTTTCGTGAGTACAGAGATGTTCGTCCCAGTAAGGGAAATGGAAACCTAGATTACTTTCATAAAGTAAAAGAAAAGTTATTAATAAACAAAATTTTATTTAAAATAAAGCTACCCATCCTATATTGATTATTTCAGCTGTTCTGTGGTATACACAGCTCTCATGTACAACATATTTGGAACTTTTTCCTGAGTATTGTCAGTGACAATAATGACAGTCACACAGGCCACTGTTGGAGGTGGGGCTGGTTTCGCCCAGACCGCATTGGCTGCTCTCCACACAGGCCTGCTGGGTACTGAACAATTTAAGTAAACTGCAATTGCAAAATAAGCCTTCCTACAAAGCCTAAAGCATTCTGTGTAAACAAAAGTGGACAGGGTCTTTAGTTTCAGTTTCTTAACTCCCATAATTCACATTGCCCAAGGGCTTAATTTACCTCAAAGGAAGTTTGTTTTGTCTAGAAGCTGGTGCAATAAAACGTCCTGATGGTGCTATTTGCAATAATGCATTTTTAATCCTGCGAGAAGCCACCTCATGTAGTGCTCATGTTACTATCTAAATCTTGACCTGGTCTCAGCAATGGGGTAAATTTCACCTACCAGGATTAAAGGCAATTTTTTTTTGTTGTGTTTTGTTTGTGTTTGGGGGAAGTTTTTTAAGCATCATGGTCAAAGAATGCACAGCTGGGCAGATTATTTGAATGGCAGATTTCAGCCCAGCTAGAAAGGCAACCTGCTGCTTGTTTAATGTAATCTCTCAGCCTATCTAAGTATTTCCAGGAAACAATTCCAAATAATCTTCCTGCTACACAATGAGAACAGAAAGCGTGTTCAGCTTCCCCTGATCCAGTGAGTTAGCTCTCCACAGACCACCACAATTCTGGGTTCTGCTTCTCCTGTCGTGGATAGGAGGGTGAATCTAATGTCATTGACATGAGGGTGAATCTAAATATTAAATTTTACTACAATTACAAATCTGACCTCAGTTTTGTACTGGTGTGACTTGGATAATCTGGCCCTGGAACATGATGCTGTTTTATACTGGGTGTGTGCTATTGCTTCTGCACTTACTGATGCATTGTCATCATCAGAACTAGGATTAAAACCAGGTGCTTTTATTCTTTTTTCATTCTTGATTTCTTGCCTTTCAAGTAAATACCTTCTTTGAGCCTGAGCCAACAGGATTGATTCCAGGAGTATGCATTCAGAACCTGGTGAAGATTTTTGCAAACAGGCCCAAACCAGCAGTAGACGGGATGACTATTACTTTTTATGAGGGTCAGATCACAGCCTTCCTTGGTCACAATGGAGCAGGAAAGACAACGACCATGTAAGTCTCTTATTTTAGAAGAAGCAAATCCAGGGCAGTGCTCTATTACTGGAGCAGTCTTCTATTTTCACTCTTCCTTTGTCTCTCTACCACCCCTGCAGCTGGCTTGACACACAACATTAGGCTTTTTCCAGACAGGGAAATGCTGCCCCCAGGCATAAAGAAGATATCCTGGATTAGCTAAAGCCCTGGGAGGGAGGTAATGCATGACACAAACAAGTGAAAGTCTAGAGAGAAGGAAGCAATTCTCTGCCCCAGAATTCATTTCCCATGGCCAAACTACCATAGGTAGAGAAGGATTTTCTGGCTGCAAGGGCTGAAAATTTGCAAGTCACTACATTCCACGTGTTCTTCTGTTCAGTTTTTCTAACTGGCTCTAGGTCAGCCACATCTTTCGGTCTGCGTGCAAAGGAGTATAAAATACAGGCCCTCTTTAGATAAAGGTTACAAGCATGAAAGATCCATGTCCAGATTAAAATGTTCCTCTAGTCCTAGAAACTTAGCATCCCAGGAAGCTGGACTTTAACCATGTTTAATTTTCTTTATACAGAACCTTATTTGGCAAAATAAGATTAACTGGTGAACAAAACCTTTTATAAATCTGTGACAAGTTCATCAAAAGTTGAAAGAACTGAATGTGTTTCATTATGACTTTTCCCAGCAGAATACTTTAGGGTTTTTCAACTAAAACACCTTTATTTCAAAGGCACTTTAAATTGCCTTTTAATTTTTTTAATTGTTTCACAATTAAAACGTTCAGCCCAAAATAAAAGCATCCTAATCTGCTGAAATGTTTCATAAATTTGAGGGGGTTTATTCTTATGATAAAACCAAAAAATTTTACTGCTTTGAACTTTTTAAAATTGAAAAATACACTAATCACCCAAATCTAGTAACAGATGCCACCCATTTACAACAAAACATTTGGTCTTCTAGTTTACAGAAAATAAAGGTGTAGGGGTATGAGTCAGCATGGCCAGAGACCTCAAACCGTCATTCTTATCTTCATCCTACTGAGCTTCATTTTAGACCCATTTATATGTAGGGGTGATATAACATGCTGAACTAAAACAGTTTCTTAATGGAAGCCAGAACCATATAGACAGGTGTATCAAAAATTATCTTAGCAGATCCATGAGATTCTCTGTAGCAGATCAAGAGTACTTACATGCATGCTTTTCGCTGGAGTTTTTTCATCAAGGCCAATAGTAAGAAGTCATCATGCTCCATCTAGTGGAACCATGCAACGTAGCTTCCTTATCTGGCACAGAGAGATAGGAGAGGGGCAATTTCCTCATTTTGTTTTCCCAGGTCAATACTGACAGGTCTCTTCCCACCCACGTCTGGAACTGTGCTGGTTGGTGGCCTGGACATCCAGACTCACATGGACTCCATTCGGCACAGATTAGGAATGTGCCCTCAGCACAACATCTTATTCAATCAGTAAGTATCACTCCATACTGGCTTTAAGAGAAGCATCCCAGTCTGTATGCGTGAGAATCCCCAAAGCCTGTGTTGTTTCTCTTACTATGCTGGCAGTAGATGTATTTCAGAGGAATACATCACATCCTGCAGTAGAAATCTCCTGCATCATTTCACTGGGAACAAAGTTTCTTAGGAAAATGACAGTGCTCCTGGTGTTATCTGTTGTAGTGCGGGTTAGCAGGAGTTAGCCTGGAGGTTCACGCACTACAATTTAGGACTCCTAAAGCAAAAAAAAATTCAAATTGACAGTGCAGTAGCAGGATATTTTAATGCCCATTTCTCACTATCACCCAACCACTTACTGCCTTTTCTGGTGATTTCCAGCTTCCCGTCCATTAGTTTGTGTTCATCTCAACAGCAGACTCTCTTCCATTTTATTCCCGTAAATGGATGGTTTGATGCCTGCTATACTTGTTCCTTTAGTAGCAGGTTCTGCTTTGAAAAGGCAAAGAAAGAGACTATGACCTCCAAGTGAAGTGTGTTGATCCCAAAGAAGATCTTTTAGGGTAATGCAACCTCTCTTCCTTTAGCAAGAAAAAGCTAGAGTGAATTTATTGCTGCTTGGGAAAAAAAACAGCTTATTCATTTAGCCTGCCTTCTTGCCTTTCTGTCTGATTTCACAGCCTTACTGTAGCAGAACACATCTTGTTTTATTCTCAACTGAAAGGAAGATCCAGGGATGAAGCTGAGCAAGAGCTGGAAACAATGCTGGAAGACATGGGCCTCACTCATAAAAGGAATGAAGAAGCTCAGAATTTGTCAGGTGCCCACAGGCATTTTCTAAGATGTTTTTTCCTGCAGCCTTTTCTTTGTCTTTCATAGAATCATGGAATGGTTTGGATTGGAAGGGATGTTAAAGATTATCTAGTTCCAACCCCCTGTCATGGCCAGGAACACCTTCCTTCCACTAGACTAGATTGCTCACAGCCCCATCCTCCCTGGCCTTTGGGCAATTACTGTTCAAGTTACATATCTGAGGCCATATTCTGACACACCAATGTACACTGTGGGGAGGCTTTATTTTCAAGGAGTAAATGGGACTGTACCAGTAGTAAAGTGGGCACAACCTGTCCCTAAAGCTTCTACGTCTTATAAATATACCACAAATTCAAATATACTTAAAGCTATTTGTTTTAAATAAATAAATAAATAAATAAATGGTTGATATAAGAAACAAAACAAAATACAACTTTCTATTATTTCAAGGCAAATGGAATACTATACTATCATGCTGCCCCAGTGTATGGATCAGTGCTCCATAATACTGTATTATTTGGTAGGAGTAGTTTCTTCCATTCTAAAGATACAAATGCACATAGTATATTTGAACAACTCTCACTTTCAGATTCAAAAGATGATTTGTATAAACAGCCAGCTGTTCCTATACTACTTTGTCCTGATTGCAACTATAAAAGTTGGTTAGTTTCACAAAAGAACATGAAAACCTCATATCTTTCTGCTTTTGCTTCTGGCAAGAATCAGAAAATGCAATGTGTAAATGGAAAATATATATTAAAGAAAAAAAAGTTTGAACAACCTGTTTTGAACTTCAGAAGAAAAATTACTATTAATTTATCTCTGCAGATATGTGTCTGAGGATGGGTTTCATTTTATTTGTATCAGTTTGTCCCCACACCAAAAAGCAATGTTAATTACATCCCTGCCACTTACATAGCTCATCTTACACTCCTGGATGTGTTTGTCCTCTGGTAGGTGGAATGCAAAGGAAACTGTCTGTTGCCATTGCTTTTGTGGGTGAAGCAAAAGTGGTAGTCTTGGATGAGCCTACTTCCGGAGTTGATCCATATTCCAGGCGATCTATCTGGGATCTTCTGCTGAAATATCGCCCAGGTAAGAGATTTGAGAATAGAAACTGTTTGATCTTTTGTGGTAGGATTTTTTAAACTTGTCATAGATGCAATATGTGCCTTCTGAGTAAGCTGTCATGAGTAGTGGGATATGAACACAAGCAAACAAGATTCTTTGAACAGATACCTATGGTTGTGGCAAACCTGGGACCTGGCTTTGGTGCCGAGAAATAATTGACAAAAAGCAAAGCACAGTTCTGAGTTCCAAAGAGAGTCCATGCCTTGAACATTCCTCCTTGTTCCTTCTAGGCAGAACTATTATCCTATCAACCCATCACATGGATGAGGCAGACATCCTTGGAGACAGAGTAGCCATCATATCCCAAGGGAAGCTCTTCTGCTCAGGCTCTCCTGTATTCCTAAAGAACTCTTTTGGCTCTGGCTTTTATCTCACCCTTGTTCGCAAAGTGAGAAGCACAAAAATGGGAAGGGCTACAGTAAGTATGTATCTGCCTCCCTGCACATGTAATCCAAATAAGGCTTGTACTGCACCAAGGTAAAAAGCAATTAAGTGCTGCTTGAGACTGTGTACAAAACTGCAGTTAATCTTATGATTAGATAATTATGAATATTATATTAGCATGGTTTGGGTTGGAAGGGACCTTAAAGATGATCTAGTTCCAACCTCCGTGCTGTGGGCAGGGACACTTTCCACTAGACCAGGTTGCTCAAACCCTATCCAACCTGGCCTTGAACACTTCCAGGGATGGGGCATCCGCAGTGTCTCTAGGCAACCTGTTCCAGTGCCTCACCACCCTCACAGTACAGAATTTCTTCCTAATATCTAATCTAAATATACCCCTTTTCAGGTTAAAGCCATTCCCCCTTGCCCTATCACTACATGCTTGTAGCTCATTCATAGCCATCTTTGGGTGCTGGGAGATCTCTAAAGTCTCCCTGGAGCCTTCCCTTCTCCAGGCTGAACAACTCCAACTCTCAAGCTGCCTTTGTCCTTTTACAGGTCTTTCTGATTCTTGCTTTTGCAGTACACTGATTTTAAACATTAGGTAGTCTGGTAAGTAGCTCAGACACCGGATAAGTCTACATCTATCCATACCTAAAACAGCCTCTCACAGCTTGAAAAGTAGGGTTCTGGATTCTTTATGCTGAAAGTAGTGCCTCCAGTCCTAGTAGCAACACAATCTGTACATTCATGGCCCCTGCTGGTTGCATTTTCCCAGGTATTTTGTATGCAGTTTAGAACTTGTTTGTGCAGATATATTTATGTTTTCTGCATTGCTTAATCCAGTCTTCAGATGGTTTTCAGTATAGTATGTTCAAGATGCTCTGGATATGACATATTTTTCACTGACTCAAGCTGTTCAAATATTGACAACCCTTACATCCTGTTTTGAGTGTATCTGAAGTACTTTCATCTTTCTATCTCTTGCTTGTCCATTCTAGTCATTTTGTAGCTGTGGATCTCAGTGCTCCTGCTCCTGCTCCAGCTGTGTGCACAGGGGTGAAGAAGGCACTCCAGAGCTGGAACTGGATGGTAAGAAGCAGGACAGTTCAGCATTCCAGCACACAGCTATGTCTCTTCTTATGCTGCAATCTTGTCTTACAGATCAATGCTGCTGAGGCCCACTTCTTTGGTCCCTGTGTCTAACATTTGTATTGTATTGTAACATGACTTTAATAAGGGTTCTTTGTGTTTTTGCTTACCATTGACCTTTTTTTGTGTATGTGTGGTCTCAGGTACAGATGACGAACTAGAAGTTTGTGTGCTTTACAAGTTTAGTAAAGAGTTTTGTGTAATTTGTTAATGAAAACTGAAGCACATCTAGAGGAAGGAAATAGAAAAAAAGTAATCTTGGCTTGTCTGCATGAGCAAAGAATTTAAGTAGATATCCCTGAAGATTTTGTTGTGCTTTATTAACAAACCTGAAATAGTTTCCTGCTACACAGTTCCAAAGCGTAATTAGCAACATAGCCCAGTCCAAGGCAGAACTGAGATATCTGTGAGTTGTGTAATAGAGCAGTACCCTTTTAGTGCAAACAACAGGTTTTGAAATCATGCTTAATATGGTTAAATATTCATTCTATGAACACTGTTTTGACTTTTCACAGGAGATCTAAATGAGCTAGCCGAAGTAATCCACCACCATATCCCAGAAGCAAAATTAATTGAAAGCATTGGTCAGGAACTCATTTACCTTTTGCCCAATAAAAACTTTAAACAACGATCTTATGCCAGTCTCTTCAGAGAACTGGAGGAAACATTGGATGACCTGGGACTCAGCAGTTTTGGAGTTTCAGACACACCACTTGAAGAGGTAACAGACAGATTAAAATACCTGCTGACCTTACAATAAGCACCCAAAATGTTTACTTAGACTGTTCCTGTTGTTAAACATGTAATTCCTAATTCCTAATATGTCCTTCAAAATCTAGTCCCATAAGCTGTGGCACACTCAGAAAATCTTTGAGAAGGGCCTAGAGAGAGGATCCAAGCCTTACTTCATTGTAGCCTTGAGGAGCCTGACCCATTAGTCTGAAATGTGTCCTTTTTTTTGTATCTTTGTTCATTCATTTATTTTCTGAGGTATTTCATAAGAGACCTCTGATTGTGTAATGAGATGAAGTACTGAAAAGGTATCCAAATTTTTTTCTTTTATATTGAAGGATGATGTATGGTGTTCTAAAGGTCAGGTTGTTGTAACTATTCTTTTCCTAACCAGAAGATGTATTTCTCTATGGCAGGTTTTCCTAAAGGTCACAGCGGAAGCTGACCCTGAAATGCAAAAAACAGGTATTGATCCGCAAATCCATATTTGATTAATTGTTCTTGGGACTTATTTTTATTCTGACCACTCTGTAAAGAGGAGCTTCAGAACTTTCAATCTTTTATGTGTTCTTGACAAAATAAATTTGGTCAGCAAATATCTGTTTTTAGGGCCTGACATGATGTCTGAAAAAAAAGATTAAGTCAGCAGAAAAACTTGTATTTAGATTGGATGAGGTTCTTAACTATGCAAATAAAAGTGGAGTGTCAAGCACCCAGATGTCAATGGTTTTAGTAGTTGTATAAAAAGTACTTTGCTGACTATTAGTCCATAAACTACATAGATGATTAAATTGTTCATCCTGCTGAGTAAGAGGAGTGTTTAAATATATGATGTCACTAAATACAACCACAGTGCGACAGTTGTAATTAAAACAATCTGAAGATATGATATATATGGTTGGTAAAATCTGGACCTCATTAAAATGTCTGTGCTACTTCATGCATGGAAGATAAAATGTCTTCTCTGATGCTTCTCATTTTAACCTAGGAGATACTCAAGAAAATGGTTCTGCTCTTGGCAAAACTCCTACTGAGAACAAACCAGCTGAACAAACTGCACTGAAAACTAATGACGCTTCTCGAATGCCAGTAGGCAGAACAGGAGATCAAAATGAAGGCAAAGGGTCCCGACAGTATAAAGGCTTTCAGCTTGTACATCAGCAGATCAAAGCACTGCTCATCAAACGCTTCCACCACGCCTCCCGCAGCCACAAGGACTTCCTAGCACAGGTATTGACTGACTTGTGCTGTACTTGATTCTTTCCCACAACACTCTCCATACAGTCTTTCCAGCAATGATGGCTCTATGGAAAGCAACAGAGGTGCTGCAAATGAGTAACAGTGCAATTATGATTCCAACTCTTCTGTCTCTTCTTTTATTTCTTTCTGCCTGGAGTCTATCAATTGCACCAAGTTCATGTTTCTATCACTACTAGCCCAGTGTTTTAATATAATACAGTTCTATGAGAACCAGAATTTTAAGCAAAAGTGCTAGAAATGAAATTGTTGATGTTCAGGAGTTAAACCAGATTGGATCTGTGTGATCCTGCTGTCCTTCCTTTGTTTACATATATTATGGGGTGTGTACAGTGTCACTCTGCAGCATCTATATAATAACCTAATGTGACGTTTTCATGTTCCCTGCAGGTTGTTCTCCCTGCTAGTTTTGTGTTGCTGTCTCTAGTACTTACAGTAATTATTCCTCCATTTGGAGAATATCCCGCCTTAACATTACACCCTTGGATCTATGGACAACAGTTTACTTTCTTCAGGTAAGAGGAACTACTTAAAGTACATCTGTCATACATACACCTTTTTCTCCCTACAGTTTAGTTAGTACCATGGGGCCCTGTCTCGTTGCTCTTTTCTCACTCTGTGTGATGTAGGAAAACATTCACTTCACTGGAATCAGCAGACTTAAAATAGCTTGAAATTGGTGCATATGGAGAATACAACTGCTGATAGATCTAACAAATAGTCTTTCAAATATCTTTCTAACTTTGATATTTTCCTCTTCCTACCTGAAGTCAGGACCTCAACACTTATAAAGTTATATATCCTGTCTAACAGGAGATCCATGCCTCAGCAAATGAAAATGCAGAGTATGTTTTTCATCTTCTGATTACTGACCGTGACAGTGCTGAGAGAATAGCAATGAGGATTCAAGCCTTTTTTGGAGAATGCTGCTATTGGACTTTGTCAGAAGTCAGCTTTAGTATTAGGAGAAAAGAACCATAGCCTGTCAACCATCTCGGAACATTCTGGGTTTTTACATAAATAAAACAATTGAATTATCAGCATTTGGAGGGGGGCAGTTGGTACTGCCATATGGCTGTCCTTCTCTAGTTGCTATGTGTATTACGGTACAATAGTTTGAAAAAATATTTTATAGAGAAAGTCTTATCTTATTCCCTTAGCAATGAACGTCCTGGCAATGAGCAGATGGTCTCCCTTACTCATGCTTTCTTGAATAAACCAGGATTTGGAATTCGCTGCATGAAGAATCAGCCTCTTTTGTAAGTTGCTAGCTAATTTCTGTTGAATGAGATCCTAGCAGGGTAATTCTAGTGGAACTTGAGTAGTGAAACAAGAATGAATTGGCTTGATTCTTCACGAGAGCCAATGCTTCAGGTGTGTTGTTGGCTATATCTAATATTGGGTCAAAAATGACAAACAGCAAGATAACACTGCCACTGGATTAAGAATGATTCACAGTGCCCAATGTGACTGACTGGAAACCAGTAGCTTGGTATTGAGTTATGCAACCTTGAAATTTATGTCAGTAGGTCAGTGATGTCAGGCCCAAATCTTTTCAGCTTCCCTGGCGCTTTCCATGACTGAGGCCCTTCAGGTTCCTCCTGTTCCCATTGGTGTGTTTGGAAGCAATAACTTCAGCAATCACTCAGATTGTGAAGTAGCAATAGGACAATGTCTGTGATTAGAAATTATTCTCATTCTGAAGTGAGAGCAACATTAGTAGAGCTCCAACTTTTGTTGTCCTACCTGATTACTCTGCCTGTGAGTCCTGCTTTGGAGCCATTTTTCACTGGCTTGCTATGCTTTGACATTTGTTCCCTTTCTCCTGACTCTTTCCCAGCCATGATATCTAGCAATTTGATCCTTCTGGTTGTCCTCTCTTCTCCCGTTCCTCTCCTCTACCTGGTATAGCAGAAACAAAGAGGAAACTTTAAAAAAAGAAAAGAAACTGCATGAGAAATAAAAATGATAGTTTCTTCACAAAGATATGTTCTCTGCAGATTTCATGAGTACTAATGGATCAAACACAGTCCCCTTGTTCCTTCAGTGTCCTATCTGCAAGATGAAGGCAGTAAACTTGGCAGAGATGTGGGGGGAGACTATATTTATTCATGTGTACCAAGTACTCTAAAATGTTGTTCTTATTCAAAACTCACAGGATGAGGGCTGAGGGGGGAATATCTGCTTAGAGCATTGTAATTTTGTGGATTTGTGAGCTCTCGTGGACCGTTATCTCTGCACAGCTTAAAGCTCTGTTCCTCTACACAGGAACTACCCGTGCAATAATACGCCAACTGCCTGGAACACACCTGCTGTTCATCCCAACCTAAGCAGCCTCCTGCTGAGCCAAGAGTGGAGCCCCGAGAATCCATCACCTTCCTGCAAGTGCAGCACTCACAAGAGACTCACTATGCTGCCAGAATGCCCTGCAGGTGCAGGAGGCCTCCCACCACCACAGGTTGTGTCCTTGTGCCATAAATCTTTGTCGAAAAATTTCATGGCAAGTCCTGGAAAAGTGTCTAAGTACCTTGCCATGCTAATATACATGGAAGGAGTTGAGTACTTTCTTTATCAAGAGAGCAAGACTTGTTGGAATTTGGAATTCAGTTTCAGAGGTATTGGAAAAGCTTGCACATTTAAATAAATTTTGATTACTGTCTTCATCCAAATTGCAAACTTTTCATGTAGAAGAAAATCACAAAAATTTTAACAATTTGTCACATAATTTTTAAAAACAATTTTTATTTTCCTTTGCCCCAAAGAACAATTCTATTTAGAAGGTCGCCTTTCTTTAAAGGAGGGAAGAGCAGGAGGGAGAAAGAGGAAAGAAAGAAAAGAAAAAGAAGTCACAATTTTAAAAATGTGGAGTGTGGTCCTCTATTAAAAGGGAAAAATTACTATTCAGTGAACCCCAAAGTATTATTTTTTACATGTCTTTCAGTTCCATTTCTATCAAGAATGTTCTAAGCTAGCAAAATGAATGTTTGTATGCACGTGCATGAAGATGAGTAGTTTAATAACCACTGATGCTGTATGGAGGAAAGTTCACTAGACTTACTTTCTAGGTCATTATCAGATCATTTCAGGTTGCAAGCTTTACCACCTGAAGCTGCCCAGGAACCTCTTAAAGTATATTCTACCTTGGGATAAACTCAGGAGTGCAAGGTCTTCCATTTCACAGCGACCCTGTATTTGTAAAAGACTCAACAAAGTTGTCATGTGACACCATTTTCATATTAAAAAAAAAGTAACTTTAATTCAAATAATCTAATGTGCTAGTGAAGGTGAATTTTTTGTATTAATTTTTACCTAAAGTTGCTAAATCATAGGAAACTACCTCTTTTTTTTTTTTACTGGGGCCTCAGTTTTTTTGTTTGAAAAGATTCCTTCTTTCATTTTGAAGAAAAAGCCTTGAGCAACCCTGACCTTTGTTGCAAATAACTGTTTCAGAGTGACATGTGACTGTTTTGTGTATTGCATCACAAACTTCTTGATTTCTTCTGAAGTCTTAGTAAAGTAAGGACGTTTAGGCTATAAATGACCAATTAGTGATTGACACACTCTCTTTCAGTGATACTGTGAACTTGGGCATTTTCTCTGAACCAAAGTTACTTTTTCTCTTTTCCTGACAAACACTTAATAGTTTAAGACACTCTAAGCTATTAAGATTATTATTGTGATTGATTAGTTGTTTTTTTCTTGACAGAGAGTGCAACGCAGCACAGAAATTCTTCAAGATCTGACCCACAGAAATATTTCAGATTTTCTGGTGAAAACATATCCCACTTTGATAAAAGGAAGGTAGGGATAAATCTCTATTTCTTTTTCACATGTGGTATTTTGTACCTGGCAATGAAATTCTTATTTAATAATGACATAACACCTGATTCGCCACAGTATTCTGTAGATTTGAGCACCATGTCCATCTTTCTGACCTAAGACTGGAAGAGGCTGATTTTAGGGGAGCTCGATATTTTCAATTATAACTATTTGTATAATCAGGTACTCCTTTATAGGCAGAGCTAAGTTTCGGTGGTGATGGAATGCCATGTTAATGGTGAGAAAGATCGTGCCTTTGCACAGCATTGGTGATCTGCCTTGCAGAGATACTACTTTGTGTCCCTGAAGAACTGTAGCCACACTAACATGACCGTCTGCCTGAGTTAATTATCATTTACTTCCCAAAAGTGCTAAAGAGTAGCCAAAGGACAATGTTATACAGATATATCCATCCTACTGATAGCTCCTCAGCTTGCCTGCATGTTGAGTGTGGTAATCAGCTGTGCAGCCTCCACAGCCTATTATCTCTGATTCAGGCCTTGCTGTTTTCCAGTTCTCAGCAAAGTTCTTGAAATTCCCTTTATATTAGTTATGTGCTGACTGCCTTTGACCGATTCCTCTTAGCCTGTGTCATAATTGTTTTAGATACATCTTTTTAAAAGAATTAATTATCGATTAGAATAGCCCAGTATTTGTCACTTTAGGAATCTTGCTTATCTCTGTATGAATTGGAGATGAATCATGTCAGAAAACAAAAAGCCAAAAACACACTGCAGGAATGCCAGAAGTCCTGCCAACCCCAAAATTCAAAGTAATAACCAGCAGACTGGACATCTGCAAACTATAGGAATTCAAATTTAATTTTTATTTAAGCCTGACAATATCACTGGCTTTGGTTCTGTGCACTGAGAGGAGATTCTCTTTGTCTGTTTCAGCTTGAAGAGTAAATACTGGGTCAATGAACAGAGGTAAGAAACCAATTCACAGATTAAGGCAGTAAATAAAGGAACAATGTATTTCTCTTTAACCAGGGAGCCTCACAATGTTTCTGCAAATGGACAAGGGGAATTGTGGCAGATAGTGTAGAACAAAGAGATGGCTTCGGTGGGAAATAGGCTGGGGATCAGGAAGGGTCTTATAAAGACAAGGGGTTATATTTGTTTGAGCTCCCCGCAGGAGATGAAGGCAAGAGGCTCACAATGGAACTATCAGAGCTTTATTACCTACAGGAGTCAAACTCATGAGAACTGTGTGGTGCAAAGGTTCAACACAATAGTACAGTATGTTGTAATATTGCTGTGACACAGCTCTTTCAGTGCCGCAGGAAAAATAGAAACCCTCCAATAAAAGGACTTGAGTTGGATGAAACCTAGACACCAGCCTGTCAAATACAGAGCAACCACAATTCCTCCTGCCTGCTCTGTACATGGGCAGTAGTTATAAACCAGATTCCTCTAGTTCACTTCAGTAGAGACATCGGCTAAACCCAGCGTGATGTCTACACTGCAGTTACTAAGCTTAGAAAGAAACTGGTTAGCCTGAAGCACAAACTTATTTCATTTTTCACCAGCAATAGGAGTTCACTTCAAAGATAGCAGCTGGATGACTGCCTTTCTTCATGGAATATCTGCTTGTTCATGTGCAAGCATTGCTTTCTATGGGATTAGGCTTCAGTTCATCTTGTGCAATAGTATTTATCATTATGGAGTGCCGCCTGGTACTGACATTGGTGAATAACAGCTCTTCTCAGAGCATCTGAAATTTTAACTGAGGTCTATGCTGTCCTTAGTCCTCCATGCTGTCTAAACCATTATACGGCAATTATCTTGATTTAAAGATTTTGTTCTGTAGAAATCACTGTTTTCTCCAAATCTTCTATCTAAATCATTTTCTCGGGATCCTGACATAAATCTCTCGCAAACTGATAGAGCTTCTATTATTTGTAAGCCCTATAAAGACCTAATGCAACTTGTTAGAAAAAGAGTAGAAATTGTTATACATGAAATATGTGATGTATAGAAATAAAACTTGCATTAAGTGGGGTTTTAGTATTTCCATTAATGTACAGTTATGGGTGTGTGGTACGCGTTATTGATGATATTTTTCTCTTTACTAGATATGGAGGAATTTCTGTAGGAGGAAGACTTCCAGTCCTTCATGTTTCTGGAGATCAAATTGTCGATTTTTTAAGTGATCTTGGCCAAATGATGAATGTGACAGGAGTAAGAGAGATTTTTAATTTTGTTTGTTTGTTTTTTGGTCCCCTACTAAAGCATGGTTACTGCAGCATTAGATTTCACCTAGAGCGCTGATCTTTAGCTTTTTCTTTTTTGTTTTAGGGACAAACTTCACTGGCTGCTGCTAAAGAAATCCCTAATTTCCTTAAATACATGGAAACTGAAGATAATATTAAGGTATTTGCTGGAATTAGTATGCTAATTCACAGACTTTCTTGACATAGACTTCAAATTATGAGAATACTGCTGGTGGTATTCCCAGATGCAAGAAGAGCTGAAATTATATACTTTAGAAATAACTTGGTATTAACCCTGTATCTCATGCTATAGGTAATTCTTATTCATAGTATTTCAAATGGGAGATTTTTTAAAATCATGTTCTTAGTACTACTTGCTGTCCTAAAAACTTTGAGTAGCACGCTAAATCCTAAAATGTGATTCTATAAAATCCCCTGACAGTAGTTGTCCAATGCTTTTAAAAGCATAGTATGTGAGCTCCTCCTGCAGGACGGTGCTTGGGAACTATGAGTTCCTGGTGCTGCATTCACCCCTGCCCACCAAAGTAGATAAAAGGCAGCCAAATTTTCTCCCATAGCTCAGTGAAGGCTTCTTAAATTAATCTGTGATTGCTGGCTCTTGTAGGTGTGGTTTAACAATAAAGGATGGCATGCTATGGTTAGTTTCCTCAATATAGCCAATAATGCAATCCTCAGAGCTAATCTGAGGACTGGCCAAGCCCCTGAGGAGCATGGGATCACTGCTATAAACCATCCTCTGAACCTCACCAAGGAGCAACTCTCTGAAGTCACTGTGTAAGTCTGCTTGTGCTCTGCTTGTGGCTTTTACCCCTCCCTCACCTGGCAGCTTGCAACTTCCAGCATGCTCACACTCTGAGGAGAAAGAGTTCAACTGACAGAATGTGGAGGCCGTCCTCTGAAGTTTTATCCTAAACAAGAATATATTCATGTCTCATTATATTCCCATCAGAGTTCATTCCCATCCCACATAGGAACGATGACCATTGGTTATACATTATTGCATGTTTCTGTTGATTCCCAAGCACAAAGATTCCGAAACCTTTGTTCATGCTCCAAATCCAATACATTTACTTCTGAAATAAAACACATAATAAAAAATGGAATGAGAACTTGTCCGTAATTGACTACAGGTCAAGTAGTTGACAACCCCTCTTCTGGTGCCAAGGACAGCACGCAGGTAGATTTTCAATGGCATGTAGTAGGGTTGGTGTATTCCAGATTCTGAAAGTCATAATTGCTTGAAAAAGACATCCCTAAAAAGACAAGATTTTTCACTCTCCTATTAAGTTCATAATTCAATGAAACTGAAAATTTTGCATTATAGCACACAGGCAAAATCTGTGCTTCATCTCACTGCCTTCAACTTGCCTTTTTCTCTTTTCCCTGGTTCCAGAGCACTTTGGCTATTGTGCCTAAATATCTTGTTTGAGATGCCCCACATGGGAAAGGCTGTCAAACTGAGATATATAAAGCAAGTAAAAGATCAGAGAATGGTGCCATATTTGTTAGCTGTGGTCCCCAAAACAACCTGGAAAAGTTGGGGTTTAGCACATTTTTTAGCATGTGTTTTTAGCACATGTTTTTTAGCACATTTAGCTATTCACATTTTGGGGAAATCTTCTACTTAAAAAGCGGCCTTGTTACTTCTACATCTTAAAGCACCCTCCAGAGTCCCCAAACGCTAATATAGTGTTGCGTTGCATCCATTCCCTTTCTCACAGTCCCTTCTTGTGCTCTGTTGTAGACTGACCACTTCAGTGGATGCTGTTGTTGCCATCTGTGTGATTTTTGCCATGTCCTTTATACCAGCCAGTTTTGTTTTATACCTGATCCAAGAACATGTAACAAAAGCCAAGCATCTCCAATTTGTCAGCGGTGTGAGCCCTGTTATCTATTGGCTGACCAACTTCATGTGGGACATAGTAAGTAACTGCTGGTCTGATTGACAGCCTCTTATTATCCTGGGTGTGCATGAAGTGAGGGCTAACCAGTGAATCAAGTGAAGGTGATTCTAAGCATTGCAAAGCATTCATTTCTCTTAAGTGTTTCTCAGAGAGCATGCTTAGGGTCTGGCCTCTGAACTAATTACAGATGTAGAAATTAATTCAGGTGAACAACTCATTAGTCAACTAATGAAGCTGTATTTTTTATAGTCTTAGGATTTCCAGTCCTTACAACTGAATATATAATAAAACACAATTTACTCTAGCAGGGAAAAACCTCATTGCCTGGTGCTAGTCACTCCTGTCCTCTAGAAGACCCAAAACGTATTTCAAGATATTCAAGAAACCTAAGTGGGGAACATTCGCAGCCTGTTGAAACAGTATCTATGGCCTGACAAAATAGTCTAGGGTGTCTAAAATGACATATTCATTTAGGTCACTGTATCGTGGTCACTGTGTTATTCCAAAAAGGTTTATACCACAGGTCCAGACTTGCTTAGACAGGGCTCAGCTTCCCTCCCGTTACTCCTCCAGCCACTTGGTCATAAAATAGAAAATTCTTTGGCTGGTTAATGCACAACAAGGGCTGGTTCCCTGGCCATGCCTTTGCAACCAAGAAAGCGGCCAAGGAATTATGCAACAAGAAAAGAATGGACATGGAATTGAAAAAAATTAGAAAGAAATGAAAATCAATATTTGAAAAGACTAAAACTCTTCAGGATTTGGAAGGTGTTATCTCAAGAGAAGTTAAAGCAAAGCATTATTTTAGTAAATGAGGGAAAAGAAGCAGATCTCAGAGTTCTTGTTCCCTGCTCTTCACAGCAGCTTCCTTGACAGGAATTCTGCTTGGCCATCGCCCTTGACAGCATGATGCAAAGGCATTAAGTGGAGTAGCAGTTCTGTGAAATGCTACCTTCCATTCTGCATGGGGAATTCTGTGCATTTCAGTAGAGCAGTGCTACTAATACCGAACAGAGAAATGTAGCAGTGGCCAAGCATACTCACTTTAGCCTCTTCCCCGGAACGTGGCTCAAGTAACTAGCTTTTCCATCCTACACAGCTTTTGTTTGCATCACCAGAAACTGCACTTCCCTTGCATACCCATGGCCCCTTTTTGTGGGAAGCAGGACTATGAAATAATTGATTCACAAACCATAATCAAAGAAACAACAATATATGTTGTATTTTTGATGAACAGTACGATAAAAGATGTCTTAGAGAAATGTTGAGTATTGCAGGGACCTATCCAAAAGGTTCAGTGTGACTAGTCTAACTCAAATTCTGATGTTCCTCAACATAAAATCCTTTTGGAGTGATGTGTAGGATCTGGATATGTTTGCAGCCCTTCTCAGGTCTTACCCATTGTGCTGTGGCAGGTGAATTATGCACTGAGTGCTGGAATGGTTGTGGCTATATTCACTGGATTCAACAAGAAAGCATACACCTCTCCAACCAATCTCCCTGTGCTCGTTGCCTTGCTGCTCCTATATGGGTGAGTGCTCAAGGTTGTTCCTGCAGATGGGCCCTGTATTTCACATAGAAGTGATTTCCTGTTACTGAGCTCAGTACTTAGTGGAATCCAGCTTTGGAGAATAGAACTGAGTGGATCCAAAACAGGTTAAAACTGGATTCTTCCATGGGATATTTACATAGTCTGTCTGGCCACATGCTGCAAAAGAGACTCTTTTGTCACTTCCTGCCTTGCATTTTTAAGCATTAAATGTGACCCGTACAGGAAAAAATATTTGTTCAGTTTGCTGCTTTCTTCCTTGTACATTGTGTAGGAATTTAGTGGTTGTTCATTTACCACATTCACAGTCAATACTAAAGTATCTTTCAGCATTCAACATTTCTTCATTTCTCCTTCTTGGTGTACAATCCACTGAGATGTGCAAGGATACCTGGGGTGATAGTCACCCTGCTAGCATTAAGTTTTCTCAATTTTAGCAGTGTCTATTGCCCTGCATTTCAATTGCAAAAAACCACTAAGCATAAAAAAATCTTATGTAGTAACCAGGGAGAAAATACTGTGGTGGATTGCTGGCTGGTTACACCATTTTGTTACACTTCGGATGGGAAGAAAGCTCAACTTTGCATTCTCTTTAGGCCAACTGACATGATAATACTGAGAAATTATCATGGTTTTTTCTATTTCTTGCATGCAGATGGGCAGTAATTCCCATGATGTACCCTGCTTCTTCTTTCTTCAGTATCCCCAGCACTGCTTATGTTGCATTGTCTTGTATTAATCTCTTTGTGGGAATCAACAGCAGTGCCATTACATTCATCCTGGAATTATTTGAAAATAACCCGGTAAGTAATGTTTTGTAGTGAGTTGATGCTGGCTTGGTGCCAGGCACCCACCAAAACCTCTCTCTCACTCCTCTCCACAGGGGAGAGAAATATAATGAAGGCTTCATGAGTTAAGGACTGGGAGAGATCACTCACCAAATACTATCACGGGCAAATATTAGAGATATTAGTTGAATTTATTATTTAAAAAATCAGGGCAGGATAATGAGAAGTGAAATAAGATTTGAAAATAACACCTTCTCCCCAGCCTTCCCTCCTTCCCAACTCTACCTCCTCCCGAGTGGTGCAGTGAGACAGGGAATGGGGGTTATGGTCAGTCCATCACCCGTTGTTTCTCCCACTGCTAAGGCAGAGGAGTCCTTCCCTTCCTCCACTGTGGGGTCACTTCCACAGGAGACAGTTCTCCATGAACTTCTCCAATGTGAATCCATCTCACGAGCAACAGTTCTCTGCAAGCTTCTGCAATGCGAGTCTATCCCACAGGCAACAAACCTCCCCAGACTGCTGCAGCGCGGGTCACTCTTCCACAGGGTGCAATCCCTCAAGGACAGGCTGCTCCAGCATGGACTCCTCTCTCCATGGGTCACAGCCACCTCTCAGGCATCCACCTGCTCTAGCATGGGTCTCTTCCATGGGCTGCAGGTGGATCTCTGCATCCCTGTGGACCCCATGAACAGCAGGGGCACAGCTGCCTTGCCATGGTCATCACCATGGCTTGCAGAGGAATCTCAGCTCCAGCACCTGGAGCACCTCCTCCCCCTCCTTCTCCACTGACCTTGGTGTCTGCATAGTTGTTCCTCTCACACATTCTCACCCTGTCCTTCTCTGGCTGCAATTATAACTGCAGAATCACTTTTTGGGTTGATTTCTTCTAAAGTATGTTATCACAGAGGCATTACCACCATTCCTAACTGGCCCAGCCTTGGCCAGTGGCACATCCATCTTGGGGGCTGCCAGGGATTGGCTCTGCTGGACATGAGAGAAGCTTCCAGCAGCTTCTCAGAGAAGACACCCCTGTAGGCCCCCCCTTACCAAAACTTTGCCATGCTTGATACATGTTTTCATTGATCTCTAGATTTAAAGAGGTGTGCAAAGAACATCCAGGCATAAACATCCCTAACAGTAACTGTCTTTCTCTACCTTGCCATTTTTTCTGGCAGTAAACAAGTGAGAAACTTGCTGAGTAAGTGCAGATACAGGTGAGCAGAGTAACCCAGAGAAGTGACTCAGAGAAATTAATATCTAGGGCTGCACACACAAGGAATGACATTGAGTGTTTTTATACCTATGAACAAATTCTGTATACTTTCACAGTTGGGAAGGTCAAGACATGGCACTTTGTGCTTTCTTCTGCAGCTTGTGTTGTATGGGAAGATGTAGATGGTAGGCACTTACTCCTGGTGGTTATTGTGTTAGAGATGTTCTGTTCATAGTAGCATTTTGAGAATTGCCTGAAAATTATTTAACACCACCAGAAAGGTGACAGAATACAGCAAGTGCCAAAATTAGTTCTTAGAAAGGCTAAGAGATCAGTTTACAAAGTGCTGTTGGCTTGTATGCACTACTATCCCACAGGATAGTATGCACCCCCCAGTGCTCATATGCTATCGCCTCCACAGTTGTTGAAGCTCTGGCCACTACATTTGACACCCAATCTGACAGCAGACCAATTAGCTATCATTACTGATAGTGCATTTTCAAACACTCTGTGCTGATCAAGCATTGTTATTTGCTGCAAAGGAGAAATAGATCTGGGTTAAATATATGTTTTCAAGGGCCAATTTGACAATACTTTCTGTCTCTGCTTGTCCTGCCTTCACAGCTATGGTTCTTGATAGCACAGGGTTCAATCTAGTGCCATTCAGTCTACGGGACATCAGGGCAGCATGGTTACCTTTGAAAACATGTCTCTGTTGCAGACACTATCTCCATAGGGAAGATGTCCCTTTTCAGGATTCAGTGCTGATGCAGCTCAGCTGCTGCTGACACTTACTCTGTTTCGGGCATCTCCACATTGCACCAACACCCACTGTGTAATTATGCCCAGACGCCAGCACTTGTCAGTATTGTGGCAGCCCTGACTATTGTCACAGCTTAATCCCATGTCAACCAAGCACCACACAGCCACTCACTCACTCACTCACTCTGCAATCCACTTCCCCACCTCATGGAATGGGGTAGAGAATCAGATGACTAAAAGTGAGAAAACTCATAGGTTGAAATAAAGACTTGAACAGATAAAGCAAAAGCTGCACACATAAGCAAAGCAACACAAGGAATTCATTCACCCCTTCCCATCGGCAGGCGGACGTTCAGCCATCTCCAGGGAGGCAGGGCTCCATCACACATAATGATGACTTGGGAAGACAAATGCTGTAACTCTGAACATTCCCCTCTTTCTTCTTCTTCTCCCAACTTTATGTGCTGAGCATGACTCCATATGGTCTGGGATACCCCTTGGGTCAGTCGGGGTCAGCTGTCCAAGCTGTGTCCCCTCCCAACTCCTTGTGCACCTCCAGCCTCCCTGCTAGGGGGGTAAGGTAAGGCACAGAAAAGGCGTTGTCTCTTCAAGTGCTGCTCAGAAATAGCTAAACATCCCTGTAAAATAACATCCCTGTTGTGTTATCGACCCTGTTTTCAGTACAAATCCAAAACACAGCCCCATAGCAGGTTTACATGTTACCACCAGAATTACATTGCCTCTGCTACATAGGGAAATACTTCATTACAAAGACTAATTTCTCCCCCCATTGCCAGTTTTCCACAAGCACCTTGTCTGGTGCAGTGTATGCCAGGATTCTGCTGTTTGTGTTTTATGTTGCTTTGAGTGTAACTTGGTAAGTACTCTGTTTTCTCTGTTTTAAGAACAGAACATTCAGTTTCTCTGACATGACAAAGAACTTTTCACTTAGGTTGCTATGTTTTCTTAAACAGGTCTGGTTTAAACAGCTTATGTTGTTTCTGTTTCTTACAGTCTTTGCTGAAGTTTAATAAAACATTGAAAAATGTGCTGCTTGTCCTCCCACATTTTTGCTTGGGCCGTGGACTCATCGACTTGGCCATGAACCAAGCTGTGACTGAAGTATATGCGAGGTTTGGTAAGTAAAGCCAATAAGAAACAAGTTAATGGCAGTGTCACATGTCCTGACCTTGGATGAGATGTTTGGAAGGATTAACTCAGAAAAGTAGTAGATGTTTCTGAAATTCTCGCCTCTTCCAACATCAGATGGATGAGGAGTATGAAAGTTCACCCCCTCTGAAGGAATCACAGCTTCTATAGTGCTGCCAGAAGTCTATGGCCCAACCAGTAGTCTGCTTTGGAAATGAACCCATTCAGTGTCAGACTCTGATGTCTTTTTATCCTTTGTTTGGAAGACCTTAAATCATTATAGGAGGATTTATTTTTTCATTTCATTTGAATACCTCAGTTAATGTTTAAAGTGACTGTTGCTCTTCAAATGCATTCTCTTGGGATATGGTTGTCTTTGATATCAGATAACTTATTAAAAGAATAGTCATGCAGCAGAACTCATCTGTTTTTATTCAGAACATGTGTGTCTTTTCACATAATCCATGCAAGTTTTGTGTAATGATATCCAAATTAGTGTGTATTCAGAGAGATTATGTTTATTTTTACTCCCATGCAGAAGCTGAACTTGGAATGCATTTTGTTAAGAATCTTTCTAAGACTGGGAAATCAAAACCATTGCCTGGTCATGAGCAAATAAAATACAGTAAATCATTATGATTATGCTTTTTGTCCTGAGGAGTAGTGGGGTTTTTCAGCAGTATTTCACCTTCCTTTCTGGTGCTGTTTCTCCAAAGGTGAGGAGCATGTTTCTGATCCCTTTCAGTGGGACTTTGTTGGAAAGAACCTGGTTGCCATGGCTGTTCAGGGAGTTGTGTTCTTCATTCTGAATCTCCTTATACAACACCGTTTGTTCTGCACAAGATGGTATGTCTAAAAGTTCTATTAATGTTCCTTTATTAAAAGGATGACTATCTTTGTTATTCTCTATATCCCTCTTTTTTCTTTTTTTTCTTAATTTTTCTCTAAATTTGTAGCTTTTTTGTTTTCTATTTAGTTACCAATTTATTGATATCCTGATTCAAGAAAGTATTTACAAATCTGCATTATCTTAAGAGGATTTAAGAATATTTTGTTAAAGAAATTAGTTTTCTTGAATTAAGATTTTAATGTATTTTTTTCATTTAAGACACTGTAATAGTGAGATTATAAAATTACCAGGAAAATTTCCTCAGTACCAGTCAGGCTAGCTACTAGCTATAACTATGAGGTACTAGCCTGACATCCCGAGACAGCAATTCTAGTCTATGGCACAGGACAGCTGTGTCCTGGACACTCTGTGAACTTCCCCTCTTTGCTTTACAAATGTGCCTCTCCCTTGATGAAAACAGCCACCTACCGGCTGTGAGTGGGTCATTCACTCCTGTTCAAGATTGCCAACAAGAGCAATAATTGGTACAATTATAAAAATACTGTCTTGCAGAGAGGTCTACTCAAAACTTCAACTTCTGTAGAAGAACCATTGGCTACTGAGAGTAGCCAAATAGTGAAAGCTGTGGCCAAGGGGCAGGTTATTGTCGTATCAGTGACTGACAAGGCATGTTCTTTTGAGGAAGCCATTTCCTCCCTTTTTAGTATTTAGAGATTAACTTTAAAGGTCAAGGCTTCTCCCAACAGCAGGAATACTAAAGCCAATGTCACATTGTGAAGTTTCAACCCCACTGCTTCCACCAGTCACATCTTTGGCAGCAGATTAGCCATTGTTTTACACTGTTATTCTAACTGAACCCAGGGCAACTCAGTATCTTGGGGTTTTCCAGGTTTGCCGAGACTGCCATGTCACCTATTATTAATGAAGATGAGGATGTTGCAGAAGAAAGAAAAAGAATTATGAATGGAGGAAACACAACAGATATCTTACAATTACAAGAACTGACCAAGGTAATATTTTGAGAAGAATGAAACAAATATTTACTCCTGTCTTAGTTCTAAAGTTGCCTTATCCCAATAGCATTAAACTAAAAAATTCAGATTATTTTCATTTCTGTAGATGTCTTGAAATAGGAACTTTCCTTTTTTTTTTCCTCCCTCCGTCAATATAGATTTATGCAAGTCAACGCAAGCCTGCAGTGGACAGACTCTGTGTTGGCATCCGTCCCGGAGAGGTAGGTTGTTCAATAACACTAGATTACATTCCATGGATCAGTTCAGATTTTATGCCCCTGCTGATTTGCAAGTTGGAAATATTGAAGAATATGATAATTTTTGCAATTTAGTGCTTTGGCCTTTTGGGAGTGAATGGCGCTGGCAAAACAACAACATTCAAAATGCTGACTGGAGATACTGATGTGACATCTGGAGATGCTGTAGTGGCTGGCAACAGGTAAGTACCTTAAAAAAACCCCTGTGACAGTCCATTTAGCAGCATAGAACTGTCCAGATCACCCTCTCAATGACCCAGCAGCTCTACGGCACCGAATTCACAGCTAACACACAGTTGCATTTGATACCTTTAACACTCTTGTAAAATCTGTGGGTAAGTTGTAGTAATGCTAACAGTGGGACAAGGCAATCATATCTAGTGGGGAGAGCTCCCAAACCCATAAGATAACCCATACAACAGGGTATTTTGATCTGAGCTTCGGGACTTTTCTCTGGCTGTTTCTAGCATCTTTGTTTACACAGTGCTGGCATAATGTCATAAGTTATTACAATGTGATCTTGTATGCACTTATGTTAGTTTACTTCCAGGATGTGTGCCTTGGCCTGTTAGGTGTAGTTGGGATTTGACTGTTTGTCCATTGATGTGATTTGAACAATAACTTTCTTGTTGCCAGCACCTTGTTCTAGGTGACTCTGCCCGAGCAGGGTCAGTGGACAAGATAACCTCCAGAGCCCCATTCCAACCACACCTATTCTGCGATTTTGTACTTTTCCTACTACCACCAAAGTGTTAGCCTTGTGTCCAGCCTGTCTGTTGCTAGTGACCACAGTCTGAGTTGAAATAACTGCTTTTTTTCTTCTAGAAATAAACACTGTTTTAAAAAAATAAGACCTGAATGGCTTTTTAAAGAACTTCTCATTAAGTTAGCCTATACTTTAACAAGAAAATGTTTGAGGGGAAATGGGCTTACACTCTTAACCAGGACTGAGCTGACTTAAGACAACAATATACTCCTTGCTCTTATGTACAGACAGGTATTTTAGTAGGACATTTTATCAGGAAGAATTAATTCTCCTCTTACAAGAGTTGTTGCCCCAGAAAATAAAGATTTTATTCAAACTGTTCTTCTCTGTCTTAAAGCTAGTATTACAGAACTACAACTCTTTTCTTTGTTTCCCCAGTGTATTGACCCATATTTCTAATGTCCACCAAAACATGGGATACTGCCCTCAGTTTGATGCCATTGATGACCTGCTCACAGGACGAGAACACCTCCACTTATATGCACGCTTGCGGGGGGTTCCAGCAGAAGAAATCAAGAGGGTAAAGTAGTCTTGCTTTTGATACTTACAGTGATATTTGTGAGGATTAACTGTGCTCTTAACATGCCAAGGGTCAGAATTTCCAAAGTGGACTTGTTTTTCTGTGTATTGAAGTCCTGGGAGTGGTTTCTGTCATTTGGACAGTTAAGTAACAAGACCACACTATCAAAGGCAGGTTCCCAGGCAATAATGGTACTTGCAAATCTGCGGCACCAACAGTGGAAGGCTAAAGATGCAATTCCTGTGACTCAGAATGGCAATGGTTGCTGTTTTGCTCTTGCCTTTGAAGTTGTGTATGTATAGGAAAGAAAACACGAAGAAGATTCCAGAAGAAAATAATTTAAATCATTGCACAGATAGGAGTCTACAGCTGAGGCTGCTTTATGGCTTTCCCTCAGGTAGTTAGAAGTCCCATCATCATCATCATCATCATAAATATTTTGTACTTCCCTGGTCCAGTTCTAAAATGAATGTGCTAAAACCCAGGGGACTGTCATGTTTCTACTGGAAGAGGGATGTATCATCAATCCTGTCTGTTATGCATTAGCTGCTGTGTGAAATAGATGGTCTTTCTCACAGGTTGCTGAATGGGGCATCCAGAAACTGGGACTTCCTATGTATGCAGACCACCTGGCAGGGACCTACAGTGGTGGCAACAAGCGCAAGCTCTCCACTGCCATTGCCCTGATAGGCTGCCCACCACTTGTCTTGCTAGTAAGTGTCATGGAAACACAGCCCTGGGATAGTTCAATACAACATCTCATAACACTACATGCTAAAGAGCTACAAAGGCCTTGCAAGCTCCTTTCTGCCCACAACTTACAGCTATTTCAGTGTAATTTTGAGTTAATTTCAGGCATAGACGGGGATGCATAACTATGTTTCCAATGGACTGCAAGTGATTACAAGGAAGACCTTCAACATAGAATGTGTTGGGATAAAATCTATAATCCAGAAAAATCTGAATTTAAACCATTGTTTAGTTTCAGTCTGCCTTTTCTTGTCAGTGTAGCCACTGATGTAAAAGACGATCTTCCAACATATACACCTGGCTGCTTTATCCAGAAAAACAGAGGAAGATAGCTACCCTTTCGCAGCCTTTAATATCTTTGGAATAAATTATACAAATTATACTAAACTATACAAGTGCTGAAATGTAGTTCTTGCCAAATAAAAGAAGTGATCAGATAATTGCATATCAAAAGGGAAATTCTATGTGAAATTACTACAAAAATTCTTTATTTAGATTATATTCTACCACTTTAATTTGTATGTCTATGACTTTTAGTCATAGTCACTTTTGTAAAATCTATGAAGATGTGTTTTAATACATTTTAGTAGCATGGTTCCTTGTACCATTTAATATGCCCTTACATGTATTTTGCCTGTATGTGGTAAACAGTCAGATAAAGTGCTTTCTCATAATTTCTTAAGACAAGATGTTCAATGAAAATTTTTCTACCCTAGATTTGTTTTACATTTTTTGTTACTTACTGGGTTAGCTGATTTATGCAGGATCAGATCCTTAGCTGGTGTCAATCAGAGTGACTTCACTAGTTTCTTGGATTGAGCAATGTCCTATATGTTTATGCAAGTAAGACTGCTTGGTGAGAACTCACTGTTGCCCAGAAAAGGCACTCCCTTCCCTGTAGCTATGCCCTACACAGACAGCACTGTATTCTTACCTGCAGGTCCTTGTAATTGTTTCCTTACTGCTTTGTGCCAAGCAGTCCCTTGGTACCCCCTCACTCATGCGCTTTTCAAGGTGTATGTGCTTTCTCAAGGCAGAGATTACTGTGGAGAAGCAATTATATGCTATGGTCCAAAAAATGACTTGATTCTGAACAGATTTTCCCTTTTTTATCTGATTCTGATTGTCTTAACATTTCCATTACAGGATGAACCAACTACCGGAATGGATCCTCAGTCCCGGCGCCTCCTGTGGGACTCCATTGTTGGTGTGCTCAGAGATGGGCGAGCAGTGGTTCTAACCTCACACAGGTAAAAACAGCTGGAATTCAGAATCCAAAAGCAGCTGAAGTTCATTTGTTGGCGTTTATCTCAAAAACCTGTTCTCTATTTTGAAAGTATGGAAGAATGTGAAGCCCTCTGTACTCGTTTGGCCATCATGGTACAAGGTACCTTCAAATGCCTAGGCACAATTCAGGAGCTAAAATACAAGTAAGTAGAATATTTTTGTGGTGGTTTTTAATGGGAAAACTTAGTGTATGTGACATGTACCACTCTTAATACAA
The DNA here is from genome assembly GCA_014706295.1 of Lycocorax pyrrhopterus obiensis. Classification (NCBI taxonomy): domain Eukaryota; kingdom Metazoa; phylum Chordata; class Aves; order Passeriformes; family Paradisaeidae; genus Lycocorax; species Lycocorax pyrrhopterus. The sequence continues at coordinate 17,476,990 of JACSVZ010000013.1, read as the reverse complement.
GCGATTCAATGTTTAACCAGACCTATTTCTGGGTGCAGCTCTGTCATATATTAGATAATCTGACCAGATCTCATTTCAACTGTTATGCTACATACCACTTCTGCAGGGCAAATACAGGACTTCCTAAAAAGCTGGATCTTATGCAATATCTCTTAGATACTGTTATTGTTTTCATAGCTGCAGAAAACTAATTTCCTTCCTGAATGATGAAACCACCTCTTCATCCAATTCCTAAATCCACATGTCCTTCCCAGGTTTGGAGATGGCTACATTGTCACTCTGAAAATCAAATCTCCAAAGTCTGGGCTGCCTCCAGATCCTGCTCCTGCTGAGCAATTCATACGCATCAACTTCCCAGGGAGTTTACAGAGAGAGAAACACTACAACATGCTGCAGTATCAGATTTGCTCTTCCTCTCTGGCTAAGATTTTTCGATTAATAATCTCCAATAAGGAAAATTTGCATATTGAAGAATATTCTGTGTCTCAAACAACGTTAGATCAGGTGAGTAAAAAGTAAACCATTCATGAGAAAGCCTGTCTGGTGAGAATTAGGCAGCATAATGGGGATGTATCTACACAACTGAAGGACCAAATTGTTTGGAGTAGAAAATTACCTCACACCTCTTTCTCAGGGAAGATTCCCAGGCCTCTCATCAAGAAGGATGTATCAATATGAACCAATAACTTATTCCCTGTGTAAATAGGTGCAATGTGAAAGCTGGTAAAACAGCATTTCCCAGGTGACAGAATTCACACAACCCATTCCTTCAGGAGCAGCAGTCTGAGCAAGGTCAGCAATTTGGAATGAGACTGAGCTGAGAATAGCATTTTATTTTAAACAACAGGTTTGGACTGTGTTGTGTCAAAGATACTGTGAGAAGAAATTAAGACACACAAAACCTGGGAAGTCCATTGGGAGTTCTGAAAACACCTCCTGCTAGAGGGTATTGGCCCCGTCTGCCTGTTTTCCTAAGTAACTAAGGGTCCACATATGCAAAGCTGTTTTTGGTGGGATTGCCAGAGACACTCCTGGCTCCCTTTCAGCTTCCTACTAAAATACTCTGTCTCCTCTTTCCTATCGCAACCAAACTCATGCTGTGCAAACCATGCCAACCTGGCTGAAGCCATCTCCTCCTTAAGAAAAAGTAGGATTTTAGTTGCAAGCAAGTCCATCCAAAGGAAGGAAGTTGCAAGGAAGGAAGTTGCAAGGAAGTTTATCAAAATAAAGGAGGAACTCATGATCCCAGCTGATAATGCAGTGTCTCAGTTCAGCTGACGCCAGTGGATTCCCCTTTCAGTCTGTTTCCTGCAGAGCAGTCATTCCACTTACTCATCTCAGTTGAAGACATGGTGACATTTTCTGCTTTCCTTGTACAGGTTTTTGTGAACTTTGCTAAACAGCAGATGGAGGATGAGGAAATTCCTTTGCATCCGCGTGCAGCTGGAGCCAGCCGAGAAGCAAAGGTGTCCCCTGCTCTGCACCAGCAGGCAGCTGCATAGACTACTCCTATAATCTCCAGGCTTAGTGTGTGCACAGTGCAAACGTGCCATACCAGAGCAGAGCAAGGGTAAAGCAAAGGTTCCCACACTCAGTATTACACTGATTTTTTTGCACCTTTCTGAGCACTGTGCTCTCAACAACAGCCCTAGCAACAGCCAACTTCTACTGCTCTGCCAGTAACACTACATGCTGACAGTGTCAAAGGCAGGTCCTTGCTATGGAATAAAATCTTCCTCTAACATTAAGTCCATTATAAGATACAAGAAGAGAAGTCTCATTCCTCCTTGTTGACATATAAATAAATTCAGAGATGGATTCTCTATCTTGGTACCTTCAGGCTGGCAGGTTTCTCTTGTTTAACCCTTATGTCAACTGCTACGAGTCAGCAGACAGGTCCCAAGGCAGAGAGCATTGCCCAGCTCAGAAGCAGATTCCTGCCATGCTGAGTGCACAGGACTATCAAGGTCAGAACAGTGCTGGCTGATGAGGCTAGTCCTGGGAGATTGCTTCACTGTCTCACCAGGCTGCCAGTGAAAACAGACGGTTGTCTGAGCAAGAATGAAAAGAATTAATTCAGATCTCAGACCCAGACAATAAACTCGCTTTTAAAAAAAAATTAATTAAAATGATCTCATACTCATCTTCAAGTTGCCTCAAATAGAGGCCAAATGTCAAAATGAGATTAAAAAGAAAGAGAGTAAACCCAAATCTGCCAAAAGTTTTGTTTTCTTGTAGAGACCTGGAAAGATATCTGTGTTACTAAACAAGACCAAATTTTTCTTTTTTCCTGTGACTGGACATCAGGTGGGTGTAAAGTATGAATAGGGTATATGCTTTCTACCTCCTCAGAAGGAAAATTTCAACCTGCTTGTACTCCACACTGCACTCAGTGGGAAATCATTTGACATTTAGCTCTTTCCTCTGGTTCACAGTTTAACTAGTAGAAAAACAATACTGAAAACAAATTCATAATGATGTATTGCTTCAGTTATCTATCAGCTCTAACCATTTCTAAGAAATCTTCTCTAAAATATGTTATACAGAATTAAAATCTGGTTCATGTATTTTTGCTCTGAAAGATGTTGTCTTCAATTGTTGTAGATTTTTTTTATAAGGACACTCTTGCTTTGTACTGTACAAAATATTATGAAACTTCAGCAACCAGCTGTAGCCTTCTCTTTTTGCCATAATTATTTCAACTGGTTTTAAAATATAGTCTAGAATTTATTGCATATTTCACTCTTACAAATAGTTGCAAAAATCTTTCTATACATCTATTATAGATAAATAAATTAATTATTAAGCAAAACAGTATCTATGCATTTGCTTCATATTCTAAAATAGTCTCTTTAAAATGTCATTCAGATAGATTTCAATAGCCTTTTTTTACTAGATTTACACAAAACCCAAATAAGTCCCACAGAACATCCTGTGACAAAGAAAACACAGGAAGTCCAAAATGAAGCTGATTTTTCTCCCTGGCTCCGAAAAGAGGAAGAGCATTCCGAGGACTCGCAGTCACCTCATGTATTTACAAAGTGTATTAAAAACTATTCAGAAAAGCCTGATGTAAAATGCTAGGTAAAGGGTCCGTTAGTATCATAAGGAGATGTTGTATCAAAACAGGCCAGATATCAAAGATATGGCATAGGTGAGATTGCTTCTGAATCTTATTTACTAGCACACAATTTACTAATGAAGAAGACCAAAAACAAACAAAAACCCCCAGCACAGAATATTACATTCACAAATACTATAAATACTTCTTATTTCAGATTCTTTCAGCAAATTAGGGTTTTTGAGATATTGCCTATTTCTTTATTCCAGGAACCATTCATATTCTTTGGTAATGTTATCTGTTACAAAGCACCTGCCTCCAGGCAGCACACTCTCTTCAAGTCAAAGAAGGCAGATCATGCAACTGTCTTGAGGCCAGCTGGCCGTGCTGGCTGAACTGAGCTCCAGTAGTTAGCTGGTGTGTCCTCGTTCCAGTGCACTTCTGCCTTGCAGAACGCCACCGCTAAATTTGGAGCTGCTTTTCAGCACAGACTTCTCAGGATTTCTGATCCAGCAATCTAAATAGACTAGTACAGAAAAATCTAAGTCAGGTTATAGTGAACTGCAGGGGCTTTCTTTTGCAGCTGTGCAACGAAGCCTTATTTTTCAAGGTGCTTCTGAGTTGAGAATTCTTGAATGTAAGGAAGTGTAGCTTTCAAGTGCATAGAATTTCCCTTAGCAGTGGAGATTCAACATGCACCAAAATCCTTTTAATTCATTCATTTATTTGGCAGGACATTTTTGAGGTTTTTCTTCTTGAAATTCTGTGCAATATTCAAATTAAGCCTTCTTTTCTTACAACAAAAAGGGAATAATTGGCATTCTGTGACTTGGATAATCCTTGAATTCTCGTAGGTAGGTGCAATGTTTATCCTTTGCCCAGATTGTCATCTGAATGAAGCAAAGCAAGGTGAACAACCCCACTGGAAGGAAGGGAAAAAAAGATACATTTCATTATCAGATTTAAAACATGCCCTTGCTGCTGACATCACTTCAGATTGAAGTACCAAAACATTACTCACCTGGAACACACTGAGTCATGATAGTGAAACTGATCCAGGTCCCCACCTGTTTTGGCCAAGGAAATTTAAAATATTTCTGGTGACAGCATTTGCATTTATCTCTCTATTGATCAAAATAACCTTGTCCTAGTATAGGTAAATAAAAAAATCAAGGTCAGCCAGATCAATTTCTACTGTTAATAACCTTTAGCCAAAAAGGTGAACAGTGCCTTATTACCACGAACAAAACCTTCATATTTGCTTCCATAGCTATTACAATGACAAAATTTTAAGCATTAAAACAGTGTCCTTTCTGTTTCTCTGCCTAATTTGTATTTGTCAGACCTCCATCAGTGTTAGGAATAGTAACTTTCTAAAGCCCAAGGCCCAGTGCTGTTCTCATTAACATCTGTTAATCTCTACTGAATTTAAAACCTGACACTGGCCTTCTGTGAAAGAATGAACGTCACACTGAGTTGCACTGACTTTATCTGCTTTTGAACTCAGGAGTTTAGGTCCTGATTAAGGAATATGAAATGATAAACTGATTCCACCTTCTAAAGCGGTCACCACCAACACAAGTGGTCGTGTAACTTAAGAAAATGGGGAAGAAGACTTTGGCTTATTTTCTCTATCACAGTATCTTTTATTTGTCCAATCACAATCTTCCTGCCTGAAGTAATATTTCTAGGCTCTTATGTTATAAATCCACCGGACACCTCCATCCCCTCATTGCAACACATGTTCAGTGGCAATCTCCCTGTTCCTGGCTGTAAAATTTGCCCACTTTACAGTGAATCTGCCTTATCTAGCAGCCACACAGCAGCACTGGCCCAGGGTCAGGGCCGTCGGTGTAAGGTTAGTCACATCAGTACTGACTCAAGGGAGGAGAGGAAGAGCAGACAAATTCCTGTCCACAATCTGATTTCATGGGGTTTAGGGAAGGAGGGGAAATGTATTGAGCTGAACGGTTTCAGAGCTTTCTTCCATGTTAAACATTCTAAAAGAAACAAAAATATATTCAGCAAAACTAAAATCTGAACATCTTGTTTGAAAATACATACCTCATATGTATAGTTAGGGCAAGATACAAAGAAAAACAGCCATGTGAAAGGATTCTTTGTTGGATATGGGATCTTACGGGTTTTGGATCCTATAGATTAGAAAACAAATCACAAAATATTCATACTCCTAAATATATTGTTTCCTGTAAAGACAACCCAACTCTGCCTACTTCTGTGTCTCATGACTGCCAGAAGGACAAACAGGACGTGGGAAGACAGGATGTCCTCTGGACTCACAAGAAGGAATGGGATAACTGTGAGGGAACTTTCCCTTGCTCACCAAAACATTACTTGTACCAGCACTGTTTCCTTTTGCACTGGCAGTGTGGAACTTTGAACCAATGGAACTGCTCCCCCAACACAACCCGGCCCGAAACAATAAAGGTTACAGTAAGATAAGAAGAGCTGTTCAACAGTCTGATGTCAGATTCCTTGCACTGTCTGATTTCCCTTAGAATCCAATCTTTACAGTGCTGAGCAACCTGTGCTCCCACAGCAGTCAGCTGAGGGGTATCAACACCCCCCAGGATCAGGTCTTTCCTGAAGCAGAGTAACTGAAGGAGTACTGAACGGCTGTGCAAAACTGAAAAATGATGATGCAGTTTTTACCATTTCTCCGGAGGTCACTGAGTGCAACATGAATGGAAAAATTTCCAGCTTCACACAGCTGCAAGAAAAAGTATGACAGAGTCAAAAATGTTCTTCCCTTCTATTTGTTTTTCTTCCTTTTGTTATTTCCTGGGGTCCTTTAAAATATTTGAGAGAAGGAAAATCATCTCTTATAAACATAATAAATATCCCTAACCAAGACTGCTGACAGAAGGATGAAACATCTCCATTCAAATATGAGTCCATATTATACTCTGTTATATATTTATATTTTTCAGAAAATGTGGACTCCATGTCCAAAAGATCAAATTTACTACTTACATAATCCCCTTGAAAGCTAAATAAACCACAGGGGATAGAAGTAAACTTGGGAGAGACTTGCTTTATCTTTTGATCATTCTTATGCCTTTAAAAACATATAAAAATTATTTGCATAGTCTTGGTTTCTCAAAAGTTATTAAAATCCCAAGGAAGACACAGTTTTGTCTCTAAGTAAGTTTTATTCTCTAGAGTATAATTGATATGAATCATGAAATGTAATTGACCCAGCTTCCTTCACTGGTTTTAAAGAATGCTTCACCAATCAATTAGGAAGAGAGTGCATTGAAATGATCCATTTATATGATTATGGACAGTCTCCAGTGTCTGCAACGCATAACTACTAAAGCAAATGACTAGTGGTCAGAGCTCCCGAGTCTTATTTCCAGCTCTGTGCTTTCAGTTATGGAGTCTCTCTATAAAATGTGAATAGATTATGACCTCACATAATCTGCTGCTTTGGGAAGCTGCTTTGGGATCCTGCAGTCACTGATGATTCGTTTGTCAAAGCAAGTGAACAGCTGATGTTCTAAACAAGTTACACGTACATAGGAAAAATCTTTGTACGGAGGTACATCTTTACTGGCTACAGTAACATTGCTTCTGCATGTGTGAAATGTTCCTAGGAATTGTGAGAATGAACAGTGACTGAAGAATTTTGATTCATAAGGAAAGCTGTAAATAGGTTCTGAAGCTCAGCAAAATGAAACTCTATCACTGGAAATCATCAGCAACTTACTTCCTTAGTTGGCTAGTTCTCTGAGATTAATGATCTATTGTGATTCTTAACACTCAATAAACAGTTCACAAAACAAACTCACTGGCTTTCAAACACAGTGTCACAAACTTTTAAAGATTATGAGAGATCATCCCAGCAGATGGATATCCTAGTCTTGGAATGGATACTGAATCAAAATATTCCTTTGTGCACAAAATCATGTTAAAAACGGACAGATTTATCTGTTCTGCATGCAAGTGGTCAGCTTTAGTAGTACGTCCCAAATGTTCAAGTTCTAAGTATCTGCTTATCCTACTCACTCCTCCACTTATATGAGAGAAGAAATAAAGCAAGATATTTTAACGTTTTATAGAAAGAGCAAGAAACCTACCAGAAACATGATCACAGCAAAATTTATCTGTTTTTTCCCGTAAGCTATTAAAAAAAAAGTTTACATGTGATAAGTACTAATACACAAAGTACATACATAAATACTTCAATCATTGAGGGTTGTTTTGCTACTTACAAGGAGGAGTGTAAAGAGGATGATTGATGTAATATGCCAGCCAAGCTGCAAATCCCCAGTAATATAAGCAGTTCTGAAAAACAGGCAATTTTTCTTTGTTTTAGTACAATCTTTTAGGCCAACATTCACTGCAAGGACTGTTAATAACAGTGAATTGGGACAATCCTTCAACTTGCTGGTAATAGAAGTATTCAGTACTAAGTGTGGTAGGTGGGAGCAGGTAACAGGAAATAACAGAAAGGAAGTAGTGCTCCTAGAGTTAAGATTCCCTCTAATAGATCTTGGAGCTGTTAAAGTTTATAAACAGTTTTAGAAAGTATGATCATATGATTGAAAACAAATTTATCTTGTCTGGCAAGCCATAGGGCAAAGCTGAATTGCATACAGGCTGTATGTTAAAGAGAAACTTGTTTTGCTGACCCCTGAGACTGTAAGACCAGATTTGGGCACTGTCCTCTCTTCTCTGCTTATTATTTTGCTCTGCCCAATCTCCTGTCCTCTTCTCCTTCATCCCATCAGTTTTCTTCCTTTTCTATGCCCTAACTTTTTCAGCCTGATGCTTTCCTCTGCACTTTCACTATGATTTCTTCAGTTTGTCACTTTTGCTGCTGTCCTTGTGTTCCTGCAATGCAGCTTCCAGTCTCTAAACTCTGATAACACAGCTGTCGGTAATGGATGTACGACTCATTCCTGACCAATCTCAGTGCTTGTTCACAGACTTCATCCATGAAAAAACTACTTACAATGACAATCTTTACCTCTTATTTGGTCTCCTTGGCCCTGCCTCCTGTGTTTTTTTTTTCTGACACTCATTGCTGCTTTGGTATCTTGGTGACAGGTTATTGTCTCCCTCCTTATGTATATGCAGGTGGGAGGGAGGCCCTTTCTTGGCCCCTTCCTCTTCTTGCTTCGTGCTCTGACCTCTAGGTGCCATTCTCTTGCAGACAGACTTTAACCCTCATTGACAGCTCATACATTTGCCTCTCATCAGTTGAGCCTTCTTTTACCCAACCTAGTGCCTCAGTTTTTAATGTTTTAGGGTATGTTTGTTTATCACCTGGACTTCAGCAAGACCACAACTGAGCTCTTTATTTTCCTTTCACCACTTCTCCTGTTCTTTTCTTTGCCTTATCTTTCCTTGCATCCTACTTTCAATTTTGAGTAAAACCCTGATCCTCTTACTCTTTCTGGTAAAGGTCCTCATACTCTTTCTGCTCCTTTCTTTTTCTTGGCCTTCCAAATAGTCTCCGATACCTTAGACATTTCTAGGTGTTTCTGCTTTCTCCTTCACAGCTTCCTTTCCTGCTCATGCAGGCAAAAATCCCATCCAAGGCTGCATTTTCTACTGTCCTGACTGGTTTAACTTTTTTTTTCTGCTTTGAATTTTGCAGTCTTTTTCCCCTGTATATACCAGAACTGCATTTCTAGCAATAATACCCTGGAAAAGTGATTACCTCAGCGTCTCCAGCCTGCACTAGCTGACTGCAGTGTCTGATGGTGCATTTTTCTGAAAATGCTGGTGCCCCCTCATCTGCCACAAACAGTTGTATCAAACATTCAGTTGCACTTGCACTTTCTTCTCAGGGTTAATTGAACCACTGCAGTGCCCAGAGACCTCAGACAAAATGGACACCCTTTTGGGTATGCTGTAATACAAGCACATAGTGTGTCCTTGCTCTGAGATTATATAAGAGATAACCGATGAGAAAGAGCAAATTATTAACGAGTAATTACAAATAAGGTGGGACAAATGATCAGAAAAATTAAATAACTTCCCTGTGATGACTTCATTTTCCCCCAGGAAATGCAACAGAACCAAAAGAGTGATTCCAGTGAGGGCCAATATAGGTAGTGTCCTATCCATAAACTACTGCTTCCTCCCTAACACTAGCTTCTTCAACCGGCACTTACAATTTACTGACTGCTGTACAAACTTAGGTGGAAATAGTTTCTTGTAATCTTGGAATGGCATCTTCAGAAAAACCTTCTCCTAGCTTCAAGGCTTGGCACAGGATGGAACATATGGCAATGGATTTCAGTAAAGTAAAATTAAATAAATTAATTATTGTGGCTCAGTCCCCAGCAATACATGTTGTAATTAAACTGAACAAGTACTACTCAACCAAAGAACATGATTTACTGCAAGAGTATTCCTCAGTTATAAGAAAAGGAGATTTAAAATGCATGGGGTCTACCACTGCTAAGGACCTTAGCAGTAACACTGCAAATGTCCAGCTGCCACTTGAATCCTTATTGCTCATACAAATGCCTCCAGTGAGGTTCAGATAGGAATATACAGACTTCATAAACTCACTTGAAAGAAAGAAAGAAAGAGTTTCTGTGAATCTTGAATAATAAAGCTTTACAACAACCTCTTTTAATGCTGTGGGTCAAGTTCAGATATTGCAGGGATCTCATAAATAAATTATTCCTAAGTTCCCAAACTTATGGTTACGATTTTTTTTCTTCTCTAGTGCAATTGATAATCCCTAGTTCTTCATGTCCAACCTATGTTTATTCATGACCAGCATGTACCGTTGTGTTTGTCTTCTTATATTTTCTTCTGGTTTAAGTGGTATTTATTTAGATCTAATGTTTTCTTTCCTCCAGATGTTTTTCTACAAAGTGATGATATCCCTTCTTTTTACTCATGAAAATGTTCATGGGTAAAGAAAAACCATCTAAGACCAATCATGAGACTAATCTTTGAGGAATTCTACTGATACATCCCTGTTATTAAAGGTCTGACAGATCCTTTTCTGGCACAACCATAATTATCTTTCTTTTAATTAGTTCCTGTATCACCATGCAATGTTTGTATTTATCCCTATCTTATTCACCCTAAGGGAGTTGTTTACTAGGTCCAGATAAATCAAGTATTCTACCTGTCCAATGCCTAGAAAAAATTATACTATGTTAGTATGCACTGCTTTTGGTGAAGCTGCTCCATTGTAGGGCATAATTTATTCCTAGTTCCATTTGGGAAAAAAGGATGAAAATCACACCTCTCATCAATTCCCATCTCAGACTTCTGCTTTTTGAGACTGAAGTGTCTCCTGTACATGTAGCATTCCACTGCACTTAGGAAATAAGCTATCTATATCTGCTGTGTATGTGATCAAACACTGAAAGCAAGAAGCTTTGTCTACCACTTGTATGTGATGGAAAAACTGAAAAAGGATGTGATATTTTTCACACCGGCACAATTTTGGAGTAACACCACCGAGGCCAATGAAATTATAAAAGCAAATCAAACCCAAGCATTGCTAAGCAGGTAGAATAAGAACTGTGAGCAACTTTACAGATGAAAACAAGCGCCACCAACCTGAGAAGATGGAAAAGAGGAAGTGATCAGAATGACTGGTACAAATGTCAATTTTAGCAACAAGAGTTTGTATGTTCTGAAAGGAGCAAGTATTGTCAGAGATGGCAGTGAGAAAAAGAATTATCACACTGATTGTTTCTTCAAGGTAAAGTTGCTCATTTATCCGCTGTTTAGCATGCATTAGCTACTGTTGTGTCAAGAACAAGAGATCTGCAAGATCTGTTGTGTCAAGAACATGATCTGTGAACCTTTTAACAACTCTTGCTGCAGAAAGCACAATAAATTTCTGGGGAGGATTCTTTTGAAGGGCCACTGCTCCACTAGAGACCCTCCCTTTTTGAAAGCATGAAGCTATCACCAAAAGGACCAGAGCCACTGGACAGCTGTAAGGAGTTAGCCACAAGGTAGAGCTTCAGCTGCTAGAAGTATCACTGCCATAGTGCAAATTACAAGGGACTGTCTAAATCCCAAATGTTAAAATTCCCAAATGCTCTTCCAGTTGATAACCTCTGGTCTTCCTTAGAAAACAGTGTACTTTTGACTACTAGTGTGTACTCTGTTGCAAACATTTGTAAAATAACTACAGCCTATGCATAACCATGCAGTCACTGTACTACTTCTGAGACACCCAAGAAACAGAGTCTGCATCCCAACACCTGCTCTGTGCCACAGCAGCACTGGTGACATTAGGGAATGCTCCTGTGGAGAAGAAAATGCAGAACAACTAAGCTGCTTTGCAGCGGATCAAAGGTAAATTAACAGTTCCTTAACAACAAAGAGAAATTTAGGGGCAAAGCAGATATACAATGACTGTTACAAAAATAATTTTTTTTAAAAAAAAAAAGCAGCTCTCCCACCATTGTGCCTGCCTGTGCCACCTTTAAAGTTAACTTGTTACTAAAACCTTCACACCCAAGGAGCTAGTTCAGTGAAAAGGAAGGGTATGCTGAAGGTTTGAAATTCTAAAAAGTAATGAGACTTCTATAATATTAGTAACAGTATGACAGCATGTGGGTTATACAATAGTGACATTAAGAAATCTTCTGAAAGAACTGCAGCTTTATGGGTGAGATTTGCTGTGCGTTGCTACAAAAGCCACCCAAAAAAGCCTGTGGTGCAGAGGCAGAGCATAGGCTGGCTAGGCTGGATTTGTAAGGGCAGCTGTGGATAGATTCTGACACAATTTACCTTCACAATATTCCTCAGTGGCATAGTCCCACGGGAGAACCGATGAACAAATACTGTTTCAATCAACCTTTTGATGTAGTGGAAAGAATGGCAGATACATGCCAAGCTAGAAACAGCAAGACAAAAGCATTTAAGAGTGCTTAAAAAAACCAAGTGTGGCAAGACATTTGGAATAAGACTACATAAAATACTGCCCAAGCCTGCAAAGGAACTTACTTAACTACTGGGTGCGGACTTGATGTAAACCTCTCATCCAGTCCATAGACAAAAGTCATGCGGAAATAAAACAGAAAATAGATGAACAATGGACCTGTATATTCTATCAAAAACACCTGCAAAAAGAGAGAAAATAATTAGACAGATGAATTAGATGATGGTTTTGCTTTGGTTTCTTTGTGATAAGTAATGCAGTGGGATAAACACCTCCACGCATCCAGGATGGCATTAAGAGAGGCAGGGAGGGAGTAGAAGTTTTGGGCTTGGGCTATGAAACTGGTAGCCATGCACATAAATATTTTGCAATCATTTGCCTCAGTTGCATTCAAACAGCCATTGCCAGTGCAGCAGACACAGTGTAGGTATGAAAAGATAATAATGGCAGCCCAGAGATCATGACAAATATGCATGCATGTTACATTTATGCAGCTCTCACCCTTCTCTTGCACTCAAAAACTGTTGCTTTATTTTGGTTTAAAATGAAATTTGGTGAAGAATTTGTCTTGAGAAATAGGAGTTCTGCTTCTACTGAATGAATTTTGTTTAAACTGGAAACACAGCTCGTAAGTATTCACAGTGACCCCATCTGTGTGAACAGTTAGCACAGCAGTTGTCCTGGGAAACAATAATTTCATTCTATGTTCAGACAAGCTTTAATTGGAATACTAGGAGGAAAATAAAAAGAAAAAAAAAAGACAAGAAACCAAAGAAGCTATTCTCTAAATTGATTTAATTTCAGATAGGTGCGTATTTCTTAGGAACATCACTTTAAATTGAAGTTAACTTTGGACCAAATATTAACAGCTGAATTTTCCACACTTGTATAAGTGAGGAAGGTAGGCCCATACCTCACTTACGGAGAAAGAAGGGAAATTGATTGTATGTCTGTCACAAAAAACCAAACAAACAAACAAAAACCCAACAACAAAACAAAGCAAACAAAAAAAGAAACCCAATCCCAGTTCTCTAATGTGTTTAGTTATTTTGATATTCAGAAAAGTCGGGTTATTGACTTCTGTTATGATCAGCATTTTCTCTGGTGAAGATCAGGTTTGCTTGCAGATGAGAAGTTCATCTTTTTGATTTGATAATACTGAAGTATTTCTTGGCTTATATTTGAATGAAGTATCTTGAAGGGCAGGGAGAGCAGAAGGTAAAAGATTATGAAATGACAGAAGCCTGGTGTTACTCTGCACTGTGATATTTTGGTAAATATTAATGCACGTGTGTCTTGAAGTCTACACTGCCATTAGAAGTTTTTGCCTGTATTCCTGGTTTTTTGGATTGAGTAATAGCTGCTTGATTTATCAGCATTGCATCCAAAGTAATGATGAGAAGACTTGGTCTTGTGGAACATTTGACTTTTTTTATTTTACCTGCTATTAATGTTGTCTTTGCTATTTGTAATCAACACAAGATTTTATTAATGTCTCATAGCTAATAACTGGTAAATATGCCTTTAAATTACGAGGTGCTTTTCCCTTGATGTTGTGCTGTTTATTGGAACTAGTGTAATACTGTGCAGCAAGGACCTTCTAGAGAGCTGGGAGGGTCATTGGTCACCTCACTGCAAAAACAGCAGTGCTGGGTTGCCTGCCAAGTGAGTTGTGATAAAATTTGCATTTGAGCTAAGACAGTAAATATGCAAGGTCTTTGTGGATGGCTGCTAATGTTGCAGAAATTATCAGCTGTCATTAGCCTGTCACTGGCATCCTGGGACACAGTCACATGCAGACAGCAACTAATCTTACTTTTATGCATTTTATTGCTGAAGTCACTTCAAGCACTGATATGTGAAGTTACTCCCATGCCTCTTTGCAGGACAAACTCATAGGAGTATAATCCTAATTTTGTCAGGAGGTACATAGGTCCTGTGAAGCAGATTGCCAAAGGCATTTACATACCTAGTTCCTAATGCAGACATCCATTTTACAACCTGCATCTTAAGTTATGTGGAGCCAACCTACCCTGCAGCAGGTTTTCCACTGCTGCTCTCCCAGGGAACTAAATAGGCATTCAAACTGTTACTGCTTTCCCTGATTAAATGAACTGAAGCAATGAGGATTCATTGCCTGAATCCACCATCAGAGCAGACGTCATGCAGAAATATTGGAGAGAAACAAAAAGTGATGTAAGGATTAACTATGGAAAACTAGCCATTAAAATGGCTCAGACTTGAAGCAGAGCTCACCGTAGTCCATCCTATCTGTGGCCCTAAATCTTTAAAGTATAAGGTAGCAGTTGTGCCAACAGGGAGGTGCTGCAGGACTTCTTCATCCCTCAGGGACTTTCCTTCTGAGAAGGAAAGAAGTAATTACATCTTAGTGAAATTCAAGTCCACTTTGGTAGCATACCAGCTTTATATGGTGCATTAACCAATCTATGAGACTCCTTGATGTGATGTGGGTTTATTGGAATCTCAATAAACTAAGAATATTTATACTTAATTTTTATTAATCCCTGTAATCACATATAAGCCTGGATCCTCTTTTCACACCGAAACAGTTAAGAGAATTCTCAATCCTATGTGTCTGCCTAGTCTAATAGACTTGCTTCATGACTGCTAACAGCAGAATTTGTTGATGAGTCAATGCCCGTTATCATAGTTCACTGACCTCCTAGTCAGCTGCACCTGTCTCTCTCCTCTCTCTTCTGCTCTTCTCATTGCTCATCATCAAACAGAAGATAGGATAAGCCGTGATTAGAAAACCCTCCTATAGAAATTTTCATTGCCTTTCTTTTCCCAACCAACCAGCTAGGAGATGATTCCACAGAACCTGAGCTTTTAATGCCTAGATTTGGAGGAATCTCCAGAAGGCCAGCATTTTCTCATGGCAAGTCTCTATTCACTATGTAAATTCATAGAGGAATCTGACAAGGGAGACCTTCAAAGAAGGAAACAAGATAATCATTCATCTGTTTTCCATGGATAGAGTTTACACAATGAGTAAATCTTCACCACCATACTTTTAAGGGACTTTTTAAATAAAATTATCCTTAATGAAAGCAAAGGAAGGAAGTGCTATATTTTAGCTAAGATGAATTAACACAATTTGGCAATTAGACTTTCTTTTGTGCACTCAGGCCATGTAAGAGGCTTCTAGTAGCAATACCCACAACCGTATTAATGAAGTCAGCCAGCTGTCATCAGCTTTGTCAGCAATTGCTACGTCCACAGCAATGTGTTCTGCACTAGCTTCCCTCAAAAGAACTGTAATTCCTGTCTGAGAGCAGAGGATTATGTGAATTGATAGCTTAAACTCACAGCCCTTTTTGGTACTCCCAGCTGAGCATCATCATGGAGATCATTTCACTGCAGCTAAGGGAAATGAATATCTAGATCCTGTGCTGCCCCTCTGGAAAGCAACGGTGCTCAATAGTTAGAAAGTGCATTGGAACAATGTGCAAACTCCTCACTTAATTACCAAGCACCAGGGTGGAACTGTGTTTACTTCCAAAGAATTGTATTTCTTCTGGATTCTCTTCAGCCTTCACAGTGCTAATTAACATAGCTGGAAACTGATTCTTAAGTGCTAATGGGCTTAAGTACACCTTTCATGCCAGGCCCCTTCTCAGAGTTT
Organism: Lycocorax pyrrhopterus obiensis; assembly: GCA_014706295.1. Classification (NCBI taxonomy): domain Eukaryota; kingdom Metazoa; phylum Chordata; class Aves; order Passeriformes; family Paradisaeidae; genus Lycocorax; species Lycocorax pyrrhopterus. Next base: position 17,461,384 of record JACSVZ010000013.1, on the reverse strand, counting down.
AGTTACTCCCGACCTCACAAGTACTTACTTGGATTAAGTTTTATTGACTGCCTTGCTGGATACCACCGAGGATCTGTAAGACCATACAGAATTGTGTGATATACAATGTTCAGTTTAGATCATCCACTACGGTAATGAACACAATATAACAAGCTGAACTTCAGTTAAAGGTTTTTATAAATATTTATTCAACACTAATATAGGTGAAAATTTATGCACCAGAAAAAAATATAAAGATGTATCAGGATAGGATGAAATCATTTTACTGCAATTTCACTGTGATCACATTCATGTGCAGGTTATCAGCATTATGTGTGTGTATATATCATGTTTCAAATAATGTATTTCTTTCCTATTTATGTACTGGATATTCTGATGTGATGCAAGCTGCTGCGGAAGTTATACTCACATAATTTATGGAACATCAATCTGATCTCTCTAATTGTAGCATTTGGTTCCACCTAGGCAACAAAAATATTGTAAATATAAGATGCATATTCTGAAAGACAACTACTACATGTAAGACTTAAGGCAAATAGAAACGTGACTTAGACAATGTAACTATTTCTAGATGTCTAGCCTTGGTACAAAGGACTCAAAAAACTGACACGAAAAAAAATTTTTGACACCTGTTTCAGAGGCAGATTCTCTAGCAGTGATCAAGTGTTACTACTACAGCAGTGACAATTTGATGGCTTCTGAGTACCACACAACTGGCACCCTCTTAGTAAAGCAACTGAAGTTTTCCTTTTTGCCCAAAAGCTCCTTCTGGAAAAGGGCTGAAGTACACTGTAGTCAGTATGAAGTTACCATAATTGTTGCAAATGGCCAAGGAAAGGCTACCAGGAGATGAAATACCCTTCATAAACACTAAATTTACTTAAGAAAAGTTAGTAATTTCTTAAAAAGTCACCTAGCCTTTTAAACAGATTTTTGTTTTACCTTATCTAGGAAGCATAGCTGTTTCTTTGTCTCCCAATCAAGGATTTCCACCTGAGATGACACAAAACGATAATCAGTCATTATTGGCTAAATAATCTGTAAACTCTTAGTTGATTCCCAAATTCATAATCACTGTGACTCTCAGAGTGAGACACCATTTTTCTCTGATCTGTAAACTGTGTTAAAAACCTTCCTGATGTTCTCAAGAGACAGCTTTAATCACAGACAGGTTCCAGAAGCACTGAACTTCAAAAAAAAAATGCCAAATGAATTGTCTTCCTGGATTTATTCAGTAGCGGAAGTAGTTACGTTTTTGATCAAAAAAGTGATCATGGGTATTTTCTTATGCTAGAGCAGGAGGAACAAGTAAGGGGTAGAGAAGTTTCACAGGAATCACTAAGGAACAGTACTTTTATGATTGATAAAATTAGAAAGACAGTCTGGGAAAAAAATTTAAATATGTGTGTATATATATAAATATGTACGCACGTAAGCAAATATTCTGAGTACATACAGCTTAATGTGTATTGTTCCCAGAATATTTTAATTGTAAGGAGAGTGGAAAATATTGGTGGACATAATGAACAAATGCAGCTAAATATCTGGGCTTCACAAACCGTTAAGCCTTTGTTATAGGAATATTTAGTATTACTCTTGCCTCTTAGATCACCTGTTTTATTAACTACATAGTAGCATTTTATATTCCAAGCAGTGGTTTAGCTACAGCTCTGAAAAGGAAAAAACAGTTTATTTCTGCCATCAAATGGCACTTTGGCAAAATGTTATGATTTTGACCAACAGCCAAGCAGAAAAGTCCCCAGACATGTCAAAGCCCAGTTGCAGCCACCTCCCAAAACCTCATTGCAGTTGTTGGGGTTTTTATATAAACATCTAGCATTAATTATGTTTGGTATTAACTGGCCAAGAGAATAGATTAACATTAGACTTTAAATATGATTCCTCACTAAAAATAGGAGTCACAGTCCAGTATCTTTCTCAGAGGGTTGCTTTGAAGAGATCACTTGGTTAGAGTATCTTATTTCCTTGTTTCACTGGTCCCAAAGGATTCTTTTTCCTTTGGCACAGCAATGGAGCACTTCAGCTCCAGCCACTCCTATCAAATCTGACCTCCACAAGGGCTACTAATGCCATGACATGTTCTGCTTGTGCACTGTAAGCTCTAAGGGGGATATCGAGGGAGGTGAACACAGCTCCTCCTTCGTGAGACGTCATAAGTATGTGATGGATTATCAGGGTATGTTTTCCCTTGATTTTTCATATTTAAAATAACACACATTTCAAGTTTTAATGTCTGTTTGTGTGAAATCTCCATGGGAAAGCAAATGAAGTGGATTCCTTTCCCAGAAGACTATTCTTGAAATACATCATTCTGACACTTGAAGTCCACAGAACAAGTACAGGGCAGGGAGGGGGCTGTACACCATTTTTTGTCCCTTCTGATGCCAAGTTGCTACAAGGACTATTGAAACCCTTGGTGTATCTCAAACCTCTTTTGCCAATGAACACCACTGGGCTGCCCTACAGACTACAGCAGTGCCTATGCTTTTAGCAGTGTCCTTCCCATTCTACACCCAACGCAAATACATATATTTTTAATCAGAATGCCCCAGGGGCAGTTTTAATCTACGGCCTTCAGTGGTTGCGTTAGAGAGATCTTCTCTAGGTCAATTACAGAGTGGTTTAAATATCTTTCTCCCACTTATGGCATTTTAGTTGGGTTATTCTTGTTATGCACAAGGCCAGACTGAAAATTACAGAGTTCTTCTTTCACTCTGTGGTTTTCATGGGAGTGGCTATAAGGAAACTTCTGTGAATGTTTAGAATCAGTGTGGAAAACAAACAAATAAATCATCCAAGATGTTATTTACTGTTATTTGGTTCTGTTCCACCATGATTCTTTCAAATGCCAAACTGTCATACTTGCCCATACTGGTCCATGCAAATACCTAAAGGAAGCCTTTAGAGATGATGGATCCAGACTCTTCTTGGAGGTGCACACAGATAATGGCAAGAGGGAATGTGTCCGGATGCAATACGGGAAAATCCAGACACAAGGAATTTTTTTCACCATGAGCTAGGTCAAATATTAGATGTTGCTTAGAGAGAATGTGGAATCTCCATCCTTGGAGACATTTAAAACTGGACTGGACAAGACTCATTGCCATTTGATCTGGCTGTATCTGCTTTGAGCAGCAGTTGGACTACATGACTTCCAGAAGGCTCCTTCAACCTAAATTGCTCAATGTTTCTTTTTCTTTTTTTTTTACTTCGAACATTTCATTTACTTTCAATTACTATCAAGATCTAAGCAAATATCTAACATTCTTTCCCTTTTCAGAACGATGAATGCCAGAACACCGTTTTAGATTCCACTCCAGTCCATAGCAAATTGTGCAACAACAGAGTGAAAGCAAGGTGACTGTTTCCTTTAATTATCACGCCTCTTAGATTTATCAGAACATCCCCCAGTGTAGATGTTCCCTGCACAAGGAACAGAAAAGCCTGATCCAAAGCAAGAAATGGTCTTTCCTGAACATCCTGGCCAATCCCATGAAGCACTGTAGCACTGAACACAGTGTTTCCAGCCTTGAGGCACAGCACCAAGTCAGTTAATGTATTGGTTGGCAACAGTTTTTAGATACCCGGCAATCTGCTCTTGGAACACTTACTGATGGATATCATCTCTTTTAAACATAAATTGTTTGGCTCAGAGAACTTTAATTTCATTGTGTTTTCAAAGCATTTAGCACAATAGGACACTAACTGTTGGCCTGCATTAGTGCAGTAAGACTTACAGTCCACTTATTTGGTGAATTTTTAACGACATTTTAAAGTACGGCTTCTCTGAGACTACTTTGAGTAGAACTTAATCAATAGGCAGATTTGTGCAAGATGTTAAAAACTCTTTTATAAGTGACTACAAACATATATCTTTGATGCTTAGAAGACAAATTTGTTCTACTGCATAGGATTAAAGATTGATAGTGTCATTAGTAAAAGAAAAAATATTGATTATTAATGTTTAGAACAGGTTGAGGGCAAAGAATAATCAATATACAATATAAGCAGAGAAAAGTACATTCAGCTGTTAAATTTTTATTCAGAAAATAAAAAGGTAAAATAAAAGAGGAGAAAGTATTAATAAGGAAAAAACAGCTGAGGAAAGTGTTTAAAAAGAATTCTTAAGATGCAGTGTCTCCGTAATAGGATCACAAAAATATAGTCAATCAAACTCCTGCAGTTTAAAGCCGTATCAAGTGCTAAAGGATCAACAGATCTTCAAAAATGATGTGTTAACTATTATGGAAATACTGACACATTTATCATGTCAGTGCATCTTAGAAGTTTAACTTGAAATTATTTATAATCAGCAGATTGAGTAAACTTGAGTGAGACTACAAGCACATAAGCATATATTGTATTGATTTCTTTTGAAATTACTCAGTTAAAAAAAAAAAGTTTATTTCACAGTATAGGAACCAACCAGTCTGAGAAGGAGTAATGCAGAATGAATTCTCCCTGAACTGTTAGAATGTTTACATAAATAAGTTTCTTTGAATTTAACTCTAAAAAACAAATCCAGTGGTTACCACAGTCCTAACTGATCTTTCTAAACATTTTTCCTATAGAATTACTCATTTTCTCTATCTCCTTTGACTTTTCTGGTAGACTGTGTTGTTCCTGAAGGAAGTAAGCATGCCTTAGTGTGATCTCGCACTAGGGCATATCAAGACTTGAAGTCAAGAGTTAAGTCAAAGGGAAATTGCTGTAAGCGTACTTACACTGAAAATTATGTTTGTGCTGCTGCTTTACAATTGACTCTTGGTCTGAAGCTTCTCTTGCACAGAAAGGTACAAACTATTGCAGAGGATGCATCTAAGGATCCATCTAGAATTGGATCTTTCTGAAACAGCCAGCAGCAGGTGACTCAGAAAAAGTAATAAAACAGGGCAAAAATGTAGTGACTGAGGGAAAGGGAAGAGACAGACACAGTGATTTTGATTCTCCTGCACCAGAAGTGCTGCCTATGTATTTAATAACTTCTCATGGATTTCTTTCCTCAATTATTTATCCATTTGCCTTTTAAACCTGTGTAAACAGTCCTGAGGCAGGGAGTCTCACAGCTTAGTCACATGCTATGGGAGGAATTCCCAAACCAGAACCAAGGCAAATGTTCAACCATGAAGCAAAATTTCATCATCTTACCTGTGGACTGCTGAACCTTATTCTGTAAGTAGTCCAGCTAAGCAAAGCCTTACTTCTCTGAAGCAATGGCTCATATTTCATGAGACTAGAATCTCGTTGTATTATTTCACTGTGTATAAAGAGAAGAGATACAGTGATGTCCATACTCAAAAGGTTTTCTAAAATTAATTTTCACTTTTGTAGAATTTAGATGTCTAACATTTACAGGTTCACAAGAGATACACTATGTATTTGTTCCTCGGCTTTCTAAGTTCTGCTCTTATGCAAGCCAGTGAGCACCAGTGTTTGACCTGTGCTGACACTCATACTGCATTTTTATTTCTTCCACCTGTTTCCGATTGTTAGTTAGACATGCTCTCATCTAAATCCCCGAGGACATTGATCCAGTAAGTGTCTTTATCACAAGGTCAGCACAGTGCACAGCATTTAGATTATTTCTGAATGAAACTAAACTGTCAGCAAAGGAGATGATCTCGTTCTTCATGCTTTATGTGTAATAATTAGACACGCTGCCAGGAAGTGGGAAAATTGCTTTAGAATGTCTTTTGCCATTCCCCAATTCTCCCACAGGCAGACCAAAAAGTACAGGCAGGAGAGGACAGGAGTGGACTTCAGCGAAAAGGGCATTCTCCTACCAAAGAGAAAGCCTGAATTTCTGTCTCTCTGGGCTCCTTTTATCACTGCTCCCTTCCATTATAATTCTGTTCAGTATTTCTCTACAGCAGATGCCTTTTGGGATACCACACAGTAAAGAGATAAGAGTTGAAGCAAACTTGGATATCCTGACCAAATTGTCTTATCTGATCTCGGAGCTGGGTGCCTAACCCAAACACATGGCAAAACCTAAGTTGCTTTGTGGACCTGGGCCTAAGGATGATAACAGGTATAGAGATACAAATGCTCATCCTTCAGAAAGACAAATCCATTTATGTAATTGACAGGGATAAAATGAGTCAGCATAAGAACAGTCAGGAAGGAAAAAGAAGGTCTATTCACTTCGGGTGGGAGGCTGGTTTATTTTCAAGAATGGAAGAGCCATTAGGGCTTTCACAGTGAATTCTGGCTCTTGAAAGTCTATGAAAACTTTCCAGCTTTTACTACTATGAGATCTTTCAAGAGGATATACAAGATGAAAAAGAACCTCCACCAGTTAATACTGACTCAGTGTGTATTTACTTACACTGGCTAACATAGAGCTGCGTGTTGCCAATTTCCCAGGCATACTGAAAAGTCGTATCATTCACTGAGTATCACTGTCACTATGAAGCACATTGGAGTGCCTCCATCTGAGAACCTGAGCCAGCTTTGACTCAACACTAAGTAGACATCCAGGTTTTTCAACACCACTGCACAGCTTTTTCCTTGTGCAAGAGAATATTCATTGCCTTGGGGCTTTAGTTTATGGTGATTGCTTTCTACCACAACAGTATTCAGGTAGAAGAGTTATACAAATTCTTTGTGAAATCACAATCATATCTTTGTATCAGCACTGAGACTTCCAATATCAAACTTCAGTATTTCTAGTTTCGTTACTGCTCTTCGTGGATGATTTGGTGTAGAGATGTCAAAATGTATATACAGTGTATGCTTTTGACATGGAATTGAAGAAACTGAAGAGAGATTTCTTTTTTCTTTGTTTTTTACCTAGCAGCATCAAGGATAGGTCTGCTGTCTTTTGATAGGGCAAGAAGACTGGAAACCCTGGGAATTTTAGAGACCTTATACAGACAGGTGTACTTACAAAACTGGTATTAATTTTTTTTTTAAATATACTTCAAAGAAGCCCATTTTTTTTCTAATATAAGACTTTTAATTTCAAATGTAGCCTTCAAATTCTGAGTAGCTCCAGGTACTTCCTGCCAATTAATGTTTTACTATCATCTTCTGCTGTACAAAATTAAGTTTCCTTCTCAAGCTTCACAGAGAAAAAAAAGACAAATTGCTGTGTTTTAAGTAAAGCAGCAAAACTGAGTGTTGAAGCGTTGGTAAGTGTGTGGAAAAGTGGTGAGAGAAGAGAAGGGGATAATGTTTTGCCCTGTCGTCTCATCTCTTTCTGTGAAAATAATCTTTAGCACTACTTGTGAAAACAGAGCAGATGTCTTCAAACAGCAGGGCTGTATTCAGTTGCCCCTTTAAATGACTGTTCAAATATCTCATATCGGGCCTTGTCTTTCGGGCAATTCTTGGAGGATACAGCATCTTGAAATGTTCTGCAGTCCTGCTTTTAGCACTTGCTCTCAATGCTCTTACTTGACGAGGCTTTAGACAGCATAGCTCTGAGAGGGAGAAGCCTTTGTAACAGGAGCTGTGACATCTCAGCCATGCCAGCCAGACAGCAGTCACCACCCCCCTTACATTCAGAGGGTTTTCATCACAGACAGAAGAGGGAGGGAACTTTAAATGCCAACAAGGGAGGCCAGTACATTATTGCTTTTAGACTGTACTGCACATGTCCGTTCAATCTATCATCGGGGAGTGAAGATTCCAAAACATTTTTGGGTATCACTGCTCGAAGCAAAAGTACAACTGTGGCTCTTGTGACACTAATTTTTTACAGTATGAATATATTTGTTCAAGGATCTTTCCGCTAGGAAGTCAGAACACCATACTATTTTCTTTATATGAAATGCTTTTGAAGACCTAAACCTGTCAAGTAAAAAGAAATAGTACAATTCATTAGCCTAACTTCAGAGCTCTAGTGGAGACATTTACATCTGAGCATGTCACATAGGCATCCCTTGTATGGAAAGGAGGAAAACAGGCACTCTTAGGATAAACAGTATCGCAAGCTCTGAAACATATCTCAAACAGGTCAGAAGAGTTGTTCTCTATGCAACTTAGAGAAATGAGCGCTCCCAAAGATACAAGTCTCTACCATACATCTCTCAGTCTTTGGGGTTGAATCTCCTCAAATTATCAGGTGCAGTATTTTCAAGTATACGCATATTTATTTATAATTGTCCTTGAGAAGCTAGTGATTAGTGATAAGTGATTAAAAAAAATGAGGTGAAAGTAGAGACATACCAACACCTGAAGTAAACATGGCAGTTTGGTGATTATGAAGTGCTTTGTGATTCTTATCAGGAAGCACCACAGAAGAACGGTAAAGGGTAAATGGTTTATAAATGTACAGGAGAAAGTATAAATTTATACAGTTCCTCAAACAGGGAACACTGAAGTTGAGAAGGGAGACACTCACCTCTCTTTACATAGCTCTGTAAATGTGTGGTGGGGAAATGCAATTCAGAATCCAAAGTCAATGAATTTATAACAGAAAGCAAATCAGGGAGAACAGTGCAGAAAGCAATAGGCAACAGCACTGCTCAGTGCTACTTAGGCAGTCTTTGTCCACATCCTACCCCTGAGACAGCTCACACACTGGGTGAGCTGGGCAAATCTGCTTCCACCCATTATCTGCTATAAAAAGAAAAGGACTAAGACATACAAGGCTGACATGTAAATTCATGAATCATACTGAGTTTGGATTAGTGTTGCTTAAACACAGGATCTTGATTTAGGACCCAAAAGACCTGGATCTCCTGCTATTGTTCTGCATAGTGAGACTGAGCAGGTCATTCAACTTTTATGTGTTTTCCCCATCTGCAAAACCAGGTAACAATAATGATGTCCATGCTTTTGAGGTCTTCTAGTAACTAGTGCTATTCGAGAGCTCAAATAAGTCTGCGGCAGAAGAGCAAACCTGAAGTAACTGAAGGCAATCAGGAAGGTATTACACATGTGCCTGCTCCTGCATTTGGATCGCACAACAATTTGAGTTCTACCTCACCGGTAGAAATCCATGAGGCAGTGAAAAGCTTCGCTGTTTTTCCTAAAAAAAACCTGCGAAGTCTACACTGCTGAGGAAAAAGCATGGTGCAGGTGCCTACCTCAGACCCAAAAGAGCTATAGGCAGTTTATTTTGCTGAATTGTGATGTCCAGATCATTTTTATAGCTTTGAAAAGTAAAACCTGAACTTTTAGGTCATGGTAAGTTACTAAAGGAGTAGACGTTTTTCAGATGGTTTTAGATTCTATCTGTGTTATAACAACAACTGCTTTGTAATTTGCAAGGGGGGGAGGAACGTCCCCCCTCCTGGGCATATTTTTTAGGTACGTCGTGACTGAGAAACCCAAAAAGCAGCCTGCAGAAACACATTCAGGATTGCTGTCATTTAGCTTGTACAGACCTGTTTTGTAATACAAGCCGCTCTTAAGGTTTTTCGTATTAGCCCGCCTAACTAATTCTAGCAAAGAGTCGGTGTGGCTGTTTATGTAAGTGGATGAGATGTTACCCTTGACGCTCCCCAGGTACACGTTACTCTGCGCTTTCTGTAAGCACAAAGAACTGATTGTACTAAACTCCGCCCGGCTGTTTTTCGTTCCCCACGCAAGATCGAGCGCTCCGTGCTAGCAGAGGCCCCTCGCCCCTACCCGCCGGGGGGTGGGCGCCGCGCCGGGAGCCGTCCTCTTGGCCAGGGCACCAACTGCCCCGCCGGCTCCATGCCGCCGAGCCGAGCCGAGCCGAGCCGGCCCAGGGGCGCTGCCGCCCGCGGCCACGCCTGCACCGGGCCGGAAGGCTGCGCGGGACGGCTGCCGGCGGGGTCTTCCGAGAAGTTGGGGACAGAAGGTACCGAGAACATTCCTCGCTCTCGCTCTCTCCGTAGGGCTGGGACGCGCTGCCAGACCCAGCGCAGGCTGCCCGCGGTGCTGCCCTAGGCAGGATCCGCGAGAAGCCCAGAGCCATTGATCCGGCGCCTCCGCGGACTGCCGAGAGCTCGCCGGGAAGCCCGGGGATTCCCCCCGCCCCGCTCTCCGGGAACACGTCCGAGGAACACCGGGGACGCGGGGATCAGGAACGGCGAGGGGAACGTGACCGGGGAAGGAGAGGATGGGGCGGGCGGCAGCCTCTTTTGCCTCCTCGCCCCAAGAAAGCCCCCGGGGAGCAGCCTGCCCCCCCGGGCCCCTCTGCCCGGCTCCGGCGGCGGTCATTTCCCTCGGCAGACTCGGGAGCGGATGGCTCCGGCTCCCCGGTGCTTCAATGCAGATGGAGGGGGAAGAGAGAGGAGCCCGTTGGGATCCCGTGCAGCCCCGTCCGCCGGCGGCAGGATGCTGCGGGACCCTGCCCGGGCTCGCCTCGCCTTAGGCGCCCCCCGCCCCCGGCGCCGTCCGCACCCACCTCGAAGAAGCCGGCTCTGCCGCCCATTCTGCGGGCACCCGCCGCGCCGCCCCCGCCGCCGCCCGCGGCACCTTCCGCGGGGCCCCGCGCTGCGGCCAATCAGGCGGCGCCCGGACCCCCCGCCCCGCCCGGGGCCGGGGCCGCTGCCCGGCCGTGCCGGTGGGCGGCTGCTGGCAGTGCTGCCTGCCAAGCCGGCCGCGGTACCCCGGGCAGCCGCAGCAGTGCGGGATCGCCGGCACCTCGCGCACGCCAAGTTCTGCAGCTCCCGGTGTTCACAAACTGCGAGAGAAGAGCAATATGCACCGGCCGCCGGGAGTGACGATTCAGAGGCATTTCATTCAGAAGGGTGATATATTTTTCTTCGAGCGCTACAGAATTACTGCAGGAAATATTTTTTTTTTTTAAAGAGCTGAAGTATCTTAATAAGATAACTTGCAAAAATACAACTGATCATGACCTAGACAGCATCCCCCTTTCTTTGATAGTTTACCTGATGTTTCAGGGGTGACTGGACTGACAACAGAACTCTGCTGAGATCCCTTCTTCTCTGTGATGTTTTCCTGCCACTGCTGAGGATTACATGCATGGCATAAAGCAGTACAGAGGTGACACTGTTTTTCCTCCATGCAGTCTTCATTACGTGATACCTTTTTTTAAGAGCTAAGGTAATTAAATATCAGCAAAATCTACCAGGCTACAAAGAAACATTGCTTTTTCACTGCCATAAATTTCCATTAGACAGAAAGATTTATGCTATGTACTGTTTGAAAACCTTCTGCTATCTCCAAGTTTAACCTTCTTTCACAGAGCTATAACCATTAAAGCTACTTAAATGAAATATAAAATAATAAATTTCACCAAAAGAAAAGGCCTCTACTGGAAAGTCAGAAGGCTGATCAGAAAGACCCAACAGGACATTATTCATTACTAGTGTAAATATGGGCAAATACGGAGGCATATACTGCTTCCTAAGCTAACCCCAAGACTGGAGAATTAACTTTTGGGCCAGGTTAGACATTCTGGGTCTTTATGCTAAAGAAAAAGGAAACAAAATTAATGCTTTTCCAAATAGGCTGCCATTTCTTTCAGTATATTTCACTTCCACATGCTCTGTAACCATATAGAATGATGAAAACACTTCCCAACATGAAAAATTAATCAGATCAAAAATATAAAGAACATTTAAACTAACCTTTTGTACCAGAAAGTGATCAGGCAGTGCTTCAGGCTGACAGAAGTTATGCAAATTGGTTCCTTCTATTAGCACAACATGCAGCCTGAGGAAGGAAAATCTGTTAGAAACACAATTCAAATTCCCAAGCTGACAGCAAAATTACAATCTGTGGTTCACTGTTCCCTTTAACTGGAGTTACAGGGAAAAAAAAAAAGCCACCCCCCTCAACTCTCCAGTACAGAAGGATTTTGGTCAGAGTGTGGTGTTCCAGAAGCGCCCTCATCTTAAAAAAGAAAATACCCCCAAACCACAATCCTTCAAGATTTACACGGTGTCTTCACTGGAACCAGCTGGTGTAAAACTGGAGTGCTGCCCTGACATTGTTTCACCCAAATGCCAACACAGCCAGAAGGGGTAAGCATTCTGGGCCTTTTAGCTCGGTGTCTGTCAACGACTGCCTGTTACTGGAACGCATCATGAGCACAATTCAGATGGTTTCACTCATGTACTGAGCCTGCACAGCAGCCATGGCCCGCCGCGGCCGCGGCTCGGGGGGTGTTACCAGACCCGGGCCGCTACTACCGGGCAGCGCCACGTGTGCCTCGGGTATTCCTCTGAGCGCGACGCCGGGTCCGGGTGCCGCGGCCGCTGCCTCCCGGGGCCGGACCGACACACGGACCCGGGAGCGCCACACGGACACGGCGGACGCGCCCCACGCCCGGCGGCGCCGGGACAGCGGCTCCGCCCCCGGAGGCCCCGCCCCTTGTCCGCCCCCGCCCCCGCGCTGCGGCCCCGCCCCGGAGGCCCCGCCCGGCGCGCTGGGGCCGGGCCGCCGCCAGGGGGCGTTTGCCCGCCGCGACCCCGCGCCGTGAGGCAGCGCGAGGCGGGGCGCGCTCCGCTTCGCTCCGCGCCGCTTCCGCGCCGGGCCCGCCCCGCCGCCCATTGTCCCCCGCGCCGCCCTTCGTCCCGGTGTCGGTGCTGAGTCACGGCCGGCTCGGCGCTGCCTGGGGCTGCAGGTGTCGCAGAGAGCCCGCCGGCCGCCGCCTCAGCAGCGCCATGGAGACGGAGGGCGCCCGCGCTCTGCTGGAGCGCGCCAGTAGGCTCACCCTGCAGACCGGCAACCTGCTCAGCTGGGGCTGCCTGCGCAAGAAGTGCCCGGCCACCCCCGGCGAGGAGGTGAGGGGCGGGCCGGGGTTTCCTCTCGGGGCTCCTCGGCGGAGGCTCGCCCTGGGGCGAGGGACCCCGGGCCGGGCCACGGGCGGGGCGGCGGCTGAGGGAGCGCCGGGTGCCGCTCCCCGGGCGGTCCGAGCGGGGTCCGGAGCGGGAGTCGTTCCGGCAGGGCACGGCGTGGCCCGGTGCCCGTCACGGCGAGGAAGGGCTTTGACTCCCGAGCGATTCGCTTGTAGGTGCCCTCGGGAGGCGCGAGATGGGAATGGCAAAACAGGGTTTTGCATGTTTGTTTTCGTCCGTTCGTTGTGTTCTGCCCTGTTGGGAGGTCGGGCTCCCCGTGCCCTCGGAAGCAGTTTGCCCTGAGAAGGAGCCAGCCCAGCCTTCTGATCTTGGGAATGAAGGATTAAAACACTTAAAAATTTAAGTGCTGTCTGTAATGGCAAAGGGGATCCTTAATACTTCTCTAGTAAGATAAAAATATGCATAGATATGAGCTTGCATTACAGTTAATGAAAATTCTCTTTTCTAACCTGAAGTTAATTTAATTTCTTGGTAGTGACAGGTCTTGGGAAAAGTAGTCGTTATCTTCTTTGAAGTGTAGAGCTGTCATTCTTTGTTAAGAAGTTGAAAAGAGCTTTTTAATCACCACTCTAAAAGTATTACCTTTAGCGGTATGTGTCAACACTTGGAATACTTCTCATAAAATGTCTGGAGATCCTGTAGCCATGAACTTCAGAACCACCGTATTTGCTGTTTCGTCATGACACAGTAATCTCAGAATGGTCACTTAATAATTAGAAAAACTATGGGTTTGGCTGATTATTGCTATATAGTGACACGGATGATAACCTAGAAGTTGGTTGGTTGCATATTAATCATGCACAAATGGAACAAAGGTGTCTGGGAGGATGATGTAACAAGAACGAAGAATTCATCATACTCTTGTTTAGCTGTCATGTGGTCATAACTTTTTTATTTGGCGTGGTTGCTTATTAAACTTTCTGTGATCTCTGTGAAACAGGGCTGGATTCTGTAACAAAGATGTAGCTATATTGTGATGGGTACCCTTGTGTGAGCTGTTTCTGGAGGGCTGTTAAGTAAAGAGTGGCCAATGTGCATAACTAATAGTTAAGCTACTGGAATTCACCTGGAATTCACTTGTTTACAGAGAAATCTGCTGGCTTTCCAGAGCTGCTGGGCTTGCAAAAGCAAAAAATTGGTATTATTTACAATCAGCTTTTGGCTCTTCTATTTGGTGTAGTCAGTTCTTAGTGGCAGAATGTAAGCTAGAATTTTGCAAACTGTAAACTCCAGTGTTAGGGGATGCAGCTGTGTTTGGAAAAGCTGATCAAAGCAGTGGAATACACTGCAGTTTCCACATGGCCTGAGGGCAAGGGTGTGGTGTGCTTCAGAGTCGGAGGCCTGTGCATAGTAACTGCAGTAGAAATATGACCTGTGACAGTTGCAAAGCAGGAACATACAAAAATTTAGTACTGTCTCACTTGCCCTCAGAAAGGAAAAGATAACAATATAAATTGTATCAAAGTAGGATAAAGAGTTATTTTATTAAAAGGTTATTGTGCTTAGCTATTTACTGGGGGGGGTCAATTCTTGCCTTTTGGGTCAGGGGGTTTTTATGCTATTTTAAACGATGGAAAGAATGTATAGTATTTGTGTTCATAAAGTATTGTTCCTGTATTGTGTCTGTGATATCGGGCACTTCTAGTCTGTGCATGGTATTAGAGCTCTCTGAGTTAGGTGTCATAGGAAATGGCTGTTTAATGGTACACAAAGCAGGTGTGCACACAGTTATAAAATACACTGTTGAAAGTGAAGTAAAGCAGCAGCTGGTGAAGTGCTCCTACCTGTGGCAGAGGGCAGCCGGACAGTACTTGTACTTAACTCCTGGGATGGATCAGAGGGAAGCTACAGCACTGGTGCAGCTGCAGCACTGGTACTGTATAAAATAATTTAGCTGATTTAATAGTTATGTCTTACTATATTCAAGAAAATCCATTATCAGAATTTTAGTCGAGTTTATTTTGCATCTGTGGATGAAGGAAAAATGCAAGCGTGGGGTAGGATCTGTAGGTTCCCCCTACAGTAATGAAGGACTTAAAAGCATTAGTGGTTTGGCATAGTGGAGTAGGTAGGTAGTAAATGAGAAAGGTTGGATGCATCTTGAAAAGAGAAGTAATTAATACAATGAGTATTTAGTGATTGATTGTAAAGTTTAATCTCTACAGTGTCACAGCACTTATGCTCTTATCTGACTACTTAGTAACTTAAGAATTTCTGCACAAAAAAAGCAGGAAAAAACGCCAAACCACCACCCCATCCTAGTTCTTTCTTGCTTAGCATTGTTCTTTCCTTTAAAGATGGCATATGTCTGAGAAATAAGTGAAGTACAGTACTTGTATTACTGCTGAAACTCTGTGAAAGAGGAGAGAAAAACATATAAGTAAACTAGTTTGAGCAAGTTTCAGATAGAAGCTATGAAGGAAGAATCTTTTGTGGAATGGTGTCATTAGTTCAGCTGTGCAGTCTGTCCTACACACCTCTGTACTGTTCTGTTTGTGTGCAGCTGGAACATACCAACACTTCAATGTGAAAAAATGTTTTGTAGGTGCGGGACTGCATGCAGAAAACACTGACTGAGTGGAGCTCAAAGATCGGCCAAGACCAAAATCAGGTAGGAGAGGTGTTGTGCATCTTATCCATGTTACACATGAAACCAGAGAAATAAGTAGTCAGTTACACCTCTAAAACTTACAGTAACTATTAAATTTCTGTAAAAGTATCTGCAGCTCCAGATACCTTGAAGGAATATTTCTTAACTCCCCTTCTTTCCTTAATGTTTAGTAAATTTGGCGAGGTTAAGAAATATCAATGTAAAGAGAGACTCCTATTGATGGCAGATAAGACAGTTCTTAGCAAAATAAAAGCCGTGGTCTGTAAGATTTTAAATTAATTATGGGGCAAGTAAAAATAAATAAAGTCTGTGTACCTTAGAAGTTTGCTAGCATGCTTGTTAAAACTCAGTGTAGAATTCTCTGAACTATCGAGATCACAGACTGCTGAAGACCATCCCATTGGAGGGGAGCTCTGAAGCGTCTGTTGTGTCAGAAATATTTCTGAAGATGCAGAAGTGGCACTTTTTCCCTTAAGAGCTAAAGACTTCCACATAAGTCTTAAATCCACAGATATGAACATATGACATGAAGATCTTGGTGTATTTGCCTGTTTCTGTTTCACTTTTGCTTCTGAAATTCAACAAAACAGCAGTAGGTCCCCACTAAATTTATTATTTGCTCTGTGAAATATTAGCATGTTTCAGGGAAAAAAAAGGTATCCAAAAAACAAAACAACAACAAGAAACCTAAAAAAACTTTCCTCATTGTTTCTTTGGGTTCTGTTACCAGTTCTTGTGTAATGGGGGCATCAGCTGCAGGTTGCTGCATTCCAAACTGAAGTGTGTGAGGCAGTTATTGCTAAATGACTTGTGGAAGAACTAATTATTGCTCAAGAAGCAATCTGAGAAAACAACAAAAACAAACACTTGTCTCTGTCCGATGTAGTGATCCATTTAAAGTAAATTATTTAGTGTTAGCTAGGTTTTACTGTAAGAACACTTTACCTCCGTAATTCCAAATTCTCTCATGAATTATATTGATATCCAATAATTTTTTTTAAAAGTTAAGTTTTGTTTAAAATGCTGACTGTATGGAGTAACTCAAAGGCTCACTTGAGAATCTTTTGGTAGGGCAGCAAAAATTAGCAAAGGGTTTTTGCTTGGGGCAGAGTGTTGTGCGTGCCTGTAATATAAAGTCTGATGTAGGTAAAGACTTAATGAAGTCATCTTGTGCCAGCTGACATGAGATGTCAGTCTAATCCTAAATAAGGTCAGGGGGTGAAATAATTACTGTCTTAAATCAGTATTTTACAGCATTTTCACTGTAGGTTTTTCACAGGCTTCACTGAAATGACAAAATACTTTTTATGCAAAGATAACCTCCAACACTCAAACCTCCTAATTCTGATGGGGTTCTTTTCAGCTGGTCATGAGGCTTTTTTAAAACAAGGTCCTTTGAATTGGCACAGCAGTCTTTTCGCATCATAAAATCAGAACTACAAGAACTACTGAATCTTGTTCTCTTGTTCCAATAATTCTTAACAGTAATTTGTATTTTCTATATTAGAGTCATATAGGGCCTTTCATGTATCTTCATTATTCTGACCTCCCCTCAGTGATCAAGAAGCCTTGGGTTACTTTATTTCTGTCTTTTCATTTTTCTACTATTTTGTTTCTAACTGCTGTAAGGCACTCTTTTTTTTTTCTTTTCTTTTTTTTTGATTACTTAAAAACATTCTTCAGGAGCTTACTGTCTCCTCTTCACGAGTTACTCCTAAGTCTCATGTACTTACTACAGGAAACACTGGAGGTTCTGGAATGTACTGTAGCTCAAGCTATAGAAAAAATAAATCCTGAAGAAAGGGATGAGTTGAAAGTATCAGGTAAGAACGTAGTCACAAATCCAGTGGCACAGAAAGGATTCATATGCAGTCATTAAAAGGATATTCATATATGTTTGGGGGTTTTTTTTGCTCTGTTTTGTAATTGCAGATTCAAATTACACCATTGCACACTGTTGTTCTTAGACGTTGGCTAAGAAAGTTTTGAATTAATATTTCAGATTTTAAAGCAGCTCAGTATTTTTCTAGTTTAACTTACATCACTTCAAGATATTTTAAAAGTATTTTGTGACTTTTTGACATTTTTGAAGCAAAATAGTACAGATAATACTGGAATTAAGAAATAGCATTGGAAGCACATTTGTTTGCATAATTTTTCCAGGTTGAATATGATGAACTTGAAGGAGGCAGTCCAAACTAACACTAGTACATTTTGAGTCTCAGTAAGTTGTGAAGAAGTCTGTTTGTACTATTACATTTGGGGTTTTTATTCAGGTTGTTACGGTTATTGCTTTGTGTCTTGATGCTTTACAGCTTATTACATCATCTAACTGGATGATTTCTTGTTCTGAGACTGCACAACCACATTGAAATTTAAGAGAACAGTGTCTTTATTGGGCAGTCACCTTTCAAAAAGTTGGGGTTTTTTCCAATTTTTTAAGTAATTGGTGTACATTCTAAAAATCTTTTACCCAAAAACTCATTAATAGTGTGTACAGCAAAAGTAAATGGCTATATATTAGTAATACCTGGTTTGTTTAGTTATTGATTCCAGTTTCTTTGAAAATAGCAAAGCTTTTCATCGTTGGATCAAACTCTTCATCAATCAGAGATGCAGTTGATCTAGGTAAGTGTGGAACTCAAACTTCAGTTAGGATTTCTTTTTTACTCTAGAACTTAGATGGAAAAAGTTCTAATTTTATTTCTAGGAGGTGTATTTAGTCACTGTCACAAGTATATCCTGTTTTGCTATTAAGAGAGACTTAGGTAATTAAGTCTATTTGCACATTAGTTCAGTCAGTAAACTTATTAAATCATTCACTATGGCCTCGAATCCACAAACTCAAATCTGATTCCTTGCTCCAAGCAGGACCAAGTTTTTATTCTTTCACACAAAACTTGTTAAAAAGTAGATAGCACATGATGTTTTAATAGCAGGGATACAGCAGTTCTTGCCAGTTCTTGTTAGTTGCATTTAACTGTGCAGTCTTTCAGAGATTATTTAGAAAATAAAATAATGCTGCAGGTAGCTGATGAAATAGTTAAGTTTTACTGAAAATGCCATACAGTGTCTCTACATAAAGTTGTGTTGGCCTAATGTAGCAGTAATTTTGAGCAGCAATGAACTTTACTGCTTTGGAAGATAGTTGGGCTTAAGGGGTGACCAAAGAAGAAAGGGTCAGATATCATTATTTTCTGTTGATACCCCAGTTAATAGCCTATATATTGTAAGTTTTAGTACCATTTGTCAAACATACATTAATGGAGTCCTCCTCTAGAAGAAAATAATTAATATAGTTTGTTAGTTCTATTCTGTTTGCTGTGCTGAAGAGGCCTCATGACTTGCATTTTTTGTACAGCTCAGTGAGACTCCAAGACTTCACTTTTCTCTGGCAAATTAAGTCTCTGCATTTGGTGTGCTTTTAGTCTAAATCCTCACACATATCAAGTAGTTTTCCTAACCCATGTCCTGTACTTGAGTTATAGTTCAGAGTGAAAGCTACAAATTTTAAAAGAAATTGAGCGTAAAGGAATAGAGAATTGTTTGTCATCGCTGTCTTCAGAGAAAAATACAGTTTTAACATTTAAAAGGAGGAAAAAGCTTCATGGTTTTGTTCATTTTCTGTTTGTTTTTTGCTGCTTTCTTTCTTTCTTTCCCAAGACCTACAACTGAATCTTGATCTTTAGCTGTATGCTTGAATCTCTGCTAAAAACGTGTTACTATTCTTGACTGCAGATACACTCAGAGTTTCAAATGGTGAATGGGAAGCTAGCAGAGTGAAGCAGGAGGTGTGGTTTTTGCTACATTTGAAGAGTCATGCTGTAAATTTATGTTCATATCTGACAAAAGATTTTGCAGTGTCTGTTCTTATTCTTCAGCGTGTTCTGCCCTCGGAGTTGCTCAGTTAGACTCAGTCATTATTGTCCCACCTCCTGTCGAAGATGGAACTAACCTCTCCTTGGAATATTTGCAACCTTATTGGAAAGAACTTGAAAATCTAGTTCAAAACAAAAAGATTGTTGCCATAGGTACCTCCGACCTAGATAAAACACTGTTAGAGCAGCTGTATCTGTGGGCACAGGTGAGAACAAACTTCCTACTCACAGCATTTCTTAGGACAGAGTAACTGCTTGCTTTGTTGGCTGACACATTAATAAACTTCTGTTATAAATGGTCTTATATACAAAATATTAATTAGTGCTGTTATTTTCAACATTTTGTGGATGGGCATAATGTTGTTCAAGGTGGGGGAGGCTTAAATATGATTGTTGCTTGTTCAGTGTTCTTATGTACTAAACAGCAACAGCTGGAAACCACAGGTCTGTTCAGTAGCAGGTTCTTTGAAGTACTGCAGGTTTGAGTTTTGAATTCTTTTATACTTAGGAAGGACCATAAACAGTACTCTTAAACCTTCGGATTTATTCCAGTGACTCTGAAAATGTAGCTGTTTTCACTTTAAGCTGTGTTACAAAGAGAGGGATTCCCCCTTGGAAAAATAATGTTTGAATAGTAAGCTTAAACATAAAGAGGAAGACAGACTGTGAATGAAGTGGCACAATACTTTGTTGTCCAGAGCGACTAACTCATAGCACCATAAAAAGGGTTGAAAGGTCATTTAGTTCCAAGCCCCCTGTCATGGGCAGGGACACTTTCCACTAGACTGCATTGCTGAAAGTACCATCCAACCTGGCCTTGAACATTTCCAGGGATGGGGCAGCCATCCAGCACTTTTCTGTGCCTCAGTACCCTCACAGTGAAGAATTTCTTCCTAATACCTAATCTAAACCTGCCTTGTCAGTCTAAAGTGATTTTTTCCCCTTGTCCTATCACCACATGCCCTTGCAAAAAAATCCCTCTCCAGCTCTTTTGTAGCCCCTTTAAGGTACTGGAAGGGACTCTGTGGTCTCTCTGGAGCCGCCTTTTCACCAGGCTGAACAACTCCAACTCTCTCAGCCAGTTCTCATAGGAGAGGTGCTCCAGTCACCTGATCACCTTTGTGACCGTCAGTGTTCTATGTACACTGAGAGAGGGCAGTTTAATGACCACCTGCATGGTGATCATGAATGCAGTTTCTGAGAAGAGAGAAAGTCAAGGAAGAGCATCCCTTTTAACTTGATCTGATTCAAGCACTTACCTGAAGGCACGGAAGATTGCAAATTAACTGACTGATGGAGCCCTCCTTAACTAAAAACCCAAACTATGCTAAACCATTACGTTTTTCCTTAACAAAAATGTGTTTGGATTTTTTAATTTGAAGTCTTTTTCAAACTAACATCTCTATAATGGTTTTACTAGAGAGGAGGGCAAAAAAAGCTGCTGCTGCTGTTTTGGGAGCACAGCAAACAGGATGCCAGAGTGCAGTGGATTAGCACTCATCTTGCTATGGCAGCACCTGAAGTTAGATTCTACTCCTGTTTTGGGCTGTCTGCTGCAGGGAATTGCAGGTGTTGCAGCTGCCTACATTAATTAATCATGCAGAATTCATTAGCCTTGCTCAGTCTTCAAAACAATGGTCAAAGGCAAATTGTTCAAAACAAAATTTCTGTTGTAATAGAAGGCATGGGGGAAACAACTAATATAAGTACGTTAGTATTTTTTTCTTACAGAAGTACTCTGTTACTTTCAGGTGAAACCAAGTAGTAATCAGGTTAACCTAGCTTCCTGTTGTGTGATGCCACCTGATCTCACAGCATTTGCAAAAGAATCTGACATACAGCTCTTAACTCACAATGACCCAAAAGGTAAGACTTTGCCAGTTAAGTTAAGAGAAGACCTCTAAATGTGTTTATTCAATACAAAATCAGGAATAATCTTTCCCCGAACTTCAAAGTTTGTTATATTTGAAGCCTGAACCAAGGATTCTAAAAGTTTCTCCTTTATGAAATATTTCTGTTAAGTTATTCCTGTTGCTTCCTCCCTTCCCCCTCCTTCTTGAAACAGCCTTGCAGCCTTGGATAATTTCTTGAAGTACTTCTAATCAGAGAAAATAAAGTAAATAGAAGAATAATCTACTGAGAAATTTGTACTATGTTTATTTCCAAAAAATAAGGAATGAAATGTATTGCTGAAGGCCAGTAAATGACAAATGAAAGTGTACTTGCCTGGAACTTGTGAAATAGATTACATAGAAATGTTGATAGTCAGTTGATTTTTGAGTAGTCTGGTAATATTAGATCTGTAAAATTACTGTGCTTTAAGTAGGATTCTTTCAAGGTCGACTTCTTAAAATAACATTAGTACAAAAAGAGTTGTAAATTCTTCACTTTTTTATGCAGTGATTCATTTGCTAAATGATTGAACAAATTGGAGGCTTTCCTTTGAGCTGTAGAACTGAGTTACCAGCTCCCTACAATATTGTGGGATATAATACTAGTTTCTCTCAAACATCATCTAATCTTTTTCACTCTTAAGAACACCTTAAGTATCTTGTTGGAGTAATACAAAGTTTTAAACAATATTTAGTTAATTCCTTCCCTGCATTCTTGGTTATGACTAATTTTTCATGATGATACTTTTCCTTCCTTCTCCTTTCTTTCCACTTGACCCCAAAGAAAAAAGTATGTGAAGCATTGCTTATGTAGTATATACTTCATAGTACCACTGTTACAACTCATGAATTTCATCAGTGCCTGATCAGGATTTATCACTGCTCTAACAGCATGCAAGATGAATTTCCATTCGATCTGACAATTTCCATCTCCTGTGAAGTCCAAATGCAACTTGCAATTTAATAAATAGTCTCCATTGAAAGTCATGAAATTAAGGAGAAGAGGATTTGATAGAAAACAGCACAAGCTGTGATTCCTTCATATGTTGTTCACTCAGCCTAAGTTTTCTGTAATAGTTAGCAGAAGAGTATTGAGACTGTTTTTTGTGAGCACTCCTCACCAAAGACATTGTTCTCTTGATGAACATTCCAGAGGAAACTAGGAAGATTTGTACTTGCCTTCTTTTCCTGCTTTGTGGCATTTAAGCCCATTTTTCTTAACGTTTTCTGGGCTTATGGTTATTATGAGCCTAGTTATGGGAGATACTATAAATGCTGAGCTTCCAGTGACTGCAGAGGTATCTCTGAATGCTCCATACTTTGCTGATTTCAGCCCTATACTTTACTCACCTCTGGTTTGTCTGGCTAGCTTCTCAAATTTAATTTTCATTTTCTCCCGCTAATGACTCTGCTCATCAGCTCCATTTGATATTCCATAGTCTCTGTTAAGTTTTGTGGGAAATACTCAGTGTTGCAAAAAAGTGTCCTGGACATTTATTTTGTAATATTCAGCTGCTTTTACCCTAAATGCATTCTGGAAGAGTGGATCTGAGGGGTATGTGGTACCACTTAAGATCTTGACTGTAGGAAGAGGCTTCTCTTACTGTGTTGCTTTTTGCAGCTGTTTATATGACATTATTTTAAGCATAAATATCCCTTTTTAACTTCAGAATTACTTTGTGAAGCAAGTTTCCAAGAAGTTCTCCAGGAAAGCATCCAGAACGTGAAAGCAAATGAGTGGATTCCTTTATGGCTTCTGCGGTATTCAGTCATTGTTAAAAGCAGAGGAATTATCAAGTCCAAAGGCTATATCATACAAGCTAAAAGAAATGCATCTTAAAACTCTCTTTTTTTTCTTTTTTTCTTTTTTTTTTTTTTTTGTAATGGCTGTTTAAATTTCTTTAGGATGGGGGAACATTGCATTTTTCATAGAAAGATTTTTACAGCATTTGTAACAAGCTACCAAAAGTTGTAATTATTCAGTGTGATGTCAGTAGGAGTGTCTGTAGTGTTCTAACACTATTTTTCTTTCTTAACCTATTGATGAGTTCATTTAAAATATGAATGTTTTGGGGCTTTTTTTATTGAAGTTATCTATAGAGTAACAGTTTAAAATATTTTTCTTTTTATGACCACTTCACTGTAAAAATTACCATTATATTTTAGCTGCCATTAGGTAGTACGGAGAAACATATATTTTTGGTTTTTTAAAAAAAACAAATTTCTCTTAAGTCATACTTACCTGTTGGGTACACATTTCAAGCATTCAAGGACTAGCTTTTGTAGAAAATTGTCATCTTTTATGATAAAATACCCCCAAAAAATTAAGCTGGTATCTCATTACTTGATATGTATATATAGGCAAGTCAGCTGTTTAATTTGTGGGGATGGGAAAATTGGTTTATTTTTAATAGAGTGGAAAAGATCCCTACGATTTAGAAGAAAATGCATCTTCCAAATTACTTTCTGACTGCTACTTGAATTCCTTCTGGCTTCTTTGAGCCTCGATACGCTTCATTAAGTGTTCGCACAAGTGTGATGGCATTTTTACTGTTTGAAATAAAAAATGTATTAATTGTGAATGTTTAAAATAAGATTTGAAAACAAGTGATGAAGAAATCTGTTAATCAAAAACTGAATTGTACTTGTCTCCTTCTCAACTGTGTCTTGTTTTTTTGATACTTGTAAACGACGCAAGCAATTAACCAAGTAGAACAGACAGTAAATGGTGATGCTGTTCACTAAAATTAATTACTTCTTTTGCAGTTGCCTGGGAAACCTGTTGCTTGAGTGCCACTCAGGAAAGATGAAGCAAGGCTTAGCTTGAAGTTAGGTATCTTTCTGATTGGCAGCAGCTTAGCACACTGGCTTTTTAATCCCAGAGAGATTGATGCAGCTAAAGCAAGGCTTTTGGTTTAATGTAGTCTTTCTGTCAAAAAGGCCTTTTCCTTTGCTTGGCCTTTAAATCAGAGTAGATAGCTAAAGTTCAACTTGTAGTTCAGCAGGAACTTTGATACCGAGTGTCTAAAATAATAAATTTCATTTTGATTTCAGACAGGGGAATGGCCTCATACTGGTAGTAGTCATTAACTTTGTTGTACATATTTTGAGATTTGGACTGTAAAGGAATGAATTTTCACCATCTTTCCAATTCTTCATATAGGCAGCAAGTGGAATTTGAATGCCTGTAGGTAGTATCTGGAGTGTCAGCTTCCTGTAATCCATTCCACTAAGTTTAATGATGAAGGTTTTTCAAGGTACCTTAGTCCTCAAATACCTTATTTGTAGTGCAAATAGCAGGAAATTTTCTTCGCTGCTTCAGTTCTTTTGATAAATGAGAGAAACAGGGAATTGGAACTAGTAATGCATCAATAAAAGTTTGGATTTTTTTCTCTTAATTAAAATGTAGTGGTTTCTTTTTAATGTTGTGCCAGTGTTTATCAGAGTTCAAAATTACGTGGATTTGATTTTAAAACTTCCCTACCAGCTCTGTGTTGTGTGCTGATGATTTGACCTCTACCTGTAAGCTGTCTGTATTTGGCTGATTCTGTATTGTTTTAGACGTGTGTTTATGCTCAGTTTTTTATATTGAAATGCTACAAAATAGGAATTGTGCTAGACCAATGTAAAGGCTGCTCTAATGGGATAATAATTTATTTCCTTTCTGTAAACGGCTAATAGTTTGCTTGCTGTAGAAAAGTACCTTTTAAGACGTGGTATTTCTAGAGTCACCAATAGCATAACACTTTACCAAGTTACCACATTATCTCATTCGTTTGGTTTGCATCAAGGTGGGCGAGATGGGATTTCCTTCCACGAGAAACCTGAAAGTTTAACTAAAATTTGAAATTTCCGTAGGCTTTTCAGTACAGCATTTTACACCGTCACACATTTTACACTTTTTCAAGTGCCTGCACCCCGCGATTCCACCACGTCGTGGCACGTGTGGTGCGGTCGCGCTCCGGCTGCTCCGCGGGGCCGAGCCGGGCCGAGCACAGCAGGCCTCCAGGCGAGGCCGCCCCAGCCGCCGCTGCCCCGGAACCGCCTTCCCTTCGCGGGGCCCGGAAGGGCGGGCAGCAGGAAGGAAGGAGAGCGGGGAGGAAGGGGCGGGAGCGGCGCGGCGGCAACATGGTGAACACCAGGCGGGCGGCGGCGGCGCGGCGCCGGGAGCAGGGAGCGCGGGCGCGGGCAGGCGGCGGCAGCCCCGGCGATCCCGATGCCGATCCCGCCGGTGCGGCGGAGGTGAGCGGAGCCGGGAGCGGGGCGGGCGCGGGGCCAGCACGGCCGGGCGGCGGGCGAGCGGTGCAGCCTCCGCCCGGAGCGCGGGGTCGGTGCGCGGCTGCGGAGGCCGGAGGGGCGGCGGTGGCGGTGGCGGTGTCTGTGCGCCCGCCCGCCGTGCCCCTGCCGCAGCCGGCCCCGCGGGAGGGGAGCAGACGCCGGAAGTCGTTAGGCCATTTGGCGTTGCGAGTTAAAGGTAGGCTTTTTTACTTTGTATCACGGATATTTTAGCATTTCTCTGTCACTTAAAATAATATTTAGCAGTTCACATCTACTTTTGCGGTTGCTGAGAGGCCATTTTGTTCGTAAACCTAAAATTACTTTTGGACACCATTTTGGGGCACATTTTGACAGTTGATAGTATTTCATGGTTCATAGTTGAGGAAGTCTTTGAATATTTCTGAACATTTTTTCTGGATTTACTTCCCCTGACAAATGACAGAACTGTTTAGAATTAGGAGATACTTGTTTATATTTCTTAAAGAATGTGTGTGTTTCTTTTCCTGCCTTGACCAAAAGACAGTAGAGAGATGTGCAAGGGATGGTTTGTTAAAACTTCTCCCACACAGACAGGGCTACACAGAGACATGTAATACGTTTTCAGTTTAAGTAGATTTATTTGAAAGGATTCTTAATGATTTTTATAGCATTCTTTTTATGTAGTTATTTTGTCTGTCAATACCATACTTTTTTTTACTTCTTTTCTAGGTAGGATCTGCTGAAATTAGTACTCCTGTGACTAGGAGGATGACTAGAAGAACTAAATCAGTTTGTAAGCCAGAGGTGATTCAGGAGTGTCAGTTCAAAGAGTTGGAACATGCAGAAATGAAATCAGATGTCAGTGATAGTTCAGAGATGCAGATTTCTAGGAATGAGAACACAGCTGTTCAGTCAGCACGATCAGTTGCTGAACCACAAGTTGATGGAGATGTGTCAGAAGCAGAATCAAACTGCTCTTCTGTGTCTGGTCTCCAGACACCTTTGTTTGTGAGAGTAACACGAAGGCGACAAATTGTAATTCCTTATCCACCAGATTCTGCTGACAAAAAAAGATATGACAATACAGCTTTTGTAAATAAGTTAAGTAGGATTCTGGATGAAGAGGATGTCTCTGAAGCTGAGTCTTGTTCCTCTGCTGTTTCTGGTGTCCAGATGCCTAATGTTACCACAAGGAGCAGGCAAAGCAAAAAGAAATTGCGGCCAGATACAGTTCGTGAAGCCCAGAGTGAAGATACTTCTGATACAGAATCATGTTGCCTAAGTTCTCATGTGGAACCATCTGTCACTACCAAACGAATTACTAGGAGCATGCAAATGAAATCACAAGTAGAAAATACGAAGCAGACTGAGAAAAAAAATGGATTTGTTTCAGAAGACGAGAATTTGATTGAGGACACCATTAAATCTGAGCCCATAATAATTTCTGATTCTAGACCTACTGCAGAACTTGTCTGTGACACCGAAGATGCTTCCACCCTCATTGAGGGTAATAAAGAACCCAATTTACCTAAAAGTAAATGTGCTTCCAAATGTACTAATGCAACCTGGAGTGAAGACACAAAAGAAGAGGTTTTAAATGATGTGACATCCCATCTTCCAAAACCAAAACAAAGTGACACTAAATCACCTGTGAAAAAAACAATAAAAAATACACAGTCTGTTGAGATAGACCATTCAGAAGCAATATGTGGCCAAATACAAGAAGATAACAGTAAAATACTTGTGAGGGAGAGGAAATTAGAGCGTGTGGCTGTTTCTTTGACTGACTGCATGAGTCCTAAACAATTTCTAGAATCCCATGGACAGGTAGCACCAAGTGAAAGTAAAGAAATTGCAGAATGCGAAAGGGCAGATACTGAGGCAGATGCACAGCAGTCTGTCACGTGTGCTGATAATTTAAGAAAGAGCAAGCAAGTTAGTGCAGTGAGCAGTCCATCAAAGGACATGGCTGTTGCACAGACAACTGAAAGCATTGGTAAAAGCAGGATGCTTGAAATTGGTGCAGACAGGGGTGAAGACCAGACAAAAGAACATGAGGTGTCCCACAGCAGTGAAAAATCAAGCAGTGGTAATGACTCTGTTGCATTGTTTCTGAGCAACAGTGACAGTGATGACTCTGAAAATAGTGATGTGGCAGAAATAGATACAGTTGATGAGAATCTATGTTATAAAAAGTCAGATGAGAGAACTCCTTCCCTCAAAAAATCTTTTAAAAACAGTTCCGTGCATGTTGAAGGTCTTTTTGTAATTGATACTGAGCCTGGCATGAGTTCCAGCCAAAAGTATTATCTGGATGATGTAGACCAAGACAGTGATGCTGAAAGGAAGCATGAAGGAGGTGAAGAAGATAAAGAATCAGATTTGGAAGAGGATGAAGAGGAATTGATAGATGAAGATGAAAAAGATGAAGATGATGATCTGTTGAAAAATAAGGTTGATGTGTAAGTATCTTGCTGGGAATAGCTAAAGAATCTGCATTTCATTTAAGCATATGCACATTAGAATATGCACATTAAGTGCAGAATAAATAAGGGAGTAGTCTCAACACATACGTCATGTTGCTGCAGAAAATGGTGTTGCAAATATTATAAAATATGAATATGGTCCATAAATTGAGGGTTTGGGATTTTTTTCAGTTTTGTATATAGTAGGAACAGAACTCTGAAATGTTTTTGGCATCTGGAGGCCTTGTACGTGTTCACCTTAAAAAACAATGTGAAACTGGGTTAAACTGGTCAGGCTGACTGAATTGGTTATCCAGGTCACAGTTTTGTTAATTTTTTTTTCCAGTTGGAATGTAGATAAC
Organism: Lycocorax pyrrhopterus obiensis; assembly: GCA_014706295.1. Taxonomy (NCBI): domain Eukaryota; kingdom Metazoa; phylum Chordata; class Aves; order Passeriformes; family Paradisaeidae; genus Lycocorax; species Lycocorax pyrrhopterus. The sequence continues at coordinate 17,433,149 of JACSVZ010000013.1, read as the reverse complement.
AAAAAGTCCAGTAAATTCCTTACACATTGCCTGATTAAATCATACTTTTTAAACAGTTGTATATAATTTTATGTGTCGGTTCTTGCTGTGCTGTGGATGGTGACACTTCAGGTGAAAGCTAGCATGGAATCAGAACAATTTAGGTGAAGTGATACTTCTTGAGTTCTTGTAGTCCAGCTGCTGCTAAAATCCCTTCATATGTTTAAAGCATAATGCTCATTTCTGTTGGATAAATAAGTCTTAAGCTAGTAGAAGCCTTCAGGTAGGCCAGAAGTCTTAGCTAAGAAAACTTAGCCAAGCATTCAGCGTGAAGGCGTTATACAACATCAGTCACAGTTTGATAGAAAGTTGTTAAAGGGTTTGTATTAAGCATTCAAGCTACAGTAGATACCTGTTGTACCTCTTCAGATAATACCATCTTTCTCCATTGTAGTTTTTAGCTTTTAAACATTCTTGTCATCAAGAACAGCCATTGTACATTGTTTGTAGATGCATTCCTTTGGCTGCCTGAATGAAGTAATGAAACAAATGTGAACATACTAACTTTGAAATATTTCATAGAACCATCGGGGCTCTGAGCCATTGACCACAACCCTCTGGATGCAACCATCGAACCACTTTCTTATCCAAGTTTAATAACTTTGTTCCCAGTGTGGTTTTACAGACAAGGACTTAAACATTCCTACAATGAATTCTAGTTTCTTCATACTTCTCATTAAGAGTTATAGTATTTTTACCACCAATATGTTTGTTTTCTTTCTCTTTAGCTAGCAAGCTTGTCAATGTATAGAAGAATGCTGGTCATGAGTTCTTCTGGCAAGGTTAAGCAAATTTAAGAATTCAATTATACAGAACATGATAATAATCTAAAATGAGAGTGCAGCATTAGAGTTAATATGAAAGATTTGTGGAAGTGATTCCACAGGTATTTTTTGATTAAAAAGTCTTACTTCATATAATGGCACGAATCGCCCCCCACCTGTCATTTCAAAATTATGTATTCTAGATAACAAGACTTAAAACCGTTGCAGAACAGAACCAAATTGGGAAGAATATGAAAAATATTTTTTCTGTTCATCTTCCTCATTGGACAGTAGAAGGTTTAGCTGCATGCATGTTACAGTGTTCTAATAATTAACTATTTCTCCTTTAGTTTATGTCTTTCCAGTAGCATAGACCCTGGTTTGAATATCAAGAAGCTTGGAGGTTTATATATCAGTTTTGATGCAAAAAATCAGAAGCCTAGATCAAGTGTAATTGAAAAACTTAAGGAGAAGAAGAAGGATCAGGTAACGTGTGTACAATTATTCAGTTATTTTTGAGTACAGTAACACAAAGATGTTAATCTAAGAAGGTTGGTTTGTTTGATTTGAAGGAAGTATCCTTTTTATAGTTCACTGAGAACTTACATCCTTTTTGACCAAAGTGTGGTTTTACATTTGGTTTTAATGGTGAAAGTTTAAATATACCTGACTTTTCAGAAACGGAAAACCAGTGCAAATTCCAGCGTTAGCTTGTAAAATAAACCAAAGTTGATTGTACCTGGAGTTTTGCCTAATGATACACAAGCTTAAGGTCTGCTTACAAGATATTTAGTCCATAGCCAGAATGAATTTCAGTAAATAAAAGTCTGTAATCTCCCTAGTATAAAATTAGCAGTTTTATTTCAAAAGCACGTTTTGATGTAAAGGGAATGTGTGATTTTTGTTGCGACTCTTTTCTTCGGCTCATCTGTGGTAGCCCTCTTTACTCCAGAGGATTTGCTATCTCACTTCCTCCAGAGCAAGTCAGCTGCTTTCTGTTGCTATCCAGTGTTCTATTTTGGAGATCCCTGCTGCTTGTGCATTATATTAGAATGCTTGCTTACATTCTGCATGATTCCTTCAGTAGGTTCTGTAAATACAGTTAAGCAATAAAATTTGTATCGGTAAGGTGACTCTAATGTTCAAAAAAATTCTTAACAGCTCTTGCAGAAGAGTGTAATAACCCCGGACTTTGAAAAAAAGGAATGTGTCCCACCCTACAGGGAATCGCTTCACCAGCTAAAGAAACAGCGCAGGGTAAGTGAAGAGCTGCTAATGCCTCAAATAATGAAACAAGCTGTGGTAGAAAGCTGCATGCTGGGATTGCATGGGATTGCATATCCAGGCCTCACTGGAAATGGAGTGATGAACTCCAATTTAGTGTCTTCTTTGAACTGTCCTGTGAAAAGCCATCCTTTCAGTCAGCAGCACAGTGAAGTGAATTATATGCTCCGTACAAATCTGTCATTTGATGCAGTGCTGATAACCTCCTTTATAATAGTGGTCCTAAAATACGTGTTTTAAAGGTACGTATTTACATTCTAAATGCTTTATCCATCTTTTGCAGGGAAGAGTTCCCTGTTCTGTCCCATCCTAGTTGCTGCATGCAAATTCATTGTTCTTGGTATTACATCCTAGGCAGAGCGAGAGAAAACAACAGGTGATGGCTGGTTTGGTATGAAAGCCCCAGAAATCACAAGTGAACTGAAAAATGATCTTAAAGTTTTGAAGATGAGAGCTTCATTGGACCCTAAGCATTTCTATAAAAAGAACGATAGAGATGGTCTGCCCAAATACTTCCAGGTAAGGAAGCAGCAGAAGGTGGCATTGTACTGCTGAAGTTTTGAACAGCTGTTTAAGAATACCTAATAATGCCTATTTTGTAGGTAGTTTCTATGTTGATTTCATTTCATATCTCAATTATTAAAGTATTTTGATTACTTGGCTGAAGTTTGCAACTATTTAATTCTGGATTACATATGTATATGTGCTGTTGATGTTTTTAGTTTCGGCTGATCTCATAGGAGTGAACAGATACCTTACTGAATCCATATTTTGAACCCTTGGAGGACTAGATTTTCACTGCTTTTTTGAAGTACTGGCCTTTCTAAACAAGTGTGTAGAAAGTAATTGGCTTTTATTTTCTTACTAGGTAATACAGTTTGATGGCTACCTTTGTGATAGGCTGAAATTTTTGTTACTTGTAGCTCTCAGCTTTGAAATGGTTTGCATAAATAAAGAAGTTACTATGGAAGCTGTAGAAATAGGCCTCCAGAAACTTTGAATAGTTAGCATGCTTGAGGAAATGTTTTCATTTCTCAAAATATTACCACTTCACTCTGAAGTGTGGAGGGTGTTGTGTGTTTTGAAATTAGAAAAACTTAGACTGAAGAGTTCCACATAATTAGATCCATGCAGGTTTATTTTCACTGCATGAAACATGTACTCTGTGTATCTTTACTGTTAACCTGATTTACGAGAGCTGACTGACATGCTGGTTGGAAAAAATGTGATGCATTTCAGGATGAAACCCTTGTGTTACATTAGCTGCTGTGTAGTCATCTAGCAAAACCACCAGAATGAGAAACAGGAAAAAATTTAAGGTGGTCATAAAGGTTTCTTTTCCCTTATGTTTAAAATGTTTAAAAGTTAAAAACTAGATTTCATTTATGAGTTAAAGTGTTGATACAGCACTCCAGCATTGAAAACTGTACAGTCTTAAAGCTCAGTCCTTCCTCTCTGCGCTACACAAGGAGACCAAAAGTGACTCTGCATACAAAACACGACTTACTTATTTTGGTATTTTGCACTTTTATTGAGCAGCTGTCATTCTCATCTGCTCTGTAGGTGTCTTTACACTTGTTGCTGGGGATTTAAAAAAAAAAGGCAAAATAATTAACATATTGCTGTTCATGTATTTTTGTTTTCTAGGTTGGAACTGTAGTTGATTCTCCCATAGACTTTTACCATAGTCGAATCCCTAAGAAACAGAGGAAGAGAACAATTGTGGAAGAGCTGCTTGCAGATTCAGAGTTCAGAAGGTATTTAAAAGTAGTTTTGCAATTCTAATATCCCATGTAAAAGAGGAGTATTTTTAACTCTGTAGCCTTTTTTGGTTTTATTCAGCTTGTATGTTGGTTTTTTATACTTCAAAGAAAAATTTTTAATCTTTTAGTGCTTCCATAGTACTGCCATTTAGAAGGTCTAACAACAGGGGATAACTAGACTGAGATAATGTGTATTTCATCTTCATAAAAGGGTTTTATCCAGCTTGGGTCATCACTATTGACAGCCTCTCTTAAAGACTGATTATTTTTTCTTGGCATAATTGATAGAAAAGAGCCGTGTGTAATTCTGTGAATGTTGATATTATTTCCTTTTATAAATACGTCAGTCTGCCACCTGTCATGGGAATCAAAATTGTGCTAGAAAACTTACTTGAAGATTATGATTGGACTAATGTCTGCATAACCTACAATTTTTGGAGTAGATCATTTAGTTGGTCCATTTTGGTATTGGTTAGTACATGATGTTAATCTGCACTTCTCTTTTCACATAATGATACGTTTTCTTTGAAGTAGTGCATGATTTGGGATTATAGATTTAATTTTGTCAGACTTGTAAATTAACTATATAAAGTTGGGAAGGCAAGTAACTATAGCTATTTCTTAAGTAGTTTTCTGGTTTGACCTGATTTACAAGGTATTTATTAGAAAGTAGTTTTAAAAATTAATGTATTTGAAACTTGATCAGTTAATTTATGTGGTGGCTAATTAAGGGCTTTAATGATACACTTCAGCATTAGTGCAGATATTTGTCAGATTTTGGTGTTGCATTTAAAAGCCTCAGCAGTGCTCAGTGCCCAGTGTCTATCGTATTCATTGGTGCAGATACATAAGTGTGTGTTAGAAGAGCTAGCAACTCACATTCAGTAAGTATACCCTGCTCATGGTTTAGTATTCACTTCACCTCAGTTTTCAATCTGTAGTAGAGTAAGGTTTATTATCTTAAGTGTAGCGAGCAGGCGCTATAAAAGTGGGTGTAATTTCTTCATGGTATTGTCGAAATTGCTGAGTCTCCCCCTTATGAGCAGTAGCAGTGTTTCAGCAAACTGTCCAAAATGTGATTGCATATGCAGTGAAGACCCCCCCCATCAAAATTAATGACAAAATTCAATAGAATTTACTTCCAAAACTAATTTACCTGCATTTACCATTGATCCAACTGTTGATTTCCCTTTACTTATGCATAAGTATATAAAATCAAAGAATCTGATTCAGAAAACATTCAGAAAACAACTGAGAAAACTCAGTTTGGCAAATAATGTGCATAGAGTACTGTCCATGATATCTTTTCCTGAACTTTGGTTTGCCATGCTTAAAAGTAAATTATTTATTTTGTTCAGATATAATAAAAAGAAGTATCAGGAGATCATGAGTGAAAAAGCAGCTTTTGCAGCAGGGAAGAGGAATCGGAAGAAGAAGAAATTTCACAATTAAGAATTGAAGAAAAATACCAAGCTGGAACAACTTATTTGTTATAAAACTTTCTTACAGAATGCTTTGGTTGTGGTGTTTTGTTTGGGTTTTTTTAAGATTGCAGGTCATGTGCAAATTGAGGTTTAGGGAAATTCTTGCCGTGAGAATTTGGTAGGAAGCTTTAGGAAATTATCAGGGATCTAAATTTAAATTAATTTAGATTTTTAAATTACTTTTTATTTTAATTAATATTTATGTTAGAAGATAATGATATGAAAGCATATTGTTAAATCTGAGTACAAAATTCAGCTTCACAGATTGTGGTCTTCTCAGGCTTCAGACTTTACATCAATTAACTAGTAAATTCATTTTAAAGTTATATGTGTAATTCATCTTGGCACATATTGTGTGCCAGAACATATTTTTCCGTGTCTTGTCACGGGTGCTGCTGGCCAACACTGTAATAGAAGGTATTGAAAAATGGTTTGGTTGTGAAGGGTTTGTTTCAACATTGACCATAATAGTATAGAGAATGTCCTGGAATTCAGTGCCTACACATACACTTTTACATTCATGTGTGTACATATTATAATATATATATTATTTAGAAGATTAAAATTACATATTACTTAATAAATAATATAAGTAAGTAATACTTACATGTAAAATTTTAACAGTCGTGTTGCTTTTATTAATTTTTACCATTTGATTATTGTCTAATGATATTTTTGAAAATAACTTGACATTGGCATCCATTATCTAGGGTGTGGTGTGCAGATTGTGTCTCTTAGCTGACCTGGAATAGTCCTGAAGGTGAACAAATGGAGTGAGTCTGGAAGGCCTCTGCTACCATTATAGAGCCAGAGATGTCATCAGCCCAGTTCCCCTTTACTGATGGTCACGACCTTTTGTGTTTGTCAAAACTGCTGTGGTATTTGGTTGGTTTTTAATGACCTGGTCATTTTATTGCTGTTACAATTAGTGTAACTTAGTTACTGCCGTGAGGTAGCAGAAAAGATGGATAATAGAAGACATAAAACTGGCACTGCATTGTCTTAGGTGGATTGGGTGATGAGGATGTAGAAGTCACTATCAGAGGACCAGTGGTTGATTGTTTCCTTACCACAAGAACACTGAATTTTAAAGGCTGCAGATCTTGAGCAAGAAGTGCTTAACTGTGTTCTTGACTAATATTTAACCATCAAGTTTTCTACTGAGAAGAAGTAGTTTTTTTAGGGATTAGTTATTTGTGCTGAGATGAGCATCATGATATATATTGACCACCAACTGAAGCTTGAAAGAAATTTGCCTTGGATCCCTTTAGGGTGTTTTTTATCATTCCAAAGGTGACCATAATGTTTTACTACCAGAAACAGACAGGAATCTAGAGTCCTTGAAAAGTCTTCACTGCCTCAAAGTAAAGTGAATTCATTGGGAAGTATTAAACAAGTACAAGTAGAACCACCTGTCTCTAGGTCTCAGTTAATATGCACAGGCTATTCTAATGCAACTACATTTATGCTAATATCTCAATTCTCTGTAAAGGATAAAAAAGCCAATAAAAACAACTGTGGTGTCTTGTTCTCCGGCTGAGACATGGAAGCACAAAAAAAATTGATACTGAACACTGAGAAGAAAACAAGGCACCACAGTAGTTGTCATTCTGTTGCATCCTGGGGTGTTCAAGTGAAACTTTGGAAAAGCAGGCTGTGACTTTGAAAGACCTTAAAAGAGAAATGCGAGCTGTGGTGTTACACAGCAAGCAAAACACTCTGTGCCTGTTGCTCAGGCTGCTCAATAGCTACAGAAGTTACTTCATGTGCAGCATAGCTAGAAAGGGATTTGGTTCGTGTTCTGTATCCTTTCCCTTCCTTTGATTTGTCTAATCCCTTCTGTTTTGTCCCACACTGTGCCCAGCAAGTGCCCGTGTTTTGTGCAGACGGGGTGAGGTGTGCTGGGAGCGTTCCCAGGGCTGCAGGGTGGTACTTGCAGGTGTATTGGCTGGCTTTGCCAGTCGCCTTGGCCTGAGCGCGTGCCTCAGCCTCTGTTAGATGGGGCACTGGACTGAGCACCTTTCCTTAACCACCAGTTTTCGTTAAAGCACAGACGGGGGGCTTTGAAATTGGCATAAAATGTAAGGTGCTGGAGAGAGTAAAACCCAGATGCACCGTGTGATTGCCTGTGCTAATCAGATTTCTCTGAAAACACATAAAAACTTAAGTGAAGTTTTGCCTATCAGTTGCAAGTAGTATTTTCTTTTAATGGCTGTCAGAAATATTTGTGTTTACTTTTAATTCTGCCTTTACTGACTGTGATGGTTAATGTGCCTGATGGTGTGTTTCATTTTCAGATTTTCTTTTATTACTTTTAAATAAGCATTATTACAGTTGGAAAGTTATACCTGCAGGATTAAAAATAATTTATCAAGAAAACCCCACAAATTTAATAATTCAGGAACAATGATCAGATTAATTTATTCCATTGTGAGCAAAATCAAGGTGGTTTGTTTATTGCTGCTGCTGTTCTGGTTTACCACCTAATTTGATTGCTGTATTTAAAATGGCTCTTCATCTTCTATCTGTAGGTATGTATAAGTCAGAAAAGATGGTGTTAATTCCGGTGTTTTGTTGACTGCGTTTTGAGGGCTTGTTTCGTTGCTTGAAAGTAACCAGAAATGTATCACGGTGACCCATTGTAACTGAAGTGCCTCCAGGAAAGACAGAGCCTTGGTTTTTCAAGTGAAATTTACTTTCTGCACACTGTCCTGGAAGCGTAGCGGCCCCACTGGGCTGGTTGTCGGTTCTGACCGCTCTGGCGGAGCTCGGGCCGGGGGAGCAGGAGCAGAGCCCTTCTGCCGCTGCCTGAGGGCGGCGGGCCCGGGAGGAGACGGAGCAGAGCCCTTCTGCCGCTGCCTGAGGGCGGCGGGCCCGGGAGGAGACGGAGCAGAGCCCGTCTCCTGCTCCGCCTTCTCGCTGGCGGTGAGGAAGCTTCGTGTCGCCGGGCCGAGCGGACACGGAGGTTCGGTCGATGGCGGCTGGTGCCGCTGTCGCCGCCCGCTTCCAGCTTTCCCCGGTCCGCCAGGCACGGTGGGAGGCGGGCCCGGAGAGCCTCGCTGACGGGAGAAGCGCCAGGCCGGCGCACCGGATACCTGCGGCGGCGAGGTAAGGGACGGGAGAGCGCGGGGGAGAGATTTCCGCCCAAAAGGCGTAGGGGGCGGGGGAAATTTAAAAAAAAAAAAGAAAAGAAAAAGAGAAGACACGACTCCGCCGGGACTCGAACCCGGAACCTTTGAATCCCTTCAACCCTCTAGAAGTCCAATGCGCTATCCATTGCGCCACGGAGCCACCTGTTGGAGTTTCCGCACATTGCTTATAGAGCCTGCGCGCGCCGTCACGCGTTAGCCCCGAACGCTCCGGCTTTTTTCCTTTCTTTTTCCGGTTTTGTTTTTCTTAAGCAGAATAAACAGGCTTAGTCGTACACGCTGCTGCGTAAACGAGTCTCGCAGCAGCCCCTACGTGCTGCCGGAGCGCTGCCCACGGCCCGGTGGGGCCCACGGCTTCCTGTGCAGCGCTCGCCACAGGACTGCGTCCTCATTTCTTACGGAAGACCGACTTCATCAGTGATCAGTATAAAATATTTGTTGTCATCCCACTCTGGCGTTTTCAGTATTGATCCTTATGCTTGAGGGAACATAATTATAATCCACAATTGCCTTGTATTGAGGATCTGTTCCTCCAAACGTCTGTAAATACTCAGTAGCGCCACCCTTCCCCGTGGTTTCAGAAAGAGACGATTTTTTCCATAAAAGCTGTAATTATAGTCTGAAACAAGTCCGCGGTACTATTTTTTTTAATCATGAGTAGGCATATGAGAAACCCCAAGAACCAAGAGTATGAGGTTATTCTTTCTTTAACCTTCGCACCAGTGTATTGCAAGCGGAGCCTGTGGCCTTCTCGGCGAGGGGGCTCGGGGCTGCCGGCACCGGCTCCGAGGAGGGCTCCGGGCAGCGAGGCCTGTGCAGTAAAACCGTGTGAGATTCTCGTGTTGCACTTTATCATAATTTAAAAGTGCAGGTATCCGTAAGAGTGGAGAAATAGATGTAAATAAGCACACCCTAAAATCTGAGGAACCAGGAAGCTAATCATACCGACGTAAAATAAACTGTCTCAGATACACAATCCCCAAGGCATTGCATCCAGGGCTGAGATACCGAACGTAATGAATAACCGAGGTGACTCAGGCACTCCGGCGGTGTGTCCTGTGATTCCCGGGAAGCCAGCTGGTGTGCCTGTGGCCAACAGTAAGCCAGAGCTCTTGAGCTGGTTTATGACTGAATAGCTCCTGCTGTGCTGCCCAGAAAAGGAGGTTGCTGGAAGGGTTCAGTAGTTACAGCGAGTACCAAATTGGAGGTACATCCCCCACGCTAACAAGACTGTAAACAAACCACTAAGCTACACTGAGTACAAGATTCAGAGCAGGTCTGCTCGAATTTGCAAGCTCTGGGTCCTGCCACAATTGTTCTGTTATGGACAGAACTCTGCATAGTGCTCCGGGTAAAGGAATGCAAAGTCTGGGAAGTTTGACTCCTCAAAGCCCTGTACTGTATAAAAGAAACAGAAACCTTGTTTTTAAGAACTGAGTTGATCTTCAGAATAATAAGCTTAAATTTATGTTTGTGCAATTCAAATAAACCACTACTAAGTAACTAAGAATCACTGTAAACATCTTGTAGTTTGCGGACACTTGGACACGTTTATTGTGGGGTGCAGTGAGTGTTGGTGTGATGTGGTAGTGTGGCATCTTTGGACAGCACGGCACTAAGTGGCTGCAGATGGTGAAGAACCAGAGAAGAATCATTCTTTTTGTCCCAAGACTGGTTCTGAGACTGTAAGAGTGAAGAATTGTGACACTCATATGATTGTTACTTGTTAGTTGGTTTATAAAGGTAGATAAGCCATCCGCTGGTTCCATTCATGCAGGAGGACTGACTAGGGAAACGTTTGGAATTTTTTCAGAAATGTTTCAAAATATTCAAGTAATTTTGCTTTTTTACTCAGTAAATGTAGTCCCGGTGCAAAGTCCACCTTTGCGTTTGGACAGCAGATGGAGCTACTGCATGAGAAACAGGGCAGCTCACGGGTCATGAACTTGCAAAACGTGGTCATAGGCAAAAACGCCGGATCTGATTAACCTCTGCTGGCGCCTGGACCCGGATCAGTCCTTTGGACTTTCCCTCTTCTGGGACTGTCTGAAGTCCACTTCTGTTGCAAGCCGGCTTTCATTTTAGCTTCTCTTCAACTTTATGTTCTTTTTCAAGGAGCAGAAGTTACTTGGAATAGAGTTATGCTGGTTTTAGTTACTGGCACTCAGAGAAATTTTGCTGAACTCAACGAGGTGCCTTTTTGCTAATTTTTAACAGGAGGAGAAACTGAGGTAGGAATACCTTGATACAAGACAGGAAGTGCATCAATGGCAGGCCAAAAATATAATCATCATATAGAAGTCTTCTATTGATTAAAAAAAAATCTAGATGTTATTTATGAAATTGAAGTGATATTTGAGAGACTTTTTACAACATGGGTTTCAACATTAACTTCTGTTAATGTACTGTAGTGCTATGTACTGTATATCCAATTACTTTTGGTAAGATTTGAGCTTAAAATTTAAAATGGCAATTTCCAAATTTGCAGGGCTGCCACAGATGTTTGTTGGGAGTACCATCACCTTCCTCTAAGAACAAGTGTAATTAATACACATGTTGAAAGCAAGAGGTCAAAGAAAGCTATCATGCATAGATTACCTAAATAGGACCCTTACAAAATCTGTACATTTCAGGGGGGATTATTACAACCCTATTGCTCTAATGATTCACCTGTGTAGTGCAGCAAGAGAAAGCACTCTTCAAACTGTCAGGAAAAAGTGCTGGGATGCACAAGGTCTGAGGATACTAGAAAGAACTCTTTCAGGGAGGGTTTCTTTTGGTAATTTACAATTTGATTAATTTTTTTTCATCTATTTGTTAACATGATGATAAATGCTTCACATGGTAGATGCTTCTGCATCTCTGCCTTTTCCTCAGTGAAGGCTGTAATTGCCATGTGACTATCAGGGTATTGGAGAATTTGTTTGTCAGGCTGCCAGCAGGAAGCTGTTAAGAACCTCTTCCAATTCTCTTATTTATGGTCATTGTTGGACTAATGCATGTTCTGTCCTCTCGAGTTTGTTTGGGTAGACAGGAGAAATTCCCAAGGGCAGTGCCTTTGGAGAGTTGGGGAGACGTGATCAATTATGCCAAATCATCTTTACAGGGGATTGTAATGTTGATTCTGTGTAGTTCTATTAACAGATCAGGTGCTACAAAGCCATTTACTTTAAGAGTGCCAAACCTAAGTAGTCATATGGCATCTCTCAGAGCACTGCAACAGGGCATTTGGAGAAGTCCCAGCTAGTGCCTCCTGCCAAAAGTGGAGTACATCCAACTTATGGAGAGATGGGAGTCTGTTTCAAGACAATTTCAATGTTTTCTGTTGTTAATTTGATCTGTTTTTTCTTTTTTTTTTCAGAAATGCACAAGATTTGTGTCAAACACCCTTCAAAAATATCCAAAGTGATGCCTTTCACTATATTTAAAAATTTTATTCTTAAAAAGCCCCCTGTTTTGTTTTTCTTAAAAATAATGGTTTTAAAAATAATAATTTCAAAATATTATGCTTTTTTCCCACTGTGACTTTGCTTAGCAGAGTTATTTCTTGCTTCCTTGGTGGGCCTCCTCTGCTTTGAAATTTGCTCATGTTCTACAGCTTAACACAGTGAGAGTTAGCTAGGAACATCTTTTCAGTGGTGCATTATAGTTCTGCATTTCCCTCATTTTTTATTCCTCCGTATTTCAGAAGCATAATTTTTGTGCATTTCTGCTGCCAAAGGAGAGACTGTCTATCTTGTATGTCTTCTGAAAATATCCCTAGGCTTTTTATTAACATTTCAGGTTTGGTAATAAGCTCAAGTTTCTCATTTCTCAAACAGTTTCTCATGCAGCTGTTTTCAGTGACCTTTTGCCTACTTTCCTCAAGTTGTATTCTGTGCTAAGTATTCCTCTGTAATGCATTTCAAATTAATTTTCTTAACTACACCTACCCTTGATCTTTGACTTCCTTGTGTTAGGATTTCTGTTTATGCTGCAGTTCTCCATTTCCATTTTGCATGGTTCCACTCTTTTTTTTCCTTCTTTTTCTTTTGTTTTTTTTTTTCTTTCCTTTTTTAAAAAAAAAATCCTACACACGTTTTCATTCACCTTATTTTTCTGTGAGCATTTGTTCTTATTCATGTTAGGGTATTTGTAAAAAAAAGTCTCTTTGGTATTATGAAATTTTATCTAGTCTCTTTTTATGTTATTTATAATATTCTGAGCAAAGTGATAAGAAATTTCTGTCTCAAGTTAATTTTCAGATTTATGGGGAATACACCTCAGTTTAAGTGCCAAAGCAGTCTTAAAGGCTACATCCTTGAGTTAATAATTATCAAAGTCAACAGTGCAAAATTTTGTTCTTGTCTTACATTTTGAAATCTAGGTGTAACCACTGGGGCTTTTATTTTTTAAATTAACACTAGGCCACTGAATGTTTACAGTCGAGTTGTTCCTTTGCAGCTTTGCAGGTGACACTGTAACTCAGCTCCTGTTGTGCGGTTCAGAGAAAAAGCGTATCTGTGGCCTAGTGATTTCATCCTGAACATCTGGATTTTTATTCCAGCTGTGAAACTACCGTGCTGGCTGACTGTGGGCAGTCTGATGCTTTTTCCTTTCTGTAAAATATGGACAGTAGATGCGTTCTTATTCTGTGTGATGTTATGCAAGCCAGTCATCTGCAAGGTAACTTTAAAAATTTGAGATTAAACTTCCTCTGGAAATTCCTCATTATTATCGATTTTGCTTGTCACTTCACCTTTCTCAAAAGTGAATGGCAAAAGGTAACAGAACCTACACAGATGACTCAGCTCCTTTTCACCAAGTTTCCCTTCTCCTGTGAACAGGGTCACTAAACGCTCCTGGGTGACAGAGTTCTTCTGTTCCCTGCTTACTCAGTTGCTTCCTCAGCTCCGTTACTTGGTTCTTCATTTTGTGAGAATGAAGCAGTCGTATTGTCCAAGTTATCTTGAGACACTGATTTGTGCTGCCTCTGCAGCATAGCATGTTTTTCATTAGAAACCCAACAGCAAGTATACAGATTTGGGCTCAGGACTTCCAAAATAATTGAGAGGAGTAGGAATGTTTCTCTAGCATACATACGAAGGTGCAGTACTTTGAGATTATTAATATATTAATTTTGCTCATCATCAAGTATGCAGGTTAAAAAACAGAATTTGAATGTACAATTAAAAGGTAATGAACCTGAAACAATTAAAACCCCCTTACCTTCTCCTGCACTGTTTACATTTCTGTCCTCGCCCATGTGCTCTGGGAACAATGTGTGGTGTTTAAGCAGTGGTGCAGTGCAGTCATCTGGTTCAGTGCAGGAATGTTTTGTTTGTGAAAACACTGGGTTAACTTCTGCTTTCATTTGAGTCATTCTGAATCTGAGCTAACAAAACCAAGCAGGGGAGTTTTTTCAAGGCTATTTCAGTGTTAGTAAGAATATAATTTGGCCTGGAGTGCTTTGCTTTCTGTAATGGATGGAGTTGGCGTGATGCTCATGTTAACAGAGAAAACTGGTAATTTTTGCCAGCCTTTCTTTTGAAAATGTCCCTGGTTAATAAATCCAGGCCTTAAGTGTTATTACCTTTCTTTCAGAGGAAAAAAAGCTTTTACTCTGTATTGAATGATTTATTTTTCTTTTCTGATTGAGACAGAAAGAGAAATGGCTGCAGACTCTTGTCTCTGATGAGGGATGTTAGTATCATGGGGTTCATTGCTCTTTTTAAATTTCCCACAGTGTGGCATTAGTACTGTCTGGACTATTTTTCCTGGCATCTAAAAGTTATTGCGGGGTCACAGTGTCCTATCACTGCTTGGATCATCATTGGGTACTAGATGTGTCCCTAAGGTTGGATGTGTGTAGTCAGTGCCATTTCTGGAAGGATCTTGCCAGGCACGTTCCAAAGGGATGAAAAGCTTTCATTCTTGGTTAAATATTGCTTTTCACTCATTTATGAATACATGTGACTGACTCAGTATTCCATCTGATACTGACTGATGTAATCACGGAAACAATTCTATTTTAAAATAGTGTCCTTTTGTCCCTCTTGTAATTAATAATATTGCACAGGCTGAGAATCTACCCCTGAATTATAAATACACACTTTTCCTTCCCCCAACAAGTTTTTACTAAATCTGTTTCAAATGTATGTTGATTTTACTGTACTGGAAATTTTCAGCAGAATTATCCTTCTGTGGACTTTCGAACCTGTAAATGTGGATTGTATTTTAAAGGTTTAATTGCAAATTTGCTCTATCTACTTGGATAGTCACTTAATGTAACTGGATCAGAATTTATTGATTTTTGTAGCTAAGGTCCTTGTGCAATATGAGGTAATGGACCGGATGGCAGAATTCCCAAATTCTAACCCTGGATTTGTCTTGGCCCTGCAGCATGGCAAGGCAAGCCATTCACATTTTCTTGTAGGTAAAGTGAGGGTGATATCCAGCTCAGTGTTCTGCAGGATTTTAGCTCCACAATATTTCTATGGAATTGACAACTCTTGGATCAGTATCCATAGCCTTTTAATTGTTTGAGCACATTTTTCACCTTTCTCACTCTTTTACTCCTTTTACTCCAGGTGTGAAGGAAGTGTGACTGAGCACCAGACCCTGCACAGGCACAGTTGTGCAGAGAAGATGCTCAGCAGCTCTTGGTTCACCCACAAAGTGGACAGGGAAGGTCATCAAGCACCTGTACTACAAAGGAGTTACCTGTGGATTCTCTGTCTCCTTTGAACAAAAAGATGTTACTAACAGGACATCACTGCTGTCTTAGGCCTCTTGTATCCCTGCATGCTATCTGCCAAAAGGGAAACAAATCTCTTCCAATTTCACAAGTTACAAAACCATCAGAGGTACTTCTTGAGAAAATGAGCATTCTCTTATACACAGGTAGAAATCTGAAATTATTTTTATAGTAAGAGAAGACCTCAGGGCTTTTTTCTGATGTAATTGCTACTAGCATGTAGATCAGAGATGCATAGGAGCTAAGGAGCTAACTGAGGGAAAAGAGCTGTGGCAGGAGGTCAGCAGGCTTTGTACTACCCGGAAAAAAGAAGAGATCAACAGAAATCAGATGGAGAGCATTGTTACTTTTGGCAAAAGAAGAGAAGGCTCCTTCTCTGCCTGCAGAAGTGCAATCACAGAACAAATGTGGTGCCCTGGGAAAAGATGAAGATGAGCAAGGACCATTGCAGGAGGCATCAGAGCCAGCTGAACCTCAGCCAAACATCAACAAGAAGAGTAAAAGACAGCTGATAGGTATTGGAGATTCCCATCTGTAGGAAATGGAAACATTCATCTGCATTCATCTGCTACCCTGGTGTGATGTTTTGGGATGTTTGCTGAGTGCCAGGATCCAGGATACTGCAGAGAGACTGTCAAGGCTTGTCTGGTCCTTAGACTTCTGCTCCTTGCTGAGCGTCTGCACAGGCACCAAGGACATATCAGGAGGGACAGTGAAGCTGTGGGGCTGGAGGGTGAAGGTTACAAGGGCCCAGATCCTTTCAGTGAGCAGAAAAGGTTTGGATAGGAAAGAAGACATCCTGAGGAAGGGTTATTGTAATCTAAAGAGAATTGATGATGCAGGGTCAGTGAAGAGGTGTCCTTAAGATAGGGGAGGATCTCACTCTTCCTCTGTGAAAGCAGCAGCGCTGGGGCCCTATCCTAAATGCTGGTACATAAATGCTTGCAGCATAGGAAAAAACAGAAGGAATTTGATGTTTGTGCACAGTTGGAAAACTAAGCTGTCATTAGAAATGGCATAACAATTACCTGGAATGTATACTTTAGTTATTATTTTCTTAGTAATTTCTGACCTTTTAAAATTCAATTTGATGATATCAACTGGTTTTATAAAACAAGATATATTGCAGAATTTCAGTTGTAGGTAGACTGACTCATGGTTAAGTGACTCGGTCAAATACGTCTGCCAGGCCCTAGCAGAGCCAGGTCAGCTCTTACTTCACTATCTGGAGTTCTACTCCCATCTTCTTTTTCTTATTTTCCATCCATAAAATTGTAACATTAATGTCATTATGTAATGCAGTTAGACTACTATTTTCAGAACTGTAGACCTGCCAAATTTATTGTTAGTTGTAATAGATTATGCTCATTATTTGACCCAGATTTACCGTCTTGTACTGGCCAAGTTAAAATCTGGTTAATTCGTATTACTGGAAGACTTAATTTACCATGTGTTGAAGATAATAGATGCATGTAAGGAAAGTGAAAACAGCAAAGTTCATACACCAAGTACATTAAAATTTGCTATTGAGAATCTTTATTGAAATGACTATGTAAATAGGCAGCTGCATCTTATACTGGTATACTCTAATATAGAATATTCGTTTGATCACTGCTTCAAGACTGACAAATGTAAAAAAATATATGCTTTGTGTCTGTAAACACAGTAAATTTGTTTGGGAAGTAATTTAGGTATTGTGTAAGTGAACACCATGTTGCAGTCTTGCACTTAGTTCAAAAGCAGAACATCAAACTCGGATTCTGCACTTTTGTAATCTATCAGTACAACTTTTTCGTTTTTTAACAGCCATAGTGGACGCACATTGAACTAGCAAGTGATTTTTATAGCTAATCCTTGCATAGTCTTTGCTCCATATTCTTCCTTCCAATTTTTGTCTCATAAAACCAGTCATTGAAGTTAATGCGACTTATCACCCAGCAGAAGTTACAGTATGAAGAAACAAAAAGCTGCACATCAAAGGGTCTTCTGTGCAGACAGAGCAGACACAAAGGCTTCTTTGTGATGAATGTGCAGAATTAGCTCTGCCACTCTAAATCAGCAGTGAATTTTCTTCAATTCTAGCATTGAGGTAAAAGAATGTCCTTTGTTCTTGTAGGGCGTTTACTTTTCTTTCCAAACTGCTGGCAGGCAGTAAGCATTGACTTAACAACACAAAAAATTAATTTCCTGTGTTCAGAATTGTGATATACTTTTATGGAGGTGTATCTTGGCTTATTCAAATTAGTAATAAGTACCAGTCATTTCTGCAGCGAAGTGAAACAAGCAGCTTCCACAGTCAGTGATATCTGGAAATCATAGGAATCACTGATAACAAGACCCCTTATTTTTTGCCACACCCTCCATGGAGATAATGTTGATGATGTTGTTGTTATTGCAATATATGACTGTAGTTAATTTTGTAAATATCTGAGTTTGCAATCACTTGGGTTTGGAATCTAGGAAAATAGTATGAAAAAGCCAAAAAAAAAGCCACCACAGCTCCCATCCAAAATTACAGAGATTAGGGTAGATATTTACACCCAGACAGAGGGTCAAGGACATTTCAATCAGGTTTCAATACAAGTGACCTTTATTCCATAAACTTGCTACAAAATTATCACTTGCTTTTGTTAGTGCTGTAATGACAAGATATTTCTTTGTGCGTCTAAAAAGGGGAATACGGCTTTTTAATTTACCTTCAAGGAGTAGTCCTATTCACAGGTAGTTTGGAAGGCAGCACTTATTGTATTTGGTATTAATTGCTATGTAATTGGTATTAGTTACATAGAGGCCTTTTGCTTTTTGACTGAAAAATTTGCATCTTGTTTGACAGCAAAGCAAGTATCTACTAGAGATTAGTTGTATGTTTTACGTTACTTATAAGAATGAGAAAGAGTGAAATAGCATTTGGTGAAAGTGTGAGAAATTGTATCTCTAGGCAGGCTGGACAAGAAACTTTCACACTGAGTTAAAGTGGAATAATGGAATCTGGTAGAGAAGTTACTTTAGAATCCTTAGAAAATCTGAGAGTGTAAGTGGAAAAAAGAAGGGGCAAAGGGGAAACATAAAGACCTGGACTATGGAGAATGAGAGTAATGTTGATGGTGCTAATAAAACTTTGGTAAGGGGTTGGCTTTGGGTAGAGGTTGTGTTTTCAGGGTCTTCACTCCTGCAGTGCAGAATGGGTTTAGAGTGAGTGTGCAGCTAATCCATGGTAGAACATGATGAAATCAGTCCCCAAGCTGTATTACTTTCCTTCTTAATAAAATGAGAAATTCAGATTGTTTTGCTATCTCTGTGCTGGCAAAGTTTGTGTGACACACATCTGATGTGGGAATTTACACGTGCAAGCTATATATAGGCCATGTATAGTTTAATATACTTACATAAATGGCAGAATCATTCGTTTTCAGCTCATGGATTTTAACACTCCTGATGTGATACCTCTTTTCCTTTGGGTTATATCTAAAAGGAATTTAGTGACCTGTTGATTTGCATCAGGAGATACTGGTTTGTTATGGTCCCAGTAAGGAAGAGAGACTATAAAGCATTGCTTAAAATACCATTTGTTGTGGCTAACACTGTAAAAGAAAAGGATGGTATAGGTAGTTTTATTTCCTTCCAGATGCTGAGTCGTGTAGTATTGAACAGGTCTCAAATTAGAGCTCAGCACATTGGGCAGATCCTGTCCAGGGAAAGGCATCTGAGATTTTGGTCTTTTGAGCTCTTACAGGATTTTCTTAAAACAATTCTATTTCTTATGTCTACTGTCAAACAGAAAGCCAGTTCACTTAAGAACTGTTTGTTGCACTTTTAGATAAAGATAAGGACACACAGTCAATGTAATGAGTGATGTGGAGTGGAGTGAGAGCTACCTGTGGACTCCTCTCCTCCAGCTGGCTGTGCCCTGCAGCCACGGGGAATGCGCTGCCCAGCGCGGGCCTGACAGCCACGCTCTGCATCAGCGCAGCGCTGGCCTGGGCCTCTTAGGGCCGTCACTGATTCCTCAGTGGGATAAGGGGATCTTCTGCCCCCATCAGTACACCGGTGAGGAAAAATCCCTTGGATAAACTGCAGCAAAGTAATGCAGTTATACATCCAGGTTTTGAGAGCATCAATGTTTTCAGGGCAGATATACAGCCTGTGTGAGTGGGGAGTGATCCTAACTGGAACTTTTAAGTAACTTCCATAACAACATCAGCATCATCAGTAATAAAAAAAAAATTAAAAAAAAATAATAAGTGTGATGCCTGGAATAGATAAGTTTACCTCTCCCTGTTAGTGTGTTGAACTCTGGACTGGTGGAGGGTGTTTTGAGCTTGTGCATAGTTTTACATGGACATAAATGAATTAACTGGGGGCAGGAGGAGGGAGAGGTGTTTGGATTTTCTTCTTTCTTCCAGTTTATATGCAAACTTTTTAAAAATAATTTTTTACTAAGAAATATTTTTAAGAAGTAGCCTGCAAAACTCTCAGCTGAAAATAGGAACTTCTGTATTTCCTAATGGCTCATTAGCAAATAGATGGCACATTTTTCACCTAGCAGAAAAGTAAAAATAATAATTAAAATTAAGGTGTGAAAAGGTTTACTCAACACAGCATTCAACTTCTCCTTGATTTAGAGGGAAAAATATCCAACCTCACTGCTCAGTTATCGTCACTGTGATTCATCAGCTGCTGTCTCCTGTGCAGGTCTGACTGCTGATTGGGCACAGGACTTCTCAAGGTGTGTCTTTTGTCAAGAAGGTTTTGCATTTTAAGAGCACACGGTAGACCATGATAGCCTCCTTCTATGGTAAGAACTGTTGTATGTCTATTTATTAATCTGTACATTCTTACTGTTAGAAACAGTGCTTGGTGGTTAGTAACAAATAATTATGTGTGTTAGCAGATGTTTCCAAACCAACTTTTCGTGGGTTTAAAATCTGGAAAGATTTTACTCTTGGGTCTTAATTTTGGCAGCTATTTCTCAGAATGCTAGTAGTGATTGTTAAAATTCTGGATTAAAATAACTCTGAATATATAATAGCGAGGGATATTGTCAAATCCAAAGAGAATTAGATTAAAATATTTTTTGTAATATTGTAATACTTTGAGAGAGAAGTGTTTATAAGATTTTACATGGTCTATATTTTTGATAAAAATTGTATGTGACAAGTATTTGCAAGTTAAGTAATACAAGGAAACTTTCTTCTCACGTTGCATTATGTTCAAGGCAATTTTATTTTTTCAGAGCTATGAATTTATCAATCTAAATTATTTGGAAGATAAAATTAATCTGATTTTAACGTATCTTTTCAGTTGACTTTGAAAAAATAAGGGAGAATCCTGAGGAAAAATACAGGAATATATTAGATACATTTTTGTTTTGTAATTGATGGTTTATATCAGCTTTACTATCAAATAAAAAGATGCAATCATTGCTGAGAGAGACAGAAACAGGGATTGAAAAGGTTTGAAACATGCTACATAGACAAGTTTGCATGTAAATGTCTGATCTAATACTGTTGGAGGATGGCAGAAAAGGCTGAGGGAAACAGCAGCTGTAATACCCAGTCGGTGTAATGTCTGCTTTCCTCCTTCACAGCAGCGCTGCTCAGGGCTCATTTCACATGACTATACTTGTTTCGGCTCCTGGAAAAATGTTGCAGTCATGGCACAAGCACCAACTTCTTTGTGAGGGATGATACAGTGAGCTATAGTAAAAGGAGGTTTTCATTTTAATATTACAGTAGTAAAAATTTATTTTAGGATAATACATAACTGAAAACAAAGACCCTTTTAAGGATAAATGATTTAAAGAGATATTTAAGAAGTAACTCTTTCACCAAATTATCAAAACCACAAGGGTTTTCTAGACATTCAGACAGAAGTTTCTTGCTGTTGAATTACATGGATTGGGTCCTTGTGCTTCTGCATATTTCTTGGTTTTAAAAGACCAATTTTGTGCTTTAGGATAGTAAGATTCTTTGTTTATGTACATCAGGATTGTCTTCACAGTAGGTAATGTTACTAATGTGAGAGTGGATTTTTTCTCAGAATTTTAACTCTGAGCACCAATCAACACAAGAGGGTGCCGAAATGCTAGTGAAATAGTGTTATATGATTATATAACTTTAATATAATATATAATCATATAACAATATAATACATACTTTTTCTAAGCATGGTTCTTTTGATCTCTCCCAGCCTTTCCTTGTTTGCATATTCACCTCTGTGATACTGTAATATCAGAATACCCTTCTTTCTAGGTGTTCTTATAATGACACCAACGCATTTTTCTCACCAGCAGCTGGCACCATCAAAGAAAGATTTTTCAGTACGCAAATAAACTTAGCTACAACAGCAATTTATACAATCTACATCATGTCCTTGTCTTGCTTGTGCTGGCTTTAGTTCTATGTGCAGGGGTCAGAGACTGGTTTCTATTTCTATGTGCCACAATATCAGCAAAGGAAGAAGATAGAAAGAACTTTGAAATGCATTAGTCGTTCATGGGCAAGATCCTCATGCTGCAATTAATTTAACCATTCCCTTATTTATGTGATGTTTTTGTCCACGCTGAAGCTTTTAGGATCCACTTGTGTCCTATTCTTCAAGCTCATTTCGTCTAAGTCTTGCAGCCAGTGTGCTGCAACACAAGAGGAACCAAAGAGCAAGTACTATGGAGAGAGACGGTTGCATTTTATGAGTGTAGAAATTTGATTTCAAGAAATGAGATATTGTGCCTTTGTTGCTTGGATGACAAAATTATAAGATACTCTTAATTACATAATTTTAGGTGGGTTTTGCTTTCAAAACATAAAGCATGCCATACCTTACAGTCCCTACTGCTGAATCACCACACTGTATTTCTAGAATCGGGTTTAGTTCATCAACCAGCTAAAGAAAGATACATGTATCTGGCTAAAGAATACTCTCAGACAGTAGTTGTCAGATTGGAGTCCAGGAAAATCATTCAGCAGTTTACAATCATTGTAATGGTGGACCAGATTAGCGAATGTCTGCTGTGTGCATTCAGTCAAGTGTTCGTAAAACAGCAAATGCTTCTTTGTGTCTTCCTCTTTGGTCACACACAGTAATAAACTGAGTTCCAACAGTAAACTGCTAAGTCTAAACTTCTTGAAAACAACCATTAATTTCATGTCCATAACTTTTGCTCTGTGTCCCAGCAGCTGATTGCAATCACCAGTGCCAATGTTTGGACACTCACGTATCTTGATTTGTTGCACTGAAGTTACACATCTCAGTGCATTATTGGTTCCTGCAGCAAAGGGAACTTCCAAATTGTGCAAGGATTGCGTAATCCTTTGCAGTGGATTTTATGATTTGAATTATAATTAGATGCCAGGCTAAGTACCCTTTTTGTCATATAAAAAGGTTTCTGAAAAAAAAGGAAAATAATCTAGTCACTGTTGGAGTCTTTTCTGTATATGCCTAATGAAAGGCCTGTCTCTTTATTTGATGGAGTAGTGTCTTCAGATTAGTGCTGCTTTCTTAACTGTGTCTAATCTCATTTGATTCAAGCATCATGGAATAATAAAAAAATCAATGTAGCATAGGTTTATTTTGAAGTCAAGGAGGGGTTAGCAAATCAGTAAACATCAGTTCATCATGTTTAATTAGCTAACAGGAATTTTCTGAAACCTTTAAACAGGATCTTAACAAGCAAATTGGATATAGGCTTATTAATTTATAGTGAAGTTCTGGTGTAGAAACTGAAAACTTTAAATCTGACTCTTGTTTTCCTTTATACAGAAATTACAAAACAATTTGTCTGTGTAGTTTTAGCAGCTCCTTCAATAATGTGAAGCATTTCTTTTAGTCCCCTTCCACCAACTTATGAAGTTGAAAAGATTAATATTTGTCTCCATCTTTGGATCATTTGCAAGAGCGTAAACAACTCAGAAATTCCTTTACATATCAATATATCAAATACAAACACATGAACTGTGCAGTGTTAGAGCAGTGACCTTCAATCAGACTCTAAGTCAAGAATTTCTGTTTCCAAGGCTTCTCATTCTTGCTGATTATTTTCCTGGCACAATGTATGGATCTTTTGTGGTGTGTTGTTTGCTGGAGAATGAATGGAGGCCCTCTGGCTCATTTATCCTACTGTCTCCCTTGGGATGTGAACTATGTTGCTGGAAAAGAATGTCTAGTGCTCTCACTTTCAACTCTAATCCCCCCATCATTAAGCTTGCTATAGCAGTTCCCTGTTGCATAACTATTTTCTCAGCTATAGAGCCTAGAGATGGTTTTGAAGAGTAGCTAAGATTTACAGGATATCATATGTGCTTGTGCTTTTGAAGGTCTCCATCATAAACATTTTGTATCTTAGAATGAGAAAAAATACCTCTGTTTTGAATAATTTTATTTCACTTCCTCCATACACGTTCTTTTTTCAGTTTGGTTTGTCTCTTTTTGTATTGTCCTTGTCTCAAACAGTTGAAATTAGGGCTATCTGATACCTTGTCATAACAATGACATAAAAGCTGTAATAGACTGAAAAGCACTGTGGATTGTTTCAGTTGGGTTTATTGGAGGGGTAGAGTGTTTGTTGTTTAGTTTTGTTTTTACAAAAAAAAATACTCACTTTGTATGCAGGCAGATACCATTTAAGAAGAAAAATACTATTACTGAATATATCTGTCTTGATTTCCAAATCAAGGAAATTATTACTTACTATAAGGTAATTTGGGATTTTTTTCATTACAATTTCCTAACGTTACTGTTTCTTTCTTACCCTACATCACAACTACTCAGAATATGAACAATTTTTTTTTAAAATTGCATGCCTCTGCTGTTAACTTTCCCTTAAGACTTGCCAAAATAAAGCTATTTCAAAAAATGCCTTGAGGACAGCATCACTTCACAAGAATTCAGTCAGAAGACAACATACCAACTGATGCAATTCAACTATGGAATTTTTTTTTTTAATGGGGAGAAAAATTATGTATTTAAAAAATAGAAACCTATTATCTAGGCAAGTCTTGATCAACTTCTAGAGCTATTAACATGTTTATAGACTCTTCCACTAGTGAAACTGCACTATTGCTCATGTAACTGTAGGGAAAATGAAAACAAACAAGGAAAATTTTAGTCATTCCCACGTGTCAGCTTTTTCTCTAATCATGTTTTGCTGCAGGGTTTCAGTGATTTGTTCTGGTCTGTGCTAGATTCCTGTTGTTTATTCTCTTTACTGTGTCTACTAACTTCAGCTTAAAATTTTCTTGATGTCTTTTCATCTGACTGGTTTTAGCTACTGCTTTTCTTCCTCTTTACTGCATCTCACATTTATCTGTGTCTTTCTCATTAATACGGAGTTTATTTCCTACTTTTTGAAAATACTATTAGAAAGATTCTCTAGAAGTGGAGTCCATGAAACTGTAAGAGGAAAAGTGAAAATTTAAAGGACAAGATAGCTTGAGGAGGAGGATAAAATAGAGTTGTTTAGTTATACCAAGAGACAATGAATTCAAAAAAACTGCAATAAAATTTTAAAATATCAGAATTAGCAAAAATGCTCTAGGAAACTAGTCATATTACTTTGCTTATGAAGTTTGGGGACCATCCATAAGTGCAGTGCTCTTGACAGGTGTTCCACTGTCTTTCCATGTACAAGTTCTGTACACCCATGCCCAGCCATGTCATTAGAACTGAGAGCAGAAAATTTCCTTATAATGTTAAGTATCTTATGGAAATATTCCTTAATATTGTGGCTTAAAGTACTTGAGAGACTTTGATATAGTTCTCTCAACTATACACTTTAGTACAATGACTACTGTGTTACAGATTGGTGCACTTGTTTCATCAAATTTCTAGATTTATCAGTTAATGTTAGTGTGACTTTTAAAATTAACATGAGTACTTGTGCCAATAAACTGCAGGTTTTACAGTGCAACGCTGTCAGTCTTGAAACTTGGTTACCCTCCTGTTCCAACAGAGCACAGACCCTCTTCCTGCAGCAAGCCTAATGCAGGCTCTCTTTGAAAGCCTTCTATTGAACAAGCCCTCCAGGACAGGAGATGAGCTGGGTTCTGGTTTAGTTCCATTTTGTGGAATACTACTGCTGATGTGCAAGTCTGTGTTATTTTTGCATGCAGATTTACTTTTGTATTGTAAACACTTAGAATATCTTTGAAATAGGTGTATTATTAAATGAAGGGAAATATATCAAAGCAGACCTGCTGTTACCACTGCAGAGAGTTGAGCTGTCTTTGTCTTTTGCTCTTCTAATGTGAATACATAAAGCTTCAGACAGATGTCAGAGGAAATGTTTAGTAAGTTAAACTCCAGTGCTTAAAAGGACAGAAGCTCTCCTTTCAGGTTGTACGTGATACATACAATAAAATTTGTGATGAGTTGATCTGGCAATTGCAAGATTACAGCCAACGCAACCAAAGGCAAAGTAATACTACAGGTAGAAGCCCAGTGCTTCAGCTGCAATGCCATTAGGATTTTAACCCAAACTAAGATACACTTGTGTCACTGAACAGGTGTTCAGATATTGCTCCAAATTAAGGGCTTGGCTGAAGCAATCAGCTTTTCTCTGAACCTCAGCTGAGATCCTCTAAGTTACACTTGAGAAACGAAGTTGTATTTAGAGGTGTCCTAGCCTGCAGCAGTATGGATCGTCCTGCCTCTGCACTCGTGCTGTTCCTGGAGCAGATTACTACAGGATATGGTGAGGCAAGGCTGGAGAACTTCTGAGGAAGAGGGTCAGTGCACACAGCACAGTGTCAATAGGAGCTTGTCATGAGGAATGCTGCAGGACAGAAGTCAGCAGGTAAGGAAAGCTCAGTGGTGATGGCTGAGAAATCAACAGCCTCCATTTAAGGATGGTTCATGGCTTGAATACAGTAACACTGCATCACAGAGTAGGAGGGAAACAGGAAGGGACTGGAAAGAAATCCTTTGGGCTATCTGCAGAAATACCAATAAAACAGGTATGTAGACAGACTTGGTAAGGAATTAAGCTTGCTACCACAAAATTAATCAAAAATACTCTGAACAAATTTGAATTGGCATTGCAAGTTTAGACTGGCTTAGCCTTTTGTGTTATCTACCTGTGGTGCTTTTTATCTGTCTCTAGTACTCCTGGCACTGTCTATACCATATCTTCAAAGGAAAAGGAAATAGTCCTTTGTTTATGAGACTTGCCCTGCATTTACAAAAATATGACTTGGTAGCATTTTTGCATATAAACTAAGTTGATTCAAAGAAATTTCTGACTTGATGCTGGTGTTTTCTTCAGCTGGAACCCACATATTTTAATGTTTCAGCTCGTTAGCTGTTTGGGTCCAAAGTTGTACTAAAAACCAAGTTACTGCTTTTTGCACATACCATCAGATGTAAGCAAAGGATTGTCTGACTCTTACAGACAGATTGACTTACTAAGCAAGTTATGAGGTGATGACCCATCTTGCCCTTATGGCTGAGCTCTCCATAAAGCAGCTTCTGGTGTGTTACAATTTTTAGCCCAACTTTTAATGATACTCAGACATTTTTTTAATTGCTAGTTGTCTCAGTGCAAGTTAAGTAGTATTGTGAGTTCTAGCACTAACTGCAATGTATACAAGGCCATACATTATGAAAACAGAGAAAACATCAATCTGAAATTAAAACAGAATTTATATTAAAACTTCATTTGTTTCAGCTTTGTGCCCAGTGCCTTATAGACTCATTCTCACTGAAGACAATAGTTTATTTTAATAAACCTGTTTATTTAGTCTTGACTGTCTTAAAGGTCTTTTCCAAACAAACGAGTCTATGATTATTGATCATGTTCAGGAAATGCACTATTTTTCTTTTTAATTATGAGTTGATTAAAAAGAAATATATCAGCAAGTAATTCTACTTTCTAAGGGTGTTGAATTTATAACTAAATTATTTTTTATTTCAAAGGGGTTTTTTTATTGCTTATTAAGCAGCTTTTTTAATTATATCTACTGGTATGTTATGTTCTGCTCTCAACCTCTAAACAGTTATCACTTTATTGTAAAATAAAAGTCAACAAGAATGAATGTATAAACAGGTAGGAAAACATACCAGGCATGACTTTGTGGCTTGGAGTACCAGATTCATGAGGAGGAGTGAGAGGCAGAGAGCAAGAAGGAGAAGACAAATCCTGTTAACTACACAGCTCAGAAGTTTAGACCAGCCAAGCAGTAAGAATATATGTACACAAGAGCAAAGGCAGGTTGCAGAGTAAAAAGGCTCAGGACTATTAAGCTCTTGCAGAAAAGGAGAAACCAAGCTCAGACAAACTAAAACTTTTGTTTTAATCCATTTCAATGCAAAATCAGCTTGGTTTGCTGAAACCACTTTCATCAGTGGTTAACAAGCTAACAAGATTGATTTAGCACTGGGGTATGTGAGAAGAGCCACCATAGTCCTTCCTTTTGTTACACTGCAAAAACTGCCACGTAGGTGCAGAATGAAGCACGACTTGAGAGCGCATTTTTCTGTTGGTCATAATTTAGCAAACACACCTGTGATGTATTTTGTTGTTATTTCTGCCGCCAGTTTGATTCTTATCACAAGTCAATTTAGGTAGATTAGATAGCACTCAAATCCTAGAGTTAATTAGTCATGTGAATATCTCAGCCTTTTTTAAAAAGCTGCATTATTGGTAGAACACCTTGAAAGAAAGACCTAAGTTAACCATAAAGGTTCAAACACCAGAAGGCAAATAAAAAGAATATTAAAAAAAAAAAAAAAGTGGAGCTTGATTCAGAAGTTCTGTGTCTCTGAGCAGCCTTATTTAAAAAATTTCCTTCCAATTCTGAAGGGCAGAAGAACTGAAGAGGAATGTATTAAATGATAAAACATTTCAGAAACACATTGCAGTAACTAGTAGTTAAAGAACCTGAGACAGGCCGTGGTCCTGGATCTGCACATTTTTAAAAAACACACACTCCGCAGGGGCACAGGTTTGTGTTTTCAGTAAAATAGGACCATTTCATGTATCCAGTTTAGCATCTGACCACACAAATGGTAGACTTGGTGCAGTGGAGGTGAGGAGCTTCTGGGTTGATGTGGCTGAGGAATTGAAAGGAACAGGACTAGAATGTTGAAGTTGGATCAGTCCACAGTAAAATTTTAGCATGGAATCACAGATGTAAACTCATTTTTTTCTTGATCCCCTCTCCCCACAGAGAGCTTAGCATGCTAGCTTTAATCAGATTTCTGATTATATGGCGTATGTATTTACGGTCTGTTACTGCTGGGTGTGTTACAGGCTCTGGCTGTTCAAGCTGAGAAGCAGCTGTGGAGTCTTTTCAACAGTGAATACTGGCTCAGTTTCAGCACTGAACAAACATGCTGCTTGTGCAGGTAGGATGAACTCCCATCTAGCTACAAAAGACCACACAGACATACAGAAAGAGGAAAGATTTAGTAGACTGTATGATCAACACTTTCTTTTTAAGTGTGTGATGATCTTAGTTCTATTTATTTATTTGAGTCTGATCACATAAATATTGTTACAATTAGCTCTAGCCTTCAAAAGATCTGCTAAGTTGCTTGTACTGAATGTATTTGGAGATTTGTACTAGTCTGTTCTGGTGACATGCTAGATTAATACTTGATCACATGATTGTTGTCATATCACCTGCACTAAGCACAAACAAAAATTTGCCATTTCTGGGAATCAAAAAACATACACAGTACATTCTTTTTAACTTTAGACCAGTGGCAGGAGAATGTACAATAACTAATCTGGGCATAGAGAGAGAGTTAGGGAATTGCCCATTACACTGGGTCAAGTATTGTTAAAATCTGCAAGAGCAAAGTGACACTTTCAAAATTCTTTGAACTAATTTGTGCTAGTGGAGCAGCTTTGTGCCACTTCTGCATTCCCTGTGAAATGAAAGAACATTTGCATGAATTGGACCTAAAGTCTCTTCCTAGGACAAACTTATGCTTTTACAAGTGTTGTAAGAACATAAGTGTACAGGGATATTTACTACCCCAGCATGCCACCAAAGCTGTTGGTAATTCATCCTGTAAGAATTTTCAGAAATTTTGGTTGTCTTTGTTTTGAATAGTTTTTTGTTTTCTTTTGTTTTATCTGCATATACCATCTTTTAAACTCATTTATCCTTTTGCTACCCAGGATATCAGTGACATTATGTTCCCCATTGAATAAGATTGTATGAAAAACTGCTTCTGTTTTCGAACTTCGGCTTAATAATTAAAAATATGTTGATGTTATGAAATGGATAAAGTTCCTGTATGTAAGGAAAATAAATTAAGGGTGGTTAGTCTATGCCTTCCATAAGCAGTACATAAAGAATGATGAACCACTGTCTCAGTTGTTTCTTGTAAGCTACTGGTGATAAGTATTGAAATCCCACCAACTGAAAATACCTGATTTGAAGTCTGACATAAAGTAGCTTAATGTCTGTGGTATTTTTTGTGATATGTCTGGCATGAAAATCTGCTGTGTAGTTGCTGAGTCAGTATGTATTTAACTCCTGACTGGTACTTTGTAGGCTATTTATCTTTACACAAACATTGGCCAGAACAGCATATACAAGTTGAGTAATGTTTTGTATTTGTTTCTCTGTAGTCTGCAACAGATTTGCTAAATGTTGGATTGACATAAAAATCCAAGTTAGAAGTATCCCTTCAGTGCCTAGACTGCCAACAATATTTATGCTAATAGTTTCTTTTCAAAGAATTCAGCATCCTTACATCCTTCACAACAATTTGTCAAAATTTCACCAAAAATATTTTGGACTTAAAACAATTTGAACAAGGAAACATGAAGCAAATCGGGGACTAAAATAAATTGATTAGAGTATTGATAGCCTGTTCCACATATTACATGATACTGCATATTCCTAATAGCTCTGTCTGCTCTGAGCTATTCTGGTAAAACCACTCGTCTAGGTTCAGGCTGAACAGCATGTGTAATGTCTGTGACAGTCTGAGCCTTGGAGATGGAATTGGTTGAACAGAGTAGTCTATTCAGATAAATGTAGGGGATTCATTCACATGGAAATCATTCCTGGCACAGTTGAAACAAAGTATGAGTGAAAGAGGAAACAAAAAGGAGCCACGGCGAGCTGCACTCCCAGCACCAGTAAATCAGCAGAGCTTCATTGTTCACGATAAATGTAAGTTACTTTACATCACATCAGTCTCACCCACAGTTTGAAGAGGTGATGGTGACACATAGTCCTGCAGTAAAAGATTGTTTTAGGTTAATTTGAAACCTGCTTCTCAGTTATGTGTAGAAACCATGTTTTGCCAGTATAAAAGCAAGCTTTAAAGTGAAATTATTTTCACCTTCCTTAAAAGCCCATAGCTGTTTTTCTATAGTTCTGAAAAGTTGGATGAATAGTTTAGATCAGTAAAGGGTAGAAAAAGTGCAGACCTAGCTAGTACCAGCAAAAACCTAGCATGATACATAGGAAATCTGTATTTTTCTGAATTTTGTTGTGTCAGATGTGCTTCCACTAGGAGGAGTTGTCATCATATCTTTACCCTATAAGATTCTCAGACTTGTGCTTTAATTTAACTCATTTGATGAAAATGTGATGGTTCACAATGTAACTATAAACAATCTATAAAGTTCACCTATGTCTACCTAGCTTATAGTACACAAACTGCTAATTGGTAGCAATATAAACATGAAAAGAAGCTTGCAGCTTATGGTGTCCTACAAGCAAACTTATGTTTGTCATTTGCATTATGGCAAAAATTAAATGCATTTCTTAGAGATTACAATTAATTTTCAATTTCAAGTTTTCCATAAAACTTTGAGAATTTCAGAGTTTTAGATTACGTTTTATTAGTCACACTTAGGGGAAAAGCTTGAAATGAAGTGCCTAGAAATTCCAAGAAAGAGGAAAGAAGGGAAAAAGTTAAATCTCATATGTACACGGTCTTAGGATTTTTTTTTAAATATCTTTTTTTTTAACACTTATGTTGCAAATACTGATTATGACTTTAAAATATGGTGGTTTAGAAGTTCCAGTGGGACATACTTTCATTCGTATTTTAAATTCAATGTAATAGAGTCACTGCTTGAATTTAAGTGCTTGTTTTGATCTGTTTGCCAATGAAGTGTTGCAAGACAGTGGTATATTTGGTGGTACACAGTTTTTGCCTTATTTTTGCTACTGTTTTCCTGCACTCATCTCTTTTCAACAAATCATGAAATATGATTCTAGTAAAATGTGTTTTGGTCGCTTTTCAGCAATATAGCTTCTGCAGAGACTCCCATGGGATAAAGAGATAGAGACCTTATTTGAGCCTGACCTTTCATTAAGAGAGAAAGGGACTGTTTAAGAATACATCAACTTGATATGCTTAAAAGACTTGCAGATTGTTCTAGAGCAAAAAACCTCAGGATTTAAACCTCTCGAGTATCACAAGTCAGAGCTGAAATTTTCCATGCAGCTTTATCATTTCTCCTGTTCAAGGGCCTTGATTTTTGCACTGAATCAAAAAGCTACAGTGACTTGGAGTGCTGCCGCTCCCCAGAGGATTATCAATCCCTTTACTGTAGTTGTTCCCAGAACACAGTTGGCCAAAGTAAGGAAGTCTGTGCCTCACTTGGTTTTTTTGCAGTCCTGGATGCATTAAAGGGTTTATATTTACATGCAGACTCTGTTCTGGATGGCAGAGGAGTCCATAACCTGTAGCAGGATTTGACTGGACACTTAATGTCTCAGATTTTCACTTTTGCTGTTTAAGCACCTCATTGCTTGCTTTGTGGCAGCAGAAGTTTTTTTGTGTATGTACAGTGAAGGAAAGAAGACACCTGAGTTAACTTGAAACAACAGCCCCTTCCTCTGGGTAACTTTCTCTGCCAGATCAAGTCTCTCTCACATATTTTTTCATTATTTTCCTGTGTGTTTTCTACAGGTTATAACAGGGATTTATCAGAGGTACTACTTTGATCACTTTTATTTCTTTGTTTCATTTTGTTAAACCATCATCACTGTAAGAGCATAAACCTTTTTTTACATTATGTTCTTATGCTTTCTTTTTCCCTCTTCACCCTTGATGCCCTGTGCACAAGGTTTCTACATAGGTCACATTCCCATCTATGAAATTTTCTTACTTAGGTAGTTCTTCCCTTGTAAGATGTTCTTTTCATGGAAGTCTAGAGTTGAAATCTGATTGTGCTAATTATTACACAACTAGTAATTATCACCTATCATTGCTTTTCATTCAGAGTTAACCGAAACGTCAAGGTTTTCCATATTGTTCCTATCTGAGAAAAAGAATGGTGATCATTTACTTGTGATGTCATGCAGTTTACATGCAAGGTACCAAGCTCTGTTCCTGTGAATACAGAGAGGAAGGAATTTTTGGTTCTAGTTTCCAGCTCCTTTTAGCCACAGTCCTTGGCCCAATAAGTGCTTTCCCTGGACTGACTAGTGCACAGTACCAGTATTTGTTTGATCAGTGTCTGACCCTTTGGTTCTGCTGGTGGATTGCTTTTCACGTATTTCTGCTGCATCTCTCTCTTGCCCTGTCTTGCAGGTGCCCTTCCCTTTTTGCTAGCAGAAATGATGGACTTGGCTTTATGATAGACTTTAATAAGTGCATTACCAGCCCATAGCTTTATTAGGTTAGGAGAACCTTGTCCAATTCCTAACTGGAAAATTTATTTAAGGCAGTAGGCTAAAACAAGTGTCATGGAAATTATGGCAAATTACCATTACTGTAGAAAGAAATCTCAGAGAAGAAGGTTACTTTTCTCACTAAAATGTTAACACTTCTGTGGAGATGAAGCAAGCTTTTGGGGTCATTGACTGATATCTTCTTGCTTTCCCACTCTGCATTTAGTATTCCTTTTACAAAACAGGTATCTTTTGAGATGTTTCCAAAATACACAGATTTACTGTCTTAAGATGTAAATCTGTGTATTTTGGAAAATTACCTGCACTACTCACAATATGTCTTACAATTGGCAAATTGTTTAAAGAAGAGAGAGGAGAAATAGAAATATGACCTGGGCTGCAAAAGAAGAGGTAGTTCTTTTGTATTAAGACGGTAAAATCTCTGAGAGGTGGCATCACAAACTTCACAACTACTTCCAATTTTTTTAGTTTTTCATTCTACAGCATTCAGAAACTGGCACTCCAATGGCAGAAACTTTCTGCCACTCGAACATGCATTACAATACAACAGTCCTGAATGAATTGCTCAGTTAAGCATAAATAGTTGTGATCAGCAAAGGGGACAGACCTTTGGTCAGTCTTATTACTCAGTGCCACAACACAGGACCTGAGGTGTACATGATGGTGCACGGGAAGGTCAGAGTTATTGAGGCTGTAATTTAGAGGGTTTGTTGATTTCACTAACGACAGAAAAAGATAAAGGTACATCTGAAATGGAAGTACATCAGAGTCTATCTGAAAACAAAACTGATGGGCCTTTCATTCAAGTTAGAAAGCATGGCAAGTTCAAGTGATTAAAAGCCTTAAGAAAACTTACTTGGGCAGCTGTCCAATATATCAATTTATCCTAATAAATTACTTTGTCACAGCAGGAGGCTAGTTTTAATTTGGAAGTACAATCCAAGTCAATTTTGCTGAAATAGAAAAGGCACAATAAGGGAAATGACTTTCCAGATGAGATGAAATTGCTGGCTCTGCTGACTCACATGAGTAATTTTGTTGGGGACAGGATTATACCATGATATGTGGCTTGATCGTTGTCATATTACTGCCTGAATCCCAAAGGGAGACTGCAAAAGGAGCATGAACTACTGTGCCTGGAATACTTACTATAACCACACAGTAATTTGGAGTTACTCAGTCTTGGAGCCCTTTGTCATACACACATACACACTTTTAAAAAATTACAGTGACGTGAATTTGACAAAGTCATAGGTGAAGTAAGAATCTGGTATTGCATATCACTTACCTTGTGTTTGGAGTATAACAAGCCAACGTCAGCAGCAGCATCTTTTAATGGTTCTGGGATACTGGGATAGAGGAATGAAGTAATGAATTATCAGTATAGTAAAGCACTGTAGTGTGAACAATTGGATTTATAAGCTACAAGGTGTAAAACACCTTTCTCTGTGCATTTGCGTCACATGTGCCCCAATATGCGTGACTGCAACTGTGAGAGAGAATGCAGGAAAGCACTCTGAAAGTAAAAGTTCAGCTCAGTAGATCAGAGAGCCATGCTAGGAATCTCCCTTTATTACTAATTTCATAACTTTTTAGCAGTAACTTGATTTCATAAAAGCCTCTGAACAGGTGGTGTGCAGGAACAGAATGATACAAACCTAGGTTGGATTTAAATTGTTTATTTTTATGTGAAAACCCTGAAATGGTATAAATTATGTGGATAGTTCTGCAAGACCTTCCACATAGGAGTCCAGAATAACTTCACTCTTGAGCTTGTTAAGTAATAACAGAAGAAGTCTAACTGAATAAATAGAAGCATGTCATGATGCCTTAGTGGTTCTATCCCACAAAAATCTGGTGACCTGACTAAACCTATGACGATCTCTTTTTGCAGGTCCTCAGATGTACAGGAACTGACAGTGTTTGGAATAGATAAATAGAACAGAGATCTTGTATTTCTCTGCAATACATGCTGTCATTTATATTTTTCTTCCATTCCTTTCTCTGGAAAGGAAGGATATTCATTTCTTAGTAGGGAAAAATTATGTGCCTAAAATCTGCCACACACTTTGCCAGTGTGTTCATAATCACATTTTGCATCTTAAAACATGCTGGCATTGCCTGCCCTAAGGAAAATTTAATTCTGTTTTCAGAG
This sequence comes from Lycocorax pyrrhopterus obiensis, assembly GCA_014706295.1. Taxonomy (NCBI): domain Eukaryota; kingdom Metazoa; phylum Chordata; class Aves; order Passeriformes; family Paradisaeidae; genus Lycocorax; species Lycocorax pyrrhopterus. The sequence goes on along the minus strand of JACSVZ010000013.1, from coordinate 17,398,169 downwards.
ATAAAATAAATGTTGTAAAGTAGAAGAACAATAAGAAACTCCCTCTGCCTACAACCACATCTCATAATGATATATTTAGTGGTTTTTACAGTTTATTTTGCAATTCCGTTTTACTCTTAACCTTGATCAGGCTATGACTATGTCTTGAGTCCTCACCACTAGGCTGTACCCTGCATCCAATGAACAGTGTAATTAATACTGGTTGAATAAGAGTTGTTTGAGTTTATTTGCCAAACCTACCATTAGCAGAAAGATCAGAAAGGCAATTAGTTATTTTGTGAGAGAAAGGGCATTTTTTTCTCCTTCAGCTGTAGGAACAATTTTTTCATTAAAACAAAAAGGATAAGTGTACTGAGGTGCTAGCAAAGACTTAATGGCATGTAAAAGTGTGCCATAAATAATCTCATTCAAAGGTGTAATTGCAGTATATTTGAAAGCAATGCATCTTGTATTTCTTAGTGTCTTGTCATACAAGGGCAACAACATTTTCTGCTTGAGTTTTTTTCCGTATGGGGGTTTGGAGGACAGGGGTATTGTTATTTTGGTTTGCATTTATATGTTGGTTTGGGGGGTTTTTGGTATAAATTAATAACAGAGCAAATGCAGCTGGCCAAGTAAGATTAGATAGCCACTGTTTATCAATGTATTTTTAAAGAGAATGTTGCTCTGTGGAAATTCTGGGATTCCTTTAACACTTAGTGCAGAATTTCTTTCTGTTCTGGGATTATAAATGTGATGACTTTCTAGCAGTTATTGTAGATATTTTTTAGTTGTCACGTACTAATATGGAATCTTAAGTATTCACGGTTAAATATAAAATTTGTAGTCTTAAAAAATATATTCTTAGTGAAGTTTTTGAACAGTTTTAGAAACAAGAGCCTTTATGACAACAAATGTGAAGTCTCTTACTTTAAAACGTATGAAGCAGAAAAGAGGTATTTGTCCATGGTTTTACTTATTTTTTAACCTATATTTAACCTATTTTTATCTAGCCATGTTTTTCCTTTTGTCTCTCTGAGAATCATATGCCCTTCATGCTGACCATCTTGCAATCTGAAAGTACCTGTTTAAAGCATGCCAATAAATGAAAGATGTCAGTGGCTGAGCTTGTCCTCGCCTCACATAAGAATGTTCTCTGTGGCTTTAACATTCCTTAAGGAAATTCTTTTGTGGTGTGTCAATTAAATGTGGAGATTTTCTGGTCAATGTTACTCCACAAGATACTCTTAGTTACTGGAATTCCACTGTTCTTTAGGTGTATACTCATCACCCATAGCCTGCAATATTTTCACAATAATGAAAAACCTGCAATAAAGCAAATAATATAATAGAGTATTCCAATGGACAATAGAGGGATTTCACAATGTGACTTGCAAATTAGCAGGTTTGTTCTTTAATAGGACAAATTCCAGAATTACAGCTTCCACAGTGTAATGGTGTATGTGTCTCAGAAGTGTAAATATTTTGACTTTTTTCCAAGGTTGAGCACTGAGGCAAAATTCACAGAGGCTTCCAAAATAATGTCTGGTCCAAAACATTTTGTGTATTACTAACAGTTGCTGTTCTAACTGAAATGCTTTAAAAATATTTCTAGGAATGTATTGTACTTTAATACAGGTAATACTGCTACCGTGGCCTACCTTTCTGCAGAATGGTATTTTTAGGTTTGCAATTTTTATTAAAAAAAAAAAATTACATCAAAGGTTTTCTAGTGTTCCAGGATTTATGAAAATGCTAAATGGCTTTCCCCATCTGACAGAAAGCAACATGGACTCTTTGCTGACCATAACATGTCAGCCTTTGGGACAGCTTCTTGGGTGTTCAGAGTAGGCAGATGTGTTAGAACACATGGTTTGTAGCTGAAAAGTCACAATTATAGTTGGTTTATCCAGAGCTAATGAGCAAGTACGTTTACTGAAGCATAGATAAGAGAAATATCTTCAACTAAAAATAAAATAAGAAAAATATACAATTAAATGCACTAGGTGTCTGAACATGAGCATTTCCTGCTTTCCTGCTTCTGGCATCAGTGTTCTGACAAGAAACATTCAGACCACAAGTTAGAGATTTAGAATTGGGCATCCTTGAATTGATTTAGGCTATGCTCAAACTTGCACATAGAAGTGTCTTCAGAAACTCAGCAATTCTTGGAAGCTTAAGTATTTGTCTGTGCAGATCTCGCATAACTGCTTACATAGAGCAGTCGTAGCAGGAGAGTATTTTATGTGTCTTTTATCTTGTGATGTCTATCATGTGTTCATCTTAAAGTCTATCTTTTATTTCATCTTTGCAGCTGGGGAAAAAAGTAACGAAAAATTTTCTAACTTACAGATAACTCAAATTCAGATGACATGATGGAAAGCAAACTGTAAAAATCTTCCAGTTGCTTTTTTCCTTAGAAATACTCCGTAGCAGGTTGACTTTAGCTATGTTCCTACTTTGGACAAACACCCACCACAGAATCTTAGTCATTTTGACTGTTACAGAGAATGCAGTTTCATTCACATCCTTCATATTCTTAAAGAAAACATTACTCCTTTTGCTATTCCTCTTCATTTAATGCATTTTGTCGTATGTGTCACACATAAGAAGAATGACATTATCACGGAATGAGCGTATTGAGAAACATTCTTTGGATGCAAAGGCTGAGTATATTTTAATTGATACCACAGTATCAAGTGACTCTGTTGATTCATCTTCTAAAAGATTAATTCAGCTGCAAAAGCTAAACAAAATATAGTCTTCAACATTCCCTGCTTCTATGAGGATTACAAAAAACCAAAAAATTAAATGTAAAAATCTTAATGCACAGATAACTAACTCTTACCGTGCAGCCAAGAAAGTGTTAATCTCTTTGGCCATAATAGTGAAACTTGCCTATTACGAAGTGCTTTCTGAGTTCAGTCATTTAACATTCCTAAGCAATGTTATTTGTAATTTGGTTTTGTTTTTCAGAGTCATAGGCATTGGGAGGGAATAGATAATGAAGTATCTACCCATTTCTAACTGGCTGACCCAGCTTGGTCTTGCAGAATACTGCACGCTCTTTGAACAATATGATGGTATAGAGGTGAGAATTGTCCTTTTTCAATAAAATTCTTGAGAAAATGTTAAGTAAGATCTTTAAAGCTACTAGAAAAACCACGACCAAAATGTGTCTGTAAAAGTTCCCATTGTGTTACCCTGAGCATCGGCTGTTCCGTACTGGAGTTAACAACAATCTTAGTTGTGTTCCTTCTTACAAATGTTTTGCTGCAGTTTGAAGAGCAGGCATATTGCATTTGTACTCCTTTGTGGGTTTTCTTGGAGGATGACTTTGGATTTGGGAGAAGGATGTTGGGTCTTTGAGAAAAGAAGTGGAACCCTCTGTCACTGTTGCCAAAGCTGAAAAATCCTTTCTACTGAAATGTGAATTCAACCTTAGTACCAACTTTTGCATTTGAGCAAACCTAGAAAGGAATAAATTAGGAAGTAATAATTATTCAACTCCCTACTTTCATGTCATTAGTTACATATGAGTTATCATTTGAGAAAGAGTATTACATTCTCAGGCATAACTGAAGTTCTCCAACAGTAAGAACTTTTTTTTTTTAAAAACAGTGTTACCTAGTGACTTAAGAAATTGAGGCTCTCAGTAATTAGAGCACTATTCAGTCTAAAGCAAATAATGTTAGGCTTTTGGAGTGGTTTTAGTTTGAAAGAAAGACTTTAAAGTTTCAAAAACAGTGGTTCACACTAGAAACTCTGTGTCAATTGTCTTATTATTTACACAGTGAATCAATCTCATTTTGTGTTTTAGGGTCCAAATTGCAAACCTCCATTAGAAAAGGCCACTTTCAGTAAAATGACTTGCTAGTAACAAAATACTGTACATTCTATGTACCTCTCTTGATCTTATTTACAGTGAAAACACAAAACAGTAAAAATATAAAGAAATATATTTTGATATATTTCCTATTTGCTCTGAAAGTTTTCATCATCAAATGAAAATCAAAAAATCGTCCTTTGTACCTACTTATAAATCAACATCAAATTGAAATTATGTATTGACTTATAAATACTGCCTGGAGTTATTCAGCAACTTATTTTGAAAATAAAATAGTAATGAGTTTTTGGAGAAAAAGTGGATTAAAAGAGAACTGTTCAGGTTCATTATCCAAATGCATTATATGGAAATTCTTGTTCTTCAAAACAGTGCCAGAACTCATGTTATCTACTATTACAGTGAATATCATCTCCATTATACACAACCTTCCTTTCCAAAATCATTATTCGTATCAGTTCATGCTGAGATATATCTTCCTGTATTAGTTTAAGTGCAATTGGCATACTAGCACTTTTGGGGATTTTTTTTTTTTTTTACTCAAAGAAGTCATAGTTTTTAGAAACTCTCCAGCTAACTTGACCAGATGTGTTTTGATAAGAAATGAGAGACAATGAATTAACGTTTTAAAAGAAAAATACCTCTTTCCTTCAATGACATAACTTATCATGACAAGGGGGCTTCATATAACATATAAATATACTTACATTTGCTGTTATGTAGCTTAGCTGTTACGGTATGAGAAACAGCAAACGTATCTGAAAGGCACTTGAATTCTCCTGCATTAACAGTATAATTAATTAATAGTATAATATTTTTCTTACTCTGGCATTTGCTACAGGACTTATTCCATCTTACAGAGGTTGATCTTAGAAAACTGGGAATTGAAAATCAAGGCCACCGAACACATCTCATTTCCAATATCCTGCTACTTCAGGAGGTAAAACAAAAGAGAGGTAAGATGTCCATGTTCTCTCCTAAAGACTAAGGAATGAGCTAAGGCAACCCAAGCTTCTCTGTCACAAAGGATGATAAACAAATACCCTGATCCAGCCTGGGATACTGCTCTGAATGCAGATCACTGCGGTACTTTACGCAGACAATAAGAGGAATTGTTAAACATCAGTTTAACAAAAATTAAACATTCATATTTTGGCATGGGTTTACAAACTAACATACCCTGTATTTTTTATAAAAGTTGTCATTTAGAAAATGACAACTTTCATTTCAGTTTCTATTGCTCTCAGAGTCTTAATATTAACAAGACACAGTAATGTTAACACACCATAATTGACGGAAGTCTGTGTCACAAATGTCTTCCTCATTTGGAAAGATCATATCAGAAGGTCTAAACCAAGCTAATTCGTGCACATCCCACTTCATGCCTACTGAGGAGAGGAAGAGTGCTTACACAGTTCAAAAGCCCTTCTTTTCCATTAGGGACTTTGCTATGAATTAAGACTTGATCACTGCATCATTTGTTGTTTTTATCAGTCCAGTATCAAAATCCAACTCAAGTTTATGAGAGTTGGAACAAGCCCTGTAAGACATTCTAGTCTGAGTGGAAGGATATAGTGAGAAGTTATTCAACTGTGACTTGTTGTACTGGATATTTTGAGAACTGTTCACAAGATAATGAGATAAAAGTATTATCCATTCTGCCCAATAATTCTTCAGATCACTGCTGAAGGCTTTTACAAATTTAATGTGAAGCAGTTAGTTACTTGGTTAACAGTCCTGCTTCTACATTCTCTTGGTCAAGATAAGACTTTTGGACCATGTGTAGAAATTGAATATTCATAAAATGTGTTTATCTACTGAAGTTTTCAGAAAGAACTAGAACTGATTGTGTACAAGTACATCAGTGTATTTCCTCAGTGTTTTCTGATGAGTTCAATATTAGTTTAACACAACTTCTATGGCTCATAGGTTTGACTGTGAATGTAAATACGACATTTTTGTAACTGCTACTGTGAACAGATTAGGAAATTATTTCAGTTGATGATTGCAGCGAAACTGGATGTGTTTCAATTGGTATTTGTTTTTGCATGCATCGGGACTATATTTCATAATCTTTTCAGGTATTGGAGTGCAGAATGTTTTACAGTTGACAATGTAGCACTGTTTTTCAGAGGAAAGGACGGTTCAAACTGTCATTCATGTGGTAAATTGATTTGTAGATAGTTATGCAACATTTCAATCAACTCATCAGAATGTTCCAACTCATGATTGTTCAGCTTCAAATACATTGAGCTGCATCAAATCTTGATGTATTGCTGATGACTTCAGTGAATATGAATTTTTCCACACAGATTTTGCAAAGTGACAGCATGATGCCATTTGAGTGTTGTTTTTTTCATTTTGGCAGTTAATGACTAGAATTCTTTAAGCTAAATTCTAGTAAAATTAGTGCTGGTTCATATTTTTATGGGCATTTATCTTGAGCAATGTTTCCATTCACTGTTGGGTTTTGGCTAATGATAATTAACTGTATAATTTAATTACGGGCTTGAAAAAAATACAGACACATTGATCTCCAAGTTCTGTTTACACCAGAAAATTGCATCCTCAATAGTTTTGCCTATTGTATTAAGGATTTCTGGGAAGGTTGAAAACAGATCGGTTCAGTCAGTCATACATGAGAGTGCAGACCGGTTTGTTTTCACAGTAGGGACTAATGGCTGTTATCTGGTCTCCAGCCTATTATGACACAGTTTTGTTTTGTGTCTGTCTTTGACAGAATGCTGTGTCTAGGAGCAAAGTGCCTAATCAGTTACACCGAAATGCTTATTTTCCAGCACTGAACTTCACTGCAGTTAGACATTAGAGAAAAATTTTTTAATTTTCTATTCTATTAAATAAATGCTAATGTCCTACTAATGTACTTACTGGAACAGAGCAAAAGCTATCTTATTCTGTTTGCTGTTATTTTGAGCTTTAAACAACAGCATTGTATTTGGTGCTGGTTCAACAGTTTCCAGAGAGTGCTTCAAGTGATAAGTCACTTTAATAAGTAAGCATTTTCATGGGGTTAAAAGTGAAATTAAATTTTGGGTATTTTTGTGAAAACATTTTATGTTTTCTAAAATGTTATCTTGGCTCTGAAACTACTCTGAACAGGACATGTCTCAGTACACTAAGGTTTGGATTCTAGCCCAAGTCTAGCTACTTGGGCTGTATTTCCACAGTAATTAATACCAAGATCTGTGGATTGACATAATCTGTTCATTGCCATAATGCCCAGCAACATGAGAGCTGGATGAAACATGTGCACATGATCCCATATCTGTTGAATTAGGCAGAGTATACAATACGAAGTTCACTAGCTTGATGCTCTTATGCCATCTTTATGGCAGCCAGTGATAGGGAAGTGACTAGGATAACTGATTTGTGAGCAGCATTAGCTAATCAGTAGGAAAATAAAGGTTTAAAATTGTTAAACCACTTCAGCCCAGCAGAATGAATTTAATAGTGGATTGGTGATTTGAATAATGGGGCTCTGGTATTTTTGGTCTGTATCAGAAAACTTAAAGGCTGCTGTGATGTTGACTCTTGACCTTAATTGAAGGTGAGTTTCCAAAATGCCAGCCTAAGCAGTCTGTGTCCTTTTCATCTTTCCTTAGCTGCTTTTCCCCATCTCTCTATCATTCCTTTAGTTGTCTGTAAAACTATCCTGCAGCTGCATGGTGAACCCATTGGGAAATACATCTAGCTGAAAAACAACCTTTTTTTCCTCTCCTCTCCATCCACATCAAGTCCCCAAGCCAATTCCCTGTTCAGCTGCACAAATGCTCGTACAAGCCTGAATGGCCATGGAAGAGACAGCAGAGCTGAGCCCTGGTGGCTGAAACAGCCCTGCTGCCCAAACTGAAACCACAGTGTTAAGTGGGAGGCAAGTCATTCTCTGCTCCCTCTACTATTGGAAAGAGACAGATGAATTCAGCAGATAATCCAGTTCACTACCTTTTGTAGGTGTCTATATTTTTTGTTGATTGTAGAGATATACCAGGATGGCTCTTCCTGACAGATCTCTTAGCAAACGCTGACAGCTGATGGAATTAATTTAGGCCTAAAAGCTAAAACAGTGGTTGTTGTGGAATATTTAATCTCTTCTTCTGAGTGCAGCCTTACAAATTTCAAGAAAGCATTTGTTTCTTTTTCTCTAAATATTGATGATATCCAGTATTTGCTTAGGATTTATCACTACCTTTCATTTCCTTGCAAATCAAAGTACACAAGTGGAAAAGTGTTTCCAGTTTCTGAAGACTTTCTTCCTAAGTGCAAAATTGTTACCAGTTCTGAACATACTTCCTATCCCTGTTTCATGAACAGAAGACTGTGTGGCCATGTATAAATCAAACTAATAGTTTCTCCAGGATGAGCTAGTGGCAAAGTAGGTGCCAAGTGAAAACACGAAAGAGCACAGCAATCCATAGTGATGCTTTCTTAGAATACTTTCTCAGCCTCTAAGCATTTAATCTAACAAAATGCTTCAAAAAGGTATGAATGGGAAGAGACATAAATACTCATTCCACGATCTTTTGGGCTATATCTTGACTTAGCTTTTGATGTGCACTGTAGCATGTTCTGGATCTTGATGTCCTGCCATCTACACCAGTATCCATTCATGTACTCATCATGTGCTGTGACTCCTTTGGGATGTACCTTCTGTGTTCTGTTCCAGGGAAACTGTAGAGTCAAGGGGTGAGGCTTGCAACATGCCTGGGCTTGTCACAGTGTGGAATCACTATGCATCCAAAATTCGGGTACTAGCACCTCTAAGAAAAGCAAAAAATATGGGCTATGCGCATAGGAATGTTCTCAGTGGCCATCTAGCACCTGTTTTAAATGTTTGTTTGGCTTCTTAGGAAAGCCAGGAAATTACATATCCTCTTCTAGAAGAGGCTTCTTGTGGTATGACAAAAAGCGGTGACAAATTAGATGTAATCTGACTCTTGTATTACTCAGAAAGGTCTTCCTTCCCTGAGCATGAGACATTGTACTCTGTCCTGCAACATTCAGCAGTTCAGACACATCCTGAAAGCCACAGCCCAGTACTTGTAGAGTAGTGCTTCTGGAAGGAACTGGGGTTTTCTCAGTATCCTCTAATACAACTAAAGCAGGTTTTATGCTATGTGGGATTGGACCAGAGTGTTAATTAATCATGTTGTTTTATGTTTGTTGTATTTAGTCTCATTTACCATAGTGTGCTACAGTCTGTAGGAGTGTGATTCTATTATGATTTCTTATGACCTATAGTAAAAGAATAAATCATGCTTCAGATGTGTTGAGGAATCCCACTATCATGTGACCAGCTCCTTCAGTCCAGTAGAAATGGTACCTATAGAAAGCGAAATGTAAACACATAAATGAAAATGTCTATTCTGATACAATTAAAAAAAGGCCTTGGGTATTGCCAGACATGGAAGATATTTCTTTTTTCCCTTTGGAGACATGAATTTAAATACAGCATTATATTTGAAACTTCGTATCATTTGACTATTAAGCTATTTGTATACATTTGCATGTATTCGTGATGTATGTTTCTATATATCACTGGTTGAGTGATGAGTGGAAAGAAATATAAAACCAATGTGATAAGTTTTTTTTTTAAGGAGGTGTTCTAAGAGCTAGAACTTTGTTTTTCCAGTAACTTCTTTTACTGAGATGAATTCTGAATAATAGCATTTTATAGCCTAATGTGATTTCATTAACATATTGGAGTGTTTTTCTCTGAGAGGCAAAAAGTATAAAGAATATTTCCTTTTTGTCTTGTACAGGCTTTCTTATCTAGCCTTACTGGATTTAAATAAAATATATGCATTGACATAATTTATTGTGGGTAAACATAAAGTAATATGCAAAACCTGAATTAGATTGAATGCAATTAATATTCCATAACTTCCTGCTTTTAGATTTTGCATTTAAATTCTTAGACAACTGTTTCTGCCTATGTTGTATTTCTTGCCATGCTGCAGTAGTATGAATTCAAATATGAAGTGATTTCTTGTTATTATATGGAAGACCTAAGTTGTGTGGTATTAAGAAGGAAGCTGAGCAATCACTACAGAGCCTGACTTGTGCTTGGGACAACATAAATAGAGAAGTCCATCTCCAAAGAAGGTGTAAAATTACTGAGGGAGTCTCTCCTGTGTTTTTATTAGATGACCATTATAATTAACATAAAGCCATGACTGGTTTGGCATTGTCAACCCCAAATATCTTGCCTTTGTCACTCTCAGATAAAGTCCTTCTGCACATTCTGGTGCTTTTGCTCTTTGAAACCTTACAAACGCAGCCATAGTGCTTTGGGCAGTGGTATGTAGTGTCAACCCGTCAGATTCCAACCTCATGCTAAAGTATGCTGGTAGCTTTGCCAACAGAGGGAGAGGAAGCTGCTTTGAACACTTTGATCTGTATAATAGAGGTGGCATTGCAACCTGTGTGGTCTATTTTGCTCTCACTGAGAGACACAAGGATTTGAAGTTTTTTGCTTTTTCTGTTTGAGAAGGTCAGAAACGTAAATGCTGTTACAGAGTTGTTAACAAACATGTCTGACAGTACCATTTCATCTACTGAAAGTTCCAAATTTGCTTACTGGTGCTTTCTGGCCTTCTGTTTATCCTTACCTCTACATCAGTTATGTTCTAAATTAAAAACATCTGTCACAGGCAAAGAGAGGCTGGTAATTCTCCTGTATTTGAGACTTTTAACAGAAACATGGAGAATCTGAAACTTGCAAGGAAGTCTTAGATCCCCAGTAACAGTTCTACCACTGCTAAAAGCAAAGAGAGGAAAACAGACCCTCTGGTAAAAAGGGACCTGTAAGACATTGTCCAGCTTCTTTCCAGTTTAAAGTATCATTTACCAAAACTAGTCATCAAATGAAAACTGGATTTAGTGCCATTCTGCCAGTGTATTTCAAACTTTTGAAACAGGTTTGTCTAACCAATGCCAGCACAAATGGCTTCACATGATTTCCAATACCAAATTGAAAGAGGGGGGAAAGGGACACAACATATTATTGCCACAGAATCAGTGTGATTTATTTTTAATTACTAATTATTTTTTGTAAAGATGATCATTTTATTGTTTTATATCTCTCCTCAAACTTTATATAACTCCTCAAACTCTCTTGCTGTACTACAACATTGTTTGCAGAATGATCAGCTATGGGACATGTCTGCTTGCAAGCTTTTCTGAGGCTGGGGATTGTGAGGTTTCTGAACACTGACTCATAACAGATAACTCTTTGGGAGTTTGTGAAAGACCTGGTGTCTCCAGACCTAAAACAGGTCAAATAGCAAGAGATGATGTTGGTAGTTTTATTATGGAGGTCTGGATAGGAGCTGACTAAACTTGCCTGTTTCAGTTGGCAGTCAGGGAGGACATTAGAAAGCACAGATAAAATAAATATTGTCAGATTCCAAGTGCTGGAGCATTTTTCAATTGATATTGTCATTCTTATTTGCCCTGACATCTTTGATTAACTTGAAAATTACTAGCAAATAAACTTGATTTCCTAGCCAACAGCTATGATCATTACTTTTTCTATGTGGCATCTGTAGGAGTTGAGGCTCAAGTTGTAGCATTTTGTTTGTTTGGGTCCTTTTTCTTCTAAGACAAGTCTATAGTAGCAAATCGCTTTGACTTTTGTTTATCGGGGAATCGACAAGAACTGCTGTGTGAGCAATCCACACATGCCATGTCCTCGTCGTGCGTAGTTATTTCTGCATTTTATCACTGCAGCCGCAGAACAGTGCTTTTGGAGTAAATGTGTTTTCTCCTGGTTATTTGAGGAAGACTGGAATTCTGAGATTTAAGGACAAATTGAAAATTTCCAATGAATCCACTTGTTTTGTCCCATTGTTTTCTTTGTTTTTGAAAGCAATGGTTTCAGGAACTGGCAAGTACACAACTCTTGGCATAATTAAGGCATGCAAGCTATAGCAGCACAGGTCTTGGGACCTATGTCCCAGTTGTGTTCCTCCTCACTTAACTGTTCAGTTAGCTGCTTTTTTGGGTGTCTTTGCAGGTGAAAAGATGCACCTGTGCATTCTCCCCTCCTTCAGAAGCAGAAGTCAAGGGTGGCTATGGAAGGCCATAGCAGTGTGTGATGTGTGGCCATCAATGGCCAGTGCACTGCTGCTTTCTCAGCCTCCCCCAGGTTGATGTCACAAAGGACAATGCTCCAGTGCTACTATCGGTGGCAAGGTGATACACAGACAGCAAGATGCCATATAGATAAACAGATGGCTCAGGGGTATGGCAGGTTAACATGGAATGCTGATGGGGGGGCTTGACAGAGGTGCTGGGCTTCTTTCAGGATACTGGTGCTTCTAGACTTCATTCTACAGCTCAGTAAACTCATTTCCAAAGTAGATAGTATGAAAACAACAGAAGTTTTGCAATGAGGAATCTAATCTACCTTAATGTAGAGTAACTCACAACCAATGGAGCTACTGTAGGCAGTCCTGTGAATTTTTCCTTCTTGCATCTTGTAGGCAAATTCTCTGTAACAGCTTTGCATCGAGTATGTGCAAGGATGGGTTGTGTAAATTGTCAAACATGAAGACAAAGACCAATTATCAATTTCACCTCAAGACAAAATAAAACTTTAGGAAAAGAATGTAATGACTCATGCAAGAGTAATCACAGTTTAGGCAGGGCTGCCCAGCTACAGTCCCATTACTTAGCACGTAGGCATGCTACTAAGGAAATTACTGCCCTTTTTCTGGTTCTTAGTCATAAAAAAAATGACAAGTGTGACACTACTTCCTATGTAACTACAGTGCCTAAAATTTTCCTGAGTTATTAGAATCAGCCAATAGAGACCATCTTATGTGCTAACAGATCAGAGTTTTTGGCATGGTTTTAAATGTCTTTTACCTGTACTGTGGGACATGTGGTTTAGATAGAGAAGCAAGACATTTTCCTTTATGCAATGAGGAAAATAATAGTTTGCACTTCTGTAGCATCTTCCACTTGATAAGCTGATAGAGTACTGTACAGTCTTCCCCATGAAAAATAACTACCACTGTGATGTATGTTACAAAAATGTTAGTATATGTCATACAGGAAATAGGTGGGTCGGAATACTAGAACTGAATGTGGAATCCAGGTATCTCAACTCCTCTTTCTGTATTCTCACCCTAATGCCATTTTTCTTGCACTGGACATATTGGTGAGGCATTTTGGTGTCCAACATGGGACCACAGTCTGGTGTTCTTTGGTTCCTTTCCCCTCCCCCTGCTCCTTCCCTCCCTCTCCCAAGTATATTTTGAAGAAAGATTATGAGTGAAATATCCTATGGGAAATCTCCACAGATTGTTATTTGTGGCAGTGAAGTTCTGGAATCTGTCACTGTGCCTGAAACATTTCTGGTACCTCTCTATCCTCAATACTTTTCACAATTGGCAAGACAAATGCCGAGTGCCATCAGCTAGTCAAGATTTGGTAGCTTTCCTAGTTTATCAGTAGCTCACTTCAAATGAAGGTCCAGTGTTTTTGGGTTTTTTTTTAATGAAGCAATTAAAAAGTCAGTTGCTGTGAGATATTTCAGATGTCTCAGATTGCAAAATTCAGTGTTATGGACAATGCATAAGATGCCAAACTATAGAGAGGTAGATGTCCTAATTCTACCCAGTACCCAGAGATGTCACTGTGGTAAATCATGTGGAATTTTAATCCTGCTGCTGTCACTATTGGATGTTTAACTTGCTTAGTGTGAGAACACCACCACAGTTTCATTTACTTTTGATTATTGGCTTGATAATATACAGAGGTCCTGGAAGATACATAATGTGATCTTTAATTGCATTTGTCATTGAGATATCTTAGGATCACAACTTCAGCAACATCATGAATTCAGGCTCTGAAGTAGATACATCAGAAGCAATTTAGTAAAGCTAGTCCTGGTAAAAATGGAGAAAGAGAATGAAAAGATTGAACTTTAGAGTGAAATGAAAATAGTGCATGAAGAGGACCTCCCAAAACAGAACCACCATACAACTAATAGGGAACAAATATTTGATGTCAAAATCAATTAAACATTTGGTTAGGCAGAAAAGCATTTGCCTCTGGAAAGCTAATGTAAATAGGATGAGAGCAGTGAATAAGTTTGAAAAACGTTGGCTTATGAGTTCTGATACGATGGGAATTGAAATTGCTTGGAACAACTGGAATAACTGTGGTAAAACCAGAGAAATGTTGGCCAGGCAGCCTGAAAGACTGAGCCAATGGGAAAGATACAAACGCGGCATTGGAAAAAAACCCCCTGATCTAGACAGTGCTTTAAAAGTCAACTGAGTGTGCCTTGATTTGTATTAAAGCAAAAGCCCTGTGGCTGAGTCAATGGTACAGCTGAAGGTGCTTGAGGTAATTAGTTGAAAATGAAGGTTTTATCTATAATTATCTCATTGTTTTGAAGGTATACTTTACAAAAGGAGGGTAAGTGACCATCTGTTCTGTCAGTAGCTCTGTCAGTAGATTCTGTACAGCTATTTGGCCCTTTGTTGTAGAAAATGCGTTTTATCCCACCAACTTGTTGCACAAATAACTTCACGTGACTTGGTAGGATGAGCGGGGCGTCTTCCAACGTAAGTAAATTGTGTGTGTAAAGGGCGTAATAGGCTCTGAATCGTCTGTGAACAGGCTGGATTTAGCAAACTGATAATTTTTGCTGTAGTGCTAATTTGAGAGACGAAATCATGGAGCCTAAGTTGTTAAATCTATGGAAAAGGGCATCGGGAGGTCACGGGATGCCGGGGGCTCAGCGAGACTCAGCCTGAGCGGGCCGGAGGGTGTGGCCGGGAGCCCAACTCAGGGCCCGGGGCGCTGCGCAGCGCCCGGAGCCGCCTCCCGCCCCAGGTGCGGGGCGCCCGGGAGGGGCTCGCGAGGCGGGAGAGGCACGGAACCGGGGCCGGGCTGTGGCGGACCGGGCAGCGAGCGATAAAGCGCTCGTAGAAGGCTCCGGTTGAGTCAGCCTTAAGTTATCGCGAACTGCGCTTCTTTGGGGCGGGCTGGTGCTGGCTACGCGGCGGCTCCTACCGCGGCACGGCCAGACCTTGGGCTCTCCCGAGAGCGTCCCCGTTCATTTTCTGGCAGCGCTCCGCACCGCTGTTGTTGCGGGACCGGCTTCCGGCCACCCCGCCCGGCTGCCCGCTCCGGCTCCGCGGCCCCGAGGGAGGGACGCCAGCGGGACACGCTGCCAGGAGATCGCTTCGCCAGGACACACGCTCCAGCCGATCCGCAGGAAGCCTGGACAGAAGCTGCAGTGATCAGACCCGGTAACTGCGGGGACAGCGTTGGCGTCTCGGGCAGAGAATGAAGAGCTGGTTTTGTGTGTGAGTGTGTGCGAGTGTCCCTGTGTCCCCACACCGCGGTCGGGGCGGGGGGCGCGGGAGCAGGGCGAGCGCTGCTCGCTCCCGGGTTGGCTTGCGGGCTGCTAGAAATGCCGTAGCTGTGACAGTGACGGCTGAGACGTTGGATCCAGCGCTTAGGTTTTGTGGGAATTGATTCCATGGGAATCTGTTAAATAAGTGTAAAACACTGGGGTGTACTCGAGATACCGAGATACTCCCCTGAGTAGAGAGAAAAGAAACGCTGTTTTCTGTCCCTTTTTTTTTCTTTCTCTTTTGAAGAGAAGCGAATGCAAAAGCACTTCTTTCTGTCCGAATTTGTGGTTTCTGTAAGTTGGTTGTTAGTTCGAAATAGTAATGCTGAAAAGGTTTTTCAGTTAAAATGGGTTGTTCTTTTTTCTTTTTACTTTTTTTTTTTTTTTGGTAACATCGTGGGAACAGAGGAGCAGTCAAAATAAATTGCTTCCTTTACCAGAGAAGGAACAAAAGCTTGTATTTTGAAGAATTGGCTAAAAAGCTCTTAGTTTTGACTGTAACCTTGGTAAAGTTCTCCGTTTCTGCCCGCAAAATGGGGAGAGAAGGTTTATTTCAAGTCAAGGCTTCATACTGTTCAGGATTACTGAGCTAACTGATCGGGCACTTACATTTAAGAGATAATTTCATGGCCAAATGAAGAAAGCTGTACTTATTGTTGAATCATCTTCAGTGATCACTTTTTCTTGGCATTTTTTTATAGATATGAAGGCATTCTACATGTGAAAATTCACCAAGAGAAGTATGGGGTTTATCTGTTTATCTCGTCATGAAAAAAAGATATTTCAAAGATAATTTATCTTGGCCTGTGTGTATTCTGTTGCATGAGAAGAGTAGTTAAAAATAACTTTTTTAATAAGCTGACTGATTACAGTGCAAGGATGTATGGGAGGAGGGTGGAAATTGTATGGCATATATAAAGAGAGAGAAGGAGAGCATGAACACTGTGATAGCACTTCAAGACCCTTTGGAAGCACTGACCTGACTCTAATCTTGTGGGGATGTTTGATGTTTGACAGACTCATGTTTTTTTCTGATAGTAGCTTAAAGCCTTTGAACTGCTGCATATGCTTTCTCAATCTATGTCTCTGTATCATAACAGGCTGTATGTAGGTTCTTGAACCTTAATCTTCTTCTCAAAGTCCTGTGACATGTTTGCTATGGAAGCTACTGCATCAGTTTCTCTTTTTCATAACAAAAGCAGAAAATATAGGTTGCAGAAAGCTGCTTCTAAGCCATTTGGGGGAGCAGAAATCCTTTCTTTTTTGTTACAATAACGAAGAATGCTGCACTGCTTCTAGGGAGACAACAGGAAATCCACCTTGAATTTATGATGATTTACAGTTTTGATTGTATTGCTTCCTATGATACGTTAACTTTAGAGGCTTTTAAGTTATGCTTTTTTTGTTTCCCTTATTCTCTTATTATGCACACACACACAAAAAAAAAATCTGGGGAAATTCGTCTGCCTTTTTGTCCTGACGTTGGCTTTCTTCACCATTAAGCACGTTCACTTTCATTTTTTTTTCTGTGTGCATCTGCAAAGTGCATGCAAATATGCCAAGTAACTTAGCAGGGAGAAGAGAGTAATGGGTCTTCCAGTTATTGAAATTTATTATTGCTGATTTCAAGGTAGGGAGGGGAGATGAGTGGGAGGAATTTGTGAGGAGATTTGTATGTGGCAAAAGTAAGTAGAGTTTTCACAAAAGTTGACTCCATCTTTTAAACACCTGCGAACAATCAGCTGAGTATCTTAAACCATGTTCAAGCCTCTCAGCTTCATAGCCTATATCATGGTAAAGATTGGTGATATAACTCCAGGTATAAATTCTGGGGATTTAGATCTAAGAAAGAGAATCATCCAAATGGCATATCAATAAGGCTTTGAGAGAAATGTAGGTCTTGTAATGTCCAAAACTGATTTAGATGTAACTCTGAGTTTTGAAATAGCTTGAGAGTTTGATTTGGAGCTCTGAAATTGCTTTTCTCTTTCCTTTTATGAGGTTTCCTTTAGCATGAGCATATACAGCCTTGGACTGTTTGCTATGCCCTTCATGCATCTCTGAGGCTGAGGATTTCCCTTTCCCTCACTTCTCTTCCTCCCATATATTGAAACAACAAGGTAGAAGACCCTGCCATTGGTTGTGTTATGTTGTAGTATGGAAGGGTCACTTAATCCTATATCTGTGTCATTTTGAATGAACCATCAGAACTCTTCCTCAGACTGTGTGAACAGCAGAAAGTTTTCATGAGGACAAGCTGAGCCAGAAAAATTTGGATTTGCATCCCAAAGATGGCATAAGCAGAAGGATATTTAGTATGTTGTTTTAGGGAAGTGAAAGTTACTTGTTTCACTGTTCATGGTTCTTTTTTGTTTTGAGCAGTGATGTGAAGAGATGCAAACCCCACCTGTTTGGAATTGCCCACCACATATGTATTTTATTCTACGTCCGATCTTATACTGTTATCCTAAATGCCATGTTGATTTTAGAGCCCTCTTCATTTGTATTTGCTCACCCCCATTCGTAACAAAAAACTAGAATATGTCAGAAGTTACCTGGAAACCTTTCATGTTTTCTAGTTCTCTGAATTCACAATGTGACTCCTGACAATTCCATTCCCATATATTCTTCCAAATTACAAATTGCAGAAAGAAAAGTCACTACACTCTATGTATAAATACAAATTCATTTGCCATTTTTAACATTATATTGGCATGAGTCCATCTTGTTTGCACCTAGTTAGGGGAAATTTATATGACTTCCAAAGTGTTCTGTTTTG
The DNA here is from genome assembly GCA_014706295.1 of Lycocorax pyrrhopterus obiensis. NCBI lineage: Eukaryota > Metazoa > Chordata > Aves > Passeriformes > Paradisaeidae > Lycocorax > Lycocorax pyrrhopterus. Next base: position 17,380,172 of record JACSVZ010000013.1, on the reverse strand, counting down.
TTAGGTGCTGCATTTTGACAAATAGGAATGTGTACAATGAAATTGCAGTTCCTTTTGAGGCACTGTTCTGTTACAATTTCTACCATTTCTGTTGTTGATTGTATGATGGCAGATGTTCAGAGCGCACTGTCTCTTAGGGAGTAAAATTTTCAGGGTTTCTGTATCTAGTAAAGTCAAACATTCTTTGAATCATATACTAAAGTATTTGAGACATTCCAGAGTCTTCAGCTGAAGAGGCTCCCACTTTCCAGTGTTTATATTCAATACAAGAAAACTGTATGGATAGTTTGGCAGGACTTTTGTTACTGAGCTGATTGTTGTAGTGCTCTGTTTACACTTGTGAAGAATATGTAGTACAGCAGCACACAGGCAAGCAGATAAATGTATGGTGGAAGCTAGCAGACCTGTTGTTCTCAGTTTTGTTTGGGTTTTTTGGTTTGGTTTGGGTTTTTTATTTGTTTGGGTTTTGTTTTGTGGGGTTTTTGTTTGTTTGGGATTTTTTGAGGGTTTTTTTTTAAGAGGTTTTGCAGGGAGGATTGTTAGAAATATTATCAAAGCTTCTGCACACATACTTGTGGCTAAGTGTATTGCAAGTTCTTGAGTGCAGGTATTTTTGTACTAACTGTGGAACTCTACCTTGATTCCTCAAAACAAAACTCAGATATGAATTTGAGGATTGTGGATTGAATTTGTAAGTCATGTGAGTACTACTTAAAAGAAGCAATGATTAGGACAACTCTGGGAGTTTGGTTTTGATTCTTAAGGGCTTCTTAGGAGTAGGGGTGAAATGGAAAATGCTGTACATCAGGGGGTCATTAATTTGTTGAAAACTCTCAGAATGTTGGATTGAAAACCTACTGGGCTGCTGTAAGAATTATCTTGTGGTTGGGTTAGGAGAGTGAATTCTCAGCTTTCTTTGTGGAACCTCAAACATGAAGTGGTTGGCAGTTTAATGTCACAGTAAGCCTATTGTGGACTCAGCAGCTATAAACGGATGCTTTCGATGGTTACATTTATAACAGCCTGGGTTTGATACCTGCTTGCACACAATGTCATGTGTTCCATTTCAGTATAGCAGTGGTAACCTTGCAGGAAAGGCTAAGGGAAAATCTCTCACTGGATAACCTGTACTAAAATGGTTGGAATTCAGAGGTTTGGGAATGGCTTTTGTATAAACCAATAAGTACAATAATTTAAGTACAGACTCTCAGCAGCCCCTGAAAGGAGAACAAGATTTGTACAATATGAGCCAGCTAGCTTCCACTTTTTCAGATTCCATAAACGATGTTTCTTGCTTTTCTACAACGAATACACAAAGTTGAGTTTCAAATGATTGTGTGAAATATAAGAAGTCTCTTTTTTCCCCTATTGTTGGAAATAATTTATATCATTCTGTTCTAATAACAAAGCTGAATTTACAAGAAACAAGCTCAGTCAGTTTGCTTTAGCTAGAGGAGGTTTCAGCTTTGTGGTAAGCATTTGCATTTTAGATCTTCCTATCTGTGGACCAGTTCTTTTGCTTAGAACAATTGTAATGCAAAGCTGACTTTACAGCAATTATTGTGAAAATAATTATGTGACATTTTTAGTACTAGCTGAAACTAGCAGAAATTGTGTCCTTCAACCACATCATAAATGAAGAGATGATTTACTATTTCACATCAAGGGCCTATGTGATAATTTATGGCAGAATTTTTGTTAGAGTGTGTTTTGGTTTCTTTAGGATTTTGTATTTTATTTGGATCCGCATGGCTAAAAATGTCAGTTCTTTGCTAACACCTCTAATCTTTTCTACTCTTTTCATCAAGAGATGTGACCAGAGTCAAACAGATTCTCCCTGGGCAGAAGTGCTATTTCCAGAGACTTTTCTGCTATAGTACATAGTGCCTGTGCTCTGACAGAGGCTTGGCAAATTGAAGAGTAAAAAAGAAAAAAATTAATTACTGAGTATTTATTGTAGGACTTTCAATAAGGGAGAATTGGGAAGGGATTTGTTGTTGAAGTCTGAAAACCTTATCCAGCTGGTGAATCTCTGCAGTGCAGCTGGCAGGAAAAAGCAGAATTTTTACATACTTTGAGATCAGCTTTAGCATTACTGTAAAACTAAGCCTGTTATGATAACCTCTGAGTAGAGGTAACAGTAGCTTCAGTGCAGAAACATTTTGATGGTAGCCGTGATGCTAAGGCTGGAGAAGGGAGCGGATGGACTATAGAGGCACCTCTGTTTTCTTTGCAACACCTGTGCATTCCCCAAAACAGGAGGAATTCTTGTGCAGCTGTAAGCAGCTGACTTCCAGGCTGCTGGGCCTTCGGGGTGCTCATCTTATTTTTCAGCATGAAACTTGACAGAGGTTAGAACAGATTCCCCCTGTCCATAACTGTTATTTCCAAAAGTGCTTCTGCTTTCTGATTTCATATCAATCTCTGCAGCATCTGTGGCTGTTCCAGTTTCTATGGGAAGCACCTGGTTGACTAACACCTAGGTTAAATAATACAGGACTGGTTGCCCTTTAGGTCAGGTGGTCTGTTCCATAGAGTGGCTGTTGCAGGCTAATGTAACTGCATAGGATAAGGCAGCCTATCTTCTATAATACAAAACTATAAACTGAGCACAGGGCAGCATTTTTTGAGGAACAGAACAGTAATTTGTTAATGAGCCTGAAGTGTTTGTCTCACAAAGCTTTTTGCTCACGATAACAGAAAAACTCGTACTGTATGGCAGACTGTAATTGATTGTACCAGAGACTGACAGCTATGCAAATCTCTCTGTCAACAACGATTTGAGCCAGCAGGCTGGGCATGCTGAAGAAGAGAATTCCAGTAATCTGCTCCTGCCCTTATCTCTTGGGTAGAGCCGTTTAGTTTACAGCCTGTTAGAAATATGTGACCAGTTATCTGCTAGATTTATTACTTGAGCAAGACTCCTTAGCAACAGTTTTTTCCTCACAGTGTGCCAGCTGCTGGGTTTAAAAACATATTCTTTCAAACCAAGCTGTAGTGTCCTTTATTTTTTGACAAAATGTTCTTAAAACTTTGCTTGTTGTCAGTGATTCAAAGTTGATGTCTGAGTCTTCAGAGATGTGAAAAAGCAAAAAAGAGGAACTCTGTGGATAAAAATGGAGAATTGTTCAGGGCCTGCTCTTGCATATTTGTCCAGACTTGTTGTTTTTTGTAGTGACTTTTAACACGTATGAAGTTATATATGTGTGTGCTTGATGTGCAGTTGGGAGCAGCATGACTGGATCTTGGGGTATCTGCATGCCTCAAAGCAAAGCAAAAGTTCCATTTCAGATACCTTTGTTGGTCATGCTACTTAACTTTCTTTAAGTGAGTGCTTTGATGATTGATACACAGTAAGAAATCTTGGTTTTGTTTTTCCAGAACCAAAAATGATAGCTGCAGGAAAATTTTCAAGTCTTCCTAGAAACGGCCCAGTGAACCACCAGTTCTCATTAGCTTCTTCCATGGACCTTTTGACCACAAAACCTTCACCAATTGAGCATCGCTCAAACTCCTTTCAAGGCGTCTCTATCCATGGCACTCTCCCCAGGAAGAAGAAGGGGACAGTTCCCACTAGGTCTTGTGATATGTTTAGCCACGTGGGAACGTTGCCTTACATGAGAGCACGGCAGCAGCCACCTTTTGTACAGGATGTTATAGAAGAGTACCCTCCAGAAAATGGAAAGAGCAGCGAACTCCATGCCAGGTATGTTGTAAAACCTTAATTTACATTAGCTGCATAGGGATTATTACATACTCTTCTAGGCTTCTAAAGGCCCAGTTATAGGTACAGCTGTTTGCTGTAACTCTAAGTTAAGTTTTCTCCCTAGTGTTCAGTTTAGGTCTTGATAGAAGGCGTAAGTAATTTTTAATGACTGTGTCTTGCCTCTGCATGTTTAAAAGGTATAATATTGTTTGTTCTATTCCCATGGAGGAAATTTTTTTAAGTCAGTGAATTGCTTTGATATGACCCTTTGCATTGTTGTAACAGAGCAATTTTAAACAAAAAGTCATAACTGTTCAAACTTGGTTTTGATTTGTATTCAATGCAATATGGATGGAGGGCTGAGTAAAAGGAGCGTGGTGTTCCAGCTGCCTCAAATCTAGAACTATGTGTAAGCCTTCTTCATGAAAGACTTAGTGGAACCCTGTGTACACTGAGCTAATGACAAATTATCCCTGTTTATTATTCCTGCCTGACTTCGTGGTTAACATATGCATAACTCTTGAGAAGGACCTGTACTCTTACAGCTAACCTTTCTTTTGGGAATCTGTTATCATCACTGATATTTCATTGCTTACAAAAAGTAATTAATTTTGTAAATGTCCTTTTTTTTGGTTTTGATATTGACATCTATACAATGGGGAAAAAATTTCCAGCTAACACAAGACAAATTCAGTGTAATGCAGTGGATCAGTTAAAGACGTAGAAATGAGAAAATGTTTGGTTGCTTGGCTGATGGAGTTAAAGGCTGAGCAAATGTATCCAAATTACAAGTTCTGAATTAGGATTTACCGTCTTGCTGTGTCCATCACTACAATTTTTTGGTTTTCAAGTCTTGTGAGTGAAGGAGAGTTCTAACTAGGTAAGGTTGTGTGTGTAGAGTGGTTTTCTTATGCTTTTTGCTTGTGCTTTGTGGGGTCAAGCTTTCTTCTCACCTAAAAAGAAGTCTTTCTTCTCTATACCCCCTTCATTTTAAAAGAAGAAAGGACCTAAGTGGGTTTAGTACTCCTCTGTCACTGATCTCTGAGATGTACCTGCTTATATTAACTGGCTTTTAAACATAATTTGCTTCTTTTATTTACATACTTTTAGAGAACTCAAGCAGCCTGGGGTGTTGCTGTGAAAAGAATATGGTGATATACACTGAAGTTTTATTTTATGTCTTCTTTTTCAAGAGCAGTTACTAAATATTATTTTCTCGAGAGACCAAATCCTACTGCTGCCTTGTCTTATGACATGAATATGACAACCTTGTCTTATAAAGAACACTTTGGCAAACCCATAAGAGTACGAACAGAATGCTTGAGAGGAAAATGTCAGGAAGGTCTGCCTGGTCAAAATGAAAACATAATGCTTTGAATTAATGAAGAGATTCAAAGGATGTTATTAGTGCGGCCTGTGAATAGAATTTGTGTCTATTGAGTCATAGCAGCAAGTGCTGTTCATGTTTGATCTTTCAATTACTTTTCTAAAACACACTCTGAATGCTGTGCTAACAACTTCTAACAATTGGTTTCTCTAATTTTTACAATGGATCATTATATGTTCTGCTCCATGACCTGACTGCACAGTTGTGTTAGAGCAGAAGACAATAACAACTTGGCAGTCAGCAAATACATCACTTTTTGAATGTTCTTGCAATGACACTGCACTTTTCATTAGTTTACTTTAAAGGAAAATTGAGAGAGAAAGCCTGTTTTTCCTGTGGTAAGCATTTTGCCATATATGCTAAGGTATGTATTCTAATGCTTACGCTCACATTGAAATTATCGGGTCCTAATAGTATAGGGGAGTCCATGTTTCCTTATTAGTGTCTTTTTTAAAAAAAGCCCTGTTACTTCAGTGTAGGAATTTGTGAAAGAGTGTAATGTTACATGAATATTCTCATTCAGGAGTATATCAGTCTTTAATTGCTATAATGCTGTTTACAAAAACTGAGCATGTGAGTACACGTTTTAATGAAACATTTTCATGATGCACTGTTCAACCCAAGTGCTATGTTTGATGCCAGTGGGCCAGAACTAATAGTCATTAGGATTGCAGTGTTCGTGTGCACACAGATATGATTATTTTGAACTGTGTCTCAGTCATGTCATTGTTTGATTAATTCTAATTTAAAAAACATAACTATGATAACATTTTTAATAAATCAAAGTAATACTCTAATATATGAATACACATCACTTTATTTTGTGAAACAAAAAATAAGCCAGAGTGATGAGAATAGGAAAACAATAATTGACTGTGTCATTCCTTAATGGAATTCTTCTGATTCTGAAATTTTTCTGATAACTTGGAGAAAGTATATTGTCAATTTTCAATGCAATAACATTGTATTCTCTTCTTGGTTTGTGAATGTACATCTCTGCTAGTTAGTTCAAGGGGAAAAAAGTTTTCTTTCTTGAGAAAGCTTATGCCTGAGTTTGAGAGTCTCTTGGAAATAATTAAATGGCCAAAGTTAGAATCAGCTGAGCTCTTGAAAGGTAGTTTTATTAGCTAAAAAAGAATTCACTCTTGAAAGTGAAGAACTTCACTTTTAAAAGAGAATTCTCATTTTAGCATGTAAAACTAAAGCTGCTTTTGTGTAATGTTCTTTATTATCTGACATTGATAATTAAACCCAAAAAAGCTTAATTGTAATTTCCCTTTGACACGTGGTCTATGGGTTATCTTTATTTAGCTTTGCCTTGAATTATGATACCTTTGTTTAAAAGAAAATTGTTCAAATTCCCATGTTTTGCTAGAAGCAGTAGCTTTTTCTTTTTGGCCTGTGTCTTGTGGCTGCCATGAGTAAACCCAGAATTTCCAGTGCACTTGGACGATCATAGTTCTTCATGAGTGACATTATGGTTTAGCAGACTTGTGGCATTTTCATGCGTTTTCATTAATGCAGCCAAATGTCCCTTAAATAAACAGGACCTAAAAGCATTGCAGAATTGTCACTACCGTGGTAAGCTTGAGTGTAGTGATAAAGGCAACTGTCAAAGGCCTGCCTGTTTTGACATTCTGTGCCATTTCAGCTGGATGTCAGCAGTACTCAGGTAGTCTTGGGTTAACACAGTAGTTATCTCTGTGGGTCTGGTACTGGCTCTGATATAAACATACTTGAATGTTATCTCATTGTAGAGATGCAAGGAATTTCTGAGACGTTGTTAAGAAGATGGAATAGAGCAAAGACTTTTGCAAATATCCCAAAGCAAAACCAGATTCCAGTACTGATACTGTGCTCTCTGTTTCATGGCGCAGTGTGATTGCAAGAGATAGCAGAACAAGTGATTGCTTCTTGGACTGTCTGTCAGCTGACAGCTATAGTATTCTCTGTTCCTGAACTCACCACTGCCATGTTCACCACTAAATTATGTCCTCAAGTGTCATATCCAAACGTTTTTTGAACGCTTTCAGAGATGGTAACTCCACCATTTCTCTGGGCAGTCGTTTTTGTGGAAAAAAATTTCCTAATAAATGGATTCCTAATAATCTAAAGCTCTCTTGGTGCAACTTGAGGCCATCTCCTCTCATTCTCTCATGCTGACACTTGTTACTTTATTGGTAAGCCAAACCACATACCAGGGAAAGAAGAGAGGATCATAAGGCATATTCTGAAGATTTTTTTTCTCCAGTTGAGGTTTGAGTTGAAATTAGTACTGTTGCAAGATACAAGAATCCCAGAATACTGTGAGAAAGAAATGTGTCTTTAATACCCCACTGTCAAACAGGTTCCAAGGTTGTTATGTGGGGAGAGAAGTAATGCAAGTGGTATGATAGGTTCAACATTGTGTTGCCAGGGAGTCAGGCTAATAAAGATATGTGATCTTCACAATCAGTTAAAAGATAGTGAAGGAAAGAAAAGATACTCCTTTCTGGCAATTCCTCTGTTGCCTGTAAATAGCCTGTATATATATGTTGAAATAAACAGAGTTTGCAACAAAATTAAGTGAAATTCAGTTTAATAACAGGTCCAGTGTGAAATTGTAAATTGTTAAGTGGTTAGAAATAGGATCTGGATTTGCACAGAGTTGATGTTGTTGATGGGCATGATGCTTTGAAAGAATTTACTGTAAATTTTAGGATGGACAATCTAGCACAGTAATAAAATCAAAGCTAGACACAATTTCCTAGAAATAAGTTTATTAATTTTTTTATGCAGTTTGTAGAGTTACATGCTATTTTAAAGCCCTTAGTGTTTCAAAAGCTTTAGTGTTCAAACTTAACTGCTGAAAGTACATATATGAGAAGTTTAGTATTTGAAAGAAAGAAAAATGAGTTAATTTTGTCTTCACCCTGTGTGTAATATAGGAGTCTGTAGAATAGAGCTTTGGGTATTTGGGGAGAAACTGTGTGGTCACACATTTGCATTAAATCACATCTTCCCTCTGCTGAGCCTACCCCTAGGAAGTGTTGAAACACACCATCTGCCAGAAATGATCACTCTAAGTTTTCATGCTAATTAAATCCTTAAAACAAAGTTGATATTAATTTTCACTGACTGTTTCACATTATGCAGAATGTTTGTGAATATGTGCTGGTTTAATTCCTGTTTACTAGCTCTCTTTCCAGTAGCCATTTCATCTGCTTGTACTTGTAAAGACAATTTTTTGTTCAAATTCCATTCTTTGTCTATACAGACATTTAAAAAATGGAGTCACTGATAAACAGTAGGGTTGTATTGTCCAAACTGGCTTGGAATCAAAATACTTTGTGCATTTCTCTAAATAATGTATAATGCCCTGGGTGCTTTATCACTATTCATGAGAGGTTCTGACCTACCAGCTGGTCAGAATTCAATTTTTTTTTTCCCTGTTTTTGAAGCTTTAGTTTTAACTGTGTATGAATTTGAAGTGTAGAGTTGTAACTACAGAGCTATAATTTTAATCTTTTCTTCTTTGCTTCTGTTTTAGTTTTCTGTTCTCAAGCCCAGTAAATTCCTGGCTATGCTTTAAGTCCTGATTGTGATTGTATTTGCAACACTACTTCTTTATTGATGTGGCTGAAAACTATTCATTTTTGTAGGTAGACAAGGCATAACAGCTTTTTTTACTCTGCCAGGATCTCAAGTGTGAACTGTCCATATCCAGCATTTTTTGGACATGGTTCAAGCATGTTAAAAAAGAAAAATTCAATCTGGTGGGTGTGGGGAGCCATGGAAGAAAAGATTTTGATTAGCTTGATTCTTTCACTAAGGAAATGGGCAGACCAGTTGCTCTAACATCTTCCAGTGCTTGTTGAGCCTTGTTGCAGAAAATGAAAATGTGATAAATAACCTGTAAACTAAAGTGTATTTTATAGACTGGCCCTAATTATCTAAACACAGGTGCAAAGAATACACTTATTTTCTGTAGTTCTGAGAGTATGGTGTGTGTGACTGCATATTTAGCTAGACTTCAGTCTCTTATTTTGAGTACTGGTCAGCAGACTTTTTTACCTCTTGTTTTTCCATGTCAGCTGTTTCAGATGAAGTGCTCTCAGCTAGCACTGGACTTTGTACTGCTGTAGCAGAGAGTTACTCTAGAGTAGATTAGTTTATCTGGTTGTTTAGGATGTTCTGTTCTCTTCTGAATTTCTGATCTTCAAGGCTCTGCATGTTTGGCTGGATGATCCTCGCATACTTGTCTCATGTAACTGTCCAGGAAGAAATAAAAATATGTTCAATTTTAGCCTTGACTAATGCCACTGACATTAACAGGGTAACTTCATCAGCATAAAGCTGAGCAGGCTCACTGTTCTCTACAGGACCTTGTCCTTGGAGGGCAGTGCATTTGGAAGTTGGCAAGGTACTAGTCTTGAAGTATAAAGCTATTAATGACTGAATTCTGGGTTCCCAAAACTTTTCCTGTTCTTTTAATGGTATGACCACAATAGATGAGGCCTGCTGAAGTCCTTGAATTGACAGTTGAATTATAAGGGAAAAGAGTTGGCAAAACTATACTTGGTGAGGAGAACGCTATTCAGGAGTTTGCTTTATCCTTGTCAGAATTTGCAGCCAGAAGCCTGTTTTGCTTCTCCAGATGCTGCAAATTCTGTTTTTCTTTCGGTTTGAAGAAAGGGGTGGATCAGGTATTTAGACAGCATTTATTTTATTCTAACTAGTGTTTTTGAAAACATTATTTGTTGGATAATTTCAATTTTAATTTGTGTTACTTTTTTATATTAATACTGTGTGTACACTTGTACGGTTAGGTGCACTTTGAAAATTAAATTTAAAATAATTTTTTATCAAGATTTTAATGTCTCAAGTAAAATAAGTATTTTATATGTTTCCTGTGTGGAGTAAAGTGAGTAATACTGGGGGTTTTTGTTTATAGAATGTAGTGTAGTTCTTCAGGTATGAAAATATTTGCAAGATTAACAGGAAGCGCAATACCTTTGGTTCCCTTTTAAATTTTAGGATAAGGTGGGGAGGAATTTCTATGAAACCACAAAATCTTGGAAGTAAAGATAGTTATGGTTTTGGTGTAATGCCTAAAACTACCTCTTCGTATGAGCTTTGTTTTTAAAAAAACCTGAACCAAACTGTTTGTGAGTATGTTGTTGTGTTTCTTTAATAAGAGTAACACAAGTGTGTTGAATTTGGGGCTACTGAATATCTCATTGACTTCTTCCATGCATAGGTTTTTCAAAAGGAAGAGTTCCTTAGATGTTGCCAATACTTCGTGCTTTTTGTCACAGATTCTCCCATTCTTTCTGTTGATGGGTCCTGTTCTCATGTGCACCTGCAGATCTCTGCTGTCTCAGAGATGGAGCAGAGCTATGCACTAAAGCTGGTAGATGTTTGTGGTAGAAGGAATGCTGTGTTGGATAAGCAGAGAATAGCTAATGTTACCTGCTTACATTCAATACCAAATCCTCTTATCCTTTAACTCTAGGGGTTGGTTCTGTTTTGGCTTGTCTACTTTTTCTTTTTAGCCCCTCTGTCCATTGTTGGGTTCAGATTCTTCTGTTGTGAAGTTCTACTTCACCCCTTTGTTACCATTTGGTGCTCACATCCTCTTTCTTTGCTTGGTGGGCATAGACCTGCAGAACGAATGCTTCACTTCTTGATCTTTACGGGGATTTTGGAAAACTGGCTACAGGTAACAATTTTTGGAAATCTACCCATGTGGGATCTTGGGAGAGGGAAATGAGGAAAACAGGACAAAATGTCTCAAAAAGAGAAACTGTCTCTCCAGTATTAGAGATTAATTAAACCACAGTCCTTCACCTTCTGAGCAGAGGAACTGAAGTGCCTTATGGGATGAACGCAGTTGTATCATTGTTTGAAATTAATTGTGGGATCATGACTTTATTGCCAGGTAAACTTGAGGCCAAATCCCTCAAAGCCCCTATCAAAATTAGTCAGTGTTATTTTTCAAAAACTTCCTGAAAACTTCAATTTTTTCTGACTGTTTTCTTCTTTGAGAGGAGGACACTATATAGTGGAAAGTTTCTTGAATTACTCCTTCCATCACACCCAAAGTTCCTTCCCTAGCTCTGCTGTTTTGTGGTCTCTTTTGTAAATGTTATGGAGTGCCCTATTCACTTGTACCAAGTGCTATATTGCTTCCTCATCTTGCCTCCTGTTCATATGTGAACATTTATTTTCCTTTCTGTCCCTTTTATGCTCTAAATAGTAGCTAAATGTTACATAGGGGAGTATATTCCCAATGCTTACTTGCCATATCCGATGCAACGAGCTTTTTAAATTGGGCTAAGGGAATAGACAGGGAGGACAATTCTTCCACTATCGTCGTCTTCTTCAGCAAAGTATTAGCATTCCTATGCTTCAGTCCAAATACACATTCCTGAAGGATGTGTTAGCCAGGTGGAAAAACGTACTTTTTGAATAAACTGTACCTAGAATTAGATGAATTTCAGATTAATTAATGGAGACTGTGATTCTACTGAAGATTTGTTGTGGTTTTTTGGAATATGCGTATTCATTTTGTAAGGTTATATTGATTTTGAACTCTTAAAATTTTGTGGCACTGGATTCAGGATAACTGCACAGCAACTAAGACACTCACTGTAAAGAGTTGCCAGCTGAAGATACAAGTCCACAGGCAACAGCACATACATAAACAAGTTTGTAGTAACAGTGTCTGTTTTGAATAAGCAATAGTCTTGCTCCCCAGCCACTACTTTGACAGAATAAGTCTTGGGATGAAAGATTTAAGAAGGGCTTTGAAGGACAAAGTTTTGGCTCTGGTAAACGTAAATGTTAAGGAAAACAGAGAAAAAAGAATGTCTGTGTCTGGTCTGAGCTTTTGAACAGATTGTAGAGGCTGGTACTGTGTGTAGTGCGGAAACAGAAAATCTTTTGGAAAAGGTAGAAAAAATGGTGTCGATTTTTCTGCTGCAATAGATGAACTGGAGTAAGTTGGAGGGATGCAGATGGAAGTGGTAAAAGTAAATGGCTGAAACATTATCTCTGCTGGGGCATTCTGAACAAATAGGAGTAAGTTGAGATTTCATTTAATTCAAGGAAAAGTACATTGCATCTCTCCTTGAGTTTTAATCACCAAAGAGTCCCTGCTGTTCTTGTGTGAACTGCAGGTCATTCCACAGTTAGTCATAGCACTTTGCACTTGTTTCCACTGGTGTTTGAGTGAGTCATGCCCATGGTGCTGTGCAGCTGTAGACAGGAGAGTGGAATGCCCTTAGGAATATAGCAGGAGTGCATGTGAGAAGCAGAAGCTGCTGGGGGATAAAATCAGTGGATCTTTTACTCTAGTTTACAGTACAAATAACATCAGTCTGCATTGCATATACTGAAATGTGCCATGTCCAGCATGCTTAAACTTGCACCTTCCTACTTAAGTAGTGTGTACTTCAAAAATCTACAGAGATGGAGAGATTTCAAAGACACAAATTGAAGAAGGCATTTGATCCCATCTGGTCATTTTACAGCAGTTCTGTCTGTGTTAGCAGCCATGCAACAGCTTTGGTACATTTTCAGGGCCTCAGGCTGCCTTTGAGCCTCTATTGCCTTTACTCAGATTTGGCACTGGCACCATTGGTGTTGGAACTATTGAGAAGATAGTTCTTCTCATGATTTCTCTTTCAATGGTGTAGAAAGGAGATGTTTTTGAAAATGTCCCCAGCAAAAGTCACTTTAAAATAAACGAACAAACATCAAATGTTTTCATACATCAAATACTGGCAGTGTGTCCCAGTGTTTTTCCCACAAGTACAGTTATAAAAGTGTGAAGTAGCACAAAGCTGATTCGGGGCCACTCACCAGTTTCACCACTATAAGAATGGTTGTAATATGGGGGTTGAATGATAATGAGGATTTGGGCAACTTGATGTTACTGTTGTGTCTGCACTTAAATTTTGTTAAAGTTATCACAGCTAATTCATAATTGTAGCTGATTGGTCAGTGAGGGTGCCAAGGGCCTGGACAAAGCAGATGCCTAAAAGGTCTTAGTATTTTTGATAGCAACAATGATGAGAGGAGGTAATGTACAATGTTGGACAGGTGGAGGTTTGCATAGAATCGAACAGCTAAAGATTACAGGATATCTGCTTAAAGATTTTTTATTGAAGCAGTCATATAGAGAACTATTGGACAAATAGCAGAGTCTGAAAAACAGTTTATGTCTGATTTACTGAGATTCTGGCTATTCTCCGGCACCCACTGAACTGAATAATGGATGTTGGGGTTGAACGCCAGGATTCAGCTTTTCAATTACAGCATTGATTTTGAGTACATAAGAATTTTATCAAATATTTTAGAAGAGTGACTAGTTACGCAGATGTTAAATTTTTCTTTACCCAGTTTTCTTGTTTGGTTGCTCGTTGTCTTCAAATCCATGCAGGATTTGAAGTTGGCAGTATAGCAGTATTTAATTTGTCATACCAGAAATATGATTCAAGTTGCTTATAGTGGTTTTTTTTTTCTTCGTTTTGGCCAGTGACTGTTCATGGTGACAACTTCAAAAGGGCTTTTTTTAAAAATCTTTTAATTCTTCCCACACATTTGACTGTCATTTAGAGGTGTTGTGGAGAAATAGCATCCAATAACAGCTGAATTCCATTCCCTTTTCTCATCTCAGTCAGCTCTAGTTATATTTTGAAGGTGTCCTCATACAATGATAATTCCTATTTTCTGAGAAATTACTTTGTTTCTCATAGTGGTCAAATGTATCAGTACTTGCTCATGGACGGTCAATGCCAACGAGTATGACACCAAACTCTTCATTGTTGCAACAAATGTTGCTGTGCGGACAAGAAGAGGGAAGCAAAAGAGCAACTTCACGGTTTTTGTTGTCTTGCCTTCAAGTTTTTCAGGAGTTCCTGAAGCTCCACACTTGTTTGCAAGCTCTGTGTATTTTCTTGGCCGTATCAGCAAGAAACCCATACATGAAAAAAAAGCACATGAGAATCTTGATAAGAATCTTAAAGCTGGACTGAAAAGAAATTGAGATCATTTCCAGGGACTACTAGGGAGAGATTAAAGGGTTGTATGTCTGCAAGATCAGCCAGCATTGAAAAAGGAGTCGTCAGATGTCAGTCTCTAGAGAGAGTGTGTTTCTGGCTAGGAAAAGCCTCAGAATCATGAGGGCTGGGATTGTGATGCTTTCTTTTAGTGGTCAGATATTACTGAAGGAGTGTTTACGTTACCACGGTTTCCACACAGACCTCGTGCATGTGGAGGAGGGTCAACAGAGGACTTACACTACTCAGGAGAATGGCTTAATTACATGTAGCAAGTCAGGTGCTTTTTGTCTTCTTTTTTGTTCCTATGAGCAAAAACGTGCTGGAAGGGGATTTTGTTTTGTCGCAAAATGAGGTGATAGCAAGAGGTGGCAGCAATATGAATACCCAGAATAGATGTGGGAGTCTTAAATTCCTTTCTGTGACAGAAGGAGTATGGAAAGAGCATGAAGCTAATATTGTGTGTCCTACTGCATACTTACCTCTACTTGAGGTATTCTGAAAACTTCTCTGTTCCAGGGGTATCATTCCATATTAAATACGCTTTTTATCTGAATGGAAGCAGGTCTTATCTGATTATTAGGAAGCCAAAATACTTGAGAAAATCCAGTCTGTGAACCCACAGTTTACACAGGACTGGTTGCCTTATGTGCAGACTCTAATACATAAATGCTGTAGGTAAACAGGTGCAAATGAATACAGCTGTAAAGTCAAGCTTATTATGAAGATAAACATTAGCATTACTTGAAAGGTAAGAAAATCTGATGAAAGATAAGAATTTAGTATTATTGAAACAAACCTTCTATTAAATTAATTTTGAGAGAAGGCAGAAGGGTCCACTATCTTTCATCTGATCTGTTAGTCATCTGAAAGTATTATTTTTTTTCCTGCAGATCTTCTAATATAATAAGTGAGAGTGTGGGTTCACCATTTTTTATTAAGATTATTTGAGAGGGAAAGTGGAAAGGAAAAAATGTGCTTTATATTTTTCTTAACTTCATGACACTATAGATTTCCTTCACCAGGAACACATGGCATAAAGAAACACATCATCGTTGCTAGCAGAGAGCTGAGATTCAGGAGCTAGTTTTATTTGGTTGCCTTCTAGTTGTTTGGGCTAACTGCTTAATCTGGTTTTCTGCATGTAATGTGACAGTATTGTGGTAGAATCGAATGACAGGAAAATGCAGTAGTTAATCTTTACTATTAGTTGCTGCACAACAATAAAAGTTACCATTCCTTGAAAATAACTTCAAAAAGTGTGTACAGAGATGAAGGCTTTGATAACAAGGGAATATGGGGAGAGAGAGGAGTAGATCAGCTGGAAGACAGGTATCTGAGATGTATAGGGCTCCAACATAAACATCTTTCTGTATGACTCATGGTGAATTGCAGGGTTTTGTACATTATGTTGTTGGACAGCTTACCAGATAAAATACTACAGTACTTGTGAAGATACTTGTTACCCCATCCATTTCCCAAAGCCAAACATTTTCAAAGCACTTTTGTCATGTGGATGCTGAAAGAAATGTAGGGCACATCTTTCTCTGCTCTCTTCTGGATTTCCTGCTTTATATATTAGTAAATAAACTGTTTCATCTTAAAGCTTTTCTACCTATTTTGTTTTGGTTTGGCTTGATCTATCCTAAAGATCATTTTCCTTGTAGCAGAAGGGGGGAACAGAGGAGTCTGTAGGAAGGCTGGTCTGCAGGAGTGCAGGTTGTAAGTGCAGACCATAACAAAACATGCTCGCAGCCGGAGTAAGCAGGTTTGTTCTTTCAGAGTGTGTTGCACAGGCAGTGCTGGTAGGCCGTTTGTCCTGAAAGATTCCACAGGCAAGCAAAGAACTAAACTGCAAAGTTTTTCAGGAGCATTTGGTACTGGAACAACTTCCCACAGATCATTTGAATGTGAGAAGAATTCAGGCATGCTTAATGACTTTGCTGAACTGATTAAAGATGGTTGCTTTTTTTTTCCCAGTCAAAAAGTGCTGAGAAGGAAAACGTCTCTTCTGTTTAGAAGCTTTCTTTTATTTTTCTGCTGTGCTTCACCCCTTTTCTACTATGCTTGTGCATGCTTTATGCTCATACGGTTACCAAGCTGATCCTTCTTCGTATATTGAATAGGAAAAAGTTTCAAATGGTCCAAATTCTATTTCCATTGAATTTTCCAGCTTTTTATTCTTTTAAACATCAGTTGAGAATGGAACTTGACCCTTGATAAGTACTGAGATAATGTGAGACAGTAATGCATGATACAGCCTGAACAGTTGAACACCATCATTTTATGGGGGAGGCTCAGTATTCTGGATTAAAAGCTGTTAGGGAACCAGACTAAAAACTGAGTATAAAATAATAATATCGTTTCAGATTATATGCAGTTACATTCAAAACAACACAGGGAATTCAGAGATTGTTTTCTGGATTGATTAATTCTAGTGTAACCCAATTTCTACATTTCTGAAGGTGCTTATTAGGTTTCCAGTGCTACATCTTTGTAACAGCTTCCACTGAACAAGATCCTGTTTCTAAATTTAGAGTATCTGTTGTCCAAGTGGCAAACTTGATTGCTGTAATGAGTGCCCGATCCTCTCTAAGTTTGCATGGTTTTCATTGTGCCTGTTACATGTTTGAACTTAAAGGGCAGCACCGTGTACATCATCCCAGGTTCTGTAGAAAACATCCAGTCATGTACTGCAAACTCTGTTAACCTGCTAGTTCTCAAATAAAAACAAATATACAAAATGCTTTGAAATAGAAATAAAAATAAATGTATATTTTATGGAAAGAGTTGTAACAGTGCAAGGCTCTTCACTTAGGCTTCTGTGCCCTTTGCTATCTGTCTGTATAGAAAACCTATGATGAGATCTTTTAAATTAGGGAAAGGACTTGATTATTTGCCTTTCAAATAATTGTGATGCTGAAATTATGATTATTTTGAGAACTTTTGCTGTGTATACATAGAAATTGAATGTAGTACTTTCTGTTTCCTGTTAGCAGTGCCCTCCCAGTGCTATCAGAGGCAGTAGCTTAAACAGAAAAACATAAAAGCAAAGATATAAATTCAAAAGCCATTGGGAGAGCTCTCTTTTAAGTTTATTTCAAATATTTTAGGTGGAAAATAAGTATTTCAGCCATCTGTTGAAATGTCAAGTTTTATTTGCTTAAAATGGTATAATTAACTTTATTTCTCTAATTAAGTACTATTGGCTCCACTACCTGTCCCTCTAGAAGAAATCAGTGGTTTATATATTTGTTAAAAATTAGATAGCATAGGCCATCGAGCTCTAACACACAGCTTTTAATGAGGATTTTAATGTGACTAGTAGCATATTGCTCATATGAATGCATCTCTTCAGTATGAGGTTATATTTGGACTCACCATTTTTTTGTTTGTTTCTCTGTCTGTCCTTTCTCTCCTGGTACCATTTTCTTACAGAGATCAGAATATTCTGGATCCTACATTGGAATATGTTAAGGTAAGGTACTGTTTCTTACCCTCAAAATTTTTTATTTGGTGTATACCCAGCACTGACAGAGCATTTCCAGTCGTTTGTAGGTAAATAGTGCAGCTGTCTATCTTTTGGTACAGAGAAACAAATTATACATGTCAGACTGTTTTCTTAAAGCTTCAGTGAAATACTTGTGGGCATTGTACTTTGGGTGTAGGTTGTATTTTTATACTGGGCTTCTTTACAGTTACATGGTGACTGTTTAAATTCTTGCTTTTGTTAGCAGATTAAAAGAAGCTGGATTTTTTGTTAATGGATTTCTGGGGATGTAAAGAATCACATCTGAAAATATCATAAGAATGTCAAATTTAGGTTTACAGTTTTAGTATTATACTTACTAAAATTACAGTTAAAAATTCACTTCTGGTCCAAAAAAAGTAATTGGAATCCTGGAAAAGTTGTGAGTTCTGCTCTCCTGTTGTGAGATCTCCTGTACATGATCAGTGTGCGTATTTTGTTAAGAGTAAATAAAAAGTACCCTGGAACATTCATAAATTGTATTCAAAACTCAATCCCAGACTGGCAATGGAGAGACTTTGGAAGAAGCCGTAGGGATGTGATTCTGTATTGAGAGTCTCTTGTAATGTTGTAATTTTTACTAAATTAGTACTTTTCAACATGTTTTGTTTAAGTGAATATTATTCCTCAGAACCTTGCAAAAATCTGGCTTATATTTCATGTGTTTCAACAATGGGCTTCTCTAGTTGTTGGGCTTTGTTCCCTGCCTTTTCTGTTTCCTGAGAAGCGTCAGATAAACACAGGTTATCCTAAACATTGGATATTTCTATAGCTATTAGTGTGGACAGCCTGAATTTCTCAGATACCTGAATTTCTGCTACAGGCTAGAAGTTCAGGTGAGGAGGAGACTGAAGAGAACCAGTTCAATGGGGTTTTGCTGCTGGAACTCTCCCTGTGGATGCTCATAGTTGAGGGAAATTAAGAGTTGCCCAGGTTAGGGTTCAGGCTGACTGAAGAAGTAAACTAGGAGATTGTAATGCAGTGTTGAGAGGGGATTGTCACATGAAAGTAATTGTCTGAAAGTGTGGCAGAGTCCTCTGCTGGGCTTTCTGCCTAGGGTTGGGGTAGATGTAGGAATTAGGGTTTTGTGGAAAAGAAGGGGAAGAGCAGAACACAAAGATCCCTGGAAAAGTGACTGCCACAGGACTCTCAGAACAGCTGCTGGATTTCTGCTCTGAACAGGTAGTTCAGTGTTGTGAGGTGCCTGGCCTCAATCCCAGCCTAAAGCTGGGATATGGTAAAGTAGAGCAGAGAAGGCCAAAAGCCTTCTCAGGAGGGGATGCCAGAGGCAACAAAGTGGTGGACATGTTAATTGCTGTGTTTAATTTACTGTGTATCTTGCACTGTGCTCTACCGAGTATGCTGTTACAGTTTTAATAATGTGACTAAGTAGAAGGCAGAGGTATCATGTGCCAATTCATCAATATGTGTGTCTTGTCTTGTTGCAGCAAGTTCTGTATTATAAATGTGGTTTCTCATCTTTTCTAGTAGAAGCTTGTCTTGGACTCTTGTCAATAGCAGTGGTGCTAAGCTTAGTTATTAAAACTTTGATGTTGAGGAGGAAAGCCTGGGGAAAAGAGACTTAAGAGGAAAAATACAAGGGTTACCAATCCTTTCTCTTCCCCTTTATTTTTCAGTTTTTCCTGTCTATATCCCTACCTTTAATGAACTATGAGTTTGGACCCTAGTTCAGTGGTATTATAACAGGAATTCTAGACGAGAAATCTCAAACTACAACTTTGAAAAATATGCAGAAACTGCTTTCTAATAAATATAACTCCCCAAAACATTTTTTGTCTGTAAAAGTCTGTGTTGCTAACAAAACTGATTCTGGAAATGTGCTCTTACACAGAAATCAATTACAAATAAATAAAGGAGGTCCCTCATCAGTATTTTGTTTTATCAGTTATCTCTAACTGTAAAAGTTGTGGGTGAATTCATACCAACAAGATCTTAGAAATTTTCCAGATCCTCGAATTCATTATGGTGGCAGTGTTAAGTCAGGTATAAAATGCAGAACACTAACCTTCTCAAGCTGAAAAAAAAGATTTCTGTAGCATGTTTATACCACCATTGCGATTTGCACGAGTCTCTTCGGTATATAATCTGTGCATATGTAGTTTGAACTAGCAGGTAGGCTTTGACAGATGTTGCTTAAGTGGGAAAAAAAATCTTTTAAATGGAAAAGAGTAAGAGAAGAGGGAGAAAACAACAAGAGCACTTTTGGGAATCATATTTTGCTGATTAAGGATATGAAAGTTCTGAGTGAGAGATTTATATTTCTGGTGCACAGGAAAATATAGTTAATATTGTCTCTCAACAGAGAAGTGTTGATTTACTGACTGAAAACACATATAAACTTGAGCATGAAACGTGGTGTGTCACTCATACATAAAAACTAACACTGGAACTGATTGTACATTGTAATTGTAAAGTCTTGATACTGGTTCTCGTTTCTCTCATGTTGCTCTTCAGGCTGTAAAGAGAAGAGAGACTTTGGATTAATTTGCCTTGAAAGAATTGCATTATCTTGAAAGTAATACATGGCATAAATTTAAGTTGTGTTAGGGTAGTTTGGCTTCTGGTAGTTCTACCCAAGAGTTACAGTCCTGAGCAAATGGTACTGTGTCAGGGCCCTGAGGGCACTAATTGTTCTCAAGTGTCCTGGCCAGCCTCACTTGGGACCTCCGCCCACACCCACTGAGCAAGGGCTGCATCAGGCTGGGGCCTTCAGACCCCCTCTGAGTAGCTCAGTGGGTGTGCCTGCCCCTAGTCCTGTTTCCCACGTGCTGTGTGGGAAGCTCGGGACAGACTTTATACCTGGCCTGCTACCTCTCTGGCCTGAGGCTCTCTGGAATGTGATAGGACCTGTTGGTGTCATCACCCTGCTCACCTTGGTTGGGTCTGGGTGCTGTGGGACTGCACCTTGTTGTGAGCACCTTGCCCACCCTGTGCTCCCGGGTCGCTGTCCCGTAGGGAGCAGCCGCACTCCTGTTGCTCCCTGACACACCAATTGTAGGTGGCTGTTTTGAAAGATGCAGATAGGCGCCTTTCTCATAACTGATCCTCTTTTCCAGGCTGCACAGTCATTGAATAGGTCTTGAAGGACCTATTGTCCTTCAAGACAAGCAGCTAGTTTTAAACTAGCTAGATTTAAAAAGTAATTTTACAGAAAGACCTGGGCACAGAGCTGGCTGTGCAGCTTCACAGTTGCAAATCAACACTGTTTCTGCAGTGGTGCAAACATACTACTGGAGTTTCTTTTGAGTCTCATAAGCAGGATAATTAATACTTGTTTAGAATGTGCTCCTGCTGGGGAGTGATCAACATCTCTTCAGAACTGAACAGTGCTGTAAACAGAATGTGGAGAATTCATTTGGGCTTGGGGAAGAGTAACACAGTTCAGTGTGCTGGTTCATAGTGAGGAGATCATCTTGATGTCTGTTGTGGCCGTAGTGACTACAAGCAGATAGACTGATGGTAAACTTTGAAGCTGAGTGTAGCAATTTGCTTTTTAACAAACCTTTCCTTGCTGAAATCTGGTCACTGAAAATAATATAAATAAATCCTTGTATTCAGAAATACTCTGAACAGAGGAAAGGCAAAATAAATTGGGTTTTTCTGTTGTTTTATTCTGCCCAAAATACAAGACAGAAAACACTGATTATAGAATTAATCTTTTTTTTTAAGAGAATGTTCTCTATAGATGAGCTGTGGTTTCTAATTCTTTAATCTAAATTACATTGCTCACAAGTTGCAGTTTACTACATCTTGAGTATTGAGGTATTACTTCATTCAGTATATAAAGAGAGCTAATTATGCAAAAGCAAGTTCTAAGGGGGGGAAAAAATGTGCCGATTTGCTGAAGTCTGAGTATACTGAAGTGTCCATATGGCTTCAGCTCTTCCTTTGTATTCACAATGCTGCTGAAACCATGGTCACAGTTAAATGGCTCTTTCAAAAAAAACCCTTTTATAGTAGAAGTGAAAACAGGCCAGACTGCTTTGAGTCAGGCTGCTACCCAAGTCATGAAAGAGATTCAGGGACACAATAGCACGTTGTACATTCTGTGAGATTTTTACAAGTTTTATGAACCAAATAATAGATCCATTGGTAGTCTCTGCAGGTTCTTCCCACACCCTGAGTCCGCACATCCACAGAACAGATTCCTGCAGCAGGGGAGAAAGAATCAAGTGCTGGCAGATTTGAATGTGTCAGAGAACTTTTTGTGAGTCATTTTGATGAAATTCTTGTGAACTAAAGATAGCTTTCTGCCCCATTCCTATTCACTATAAATACTTAAGGATCTTTTCATAGAAATCTGTGCTGTAATTACTGAAGCTATATCAGGGTGAAAAGAAAAAAAAAGATGTCCCTCCTCCTTTCATGGAAACTTTTCAAGCATTTCCTGTGGAAATAATGGTTAATAATTACAGAAATACATATTAGCTGTGAGTTGATAAATATTACTATGGCCTGAGGTTTTGGAGTTGTATTTTATTCCATTAGTGGAAAAATTGCAAAATTTATGACTGATTGTCTGCTCAGCATGGTCATGAGGGAAATTTATATTTAGATTCAGACTTGAAAAAACTGTTGCTGGTTTAAGGAAGTTACAGCTGCAGAAAAAGAGTCTCTTGTGAAGTTCTGCTGAAGGATTCTTTCGTCTCAGCCCCACAGTGTTAATTTTTCTCCCTATTTTTACTCTTCCTTGATTTTTTTAGAAAGCAAACTGTCATAGAAATTACCATCATTCATCATGGCTTTGGTTAGTGCAACTGAAAATAAAATTTTGATGATATTCCAGTGTGTTGATCCTTATCTATAGCTTTGCAAGATGGGACAATATTTTGTGGGTTTAATTCAACTTCAGGGAACTTAGATCAGGTTATGAGATTTATTGATGCACAGTTTGTATAGTTAATTGCACAAATTCATAATATTGTGGATGTCAATCCAATATAGGTGTGGGTGTTTGACTCTCACCATTCTATTGGCTGAAGGTACTCTGGTAAGAGGGTGATCAAAAGTAAAGTTTGTATGT
This sequence comes from Lycocorax pyrrhopterus obiensis, assembly GCA_014706295.1. Taxonomy (NCBI): domain Eukaryota; kingdom Metazoa; phylum Chordata; class Aves; order Passeriformes; family Paradisaeidae; genus Lycocorax; species Lycocorax pyrrhopterus. The sequence goes on along the minus strand of JACSVZ010000013.1, from coordinate 17,357,462 downwards.
GTGTATGTATGTTTAGGAAAGTTTAGAAAAAAATCTGTGTCAGCATGACAAGTAGCCACAGTTTGGGAAACAGTTTTTCCTGATGACAGGGAAATTTCCTTGCAAGCAGCCTTTTTTAGACATGGAAATATATTAGTGAAATCCCCACCTCACTGGAAAACTTGCCAACTCCAGTGTATTCCTGTTCATGCTGTGTATCACACTCCTGCAGAGACTTGCCTGTTGGAAGCGAGCTGGGACTTGTGAGCAGAAAGTTTGTTGGGTTTCTACATTGTCTGACAGCATTAAGAATCAGAGCTGGGAGGAATGCCTGACACAAAGGCACCACATGATCAGGAGGTTCTTTCTGAGTCTGTAGGGTGGTTCGAGGACTTCTTTCCACACTTTTTGCAACTGCAGCAAGGGCAACAGTATCACAGAAGGTGGAATTATCAGATGGAATGTGTTTTGTTGAGGAGAAAAGGAGTATGCCCATGTGGCCGACTTGGACTTTACACATCTCTGTCATTACAGACTTGTCATCCAACTCAAAGATCATCAGTGATGTTAGTAAAGCTTCAGACAGAGTTTGTTTTGTTTTGTTTTTTGGTTTTTGTTTTTTCTTTTTTTGTTTCTCTACTTAGCAGGAACAAAAGTTTCACAAACATCATTCCACAGCAGTTGCCTCTTGTATGTAAGCTGTGTAATTCAGATTACACACGTAAGATTCTGTTAGAGCCAATCCAGTGTTAATGCGTGTAGTTATCAGTCTCAATGAAAACCTTCGGTCTGATTCTTGATGGGTGGTTGCTGGTTGTGCACTGCCCTCTGCTGGAAAAGAAACACTTGACTGGAATATTTTTAGTCGAGTCATGGTTGTTTTAATCACGTTCCATAATAATTTCTTTGTAACTCTCGCAGGAGCCTGATTGTTGGAAGTTGGTTGCTTTTTTCTCAAGCAGCACAGAATGGGGGGGAGGGGGGGGAATTTTTCCCCTCCTCCCTGTCATTAAGTTATAGAAGTAGGTCCTAGAGGGAACTTGAGGGTTTGGTTTTTTTTGTCAGTGTCACTGAGATTTTTAGAATAGATGTTCTGATTTGTCCAAAACTTCCAGCAGAAGAAGTTTGTCCAAAACTTCCAGCAAGATAATCTGCTCTACCTCCCAAATTAGATTAGTCAAATGATATTTTAATTGTAATTGTGGGAAAAATTTTCCTATATTGTGGTATTTTGCACATAGAGATTTGGGTTTGGGGGCTTTTGGTTTTATGTTGTTGGTTGGTTGGGGGGGGGAGGGTTGTTGGGGTTTTTTTGTTTGTTTGAGGTTTTTTTGTTTGGTTTGGGGCTTTTTGTTTTGTTTTGTCCATCTGTCTTCTATTCATAACCTATATTCAATTTTCTAGTGGGATAAGTTTGGGCTGTTGCAATAAGTTGGACAAAGCATCTTGTCTTTTAGTCCTGTTCTGGTGGTAGCAAAATTTCAGGTAGTAGAATTTTTTTTTTTCAGCCCTGTTTCTAGGCTTGTTTCATACAATGTCTGCCATTTTTTACTCAAAAAGGACAACTATTTCTTTAAGTATGTATGTTAATTATTCCTAAAAGCTTTCATCAGCCCAGGAAAAAATAAAAAAAGTACTTAAGGAGTTACATATGTAGTCGAAATTCAGCAGCTCTCAAGTGTTTAATTCCTCTGAAATCATAGTGAGAATCTTGCCCTATTCATTTGAAGTTAAAGAAAACTCATCTTATTTGATACAATGCTGTTACTCATTATTAGTGGTGGGATGTAACACCCAAGTTTCAGTATTTTCTCATGTTGAATTTTGTTTGACCAACAGGCTGGTCTCTGGAAGTAAGGCTGAGTCAGCAGTCCTGTAGTCTATTGGCTGCAAAGTGATGAATAAAATGTAAGGTGTTTGCAGTAAATTATGCAGGAAGTACGATTCTACAGCTCTGCCAGACAATGCACTTTCAGTCTACTGTCCTAGTTCATGTTTCCCTAGAGGAGCGAATCCCAAGTTAGCCTGTTCCTGTTTGGAGCTTTTTGCTCTTTCCCAGCCCCCAGTTCCTGAATGGCCTGATTAGCTCTAAGATCTGGGTTTTTCTGTGGTTGGTGGGGACTGTGGGTTTTTTAGTTGGTTGAGGTTTTTGGTTTTTGTGGGTCAGGGGCAAGGGGAGTTAGTGTACTGTGAAGAGGAAATTTTTTTCTTTGTGAATGATCCTTATATGAATTGAGTCAAGTGGATAGTGGCTTTGTAATTATTCTGGCCTTCATTGCAAAGTCTTTTAGCAGTGCATTCTCCTCTCCTGATGCTGAAATGGAGTTTAGGGTATTTTGCTTGTGGGAGCATCTTCTGTAATGCTGAGGGTGCTTTAGTAAATATAAAATGCTGATAATTCTTAGAGCAGCAAGCATTCTCTCCTTGCATGTTAATGGTTAATCTTACATGTTGTCCTACCATGGATTTGACCCAGTTAATGTCTGTCTTCTTCTTCTGTTATTACTCATTAACTCTCAAATGATGTCTGGTCTGGAGTCCTCAAAAGCCACTACATGCACTGAGCTTTGAGTTGAAAACTACAAAATTACTTTGCTCTAATTTCCTTGGCACCAATAGTAATACTAGTGGCAGTAGCTACTTAATTGACCTTTCCAATACCTTTGTTAGAGGATCAGTAACTACTGTCAGGTCTTATTTACAGATGAGAAACATAAGCTGGAAAGGTCTGAATCTGAAACACGGGATAGAAGTCTTGGGGTACAAAAAACAGGTCTTACTTTTTCTCTGGTGATCTTGTGAAACTTGGATTTAAATGAATTACCTGTTTTCTGCAAAATATTAATCCCAGTGGCTCTCAAATGCTGAGTTATCACAGAATGGTTTGGGTTGGCAGAGACCTCAGAAGGTATCTAGTTACAATCCCCTGCCTTGTGCAGGGGCGCCTTTCATTAGACCGGGTTTCTCAGGGCCCCATCCAACCTGGCCTTTTGATAATACACCCCAGTCAAAATGTCCGTGTCAGTGAAAGCAAATATGGGTACATGGTGATGTGCGCTTACTTTTCAAAGAAAGGAAAAAAAAGAGGGACTGCTTTTTAGTTTTCATAGTTTTGAAGATAGACTAATAGCAAAAGCTGTCAGGGACGTGAAAATGTTTATGTTTAACTCCATGCAACACCGTACTGTTGATCTTTCACTGTTATAAGCACATGAGCCACAAGGGGGAGTGAGTGTGTAATGTGTGGAGAGCAGATGATGATTTTTATTCAGCATTTTGGGTACTCTTACTGATAAAGCCTAGGGAAGTAAAGCTCCTAATCTCTCAGAGCTGCGTTTACAGATCATAGTTAGAATAAGACCGGTACATTGTGTGTGTCTGTCTTGCCTCTTTTTAGAGACACACTGGCATACAGTTTAGCCTGTGGAGAGGACAACAGAAGGAGCATTGGGACATTTCACTTGGGATGTCATCTACTGATACGTGCTGTCAAAGGAGCAGGTTGGCCTGACATTTTTGTGTGTGTCGGATATTCATAGAAAAGAAGCATCTACACAAATAATGGAGTATAACGTTGTGTTGGCTGTCTAGAATACCTAGAGGTCATTTGCCTCCATGTCCTCAAATCCTTTTGTTAGTAAAACGTTGAAAGGATGATAAAGACTTTTGAAAAGCCAAGCTCTGACAGAGACCAAGTGACTTGTAAACTTTCAGTGCTATACATCCAAAATACACATCCTTTGTATTAAAGGAAAGTGTTTTAGTGTATTCAGGAGTTTTAGATAATTAGCTGATATTTTTAAAGGCGTCCACTTACCCTGGTGAAGTAACTTTTTTTTTTCATCTTTCCATTATATTTAGAATTGGTTTAAATCTCACACAAACAAGCACTTTATTTTGACAGGACTGGGGAGACTTTCAAAAACAGAAGGGTAAAGTTAACAAATGTCTTAATGCCTTATTTTTATGCACAAGACAGCTCTGATATGCTGACCAGCAAAGCTAGTTAGACTAATGACAGCTAAGTTAGCAGGAAGGAGAAGAAGGTATTAGCCATAAACTGTGAACTAATTCTGAAAGAAAAGGAAATTCATGCCTTTTCATAATTCTTTTTTTTTCCCCCAATTCAGGGAACAAATTGAAGGAAAAATAGGTGAGCCATTACAAAATCATTTCGTGTTTGTACATGGGTTAGCAGACAGTAGGTGGAGCTCAAGAATATGTACGTTAGTTTTTGGTAGGATTGATAAAACCTGCTGGTGGATTCATAATAGGAAGGGGTCTAGTAAGAAAGGCAGACCTACTGCCAGATGACTTTGAAAAAATTTGATCTTTTATAACTAAAGCATATAAATCTCCAAGGTATTTGGATGTCTTAAAGTGCAAATTAGGACCTAGTAGGAAGCTCATAAGCAGGTCGGGCATTTATTTCTTGTACCTGCCAACCTGAGTTTTTATATGAGGCAGATTTTCAAAGAGATTTATTCAAGCAGCAGTGTAAACTAAATAGATGCAAATTCTTTTTTCTCACTATTCCTGTACAACTGCAGCACATTTCTGAGACTGCATCACGGAACCACGATAGAAAGGAGGAAGAAATTATGCTGACCTCTCCCACACCACACCTTGCAATGCAAACAAGGGTAATTACAGCTGCAGCTCTATCTGTTGATTTATGGTCAGAAGCTGCACCAACAACAGCATGCAGGAAGTGAGGTTATCCAAGAGAACATGAAAGAGTCAGTTCTGTTAAAAATTGAGACAAGAATGGTAGGACATGAGCTGGGACATGGGACTTTATGTGCCTGTAGACATTTGAGTTAGGAACAGGAAGAAGTAAGCTTTCTGACAGTGTTGTCCTCCCCTTTCTTCCACTTAATTCTACACTTTAGCAAGCGTTCAGATGTAAAGTTGGGTGCTACCTGTATTTGGAGGCATCCACCCCCCAGAGCTTTGTTAGAGGCAATGTGCCATATCTGAAGGACTTACTGCTAAAACTAACTGGGAGTGGGCATTGTGAAGATGTTGTTTGCATGGGCAAATTATGTATCAGTTTTCCCCTGTTTCCTGACTTTTTCTTACATTAAAAAGAACAAATAACTAGTTATGGCAAAAACTCTTATGTATTAAATGAAAAATGTTTCAGCTGAAGATTTAAGTTCTTTGATTTTCTTTGGGTGTTTTTTCTTTCAAATTTTATTCCTGTTGTACTTTACTCCAAGCCCAGAGTTGCCATTTTGTAGCCATAGGCCTCAGACCATAGTTGGATCGTGCCCTGTGTAATGGGGACGTGTCCGTGTTCGTGTGACGTCACCCATTCAGCAGCCGTGCTCGGGGCTGGCTCTGGGCTGTATCTAATCAGATTTGTGCTCTTGACCCTTGCACAGTACACCATGCCTCCTTTCATTTACAGCTGGCTTCTTGCCTGGATTGTTTACTTCCAGTTAGTGCAGTGAAATCTAAAGCATTACATGTATTTCACTGACTATTGTTAGGCTGATTTGAATGTTTAATGAGTAGAGCAGTGCAAAGCAAAGCAGCAATCCAGCAATTCCCTCATCTAATTTAGTCTGAAATTGTTTCTCTTTCTCTAATACGAAATCACAAATCATAATAATTCTGTGTGTGAATTCTAAGCACTTCCATGAGCATGACTGGTGTTTGGTTCAAAATAATGTTTTGTAGCTCTGGAGACTGTTGTGATAACTTCAGATTGCTTGGGAGTTTTCAAGCATTTATATTTTTATGGAGTGTGGTTGCTTTACTTGAGCCAGTTAAAACCTTGAAGCTGCATAATTTTTTTCTCTTTTTTTTATTTGTGATGAGAGAAAAAGAAACTGACCTCTACTAAAGAAATGATCCCTACGTTTTTTCTTGTTTGACCTGTACAATTAAAGCAGCCAAGAAGATCCCCCCTGAGCAGGTTCACACTGTACGAACACCTCAAACTCCTGCATATGCAATGTGCACTGAGTGAGCTGGACACAGTTTAGGTTTGTCAAGGGAACACTGGGTAAGTGTAATTTAAACTAGACCATGCAAAAATCCTAAATAACTTTAGAGGCTTTGTAATAACAGGTGGGGTTAGCAGAGGCTCCTTTATTTCTCTTCCTAATGGGCTATTAGGAACTCAACACAGAACGTATGTTCAAGTGAACTCATGTGGCCATGGATTCTATGAACTTAAAAATCTTTTCTTATTAAGCTTAGTTATCGAAGTTATCAAAAATAATCCAGTCAGCCATCCATAGAAACAGATGAAGGGATTATAAGATATTTTAAGATTCTAGGAAGAATTTTGAAAACAAAGAAATAAAGCTGATGGCTGACCTTTTGGTGCTGGAGAGCATATGAAATACATCAATAGATGTCTTAGCAACAGGATTGTATTTGATGTTTCTCAGGTAAAAGAAACAGGTTTATTTCTCACGTGAGGAGTCCAAGAACCCAAAGTACCAGCAAAAAATTGAAGGCCAGGAGAGTGAAAATGTGACTAAGCTATCCTTTGTTTCTCGGAGTCAGTGTTTAAAAATGTAAATCTTACCTATGTACGAAGCATAATTTGGAGCAGCCTGAAGGTTGTCCTCAATCATGCTGGCTGAAAACAGCTCCACGGTAGCCATCAGTGCAGGAAACACCATAGTATCACCCAGCGGTTTCTCACATACTCTTTGAGATTCCTTCCAGTAATATTAATTTTCATACTGCTGTATCACAGTGTCTTGCAAAGGTTGTCATCCATTCATTGCGCTATCTAGGCAGAAGTCATACTGACCTTTAATAAAAAGAAAAATCCCATTAGTTTAATGTAAAAAAAAATTAATTTACCATTTAAATAAAGCATCCTTTTTCCTATCAGTTATACTGTTGATAAAAAGCATCAGCAGCTGCTGTATGAAATTGTACAGTATTCGTTTTTAAGATTCATTATTTCTGGCATTCTCTCAACATACGTAATTTTTGATTCTTTACTTCATTACAGACAGGAAATAAGGAACTGGCAGCTACCATTTGTATTAGACCTGCCAGTCCAATCCTCCTTTTCTTGAAAAACTGGGGGGTTTTATTCTTGCTGATGGATGAGAACCTTTGTTTAAATTTCAGTGTAGGTTTACACATTGATAGGTCATAGTATTCCTGTCCTTTTTTTTTTCCAACCCCATAAAGAACTCCTTTATGGAACTTCTAGTTATTTTCAGAGCAGAAGTGGTCCACCTTATTTTGCACTGCTAAATCAGTTGTTTCTGCTGCCAAAATAGCTAAGTCATCCTAACAGCCCTTCTTGTCACTTAATGTAGTTTGAGTTGCTCGTCTTGATAGTTTCTGTTCATGGTATTGCAAGTGAAACCTTAGCATGTGATACTAATACTGTCTTGCCAGCATTATAAAGCAAAAACACCTTGACTGATGCAATTTCATTTCCCTTTTTACCATCCCTCCTCCCTGCCCCTTCAGTTTAAAAATTGGATTAGGGTGTTATTATGAGAACTTTTGATTAGTAGTTTTTAAAAATACAGTCCTTGATGAGATGTCCTGCCACAGTGCCAGAAAATTTCAGTAAAGAAACAGGAATCACAGTTTGAGGCCTTTGTGTTTGGAGTCTTGCAGGGTATCTTTTAATCTTCTCTTCTCTGGCTACCTGCTAAAGCAATCCTATAGAGCTCCTCAAAGTGGAAAAAGAACTCAAAGTAAATTAAAATACGCTGCAGCACAGTGCAAAGAGAAAAGGAGGGTACATTCACATTCCTATTATATTATCTACTCATTCATTGTTTGAGTTTGTCATAAAGTAGTCTACAGCAGGACTTCATCTTCAAAGTCAGTATTTTCAGCTTCTTTTCTGGCCAATCTTATATCCTTTTTCTTGCCAGGTTTATTACTTTAAAGTCCATTTAATGTTCTGTTCTTTTATTCCTACGTTGTTTTCCTTTTCTCAGAAGAGTCTCTGGCACAGCATCTCCTACACATGGCCAAGTAGTCTGGCTCTCTTTATGAACATTCTGGGTTTGGTGCTTAACTTGGTGGTAGGTACCTGCAAACCTTGGGTGGTCAGATAGGGAAGGGAACTTTGCACATCACACTTCCATTTCCTTGTTATCAACACTGAGGTTTCCCCTTCTTTTCAGATAGGCACTCCATCCCATTGTCCTTGAAAGGCAGTGCACGTTTTATGTCTTTTCTTAGTGCTGCTGCTTGGTTTGTGTACCAGTTCCTGTTGCTGGATGCAGGCACTGAGGGCACTTCCCATTGTTCAGTCAGTGTGGGAAGGAAGTACTCTGTTATTAGGTGAGAGGTACCTTGCAAGTAATACCTGAGGACATCAATAAGCATTTAATATAGGTGTCCTCTTAATTATGTCATATATTTGTTGCTGATGAAAAAGACAAATAACTATTCATTTTAACTGCTCCTTGGCATTAATTTATTCCTATTCCAAGATCTAAAATATCTGTGACTTCTGTATTTTTTGGTACCATCCAAGTAATAATTGATTGATCTCTTCAAAGTTTCTCTTTCTTAAGTGTTACAGGCTTTCTTGTACCGCTCAATCCAGTCCATCTGGTTTTCTTTCACCAAATCTGTTAACTAGGCTGCTGTGGAGGCAATGTCTTGTCTCTTACAGTTATAATTACCCAACTTGTTTGCCTTTTTTTGCCCTGGTTCTTGAGAGGACCTTGAGGTATGTCGGACAGATTCTTTGCTGATGAGCAGTTTGCTGACTGGTCAGTAAGCTATGGACTGTGCTGTCCAAGAGAATGGAATCACAGGCATAAATAAAACTGCTGCTTTTTATTTTGTTGTAGTGCTTACTTTTACTTTGCCAAATCAGACATGTTCATTAATTCAGTACTTTCTTTCTCAAGCAGTTTGCACAATCCCATGGTACTATCCCCAAGATAAAGCTGTCCACTGAGAGTTTAAATGCTGAAGGTACCTTGGTTGCAGCACTGACAGTGTTTACAGGGTTGGTTTCTTGCTATTTTTTCCAAGGACTGTCTGCCAGAAGCTTCCTAATTAAAAATAAACATATTTATCATTTTCCTTGGTTACCGAAGCTCAATTCTTAGTCGTCAAACAGTAATCAACTCCTTTTCCTCTTTTTTTTCTTTTATGTGTGTATAATTGATCATGCGGGCATAGAAGTTGCATGATTGGACTGGAGCAACTGATTAAGCCTTTATCAGCACAGGGAGACATGTATTGTAACTCATCAAGAAGAGGAGTTTGCCTTGTGCTGATGGCTTAAACGCATCTCTGAGCCAGGGGATACGAAGACAGAGGAGGTAGGATTTCACTGGTGAGTGAAACAGATCACATGAGGATTCTGGCACTCTCTGTATGGCATGCTGGAAGCCAGCGTGCCGGCGGTCACTGAATTGATGGTATCAGCTTCAGCTGTGGAAAGTGTCCCGGACTGATACGTGAGTAGGGGGGTGTAGCAGCTCTGGTAGGCAGTGGTGATACTGAAGAGCTTGCTGAACCTCAGAGCACTGCTAGTAGTGACTGTTTATCTTCAGTCTTGAGGAACCACAAACAGCAGAACTGAAAATGCCAAAGGATTATAATGTTTTTCAAATGCTGATAGCAGCACTTTGCTGCTTTTATCATCGTAAGTCTATTATCAGAGTCAAGGTAGGTGCTCTTTTTCAACTACAGTGTGATAGTCAGTAATGCTTTCGGCTTTTGTTTAGAAGTGTTTGTTTTTATACCATGGTTGGGTACAGAGTGTGTCTCTTCTAAAGAACACCTTTGGAATTCACTATTGTCTCAGAGAGAAATTTAAACAGCTTCCAGTTTTATGAGCCTGAAGCTGGCTGTCTTTATATTTTAGGGACTAAGTAAAAATGCTTAAATGCTTTAAAAGGTTTGGGACTTGCTGCGGAGAATTTTAGCAAATTTTCAAGTTTTCAGAATTTAACTGATCAGACTACTTGGTTCCCTAACTTTTTCCACCTGTTTAAGGAAAATGCAGGCAATTGTGCCCAGGAGCACAGGTATTTTTAAAATGCTTCAGACAATTTTGGATTTGTCCTTATATTTTAGATTTTTTTTTAATTGCAAGATACACAAAATCATATACTCCTAGCATGGTTTGGGTTGGAAGGAATCTTTAAAGGTCATTTAGTCCAACCCTCCCGCCATGGGCAGGGACATAATTTATGCAAAAATGCTCTATATGCACTATAAGCAAAGGAAAAGCCTTCATAATAATTTTGAGTCACACTTACAGAAGTGTCTAAGTGACTTGGGAATTGTAGTCATGTGGGGCATCTAACTACTTTTGAGGATCTGTGAGTTACACTTGAGCTTTTAAATCTTTTTATTTAAGATTGACATGTGAATTGTTCCTTGATTAACACTGTGGAGAACTTGCAATGAGGAAGGATGTGGTTGCTGTTGTCTCACCTTTTGGCTTTCAAACTTTGGTAGAGGCAGTTAAAAGTTGGGAACAGCTTCCCCCTTCTCCCACCTTCAGTGATTAAGCCCTATAACTGTCAATTTCTGAAAGTGGGGCATGGGGCTCAGTCTTTTGGACACACTGAAAAAGTGATTCTGATCAGATTGACTTCTGACTGGGACGGGTGTCAGCAATTATCATCACAATAGAGTGCAAAAGATGCTCAGTTGTGCTGTAATTATTTTTCGTTCTTGTTTTAAGGCTTAGTTCTTCGGTTCTGGAACTTTTTAAATGACATTGGGGTTTATTGTTGGCTGTCAGAACAGTTAGAATACTTGTTCTTGACCATGCATATGCCCTTTGTTTAACTTGGCATGAATTTCTAATACCTAAAATAACGGTGATGTTGTCATGGCAACTTTCCATTTAGTCTAATCCATATAGTCTCTAGAGAAACTGAAACATTAATAGTGTTTGCTGTATGGAGGGTAAAAAATAAAACCTTTTATATAGAAACAAATTACAGTTGGGATCTTTCAAAAATAAGGTTCTATTTAAAGAGATTTGCAGCATTTAAAATAGATTTGAATGCATGTGTTCCAGTATGCAGATTTAGCATTAGTTAAATGTGATGAACTGCTATTTTAAGAAGTTTGGATGGTAGGGATCTGGGGTGCATTTGCTGAAGAGAAAATGGCTGTAAGTATAGAAACAACTGGTGGTCAAATCAAGTAAGGTCTGAACCTTGGGGTCCAATGGTATGGATTCTGTGAAATGCCAAAGGGCCTAGGATAGTATGAACAATAAGATGGTATGAAATGAAGTCATCAGGTTTTTAATTTTTTTTATTATTATTATTATTTATTTTTTAAAAAAACTTCAAGCAAAATCAGTTTGTGTAATTAGATGAAGTTGATTCTTGGTTTTAATAGTAATTACAAGTGTAATGAAATACCAAATTGATCCATAAATAAGCATGCTGAAGTTCTCAACTACCCCTGAGAGATTCAGATATTTTTCTGCATTGAGATATATTCGTTATGTTACCCAGTTTAATTGAAAACAGTATGTGGCCAAGCTCAGAGATGCCTTGTTGTGTCCCACCAAAGCACAGGAAGCAGTACAGCACTTGAGCCCTCACATTTTGCTGCACTTAATTTTAGTGTGTGAAATTGGGATCTCAACAGCAGATGTCTGGTTTATTTTCACATGCATTAATAGAAAATATAATGAGTGCAGAACAGTGCAGAACATCTGAACTTGGATCAACTCATTCTTCAGTCATGATGTGTCAGTACCTTTCATGATGCCATTTGGTTTTTATAGCTGTTTACTGTTAAGGTCAGCTTTTACATTGAGGGAAGTAGCAAAACTTCAAGGCAAGGGGGCTCCTGTTTGTGCTTAAAAAAGAAGAAAGTGAAGAGGATTGTGACTTGTGCCACTTCCAAGCCAAAATATTTTTCTTTAAATTTTCATTTTTTTGGAAGAGAAGAAGTAAGTTAAGACTAAATCAGTGATAAATGGAGACTTAAAAATGCAGAGGTCTAAATTAATGAAATCAACTTTGCCACAAGACAGGGGTTTTTTAGTACTAATCAGTATGGTTGTCATGATCAGAGGGGGAAGGGCCTTGAAGTTCAAGTATTTTCATTCTTAATTCTCTGCTATGATTCACCCTCAGCTGAAGCTGCACAAAAGGGGAAAGCCACTCCAGTTATCAGGACTGCCAAGTTTTGTAACTTGCAGCACATTGATGTAGCACATTACTGGGTAATGTACTAATGCTGTGAATGTGACGTGCGTAAGAAGCCTTTTATAAGCAGCTACTTATTGCAAGTGCCATCTCTTATCTTGGGTGAATTGCAAACACTTTTAATAGATAGTAGATCTTAATTAATATTTCTTCAGTGTGTGATGATCTAAATCTGTTCCACTGGCATCCTCAGGCTTCATATATCCAGTTTCAGCATGTCTGTGGAGGCAGTTGGATTTGATAACACGTGAGTTACATGTAATCACCACCCAGCATTGTGGATCTGCCTTTTCAATGTTAGATTTGTTACTGTTGGAGAGGAGCAGATGTGAAAAGACTGCTCAAAATTATGTGCAATTTTGTATAGCTCCCTGAACTTTGATTTCCTGTTGTCTTGTTGCTGAGTTTGAGTTTTGATGAGTCTTACATTATAAAATTCTTTTCAATTTCCCGTGGTAATTTTATACTTACATGGCAGTAAAAGTTTGATTATCTTCTATCATAAATATGTAGATAACACAGGGTCCACTGGTGCTCTGTAAGTGCTATCTGTTTGATGGGGATGGGAATATTCTTCAGTAGGTATTTATGCATTTAACTTCTTGGTAGTACCTTTTATTTAGGTATGTCTCAGATTAAAACAAAGAAACCCCCTACATAACTGCTAACATCATTTCCCTTTGGAAATGCAAATCTCTAGGATCACTGAGTGAGGGGATTAGGATTTGACTAACTCTCAACTCAGGATTTCTCAGGATCTGTATTCCGGAAATGAAGCTCTCCTAGCTCTGAGTGTGGTTATGTAGAAATGTAAGGATTTGTTCTAAGTGTGGCACTGTAGTGGAAAATGGTTGTTGAATCCACTACAATTAAGTTTTCCCATTACCTTCATTTAACATTAAATTGATCTTTGTACTAAAAGACTTTTTTTAGTTCCCTCATTCTAGACCAGTATCTTACTCATTAGTTGTTGTGGTTTGAGCCCAGCTGGCAGCTACACACCACGCAGCCACTCATCCACCCCATCCCACCCCCTAGAAGAATGGAGAGGAGAATCAAAACTAAAACTTCTAGGTTGATAAAAGAACAGTGTAATAGCTTAAATAAAATAAAATATAATCATAATAGTAAATAATAATAACAAAGAGGGAAAAAACCCCAAGTGATGCACAATACAGTTGTTCACCACCCGCTGACTGATGTCAGACCCTGTCCCTGAGCTCCTATCAGCGCCACTTCCAGGTAATTCCCCATTTTATACACTGGGCACGACGTTCTGTGGTGTGGGATATCCCTTTGGCCAGCTCAGGTCACCTGTCATGGCTGTGCTCCCTCCCAGCTTTTTGTGCACCTCCTTGCTGAGACACCAAAAAAGTCCTTGACTTAGGATAAACATGACTTAGCAACAATCAAAACATCAGTGTGTTATCAACATTGTTCTCATGCTGCATCCAAAACACTGCACTGTACCAGCTACTGAGAAGAAATTAACTCTATCACAGCCGAAACCAGAAAAAATTGGCCGCTTTTCTGTGAATGCCAGGCAACTTCTGTTGTTCATAGTAGCAGAGTGAGAACATGCACATGATGGAGTTTATTTGATTTTAAAGAGCCATTGCAGTCATGGTGAAAGTTTTCATGGTAATTTGTTATCTTTTCATCATTAACCTCAAAAGTTGTCACCAGTTACCTAAAGAAGCACGCGGAAATCTTGTGGCTTCAAAATTGCCATTCTCCTGTATTAATCCATCTCTCTGAGTAAATCACCCATTCCGTACCTCCTATTACTTAACACAGCGCTTGCTATAGTCCTGTGTGCTACTTTGTGCCCACTGAACTATAGCTGGTGCAAGGTTCTGCCCCTGTGAAGAACCTTGCACCAGCTATAGTTCAGTTTCCAAGTTAATCAGAAAATGGATTCCTGTGTTCAGAAACTCCCTTTTTCTAGCTAGTTATTTCTCAAAAAATCTCTTCTGTCTGTGTTTTTGTTTTGTAAGGCCTTGGCCAATGATGCTGCTTCTCTGTACAGGAGAAAAGTAAGACTGACAAAATAAGACTGCTGTTGAACAATATTGGAGAGTTGGTTCTACATGAAAATGCTCAGTGCAAGTCTGCTGGGTTTGGTGGCCAGTTAGTAGAGCTATAAGTGAAATGAAATACACTCTACTCATTAAAACATATTATAAATTCACGTAACTGTATATTTTAAAATGCTTGTATTCATAGTGCCAGATAGGCAGTCTGATTAGGATCACAAGGGCACAGGATTAAAGACTGAAGGGATCTCTGCAGCCAGTGAATTATATCTTGATCCAGAATTGGAACTTTGACAATAAAATGTTCATTTTCTGTATGAACAAGTTGATTGCTCTCTAGTGGCTTGGAATTAGAGGAATTTTATTATTTTTTCATTCTTCCAGATGTTTTTGGTGTCCTGTGTCTGTGTGTCCTATCCCTTCTTTCTTGTTTCACATCTTTGTCTTCCCTGTTGGTATTTCCTGTTCTTGTCCCGACATCCCCTTCATATTTTCTGTCAGTTGGTCTTTCTGTTAAATTATCCACTTGGCTAAAAGCTAGGTAAATCTCACAAAATTTAAGTTTTTCATTAATCACAAAGTTTCTCCCATCTCCTCATTTGTTTGGAGACTCTGTAGGACCACAGTCAGAAAGTCGCAGTTCAGCATTCATGGTGTACTTAAGCAAACACAGCAGGCCTCCAGTGTTGGAGAAAAGATGGATTTGTGAGAAGTCTGAAATAGGTTTGGTTTAGATGGATTCTGTACATTTATTAAACTTTAGGCAAAGTACTAGAAGTTTGGGAAAGGTACAGACTTGACTTTCTTCCTCAGTCAGATCACACTTCAGTTTTCACAAACCTGTTCTCATTTATCCCTAATAACCATCTCTTCTCTTTTTATTTTTTTCTTTAAACCTTCAAGGCAACAGGAAATGAGATGGTTCCAAGGCTGCCTGTTGGGCTCATTTAAATATCACCTGGCAGAGCTGTGCAAAGCACCAGGAAGTAATTGAGATTGGATGGAAATGTGGCCCCCTTTAGTCTTCTACCCGTAACAGTCCTTGGCTGTGCTTTGTGTAAATAATACTTTGCCAGAAGGGTACAAAGAGAGATGATGTGAATTTTGGCTTTATCGGAACTGAATGAGGGATCTAGAATGACAGATTTTGGACCACATCCAAACAATGTCTAAAATGAAAAGCATTTCCCTCATAATTCAAATTGTTTTAGGAAAAAAAATTAAGAAGAAAAAGGAAAAAACCCACAACTAAACAAAAAAACCAAAACAATAAACCAAACACATCATCACCTTAGAGAGGAATTGATTAATAACAATACAGAAATAACTCTGGGACTTCCTTTTTGTTTACTACCAACCTCATACAGTATATTATTCAGCACAATCTAATGTGATAAATTCTGTTAGGATGGTTGACACAAGAGCTTGATATAGCGAGTTCCCTTTGGAGAGTGCCAAACACTCACATGAAAGTAACCCCTTAGATGCATGAACAGCAGATTATTGTGAGAAATTCCCATTAAAATACACAGATTTCAGAGGTACAGCATATTGTCGTAGGTAGGTCAAATCCTCTTCAAATTTGCTCTAAATGAGATCATATTTTGATGTTTTATTTCCTTAAACTTTGATATTTTCCAGGTTTTGGTATGCTAGATTAATATTTGCCTGAAAAAAAAAGTAAAATAATAGATAACATCAAGGATAGCTTGTTACATCTGTAAGCACAGTTAGCTGCTAGTTTAATGGCCCTGAAGTAGAAATCATTTGTGAAACATAATAAACTTCCATGAAGCTTCTTAGTTTATTAAAAACACTAAAATAACTACTGACTGAATTTTTTTCCCTCCTTCTAAAGTCTTGGCTCTCTAGGTTTTCCATAGTGTATGTAAGTAGGATTGAGGGGTTTGCCAGAGGTTGGTAATATTGTATTGCTAGGTAGTTGTATATTTTTATTTTAAGGACCTGTGCACAAAAACTCAGCATGGCAGAAATATCTTAAAATAGCACTGAGACTGGAAACAATGCAACTAAAATGTGAACAAACAGTTCTGAAAAGCACATATTTACAGGGACTTCTTTATAGGTCAGGAAAAGCATGTATATTTGAAAACAGTTCGGCTGACTTGATTTGCTTTTATATTCCAGGGATATCTGACAGGGTTGTTACTATTAAAGATCTCAAAGTATTTAATCTGGAAGCTTCCCTGTGTTGCTTCAACCGTGTTTTGTTGCAGAATACATGGAAGTCTTTAATTTTTCCCTAGATTATTTTAAAATTTCTTTTTACTATCCACTTCACTATCTAGCCGTAAATGTAGATTCAGCTTTCTTTCTGTCATTGACTAGGAGCCAACAAAGTGTCTTAGGCAAAGAAATAAAACAGGACATACTCCTAAATGCAGATTTGTCACAATGAAGTTAGTGCAAATTCACAGCCTACCATTGCTGTCCATTAACTTTTGGGTGCTATTGGGAAATGAGGCTGAAGTATGTGCATTGTGTTGTGTGGAATAAATCACCTTTTCTTTTGAAATTGACATAGCTAATAATTGTTGTAAGCCTACCCTCTTCTTTATTTACAGGCTAACATGCTTGCACAGGTTGTGCCTGGAGTGATTTTTGGGCCTTGCATGATGTGAAGTTCAGTGTATGCAGAGATTCTTGCAGAGCAGAGGCCTTGGGTGTAGTGTTTAGCATAGAAGGGTATAGGCTGGTGAGATTACAGACAGTTCATCAGTCACAATTCTCCTTTGGTAGACATAGTTTCTATAAGAAATCAGTGTCAGTGAACAAAAAACTGTCCAGGAATACATGCTATTACTAAACTTGCTTACCTAGGCAGTTTTCCCCTTCTGTATCCTGGGATTTGTGCTAGCCACTGGAGTTCTTTCACTAAATTCTGAGTTGCATGAAAGTTACTTAAGCATGTTTGCTTCATCTCAGGAGATGTCTGACCTCTCTGGCAATCAGAGTATATTCCACGTGGTAGACCATGGTGGAGAGGATTTTTAACAAACCAGTAATTATGAACGTTAACAATTTAGTTGGACTCCTTAAATGTTTTTCTTGCTGTGTTGTTAGATGTAGTTCAAATGCAATATGTATCTCACAAACTTCATTTGAGTAATGAAAAATCCATTCAACCACCAGAAGAAATTCTAGGTTTCTATGCTGTATTTGTAATTAATGTGTATTTCTAAGTGGATCATCCTGGTATTTTTGAGATAATTCATGTCAGTACCATGGATGAAATTAGTCCATTTCATCCTATATAGGTCTTTGGTAAAGACCTATAGTTCTTTTTGTTGGCTAAAAGTATAACTCTCTTAAGCAAATTCAGTTATTGCCTTTGTATCCTATAGTCTGTTCTATTTACAATAGCTCTGCCTACCACTGAGATACAGTGAGATGCTTTTGGAATGATGATAACAATTTTATATTAGCTTTGCGTTAAGATCTCTATTCAGTCAAAAGCATCTTTTAAACCTTAAACATGATTCACATTAGAGTAGTAGTTCCTCTCAGAAGATCAGCAAAAAACACAGCTGTGACTTTAAGAGCTTGTTACACCATTGCAGCCAGATGCCTTTGTTTACCCTGGAGGGGGTATTTTAAAAGTTCTCCAGCCACTTCCTTGTGCAGTTAGGGGAAAAGGTGCTCTTGAAAAGCCTCAGCTCAATTTGTGTGCTCTTCACTCTACCTTCAGCTTGTGAAGATGTTATAAGACTTGCTATCATTCTCTAAGATGTGGCAGTGAAATGTCTGTTAATTTTAGAATCGCTGCCAGTCAGCTTTAAATGGCTTCCCAGCCCTTTGAGTTGGGAAATACAAGGGGTAGGTATGTGCCAGAGGTCTTTCACCAGTGCTGGTCTGATAGGTCATAAGGGTTTGGGGTGGAGGGGGGATTTTTGGCCTTACCTGACTATGTTTTGACACTTCAATATGGTTTCGAACTTCAGTCCTCACCAAACCTCTTCTGTGACTCTTTCTGTATCCAGTAACTTTACCTCTTCATGTTGTACATGGGTTTATAAACAAGCCCTTTCAGTGGAGGTCTTCTCTTTTTTTGTAGCATGGTTTCTTCCTGCGCAGACTTCTCATAAAGCTTGGAAGGAGTTGATGCAAAACCTTAATGTACAAATGCACAAAGAATTTACTCCTTGATGAAAATGCTTGTCCATTTTGAACCAGATTTTTATGGATAAATAACACCTTATTCTGGTTCACAGAAGGGAAACTAAGGTGAAAAGTGATTCTTCACCAGGTTGTTTTTATCTTCTGCCTTTCTGTGTTAGCTACTAGTGTTTGTCTAAGAGAAGCCTTAGTTTTCTCTGAGAAAAGCAGAGAGAAGAGAAGAATTCATCTCAGAATTTCTCTGGGCTCCCACCATGTTTAAATTGTCTTGGCAGCAGGATGCCTCCTCTGGCATTATTCCACCAAAAATCTGCTGTCTGGTAATCTGTTGTAATTCAGTCTGTCTGAAATTGCAGGGAGGATCGTTGAAAGACGTGTTAAATGTGTGCCACCTGCTCCCACGGTTAGGTGCTGTGAGTATTCACTGTGAAGAAGAAAAAGCTATAGAAAGCAGTGTTCATGGAAAGAACAGGAATTGGTGGGCAAGCCTTCCCAGTTCTTTTTAAAATAATGCATGTGTTCCTTATTTGCATCAGTGTGTCAGTTAGGGGAACCCGTGAGCTTTGGCTCATATCCAGACCTAAAAAAAAAATCCATAATGCACTGAAGCAAAATGCTGCATTTTAGTCTGTGCACCAGCTGGAGGCCCCCTCTCTCTCTCCTTATCCCCTTTTTTTTTTTTTTTTTTTTGATGGTCTTTCTCTGAAGAGAGGGTATGCTCTGATTCTTTGATCAGTGTAGAACATGTTCTCAGGCTTTTGAAACTTTTCAGCACAACAAAGATGGGCTGGAGTCCCAGCCCTTGGAGAATGAAAGGAAGTCCAAAGTACTTCCCTCCTCTGAGTGCTTATGAAGGAGTACATGGCTGCTCCGGAGAAGATCCTGCACCTCACTGTTAGCAACACTGCATCCATAAGAACTAGTGAGCCAGAGTGGGCCAGCATGAAAGCTGTGCTCCAAGAAGAGATGAAGACAGAAATTTTCCAGGAAACCTTATAGTAGTTGTATAGTGGTGATGGAGGTATCTTCAAGCAAAACCCATGCATTTCATGCTAAGGGGCAACAAGAGCAACAAGGTCCTTTAGGAAGGGAACATCTTGGATGTGCAGATTTAATGACCATTAGGAGTAAGCCCTTTAAGATTGAAATTTTACTTTGGCAAATTTAGTGCAGCAGAATTATTGAACAACTAAGTGTGTCCAGATTAGCCTGGAATGTTCTTAACTAGATGGGTTCAAAGGGGGCTGGTGGTAAAGAATCTAAGTTTTAAATGGTAGTTTAAAAAGGACGAAGAATATTGGAGCAGGGTGTTTGGGTCCAGCTCCATTTTTTTTGATAGAGTTCTTATTGGAAAAGAGGAAGTAAGAGAAGTGACTTTGTAGGTGTGTCATTATTAGTTTGGTGTACAGACAGAACACTTTGCTCCGTTCCGTGCGGTGTAGAACAATCACACGTTATCTCACAGAATGAGAGGGGTTTGCAAATACAATCTAGAGAGCAAAGCCAAGCCAGCCTGCTGAAAGCAGCACCTGCATTCCAGTGCAGGTCATATGATGGAAGTTATAACCCAGGTAAAATGTTAATCACTAAACTTGGCACAGCTGAAGCTTTTAATCTTTTATTGCAGTTTTCTAGGGAGAGGCAGGTTATGGACAACAGCCCGGAAAAACTGAAGAAGGAGTTAGAGGAAGAACTGCAGCTGAGCAGTGAAGACTTGCGTAGCCATGCCTGGTACCACGGACGTATTCCTCGGCAGGTACGTGGTCTTTGCATTGCCAAATGTGCTTTGAGCTTTTATAGACAAGCGGAATTTCACTGAAGTGCTGTACGCATCTCTGATACCTGAATTAATTTAGTAGGAACGTAATGCCTATTTGTATGAAAGCTATGGTATTTATCACATCTTGGCATAAAATGGGGATGAGGAAGGATGCAGGGCAGACCTGGTGGAAAATGGATATATTTCAGGATTTCTGTGCACTGAATAAATCTGGAAATGGAATTTAAGCTTTATTTGAGAATACTTATGACCACATATTGTTTGGAGAACACTGACATTAATTTGGTTCAGTATTCTTAACGAAAGTTAAAATGTTATTTATGTCCTTTCTTGCACTTGAACTGGGGGGAGAGTCAAAAAACCGCAACAAAATCAATGCAATCACTTAAATTTTGATCCTTACAAATGCAGTTACAAACATGTTAAGGCTGAGGTTGGATTGGAGCTTCCAGAGCCGCTGGAGCTCCCCCTGCGGGCCTCCCTCAGCCCCGGGGCACGGCCGGCTCAGCTGCCACACATTCGGCACTTGGCTCTTGGCGTCCTTTTTATCACATGAAAGGACTAACTCCAAATAGAAAAACAAGACTCTTCCTAGTCAGTAGTATTCACATGCAGTGTTCGCAGAGAATAAAATCAGGAAAGCTTCTGTCATGTAAAGTAACAATGAAAGGGTGGAATCCAGGATCTTGTATTAATGGCTTCTAAACTTCAGTGTGACTCTGTATTCAGATGATTTAAACTTAAAATCCTGGGTCACTGCTTTGCCTTCATGCCTTATTTTCTATTAGCAAACTAGAAGGAATACACATGCAAAAGTGGGTCAGCTGCTGGCTCCTTCCAAGAAGCCCTTCCAGATCTCTGTTGTGGGATGAGCTTTTAGTTTAGAATTGGAGACATCATTCTTCTGCCACACTTCATGCTTTGCTTTGTATTTGTGGCTTTGTCTGTCCTCCCAGAGTGGCCAAATTAATTCCTGTGTTTAAGAATATTTTGTGTTAATGTATTGTTTTCTGATTCTGAAAGTAATTTTTTGTATAATTCTTTTTCCTCAAAGGTGGCAGAAGGCCTAGTTCAGAGAGATGGAGATTTTCTGATTAGGGATTCTCTCTCCAGTCCTGGGAACTTTGTTCTTACCTGTCAGTGGAAAAATACCCCTCAGCATTTTAAAATCAACAAAACAGTTCTAAGACTCAATGAAGCCTACTGTCGTGTTCAGTATCAGTTTGAACTGGAAAGTTTTGACACTATCCCTGGCTTAGTCAGATACTATGTTGGGAATCGCACACCAATATCAAAGCAGAGTGGAGCAATTATTTTTCAGCCTATCAACAGGACTGTGCCTCTCAGGTGTCTAGAAGAAAAATATGGTGTAACCCCAGTCCAACAAAAAGAGCCAAGCACCCCCGAAGGAAAAACAGAAACTGCAAAAAGGCTGAGTCTTGGTATATCCAGCATGCAATCCCCGGAGCAGAGCATACCCAGAGGAAATCTTTTGAGGTACCTTAATTTTGCTGTCCTTATGGAAGGAAATGGAGTTAAGTGTATCAGCTCCTGATGAAGGTGATGTGAGTTTTCACTCTGAGATGGAAGACCAGACCTGAGGGTTTGCTGATTTTTAGCAGAGGATCAGCAAATCTACAAAGTGAGAGCAAATGTAGACTCTGGAAGCACAACAGCACTGCAGTGACTTGGCAAATCTTGACCATGTAAGACAAAGGATTAAAACATCTTGCTGCTGCTCCAGAGAAGTCTGGTTTTCCGTAGTTGACTCGCGAAATAAAAACGCCAACTGTGGGATAATGGGTCCTAATTTCAATGTCCAAATCAAATGTTCCATGAGAAAGTTTCAATGTTCAAAGAAATACCTTCATAAATGCTGTAGGGTGATGCATAGTACAGCCCATTTCACTGCCACTACAACAGCAGTTTATGAATGAATGAAGTACCTTTTATTATCATAAATTGCCCAAGTGGAAAGCTAATGATCCTTGCACTGGTTATGATATATTCTGGCAGTTAGATATGTGTCTAAGTGTTGCATATATTGATATATTTTTGTTTGCATTTTTGTTTACCCCAGAAACAAAGAAAAAAGTGGTAGCCAGCCAGCTAGTTTGGATCATGTTCTGGAGAAAAGATTCCCATTAAAGGCTCACCAGTCAGAGAGCTATCTGCTAATAGGTATGTTTTGTAATTAGAGGTTTTCTGCTGAGACTCGGTGTGTGTCCAGGTGGTCTGTTACTCTTCAGACCAAAGTGAGACTGCTGAATGTTCTGAGTACTGTAAATACAGTTATATTTAATGGCCACTATAAGCTGTGTTACCACACTGTTTGCTCTTCAAGTCACTGGAACTGGATTTTTATTTATAACGCAGCAGCTAGTTGAGAACCTTAGCACACAACTCAGCAGGCTTCCACACCAAAAAAATGACACCTGTGGTTGGCATTAATACCTTTTTTGATGGTATTACCTTTCCTCACTTGTGCTTGACAAGAACTGACTTGTTTTGCTCATGCCTTTCTGACAAAAGTTTATTAAGTAGAAGTGGTGTTTCATGGAAATTCTGGTAACCTCTTTTTCCCAGGGTAAACTATGCAGATGAGGTAATGTTCCTCCCTAGGAGAAAAACACTACCATGGCTTTTGTACTCAGTTCTGTTATTCCGTCTCCCTCAATCTCTTTACCCTCCATCCCTTTTGCTGCTGTCTGGTTCCACGGCCACTGTCATCCTAAGCAAGGGATCCAGGGTGTGACAACATTTGGATCAGTTGTTGATTGGGGCATTTTATTTCTCAGATTCTTCAAAGGTTTAAGCAATTGTTTCCATACTACCACACTTGTCTATAGAAGCTTGCAATAATGCATCTCTTCCCATGTGGACAAACTAGTATTTGACTTCCAAGGCTGCTCATTTTGAATACTGTACTGCTAAAATTTATCGTGCCTATTGTAGGAAGAGTTCTCATGGCAAAGAGAATATTAAGTATTTGTATAGTGAGACTGTGTTTTGATAGGAAGGGTGTGCTCCTGTGTTTTAACAGGGGGATGGACAGACATTTATAAAGCAAGTTTCTATCCATCTGTAGTTGAATTGATTATTCCAATCCATGGCTGCAGATACTTTTATTTTGGTACTCTAACAGCCTGAAGAGTACTGCTGTGCATTTTGTCATAGGATCCTCTGAGCAGGTTCTGTTATCATACTGCTTAAGGGTGGTGACAGGCTGTGATTTGGAGTTTTTGTTTTCTATCTGGAATCAAGCAGTAACACCCACACGATGCAACTGGCCACTTTGCTGTAGATACCAGCAAATGCACTGAGAACTGCAGAATGGGAATGTCTGACACAGGACTCATCCCATATTAGATGCCAAGGTTTGCATATGCGGCGGGTACAGGATGAGGCATAAATACACAGAAGTATATGGCTGTGTTTCTCCAGCTCTTCAAACTAGCTCTGTTTCACTAAAAGATTAGCATTCCTGAAATTCATTCCTTCCATACTTTATTTCAGGTTCAGGCTTGACTTTGGGAAGTTTTGCTTTCATCTCAAACTTGTTGTTCTCAGAACTGACTGACTCACCTTTTACACGGTGCGGCTGGAAGTTGCTGTTTTTATAGCCTGTATCAGGTTACAAAGAAACCTCCTATTCCAAGCCATGTCTGGCTCTGACAGGATAGCCTATGTATGCAGCAGTGACTGGAATTACTGTCAGCATTACCACAGAATAATACTATGGTGCAGCTGTTCCATGTATTTGCGATTTTGGGAGGATCTGCAAGTGAATGGAATTTGCTGGCTAGGTCATTCCTCAAAATATACAATTTTGCCAGCAAATAATTGACATGATCTGACAATATTATCCTTAGGAAATAGCATTAGGAGATGAACCCTGGCAGAGGCACCAGGAATTGTATGTATTTTGGCCTTCTAAAATGCTGTTTTCCCCTGCAGGTTCAAGACATCCATCTCGATTACCTGAAGCAGATGCAAACTCCTGTCCAAGCTCACCTGCATTTAGAACAGGCAGTGAACCATCTCTAAGCCCCACAGTTGTTCAGAAAGTCATGTCAGAGTCACTGCTAGGGGAAGCTCTCAGAGGATCAGACAGTCAGCTCTGTCCAAAGCCTCCACCTAAACCCAGCAAAGCACCCCTGATGAAGCCCCCTGATTCTCCTTTGGCTTCCCACAGTTCTGAAGGACACTATTGTGAACTAAACCCTGCCAGGCATCCAACAGCAACAAAACAACACTTATGTCAGAAAAACAGCTATGTGGAACATCTGACACAAAAGGAGAGGGGAACATTCAGGCACTCCGAAACAAACTATTTGATCCTTGACGATGATCCTACAATGAACACTGCAGATCCTTTAGAAGCTTCAACTCAGATGGCTGAGGAAGACAGCATCTTTTCTGTACCTGTTTATGAGATGGTGTCTAGTTTTAAACCAAATGATTTTGAATCCAAACTACTTCCTCCTGAAAACAAGCCATTGGAAACATCCATGTTAAGAAGAGTTAAGGAGCTTTGCACCAACAATAACCCAAAGATTATTGCACAGCATATTCTTAGAATGGACTGCAAGGTAAAAAAAAAGTTCATGTGTTTTATTTTATATTGTCCCAGTTTAGACTCTTAAAGAACTGATTTGAAAAGAATAATGGGTAGATTTGCAGCTAATATAATGTTTGTATTGTTTACAGGAATTTTTAGGGTGTTTTTTTCCATTTGAAGAAAAATGTTCACAAACTCTTTGGACTAAAGGTCTCTCATCATGCTTGACTTTAGACTCAAATTCTCAAAGTCCCACATGTCTTTTAAATCTCCTATCAGTTGCTGCATACCCGTGATTCAGCCTTTCTCCTGTATTGGAGGAAGAGTTCTCTGTGCTGTGAAGCACTGTGGGAAGAACTGCTCACAACAGGAAATAGCTCGTTTGGGCAAAGAGCAGGCAGACCTGGTTGCCACATGGCCATTATATACATTGTTCAATGGAACTAAATATATTTAAACTTCTAAATCCAGCTGCTCTTCTAATCTTTGTCTGAGTTCCTCTCTTACACCTGGATAGGTGGTGTGGGAAAATAGCTATCAGGACTTGTGCTCTTCTCTCCTGTGAGAGAACTGTGCTAGTGGAATTGCTTAGAAAGATGTAAAAAATACAAAGAACTATTTTTCACATTGTAGACTTTGGTCAACTGCCAGGTCTTGGAGATCAGCTAATGGATCAGAAAGACAGGAGAATCATCTCCTAATGAGATGATGACTTTGTGTAACTGTAGTTAAATCTGCACCAGTTTGCTGGCATGACTGAGAGCTGTACCTGCTGCAGAGCAGCTACAGGAACCAAATGGTGTGGGGTATCCAACCCCCCCGCTTTGTTGGGCTTTGGTGGTTTTAGTCTTTTTAAGAACAGTTTGAGAAGCAAAACACATGGCTACTTACTGGGCAACTCCATTGCAGACAGGAAGGGCAGTGGGAATGGTGATGCTCCAGAAGCACATCTGCAGCACTCCGCTGCTGCTGCTGCTGCACTGATGGACACCATAGGTCTGAGGAGGGGGCAGTTCCCTGGAGCAGCCGAATGTGTGAGTCCTGCCAGGTGCTGGGGGCCTGCCAACAGCAAACACAGCTTTTTCTCTCCTCAGTAGCACTGTTGGCTGCTGCTAAGTGAGGCTTCATGCAGACAAGGTGACTCAAAAAAACAGCTCCACAACTGCTCACTCTTCTCAGAAGTGGTAGATTGAGGCTTCTTTACTATGGTTCCGAGAGTATTAATAGCATTCTCTAACATTTTAGTGCCAAAATTCACTTTTCCCTTCCTTCTTTCAACCTAATAACTAAATTAGCTTTAATATATTGTTTAAGAGTATGTTGCTTGAAGGTATAGGATATGCATGCCTTAGAGAAGTAGGAAGTTTATATATATGTATGTATGCATATATTATATTCAATTAGCTCATTATTAGACTCCATATTTTAAATACTGTAAATTTGCAATGGAGTGAAGGCACCAACTAGCCTGCTGGAATTAATTAAGAGTCATTGGAGGGCTTTGCAGAAACAGTTTTTTGAATTTTGGAGCAGGAACAGTAACTAGCTGGGACAGGTAGAGAAGTCTATTTGATGTTTGCCTCCGAGTGCTGAGCCAATGCCTGCCATTTACTGGCAACCTGTTGCATGGACTGCACTGATAAGAACTGCATGATGCAATGAGATTGGCATGTGAATTGGGCCAGAATGAATGCTTTGTACTGAGAACCCAGGCTAAAGTTCCTATGTCTTCTGTGTGTTATCAGTAATTCAGTTTGCCTTTTAAATAATGACATTTTTAATAAGGAATCACCCATATGGTAAGTGATGAGGTGAGTATTTGCCACTTGCATACCTGTGATGGAATAGCAATCAGTGTCTCCAGGGGCTTCATATCACTCCTGTGTCTCTAGAAGTGAAACAGGTTTTTCTACAGTGCTGTTTTGTACTGGTGAGGCTTGTTGTGCAGCCAAGATTGCTTTCATCATTTCATAGACAAAATAGCCTGCTGATGGGTGTATCAGAATATTGCAGGCAGATTGGTTTGTAATCTTACACCATCATATTAATGTGGTTTTGCTTATTATTAGCAATTATAATTGTTATTGAGATAACCAGTAGCTAATACAATGTGTTTAAAAAACAAAGACAAATTGGTGAGGGTGTCAGCTTTCACACACTGCCTTTGTAAGGCACTCAGTATTGTGTCCTCCGTAGCCCTTTTGGTAATTCATCTTTATGAACCTTTATGAACCTAATTCATCTTTAGGACCCTGTGGTGTAACCAAAAACATTCTGAGCAGTTTTTTTAGAAAGGAAAAAGGCAAAGCAAGTGTGTATGTCCTTAAGGCAAGGAGCAGTGCCTCTCTGACAAGGATCAGGCTGAGAGAGCAATACATTTCCTGGAACTTGCATAGTAATCTCTTTCTGGAAGCAGAGCATGGAGTTTGATAAAGCATTTTAGTCACACCTTTTATGTCTTCTGATGGCTGCATCATGGAAAAAAAATTTCCTTGGCTTTTTTGTATAAGGCACTGAACATGCATAAGTTAAAGTTTTTCTTTGATGCCTGTATTCTAAAGTTGCATGCTGTGCACTTAGCTCTGTATGCCATGCACTTACCTGGACGACTTCTATGTGGCTAGGGTTTGTTTTTTTAAAAATGTTAGTTTCAAAATTCATGCAGAGTTTTTTGCACTTGACAGGTGGCAAGGATAGTAGAAGTTTCTGAAGAGATGAGGAGGAATATGGGAGGGAACTCTGGTCTTGAACTGATCACCTTGCCTTACGGACATCAGCTGCGCCTTGACCTGATTGAGAGGTAAATGTTCCTGTTCCTCATTTCCAGGGCAGATGGCCAGAAGCTCGGAGCATGGCTGCACTGCCTTCTCATTTCCTCCAAGAATGCTCTCCTGCATGTTTCCGGAATTCATGTGTACAGATTATAGGAAAAGATTCCCGCAGGTCATAAGGCAACTGTCATGTGTAGTACAGGGAAAGGGGCTAAGGTGTTGAAAGTAGGGTCCTTGGAACAGCTGAATGCCATCAGCTCTCCTTTACAAGCTCAGGTAAACTAAAATTCAGGGGACCTGTAATCTATCTGAGAACATAAGTGTGTGGAGGAGACTGAAAGGTACTACCCTTCTGCACGTGGCAAGAGGCTAGATGATCTAACAAAGTAAAAAATTATCAGCAAAGCTTTCTGAAAACCCTCTGCACAAGTTAAGGGGGAACACTTAAGATGTTCTGATGTACATTTTCTACTTCATATTTCAGTAGTTTGATTTCTGATATTTTTGGGAGGGGTGTCACAGGATTTGAATGTGGAGGACAAAGGAATTGGGGCAATTTTCTGAAAAGTGTTCATTCATTCATTGCTTGAGCAGAATTTTGTATAGTTAGTAGTATCTCAGGAGAAGTTATTAAAACATTAATTTAAGGCCTGTGTGTATTTATTCCATATGTCATTATTGGTTTTGATGCAAAGATGTTGGTAAGACTAAATTTGCTGGGCACACCAAGATAGAAATACACCTTTGAACTGATCTTCCTTGAACACATGTAAATTTGTAATCAGTTGCATAAATTGTTTCACTTACAGGCACAATACCATGGCAATAGGAATAGCTGTTGATATCTTGGGTTGCACAGGAAATGTAGAAGATAGAGCAGCAACATTAAACAGGATCATCCAGGTTGCTGTGGAGTTGAAGGAGTCACTAGGCGATTTATATGGATTTTCTGCCATTATGAAAGCACTGGAAATGCCACAGGTAAAAATCAGTTTCTCTTTATGTTCCAAAATGTGGAGTTGTTTGATGGCTTATTTAATTTGAGCAATTTCTTCAAGACTAGAGAAGACATCAGAACAGAGTCTTCATGACTATTCTACGACACTATGACTAGCAGTGTGCTTTTCCTGCGTTTGCTGTGGAGTCAATAATGGGTATTCTTTATTTTGCATTAACAGGTCAGTAGATTAGAACAAACCTGGACTGCTCTAAGACATTGTTATACCCAGACTGCCATTATGTATGAAAAACAGCTGAAACCATCTTGCAAAGCTTTGCATGAAGGACAAGATGCGTGGACTAGTGAGTATGAGTGACACTGGTTTCTATTCAGCATTTTAACCCTCCCCCTACTGACTTCCTACCTGGGCAGATGAGGCAGCTGCTCTTTCCATAGCTATGCATTGTATGTTAAAATGATTATGTAAGCATGTAAAATGCCATATGATAACAAATAGAAGCAAACAGTCTGCCATCCAAACATCAGTATGTGTTTGTATGCCTGTGTCTCTGCAGAATATAACCTTCTTCCCACATCCATACTTCTTCTGTGTCGAGCAGAAACTGACATTGCATCATCTTGCCTCAAAGATGGGAAAAAAAAATCTCTTTCCTCACAGTAGAATTCTGGCAGATTTTGCTTCTGATTTGCTTTGTCTGTTGGATAAGAGGAGGAATCCCCAAATAAAAAGAATGGGTTAGGTAATTCTTCTGGTCACATTAGGTGCCCCTGTGCCAGGACCTTTGCAGCTCTAGTTTCTAAAGGAGTGCAAGACAGAGGAAAATAATTTCTCAGAATGTTTCTCCAAGAGAACAGGTTGACAGTGAAAACTTTTTAGCCTCATGGCTATTTTTATTGGAATGACTGATTTTGAAAATGTTTAATGTCTGTGTTTTAAAAAAAGTGTTTAAAATCTCTGTGCCAGTGTCTAGTAATTCAGCAGAGCCTTGCCTTGTAGCAAATAGTTTTCCAACACTGATTTGTCTCGGTCTTCTTCCCCAACCAGTTCACTGGAAACTGGTGGGACAGGTACATTTGAGGTAAGGTTTTTGAAGACTATTTGTCTTCCATTTGAAAGATGGAAGACAAATAGTAGTTTCCAACTTAAAAAAATAACACTGCATTTACAGTACCTTCTTCAATTAACAATAATGTATGATGATGTATGATTGTTACTCTATTCCAGAAACTATCAATGCTCCACAGAACAATGTAACAGTGCCATTGCTGATGCCTCTTGTTACCTTGATGGAGCGCCACGCTGTTGTTTTTGAAGGCATGGAGCTGTGGGAAAGCAGTGACCAAAGTGGTGAAATAATGCTCAGGCACTTGGGCACAGCGCGCCTGATCGCCCAGCATGCGGAGACATTTCGCCTGACAGCAGAGCGGCTGCTGCAAGGTAGGAGAAACTGCTGCACTGAAACACCAGCTGGGGGTTGTGTCCCTGCCCAAGTGCCCCTGGAAGGCAGAGAGAGAAATTCTCCTCTTTGGTAGGAGCTGAGATAGTAGCAAATGTCCTGCAGGAAACTCAGTCTGAGGACAACATTAATATTGTTTAAAAGCAGACAGTAAATTACTCATCACTACAGATCTCCAGCAAGCATTTTTGCTAAACATACTCAAAAGTTCTCATGACTCAATATGCTGACCCTTCTGGCAACTGAAGTACAGTAAAGACTGAGGATAACTTCCTGTCTTCTGTACAGCCTAAAATTCCTACTCTGATTATTCCAACTAAAATACCACCCTAAGATTCTTTACAACGGTGCAAGTTGCAGCACTGAGAGCCTGACTGCTTACAGCCAAAAAGCACCAACGTAATTAAGTGACTTTATTTTTTAAACTTGCAGTGGAAAAGTTAAGGGAGTGGGGAGAAATATAGTAATTTCTGCAGGCAGCATGTATATGATGTTAATTACATTTAAGGTCTGACTATAATGACAATTCTAGATCATTAGAACTGAGCAAAGGATAGCCTGTCCCAGTGCCCTTAGAGCCATCTGTGTGCTACTAGAATGTCAAAGCTGGAAAGGATTTTCTTTACTGTTTTATTAGCTTGTTAAAATCATTGTGCAAAAGGAACCCAGCACACTACAGCTTCTTTGGGGAGAAGACAGTTTAAAAGCCATTTCTACAGAATAAAAAAATTTCAGTTTAAAAGCCACTTCTACAGAATAAAAAAAATTGCCTGGTGCTGATACTGTGGGATTCTTTTTACTTACTAGGTTTCCAGCCAGATGAAGAGCTGAGTGAAATCTTCAAGACAGAATTTCAAATGAGATTGCTCTGGGGCAGCAAAGGAGCACAAGTTAATCAAAGTGAAAGATACGAGAAATTCAACCGGATCTTAACTGCACTTTCCCGAAAACTGGAACCTCCTCCAGTGAAGCTGGTGGAACAATTAAGTATATAAGACTCTGGAAACACTATTTAAGTGATATACTTGAAATAACCTTAGCATTCTTCTGGCAATTTGATACTGCACAGACTTCTTGCATTTCACAAGATGTTTAGAACTTTTAACTGCACAATGCACACTTGTTTTAAAACTACTGATTTCTAAACAAATTATTTATTTACTGTGTCACCAAGTCATTTACTGATCCCTTTCAACAGTTAGGTTATCCCTTTATTTCCCCAGAGTTGCAATGTTTTAATGATGCCAAGAAGTAAGGGCATTGGCATCTTAAGATGAAGCAAATAGTGTAAATAAAGTGACAGATTAAGTATCTGACATGGCAGAAAAACTGTTGTATTATATTCCTTTAATGAATATAAAAACACTGTAGATAGAATGGTGAAGTGTATCTTTATGCAAAATAATTTGCATAGTTACAGATTGCAGAAACACTGCAAGTTGCAGAAATTATCCTTTATCTGTAACCAGTGGCTCAAACATCACTGTGCCTATGAAACTAGAAAATTAGTTTGTGTATGTGTTGGGACAACTTCCTTTTTTTTAAGACAGCAACTGTAGTACTTCAGCTTTTGCTGGAGCCTGCACAACAGCTACGCTGCCAGGAATGAATGATGAAATGGCAAGAACAAACAATCCAGATAATTAAAATGCTTTCAGACATGAGTAAACATGGGTGTATGTGTGCATTAAACTTACTTCGTTTACTGAGGTGAATCACTTTGGTAAGTACTTTTTCCTTGGATGAAGGCGAATCATGAGGTGTTACCACTTTTTATAGGAAATCAGCATGCATAGTGTTTATTATACTAAGAGTTTTAGCAGCAAATCCCACTTTGTCACATACAGAATTGGTATATAAGGGTTATCCTCAGAAGTTGTACAAATATTTAAGAACTACAGTCAAGAGCTGCATGTGCTTGTTGTCAGTAAGCCTATTTCTGGAGTGAGATGTTACTTAGAGTGCTGAAAGTACTGGAGTAGGAGGACAACACAACCAACACCAGACTCTGTTCCTCCTATCTACAATCACAGCAGAGGTTTCTACCACCAGAACAAGAGTTTACAGACCTCATACTGAAAGTCTGCCTATCAATCTTAACAGAAGACAAATGGGGAAGCTAATTACTTAGACCATGAAAAGATTTTTTTTATTCCATGAAAATATTCTCAACAGAGAACACTATTTTTAAACAAAGCATTTAACATTTAGGAAATCAACATGTGCACAAAAAAGGATTAAAAAAATTACTGGAAAATGTTTGATTCTTTAAGACAACTCACGTTCAGAATTTTAGAATAAGTGATTTATAAGCTGTGCAAGTACAAATGCTTTTTCCTATGTTTAATAACCCTCATACAAGTTGCACTATCCCTCTTGAAAGCAACCTGCCTCCAAAGGAAGCAAATCCTGGTTTTAGAAAAACAAACAGTAGTGTGAAAAGAACATTTAGTCTTTTACCAGGAAGTGTTATTACTGACCTGCAAGGGTGTTAGCCAGGCAGCCCACAGGCCCTTAACCAGAAAATCACATTTCCTCCTCTTCACAGAATTACAGAATATTCTGGGTTGGAAGGGACCCACAAAGATCATTGAGTTTTCTCAAAAATAAAAAAGCACTAGATTTTAAAAAAATGAAAAAAAAAAGAGAAAAACAACCCCAATCCCACAGATCCCCCCAAACACCCCAAACCCAAAAAAACTACCTAAGTAGTTTTGTCAGTATTGAGTAATGTCACATTATTATATAAATAACCCTGTATACAAGCTCCAAAAATCTAAACTTTAGAGTTTAATAGGCCCCATAGTACACTAAGTCAAGCTGTGTAATAGTGGTATACATAACAAAAGGAATAAACCTCTACACAAGTCACTCAAATTCAGTTTTACTGGTAGTACAGTTCCTAATAACACTGAAATGAAAAAGAATCCAGCACTGCTGCATCCACATTTTGCTTCAGACCCCAGAAAAACAGGATGTTTTAATTATTATTCCATAATACACTGCCAAACAGCAGGTGGCTGGGTTGACAAGCTTGTGTTGATGTAAGTATCCCTCCCCCCAACATCTCTAGTCTAATTCTTATCACCCTAATCAATCAGATATGATGTATTTATTAATAGAATCACAAATGGGAGGCAAGACAACATAAGCAATAGGGGCACTGCAGACAACTATATTTACACGTATAAAC
This sequence comes from Lycocorax pyrrhopterus obiensis, assembly GCA_014706295.1. Classification (NCBI taxonomy): domain Eukaryota; kingdom Metazoa; phylum Chordata; class Aves; order Passeriformes; family Paradisaeidae; genus Lycocorax; species Lycocorax pyrrhopterus. Next base: position 17,324,435 of record JACSVZ010000013.1, on the reverse strand, counting down.
ATATCCAAATTTCAATTGTTTACAAGTAAAAGTGCACAAAGATCATTACAAAGTATCACTCAAATGTCAACTGGTCCATACAATGAAGCATCACCTGGAAATGGACTAGCACTGCAGTAATTGAAATTGGAACTTCATAGTGAAAAACCAAAAGACAGTTTCCATAAAAATCTTTTTAAAAAATACTAACGTCAAATGAAGAGATACACGTTTCAATGTATAAAATTCACGGATGCACCATGTATCCAGTAAAGCAGAGCTCTAGAAAACACCTACCGTGGCTCCCTCAGCAGCTGCAGCACTGTGAAAAGAGCTGAGACACAAAGCCCTTTGTGGGATACTGTAAGTGGTAGTGTTGGCAAACAACAGATTTAGGCACTCTTGTTTAAGGCAGCATTTGAATGGCAAGTGGTTGACTTCTGTTAACAGTCATTAGCTTGCAGTGGTGAATCCTCTGGTTGTGTTCCAGGCTGTCAGTGCTCACAACAGGTTACCAAAGGGCTGAAGATGGACCACAGTTCTAGGAGTTTCTCTTGATTGCATTGTAGGCTAGAGCTGAGATGCATTATTTCCCCAAATTAACAAAATACCTTATGGTCTCTTAACAGTTATGCCAAACATCTGGAATGTAATGATGGTTGCAGTGGTATTGTTATAGCAGCATACATGGATACTGGGATGAAACTCTAGTGCTGAAGATATTTAAAGAAAATGATTTGTTACAAAATAAGACAAGCAATGGTGGCAAAGTGTTACAGAGAACATGCCTGACTGTCCTAGGCATGCAGGAGGAGGTTAACGGCGAGCATGGAGGTGGCACAGGCAGACTGATAACTGACACAGGGTTCTAAATGACTGCCAATAAAAGTGAGTTGGAAAAGAGCGTAATTGAGAAAATCAAAACACAGCACAAGCTAAAATATAGTTTGTGCATCTGGGAAAACCTAGGACAATGAAAATAAAACAATTTTAGGAGCAGTAGCCTTTTTACTCTGGTAATGGAACTCTATTTTCCTGCACAAATTGAAGATTTTGTAATACATCCTTACCTATATATGGAGATGCTAAGATGTTAGTGACTACTAAATGTATGTCTGCATGCATTCATGCAACTAGCTTTTCCCTTGGGCCTCCCAGTCTAGTACCCCTCCCTTCCCCACCCCCACCCCCCCAGCAGCTGCATGTAACCTCCTTCAAGATCTCGCCCATTTTCTCAGAAACCCGCTTCAGGAACCTGCAGTCCAAGAGGAAAAAGAAAAGAACAAAGTTACTGAAGACCTTTAGAAGACAGAGAAGCGTGCTCAGTTCTAACAGGCCATTCTCAGTGGCTATACATTAGCCTTGTACTTAATTCCACAAACTCTCATTAGAAATATGAAATTAGCTTTTTTTTTCCCCAGTAATCAAGTTTTGCAATGCAGTTTCCAATCCTCAGTGATTTAACAATGAGGAGAATTACTGTACATTTAAGACATTGTTTTCAAACTAAACACAATACAATTCAAAGACTTAGTTTACAGGCACAGATTAAGAATATAAAATCATTCCCTTATCAGGAGCAGAGAGAGTTTTCAGTAAGACATCAAGCATTACATGTGATCTCTTTTTGTTTGTTCAGGGTATCTAGAGTTAAAACAATGACGTTACGTCCAATACAGAACATTCTACATTACAAGTACTGAAAAGGAAGGAGATAGGCAGGTCAGTGGACTTTCTGTCCTTCTTAATCATAATGTTTTTTCCTGAGTATTTTTGTTGAACTTTCAGAATCAGAAAACATTTTCCTGTTTAAGAAGTGAAAGCTGCCAAGTATTTGCTAAGGAAGGAAATTAATAATTTTCAGTAACTGAGTTCAGTTAGGTATTAGAGGTAAAAGATCTCTGTTTTAAGAATATAGTTTAAGTCATAAAAGTGGGAACAGTAAATCTTAAAGATCTTTAAAACTGAAGTATTTTTTCAGTTCTCTATAAAAATGAAGTATTCCACAGAACAAGGAGGAATCCTGGTCTTTTTCAGTTCAATAGCTTAATTGGATTTAGTGCTTTGTAAAGCAGGAAAGCAGAAAACATTGGTCAAAATTACAGACCAGTGTAAGATGCATAATTTAATGTGGTCATCTCTGAAAAGAACTATAGCTAACTCCCCATGCAAACAACAGATCACTGCTGACTTCTGATACTGTAATTCTTTCCACAAGCCTGTGTAACTTACAATTTTTCCACTATTTTCCCTTGGGAATGTACAACTGAGAGCTGCCAGTTTACTGTTAGATATAGGTTACTGCACCTTTGCTGTTTTTCTCTAGCGTTACATCTATATATGATGTTGGCACATAGCCTTCCTCTCCATTATGTCTTCGAGCTCTTGTCCACCCATCTCCTTTGTCCTCCTCAATAATGTACAAAATTTCCCCTTCTTTCATTGCTAGAGTGCCTTCATTATGACCTGGGAAAAACAAGAGGCAAAGAAGTCTCACCATTCAGACAGAATTTCAAGTCATCTTTTTCCCAAGGCATAGTTTCCAAATTATATATAAACAGGAAGAACAAAAAATCTGTGCAAGAGAACATATGGCCAAACAGACTTACAGAAAAAACACCTAGTCCCGATTTGTAAAGCTGAATATTTTCCAATAGCTGTGCTAATATTTATCTTAAAACAGCAGAAGTACTGCTCATGAATTAATTTATGAAGTACTTTGATCTTTTAAGCAATTAGTTACTCAAACAGGTAATTTGCTTTAAATCATTTTACCTGTCTTCTTTATAACAAATCATCCATGCCTTACAGTCAAAGAATCTCAGTGCATGTTGTTAACCTTACCATCAAACGGATATATTGCCTTGCAATGTCCTATAGCTGGTAATGGATCATCATCTTCAAACTCATCATCAAACTCATTGGGATGAGCATGTTGCTGTGGTGGGCCACGAACTTCCTGGTTGGCATCATCCGTGTAACTCCCTTCAGGGCTATAATGCAATGATTGGAGCATGAGGACTCCTCAGAGTTCTTAGCTCTAAAACTCAGAACATCCGTGCATCACACAAGGGGCAGGTCATGGACATTGTTCTCGAATTCCTGTTAGCAGTTTTTATAGTACTGTCAGAGGTAATTTTCTGAAAAAACTCATCTAACAAAAGCTTAGACTGAATTCTGCTACAAAAACAAATTTGACATACCTGTCTCCACAGAACATGGAAAACTAGTGAGCCTTATGCAATGGAATAAGGCAGTTTTAAAAGGCACTGCTATTTAATGAGCAGGTGTTTCAATTAGACTATTTTTATATGTTACCAGAATGACATGAAGTGACCTCTAGAAGTCAGAACCAGTTAAGATTTTCCTTTAGGAGGACATACACTTTGGGAGGATAAGTAACACTCATCACTGCTGTTAATCATCAGAGAGCTGTACAGACTCTAGCACAGGATATGAAAGCAGTAGAGACAGAATAGTGACCTCTCTCGGCCCTGGGTGACAAGATGGTTGATGTCGCTGCTGTGCCGCCTGTCACTTCTGGCTGCTACTTTACCTTCAACTTCAGAGAGCCAGGCCTTGGGGAAAAAAGGCAAATATTGGTGTCAAAGAAAACTTGATTCTAAACCAGCACATTTAACAAATGCATTTAACTGCATGCAGTTCACAGCCACACGGAGACTGCAGTCAGATGTCACGTCTAATAATTACTTCACACAAAGCATGAACCTATCCTTCATGTTTAGCCTACACTCCCCATACTACTGTTAAGGAAAAAAAAAATCTTTAATTACATGTGAATTTCAGAATAAGTGAATAATAATATATTCTTCTGAACAGTTTACACCTTTAATAACATACATCCTTATTCTAGCTAGATGAACATACTTGAAAATACAGCACCCCACAAAAAATTGTATCAGGAGTACTCTTTTAATCAAGTAGTTTTTCTGGGTGCTATATTTAAAATCTGTAAGGCAAAGCAGAATTGTACCAATCATTTACATTTTTCAACAAACTGTTTTAGATTCTAACCTCATTCTTGTGTATTTCCATGCGAAGACGGTCCATGTTGCTCATCGTCTCAGTTAATTTTGGTTGCAAACTGCTTGGATCACCCATCTGGGGATTTTTTTCATAAACATCCTTCATCTTGATGAGGGCATCTCTAAAAACATACAAAACAACAATAATTAATACACCAGTATTGATTCATTAAAGCTAAAATAATGTGTTTGAGATCCTGAACTGTGATTAGATACCAAGCACAGCAATGAGGAACTACTGGTCTTCACACCACGCCTAAATCCTTCTCCCACTCTGTCATCCTAGCACTCTGCCTTCCTTTCTTGTGTTGTCCACAGGTACACAAGGACTCCAGCTGCTGACTCTTATCTATCCAGTCTCAGTACTGTCTCCCATACTGTTTGTTATATTTCCTAAATATATTAAATAACAATTAATAAAAAATAACATAATTTTTAAAAATTTAAAAAATAAAATAATTAAATAACAATTTCCTAAATATTAGTCATGTTCTGTTCTTAAAGCACAAAGTTGCAGCTATCTTGCTCAACAGACCCACACATTTTTTTAATGCATGATTATAGAGCCAATGTTCCCTATGCAGTATTAGAATCAAAATGAGCATTACAATAAAGCAAAAGGAAGCAATGCTAACAGAACCTACATACAACAAACTATGAATTTAAAAATGCTTTTCAATAGCCTGGCCTAGTGTATTGTCTCCCAGCTTTTGAGCACTGTTGGCTTAGGTAGAAGACGTCAAAAAAACCAGAGAGAGAACCATGACAGAACTCCAAAAAAAACGCACTCACTTTTGGTCTGTTTCCTTCTGTAGTTCTCTGTTAAGTTCATCGATTCTCTGCTGCAGTTTCTTGCGTCTTTGTTCTGGAGGGAGATGGCTGAAGTCTTCTAGTGCAGGGCCCTGCAAGCAGAAATACTGTGAAACAAGCTGCATGCACAGGTCTGGGCAGCTGAACTGACATACCCACACATGGACAGTGTTCACTGGAAGCAGGATGGACCTTCTTAAAAACTCTACTTGACAGACAGCTCTACAAAAGACCGCACAGAATAAATGCATATTCTTGCTGCCAGTGTAGTCATTCAGTCAAGAGGCTTTCTGCCTTCTGTAGCAGTTGGCTCACAGAGGTAATTCAAAATTTCTAGACTTTTATTTTTCTGAAGTCATGTACCTCTTACATCCACTGCACTTAAAGAAGATTTAGGAAGGACAGAATTATTTGAGTCAGAACAAAAATCTAAGATGTGTATATAATAATTATATGTGTGTGTATATATATATATAATTTTCTTTCTCTGGAGTGTGTTCTGTGGTCATTTGGACGGTATTAAAAGAAAAATACTGTATTTTGGATCTTCATTCCAAAGCACTATTATAGTTCTCTTCCAGAACTTCAGCAATCCTAGAAAACATACTAAAACTTACAAAGTTCTGATGGATTTTACCTCAAGTAAAACTAGTTCACAAAGCACAGAAAAAGCCTTTGTAATATCAAAATCTTTACTTAAATTTGTTTATCTGACTCAAAACCTGCTCAAATATTCCAAGTCACCTTTCTTACAAAAAAAAAAAAAAAACAATCCAACAACCAAAGAACTTCAGGGAGGGGAAAAAACCTTTTACTTCCCAAACCTTTAAAAAAATTCCAATCCAGCCAATTTAAGACCACCTATTGTTATGAACCCAAACCTGCAAACTTGATTGCAAACTTGTGCCAAGATTATAATAAGCAGGATAGAAGAGCCTGGGTATGAAATGCAAGGGAAGAGATTTTAATACATCTTGCAAGTTTGTTGTGAAAACTCTTCCTCTCAGGGTGACAGACACTGACAGTGTTAAGAAGGAAATATGGTACATGTCTTAATCACAAAAGGTTATTTTTTTATGTGCTCCCAGTTGACTAAGGAAGTTGGTTTTAACACAAGAAACCCACTTGCCATTACAGTAGCCCTCTATGGTGGCAAACCAAACTGGCCAGCATTTTTTTGTCAAGAAGAAAGTTTAGAGAAACTTGGCTGTTGAGATTTTGACACAAGCCTTAAGCTCAGGTGCCAAGTTTCCAATATTCCCCCAAAGATCTTCTTACCCCTCTCAACTTCTTTTGCACTTGTAAAATCACTCTCACTGCTTTTTAAGAAGGGAATACAAGACATCATAAAAGAAGGAAAATCAAAATATGATGTTTCCAAAATAAAACAAGTGTTTCTTTCTGGAGGAAGAAGAATACACACTGTATATAGTCTCAAAGTCCGGACATGCAAAATGACATATATAAACTTCCTGTTCCCTTCAGAAAGAGTCGTCCAAGAAAACAACTGTTAAGTGTAATACACTACAAAGAAACAAAAATACAATCACGTCCTCTCTATCATTCTTCCTTACAGATCAGTTTAAACCAGAGTATCCTCTAAGATGAATCGGAAGAACAGAGGTCTTTTTGTGAATTTTTTACTGATTTACTCTGCAAAACAATATTGATTAAGGTGTGGTTTTATTTAATGTAACAGCTTCCTATATTTCTAAGCATAAATGTTCTCCCCTGCAAATTTTTCTTCCAATTCAAAGGAGCGCAGTATTTAGTATTTCTTCTTTACGCAAATTTTATAATCTTTTCATATACGTATTTTATGCTGCTTTAACAATTTTCCTGACAAAGAAAAATCACCAAGTATTTCTATCATGACCAACTTGTGAATACTGGTCAAGTCTAAAATTCCAAAATTGCAGATTTAGTTGCAGCCAGATCACAAGTCTAATTGCCTTACATTAAGCATGGATGATCAGGAAGACTGTGCATATGAGTGGAAAATCTGAAGATGTATTTCAGCACCTGACTTAAAGCAGTTATGATATGGAAACACTTTCAGAAGATTACTTTCATGCTATCTTAGCAGAAGTACAGCAGACAGATCAGCACACGGGCTTACCATCTTCACCGACCACTGCACAGTTCATTTGAAAACAAAAAGAAACGGGAAATTATTTACATGCAATGACCAGTTACAAAAATGACTACTGCCTAAAAATGTATTTTTAAAGTATTATTTAAGGATTGACTTTTCATTTATTAAAAAACCCATTTAACTATAAGCACAATAAAAGAATTGCTTTAAGAATTACTGATTTAAAAAATACTAGGTGATAATGGGTACTTTAACTTATAAAATTCTAAGACACAACTTCATTAAACTACTTTTGAATTTTAGTGTTCTGAGTAAAGGGCTAAAGAGCCTTCTATTGTAGGAAAAGAAACACATACACAGCCAACATTGCACAAAATAGCAGAATTTGATGATGATGGACTGATCAGCCATATACAAATAATTTGTCAATCATAGCTCAAAATCCACTACGATCACTCTTGCAAATGTAGTTTTCACAATGTATTTACTTTATTACCACAGTAGATCTAGAATAAACAAAGATATTTTTCAAGTCTAGAAGTAATTAATTTTACTTTCTGAAAACAGCACTGGTCATTGTTGTTATCTAAAACTGTTTTAGTCCAGCTAAAAATAAAGACATTTAAAGAGTAAAGACTTTATCCTTAGAAGAAGCAAATAAAACCTGGGTGCCAGGAGTTGAATCTTGGGTTTAACATTGACAGCACTTTGAAGATCTACCGTCTTTCAATGATTTGGACAACCCTTTCCAGAGGAACACCAAGCACCTTAGAAGATAGCTCAACTTCACTTTTGACCCTGAGCAATTGTTAAGGCTGTTGCTTGGGGCCCACACACAAAATCAGAATTTCTAGCGATGAGGGAAGTAAAGCACCTTCACAAGTGATACTTTGGTAGGAAGCTCGAAGTCCAGAGATGCGAGATGACATAAACAAACTTCCTGTTCCCTTCAGAAAGAGTCTTCCAAGAAAACACTGTTAAGGTTTACAGATCACTGCTGACAATGCAGCTATTTCATATACCAAGTGGCATCAAACACAGACCTCTCATAGGCACTACCACTGTCTGGAATTGTTAAGATTTCAAAGGAGAAGCAGCAGCACATAACAGCAGCACTAATACAGCCAGTTACACTCGCTTACACCTTCTTTCAATAACCTACTCTACAGCTGCTGTTTGCTGCTCTTGCTCTACATCATCATAGGAAAATGCACTGCATGAAGCACAGAGTGGAGGGAGACTGGTTTTGTGATCTCCAGTGCCTTGAGTGAAATCTTGTACAGGGCATGTTAAACAAAATGACCAGTATGCTTCACTGTCTGATACTTGCCAACTCATGGATAAAGCTTGGTAGGAGCAGCAGCAAATTAAATACCATTTCACATGGGCAGATAGTGACAGGACAAAGGGGAACATTTTTAAACTAAACGAAGATAGATTTAGATTAGGTGTTAGGAAGAAATTCTATATTCAGAGGGTGGTGAGGCCCTGGCACAGGTTGCCCAGAGCAGCTGTGGATGCCCCATCCATGGCAGGTTCAAGGCCAGGCTGGATGGGGCTCCGAGCAGCCTGGTATAATGGAAGGTGTCCCTGCCCATGGCAGGGGGTTGGAACGAGATGATCTTTGAGGTCCCTTCCAAACCAAACCTTTCTATGATTCTATGGTTCAGTAGTTCTGCATGTGAGTACCACTTGGACATCATTTTCCAGGGACAAAACACATGGGAAACAGCTTCACATACTAGCAACTATTAAGCATTTAACCAAGGTATATTATAAAAGTAAGACTGATCAATGAGATTAAAAAAATATATATTAGTAGTCCAGTATACATTTAAGTTGAAAAGACTTTAAAAATATGCAATAATGTGGTGTCTGTTAAAATGCTTGCAAGGAAATTCAAAATATAAAAAAATTAAAAGTTCATCTTGAAGATTTTACAGAGATTAACTCTTTAATAATATGGCACGTTTGAGTTAATCTAGATCTGTAAGATATTAGTGATGCTTCCTAATGTTAAAGAATTACTAAATTTAAATTATTTAAAGAATGTATTAAATTAATTCAATTTTACAACATGAACAACGTATTTAAAAAATCAAAGATATGGTTTCATTTTCCATTAGCATACTGTAGTTGTTAGGAGATGATCTTTTGCTTCAGAAAGAGGTTCTAGGAACTACTGGTACTACAAGGTGATGATTTATAAGCCAGGAGTCAATACATTCAGTGATCAACAAAATCGAGGTGTAATCAAGGCCTGTGCCATTCCAACAACCACCTAATCCAGGTAGTTCCTCACTGAGTGCTAAAGAAGAAACATTACCTTCGTGACCAGACCAAATTATGATATAAGGACTCAGAAGGGAAAGGAGAAGCTGTCCTCCATATAGACTTAAGAGGACCACAAGAATCTTCTAAAAAATGGCAGCGCTAGAAAGGTTATTTCCAAGGTATCTGGGGGCCTGAAATTAGATGCCACAACATGACTTAAAGATAGATAAAGTTTTAGCTGTAGCTCATTCTGTTTCAGAATGACAACAAGGGTGCCTCCAAATTGTAACTTTACTGCAATAGAACACCGTTGTACCTTGATCTCCACATTATGTCAACAACAGTCAACCATTCTTGATGCACATGAGACAGCAAGTCGATATTGTCTTGAAATACCAAAAATTATTAATTGTATGTAATCAAATGTATCTAATTACCTTATTATTTGGATCAAGAAATATCACTAAAAATACATAAACTGGGCAGCCTACACTTTTCTGACACAACAGGAAAGTGCCAGTATATTTATCACTAGTACCATAAATGTTGCTAGGAAACCACTTAGTATTTCCCTTCTACTGACTTCCAGATAAATTTTATTTGCAGAACATGCCACTATATTAGTAAATTAATTGAGAAGTCTCAGTGGCATTTGGTAGTAATTTTTTCAGTAATTTTACCCAAAAGAACCTAGGACAAACAAGAGTGACTAATTAATCAGAAAATGCATTAAAATTGTAATGTTTGGAAAATTCAGTATTTCAAAATCTGCAATCACCATAAGCTATAGCATTTGATGTACAAAAGAAATTAAATTCTCCCTTTTTAGTTCAGTGTCTCATAATCAACTTTTACTATTTTCAGTTCAAAGTCAGCAAATAAGACATCTGATCTGTCAGATTATTTTTGTGCTAACTGTATATCCAATGATGAATTACTGAAAAAATATGTTACATGATGGTAGAAAACATTTGTGAATGTGAACAACAATGAAGAAAGGTATCAAACACATGCTGAGCACCCTCTTTATAACACCTTTCTTTTAGGCATGAGCATTTCAAATGTGATAAAGAATATTTCTATTTTATTTTATTTTTAATCTGGTTGGTAACTTCTGTATAGTATGAAACAAAGTACCCTAGAAGTGACCTTATAGCTGAAGTGTTACTTTGAACCAAGTAAGCCTTATAATGAGGGTGAAGAGCATCAGAAAAGCCACATCACAAGCACACTGCTCATAGCCCATCATGCATTTCAACTTGTTATCAAACTTACCCCTCTTTTGAGGCTTCTGAAAGAAGGAATTCTGGGCTTCCCTGTTTTTATGTCACTCATGCAATAATGCACTGGTTCAATGGAGAATATGGGATACTGGGACCCATTAGGAGTACTGGATGTGTATAAACTAGTAGGGGTTAGGGGTGGGGATTGTGGCTAATGTGGAAATAAAGAAAGCAATAAATAAGCCAAATGTTCAAAGTGATTTTAAAATGAAAATTCTGTCTTACAAAAATAAAATTTCCATCCAACACAGAAACAGCTTGTAACGTTCCAGACACATTTATACTATAACTGTATTGGGTTTAAATGGTTTCTGTCGTGAACTAATCTTCAGTTACAGGTTGCTGCAGAGAATGAAGGAATATTAAAAAAAGCTTTAGACTCAACACTGCCACAAGATCCTAACAAGATCCCAAAGTTCCCTGCCTCTTTTCTTAAAACAGAGCTCTGCTATTGCCAATTTAGTTACAGTCATTCTGGAAGCTCAAGCATTCCTGCTCACTACTTCCCCTTTCCTCCTATATTGAGGTACCCTACCAGGTTAGCCAAACCAGAAATATTTGGTACATCTATGGAGAATAACTAAAAAAGTATTGTCAATCTCTGTAGTAAAGCTGGACTGACACAAAGCCCGCATGGCATTCTTAATATCATCACAAGAACCTTCACCCCTTTTTTCAAATTGCTTCTCTCACTTTTGTCTCTCATACCTCTGCTGTTCTTTCCCAGTTCAATTTTCCTCTACTGTTTCCACGGCTGCACGACTCATTCCCTTTACGAAAGGTTTTTATGTCTTTGACAACATTAAAAATAGGTAAATGAATACCTGAAAGTCAAGACCAGCCATAGTTTCAGCTAAATGAGGGCCCAAAGGCCACCATGAATACCCCAGCTGTAGTAAACCAGCTAATTTTATAATAGATAATTTAAGAATATATTTTAAAACCTGTGGATAGTATTTGGAATTAAATATGTATCTTCCAGTAAGTATTTTGCTCCCAGCTGCTGTTCTGTAGAGCACTCCTCCATCCTCCCCAAAAACAGGTAAAAAACAGGGACAAAATCTTTCACTTCATCCAGGTCCTTAGGGAAGGGATGCATGTAGTATGTACACACATATGTATACCTGTGACTCCACACAGAAACAGTGAGGCTGACTCCCTGAATGCTACACACAAAGTGAGTGAACTGGGGAGAAGAAAGAGTAGGGCAAGCCTTGTCAGCTTGTTTCAGCTGTCATCACACTAAGGGATTTCTTATAACTACAGTACATGCCAAGGTCCAGACTGAAACCAGTGTACATTTACATACTCTCCAAACTCTCAGAAAGATGTCTTGTGGTCAAACTGGCAACTGTGATCTAATTTCAGAACAGGCTGAATCTCTCCCACCTCTGCAGACAAATGCAATATATATGCCCATGTATTAATGCATTTAAACTGTTATGAATCATTAATTATATTGCATGAAAAGTAAACAATCAGTTTTAACACACAGCTGGAGTTACATAATATACTGAGGATAGAATAAAGAATCAGCTGTATCCTTCCTTTCTGTAAAGACCTACTTTCTCACAATACTATCAAGTGGAAAATAAGTCCTACCATTAAGAAGGTCTAAGAACAGTTTCCTGTAATAAATGAAGGAGCTGGCTTGGAGCATTAAAATAACCTCATAGAAATTTGTGGGAATCATTAAAATGGCCCACTGATTTGCTCCAATACTAAATAAAGATATAGCATAAAATTTAAATATGTATATGCTCCATTATTCATTTATATAGCTAATGCATGTATTGACAATATTTTTTGTTGATCCGTGAAGGCATCTTGCATAGAAATTGTTAATTGTAACTCGTAAGAAAACAAAGGAGTAATTTCTATGCTTTCAATTTTTTCTTGCGCATAGGAGTGTTCTTCCCTATTTCATGGTAATATTTCTTCTAGGACATTTACCTTTATGGAGCTTCCACAGCACGTTTTACCAATAACATATTATAAATTTCAATGTTTTCAGAGAAACCTCAGGAGTTTTCAAAACTAGCAGCAGGTATAATAAAAATCTAGGGGTTGCTTTTTGTGTTGTAACAGACAGATCTGAAGTCTGCCCAATTCCAAAGCATACTCTCCCTCCCCTTATTTTTACATTCACAATTAACACCTTTCCTATGCAGCTGCAAAACGTCTTTACAGTATCTTAGAAACATTACAATAATGGGAAGCTACTTTTATCAAATAACTATTAAAAATGTTCCCAGACACAAACCACTAGAAGAAAAACTGAAAAACTTCCCCAGTGACAACTTGATTTTTAATATGCTAAGTACTCAACGCTACTCAAACCTTCAGATCTCCTTACACATACTTTAAAAGACATTGGCAGGCAAGGGGAAGATTTTTTTAAAATACATAAATTGCTGCTTCCATGCACTCTAAATGTTCAAATTTTAATTTTCCGAATAGTAATTTCTTAATTGTTACCTTTGGTTTCTTTCCAAATAGCCACAGCTTTCCTTTAGCCTTGCCGACTGTAGTTTTTGTATCAATTCTCATTCCCTCTTGCTTTGGTGTACTGATGGTTCCATCAGAGATAGTTCTGTAAATATTCTGACTGTAATCTTCAAATGGAAAATCTCCAGGAGGTTCAAAACCAGATTTGAAGCAGTCTATCACTAGTTGAGAGTCCTAAACATAGGACATAAAGGAGTTGAAAAAGCAAACCCATCAAGAACCAGAGAGAGAAAACAGAGAGACAAATTTTTCATTTAATTGCAGAGATGCACAGATGGGAAAGTAAGAGTGAGCTCAAAACACACACTTTTGGACAGAGCAAGTTAAGGTAACAACATGCTTTTATCTCAGCAGTGTTCACGAGTGTTTAGCAAAGCATACTCTGCTATTCAGAATATTCCAGCAAATACTTCCTGAGGGTTATCACAAATTTAAAACAGGACATGCTTTAGGGCCAAACTACTTTCCACCTTTTAATCTTTCAACACTGGCACTGAAATGAAGACAGAACTAAGAAACTAGATGCAGTAAGATATAATAGGACAGAACCTGCGGCAGTCAAACAGGACACAGAATGATACTTTGTTAACTAAACACCCTTTACATGTTTTAATGCCACATACAGGGGAAAATACTGACCACACTGGTATTCCAGGATAACCAAAATAATGTGTCCAAAATCACACCCAATGAGAAAGTGTCAAAGACATTCAGACCACACAAAATCAATAAAGCAGAAAGAGTGCAGAAGTGATCGCTTCTGCTGAAATCAAAGTAACAACACTTTCCAAGCAAACATTTGACAACAGAAAGATAAATGTAGAGGGTAAGTCAGTCTTTCCCCTCTCCACAGCTTCTGTATCAGTCAAATTACTCACACACATTTAAAAAGTTACTCAGTTCTACTTACTCTATGTTCATCAACCGATTTTGCTGCAAGGATCATCCCTTCTAAGCATTTTGAGATAATTGGAATAACCTTGCGTTCAGAGTCAGCAAAGCCTTTGTAACATTCACTAAGTTTGATAGTCCTTCTTTCATCCATTTCTTGAAGTTGCTGCAAGTGCAAAGAAAGATTAAAAAAAGCTTTCATTTACAGGTTTTTTTCCTCCTTGATCCTGACATATGCAGTTACTGTGGTCACCACAGCGAGAGACAGAATTTCTGTGCCTTCCCAGTATTTTTATTTGCTTAACAAAACAAAACTTTAAAATCCTTTCAGACATAGACTTAAGAGGCCCAGAACAATAGTTATGAAGAGTGTATACTCTTTGGTTTCTAAAAATTATGTAAAGGACTGGACTTTCCCTTCTTCTTTTATAAAGCACATGTACACTGTTTACAGGCAACTGTTTAGGTTAAAGTCTTTGTTTCATGCAAAAATGAAAACCACAGTGAAGAAATTTTACTGATTTCTACATCTCCTCGCTCTCTTTCTAGTTCCAAGTAATTCTTCTCTGGTGATAAACATCTCCATCTTGCTTTTATTTTTATACCTTCCAAGAAATACCAATGATTAAAAAAATAGGAAAAATTAGAAAAAATAAAATTATCAGCAGTTTAGACACTCTGATTTGAAATACAAACCATTTCCTTTAGAAGTGTGCAAGAAAATAAAGAGAAAAACACCATTACGTAAGATTTGCAGTAACAGTTTACTGGAACAGAACAAAAAAGAATAAATTAAAGAGAAATATTATTAAGATAATAGCCCTGGACCTTTCACCTGAATGCGGAAAAAACCCTGAACAAAACCAAAAATCAGTAACACATACACCAATAGGCTGTCAAAAACTGGATAAGAAGTTGGATCTTTCCTGTATCTACACTAAGGCAGATGTCTCAAACAGTATTCAATTTCATCGCTCCAAAACAAAACAACCACCCAGACATGCTAAACCCCTCTCCAAGGTTTTCCCATAGAATGTTACCAAATCCTTGCAAGGAAGTAATAAAAGTGTAGTCCCAAGAGAAAGCAGGACTAGGCCTTTCTGCTCTTAGTGCAGAGTTAAAAAAATGTGAGTAATATCTTACAATGAAAATGGATTTTAACCCTAGAGAAATAAAGGCAGTAAAGCTAAAGTCTGGGCCAAGCTACAAAGATGATCAGCCTGTTTCTCCTGGGAGCTGACTCCAGTTCTCGGATCAGTGTGTTAAAGTCAGACCTACTGTAGTGCTGCTTAACAGTTAAAATATTAGAAAATTCTTTAATAAACCAAGGCAATTTTCTCCTGTGAATCCTAGACCTTCTGGTAAGGAATTTTTTAAAAAATATGAACTGACTTGTGCTTCTGGAAAATATCAAACATACTCAAGTTGGTATACCTTCAAATAAAGCCAGTGTTTCACCTTTCATTTCCTCACTCCCTGTCTCAGTATCAGTTCCCACTCCTATTTCCCAAATGGCTGAAGGTACATGCCAACACACTTTTGAACTCTCCTCACCTGACACCCCCAATTACTTTAAATTGGTTTTCTAGTTTTGCAAAGTTCCAGTTTTTGAAAGAATGTTAAAAAAAATCTTAATAGTTACATAAAGCATCTCAAGAAATCCCCACTTTAGACACAAAGTATTGATCTTTAACTTTTTAAATTGTTTAGAGAGATCTGGGGATTGCTGGTTACACTGATGACTAATTGGGGGCTGGGAAGGGTGCTGGAACTTCTGTTTCCAGTGCACCCATTTTTCACCCATGCATGAGATCCATTAAACCAGAGTCACCATTAGCTCCCTTCTTTCCTTCACCTCTGTCAGAGGCAGAGCATACACACACACATACAAGTATCCTGAGAACCAGTGATCAACCCTTATTAGAATCATTGTTTTAAGTGTTTGCTGTCACCCAGATGTCTCAAATGTTTATTTTGCCAGATCCTTTCAGAAATATTTAAACAAAGAGTCTATAAAGTATAAAAACGTAAAGAAAATGCAACCAAGCATTTTCATTAGAAATCTAAGCATTAGTACAGTAAGCAGTCTCATGAAAAAAAACACAAGCTGTCTCAAGATTATGGTAATTTCTTGATTAAATGATCCACTAAAATAAAAAAAATAAGTTTTTAATTTTAAAGTCTACTTCTCCTTTAGAAAAGGATCAGACATACTTTATCTGCTAATTATTTTACCTTGTAAATCTGAGGAATGACAATGTAGTAGTGTTTGTGCTGTTCTCCATTAAAATTCTGTAGTTGTGCAGCATATTCATTTTTGTTTTCATCAGCCATATGTGTGCGCAGGTTTAACTGTTGCTTAGCCTGGTAGGACAGTGTTATCAGGTTAAACATGTGTGGTGCTTTTCAATGACACACAGCATTATTTCAAGTTACCAGCTATGCAAGAACACTGGTCACAAGTCATCAAAACTGACATCCTTATAACCGAAATACAAAGAATGTGAGACTTCACATACGCTGACACTCCAAAACCTCATTTGTTTTATACAGAGAAAGCAATGACCACTGTAGCTCCCTTAGCCAGGCTGCTTAAATGCATATCCTAAAAACCACAGAGGTGACTGAACACATAAACCACAAGATCCCAAACACCAGACAGCTGCCTGTTTAAGGAAGACAGCACAGCCATTCAGAGGGACTGCCATGAACTTCAACAAGGCCAAGCGTGAAGTCCTGCATGTGAGTTAGGGTGATCCCAAGCACCAGGCTGGGAGAGAATGGGTTGAGAGCAGCCCTGAGGGGAAGGACCTGGGGGTCCTTGCAATGTGCACTCACAGCCCAGAAAGCCAACCCTGTCCTGGGCTCCATCAACAGCAGTGTGGCCAGCGGGTCAAGGGAGCTGCTTCTGCCCCTCTGCTCAGCACTCCTGAGACCCCACCTGGAGCACCCTCAGCACAGGATGGAAATGGACCTGCTGAGAAGAGTCCAGACAAGGACATAAAGATCATCAGAGGGCTGGAGCGCATCTCCTATGAAGACACGCTGAGAGAGTTGGAGATTTTGAGCCTGGAGAAGCAGAGGCTTTGGGGACACCTTTAAAGTCCCTTCCAGTACCTAAAGGGGGTCTACAAGAGAGCTGGAGAGGGACTTTTTACAAGGGCATGTAGTGACAGGACAAGGGAGAATGACTTTAAACTCATAGCCAGCAAGTTTAAATTAGACATTAGGAAAAATTTGTTCACTATGAGGGTGGGGAGGCACTGGAACAGGTTGCCCAGAGCAGCTGTGGATGCCCCATCCCTGGCAGTGTTCAAGGCCAGGCTGGATGAGGTTTGAGCAACCTGGTCCAGTGGAAGCTGTCCCTGCCCACGGCAGGGGAGTCTTCAAGGTCCCTTCCAACCCAAACCATTCTGATTCTGAAGCATACTCCTTTCCTGTGCTGTTTTACATGTCACTGTAACTTTGATTTTGCACATAATAAGTAAGCATATTTTATACACAATTCTACACATTCAATGAATATTGTTTCAGTACTTATCATTTACATGGAAATGAAATATCACTGATAATAAAGAAAAGAAAAGCACTGCCCTTACCTTCTCAACATCAGCCTTTGTTGCATTAGTGTCATTGTCCAGTCGTTCATAGCTTTGCTGTGCCTTCTCTGCCTCTCTGCATTCTCTCTCAAATTTCTTTTTGCTCTACAAAAGGCACAAACTTACTGCTTCAACAGCCATTATTTCCAATTGGTTACGTATATTAACTCTGAATTCTAAATATCAAAGCTTCCATTTAAGTATCTTAAATTCACTAAGTACCTCTAAATGAGCACACTGTTAGCACAGCAAGTAGGTCAACTAAATTATTTTGAAGGCAGTCTAAAGGATGTATCTACACTACAATCATCAGCAGTATTCATGTCAAGTGGCACAGCTGTAGGTAGCACAGACAACAGTATTCAATATACTTGATGCTCCATATATGCGACTGTTGTCAAGACAACTGCTGTAGGAAAAATTTTTGCAGCTCCAGAAGTTAACATCTCTAGAGAGAAAGTACAACTGAGATTCTGAGCTCCTGCTTCACAGCAAAGTCAGGCAGTTGAGGTTAGTGTGTCCCTTAAAGGCATCTAAATGCATTTACAAGACTGACTTTGCACTCAGGTAAATACAAGGCACACAATGAAACTGATTGTTTGAGGTGAACTCTGGGAATTCAAGATTATCTTGGTGAAGAGTGGTAACATCTACAACTACCACATCTGCTTCTATTCTGATGCTCTGATGATGAATTAAACTCTTTAACATAACAGTGAAGCAAGACCCTACCCATCTGGGACGACAACAACAAAACAGAAATTCACCTCTCCGGTATTGCTTCACAATAATCTGAATTAAAGATACAATAAATGTTTAAGTCAGAAAACCAAAACATCAGAATGCCTCTTGAACAGACTTGGTTGAATTTTATATTTTCCTATCTTTAAAAGCATTTCTTTCAAGAAAAAGCAGCTTATAATCTGTCCTAGAGACATTATCTTCCTGCATTTCTGTTAATTCTACCTCCTGAAAGCACAATAGTATATAGTGCTATTCTCAAATATACCTCATGTAACAAGCCCTCAAGCTCAAGACAAATTCAGTGACTTAAGATTTCATCTTCATATAAATAAACTGTCATTTTTAGTAGCCCAAGGAGAAGCACCCAAAGTCTGTACCCATGTTAAAACCAGATTCCTTTATGCTGGGTATGCTGGATAAAAGCCAAGGATTCACTCAAACATACACACAGAAGCTGTTTACAGGAGATTTTTTTTTTTTAACCAGGGAACTATAAATACATTGAACTGTATTTTGGATGTTACTAAGTTACTTGGACATTCAGTAATATAGCTAAATACTAATCTAATCAAGACAAATGAAAACAGTTCCATTTACAGACTGGGTATCTTATTTAAGTTCAACAGGAATAAAATTCAAACTCACATTATCCATCTGTTTCCAGCACATGTCCAGATACTGTTGAGCCTTTCGCCCTTCCTGAAGATGCTAAGAACACCACAAATAAGTTAAATTTGCCTATATTTTTAGTATTATTACCATTAATTAGTCGCTGCTCTAATTGACAGCCTATGATGTGCAGCATCTTCCAGAAGTTACCTGTACTCTTCAGAAGGCATTACTAAACACATAAGAATAGTATCACAGATACTACAGTACACTGGCAAAAAAAAGTTTACCAGTAAGCACTCTCTTCCCAAGATACTAATTTTTCGGTTTTATAATTGTATTATAGTATATAATATTATATATTATATGATAGAATAAATGTGTTATAAATGTATTACAAAACCTATGTATTGCCATGTTCATCAAAATGGGTAAACAAACACATCAGTTCATTAAAAGACACACGTTTTGATATCCTATTTTCAAATTTAAAAATATAAGTTACCATTTTTCTCTCAGTTTTTAGATCATGAGAATATCTCATCAATTCTCCATACACTCTGTGTCCCATCTCTTCTGCGACTACTTCTCGTTGTCCTGCATAGTCATTCAACTCATTGAGGATGTTAAAAAAGGCAATACACGACGTAAACCTGGCAGAAAGCACACACACACAAACAAACATACACAAAAAGTTAAACAGCTTTTTTAAATACACTTCTCCCAGTATAGTCTGTACTCCTGATTAATTAGATAATAAAGTCATAGACATTTTACGATAAACCTTATCTTAATGCTAACTGAGTTAGAGTAGAAACACAAGCTGGGAAAGCCTGTGTTAAGCCTAGCACGTACTACATGTTGCAATGTCTCTTCAAATACATTTTATAAGAACATGGGGTTTGTGGATGGAAAAGAAAGAAGAAGAATACTACCTGGCAAGCCCTGTGGTATAGTGGTATCTCCTAAGCTGCCCAGTGAGAGGCCTGAGCTTGGGAACGGATACATACGTCCCTAGGCTCGGAGGCTGAGCTTGCTGCAGAGATGATGTGCTTGGCAGTCTTGAGGGTGGAACATGCCAATCATCCCACTCCTATGCATCCCGATGGATGTTCTACACAACAAGTTTGCTATCAGCTCTGGAGACAGCTGCCTGTTTGCCTGCCCACCTCTTGGCTGGAAGTAAGGTGCCACTATGGCTGGCACTAAAAAGGGGGGAAGAGGAGGGGCAAAGGGTAGAAAGTGTGTGTGGAAGGGAAGAAAGGAAAAAAAAAAAACAGGCACCGCATTAAAATATACATCTTTCTCTCTTTTAACTATGGAATACTGCCATCTCCATAGGCTTGGCTTTTGGGAATTTCAAATGCCACTCTAGCACTGGAAAGCCTATTCCCTAAGGTCCAGGATTTTTATATAGTTAGAAGAGCTAGAAGAAATCCTACTGTGAATTCTCAGGCACTCTGCACAGCATGTGCTCTGGCTGCAACCTGAAACTTGTCCACTTTTTTTATTTCCTAAGACTTATCCCTAAAGAAAAAAAAGTATTGTGCTTTTTCAAATAAATTTTAAAAATGGCTATGGACACGGACAGCAAAACAAGCACATTTCTGATAAATAAAGTTGTTTAGCAAAAATTGTTCCTCCACCATTAGACATTCACTTATTTTGTCTCCGGAGGCAAAGTAAGTCAGCATTTAAGAGCTCTTCTTGCCCAAAACATGACCATTTTGTGTACACTCAGGTCTCAATATAGAGATGCACGGCTACATTTGTATTGTCATAAAAATGTACTGAAAGACTCTATTAAACGATGCAAAAAACCAAAGCCTAAGGACACACACTTGCTTTTCTTTAAAAAGCAATACCAGACTGTACATAGCAAGCTAAACTTCTGCTTTCAAAATTTCAGTTACCTAAATATTAATTTGGAAGGGAGCAAGTACAACATGCCAAGTTTACTACATTAAAATACCAATAGGAGTAAATAAAGGTTTCATGCTTAAGAATTACAGCAGAACTATCAGAAGCCAAGCACAATTCTTTGTCATCGCCAATTAAATACTTTATCTTAAAAAAAAAATCCATAAAAGGGCAGCATATACTGTTAGTTCTCATTTTTTACACATAGAACTTGAAACGGACATTTTTACCTGGGTTCCTCATCTTTTGGTGAACGTTTAGGACAGTACTTCTTAACCAGATTTCTGTTAGGGAAGAATAAAAAAAGATACCATTTCAGAGTCTCTTTTGAGAAGACACACACAGACAACTGCATGAACAAATTATTTCTGTTTAATGTTCTACAAACAAATCTATTCCCTCTGTCAACTTATAAGGGTCCTTCAGATAACACAAGGCAGGAATCTATGGTATTATCAAAGTTTTAAGTCACTTTGACCTAGAACAATTTGTAAATATTTTAAAACTTATATTGCAGTGACTAGATATAAAATGAAGAGTTCTTTATTTAACATCCTTTTCACGCATGCAGAAGGCGGCAGCAGACGAGGACAAGGCCAATGTATGATCACTGTGTAACACACAGACAGTGCACACTGTGCTGTGCCATGAGCACAAAACTCCATGCCCAAATTAAGCTTTGAGTGCAGATTCAGGTCAAAGATTTCAACCTTGGTATTTCCAAATCTTCAATAAGGACATGTCCAGAAAAGGAGAGGCAACATCTCTTTCCAGAAAAAAGATTTTACAGTTTGTCCTACCACCAGCATTACAAATATCAGGGTTTTAGAAACTAAGCAAATCTCTAGAAAACAATCCACAGGAGCAGCACATAACACAGTATCACAGTCCAATTTTTGAGAACATCGATATGAAATAATCTGCTTATCACAGAATGCAGGAAAAAAAGGAATGGAGAAAAGAAGATTCTAGGAGAAAAAAAATCTGGCATGCGTGCTGTGTATTTCATCCCACTGTCTCTCTGTTTCCATACCCTCTGAGACTACAACCAAAAAAATGCAACCATGATAAGAAAGTCAGGTCCTTTTTGTATCAATACGTTCTAAGAAACAGAATAAACACTGACTTTAAAAAAAATTATTTACACATTTTATAGTAACCTCCTTAGGTTAGGAGGTCAAGCAAGAATCTCTTCTTGCTATCCCCAGAACCCACTGCCTGTTGTGACATTCTACTTGGTATAGATTAAATGCAGACATTTTGACAGGAAAATGCATAAATACAATAGAAAAAAATAGTAATATTCACTAAGTAACTTCCCTGTGTTCCATTTTCCCTTACATTTCTGCTTTGCTCCTCAGTGCTTATTAATGAATAGGAAATTCCTAAAATTCATCTTATTATTATTCAGAAGGTGAAATGCATAACACACATACAATGCTGTAGCTAAGCAACCACATACGAGCCTTTCCAAGGGAAGATTTTCAGTGTTGTTAAAAATGAGAAAAGAAACAACTTACTAAAGCCATACAGTTTAAAATGGCAGGAGAGAAGGGTCATAAATACAGATTATTTACTAGCATGCTGATTTCTGTTCTGGTTTCATTCTTTAATGCAATTGTTTACTATCTCTTGAAAGACAGAAGTATTATATAATCCCTTCTCCTAATAACAGCCAGTTTCATTTGTCAATCCTATCTACCTTTGGATCAAAGGAACATGCAGGTTTGAGACACTGTGATCAGGATTTAACAGCACAAGGTATAGTCATCAAAGGCAAAAAATATGAAATGACAAGCAAATGCAGGTTTTAAAGATCAGAGAAAAAGCCAGTGTTCATGTGAACAATTAAGCATAGATGGCTTTTCCGATAAGTGAATACTAATACCTAATCAAAACAGATATTAAATTTAAATCTTTGAAAAAGCACAGGTTGACAAGCAGCCAGTATGAGCATGGATTTGAAGAGTGAAGCATTATTTCAAAGAGGAGCCAGTCGACACTTTTAAGGAGGCATAACATTCTCTGACATTTCAATCCAAATCCATGCCTAATTCTCAGAATCCAGATAAGCATCTGGACTAGTTTATAAGAAAACTGTACAAGTAATTGCTGACCATCAGAACAGAAACAAATCTACAAGATTAATTTCTTTGCTTCCGAAGAAAAGTGCAGCTGATGACACTTTACTCCTCTTTGGAAGTAAAATTTTGATGACTTCTATCACACTCTGTCTTACAGCCGCCATTTGGAAGCAGATTTTATACAGGATTAACCACATCCAATTGTGCTGCTCCCGTAATTTTATTAACCTCACTTCTTGGTATAAATTGGTCTCAGGTCAACACCAGTGAGACAGGAACCTGATTTTTAAGAGAAGTACCTAGGCAGAAGTTTCAAAAAGCACTCCACGGTCGATAAAAATTACTTATAGTCATGCACACAGAACATCTACACAAAACTTTAAAGAAGTGTAAAAAATTGTGTTTATCAACTCAAAACTAAGTTTTCTTCAGTCAATTAATATAGCACATAAAGAACAGAAGCAGCAGCATCAACATGGTACAATTCCTATTAAGGCAGCAGCTCAGGTACTGTGGTATCTGCTTATACTAAACCACTACAGCCTCTATACCATATTACAAATGAGCTTAGTAACAAACTTTTTTTGTTTTCCTAAGTAGCTAAAATTGCAGTAAGTACTTAAAAGCATTTCCTATTGTCTTGATTTGAGACACCTATTTATATGTAAAGTAATAGTTTCAATACGATTCTGATGTCTTCAGTGACTGCATATCGGTATTATGGACTGGGGGAAAACAAGAACAATTAACTGTATTTAGTAACATCTCATCAGAAAAAGTTTTAACTGGAGCAATCAATCTTAAAAAATTGTAACCTGGACTTCGAGTTTACAAAGCTGAATATCCTTGGAACCATTAAGAAACCACATGTTTAAGTTTATGGAAATATGACTATAAAAAATCCCTGCCACGAGCATATCTGAATAGTAATGAGCAGTGTAAAATCTCAGCTCCAATCAAAGGAGGAAAGTTTTGAGAAATGATGACATGTGGTGATAATGTGTGTTCCCTACTTTACATTTGAGCTTACACCCATTTTCAAAAATGTTTCCAAGATTATGCATCTAAAAATGTGGAAACTGTCTCAGTTTGACTAGACACATGCATATATTAATCCTGTATTTATAAAAACACTACTTATGCACAACAGTATGCAGAAGGAACATGAAAAATAGATTTGACCACAGTAACTAGACATCTCCAGAGATCACAACGCAAAATTTTAATGGGCAACAAACAGCTCATGAACAATCATAGCTATTTGCTTTAAACCAACAACAGAGAAGCTGATCATGTTCAGAAGTTTTATTCTGCCTGGCAGTTTCATCTCCAGCTGCAGGTATAACTTGTATTACTGCCTAACATCACAGGAAGTGGAACTCCTCTGTCTGCTCAAGTGTCATAATGCTTCAGACAGGACAAAAAGGGAGTGAACTTCCAGAATTATTTTGTGTGTAATTATGTGGAAGTAAAAAAACCAGACCTTCACTTTGCCCCTTTTAAGAAACAATGCTGATCATCAACAGCATCTGAGAATTCAATTTAAAAATTCAGTCAAGAGCCCAGTAGTTTGGCACATACAAAATCTAATTTTTTCCAGTTACAAAATATAAACAAATTAAACAGTCATATCATTAAAATGGAATGTGTTAATGTACAATGTACCTTGCAATATCTTTGTCCTGATTCACATCCCTGTAACCCAGTAACAGCCTGTAATAACCTTTGCAAACCTTTGGGTAACACAATACAGTTGAGACCTACGCTACACAAAACTTTAGATTTTCCTTTAAGTTAGCTCAAACAAAACCAAATTACACTTCCTTTTTTTGTTTCAGAACACATTATGTTGCAGACAAAGACAAGACAAGCTGTCTAGGGTGCTTTTTTCCTCCACAGACAATTGAGGATTCTTTAATTTTTCTTATAATTTTTTCAGTATCAAAGAAGAACAGCAAGGAATGACTTGTAACCTAAAACCAGCATTTGAAAAAGTTATCACCTCTGGAATTACTTGGCAACCATGAGCTGCAACACCTGCATACAGTAAGAATATAGTGAGTTTCCTCCAACAGCTTCTCATATGCTGTACATGCATCACTTGCCATCTCCAAGAAGACGTGGAAGGGCTGTTGCATCTGGGAAAGGCTCATCACTAAGTTGTGACAGTATAAAGAAAAATAGTTTTCAAAATGCAAGGGTATACACAAAGGGAATGCGAATTTCTGCCAGGAGACGGACTCTAATTTGTGAAAACTTATGAAAAATTCACTCAAGTTTTCCATCCTTGGGTTTAAGTCTATGAGAATAAGATCCATCAATGATCTCAACAAAATGTTCATGGTCCACACTGAAACCAAGACAGAAAAAAATACCACCATACATCACTAGCTTTATCTCCTGGCTAAACTTGGCTTTTCTTGGTCTCCCATCCAAGTACTAAGAGAACCACAGAAGTACCAAGAGGTGACCACTTGCTCTACTGTTTATAGTCTACTAACCAAGAGCACAATTAATCTCAGTTATAAAGGTCATTATGAAAAGATTCTCAAAACTGTTTTTCAGATTGTTTTCCATTACAAAAGGAAGAAACAGTGATATACTAGAAATTTCCATTAGGGATATTAATATCTATCTCACACGCCATATGCTGCCTGTGAGAACATCAAAATTCACCAGAACCACAGTCCATCCCACAAGATCTTCTCTCTCTGAACTTCTCAGGAGCAAGATGCAGGATGGCTAACTCTTCTGAAGGTGACAATTTTGCTTGATCTCAATCCCCCCTGGGCCTCACAACTATTTTACATAATTAAAAACAGTGAGTGTCCTCAGGAGTAATGATGGCTGAAATCAAGTTGTTATCATGAGACAGTTCACTACTAAACAATCAAGTCTCCTCCAAAGAATACACATGCAAGAATATCAAAGAGTAGCTTCATGAATCGGTCTACTGGCAGAAAATCAGTCACCCTCTGATGTATGTGCTGTCCAGACCCTCACTGGAAGCAGGCAGAAGTGCATGCATGCACTGCATAACGTGTGTGCAGCAAGACCTGTGCTTCCCAGAACTGTCATACTTACTGCACAAGGACAGTCACTCCAGTCATCTGCCAGAAAGGGTATTCGACAAAACTCTTTCATTTTTGAAAGACACTTCGAGAAAAATCAATAGTTTTACCCAGAGTAAAATGCTGAACAGAGAAAATTTCCTATTTTTAGTCAAATCCTTAAGTAATAATGTGGTGTCTCATCTTGCTAGCTGTGGAATGAACCTTTAAATAGAATTAAGCAAAATTACATTTGTTAATAGTGTTTAAGGAAAGGATCTTGATAGATCTGTGGAAACCATATTTCTATTTTTAAACAGACAACTGAAAACAAATCAAAACAAGGCTGCAAACTGTGCTGTGCATGCTTCCAACTTTCCCTTACCTCCTCAGGTTCTTCTATACCAGCTTTGGAAAAGTGGTATTTATTTTCTTCCTTTTAAGAAAAAAATTCCTTCAGTAAAGCAACGGGTTATTATGTTAGGTGAATATATACAACTGGATGAAAAGAAACTGATAAAGAAATCAAAAAGGAAATGAGCAGCCTAGATGGAGAACATCCATATTCTCAGCTGTGAACCTCATTACTGTATTAATGAGGAAGGATTCCTCAGCTCTCTATCTGGTGACAATCTGTTTTGCAAATTATGAGATGATGGAAGAAACCACAGGAGAGAAGTTGCTATCAGTTTCAGTCTGACAAAGGCAGGCAGCAGCTTCAGCTGAATCCCCAAAGGAATTCAAAACACTGAAGATGATGGTGAAGGCAAAGCTGGCAGTGAAGGCCAAGTTCACAGGAGCATCTTACTTTAAATTTTATTCTTCACACACTGAGTGCCCCTTTTGGTAAAAATTGACCTACTTTATTCTGAAGAAATAACTTTATTCTGAAACAGTAATTTCATGGCTGTTACTCTCCTTGTATGATCCCTGAAGGGAAATTCCTATTGTATCTAAAAGATGTTTCACTTGGCAGCTATAGAACAGAGGTAAGACAAAGGGTGGCTGGGTTACAGTCACCCAAAGGGACAAGATCTGCTATGGAAAGGGTGTGCTTTAAGGACACGAAGGTCTTGTTGTTTTCTCAAGTTCTACTCAATTATTTCAATCAGATTTCTTAACACAATGTATTGTAGCTCTTGCCAATTCAACATGAGAAATTAGTTAGTAGCAGAGGCACACACACACGCAAGTGTAGACACAGATAAAGCACTTTACAGCAAACATGCTGACAGTCAGTGCAAAAAAACACTATGGTTTTCCTTATTTTGAATCTTTAATTTTGAACTAAAAAGATTTAAGACTTAAAGATCTGAAGAGTGGGTGGGAGAAAAGAGTGGGAGAGAAGGCAAAAACAAGCAAGTGAACACCCAAAGATAATTTTCTGTTTTGGACTGGTCTGTCGTGAAAACAGCTAGTGATGTAATTCACCATGTAAATGAAAAACAGTCGTTAATCACTACATTTCATACTTGCCCATCATCTGATACAGTGATTTTAAGTAACTGCTAAGACCCTTTTGCAAAGAAAAAAAAAAACTTACCTCAGTTGTTTTGCATAGTTTTGCTCAATTTCTATCCTTTCTTTTACAAATTTTGCGTATTTCTCCAAGAAGTCAATGCCCCACTGTGTATGCTTGTCCAAGTTATCAAACTGATCCTTTAAAAACAAAAGGAAACAAAATTACCCAGAATTAGTTAAGAATCGAAACAGCACCAGATTTACACATCACCTGTTTGTAAGTTGTGCTCTGAGGGAATGCTTGCTACTTGGATAGAAGTCATTCAAGTTATAAATCAGTCAAATGTGTAAATACATCTCAGCCATGTACCAGACCAGTAGGTTTCATGTGCAGGAACAGATCTACCTCTTTTTATAAAACAGCTCTAAATACTTGCACGTTAAGCTGTAAGCAGTCTTTCATCACTTTCACAATGCAAATCTGTCTTTCTTTCCTCTTAAAATCCTTTATTTCAAAAGTGAATCTTTTCCACCAAGATAACACAATAACCAAAGATCACTATTAGATAAATAAGAGACTGATCACAGAAGAGATGTCTGGCAGTTTTGAAATGCAGGAAATTATAATTTCATTGGATACAAAAAATTACTTTCACTCTTAGGACTGCCCACTGGAAGAAAAATAATATAAATTTTAGCTGCGTGACTAAATTGGGTGTAGTCTGCATATCAAAAACATTTATTAAATCAAAACTATATACACAGTTCATGGTCGGCTCTAACAGGAGATTGCAAAGAAAGCAAACTTGTCCTTAGTAATTAAGAAAGTTATAGCAAAATAAAGGCACAAAACAAAAAGGAGAAGCAGTCAAAAATAAACTATGTTTCCCCAAAAAAAGTTGGGCAATTTTTAATACATTAAACCATCTTCAAAACCAATCTTTCACTGCACTCTGTACTGATCAACAGGTGGAAGACACACTAATTAGGACTTTTCAATAAGCTGAAAATTCAAAAAACAAGCAGAAGTATGGGGGTTAAGAATTAGGCAGGAGAAAACAAAGGTACAAAATACAGCCTAGCAAACATTTTACGTCTAACACATACTTGCATTTTATGCAACAATAATTTACCACTGTGGAAAAATCAAGGATTTTCAGGTTACAATAGCATTTAAAATAATTTTTTCTTAGCAGTTATTCAGTAACCCAAAAAGACAAGTAACTGAAACATCCGAGTTTGTGTCCTGTAGAGGCTGTATCCAAATACACTTCACAGTAAACTTAAAAAATAAAAAGGAGAAAAAGGAAAAAAGCTAAGGAAGCAATTAAGTTTAAAGTTTAATTAACTTACACAAAAAAAACCCTGTGAAGGCTGTTTATCAGAGGCTATCTCTTGCAGATTCAGTACCCTGCCTGAACCTAATTAATGATGCAGACTTCTAGCATTAGCAATTTAAGTTCAATTTCAACATGCAGCAGGATGATCTACAGTTAAATCAAAAAATGCCATAAAATGTTGCAAGGCTAAGACTCAAGGAAAGCGCGTTCACTTAGAGATACCAGGTCAAGACAACTATATACAACCAACAAAAATAAAAATAATGTACAAGATTAAGGTTGCTCTCAAATCTTGCCTTGCAGGTCCCAGTATCCTACACTATGGACTAACAACCACGGCCATTAGTGCCTTGAACACTTCAGTCCAATGGCATGCAAGTATTGCCAACCAAAAGCATCCATCCTGTTCCACCACCAGCCTCTGCACCACTCTCTCCACCAAAATCACAACCACTTTCCCTGATTGTTTCACCACAGAACCACATAAATAGCCAAGAGATGGGAGAGGGACTGAAGACAAGATTTCAATGTGTTTGGGAAACCATGGCCTGTATCTCAGATTATTCTGATATGTGCACTTTACACCAACTGGACATTTCCACTCAAAATATCTTTTGTCAAATAAACTGATATTTCTGCTACTGTTTTTAGAGAAGCTGCACATGCATTGTTTGAGTGTGGGACTAGGGAGACAGTACCACGCTGTAGCATCAAACCGTATTTGCAAATATGCATAAAAATACATCAATCTCAAGAAGTCTTTCTATTTTACACTCCACTCATTTGTGTAATTACTCTTACAAAATTAACCCAGCATCCAAAAGGAGTTTCTAAAAGGTGCTTTTGGCATGCAGTCAATATCTAATACCATTAAGACGAACTAACTTCCTTCAGCACACAGCAGAACAAAGCCGTTGCTGTCCTACTTAGGCTCTTTAGACCACAAAGTTCTCATTTGCTGCTAAGGTTTCATTAGCATTAGGGAACACCACATTACTTATGTTTCCAAATATGCAAGCAGAGACAGTGGCTCTCCAAATATTTTGTTGAAACAAAAAAGGATTTCCCTGATCAAACTTCATTCAAGATCTGCTATTAATATGAAAATGACATTTGACAAGCTATCACACTTCACTACAAGTATTTCATCACTGACCACATGACAAAAACTTTTTTCCCCCCTCAATTCCTTTTTCATCTGATTCTAGAAACAGTATGTTCTGTGCAAAGACAGTTTTGTTGGATTATCCCACAGCTTCACAAGTTTTCAAATTCTCTATAAACAATAAACCAGTGAATGTAAGTCTGCAGTCACAAAAATCACCTTTTACTGCTCTGTAAAGCCACTGAGACAAATGAGCAAAAGATCAAGGCAACATCAACAAATAAGCAAAAACAACTGGCCTTTTCAGAAAGGCTTCTAGACAGGAGTCACAAATTTACTCATGGTCCGTTCAACCTCTCTCCAGAAGCCCATGTTTGAACTCTGGGCCTCGATTAAGCAAAAAACTTCCTTTTCATACTGGCACATAAACAGCAAATCTTCCAGACTGCTACAAAGGAAATCAAACTAATGCACTGAGACACAAGTGATGCCGTCAATGGAAAAAAAATGGTCAAAAATCAGGTGATGGTGTACAGACAAGAAAACAGACCAAATAGTTCCAATAAAATTTAAGTCTGTAATTTCACAATAAATATATTAGTGTATTAATTTGGCTAGCTCCTTTATAAGAAATATGAAAACCGCATTAACTAGAGAGCAGCAAAAGGTGATTAAAAAAAAAAAAATCACATCCTACAATATCTGGCTATCTACACCTTTATAATGAAGTATGTTCTCAACAACATTTCCACACAAATATATATTGCTGTTTGTCTAGTAACGGCCCACACCCCTTGGCAGCTGAGCAGACAATTTTTGCAAAAAACTTTATTAAAACTGCAGCTGACTATTATTAAAGTGATTAAGGTCAGGTAATGGAAGTAGAAAGTAGAAACTGCCCACTCAAAAGTGGAATGTAGTCCAAAGCCTCTCCATTACAAACAAACAAATCTGACACTTGACAAGAAGTTTGTAGTAGGTCAATACAGACTACTCCAAAACAAATGTCACCTCCCTAAATTCTACTTCCAGATTATTTACTGGAACTACAGATCAATGTTACAAATACTTCAGGTTTGCAGTTCTAAACTTATCATGTGTTTGCAGATACCAGGAAGCTTTACAACAATAGCGGCTGAAGCATCAAAGCCAAGAGCCAGCCTGACTCAAACCTGCACCCAAGACAAAACAGATTCTCCCAGGTTAAACACAAGATAAGCTCTCCTCTTCTTACAGACACTTGTTTTTTCTCCAAACAAGCCTCAAGAACCAATAAAAAGAACAACATGGGAGATCACTTCAGAGGGATGAGCATGAAGGGAATGCTACAGCATAAATACTGAATGTTTAGTCTTCCTAAAGCTACTGGTCCAGACACTGGACTAACATGGGAGTTTCAAATAAAAGGCAGTAAACAAGACTGAGATTTTTAAAGGGTTAATGTTCCCAGCTTTCATCAACTTCAGAAAGCAATTCTACTTGCATTTAAAGCTAGGATTGTGGTATCATTCTATAAAAAAATCCTTCGGTTTCACTAATTTATTCCTTTACAATATGTAAACTAGCTAACTGCATTAACATCCAATTGCTCTCAAATTAGTCTCCCATTTCACTGACCTCCAGACAATACAGCTGAAAGTTTTAAGAATCACATTAAACATTGAAGTACATTGACTTACAAGTTCCAGAAACCCATCTCAATTAATTACATCTGCAATATCTACTTAATAAAACATTTTATTTGAAATGAGGATACTTTGCATTAATTACTCTACCATCATTTTATTCTCTATTGACTCAACTGTAGATCATTACTTCCATACTTTCATCTGACCACAATTTTAGTATGCAGTTACCCAAGTGATCTTATTTGCACTTTTGAAGCACTGGCTCAAGACGAGTTTTTTTCCCCAATTCTTTGTTCTCTAGGCTGCACAGCCAGTCTAAACTTCCAAGTCAGTGAGTGGGAGATTAGAAACTCAGTCCTGTATTTTGCTCTCTAACTTCTTAACCCTTATGCAGTCTGGTACAAGGAAATACATACTATGCCAGTGTTAAGAGCATGGAAAAGCAGCAAACAGGTCTTGTTCAGGGAAAAAAAAAATTCAAAACACTTGGCATCAAAAAAGCCCCAGTGCATTTGTGGATATGAATGTTGTATTTTATTATCACTTTATGAAACACAAGTCGACAGTAAGCCAAATGAGAAAATGTGGGTGATTAGATAACTTCATACCAATCTTAGCCATTCTTGTTTATTCAATTAAAGCCCATGAGGGTTTACCAAATGAACCTGAATTGTGGATAAATTTAAATTATAGGTTAAATTCTGCATTATGTCCTTTTTCCTGCATGAGCAGCACCGCAGAAGAAAAGACCCAACTCTATGCAAGAAGTTAAATATTTTAAGTTACAAAACATTATAAAGCGACTATTTAACATATTAAGATTTTATAAAACTCTCACGAAATAGCTGAATTATTTCTATGAAACATTATGCCGCTTGGGTTTTATTTTTTTATTTTTAGATAACAATCAAGGCTTTCACATGATTAATTATTTTACTTGGAGATATCACCACGCAAATTTCTTTATTTCAAAAAACAAAACCAAACAAAAAAATTCTTGCAGTGTTTGTACAAAGAACTACCTGATGCCCTACATTAAAAATTATGGGAACCATAATCATCCATGAATATATTAATGAGAAGTTAGCAGTATAATATACTATACCTTTCCCTATTTGTCTTCAGGACAAGTTAATTATAAAATTGTATTTTAATTAGAGCATGTTACATTAACCTACTTCCAACAATACATTTCAGTTTCTCTTCGTGGATACCTCTTCACTGTCTAACTGTTTTTGGTTTCTACTTTTGTCTCTATCTTTATGCATTCCTGCTTCCTTTTCTATCTTAGGATAATAGCTCTTTTATTTTACTGTCTGAACTGATTATCATTTCTCTGTACTCCTGCCTGTTTGTTTTCATAATTATCAATTTGGTCTGGTCTTTCTTTTTTCCTTGCAACTGCAACGTGCTTCTTCCTAACAGGCAGACAAAAGCTGCTTCCAGCTAAACAGTACTTTATCTTTTCAAAACACCCTGTTAGTTTCACATCTAAAAACTAACAAAGAGCTGTTTCTATAACAAGAACAAAAAAGAAAGTGTTTTGCTTTTCTGCTTTCTACAAGTTCTGGATTGTAGCTCCAGACTAATCTGCAAATTATACCTCATTCCCCTCTGAAAACAATCTAGGTATTACAGTTAAGAGAGAGGAAAAAATGTGGCTGTGAGCAAACTTAAAGGCTAAGCATTTTATAGGCTAAAAGATTACTATCAATTAGAAGGTTCAGGGCAGCAACATCAGAAGCCATAGCGACACTGGAAATAAAGCACTCAGATTAAGATGAGAAAAAAAAGTGACAGGTTCATATACGTAAATTAAACAGTACTTCACATTTCAATTTCATATTAAAATAGAAGTTCACTATAGATTGTAAAAGGATAGATATGTACAGGATAGCATGAAGAAAATCGAGTAGTCTTTTTGAGACATGAAAAATAATTCCTAAAAAACTTCTGACAACAGTTTGTAGGTTGACCTTCAGGACATGGAGCTACTTTGCTTGCAAAAATTAAGACACTGGTATTAACAGGTCACTATGCTGTAGCTTGAAAATATTTAATTGAGAAACTCTGCTAGAAATGCACAGTGCTTAATATGCAAAAGGAAAACAACAGGAATTTAAAAAATCACTTTTAGCTGGACAAAAGACTACATTGCTCTGACAAATAAAGAATTAAGAAATTCATAGTATCAACGCAGTATGAAAAATCCATTTGCCTGTTAAGCTTTAGCACATATTTTTAAAAAGCAGTATCACTGTCAACTTTAATCTTAAAAAGTCTATTTCTATTATTAGAGAAATATTTTCACGATAAAATGAGCAAAACACTCACAAAAGAACTGAATCACTGAAGATCCAGCCGTGCTGTAAGATAATGTATACAGCAAGTCAGGTTTCTAAAGCAAAGCTAAAAATGGAGAGCCGCAATGAGGAAGAGAAAGACAAAGATTGTTTTTCTCCATAAACATGTCCCTAGACCAGCAGCAAAGGAACTACTTTGGAAACTCTAGATGAAAAGTCAGGTCTGGCAGGAGAGGATGTCTTGCTTGAGACCTAACAACTTCACAGGTGTGACACATTTATTTTCCGGGAAAGGGCAGGAATCTACCACAGACAGAATATGAGTGGAAACATTTGTGAATGCTTTTGAAATGAGCAGCCATAATTACAAAAGAATCAAGTTCTGCTTCTGGAGATTAGCAGATCAGCCGAATAACATTAGAGATTACAGTTGCGCACTCCAGTTCGCCCATGCCACTGAGTGGATCAGTTGGACTAATCATTAGATTTTAACAGCAGTAGTTTCCTACCAGCAGAGCAAACTGACTGAAAAAGTTCACAACTGGGACACTGAACATCAATTTTAAGACATGAGAGGAAAGGAACACACTGCCACAGAGGGTATCTCAACAACCACTCTTATTGGCCCTGTTAATGAATCATCTCCAGAATCCTTCAGTTAACACATGGTCACATTCAGAAGAACTAGAACAGCATATTTACCTCACTGCATTATGATGTAAACTTAAGTAAAGAAAACTTCACTTCTATGCAGTACCTATAGGTCTGCTCTCTTCTTCACCCAGGTGACCCTGCTCTGTAGTTCCACAGCAGGCTCACAGCCTGCCACAGACTGCAGGGAGAGCTATTTCCTAAACACACCACTTCTTCCTCCTCAGGAAGTTCTACCAACACAGTGTGTAGTAGCCAGAATACAGTTCCAGGCATCCTTCCTCTCTGCTACTCATCACAGCCTCTTCACACTGAGCTTGTCAAAGAACAGGTTCTTCACCGTGGGTGGTATCAGCTTTAACATCTTTACCTACAAAGGTAGGAAGGAGGTAAGTACTGTGTCCCAAGCAATCAGAATGGACTCCCTTACCACCACCACTTGAGAAAAATACAAACACACACACTCACATGAAGTAAGTCTCACTAGAATATAAGCATATATAAAATACAGACCAGGAAATCCTACTTTGTAAACTGGACCAGAACCCTCTCTGTTAGCTTTCAATCATCCCCTTAATTTCATTGAAATTTTAATTGGGAAGAATTTTTTTTAAAGAAACTTGGTCAGATTTTTTTCACACGTTCTACAGATTGTTAGAATACCTGAGTCTTATCTGCATTTGAACCAAAGGTTAATTCTGAAGCACATAATTCTTCACTCAGTTCTATTTTAAGCTTAATTCCCACTACTGGATCTTTTTGAGCATCATTGGATTAAAATAGTTGCCGTCTTACCACAGGGGCAGTATTACACTCGCCTTGTATATACAAAGGACATAATTATGTCCATTCCCCTAAAGGACAAGAAACCTTATTTTCACCGTAGCCAAGCTAGAAAACAGGCACTTCCTGAGTCTTCTGGGAACGGCTGAAGGTTGTTAATAAACAGACTGAAGCATAAGTACATTTTAGTCCTAGTTATGTCACTTGAAAAAGGGGACAGGAAGAGTATGTTTAACTCTAAATTAAGTAAGTGCGATACGATGCATCACAGTAAAAAATGGTACTACTGTTTGTACAATATTTAGAGATGCTGTTGCTCATTATAAGAAGTATCTGGACGAAATCACATCTTTCCAGCAACACTAGAATAACAGATTATAAAGCAGTGAAGCTATATATCAATGAAGCAGCAGAATACAGAGTTTGCTGTATGACCAACAGCCATGTGTGGGCTCAAGCGAAGCAGAAGTTCTGTGCAAAATCAGCACATTTACTGCATGATTAATGGCAGCCTACAGAAAATCTGCAAGAGCAAAGTATCTGGCTTGGAAAACACTGATGCAATACTTTTATTTTTGAAAAAATTGTGTAAAGAATCATTTAGTTTTTCAGCTACAAAAAATTATTACATGACTTGACACTCTATGCACAAGGTGAATGTTTTAGTGATGATTAAAGAACCCTTGGTGAAACCACTGAAACTTTAAAAACTTTTAAATGCCTCTCTACCAATTACAGTTACTTACACAATATTATTAAAAATGCATCCACAGGAGACTGAGCAAGTAACTCTGACACTCCCCACTTCTTGCATATGGGACTTAATCTATTTTTGCATTCTGGAGGATCTGGTTTTTAAAAATTTGTAGAAACAAAATAGGGATCTCACCTACTGACAACTTCTTCAGTGAAGGGTTAAATTCCTGCTCTGGCTGGTCTGGCATAGCATCTAACAAGCAGAGTATGCACTGGTTTTTTCCTCTCTATACACTAAGGGAGTGGACAGTGTGCTCAAGACAAGAAGGGAGTGGTCTCGATGTTACAAAGCAAGGCAATAGGGGAAAGATAAAAGGTTTGCACATGGAATATTACAGAACACCTAGATGCCCTACATCACAAATTCAGAAAACAAGATCCACCAGCTTCGCATGTG
This sequence comes from Lycocorax pyrrhopterus obiensis, assembly GCA_014706295.1. Taxonomy (NCBI): domain Eukaryota; kingdom Metazoa; phylum Chordata; class Aves; order Passeriformes; family Paradisaeidae; genus Lycocorax; species Lycocorax pyrrhopterus. The sequence continues at coordinate 17,288,119 of JACSVZ010000013.1, read as the reverse complement.
CACACACAACTCTGTACAAATTATATTACAACATGTCCAGCTGCAATACCACGAAACCCAGCTTACACTGCACTTACTTAGTGAGTTTTACTGAACTGAAATGTGACCTTTAAAATAATCTAGTTTGCATATAACTTAGAGGATATAATTTAGACTTTGCTACAGTTCAGAACTATAACAGGGTCACAGCTCTGAACTCACCAAAAAGCCAAGATGCCTGATACAAATTTAAAACAAGGAAGTACTTTCTGCCAGATGGGGGAGGCGAAAAAGAAGGGAGAGTGTCAACTTCCCTCTGATCCAAATATCACTTCCTTGTATTTATCTGCTCAGCTATTAAGTAGACTATAGGATACCATTTTAAACTGGCTTAAAAACTATAAACTGTTTAACAAGTATGATGCACAAATCCCAGTCAGACAAGTGAATTTAGTGTGTTTCACACTGAAAAGATGCATCTTTAGGCTTTGTCTCAATAGAATAACCAGAAAGAAAAGGATCTATCTGGTATGGGTTGAATCACATTGTCTATCATTCTGACAATTAGGAAAATATAGTGTAAAAATATCTATACAGAATCCAGGCACTGAGTATCACCAGTAGAACTTCACCATTTCAACACACAGAGGCCAAGGTATAGCCATGGTATATTCCTCATAACTTTCCTCCTATGTATTTAATGAAAGTGCACATTATTTAGAATCTTAAACTCATGTCAACAATTCCTTAAAAAACCACATTTCATGGCATCTACACAGCAACTGGAGTGAACAATGAACTCATAAAACTTACAGCACAAGAATAAAACAAACATATCCTACTCTTAACTTTTAGTTAATTTCTCACAATAGGTGTAATTACAATACCCAGTAAATCTACAAGAACTTAGTAGAGGAATAATATATAGTGGTTCTTCTGGTAACATGAATCATTTACCTCTAAGCACAGAGACCCAGACAAAACCTCCACATTTAGCACAGCTCTGATAAACCATTTCAACTACTCTCTACTCCTATTATGTAGGAAGCTATAGTAAATGCAACTGGAATATGAGAAGGTATTCCTAGAGTTATTATCAACTCCCATCAGACAGACTTAAGACAAAGGCATATACCTTACAGTTGTTGCTATTGATATTCAAAAGGTACAACTATATTACATAGCTTGTCAACAAGCATTTGCTCTTCTAAACCACTCGGAGTAAGACACCTATACATTGGTATTTTGATCAGCCCTTCAATTTTATTGAATTAAATCATTAGCCTTTTATGGCGTAGGAAGGGCTGCAAATGCTAACAGAGTTAATCACCACGGACTGTTCTGAGCACACTCCCCACTAAGAGGGAGCAGACACTGTTCAATACTTCAGAAGACCAGCGATCACGAGATCAGTTACGCAAATAGTTACAAAACTGGAAGGCTGTTAACTGATTTGCCATATGCTGTTTGTTTTTGTCAACCCAATGAACAAGGGGATTTTTCTGTAAAAAGTCCTCCTGTAAAGTGAACTTCCCTTTTCAGTATCACCTGTGAATATACTTCAGTGTTCAAGAGAAAGACTAGAGCAGCCACATATTTTTCCCTTCACAGATATCTTGCTAACAACAGTAAATACTTTTCAAATTTGATTATAAAACTTGATTATAAACACTTAACAAGAAATAAACATGGCAGTAAGTTAGAGCCTTCCTCTGTTCTTTAGAACATTATTTCAGATACAGATAAATACCCTGACAGAAAACAAACCACACACACAAATCCCAGAAACAACAAAACAACACCCAAATCCAAAAAGCCAAACCAAAACCAAAACCAACATCACCTCCCACGTCCTCTATTTGCAATGGAATCTACTGTACTCATTGTTTTTAAAGCAAAATTCATAGTAACATTAACATAACTGAATAAAGAATTTAAACTAAAACCAGATGTTATTACTGGCACCTTCAAAACAGCGGAATTTTTCATGGTTTTGTGATTCAGATAACACTAAAATGTAACACAATTGTGCTGTGTATCAGTTTCTCTCAGAGTTTTTAAGACATGAGCCTAGAAATACACAGTAAAGTCCTCCTATATTTCACCATAGACTTTAGAATCATACCCTGTAAGAGTAACATTATTCATAAAACCTTTATTTCTAGTAGAAATGTACTTCTGCTGATAAATCAAATTGTACAACGATATACACTGTTTCCCTTGGTTAACAAGGTATTTTTCCTCAAATTAAAAAGGAAACAAAAAGAGTGATGTAATTTAACCATAAGCATATGCATTTCCATTACAAAAGTTACAATTTCAAAAAGGTAAAACAACCCTATTACAGCACATTTGGACACTGAAGTTGCACACACAAAAGCTGAGTACAAACTTCAGTGTTCTGAAAAGAAAACCCACATTTTTGAACTGTCATAACTAGGTTCCTCATTCTTTCCAAAACATGTACGAAGTCCAAACTCAAAACAGCTCATTTTCATACTGTTTCTGTAATCCATCATATTTAAAAACAGTGGGCTCCACAGAAATATTCTGCACCACTCCAGGAGTTCCACACTGAAAGCAAATTTATAGCATAATCAGTGCAAATACTTCTGAAGCAGGACAAATAGTACTCACATTCAGGACAGAAGCAAACATGAACGACAGGGTCAAATTGGCAATAGTGACACCAGAACACATCAATTTCTTTTTAGAGAGACAATTTCTTTTTGAGAGTCAAAGGAACAGTCAATATAGAAATTAAAAGGCTCTTCAGCAGAAGCCTACCTTCTGCAGTTACTTCCTTCCTGACTAAACTAATAAAAATAGAAGGTATTCACACTAAAATCCAGTGAAGATCTGAAAGGTATAGATGAACAAGCACCAAATCTAGGTACTTCATCTGTGACTGAATCTCAAGGTTCAAATCTGGGCCCAGTATTTTCAACTGATTTGTCAATGACCTGCATGAAGAGGCAGATGCCTCCTCAGCACGTTCACTGACGACACAAAGCCGGGAGGAGAGGCTGATACCCCAGGGGGGCTGTGCAGCCCCTCAGGAGGGCCTCAGCAGGCTGGAGAGAGGGGCAGAGAAGTTTTGTAACTCTGAATTTAACAAAGGCAAATGCAGGGTCCTGCTCCGGGGGAGGAATAACCCTGGGCACCAGCACAGGCTGGGGGCTGACCTGCTGGGGAGCAGCTCTGTGGAGCTGCTGGGGGTCCTGGTGGACAACCAGCTGTCTGTGAACCAGCAGTGCCAAGAAGGACAATGGCAGGAAGAGCATTGCCAGCAACTCCAGGGAGGTGATTCTGCCCCTCTACTCAGCCCCAGTGAGGCACATCTGGAGTGCTGTGCCCAGTTCTGGGCTCCTCAGTACAAGACAGACATGGAGCTCCTGGAGCGGGTCTAGTGGAGGGCAACAAAGATGATGAAGGGACTGGAGCATCTCACAAGGAAAACTGAGGGAGCTGGGACTGTTCAGCCGAGAAGAGATGACTGAGGGGACACCTCATGAGTGTCTGTCAGTATCTGAAGGGAGGTGTCAGAGGATGGATCCAGGCTCTGCTGGGTGGTGGCAAGCGATAGGACAAGAGGCAATGGGCAGAAATTGATGTACAGGAAGTTCCACCCAAACATGATGAAGAACTTCTTTACTCTGAGGGTGACCGAGCACTGCAACAGATTGCCCAGAGGTTGTGGAGTCTCCCTCACTGGAGATATTCCAGAATTATCTGGATGAAATCCTGTGCAGTGTGCTCTGGGATAACCCTGCCTGAGCAGAGAGGCTGGACCAGATGACCCACTGTGGTCCCTTCCAACCCTACCAATTCCATGATTCTGTGACTGAAACAGAAGCATCTTTTCCAGTTTCTCCCTCTCATAATTTCATTGTTCTTCTAGTCTAATTTTTTTCAACTCCTGTTCATCTACTACTTCCCTTTTAATGCCTTCTTTAAGTCTCTTTTGCACTGCTTACCCTTCTGACATAACTTCATTGTTTACTCCAAAAACAGATACTGGGAACATTCTTCCTGACTTAATAAAGAAATATTGTGGGAATCCAATCTACGGCAGCATTTTAAACACTGTGTTAATTCTGTACTCCATGCAAAGCATCTTGTTCCACTTATCACAGCCACAGAAAAACTGCTACTGTAGTAAATAATTACTAGGTTTCTTTACTAATGACTTTTCAGTATTACCAAACCAGAAAAAATAAAGAGCAAAACAGTAAAAAAGTGCTCAATAATATACTGCAGATGTAGCTCAAAATTACGCTGCAGCAAATACTGCAGATTAGAAGAGTAATTACTCATATTCACTATGTAGAATCATAGAATGGCTTGGGTTGGAGAGGACCTCAAAGATCATCTTGTTCCAAACACCCTGCCATATGCAGGGATACCTCCCACTAGACCAGGTCACTCAGGCCTCATCCAGCCTGGCCTTGAAACCTTTGTGCAGGTACTTTTCTTTCAAAAACCACTTCTCACCAAAGAACCCTGTGAAACTTAACACTACTTACTACACATTGCCCTGGAAGTAGAAGAAAGTGGCAGTCTTTCTGTCACCTAAAGATATAACCTTTCCTGTATTTTATGTCATTGCCACACCACCTTCATTATGTCCTATATGGAAAACCTCATTATTTGGAATTTCATTCTTCAACATGAAGTGCTACTCATGTCTTTTCTAAGCACTCATTTCACCAACTCTGCATGGAATTAAAATAGCAAAATATTAACCAATAAGTGATAAATCTATGTAAATAATCAATGGTCTAGGAACTGTCAAAGAAATACTAAAGAAATTCTGACAAACAGCCTCAAATATTGAATGAAACATGACATAATGAGTAAACCAAAACCCATTTCTTTCATACTGAATAAAACTGTTATGTCTTTTATTACATTGACTATAAAACTGAAACCATCTAATTGCACATGGGAGTTCCAATTTTGTTTTTAACATTACTAGCTTGATTAAAAAAACACTGAAAATTTATGTTTCATATCTGGGGAGTCTTAACACTTTATATATTAGCAAAAACATTTACAAACCAGTGATTAAAGCATGCCAATTTGTAAGCAAAAACACAACATGATTTTGTGGTAGAAAAAAATTAAAGCAAGTGCCTTTTCCCCAAGTAGCCCTATTTTTGGTTTTTATGTCATTACATATCATTGTGTAAAACCATGCATATCTTTTAGAAAGAAAATAAGTAAAACTAAAATTAAATGTAATTAATCTGTAACAGTATTGTGAATTCAATGCATCTTTAGTGTATAATGGAAAATTAACGACACTCACCAGTCAACTACTTTTTTTTCTGAAGAGAATGATTTGGAAAGGAAACTATTTGAAACTACTGTCCCCACCTGCCTCAGAGAAGTACTAAATATTTAAAACATTCAAAAGATGATTTATTAAAATATATTTGACTAAATTTTGAGTGTTATTCTTATGGTATCACATACCATATCACAAAATAGTGACAGGAAGGAATTATCTCCCAGATGTTTTAAAATGCTTCATAAGAGTATGCAAAATTATTATACTGTCACAGAAGCAAAATGCACAATTTACATTAAAAAAATCACAAGGTTAATTGTAAAAGCAATATTTCTTTTCAAATTACAAAAAAGCATAAACAAAATACTTAACTGATAAACTGAAATATATTAAGTATCTTGCACCAAGATTAAGTATATTCACTATCCTGTTATAAAGAAAATTAGTAAACTGAAACAAAGGCAGCAAAACTGGATAAAGTAACAGTCGAGAATATAATTTATCTTAACTTGTCTGCAGTATCCTGAAACAGCTCTTTAGCAATTACATTCTCAATGCAAAGTTCTTCAGAATGCTAGTTTTCCTCTGTTTCTTTACTCTGAAGCAATTTCACTCTCCTGTGAATTGAAAATAACCCTGTACAGTCTAGAAAGACTTCTATAAGGAGAGAAATACAGAAGAGAAAGATTACTGCTTACAATTTGACCTTCCCATCTAAGTCATCCAGAGAACCAGACTTGAGCTCAAATCACTTAAATGAATGTGACCCTGATGTTAATGTCATAAAACACAGGTTAATTCTTGGTACTTCTTAAATTGCAAAAAGAAAAGCCTATACTGTAATACATTTTCTTGTCAGTTCCCAAAGTTCTATTGGACTTGGTTTTATTGTAATTGTTAAAAATTCAGTTTTCAAATTAGATTTTATACACATAAGCATGAATCAACTCACATGAGATGTGCCCTGCACTAGTTGCTTTAGTCCATTAGGCTGGCACACATTCGGCGTTAGTCCATTAGGCTGGGAATACTCATTTGCTATCAACCTGCTGCAATTAGAGTACACTCCTGATAATAAAATTAAAGTTTCTTTTTTTCTGGTTGCATACAATCAAAAACTTTTATGCCTCTCAACAATACACAGTAGCACAAAATAAATACTTGAATTTCTAGCATTCCACAAACCAGCTCATTCACACAAACAAATGTATCAACTAGTTACTTCATAGAGACAATCAACAGTAATATGACAGCAATTTAGAAATAATTTAATGCTCTCTAAACTGTTATGGTTCTCAACATCCATCTTAAATGGTTATCACCAGCATCACTGTCATATGTTCTACTTCCATGTTAAAATCATGCTGAGACAACACATACTAATATCTTAACAATAATACTTTCAACTAAGCCATATATCTGATTGATACAGAATTTTGTTGCTCAAGATTATTGCAAGCATTTCACATCAAGGATTCCAAACTCAACAGCCAACTAAAATGCTAATTAAAACGTTTTCCACCCATGCTGCAAAATAATTTTCCCCACTTCAACAAAGAACTGGAGAGACTACACAATACACTTACCACAACATCTGCACAGTCATCTTTGATTTCTGAATTTGTGTTTCTTAGAAACAATTCTTTTAATTTTCATAACTGTCATGCATAAACTAGTAATAGCTTTTCGCAATAAACAGATGTAATAGGTAAAGAAGTCTAATGGAAACAAGTAGATTCCCAGTAACTACAGCAGAAAACTGAGTAGCAATTAAACTGGGCCACAAGAGAGGTAAATGCACAACTAGTAGACAAATACTGTCGTGAAATCAGACCCACAAAATCATGGAGAAAATTCTGAGTAAAGGTGTTTTTCCATGATGTAACTTAAGATTCCTAATACTAATGTAGGGCAACAGCACACCAAATGTAATTCAAATAAACTACTTGCAGATAAAACAGTAAACAGTTTCCAGCCAGATGAATGTAACTGGATGAGAAATACTACCTTCTGTGTCAGCTGGTATAAAATACAGCTTTACTAAAAATGTCTTTTAATATACTGTCCTTAAAGCCAAAAGATAGTGCTTAAATGTACAGTTCATGAGATTATCTAAAACATACCTACCATTGTTTCCACTCAAAAAAGTTAAAGCAATAACGGCTACTGAAAAGTGTTCTTCATAGGGAAATACTGATTATGAAAGCCCTCTGAAATACTAACATAAAAGCCTCAGGAACACCTCTACAGGTGTTGCAGATGTTTCCATGTTATAGAAATGATAAACACAGATCATACCAAGCCCAGAAGAAAACTGCATACATCAGAAAGCATGTTGTACCCCAAAAAATGACCTTAAAAGTAACTTTGTGTAACTCATACTTCTTCATTGTTAACTTGCCATTCTCTTTATTCATCTCTTTTCCTCATAAAATACAAGGTAATACTAAGCAGAATAGAGAAACTAATGCTGCTGAAGCAACTGAATGAATTGTAATCAATTCATCTGTAACCAAAGAAAAAAGATTATGAATAAAAATAACGTAAGTTAGTCTAAACAAACTAAAAATGGAGAAAGTAAACTGTTAGGAACTTCTAGCAAATGAAGATCAGAAGAAACTGTTTTCAGAACACAGACAAGTAGAGTCTGATGGTAAAAAAAAAAGCTGTTTAAGATGTTAGGGTGCCATTTCCTGCTATAAACTTACTATTGGATTAGCTTTAGTGGCAGTGGATTAGCTTTAGTGTATCTCTCAAGTGGCATCCAACTACAAGCAAAGCCTCAAATCCCTTTACTATGGCAGGAACACAGATTTTTAGTTATATTTTTCAAGTGCCCTTATCAGCTTTTTGCAAAATACAGTAATATTAAAAAAAAATTAATAAATTCCTGCAATGAGGTTCAACTGCATACTGTGCTACTTTGAGATAATTTAAATCAACTGAAAATAAATGAAAAATCTGCAAAGTGCTCTTGAAGAAATGCTTTAAAATTCACCACCTTCCTTAAAAAACAAAAACCCCTTTACACCACATGAAACGTTGTTTTACATTGATTAAGAAAGAACAGGAAGAACCAACACTAGGAAAAGCTATGCTGTCTTTGTAACAGCATAACCGGTAACAGTCCTGAAAGGATAACAGGCAACATCCAAACAACTGTTAGATTAACTAGGGAGATATGGGAGCATGATCCTCTTCCCACAAATGAACATAAGTCAGCAAAAAATCAAACCTCTTTTCCAATGACATAATGAAGAAAAGCAGTCAGGAAAGCCACAAGTTTCAGGTTTGACTTACAGTCTGATTATGCCTGCATGATTAGAAGTTGAAATGCTAAGTACAAATGCTAAATACAAAGTACTACAAATCGTCTATCAAGATCGTAAGAGATATTTACATATAAGGTCTTAAAATTCACATTTATCAGCATCCAGTATATATAAACAGCAGTATTCCCACCTAATGTGTGCATAAAGGTCGGTAAAAGCTCTCCTTTCAGAACTAAAACTCAAGGTTGAAACTTGAGTTTGAAGCACTGATATTCCATGGTACCTCATTGTAAAAAGCATGAATCCTGGCCATTCAGCACTAGCTCCTTAAGACAATTACATGTTTTCTCAAAAATTGCAAGGCATTTTATACAAATGATGTCAAAATGTATTCATTACACAGTCCACAATTACAGCCTTGAAGTATAAACCAGACAGAATATGGAAAAACATTTTATCTAAGAATCACTAAGCATAAATACTACCGGCATCTCATCTTTAAGACTATTTTAAACCTCATAAGAAAATTACTTCAGTTCAACTATCGAAATTTCAGTGAAACTGAATGACAACACCGCAGAACCAAAATAATTGGAAGTCGCTGGGTGCTAAGACATCCAAGCAGGAAGAGTAGGCAGCATACTCAGCCTAACACTGGGTTTGTTTGCACCCACTACAGTTTTAATATACAGAGCCAATCCCTAGTTTTATAAAACTCCAATTCCAATCCACTAACTGGATGTTTCTTCCAGTAAAAACTTCTTGTTACGCACAACTACTCCTACCTCACTGCTTCCCTCTCAGGAACGCAGAACATAAAGCTGGAACTCGGGGAAATCACACTTGTATCTCTCAAGTGCTAGGCTAGTGAGGAGGAACTGCAACGTCATTCCTGGAAAGACGATAATTATTCTCCCTAGCACCAACATCAAAGTGAACATGTTTCTTAAAAAGCCATTTTGGAAAGAAGTTACCCCTGTTATGAGAGAGAGGTCTTAATACTAACAGCATCTCAAACTTGAGGAGATAAGTTGAAAGATCTAGTTTATGTGACTGCAAAACTTCAGCAGAAAGAACACAGAAGACCGCAGAGCTTTTACAAAACAAACAAGCAATCAAGATAAACCAAAACAAATAACCCACAACCCCTGTTTCCTCAGTCTCAATCTAAACACTCAAACCACCACACCTCTTGCTACAGGAGAAAATATTTGAGTATCATGCAGAGCCAGGATACTTCACAAAACTGCTCAGCTTGCCTCACATGGTGACTTTTCTATTTAAGTTACATAGAACTGTACAATCTACATTCCCCTCACAATACTTATAATGCAGAAAAATCCCAAACATTTGGATTTTCCTGATAAGTTACTATTTATTTTCAAGAAACTAATATTTCCTCTTTAAACATGCCATCTTCTTAGACATGAGACCTAACCAGATATTCCAGTCTGGTTTTTACCATTTTATTACAACGTGCTGAAGAACTTTTCAAGACAAGTTCGTCCTTTTCTTACGCCCCTCCAAACAAATTTGTAACACCTTCACCATACTGCACAGATCTCGAATGTCATCATCTATTGTTTAGCAAATTTCCCAGATCATAAAAACCATAGTTACTGAGATAAAGCTTTCACATAAATTATAAATACTCTGAAAATAAAATTTTCACCAATCATAAATCCAAGTACATATTCTTGTTCTTCTAACTCACAGTTCATAGCAGTCAAAACTCATAAGGCTGAAAAGAGATCCCCTAAATTAAAAAACATCAGTAACTGTTGCTGTTTTAAATAATGCCGTGCAACAACTACAAGCTACAGGTAGAGCTAGTTTGCAAATATTCCCTTTCTTAAAACCAAAAAAACTGCTTTGAAAATTTCCTGGCAATACAATATCTACACTCAAGCACATTAATGAGCTTCACTGATCCTGTGAGATCTTTGCTCACAAAATGAACAAGTATTGGTAAAATTAAATATGTAATTAAATACCTGCACTGTTAGGGTCTAAATAAAGTAGATATTAGGGGCATGAGGGAATCCATTTTTGACTCTACAGAACAAAATTGTTTTATCAGTCTTCCTCAGTGGACCTTGAAACAGTTTTCCATTTACTAATCACAAATCTGAACTTGTTTTCAGGGAAAAACTAAGATAAAACATTTCATTTAAAAGCATATAATGTCCATCATATCTTTGCAGCTACTACACTTTACTGGTTTATACCTTTTATACTAGGGTCTCAAACGTCAACCTTTCTTTCACCTGGTTATTTGACTTCTTTCCTGAATCTCAAATTTATGTCCATCCTAAAACTTGTTAACAACTTCTTTTTTTTTTTTAAATCGGTCTCTTTATAACCATTCCAATATCTGCAATCTTTACACATTCTCTACCCATCTCATTTCTCAACCACACCACATCCTTTTCTCTGGTATTGAGAGATTATCCTTTCACCCACGTGTTTTTCACCCAGCATTATCTCTTCCTGTCTCTTTGCATCCTTCTCTATCGCATCAAACATTAGCTTCTTAACCTCACTTTCAAGGGCATTGCTGGCTGATTCCAGCTTATTACCTCATCATACCAAAGGATTACTCTTTGCTTCGCTTGAGATACCAACACTCCCTTGTACATTTCAACAAGTGTTTCCTGCATTCTCTTAGGTTGTTTGGGTTCTCATCCCCTGCAAACATGACAAAGGTCCGCCCCACTGCCACCCTTTGCTTGCAAGGCTTACCAAAAAAAACAGTGAAGAGGCTGCAGTTGAGATCACTGCCCACTGTGCTGAACAATATTGGGGTTTGCACAACTCTCATTTGGCATGATCACTAAATGACACAGCCCCTGCTGGAATTCAAAGTTGGATTGGGGATGCTCTTTATAGTGAGTTTGTGTAGAATGCAGCACAACACAAGGCCGCTGTGTGACTAAGGGTACTAGGTGCTACATAAACACAAACATAAAATACACTCCGATTGAGTCTGATGTCAAATACCCTAAATATTCCTCTAATTGTGACTGACTTCATGTAAATAGGGGAAAAAACTGCAGGACAATCAGATGCCATAACAGATAGCTGCAACAGGAATATTTTATCCATTTATTGTAAGGATTAAAAAGAGTCGGATATTATAAACATTACAATTTCCCCTTCCAGAGTATCCCCTCGCTGCAAAGACAGCCAACTGCATTGCAGCACAGGTGTTGTCTTGGGTTCACAAACATCAACTATTTTCCCACTCACTGCCAGAAGAAAACCCCATGCCACCTAGACCAAATGCTTATTTGAAGCCATTTTAAGTAAAACATTATTGACCTTCTCTGAAAGAAATGAGCCATCTGGGGTAAAGACAAAGTGTTCAAGAAGCATACCCACATTCAAAGAAAATGCCCTCCAATTACTCTACCAACCAGAATTTACAAAGTGAGGTTTTCACACCCAGTTGAATTGAGCATTCATCACGAGAAAGAATCCAGCAATCAAATGCTCTCCTTCCAAAGGATTATAAAGCAGATGGAGATCCAAAAGGCACACCCATCTCCATCACCTGCACTCACATCTGGTTACTTCAAGTATGCCAAAAGTTAAGGCTGCCTCTCAACTCTCCAGTGCAATTGCTGTCATCCCAGAAGTTCTTTAGTACTTAAATAACTCCAAACTAAAATCTAGTGGATGTCATTTCATTGCACAGTACCAAAAAAAATATCTTTTACTTAACACAGAACTACAAAAAACCATGTTGTACTATTTGCTGTGCACCAGCCAAGGAGAAGTGATTTGCATGGTACTTGCCTCTGGAACAAACACTTCTGAGTATCCAAATCACAGCAACTACCAGCTACTAGGTAGTAAATTAACTCTATCCCCTCAAAAACCAGGAAAAAGTGCAAGGGTTACTTTCAATATTTTAAAACATTATATTACTGTGCCCTTACACACTAAAGAATGTTAAAGTATGCTACAAATATTGTTACGATATTAATTTGATTACAAGAAACAAAGTGCATTCCAATTTTACAACCCAACTAACAGAGACAAAAATTAAGTTTATTTGGCCAAGACAACACAAGAGTTACACAGTAAAGCCCAAGAAAAATTCAAGTCCTGCAATATTAGCATCTTAGCCCATAGTAAGACTGCACTTCTCCTGCAAAAGATGTAAAAAGTAATAAAACTACGGACAAATGTACAAACCACAATGCCAGAAAGCAGTTTCATCAGTCTAATGCCCTTTTCATTGTAAATGACAAAGCAGAAGCAGAGTTCTAACTAAACAAAAGAGAAAAGAAAACCAAAGAAAAGGTATTAATGAATCTTACATGTAACTATTTCAAATTTCCATACAGTAGAAGTTATCAGAAAATTTAGTACACCTAAAATTAAGCCCTTTCCTGTTCTACTCACCTAGTAGGAAATGTAATACTCCTGCCACTCTCCTCTTAGACTAGAACTTGTAGCTGAAAAAAACCCCAGCAACTCAGAAATTTATTGCAGATAATTCCATAAACAAAGTCAGTGTAGAGGGTCTGCATTTTAATGAAAACCAGAAGGCTTTTATTAGTATAATAGTTTTTTCCTTCTTTTCCCATCCAGCTGAAGCACTGACATAGACATGAAGACAAACCTCTAAATCTTCTGCCAAGAGAGCACTGGGACTGGGGTACGTAAACTCACTAGGGGCAAAATGAAACAATCTGATTGGAATTTCAGCTTTCACTGAACAGTTTGTTCACCATTACAAGGAAAAAGCTGAACATATCTGGACTTCGGGGAATTCTTTGCTCTACCAAAAGGAATTCAAATTCTTTAAAAAGTATGCACATGTGTTGTATGAACAATGAAAACTTATTCTGAAACGTGTTAACTTCCCCTCCATGAAAAAATAAAACACCCTACATTACTCAATCGCTGGCTTTACCAAGCACACTAAAAAGTGCTCTGCAATTGTAAGGATTGAAGTATTTAAAGATACTATATTAACAAATGAGGGTCTCATCCAGATCAATCCAGTATAAGAACTAATTTAAATACAACACTAATTAACTTTTAGATATTTTAGACTTATTTCAATAGGTCTACAGCACCAGTGACAACTCTACACAAGCAATACCACAAATCTTCTGTCTTCCAGTATTCACCTGCAAACATCTGAAAGTACAAATCCTACCTACTTGGGCAACCCTCAGCTCATGAGCACATTGCCAACAGACTTCTCTCTACTCATGCTTTTCTCCATCCCAAATTCTAACGGATTTGCCATTCCAAAGGATCATTATTTTGACAGATACACTCTAAAGAAATCCTCAGCTTGGTTGAGATAAAAGATCTTGCAATCTCCAACAACCTTTTTACTATTCTCACTCAGGAAATCAAATTACAGCTGCAGCATTTAGAATCTTGATAAAGGCAACTCTCAGATTTCATACTATGAACAAGGATACTGCATACATTTTTTACAAGACAGCAATACTCTTCCAGTGTTCAGGATTTCCAGATTAGTAAAGTCTCATGTATGTTTGTACAAACTTCATTGAGAAGCATATACACTTCCAAGTACACAAACAAGTGGGGCCGTAAATAAAAACAGATGCCTTTTTAATAGACATCAGATTATAAAGTTTTCAAAACTCAAAAAAAAACCCCCTTTCTAAACAGTCAAGGACACATGTATGCATTCTTAAATTATGTTCAGCATCAAATCCAAACTGATAAAGTCTCATGACAATGACACACCCCTTCCTGGAAAAACCAGTAAAAAGGTCAGATGTTTGTGAACCAGACAATTGCTGGAAAAATGCGGACAAACATTTCCAGCTAAAACTCAATACAATTGTTTTCACACCAAAGCCTAAAGTAATGACACTTTCAATAACCAAGTATTTGATCCTTACATAACTTTCTAGTTGGAAATCTCAGAGGTCTTCACAGCGATGAGAGAAGCTGCACAATACTACTTGTGAAGGACTGGAACCTCACAGCAATCAGCCATTTTATCCAGCATGTCACCCAAGACAGGAAATGTGTAACCATCCCATGCATCTGGAAAACTCTGTAATCTTATACTTTTAGTCACAAGACACATTCCTTGCACACATTTGCAGACCACAACAGCAAGAGAGAATCTATACAGAGTACTGCTTGCAATCTTTGAGTTAAGTTGAAGGAGAAATCGGGGGGTGGAGGGAATCCATGTTCCATCTCTCCAACATCTCCCTGTTAAATAGAGTATTGCCTTTAACACAGTATATGTTAGCACACTAGAAAGTAAGTTTACAAAATATCAAGATTCAAGAGCACAGAAGAACTTCTATATGGAATATGGTTTGATATTTAGAATTATTTACAGTGGTTTGTTATCTGTATTAACAATAGTAATAACTACATAACCACATTCACATTTACTGTCAAGAAAGGTTTCTCAGTTTCAAGAGGAAAAACTTTTTTTGCTTGGAAAAAAACCTCGATTTAGCTAAAAAATAAATTTTCTAATCTAGTGAACAAAAAGAGACTATGATTTTATAATAAGAAGGAAACAATGTCTGAAAATGGGACTGAAAGCTTGACAAAATTTTTAACACTTTTGAAAAATTACTGATGCAACTGAGTTAATATTTTTAAAAATAGAACTTGGGTTTAAGCACAGAATGAATTTTGTTTAAGGAAAGATTAAAAAGAGCACATCACCAAATATACTTTGATCTTTCTTTGGTCCAACATAACTAATTTCTAAAACACTACTCTACAGTGCCAGTGGTTTCTTAATTATAAAAGATGGTGTGCTTCTGGCCCCAAGGAGCTCACAACAATAGCATCATTAAATCTTCTCTAGCCATTTCTTTTTAATCATGAAATCTCAGCACAAAAGCCCTCAGCAAAATTTCTGTTTTAAATATTTATCAAGAGGTGAGAAACAGATGGCTAGACTGGTTCTACAGACTGAAAATGTTCTGACATGGTATTCAAACTCTTTTTCTGCCAACTGCTATTAAGGGGTTCACAGGGGTTGGAACGACAGAACGTGCATCCAAATTCAAAAAACATCCTTCCTGTTTTTTTTTTTTTTTTTTTTTAAAGAGACAGACAAACTCTTTAATTACTTTCCAAAGAAGCCACTTCAGAGTGCCAGTCACACTGTCTCCTCTCATTACACCAAGAACTTCATTATCAGCTACGCTCCAGTCTCCAAAGCTTAGTAAGCCTTTAGCATCAAAGCAAATGCACTACATATTCGACAGCACAATAACCCAAGATGACAATAACCAGATGCATTTTTTAAATATTCTATATTAATGCTATTTGTACACTTTACGCCCACCACAAAAAGAACTCCAGATGTACAGAAACATACACACTGAACAGATGCTCATGCTGAGAAGATTCTTAAACATATCATCATCTATCATTTTTACTTCCAAATATTTAAAGTTACTATTCCCCCCTTCCTCCCCCCTAATTTTAGTTCCATCTATCTATTCTTGCCTTGGATATTACAGTACATTTTGACAAAAGTCAGACAGGATGCTTTATAAAGCAAAAATGCAAGTCTAACCACAACTTCAATGTGTAAACCCTCCTACTGTTCATGAGGTGAACATAAGCAAGCAGTATTTGAAAAAAGCATGAAAAACCCCAAAAAGTTAATTCTGAAAAGTATCTGTATCTAAATAAACAGCAACAATTTTCTTTTACGAATCAAGTGCAGCAATGCTATTTTGCAATTATGTGCCCCCTTTCATCAAATGATTGCTGCTTTACAAATGTTACCTACAAAGAAGTTAAACATTAGAGATAGGAAAATGCAACCAACAGCCAAATTCTCAAAAAATACATTTCAACTGAATTAGAGAAGACAAGACTTCCCAGTTCTCACTACTACGTTCTAACCCTTAAGAGAATATTATGCAGAGCAGTTCACCAAAGTATCTTACATCTTCTGTGGTCACACCATAAGGAATATGCTGCAGAGTGACCACAAAGATATATACACTGATGAGAATAAAACTATTTGTTGAATTCTACTTTCAAATCATAATCAAAATTCTCTATTATAATAAGAAAGCGGAAAAGGGGAGTATATTTCCCACAGCACAGAAAATGTTGTGGAATGAAACAGTTCTAATCACAGGATGGCTTCTATGATTCAACATCTATTTTGCTATTATTAATTCGCACTATTCCATACAATGCTATCAAAAGAAACACAACAGGGAGCATGCTGTTCAGCCAAGACACACTGAAAAGCACCAAGTGCTTTAGCCTACTCAAGACATACATGTTTTGTACAATGCACACTAACTTCAGAGAATGGTGGTGTACTTATAAAAAAAAAACCTTGCTTGAAAAACAAACAAACAGCTACCAAATTTAAAGAATTAGAAAACACTGGCCAATCAAAGAAAATCTTTCCTTTGTCCTGTCCCTAATGTAACAATTTAATTAGCATACATATGATTTTAATACCAGAATTGCCATATTTAATAATTACCACATAAATACCAGACATGAGTTCCTTTCTTTATCCCCTAATTTTTCTTCTGGTTCCTTATTTGTCTCTATATTCATCTATGCCCAGTTTTTTTATTTTATCCAAAACAGCAAACAGTATAAAACTCCAGAACAACTTAAAAAATACATCAGAACTGTAATTCAGCGTAAAATACCAAAAACCAGCATGAAGAGATACAGTTTAAGAAGGCGGAGTTAAGGACATACTAAAAAAGCCTGATACAGAATCATTAAATTTGCTTCAATGAATTAGCAAAGCATACATACACATGTGCAAATGTCTTGAAAAACTATAATCTTGATACCAGTCTTAATCCTGAAAAATTCCACTTTATGAGATGAAAGCACTAATGAAAGAGAGCTTTAGGCCCAATGAGGTGTCCAGAAAACCTGAGCAGAGGAGTTCTCTGCAGCTGGAGACTGAACTCGGCAAGTTCTCATGCCCCTGCTGCCATCAGCAAACCCAGAGCAGCTCAGGCTGCCTCCCGAAGCCCCACTGATGCTAACAACAGGAAATGATGAAGGAATTGCTACACTAGAACACAAACATGTCTAAGAGTTTATTTTTATCTTGTTCAGAGCCCTGTCTTTGAAGACTCACAAATACTGTTTTTCCTTGCGTTTTTAACCTAGATTTAAGATAATTCTTAATTAGTTTGATTTTGTGCCAGATCTTAAAACAGTAATGTTTACTTGCCCAGCACAAGTTGTTAATACAATTAAAGTTTAATACTCTTTACAGTAAGTGAAGCACTGAATATGATTCCAACTAAGAAACCAGTTTGATTTTTAAACATAGTCGATTTTTAAACAAAGTCAATTTTTTAACGTATGATTAGATTCAATTAAAAAAAAATTTAAAGGTATCCTGTAATGTAAAAACTTGCATTGTCAAAGTCTAGTTATACAGTTACAAACAGACTATTCTATGCATAAAGTTAACTCAGTGTAGAGTTGCAGATCATCGCCTGATATCAAGGAAAAAATATCTTAAATTTTGCTGAAATAAAAGTATTGAAGTAAAATTTTTAGCTTAAAATTCTGGCATTATTTCTTCAAACTAATGCATAAGAATTAGTGACTTATGACAAAAGAAATACAGTAAGTCAAAATAAATTTCAGCTAGTTTCACGACACTGTGAGTTAAATGCCTATCATTAAAAGGAAGCCTGAGGTCAAAATCCATCTTTTTGCATATGCTTCTTTAACACGTGACAAAGACAAGCACTTTCATATGAAACTGAACACAAGACAGAGTACAAAACCTTCGACTATCATTTACAAGCTGAACAAAAAAAATACAATTAAGAGGCTACAGGCTACAAAAATGAGCAGATATGAGTAAGCTAAACCCCTATTTTCTAAAGTAATACATATTTAAGTGTTTACAGTCAGTGCTCACCCAAATGCCAACCCCCACTCTCCTCAAGCGACACTCACCTCTCACCTGAAGTACATACAGACATGAGCTACACAAACACTCTTGTGTGGCCAATACAAATCGCAGCTTTTACTTACTCCTTACTGCCAATGTTACAACAGTTTTAGGTTTCAGGTTTGTTACAGCAGTGCCATCATTACTTAACAAGTGTATTTTGTCTGAATTCTCATCGTGCCTACAAATCCTAGTTAAGTACAAGGTACTATGCAAAACACTAAAGTAGCCCCTAAATACCTTTAAATCAGGCTTCTCCACGTAGTACACGTGATGCTACTACACCTTCATTCTGCATAATCAGACACAACTTAATTCAGGTGGCTTCAGGAGTTCCGCTGGCATTCCCAGCCCCTGCGCCCCACCCAGCAACTCCGCCCGCAGCGCCACGGCCGCCCCGGCTCCTCGGGCAACCACTTGTCTCGGTGTGGAGCAGATCTTTGCTCCTCTAGAGAATGACAGCCCTGCACTACAAAATACTGATAAAGATATTTAATGCAACTCAAAAGACAAACAAAAACAAGAAACCCACTAAACAAAAACACCCTATAATGCTAGGTCCAGACCAAGAGTTCCTGGACCAGACTCCAAGCTGCAATGTTTAGCTTTCCGTATTGTTTTTTTCTTAGTACAAGTGTCTCTGCTTCACAGTCTTTAAAAGCAAGTAAATGAAGGGCAGGCGGCATTTAAAGCGGGGACGTAAACGCTCCTTGGTACTATTCTTTTTTATGCCTAAGCTTTCCCACGAACAGCGTTAGCTCCAGCCACAGCGGCAACAGCAGGAAACCTGACAGAGGAGATACAACAGCCCACCACTGCGAGCAGACATCGCTGCGCCTCGCTCCGGCACTCTCCCGGGAGAAGCCCCTTCTCTGCTGTCCTCGGCGCAACCACAGAGCCTTCGGAGGGAAGCGGGGAGCTTTAAGAAAAGACCTAACGCGAGAGACATTGCCTGTCTTGTTGCTGCCAATTCTTCGTATTTAAAACTAATCCAATGCAGTGTTAGCCAATGTTCAGCAGTACTTTTAGAGACAAAGCTGTATAGTAGCTGCTTCTAATTAGGGCCGGCAGCTGAAAACGCTTTGCTCGTCTGAGCAGCCCGGTGGTTTTCGGGGGAGCAGCAGCTCTGCCGCCGCCCCCAGGCTGCCCGAGCCGCGCCGGGACCCCGCCCCGAGCCGTGCCGGGAGCACGGTGAGGGCCCCGCCGCCGAGCCCCGAGCGCGGCGCTCCGGCCGCACACAAAGCGCCCGTCCCGCCGTGACCGCGCCGGGCGGGCGGAGGGCGAGGGGCCGCCCCGGGGCGCGCCATGGCCGCGCAGGCGGCGCGCGCGCACCCGCACCCCGGACGCGGCGCTCCCGCCCCGCCGCGGCCCCCGGCCCAGCGCCGCCGCCCTCCGCCCGCGCCGGACCCCCCGCCCCGCCCTGCCCGCCCGAGACCCCTGCCCGCCGCCCCAGCGCCGAACAAAGCACGGCGCCTCGGCTCCGGCCGCTCCGCGCCTCCCAGGGGCAGCCACCCGAGCAGACAAGGGAAGGCGGCGAATCTCAGACACAATGAGAGGCGAGCCAGGACTCACCCACAGCTCCGTGCCCCAGCTCATGGCTGCTCCGCGGGCAGTATCGGCTTCAGCAGAGGCGGGGATGAGGCGTCGGGCGGCGGCCGGAGAACGGGGGCCCCCCAGGCAGCGCCGGTGCCCTCGGTCACTGGGGAGAGGCGGCGGCGGCGAGAAACGACGTCGCTCCCAGCTCCAGCTCCGCCTGGCTCGGGAGGGGGAGCCGCGGAGGAGACTGGGAGAGGGGCGGGTCCGGCTGGAGCGGCGGGGCCGGGACGGGAGCGACCGGCGCTGCCCCGGAGCCCCGAGCGGCCGCGGGGCGAAGGTGTCGCGCCCGGAGCGGCCCCGCGGCCGCCGCGTTGTTACTCATTAACGAGGGGGCGGCGAGGCCCCGGGGCTTCGTGTCCCGCCCGGCTGCGAGGCCTCCCCGCCTCCGCAAAGCGCTGAGTCACGGCCGGGAGCGGCGGGGTCCCGGCTTGCCCCCTCCTCACCGGGCACCGCGCCGACACAGAGACACAAACAACGATTTTTCTATTGTCTACATCACAGCTCTATATGTAAATCACACATTGAGATGTTAGGAAAGGTGAGGCTGGCAGCTGAGGGAAACAAGCCTATTTTTGATAGAGAAATTGGATTAATCACATCATTGACTGTAACAAGGAGTTTCTTCAGCAACTAGAAAAGGACAGGTGTTAAATCCTTGTCAAAGATTATTTTTCCACCAAAGTGTTATAAAGCTACTAATAGAAAGAAAATGTTTTGAAAGCCACCTGACTTAAATTCCCCTCTGGGGGCATGAATTTCTTAATCTTCCTCTCATTTTTTGCTTAGAAATAATTTTTATAAGCTGGGATAAATTACTGAAAATATTCAGCGAGTGGAACCCATATTGAAGATTAAAGTAATGAAGCAGA
This sequence comes from Lycocorax pyrrhopterus obiensis, assembly GCA_014706295.1. NCBI lineage: Eukaryota > Metazoa > Chordata > Aves > Passeriformes > Paradisaeidae > Lycocorax > Lycocorax pyrrhopterus. The sequence goes on along the minus strand of JACSVZ010000013.1, from coordinate 17,267,164 downwards.
AATATTTATTAATAGTTTTTATAGTTTAGTTATATGTTTGAATTCACTCAACTTACATGGCTTTCAGGATTAGGAAAAAACAATTTCCATTAAATGTTAGATCAATCAGCCTTTTGCTTAGCTACCAGCTTGTCACATATATTTATACAATTCCTGAATAATCAGATGATATAATGAAATAACACTGGTTCAAAACACAATTAAGTAAAAATTAAAAGAATTTGTTCATTTTATATGCTTTCAATGTATCTGTTGTAAATTAATACCTATAACTTGCTGCACATATAATAATTTTAGAAAGAGGCATTTCAACACTTTGTAATCACACAGTAATCCATACTCCACTGTGTCCCAACCAAGGTTTATAAATGCACACAACGGTCTGGGCAGCTTTGGTTTCAGATGCCTGGTATGGCACTTTATTTTTTTTCTAAAAAGGGTCACTTCGAAAATCAAATGTGCACTGAACCTTTAAACACTAGAGGCAAGACTCCTGATGTGAATTTGAAATTTGTTGCCAGCTCTTGGAGAGACAAGATTTTTCACTTACTGATCATTTCAGGAAAATTCAGATTTCCAATTGTTTCAGTTTAGATATGTAAAAATGAACCCTAGAGAAACAACTTTAGAGTTAAAATTTTCAACTTTAGAAGCCCCAATAGAGTATTGAAATCTACTGGAAAATTGATCCTAAATTCTAAATCTATGGATCCAGAAGCTTTGGAAATCAGGCACTTAGTTGGCACTCAAATTTAAATACTGGCCTTTCATGGCATTAAATATACATCAAGAGAGTTTCAATGCATAATATATATTTATATTTGTGGTTGGTTAATTGATACATGAACTCTCAGGTTCTTTTACTTAACTCTAATTTAAGAATTAACTAATTACTCCTAGTTGTGCAAAATGTGCAATGCCAACATTCCCAACATGTCAGAATTTGTTTTCTATTTAGAGCAATGTAACAAAATCAAATGGTTTCTGGTGATTTGTAGACAATTTAGAAGACGGAAACTGCAGCCTGTATCATGGGTACATTAATACAATATTTAGCTACTCAGTAATGCTTAAAAAGCCTAATTCTAGCAATGCGAGGTTTTCCCAGGACAAACAAGATTCCTTCTTTCCAGGCAGCTCTCCCCAAAAAACACCTTTACAAACCCCAAGGTAAAGCAAGCATCGGGGCTGGAGGGTGTTCCAGAGACTCTGAGTAACTTCACGACCCTCAAAACTGATTGAGAGACTGCTCTGAAATACGGTGTAAAATAGAGCAGGTGTCATCACAGCAGCCTCTGGGCTATACCTGCCTTTTAAGAGCATATGCACACGATAAAGAGGAGCAATCAAAAGGTATTACTGAGCAGGTTTTGGACAAGCTAGCACCAGAATAGGACACTATCACTGCACCAGAGCACCACTGCAGTCTGGCTAATTATTCATCTTTGGAAGTTAACAGTTAGACTTGGAAAGTCAGGCTGATTAGAAGTTGTACACAGTAACATACTGTTTCTGGGACCCACCCTAGTGTTTCTGCAGGCATTGTTATTTTCATTTTGTAGAAAATTAGCACAAAATCTGCCTCAAAGGATGAAGAAGATTCCAAAAAGTCAAGTGCAAAGCCTATTTCTTCCCAATATGTTTCAGTGGTTTTATTAGTGTTTGAATTTAAATATGGGCACAACTATTTTCAAGATTGCTTTCTGATTTTTAGTTTACTTTTAACTCATACTTCTTCCAAAAATGGAAGCACATTTTTGTATCAGGTACATATATAGAGATGTGCATTTCACCTTTACTTAACTAAAAATTAATCAGTAAAGAAAAGATCATAGCTCATCACAATAAGCTACACAGGTAATTGATTTGAAGTTAGAGACAAAAAGCATTTAGACAAATTATCGCAGAATTTGGAATTTATGAACAATATATTAAGAACATGTGACTGAAACAAATTTTAATTCATTAAAAATAAAACAGAAGTCTTAGCAGCATAACACTTACCACTTCAGCTTAGAGAGAAGTCTGACATCAGTCACTCTTATCCCCTTTTCCTGCTTAAGCACACTCTTGCTTTAGGAGATTCCCAAATAAATACTGAGCTATGCTCTCCTCCTTTAGCAGTTCAGGAAATGTCCAAGCTGTAAGACAAGGGGAAGAGTCTGCCACATCTCTGCAGGATATTGCCAGAAATGCTAAAATTAATCACTTAGAATTTTGACATTGTTTCCATTATCAGGGAATGCAACTGGCCCTAGGCCTAGAAATAATTAAACAAATATTACCCTACAGATTTTTATTCTTCTAGTCACATCCTTAAAATCATCAGTTGGAGGAGGGATGCAACTAAAGGGACTCAAGAACACATTAAAGACGTATTCAAGACATGTTGAAAGACATACTCAATTTTATATGCAGCAAAGGCTTCATGATAGATTGCATTGTTCTAGTATCCTTGTAAACCACTAGCTTCTTCTGGCAGATGATGACAACTTACTTTTAGCTTAGAAAATTTACTTTTATATTTAGCTGTTTCCTCCATCATTGACTCATTAATGCAGGCTTTAAAAGAAAACTGCCCAATTCTGCTTTTGGACTGAATCCACGTAAGTCTAATAATTACAGTAGTTGTGTATTTTGTTAATTCTGTTCACTTTTCAACAGAATCTACTTGAGTTTCCAAGTGTACCTAAGGATATTATCTTGGCAGAAAAACAGTCTGCATCATTAATTTGGAGTGGCAGAAAAGCTGTCTGGCACTCCCTGTGGGCACACTTTCTAAAGACAGAAGCAGCTTAGCTTTCCACTGCCACAAAACTCAGCAGGACCAAACAAATTACTTCCAAATATCTCTGTCTCAGTGTGAGGTGCCATTAATCCTTTTCTCTGCTAGCCAGCAGTCTCTTTGTCATATTAAAATTGGATTTTTAGTCCACAAAAAAAAAAGGGTTGCAAAAACTGTATTATCTCTTTCTGCTTCAAAACCAAAAGAATTTAGCTCCCTCCTTCCTTTGCACATGTATTTCCCTCATCACCAGCACTCTAAGTGCTGTAATTTTAAAAAATATTGATGTTCATAACACTTCCATGTGGTGAGTGGGTAATCATTACTTCACAGCTCAGGAAATACTTTGAGACAAAAGAATAGGTGTCTTGACACTTCAGCTTGTGCCCAGTTCCCCACAGACTTCCTGTGTCTCCCAGAGGCTGGTTAACCATAACCAGCAGTATGCAAAGCATTGGGAGCTGTGCATCTGCCGACAGACTCACTTCCACTTGGTTCCTATTTCAACTATTAGGCAAAAAAACTTACAGTTTTACTCTGAGTACTGTTTGTTTTTTTTTTATTTTAAGCAGAAAATTACCAGGAAACTATATTAGTTAGACCACACCACTCCTGCTTCAAGGCAGAACGAAAACTTCATTTATTAGTGCAAACTCAGCCACTGCTTAGAATGACCTAATTCTAATTTTTCTCCTACCTCTGAATTTTTGTGGGAAGACGTGTACCCCTTCATCTTTTCTAGTCCAGTTCCTGTACTGAAATGCATTCTACATAGCAAAATAAAGGCTTGTTTCTTTTTTTTCCCTCTCATCTCAGCAAACAGAAATACATCAACAGTGACTGGATAACAGAACTGAAAGGACACTACATACACCAACTATAAATAGGAGGAAAATGAGAACTTCCATCTGCTTTTACAAAATATCCTGTGCTCACTTTTTTTTTGCCTGCACTATAGCCAAGAGCACATCTTTCCACACCATATGTAGCAGAGAAAATGTGTTGTCAATCAGCATCAACTAGCAATATTATAAGTACAAACAGCCTTATTTCACAGGGATTTACTTTTTTCCCAGTGAAACAAGACTATGACATGATAATTCAGTATTTCCTTTGGATAATATAAACTGTATCCCAACCTGAAGGCTGGACAATTACAAGATATCAGGAAATACCCATAAATCATGACTTTAAAATATGATTTTCAACTGTCTAATGCTTCCATTGCCTGCTTGAATACTATAAATCCATTTGCTTCCATTGTACATCGCTTCAGAACTATATCAAAATATAACCATAAACGCCAGGGCTTTGCTACCTTGATTTCTGTTACCTCCAGTTCACCTAATCCATTCTGCCATCAACCCCTTCCATGCACATTACTTTAAATTAAAAGAACTCAAGCCGTATCTAATGTGCAGAGTTAAGTATGGCCAATGGGAATTCTGAAAGTCCAATTTTTTTCATTGCCATATTATCTACAGGCATAAAGATAATTAACTTTGAGATAATAACCAAAACCTTAACAGTCACTGCTCTCAGCATCAATAGCAGCTTTCAAGCAGAGTGTATGGATTGACAAATGTATCGATACTGAAAGATGGAGACTGTCATGGTACTAACTCGAGCTGTAGAAAAATGAATAGTGGATGAATGTGTAGCAAAGGATCAGCACCACCCATTTTCAGACTTGCTAAGCAATGTTTTACTATCATCTGACTTTGAATTACAATCAGAAACGAATGTATGTGCACTTGTGCAAAATCTGCCTTAACATTTGAACACACTCGGTATCCTAGGTTACTGTTTAATCTCTCTAGCGAGTTTTAATTTAGAACTGGTTCACGCATTATCACCATAGAGCGGCTCAGGTCAGCCTCAGCAGTTTGGGCAGACGCAGCCGAAAGCCATTTCCTGGGCTCGACAGCCGCCTGCCGGCAGGGCCAGCCCCGGCAGCGGGACGGGCGACACCGACCGCTGCTGCTGCTGCTGCTGCTGCTGCATCGGCCGGGCCCCGTCCCACTGAACGCCGAGGGAGCCACATTAATGGGAAACCGAGAGGGCCAACGACCCCTTGATTGTCCTACCTTCCGTGCAACTGCAGGTCTTCTCTCCCTTAAAGGATTTTATTTCGGTGGCCAGGGGTTTAATTTCAGGTGTCCTTCCCTTATTTTGCATCTGGAGTGGTTCCTCCTTCTTTCATGAGAAAGTTGATGTCCATGTTGCATAATACCACATTTAACTGACGCATGGAAAAAATTCCAAAGGATCACAATCTGTAGGGAAACTCAAAAGTTATTCACGTGTCAAAGAAAACTCTGTCCCTCCCACTATTAATCACTTTAAAAGAATAGAAATCAGTAAATAAATCAACAATGGGAATGAGAACAGTGTGCTATGCATAGAATAGATATCCCACTAAGCAAATAATTTACCAAATTTAATGTGAAATTTCCATCTCACATTAATAAAGATAGCTACAACTCAGTTTATCATTTTTATTTGTTCCAAGCGAGATTCTGATCAGAGACTAACTGCAGAAATTTTCAAATAATCCCAGAGAAACAAAACGAAAAGTAAAGAAATCACTTACTTATGAAAGAATTTTGATTTTGTGACATTACAGTTTTGAAGCTCTATTTAACTAAATTCAAAGAGCAATGCTTACTCTTTGTATTTCAAAGGCAGATCAAATCCAACAGGTAGCCAACTGCATCCTAGTAAGAGACTTTTCCTCCACATCCCTTTGTACATTTTTCCCTTCGAGACAAGGTTACATGCAAAGGGAAGAATATACACAATTTATTAGGACTGTTCATTTCCCTCCCTAACACACTCATCTTCTAGTAACCAAGGTTTTTCCCTTTGGATTTACCACACCTTGGGAACTCTCCTTATGTTCAGATCTCATCAGCTGATGAATTTCCAAAAATTAAATACACAGAACATAAGGGTTGTGTTGCTACTTTGTGTCCTTAATACGTAACCCACAAAAAGAAGTTATCATGTCACTACTTCCTATGTCCTTTTTTCACATTAAAAAATCCACTATTCTCAGCACCAAATAAAAAAATTGACTAAATTTGAGGAGTAAATTGCCCCTCTGGGTTGGAATACAGAGACCACTGAGGCAGGCTACAAAAATATATCCCAACACAGATATGTATGAAAACTCTATTTCAGCATTCAGAAGCTTTATCCTGTGTCCATAATGGAGAAACTTTTAAATATGCTATTTTAACACAGTCAATACTAGAGACTTCATTTTAGGGAAACGTCCAATTCTCAATCCCTTTTGCACATGGGTAAAGTAAAAACACAGTTAAAGCAATCAATGAAATGTCCTCCCTCCAGGCTTGCCTGCTACTATATTTCTTCCCACAGGACTGTGTGATTCATGCCCCAGATCCTTCACATCTAGGAAGGGATGCATGCCAGCTGATCAGCTTCCTGAGAGCAAAGTCTGAAGGGTGATTTTTGCCTCAGAACATCCACCAGTGCTCTTAAATAAGGTAAAATGATACTTAATAATTTTTTACACATTTTGGAAAAGATAACTTGCTAACAGCAGTGACATTGACCCATTTTCACATCCTGCAGACAGGATAAATACCTTTTTCATAATCACTCAAAAAACTGTCCCTTCATTTTAATGATATAATGTATCAAGATAAACTAATTTTTTTGTCCATAACATTTCGTTTACATTTTAAGAACTATTTCTTTTTAAAAAGGCATCTCAAAAACTGTAAAGTTTTTTGTAGAAAAGACGATATGATTGTTTCCAACATTAGAACACATTGAAAACAAGTTATTAATGATTTAAGGGTAATGAGTTTAGTTGCACACAACTTGCCCAGCAATCCCAGACAATTAAATTACCAAAGGTATAGAATAGCTAATCCATCAGATAATATGGAAGATATACGTAAGTATATATTTAAGAAGCAACTGTATTTTAATTTTGAATTTTATGTGCTTGAATATTAATTATCTGGGTGTGAAAATGGCAGCAGTTACGTGTTTACATTACAGTAGAATGAAAAAAAAAATTTTTGGTCACATTACTCCTTCATACATATTTTCTAACGTTTTTAGAGAGTGATGTCTCCTTTACTGCAGGCTGGGATGGTGAACACTTTCGGATTTTGCATTACTAACACTGCCACTGCCCTGATAAATTTACTTCTCTTCCATGGATTAGATTACACTGCTGCCTAACTGAGAAAACAAGCTACTTGAAACTAAAACAACATTGAACTTGATTTCTAATTCAGCTGTGGTTCTTCACTCTGAGCTGACAGAATGAAACTTGAACACAACATTAATGAAACCAAGTCCTGATCCATAACCAGCAATCTCAAGCACTATGCTATTATAAATGTTTTTATCTCTGACAGTGACTTTTACAAGTCTGTTTGTTTTCCCAATTACTTGCTCTCTAGATGATTCACCCTACCATGAAGATAACATCTTTTTCCTCTACATAGTTCACCACCTTCTAGTTCTGTAGCATGTGAAAGTGTTAACTTCAAAGCACGGTGTAACATTGCCCACACCTAATTAATACTTGTATCATGCTTTGAAGATGTAAAAGTTTATGGTTACTGACTAGTAAGTTTTGAACTAATACCAAAACTGGACTAATTACTACTGAAATGAGTGTGGAAATCCTTCAAAGTTACACCATGCAATAGTACTACTCCAATGTTAGTCACCCTGGGTGGGAGCTGAGGGAGAAATCAATCATTGCCTTTGAAACAAGAAAAAAAGAAATCTCTGAAGTATTACAAAAATGAACCATGTGAACATTCAGCCTTAAAATTAAGTGTAATCTTCATATAGTTTAATATGCCTCTTATAAGTCTTCACCCCAGATATGCAAAGCATAGTAGCTGTTCCCATTTAAAATGCAGGAAAAACCCCAAACTGGTTGTTAACAAGTATTGTCCATCCTTACCTGAACTTTTGGGTCAAGCCGTGAGACAGAAGTCTTCAGGTATTCCTGTAGCTGATGCAACAATAAATCATGGCCGTGAAGAATTAAATGTCTCTTTCCCCAACATATGCAGGAGCATCATCTATTATGGATTTCTAGATTACTGAAGTTTCTGCTAGGCTCATCCACACAGCAAAACCCATGTTGATTGGATTTATCCATGACTGATGTATGAAATTAGGTATATCCAATTGGATTCACTGTCTAATTATTTTGTTGCAAAACCTCCACTTCCCAGGTATTGGCTTCAGTTGTATTACAGCACAGTACCAAGAACAGAACATTTTCACTCAACCTGTTTCTTTCCAGAAATGCACACTTGTTGCCCCACATACCCAAGAACTGGGCTAAGTCCTTCCAAAGCCATTATTAAATTCTCAGTTACTGATTTCTGTAGCTATGGTGGCATGGAAAAGAAAAGCACTCATTTAAATCAGGGGAAAAATTCAAACTAAGCACAAACATATTTTGAAAAGGAATCTATGGGTCCTGATTGCCAGCAAACCTCAATGGGCCTACAGCAAGGCTCACAGACACTCTTTTTCATCACTGAGTTGCATCCATACAGCATCCTTTAGTCCCAGATGGCACATTTATTGAGTGGACTTTTAACAATTCCCAAGGCTCAAAGAGCTAGTACTGACTGTAAGCAAAATCCATCTGAACACTGGCCAGCATCCCACTGATGTGCTCTCACTGTAAAGCTGCAGAGTAAAACTTTTCCATGTTAGGCAGGTTAATAGTATAATACCAAAAGTAAATTTAACCATAGCATGCTTTACCTTTCATATTACACTTCTCCTCCCCCTTCCACATGATTTTGTGCATGGTTTACACAAAATCACAATCCAACACTAGGAAACTAAAATGAGGTACGCATTTCAGAGTAAGGGTTTGGCTGTTGCACAATGATCATTAAGTCACTTTACTTGGCATTGTTTCAAATGCCAAGTCACCTTTACTTGGCTTTGTTTCAAATGAAAACAATCTTCCCGTACAAAATGATCAACCAAGCATTATTACACACAGTCCTCCTTTGTGAAGATACTTTTACAAAATCTGAAGAACATAATTTTTATTTGTGGCTTTCAGGGACATTTTCAATTGTGGCAGAAATTCCAGTGTTTCAAAACTAAGCTCAATTAGCCACAGGCAAATACTGAAATTCAAATACCATTTTAGGCATTTGATGTTTAGAATCCCTAAGATACTCCTTTTAAAGTACCTCAGTGTAGTAAATACAACTATATTCATTATCCACAATGTCATGCAGACATGCACTTTATTAAAGTAATAGAAAGATTTCATAAGAAAGTCACTTGAGCACTCTGAAACAGACTGTCAGAATAATTATGGAAAACCCACCGATAATCTCATCAACTCAATATTTAAGAAACAGACACATCCTTATACGTGTTTCTTGTGAGACAAAGCAACAATACAGTTCACTAACCAAACTTTATGCTCCATGTACCTGGTGTACCAAAAACATCAAGGGTACCATAAATTCAGAATTCTGTCTTCACTGAGCAGCTCCTGCATGGAAGCACAACAGCAAAGTAATACAAAATTTCTTTGTTGAAAGATCAGTGAAGATTCTCCCTGCAAGTGCCAGAGTTTATTTTCATACTTGGGGAGGAATGGCTGAATAAGTAATCTCTAATCATGACTATCTACACAAAATTAAATTCTTACTACCTCAGCCTCTGCCTGTGGCCTTTCACTTTTTGAAAGTATTTCAGTAGCTGGTACACAATCTACAAGGCTTCTGTTCAACTTCTCATGTGTAGAATGTCAGGTTATAAAAATACATACATATTAAATGCAATTCCCAAGAGGAAAGAGAGTGGGTCAAGCTCAGAAATATGGTTTGCAAGCAGTAACAACCCCAGTGAACAGCAGTACTATCCAACAGCACTCAGGTTGTAAAGACTTCAGGTCACAGAAAGTGTTCAGTAAGCCAAAATAAAACCAGGGTTTAAGTAGTCTTAACTTTTTGTTTATAAAGGCAATGAAGAAGACAGACTGTTCATTAAATATAAAAGCAATTTTATAAAAACACATCAGAATTTTATTGCTTGAAGAATACAGCATATGAAAAAAGCACAAGAATGTCCAAAAAGAAAGGTCACAAAAATTCAAACATTACACCATACATACCAGATGCAGTAAAATGTTAACCTGATTTCTGCATCAGAAAAGAAAGGTGTGAAAATATACCTAGTATTATTTAGAAGGAAAAGACTCATTTAAAATAGAAAGTGTGAAGGTGTTACAGTACAAATTAGAAAAGCCAACACTGCACATTAACATTGTATCACTAGACTAGATTTTCTACCTTTGGTACTTAAACCTTTACAGAAAACCACTTCCTCAGTCAAACCTTGCCTAACATATTTTATGTAGTATCCAGGAAAGTTTTTTTCTTTTTTAAACTTAAACATTCAAACAAATACTCTTCTGAGTCTTCACTGCATTACTGCATTTAAAGACATGTTCACATTTATTCAATATGCAACTTAACACATCTCAAATTTAAATCAAAAGTCACTACGTGACTGAGATCTGAATACATGCCAATTGTATCTTGTTCAGATCTTTATGTAAAAATGGGCTCACCATTTGCTGTTTGCATCCTTATGTAAACAGACTGCTGCAGCCCTCCTCAAGAATTCTAACTAGAGCAACTTGCCGAGGACGTAAGTTAATAAAACCATCCACGTTGTTAGAGAGCTATGGGGTCATCTACAGCAGCATGCAAGTGGCTTTTCTAGTCTGCTCAGATTAGTGTACCAGAAGATATGCCAGTATTACTTCAAGTAACACATTAAAACTCAGCAATGGACACTACTGTGCTTTATTTCAACACAAAGGACAGCTGCTCATCCATTAAATCAACAGAACTATCAAAAGGACAAATACATCATTTCTGTTTCATGTATTGCTGCTGATCACTCTTGGGGAACAATTTATCAGAAACCTGGACTTACCTACAGACCAATCTGAGTGAAGAAAATGTTGTCTTTCAACAAGGTATCTTAGCAATCCAGTGGCAATCTAGTCTGGAGAATGTTAGCATTATGCTGACAATGACTAATCAAGGTTAAATAAATTCCCTCTTTTATGACAAACACACTGTTAGGGTCAGCTTTTGCCTTCTTGGGCTTGAATACTTAATCACTGCCAGTCACATCAGCAGAACAAACAAATCTGTTTCTTTAAGTTCCAGCTTTATATTTCAACAATATGAATAAATCTGGACTACGAAATACCATCAACAACAGTTAACATTAAACTGGAGTGAAGTAATAGAAGAGTTAGTTCTTCAAACCAGGCAGTCTTTGAAGTGAAATATTCAGTTAGGACTGTCAAAAGGATGTCATAATAAAACCATGGGTTTATTTTTTTTCACCCCTATACAAAAAAAATGACTGAATTTGTACAACTCCTATTAAACATACCTTTTCCTAGCTTGGTGAAAATGTATCATTTTCAAATTTTAACAAGTGTGGTATTCGAGCATATATAATATTTATTGCCATATACATCCTCATTTTAAAAAGAACTAAGAATTCAGACTCTTCTATGCTGAACTCTACTTTTTTTCCCATTAACAGATTATGTCTACTGTACCACTCCCCCAAAAAACAATTAAAAATTCTAAGTAAGATTTTATAGTTTAGTTAAAAGGGAAGAAATGCAAATGTGGATTTAGAGCTTTTTGTATAAATCTCACTATATTTTATAAACATGTTGTTTATTGTAACACTGTTTATTGATCAAATAAATGACGCACTGCTATCTAAAATTTCCATATACACCATTAAAAATCCAAAGTTGATATGATACTGAACCTTAAATCTTCAAGAGTTCAAAAAAAGACAGTTTATACATGTACAGCACACAAGAGCAGACACCCCTAGAATACCAACTGCCAGTCCACGATGCATACAAACTTACAGGTAAGCATTCATTTCACTGTTTTCATTGTGCAGGAAAAGTATTTCTTAGTAAGACAACTCAGCTGGTGATTTTCAGATATCATCTTCATCATCTTCATCCTGAGAAGATCCTGCCTGATTGGATGCACTGGCTGAGGCAGCAGCGAGCTGTGCCTGTTGAGCTGCTTGTTGCATCTGTAGCCATTCCTGCTGTGCCAGTTCTGCTTGCTGTTGTCTAGCCTAGAGATACGAATTTAATTGTTAAGGCCATACATAGCTTGTGAAGAATCTCTAGAACACATTATCTTTAAAAGCGTTTTTATCTGTACCTGCAGATTCCTTTTATATTTTTTTTTTATTAATTGCACATGCAAAACCACATCTAGAAGTACCTTAATTATTTGTACCAAGAAGTTCAGCTATATTCTCTCTTCCTCTGAAGACACCACTGTTTGGAGGCCTTACATTTACCAAAACAACAGACAGAAACTAGTGCACTTAAGTTCCACTGTAAGGACTGTGCTGAACCACTGACTAATGAAAAATTTAACTGAGGCAAAGCAAAGGAAACTTTAGACATCAGTTTCAAGGGATCTTAACATTTAATCACAGTTCAGAGATGAGAACAGCCTTGCTTTGTTGATTACAAATAACAAAACTTCCAATTATGAAATCATCCAATCGAACCACAGAGGCACACATTATTACAAAAACAAAGAATGCCATTATCTTACTTTGCTAAGCAATCTCTGCAAAACAGAGCTAGACAAGGTCTTCTCAAATTCAGGTATGATAACTGAGGATGGCTTTGCTCCAGAAAGGTACAGTCTTTTACTGGAGAGTACAAGAGATTCTACCAAAACATTTCTAATAGTTCAACTGATGAATCTTCATTTTTCTATCCAGGGTTTTCACTTGTTTTTTGATAACTACTGTTGATTTCAACAATATACTAATTGATTGTGCTAAAGTTACAACTTCAATTTCTATATTGAGCGAACATTAAGAAAAAGTTCTCAAAATGAAAAATTTTAAGTCTTTTTTATTCTTCTACTTTTACAAGTCATCACAAAGGCTATAATAATTTCCTTTCTAATCCTATTGCACTCAATGAATTTTCCTATTTTTTTCCAAAGCATCAAATTTTTTTACAGTTTTGCAAACTACAAGATGGTAAAAGATGACGTTTGGAAAACAATCAAACCCATTTTTTCTACTTAGCAATGTGAAAAAAAGGGGAGTGTTCCATTATTTTTACATAGTGTCACATTTTCCTCTGTTCTAGCAGTAATAAAAGTTATTTTACAGAAGTAGAAATCTCAATGAAAACTTTTCAGTATTTCAAACTTCAAGTGGTAGCACAGTTACAAGGGCTGGAAAACGATTTAAGACATCGTAGAGTTTTAGAGGAAAGACAGCAGCACCCGTACACAGGAAGGCACAAATATTTATCAGACAGGAGATACAACAGGGCTCCCTACTGCCCCTGTGCAGTGAAGTTTACTGTACACTCAGTGAGGTGATACACCTGCATGCTCCAGGAAACAGGGGCTCAGCACTTCACACTGGATGCATTACTTTGTCAGTGCCCACCCTCACTGCCATATCTGTAATGATAACACCTCACAATTTCAGAAATGAGAAGAGAAAAAAACCCCACATGCTGAAGAATTCCATTGAGTTGGATTGACCAAGAAGCTCTATAAGCATCTGGTAAACTTAACTCATTTACTGCACAACTCCAGTGAGGAAGCCTCAAAAAAACCCCCGAATCTATCAAGACCCTTGTTGTGCACAAAAACTTAGACATGTATGAATATCAGGGTAAGCCATTCCCCTGACTTCAAATATTTACAATCATCCATGCCAGAGTTGTAAAACATTCATAACATTAACAGGCAGGTATTTTAAAACTAGAGCGAGAAGTCAGCATTAGTGTCATGCTCTAAAATATTAAAAAGAGTAACACAAATAAATAAGCATGCACTTGTGTAACTATATTCAAGACTAATTACAGTACCTCCAACAGCACATCACAGCTACTATTTTTGAAAAATGAGACTGTCATCCTTGAATCTAAGCAAACATTTTCCATATTACCAAACACTATTTTTAAAAATCATTCATACAAGTTTGTCAAACTGGCATGCGTTGTCTTAATTTAGAAGCTAAGGCACAGTAACAGAGGTTTAAAAGAATATACTTCAAGCTGTCATTCCTTAGACAAAGTGTGGCTTGCATAAGGTGGTTTCTGCAATTTTTTAAATTTTTTTTTTTCAATGATACTCTGGAGCTAGTACTCGCTTAATACGCCTTGGTTTTGCTGCTTTTTTATTTTGTGTATCACACTGAGTTACTTGCACAAAATAGTAAGTAAAAAACAGGTATCAAACTGACTATTATTTGTAAATCTTACCCAAAATCCAGAAACAGCCAAGTTGGTCTTTCTAATGTTAGTACAGTCAAACAAGAGTTAGGCACATGTACTTGATCATAACTAGTTCACTGCAATAGCTACATGGTATGCTGAAATCTTAAATGCCTTAAAATTCATCATGCAATGAAGATTAAAGTATCTGGAATGTTATAAGATGAAAAACAACAGCTTCAGCAAGATACAAGTATAGCAAAGGGGAAAGAAGGTCAGAGTAATGAAACGTTAACTGAATAAGCATTTTCATCAGAGGAAATCAAAGTAAGCAAGTGAGAAAATAAGACTCTGGCCTTGGTTAAGAGAAAAGAGAAATACCAGATAACTTTCCCATCTCTTAGTTTAGAGAATGGTCCCGTCAAACTAAGAGAACAGTAGAGAGAAAGACGGTGTAGAAGGATAAATATATAAAATCGGGTTTTAGTCAATTAAACTGGGAGATGTTAAACTATCAGGGAAAGCTGGAAGGGGATAAGGCTGGGATGAAGAATGTCTGTGTCTGTGTGTGTGTGTGTGCTAGTACACTATTTGCAGGCAAATGCTTTTTCCATGCCTCAATGGCCTCTTTAAAAATGTATGCATGAATTCACTCAATTACAGTCTTGCCAAGAATAAAGTTTCTTTCCAAGTATAAGAAATAACATTTGTGCACTGATGGTCAGAAACAGAAAAGCTATTTTCACTTTTTAATGCTTCAAAACTGGTAATTTCCTAGAACACCAGCTGTTATTCTTTGACTTCCTCAACTGAGTAATTCTTATCCATGATAGACTGGAAATACCCAAGTCGCAGCAAAACCCCATGCTCTTTAAACCTAGAATATGAAATAGGTTCACATACAAAGTCCTATATGTCAAATCACAGAAGTATCAAGTAGCAGCATCTTATTTGTTGACTTCACATTCCTCAATTTAAAGAGGCCAAGGCCAATAACATCTTAGATGCCACATCAATTCACAAAGAAGGGGATACTTCGTGAGGTGTGCCTATGTTTGTGTGGCCCTAGACCTGCAGCATTAATTATTCCAACCTCATCAGGACAAGTATGGCTCCACTTACTTGTGCAAATAATTCTTGTTGCTGCCTTAGTAGCTCTTCTTCCGGAATGCCGAGGTTCTCCAAGCGTGAACTGGCCTTTCTCCTCTTTAGTGCTACTGTTTTGCATTCTTGTAAGACTTCTTTTACTTCACTGATATAGGAGCCAAACCCCAAACTTTCTAGTGCTAGAAAGAAAGAAAAGACATTGTTTACCTTTTACAAAGTTTTTGATAATAGATGTTGACTTGTTTATTAAAAAGAAAAGAAGTAAAACATTTGATAACTTTCCTATCAACTGGTGACAAAAATCTCTGTTCTTAAAAAGACCTAACAGCTATTTTCCCCCCCTCCCTCTTCTGCTATGTCCTTTAGGATTACATGTTTTTAGGCTAGAAAAATTAAGGTTCATCAAGTACAACCAAAGAAGCTTGCACTTGAAGAGGATTCAAGGCTTTCAGATACACTTTGCTAGAGATAGGCATTATTCTCCAAAAGACATCTTTTTCCCATCTTCTCTATATTAGAATCAACATAATTTGTACAGCTAAGAAGTCCTTCCTATCTGAATTACGTCTCGGAGATTCTACTTCTCCAGTTTTTGCAAGTCTTCGGTAGAAGGTAAATTAGGAACCTATAACAGAGCAAAAGTGATGCATGTAAAATGATCACAGATCCTTCAATAAGGCAGAAATAAATAATATTATGTTGGGTTGCCAAATTTTAGATTTTGAGTTTTAGTATCTAAATTCCTATATATAAAATGTATAGTTCACACACATACAAAGCTATAAAAACTTATGTATACGCTTTTTATTGCTTTATTTCTCAACAGAACCCCTTCTGTTTATCTCCATGTTAAAATGGATTCTAAAATCTTGCACTTTTATCTGCCCAAAGAAATCTGTAATGCAGCTATATCCTGCAACAACAGTTTTTTTAAGGAATGCAAAGGGAGCAGGAATATAAAAACCCAGGTAGCACATGTGACAAAAGGCACAGTTTCCTCATGCACCATTTACTATGACATGCCTCCACACACACCCTAAGTGAACCTATTACAGAATATACTAGAAACATTACATAAACACCAATTATCCTAGAAATAAGTATCAGTTTAATAAAAAAACTGGTTAATTTCAAGCATTTACACAATTCAGAGTTTATAGTACAAGAGTTGTTTTAACCTTTATCTTAATTTCAACCTTTTGTGACAAGCTATTCAAGAAAGAGCACTAAACTGCACAACAGCAATCAACAACTTGTTATACACAAGATCTTAGTTACAGTAACTCGGACAATATTCTAATGCTAATTTTGTAAGCAACATTTTCCTACCCATAATTACAGCAGCATGTCAATGTACCATAGTCTAAACAACAACCCAAAGGCATTCTCTAAGTTTTTGGCTTCCAGCCTGTTCCCAGGGACACAACTCACACACTGTCTTCTTCAACAGGGCTGCTGGTGTTGCTATCTAGTCATACAGCACCACCATCCCTTTAAAGAGAACACCTGGCAAAGGAATTTACATAATACTTATTTCTTTAAAAAAATAAAGTTAAAAGACAAACTGATTTAGAGATAATCAAATTACTACAGAGACAGTATGCCAGTTCAGCCTCAGCCCACACACAGACACTGGAAACGCTTTTTCCAATTAGCCCACAGTTTCTAGGAGAATTACCAAAACGCTTCAGAAACTTGTTTCATCCAGCCTCAGAGCATACAGGAGGCAAATCCATGTCTCATAGTCCAGAACTGGTTATCTTAATAATCTACAGATATTTTAAGAACTCATTCAATTTTAAAATGTAAACCATATATACAGTAAACTTTTAAAAGTCATACTTTTTCAACCAAACTGAAGAAATCTACAAGTCTAACCTCACTAAGACAAACCACCATAGCAAAACCAGAGGTGTTTGTCAAAAGACCAGGGTTGGGAATCTGCTGCATCAGAACATGAACAACTGCCAAATCTGAAGTTAACAGCAAGACGTGTTTTTACAGAAATTTTAAATGGTCCTTAAAAGAAAATAAATTAATGGAAAGAACTTTCAACTGTGTATTGAATATAACACAGACACACACAAAAATAAATTTTAAAACCCCCATGTGATACAACCAAGACAGATTTTTACAATTATTCAATATAACAAAGCTATGAAGAACCATATATCCATCATCAATCTACTGCATCAAAATTCTACTGGCTGTGAAACAACTTACAAAATTTACCATCTTCTTGAAGCACATCAAGGCTTTACAGAACACACGAATGGAAGGAATATGGATCTCTTATACCAGCATGGTACTAAAATGTGGGACAAGTGATTACTACCTTATCAGAGCTGCTATTTCACCAAAACTCAAAGCCTTTCTATTTTTTGAGTCTGAAACATACCATCCTACCCAGATTGCTGAAAATTCAGTATCTTACTGAGGCTAGAATTATCCCACCAAATGTAAACAGCTGAATCCCAAAACATAGCATTTGGGGGAATAACACAACTCATATTTACAAACACCAGATCACAATTATCCTTTCCCCAGTTTCCTCCTACTCTTAATGACTGCATGAAGGTGCAGGTGTCTGAGTAATCAGTGACACACAGTTAGTAATACTTTTATTTTATACAATCAAATAATTAATATCTGAGACTTTTAAATTTTTATGCTCCTTTTAAGGAAAAAAGAACTTCCAAAATAAAATTCTAAACGTGAATTGTTGTGTGGAATTTTTTTTAATCAAGTGATAATATACACAATGTCAGTAGCCTAACAGTCCGTGAAAAGAAGCGACAAGATTTGACATCAATCCACAGTCTACCTTATCGCACAACAGTTCCATGTAGGCCAAGTATCAAAGTAACCAACTTCAAAAAAACAGTGATTTTACAAGTCACCATTTTTAGAATTCAACGAAAATTTCATTTCTCATAAAAAGCCTGCTTTGCCACAAGCCATATAACATTCAAATTACTCTAGTTTCTGTTCCAGGATGGAAGAACATTCATTTGCTTACTAGAGCTGCAGATTCACAGCTGGGTTTCTGATGGTGGAATTCAACAATAAACGTGGAGACCTCCACCTACAACTATTACATAGCCTTGATGCTTTTGGGTACTCTCCAAGAAAGCTGTCTTGCATTTTGTTACCAATAGTGAGTGCTTGGCATAGTCTGAGTACATCTATCAAATCAGATCTCTAATGGGATGCAAGAAGCCTCTGCTTTCCTTTTCCTATGCTCTTGACAGCACTGTGCCCGTCAAGTGTTTGTGCTACCACGCAATAAAACACAGAAAGGACCTCATCTATCTGAAGTATAACCCAAGGGTAGAGAGAGTTCCTGTTCAGCACATGGCAACACAATCACTGTAACAGTGCAGCAAAGGAAGGAGTGTCTCAAGCACCACTGTGCTGAACACCTAAGCACAGTGGCGAAGCGCAGTTTCACGTTACCTCTAATACAGTCCAATGGCAGAGTGTCTCCAACTGCAGAGTGCCTCCTTCCCCTTCCTCTGGCCCAGCAAAATACCCTTTCTGCTTCTTGTTTCCAATCCAGTAACTTCTTGTTTACAGCCCCAGTCAGCCAGCAAACTCACCTGAGAGGGAACCATGCTCTGGCCTAAATTCTCAAAATTTAGAAAATTTGAGAAAAAAAAAAATTTTAGAAAAAATCACCACAGGGTCAGTTGGATCTGCAATTGCCAGATCCAGATCTCAGAGGGTACAAAAAGATTCCTCTTGGCAGCACCTTGTGCTTAGGCTGGACCAGGTGTGATGTGATGGCCATTAGCCTCACTTGACTTCTAAGCATTCAGAAGGAAAAAGATATGTGGATGGCCACAACAAACAGATTTCAATTGCCTAATCTGTTAGCATCATTATCATGATGCTGCATTAAGAGGCATTCAAAATAGCAAGTATCTACAATGCGTGAAGATGGATGAAAATGCTGAAACACTCTGTACCTATACACACAATCACTGTTTCCAGAACGGGAGACCTAAACCCTCAAACCTCACAGAGGGATCGTTTGCCAACTGACCAGCATCTGAAAGGAGCTAATAGCAAATACACCTCCCTAAACATAAGCACAGCAGAAAATCCAAGAACAACAACTTCCATCTCTAGAACATTATGAAAATGGATACACTGCAATATTTTACTAGAAAGTATAGATTTAATTTGAAAATAACGTTTCCTAACTAAGATGCGGTAACACAAGGACACAGAACCCAGCAAAATACTTGGCATGGGACCACCTGCTGATGTTATGCAAACTCACTTTAGTTTCAATTTGTATTCCAAAGAACCCAGACTAAGCCTACGACAGCAAGAGGTGAAATCTTTTCTACAGGCCACCACTACTGGGCACAAAATACTTTCATACATAAACTCTTTATTGCCCTCAGCCTTAAAGATCAGGTCTATTCCTGTGTTAAGAACTAACCTCAAATGTTTTTTGTGGTGACTTGAAGAAACTATCCATGTATTAAAGAGCACCACACCTAAAGTATGCTTCCATGTGCAAGCACAGGTTTTACTCTTTAGATCCTAGGCTTCTGTGATGGAGCTACTTTGCTAAACGTTCAAGCTAACATGTATTTTACTTAATACTACAGCTCATACATACTACATATTTTCTTTTGCTGTTCATGACCCAGTCAAGTACTTAAACCTCTTCTGGTGAGCAAGCTACTAAATTTCAAACAAATCAATTTTTTTGTTGTTGTTTCAAACAGCAAATATTGCTAAAAAATCAAACAACGACAGTATTTTTTTAACTCACTTGATACCATCGCAGTCCTGAAAATAGCTCTACTACAAATGCTGCTGTTAATATCTCTCCCAGGCAGCAGATTAAAGTACTCTTTCACTACTGCTGCTATAAATTTGTTTGTAGCAGACACTGGTATCAACAACCCTGACTCGACAAGCAAAGCAAATTAGTTCTGACGAAAGATGCCTAATGCAGACCTCAGGACGAGGCAAGAAAACTCCTTATTTGCGACAGAATTTAAAGAAAAACAAACAAGACACGGAGAACTCGCCTTTTATTCAAGCAAGGGGAAGTCAACAGCAGAGAAAGATACAAGGGCATAGGTCACGTTTAAATGCTTTCTGCAACAGATACGAAGATCCAACATTAAACAATGAGACTGTAAGGACAGCCCCAAAGAAATATTACGCTCTTTAGAGATTCCAGACAAGACTACCATGGAATAAAGCCTGGGCCCTACATAATCAATCTCCAACTAGAAAGACATTTAATACATTCAGAATCTTAAAACACGCTGCATAACCATTCGAAAAAGCAGACCTCGTTTTACAGGTACGAAAAAGAGGAAGAGATTTGGTGACTCAGAGATTGGGTCACTCAAAGCATCACAGGCTTCTCTAAAGCACAAAACCAGAGCTGGTCCTGAGCACACCCAGCAGCCGCTCTAACCACACAAAGACAACCTTCCTTGCAGTGTGACTGGCAACCCGGACAACACACGCTTTTCCTCCACACCATTACGAGACCCTGCCTTTTGTGTTCTACGGAGCTACAAGCGAACGGAGACGAAAAAGCGGCAGCGGGACAGGAGCGGCTCACAGGTGCCAGACCCGGCAGCGGCACAGCGGCCGCGGAAGCTCACCTTGTATGACATGCTCCGGGGAGATAGTTTTCTTCTCCGATTTGTTGCAGATCTCGTTGGCCTCGGAGGAGATGAGGTGGATGAATTCAGTGCAGCAGTTGACCACCAGCTCCCGGGCGTCGTTCGCCACGCGGACGTTGGGCAGCGTCTCTTTGATCATCTTGTTGATGGCAGCCCTGGGGATGGTGAGGTCGTCGTCGTTGCCGGACGACGAGGCCATCCTGGCTGCGCTCGGCTCACGGGCTGCGCTCAGCGCCCGCGCGGGGCTCCAGGGCGCGGGGACCCGGCGGGGGCGGGCGGGGCCGCGGGGGGCGACGTCGAGGAGGGGCGGGGGGCGGCGGGGGCCGGGCCGGGGATCGCTGCCGGACCGAGGGTTCGCGGGGCCGGGAAGCGCTGCTCGGGCTCAGGGCTCCCTCGGCCGCGGCGCCTGCCACTGCCGCCTCCGCCACATCCTTCGGCCAGCGGCGCCGCCGCCTTATGACCAGACTGAGGAGAGGCGAGCGGCGGAACGCCCCGCGCGCGGCGCGGCTCGGCTCGGCTGGCCCCGGCCGTGCGGCGGCCGCGAGGCGGAAACGCTCCGACCCCGGCTCAACCTGCGAGGGACGGCGCTTCCGCCGGAAGCCGGAACTGCTTCCGCCGCCGGGAGCGCCGGAAGGGCCGCGGCGCCACGTGCGGCAGCGGTGGCAGCGGCGGCGGCGGCGGCGGCGAGGGGTCCTTTAGCCGCCCCCCTCCGCCAGGAGCTGCGCTCCGGCCCCGCCCGGGCTCCCCCCGGCCCCGCCTGCCCTTCCCCTGGGTTCCCACTGTAGCAGGGGATCTGACAGCCCCGGCAAGCTCGTTCCCAAAGCAGGACGGGCTTGGTGCTTCATCCGCAGTTTATTCACGACTTGCAGCCGTGGCTGGTTTTCCTCGGCATCCATCTCTTACACTGTATTTTCTGGTTTCACTCACTCTATAACCAGTAGTGTGAGGGTTGTATGAGATAGAATTAGCCCCACAACGATGGTGTTTGTGGAAGGCCCATTAAAACCCACGGTCCTGGTCGTGCCTTGCTATGTGCTGCAAAGGCAAACCGCCCGGGAATGCAGCCCAGCCCAAGCTGCAAGCCAGAGACAACCGCAGCTGAGCGGTACTGAGGGGCTTGGCAGGCCCAGCCCTTCTGTGGATGTCTCTGTCCAAGCTGTACCTGTGCTGACCCTCACCCGGTGGCGATGACATCTCGGGCTGCAGAGGGGCGATTTGACAGGCTCCCTTCAGCCTCAGCAGCACTCTCCTGTCATTTAACTCCTGCTTTCTCCTAGCTGCTGTTCCCACCTCTGCCACCCATACATTGATGCTGGGCTGCGGGCACCCGGTGTTTTGCAGGAGGTGTGCGTTAGGAACATACTTGTGTTTCCAGCTGTGCACAGGGGCTGCTGCAGATGCTGTTGTCCCCTCAGTCCCCTGCCTGCTGTCCCAGGGTGGTCCCTGCACGCCCCTGCACCTTGGGCCGCACCAAACGGGTCACAACTGCAGAGCAAGCCCTGCATTAGCTGCAGTGTTTGATACCCGCAGGAGCTTTGAGCTCCTGTGGGGAGAGGCAGGGGAGAGGCAGGGCAGGGCAGGGCAGGGCCGCTGCAAGTCCCAGCACGGAATTAGATTTTGGCTTACTAAGACAGTATTGAAGGAGAGAGAAAGTTCCTGCATCCCGAGTGAGCTCCAGCTGGGCTGTATGGGTGAGACAAGGACAGCTGCTGGAATGTGCTGAGAAACGGCAGCCTGGGGGCCCGAGGGACACTCGGCCTTCGCCTGAGGCCGGGCAGCACCGCGGCGAGGCCGGAGGTCAGGGAACAGGAATGCCAGGCAGGAACAGCACTTGAGCCCAAGCACCCTGCTCGGCCTCGGCTGACTTGTAGGACTAGGCTGAGACAAAGCAAGGGAAAAGACCTGCTCTACGCGGTAGAGTTTTGGTTTGACACATGCTTTAGGATAGCTTGGAACAAGAGGGCTCTGTCAGACACAAAGGGAACTGAAGGCATTTAATGGATTGAAATTACTTATTACTGACACTAGTTTGTTTTCAAAAAGTAGTACCCAGACAGTAAGAAGATATTTTAAGAAGCTTTTAAAAACCTTTTATTGTTCCCTATGCGCAATATGCTAGTAACCATTTCATACAAAGGAAGCAGTCAGAATATTATAATAAATATATATGAATAATAAATATTCTACTTGTTACATTTTAAGATTGACGAGACTTTCTCTTATGTTGCTGATAAATAGATCTGACTTCTGGAAATGAGAATGCCAGTGTGATTGAGGGATTACTATACTGATTCTATCCTAATAAGTAAAAACATATTTTTATTATATCAAGAATCTAAATAGTTTGCATACTGTGTATTATATTCTGGTAAGTGAAGCGGGTCAGGTTAATATTGAATACGCAAATATCAGTCAGTGTTCATGTTCCTAAGAAAACATCTCTGGAAAAAGCAAACACTAAACAGAATAAAACTATAGTTACAGGATTTTAATTGCAAGGTTCTGCAAACGGTAACATTCAAGAAATACACATTGAAATGAGTATCTCAGCTAAGCTCAAACATCTTGCATGCCTTTTCACAACTGCAGAGCAAAGGCATTTGAATAACAACATACTGTGTCATCAGTAGCTACAAGAAGTAATTCCAATTTGCATCATATAACCTCATACTTATTGTGAAGGTTTTCCCAGGTCAAAGCTCTTCCTGCTTCTCCACCGTAGCAATTTGATGAAGTTGAGACTTGCACTGAAGATTTTGTCATGCTGAAAAACCATTTTGTAGAATATGTCAATGGGTAGATCTCCATTTGGATCTGCATACTTCAGAGTTGTCATTGGAGTATACAAGGTGTTGGTCTGATGGCGAAAAGGTGGATTTTCTGCAAGAATTATCTTTACTGTATGCTGTAGAAAAGGAGAAATAGAATTTTTAAACAACTTTTACCAAGATAAAGTAAAGTAAAATAAAAACCCAATTTTCAGTTAAACTGTGGAAAAGTAGAAGAATAAAGTGCTAGAATTACATAAAACCCTGCATACAGTTTTATTAGAACTTCATTAGAAATTCTTCTTAAGATATTTAAAGGCCATAAGAAGTATTTATTATTTATTCTTAGTTCTATTTCTGTTTCTCTATACCATGGTCATAGCATTTGACACCTAAGTATCCTGAGTAGTCTTCCAAATTATTGTGGCTTCTTTGCCCACAGTAGGTAGATCCTCTCTTCTACAGTTCACTGGGAAAGGATCAGGACAGTGCATTTTGCAGCAAGATCTGGGAACCTTCAGTTGACACTGAAGCTATTCCTTACCAGCAAATGCCTGAAATCATCATCCCCTCCCACAGCTTGCCTAAACTTCTCTTTCTGCAGGAAGCCCCAAGCACCAGAAACATCCATGTTGCTTTTATTGTGCCTTGGTGGTCTGGGGTGGCTGAATGAACTTCCCTTAGCGGAGGGATTACGAGTGAGATGGAGAGGACAGAGCTTTACCGGTGGTGGGAACCCTGTGTGGATGTATGGTAACAATGCAGAATATTCAGACTTCACCAGAGGATGTAAAGGGCATCTAATATCTCAGTGGTATTGAAATTACAATTCATAGTTGTATTCAATACTTCAAAATGAACGTTCTTTTAATATTTTATAGGCTTTTGTTTAAAATGAAGATTCTCTTGAATTTTTAAAAACTTTTTAAAATTGTGTTTATTACATTTAATTAAATCTAATACTTCTACCAGAAAAAACCCACCAACCAACCACTGCATTTATAAATTACAAAGAAAAAAAATTTTAAAAGAAGATGAATTTTTGATGAGTTACCTCTGCAACATCTTCAGCACTTTGTCCCAGGCTCTGGAAAATTTGTTTGTAATTTTTAAGGTAAATATTAGTAAACATCTCAGCTGTTTCTTCATCAGCAGCTGAAAGATCCATTTTCATTCCATCTTCAAATACTTTCCTTTCAAACTCTGTAACCACTGGGCCTGGTTCAATCAAACTTAACCTGTTCAAAAAAAAAAAAAGGTCTACTGGTTGTTGACTATTCTTCATGGAAAATACACCCCTAATCCTTCTCCAAAAGGAATATTGAAGAGTTGCACTAGCAAACAGCAAATAACTACCTTCTGTAAAGGCAATCCATTGCCTTTATTGCTCTCCTGCTCCTCCTACCCATCCACATATAGTAGTAGAAATTTGCATAGTTTAATTTTCAGAGAAGAGCTGTAACTTAATTCATTACATGAGTGCAGTTGATACCTGCTGTCTCGTGGCTGTGGAATCTAAGGGTGATTTATTCACAAGAACTTACCAGATAGATACTAAGAAAAATAATTAATGGATGGTAACACAATTCACTACTTTCTGGACAAAATTCTGCATAGGTTTCTTTGTTTCTCATGATAATACTAGAAGTAGCTGAAAGAGATGGGGGAATTGCCCCAACATGGATTTTCTTTGTCAAGCTGTTAGTGTTACATAACTTAAGATCCCACCACTGTATATTAATAAAATACAATATAGAGACTTTTACTGTGGGTGGACAGATTCTGGCTGCTGCCAAATCTGAAAAAATTTATTTTGTTCAGTAGCATATTATAGCAAATCACTGAAATACAGTTACTGGTCAGATTTTTCCTGGTTCTTTTCTCAGGCAGTAATAACTCCCAGCCACTGTGTTTATCAAAACACTTTTGGGACTGAGCCTCTTATTAGACTTGAGTTCTTCAGGGAGTGTTCTAAAGGCTCTTCTTTAGAACTAAATCAAGCTATTCACCTTCACAGCAGAATTCCATTTACTGCTGGAATTAAAGCCTTTTCTCTTGCATCACGCTTCCCATTAGACCTTGAATTTTTCCTATTATACTTCCTCATTTATACCTCCTTTTTGCTGTGTCTTATACTCTTGAAATCTCATTATGAATTGTGGTATATACTGTGTATCATTACATTTATTTTAAACCCCTCCAAACTTTGCAGAGCAATACGCAGAATTACAGTTTTGTCTCTGAAATTCCACAACAGCAGCTGTCATTTTTTCCACAAGGCCTAAATGCTTAGGCACACAGAGATGCAATGGACATTTACCAGTTGTTGGACTTTGCACAAAGAACAGTAGCAGAATTACATGAGTGTGAATACACATGTGACAAATCAGACCTGAAGTCCCACAGATGATGAACAGGACCAGTCTCTTAAGTACTGTCTAAAATGTTAGCAATAGTACACCACACTTCTCACTTTCCTCCCATCTCTCCCTTCATTCCAGGTATCTCAACCTTGTGTAACGCTGATGGATTTGCACTTGCTCAGTCTCTGTGATGGGCCCTGGAACTTCTTTACCTGTGAATTGCCTAAGAAGACCATTATCCTTTCTAAAGGAAAAGATCACAGGTCAATCTTATAATTTTATTCCTGTGATATTGTATGTAAGAATCTGTTTTCAGAAGTGTTACATGAACTGTATTTTATCCAAAGCTAAATAGCCTTTAACTGTTCAAGAGAACATGTTTATTTTAACATCTAGATCTTTTTATTTGCTCATATAATGTGAAGAGTGTGGGCATTTCTATGCCTTTTGTGATGTACAGTTTTCAAGGGCTTCTCAGTCTGTTTAGCAGCAAGCTTTAAAGATTTATTTTCCTGCCTCTGAATATATTTTAAACTATCTAAAATACAATTGACACCAGTGGATCAATACCATTTACACCAGTGGATCAATGCCATTTACACCAGTGGATCAATACTTACTGCAGTTTGAACTTGAGTGCTTGTATAGCTAAACTTTCGCAGAATCCTTCCACAGCAAACTTAGATGCAGCATAAACATCATTAAATAAGATGCCTGATGGTACAAACAAAACATCCTGAGAATGTGTTTGTTTTCAACATATTAATAGTTTAATTTTTAAAACTCATATGTTTTCCCAAAATTTCTACAGTCTTGCTGGGAAAACATTAGAAAAATCCTTGTGTATACTGAATCTAAATACTAATTTTTGCCTGTGTTCTCAAAACTGCTTAGTCTACGAAAGATACTTGACTAATGCTTTTCCTCCCCCTAGCTGATGCTGTGGTCTCCTTGGATGATATTATTTTGTAGTCTAAGATATGAAAGTGTCTGTACAAATAATGCCGTCTGCATTATTTATCAGGAAGACTTTAATTGGCTCTAGATGAACATAGAGGCTGAGTGTAATGCAGGAGATACAATTGTGCAAGAGATCCAGCTTGCATCTGAGTGATTTAGAAAAAGCACTGCATCAGTCCATTTAAGTGGAGGCTAAGTGTTGTATTAAAATACCAATTCTTGGAGTTTGATGGAGGACCCTTGCTCACCGGGTAAGATCAATGTCACAGCTGTAATAATTGAAAAACAATACAGCTAGACAGGATGGGACATGAGAGTAGGAATGTCATTATCTGTCACTAAAATTTGACTCCCAAGTGTTATGAGATGAGAAACTTGACAAAAAGGTGGTACAGTTGTCTGGGATTGGATTTTATTCTATTATTATTGTGCAGAGTGTAATAAGCATGTTTGTCTATTCCCATAATTTTTTCCAAGAGGAAAGAGAAAAGTGATGCTAAGCCCTGTTTTCCAGATAATAAAAGTACAACAATAAATTTTTTTAAATGATAGAGTTTAAGTTAAAATTCTACAAAAATTTACTCTGCAAGTTTTGTTGTTAAAATGCTGTGAGAGTAGCTGTGTAGTAACAAACTACCTGAATGCATAAAACCCATCAGGTGCTTTTCGTAGTTGGAACTTCAGCATTACAAAGCACAAGAGTCAGATATGCCAGCTCCTACTTTCTTTTTTTTTTTAATAAAAAGAGGAAAGCTTTAGATTTTGAATACTGAACTATTAGTTCAAGCAAACAGAAAAACCAACTTTACCTTGTATTCCCATAACACTGCTTATTATAACTATATGCCCACTCTTTCTCCTCTTCATGTCAGGCAAAATCTCCTTCAGGAGTCGAACGAGGCCAAAGAAGTTGGTATCCATCACAGTTTTCATTTCCTCTATGGTCTGACATTCAATAGGTCCAATGAGCCCCATTCCAGCATTGCTCACTGCACAAAATGGGAGACAACGGCAAGCAAAAACCTCCATAAGCATAAACTAGTAATCTTTACTGGAAAGCATTTGAAAGTAATGTGAGGACTAAGGGTTAAATGATCATAAATAATCCTTAAAGAAAGGATTAAAATATGTTAGTCACTAAAGCTTTCCAAATACACTTGACATTTCCATATGTCTTTATTTTAAATTATGTTTTTAATCAAATTTAAATTATCTGGTATTTTGCATTTTAACTAATTTATTTCTGATTAGACCTTTCTTAAAAAAATATAAAGGGATTACAGGAAAATGAGTCAAGAAATACCTGTATTTGTTTATAATTCAGAATTAAGAATTGGAAGCTACAGTCAGTACCCATAGGAATGAACAGAAATCTTCAAAAAGTGATAGACCAAGCCATATTTTGGTCTGTTTTTTGTTTTAGTAACATTCATATCTTCAAGAGGAAGTAATCCCTCAACAAAATAAACAAACCAAAACACACACTTCCATTGATTTTTATTTGCCTCCTGGATATTTGTAAGTGGGGAATGATGATAAGACTGGCATTCTTCTCTAGAAGTAGTATGTCAAACTATAGTGCAATAAATTTTGCAGAAACAGTTGTTAAGCACTGCTTTAATAATTAATCAGAAAAAAGGCAAGTCCATAATTATCTATTAGGTAAGATTTAATAGCTGATGGTGTAAGCATTTCCATCTTACTAAGATACTAATATTTATTTTTAGCAGAACAGTATGAAAACACTTTTTGCTGAACGATTTGTAAAGTACAATTTCAATTCTCAATACAAAATAGCAATACCCTTATTTTCTTTGCATTTATTCTTTTACTTGCTAATTCCCAAATACTGTTGCTTTCTAAGTGCAGACAGCTGTTACCTTCATTGTAAAAAGGACTATGCTTTGTCAATAGAAAGTCTTGCTCATGAAGGCGCCAGCTTAGGCAAACTTTCTCACATTTACTAAAAAAATGTATCATTTTATCCAAGACACCTACCTGTGATTAAGTTTCTCCTTTGTAAACAGGGAAAACAAGCTTCCCTACTTCATAGAAGCAGGGTGAGATTTAATCCACTCATGTCTGCATGAAGTCTTAAGAACCTTGAACCGAATATACTATGTAATTATTGTTACTTTGATAATTTAAAAAATACACTAATGAAACTTCTCCAGGGTATTTGAGATGATGTTTTATAGAAATCTGGTATCCGTTCATAGCACACACATCCTGTACTTGCCTAGGACATCAATCCTTCTGTCAGGGATACTGTTCACACAAGTTCTAATAGACTGTTCATCACAGACATCCAGTTGTTTAATTTCAAGGGTTTTGCCCAGCCTGTGGCCTGCAGCTTCCTCCAGTGGCTCTTTCTTGGCCAGATTCCGCATTGTGGCATACACTGCAACACACCAGAAGCAACACTTACCAGAAATAAAATCTTTACTGTGGCAGTCTTACTAAGAAGTATTAAAGAACAATGCATTCGCATCCAGGTCTTAAATATCAGTGATAGAAACCAGAAAAAAACGAAAAGTTAAAAGATTATATTTTCAAGATATATTATCCCTGATTTCCCAGTCTGGTTCTGAAATCTTCAAGAAATTGAAAAGAAGAATTAAACAGCCATGCATAATTAAGAACATGTGGTGTAAAAAGATAATACTATCACCAATATATTTAAAAACAGATATCAAATTATGCCAGTAAATTGTTTTTAGGTGCCCAGTGGAAGACATACTTCCTTAGGGGTTGAAAGGATGTCTATTTTTGTAAGCAACTTCTCAAAATAGAAATTAGTTTTATTAGTTATTATTGTAGCCTAATTACTCACAAAGCTCTAGATCTGCATCCAGTCAGTTAGCAGTAAAATACTGTAAGTATGAGAGACTGAATTGCCACAGATTTCTGCCTTCACCTTGTGTTTTCAGTTGTAGCAAATACCATGCTTTGCAGCAATAAGACAAATCCCAGCCCCATCGTTCACCCTCTTATGCCTACACAGGCTTGGAATAATGAAATGTGCTTTAAGGAAAAAAATTGCAAATTTAGAAACTGTTTACTGAAATTCATTGCTTTGGTCCTCAAATGGGCATGGGCCTGTATATGTGCAGATTTTAGTAGCCAGAAGCAAAGCTAACCACAGCTGTGAATGTATACCCAAAGCAGCATATTCCTGCAGATATTTTCAGCTATTCATTTTATACTACTGTCTTTTTTCCTTGTGTCTGTGTGTAAACTATTCAGTTCCAGTAGTTGTTCCATCTCAATACAGGTACAGAATTATCAGCTGCTTACAGAAAACAGTATATTTTCACTGTATTTTCTTGACAGTCAAAGAGGAAAACGAACCAGAAACAAGTCACCAAATTGAATACAACCACCTATTAAATCACAGAGAAAAAACCAGCACCATCTTGAATAGTATGTTTTTGTAAAGACAAAGAACAGATAGATTGTTACCTTTAAATCTTTTCTGTTCATCTTTTGCCATTTTTACAGCTAATGCCAGTCCAATTCCTGAGGAGCAACCTGTAATGAGGACATTTCTTCTTGCCATTCTTTTCACTGAGTGGTTCAATTCTTCAGAGGAGCAACAACGTAAATGTAACTACAGCATAATGTGACTGGCCTTTAATGCTATCTCCACCTTCCCTGAGTCAACAAATCTGAAAATGCACATCTGCACCTTGCATGATTAAGGGATAATCTCCAACTAAACAAAACAGAAGCAGATGCTCCTACATGTGCTTATAATCTGCATTATCAAAACTGATTATATTTAATACAAAATTTGATTAAACTATAAATTGAGGCATTTGTAAACTACATGGATTTTTTAAATAGAGTAACCAGCTTGCACAGTACTGGCAGGAAAAGCCTTGCCACAATTACAATTGGTCTGTAGTGCTAAGCCCTCCACTCCCATCTGTGGAAAGTAAACTGCACCCAGAGTGGGATCCCTCTGCTAAAGCTGTTCAGAATTCCTACACCTACAGCACCCTCCTGGTTCTTTTGCAACAGATTGAGGAATGGATTTCTTCCCTGATGCCTTACTATTGTAAGAGTCCTAATAGGCATTACAGAAAAAAAAAAAAACCAAATTGAAAAATGGGATGTGGATTCTGAAAGAGACAAGTTGTTGGACAGATTCCTCACATTTCCTTTTGGCAGTGTTCCCAACCAAGAACAGAGAAAGTGAGCAAGTATGCTGCAGCAGAGAACTGACAGGAAATGTTGATCAGACCAGCTTCACTACATTCTTGCTAAGACTGAAATCTCTTTCAACACTTTTGGTTCTGCAATTGACAAGTCAGAAATTTAAAAAAATAAGAACTAGCCTGATGTCTGAGTTTTGGAAAAAATATTTTGCATATAAACTGTGGACTAAACAGAGGGGCATTTGGGCTGGCACTTAAGTGCAGTTCGTGTTTACCATACAGTAACTAGTAAGCATATGACATTCAGGAAGAAAATCAGTCCCTTGTTTCTGTCTGAGTGACAGGAAAAAGAAAGACCTTAATAAGCAATTAGCCTTATGAACAGCATTCAGCTTATTGCAATGCCATTATACACAGTAAAATGTTTTCCAAGACTCAACGACCCCATGTTAATGCAACGCACTCCAGAAGAATGAACGTAGCGTTCCAGGATTTGCATAGATGTAAATTGGTTAGTAACTCAAGAAAAGTAGGACAATATGGAAATATTTAACTGAAATTACATTTTAAAAAAACTCCATCCTTTCCAAAAGAAATAAATTGGCTTGAACAGTATAAGTGGAATCATTAACTTCTCAGGCAAGCAACAAAATAGCAAAACATCTAAAGATTATATGTAATTATGATTCTACTTGTATATCAGGTTTGACCCACAGTTTAACCAGATAAGTTAGTATACAGACAAAATTTTAGTGCAAATGCTATTTAGCTGATTCAGAGATTAGGCAAATTGCTTTTGCTGCTCATGCACATTTATATTTAGTGCATGTAGGAGGAGCAAATGAGGATTTACACAATGCTAGTTAGTGGAATTCCACTAGTGTTGTGATGCAGCTGTAATTACAGATGGGTTATATTTTCCACTTGAAATCCTGGTTTGAGGGGCTTATATATTCCACTGCTTTAAAAAAATCTGTCTGAAATTTGATGCATACACTTCTAGGCTCAAGGCAAAGTGATGTGCATAAAGAGAGGTAAAAATAAAAGCGGTTTAATTTGCAATTATTGCACTGGTCAACCTAATTCTGAGGTTTTTCCTTTACAGTTATGTAGAGAAAGAAATAGCTTGATTTAAAACACAAAATATATTTATTTCTGTAAGTGACAGTGGGTTTTGTCACATCATAATTTTCATAATAGCAGAATAAATAATCTGAGACTGCAGAAATACTGTAGATGAATGTATCTTGCCCTTGTCAATGGTAGCAGAATGTGTGGCTGGTTTTGTAGAACCACTTAATGTAGAACACGTGGCATTTGTGGAATGTGTTTACATAAAGTGAAAGAGCCAGTACTGCCCAAGGAGTTTAGCACACTGCCACTTGCAGAGTTTCTGAAGTACCTCAGATAGGTTTGTTGGCTAAGATACACTTTTAATATGCAAAACACTTAACTGAGGCCTGGTATTTAAACTGAAATACATTCAATTCTGTTCCTCTTCTTTACATCAAATAACTTTGGTAACTTGATTTTCTAAAGTATGAATCACATGTCTTAATGCACATAAATTATGTGTGCATTAATCAGACTTAGACTGAGGTCTCAAAACCATTTGCAGTTTCTGATGCTCATGTAAATATAAAAGTGGGGCCACTAGCCATTCATACCAGCTAAATTGTGTAGTACTTTTGGAAGCCTGGAAATAAATATGTTTTAGAACGCATAGTTATGATGAGAATTTAATCAATGGGAATTTTTGTATGGATTTTTGTTTGATTAAAAATAATGAAAGAAACAGGCTCAAGCTTTATGGCCCTGTCCCAGAACCCTTTGCATCTTAAAGATACTGCTTGGAGTAAAGCAAGAAGGTTTTGCCAGCGTCTGTGATCAAATCAGTGTCCCAAAACATCTTACAAACAGGTCAATTTTAATAAGATGTGTCTGCAACACTGCATGTGTACAAAAAAAGATAAAATATTCCCAAACAAAAATTGCTAATAAGGTAGTACCATTGTGCTTTTAATTAGAAGTGAGATATTAAACAAGTACATCATTTAAAAACCTTGGAAAAAGATGACAGCTGAAATTAATCCCTACAACTTAAGATAAATAAATTTTATTCTTAAGTACAAAAAATAAATTAATACGTTATTATATGACAGCAATAATCTCGGTAAAATAAAAAGATTTCATCTGCTTCAGTACAAATAACTACATTCCTTATTTAGAAATACAATGTTAAAATTTCCTCTTTGATGTCACAATTACAATGCTGGCATTCCTGGGTTGCTGCTTCTCTGATGGGCAGCAGCAGTCGTTTCTTCACAGTTCTTGCCCCTGAAACAAAGTATTTGTGGTGTAATTACCATCTCTAAATCAATTTGTACCAAGATGTTACTTTTCAGTATTAAATTTATCTTACAAATTCAAGAAAACCTAACAGCATGTCTCAAGTCCATGGCTGCCTTCTCAAATTCTGATCCCTAGATTTATGTTATTAATGTATTTTTGTTCACTGTTCTTGTAACTGAAGTGCATTTGCTTTCTCAAAGAGCACAACTTTCAAATTTTCCAATACATATTAAGTTCCAGCAGAGAGTAGGAAAATATTATGCAGAATCTTTTTGAGATGGAATCTTCATATGCAAATCCCTATAAAAACTTAGTACAGTTGAAATGAGCACTGTCTTTTGAAATAACTCCTCTGTGTAAGGCTTAAGGTTTCATGTTGGATTGCATTGTTGTCCTTAAGTTGCTAACAACTTAAGTTTCTATCAGTTCAGGAAGTGTCTGTAAAAACCCCATCAACAGTATCGAGGTATCAAGTATCAAGAGGAAAAAAGCCTATGATGTCCACCAACACAGAGCAAGAAAAATAGCAACATGGATGTAAGCTGTATACAGAAATAAATGCAGCCAAACACAGCATGTTTAAGGTTGGGGGTTTTTTGTTAGAGCTTTACCTTCCCCCTTCCCCTCCTTCTACAAACAAGTGTATATGCTGGATCTAATTATTCGACAGTTCATTTATAGAAAAAAACAGGGGGTTTAGGTCTCCTTAGTATATGATGCACAGCAGCTGTGTTTACATTAGCTGGTGCTGTAGCACAACAAGAGACTGCATCAGCCACTACTATTTCACATCATATTATACTATGGTTCGTGTTAATTATAAATTAAAAAAGAGATTATGCTGGTTCTCTGTTTATCTATCCCTGTTTAGCTAGGTGCTTATTCTTTATCAGGAATGCTATACATACTGTACAGAAACACTTGTAAGTAGCATATAAGCAGCTTACACCTAATAAATGAAAGATTATTGCAATAATTCCTAATTTTTTTAATGCTATGCATATTTTTTCAAAAACATTGTAAAAATCGCTCTTCTGGAAAGTCAATCATTGTAAGCACTAATTTTTTCTTACTTCATTCAGTACTTAAATACAATTTTACTTCTCATTTTAGAAGGAACTATGGTCACAAAAATTAGTTTGCTAATTTTTTAAGAGTCCAATCTGCCTTTTTTTTTTTTTTAAATCAAGAAAATTACTTCCATTTCCCAGAAAAATTAAAAAGCAATTCTTAATGTTCAGCAAGATATTTTCAGTTGCTTTTTTGGAATATTTACAATTTCTAAGGGTAGCAGAGTGCTGTATTGTTACAAAATCTTAACTGCAGATTGAAGCAGAGTAAGAACAAAGAATGATTCAAGTGAAAACTCTGTGACCTGGTTATTTTATGAGTCCCAAAGGGACAGAGGGGACCAGAACACAAATCAACCCTTCTAGCAGTTCCTTCCCTGAACTAATATATTTTCTGTAATAAGCAAAGAAGGTAGTGTATTAAGAAGAAAAAGAATGAGACACACTGTACCCCTCGGCAAGGCATACACACTGCCTCTCCACCCCTTTTCCCTAGACAGATGAGGCAATTTAGTTTTTAGAATTAGGACAGAAAATTTCTATGGAAGACTGGTCAATCAGTCAATAGTATGTTACTAATGGAGGAAGTGTTTTCTTACATGGTGTTAATATACTCAGTTTTTAAACACAGAAGGAACCATATCATATTCTAAGTGGAGCCAGAAGCCCTCTGCAATACATTTCATATTTTATACAGAATGCTTCCAAAATCCAGTGGTTTTTATCTACTTCACTACAACGAAAATAAAATTTCATTTCCTTATCCCAGCTCTCTGAAGGAACATGGCTGGAGTAGGTCCATTTTCAAAGCCTTTCTTATATCGTTCTTAGGCCCCTCCCTACCTGGTATTCCTTAGCCAAAACAAGACAATTTGTCTGGAAAGAAAGGTTCTAGTCAGCAATTGTACAAGGGCTAGCTAGGAAATTCTTTCCTTCAGAATCAACCCTTAGGAAAAGTCAGAAATTGTTAATGATATGTGTGAAAGGTAGCAGCAGTCACTGTCCTGTTCTCGAGCATCATCAATAACCTAACAGAATTCAAGATGGAAGAGCTGACGCTGCTTTAATTTGCAGTGAAAAAACCTTCATATTCAGCTGTGACACAGCCAAGCCCTCATCATCTAGAACACAGATCCAACGCCTTCGGTGTTCACACAGAAATAAGGCTTCTCTGATATCTCACCCTAGGGAAAAGAAACACATAAAATGCAGCATAACCAAAGTGGCAGAGGCCACAGGTGTTTAGCTCTAGCTTGGAATCATACTTAGCTGAATTTATTTCTGCAGAAAGCCTGTTTATCTCAGATCACATTTGTACTTGTAGTGACTGATTTGTGCACCAAACCGAAGATTTGTATAATTCATGAAGTTAGCTGTCTTCCCGAGTCTCTCCACACTCTCCCATTCACTATGCCAAAAAATTCTCACTTCTCGTTCCTACAAGCATGCTAGATCTCAGTGCTCTATTGACGTAGTAATTTTCACAAGATAGGTACCTAAGTCATAAGAAGCTCTCATCATACAGCATATTTCTTTGTTTCATTTCAAGGAAGACCATGTCGTCCATAGCCAGAAAATTAGGTCCCTAAAGATAATTAGTAATCAAATTTCTCCACAGAAAGCAGACAATTAAGAATGTGCCATTAAACCTGTAATTTTAAAATAATAAAACTAGTTTAACTTTAGGGGATTAAGATTCAGCAAACATTAGGATATAAAATACAATGATTCTGGGAGAAATAATGATGCTTATGCTAAAGAGACACAGTATCATTTCTTCTAGGCAGTACAGCAATGGCATTAAAAAATAGTAATTTATTGTGTATCCAAGGTATGTTTTACCTTTCCAAGAGCTTCTAGGCTACATTGTTTTCTTTAATTATTTTTTTCTTCAGCTGATTTATTTCCTGATCTCTCTGGAGCAATTCAAACTCTTTTTCACGAAGTTCATCTTTAGAACGCTGGAGTTTCTTCTCTAAGCTCTCAATCTGAATAGAAAATGCAATTAAATCAGAACCAATATTTTACCAAAGTCAGAGCAATTTTATTAAAAAAATCAAACAGGCAAAACAAAGAAAACTCACAAATATTGTCAGTATTACCCCTGACTTTTGATTCCTCTGTAATTTTTTATTTTGTCTACATTTTTCCTTTACTAAAAGAGAAGTTTGGGCGCTGTATCGTAACAAGTGAAAAAATGGGTTTTCATTTCTGCACTGTTATAGCCTTGCAAAATTTATAGTTTCAATTGACGAAGTATTTTTACTGGTACATTATTTAGGTACTTCCTTCCCTCTCCCTACAGTACAAAAGACTTTTCATCTTCTAGATTGAATCTGGCCAGCTGTTGTGTCCCAGGACCAGACTTTCTCATAGAATTACCTGCCCTTTGTCAGGGAAACTGTGTTTTCAGTCAAGCAAGAATTACCTGTTTATTGCATTCCTTAATTTCCAACTCTGACTTCTCTAAATTGCACTGTAATTGAATTATTTGTTGCTCCATTTCTCCCTTATGTTCATGAACTGTCATATCCAATTGTGTAATCTAGAGGTAAAAAAGGAAGAAAAGGAAATACTTTATTTTGAACTAATATGCAGATTTTAAGAAGCAATATTACAAACTATGAGAGCAAAGTGAATGAAATCAATACTTTGTAGCCTCAAGAGTGTTCTCTCAGTAGTCAATACAATGCTACATCCTAGCTATTTCATTTAAATAGTGGCCAAACATAAAAAGAAAAGGGGAAAATTGGGAAAAAATCCATAGCTGAATATATTAGGTGCTCATATACACAGAATGCAAGACTAGTCCTCCTTTTCAAAGAAATATGATTCGTTTATTATACTAATCCACCTTGTTAGGAAGTGCCAAATTTTGCCAAACAAAAAAAAAAACAAACATCAATTCATCAAATGCTTTGATGAATTCCTGGGGCAGGTCACAGGGTACTGTGGCAAAAATATATTTCAAGATTTGGCCTCCTTACAGTGTCAGTTCCTTAAACAGATTTATTCAAACCCCCACTCCTCCTCCTCTCTGAACCTCAAATATTCTCGAATATGAAGGCTGGTAACTCCTTCAGTAAGAGGCTTATTATAAGTGACAGAAGCAGAATTTTCCCATGATGGGCATCAAGTCCTGAAACCAAACCGAAAGACTGAAAATATTTCAAATGAGCTACAGAAATTTATTCACAATAAAAATACCATTTCATATTTAGAGGCTGCTTTAATGTGAATCAAATATGCTCCAGTGCAAACAAGGAAAGGGATCTATCATCTCCAAGCACCCTTCAGCACAGATCTTTCCTTCCTCTTAGCAAACATCAAGATGAGAACAGTTGTCTTGTAACTTTGTCACTAATGAAGAATCTTGGGACAGGTTATAACATCAGGCTTCTGATTTTCCTGGTACCTAAGGCTTCAGCAACATACAGCTGGTTTGAGGTTGACACTGTGGCTGTAGTAACCAGTACAGTTTGAGACAATACATCAAAGCAACCAAACCTAGCAGGCTTTTTATAAGTTATCTACTATGTAACAAGTATAATTGTCAGTAACATGCTTAAAAATTATCTCACCTGAGCTACTCTTTGTTTCAGCTCCCAGTTCCTTTCTTTCAGTGCTTGGTCCATGTCAAGGAGTTCTTGCTTTTTGTCTTCAATTTCACCCTTGCAATACCTGAAATTCTCATATGTTTAATTGCTTAATGCACATTCAGTTGCTTAGCTTCAAGTATCCAGCTTGAAAATCATGAGATCTATTACTTACTAAAAGCATATTACCCTAAATGTGAATTGATTGCAAGGAAACAAACCCAAATAGAATAATTCTGTTAATTATATTCCAGGTGGGGATTTCCTATTACTTTCATTATTCAAGTTATTTAATTGGCTATATCAGGATTCTTTAACAAAAAAAGTATAATTTGTGGTCAGAAAGGAAAGTAGACAATTTGACTATTTTTATGATTACTTCACAGCTTTAGGATTCAGAAAATAATTTCGGCAGATTTTAAAACAGAATTCCCCCAAAATAATTCAGCACCACTTTTAGAAGTTAAAAATGAGCTGGGGATCTCAAGTATCAAGTTATCTTATAGCCACAAACCACCTAAAAACTATAGAGAGCTGCTAAGAACATTAAAAAGCCCCATCCAAATTACTTGCTATTCTTAAGGAATAACTAACACAACTAAGTTTTCATGATGGAAAAGATACCAGCTTACCTGAGCTCAGTTGTTAGATCCATGATAGCAGTGTTCTTCTCCTCCAGAGAGGACTGTGCATTCTGTAATGCATCTTGCAATTCCTGAAGCTGTGTTAAAGTGATCTTTAATTCTCCACAGGCATTCTGTAATGCAGATTCCAGTTCTGACATTTTCTGTAAGGCTTCCCTGTGGCAAGTCTCAGTTTGAAGCAGCTTATCTTCTAAATCATTCACTATTTTACACACACACCACAAAAGAGAATGTTTAATCTTCAGTACATCCAGGTCTTTATGAAACAGCACTACCTAGTAGCACTTGTGGTTGCAATAAATTTTCAGTATCACTATTTTTAGGACAATCTAGAAAAACAGTGACTACAAAAAAAACTTTATGGTACCTAAATATTTGCTATTTTATTCAGTTCATAGTCAACAATTGACTTGAAACAGAAGGATATATCTAAAAACATCTGGCCAAGGAGACAGTATGGAGACAATATAGTAACTGAATATGTAGTGCTAGGAAAAGTGCAAGCAGAATTGCCTGTATTTCTCTGGCTTAAAACAATGGTACAATTAAACTAAATGGAAGAAGTTGGATTGGAAAGTTTGTTATTTCCATAGACTTGTGGGGTTTTCTGTTTGTTTCAAAGAGCTGCATTTTTGTGAATAGCATATGCCTTTATTAAATCTAAGTGTCTAATTTGACTATCACATTAAGAATCTGCATTACCAATTTACAGGGAAACTACTTATACATTTCACCTGGGGTAAAGATATATACCACAAAAGTGAGAATTTGCAAAAGTATGTTAAAAAAATGTTTGTGATTTTTTTGGGTTGTGGGAGTGTTGTTCATTTGGGTTTGGTTTTGTTTAGGTTTAAAAAGATTATAATTTTTTGACTCTCATGTACTTGATTATGAAACAGGAGGGGAAGGAAAAATGTCTAACGCATACATAGCAATAGAAAGGAACTCTGAGAAACAAAGTAGCCAAATTACCCTCATTTGCCTTTTTATTGAGCTCTGATCTTGCTTCTTCCAAAGTGATATCCAACTGATTTATCTGCAGTGCTTTGTTTTCACCATCTCGTTTTAATTGCACTACTTCTTTTTCCAAGCCAGTAAGTTCATTCTTGCACTGATCCATCTCCAATTTAATCTGTCTAATAGAAGCAACCAGAACAAAATGAACCATGGAATAACAAGAGCAACACGCTCTAAGACAAGTGTTTGTGAATAAAATAGAAATAAAAGTCATGTTAAGTAGGCTTTTCTTGTAATCAAAACTATACTCTTTAAGACTAGCAAGCTCCTGGAGAATGTACTGTCTACAGTTACAAGCAAGTTGACATGCTTATGAATTGAACTGCTTTATGAAGTGCTATCTTAAGGCTAAATAGGTTGCCAGGACAGGCATTAATTCCATTGGAAAACTGTTCCAGAAACTCATGCCTCTGCTAGTCAGAATTTTGCCTTCTGATTTGCAGTCAGTGCTCACAGAGAGACAAAAGTGTGTAAGCCCACAGCTGACCACCATTTCAGACAGCAATCCTTCTGATCCATATGTCCGTGTGCAGAATCCACCTCTCACTTATACTAAACCTACCTGATTGTACAATTAAGTTCATCCACCTTCTGTCTGTTTAAACCTGCTTCTTGAGCAGCTAGGCGAAGTTTCTCCTTCACCTTTCTCAACTCATCTTCTGCACATGCTTTCTGCTTCTGAAGCTCTTTTTCCAAATTGAATACCTATTTTAAATGGCATTTAAAGAGTACTTTAAAATTATATACCAAAGAAATACACATCCATGCCTTGCAACTCACATAGGGAGAGATTTTACACAACAGACTTCTTTATAGTCTGTATGTAATTTAAGACTAAAACTCTGCACATTTGAAAGACTAATAGTTCCTAGTAAATATAACAAGATGCAACTTCCTGAATTTAAATGCACCTCTCCTTAACTGCAGTCTAGGGTTTGATTTTCCAAGTACCTAGCCACTCTAATGCTAGCTAGAATTTTTGATGGCTCAGAACCTGGCTTAAGATAAAACAAGCCCCTAAACTCTTTATCTTAGATACATCTAAAATAATAATTATCAACTCAGTTATCAAAGAAATATTCAGATTTTATAGGTATTATAAAAACATATATAAGGCATTTAATTTTCTCTCTATATGTAGACACTTCTCACCATACTGTACCTGTTTTTCAAGTTTAATTTGATTATCTTCCAACTCCCCATTTCTAATAGTTTCTTGCTGTAACATTTGCTGCTGATGATGCAAAGTTTGTTGCAGAAGGATATTTTGTTCACTCATGTCCTGAATATTCTGGCCTTTTATTTTTATTTCTTTCTGTAAATAATGAAGCTGAAAAGACATTTATTTTCCATTACAATAAAACCTTTTTTATTTGCACTTGCACCAGCTGTTCTCTCTTAATGAGCACAGAATCACACTTGTGACTCAAGAAAACTTTTGGGTCTGAATTCAGTTGCGTTACAGTTTCAAAAGTACATAACAGACCTCTCATACATCACCACTGAGTTGGGCTCAATAAAGTGAGGAAAGTACTAACTTCTCAGCCCCAGGTTTTGAGTCTTGCTTTCTAAATATAACTTGTCAGTATTTTAAAAACATACACAACAGATTTTTACTTTCTAAATTACTGAACTACTTTTCTTTCTGCCAATCTTCTTTATTTCTCAGAAAGTCCTTGTTTTCCCCTTGAGATTTTGTTCTCAGTCCTCCCCTTTGTTTCTTCCTGCCTATATGACAATAGTCATTCCAATAAAAAAGGGAATTTTGAGTGCCTAACTTGTTTTATGTTGAATAGTCTGGTTTCTCAGTGGTGAATGCCAGGAGTAACTGTTCCAGGGAACAAAAAAAAAAAAAAAAAAAAAAAAAGGAAGCGTTCTTTAAAAAAAAAATCAAAAAGAAATCACTAACTGCTCATTCCGAAGAGAAGTAATGACTGGAACTTATTTAGGAAAACATAAACAGTGGTCATGATTACAAAGCCTCATTTGCACACTTGATGTTTCACACAGCATCCAGTCCCTTCATACGCAGTATAAGAACAATAGGGTTTAGGGCTTAGGAAGCAGCAGTAAATATCACAGGCTTATGTGTGACACAGAGCACAAATTTCCATCAGGTTAATCCTGTACAGGGTCTAGCAATCTCCATTTGACTACAGCCTCTCTCAGCAGGTAGGCCAGCACTGACGTGATTAGCCTACTATATAATTAGTTCACCCACAAATAAAAATTCATTCTAATACTTAAAGTTAACTCTTTCTTGCTTTCATGTAGTAGTGGAAAGTATGATAAAACTCAGGTTCTTGAAGTCAACATTTTCTTATGCTCAGGACTTCTTCCCCATTAAGACAGTTGAAAACCAAATCAATTATGTGCACTTAAATTTAAATTGCAATAGTGCTCTCTCCAGTTTTTCCAAGATAATGCTCTGTTTCACATAATTCTGATTTTGTTACTTCTTTCAACAATTCATTTATCTTAGTGCTTCTTTTCCCTTAACTTATCCAGTGTTTCTTAGTTATGATTTTTCCCTTTACCCTCACAAAATGTATCGTCTTTTCCCAGCTTACTTCCTATTCACAGTTCCTGTTGCAAATTTTGGCTGTTATTTCACAAACTTCTATATCAAATCAATCATAACAAGTGTTCTCTGGAGTACAGAAGAGTTGTAAAACAACCTGTTACCTCTTCAGACCTTTCTTTCAGCTGCTTTTCAAACATCTCCTTATTTTCTTGTGACTGACTCAAATACAGTGCAACTTCTTCCTTACATACATTTAGTGCTGACTCAAGTTGTCGTACCTACGTGAATGCAATAGATTATTTAAAATTGCATGGCATGGTTTGTACTAACTAGTCTAAAAATTGTATTAAAAGGCATCTTTGTGTAAAACATCAGAAAAGCTACATTTTTATCGTAGGAGTATTACAATAGTCATGGAAGATTATAGTAACCTTCAAAACTGAAATAGTCTTCAAAAATTAAAATTATTTGTGAAATTCAAAATGATAATACTTTAGATTGTGTTTAGTTCAGGTGAAATAATCAGTTATGAGAAGATATGCCAGCATTTGTCAGTAGCTAGAATTTAAAAGCAAACATATGGTCAATACCAAACATGAATCCATCATGTTTTATTACATATAGAACTGCATAAATAAATTTGGAATTATCATCATAGGTGAGTTGACACACGTTTTTTAAAAAAAAACACTCAGATCTTAATGGAATCCTTTTCAAAAAGTTACCAAGAAGCCTGATTTCCTTTCTGCACTGGGAGACAGTGCCTGAGTTTCAGCAAATGGAAAAGGAAGACCATTGAGCAGTGTCACCACTGTTAATCTATTTTACACTTTTAATGTTCATTTGGGTTTGAGTAATCTCTAAAAAATACCTTATAACCTTGAAGTGGTAAAAATTATAACAAACAAACCCCCAGAGATCTTAAGGCACAGTAATTAAGCTTTTCTTAACTGTTTTGTTTCAGTGCTAGGATTCCTCATCAACGAGAATTGTGCTATATGTAGCTGCAGAATGACTCATGCTTTCAATTTTGCAATCAGACTGCCAGTTTTCTAAACCACACTGGACTGTATATCTCTGTCCCCAGCTGATTCAAGGGCTTTTTGAAGAGAAATTACAATGTGTCTTAATTTTAAATCTCTGGAAAACATCCCAAATACTACAAAGCCACTTGGACAGAAAATTGGTCCAACACAAGCTCAGAAAGTGCATGAAAACAGCGAAGTCCCCAGTATCTTCTCCTACTGATATCCTGAAGATTTAATACTTTGAAACTTGACTGGGGTAAATCCCCACATGGCACTGGTTTATTAAAATCCTGTTGCAAGTGCTGCATGGAAAATATTTATCAGGCAAACACTAGGAAGAGGTATAGATGGCTAAAAACATGACCAATATTATAGTAACACATATATTTAAAATATATGCCACATAGAGACCAAAAGCATATATAACATTAGCTCTGTGAGAGAGTGTTGGACTTCAGGAGTACAATAAGCACAACTTTGCCCTATTTGTAACTATAATAATTGCATAAAGCAATTATACATTGCATAAGCTCTTACTGTAGGTTTCATCATGCTTCTTTTAATTAAAAAAAAAGAAAACAAAACAAAATGAAACAACAGATAAAAAATAAATACTTCAGATAAATTACTTCTGGAATATTTACTTGAGACAAATTTATATAAAACAGTTTTTCTATAGAAGATAGAAGGAAATACACCACTACTGCAAACTTTAAAACTATTATTTGAAAATTACAAAGAGCTTACTAACTTTGATTTTTTCTTCTGTTAACTGACTTTCCAGCATCTTCAATCCTTGATGTTTCTTGACATTTTGATTTTCTATTTCCTGTTTTTACAGATATTTTTATTCAAGAGAACAAAATATATTACATAACATTAATATAATAACAGTAATTTAATAAAAGCTTATATTCGGAATCAGGAAAAACCCGCAGATCAGTGTATTTAAAATACAATTGCTTGTATAAGGTATTTGTGTACATGATACTCTGAAGTGAATTTGGGTGCTGATAGATATCTCTTCATATTCTGC
The DNA here is from genome assembly GCA_014706295.1 of Lycocorax pyrrhopterus obiensis. Classification (NCBI taxonomy): domain Eukaryota; kingdom Metazoa; phylum Chordata; class Aves; order Passeriformes; family Paradisaeidae; genus Lycocorax; species Lycocorax pyrrhopterus. The sequence goes on along the minus strand of JACSVZ010000013.1, from coordinate 17,222,783 downwards.
AGCAGCAGGCATTGTTAAAAGGAAGAAAACATTATCATACTAGAACATTCTTGGTTTTCCACCTAGTGCAGGATTGATGCAATCGTTCTTTATCCAGATCTCTTTCCTTTCATTAGAGAGAGAAGCCCAAGGGGTAATCCAGAGGCATAAAGACAGAAAATACTGAAAGGTCATTAAAATTTGTACAATATATAGTAGTAGTAGCAGTAACCGGTGACTACACTAGATTCAGTCAATTACTCAAACAAGAATTAAGAAGCAAAAACATAAACATCTTTCATTTTCCCCAGTATTTAAGGATATGCTTTTCATTATTTTTAGTCACTTGTTTGATTTTCATTTAAAGAAAGTCAAGAGCCAGCCTTACCTCTCTGCTTCCTATTAACAGCCCATCCAATGATTCAATGTGATGCTGTTTTTGTATAACCTCTTGTTGTAAAATAGATATTATTTTCTCTTGTTCAATGAATTGTTGATGTTTCTTCCCCAGCTGTGTCTGAAGCTGTTGTAAGTAAATCATAATTTATTATTTTAATAAGAATTTGTGCATCTAAATATGTCATTCAGTTCTATTCACCCATTGTTTTTATAATGAAAATTAAATACATTCCTGCCATTGGCAGTATTGCAGTCTTAAAACTATCAAGAAATCCCAAGCACTTAATATTTTAAATCAAGGAGAATGAGGGCAGACAGAGTGTAATTGTCTGTCACCAGCCAAGACAATAAGACATGCATACATTCTTTAGTAAAAGATGAGAAGTTTCTTGAACAGCTAGAAATAATCACAGTTCTATTTCTAATCACATGGAGAAACAGACTTCTTCTCTAGAGACTGAAAAACCTACCAACAGTTCTCCCTGAATGCAGATGCTCATATGACTCAGACTGGCAGAGGTTCAGCCAACAAGAGAACATTTTTAGAAGCTGTCATGCTTTAAACCCACTAGGCACTAAAGCTATTTTTTTTTTCTGGGTGTTTAGAGCAAAGAACAACAATACTCTTCCTAACTCCTTATTTTTCTTCAGCTGAGCAGGATATGAATATTTCAGAGGGAAAGTGGTATAGCTAGTTAGATGTACTAAAATCAGGGAACATAAGGAGAAGAAAGAGCTTTTTAACATAACTTTTGAAATGGATGTGTCTCGAAATTACAAGACAAATAAACATCAGAAAAAGCTACCAAGTATAACATACATAGTACCACACAATAAAGGTCTTACTAGGTCAATCTGTTTCTCCAATTCTTTGTGCTGCTCAAAGTGAACCAACTTTTCATTTTCAAAAGCAGAAGTTATTTTCTCATGTTCTTCACTGATAATTGCTTCCAGCTCATGAATGCATCTGTTTTTACCCTGGGAAGTGGCAACAATAAAAGGACTTAATAAAAACATTTAGCTGTGATATTAAGCAGTGTTTTATTTGATCATCTCGTTTCTAGATTTCATAAAGGAACAACAAAGAAAATACTGAAGTTACACAGAGCATGTGTCATCTCAGAGGATGTCACACCTGTAACAGAGGTATAGAATGTCAGTAAATGTGGCCACTACAGAGACAAGGTGTCTGTTGAGATGGACTATGCCACAGATAACAACTTCTGACAAAAAGAAATTCTGTGTTCATATGGATAGATGGAATCTTTAAAATACCATTTTGAAGACTTTTTTATTTACAAATCTACATGTATTTCACTGAAACCAAAGGCAATTCAACAGGGCCAGATCTTCATTGCACGTGTGACCACAAGGAAAAAGTAGCATGTTCATTAATAACTTACCAAACTCAAAGGAAGGAATAAAAGATGTTTTATTTCAAACAAGATTCAGTTTTTAAAACCTGTGTTCCCTAAAATCTGCATTGATTATTTAGCAGATCTGAAAGTCTACACATTTTGAACACAGGGAATACTACTGTTAAGTTAAACTTTTATGTCTTTTTACAGAAATGTAGTTTCTCACTGAGAACATTTTACCATGAGTTCCTGTTCCAACTCAGCATTTCTTTCTGCAGCACTGGAATAAGCAATAGTCTTTTGTTCCAACTGTTTCTCAAGTGCAGAAAGTTGAGAAGATTTCTTTCTTATCTGAAATTAAATATGGCATAAAACAGCATGTAGACAACTGTTTCAGGTTTAGTCAAATATTTGTATACAATTTCTTATCACCAATTCCATTTTAGCTACTACTAGAATATTTTTAATGAGTTGTTTGGTTGATTTTGTTGATCTATTATATTTTATTACTTACAGAGAAAGATTCAGGACAGTTTATCTGCAATTTATCCAATTAATTATCAGTGAAATAGCTATTACATATTTATAACATTTACATTCGTTATTAGGAAATACTGCAAATCCCATTATGCTGAACTCTATAAACACATTAGCACCAGAATGGAAACATTAGCAATTTAACTTATTCACTCTGAGAAAAGCAGAAGCTTAATTTTTTTCTTTTGTGACTCTCTGATAATGGTGTTCGTCTCTGGCAACTACACTCGCATTTAATTAGGAAAAAATACAATTCCTTCAACATCTACTTCCTAAGATTACCCATTAATTCAACCACACCAAACCAACAAGACTGTGCACATTTTCCACATAACAAATCAAACTAGTAGCAGAAAAGCCTACCTACTACACCAGCTTTAAAACACTATTTCTGAGAACTAAGAAATTAAGGCTGCTATCTAAGTCTTTCTGCTTGCTGAAAAGTTTAGTTTAAAATTTTCTCAAATTAATCAGATTTTAAAATTATTATAGCAATTGCAGTTTTTCCGTAACTATTGCCTTCACTCTTTGATTACTGAACTAAAGAAAAAGTGGCATATTCTTTTCAGTACTATTAAAAACTTACTTCTCTCTCTAAGCTACTAGTTTTTGAAGCCTTCTTCGATAGGTCTTCCTGTATGATTTGAAACTGACTGGTTCTTTGAGCCATGCTGGTCTTCAAAGCAGAATTCTCATCATCTGCTTTTGTCAGTTTAGTGCGTAGCTCTTCTATCTCTTTCTGGAACTTTTGCCTCAACTTTTCAAATTGTTTGCTTATAAGTTCCAACTGTTGACATTTTCTCCTCTCTCAAAGTAGAAAAAATAAATTTAAAATTAATTTATAAAAGAACATGCAAACCCATAATGTAACTGAAAGCAGTGACTCATGAGAACAAACAACAAAAACCCCAACAATACCCCAAGAAACAAACAAACAAACAAACCAAAGACAGCATCGTCATGTAGGTGCCCTGACATAATTTCATGGAGCAGTCCTAACAGTAATGACAGAAGCAATCACAGAAACACTGTGACAGCAGGATACAGAAAAAAGAGTCAATAAAAATATGGAGACCTTAGCACAACCTGCATAAAGAAAAAACCACACGGTTCCATTTCAACACAACTCCTGACGTGGCTATTGCGGAATGCGTAACTTAAGTAGCAAAAGAAAGGAATATGGTGTGTCTGGAGAACATGACAGTTTCCAAGGTGGCAAAATGCTCCCTGTTCAACCAAACCATACCTGTTAGCTCAGAATACATTTTTAAAAAGCTATAAAACTAACTTGAATCCCTCCAGAACATTTCTGTTCTGTGGATTAATTAGACAGAACTGCACAGCTATTTCAGCAAGCTTACCTCCTGGATTTCTGATCAATTTGACAGGCTCCAATTCCAGGTGGCACAACCTGCTGTTTTCTTGTCCTCCATTACGATTACAAAGATGCTCAGCTTCAGTACAGATGGTTAAGTTTGCACAAGGCTTTTGAATTTCTGCTTCCTTCATTGCCAGTTTAATGCTATTATAAAGGAGGAGACAACTATTTAACATTCTTTCTATACGTTAGTTCTAATACCACCTTATTAACTGCCTATTCTTGCCATAGTTCAGTAACCAGAACGTTATACCTTAGGTCTGCAATCAAAGGTTTACTTGATTCACCACACGATTCAGAGGTAGCTTCTTTTCTTGAGGAACTCAATAGTTGGTGTTTGAAATGGTGCCATTTAAACTAAAAGTTAACAGAAAACAAAGATCAATGAAAAATCAACTTTTTATTGCTTCACATCATCTTTAATTCATGTGTTATACTGGCATACAACTTTTAAGACACGTATGCCAGGATGTTAAAAGTTTGGATAACTCAATCCTTAAAATTATTCAAAACATAATACACTGTTAAGACTGTGATAGTTACTCTACCTCTTCAGATGTACTTAAAGACAGCTGAGAAATAATGGTTTCTAATATGTTGAGCTCTTCCCTTGAATCCTCAATTTCTTGACAACATAATTTCAAGTGGTTATGTTGCCGTGCAGTAAGTGCTCTCAGCTCTTCATTTTCACTTACTAGAGCACTTTTCTCTTTAAGTACTATTTCTTTTTCAGAAAGTTCACTCTCAAGCTTGATGATCTTCTGATCAGACTGACTCAGCATTGATGTCATTTCAGTATTCCTTGCCTCTAGAGTTTTAATTTCTTCTTTTGTGTTGTGATTCTCTTCTTTTAATTTCCTAAGAAGACATTTAAAAGGCATAGCTCAACATAGAGGATTTTCATTATTAGAAGCAGAGACTTACCAAGGAGACTCAGGCTAATGTAAGGGTGTTCATACACTGCCCACTCCTGCCAAAATGGCCTAAAGAACAACAGTTAAGACAGGAATGTGAGCATGGACAATGCATGTAAATTGAATACCCCCAAAATATCTGTGCAGGCGTTTGTCCAAACCTAACAATTCTAAAGACAACCAGCTGATGGTTGTTTTCCCTCATTAAAGCAATGAGGGAACTACCAAAGAACTCCTGAAAAAAATGGGGGTTCAGCTTGAAATGAAACATACAAGAAGCATAAAAACTTGTAGCAGTTGGAGCTGGGACAGAGAACAGTCAAAACCAGGTTTGACTGTTCCATAAGCTGCAGTCAGCATCACAGCCTCCAGTGAGGCCTGAGTGCAGCCTCCCCACCAGATGCCAAGAGTATCCTTCATTCTAGCTGGGGCTGCCAACATGGTACGCAGCAGGCAGGGACCCACAGCTGGCAGTGCAAGGGGACTCCCAGGGTGCTGCTCACTGGCAGGTGCATGAGCACCCCACGGGCAGAGTACAGGTACACAGCAAACCAGAGAAGCCAGGTGGCCCTCAGGAGCAGCCAGCAACCCAGGAATCAGTGCCCCAGAAGGCTTGGGAGGGAGCTTCTTACTGGGAATAGGTGGCAGCAGGTGGGATTAAAGTGTTTAAAAATTAGTTGTAGAAAATAGGTAGAAATGTATTGGTTTGAACTACATGAATTGAGCAGCACATTCACAGTGACATTTGCAACATGCAATTTCTTCTATAATAACTGTGCAAAGAATTTTTAAAAGCCTTTGTGTTACCTTAGTTGCTCTTCCAGGATGTCTAGATCCTTTCTGTAGCTGATACACTTTTCATTCAACTTCTCTTTTTCTTTTTCACAATTAATTAAACGTTTTCCCAATACTGCTTCTTCAGCTTTAGCCTTAAAAAGCAATTTTTTTCATTACTGTATAGCAATAAACTAAGCTTCCATGGTCAAGAGGCTATTTTTAAAAGAATATTATAAACACTACGCTCTTGCTGTTAAGTTAGTACATAATACTACTGCTCACTATTGTGGAGAGGAGAGAGGAAAATAAATTTTCTTTTTCTGTCATTTAGGAAAAAATTAACTTAATATTTTAGGGCATATTTGTGGTTGGCAACCCTGTTCCACAAGGAAAGAAGTCTCATAAAAAAAATTCTCTGTAAGAGCTAACTGTATTTTCTCCTCCCACAAGGCAGGAAGGATTAACAATTTTGATCATTGGAACTTTGGGAGATGACTTCCTTTTCATCTTAGCTCTTCTTCAGCACATGGTTTATTGAACAGCTTATACATATGGAGAAAAAGAATTCTTTTAAAAGGATCTTGTATTTTTAAAATGTAAACTTCCCAGCTGGCAAGCAGGAGACAGAAGAAACAGCAGCAGTATTAGGATACTCCAAAGATGCAGACTCCAAAGATCCAGACTGTGCAAAGACAGTGTAAAATTATATAACAATTTATTACCACAAACAGTTGCTTACCCTGTCCCATCTCTTGATTCTCTGATGAACTTGTTGCTATTAGCTGCCTGGCCTATTGGAAGAAAAATCTTAATACCATGGCAAATACAAGTGAAGAAAAAACTCTCACCTTTTCTAATTCTTCAGTAATTTCTGCTTTATACTTTGTGAAAGCTCTTGTCAGCTCCTCCACATTCAACAAAGCTTCATTTCTTTGCTGTTGTGCTCTACCAAGCAAAAGACGCAAACCAATTTTAAAACCCACAAACTCCACCCATTAATGTAACTATCTTCTCCAGTTACTAAAAAAACTACTACAGTAATTGATCCAGGTACTTCCTTTCTTCTTGCAACTTTCCAAGCCCCAGATATCACGTGAGAATGTGTTCCAAGAAACAACCCAGACTCCCCCCTGTTTCCCTCTATCACTCCACGCCACTGCCTCTTCCCCTATCCTTACTCATGAGGGAAGAAGTTGGCAGAGAAACCTCAGGACAGCTCAGGTATGCAGCCTGTTCAGGACAGCCAACACAGGCACACAAGAATTGCTGCTGCTCCATAACATTTCTCTCTTCCACTAAGGGAGTTGTGGGGATAGGGCAATGCCTCATCTACGTACAGGCAGCCCTCAGATCGGTGTCTCAGTCTGAGGACCACTGCCCATTTGGAGATGGCAAAAGTATTCAGAGAAGGGGATAAAAGCATCTCAGAACAAAAAAATAGCATTAATCTAAAGCACTTCAGTTTGCTTGGGTAAAGAATAGTAAGTTGTTGGAATTAATGATTAAAAGTAAACCATAATAATTGTTAATACTAACCATAACATCGTATGTTGCCTTTAACACCTGGCAGAAGCTCAGCTTTTCTGAAGTACCAAAATATTTACATTTGCAACTAGTAACTAAGTACAGCTAGTTCCCCACATGCTCTGAATCAACAGCAATCATAAAGCAAAACATTTATTCAAGCAGCAGTGCAAGCCCCACAGTATTTCAGGGTTTTTTGCCATAAGAAGGTCAGAAGTAATTTCATGGGTAGAGGCACAAGTCAAACGGAGTGTGCATTTAAATGGTTCAATAAACGCTTTCCCAAGCCATTAATTCAGTTAATTTTTGCCCCAGGTAATGCAGTTAAATTAATAGGGCAGGTAGGGATCCTTTTATTTATTCCACTCACTTCTTTAAAATCACATTTTGGAGGTGATAGGAGTGTTCATAGCAACTTCCAACAGTCAAATTCCCTAACCCTCCCAGCAGTGACAGAACCACTAGGCTAAAGGAGGCAATAGGAAAGGGAAATGGGGATTGAGATGGAATTACAGCACCCTTTTCAACGGTACCATATAGACAGGTAAGATTAAGGATAACATAAAAATGTTCTCTTGATTGAGTTGTGCTTTTATCACTTTCCTCACACCAAGGAATACTGCTGAATACCAAGTACTGAGCATACACTGCAGGTTCTTGCAAGACAAAGACAAAAATAATTCAGGAAAAATATATTCTGGACACTGAAGCTTTCCACTGCAGTACATCCATTCTGAAGGAAATAAATAACACCTGATAAACTGGTTACTAGTGTGTGCTATCAGCCTGCAACTACCAGCTAATTTCAAGATTTTAAACGTGCCTATTTAAATAATCATTACCTTCCCACAGAATTTCCCCTTTTTTTAAAAATAACATCCTTAAAACAGAAAAGCAATTTGATTCCACGAAGCAAACAATGGAAATAAACACTTATGCTCTATTATTCTAGGCTTCATTTAATAAAATTAGCTAGTTACCTCTTTCCTTGCTTGCTTTGTTCAATTAACTCCATTTTCAGATTTTTATAGCCCCTTTGATATCTTTGCAACATGTGTTCTCTTTCCGTTGCTGTTTTCTGATTTTGATCTAGTCTATCTTCTGCATCTCTAGCAAATAAACAAAGCATAATAAAAAAATAAGAACTTTTTGTAGAGAAAATAGATTTCTGTTGTTCTTTTCTGCAAATGATGTTCAAGAAGTGCTAGACAAATATGCTGTAACTCTCAAAACTAGGTTAGGAACACTTGTAGTCTCCAGACTCCCCAGGAGTATGTCTGCAGTCTGGAGTGGTGTCTAAGACTTGTCAATAAGCACCAGGTGTCACAACTGCCAAGGATCCAGAGAGCTGTCTGTGTCATGAGCTCTGATCATAGAAATCACATTTTCTCTGCCAAGAGGTGTGACTGGGAAAGAACACTAAAATATAAATTTAACATAAGTATTTTTCCTTTTTTTTTGTGAAGACAGACTACTGAGATATTAACTGAATATTACACAACATGAGGTTGTAAGGCAAGTTGACAACCAGGTACGCCTTCCTGACACCTCTGAACAGTATTTACATCCATTTTATTTGGCCATTTGCCTTGATTAATTATTCCTGAAGAAAGAATCCTTTATATTACAAAGAACATGGTCATGTTTAGAGATATATATGCTTGTTACATGAGAATAAATGTTGTCATGTAGCAAACAATCACTCTGTCCAGTTGCAAGGGCACATCCATATTCAGCACACATTATAAACTGGTTTCTTTTACCAGTCTTTATTATTTTTTTCAGTTTCTTGAAGTACATTCAGCATAAACTAATCCACCTCCCTCCTCCTATAAATGGCTCTGAAATGAAAGTTTAAGACCCCAGATTACATGACCCACACAGTACCAGTAATTACATCATCCCTAAAAAGAAATTGGACTAGCAGGGAGACAACAATAAAAAAAATTATTTTAAAGTACACTTATTACTTCAGAATTTTATCTTGAGCTGAAACTTCTGCTTCCAAATTTACAATCTGTTCTTTCAACTTCGGAATGCTGACCAAATGTGTACCTAAAGCAGCCTCAAGATACGAAATCTGAAATACAAACATATTTGGGGTTACATTAACATTTGCATATATACAGGTGAGAAACATAAGAACAATCTGCTTACTGAATGACAGTGTTCTTAACCTTACTGTAAATTATGTTTGTTCATCTACACCACCTTAAGTCCAATTTTCTGCTCGTTTAACATTCCTTCCAGTTCCAGTGTGATATGCTGTCTAGCAAAATTATTTCTTTATAGGCTGATCTTGTCTCTTGCTTTTTCCCAAAAGTTTATATTCAAATATTTCTTATTTCAGTGCCAGGCAGTCAAACATTTTGTTTATCTATTTATTTGTACTGTTTTGGAGATAACATTTCTCAAACCAAACGCACTAAGCATAGCTATATAATATATATAAACCAAATAAAAGAACATAGTTGTCCTGAAACAAACCTGTACAGACAAGTGTACACTAAATCAGTAATGATTTATTAGACACAATATTTCCTTCTAACTCACCTTCACTTTTTTCAAAATAGCAATATTAATCCAACCTGAGAGATCACCTATTTTCATTTCCTACACAAATGACTACTGTGCCATTACTATTCCCATTAACGTCTATGTAGCTCAGACACATGAATGTACAGTACTAAATACATTACTGAACTATTTTCTTTCATAGGGTATTTTTCATTTTGTGGCTTACTGTCTTTAGACTAAACTTTGGAACATAAACAGATGGAATTCATAACTAATACAGTTGTTTTGCCCATGGAGAAATAGATTCCAAAGTATTCTGTCCAAGGTTAATATTGAATATTGAATATATACTAAATATTAATTATTAATTAAATACTACAAGATTAAGATAAGACAAAACCCAACATATGCTTGGAATTATAAACTCAAAAATCAAGGTCCCTGGGTGTCTTGGGGTTCGTGTTTCTCTTTGATGAATACACTAAAGATACGTACTTTTGTTTTTGACTGTATCAATTCAAAGTTCATTGTTTCCACTCTGTTCTTTAGGCAGTGGTTCTGAGAAGTCAAAGTTGCATTTTGCTCATGAAGGGCATCCAGCTTCTCCTGAAGATGTTTGTTTTGTTCCACAGTTTTATCCAAAGTTGTGGATACTGAGTAAGACTAGACATAAAAATACATCATAGAATCATAAATAGTTTGGGTTGAAAGGGAAACTTAAAGGTCATTTATTCCAACAACCTAGCAATGAGCAAGGACAACCTGAACTAGACCAACTTGCTCAGAGCCCTGTCCAACCTGACCTTGAATGCTTCCAGGGATGGAGGATCTACTACGGCTCTGGGCAACCTGTTCCTGTGTTGCACCACCCTCATAAGTAAAACACTTGGTACATCTTGTTACATCTGATCTAAACCAGTTTAAAATCATTACCCCTCATCCTATCGCAACAGGACCTATTAAAAACTTCGTCCCCATCTTTCTTACAAGCCTCAAGTACTGAAAGGCGGGAGCGGAGCAGAAGAAATGTACTCAAATGATACTATGTTTAAGACGGCTCACTTGATATCATTGTCCGATGCTACGGTGTATCCACTCCAAGCCCAGCAGCCAAAAAATGTTCAAAAATGTAGCAAAGAATAGAAAGCCAAAGTAATAAAAAGAAGTAATGAAGAGAAATATTTACTTTGGATTTTCTTTGAAAATCCTGGCGAGATGTTCTACCAGAATTCTTCTTACAGGTGGAAAAGCCTTGACAGTTGTAATTCAGCTGCACAAAGTCCTCCAGACGGAAGTCTATCACCTCATCGAAGCAGTGGCTGTAATGTTCACTTGTACTAGTGTTTGGAGGGAGAGCAAAAAGTCACTACTCCTTTTTTCTTTATTAGGTTGCTCATAAAGACTAGTCAAACGAAAAGCACAAAAGGAGCTAATTGCAGTAATCTGTCATACAGAGTAAGACAGATTCCCACTACAAGAGACAGGAGGCTCTCATTCCCAGACACGCTCTTACCTGGAAAGCTCTTTCTCTACAGTTTGTAGGTTTTTTTCAGTTCTCCTCAGCTGATTCTGTAATGACTGTACATTTGCGAGCAGGTCTTCGTCAGCATCACTTTTAGAGCAAGTCCACATACTACATTCCATTGGTAACATGCATAAGGCTAAAGTAATATTTAATATCAAAACACTGTTAAATGTGCATAAAGACTATTTGCAAAGATTTTTTAAAAAGGAGAAAAAAATACAATAAAGAGAATAGTGAATTTCCAAATGCAGACGTACATTTCACACACTACTCCTTCCCATGTTCACTAGATAAAAACAACAAATTGTCTCTTTTGTGAGGAGTTCTATATGCATTCACGAAGTACAAAAAGCTTCATGACTCGCCATATATGAAAACTGGAAAAACTTGCTATACATTATTTGCCAAAAATCTGTCACGCAGCGCATCTCAGAGACCTGGCAGTCCCGTGCACCTGGCGGGGAGCCCGAGAAGCGAACAGCGCACACGCGAACGCGCAAAACTTGCCTCGCTGCCCGTGACCAGCGCAACGAGAGACGAAAGCGAACCGGCCCCGGGCGGACGGGCAGCACCAGCGCCAGGGGCCCGAGCTGGCGGAGGGCTGTGGCACGGGGCACGGGGCACTGGAGGCCGTCCCGCGGCTCGGAGCGGGTCGGTGCCGCTGGCGGAGCCGGAGCCGCCCCGTGCCCGCCGCAGCAGCGCCCAACGCCGCTCCCACGGCGCTCGAACCGCGCGGGGCCCTCACGGCGCAGGCGCAGCCCCGCCGCCGGAGCGCTGGGGGCGGGAGCAGCGCGCGCCGCCGCGGTGCACTGTGGGCGGGCGGGGCGCGGCGGCGATTGGCGCGGCGCGGCGGAGGGGGCGGGGCAATGCCGGCATTGCCCCGCCCCCTCGGTGGCTGCGCGCGGGGGCTCCGCGCTGCGAGGCGCTGCCGCGATGGGGCCGCGGCTGCTGCTGGTGCCGCTCGGGTGCCTCGCGCTGCTGCTGCCGCCGCCCGGCGCCGCCGAGTTCAGCCCTTCCCTGGACAGCGACTTCACGTTCACGCTGCCCGCCGGCCGCAAGGAGTGCTTCTACCAGCCCATGCGCAAGGAGGCCTCGCTGGAGCTCGAGTACCAGGTCGGGCAGGGCGGGAGGGCGCGTCCCCCCGCGGGGTGTCCCGAGGGGAGCTGGGGTCCCGCATCCCGTCGTGACGGCGGCGCTGCCGTCTCCGGGCCGCCTGCCCGTGCCCCTGTGCAGCGGCTCCACCAGGCCCTGATGCCGGCAGCTCGGTCCTGCCTTGCTGGGGCCGCAGCCTCCGCCCTGAGGAGCAGTGCCTGTCGGGGGATGCGCTGCCCTGCCCCGAGCAGCGGCCGCGGGGGTCCACCGGCCTGACCCGGGCGCGGGCAGCCCAGCCCTGCCCGGGACTGCCGGCCTCGGCAGCGCCTGCAAAGCCACGTTGGAATCGTGCGCTGTTAGAAGTTCTGCCTTCGGGAGTTAAAAATTAACTTGCTTGCCTGTTTAGTTATTCTGATACGTTCTTTGGTGGTTTGGGGGGACTTTTTTGTTTCTAGTTTAGAAGAGCTCAAGTCGCCATCCTTTAAAGGGGCAGAGTGTAGAAAGTTCACGGTTGTGACCTTCTGTTGTAGCTCTAAAGCGTAAGGAACGTTGTGGTGATGCACAGAGCCCGTACTTGCCTATCTTTGTGCTGATATTAAACACCTTTCACCTCAATGATGAAAGTTTTACAGAAACAGCCCAATTTAACAGACTGTCATTAAGATTTTAATGTCCTTGGGAAGACTCGAGTTTCCCAGAGATGTCTGGGATAGGTTTCGATCTCAGACTTTTTTTTTCCTCCTTAAAGACTTTTTCTCCAGTAAAATAGGTACAGTGAGGGAAGCTGCACTGAATATTGTCCCACCCTACTACTACTCTGCCTCGAAGCTGGCCAGGATTTGTCTCTCTTTCCCTCCATCTATTTTTCTCTTCTGTTTCCCAACTGAAAGATAAAGCTGAAATTCCTGATTATTTCTAATTTCTAATACTGTTACATGCAGAACTGAACAAGCATGAAAGACAGAGGTGTTGAAGCTTTGTTCAGAGCCCTGTCTAAGCCAAGCGGAAGTTTATTTTGCACAGAGTAGGATTTTAGTTTGATCATAAGCTAAATAGAGACATTATTTTAGAAAGGGCTAATGTGTATAACATTATACACATAACTTATTTCTACTCAGGCATAAATTTCTTAGCACTACTGTTAACAGTAATGATTCATCTTTCTATTTCAATGTGTAGAAAAGGAGCTCTGTATATTATTGCAAATAGATTTGTTTTGTACTTAATTATGTTAGTGGCTAAGGCATAGGAATATTTAACATAGGATGCAGGTTATTCTCCAAAGAAATAAGGTAAACACTATGCAAATATAAAGGTTCTTTTCTGAGTGTTTAGACTGGAGCATACCCCTAAAGATATGTCACTATATGTGGTTTTTAATTTGATCAGCTGTTAGTTAGTAATTTTCTTTGTCCTTTATCCTTTTTTTTTATTTCTGTAAGTCTTCAGTGTCAGTTTGAGTCAGTGTAAACTTTGCCCTCCATTTCAGCAGGAGCAGACTGCTATACTCAAAAAGCTCACTGGAAAACAAGCAAACAAAAAATTCCCCTAGCACGGACTTAAGTAATGTCATAAAAATGATCCCTCTCCACCCCTTATGCAATTACTACCTTCCCTATAAAGAATTTCTACAACACAACAGGTGTGGTGATACAACTGTAGCTGAGCTATACAGTTAAAGCAGCACACCTTTGTAATGCTCTAGACACTCCCTGAGAAATTAAGCTAAATGCCTTCAATTCCTCCTACCTCTGGGAAAAGAGAATGCCCTGGCGGAATTCAGACCTTAAATGTGCATCAAAAGGTGAGAAGGACTGGTGGTACAGCTTTGATTGGCATAAGAGATTTGGTCCTGTTTTCAACACTGTTTATTCACCCAACAAAGATATCTTAGGGGTAACAGCACATAGTGTACAAGTACTTGTAACACATATGTACTGAAAAGTGACTTGTTAAAACACTTCTACCACTGAAATTCGGAGTAGTGCAGGTACTTACCAGTCAATGACATCTGCCATAGAAGTGCTAGATTTAGACATCTGTTGTTGGTATTTTTACAGGTTGTTTAACCCTGCCTGTTGATAAAACTGTATGCATTCTTAAAAGTAATTAAGAAAAGGTTCAGTGTAAGCCCAGCCTTGCAGGTTTAGATCACATTTAGTTTAAGATTCCAAAATTGCTAAAATGCTTTTAGGTTGAGCTGCGTTTTAATCTGTTTCCAGTTAATTTGGTGTCGGCTCATCCAGACAGATTATTCTTTCAGAGTCTTTATTTGTCTGTTCCCTTCCCTAAAAACATTTGCCTTCCCTAAAAATGTTGCTGTTAGCAATGCAAACAGGAATTCCACTGGTTGGAGGTTGGTTATTTTTGTTTGTTTCACAGGTTCTGGATGGAGCAGGATTAGATGTTGATTTTCATCTGCTGTCCCCGAAAGGTGAAACTCTAGTTTTTGATGAAAGAAAATCAGATGGAGTTCATACGTAAGTTTAAAATCTTCAAACTCAGAAATGTTACATAAAGAACTTTTCTGGTTTCTTTGGCAAATACAACTAAAACAAAGGTTGAGTACTTTTTATTCCTTAGTATTACAAAAGACTTTCTAACAGGACAGTTTGAGAACACCAATTTTCTATTTATAAACACTGAATGCTTTTTATATGGATTGTACCATGAAGTGAAGGGTATTTTTGTTTTAATGATAGATGTTAATGTTCAATGGATAAAAATAATTATTATGGAGTTGAAAAAGGTCTCCATATCTAATATCAAACAATCATGTCAGTCATACAAATAACAAACTAAAAAGTCCCCTATTTTTCCAGTCCTTTTGTCAAAATATGTAATATTTGCTGCAATTTTACTATACAGTATAAGAATCCCACTTATTGTATATTTTTTGGTAATAATTAACAGTGATTCAAAATCCCTGAAAAGAAATTAAAGCAAGCTGCTGTCTTCATCATTTTGAGCCTTTAGAGTCTGTGGGATTGTTTTGTTGTGACTGTGTAATCTGTAAGGTGTCTTTAGAGTTCTTATTTTTATACAAAAAGAAGATTTGGTTATTTCTAAGTGCATGATTGTCAGTCTTAAAGAGAAAGATGTACAAAACCCAACTTTTTGAGAACCAGCACAGAAAGTGTAGTTAATCACGTTTTGCTTAATTACACAGGGTGGAAACAGAAGATGGGGATTACATGTTCTGCTTTGACAACACATTCAGTACCATTTCTGAAAAGGTAATTTTCTTCGAATTGATCCTGGACAATATGGGAGAAGACGGACAAGATGAGGAAGACTGGAAGAAGTACGTTACAGGCACAGATCTCCTAGACATGAAATTGGAAGATATTCTGGTTAGTATTTTATCTTTAATTCTATTCATTGTAAGAGCATTTGGAAAAAAACTCAACGTCATGTAGCCATTCTGCCTCGGTCTGTTGCGTCATCCTGGAACGTATTCCAGTCCCATATATTGCTTTTACTAATACAGGAGGCCTAGCACCATGGATCTCTTGTTTACACAAAAAAACTTGACCATCTTTTCAGAATAGGCCCTTCATCAGCAAGAAGAAATTGCCTAGCTCCCAGTCACTTGGTTTCCAATTCAGCTTCCTTTCTTCCTACTGCTAAAATGGGACATTCTTCCCTAGCAGCAATGAAATGAATACTTTGACCATTAAAGTATTACTTAGTCCCGATGATGTAGTTGGAATTACTGCATAATTTTTATCAATGTTTAAAAATAAAGTACTGTGTTAGCCTCTTCATCACATCTTTGCAGAAGTATGGATTACTGTTTGTATCTTCAGTAAATTAGACATTACTGTATTACGTTTTTTGCCCCCCAATTTTATTACATCTTTTCAAACTAATAAACAGAATGAGAGTTAATTTGCATGAACTACAGGTTCATCTTTGCAGACATTGTTTGAGTGGTTATGTTTGCTTAAACTGTATTCTGACCCTATTTGGTGTAGGATTCAGACTACTGCTGAGTCAAAGCTCTTAATCCATTTATGATGGTTAAATATTGAGATTACTCTAGAAGCAAAGGATTGCTTGGTTCTCCAGTACCACTGTTCTTACTGCTTGGTAGGATGCAGTGAGCTATTGTTTGTTTGATCATAGCTACAGACAATAGGTATTTTAAAAAAAAACAACCCAAAACCCCAACATCTGCACACACTGAACACGTCATGTAGAAAATTACAGTGTATTATTTATTGCCATAAACACAATGCAGATTTTTAAATAACAAAAGAAACAATGTTTCAAAACTTTTGTAGGTGTATGATACACATTTAAGTAATAACAAAACCAAATACAGAATCTGAAAAGCTGACCAGATCTTTAAAACTGGCAATCAAGACACTTAGAAAAAAAAAAGTGTGTATGTGGAGTTGTGAAGAAAATCCCTCTCACACTAATCACAAAAAATATTTGAATGGATTTGATAGATCCTTGTGTACATACTGGTATCTCTTCCAAAAGAAAAAGAAATGCAGAACTTGTCTTTGAGAGCCTTGAAAATCTTATAAAGTAGGTTGTTTTTGTAAAGTTAACATTAGTATTTGATCCCATTGTTTACTTAGCCAAGTATTACTTTCCCTGCAAGCTCTATGAGGACTAACATAAACACTTAGTAGTTTAATTCCTTAATGAGAATACCTTTTCTGTCGAAAATAGGGAATTGTGTCTTACTTTTAAAGCTTTTGTGTCTTATTCATGTTCCTTATTGTGTAACAATGAACTTTATCGTCATAAAATTATTTGGCTCTCCAAAATAGCTATTTTGAAATATTTTTGTTAAATATGAAACAGAGAAAATGTTACTGCTGGGTTTAACCATATGGTTTTGGGGTTTTTTTTTTAATTATTAGCCTCCTCTTACTGCAAATGTTACTCTTCTCACTAAAAGTTACTTCAGGATCCATAATTATATCAAGAACGTAATTCAGCACTTCATGAGATCAGCTTTTATGTTGTTAGTATCTATTATGTGGTGGATGAAACTTCAAGAGATCATAGCATCAGATGTTTACTTAGTGCAGAATAAGGTGCGGATCTTGAGCTGCCGTTGTCATGGCTGGAGTGTTCATGTACTTCCTCTAGTTCCCAGGGTAGCACTTTATGTCCTTTGTAGGACCTCCACTTGGCCTATTCAAAATTTATTGTCAAAATTCTGCTTTTGTATCAAGGCTGAAGCAGTAGTTTATGGCCACTACAGTGGAAACACCAGAAGCAGACAGGAATGTAACATTGTACTTTTCTTTTGCTACAGATACAGTCCTGATGGTAATTTGCATTAAAAAGCTCCTTAATCTTATTATGCAGCAAAAAAACCTCTACATTTGCTTGCTACTACATAATTTTGTTTGAGACTAGTTCTTCAGTATTCACTGCTTTTTATTTATCCAGATAGGTTTGATTTCTCTCTTACCTCCCTACCTATAAAAGAGAAAAACCAAAATTACTACAGAACACTAATGCTACATAAGTTAGGTCTTTTTAGGTGACACACAATAAACAGGCTAGACAAATTAATGAAAACTGATGAGGTGTACATTTTAAAATGAAATTAACTCTTCACTTGTTAAGAAATTAAATTACAGGTGGTAATACAGTGTTAATAATTTTGTATGTGCTGCAAGCTATCCACTTAATTCAGGTGTTCTTTTTTTTTTCTAAAAATACTCCTTTGTTACTTACCAGGAATCCATCAACAGTGTCAAAGCCAGACTAAGCAAAAGTGTCCAGATTCAGACCCTGCTCAGAGCATTTGAGGCTCGTGACCGAAACATACAAGAAAGCAACTTTGACAGAGTGAATTTCTGGTCCATGGTCAACTTGGGAGTAATGGTGGTGGTATCAGCTGTTCAGGTTTACATGTTGAAAAGTCTCTTTGAAGATAAGAGGAAAAGTAGAACTTAATATTCATTAATGTTCATATTATGATCATAAGAATATAACAGGTATGGGGGAGGAGGGGAGCAATAAACTATGGTAAAGAAAATAAAGACCTTTCAGATTCTGTTGAACAGACAGTAAAAATTAGGTTTTCAATTCACGTTGGGCTTTTTGGGTGTGATGGTGCTGGTCTTGTTTGTGTTTGGGGTTTTTCTGTTGTTTTTTGTGGTGGTTTGTTGTTTTTTTTAAAACACGAACATAATGCATCCGCCCAAGCTCTCCCATTTTTCCAAATGCTACTAACTATTTTTTTGTACTTGTAGGATTTGTTAATGATTGTTAATGCCTACCTTATGCATAGCACACTTGGTGCATATGCAAAGTAATGTTAATATAACTGTCATTTTTTTCATTTTCACATAGAAGTTTAAGTAATAACTTAGACATTGGTTGAGTTGTTGTTAAATACTGAATGAATTTACATATGTGCCTAAGTTTACAGGATTGGTAGTTACTGTCATTTTTCTTCAAAGTTACATGTCTTTAAAAATCCTTAGTTTCCGTTCTTTGGCATCATGAAGAAACACTGGGCTAACTATGTAAGAACATGAGATCTCTTTTTATAACAGATGACTAATATCAGCACTTTAAAAAAAGCACCATCAATGTGAAATTGAGTCAGTCTTGAAAAACAATTGGAGAAAATAGGTACAATTCCAGTTCATAAATCTTTCTGTCCTGTAGTTGCATGATCCTGTTTTCCTTTTTGGCTGTTACATGAGACAAGTGACTACATGGTATGCAAACAAATACAGGCACACTTGGAAGTATGATGTGCAAATTCTTAGTTACTCTTACCTCACGTAATAGCTAATTTTTTTAAAAAGGAATTTCTCATGTTTTTTCCTTTTAATAAAGACAGGGGTTGTCATGGTATACCAAAACAAACATTGATTGTTGTAGTCTCAAAATCCCTCTTATTTTCCACTTTATTTTTATTACAATTATGACTAATGTAACAATCAGGTGACTTACATAGCCATATAAAACCAAAGCTGTTCACCTGAACTTTCCAGTTTTGCTCACCTTCACAAGTCTTTCAGCTGTGTAAGTACACTCTCTTCATATAACCAGTGTTTCTGTACCTAGTTGTTCATATGACTAAGGCACAAATCACAGGAGCAGTAAGTACAGGCTTTGAGTTTTATGATCAACTGAATATGTAGTATCACTTAACTAAGGCAAAGCTAATATCAAATCAGAAATTTATAATATCTGGGTGAGGTGGCTTTTAACAGTGTGGTGAGGGTATAGAGTTTTTGCCAAAACCCCTGGTACATGAGAGTTAACTTTTTTTTAGTAGTTCCAAGTAATTTTTATAATGTGCCAAGTTATTGGGATTTCTTGTACAAATGTGTTAACTACATTTCATCATAAGAGTTTTTTAAAAACTCTATTAAAAACACTTTTTAAAAAGTGTTTTAAAAAAAGTATATGTAGTAGTATTGTGCCTGTTGTGGGGTCATCTGTATGAATGGCAGAGTTGCAGCTTTGAGACTTTGTGATTAAATATTGTTTTATGAATAAAAACAGGGTCAATAGGTGCATTGAAGAAATACTTTGTTCAAATGAAGCAGATGCTAGCAAGGGCTACAGAACATAGAAACAGCACTTCAGTTTCAACTTCAGACAAGAGGACCTAGCAATAATATTTCTAAATAGTTTTTATAAGCAAAAGTATTATTATTATTATTACAGAACTTGTTATAGAGGGCTCCAAAGGCTGTTGAGCTACTTCATCTTTCTGCAAAGCTGTGTCCAAAATAAGACTGTAACCCTTTAAGGTTTTGTGTATCTTACTTCCGTATGATGCTTTCTATTCTAAACTGCCTGGAAGTAGAAAGCTTTGTTCTTATCACAGAAATATGTCTAGGAAAAAATAATTGTTTCAGCTAGAGTAGCAAATAATGTTTTCCTGCCATTTCCCTGTCCATCTCCCAGTAGCACTATACCACATTGTTATCTTTGCTTGCATCACGCTCTGCAAAACGCTGAACCAGCTCTGGGAAGCTGTGACTAAGATATCTACCTCTGCTCTCCAAGCTACTAGATTCGAGATTTCACCTTAGAACTCCAACAGATAAGCTCTGCCAATTTTTCCAAGGGCACCTTAAGGGATTGGGTTCCTCAGCTGCTCTGCTGTGCCTCTCTGACAGTAGTTACACATCAATGGCAAAACCATTTGGTGTCCAGTTTAACCTGCTACTGACTGCAGCCTGCTCTGATCAAAGACACAGGACTGCTGCAGTTCAGTGTCTCCCATTACAAATAGCAACTGCTGGTAGAAGGAAAATGCAACAACTGGCAGCAGAGTTCATCTGGAAGAAATTACTGTTTTGCAACTGAGAGCTCTGACTGTATTTTCTCCTCATTCAAGGTCCACTAGAAAATGAAAGAGGGAATAACTAGAAAGGTTCATTGACTTTGGCAGCTGGAATATGTTTATGATAGGTGAAGGATTTGGCATTCAAACTTGCAGTTAAATAACATTGTATTTGGATTTTGAAGAGTAGATTGCTTTTGACTGTATAAAATTTACAAAGGAGAATATAAATTACATTTTTTCTTAATGGACTTTTTATTCAGAATTAAATGTTTTAAGACTTCCAGATGTTGAATAATTATGCAAAACTGAGATTTTCAATAAATCAAGTTTAAACCTGTGTTTGTGTTCTGTGTTTTATAATGAAGGAAGAATGCTCTACCAATGAATGCTGTGAAAGATCAAGGATGCTAAGCTAACAAGAACTTTGGTTTTAGTAGTGCAGCTTTTTCATTTCTTCTTCATGCAGTGTTCAAATTCTGTTCTTATTCACTGTAACCCAAAATCAACTTTATCAGTGCAAATAATTTAAGATTTACACAGGCATCAGATCAGAAAGACACCAACCTCTGGTCTTTTTAAGAGAAAATATTTAAGATATTTAACTATTTCAGCAGCAAATGTCAACAGGAAATAGCATCACAGTATCAAGCTCACAATTAAGAATCTCATAAATTACTAGTAGTTACTCATATGTAATAGTTTTGCATTATTCATAAAATAATACTCAAGATCCCGAGAATAAACCTCAAAATATCGGAGCATTTTTTCGGGTTAATTGAGTAACACACATGACAAATCCAAGCTTGTTTACCATTTCGTAAGACTCCTGAGACACTCAGGCCTATCCGGAAGCCTGCAAACCACATTGTTCAAGTACTGAAACAGGAACTTCCTTTGTGCTGCATTTTGAATCAGTGAAATAGATCATAAAATACTAAGGCACAATGTTACATTGTCAGCTTGGGCAATTAATGGTAGAAGGAACAGTGATTTGACTTGGAAAAGTACATGAGCAGTAAAAACTCTCAAGAGCTATTTTTGGACACAGACATGAGAAATACCTGCAAAAGTTCCCTTTCCTGATGTCTGCAAGTGTGCACCATGAGAAATGACACCTTCTGCCTTCACTTCTCATGTGCAACACAACACAGCCTTGTGCCTCAGATTGGCACACTGTTTCTCGTGCTCAGCAGTGCAGCACGGCCTTGTTTAACTCCACTTGTTTGCCAGGTTGCAGCACCATCCTCAGTCCATGACCATGTGGTACAGTGTTAAGACCACATTTTAAAAAATTTTACTCAATTAGTCACAGCAGTTACTTTGTTTTTCCCTTTCTGGAGTATTTTTTTAAAATATTTATATGGCAATCTGTTCTAAAGACTCGTTATCCCCAAAACTTAATTAAGAAAGCCTGAAACTAAGAAGCCTGAGCTGTATCTGATGTCTTTAAAAACTAACAGTTCCCGTGTTTCAAAGAACAATTCTCCTCGAGACTCTTTCATTTGAGAACTTAGCAACTTGTGGTGTAGACAGGAAACATACAACTCTTAGTTACTGCTGAGAAATGGCTTATGTTAAGCCCTTCCTTTTCCATGCTTTCCCCCTGGCTCCAGGAGTATTCTCTCACAGAAATTCACTATTCATACAAGAGGAATGCTGTACGAATAGTGAGGTACAGAGGTGAGTAAGCACAATTTACACAAACTACTACAGAAATTAAAAATGCAATCAAAAGCTACATACCTTATTGTATAATTTTGTTTTCAAAACCAACAATTCATATAACATAACTTGATTTTTATCAAAGGTAAAGATAATAAAATAGTAATAGAATAATGAAAAAAATAAGATAATGATAAAAAACTTACAAGTAGTAGTAAGCACACCTACACTGCTGAGGTTTCACCAGAAGCATCTGAATTACATCTCTCATGCTGTCTAGTGCTATAGTTGACAACAGTTAATGAGACTTGGAACCCATACTGTTGACAAACTCCTTTCTTCCCCTGGTGCATACCAAGTTTCTGGAAATAAAATATCCTTCCTTGCTCTCCATCTGCTACCTGCTAAATTGGAATACAGGTGCATAAGGAAGGCATTGAGTTGCCAAAAGAAAAGTTCTAGAAGCATGTATCCATACATTTCAACCTTATGCTAAGGGACCTGAAATTAAACATCTAATTAAAGTCCTTTTATTTTATGCTGAAGGATTTAATGGAGTTAAAACCTTTCCAGTTGTTCATTAATTCCCTTTCCCACAATTTCCAACTATTCTTGATGATCTCTAGAATTTTACCCTTAGTGCTTTTGGGTCTCTGCTATCATGCAACCAATTTGTGAAGTTATGAATACCAAATTAGAGCAACCAAAGAACACAAAGTAGGCAACCTTAGTAATGCTCATGAATGAGAAAAACATGTACATAGCAAAGCAGTAACTATCCCACTAGATGTTGACACAAGTGAATGCAACAGTAGCCAAGTTTTGTGAATATTCATTAGAGAATGGCAAAGCACAAATGAAGGACTTGGAAATGGTGCTTACAGAAAAAACTTTTAGAGCAAGACAGAACTATTAATTAGCTTCCTGCTTTCAAGCAGGCTTTGAAGTAAATAAGCTTGTTAAGAGTAAAACTGCAGGTATCAGGATTGGAAGGTACTGTGTTGAACATTAAATAAACAGAAGACTAGGAAACCAAAACCACGTGGAAGTCAATCAGTGCCAAACACTAAGTAGCTAACAATGAGAAGCAAATGGAATATTGTCAAAGTGAGAAGCTGGAAACATAAATTAGATCAAGTGAAAGAAAAACACATACTGGTGAAATAGTATCAGTAAACAGATTAGAAGAAAGATTATATGAAAAGAATGGTACGAACTACAGCTGTATTTGAAAAATTAGTATCTGCAGGCAAAATATTTTGGTACTAATGAAAACCAGAATAACTGTTGATATTACAGTATATGGATCTCAATGAAATACGTACAAATCTGATTTAAAAAATAGCAGAGATGAGCTAACTGAGACTATTAAGGGATTCAAAAATGCAAAATACTAAAACACCAAGATAATACAAAAATCTTGTTTCATTGTTGCTGAATGATAAAATTGAAAGACAGCAAAAGCATCAAATTTCAAACTCATTCTCAGACTGTGCACAGCTTGTAGTGGTACTTGTTTTTTGCTTTCCTTTCTATTGTCCTGCACCATCTTTGCTAAAAGACAGTTGTTTCCCCCTCCAACTTCCTTCACGGACTCCAAAGGAGACTCTTTTCCCATGTCTTTCTCATCATTACACCCCACATACAGATGATCCAATTTACAAAAAAACCCCAAAAAACCCAGCTAACTTTTCTACAAACATTGACAACTCCAATGTTTAACCCATGCATTAATGTGTTTTTCTAACTAAATTTGGATATCAATAGATATGACGCCTCCATATGGGTTTAGCCATCAGTTTAAGTTCAACATTTACAGAATGAAACTCAGCATCCTAAACCCTTTTCTACAAAATATAATTTTCTCCCATCGTGCCCTTAACTGGAGGGTTATTTTTCACTCAGACAGATGTGAGGCAACTAGAGACATGCCTGAACATATTACCTGTGTAGCATTTTCAAGACTCATCCTCTTCACTCTGTGCACAGAACTGATGCCTCTGTCCAGTTTATCCTTATCACTGACTATTGCTCCATGGTCAGCATTAGCATGTTCCATCTCAATTCACCAATTTCCTTTTAAAATATAACACTAAAGATCACTTCAGTAGGATGTTCCAAAGACATACCATTTTTCTGTTTATTAAATTATCTTTCCCCCCTCTCCCTAGACAATAAAGTGCTGCTCTTCACCTTCAAGGCCTTTTTTTATTCATCTTCATGTTAAATCAAAATAATTACCTTCATTTCACGTATCATGCTTAGAGATTTTTCAAAATGCCTGTTATGCATAGAAAAACCATAGTTTTATTCAAAATTCCTGTTGAAGTTTTTGTTGAGAACAATGATTTGACAAATAGTTTGCTATGATGCTTATTTTACAATTCTGACCAGTATTGTGCCATTATTTCTTTGCTGTCTTGTTCATGCGATACCTATATTTTTAGAACTGTCACAAGAGACTTCTCCTACCTAAATACTACCATAATACAAATAAAACATAATGGAAAAATATTAAATATCATACACATAGAAATGGTTCTAAAGCAGTGACCACAACAAAGTCGAATTACATATATTTACACACATGCATACATACAATGATCGAGTTATACCAAAATGAAATCATTACATACAGCAACATTTGTCTTTTTCCTTTAGACACACCACTACTACATACAATGAAATTCACATAAAATGAGAAAGGCATTTGTAGGTGTGCTTTAATTACTACTCTAGCTCTATCTTCAGCAGCACTATTGCAGCATTTTCCAGTACATGACACCTTGTAACAAAGCATCCCTCAACCATAGCTGGAACACCAGTTAGTGTCTATGTGCAGGGCAAGTGTCTCCAGGACAGGAACAGGAAAGCTAGGGATTGGGAAATGATGGATGGGAGGATGCCACCAAGTATGTGCTTCACAAGAGTACAGAATCAAAACTCATTCTTCTCTCTCGAAAAATACACACATTTAATGTTGGTCTTTTAATTCTAAGAAAAAAGCAATTCCAAAAATACAAACTGAACATCAGAGTTAAGTCAACCACCATAATAAAATGAAATGACATTCACAATAGTTAAGTCTATGGACAGCTTAAGTCTGACAAATATTTTCTCCCCACACCTCCCCCACTAAGTCCCCAAGTACATTCCAATATTTATTGTTAAATGAATCTTTATGAAAAATACTGCTGGTGTTCAGTTAGAATTAAAGGACTTGGATAAAGTGAAACAATAAAGACAAATACAGATGGTGTGAGTAAGGTTACAAAGGCTTTACATTTTGCATTATCTCAAGATATAAACATTCAAAAATTAACATGAAGTTGCTGTATTATCAAAATATTGCAGCTATAGGCAAGGCAACATTAAATTAATAGCTGAGGGTGTGAGAAAAAAACCCACACATTTTAGTGAAGGTAAACAGAAGTGTGAGCTTGTAATTAGCATTTTTATAAAGCTAATATAACCCAGCCAGCCATAAGCCAAGCACAGGATAAAAAGCTTTCTCTGCTTCCTTTGGCTATAAGGTGACAAAAAAATTCAAAAAAAGATCACCTTTTCAAGATGTTCAAGATGAGCAGAAAAAGTCAAATAACCAAGTAATGGAATAAATAAGTACTAACTCAGGCAGTACACTTTAAACCACTCTGTCACTTGTTAACATTACATAATTTTATTTTGGTGGCAAACTGTAAGCATGTAAGAAAACTAACCTTATACAGTACAGTGAATAACCACCAAAGTAAAAATATTCTTCTGTTTACTCTTTGGCTAAAACCCCCTCAAAAGTAGCAGACAAAGAAAAAACATCTAATACTGGCAAGAGACTTTTTGACTTTTTTTTAACAAGTGAAATACTCTTATCAATTTAAAACTTGGTACATTTTAAAAACACAAAAGAGGTAATGTTGTAATAAAATCAGTAATGTTACTTCAAATGGCAACATTTGTTGACCCTGTGCAATAATACACTTCGTCCATACTACACTTATCAAAATATGACTGTTTCTACCAATATGTAGAAATCCTGCACAACTCCTGTCAACTTACTTTATAACTGGGACATGAAATTTACAGAGTGCCACAAGAACTTTCAAATTGTTATTTCCAGTAGAACTACTTTCAAAATCTTCAGATCCTGCGTTATTTTTTAACGCTTAATTCAAATGGAAAATAAAGGAATGTGGAGCACATGAACATCAATGACTGCACCCACTGCCAGAACACGCTGCACTAGTTGGACACTTTTCCTTAGTACATAAAAAGCAACAGCACCCAATAAGCCTGAGAAGAAATGCTGCTGTGTAAATACTGGCAACTATTCCTGAAAAAAGAATTATGGGATGTATTCTCAGAAGCTGACCGATCCCATAATTGTATTGCATAGGTCACAATCACACATCTATATACACGCCCAGGTCTGTGTGTGCATATACACCTCTGTATATGCGCACACACGTGCACACGCACACGCACAGAGAATATATTAAGAAGACAATGAAGTCTGGTCACAGAGCAATTTACAGGCTCAATATATTTTTTTTCTTTTTTTTTTTTTTTACACTTTGAAAGAAAACTTCAGTATTTTACAGTCTTCAGTAGGCATTATATACACTGCACTTATGAAATCTAGAAAGTATTGAAATAGAAATACATTTCTGCAAACATTTGGGTAAGAAAACAAACCAAGATTTTTCAAATATTTGTGCTATCTACATAATATTTTCTCTAAATCACAATAACTGTATCCATGGAATGTTCTCTAGAAAATGTCATCTTTTTTTAAACACCATGCACATTTTTAAGCAATTGTAACCCAAAATATCCCAACCTAAAACAATCTAACAATGTTCAGATAAAAAAATTTAAGTCTCAGATCAGATTTTAAAAAGATAAGTCTTTATCACAAGAGTTGTAATGATAACAATTACATGTTAAGGCTAAACTGGTTTTGTTTTTTGTTTTTTTTGAGAAACACATTTAAAGACCATTTCTCTCGTGGCTCTGCATTATGAACTGTACTTACAGATGACAGTGCAGTGAACATAATGTTCAGTCCTACAGTCAGGATGCAGTTGCTCCTTCCCACTCCACAAGATACTGCACCTTTCCATCAAGTGTCACCCGACGAGCCAACACACGGTATTTTTCCCCACAAGCTATTCTACCTGCTGCACCAAAGTAACTAGTGATTGAGTTCTTTAGATGATTGAGCTGTAACTCCTGATCTGCTAAGTTGTTAAGTATCTCTGTATTGAGTTCATCATACTGGTAGTCTTCCCTGCTCTCATCATCTTTTACAATTTCTGAATTTTGAGTCTGGAGTGCTTTTCTTGGAAAGCGGCCTCTCCTCCTCAAATGCGGTATTGCAGCAGGCCAAGTTCTTCCTGTACGAGTCCTTTTTCTCGAGTCAGATAAACTGTTGAAAATAAAACCCCACAGCATTAACTCCAAGGAAATTCAAAATGTGTGCTGTATCATCAGTTATTTCCATGCCTCTCATGTAATATTTTTTGTTGTTTTTCACTCATAAAAACCTTACTGCCCACAGATAGGTAACTGTAAGTATGGCACTTCGGTAACAATTTCAGAACTCTAAATTAAACATGAGCTTTTTAAAAACTGACTATTTATATCACTAATGCGCACAAAAATTACTCATGAAAGCACTTAATAGCATGAAGCAGAAAGGGGAGACAAAATAGTAGAATCCATGTACCTCGATAAAAGAAAAATTTCTATTTGCTGAACTTGAGAGAGGGAAAAGTTCAAGTAACAATTTACTTGCAGGAAGGTTGACTGTAGTTAATAATTTATTTATAAAGACTGTGCCAAAACTTTTCCATGCTCTATTGACTGTAAAAAAATCACAGCATACTTAGTATTTTATAACATGAATACACAAACCTACAAAAACAAAAGCTGCTAAAATTAATTCAGAGTGCACATCAGTTCTTCTGCGACCACTAGTAGAAAACTAAGCTCAGCAAATGTTTACGCAGTTTAATTCTTTTCAGTAAATGTAACTTAGCCACATATTTTACATCAAAAACAATGGTTAGTGAGCACCAGAAAATCTTCACCCTGTGAGTTGTAAGCAGAACTATTAAAGACTAATTTTCATTCATCCTATTTCTTTATATTTCCCCATGCAATTTATAGCTCTACTCTGAGAAAATTCCATCAAAATTGATACACTGCAAATCTTGATCTTTATAGCAGATAGAGTAACTAGATAGTTACCTATAATGTCTGGAAATGCTAGATGAGGTAGTTTCTTTCATACTGGCAGCACCTGTGGATTCCACATCTGAGGTATTGGATGAATGTGCAGTCCCATCAGATTTCCTGTTTTGCAAGATAATAGGTTTGCCATGTAAAAAAATAATCTTATATCAAAAACTGAGCTGACCTTTCAGAAGCAAACATATAAATTACACAGTGTTACAATGCTTTATGGGAGGGGTATTTTTTTTAATTTACCCAGCACTGCAGGGTAATTCCAAGGCTGGGTTCTCTATCACCGGAACTGGTTCATTATCCTACAGGGAAAAAAAAAAAAAAAGGTACTTCAAATTAAATTTTGATTTTTTAATTGATTTTATTTGAGAGCAAGTGGGGGAATATAAATTCATGTTAACTTGTTATGTTTTTCTTCAACATTTATGATGCAGTTAGAAGGAAGGGAGGAAGGGGGAAGAAATATCCTTACCAGAGGAGAAGACTCTGGAGTTTTGTGAATCATTTTTCTTGTATAGGGACCAGGTGGACGACCTACTGATTTTTTTTTCCCCTTTCTTTCTATACCATTACTTAATTCCCTAGAAGAAAATTTGTATTTTTATTCTGACGATAATTTTCATTGAATACATGTTTTCCTTTGGCAATGAATATACAATTAGATGTTTATTCCTAAAACATTGTATTAAATGAGGTGATTCTGGCAAATCAAAATTTGCAGGTAAAAAGCTATGTGGTTTTGTTTTTATAATAACATCAACAGATTCAAGGTATTTCTAGGGACATTACTGATTCCCAAATGTTGAAGAGGAATGAACAAGTGTTAAATATAATTTATTCATATGATCACTCTTAGTGAAAAAGATGGCACATTTACCAATACAAGCTACTATTTCACAGAATACTGTCTATTTAGAATTCTAGTTAGATTATTGCCTAAGAGACCCAGTAAGGCAAAAGGTTTTGTTTCCCAAATGACAGCAAAGTTGGGATATTTTCTATTTTCTTACTGCTAAATTTCATGTCGATTTTTTGTAAGAATCCTTATAGAAAGTTAACTACATTTGTCCTAAGACCTTGTTCTTACAAATAATCCGCTTTTACAATTATTTTTTAAAAAAAAACCCCATTCTACAAAGAAAAGGCCTTTTTTGTAGGCACCAAAAAATACCCAAAGTAGCCCCAATTAACCACAACACTGCTAGAATGACTGGGTTATTTTACCTCACATCAGGGATTGGTTTAGATGACTTTCTGCCTTTAATTTTGAACTCATGAGAAGTTCCTTCTGGTTCTTTATCAGCCTTTAAAGCAGCATTCGGTGGCACAGGAGGAACTCGAATTCTCAAGCCAAACAAATGCTTCTTTTTCTTTATTTCTTTTCCAGACATAAACCTAGATGATGTTAAATTAATTGTTAAAATTCTGATACCAGGGAAAGCAACTTTTAAAATAGCAGTGTACATGCAAAACAAAACTATGCAAAGAGAATATTCATTCAAACACTATTTTACTCCCCTCTTTAACCCTATCCCAATCCTCCCTCTCAAAAACAGAATGTGAAGTGGAAAGAGGATGGAAGTTAAAACAATTTTTTCTCATGGTCTGGGTTCAAATCAAAATAGTTATGTAATGCTATAGTTTGAAATAGAAACAGTATTCAAAATTTAAAATGTTATCTACAGCCAGAGTGATCATCACATAGATTGAAGACTATAACCTAAGTCAAATTAAACAGGCAAACAATATTTAAAACAAAAAGTACCAATAACTTACATAGTCTTGTAATCATTTAACGCCTCCAGGACATGCTCATATCTTTCAGATTTTGGTGTGTCTGCCAGCTGTAAAGTATTAAGAAGTCATTTAACCTGTCAAATTCTTTAGTAATAGAAAGATTCCAGTTATTCTGAGTCATTGTAACTACAGATTTGAATGTCAAGTACTTAAACAAAATGCTGTGGTTGCATCATAATCATAATCCCATATATTCTGTGATTTACATCTACAGAATTAACGCCAGGATCAAGCCCAGGCCATTGAATGAGTTTCACTTTTAAGAAGTACAAGAAAAATATCTCGAAAACATTTAGAGTAATGAGGGAACATAACACTAGATTGCCCTTCCGAGACTCCTGACAAAAAATCTTCTGTATGTACTCCCAAATTAATTGAGATTGCAAACAGAGGATAACTATATAGACAAAAGAATCTAGTTATTTATGATAATTTTAACCAAAATCCTGCCACAGGACTCAATTCCCACTTTTTTTATATTACTCAATTTGATACGAAAAAAAAAGGAAAACATCCAGAAAAAATATTAGAATTTAAAAAAAAAACAAACCAGTAGATCTATTTGCATTCCTCTTTTGCTAAGACCTAGTCTAACCTCCCTCCTTTCACTAAAGCCTGAAGCAACTAGTCCCTATCAAGCTTTCAAAACATGGAAACTTCTCTGTGAAAAAATTGCATAAAGAACTACAGAGAAAAGCAGTGAAGTATGCATCACATAGTATGGTGGTGACTATAAAATGGATACAATATTTATGTAACAAAATGTAAAATAAGATTGTTTACATTTATATTTATACATCTACTTTTCAATTCCAGCAAAATGACCATTCTCTCCAGTTGCCACGCCAAAACTTGTAAATTTACCTTTAATTATAGAGCTGACAACAGTTTAAGTTTCACTATTAATATGAATACTAAAGACCAGACTGTACAACACTGGCAGCTCAAAGAAACCCAACAAAAACCCAACAATGATCAGATAATTCCTAAAGAATACAATTCCCACCAAACAAGACAGAGAGAAAAGGTCAAAGAATTCAATGCGCTAACAGCTAAATAAGTGAGTAAATAGACTCAAGAACCCCAACCTTTTAACACAATTTTGGGCAAGACTGGCAGTCTACCTGACTACCAAAGCTAAGGAAGGTATTCAAGTGGTTTTAGCTAAAGAAAGTAACAACCTGTTTTCCATGTTCACCATTTGCTATCCAGAGGTCTGGCAACTCCGCAGCACTAAACTACAGAAAACTGCCACATATTTGTTGCATTCTAAAGAACAACACGTTAAAAATTACTGGCTTAGGAGTTCTGGTAACTCCACTATTTACTACTATCTTACCTACAGCTAAAACCCTTTTCCTCTTACTCAAGTACGAATAGGTAGAGAAGCAAACTAAAGTGTCATTTCTAACAGTGGCAATTTAAGGAGATTACAAAACCCCTAGAATCATTATATTGTATGTGTCAATTATTTCTGTGACTAATTTCTATTTCCCTCATTTCCCTAATTAACCAAAGTTAATCAGATTTTTCAAGATAATTTTGCCAGCTTCATGAGAGACATTTAAAATCTTTTCAGAATAAAAATCTTGAAATTTCCTCAATACAGCCTGTATGAATTTATTCAAAACCTAGCCCTAGAAAAATGCAGCATTCAGACTTCAAACTAGTAGTTTCCTTGAAGGGGTAGAACTATTAAAAGAATTGAAAATACCACTTAAAGAGGTGAGTTTATTTATTTTGGATCTGCCCTTTCCTTCCTCCCCCTTAGCTGCGTGTTTTCCACAGACTGAGCATGGATGGACTGAAAGCAGAAGGGGGAAGAGCACAGAGAGGACTGCAGCCTTTCGACTTCTTCAAAATGACATGTGTGCTCCAAATCAATGACAGCTTCACCCTCCTCATCCACTGCTCTGACCAGCCAGTCTGACATGA
Source organism: Lycocorax pyrrhopterus obiensis (assembly GCA_014706295.1). Classification (NCBI taxonomy): domain Eukaryota; kingdom Metazoa; phylum Chordata; class Aves; order Passeriformes; family Paradisaeidae; genus Lycocorax; species Lycocorax pyrrhopterus. The sequence goes on along the minus strand of JACSVZ010000013.1, from coordinate 17,190,850 downwards.
AATTATGTTAAAGAATATTACATTAAATGAACAAACAAATTACTTCTACAAATACCTCAATACTAAGATAAACAAAATTCAAAATTAAAAACAGCTTACATACTTATTAAGCTGTACAGTAAGATAGCTAAAACATTCATTCTATTGAAAAGATGATGTGAGAATTACATTGTGTACAGCCTTTTTTTAATCAAAGCTCAAGACTTGATATGACAGACTTATTGATTTTATATGACTTAGGTAAAAGATGCCATACATACCAAAGTAAACCAGATATGTATTCATGACACTAATTTTTAGTAACGCTTTAGTGTTCGCTTGTCTTTCTGAAACTGATAGTTTAAAATATGCTTAAACTATTTTCCATTATTTATGAAAAGTAGTTACTCATTTAAACCACGGACATACACTTGGTTCTCAAATTGTGTGTGCTAGTAAAAATGGACTACAGATGTATGAATTTACTGAAGAGAAGTATAAATGTAGGATTTACTCAATTAGAAAATTTCAACCCATTATACACCACATATTAAAAAACCTTCAAAACCCTAAACAATTTTCATGCACAAAAAAAAGTACTTACTCTACTAGCAGTATGCCAATTTGAACTTAAATCATACATTTTTGCATCTAACCTCATATGCAGAAACAAAGATCAACACTGGTCCTCTTAGTTAAATATAAAGTCAATCTGCTTGAGTAAATGGATTTCTTTTAATGCTACGATAAATGCCCAGTAATCAAATAGCTGGGAAAATAACCAGTATAGTAATGAACTAAAACCAAAATGTTTTGAATCCGACTGAAAAAGAATCAAAACAATTTTGGACCTGGACACAAACTGACCACCCCCACTGTACAAATTAGGAAGGAAAGAAGAAATTTTTGAGTACAATATCTAACATATAACAATGTGTTACACCTTAGAGACTTTGAATGTGGTCTTCATATGAAATACACTCTGCATTCAATTCTAGATTTAGATTTTCTGGTCCAGGCACATGAAAATATCAAAGTAGTAAAAAAATTATGAAATTAAAGGAGAATGTAGATATGCAAGAGAATAAACAGTTAAGTAATGAAAAGTCACTATGCAAGTAATTAGCTGCATAGATAACTTGAAGAAATTTTACAGTTTAGAAAAATATGCACCACTTAAAAACCATTCTATTTCTGCAAGGAAATTAAATTTTTTTCCATTATTTGGGATTACCAGATTTTAAGGTACTAAAGGATTTAACATCCAGAGTAAAACAGTTCATAGGTTGTTAACTTTCAGGACATATATATGCACTGTGATTTAAAAACAAGAAAGGGTATTCCACTTACTTACCTCACCAGGATGCAATCTATCCCAGTTTTCATTAATGTAGGCCATAAGTTCAAGCTCCGAATCAAAATATTTCTTTTTATGAATAACACTTAGGTTGTAAAGGCATAGATGTGCTATATCTACCCTAGAATATTTGAATAAAAAAAAACAACAGAGAAAACAAATATTTTTCTTCCAGTTGCTTTCCTTTGAAACAATTTAGTAGAAAAGATATTAGAATGATACAGTTGGAGGAACATGAAGCCAAATTTAAAACACTCAATCCAGACAACACCATGAAGCCTCCTGCAATTTCTCTTCATATGATTCCTTCTGTTTTGCAACTCACTTTCATTTCTGCCTCATCTCATCATCATGATATTTTTTCAAACTCCAAAACTGGTCTGGACCATAGGATATGTAAGCAAGTCTGAATTCATACTTGAATGTATCAGTCCTGAATTCATGCAACTATTTTGGTGAATTAACATTTAACAAGGTAATTTCCCCCATGTATTTGTAAGCACTAGGTATATATCCACTAAATTGGATATAATTTCTATTACAGATTAGTTCAATTAAGACTCTTCAAGGAAACTATTACAAAATGTATCAAGATGTGTACTCTGGTACTCACTATGTTTGGCTTACATAATACGGCAGGCTCCTAAACCTGCAAAAAATACTTAACTTAGGTATCTCAATCTTCACATATACAACAAGTGAGTAGTTGCTTGTTACTCCACTGAATGATGCCAGGAATGAATCCCAAGAGCATGCAATCACAATATTATCTCTACATTTAAGGATAAACTTTGAAAGAAATTTATTTCTGGTCATACACACAGCAAGAATGACTTGGGAAACAACTCAAGCTAACACATAGATTTCCTTTTTAGCAAAGAGAACCAAAACACCAAAAAGGAAAGCAGAGCATGTATTCAACTCATCCTTTTTTTAAAAATTCATACTTACCATCTCAAGGGTAAACGTTTGAGGTATTCTGGTCCAGAACTGCAAACTGAGCAAATGAACGTATAAAACCTAAAAATATATACATATGTATATGTACGTGTGTCTGGGTGGTAGGTGTCCATACACACACACAAGTGTTTTAACACCCTGATTATGAAAAAAATTAAAATTAAGCAAGCTAGAAACTCAGCCATATGGTATTTGTGAGTCCCTTTCTTCTCTTATTTTAGCAACTTCTATAATCTGTGCTGATACCTACTGGGCCAGATACAATGTACTTCTTCAATTTCATCCTGCTACCACTGTTTCATTCTACCTGAGAAAGTCCCTCAACCTGTGACTGTATCAATGAAGATGCTCTGTAATGTCCCCAGCACAATCTCTCAAACGCAAAAACCTGTGCACCAGCGGAAACATGCACTTTAAGGACCCATACATTCCTGCATCCTAACTCAGTTCCTTCATACAAACATTCCAGCAAAATTCCCAGATAAAATTATAATAAATAATTAAATGCTCTTTGATTCTCTTCTCCAGTTTTCCTCTTTCATCTGCCGCAAGTACTCAAAGTTCTTCTTAAAACAAAAGCACAGACTAGCACTCTTTCATTTCTTTTTGTCCTAACTCCTCACACACGAACAGAGGATGTAGAGTTCCCCTCAGTCTAAGTATGCCTCCAGCTTTCTCCAATGCCTTACACCGTTAGTGCAGGAAACTGTTGCACACCAACACCAATAGCCCACTCCAAGCATGGTGTCCATTGCTTGTGTAAGAGATCAGTCACCTACACACTGGGAACTCAAGAGCCTTTATCCTAATAGGCCCACTAAAGGGGTCAGCTTTAAAGCATCCCATCTCCCAGTACCTATGGTATAAGGGATTTCCACACAAAGTGAAGTCAGTAACAGCTGGAATCCAATTCTCCATTGGTTACCTCTCCAACACCCACCACTGCATCCCCCGTTCAACGGAGATGAAGAACTGCATTTTCCCGGCACCTGAACACAGGCTGTCTTGTGTACAAACTACTCAAAATTCAACCCATTTTTGAAAAACATTCTTGTGTTATGGATGCCCTAATAAAAGTTCATATGTGAGACTTCCCTCACATTTTAAATAAAGACAACCATAAAGTACAGCTTAATTTTCTTACCTGTCACCAAAAAGCATTGGCTTTTGGAGGCACTGCACACAAGCCTCATGAAACCACTGTTTACATTTGCAGCACTGCAACATCTTTAGATACCAGCTTCAACAACAGAGAGAAAGACAAGATGTGTTTAAAAAGTTACTGAAAATTGTTTCTTCGTTATGTTTTAATTAAATAGGAAGAGATCTTTTGACCCAAACTGATTTTCACAGTTTATAAAACAAACTGTCATCTCTAGGGATATTTCAGTAACATTTAGTTCCATAAGGAATTACTAGAAAAGACAGACTAGGAATAATAAAAGATAGCCTAGTAAAAGAATTAATTAAGCTATTAAATTAAGAAAAAAACCCATTTAATTTACTCTGACAACAACCTTTTAATTCTCAATAATAAGAATTCAGGCACCCCATACAAGCTCCTTCTGACATACCGGATTAGCTTCCCTGTTATTTTCTAAAGCACAACACAACTGCATTAAGTCACAAACATTTGTTCTGGGGATCCAACTACTTGAATCCTCAAAAGAAACCTCATAGTTTACACCTTTTCCTTTTTCAGTTTCTCCCTTGAGAAAAGGAACCATGCAAAACTGACAGCGATGTTTGCTGAAGTCTCAAAATTCTCAAATCAGAGCTCTGTCCTGTGTCTATACACTCAAAAACTTTGCTTCTTTGTGGGACTCTTTACTTGCCTTGATCTCAAATCTTCAACACTACCTTATTCATTCACTCATTCATGCAGATAGAGTACTCATCTCTACCTGCTTAAGAAATCTTCTTCTTGCCTTTCTTGTAAAAAAGAACCAGCAAAGGACTCTGTAACTCCATAGGAGGTAAAAAAAACCCATATTCCCCCTGCCAGTGACTGAAAATCAGGATACGATGCTATGGTAGAATCAGACAGCTGTCTAGTCCAACAAAATTTAATAAACTAATCTCTAGGTACATTTATCTTCATGACTTATGACAGAGCTGAGTTAACATCAGAAAAATACCGCCTAGAACTGCAAGATCATTAACAAACAATTCCATCCAAACTCAACACATCAACAATAGCAACACAAAAAAAATTTCTTGGTCATTATAGAATGTACTGTGATGATCTGTGATGGTCACATGACAAAATTAAAACAAACCAAAATATTTCATGGGAGAAGAAATTAATTAAGAAATTAATAATTCCCACTGTGAAACACTTAAAAAAATGTAAATAGAATTTAAAATCCTACTTTACATCCGGTTTCTAATATGTACACAAAACAGAAACAGAAACTAACAAGTTCACAAGAAAGTCTACAAGAAAAGAGTCAAAGTTTGCAGCTGCATTAGAGAAAAGTTCTTATATACTATCCATTTACTTACTCTCCAGGTCCTCCACAATAGCAGTAACACTGCTGGACATTGGTTTTATGACCTGCATCCCACTCAAGGTCTGTTGCATTATATGGTAACGTTTGTTTCATGACTTGCAGTGCTTTGGCATTTGGTCCTTTCTTAAGCGCACCACCTCTCTGGGCCAAAACAATTACATCAGTTTACAAAAAACCATAATATACTTCTGAAACTTCCAAAGCTTTTAATTTGACTGTAGACAAGTTTTCATAACTTTCAAGTTAGATACTTTCACGTGCATTTATGTTTTAATATTAGCATGTTTGTTTAAAAGGGAAACATTGTCGATTTCTAAAAATAGCATTACCTCTCAACATACAAAACTTGCATTCAGATCAAAGATTAAAAAGAAAACTCTGAAAAAAATGCCATATCTTTTTATTGTTTCAATTTCAAAAACAAAGATGCAATGAGATGTATTAACATTTCTTTTCTAGAAACACACCTTTGTTGTTGTTGCAAAGACACACTGTCGACAGAGCCATTTATCATCTGAATCAATCACACTGGAATCAATATTTGGTGTGTGACACAGCTGATGGTAACCTGTATGAAAAATGATCAGCCAAACTGTTATTAAAATGACAAAAGAAGCTTACACAGAATTAACTATATATAACTTTAATGCAACTATAAGGCATTATCCACCATTAAGTGCCAAAAACCTGAACAAAAAGATTGGTAACACATTCAAAATGGTCTTTTAAATTTTCTTAGTAGAAAAAAATAATTTTGACTTACAGAACAGGTGTTAGTCACTTTAACATGGATTATCATCTTTCACTGAGCTGTTAATAGCCACTAAGGGCTACAAAATTTAAGATCAGTTGAGCAGTCAGTCATAGCCGGGCAAATATCCTCCTTTGTGAAACAAATCAAAACATTTTTTAAAATGCAGTAAATAGAAAAAAATCTAGTTACCTTGCCCACATTTATCACATATAACCATTTCATTTGGTGCTTCTGAATACTCTTCCTGACATATTGTACAGACCATTTCCCCACTCTCAGTGGCTCCTAGACAAAGACGAGATTGATTTTTTTCAGATTACATCTGCAGTTGGAACAGTTACCACATGTATAGCCTTCTTCCTAATTTCACTGACAGACACGTGCATTGTGGAAACACATTGTAACAGAGCCAAACGTCTTAATGAGAACATATTCAGACATTTTGTACAGACTGTGTTACAAATATTTATATCACTTATGATAAGCTATCAGATATTTATAGGCTTTATATTGCCTACTGACTATGCAGTCCATGGTTCCTCAACATCAACAATAAAAATTCAGTAACTGAATAAAGAATGTAAATTTAGGCTAAAAATACCTATAAATAAATACCATCTGGACAACTAATATATCTTTCGTATTTATATTATTTTGTGTTTCTTTCCATGTAAATATGTACACACTTTGCATATCTTTTTGACAAATCTGCCAAAGCTGCCTTAAACCCTTAAACTCCAACATTACTACTGTTACTACTACTTACACATCTCTGCAAGCATACAGAAACACACAGTTAAGGTAGAGGTAAGAGAAAAAAGTAAGTTTGCAAACTGGAAACAAAACTATGTCTTGCTCCATTTATATGACATACTAATGTAACAGCTGATTAAAATACAAGCTTCTTAATTACAGAATATTCTAAGTTGGAAGGGACCCATAAGGATCACCAACTTGAAATTTTCTCATACTCATTCATTAAGTTTTGATAGCTAGGATAAATGAATCAGAGATCATAAACTAGCACTGTACAGAAGGAGAACAGCATTTTTTTTTTTTTACAAGCTTCAAGAAATAAAGCAGTTGATTTTTTGCTATTACAAATACAAAGCTTCTCCTTCAAGCAGACAGTGTTTAGCTTAAACATCAAGAATCAACAAGAGCCAGAGCAGATTTCCATTGCTTTTGTACAATGAGGAAATTGTAATGGATTTTCAGAAGGAATTATCATCCATGCTTCATTAGCATTAGGTTATAAAAATATTAACTACTATCAAAATGTCTGAAAACCAAAAAGGTATTATACGATAGGTGCCTCACTTGATAACTACACATTTCTTTATACCACATGAATACTCCAAAACCTGGAATGGTTTCTTATCTGCAACAGTTACGGTGTTACTTTTAAATTTTTAAATGTCAAAACTTTGTTCAAACATAAGATTTACCAAGTTTTAGCTTCTTTCCACATCATGTTGTTTCAAGTGAAAACAGTACAAAGAACATAAACTTGGTGCAAATTAGGGCCTGCAGTTTTCTGTTAAGGCAGAGAACATAATCTACCCCCATCCAAACAAACTCAAATGTGATTATTTTTAGAAGTCTTCTCCACCCCACACATGTGAAAACAAACAAACATAAAAAAGCCCAACCCAAAACAAAACAGTAACTTCAATGACAGAGTTGTTTGAAAATATTTTTTTCTTATTTGCCTAATTTTTGATCCTGGATCACATTAAATTATACCACTCTTTAGAATAAAAGAATATAATATAATCATGTTTTTTAACAGAGACAGTAATCCAAACAAATAAGATACCAAACAATGACTACTTCATGGAAGCTCTTGCCTGTTTGTATGTCCTTCCAGAGAACCCAGGATTTGGAACTGTCTTCAAATATAATGAAGCAGTTCTGTTTCAGTTTGTTTATCTGAAAGACAGAAATATAGTGGAAGCCATGAGTAAAAGCACTAAACAGAAGAATGCATTTAATGCTACATAAGCAAGATAACAATACTGCAATTTTCAACAATATGTGATACTTTATGACTCCAGTGAAGCTAAAAAATCTGTTTACCTTTTTGATAGTTCCAAGATAAAACAAGCCATCTGACCATCTAGCTAGGACATCCTGACCTTCCTCAAATTTACAAAGTGGCTTTTTGGCTTTCTGTCCATCACGTAATGACAGCTTGGTCAGAGATGCTGAGCTCTTATGGCTGCGACGTAAAGGAGACCGCTTATGGACCAGTGAATTACCCACCGCTGTAGAGTCTCTAAAGGAAGGGAAGCAAGAGAAGAGGTAACCAGAATTAGGTTAAAAGAACCATGTGTTGGAAATACCAATATGACTGACTCTAGAACTTCAGGTAATGGAAGACCTGCTCGTCTTTTCTGACTTTACACACCTTTTGTAGCACTGCCTCTGCTACTATACAGGTGTACAAAATCTGAAAGGGACAAGTTTATAGAAAGAAGTGTTCTATGAAATCAACTAATGTAAATGAGGATGGGGACACACAAACTTCCTAGCTCAGAGATTCTTCATAGAATCACCAGAAGCATTGAAAAACACATCAAAAACATTCAATACAGGATTACTTACACAAAACTCAAATCACTGCCAGTTTTCCAAGGAAGCTAAAAAGGTCCTAAGCCAATTCTAACTGCATTACCTTGGTAGGGATAATACAAGTTGAGCATTGTGCTGGTTGAAGGTAAACACTAACTGAGGTATCTCCAACACAGAATCATGCTTTGCCACTAAGCATAGCTATAGCGCTTTACAGCACAGGATGAATTTCTACATGTTAAATTTCTTACGTAAAATAAATTTTCCTCTCTGTTAGACTAAGAGTGGAAAATAATAAGGAAGGAAAAACGACAGATCTTGCAACCTTTCCTCATACATGAAAACCAAAATTGTAAGTTATTTGTATCAATAAGCATTTTTCCTCATATATTCCACAATATACAGTCTATTTATATGTAAATGTGAATATGCTTTTATGTCAGACTACCTGTGAAACACTATGCTTTAATTAAAAGAGTAAAATACAGAAAATTGTAAAACAAGACCAGACAGTGCACAAGGAAGAATCTTCATAAGTAATATCCAGAATTTGAGACTATGTAATAAAGTTACCATTTGTATATCCAAATGTATTTTCTCTAGAAACTACATGTATGCGCAACTAGGATGCAAACAGTTAGGGATCAGGGAATTAAATAGGATACAGTCAATTGAAGAGCAGTTTCACCTCACTCAAGATATCTTAGGTATATTATCAGCACCAGAAGCATTTGAATTAACCTCAAAGCACCAACAAAAGCAGTAAACTATCAGTGTCCCATAGAGTTTGAGAATTGCTATACAGATATTCAAGAAGTTGCTCTACAGCTTCAAAGAGAAAGAAATCTTCTCTCTGAAGAATTTACTATTCACATTTAATATGACAGTAAAACTGGAAAGGTAGTGGCTTAAAGTATCACATTAAATAGTTTAAACCAGGAAGGTTAGGCACAAGACAATCAGCTGCTTTAAGCATATTTATAATCAGTGTGACAGTAAAGAATGATATGGCAGTAAGAGTAGCTATAATGGGCCTCTGGCATCCTCATGCACAACTGGGTCACCAATTTAAGTCCTGCTTGATCTCAAATACAAAAATATTCAGATGGGTGACTAGGGAAGACCAGAGGAACAAAAAAAATCCTTTGGCTTGTTTCACAGCTGGAACCTTGTCACTTCATCTGACATCCTTCGTCACTGCATCAGAAAATCAAACTGTCATTTCCCATCTTCTCTCTTCATGGTGCAGTAACAATGTTCAGACCCACCACCCAGCCAGATTTCCCAGACAAAGAATCTTACCAATTCTGCTGCTTCTTACACAAAAGCTGATTCAAGTTACTGCTGCTTTTCCTCAGCTCTACTCTAACCTCTGATAAATGGGACAGGATACATGTAGCATTCAAAATAGGTTTACCATAATAGAGTAAAAGCACAGCAGTCCAGGACACTTATTTTTTGCTTTCTTAGTACTAACATCTGGTTTACAACTGTTTTGACAGAACTACTCTCAGAGAGGTTCAAAAATTTTCTTTCCGAAGTTTTTCTAGGGTTTAAGACCCTAGGAAAAGCTAGGTTAGCCTGGCTAGGCTAGCCTAGAAATAGGTAGCTATTCCTGCTACAAGGGAGGAACGTTTGCTCTTCTTTTCCAGTACTTGAAAAAATGTGTGAAAGATCTTGTACTGAATACTCAAAAAGGCACACATTCACTTATCATAAACAGCACAGATTGTCATTTAAAAAACAACTATGAGCTTTATACTAAAAATAGTCTTCAAAAGCATTCTTTTAAGTACAAAGTTTGTCTAACAACTCCATTGAAATCATAACCAAAAAAAAGTGTGCATCATTTTTGGCACAAAACACTTAAATGCATCTATAAATTCACTTATACAACAGTGTAAATTCACAATAGCAGCTTCAGACCCTGAAGAACCTTGATACACAGTAAAGATGTGAGCCAATAAACCAGACACTTCTCCATTGTCCACACTGCTTTCTTTGTGAGTGATGGCAGTGCAGAAGTGACGACTAAACAGCTCATGAAGCAGCTCCTGCTGTGGCAGTTTATGGTTTATCTCAGAGACTGAAAATACAGCTAGTTACCACAATAGGCTGACAGTAGCTTAACAGTTGCTTTCCACATGGATAGGAAGTTTCTCTCCAGGGAAACGTTCCCTCAATGTTTTTGACTGAGATTAAGTAGGAAGAGCTAGTGTTTTAACAAGTGGACTTCAATGAGCAGGACATAAGTTACTGAAGTATCTTCTGGAATTACTGCACAAGAAACGCAGTTCAGACCAGTGTAAAAGCCACATGCATAAAATGTTACTAACTTGCCCATCTGTCTTGTCACAGCTCTATCTGTTGTAGTGTAATGCCAAAAAGTCACACCTACCATTAAAATAAAACTCTTGCTATAAGTTAAAAGGCAAACTGAATTTCAAAATTGGCAAGCAAGAATTTTAAGATTCCATATTGCCTAGAAACTTGCTTTCCAGTCCTCCTTAAAGTTAGCTTCATAGCACCTTCCTACCATATCATTTATAGTTACCAACAAAATTAGTAACCTTGAAATAACAATTTCCCCATCTTAAATATTTCTCTCAAAGAACTTACAATTGCACAATATCCAACAGATACACTGTTTTTCAAAAAATCTTTTCCAATATAAAGATCTAATTTACCTCATTTAACTTGCACAACCAAGCTACACTGAATGTCATACAGCATGTATGGCTTTACATCTATTACGCAATACTAAGTATGTCGTGCTGTATTCTTACTCTGGCACTTAAAATGCAAAACCAAAGAAAAGTACTTATACACCCATACAATCTTTCAGAAGTTAGTGGTAGCAGTGTGCCTGCACACTGATATAGTTTGAAATTAGAAATGAACTTCCACCTTTTCTTGAGAAGTTGATGTCATGAAGTACCGAAAATGGTTTTTCACCTGGAAGTCTAAATCATAGCCACAGATATTCTCAAGCAAGACAGGCAGAAGAATATCTTACATTCATCTACTTAATGAATTAGTTTATAATATGTTGCAGAAGCAGAAGATTGTAGTTGTCAACAGAAATGGCAAACTCCCTCTCAAAGTAAACTACTTAAATGAGTCAGATTTATGAACTATAAGCAGTTACTACGCCTAGCATTGTATTTATCAAAATTAAATTTGTTAGCTTTGACTCGCTTGTAACTCTAACCTCTTTACTAGCAGTTAGTAAATTTTGGTGTCCCTTTGGTGTCTCTACTCCTCTACAGCAATCCTATTGAAAGAAGAAGCGGGAAAAGCTGGTGGAAAAGACGTGAAGAGGCTGGAGGATCAAAAAGACTGAGCATTCTTGTTTCCAAGTGTCTTTTTCTTAAGATCATTCATACTACTGTACTCCTTCAGTCTCAACAACTGCTATGAAAAAACTTCTGTTAAGAAAAACTCCCTTGGACAGGTTTGGTTCTTTTTTTCCCAGCCATCTCAGTTCACTGATCTGCTTCACAGAATGGTTTGTAAGCACAACTGAATAAATGCAAACAAGCAACTTGGGACACAAACTCCCTCAGCCGGCACTGCCAGACTGCAGGACTGAACTGTAGTCAGGTTCACAGACAATCCATTCGCTTTCAGGAAACTTTTCGAGAAGAGCTGCCTGATTCACAAATGCTGCAACAGTAACAGGTGATAGCAACCCTATGAGAACAGACAGTTTTTGGAAGCATTAAAGATACTAAGTTTTAACAAAGTGCCCAAAGAATACTAAGAGAAAATTTTAATACACTGAGAAAACTCAAAGTGGGACAAATAGCTCATTTATTCCTAGTAAGTACGAATCACAGTGAAGGGATGATGACTTTAAAGATTTATCAAAAGGGAATTCAGAGCATTCTACTAAGACAACTCACAGAGGTTTAGGATCTATCTCAAAACTGGAAATGCGGTATTGCACAGGAAAGGAAAATATAGTGAAAGGACTTATGATAACTAGAGATAATCACTTCAAATTCCAGAAGTATGATGGTATTGCTGATTAATCACATTTTTTTTTTGGTCTGAAGTTGCAAACTAGCCTTTTATTATCCTTTATTAGAGAAAACTGAACTACCAGCAGCCTGCTCTTCTCTCCTTAAAACAGGACAGTTAACATTCACATGGAATGAAGGGAGTGGAGGTCTAGCAAGGGCTCAGAACACACAAAACTGATGGCAGTTTCACACATGGCTTACCCAATACAGCAGCTTGCTTCCTTCCCAGCAGCTCTGGAATGACCAGCTGGCTTCTCCATTAGCTTTCTATTCAGTTTTTTTTCCCTTACTATGGATTCACTGACTGATATTTAAAACAAATCAAAGTACCTCACAGAGAGATCTGGTGACTAAACAAGCCACATAACCAATTGCTCACAGCTAGAAGACAGCAGAAAAGGGAAATTAATCTTGTCTGAGAGTAATAAGCTTGTTTACCCAGCTCCACATAACCAAGTTAAAAGCCATGTTTCCAACATTGCCTGTGACTTGGATCTAGTACCTACATTAACAGTTGGAGACATGTTGGATCCTGGCCACATTTCTTATTTTCAGCTTCTCCGCTATTTATGAGATCTCATACCAACCATTATCAGTTCACTGTGGCAAACATACTTTCCGCCCCCAAATAAAAAGATTCTGCTGGGCCAAGAAGACAGTCAAAATTAGCAGGATGACAAGTCAAACTTAAGTTAACTTCCTCCACCCCAACCCAGATCCAAACTTCAGATCAGGTTGATTGAACCAATAACAAAAAAGAAAAAAATCACTTTGCTTTTCATAATACCAACATTATTGCAACAGTCATTTTTCAATTACATGTAAACAGGCCATTATATTAGTACATTGCCATTAACTTCTATTAAGCAAAGGATCAAGTACGAATCCAGATTATAGTCTATCCTCTACACTGCTTCATAGACTGAAATGAATATTGCTTTTCCAATGTGCCGTGCCATACAACATCTACGAAACACACTTGGAGCTCCTTATCTTTACACTATTTTGCATGCTGGTACAATCAAAAGCCAACTGTACCAAAGAAGGGCAAAGGGACTCTAATCTAGGCATCCCTCAGTCTAGAAAAGCAGAGAGCAATTATTGGGGTATAAGAAATACATCATTAAAATTACTTTCAGTTTTAAGGATTTAGGGTAATACAATAATTCAGGGTAGAAAGCTTCTCAGGAATTCTCTAGTCCTGCTCAGCATAGCATCAGCCATGAGGTCAAACCAGGTGGCCACACAAGCACCCTGGGCCCCTGTTCCACTGCAGAGCTGCCACCCCGGGGAGGGGGGATGTTCCCTCCCCCACCAGAATCTCTCTTATTCCAATGTAGGCATGTTACCTCTTGTCCTCCTGCCATGCACTGCTGTGAAGAGACTAATTGCATCACACAATAACTTTCTCACAGGAGCTGGAAGGCTGCAGTTATTTCTCCCTGAAGCTGAATGAACCCCGCTCCCTAAGGCCCCTCTCATAGAGCAACTGCTCCAGTCCCTGACTGTCTTGGTGGCCCTACACCGAACTCACCTAGCTGGACGTCTCTTGCAGTGGCAGCATGAAAATACAGCATTCTATCTAGATGCTGTCTAACAAGTTTTGTGTAGAAGGAACTTATCACTTCCCTTCAGTCTTCTACTTCTGTTAATACAGGCCAAGATACCACTTGCCTTAACTCACAGGACACAGTGCTGGCTCATATTCTGCTTTCTGTCAGATCCCCAGCCAATCTTAGCCTGGGGATCCTTCTTCAGATGCAGGACTTTGCTTTCTTATCTGTTGAATTTCATGAAGTTCATGTTCAGTCTCTTCCTTCAGCCTTGCTGAAACTGAGGTTGGATGAGGTTCTCCCCATGTTCAAAAACACAGAAGGTGGTCAGGCTGTTCAGGCCATGGTTTATATCTTTGGTGACTGTTACTAGTCATCACCTTTCCATGCATCCAGAGACATCCTCCAGGAAGACTTCATGACTTCCCTAATGACCAAAGTAAAGCTAACCAGCCTGCGGTTAGTTGAACTCTTAGCCCTTTCCAAAGACGAGTGTAACGTTTACTATTCTCCAATCATCATTACGGATTAGCTCTGTTCTCCACGACCTGTAATAGTAAGGAAGAGCCCTACAAGAACATCACACAGTTTCCTTGGTGCTCTTGAAAGTAGCCTGGTCCAATGGGCCTACATGAGTCAAGTTCACACGTTTGTTCAAATGTGCAGCAAGCCAATTCATAGGCCACTCGAGCAAAGTTTAACAAACCCACCATGGATAGAAGTTAAAATATCATTTAAAGCAGAACAACTTTGTCCTACCAATGACTTCAGGGTAACTATTCTGTATAAGCCGCTCCTTGTCAATATGATAAGAAATTGTAACTTGCTTATTCTAAGCTTTATCCAGTCAACCCTAATACTACCCATGAAGATCAAATGTGATTTCACATAATACATTACTATCCCAATAGGGTAGTTGGCTTTGGTGAGGGTTTTAATTCTTTTTCTTTATGATTTTTTTTCTCTGAATTCTTCTGTCTGGTCAGACTTTTTAAGGAACACTCCAGTTATCCCAGAATATCTTTTCATTAGTGAGTTTTTTAAGTAGATCCATGCTTTCAGAAGTATATACATCACATTACCTGACAAAAGTAATAAATTTTGCTTCTAAGAAATAAAAAATTGGTAATAAAAACTACATGAGGCCCCACAGCCTATTCATCTGATTAGCAGTTACATCTATGGGTCTGTTGCATATCAGAAAGAAGCTTAGCCAGAAGACTGAGGGGAAGTGACTATTTCCTTCTCCACAAAACTTGTTAGACAGCATCTAGATAGAATACTGTGGTTTTGTTCTCTGACCCTGTGAAATATGACTGTCCTTAATATGATTGATGCACACTGTTAAAAAGAGGTAGTCACCAGGATAAGTGTACCCCCATGTTCATAATACTATAATCATTTGTAACTTTTTTTTGACTTGCTCACATTATCTCTCAAGAAATTTTAGATAACTTCAAGTGTTTTAATTCCATTTGATATAAATAGTGAAAGCATTAGAGTTTAAAAGATCATTACGGAATAACATATTTCTCTACATATTTAGTACGTAGGGAAATAGGACAGGGCAGACATGTACCACAAGAGCCATTTGTTTGGGATCGATCATGTGTTTGTACATGAAGAGGCAGAAGGTACAGGGAGAAAACAATGGTACCGGGTCACAGGACACCTTTTCAGATCAGAATTTCCCTTAATTGTATCCTCAGCACCTCTGTAATACACAGCAACTGCCTCTTGGGTTTCTGCAGTACCCAAATCCAGTACACGCAGCACACATCCCAGCAATGATAGAGATAACAGACAACATGCTGACTTGCTCTGGAAGAAGTGGGGAAGAAAAAGGATTTCAGAGCTGACCAAAACCCCATAATGATAAGTTCTCTTCTTTAAGGTTAGTCTACAAGAACAGCAACCTTCATAGGCATTCCACAGAATTAAAAAAATAAATAGATCTGAAACATAAGTAAAGTAGCATTATCCTTGAAGATACTTAGTGAATGAAGTATGTCCAGACGCATCAGGAATGCTCTCATCATTAGCTCTCCATCTCTCTAAGAAAGTTAAGCTTCTTGATTTCACTCCTCCATGGAGATTACATCTCCAGCAATACCTGTGGTTTTATAAGTCTTCTCCTGTTGTGTTTTGCTCAAAGACACACTTCCCCTCCATTTCCGGCAAGGAAGGCCTGTAAAGAAGGTGAAACCAACTCTGCAGCAAGGCCAGCGGCCGGTTGCACAAAATATGCGGTCAATTCACAAACTAAGAGAAGATTCATAGTGGCTTCTAGTCACATGTGCTTCTAGTCACATCTCCAAGCTTCCTGCTCCACAACTCACATGAGGAGCACAAAATATGCTTTAGTGCCTCTACATTAATTCACATCCATCTCCAGGGAATACAGAAGTCCACTGTCTACTAGGAAATTAACTGGAACTTATTTGTTACAGCTACTCTTCTCATAAATTTTACCTGATCTTCTGGTGCAGGGAGGGACAAACATAACTTCATGCTAACTACCAATACATGTCTCTTTCACCTATTAAATACATATACATATTTTTTTTTTCACTGCTGACTAGCCATAAAGTCATATGAGAAGCATCTACATCTGATTTAAAATTCTTTCCAGAACAGAAAAGGCAATTAGTTGAGAAGCCTCACACCTGTATTTGACAAAATAAGGGTTAACTGCAGAAAACATTACTACATTATACTCTCAGTACAGATTCACATTTCACAGCTTGTAGCTCCTTGCAAAGACCCTTCTCATTTTCACTATATTATGCATCTCCTTTCATACTTTCAATCTTTGTTTTCCTTTATTCTCCTTTAAATGAAAAGCTATGAACTCACTAACTTGTATTCTAATAATACAGAAACTAAACTTTCCACCCTCTCTTTTAATCTCAATTTTTTTCAAATTAAATGTAATTTGAGCTCTCAAAAAAAGGGACAAACATTACCAGGTTAACTTTTACCAGCCTGACTAGAGATCAAAAGAAAAAAAAACAACAGGGAAACTGTTTTGTTACTCTCCCACACTTTTGGCAGTTTGAGTGTATATCATTGATCACATTCCCTAACTCTAAATCAGGAGAAAACCATGTCATCATCCATTACTACATTCGACCTTTTAAAGTTATGATAAGCTGGGCCTATCACAAATTCCAGAAACCACCATAATGCTACACTGCTTTCCTGGCAGAGCCTTTCATTTAATTATGCAGGCCCTCTACTTCTAATAGCACCCTGATACTTCATGGATGAATGACAACCCCTCGTATTTCAACACTAATATCAGTGTCCAGAGCATCCAGCACAGAACCATATTGTTCTCTTTCACTAAAAGAGGTATCAGCCCATCCTTTCCACAGAATTCAATACCAAAAAAAAAAAAAAAAATGCATTACTGCACATCCTTTCAGCCAGCAGCAGTTACCACACTTAAGCAGACTAAAAACCTACTCTGCACATTCAAGACGTCAAGCCGAACAAAAATCAAGAGGTGAGGCGCTGCAAAAAAAAAAAACAAAACACCAAAACAACAACAAAAAACTCCCAAACAAACAAAAGAAACAAAAAAAGAAAACCCCAAAACAAAGTTACCAACGAGCACCACTACCTCTTTGTGCTGCTCTCTTCGAACTCGAGCAAACGCAGCCTACTCGGACAATATCCTTAAAGGAGAAGATGAAAATACAGCTGGCGCGAGGCTGATGGCACCTCACCGCTGCAGCCCCCGGCCCCGCCGACCGGCCGCTGCCTCCCTCCCTTTGTTTTGGTCACCGAGGAGCACCACTGACCCCTCACATTCGCTTGCCAGCGGCCGCTCGGAGGGAGCTCCCTCCCCCTCCCCCCAAGGCCTCGGGGCCCCCCGCGCCGGAGCGGGGCCCCTCGCAGCGCTCCCCGCCGTGGCGCCGGGATGCGGGATGCGGCACCGGCGGCCCGGGCTGCGGGGATCGCGCCCCCCCCACCGAGCGGGCCCGGCCGCCCCTCCCTCCCCCCCACCCCTCACCTCATTCGGTCTCTCCAGTGGTGCCAACCGCCTCATACAGGGAAATCGGCGAGCTCGGGAGCCTCCCCCGGCGGCGCGGCGCGGTGCGGCCGGGCGCTCGGTGCGCAGCGAGCCCCCCGGGTGCGGACCTGCGGCGGAAGGCGGCGGGGGACGGTCAGACCCGCCTCACGGGCAGCCCGGCCCCAGCGCAGCCCCTCGCCATTTTTGTTTCCCGCGGAGGAGGCGCTGGTGCATTCTGGGAGCACAAAGGGCCGCGGCCCCGCCCCGGCGGCCCCGCCTGCGCCGGCAGCGCCGGGGGCGGGCGCGGGGGCGCCGCGGCGGAAGGACACGGTGCGGCTGAGCCTTCGCCGCTGGTGAACAAAGAGGGACTATTTTAGGCGTGCGCG
Source organism: Lycocorax pyrrhopterus obiensis (assembly GCA_014706295.1). Classification (NCBI taxonomy): domain Eukaryota; kingdom Metazoa; phylum Chordata; class Aves; order Passeriformes; family Paradisaeidae; genus Lycocorax; species Lycocorax pyrrhopterus. The sequence continues at coordinate 17,172,731 of JACSVZ010000013.1, read as the reverse complement.
CCCGGCGCTGATCTGTGCGCGCAGCCGGGGCTCGTTTTGGCTCTGCCGCTCATTGTTCCCGCCGCACCTGAGGGGATGCGGCAGTTACCGGGCTCCCCGTGCCCTGCGGGACCCCTCCGCTCGGGCTCAGGGGCAAGCTCCCCGCGTTGGTGGGGTTGGCCCTGCCGTGTAGAATGATCCAGGGTCCGCCTTCTTGCCCAGGTGGTTGGCGAGGCGAGGCCGAGCCCGGCCCAGGTACTGGAGGGTGCCGCGGCCGGCCCGTGGGCAGCGGACTGGACAGTGTGCTCCTCTGCACTGACATCGGGATGCTGCCATTTTAGGAGATGAGCTGAACCTCAGTTCCAGTTTTTAGTAGCAGCGGTGTTAGCTAAACTAATGGAACACACTGAACAGGGAGGTCATGGAGTCTCCCTCTGGATTCATTCAAAACCCACCTGGAGGTATTTCTGTGTTACCTGCTCTAGGTGACCCTGCCTTGGCAGGGGGTTGGACTAGATGGTCTCCAGAGGTGCCTTCCGACGCTAACAATAAGCTGATTCCGGAAATAGCTTTTTGTTTGCCATCATTGTGTTTTGCAGTTGTACACACTCCAGTACTTGGCCAGTCTCTATGGTCCGCATGGTTAAGCACGGCAATTGCCCAATACCGTGGTAATAAACACTATAAAGCTTGTCCTAACCGTGTAAGGGCCCTTGCTGTGTGCATCTCAGCCCTGTGCAACACTGGAATGCAAGTGCTTCCTGGATGAGACCTCACTCACCAGTGTCACTCTCAGAAACGGCTGAACTCGGAAGACTGGATGGTGAATTTAGGATTCCAATCTCTCTCCTGCTCAAACTGCCCGAGTTCTCAAAGCCATCTTCCCTCTTGGGATACACCACTGAAACTAAGCTACTGGATCAGTTTGCCATCCCTGGAAGGGGCACAGGGAGGGAAGCCTGGGCAGAGTACTGGAGTACAGCTTGGTGTGGCCAATTCCTAGTTACATCAGAATAAAGCAGTATTTATAATCAAAATCTCTAGTTCTGAGTTGTTTTAAATACAAGTTTGAGGGGATAATTCTCCCTTGGATGCATTAATTAGACACTGTTCAGGAATCATGATGGTCTGCTAAAAACAGACTTGGACAACACAAAGAGCCCTGGTTGCTCTTCACAGATTTTCATGTACCAGTCAGGTACTACTGGTGCTAAAGGCAAAAGGTCACCAGCAGGAGAAAAAAAATTAGACTCAGTCTGAAGTATATCCACATACAAATTCTTGTTTTTAAATCACAATGGTCATGTAAGAGCCAGCGTTCGGCTAAGTTAAAAAGCAAACTTTCTAGTCAGCAACAGAATAAACATCAATAATTGGGTACATCACAACTTCCTTTTTTACTGTCATACTTGGAAGGTCTTACCAGCCTGTTGTCCTGCTCTATCTTTAAAATTAATTTAATCAAAATTTGTCAAAGTAGAGTCACTCGTCTGTAATGTAAATTGTTTGTTTCACCACCACAAAACTCCCACAAAACTCAACACAAAATCTTCTGACAAGCGAGACACGTGCCATCTCTGTGCTCCTTGTCCTTAAAATATTGTTCCCAGCAGGAGTTTGCAGAACTTCATTGCAGAATTGCAGAGCTGCATGGCCCCATCCTACCCATAAAGCACCACTTGTCACAAAGCTAGGAGTTGCTGCTGGAATAGCATTATGTGAGGGCAGCACAAAAACAAACTAATAATCCCTACATTATATAAGAATAATTAGGATTTGATAAATTGATTCGTTTGCTATTACATGGATTGCATTAGTTAGGCCAGAATGTACCCCCAAAGAGTGTTACCATTAGCCTTATTACTAAAATCAGCAGACTGTGAGTATTTTACCACAACCTAGATTCCATGTAATTCTCCTGTAATATCCAAGAAGAACAATATGAGCTAATAGCCAAACACCAAAAAAAACCCAAAAACCTCTGTTTCCTTTAAACTCAGCTATTACTGGTAGCTAGAAAGATTCCAAGCTCTGTACCTCCCACATAGACCCCTCATCCCCCACCAACTTAATTTAGTAACTAATACTATAACATCCCTTTTGATCACTTTGGTAAGTCACTGAATTTCCATCCGAGAGGAAGCCCCTTTCCAGAGCAGAAGCTGTGTGACTCCTACCCGTCCGATCCATCTGCTGGATTAGGTAAATCAAATGGCTGAGGGGTACATAGACACAGGTGACTTAAGTTCAGTAACTTGTATTCCAGGACAAGAAATTTGCACAGAAAAAGTAACATTCGTTATTCCTCTGCACAGCCTGACCAGATTATTACAGGGTTGGAAATCTTACTGGTATTGTGCAAACACTCCTTTACAAATGGTTTTTACTTTGAAATGCTCAAATTGGCAAGCCTATATTTGCAGAAGGAGGATCTTTGTTAATGACTGACATATGTGGGGCAAAAAAATCAACAGCAATAGCAAAAATTGGCCGTTTTAGCAATTTAGAAGGTTTAAACAACTCTTTCTAGCATTCCCATTACTATACTATGAGATGTGCATGTTTAATCTGATTTGGAGCAAGTTAGAATCTTTGTCTGTTTTCTATTCAGTGCTAGTAGCAAAAACAACCACTTGTTTCTTCTGTTAATATAGGCAAGACTGTATGTCATGCCTTTAGAAGGAATTTTCTTGACTTTCTTTTTTGTCTTCTGCTAATATCTCAAAAGTATTTGAAAGCACAGCTTAAGCAATCTCTCCTGGTGTGTTTTCACTTCCAGATATATTATGTCTGTACTTTGAGGCGCAGAGTGACCAAAGCCAAATTAAATTACTTTACCTGCAATGTCAGTAGGGGCTTTTTGTGTAAAAGTTTTGGAGAAAAAAAGTAGTCTTTTATTATCTATCATATTCTGCTTAATAATAGGTATGTTCAGCTTTATTCCACATCATCTTATAAATAGCTGTATTTCAGAAAGAAGCTAAATAATAACAACCTAGCACTGTCTTTACCTCTGTTTATATTTGTCCATATACTGTTAGGCAATCTCTTGCCATAAAGACATACAAAAGCAAAGTGTTGGATTTTAAAAATTGTATCTTGCCTTGCTGGTACAGCAGACAAAAACTAAATTTCATATTCAACATGTAAATTCCCTGGTACCCAGCAGAGATGGATCAATTTGAAGAGTCAGAACAATGGCATTTCCCATATCCCTTCTCTCAAATGTTAATGTATTTTTTGCAAGTTAGTGTTGTTTTTTATACTTTCATTGCCCCAATGTCCACATAAATATTAAACAAGCAAACCAAAACACACAAAAAACAGAAGTGTAAGTCAGCAGCGTATGTAGATGAGAGCACCAACTGCTGCATGGTATTATTTCCCATTGCCTTATTGTATCACACAACATAGCATCAAAATGATACCCTTGAACAAGACAATACTGTAAAGCTTATCCTTGTACAGATGGTTGTCATGACCACAATTCAGCAAGGACGGAAAATTAGATCCCAGGACATTTTCTCTGCATTGTTTAAGCACAGAAACAGCAAGGAAGCTCATCTGGGATCTTCCTATCTTAAATCAAGATAAATATGGTACATCAATTTTTACATAAACATAATAATTAGTAAGACAATGCACATATGCTGCATTTATTAGGGCTCAACTCAGAAAAGAATCTTCAATTTCAAAATTAAAAAAATAAGGAAGTGATAAGATATGAAGAATTTTGTATTGTGTTACAACTAGCTAACAATTGTAGTAATTATTCTCTCTTTATGCTAAAGATACAAAAATAGCACAGAAAACATTTAAAAATAGACATCTTTAAATATTTTTCTAGATAGACAAGAATATTAATAATTTTTCATCCTCACATAACAACAATAGAGAGGAAAGTAAACTAATATTACTGGCGGTAAGGTACCTTGATGTTGGTCTTCACACAAAACCATGTTTTTTCTAGTACAACCACTTTGCCATTTCTGCCTTTTTTACCTTCTCAAGGATCAGGAAATCCTGAAAAAAACTGTCCTGTACTCCATCATCTTCTTGTGAATGTCATGATCTTGCCAGATAAATCTCAAACTATAAGTACCCTCTTAAATGTGTTCACTGTCACTGTGGACCAAATTTAGCCAGCCAAATACTGGTTTTTACTGTTAAATTCAATGTATAGAAAAACAACGTTTGCCCCACTAATCCTAAGCAATTATTTTTTTATTTTTAACTCCTTAACATTTAAAACCCTGCTAACTTTTGAAGATAGAATATTATGAGTATTTCAGTCCTATTTTTTATTATTAAATCTCTAAAGCCCTTCTACAATACATATATTAAACAGCAATTACTCTGTGGGCTGGTATATGATCTGTTTGTATCACAATCTGCATTAGCCTTCAACTAAGCTACATTTAGGCTTGAAAATCACTAGAGGGTTTTTTACCTTCTAAAAATTAACATTTAGATGTGTAACCTTACTGAAATTTGTTGTAAAACATAAGCCAAGATTTTGTATGACTGAGTGATCTTTGGTAAGAGGATAGGTAGTTCTTCAAGTGCTCTACAGTTCATAATTCAAGGCAGTTAAAAGCTATTAAATGTTCATATCATTCTGCTATAAGCACTTAGTTATTCCTATTTTGTAGTTCATACCCTGCCATGGCAGAATTCTCTCTGTTTGCTGGAAGTGGCTGAACAAGAAGCAATCCCTCAGTTCTCATATGTGTAACAGTGCAGACAAAAAACAATTCATAGACTGAGATACTCGAGGATGGAAATAGTAAGAGCTTGAGACACAATGTTTCTACAGGATGCTAGTTAAGAGCAGGAAAGGCTTTTATTGAAGGGATTATGTCTCACATCTATCTTAGTTATACTAACACTTTTTTGTACCTGAAGACAGTGAGCGCGTCTGAAGGAGAAAAAAATAAGTGTTTGACTAGGTTTGGCCTTGCTGAGGGTGCTTATGTATGAGTTACTGTGTTCTTACTGCTAATACTGTTTTATCTGTATTGAAGACTTATGAGCAAATGTAGCGGTATTTTACTCCACAAAATAGGTGTGAGAGAACTGCAACTTATTACTATTCCAGCTAGTGGGAATTTCGTGAGGGTATGCAAGCGTGGTCCTAAGTAATCTTTTTTTCCTTTTTCTTGTGAGACCAGTTCATAAAAATCTGAGCTCATTATTCAGAGGTGGAATTTAAGAGAGGTTTACTCTCTGCTCTCTTTCTGCACTGTCATTCTGCTGCTGTGGTCATATAATTGCTTCCTTTCAGAAAACAAACAGCTGCCAAGGCTTGAAATTTTGGTTAATTGCTTGGATCAGAAAGAGATTCCGGTTCTCAAACTCCCTGAGAATTTGGTCATGCACCAGTGCATGCATTCCTTCCCCTCCTGTCTAAGCACAGATTTGGAAGTAGTTACTGAAGCTCTAGCTAGTGACTAAAGTTAAAATGCAGAGTCAGCATTTCAGAGTTAAAGCCTAAGCAAGCATTTTATTCATTCACTTCAGCTCTGCTCTGCAGATTTGCAAAAGTAATTGCAGTCTCAAATATTTTACATTGTGATGGGTTGTATCATAAGTTCTTGAGGGCTGGAGCTTCATACTGTTTTACGGTAAGGTTTTGTTTGTCAGCATCTGTGCTCCTTTGTGGACTGTAAAAATGTCTGCTAGAGCAGAATTTCCAGCTCTTTTGTGGTTAAATTTTGTAGCAGTACAGACCAGACTTACCTCTTAACTCTAAACTGAAGTTAAAAAATGTTTAACAGCCCCTCAGGACACAGTTACATGGCAGAATATTGCCTTTTCATCTGCGATGAAAAATATGTTCTGGACATCAGTCTGGCTGGAGGGAGAATTAGTACAGCATTCCTTCTGCTCTCCCACCACCTGGAATGCAGTATGGGCCTTCAAATAAGCTTTCAGCAGGTCTGCTAAGTCCCACTCAGATGGAAAATCCCTCACTTCTCTTATTTTCTTTTCTATTTTTTTTTTCTACCTGATAGCATGTCTTTATTTATGGAGACAAAATAGTTTTGAACAGTGCAGCATGACAGGATCCTGCTGACACATAGCAGGGGCTGAAGAGCTGTTTGCAGCCCAGAAAATTCAGCTGTGGGGGCTGAAGATAAGGCAGTTGTCCCTTCTACTGCCAGCCCAAGGGGGCTGCACAGAAAGAACCCTAGGTGGTCCCAGGCTGACACGCCAGCCAAGTCATCAGTTGCATGTTTCATTCTTGCACTGCTTATGAAATAATGATACTGTTACACTTGTTAACTTTGGTATGCTTGCTTAAAAGGTGCAATCTAAGTATCGTTGTTTTAGCTAATCCAAATGTAATAGCTATTGTTACACGCATATTTTGATCATTCCACATTGATGTCATGTTCTCTCAGCCTGAAAGCCCAGACTTTGTTCTAACACAGCATTGCTTATCTGCATTCAGCTAAAAATAAAGTATACAGAAACAGGATCAAAATCAGTTCTTATTTTACCAGCCACTCATTTTCTATTTTGGCTTGTTTCACACCAGCACTGAGGCACACCCATATCTATACAGTCCTGACTCTATCCCTAAAATTTGGGGCTGCTGCAACCAACAGGTTTTTCCTTTTTTTTTTCCCTTGTGCTGTGTTCATTTGTGATGAGTCTATAAACATTAGTTAAGTATCCAGTTGTCCCCTCTGCCAGCTTTTGCAGCGAGGTGGAAACGTGAATTTTACAAAGCAACACATCAAGAGCTGGAAGTCCTGTTGCTTCCCTCCCAGTATGCTGCCATGGCTCCCGCTGAGCCCACGTGGGTGCTCCTCTGACCTGCTCCATACCCTCAGTAGCATAAACTTAGCCCACAACAGTGGTTAAAATATTTTCTGCTGGTTCAGTCTCCTGAGCCTACTCCTCACAAAGGCAAGGGAGGCCTGGGCTGAAGAAGGGGGTGGGGAGAACACCACCACCAAGGGGCTTTAAATCTGTCTCTTCTCTGCAGTTGTAGCTGAGGGTACAGTTACCTGACCCAGCCACACTTGTCCGACAGCTGCTGCCATCTAAGGTTGCACTCACTTCTGCTCAGGGACATGCTGGCTGTCCCCTGTGCCAGGAACCAAGCAGAGGTGGCAGCTCAGTGAACTGCTCCTGCTGAAAAACGTTAATGCATAGATGTATATAAAACACATACATGTATGTGTAAAAATAGGTTTGTTTGCAGACAGGTCAGCTTGCAGTAACTTCATGGGTAGAGGAGCTGAGAGCATGTACATATTGACGAGAGAGTACAGAACTGAGGTAGCAGAAGAGGTGATACAAATATTTGTATCAAAATGGAAATGCAGAGAGAAAAGGCTTTTTTCCTCCTGTGTTTAAGTTACAGAATGAAACACCTACAAGAAGCCAAAAGGGAAACATAAGCTGACCCTCAGTTTGATCCCATGGGCTGCCATCTCTTTCAGATGTCCAAATGCATGTTCTGTGGTCGTGGGCTGCGTATGAAGTGAACAATTGAAGTATTTCTGATTATGGGACAAATGAGCTGCTTCTTGAGTCAGGAAAGCAGAAGTTTGACAAGCAGGACTGCCAAGTAGACACACTGGCCCTGTGAATTCACTACTGCTGAGAGGTGTCATGCGATGGGCTCAGCCTGACTGGGGTCAAGGACCATGTGCTTTCCTCACTGGGCAGCACCGATGGCCATACAGAGGTACTGATGGCTCTGCTGTGCCCCAGTACTCCTAATCAAAGTCCATCCACCTGCCTATGCGGAATGCAAATAGAATACCCAGACCAGAGCAAATGGGTAGACAATTTCAGGATAAGAAAGACCATATTCAAAGGGGTTGTCAATATGAAAACACCCTAAAAACCTGAGATAAATGAAAGAAGACAGTGCACAAAAGGGAAAGCCTAATAAGCATGTGTGAGGATTATCTAAATCAGAAGTCAGTTTGCTATAGATTAATTCTCTTTCAAATTACAACAGACTGTTGTCAGCTTGCCTCTCCCAGGAACTTTACCCGCTGTCTCAAATTTCTCAGGTAGGATCAATTCTAGAGCTGTACTTGCCAAGGATAGGAGTAAATGCAGGCAAGAATTGATAAGACACTGCACTAATGTGAAGGAGATTGCTAAAAGTAGAACTGGGTTTTTTTGCCTTGCCTGGAATTCAGCAGACCAAGAGGTCAAGTAATGGCAGCCTCCAAGGACTTTTTAATTTACTGCAGGTTCTAGGAAGTAAAATGCCTGTGACAGTGCTATCATGCTACTAAAGATCTAATGCTGTATCAGATTACTGGTGTGATTTAATTACCAACGGATGGCCTGTGGTGAAAAGGGCACCCTTACTTGCTAGACCTGCAAATCCAGGTCTTATTTAAAAACATTTTCTTCAACAGAAACAGCAAATTTATTGAATACGCCCTTTTCTTCTGCGTAGAATGTACTTTGAATCTCACATGATGGCTGGAAAGAGGGATGGGGGAAAAAAAGAGGTGTAAAAATGGTATAGTTACCACTCTGTTCTGGTTTTAAATTAAAACAAATAGTAACCATTGATTCCTGATGGGAAATGATATTTGTGGTTAGAGTTTGACTGGAAGTAAAACTAGACATAAACCTATATCCTTGTTATGTAAATGAGTCCAGGTTCAAACAATACTGTGCAGAAGGGTTTTTTATGTGGACAACAGCATGATGAGAGCAAGAAGCTGGGATAAAACAGGTGAAAGCTGGGATGTCAATACACAATAAGTCTGTGTATAAAGAGGAAGTCACAAAGTAAGTTGATTGAAAACTGCAAATCTCATCAAGGTCGGCCTAAACTATAACAAATTATTTAATACATATCTAGACAAAACAGAAAATAAGTATCTGTAGTAATTTGAAATATTGTCATAGAAATCACACTATTTGTGTAAACTACAGTGACTGCATTGACCAGCTACCACTTAACCTCTTAGAGGTGTAAAAGTCTAACAAAGACTCTCTGTGTCTTCAGAGAACTGTCCAGTTTACCTCACCCACTTTTTTTTTTTTTCAGATATACTCCCAAATCCCAAACCAAAATTGGTGTTGTGGTTTGGAAATGTGGATTTGTGAATTGTTTCCTTTTGGTCAGCTACATTGTAATATAAAAGATCTAGAAAGGGTCTGATTGCCTGCTCAATCAAAAGAAGATGCTTTATGTGCTACAGCTTCTCCCTGACAGTGATGGTGGTGTCATTGGAACGCTGTGTTTGGAAAGAGGGCTCTGAACCTACATACAATGAGAACTCAGGGCATGCACAACAGTTGCACTGTTCCCCATAATGACACTGAATATATTCAGTTTAGCACAAAAGATATGTGTCCAGTGTGTTTCCTCTGAGATAATAAAAGATTTAATTAACTGCAATAGTTTATTCTTTATATGTTTAGACATTATAGCAATTTTTAATACACTTGGTTGTGTATAAAATGCAGCTTTAGTTTCTTTTAAAAGAAAGACAAGGAATCAGATGGCATGATTTCTGTGTAGATTCATACTTTGAATGTCTTTAAGGCCTATGTTCTTACAGATACCATATTGTCAAATAACAAAGTTACTTCAGTTGCAGTTCCACAATGCATTTTCCTTAGCAGTTGGGCTGATTTAATCAGTTCTGACCACAACCTGCTTCTTGGGTACTCTCCACACACCCTTAGTGCAGGCAAAAACTTTGTTCAGCTGTGCTGCAAATTTCATAATAGAAATAATCCGGGTTAAAAATAACCTCTAATTAAAAACAATTGAATAATATTGATGGCTGGGGGGTGGAGTGGTGTGTCTGTGATACAGAAATAAAATGAGCTGGGAGGGGGCAGGACAAAAATAACTCCTCCTGTTGCAACTTCAGTGTTGCTGTAAAAGCATGTAGCAGAACTGGTCGATGAGAACTGCAACACCAGACTTGTAGAGCCTTGTAGGAACTGGGCATAAGCCTAATTTAACAAGATATTTTTTTAGCACATTGGTTTGGTATAGTCAATCTATGACTGTAGTGATACTTACCTGGAAGTTAAATGAAGCATATAGCTAAAAATAATACTGCATATTATATTAGCATAAGCTTGGTTATTTTTTTGTTTCACTTTATAGTGTTTTAAACTGTTACTGCTCCAAATTGCCTTTTGTCATTCATTCAGGGGAAAAAAACCACCTTTAGAAATGCTGTAACCTGGTATTTATTGTGTTGTCATTCTTTTCTTATGTTGTACAGATGGATAAAAAAACCTGTTGTTCAGAAATATGTACTATTACACAGAAAAGAACCCAAAGAATGTATTTTAGACTACTGAATTTATACTGCCTGGGTATTTTTAATAATGTAAGAAAATTTGTGTGTGAATGCAGTTCCCTACTTTGCTTAAAACAGCATTTTTCCTTCTAAAAAAATCAGTCTAAGAATAAAATAGTTTTACTTTATTCTAGCAATTATATTTACAGTGGGAATTCCTGCTACGTACTGTAGAAATTTAGATGTTGACAAATTTAAAATAATTCAGTTAGTACATAATGCCTACTGGCATTTTCGATCAACAATCCCACAGAACTTTCCATAAAGTAGGCTACAGGAATTAATTAATATACAATCAATACATTGCCGACTCTAGGGATCGAGAAAGGCATCTGCTCTGTGCCAGGAATGTGCTTGACTGTCTGTTAGTTGTTTTGTTTATTTAAAGGGAAGTGAAAACCATTTTATCTGGAAAAAAACCCAATGATAAATGCTTAAGTAGATTAACTGTACATATATTTATTAAGAGCTTGGAATTTTAGTAATATAGATGATTTCTTCATAAGGATAAGCTTTTAAGGAAAGTTCATGTATTACAAATTACCTCAAAATTACCAACTTCAATAAGCTAACACTGAAAATACATTAAAAAAAATGTGGACCTAAAAAATTGATAAACCTTACAATTAGAGGTTTCCTAAAAGGAAATATTTCTTTCCTAGAGATTTCTTCTAATCATTACTGCTTTTTTGAGGGTGCTGCCAGAATCCTCTAACAAGTCAGTACAAGATTTCTGGATTTCATGTACAGAGGTTTTCAATGTAGACAAAAAAAGTAAGACAAAGTGTTATGTTTTGATTAATTTTTATCAATGTCATGAAGACTGTTTGATAAGGCATGCCACTACACTGTACTAATTCTTGCTTATGGGACCAGATTTCCAGCTTCATTAAAGCCTGTGAACTGAAGCAGATTTACTTGTGTATAATTTAAGGCCTGACACAATGATTAGTTCAGTTCAAATTCCTACATAACACAACGTTTCATTCATTCTGCCCAACAAATCAGTGGGTTGGAGTATATATTATAAGGAGACATCAGTTTTAGAGCAGACTTGAAGTGCTTTTCATCGTATCCCATGTTAAGTAGTTCCTGTTTCTGCCACTTCTTCCAAATGTCAAGCTATTCCTGCATTTCTGAATATGGCAGTCTGCAGTGGCATGCAGAATCAAAATGGAGAATTAATGTGCTTTTTTCTTTTTCTGTGTTATTTTTAATTTGAGTTCAGCAGACAGTTCACCATTCAGCTACACAAAGAGCTGCATGCCAGAAGTGAGAGAACAGCATGGGAGTAGGTGTAAGTAGTAGAGGATGAGCGAGAAAGGGGCTTCACACAGTAGCTCTGCTATCTGTAGTTGCTCTTCTGCCCATTTTTCTCCTGTATGCCATAGCTGGCAGAAGGCAGGGCAGAGCTGTACCTCACTAGCTGAAGTTCACAGTCTAGCATTTTAGTGTGAACTGACTTCTCAGGCAATTAAAGCAAATGTGCTCGACTGTGAACTCAAAGAGTTCTGTTGTGGAAATGTCCTCGGGCAGAGGGGATGGCAGGACAGCTGGGGGTAGCAATGCATTAAACCATTGCAGCTGTTTTCTTCTTTGCGCTTCGGTCAGAGCTCTCAGTGAAGTGCACCGCAGGTTGAAAAATGTACTATCCTGCTAGGTGACCTGTTCCAATACTATACTTCCTCAGGAGTTAAAAATTAACATCTTCTTTCTGAATTGAATTCTGCTGCCATCTCCTTCTCATCTTGACCTTCTTGTATCAGTATGTACTAGCTTCAGTACTGGAATCCACTACTTAGAACCTAAGAGGATTTTTTAAAGAGTGTGGGCTAGAACATGGATATTTCCTAGCTCTCTGAGCTACCTTATACAGGAAGCAGGAAGGTGGAAGTGTTAATTCAGGGGAAGAAATTTTGGGAAATGGGAGTAGGGCATGAAGAAAATGCCAACAAGACTGTTTATGGGAAAGTCCATAAATAGGAATTAAGACTAACATTTCTATTATATAAAGGTTTGTGTTTTTTAACAGATGACTACCACAAGCATAAAATAACAGAACAAAGAAGTCTTTTACTTCAAGTAGCGTGAACAGAAGTTCAGAGTAGATTATAATATTATTTTGCCTCTAATTCAAAGAAGGAAACAGCCTGGATAATTAAGTAATATAACCATGTTGAAAGCTGGGTGCATTTTAAAAATCATTACACAAAAATAAGTTATCTGAAAATGATAAAAGGCTTTCCAAACCAGAAATAAATTAATGCTAGCAAGTGTACTCTGATCATGCATTTTAACATATAACCTCAATTAATCTTGAGTAAAATTCTTGAACCTCATAACTCCAGCAATTAATAGACGAAGTAGACTTGAAAGCACAAATATGTAGAAAGGAAACCTAATTTTTTGGTTGATTGAATCTGAACTGTGTTGTCTTTGTAGACTTTGAAACAATGCGAACATAAACGTGAACTGTTGTTTAGCATTTGCTTACAAGTGACCACCTTCAAATCTTTTATTCTGAGCACATATTTCTGGAGTTTTCTTAGTCCTCTAATGTATACAGGATTGTAACATGTAAGCTTTCTATTCTGGATTTTTGAAGACCTGTTTACTATAGATAAGTTATGTTATTAAGACCTATTTACTGTAACATTTTTAGTACATTTTGAATTTTAAAAAATATATCACAATAAAAGCGTAAACATTGTGTTTCTCAAAACAAAGACTTGTATGTCAAATTAATCAGTATCTCTGAATGTTTAGTAATAGTAGTTGTATCTAATCTCAGTCAAGAGCTAAAAGTAAGTGACATACATTTACATAATTTATCTGACTGTATTAAAGCATGATCTTTTACAAGGATATGTGTTTAAATAAGATAAAGGTTTCAGTGGTTACAAACAGCTGTTTTGCTCTAGTGTAAGTCCAAGCCATTGATGAAAGTAATTGGACTGCCTCTAACCAATCTCAGAGGAAAAAAGAATCAAGATAAGTTTTTAGTTCAGATCATTGATCTAGTTCTTTATACAACAGAAATGTTTGTGCCAACCCAAGGGAGAAGGTAGGCACCAACAGCAAGAGAAGGTGACACCATCTGCTTCAGCAGCAGGGTGGATTTATGTGAGATTAAAGTGACCATGTAAATAGAGCCTTAGAAATGAAACCTGTTGGCTGGAAGAGTCTGTTTCCTCAAACAGATTAATGATTTGTTTATACCAAGTTAAGCCACAAGGGAACTCTTAACAGGCTGTGTCTGCTTTCTGAGTAAGAGATGGTTCCACCAACCCATGCAAAAGAAGCATTAGCATTCATAAGAATCTGAATAGGAAATGATAGGAAATAATCTATTAGGATAAAGTTAAAATCAACCCACTGATTAAGTGAGAGTTCACAGAAATTTGCAGAGAGGAAGGAAACAGTATCTCTCTCTGAAGGGAACATGAGGGAAAGTTTAGATCTAAGGGTTGGATGGGTCCCCAGATCTTCATTCTCATCCACAAAGACAGGCCTAAGAAAGTAGAGTCTGTATAAAAACAGACTCCTAGACAGATATCTGAGCAAGTAGATAGATGAGTAACAAGAAAATAGAGAAACCTCAAAACTTTTCTAGACTTTATTTTAGGAAATGTAGGTAATTTTATTTTAAATCATTGCCATGTTATATATTGTGTAAATACACTTATTAAACATAGCTACAAACCTGGGCAACAGCAAACACTAGGGCATTACATTCTACTGGTGCTATGATACTTTAAGACTGTGGTAGCTGCTCAGGATCATAGAATATTTCTTAGGCATATCCCAAGAAAAAGAGCGTTAATCTAGGAAGCCATGCTAGGCAGACTGGAAGCTGGTAAAGCTGCTGTGAGGAAGAGAAGTCTTGTGATTATTAACATTCAAAGTCTTGTGATTATAACATTAGTCGGAGGCTCCCTGCATATAATATGATGGTGGGGAAAGTGGGTGAACCCTGAGGATTTCCCATGGAGTCTCTTACGATGGCATTTGAGTTAAATCAGTATGTGGTTGCAGCTGCTTCAAATAACTGAAAGAAGCAAGTCCAACACCACTGCAGTAAGTTAATGTTTAGCTTTCATTTAATGTTAAAACCTGTATTACTTGCTCAAGTAACAGAGACTTGCCTTCAAAAGAAATTAGATAAAATTATTTATTATGTTTTAAAGGTGCACATTACACTGACTATCTTGAAGAACTGAGATTCTTCTCTCTAGGTTTTCAGTATTTTCATTTGTCTCATATTTTCATTCCTTATATGTCCAGAATTCCTGGATGCTTCAGCCTTTGCAACCATTTTTTGGTTTTTCTGAGTTATGCTTAATGTGTAATAAGCTCCAAATTGTGATAGAACTGCAGGTGATTGTAAGAAGGTGTTATAAAACCACATTTACCTTTGGACACTGTGAGTGACAAACACTGCACTGTACAACTAGCAGTTGATTTCTATCTTATACAAAAACCCTTCATCAGTAGAATAACAACATTTAGTATTTTTATGGCTGGATAGGAAACTTAAGAATTAATAGGTATCAATAAATCAGCATAACTTCTACTGCTTGGGCATTAAGATATATCAAAGTTTTGGCATGGGCCTACAAAAACGGATAATGTGTGAACTGCAGAATGGAAACGTGTGAATGGAAAGGCTGTACAGTCAATAACACATCGATATGACTTATGTTCTACCTCTGGGGTTTTTCTGCATCTGCCCCCCAGTCTTTAGAATATTCCTTTGGGTCTGCAGTGGTATTCACAGCCTGTGAATACCAAGTCAGTGCATGTTACATGATTTCTGTTACTGTTCTGGCTTATGTGGATGAGCTTTTCACAGGAGTTGCCTCTATTGAGGCTTAACCACGAATTTAACAGGTAACTGAAAAAGGCTGAAACAGCCTTATTTTTTAGCATTTAGCAAAGCCTGGGCACAAAGAGTACTGGAAGAAGAACCAAATATTTCAGTGCTGGAATAAAGCACCTGCTCTCACAGATGATGAAGATCTCATGTACTAAGGGAAAAATATATACTCTAAAGAACACATGCCAGGAACTGTTTGGATCTAGATGTAACAGGAATGAAACATTTAGATCCTTGCCAGCCATATGGGACACCAACATTTCACAATTACTCCCAGCCTGTCATTCCAAGGGTTGGCATAGAGCACTGGATGAAGTAAGGGCTTGAGATTATTCAGCAAAATGTTTGCTCTGTGGCCTCCTCTTGTGTTGCCGTTCTGTTGCATGTCCATAACCCAGCTAAACTTGTGCAAACCACTGATCTGTAGAAGGAGGTGATGCAGAAAGTGCAGCCATCTGGACCTGCTGAATAGGAAGAGAAGAAAACCCTGCGAGAGTCACTGGCTGTTATTGAAGCCAGAATTGCTTTTACAGGAGTGCCAAATCTTACTAATTAATTTTCAGATTTATACTTCAGGGTGACTCTGGCAGTGATTATATTATTCAAAAAACTGTCACAGACTGTTCTTAAATCTTAAAGGACAGATCTCTAAATTCTGCAGTTTTAATCCTTTGTGAGTTCCTAACATTTGGTTTCCACATACACATCCTAAGAGTAAGCCCTGCCAAAAAGTGGCAGCTTATCCTTACAGTAGTATTTTGTGACCCATCTTCTCATCAAAGCAGCCTTCTTGGATAAGTGCGCTGAACACCTAAAGCCGTAACATGCTATGGTCATCTCATTTTTATCCCAACACCGTGGCATAATCTTTGTGCCTAAAGTTTCGTAGTCAAAAAGCATCAGGACTGAAGGCTCCCAGCTTCTGGCTTTGACTCTGCTAACACACTGCATTAAAAGAAGTCACAATCAAGTCATAAACACAAGAAGGCTGGACAAAAATCAAAACTTGCATAAGAAAGAGTGATTTTACTTGAACTTAGCAGTGTTCTCACAAATTTCAGTTGGACTGAGGCTTCCCACGGCGCATGAAGGGCTGAGAGATCCTCTGGTGAAGAAGAAATTGGTAACTTTTCCCCACTTTATGGCACTAATGCAGAATCATAGAATGGCTAGGGTTAGAAGGGGCCTTAAAGATCGTCTTGTTCCAACCCTCCTGCCATGGGTAGGGACAACTCCCACTAGACCAGGTTGCTCGAAGCCTCGTCCTACCTGGCCTTGAACTAGGGCATCCACAGCTTCTCTGGGCAACATGTTCAGGTTGTTCTCACCAACCTCACAGTAAAGAATTTGCTCATGTGTTCATATGGGTCCAGGCAAACGCTCCTTCCTTATTTTGGAGGAACTACTCCTTTTTGGGGTTTTGTGGGGGGTTTTTAGGTTGTTGGAGTTTTTTTAAAGACTGTAACGAGCCTGCAGCTGTTTTTAATACCCTACCCAGTAAATGACAGGAGCCTGTTCGCAATCAACGACACGCGTTATTTATTAACTGACTTCTCCATAATTGTCCCCAGACAGTGCCCCGACCACTTTCTGGCAGACACGAGGGGAACTCGGGGGTGGCTGTCGGCTCCACAGGCTCCGCGCGGCGCTGGAGCGGGAAAACGGACTGGGACAGCCCCAGAGGCTCGGGGCGGGCGGGGCTCGCCTCGCCCCCTCAGCCCCGCCTCGCTCCCTCACAGCCGCGTTGCGTTCGCCCCTTCAAGCAGCGGCGTGAGCGGTGGCTGAGGCGGCAGCCGCCCGCCCTGCCCGCTGACAGCCGCCGTCTCTCGGTGCCCGAGGCAGCTCTTCCCCGCCGAGCCGAGCGGAGCCGGCGGCGCGGCTGCAGCGGCAGGCGGGGGAGCGCTCCTCACCGCTCCGCCTCCGACCGCCGCCCGCTGCGGGGATGTGTGATTGCCATGGCGAAGCGGCTCTTCCCGGGGGCCTGGCTGAGGAAGCCCCACTCCGCGCAGGTAGGCCGGCGAAGGGCCGGTGCCGGCGCCCGTCTCTCCCCGCAAAGTTCCCTCCGGAGCGGGCGCCCCCCGCAGGGCTCTCGCCGCTTCCCCCGGCCCGGCGCGGCCGCCGTTCCCCTCCCGCCTGCGCCTGGCGGCGGCCGGGGCTCGGCGGTGCCTCTCGGCCGGCGGGAGGCGGCGGCGCCGGGCACGGCTGGCGGGTGTCGGGGCACGGGAGCAGGTGGCGGCGGCCTCGGGGCCGCGGTGCCTCTCGCCGCCCGCCGCCGGTCGGATCGGGCCTCTCCCGCCGCCTCGGGCGCAGCGCGCTCCGCGGAGCGCCCGCCCCGAGCGGCCGGCGCAGGACCTGTTACGCGGCAGGCGGCCCGCGGCTCCCCGCGCTCACGGCATTGCCAGCGGGGCACTGCCGCGGCCCGGGAACCCCCAGCTCTGCTCCACGTCCCTCCTTTACACCTATTGCCGGTGCTGCCGGCATCCATCCTGTCAGCGCACGGAGCACAGCTTGCATGAGCAGCTCATGTTCCTTTTTCGTGTCTTCTAAAAAAATTGATGTCGGGCACTTTTCTTCTGCTGCTCCATGCATTTCCTTATATGTTCGTAGACACGCTGTTGTTTTTCTATATGCAGGTACATGTTTGCATTACTTCAGTTAGCAGAGTAAGGCTGTTTTGTTTGGAAGTGCTGTGGCTATTGTGTAGTAGGAAGTTCTGCTGTGAAACGTTAGTTACGACGTTGTGGTAGCTTGATGATTTATCCACGGGGTTTCCTTTTATCAGTTAGACTGTATTTTAACTAGATTTTAAATAAGGTGAGCATTTGTTGTGTTGGAGGAGATAAATAATATTTACTTTTCTTATATATGCTGCTTATGTTTTTGTCATCTGTTGGTATGCTTAGTGATCATTTGATTAAAAAAATTTAAACTTCATATTGGTGCATTTTAAAATCCCAAATGTTTGAATTTCCCCTCATCTGGAACTTTTCCAAATGAGAAGAAATTTTGTTCTCTTTTTGGAAGTACCTGGAGTGGGGTATAATGTTTAGTGAGAAGCATACAGATACAATTTTACCCTCTTTAGTATTGGTTTCATGGTATGTATCTGCAAATCTGGGTCAGTATCACTTGGGTTTTGAACCAAAGAAGATTATTCTAGATCTATTTACCAAAGTAGTCACTTGTATAATATTTGGATTCCCATGGGATAAAGCCTTCAATACAAATAGAAATTAATTCATAATCTATACGCTACCTTTCAAATTAGGAGTCTCCAAATTATTTGCCTCCTCTGCCTTGATAGTCTCTTATCATTATATGGTGGTCTGATAACATTCTTCTCTGCTCTTCTCAAAATTTAATTTAAGGCCTTCCAAACAAAATGTTATTTTAAAATCTACTAAGAAACAGGAAGACTGCAAAATTATTTATTAGAAAAGCCAAAGAAGTTAAATGTTTGTTTCTATTGCATATTTAAAAAAAAAATTTCTGTTTTGCTTTCTTATACCAAGAGCCGATTTTGCATATTCTGCGGACTTGTTTTAGGAGATTTAATAGTGGCTTTGTGAACATATTTTTCTCTGTCAGTGAATGTATGTTGATATCTGATGCATCCATAGAATGGCAGCAACTATCAATATATTGGCGTTTCTTGTCACTGCGTGTTACTGTTGGTACATGACAAATGTAGTCATGATTTAACTACACTAATTGCTGAGTGCTTTATTGAGCTTTTGTGTCCAAAGAAGCCAATGGTCTCTAACTAAATGGTAGACTTAACTCACTGAAGGCTATGAGGAAGGTGGAAAGACTTGTGTCGTGCTCCTATGCAGCATTTCAAGTAGCACACCAGGGAAGATGTTTGTACAGTGGAAGGTTATCACGGAGTGAATTCCAGCTTTTGCTGGCGTTCCAGACTTCTTGAAAACTATGCTGTGAAATGAATCACCAGAACATCAGGTTCTGTGAGACAGAGCTTAATACCTGTTCTAGCTTTTCTGCCCTAATAGGAGCAGGATGTTATGAGCTGGGTTGCAACAGATATTCTATGGCAAATGTTCTCTTGATTTACGCACGCTTTAGCTTTTGTGCAGAATGCAAGATCCATAGGTAATCAGTTGATGATCTTTGAGCCTAAAA
Source organism: Lycocorax pyrrhopterus obiensis (assembly GCA_014706295.1). NCBI lineage: Eukaryota > Metazoa > Chordata > Aves > Passeriformes > Paradisaeidae > Lycocorax > Lycocorax pyrrhopterus. The sequence goes on along the minus strand of JACSVZ010000013.1, from coordinate 17,153,423 downwards.
AAGATATTCTGCCATGTGTCAGCCCATGTAAAAGGAGCAGGGCACACTCTTAGATATCTTAGCTCAGCCCAAAACTTAGTGTTAGGGACTCTCTGAGTCAATGTTAAAGTTGTGTCACTCTGAAGAATAGTAACTCCGAAGTACAAAACTTTGCCATTGCTTAGACTGCAGATCATGTAATAATAGTAAACAAAACAACAAAAATACCCTAAAACCTGACAAACTTTTAAACACCACAAAATAATTCAATTGTATTTATAGGATTTTACAGTTGGGTGATCAACACTGGGATTTTGTTTTACAAGGAGAGGTTAGTGTCCCAAATTTAAGAGACGTTGTCCTGAAGTTCTTTCTGGTAGCTGTAGTTACCAATTGCATTGCGAGGCTGAGGACTAACCAGCAGGATTGCTTGTGACAACAGTCATGTAAAGACCACTTGCATGTGTGGAAGTTTGGCCTTTATAGATTCTGGACCGAGTTTACAGACTCTTTAGAGGTGCCTCAGGGACTTCAGTAATGTACAAGAGACTGTCTTCGATGGGCCAAAGAATAAGCAAGTCTAAAGCCCCACATAGCCGAAATTTCCTGTATAATCTCTTTGCTCTAAGATTTTACTCCCTTCTGTTTTGCTTAACCGTTTAAGGAGAGATGTCCCATTTTCCATCTTGGTCATTATTTTATTTCAAGAGACACCTCAGCTCTGTTTACTCAGTTTGGTTATTCAGGATACAAAATAATTCAAGACATTGGCATAATCATAAGCATGCATTGTATGCTCTTAGAGATATGAATGTCTCCTGTTCCTGGCATCCAAAGCAGTGTGGGCTAATGCTCTCAGACATCATGTCAGCCTACCTGAAGTGCATCCTGTGATAGACAAATTAACCTGAACAGAGAACAAAACAGAATTTCTAGCATGATTGGCCTACTTTTTTTATCTGTCCTTTTCTATTGCGAGCATGTAAGACAGATGGAGAGAGCAACTCTGATTTGGAGAAGATTATTACAGTATGGTTATGTGGAATACTTTCCAGAATTAAGCTCTCTCTACTATTAAACAAAGAAATACTTTCATACTCTTTAACCATGAAAGTGTTTTAAATAAAAAGTATACTCACCAAAAATCTGTCAGGTTATGTTGCGTGTTGATTCACTACTCTCCATATGCTTTGGAGTGCATCCAGGCTTGAGTTTTGCCAGAAGTGGTTTTCCAGTTCTATTTCAGGGGATGAATATCTAATTATTATTCAGTGCACATGACTAAGTAGAATATACAAGTGATGGAAGAAGTTGAATCTGTAATGTCAAGCATTACAAGTGCTTTCTCTCATTCTTGCATTCCCTGGCTCATATTTAAGTCTTGATGGAAGAGTAGAGATGAAAAAAGAAACTGTTTCCTTGTTTTGAATACTTTCTTCCCTTTTTTGATAATTTTGGAACTCTCAGTCATTCTGTTGCCCTAAAAATGTTCTTATTACAAGTTTCCTGGCAGTTTGTCACAGTTTCAAATTGAGTCCATCTCTATGCGTTGCTCCCTAAGCACTGTCTGGGACTTCTTGCTCAGAAATGTGTTCCAATGATCTGCACGGTAGGTGTAAGTCCTCTGTGTTCTGGGTGCATCAGCACTCGTGTGACCAAACCAGGCTCAGTAAATCCATGTCCCTGCATAAGGACAGTGTGTGCATGTGCCAGGTGAAGTGAACTGAGTGTGTCTACACTCACAGACCGATTCTGGGGAGAAAATGAAAATTTGGTAGGGGAATGTATGGGAAGAAATCAAATAATGATCAAGCCTTTTCCTGAGCATGATGAGGAAATCCTTATTAGAAAATTCCCTTTGAATCAGAGAGTGGAACCTTGGTTGTCTGTAAGCAGAGGGATGCTGTTTGTCCATGCTCTGAACTGGCAGGGTGGCTTTTGCAAGTCAAAAGCTGCACGACTCCATTGGCACAGTGCTGAGCTCAAAATAAATCTAGCTTCTCTGGAACTTCCTGCCAAATACATAATGTAGTCAGATGGCATTTGGGGAGGATTTTCAGTCTCAAGTACATCCTCTTTCTTCCTAAGGAGGAGGACAATATATACAGTATCTGTACGGTGAGTATGGTCAATATTCCACAGCGGTCCTGAGGCCTGCAGGGCACTGCTGGTCTCTGAGCTTGTACTAAATGCATACAATAATACAAAATTTCATTGAATAGCACTTTTGTTTAAAGTGTATTATAAAGGTTCATGGAAGGATTCAGCAAGAAGCACTGAGGAATGAAGAGGATTTGTTGTCTCAGAAGCTTTGGTTCCCAAGCAGTTTTTACACAAGAAACAGCTTTCCCTAAAATTGTCAGTTTTATTTCTGTTGATCTTCCCCAGATTTTGCCAATAGTTTCCTGTGCTTCATGTTCTGCTACATAACAGGGTTATTAGAAATAGCTTTAAAACCCCCCCAAATTATAAAACCTGTCTCTAAAAGAAATCACTGGAATAAAAAGTTAATTGTAACTCTCTCTTTTTTTAACCAGGTAGTTTTAAGATTGTCAAGTGAGTGTCTGTGAAGGTGTGAAGGAATAGGGATGCACAGCTGAGGCATGTGGCAGGACCACAGCTTTATGGATGGGCATCACCTTTGGGTCTTTTGAAACTGACTTTTTCTGGATTTTTTGTTTCCAAGAGAAAGGGTGTAATGCATGCTGGTTGTTTGTCATATTTTAATAAATATGAATAAATTATTGCAGTCTTTCTAATTAAAAAAATTTGCTTGTTTACATCTGCTGCAGTTCTGTGTATGTATGTGATGGCAAAACTGCTCATCATTACTACTTTTCTTGGAACCTTTTCCAAACATACGGAATAATTTCTCTATGATGAACAGTCAAGTTAGGACCTGTCAGTCTGGAAAAGAGATGACATCACAGGGAGGTGTGTTATGGAGGCCTACAAAATCATGTCCGATGGGGACAGAGTGGACAGAAATTGTTCACTCTTCTTTTCCAATACATGAACTAGGGGGTCTCAAACAAAGTTCATATGAATCAGACTTCAGTAAAATAAAGTCCAGTGCCTGACCTTGGTAGTGGATAGTAGACCTGTGAATTAATTGCTAAAGTTTGTTGGGGATGCTAAAAGCTTATGTAGATTTTTAAGGGAGTCTGGGTAAATTGAAATATTTTAAGTGAAAGATAAATGATTTGAGATTTACTAAATACAGAATATCACACCTGGCTTAGCAAGTTCTTCTAGAGGAAACTGGGACCGCATTTGCTATATATTATATATGTTCTCAGTCTTCGATAGTATCTTTTTATAGGTATTGCTGAAGATGAGGATACTGATAGAAATGGGTCTTATGCTGACCAAATATAGCTGCTGTCATGCACTTTCCTTATATCCTGCTGCTAAAGCTGATCCTGACCTTCTAATTAGTTTCTAATCCTGATGTGAGTATGAAAATCAACCTGTTAGCACACCAGACTCTGAGGAAGAGGAAAAAAAAAAAAAGGAAAGGATCAAAACATCCCTCCTACTTTGCAAGACACTTAGCTCTCCCTCAGTTCTTAATTTATAAATTGTTTTTCCTTCTGCCCCTGTGAAAACTGTCTATGTGAGGCCACAGAAACAACAGGGAAGTCATGCACACTGTTGTGGGAAAGAGCACTGAAGGTGAGGCTAGTACAGAAGAATTTTATATACATAATTAAATGGTGTCATTTCAAGGAAGGAGAGAGACTTCAGCACATGGGACCTGACCCTGATATCCACCCTGCTCATTGTATATCTATCTTGTGGGTTTACACATTAACACAGATTGTTTTTTGACCAAATTCCTGGTCTGTTGGATTTGATTTACCATGAGTGGAACATAGGTAACTGGTCTTAGAGAAAAATGCACTTAATTGAGCTCTGGCAGTTTATGATTTTGATCGAATTGGTTCCTGCAGTCTGGCTTGCCCTGTGAGTGTCTGACACCTTTTATTCTATTTATTTATATCTCAATTTTCCTTCCACGTACATAAGTCAAATTGACCTCCCCTATCAGTTTTGCTCACTGAAGGAAGCAAATGTTCCATATAATGCAGTCTGCTTATTTTATCGCTGTGGAAGTCAAATTCCTTAAAGATGAAATAGTAAATCATGTTTACTGCTGCTCAGCGAATTACGAACAATATTTTTTCTTTGTGTGCTCTAGGTGCGTCTGTCCTATGTGCGGATAAAGTATCTCTTCATCTCTTGGTTAGTAGTGTTTATTGGCAGCTGGATTATGTATGTGCAGTACTCCACCTACACAGAACTGTGCAGAGGACGTGACTGTAGGAAAATAATAGTAAGTATATTTAGCACAGCTTTCTGAAGTGTTTGACTAATTCAGTCAGTGCCACATGTAATTTAATCAAATTCTCATATTCCATCGTGCTGAAGTAAGATTACAATTTCAATTACAGATAAGACCAGTTGTGTCTCTTAACGTTATTTTGACATAGGGTTATTTAAATTTTTTTCTCAGATTTTTCTTTCAAAACTTGGGAGTTGAAAGAGATACAGTTTTTGCCTCCTTTCTTAGGCAATTCGTTAAATATTTTTCTCCCTGTTTGTTTCAGTGTGATAAATACAAGACTGGTGTTATTGACGGGTCAGCATGTAGTAGTCTTTGTGCTAAAGAAACACTGTATTTTGGAAAATGTTTGTCAACAAAGCCCAATAACCAGGTAAGGATTTACTCATGCAACCTAGTTTTATTATTTCCCACTGAAATGTCGTTGTCTGGAATGTCAGGTAGACTTTCGTGTCAGCAAGTTGAATCTGTTTAATACAGATTATTTCAAACTTTATTTGCTGTGACATGTAGAGCGTGTGTATGTGTATATATATATATACACCCATATATATATATACACACCTATACAGAGAAGATACAGTATAATACAAATTAATACATATAATATGCACATATATACAATAATATATATTATTCCTATATGTAGAGGGGTATATATTTATTTTATAATATATGTATTTTGGAAACATATATAATACATACTGAATCCTTCCACAGTTTGACAGAATGTGCAAACTTTTGTACAGCATACTGCTTCTCTGCTATCCTGCATTACAAATAGAAGCAGCAGCCTCGTAACAAGCTATGCAAAGGTGGCAGTAATGCCAATCTGTTGTTTGGGAAGCTGTCTGTATTTTGACAGTGTAGTGTCTCCGAAGTACCTGCAGCAGTGGGTTGTATTTGAAGTTGCCATTGTTCAAATTGCCGCATTCATCGTTTGCACACAGGATTCAGTTTCTGGTCAGTGTCGCTGTTTGACTCTTGAAGCAGTGGTTGGAGGACAGGTGGTCTTCAGATGGACTTCTACAGTGTTTTATACCTTTTCCCCTCTTTTTCTGCATAGATGTATTTAGGAATCTGGGGAAATCTGCAAAGTGTTATAAAATGCCAGATGGAAGAAGCTGCTCAACTTGATTTTGGTACTGACCCAGAACCAAGGAAGGAAATAGTCCTATTTGATAAACCAACAAGAGGAACTACTGTTGAGAAATTCAAAGAAATGGTATACAGTCTTTTTAAAGTAAGTATATTCTGATTTATTCTATTTTGACAGAAAGGCTTGTTTTCTTGAAGCTGGAGAGAATACTCTGTTGTATGAGCCTTGTTCAAGAGTATATTAGAAAAATAATCAGCACAGAAATAGTTTTTCCCAGAGGTGCTTATCTTGAAGTTTGAAGTAACTACTTACCAGGGTTTTTTCCTTACTCTTTAAATGATGGAAGCTGGCATTCATCTTGTCTATAGATTTTGCTAGTATTTGTATAGAAAATATGATGTAAGGCTGATGTCAGTTGTCATGCATTACAGCAGCTTTGTTTCTAACAATGGTGAGCAGCAGGTGTGTTAGGGTAGTTTTTAAGAACATTTGGAAAAAGTTGATCTGCCTTTGTGTGAGCATTCAGCTGAAAATGAAACAGTTCTGATTCCAGCAATGACTTCTTTCTCTGTAGTCCTACAATGGAGGTGGTTACATCAAATAACAAAATTAAGCATTTCAGTATAGTTATGGGATTTGTACCCAGTTTTGTCTTGGTACCTTTAATAATTGCCCAAAACATAGTTGATAACATGATTTCTTTACATTTGTAATGTCTAACCAGGTGAAAACTAAATCTGATCTAAACATTTGAATTCTGCACACTTTTTTGTAGAGAATATTGAATAAGCTACTTGATACAATTTTTCTAAAGACTGATCCGATCAAGAACAATGTTTGAATTTTAATGTTTGAATTTTAATGTTTGCATTTTGAAGTGCAAAGAAAGGTAGTACTTCCAGAGGATTACAATGCTCAGTGCCTATGAAAACAGAACAAAAAGGAAGCTCTGCAAGCACCTGATGGCAGGTCCTGTTATATCAATAACCAATGAAAACTAGAACATAACCTGTTATTTGTATTATTCATACAAGGAGAGTAACAGGAGGTAGAATGACGGATGGATCGGGGGCAGTTAATGAAATCATACTTCATCTTTTTTGTTTGTTGCTTTTAGGCAAAACTGGGTGAACAAGGAAATCTTTCAGAACTGGTTAATCTCATCCTGTCTTTCGCTGATGGAAACAAAGATGGGAGAGTCTCTTTGCCAGAGGCAAAATCTGCATGGGCACTCCTGCAGCTAGAAGAGTTTCTGTTAATGGTCATCTTGCAGGATAAAGAACATACTCCCAAGCTGATGGGTTTTTGTGGGGATCTCTATGTGACCGAAAGAGTTGAATATACCTCTCTCTATGGAATCAGCCTTCCATGGATTATAGAACTTCTCATTCCCTCCGGCTTCAGAAGAAACATGGACCAGTGGTTCACTCCATCATGGCCAAGAAAGGCAAAAATAGCTATAGGGCTTTTAGAATTTGTGGAAGATATTTTCCATGGACCTTATGGAAACTTTCTGATGTGTGATACAAGTGCCAAAAACTTGGGATATAATGATAAATACGATTTGAAAATGATGGACATGAGAAAAATTGTGCCAGAAATTAATTTGAAGGAAATAATTAAAGATCGTCAGTGTGACTCAGATTTGGACTGCATTTATGGTACAGACTGTAGAACACTATGTGACCAAAGTAAAATGAGATGTACCACTGAAGTAATTCAGCCAAACTTGGCAAAAGCTTGCCAGCTCCTTAAAGACTATCTGCTTCGTGGTGCTCCTTCTGATATCCATGAAGAACTAGAGAAACAACTGTACTTGTGCATTGCCCTGAAAGTCACAGCAAATCAGATGGAAATGGAGCATTCTTTAATACTCAATAACTTAAAAACTTTACTGTGGAAGAAAATTTCTCATACAAATGATTCTTAGCTTCTCCACCAGCAGAAGAGAATATTGATGCCTGCCACTAGAGGTGGCCCAAGACATTTGATAAAAACAATCTGCACCTTTTTAAAAAGATATTTCTTAACTCAGATTTTATTAATGGTTCTTTCAGTCTTGCCCTGCAGTCAGTAACTTATGACAGGGCTTCTCGAAAAATGAACATGCCACTGAATGATCAGGCAGAGGCCAGAAGTACTTCTGGTGTTCAGTGCTGTTATGGAAACAACAACTCTGCATGCTTGACTGTTCTGTGCACTTTGTCAGATCCTGAACAGGATGAAAGTATTCACTGTGCCACCACATCAGCTGAGGGAACATCTTCCATTTCTGTGAAAAACATTGCTCATTTGTGAAATACCTGCAGAGGATTTTTCTCCTAAGTAGTTTTATGAAGAATTACCACTACTGCGAATAATGTGTCCAAGTCCAAGCTGCTGTTATGAATAAACTGAACTGTGAGATTGAAGTTTACTAATACCTTGGCATGGCAGAATTTGCACATTAAAGAATTTTTTAACTGTGGAAAATTAGAATTTTATTCTAGAATGGATAGGTTGTAATATGAGACAAATCAGATTCTGTTTACACATTGTTACCTCATGCTTACGTCTTGAATGTTTAAGTAGTTCAACATTTTTTAATTAAGTCATTGTATGGCGTGAGCCCTTTGGGAGCCAAGAATTTTAGAATATTATTTCCTAAAGTTATCTATATGGTTTAGCAGCAATACCAGCATCTGTTTCAAAAACTTCAGTGGAGACCTTTAACCCAAATTAAGCTGTAGCAAATATTGAAAAGCAAGGAGTTTGTGGACTAAGCTACAGTATGAAAAATGAAGATAATTTTTAAAAATACTGAATAGCAGAAGTGTCCTACCAGTTAAAAAAAGGAAGTTTGCGTAGTGTAGGAATCTGCTGTATGACATGAGAAACAAGTTAAGAGTTGTGGATAGTCTTGACTCTTTACTGTCCTTCCACATTTAGCTGTACTTCAATCTTAACTACTGCAGGAAGTATGTAAGCAAGAGCTAGACCTGAATTTTAAGACAGAAGCTGGATTGTTCAGGATTGTGCAATATTGCTCAAATGGGAGCCTATGAGGTATTTTCCAGCTCATTCCTAGCTGTTACTAAGTGAGCTGCAGTGTGTGACTGTTCCTTTTTTCTAGTAGCATCTCTGAGTCATTGTTAAGACTCAAGCCATGAGTAAATAAACATCATCTGATCCTGGCACTCCACAAAGCATGACCACTCTACCTTTAATCTGCACCCTTGTTATTTTTCAGATTTACATCTGTGTTCATAATTATGCAGAATTGGCTGTCCATAAAACACCTTAATACATGCTCGATACTTGCCTGTTGAATGTTTAATTTATAAATGCTTTAGGTACAAAGTTGTTCAATCTTTATGATTTTAATGGCAGTCATCTGAATACTTCTGAATCCTGGCCCCTTAATTCATTTTCAGTAGAGGTAAGAAGAACAAGCTTTATTTACGTATTTGAAAGGTTAATTGCTCTAGGTATCCTGTTTCAAATGCATTTCTAGAATGATGAAACTGAAGCACAGGACCACAATAAAGTAGTTTCTCCATACCAGATGTAATAATATGCAGCTTGGGTTAAGATTGTTTTGTGAACACCAGCCTTTAAGAAATACTATGCCCATGCTATTGTCTTGAACTTGCTAATGTGCTCCAACTATGAACTAGTAAGTATTTGTAATGAGCAATGCACTAAAAGTGTAAAGTGGTCATGTTCTTGCTGAAAAAATCTGACAGTGACTGCTATTTGGGCAGAGATTACTTAAAATACCCATCATTGGGTATTTTAACAACAGGAGAATATGTTTAATAGTGCGGTTTGTTGTACAGAATCATTTTTATTATTGTTTCATCAAGTTGAAGCTTTCATTGGAAAAAAAATACACTTTTGTTTACAATAAATCACAGGCCTCCTCTTTTTTTTTTTTCAATAGCAGTATTTACACCAACTACCAGTATCTTAAAGCAAAACATTCCTCCATGTAGCCTACTTGATTCATATTTAAACTGTGCATTTCTCTAAGTCTAGTGGGAAACCTATTGGCACACGGAAACTGAGAGGTAGGGGGAGACAAAGGACCAGGGCAGGACAAGGCTGGTGAGGAATACTTCTCTTCCAGGCAGCTCAGCCTGCAAGTTGGAGAAGGAGCCACACATTGGGCTCTGGGTGGGAGCCACCCTTTAGGATAAGGAGATGAAGACCAGTGACCAGTGAGGTGGATGGACATGGAGAGGGGAGGCAGGAGAAAAATGAGGTAGAGACTGGCATGGCAGGGGGGGTGAGGAGTGTGAGGGTATAAAAGCCCAGGGGTGCTCCTCAGAGCAACCATCTCGAGTTGTTCCTGCACTAGGAATGAACTGCCTTGTGGAACGGGATGTCATGGGCTCTGCTAAGGGAACCCCAGGGGTGAAAGGGAAGGGAACATGGTCTGGCTGCATGTGAGTGTGTGGGGAGTCAAGGAGGAAAGGCTCTGATGTGCAACTGCCAGGGAGTCTTACAAATGTTTCCTTAACAAGGCCTCCATACCTACTCCTGTACATGCAACTTAAAAGTGAATTCTCTGATCAACTAAATAATGGGAAGTATTCAGCTTAAGAATTTTAAATCTTTCTCTACTTAGAAGCAGCAAGCTCTTATACTTAGTCCTTGATACTAGCTATGCCAAAAATTAATCTAATTGATTTCCTTCCCCTTCTTATAGGAGTAATTCTGATGCAGCAGCCTTCGTCTTTGAAGTCTGTCATCTCTCTTCTCTGTGAAAACTCAATTCACATAGAACTTTGAAAGAGGAGAAAAAAAACTTTTCAGGTACAGACCATCTAGATCATAAAAAATATTCTCTGTTTTTATAAACTATATAAATAAGCTGGTCTGACACAGTTGCTTCCTCAATAAATTTATTGCCACTTTTTCCAAAGTTTCACAGAAAACTGTGGAAGTTGTCTTAACTCTCAGTTCTGCGCTCCTGGGCCCTGAGGAAGCTGGCCTTCTTCTGAGCAACACGGTCTTTCTTCTGGGCAAGGGACATCTTGGGACAGTTCCATCTGCAACGTAAGCACAGTGTACAGTGGATCCATAACAAAAAAGTAGTCAAGAAACATGCAGTGCATCACAACTGTGATTAAGAGTGCAATGGAAGAGTATATTCCCACTTCTGGAACATGCTTTATGTCCTCATAATGACTTATGGCTGTAGTTAGGGCACCACAAAAAGGCATGATTGGACAGTTTTAATTTCTCAAGAAGTAAACTCTGTACTCTCTTGTGACTGAAGTAAAGACATTACTAAGCCCAATGTGATAGCTGTGCCTTGATTTCTTTTCTCCCACACCCTTGAAAAATCAAAATAGTTTAGTACTGACAAAATAATCAATGAGCTCTCAGCTGAAGAGAAACTTTCCCACTGAAAACACTGAGACCTGAAGCTACACACTGTTCCAGCTATTCAAGCCACAAGCATTCTTCACTTTGATTTTTTATATAGTTAAGAGCTCTTGAACTTCACATTCCTACTGCTAAAGTTAACTCCTAAATTATACACAACTGCAAAATTGCATTACTTGTTTTACTGTAACTAAGATAGCTCCAACAAAGAAGTCACACAGATGTTAAAAAGAATGAGAATTTTACCTCTTTTTCTTGACTTCTCTCTTGGGTTTCTTTTCATGGACTGGATTATCCCGTATAGCAGCATGGGCTTTTTTATACATTTCTTCCATCTTGGAAAAAAAAAATTAAAATTTAAATTCACCATAGTGGTCCAGTTGTAGGAATATCAGAAATCCAAGATCCCTGTGCCTGCACTGTCCCCAGGCACGCAATAATGCTGCTCTGTCCCAAAGCCAACTCTCCATAATGGCACAAATTTTAAAAATACCTTGGCTGGTAGTTAATTAAGACCACTAGGTATCAGCTGTGAAAAACGTTTTAGATGTACAAAGAGCAAGTGTCTATCTAGTGACCTAAGTCCTAGACTCACTTCATTTGAATACAAGCTGTAACTGCTGTTTGCTTACAAAGTAGATGAAGTTGGCATTTACATTAGTTTCTTTTTAGAATTTGTTAGAAAAAACTAGCAATTACTTAAATTTACAAAAAAACCCCAAAAACCCACCGAAATGAAGGGATAGAGAATGAAGTTTGCCTTAGCCTAAAAAGGGGTTATGAGGGAGCTATGTTTTAAAGCTCCAGGCTCACTTATTAGGATAACCAAGCAAGAATATTACAGGCAGCAGAACAAACCATCTGGAAGGAGTTTAATACTTGAAAAAATAGACGAAGCACCTCTGTGTTCTTACCTACCTTCTAGTATTTTGTGTAACTCTAAAATGTGAAGCAGTACTAAAATAAAATGTATTACAGTCTATAGTTTCATGAAATGCTAGCTTGGGCTCTATTCACCTGGACCAGAGAACTCCCTCTAAGGTGACACAAACAGTAACAGATTTGACACACAACCACATGCTCACGCACAGTTACAACTAGTGTAACTCACAGTTAAACTACAGCTGCAGAAATTACAGGCTGTGGGGCAGGATAAGGAAGGAGTGGAGACCCTGTATAGAAGCTTCTAATTTAGTTTCTGTATTGGGGGGAAGTGGCCCTGCACAGACTGGAGTTCTGTAAGCCTGGATTTATAGGCAGAATAATAAGTTTCACAGCGGGAAAAAGGGTCCCACTTTCAGAAGTTCTACACTATATTACAGAGCCTTTAATGAAGGAAAAAAATATTTTCTTTGCATGGGTAACATACAACTTAATTTTACATATCAAACTTATTTGCATTATTACATAAGTCCCTATGCAAGACTTATCAGCATCTCTGTTAATGCCCGAGCTCCAGCTGGATAAACCTTACCCCATCAGGTGTTACATTGTTCTTTATGTACTGGGAGAACTGTTTCTTGTAAGCATCTTCGTCCTCCTCCATCAGGTACCGCATATAATCGGCCACGTTCTGGCCCATGATGTGCTTGCGGTGAACCTCCGCATTGAACTCTTTGCTTTCCGAGTCGTAGCCAGGGAAACGTTTGGTGCTGTCAAACAGCAGGTACAGTCACATTAAGACTCTAATTCAGAGGCTAAAATGCACACTGAAATGACTGACACATCAGATTCTCCTACAGATAACTGAGGGATAGGACCCTCTATTAAAAAATAAAAAACAGAAGTTTTAAGTCCATCTCAGCTGCCATCAGTCCCGTCTTGAAACACTGCAGTACATCATGTACACACCATGGACCAACTACAGCGTGTTCAGTCATTGCAAGTATCATCATGTAGCAGCTGAGTCAAAAAACCTGGACAATTAGTCAAGAATAGGACAGCATGGGATAGGGTAGGAAAACACACAAAAGATCTCAAGATTTTCTTTCCTCCACTGCTGCTAGCAGAAAGCAGCAGTTAGGTAACAGTCAAAATATCCATGGGGAAATTCTAAATGAAGGTGGACTGCTCAGAGTTACTGTTGTACTGACAACTGCAGCAAGTATCAGTGGGTTTGTACCTGGTTCATAGGTTTTCACAGCGAAAATTAATAGCTAAACACAATTTGGTAAAAATTTAAACCAAGCAAATATCCTTTGAAGATCTGTTAAGGGCATTCACTTGCTTTTTAGTAAAAGCAACAAGATAACTTTTTAGTTTCTGCATCTTGACAGTTGTAAGATTCCCAGCAGCACTATCAGAATTGCATTTGTGGATTAAAAAACAACCAACAAAAATCCCCAGAACCGAATTACATAACCATTACCATACCAGAACAAAATTATTTCAATGTAAATTGATTAGTGTAAGTAGATGTCATATACAGAAGGATCTCAGGTTAACCCTGAAGAAATTCTTTGTAACACATATTACCTGTGAGGGATAGACAGCCCACCATCCACTGCACCCTTCAGAGCACCAAAGACTTTGTTTCCAGTGGTAGTTCTGGCAAGACCTGCATCCAGGTAGCATGTAAAAGCACCAGGCTTGCCATCCACGCTTTCCACATTGTATTCATCACCAGTGACTTCAACTTGGCCTTCATAGATCTTATCAAGGCCAAATTTATTCAGAAGCTGTGGGAAAAGAAAAAGCACTCCTGAGATTCTTTCCATTTATTGACAAAAATGTAGAACAACCACCACTTTAATATGTGAATTTGCAGTAGAATCGTATTTTTAACAAATTTCTTTACAAAAATTATGCACCCTGTACTAATAACAAAGCTTTATAACAACCACCACTCTAAGTGTGTCTGTTAAGTTCTAACAGGTACACCACTGAACTTAAGACTTATTCATGAACCCCTGTGGAAAATGGATGTCTGCTGTTCACATGTTTTTGAACTCTACAAGGTACATTTCTTACATTTTTATCCTGACTCCCTCCCTCCCACCACCAAACTTAAAGGCTGAGACATTAAAGTGTGCTGCTGGAGCTGCAACTGTGTGCTGTCATACTTTTCACTGTGATTTGACAGTCACAAGATGCATCAAATCTATTATGGTAAAGAGCAAAAGTTATGATGTCGAGAACCCCAAAGACTCAGGTGGGCTGACACACCACTGGAGAAAGTGGGCTTTCCCTTCCATGAGGGAGCCAGGAAAGCAGAGCAGCAGCACCCAGGTGCCGTGCCTGTACGTACCCTGCGCGCCAGGAGCAGGCCGGTGCAGTAGGCAGCAGCGTAGTTGGTCAGGCCGACCTTCACACCATACTTGGGCAGCTCGTGGGCATAAGCAGCACAGACAATCATGTCCCCCTCGATTCTGGCATAGGCAATCTGACAACAAAACAAATGTTAGTCTAGTGCTCCCACCACTGGGGCTCCATGCGTTGTTTCTCTGACACCTGCTCAAGCCAACAGGAATACTGGATCCAAGTGTGCAAAAAACTGCCAACCTCTGCATGCAAGCTCAAGGAGTGGTGCTGGTATGGTTTGTTGGGGGGGTTTTGTTTGTTTTTTCCCCCCCTTGTGGTTTGTTTGTTTTTGCAAAAGGAGTAGTCAACTCCTCAAGTAAAGACACAAAGAATTCAAATCTGTATTAGGCCAGCTAAAATGTTTGTCAGCAACAACTAGTAATTACCTTTCCACATAGATCAAGAGGCCAGAAACTGCCTACAAAAGCAACCTTTCAAAGAATCATTATGGATGGGGATGAATTTTGTCCCACTTTCTGATACACCTCAAAAAAAGCAAGAAACGTGTGATAGTTTGTGGTAATATTGTTAGTAACCTTATGGAATGATTTTATTAATCATGGTCTGAGACCATCATCATCCCAGGGGTTGCCTGTGAGACAGCAGCACTATCAGGTGTTTCTGGTGTTCCTTTCATGTACAGAACCTTTTCATTTTGACTCTCACACCTCTTCTCTACATCCAAAAGCTGTCCCATTTTTTCAGGATTCCTACATTCTGGAAAGGCACTATCAATCAGAGGTAAGCACCTGCCACAACGATTTTTGTTTTGAGTTTCAAAGATAAAATAATTTCATTAGTGACTGAACTGTTCTCAACAGATAACTGCTCTATGAAAAAACAAGTTAAACTTTTCTAGCTGCTTCTTTCTTGACCTTAACAACATATGTTTATTATACAACAAGCATCCTAACTTTTTAACTTCAAAATTAGTCAAAGCATTCTAAAAGTGAAACAACTAAACCACAGTAAGGAACTGCATATGATGCTACATGCAACCACATACTTAATGACCATGAAAAAGTGCCTACTGTTCTTATTTACCAATCTCCCTTAATCTCACAGGAAAGCCATCATAAAGCCTCAGTGCTTCATATGAGCCACACACCATCAGGGAAACAGAACTCTCAAAACAGAAGGCACCTTTAAATACAGCACAAGTCAATGCAGGTTGACAGGTCACACCGTCAACTTGGTTGTCTTCAGTCAAGCAAAAAAGGCTTCTCTTTGAAGCCCTTTAAATATCGCAAGAAAACCCCAGAGACATCTTCCCTCTCCCAGAAATGTTCTACCTATCCCAGCATCATTAAAGCAGTACAATCTTACATTGCAAGTAACCTCACAGAAAAAGTGCTAACACTTGTAAAACTTCTTTTCTACAATGCACATGGTTTATTACTGAAGTGGTGGTAAGACTTAAGACTGTCCTCCTCTGAGTTGTTGTTTTACAATACAAAAACTGTGCAGATCCGGCCTAGGAAACCCCAGCTGCTCCAAGCCTCCCTCTCTGTGCTGACTTCACCCTGGCAAGGCTGGCAGGTCAGCAGGAAACACGGCAGGCCTTACCTGGCAGATGATGTCTCTGTTGGTAACGCGCACAATCATCCTGTATTTAGGAGTGTTGTACTTGTTTTTGTCTTGAATTACCAAACGTTTGCGAGCATAGTAATCAGTTTTTCCCTCTGAAAAACAACAGTTGAAGTGTGCAAAATGCATGAACAAAGTAGGAAGGAATATTCACCAAGGACATTTAATTGTGTGTTACAGGGAATTCAGTAATACCTCTCCTTCTCCTGAATTTCACTTGGTATCTCTTGAAGTATGCCTTATTCTTGACAACTTTCACAAACCCCTTGGATAAGAAATATAAATTACATGTTATTAACATATAACCCTGTAAGACAAGACCATTCTAACTAAATGTGCCATGAATAAAACCACAGTGCAATCAGAAATTAAACAGATTTTCTTGTATGTTTAGAGAAAAAGAACACTATAAAAATGAAACGGAAAAAAACCACCCGGCACATCAAACCCTGTAAATTCTACCCCTCCCACAGAAACTAATGTTTCAAGAGAAAACCAATGTGTATCTGTTAACTGAAGGCCCGTTCGCACGGACCGGAGCAATGACCGTACTCATTTCCTGTCACTCCCGCACAGCCAGTGACTTCTCTGGCGCGTTCTGCCACGGAGCTGCTTCCCCTGCAGCCCCCCGCCCTCCATCAGTCCAACACCCGCAACCCGGGGCCCGGCGCGGCTGCTGCGGGGCACCGGGGGCTGTATCAGACCCGGCCCCGCGGCCCAGGCCCGACCCAGCCACCGCGGGCGGGACCCGGCAGGACGCGGCCCAGGGGGGCAGCGCAGCCGGTGACGGGGCCGTGCCGGGCCCGGCTGGAGCCCCTCGAACCGCCCGCGGCGCAGCCCCGGCCGAATGGCAGCCATTGCCACGCCGGCGCCGGGCGGCCGCCCCGAGCCCGCGACAATCGGACTCCATCCGTGCGGGCAGCGCGGCGCGGCGGGCGCGGGACGGCGGACGCGATGCCCCCGAGCCCCCCCGTGCCGGTACCGACCATCGTGCCAGGCACTGTCCGGTCCCTCAGGCCGGGGCCCGCTCCGCACAACGACTGCGCTCCGCAGCAAACGGGAAAAGGCCGCGCGCGCCGCGCAGCCGCAGGTCCTGCCCTGCCCGGCGGGGCGGGGCCGCGAGCGCGCCGTGCTGCCCCCTGCCGGCCCGGCGGACCGCCCGCGGGCGGTGCGAGCAGCGCCGTCCGGAGCGCTCCCGGCTCCGCCCGCCGAGCCCCCGGAGCGCGCCCCGGGCCCGCGGGTGCCGCACACCGCCAGCCCGCCCTCGGGCCGCCGCTTCAGGAGAGACGCTGCGGCGCTGGAGCCAGTCCGGAGCAGGGGAACGGAGCTGGGGACGAGTCTGGAAAATGAATGAGTCCTGTGAGGAGCGGCTGAGGGAGCTGGGGGTGTTTTGCCTGGAGAGAAGGAGGCTCGGGGGAGACGTTGTCACTCTCCGCAACTGCCTGAGAGCAGGTTATAGCAACATGGGGTTCGGCCTCTTCTCCCAGGCAACCAGCGATAGGACAAGAGGACGTAGTCTAAAGCTGCACTAGGGGTGGTTTAGGATGGACATTGGGAGGAATTCCTTCACAGAAAGAGTGACTGGGCATTGGAATGGGCTGCCCAGGGAGGTGGTGGAGTCACTGTTCCCGGAGGTGTTTAAGACTGGGCATGGCACTCAGTGCCATGGTTTAATTGACATGGTGGTGTTCAGTCAAGGCTTTGACTTGATGACCTCAGAGGTCTTTTCCAACCTTAATCGATTCTGTGATATCAAAGAAATACAATTTTAAGGAAAAAATAATATTGCTGTCATCTAATGTTTACACATAATGCATGATTGCTTCCAAGTCTTTTTATATTAAATGCCTAGGTAGTTATTAGCCAGGGATACATCACAGAGAAGGGGTTCTTAAACAGAAAAAATCCATAGATTTGATCTTTAAAAAAACCACCAATTATGGATATATTATAAGATTTCAATTCCCTTCATTTTCTAGAGAAAATTCTCGCAACTGATCAAACAGCAAGTAATTAAAAACATCAAACCAACCAAAATCTCAGTTGAATACTGTTCTTACAATAAATTATAGATGCTTGGGATTATTGATATTTGATGAATTAAAGCAAGAATATAGAATTGCATGTGTATGTATCTACACTGGATCAAACAGGTCAAGTGGCATCAAGTTTCGTGTCATTGCCAGACAATAGTGAATCTTTGCTCCTGATGCATTTGTCTGGTTATCCTCATTCATTTCACTAAAAAAAAATCCCAACAACACACCTCACTTAGTTATACATAAGCCAATATTTTTAAAATGTATTAATTTGATATAAATAACCAAAAGAATGAAAGAAAAAATAAATGTTTACTACATCAGGCGAGTACCAGCATGGTTCCTACTTGGTAGGGACCTGCTAGCTTCAGAAGTAATTTAACTATCTGAAAGGATGTTGTAGCAATACGGAGATTGGCCTCTCCTCCTTGGCAACTAGTGACAAGAGAACATAGCCTCGAGCTGCACCAGGGGAGGTTCAGGTTGAATATCAGAAAGAATTCTTTCACTGAAAAGATGGCTAGGCTTTGGAAGTGGCTGCCCAGGGAGGTGGCATAGTCACCATCTCTGGAGGAGTTCAAGAAAAGACTGAACGTGGCACTTAGTGCCTTGGCCTAATTGAGAAGGTGGTGGTCAAAGGTTGGACTCAATGATCTTGGACATCTTTTTGACCTAAATGAAAACTGATTCTGTGATCTAAGAATGAATTTTAGAAAGTTCAGAATTCTATGTGCTTTTCAATTTGTACAGAAAGTATCTCCAGCAGAGCACATTGTTTTATCTACCCTCTAGCATGCAAATCTGTAGTCTTCAAAAAGTCTGCTGCTACTTCTGGGCAATTACTTCCATGACAAATGCCTCACAGACAATGGTATCATAAGCAAGACTTGTTGTTAGTCTTTTTGTTAAACAGGGAAAAACAAAATCGATTTCTTGTTCTTCTCTGTTTTTACTCCTCAAATAGCTCGCCACCTGTTAACCTACCACACCCACATGCTTTCTTGCTCATTGCCACCCTGCAAAACGGAGGCTCCAGCTGAGCTTATTAGCCCCACCCCAGCATCTCTTAAAAATTTAGGGTGAAGGGCCTTTTTTTCCTCTGGCTTTTAGTGACAATGTTTGTTGGAAGGGTGACTGCTATGCATACACATTCTGAACATGTTAAGGTAAAATTTAGTATTTTCAATGCTTTAATGAAGTACCTTTTATTCACGACACGTTGTTAGGGAAAAAAGTATAGGCTTTCTTTTTTTCCTTTAATGCTATTTCTCAATTTCTCTTGTATGCGGTATTTTTACTTAGGTGCGTTCTGGAGAGTAAGGTATCAAGCAGGGATTTTAGAGCAATGTCTATTTTTAAGTCTCTTGGACTGGCAAAACTGATACTTGAGCATCATCCCGTGCAAGAGGGACCCTCTCCCTGTTAGTCTGCAGAGGACTCAAGGCAGTAAAGCTGTTATCTGTGACTGGACTGACCCATGTGGTCACTTGTAGGAACTGTTCTGGGGTTTTTTTTTTGCTGCTACTTGCAGGAGTGACAGCCTTTTTTCAGTGAAAATGAGTTAGGCTGAAGGCCTGGCTATAACCTATTCCTGCTATTGCTGCAAACTTTTTTTAAAGAGTGTATTCTTTGCATACTTGGCTATAAAGCAGCGTTGTAGAGTACTGCATGTATTCTGGTAGTGTTGCAATTACTTTCATAAATATTTTTAATATAAAAATTATTTTTTAAAGGTTTTGTTAGAATTCTTCCAAATGAAAATTTCTATATGGTTTTGTCTAGGAGTCTCTATTCACTGTAGAAGGACAATGGCAAACTGGCTCATTATTAGATGGGGAGCTACTCCGGGCAGACAGTCTCTCAACTGTTTGTGTAACCTAATCGGCATCTGGCTGAAACGTGTCTGACAAATGTGTGTAGGGATGGGCCCGTATAGCCCGAGGCGGCGGTGCTCCCGGAGAACGCGTTACTGTGTGCAGCTCCCAGCGTAGGGACGGCAATATAGAAATGCCTGGGCAGACATTCTGATTACACCAAAAACCCAGCTTTTCACGGAGCGAGGGCTTCACCTCGTGCGGCGGCGGCGCGGCGGCTTCGTGCCGCTACCGCGAGGAGCGAGCGCGGGCGGGGGGGATGCCGCGACCCGGGGCCGGGCGGGGGCTCGGCTCACGGCTGGGGGCCGTGCGGAGGCGGCAGCGGTGACACAGCGGGCGACCTGCGCGAGGGTAGCACACGAGCGACCCGCACGCTGCGGGGACGGCTCGCCGCCCGGCCTCCCAGCGTACGGCACCGGGACCCCCGAGAACCGGGGGGAGGGGGGCTTGGCAGCACCTGGGGGCAGCGCCGCTGCGTTCCCGCCGGCGACCCGCGGGCTCCGGCCGCCCGCAGGAAGCGCGGCGGGGCAAAGCCGCCGCCCGCCCCTCCCGGGGGGCCCGCGGGGCCGGAGCTGCCCCTCGCGGCGGCTGCGCGCCCAGTGCGCCTGCGCGCGGCGCGGGCAGGGACGTGGCCCGGGAGCCGGGGCCGGCGGAGCGGCGCGCGGGGTTCGGCGGGGTTTGGCGGGGCGCGGACGCCGATGCCCGCACGCGCCGCCGCTTCCCGCCGCGGGCAGCGCTCCCAAGGTGAGGCGCGCCGGGCGCGCGGCCCCGCCGCGGGGGGCAGGGGGCGGCCGGGCCCAGGCGGGGCGCGGCGATCGCGGCCGCGCTGTCCCGTCCCCTCGGGCGGCGGCGGGGCCGGGCCGAGCGGTGTCGGGGCAGAGCCGGCCGCCCCCGCCTGGGCCCTCCTGGCGCGGTGGGCGGCGGAGCGGGCGGCGCTGCCGGGCAGGGAGCGTCCGCGCCGGGCGGGGTGAGGGGAGGCCGCGCTGCGCGGCCCTGCCCGGCTCGGGGGCCGCGGGGCCGGCGTGTCCCGGCCACTCCGCGCCTCGGGGGCGGCGGGCCACGAGTGGGCAGCGGGTGCGGTGGAAGTGCCCTGAGGCACCGGCCGCGGGAGGGGCCGCGGCTCGGGGAGCCTCTGGCGGGTCTGTCTGCAGAGGGCGAGTTCTGCCTTG
Organism: Lycocorax pyrrhopterus obiensis; assembly: GCA_014706295.1. NCBI lineage: Eukaryota > Metazoa > Chordata > Aves > Passeriformes > Paradisaeidae > Lycocorax > Lycocorax pyrrhopterus. The sequence continues at coordinate 17,132,658 of JACSVZ010000013.1, read as the reverse complement.
GCTTATTGGCGTAACGCCGAGCCGGGAACCCGCGGGTCTGTCATTCTTGAGCGAGATAATTTTCAATTTTCACATGCGATAACTCGTTTCTTGCCACCTCCTGCTGCATCAGCCTGAACGTGATTATATAATGAGGGCAAAAAGTCGATATTAATGTTATGGCTACTTGTTATATATTCCAGTTTTAGTTATTGAGTTACGGCCGTGTTTCTGTGGTTCCATGTAACAACTGCTAATCGTCAGCATTGATAATCAAAGCAATTTCATAGCAAACGAGAAGTTGGCTTATACCATTTTCAGTTTCCAGCATGAGCTGCCATTAACATTGCCCGTATCAAAACATAGCATTCCACCTCAGCCTAGGATAACTCTCTCTTTTCCAAAGATCACATACAAAAGGTATAGAAAGGAGACACTGATACAGAGAAGAACAGATAATATTCAATGTTTTACTTATCTCCAAAAGTATTTGTCAAAAATGTGAATATTTTCCTTATTTTTTTAAATTCCCTTTGCTTCACATGCCTAAAGGAGATGGCAGCTGGATCTTTTTTGGTTTACTGGTAGAGAGCATTAAAATGTTTTGTATAAATGTGCCTGTTTATTTCTCTTCCCTTTCCCCAGTGTGTGTTGTCAGCTTTGATCACAATTGTACAGCTCTCTATTTATGCTTATAAAGATTTAAGGCTTATTTTGAAATACACAGATATGAGTTCTTTTTCAAGTAAGGATTAGGAGAGGAAATAGAGACAGCCAGTGAAAGAAGGGCACGATCAGGAGGAAAGCATTCAGTATTATGAGTCAGCATTGCCTGAATTTTATCAAGTGGGATGATAGCAGCTGTAACGATTGTCACTGAGTGTCCATCCAGCCCCACAGTACTTCGAAGAGGAACAGATGTTTGGAGAAGAAAGCTTCAACAGAACAGCCCTACTTCCTTCCCATATCTCCTCCTACACTCCTGCAGGTTGAGGCTTAAAGACTTCTTGAGCTACAGCTGGTGGCTTGCATTTTTTGTTTTGGTTATGTTGGTTTGTTTGGTTGGGTTTTTTCTGCATTGCTCTTTGTATCTTTGTCTCCTGTGGACTTATTTAATTGCTGTTGAACAAGGAAGCAGGAGGTGGTTGGAATAGTTGAAAGGAAGAGATAGGAGAAAAGCCCTTCCAGATTTATGGCAGAAGAAGGGATGGAGAAAGTGACATGCCTAAACAGTTACTGTCGGTTAATTCTCTGTGTAAGACTGCTAGTAAACAGAGAAGTTTTAAAAATGGCAAGGTAAGTCCTTTGTCAGTGAATTTTGGAAAACAAAATTGCTTACTTTGCTATTTCAGGGTTCTAATATCACAATCTAGAAGGGGGAAAACAGCTGAGTTGGGGGTATGCATACTTAAGATTATGTTTACCCTTTCTTACTCCTAAGTTTCCTTAACTCATAGAAAAAAAGAGATTCTAATGCTTAAGAAACAGACATAATAGAATTTAATGTTTTGCGTATAATTTTGAGTGTCAAATGCATAGTTTAAAAGAAAAAGTCTTTTCTGGTGTGTCCAAGAAACAATAGTAAAAACTAACCCTGAGTTTATGAATGTTGCTTTCTAAACTAACCTATATTTGCCTTGATTATAGTCTCTTAATTAATATTTTTTTTCTAGACCCAATTAAAACAGTTATAGTTTTAAAAAAGGCAAATAGTAAATATTATAGGAATATGTAATTTTGAGTTGTTAGATGTGTTCTCTGAAGTTCTTGAATATGTCACTGAAGTTTGTAGAGAGCATGCTGAATTCAAGCCTTGTGCCTTCTGTATTTGTAACAATCGACATCATCTGTTGCCAATGTTTGGCTTCCTTTAAGTTGGGAATACTGTCTTGCTTTCATTGTAGCGATCTCTGCTCAAGCGTCTGTGCATTGCAGTGCATCCTTTCCTTCTCCAGCAAGTGGTGATTGCAACAAGCGGGTAGTTGGTTATGGATAGTGCCTGGGCTCTGCTCTGGCCTTGCTCATTTTACACACAGTTGTGATGAGTTTTTGTTGTATGTGTGTGCACAGAAACCATCTGCTCAGAGGGAGCAGCAGAAGAGATTTAGTGAATTGTCACTTTTCTGTAATTACTCTTAATGTCACCTAACTCCTGTGAACTCGGGAAACTATTCAGTTTAGCCATCAAGTGGTGTTTTGGGGACAGCCTAGGAAGTGTTGAGCCTGCTGTAGGGTTCAGGCAATGGATCTCCTTTCAGTCATGATGACAGGGATGATGCTGTGGTCCTCCTGTTATTTCAGGCTGCGTGACTGTCAGCTTTGTTTGCTGATTGTCTGTAGAAGTGATCCTTCCCAGTCCCAGCCAGGCAGTTGTATATTTGAGGTTGAAGTACAATATTAGGATGGGTCTTTATTCTGGACAAGAAGTAAGGTGGTATGATGGAATGACTGTGGACACTTATTTTGTCCTAATTTCCAACTTGGAAAGCAGCCAAAAGCCATCACCAAATATCTTTTTGTTCTTTTGTCTGAACAAACTTTTCCTGTCTCTGATTGGTTATATTACTTTATCATCTTGTCTGTCATTGCTTTTGCTTCTACAGTTCAATCCTTTGGGGGGGGGGGGGGGGGGGAAAGAAAAACAAATCCAAACCTAGTATTTTGGTAGCAGGCTGTTTTAATATGTTCTGCTGTATGGTAAGGTAATGAACTTTGCAAACTCCTGAGTTTTCTTATGGCCTATTGTCATGACTAAATCGTAGCATAGCATTAAATACTTGTTTGATGACATTATAACATGTTCTTAGAATTCTGACTCATCAGTATCTTATACTGCATTAACTATGGGGGTTTTTTTTATGTTTTCATCTGGCTGGGTCAGATGGGGTCAGTCTTTCAGTAGTGGATTGTTGTTGCCATAAATTGACCCTGCACTTGTAGCTAAGAAGATGCTAGAGGTGCTTACTGTTATTTTTGTTATATAAGGCTAAAACTATCAAATGCACCTTAAAATGGGTGTAAAAAATTAATAGTTAGCCAAAACCTAACATCTTGAACATGTACTGTCCACATAACTATCATGTAGAAGTTAGTTTTATGTCTCATTTTTCATGCACTCTTCTTGATTATATGTAGCTCAAACAGTGAACTACTTCCAGGCATAGTAAAAAGTAAAAATTCCAGCTTCTATGCTATCTGAAACAGCAGACCTAAATATAAATAAAATGAATATAAATATCCATTGAGCAAAGTAATTTTTTCCTCCATTAGAATGCATTACTGATGGAACTTTATGGGTTTGGCTGAAGTCTTAGTGGATATTTCTCAGCCCTTTGGAGAATGAATTGTGATTGGTCTTTCTAAAGACAAAATTACAAAATCAGGTTTAAATTCCATAATGAGACACATTATGTTAAAATGGGCTTGGGATTTTTACATGAACTTTTTGGTGTCAGGCTGACGCTAAAAATCATCTGTGTTTCACTGATCTCCTTTGTGTTCTTCCCCTAGAAGGCTGTTTTGAAAGAAGTAAACAGGTCCTTATTTCCAAATAAAAGTGCAGAAGTCAGTGGCCGAGTAATCAGAACATGACTGACTTCATTTGATGATGAGCAGATACGTCATTTCTCCGAAGAGCCATTTCCCTTTTCTTTATTAAATATCTAAGGAAAATTAGATTTCTCTGTGCTGTGCTCAGAGAAGGCTGCAGGAGCCCTGTTACAGACTTGAATAGCATGGAGGGATACCCTTCCACAGCACCATAATACACTCCTTCCAGTTATGCTGTAAGTGCTTCTGAAGGCAGGTCATGGCTGTGGTAAGTAAATTAGTGGGAAAAATGAAATATTACTGCAGGCCCACAGATGTTGGCATGGATCGTGTTAAAAGAATTGACTCTTGATGTTTGCAGCTGTGTTTATATCTGCTCTGTTTACTGGATAGCTTGGACACCTGTCCAATGTGGAAATTACTAATTATTTATGCTTCTCACTGCTGAAACTTTTACCTTCCATTTCTTGTGTGTCAGCAGCTGCAGGTTGCAATGAGTTGAAGTTCACAAGAAAAGCTGGTTACCAGTCAGTCATTTAGAAACTGTTTCGCTATTGATTGTAACTGATAGAAAGTGGGCCTTTTAGCTGATCATTTAAAGGAGAGGAGTATCCTGAAGGTGAGGGTCTCACCAACTTCTGTCATGTGGGTTTTTTTTTAATTCTAGAAAGTAATTAGTAAAGTTTTAAGTGTTACCATATTGCATAAGGGACATGCTTATGTCCTTTAGTTTCTCCACCAAGTCCCGTTTTGTACACCCCTTTGGAAAGGGAACTGTGCATAGCTTGGTAAATGAGAGATGAGCATTTTGGTTCTAACCTGCACATTGTGCCATAAGTTTATCTGGTGTCTGTAAAAAAAGGAGAATTAGACCTAGAAAATTTTTGAGCTGCTAGTACGTAAACAAAATTGCATGGAATGGTATGTTTTCATGTATTGGATACTAAATCCTTTTAAACTAAGACATTTAACTGCTTGTAAATTTTGTATCATTTTTAAATGAAGAGTAGTGTTTAAAAACATTGATTTTGATTAAGGGTCAGTGAATGTTTAAAAATAGGACTCAGTTGTTTCTCACTTCCAAAATATGGACCTAAAGCTTTTAGTAAGTTTAACTGCATTTGTGTACTTTTGTTTATTTTTGTCCTAATGTAGTGTTGGTGCTAGACCTGTCTCCTTTCCAGGAGGAAGCTAGGCTTTGGGGAATGAGTAGGAAAGTAAAATCTGTAGAAAGGAGCTATAATTATAAACACGTGTCCTTCAGAGTGTGTTACTCTTTTGTGAGTGCCTGATGATACTTGAACTCCAGTTAAATAATTGAGTTGCATTTTACTGAAAAGACAAAACCCCTATATCTTCCAATCTATTGCATTAAAAAAAACCTGACATGGTTGATTTTATTTTAGCTGGTTAATGTGATTGTTCCCTCTGTTGTGTTAGCCAAGGGGATGGTCCTTCAAGTATGTGTGTGTCATTGGCATGCTGAACCTCAAATACAAAGAAATTTTCCAGACTGAGATGTAAGAGAACAAAGGAAGTTCTCCGTTAAAGGTTTTTACTGTAGTCCATCAGTGTTTTCTCTTGCAGCTCTGAGGAGCTCTCAGCCATCTTTTGTACAAAAGCACTGTGTCTAATTCTTTTCCCTTGAAAGAAGGCCTCAGTTTCTTGAAGATTGTTACATTCCTGTGTCAGACGTGAAACTTTTTCTGATAAAGGACCATCTTTAGATGAACAGACGATAGTGTCAGTAAAAGCACTGTGGTTTGTTTTCTCAGCACACTGGGACAATGCCTGACAGACTGTAAACCACACTGGACTGCAGAGGTAATTAAAAACCTGGAACTGTTCTTGGCAAGAAATGAAATTTAGTGCAACTTGGTCAGTGATGGAAATGTTACTCATATGACTTTGAGCAATGGTTTCAACCTTTGGTGGCTTGCTACAACATTTCTAATGAAGTTCCTCTTTAAAACACCTCATATATTAGTTGTACATGTGAACTGCCACTTCAAGTTTCTTTGAGACCATCAAAACCCCATGACACGTTAGTCAGATGATGACTTTTAAAAAATGATGCTACGCAAAGCTTTCTGATAGCCCAAATTTTATACAATCTAAAATGTTAGACTGCTTTATTTTTTTGTTTCACTTGGAGAGCTAGTGTGTACCAAGTGAAATGCAAGCTAGGGAATGCTAGCCATGATATTCCTGACCACTGTTAGGTGATATTACAAGAAAAATCAGGAATATGAGGGCAAGTCAGGACTTCTCACTTATGCTTTGACAGAAGTCAGTTGTATGAATTTATAGTGTAAAAGACCCAAATGAAGTTTACAGTGAAACCATGTTTGAGCCCTAAATAAGAATTTTATCTTGTCAGGGAGCATGATAGCAGGCTGATTCACCAGCTACATCTCCTGCATGTGTCATTGACTGAGTTGGTTTAATTTATTCTACAGATATTAGAATGCTATTAACTTTGAAGCAAGAATGAGACTGGGTCTGTGGAATGCTATAAAACTGGCTTGAAAACCACATATACAATTTCAGACCCAATTATGTCAGACTTCTTTTTATATGTAGAGTAGTATGGAGATTATTTCCTGTATTCTGGAAGTTCCCATTTCTTTCTCTCTTCGTGAAGAGAAGAAATCATTGAAAGTAAATTATGCATACAGTAGTGTTTGTGTAAGGCTTGCAGTTATTTTTACTTTGTCATATGATAAGAATAGTTGAGACAGTATTTCAAGATATCTGTAATCTTTTGGGTAATAAAGATATCTGTAATCCTTTGATACAAATGTTCCTCAGGGAAATGCAGGAAAAAAGTAGTAAGCTAATTCAACATGTACAGTGAAATACCTTTTTAAAAGAAATCTAAATAAACTTTTTTACAAAAAACCAGATACTATCTGGCAAATGCAAATACACGGGGTACTAACATATTTAGGCCTTCTGTAAGGTGCTGCACATTGCCTGAGTATTCTCAGGGGAAGAGGTTTATACACTTGTATGTAATGTGGAATGTTGTAGTCTACCTTTAGCTGGCCTTACTTAAAATACGTTATATGCAGCCTCATTGCAGTATTCCTTTGAGTAACTTGGAAAACTAAACACAGTATTGTAGTTCCTCTTGGTAATAAAGCCCTGTAATCATCACCTAAATAAAAATGCTAAACATGAAGTTGAGATACTGGATTTTATATATTTTAGTTGGCATATATATTCTGTGTATCATGCATCTGTGTTTAGTATCAATATAAACATACATTAGCTTTGCAATATCTTGGAGGATGTAGCAGACAGGTCTGGGTCTTGCCTGATTGACTCATCAGGTGGCTGCGAATTGCTGGTAGTTCTGTTTTCCCAATGGAAACTGCATAAGAGTACAAAGTCTTTGGTAATTAAGTCTTGTGTCCTCCCATCTTTTTAAAGACCAATATGTTCAAACTCAAAATTCAGACATTTCTTTAGGAGGTATCTGCATGACCTTAGGCAGGCAGATGCCAGTGAAGTGTTCCTGTGCTCTGGGTTCGTTGGCAAGCCAGGAGCAGCATAGCTGTTAATGGGACTGGGAGCCTGAATGAGTGTGCCTGCTTTGGAGCTGGGAGATGCCTGCTTAGTTCCGTGTGTCTTCCTGTGCAGGGTAAGGAAGATGTGGCCCTGCCTGCTTGTCTCCAGACCTAGCCATCTTCAGTGGAAGGGGCTGGTGCCCCAGGAGTGCCTGGAAGTGGCATTTGTGTTCAAAATCTTGGATAAATTCGCAGGTTCTTGAGTGATCCCCCTCTGGAGAAAAAGCAAGTTTTTAAACTCCATTGATTCTATTTTTGATCACTCATTAACAATAATTAGTAATAACTTGAGCATCCTGATGGTGCTCTTAGTTTGCCATATATCCCAGCCAATGTAGATTACCTTTTGTACTCTTTAAAGGTAACTTGGATTTTAGCATCTGAAAAATGCTGGGAATAACAAGGAAACTAATTTTCTTTGCAGAGTTGAAAAACTGGCTGAGGTGAGTTGAGCAAAGAATCCTGTTAACTGGGGACTTCCAGCCCGGGCTGGTTAACTGAAGGGGAGTGGAGAGCTCGCCTAGATCTAGGAAGCGTTGGGACTCGGGAGCAGCCTGCGCTCGAGCTCTGTGTGCAGCTGCCGGCCGCGGTGCGCGGTTGGCCGGGAAGGCGCGGGGCTGGAGCAGCTTTGGGAGCGGCAGAGGTGCGAGGGTGACGGCAAAGACGAAAGTCCTGACTCGTGTGTAGTTAGATTGATCACTGCGACCTAGCTAAGATCATAGGAGGGGAACTGTGGTGTATCTGGCTGTCCTTGTTACTGCTACAAACAGCTGAGCACGTGACTACAATCTCTTTTCCACAGCAAGGAAGAGTAGCAAAGGGAAGGACACTTTGTGACTGAAGTGCAAAGCATCGTTCTTGAAGGCAAAAGGCAGACACTGCTGCCGCCTGCAGATGTATCATCGTTAAAATAATAACAACCAGGTTTTTAAAGAAACATTTGTTTAGGAAAGCCTTGAGGACACTGTCCAAAAACCCAAAGATTAAAGGTTTAATGAGATTTGTTCTCTTGAGTCTTTCCAGAATGCCGTGTTAAGCAAAATCACATCTCTAAAGAGAGGAGGTTAAACCAAATGCTCATACAGATTTTCCTGAGTTTGCTGGAGGTGGTGATGCCCAGTGAAACTATCTGCTGTCATTCATACTAAATGTATTCTCATTGCTGTCACTGTGATTTGTAACTGGGGGAGCCCCAGTTGCTCTGGCAGGGCTAGAGTAAAACCTGTAGTTCTTTCCTTTGTGCTGTCAGAGGAGAGGTACAGATCTCCTGGGAGTCAGTAGGATTCACTTGTGTAGTGTGTGTACATATTGTCTTAGCATGTGACAGATTTCTTGTTGCAGGGGTTGTCAGCAGAAAGGTGGGAGGCAGCAGTGGTCAGGAGTTTAGTGATAGCCAAGTTGGATGTTCCCTGTTGGATGGAATGGTGTACATGGAATTGGAAAGCTTGTGACATGTAGCAGGGATTTCCAGTCTTTATTAAGAGGAGGGTAAAGAGTTGGAAAGGCAAGTATAGGAGTACTCAGAGTGCCCACAGGATTGCCGGTGCATTGCTTTTCACAGGAGGAAAAATAATTACACCAAACTATAGATTTGCATCTTAAATTTGGTAAAATAACTCAAGTAACTGGATCTTTACATGTTAATATTGGTATTCCATGTTTTCCACATCACTAGCATCAGCTCAACAAATGTAACTGCTATTTCCATACTTTCCTGAAGAGAATCAACATTACTAATAAACTACCATCAAAATAACTTGCTTTACTGCCAGTGATTTTCTATTAAAATTTAGACTAAGTTCTATTTGCATGTTAGTATTTAAAGGGAACCAAAAGAAAACACATACTAAAAAGAAACAAGCAAAACCAAACCCCTAAAATTACTAATGACAATATATACTCACTTCCAAAAATCCTCGTATTTTATAATTGACTTCCTGGACATTGTAATTCCAAATCAGAGTATTTTATTTCCCCTTCTCGTCAAAATTCTGATTTGTTCTCAGATTAGAGTAAACCCACACAAAGGAAAGAAATGCTAAGAACTGTGCATATGACTTATTTTACAATTAGTGTTCTGATACATATTGGGTTCTGGAGGCAGTTTACTAGAGTCAGAGATATAGAAATATAGAATCATCTTTATTAATGAGGTATGCATTTGTTCAGATCAGGTTTCTTGGGATACAGCCCAAGTTTTTCTCATTTTCAAATTTCAGTGACCTGGTTTCTGGAAGGTCTTAAATCACTTTTCAGAGGTTAACTCTGAAATCTTCTGCCACTGTTATAAATTTTGAAATTAACATAGGTGAAATGATGAAATATGAAAAATCCTGTTACTGTGTGCTATTTAGGGAAATGGATGATGAACACATAGCTAAACACCTTCATGTCTAGGCTCAGGAGTCTTCACTGATGCTGACAATTTAAGAGAGCTGGCTTTAGATATTTAGGAAACCAGGAAAAGCCTGGCAAAGAGGATGTAGGCGTGACTAGTTAGCTGTTAGATCAGAATTGTGTTTTTCTTAATTTAGCTTGGCTCTAGGTGACTGCCATAACTATTTTTCCCTAAACAAATTCTTCATGTGTTTTTGATGCAAACTTCACTGTGAGCCTTTTGATCTTCAAACATTTGCTTCTGGCAGCTGTGCACTTTGCCTGCTCTATGTGTCAACGTTTTCAGATAGCTGGCTAGGAATAGTTTTGGGGTACTAATTCTCTGATACATTCTAATGAAACTGAGCTGCCCTGAGAAACAGTGTTGTTAGGCACATTGTTTTGACTGACTTAACCTGCTGTCTTGCATGGTTTTCTTGACCATACTGTTTGATATTCTTCACATAATTGGCTTCTACAAACCTTTTAGGTATTTTTTAATGCCCAGTGATATGTTGGGGAATGACTGTTAGCAAGATTCTTGATTTCTGTCCCTACACCACCTCCCCTTCAGCTCTCTTACTGTACAATGTAAGCCTCATCATTTATAAGCCAGATTGACCTTGAATTTTGTTTTTTGCCTTAAGTCTTCCCTTTGCCTTAAGTTATCTTACTTTGTGAAGAAATAAAAATTGAATGTGTGTTTTCTCTTCCTGTTTGCACCACATAGGGTATTACTCAAAATCACTGCTTTTCTAATCTTTATACCGAAGATTCTTAGAGCGGGTAACTCTTAAAGCCTGCTGTGTATGGCAGTCATTTTTACTGTGTTAAGATTGGCCCTGTTTCTGCCAGCATTTATTTTTTGAATACTTGCATTACTTGTGATATTTTAAGCAGTTTAAAGCCTTTGAGAAAATAATCAGTCTTAAGTGAGATGTATGAGTTACCTTCATTATAATGTGATTTCATTCAAAGTGAAACAGCAGTAATTTATCCTTTCATAGCAATAGTGAATAAAGGATATAGACTGAGTGAAATATTAATGCATGTATTAAACTTAGAGTTTTGAAACCTCTAGTAATTTTCATTTCTTTCTTTTATAAAAGATGGTGTCAAATGCTAGTGTTGGAAGCAGTTTTTTTCCAAGATTGTATTTAAAAGATATGTGTTGGGATCTTTGTGGTTGGGGTTGTTGAGGGGTTTTTTTTCTTTTTCTTTTTTTCTTCTTTTGATACACCTGTGTTTTGCTGTCCAACAGTGACAAGAGCCAACTGGAACCTTTCTGGTGCTTATGTTGGTATCTTACTATTCCCACCTGTGGTTTGCATTCCTGCCTCTGAAGACTTCTAGCAAACTTTGATACCATTTTCAGAATGAATGCTGAGCATATGGAAATAGGAAACTTCTTCTAGGAGAGCTCTTAGGTGTCACGTTGTTGGAGAGTAAGTGGGAAGGTTGAGTACCACTTGTATGGGTTTGGCCTGTGGTATTCCTCTTGTTTTCTGAAGGCATTCAGTGTGTCTTCTTTTTGAAATGAAGTGAAAATAAAATACTGCTGGATTTGATTGACAAGAAAGTTCTTTGTAGCATTGTATCCAAATAAAAGCTTCTGTTTCAGCAACCAGTCACTCAGTCTATATATTGTGCTTCAGATAAATGCACAGTGTGATGAGATGGAGTTTATTTCAGTAGAAATTTGGCTTTAATTATATTCTATTGGAGGATCTTGGGAAGGGATTTTTTTTTCCTGTAGCTCAGTGTCAGTAGTATCTTAGTAATTATTTATAGGCTGTACTGCAGAATTGTTTGTGGCATTGAGTAATTCAGTGTTTTGAGGAAATCGGCAAAGTTCAAAATAAATAGTTACCAGCAACACCACTTCAGAAGTTCCTCTTCAGCCTTGGTTTTGCCACGTTTTAACATTTGCTAGGCAGCCAGCCCTTCCTCTGAGGTGCATCTGAATTTCCTCTGAGTTGGGCTGGGGAAGAATTAAACTCTGAGTTACTGTAGGTCAAAGCCTCTCACGCTTTCAGATGCTGAAGGGAAGCTCTAGGGCGGGGTTCACTGGAAGATGCCCCCAACAGCTGCTCTTCTTTCCACTGGTCAAGTAGCAGCAGATAATGACCAGCACCAATTAACCTTTGCTTTCCTGACCCCGCTCCTTCCCTGACTGCTCGAGTAGCACCTCTTGCTTTTTCCCCAAAACCCTGGGTCTGTCCAGGCACTGGCAGTGGGATTGGGGATCAAGGACACTTGGTGTAGGAGTGACCTGAAGAGAAAGTGAGGAAAGAAAAGAGGCAGCAGCGTGGTGCCTTACTGTGAGACTTTCAACTGTTGTAGATGCATGGGCATAGATTCTTTGTGACTGTTTTCTGCACCCTGGCAGTGCTAGAGGATAATTTGCTTTGGTGTAAATTAGAAATGCAGTGCCCCTGCTCCTCTGTACTGCCACTGTAGGGATAGTGAAGGTGAGCAGTGGGTGACCTGGGGGGTTACACTGATATTCTTCTTCAGTGTCTATCAGTAAAGTAGTTGACTGTTTCTATATCTATATTTCTACAGTTTCTGTGCCATTATTTTAGTTTATCAAGATGTTTTAAAATAAGCTTTTATTTCTATTTATTTTTATAATGGGAAGTCGGAGCTGATCCTGGATCCTGTGGTATATCTGTACTGCAGAGATGAGCTCTGTGAGTATACATCAGGAGTTTCTTGGGGTTTGTCTTTGTGGATTAGCAACATACTTGCATGTTACTTCTATAATACTGTATTGCTGTTGATGCTTGTGTTACTTCTGACAGCCTTGGGGTCCTGGAGAAATAAATAATCTGTGTTGCTTTGTGCATATTGTATATTTTTTCCTTTGTTTGATGCAGCAGGTTTGCTGGAAAAAAAGGAGTTAAAAAAGGACAACTTTTGCATCCTCTTCTCTTTGTCGATACAGGTGGCGACAGACAAGGTTGCAGGCAAGCTGAGCTCCACTCTCTCATGGGTGAAGAACACGGTATCGCACACCGTCAGTCAAATGGCCAGCCAGGTGGCGAGTCCATCTGCCTCCCTACACACCACATCCCCCTCCACCACTCTGTCTACACCTGCCCTGTCACCATCCTCACCAACACAGCTGAGCCCAGACGACTTAGAATTACTCGCTAAACTTGAGGAACAGAACAGGTGAATGGAAAACTTTTTGCCCTTCGAAGTACAGTAATGAGACTAAAATTGGTTTATTGCAATTGTAGCATAGAGGCTGTTAAAGGGGAATTAGTTAAAACTTCATGGCGTAACACTTCAGTTTGAAAGCCCAAAGGTTTAAGAATTTGTATTCCTGTGCTGTGTTTTTACAAATTACAGTTTTGTGGAACTCTAAAAAGTGGTTTTCTCTCCTGGTTTTACAGCTGTTTATAGCTGCCTTTAATAGTAAGAAATTACACTGACTAGGATTTTTAGTATCCAGTTTAAAGTAGAATATCTCAGGGATGAGACTTGTGTATAACCTTACCTTCTAAGAGCAAAATTATAATTCCTATTTCTTAAAATCTCAAATATTTCTCAATTCTATTTTTTCCACTTTTATCCAATTCTTGTTTCAGCTACGTAACCTGCTATGTACAGAGATAGAACCGTGCTCAGCCACCTTCTTGCTGTTACACTAGTGGTGCCAGATGCATAATGTCTTAAATTAATTAAAAGTAAATTCCTAATCAGTTTTTTCTGTTCATCTTGCCTTTTTTTGTATAGTAAGTAACAGTTTTCCTGATAGCCTTTCTATGAGTGCATATTTATCTGCACCATGTACAATTCAAGATGCAACTTTCAGGTGGCTCAGTTGCTCTTGATGTGCACAGTGATTGCAAATTCACAGTATCACTGAGAAATGAAATTGGACTGTATAATTTCTTAATGCTGAATTTCCAGAACCCATACTCATTTGCACTTTTGAGGCAGGACTCTTAAGTCATCTGTCCTTTTGCAAAATTTGGTTACATTTGACAAGTATGTTTCAGTAGGTTTTGAGAGGTTGACTGTAAACAACTTGAGCACCAAGTAGATTTTTAGACTTGGCAGGTAGCTGCTGGGCTTTGTTACCTACTGAAGGTGGCTATCTCTGTGCTGTAGAGGAATGCAGGGTTTGATAATTTAGGTCAAACTAGCTTCTGTTCCAGCTTCTGTGAGTGTGCTGGACTTTGCAGTGAGGCAATTGAGGTACTCTATTTTTAGTTGGGGTTTTGTTGTTTGGTTTTTTTTGGTTTTGTTTTTTAGGTTTTTTTGTTGGATTTGGTAGGTTTGGGGAGGGGGCTTGGTTTTTTTTGGTTTTTTGGTGGTTATTTTTTTGTGGTTTTTCTTGGTTTTTTTTATTATTATTCTTATTCTTGGTTGGGGGGGGTTGTTTGGTTTGGGGTTTTATATTTGTTGGTTTGTTTGTTTTCTCTGCTGAGTCACTTCTGAGGGTAGTAACTTCCAGTGGAGGAAAAGAGTAACTGAGGGGAGGAGGGGCCAATGTCTGTATGTCACCTGGCATGTCTTCTCTCATGTCTGCATTCTGCAGCCTAATAGCAGCACAGTTTGCAGGGAATTTGATACATCTGCCCAGATTTTGACAATAGAAGGAAGCTTCTAGAACGACCTCATATGCTCTTCCTTGTGGTTTGAGATCGTCTCTCTTCAAAGATGAACTACATGTAATTTTTGCTGTGCAAATGAAAAATTATCAAAAGAAGCAAAAAATAGTTGACTAGTGCTTTTAGGAAAGCTAATTTGCATTTATTCTGAGGCTTTCTAGTCTGTTCATGACAAAGGGACTAACTTTTATTTGAAAAGCAAACTGTTCTTTGGACTGCTTATCTGTGTTGGAGCGTAATGTCTGCATCTAGAGTCTTCTCATTAAGGCCCGCAGTCAGACTACCTGGCTTGTTGAAAGAAGAATGTGAGCTTGGCCTTTCTGTCTCAAGTCAGCTTTCTTCATTTACTAAGTAAACCAGCAAATCTTGTCTGGTTTTATTTAATTTTAGTCAGACATGTTGTTAGTCCCACACTAGTCTTGTGTGTGAATTCTAATTAGAGGCTACCCTATCAAGTGCTGGTGAGATACTGCCCTTTAATACCGAAATTCAATGCTCTTACACCGGGTGCACTGTAGTTTCAGAACAGTTTGCATCTGCAGTTTAGCACAGTGGCACTTTGTTGACAAGGAATTGTACTCTGTTCACAGGGAACCATTCTTTCTGCTTGCTGGAAGAACTGCTGCTGTGGGTGTTTGTAAAGGTTTCGGGTTTTTTGTAGGCTTTTATGTGAGAAGGAGAATATGAATTAGGTAAACAGTTAGAAAAGGGAAGAACTCAAATTGTTTCAAGCTATGTCTTGTAGTATTCTGTAATCTAATTATACTGAAAGTCCCCACAGAATAAAGAGGAAGCTCAGTCCAGAGTCCTGGTGGAACTGTTTGGCATTAGTAAATCATTTATAAAGTTTTAAATGAAAGAAAACAGTGACTAAACGTCACAGAACTTGCGACTTACTGTAAAAAGAACTTCCCGTTTTCAAATCTAAGGACAATGAGTTTATCCAGGTAAGGTCAAATTACAGAAACTTAGTATAACTTCTACAGAAAGCTGTGAAAAATGGAAGTGTCTCATTAGAACCTTGTTTTTATAATCTTAATGTTTATTCTATGCTTGTTTTTCCCCGTGTGATTACTTCGAATTTGGTGTTTAGGCATTGTCTTGGATTGAGAGAAGGAGTTTCAAACTAAATTTTCATTATGGATCAGTATAAGCCAAGTTTCTAAACATTTGAAGTGGATTTAAAAGTATTTTCTTCAGAACTAGATTTTCTGCATTCCATTAGTAAATGGAAATTTATTTGATTTTTTTTTAAAATAAAATTCCAAATGAAAATTTGTCTTGAAAAGGCTTTGCTTTTTTTTTTTCCTGAAGTTGTTACCATTTAACTCTTTTCCAAACAAAATACTGCTGCAGAAACTGTACTACTTGTCTTCATGAATTAAATTACTTTTTCCCTTACTTTCATAAACACCAGTAGGTGAAAGCTGGGAACAGGGAAAGCTAGTATAAATATCTTTATTGTAGCAGAGAGTTTGAAAATTTTAAGTATGCTGAGATTTCTGTGCCATCTCTGATACAATATGCCTCTGGTTATAATTTATTAAATATCTAAAACATAACCTGACCTTGCTGAAATGCTGAGGGATTAACTTTCGTGCTAATTTTTGAGAAATTATTCAACCACATGGCTCTGATGTACTGATGTTGGAATTCTTAGAAGTTAAAGCAGAAATGAAACTCTTGGTATAGCGAAATACTTTCAAGTTAGTCTGAATTCTTGCTCTTACCTAACACATGGTCTAAAAAATTCCCCCTTGCTTATGAGGCTCAATATTAGTTGAGGATAAACAAAGCATTGCCTTTTTGCCAAGTCGATGGCCACAGCAACTAGCTCACAGGGAAGTATTGTCAGGAACTTGTCTAGCACTTGACACATCTTTATTTATACTTTGCTGCTGGATAACTCCAGAGGTTCTCACGTTTGAACTCCTCACTTTAATTACACATTCATTAGCTCTACTAATCACTTCTGTTGCCTGGTCCTTGGTCTGTAGGTCTGGGATTTCTCCTGTGCATTTATAAAACACCGTGTTGATTTGTGAACAGTTGTCAGCAAATGTCAGTTGTTTTAAAATTGCTTTGAGGGTTTTAGTTGTTCTGTCTTTATTTACACTGTGAGTTTTAAAAAAGTGTGATGAGTTACACTTCTAGGAGGCTAATTTTTTGTCTTGTAAATGACTGTATTTTTTAAAATTCTTTGACGATGATATTTAACTTCCTTAGGTTCTTTTTGTCAGTCTGATGCATGACAGCTGTGGGTGACATTTTTATCTCTTTCCTAAAATGCTGCAGTGTGAACTATTCTGTCTACAGATTTACTTGAGTTCTCAAGAGAAAGCAGTAACATTGAACAGCTCTTTTCACATTTAGTCCAAATGAATGCTGGTAAAACTGTTTCACTGAACTTCTGTGTGCATTCTTTGTGAAGAAAACAATTAATAGTGTAATTCTTTGTTTAGAAGAACTTGAATTTGGTTTTTGTGTGCTTTCTTTGCAGACTCTTGGAAACAGATAGCAAATCCTTACGATCAGTAAATGGGTCAAGAAGAAATAGTGGATCTTCTCTTGTATCTAGTTCATCAGCTTCTAGCAATCTCAGCCATCTTGAAGAAGACTCGTGGATCCTGTGGGGGAGGATTGTGAATGAATGGGAAGATGTACGGAAAAAGAAAGAAAAGCAAGTTAAGGTAGTAATTGGAAGCTGATTTTTTAAATATATTTGTAATGTGATATAAGCGGTACTGTTTTATCTTTGTGTTGGGCTTATTCTTTTTAAATAAACATGTAATAGAAACTTCCAGTTGAATCTTTCCATCCCTAAGCTGTAGTGCTTCCTATGTAACCTCCCTATGTGCTGTCACCCAGCAAATGTCTCCTGCTGAAAGCCAGATGCATTTCTTGAATACGAAAGCTTTCAGTTTACCTCTAATGAGAGATTTCCATGAGTACAGGGATGATTAGCTTCATGTTTCCAAAAATGGAGTTGCTGAAAATCAACTTAAGGGCATCTGATAGCTTGATGCTATGATTATGCATTTATATGCTATGCTGCTATATACTGAGCAGCTCTCTTTTTAAAGCATTCTTAATAGGAGAGCTGATAAGTCTTCTTGGAGGCTCTGATGAGTTCAGTTTTTGTGCATGCCAAGTATGTTGAGCCCAGAGATGACCTTAGGCAGAAGAACACATAGTTTCTAAATTCTGGATGGATTGGAACGAACTTTGACCAGTGTGTCCAGTCTGGGTTAGTTGTGGTCATGTATGGAAGTGGAGTTTAATTGCACTTTAAACTCAAACTAAAAAGCATTTAGTGCATTTGAACATATCCATGTTACAGTGGCAGCAAGTACAGCAGCGTGGGATTTTTTTGTTAGTAGGCAAGTCTGTTCTGCTTTGGTTCTTTACTGGCTGTAGTCTGTAGTTTTATGTGCAGAATACAAATGTGTCAGGGTCTTTTGAACAGTTTGAAATGCGTATCTATGAATAGGTTGTGGGAAGGCGGAACAATGAGCTGAAGTAAAGTATCTTTTATATGAAGCAGTTGTGAAGAGAGAACATGACTTGAGAGAGAAAACAAGGGAAGAAAATGAACTCAAGATTTCCTGCTTGCATAGGGAAAGCAGTTTCTGGAAAGGTGTTCCAAAAGGCCATGAAAAGAAGGCCCCATGAACCTGAGAGAAAGAAGTGAGATGATAATAAGTAGATCTGGTTAGTTAGAATTTGTTTGAACATTTTCAAGTGTCACAAATATCACTTGTTTTTATAGCAGGCCAAGTACAATTTGAGGAGTATTTGACTAACTTTCAGGGAATATTTAATTATATTGCTGACTAATATTATATTGAAAACTAGCCAAGTTTTCCTTTGCTGTTAAATAATTCTCAGTATTTTTTTTGTTGGAAGTCAGCCTTAACTGTCAGTCTGCATTTACGATGGAATATCAGAGCATCCATACCTATTCCCTGATTATGCCAGTAGGTACATAGGTAGCAGCATAGGTGTCTTTGTCCTGGCTGTAAAAGCTGGTCTTAAGTTATTAGAAAACTGGTTACTTTTTAGTTTTTGGACATAAGTGTCTATACCTTCCTCCAGAGATGATATGTTCCATCCTTTACATCTCTCAATCCACTTCAGAACTTGCTTCCTGTTTTTGGAGAGCTTTTGAAGGATGACTTAAGTACTGCTGTTCAATTCACATGACACTGTGTAGAACAGCGTCATTTTAGTGCTGCCCAGTAGGTGTGTTTTCCTGCTGTTCCTTGCAGGAAAGTTGGAGCAGTTAACCCTATTATTCTGTCAAGCAGGTACATGGTAACTTAACGAGGCATTAGCAAGAAGTTTCTTGCTTTATTTAGTAACCCTTGAGGCTTTCGATGACTGATGTGCAGTCCCTTTGTGTTGTTGACAAAGGATAGCTAGAGACAGTTGTGTAAAGCTGGTGGTTTAGGGTTCTTGTCTTGGAGTTGGGAATCTTTTAGGAAGTAACATTTCATTGTTGTGTTGTAGACAGGAGAAATAGTTGGAGTGGCATTACTATGATGTTTCTGAAGATGGATGGATTGAGAGCTTACGGATATTAGAAAATGGAGGTCAGTGAGGCAAAACTCCTACAGTAGAGTTCAAGCTTGAGAGAAACAAAACTTGAAAGCAAGAGTCTCTTTGAGAGTTATCAGTGTTGTATTAATTAATTGTAATGTTGGAAAAGTAGGAGAAATGTGGAGCAAACAGGAAGAAGAGGAAGCTTTGCAGAATAGGAGATTACTCTGGTTTCAGAATAAATAATAATGAAAGAAATTAACCTTTAGGAGACAGAATACTTGATAACAGTACTTAAGGTACAAAAAGTTATTAAAGGAAATAGTTTTGAAGAGACAATCTTCTAGGTCAGACTGACTCTAGTTGCAGAATGTCCCACCAAGACAGTCTGTTAAATTCCTGAATAATGCTTCTTTCTCAGTTTTCAGATCAAGCGACAAGACTACTTGTCCTTGTGATTTCTTAAAGGACAAGTAACAGGTTCTTAGATGTACTCATCTGGGCATGTTTGAATCGTATAATACCTAGCAGTTTTTTTTTTTGGAAGATAAAGTAAATTTAGTTAATTTAGTAGGTGTAAACTTAATGTTTTCTTGGTCCAGTGTCTGAAACTGCATTTAAATACTTTCTTAGAAGATAACTTGGGAATACTTGCACACCAGAGAAATTAGACACAACTTCTCGAATTTGTTTAATGACTTCTGATAGTTGTACTGTGCAAATTTTTTGTTGCAGTTGGCTGTGCTACAGTTAGGTCTACTTCTCGTCATTTACCTATTTTGGAAGTAATTTTTAGTTGGTGATTTCTTAGATCTCAATTACTACAAATATTACTGAGGGTGTTATCTTCAGTAATCTTTTGTGAAATATACACATAATTGTATTAAATTCTGGTTAAGTTCTTGTATAAAATTATTAGAATATTCAGTTTTTCATGTAGCTTACCATGGATGAGGGACTACTTTCAGTAGCTAATTTAGCCACTAAAAATGATTCTGAGACTGCTTACTTTTGTTAGCTTAATAATCCCACTAAAATTGAGGTTATAAACTGTATGAGTAGTTTTTGCCATGATGTAAATTTTTTTCTGAAATTGTGAGGAATTTGAAGTGGTTTTTTCTCTAGGTTTATTTTTTGTAATATTTTCAGGAAATATAAATTAATTTGTCTTTTTGTGCTTTAGGAGCTGGTTCGAAAAGGGATACCTCATCACTTCAGAGCAATTGTTTGGCAACTTCTATGCAGTGCTCAAAGCATGCCAATTAAGGATCAGTATTCAGAGCTTTTGAAAATGACATCTCCTTGTGAAAAATTAATAAGAAGGGACATTGCTAGAACATACCCTGAACATGATTTTTTCAAGGAAAAAGATAGCCTTGGACAGGAGGTCTTGTTCAACGTAATGAAGGTGAGTTGGTATTTCAGCCCTTGAAAATATGTTAGCAAGAACATGCACCAGCTTGGATTGCTTTGTATATAGTGACTTTGCACCAGTTTCATGTGTTGTAAGTTTTTTTCAAGTTACTCTTTTTTAAACCATAGACATTGGAATGGTTTAAAAAATCTCATTTTAGTTTCAAAGGCATTCCTGTACGTTTTTTATATCTCACAAAGTAAAACCAAGTTGGCATCAAAACAAAGTCACATACTAACTGCTGATAGTATAATGGAATGAAGCGTGCCATGAATTAAAGTCAACAGTGTTGCCCAAGACAAAGAACATTGGCAATCAGAACTAGTATTCAGTTTGCAAGTATTTCTGAAGTGCACATGGCAGCAGCAAATGGCAGCTACAAGCTAGTGTGCAGTTGTTCCAGTGCCCAAACACAAAATGAAAATGCCAATGTAACATCGTTTGCATTATTTAGTCTTCACTAGAGCTTAAACTTTGAAGGTCAGACTTTTCCATAGAACATAGTTTCAACAGAAAAGTTGGCAGGTTTCCAAATCATAGTAATTTCTGTAACTCTAAAGTAAAGATTTCTGTAACTCTAAAACAATCTAAAGCAAAGATGCCACAAGTGTGGAGATCATCACAATTTATCCATCTGTAAATAAAACTGCAGCACATGTTTTTTCTGAAGAGAACTTGTTTCATTGTCTGGTCTGTCTCCTATAAAAGTAGTACTTTGTGAGATTTGTATGCCAGTGGTCTCTCTTCTCTTTTGGCAAATTCCTGTAGTTGAAAACTGCCTGTATTTTTGGTAGGTATGCCTTAGTTCTAGCTTTGTAGGCGACCAGAGAGCAAAGTTTGCAGCAGCAGGTAGAAACTAGAATGTCTGACTAAAACTTCTGGATAAGATGTCTGCCCTTGTTGGATTTGGGGAGAGGAAGAGTAAGTTATTAACAAGATAGCTGTGATTACTTTTTATTGATATTGAGGTTTTAATTGTTGAGAGTTTTAACTTTATTTCCCAGGCTTACTCTTTGGTGGATCGTGAGGTTGGATACTGTCAAGGAAGCGCTTTTATAGTTGGATTACTGCTTATGCAGGTAAAAATATTAAAAAAGATGTGAACCTTTAAAATCCATACTAGACTGCCTAATATACTGTGGTTTTTTTGGGGAATTTTTGCAATGGTTTTCCTTCAAAATTTCGTGACAATGGAGTTGTCAAGGGCAGCTGTTTGCTCTGCAAATGAAATGAGATTTACTTTGTGTCATTCTATTTGCCAAGATACTGTATTGGAGTGGGAGAATATATTTATTTCTCAGAGCTAAGGTAGGATTACAGGCTTGCAAGCTATTTTGGTGAGTGATATTTTAAAAAAAAATCAACTTCTCATTTCTGTTCTATTACATGGAATCTCCTCAGAGTTCCATTTGAACTTCACAGTTGATTTGATTATCTTAAAGCTGCCTTTGTATTACTGGTTTTTGGTTTATGAAACAGTAGGGTATATAATAAGAAACTTGCAGACCTCCATTTCAGTTTAGAACTTATTTGCTAGAATTTAACATATACAAAAGTTCATTGGAGTAATTGGCTGTAAATCCCTTAAACAAAACAAAAGAACCAACAACCAAAAAAAACTCCACTGCGTGCACATGCACGCGCACAAAAAACCCCAGCCCTAAATCCTCCCAGGCATTTACTCTGATATATTGTTATATTTGTCCGGAGTTTTTAATGTGCTTTTTTATTTTTAATATAGATGCCAGAAGAAGAGGCATTCTGTGTGTTTGTTAAATTAATGCAAGATTACAGACTACGAGAACTCTTTAAACCAAGCATGGCTGAACTGGGCCTTTGTATGTACCAGTTTGAATGCATGATACAGGTACATACAAAATCTATTAAACTTGCTCTTCAGTAACTATTAATAAGGAACATGGGAATTACAGCTCAAGAGCAGGCATGTCTGTTGGCTAACAGGCTGTACTCTTGACAATAGCTAGTTCCAGAACTTCAGAAGTAAATGCATGTGGCTCTGTGAGCAATTTTTTTTTAACCTTTGGCAGACAGTGACTGGTTTTAAATACCAAAGCATGGGATTTGTATTGCTGCAGTTTAAGCATATGAATGTTTAATTCTGTTTGAAGACTCTGAAAGTCAAAGTCTTCATAGTCAATTTATAGTATCTTAAAAGATGAAAATTGGGAGATACCCTCATATGTAGAATATTAATTGTTTTCAGATTTGGAATGCAGGTTCTTCCTGATCAGGCTGATGGAGAAAAATAGGTTTCTGTTCTGTGATCCAGTTTCTGACATGATGATCAGGGGTGAGATATCACATAGCCTTAGATTTTGTCAGCTCTTTTTAGTAGCCCATTCTAGATATTACTTGGGGATTTAGAAGCTTGACTTCCCTTTAGGATCAGGAAGTGTTTTTGTAATCTGCTTTCCAGAGTAGACATTCTATAGGATATTCTGTCTTGGGACTTCTGTTGCATGGTTCTTGGTAATGATGAGTCGTATCTTTCCTAGTCCGGTTGCTAGTACGGACAGCTGCTAACTGTACTAAGTATCAATTATTTTCTTGTATTCAAAATTTGTCAAAAACATGTCTGCACTAAAACTAGAAGCAGAACCTTAACATACTTGTGTTTTTTATTCCTCTTCTTTTCCAGGAACATCTTCCGGAGCTTTATGTGCACTTTCAGTCTCAGAGTTTTCACACTTCTATGTACGCATCGTCATGGTTTTTAACTATATTCCTTACAACTTTTCCACTACCAATCGCAACAAGAATATTTGATATCTTTATGTCTGAGGTAACTACTAAATACTCATATGTTACATTTCAAGAGTAGCTGTTGAAGGCAGTTATTTAGGTAGTGGTATAAATCCCATCATGCTGGACAAATCTCATAGTCTTGCTTTTTGTTTCTTATGCTGATCAGATTATTTTAAGGGAAGGTGTGTGCAGTTGTCAAGGAAGAGCAACTAAGTCATTGAATGTTGATATTGTGTGTAGCTTTGTGCTCTAAGCCTGTTGAAGTGTTCCCAAATCTGTTCTTTCTGGATGCAGTGCATTAGCATTGCATGCAGCAGGGACATCCATTTCTCAGTATTGTGGTGAGTTTACAGTGGAAACTAATGCTGCTTTCGGGCCAAGGTTAAAGTTCCTTGGGGATATGCAAGCCAAGAGGGAGTGTTAGTAACTTTTATTGTCCAGATGATGATCAGTGCCAAAGAAATTTAGGGAATTATTCAGTGTCATTATCACAAAGACACCTATGTTGTGTTTAGGTTTGGAGCTTTGCGTAATTATAACTAGTAACAAATCATAGCTTAAGCTTGCTCTGCAGTCATCTTTTAGAAAGCAGTATGTCCAAGGTGGATCCTTTCAGCTTGCCCTCAGGAATGTCCAAGATAGGGTATATAGTGAGACATTCCCTTTCATCTTTTTCAATAGTTTAACTGCATTGTACCGTGTCTGAAATTAAAATAGCTTTTTCGAGAAGTATGTGGGATTTTTCTACTAGATATACTTAAAATGTTTGATAGAGCTGACCTAGAGAATTCCTGTCACTTGAGATTTTACCTCATCACTAACTTCTCTGAGGGGGATGTCTGGTGTCAGGACAAATAGCCAGACTGCTTGTCCTTGGAACAAAAAAAGAAAGCCAGAAGCAATTTGTTGAGAGATTTTTTCAGTAGCCCTTTTACGTGTGTTTACTTGGGTGAGATTTCCAATGTTAGTAAGTAGTAGAATAACTCTGTACTGTTGACAATGCCACGAATAATTGTTGGATATTTTTTAACTTCTGTTTTCAGGGTTTAGAGATAGTATTTCGAGTAGGTTTAGCATTACTTCAGATGAACCAGGCAGAATTACTGCAACTTGACATGGAAGGAATGTTACAGGTAAGCTATGGTTATAATAATTTTAAGATAGATCTGAAATGTGTAGTGTGTGTATATTTCCTTGCAGCTGTTAATTATATGTAATCTTGTGCTCTGATTGCTTTTAGCACTTTCAAAAGGTCATTCCACATCAGTTTGACAGTGGTCCAGACAAATTAATCCAAGCATCTTACCAAGTCAAATACAATGCAAAAAAGATGAAAAAGTAGGTATAACATTTTGAGAAAATAGATTTTACTGTTGCTGAGTTACTGCTTGTTTACCCTTAAGACTTGCTATTTATTCAATGTTTCGTTTTGAATTTTCCATCTTTACATTTTTTGGGGTTTTTACTACATAAAAAATGAAAACTGAAGTTCTCTCTGCAAAAAAATTATTCTAAAGTAGTATTTGCTATTTTTCTTAAATATAATAAAGCTATATCTCATTTACAAAAATAAGTAAAAAAGCTTTTGAAGAAAACTGCAAGTTATAGAGAATTACAGCACTTCTGTAAAACGGAACTGAATAGGAAGGCTGGGTAGGGGGGTGGTTTTTTGGAGGGAGGGGAGATTATTTTGGTTTTCTTCAGGGTGAAGCAGGGAAAGGAGGTGAAACTTTTATGATCTGGCCTAAATTTTAAAGATTTTAGTTCTCAGGAACTGGAAAAATATTCAGTATTCACGGTGCTAAGGAGTGAATTTATGGTCAAAATTAGTGCTGTTTAAAATACAAATTGATAAAACTTTGTAATACCATTGACAACAGTAAAATAACTTTCATTTGGCTTTTGAAATCTTGAGAATACCACTACTATTGTTATTAAGGTTAGTTGCATGTCTCTTCTGCCTTTGGTAAATTTTGTTTTGATTAGCCAAGCTGCGAATACTGTGACTTGCCAGGGTTAAGTTTGCTGGGTCACCCGTTGTTTGTAACATATTGTACATACAGTGTTGCACTGCAGGTTGTGCCCAGGGTCTTCCAAGCTGAATTTGTCAATCTTTTTCTTTTTTTTTTCTGTCAGCAGCCTATGATCAGTAGAGTGAGCAGTCTTCTCTAAAAAAGAAGTAACAACAAAGCTTTCAGGAAAAAATATTTTCTTTGCAAACCAGTACAAGTGTATGTAGTTGAAAATGCTACCATTCCAAGTCTGAACTTCCTGGTCTGCCTTCTGTAGAGGCATTGTTATCTCAGCTTGTGGGCTTTTCATGCCACATTTTTCATTGGGAAAACTTTGGTTTTCTGGGGAGAGGCCAAAATTGTTTTATATTTAAGGTATTTTTCTCAGATTTCTTTGCATCTTTTTCTTCCAGGCTTTCCAAGCTCTGATTTCTTTTGGCTGAATCTATTGAATTGATGATTGTATTACATAAAGGGGTTAGTACAGAGTAGCTCCAAATTGCTGCCACTGTAATGTATTCAAGCAAGCTCCTGCACTTCAGAGTGCTGGTTCAGTCTGTTCATATCTACTGCAATCTGTGTTTAAATTTAATGTCCAGTCTAAGCAGTTACAGGAGTGCATTTCAGAGGAAATATCAATAATCTGTGTCTCTGTTCTACTGTTATTTGTTAGGTATTACACCAACAAGTAAATTATCCTCAATGTTTCTGATCGTAATTTACTATTTCTAATTTTTAGGCTAGAAAAAGAATACACTACAATAAAGACAAAAGAAATGGAAGAACAAGTTGAAATTAAAGTAAGGAACCCTCAACAAATTTATTTACGAATAAGTTTAATTCCTAGATGGGGGGTTACATGTTTGATCTCTGCATGTAGCAGGACATAATTAAGGTCCCCAAATTATTTTCTTTCAGCATTTATATTTTGGATGTCTTTTCATAAAGGACACCTGCAGTGAAATTATTGAGACTTCTGGTGGACATTAAAAAAAAATCTTTGGAGACCCACTGTACTTATTTTTTTATTATTTCCTGCTGACAAAAGCTTAGTAACAGATGTCCTCATTTGTCAGAGGTTCCAAATATGCTGGTTTAGATGCAGGTGCTCCACACAGGAGGTTTGTATGACACATGTTAAGATAGACTTTGTCAGAGTGCACTTGAGTGGTTTGTCTTTAAGATCTTGATTTTTTTTTTTTTTTTTTTTATGCATTGAACCTAACTTGTAGTTTCTTCTGTCTGCAGTCACTTTTTCTTTTGGTGCTTTTGCAGTTGGTACAAACTGTGGGGGGGAAAAAGCCAACCTGGCAACGCAGCTTATTTTTCCCTTTTACTAACTGACCTACTTTCTGCATGTACTTAATCAATGCATCTTTTTGCTTTTGTGACATAAATAGGCTTTTGATACCTTTTTTTCTATTTCACTTTTTTTTTTTCACAGCATGTTTGATCTGGATTTTCTTCCTTGTGTTTTTAGCCAGTTCTGTAAGAAAAGACAGTGGGAGAAATGATGTGCAAGTGCATTGTATAAATCCTTGTTGAGGGAATTAGGTAAAGCCTTCCTTCTTCCTGTCCACTGGTAGTCATTTTGCCTTTCAATATCAGTTTTTAAGGCATCAGTTCTTCAGAAAAATGACTGTGAGATGCACCTGTGAGCACAAAGGTGTTAGGAGTCTTTTCAGGCAGTTTGTTATTGTACCAGGCAGTGAGGCATTTAGCTGCCTGAATACCTGCTGTGACAGCAGCTGAAATCAGAAGACTTGCAGGGCTCAAATGACAAAATAAAACCATATGAAAGACAACTGTAACTTTAGATTCCAGTATACTAACACATTTCAAATCCTTTCCTGCTTCTTGCCACCACCCCACCACCCCCCCAAAAAAGAAGGCAACAAAAAACCTCCCCAAAACAAACCACCAAGCCAACCCCAACAAAAAAACAACCAAAAAAACCCAAACCAATCAACGCAAAGCTGCCTGTTTCTAGGCCCTACTTTGGGATTTATGTAAATAATTTCTGACTTAGCAGAGCTGCTTAGCAGAAGAGGCTATTTTAGGGGAGATAAAAAAGCATATTTTGAGTTTGCCTTTTAGCCTGGCAGAATAAAGTGTTTACTGAACTGATACCCAATGCCCTGTTCTGAGGGGTACGGATCTCTTCTATCTGAATGCTGACCGCTAAAATATACAGGAAATGCACTGGTAAAGTATAGAGTTCAGAACAATTCTTTCTTTCTTCTGAGACATTTGAGGTGATTCTCAGTATAACATTACAGATTAACGTAAATTCTTGTGAGGAAAGGGAAGGAAACCTTGTAGCTGCCTCATTAGCCTGTCCTAGTGCAGGGAGTGCACTTTCATGTCCCTTAACCATGAAGATTTGGCTCTGTTTATGAAGAGGAGGCTGTCAGTTCTGGTGTGGGGTTGAGCCCCGTGGTTCACCTGCAGACATACTGCTTTCAGCTAATGCAACATAGATGGTTTTGCATAACATGTGTTCTCATTTTTGCTGTATCAAGCTGTTTAAACTCTTATTTTGAGCTAGTACATCATATGAAAGGATGTTAAGAAGGTCACTAATTATTTTTGTATTTATGTTGATTTTCATGGATGTGATGAGATAAAAATGTTGTTAGTATGCTTTGCTTTTATCAGACTTTCAATTAATAACTTGAGAAATGGATTTGTGAACTCTTTACCTTCCAGAGGTTACGAACTGAAAACAGACTACTAAAACAGCGCATTGAAACACTAGAAAAAGTAAGTATGCTGGGGACTAGATTTAATCTGTGTTAGTTTAGACTTTAATTGATGGCAATTTCATTATATTAAATGGGAATCTCAGAATTATAGTTTACTGTTTTCCTCATAATCTCTGGTGTTTACTAACAGTGCTTAGCCAAATAACATGGCTGTCACCAAGCAATTAAGGTCAGTGCTTTAAATATGTAAGGTTATGTCTGCTTCTTAGTGATTATAAAATCAAACATTTTGACATACCCAACTTGTGTTGTACTGTTTTCTTTCTGAATTAGAAGCATATGTTCAAAGTCCAGAAGAATCCATGAAATAGTGGACTGCTTGGTTGGAAAAGAGGTCACTGTGAGAGAATGCTCAGTTTTGAAAATCTGAAGTTGCTTGGTGTTTTTATGTAGGAGCAAAATGACAGACCTACCAATGACCAGAGAGATGTTGCAGCATTCACGTTCAGAACAGGAACACTGCCATTCATTTGTTCTATGTAGTTTTGAGGTGGCAATTTTGGGTACATGGTGGGGAGAATGTCTAAAGATTTATTTCTCGTATTTTTAGTCTGGAGTAGAGTTTTGTTAGGTTTTTTTGTAACTGACTGAAACTTCAAAAGTATGCATGGGGACTGGTGTGGATACATTGCCAACATGAAGGCACTGTTCTCCAGTGGCCTCTCCTGTATCCTGGTATCACACTTCCTGTGGCAGATTGCATCTGAGCTGCTCTGCTCAGCAATGAGAACATTCCTGTCCATCTTAAGCACAAACAGGGACCATCTTCCAACAAATGGAATTGAATGCTCTTGTGAGTTGCAAACAGTTGTTCATGTTTCACAGGGAAGAAAATGGTAACGTTTCAATTAAGAGTGACGTAATTGAAACATGTTACACTTCAGATGTTAAAGCCCATTGCAATTTCTCGAAAAGCAGTCTGTCTATGTCAAATTCTAATTAACTGATTTCAGAATTTAGTTTCTAAAAGATGCATAATAAGGACACATTCTGAAATTTGTGACCAAAAATACGATTCTATGAACATTTTTGTTTCTAATATTGGAGGTTTATAAAATGAATGGAAAAGAGCAGGCTCTCTTTAAGAAGCTTGAAGCTGTAGTGAATCATTTCAATGCCCTTGGCAAATATATAATAGTTAATATCCTTGTTTTATACTTAACTTGTAGAGGTTTGAAATATTTTCTTTTTTAAATTATGAAGTCCATGGTGAACTGCCAGATGCTAGTGCTTTTGCAAATTCTGTACTTAGAATTTCAGAATTCACCTTCAGATTATCCCAGTCTGATTGAAATGAAAACATTTCAAAATGGGAAAATATTATCTATTAATAAGAATTTCTGAAGATCATTATCATCGCAGCATTTGAAAAACAGATCATGAAGTGTGAAAAATATATTAAGTTCTTCTGTTGGAAACTTATTTTAAAAATATTTTTTCATCATTCAAACCCATCTAATTTAATTGTGATTTCCTTAGTGTACCTTAACTTCTAAGTAATAGCTCTTATCTACTACTTTGAACTTCAATTTTAATAAAAGTTTCAAGGAGAAAGAAGGTCTATGAATAGATGTGTTTTTCTGTTGTAGAATGTTCAAAAAATTGAGTGGTTTCAGGGGTGATAAAGTAGAAATTAATTAAATGCAACTGCAGGGCAGTAGCGCTTGTCAGTGTGCAAAAATGAAAATTTTTCTTGCAAAAGTTTGGCAAGGAAAGAGAATCTATGAACTGCTCAATGAGTCACTGCAAGAATTCAGTAAAACAAAACATAGGCTGTCATAGTTGACATTTCCTACTTGTCTGTCAGTTTGCACCATTTAACTTCCCTGCTTCATCTTAGCGGAAGCTGTAGTTCTGCATGAGTGCCTCAGTGCTAAGTGGAGTTCCCTCTGTGCTCAAATTATGCCTTTGTTTCATGTTGTAGGGGGACTGTAGATCGTGTCTTGGATCTATCTATTTGATCATATCAGATAATGCTTCAGTAACTTTTGTTAATTAGGGAAGCAAGCCATTCAGATAGAAACACCCAGTCTCCTGTAGGTGAATTTTAAGTGTTACGGAAATCTGAAACCTTTTTGTATCAAAGATGGACTGTGTTAAATCTATTGCAGAAAAGGCTCCTTCGTGGGGCTTTCAGGCTGATTTGCCTTCACTGATATGAAGAGTTGTTAATTTTGCAAAAAGAGCTTGCACAGAAAATGGGTAGAATTTGGGCATTTTCTTTCTATCAGCTCTTGGTCTTTTTTGTCACTATGATCAGCCCCTTGTTTTTTGGTTCCCTTTTTCCTCATTCCTATCTGAATTTTTCCTTTGTAGGAAAGTGCTTCCTTGGCAGATAGATTGATACAGGTATAGTCTTTTAGTCTTTTACTGTATAACTCTCTTCCTACTCATAAAAAAACCCAACTGCTTTATTGCATGCATATTTGCATGCTGTATTCTATCCTTGCTTTGCTGATTTGGAATAAATACAGAGCTAATATATCTTGCTAGAAACTTGTTTAATTTTGTATACTAAAAATATATAAACCCAATATCTGCACGTTATAGTAATTTTCCTAACCTATTGTAATTTTTTGTCCAAATTCCTGTGGCAAATGGATTCTATGACACTGTATTAACAATGAAATTGAATATTGTGACGTTCAATCTGTGCATGTACACCTGAGTAATAATGCATGAAAGGAATTTTATTGAATGCGAGTACAAAATTGTGCTTTCTAAATGGTTGCTGAACTTTGTAATAAAGTACTAAAGCAGCTGTTTAGTACTACCTTGTCCTAAAATTTCTACCAATTGTACTCTGTGCTGTTTGCAAAACCAATCTGATTAAATAAGCAGCTACGCATCATAAAGGCAGTTTTCCTTGGATTTGTCATAAGTGCTTAAAGAAATAAATTATGTCCTAAGGGACAAGTGACAAGGGCCCAGGAGGCTGAGGAAAACTACCTCATAAAACGGGAGCTGGCCACCATCAAACAGCAGAGTGATGAGGCCAATACTAAACTGGAGCAAGCTGAGAATACCATCAGGGAGCTCCAGCAACAGCAGCAATGGGTAAGGAGCCTGGCAGCACATCATCTCATCTTTTTCACTCACTTGTGTTTATTTTTCCTCATCATTACATGACATGGTCTCTGTGCTGTCTTTGTAAGCCCCTGTTCATTGTGATTTGCATTCTTAAAATGACACAAATTTGATTAAATCAAATTTTGCTCTGTTCTACTGATAGATGAGATTCCTAACCCTGGATAGATGTAAGTTATGAGTTAATTAAAAAAACTAAACAACATACCCACAATGAAACACACCAAGCAAAAAACTCAAAAAACCCCCACAAACCGACCCAAAACACTTCCACCAAAAAAGAAATACTAACAAAAAACCACACATACAACCTATGATAGCTCTTAATGCTAAGAATCCAGTC
Source organism: Lycocorax pyrrhopterus obiensis (assembly GCA_014706295.1). Taxonomy (NCBI): domain Eukaryota; kingdom Metazoa; phylum Chordata; class Aves; order Passeriformes; family Paradisaeidae; genus Lycocorax; species Lycocorax pyrrhopterus. The sequence goes on along the minus strand of JACSVZ010000013.1, from coordinate 17,101,631 downwards.
ATCGCAAGTTGTGTCACTCTGGCTACTCAAATTTGAGAATTGATTCATAATGCCCTTACCTAGTGTATCATTTAAGTCAGTTTCTTTCATGTGAATGTTTCTTCTATGTCCCTGTGTTTTTTTCCGAGTATGCTAACATTTACTGCTCGCTGAAGTAGAAGAGCATTGTCCCTGGTTTTGGAACTACAGAACTTGATTAAAAAGTGTGGGTTTATGTGCATATGGAGCAGGAAAATAATTTTTAGTAGCTGTGTATAGGACTGTATTTGTGTGCACTTGGGGTTTTAGGTAGTAAAATGTGCAAGACTTCAGACTCTTGCTGTGAGACTGAAGTTACTTCCCTTAAGACACTTAAAGTGCTCAGTATCTTCTCTTTGGGGGTACAGGGGGAAGCATTTTAGCATTTTCACTTGCTGAATAAACTGTGCACTACTAGTGTTGATGTGAATATCCTCATATTGTTCTAAGTGGTATCCGAGTGTATTGTGTGGAGTCTTGGGAATGTCAGGTGTATGAAATACGACTTATTAGAACTACAGCATACTGCAGCTATTTACCAAGTTTCTTAAGGTCAGTATAGCAGTTTGTTTTACACCTCTTCCACCAAAGCTCTAGAAATACCTGTGTCTCCTATTGGAAGGTAAAGATGAGATTCACTGTTAGACTTTAAAGAAATCACAACTTAAATGCAACATTCTAGAACTAGTTTATTATTATGTCTCTTTAATGCATTTCAGTGTAAAAAAAATCCATATTTTAGAATAGTCACAAGAAGTGATTATTAAGCTGTTACTCTCTCATGTGAAAAGCTGCTTTTTATAGAACTTTAATAATTTCTTTGGGGGGAAAAATATGAAGAAATTATGATTAGGAAAATGGGGATGGTTTAGTGATGCTTTCCAGCATTTTTAGATATATTGTAATCTTTCAAGTGAAATGCAATGAGAAGTGTTTATAGACCTTTGGATATCCAGCTGTTTATTGTCTGATTACAATAGTACACACACCTTTGGAATATGTTTTTTAGAGGCATCCATGTTAATGACCTGTATGCAATTAAAAGTTATTAGAAGACTAAGATACTATTATTTATTTATTCATAAATTGGTGGGAATATGACTTTTAAAGCTAATGACTTTAATTATGCTGGGGACCTTATTGAGTAGCAATGATGGGGAGGCTTGACAGGTTGCCTGGGTATGGGAACTGATCCTGAGCAAACCTTAGATAGCTGTGGATTGCAAAATTGGCTGGGTTGGAGCTGTGAGGGCAGACAACTGGGCAAGTACTGCAGGAATGGAGAGTATGTCAAATTATGAGCATGCTTCCTTCTTTCCATGCTTGCAGCATTGCTTTTCTCCACTTAAACGTGAACATGGTTATAGGAAGTCATCTGACTATGTGTGTGGAACTGAGACTGTAAATCCATATGGTTAGAGACAGGTTTGTGCCTAATAGCTGGCTTATTCTGAAGTGTAAGGCATAGCACTGTGGTTTTGAGACCCATCAGAATTATACACCGTGGTGAAAGTGTTAAAATGGTTTAAGTAAAGAGCGTTCGCTAGATTCTGCTGCATCAGTAAGATGTGTAATTGAACAGGCTTTTAACTGTTTCCAAGCATGGAAGTGGGAGCAACGAATAGAAGCAGCTGCGTGCATTTAGGGCGCCACCTGGTGGGAATGCATGGATTTATTTGGAATTTTGGCATTTTAGTGTACACTGGTGATTTTTTGCCACTTGCTAGTGCCAATAGCTTTGTTCTTGGCAATACTCCTTTTCAGTATTGTCTTGCGAGTATCTGGTTTAATGTTTTCTTCTCTAATTATTTCAGCTTTTTTATTAGCAAAAATGATTGCACTGTAAACTTGTAAATGACTGCATAGTTTATCTGTGCTTATTTAAAGATACAGCATCTATTGTACATATTTTATCATCTACATCTTTTTCAGTCTCAAATTAGTTGTTTCACCATGATAGAAACCATAATGTTTGGACATGAATCTCTGAATAGAAATGTATGAAAAGAACTGCTTAAAGGTACTTGCAGCTGCCTCTTCTGAGCAATACTGTGGGATTAAAAAAACCCACTGTTTTGTTGGTAGCAAAAATTATCTAAACAATAGTATTTCTAAGAAGGTTAACATACCCTTGTAAAAAGGTTATGCATTTGTATTTGAGTATTATCAAGGGTTTATGCTATCTGTTTGAGATTGAATAGCATAGGTTGGATGGCTTAACAGTAACTATTGAAGGTACTTACTGGATTTGTGTCTGAAGAAATTCTCCCCTGCAGCAGTTCTGAATACAGAGATGGGTAGAGGAGTATTCTTTTGATCAAAGTCCAACACCAGAAGCCCAAATTACACACAAGTTTATTTCTTCCTGTGCTAAAGTACTTATAGGGAGTTTTTAGTTGAACCAGAATGACTTCATTATGAAGTGTGGAGTCTACTTAAAGAGGTAATCATGATACTAACGAATGATACTAATCTGTCTTCGGCTTGTCTAGTCTTTAAATGTGGAAACTTGCCAAAGGCAAGTCATGGTGGGTTACCAAATGATTAAGAGGAAGGTGGCTTCTTCCTCATACCGCTAGTAAATCAAGAACTGCATAGAGGAAGTTGTGCCTGACTTGAACGAAATACAGAGTTTTCTTTTGAGGCATGCTAAAAGCAATGGTATTTGAGGAGTTAGGGGAAAGGATAGTCAGCCTATTGTAACTTACTCCTGATGATTATGTGCTGAAGGTTTTATTCTCTGTTCTTTTCGCCCTTGTGTTTCTAAATGAAAAGGGTAGCTTCTTGCTGAATGTAAACATCTCCAGAATGCAAATCTTGTCTTTCCCAGTGGCACTGTACTTGTCAATGATTACCCAGTTCATCAGTTGGAATGCTTTAAAATTGAATCTGATTAATTGGAGGCTAATCAAGCTAAAATTAGTTCACATCTTATTTTTAAATAGGCTCTTCAGCTATATTATGTGAAGATAGAATTTTAATTGACTAAGCATTCAGATGGAAGCATATGCATTTTGCAAGGTAATTTATAGTGATGTATGTGGTTATTGTTACAGCAACTTCATAATGCGTAGTTTCTTTTCAGGAACTCATGCTAAAATGACTGATAATAATTAAGAACATAATAATTGATGTTGGGAATATATGCTTGTAAATGAGTGTTGCAGCTTTATGGGAGGCTTTGCTTTATTTTACAGTGTACTTTCCTAATATTGTGTTCTGATTTGCAACCAAAAAGCAGAAAATAAGAATTCTGTATTTAGTGAAGTACAACAGTTAGTGCTTAAATGTGTAAACAAAGTTAGCTGGGCAGCTGCTGAATCATCTGTTAATTGCTCTTCAGTATAGTGTACTGGAGAACCATTGTGTAATTATATCTGTCATCAGCCCAAATAATATTAGGTATGGTTATGTTTAAGAAAATTTGGGTGGAAATAAATCCAGTTGTGTGAAGCCAAGCAAGGACTTGTTTCTTTCAGAATTAAATGCCTGTAGAACTACAGTTTTAGTCCTTTATATTACATATGTCTCTTCAACATAGGCAAGAAAGTGTTACTGTGGTTAAAATGTTTGGCTGGTTCCTGAAAATCTTTATTTGCATTGTGGCTTTTGTCAGAAATTCTAGGGCTTAGGGCAAATATATAAAAGCAGATTTTTTTTCTTGCGGTCAATTTAAAAGTTGCTTTCAAACACTGTTTTAACTATAAACTTGTGTTACCTTTATATACTAAATTACTGAAATTGTGCTTTGTTTTACTAAGTAGTGAAATTCACAACTTGTAATTTGTGAGTCTTGTTTTCTTCAGTCTGTTCTGATCTTGGCTGGGGTTTTTTGCAGTATATCAAGACTTGATTTAGAGTTTGTTGTGGCTAAATAAATAAGTACTCTTAACATATTCCTTATGCAGGCGAAATCTAAAGACAGATTTAAAGAAGGCATGACTCGTGCCTGACACTGGATTAATAACTTTTCTTACATTCTCCATTACTAATTATTTGATAAACATCATAGATTTTTATAGAATACACTTACGTTATTGCAAAAGCAGCATGTATTCAGCTCTTCAAATCTGCTGTTTTCTCTCCATGTCCTGGAAAATACTAGTGAACTTCTTACCTTGCAAGAGAGAGAACACTGCATTTGTTCTCATTCCGTATGTACCACAAACAGAATCTAGAACAAGAAATGTAGAGTCCATCTAAGTTGCTTTGTGTATCATGGGATGAACTTGTACAAACAGCTGGGGAATAAAAAAGAGCTGTTGCCTCTTTTCTGCCTCTGCGTGGTGTTACATGTGGTACTTGTGTTGCTACATGATGTGAAGCAACTGTAGAAATGAATCAGCATTGACCACCATCCTCTTCCTTACACTCAAAGCAGGTCTGCCTCCACTACTTGCTGAGGCAAAACCACTGTGTGGGTTGAAAATTAATATGCATTAGATTAGTATTGTATAAGGGAAAATTAACATTAATGTACAAGGATCATACTATATCTGTGTTCTGTGTGTGTTCAGGTGCACAGTTAAGTAGGCCTAGTGCTTAAGTGGATGGTGTCAATGACACTAAAAACTGCCTGCCTGAGCTGTCTTTGCCTTTTAATGCTTTGTACATATCCCCTCCATTGCAGCTTCCTGCAGGCACATATATACAAGAAATACAGTAAACTGTAATGCTAAGAGTAGTGTAGATTTTGAATTTGGATTGTACTGTAAGTCATGACAAAAAAGTTTATTTGGCATGCAGAAGTATAAAAGCAAATGAAAAAATTATTTCCTTGACCATGTAGTTACATTTAAATCCTTGTTTTGACCTTTTTGCCTCTTATTTGTACATTAAAAGTCAGGGAATGTCACACCTAACAGAAGCATGTGGAACTGAAGACTGTTCATTTCTTTACTGCTTTTTAGATGCAGAAAACTAAATTGTTTGATGCAAACATAAAGTAAGACACAGCTGTATCTTTAGTATAATGAATAATCTTTTAAAAGTTGAATTGTTAATTAAAATTTAATCTATGAATCCAGGCATAGTACTTATATTTCACAACATGGTTAATGACACCAAAAATATATTAAATTATTTTCCTCTAAACTGAATTTTCAGGGTAGCTATGTAAACACAGTAACTAAACAACTACACTTTGAGGATTTCAACACCCACTGTTTTCTTCCATCAGAAATTTAAATGCTGATTTAGGTTGGTATTGCCTATCAAGCAAGTTTGACAATCTGTCAAACTGACAAGTAATTTTAAAGTGACCCAGGGAAGAAATAAAATGTATTTTAAAATTATTGATTGGGCGAAAAAGTTAATTGAGTCTTTTGAATATAAATGCTTTGGTTGGATGTCTCTGAATTTCAGAAGGAATATGTATAGTGTGAGCAAATGAGACCCAAGGGCTGGAGTGAAGAAAGGCACAAACCAAAGTCATTGTGCATTGAAGCGCACACAGTTTTATTTTAAATCCAAGATTATGGAAGGACTCTGTTGAATCGGAGTTTAAGTGAGTAGGGATTGAGTGACACTTGTATTAACCTTGTAATTAACTAGTCTTCCCTAAGCACCTTCTTCTGCATATCACAAAATAATCACAGATCGTTTGAGAATCTTTCAGTTCGGTTGACAATGACAGAAAAGTGTGAGTTGTTGCTTGTCAGTACTAATAAGGGTCTCAGTTTCGTCAGACACATTTGGCTGTGTGGAGGAGCAGTTGTTTGAGAGGCAGAGCACTGGGGATATGTTTGGTAGCAGTCTGCATTGACATATTAATAGACTTGTATAAGGTAAGCGCTTATGCTGGTATTTCTGATCTGAAGCATTTGAATGTACTTTTCCCACTAAATCTGGTATATAAAACTCCTTTCAAACAATCTGTGCTTCATACTAAACATATTTCTGCAAACTTTGTAGCATAAATGCAGTTCACGATACAGTGAAGACTTTGTGCTACAGCTGGAAAAAGAGCTGGTCCAAGCCAGGCTGAGTGAAGCAGAATCTCATTGTGCCCTGAAGGAGATGCAAGATAAAGTTCTAGAGATGGAAAAGGTAAATCAAACCAGGACCCTCTATATAGAACAACGCTCAAAACAGACTACAGGTCCCTGTAATTCTTTGCAGAACTGTGCTCTAGAACCTCTCTTCTATGCTTCTGTGATTGCAAGACGCTTTTCAAATCTGAAAGTACAATAAAACTAAGGTCTCTTTGCACTGGGAAAGGTTTGTGAATAACAGATCACTTTTCTTCTCTTCCTGAAGCCTGCTGTAGTGGAAAACTTGGATTCTGGTGAAGTCTTGACAGGAAACATCAATTGTTTCAAAATTATATTCTGCAACAGGAGCAGTGGGCTTAGAGTGAGCATTGAGATTATGTGAAACTAGTTTGGGAGGGGAAGAGGAAAGGGTTCAATATTACCATTCCTAGGTACTGAGTATCTTCCACTCCCATTCCATCATGGGCAGAGAAAGAATCCCTTCACTGTATCAGAATCTCTACTGCTTTTTGGGTGCCATGCTAGCTTGTAACTTATTGATGCCAGAGTTCAAGCTGTACTCAAGCCAACTGTCAAACATTTACCTTTCTTTGCAGCAATATTTAACTGCAAGATAAAATAGCAAAAGAAGAAAAACCCCAATAATTGACTTGATATAAAGCATGCTTTTCAGATCCTGTTGTACTGGCTTTGGAATTAGTTTCCTTAGGAAACTTTAATGAGCTATTTACCTAGAACTTACTAGCTAATTAGATTAACCCACTGGAATCAAGATTTATTTTTCAATTATCTGAGGGGCTTGATGAGTGTCTGATGGACTTAGTAGTGTGGTAGTTTTTACTGTATTGACCATTGGTAAGAATTTAGGATATAAGGTATTTTTCAAAATTCAGGAGACTACTTAATCTTCATCATCATGGAGACAGCATACAAGGAAAACTTATCTAGTGGAAGAAAAAACTGGAGTACTGGGGTCAGTTCCAGTGTACCAGCAAACTCAGGATGTACAGCAATATTTCAGTCTGTCACAATGAACTTACGCACATGAGAAAGTGGCTGAAGTGAACTCCCTTAAATTCCTACAATACAGCTCTTTACTGCTGTTAGTGATGAGTCGTGAGTCTGGGGAACTTCTGCTGAATAACCCGAGACTTGCATGGCCATACTGACAGTGCCATAAACATTCAGAGACATACCCTCTCGTTTCCTATATTTGCCAATACTCAGATCCCGTGATTTTAAAACATGGAATGCTAATAAATGACCGTTGTGCTGTGTTCTGTTAATGTTAATCACATGCTTTACTCAACTCTCAAGAAAACCTGACAATTGTCACAGTATTACAGATCTGCAAAACCACTTGATTTTACTGAAAACAGCTACTGGGAAATAAAGTAGAAAGTGATGAAGAACAGTTCAACTTTGAATATTTGGTGACCAATGATTTGCTGTAGGGATAATGTAGTCAGACAGCCTGTCAATTTTCTTCGCCTCGTTTTTCTCCCAGATTTCCATTATTAGAATTTCATCTCTGTTTTGCTTTTCTTGGTGTTTTCATGTTTTCTGTTTAGCCTTCTCTCGCCTTTCTACTTTTTCCTCATGTGTCTTGCACTTTCATCTCTAAGACCTCTTCTTGACTGGTTGTTGTTTGTCAATATTAACAGATGGTTCCTTTGTCAGCATATCTGTTCTCCTTTTCAAAGGCTGATGACCTACTTCCTAAAATATAAATTTCCATTTATTATTTTCCCTGTAAACCTAAATAAAAGTTATAACTTTAAGGTGTAATTTCAGTTCCTTGTTTGCTTTACTTTTTATCAACTAGATCAAAACCTTTCAGATTCTTCTCCGTATTTTTGATGATGTGTTCAAATATTGTAAATATGTTGTTTTGTTAGGGATACCATTCAGGGAAATCTTGAAGTCAGAATACCTAGAACTACTACCTTATAATTTTCTTTTGTAGTTGGCAGTTAGAAGTTATTTATACACACTCACTGTGTCCAGAAGCTTAGATTTTTTTGATGGTTTTTATTTTGTAGAGGATGTGCACTTAAAGTTTTCCTAGTTATTTTTCCATGTCTATGTTCTTGGAGTGGGTTTCACTAAGCACAATTTTATTCAAATACATATTTAAGAGGATGGTCCTTGTTGCAGAGGAACAGCTCCCTCCCTGATGAGGAAAATGTTGCCAGACTACAAGAAGAACTGATTGCAGTAAAATTAAGAGAAGCAGAATCTTTGATGGGTCTCAAAGAACTAAGGCAGCAAGTCAAAGATTTGGAAGAACACTGGCAGGTATGGGTAGCAATATACTTTTATGAATTTTTATTTTCAATGATAAAGCAAAAGACTATTAAATTTTGAGATACTGAGTTCAAGTAGAAACTAATGATTGTGGATCAAACTGCTGAGGTGAGAAAATCCTTAAATTCAGCTGTCACAAGAAACTTAACCTAAAAAGTATGTTAGAAGTTGGTGCCTAGTTGTTATAGATGGCAGAGGGCCTGTGCTACCAGGTAACTGTAATGGTAGGAGGGAAGTACCTGATCAGTACTCCTCCTTTGCTAAATGTTAAAAAGGGCTAGAAACACACAAAACTCTCAGGATATACTTGCAATTCACTGACTTACTGTAGTTAGGAATGAATGTATTCAGCTTTTTAATTGTCTATTCTTAAAACCAGTAAGTTTCCATGGATTTCTAGCTTTTATGATCAACAGGAGAACTCTAGCTATTTGTCCCTGTATAACTCTGAGACCTTAAGAGAAGTAAGGAAACACCAGGAGGGATCAGGCATTATCAGCAAAAGCATGCTGTTTTTCTAGCGTCATCTAGCTCGTACCACTGGAAGATGGAAAGATCCTCCCAGAAAAAATGCAGTGAACGAGCTACAGGATGAGCTGATGACAGTGCGGTTGAGAGAAGCAGAAACTCAGGCTGAACTGAAAGAGACCAAACAAAGAATGATGGAGATGGAAACACAGGTATGTTACTGAATGCTAGTACATGTGAATTGAACTGGATGCTGGAAGTTTGGTGTTGAGTGGTAGATGCCTGATGAGGATCTGTGTGTCTTAATTCATTAAATTTTAACAGGTGTAATAACAACAAAAGTATGTTTAAGGTGTTTTAAATTTCACAAATCTAATTGGCAATTCTGATAATAGTAATGTTTAGATGGCATTGTGTGCTTTCTTGAGGTGACATTGCTGATACTAGATTTTCTGCTGAGGTCATGAATCTGGTTACTAAGCTGTGGACTCAGCAAAGCAGCTGTGTTTTGGTCAGGGATTTTTAGCACGAGGTTTGCCTTTTATGTGCCAGAATAGAAAAGCATGGGTTACCCTTGCTGAGGTTTGTGCAGAAAAGACAATCATACCTTGATTGCCAAGATTCTTTTAGTAAAACTATTAAGTTGCTAAGCACCTGAAATGGAAGTGCACTAAACTGGTGAGTTCATATTATATTAGTAAACTTTCACTCAAGTTAGTAAGCACAATGTGCTGATGGTTGAGAAGGATTTTTAATAGACTTCTAAGAAATCTTCCCATGAAATACCTGCTAAATGTAACTTTTTTGAAAGAGATCTATGCATCCAAAGAACTGAACAAACAACAGCTTTACTTGACAAGGTTCAGCAATTCCAGAAACCAGGAGAGCATGTAAGGACGTGCTACTGAAGAGAGATTAACCAGCTGCAAGGCATATGAAGGCTTCTTTCTGACAGAGGCATCACTTTATACCAACTGCCTAAGTTTCTTCTTGCCTTACCTTTTAGAATTTTCACTGAAGTGTCAATATTGTTTTGGTCAGTAGGGGGCATAGAGATTCTGCTGTCTGGCTTACATGTATTTAGGTACTTACTTCAGTGTTGCACATCGAGTCTTTGTATGTGCTTATGCTGTTTAGCTGTCATCTGAGAGAAATGCCATTCTCATGGTATGGTGTGCACAGCTTCAGGTACAAGTGCCATGACTTGTACTTGTGCACTGATCTCCACTTAAGGTGCCATGTTGCTTTCAGGAATTCACTGGACAGAAAAACATGCACAGTATTTCTGACATACCTGATCTTTCCTGGATTCATAGTGTAGTTGGGATACAAGTTCACAAAATTTGCCTTACCTAGGCAACAAATTGGGAAAAACAGATCTATTGGAGCTTTGCAGTAATGTTCTTACAATGAGTCATATGTTGTTTAAGAACAATTTGAATATCCTGGTGATAAACAAAATGTCATGCAAACTCTTCTGATTACACTTGGAAAACTCTGAATGCTTTTCATCAAAAGTTTTTTACGGTAAATGATCTCTAAGTCTGTTTTGTCAGACTTCAGGGAGTTAAATTAATAACCTTTCCTTAACATGTGTTTTGTTTCCTTTTTTTTGTCATAAATTTCAGAATCAGATCAATAGTAATCATTTACGAAGGGCAGAGCAAGAGGTTACCAGCCTACAGGAGAAGGTGCAGTATCTTTCTGCACAGAACAAAGGACTTCTGGCTCAGTTGAATGAAGCAAAACGTAGACAAGCAGAGATTGAATGCAAGGTAAACAATATCCTGAGAAATGCTAATATATATGTACATTTTAGTCTTGTCTGCCATTGTTGGATAAAATTGGGTCTTAACTGAGAAGCACAAATCATAAAAGCAAAATTCTTTTTACTGATTTTGACAGTATCATCTTGAATTTACCATCTCACAAAAACCACTTGAGGTTTTGACGGAGCTGCTTCTTTCTGGTCCCAGGAAGATAAACGTTTACTTTAAAGCATGGTTCTGCTCAGAAAACTGTGTATAATATAAAAAGACACTCCTCAACAACAGACTCTTTCAGGTTTTCACTTTTCTTGCTGTCTTGCCAGTTCCGTTTGTTTCTAGTGGGACCCAAATCCACAGTGCAGCAAAGAGGTGACTTCTGCTGACTCATTAAACTCCATCACAAGCTTTTAGGAAAAAAGACACTGAATCTTAACTAGAAGAAATTGCTTTTACTGACTTTCTTGTTTGCCATAATCTCTGGTTTCCTAAGTACTATTTTTTTTAATGCTGAGATTATTTTTACTGATTTTTTTTTAATAATCACAATCTTAGTGGTGTCTTTTTCATATAACCCATAATTTACTTTGTTAGATTGTTTTTTGATACTAAAAGTGCTCATTAATCCTTAAGAGACTGAGGATTGAGAGTGTGTAGTCAATATTCTGTATTTATGTTGACTATAAAGAGAGCAATATGCTCTAACCTGATTAATGAGTTAGCACACACAACTGTTCTCAGTGGGATAATACACTTGTAGAACAATGTTCTAACATGGGCTAGAGAAAAGTGTGACAGTAATAGAGCATCAGTCATACTCTTTAGAGATTCTCTGAAAGTAGCTATGGTCAATAGCCAGTGAAGTATCTTTACTGACATACACTAACATTAGATCCTGAAACTTGTTTTGCAGCCAATAGAAAAGAGATTACAATTTACACAGTAAGATGTTTTACAAGTAATATTTCACTATATATCAGAAACAACAACAATTATTCCTGATTCTATCAGTAACTGATTTTGGTTTTTTGCTTCCTGTTTTTTCAAGTTGTTTAAAATCATGCTCTAATTTTATTTTTGTCTTGGCTAGGTAGCAATATTCTACTGTCTCAAAAAAAAGAATTTGGATTTTCTACTCCCCAGTTGTTTTATGTATAACGAACTCGTATGTTATTTCAGGAGCTTGTATTTTTCTTTTAAAAGATGGCTTGAAATGCTTAAGCAGAAATTAAATTTTTTGTAGCCAGTTGCATCTCATACCACCTGTACGGTAACTGTTTTTGTCACTGGTGTGTATTGTTATGTTTTTCCCTTTTTATCTGACTACTGCTTCTACAGCAAGGACTCAATTTCAAATTGTTTCTTGAAAGTCACCACTGATCTTTCTAATCAGTTGTGCTAAAGAATTTAAAACATAAGATTTGTGCCCCCACCCAGTCTTGTCTTTCCTACCATATCAATTTCTGTGGTAATTATTGAGAACATGCTCTGTTTGAGATAAAGCATCAGTGCCATCTGGAGCAACACTATTGACTCATCTCTGATACCAAAGTCAAACCAAACCAGTCTTTCCTTCAGCTTTCAGTTAAATACATGCAATCCTATAGACTTGTCGGTTTGGCTTCATTTGAAAAATCATGCAACAGAATTTAGCAAGAACAGCTAAACTTTGGCTAGCACATGATAGATTTCTCTGAAATGGCCTCCACTGATTACAAATGCAGTTAATTGGATCCTGTGGATGATACACCTCTGTTATGGGATTATTTTTAAAAAAATAACCCAAACAAATAGCACGTTTTGAAGTAGCTTCTATAGATAAGCTTTGATACATTTGATTTGATCTCAACCATACTGTCTAATGAAGGGTGGTTGAATACTGTTAGTTTGAAGCGCACTTTAAAATAACTGAAGTACTGGAACTGATTTGCAGTAAATACAGTTTAGTTACATCAGTCTGCTATAAAAGTAGGAGTACCTGAGCCTAATCTGTCTCTTCTGCAGAGCAGCTGGCTCTTCAGCTGATACTATTGCTCACTAATTATGTAACGCTACTTTCTCTCTGTGGTTGTACCAGGCTACTGACAATGTAATACTGTTTACTGCTCAGAAGTCTTGAGGCCTTGCCTCATAAAACAGGACATTTCTTTCTCTCTTGTTCAAACTCAAATTATCTATCATTTATAGACAGACCTGCAGGTTAAACTTACAGTGGGAGGCTGATTGTAGGTTATGTGCATTACTATTTTATTCTAAACTGTCTTTGTTATATACTGTGACTAAGATAGCTGGACTAAATGAGGTTGAGAATACATTTGATTTTGTTTCTTTTTTTTAATTTATTTTTTAGGACAAAGGAAATGATGAACTAAGTAATTCTTGTGTAGCTTTGCTGTTCTATAAAGTCCAAAATTAAAGCATGAGCTGGGTTTTTTTATTATGTTTATTCTTTTTCTTAATGTACAGTATAGTATTTTTGGAAAACAAGACAGTTGTTTTCTGGACCTGGAAATTGATAACAGCAAGTTTTCAAAACTTCGCAATTTTTTTTTCGATTATTATAGTTTAGAGTTTATATTAGATTATTACACACTCCTATGGGTTAAAATTAAATTTGAGTTCTTAAAATAGTGGTACTTTCATGGCAGTGTATTAAGTTTTCTCTACTTAGGATTTTGGGTAAAAGCACTGCCCAGATTTTAATCAGCTAAAACTGGTACTAGTTAGCTCCCATTTCTGACTTCTTTCAGAGTAAAGAAGAAGTGATGGCAGTACGGCTCCGTGAGGCAGACCGCATTGCAGCTGTGGCAGAACTCCAGCAGCATATTGCTGAATTAGAAATCCAGGTAACAAGTGATGGCATTAAATGTGAAACTTGATACTGATTAGATTTTGTACTTAGTGAGGTTTTTTTTCTTCCTCTGTGTTTCTTCATTAGCATACTGTGAATACAGGGCATTGCTTTGCCAAGTGGGATAATGCTATATTGCTGAATTCCTTTACAAGCAAAGCCTTAAATCTACCTTATGTGCATAGTTGTGAGCTGTTAATAATTCCTTCTGTACAAACACCACGTTAAAGGCAAAACACTCTTTTTAACTCTGACTTCTATTTTGGTTTTTTTCTTGTAATTGGTACTTCTTACCGATTAATAGACAAGTTTGAAAACATCCTCTGTCCAAAAAAAGATGCACATATTTTGATTCCAGCAACCATTTTTTAGTGTAAATACATCTGACTTAGTTTTCTGTTGTTTGACTGATCAAACCATCCCTGCTCTATCATTTTATTGCTCTCTCCTATTCCTTTTTCATGTTTCTGCTTAAGTTAGGGATCGCAGAATTGCACGCGGATTTTTATAATACCCTGTTGCGAGACATAAAAGAAGTGCAGAAAAGTAATCTATTTCATGACTCTCGCTAATATATCCGAAGATCACACAGTCCCTGTTTTGTTACAATATTGCACTCTCTCATGTTGTTTATCCACATCATCTCTCCTTCCTTTTCACAAGTACTACTTTGCACAATGCAAGTTTTAGTTATGTTTTTATTATTCTAGGCTTTTTGTTTCCTTCCAAAGTGCATTTCAAGTTCCAGTCTTTATGGTGTTCTCAGATTATCACCTGCTAATGATTTCTTGAGTTTGATCTTAGTAAAATTCTTGATTTACTTCACAAAAGTGAGAGTGGCTGTGCTTTCTTTGTATACAGTGTGGAGAATGAAGTCATTTTGTGGCTGAGGATCACATTCATTTGATGAGTTTGCACTGCTAGGTTTTTGGAGAACATCTGATCTCAAACTTACACTAGCATGAAAGATAACTTCTTCAATTGTGAAATACAGATTTTGAGTGTGAACTTTATAATATTTAAAACAAATTATTTAGGAGAAATAAGTTCTGCTAATGTTAATTTATTTTTGATACTGTAGATGTGACTTGAAATGCTTTTATTGAACTGATAGGTTTTTTTTTTTAAGAGTCTAAGCAGATATTTTTGATCAGTGTGTTTTGCCTGCAAATATGAAACTTAGGATCAAAACTTCCTTTTTGGGTACTCATGCTCAAAAGCCTTTGAAACACCTGCACCAAAAAAATGTAATAATGGAGTTGGAAATCCTGAATTCCCAAAGCTTGTAAACTATAAAACATGCAATTGATAACAGAGCTTAAACAAAGCCACTTTTTAAGGAAATTGAAAATCTACGTAACTTCCTTCTCACTGGAGAAAGAGCTGCCTCCCATTCTCTTCTGTTCAGCTTGTTGCTGTAATTGCTGTCACCTGATGTGGGGAGCAGAGGCCCTTTTAATCAGGACTTGCCTTAATGACCTGAAATGCAATATTTAATACCAGAAATACATTTAGCCAGTCTTGGAGCATAGGTATCAGAATTAAAGTACAGATGCACAGAGCATCACAAATAGGTCTTGCCTGTCATGCTGTTTCAAAGCTGGTAAAAATGAAGGGAGGAAGTTAACCTACCACATAACCTTCCTTTTTTTTGAGGGGGGTGGTGCTTTTCTAAGAAGCTCAAGGGATTCATTGCTAGGTCCATGTGGGCAATAGCAACGCTTAACCTAAATTGCGAGGTTTTCTTTTAAATGTTTATGTAGGTGTAGGTGCAAGACAGTGATGTTAAATTTGTGACGCAGAGTATCACTACTCCCACATACGAACTGATCTGACATGACACACACACATGCTAGATTTAAATCACAGTTTCTGGGTCACTCTTAGTTTTGGTTAGTAATAATGACAGGGATGGAGAGTGAACTACCATTCAATAATAGATGTAATTCTGCAACAAGTTGTCAGTTTATTATGATGTTAAGGAAGTTATTTCTTAATATATTCTAAATGTCACCTTGTCCTGTTTGAGCATTCAGTTCATGATGCTGAGCTTTTAAACTCTTGTGTAAGTATATTGAAATTCAATGAGTTGTCCAATACATAATGGATCTTCTAAGTCTTTCTTTGGCAAAAATAGCATGGAATTGAAATATAACTGAAGTTTAACTTACGTCCCACACACCTAAGCCCCAGAAGTGACAAAGAAAAGCCCTGATGTTATAACCCTGTTACGTGGAAACAAAGGTTTACTTTGTCAGCTTTTGTTTACTCTCCTGTTTTTATTTTTCTCTCACTTGCCAGTTCAGCTTATGTTTGGGAGGCAAACACAGAATCACAGAATGGCTTGGATTGGAAGGAACCTTGAAGATCATCTTTTTCCAGTCTCCCTGCCATGGGCAGGGACACCTTTCCCTAGACCAAGTTGCCTCACCATCCTCACAGTAAAGAATTTCTTCCTAATATCCAATCTCAATCTACCCACTTTCAGTTTAAAGCCATTCCCTGTTGTCCTACGACTATATGCCCTTGTCAAAAGTCCCTCTCCAGCTCTCTTGTAGCTGCTTTAGGAAGGGTCTCTAAGGTCTCCCTGGAGCTTTCTCTTCTCCTGGCTGAGCAGCCCCAGCTCTCTCAGCCTGTCTTCCTAGAAGTGCTCCAGCCCTCTGATCATCTTCGTGGCCTTCTCTGGACTCACTACACCAAGTCTATGTTGTTCCAGTGTTGGGGACCCCAGAGTCCCCAGGTGGGGTCTCAGAAGTGTAGAGTAGAGGGGCAGAATCCCCTCCCTTGAGCTGCTGCCAACACTGCTTTTGATGCAGCCCAGGACATGTTTGGTTTTCTGGGCTCCAAGTGTACATTGCCAGTTAATGTCCAGCCTCTCAGCCACCAGCACCCCCAAGTCCTTCTTGGTAGGGCTGCTCTTGATTCATTCATCCCCAGCCTCTATTGATATGGGGGTTTGCCCTGACCCAGGTGTAGCACCTTCCACTGAGCCTTACGGAACCTCATGAGGTTCCCATGGGCCCGCTCCTAAAGCTTGTTCAGGTCCCTCTTGGCATCCCTTCCCAAAAATGACTTGGATGTATTTGGCAGGTTTATGGGCTTTGGGCAGGACATTTGAGCAATTTATTAACAGATGAAGGACGGATTTTTAGATGGCTGGGCTGCTATTTTTTGTATTTCTTCACTGGGGAGAAGCTTACATAGACTCATACAATCATTTAGGTTGGAAAAGACCTTTAAGATCAAGTCCAACTGTTAACCCAGCATGGTCAAGTCCACCACTAAACCATGATCCTAAATGCCATGTCGACATGTCTTTTAAATACCTCCAGGGATGGTGACTCAACCACTTCCTTGGGCAGCCTGTTCCAATGTTTGACAGCCCTTTCCGTACAGAAATTTTTCCTAATATTCAATCTAAGCCTTACCTGAGGCAACTTGAGGCCATTTCCTCATGTCATTTCACTTGCTACCTGAGAGAAGAGACTGACCCACACCTTGCTATAACCTCCTTCCACATGGCTGTAGAGTGATAAGGTCTCCCTCAGCCTCCTTTTCTCTGGACTAAACACCACCAGCTCCCTCAGCTGCTGCTTGTAAGCCTTTTGCTCCAGACCAGCTCTGTTGCCCTTCTCTGGACATGCTCCAGCACCTCAATGTCTGTCTTGTACTGAGGGTCCCAAAAGGAACACAACATTCAAGGTGCAGCTTCACTTTCTCACAAAGGCTAGATATTTACACCCTACAACTAAATGGCTTGTGCTGGTCAGGTTGCATGCAGCCTGATCCTGTTTGTCCCATCCTTTCCTAAGACAAAAAGAGCCAAGGAATGGATGTTGTCTCCCTCTGTGTCTGTAGTCAATCAGCAAAGCTTTAGGTTTGCTTCCTTGGGAAGGTAATCTTTCTTGTTTTCAGCTGAACGGATAGCTTCAAACTGCAGCAAGCAAATATTTCTGGCCTAATAATTAGCAAGTATTCCTCCTGATTGCATATGGGCTGTCCTGTTGGTCCATTGATGTTGTTTCTGTTTTGGTTTTTTTAAGGTTTTCCCTGCAGTAATTGAAAGAAGAATAGAAAAATTCAGACAAGGTAAAATCAGTTTCAAGCTGCAGTCACTCAGCTGCTTAGGGTGAGGAGCAGTAGACCAGTGGAAGTGTAGGCAGTTTGAGGAAGCAGAGTGGGCCAGCTGTAGCCTCTGCTTGGCAGCTTAATCTCTTTCCCTCCATTTCTATGCAGGCTGGTGATTTGTAGTATCCTCTTAAAATTATCCATGGCTGATTTGAGTTGGGTGATATAGAGCATACTTGTAATATGAAAAACTGGTTTTACACCTGAGTAATCTTAAAGCAAAAAATATCCATAAGAATTAATTCTTCTTTTTGTTAGATTGATCTGGACAGGCAGTAACATCACTTCCTCCTGCTGTGTTTCCTGGCAGATTCAGAGAATTTTGTCACATTTACCCTATCTCTAACCCTGTCAAAGCTGCTTTGAGAACAACTGTAAAGGAAGTCCATGATTGTGCTAGTAATCTCCCCATGGTTTAAACTTTTAGTACTATTTCTTCAGAATGAAGCCTTTCTATGACCTCTGTTTAATAACTTTTCCAAGTACTGACTCTTCAGTAAAGAAATTGTTTCCATCTTTTCAAATTACAGGAAACCCTTTTTCACTCTTATCAATACTGGTGTGCGATGTTAGTGATGTGTTTTTTGAAAGTCTAGAATGAGTCACTGTAAAGTCACTGAAAGGACAGTAGTTACCACATTTACCCTTCTGAATATACTTCATTTACATTTTTAATGCAGTGTTTTTTGCCACAGAGTAATAATTTTAAAGCCTCTCCTGAAAAGAGGCTGAGGCAAATCGTTACCAAGTAAATATTTCTAAGTCAGAAAAGATCAAATTAAGGATGTTAGGGAGACATCCTAACTTCCAGTCATTTTTAGTAAAGATGTTATCTGAGGAACAGCAACTGTCTAGTGTGCCTGGATTTTGACTGCCTATGAAACCATTTTTTTCTGTGTTTTTAAGTTCACAGTTATTAAAGTGAAAACAACCCTAGATGTTTTCTTATTCTTTAAAATGGCTGATTTTCTTGTTGATGTATATTTCCTTTCCTACTCTGTTGTGATAATTGAGCGTTTTAGAAAACTTGTACACCTCTTGGGATGAAACACCTGCAACTAGAATTTGATTACACTGATCTTCTGTATCTTAAACTTCGATCAGGCAGCAAAAGCCGGCATAAGGCCTCCAGTGTTTTTCAGGTGGTTCCTGGTGATTTGTTTGTTGTAGAAACCCTTTTTTATTATGAGTACTAAACTTGATTTTGGGAGGCCATTATACAGTAATGGTTTCGGGTATTTTAAATCAGCGTTTTTTTAAGCAGTCTGTCTCTGCACTCTTGTATTGCCAGCTATACATCCTGGCCTGATGCTGACTGAGTTTGAAAGGTCTCCACATGTTCAGGAGTTCTCAGTAGGCGTCAGGTGGTTTTTTGAGACTAGCTGCTGCTTCTTTGCAAGATGCTTTTCTCTTAGAAAGCCAGAGAAAAGAGGATTTAAATGTGATATGGAAACCATGATTCTCAGTTGATACTTTTTGGTGGACAGATTTTTTCCTCATTTTAAGGAGTGAATTTTTGGGGTGCAGATTTTTCTTCTCGGGAGCTCTCAGTGTAATTCTTGGTGTGCACACAAGTACAGTCACTCTAGTACTTCACAGCAGGATGAGAGAGGTGAGAGGTTCCAAAACTGTGAAGGGGCCTAAGTGAGTTCTGGTTTAGCAGTGGGTTTTTCTGATCTATAGAGCTCATTTCCTGCTTCGCTGCCCGTGCTACTCCCACTAGATACACAACCTCTGGGGCAGGGGGTTGGACTGGCTGTGTACATTGTTACAAGCACTTGTTCTTAGAGCAGAGTTGATACCTGCCACGAGGGTGTTTGTTACCCTGATACACAGATTTCTAACCCTGGTGGTGCTGGTGGAGCTGGTCTGTTGGAAGAGACTATAAGGGAGGACTTTTTATTAATTAATTTATTTTTATTATTTTTATTAATTTTTTATTTTTATTAATTAATTTTAAATTTAAAATGACTATTATTTGCCTAGTGACCAGCTAGTTTTTGTGTTGTGACCTCTCCAAGTATCACAGATTTTCTATAATAGTGCTCCCCCTCAAAGCCCACCACCAAAAAAACCAAACCAGCAGCCCACATCCTATGTGTATGACTCTAAATTTAAAAAATTAAACACGTAATTGCTTATGCTATTCTCTTTTAAAAGGTGTGATATTCATACCTTAAAGACTTCTAAATTGTAAGTGGAGTCATAACATTCAGTTTTGAACCCATACAGTTGATCTGGGTGCTTTCCTCAGAAGTACAGAATTGCTCAAGCACAGCGTACAACCAATGCAGAGTGAAATGTGTAGTTCCTACTAAAGTAAATGCCACAATCAGAAGCATTAAATGAAATTAAGCTGCATGAAAGCAATTTAATTTTTCTTATGCCAGTGTGACTGTGTAGTAACTGGTAGTATGGCCTTACCTTGAGTACTGTGTGCAGTTGTGGGCCCCACGATTTCAGAAGGATATGAAGGTCCTTGAATGTGTCTAGAGGGTAATAAAGCTGGTGAAAGGGCTGAAAAGAAAGTTCTATGAGGAGTGGCTAAGGATTTTGGGCTTGTTTAGTTTGGAGAAAAGGAGGCGGAGGGGTGGTGGTGTCAAGCTCTCCTAATGAAAAGCTACTCTTAAAAAATATTACTACCAAATTTAAATTCCTCACATTAAAATTTACTTTTGATTAATGAATGCTCATCAGAGGGTGGGAATTATTTGCATTAGGTTCAGATTACTTTCTAACATGAAATGTCACTGGAAGGTGAAACAATTTGGAAGATCATGGTAATACTTTGTACTTGTATAAAAATGTATGTATTGATGAGAAATATCAGTCATTCGGATATTAAAGAATATTGAGTAACTTAAAAATCATAATATGACAGATAAAACTTTGAAGGACTTTTTTGTTCATTAAATATATGTAAGCTTTCAGCTGTCTACTTATTATTTATTCTCTAAATTAGATGATTTTGATAGAAATTAAAATATATTTTAATGCTTTGGTGTCTGACTCCTGCATGTTTTCCAGTGGTTTGCTACCACACTTGCATAAGCATCTTTGAAGAACAATGGCATGATCAACTTAGTAGACTATATCTTTTTTATTGGTCAGAGATGAACAGCAGCTGTAAAGAAAACTCGGATGCCTTGTCCTATTTTTTTTCCTATGTCATCCTTCCAATTTATCCACTGCAGACAGACTTGGTAGCCCACAGAACATGGGATTATTTAATTAGAAATATGTGATTTTTTTGCAGCAAGTTAAAAGGATCAGCTTCCAATCCCTAGTATTTTGAATGTTGCAAGAGGAAGTTACAGCATGACCTTTCTTAAAGTATATTTGTAGAAAATACCATTGTAGGGTTCTTTTTTTTTTTTTTTTTGTGTGTGTGTATTGCCAGCTCTACAAAATCTGTAGTTCTGAAAGGAAAACTGAAACTTGCTTGCCTTTCACTAATAATGTCACTAGCGAGCAGAGACCAAGAAATAAAGCGACATCGACGGTTTGGGACGAGAAGAAACCGACCCTTTATTAATTTACAGATTCGCTTCTATACCTTAGCACGCTGGACACCGACATAAGGTTATTGATTCACTGACCAACCACCCCCCAGAGGGATTGGCTGAACCCAACAACACTTACTTCAGATATTTTCTCCTTGGTATCACAACAATACCATATAGTTTACAAAATCTCTCAACTGTTTTCCCATAGCGTCGGTGAGAAAGCAAGGCTTTCACACAGACACTGTCAGAAAACTGAGAAATCTCTCTGCAGCCAGGCTTTCAGCATTCACATAATAATGGGCATCTTGCAAGCCGGGCTTATGCCTTCCATTCAGCTCCAACTGACTGTAGCTACAGTCAGTTCTTCCATGAGCAAATACACACAATTATTCTGTAATATCTGCATTAACTTTACAGTACTATTTCCAGAATAAAAAGTAACAATAAAACCACTTAAATGTAATGGAAGTGTGTAATTCCCATGTGATATACACTAACAGCTATTTGTGTGCCAAACCCAACCTGCTAAATGTTACTACTTCTGCTGTTAGTTTATACTGACTGACCTTGGGAGCGCCTGTTTCGTGGCCTCTTGTGCACCCAGTTTCTGTGTGAGCTCAGCTGTTTATTACACTTCTGTTTTAAAAGGACTATGGCACCTCTGTTCTATTTCTGCTAAAATCTTGCTTTAACTGTTGCATTTTGATTGCATAGTGTACAGTGACATAGGAGAGTCCATAGAATTAGAGGCTTAAATGGGAAAGTCAAGGTTTCAAACAGAGGGAAAGGGCTCAAGACAAGCATTTCTCCCATATATTCCTGCGTCAAGAGATCAGGTCATTTTCATTGTGTGGAATCTTAGTGTCTGACAGCAAGGAAGATTTTTTCATATGCTGATGTATTTTTAGTCTGCGGGTTATGTTGCTTTTGTTTCATAGGCCAGTAGTCATTCTTGTAGAGAGAGAGATGATGGGGTTAGACAATGTTTGGGATTTTTTTTAACTTTTTAGGACAGGAACTATTATTAATACTGTTAATATTACTTGTGTGTGTGTGAATTTAGCCATAGGTTACCTTGGAAACTAGGTTCAGTATGGAATAATGCATTAAAGGATCTTGTTCTTCCATGTTACAGATTGTGGGAATTAATATGACAAAATTATCTTTTGAGTAATTTTGTATTGCATACCTCACTGCAAGAAAAACAAAGCCTGAAAAAAGAGATATTGCTTTGAAATTGCCAGCACTGACAGTGTTCTAAATTGTTCTCTTCATTCAGCAAAAGGGTTTGGAAGGTAGCATGTTACCTCTCCTCAAAGTTCTGTCCTGGGTATATTTCAGAGGGGTGTTTTAAAGGGATCTCTCCATTAAAGCTTTTTGTCTTAATTTTTGAGGAACAGTTAACACTTTTCATTCTAAAAGGTATTTAACCTCTCTTTGCAAATGACTTTCAATTTGGCTGTTGAAGTAAACTGCTTTCTTCAAGTGTAATTAAAACTTCAGCAAAATGAGCTATAGGTAGAAAAACCAAGGTATTTCCATTTTATTTGTATTTCTGTAATATACTGCTTGTATGTGATTTACAGTCAAGGTAAAGAGTTATACAAAATCAAGGTGCTTGCATTCTCTAGAGCTGGTGGCTGCTTCAGAAATTACTTAGCTGGAAAAAGTCAAGAGCAGAGTTGTTCTGCATTTTATTAGTAGCAAGCAGAAGACATGGAGTGCATCCCTCATCAGGGTGATTATTTATCTCGGTTCTGCCAAGTTTGGTTCAGTCACATTAGGATTCCCTTTAGGGACAAGATGGAAACCGGTGCTGCAGGCATTCAGTGTAGATGAAACCTTTCAAGCATCCTGAAACATAGGAGCTGCATTTGATTGACAAATGAGGGAAATGTCATATTCCTCTTCATGTATTTTTGTTTGGGTTGGTTTTCTTTTTTTACTTGTCAGTTTTTCTGTATACCTCTTGAAGCATTGGTATTAGGAGACGTTTCTCTCTTCATTTATACTCTCTGGAACTCCTACGTGACAAATACCACCATATTTTGGATGTTACAATTCTTCCTACAGGATGAAAAAAGCTTGTCATATGTAGTGTCTCCCAGTGCATGTCCCACAATGCAAGGAAAGAATAGTTTTGTTTACTTGGAGACAAAAGGAAATGTCTTGTTGCTAAATGTAAAGTTTACATTAGTGAAAATAAAGTACACTAAGATATGTTCCATGTATTGATAGTATTCTGTAGGAGTGGTTTACTAAAATGCAATCTCATGTACATAGCATGTGGATTCCACCTGTGAAGCTGTTAATTCTTCATGCTCCACCATAGAATCCTACCTGGTACTATCGAGACAGTCAGCTTGGTCTGAGCCACTGTCACCTCTAGATACCTGCTGTAACTTCAACCAAATGAAAGTGCTGGGTGGTGTCTGGGAAGAGCTTCTGTTCGTGACAAAAATATGCAGACAGTTAAAATAAGATTTTTAATATAGTAGATCTTTGAATAACTTGAATATGATTTGTTTTTTTAACCAAAACAGAAAGAAGAAGGAAAAATTCAAGGGCAGCTTAATAAATCTGATTCTAACCAGTACATCAGAGAACTGAAAGATCAGATAGCTGAGCTGCATCATGAGGTAAGTGATATTATACTACAGTCTCTGATCACTTGTACCTTTTGTCCTTTCACCTGCAGCAGGTTTTGCTTATTTAATAGTTATTACATCTTCAGTACCTGTTTTTGCCAAAGTACATTATTTTAAATGAATGCAATAAAACACTTACTCATTAATCTTGCCTTTATCTTGGGATGTAAGAAAACAAAAGAGTGTTTAGTTACATGATTTGACGTCAAATGAGATTGGCATTTATGTTCCGTCTTGGCTTTTTCCTTAATTTCCTTAATTAATGAGCTGATCATATTCATGTTGCATTTACTCCATTTGGAACTGCATATATGAGAATAAGCCCCTTTATGTCTTTATTTGCTACAACTATTAAGGCTACTGTAGTTAGAAACTAAACTTCATTTGTGCAAGTAGAAGAATCCATGTGTAAATTGTTTGGTTCTTGCTGTTGCGAGGATAAATTTTATGTGGTAAGTATACTGAGATTGCTTAAAAAAAAAAAGGATGCTTGCTTAATATCAGTTAACAGATTTTTAAGTTTTAAACTGCCAGAACCTTCAATCTATGAAATTTCTGTCTTCAAACTTCCTTGCTCTAGTAGTTGTAGTAACTTTCTGTTAAAAAGATCAGAAGGTCTTGAAACCGAGATGGCTTATGTAACTTCTGTGCTCACTGGCTCATTTCAGTTCATGCTGCATTGTGAAGAAATGTTTTTACCTAATACTACATCATGTGCAAAATGCCCGGTCAGCTTTGCAGTAGAGTCTGCTTCTGTTTCGATAGCCTTTTCATACACAGCCCTGAGAGTGTTGCTTAAAACCACAGGATTGCAGAGCAATTCAACCTAATAGTTTGTTGCCTTTTTCCTTTAATTAAACAAACACATCCTTTCTTTAAGTGTAGATAGTGTTTTCATAACAATCTTAGCAGATCCAAGCTTTTAGGATCAGTCCCTTGAGACTTATAACACAGCTGAGGATCTTGGAATGTTGTCTATGCTATAGATCACTATGCTATAGATTGAGGATAGTCTCTAGGGCCATCAGTCCAGCACCTTTACCAATCATTAAGCTCACTTAAAAACAGATTTAAAAATCAATAACCTGGCCTTCTCCATTAAAGCACTCTAACTAGTTCGTTTTGTTGCTTGCTTGAAGAATTCCCAGAAAGCCAGCTACTTAGTGTATTTTTGCATTATGAATAAAATAAGGCACTTTTTCCTCTGCTCAGTGTCAGTTTAAAAGGTAAGAAACAGTGCTTTCGGGGAAAAGTAGAATTACTGTTGGAAAGCTGTTGCATAATTTTCTCTATACAATCATTTGTTATATGCCTGGCTGAGCAACTGAATTGTCATGGTATCAGGCAATACTGTACATCTTTAATGTGCATAAATTAATTTGAACAGGTTGGAATGAAGATGAGGTTCATAAGCTCACAGAATGATGATAATTCTGAGTAATACCAGTGATTTCCTAAACAGTTCAGTCTAGACAAATCTTTATCAGCATTTCACTTTGACAGAAAGGAAATGCTATGAAGAACATAAATTTCAATAATAGCAGAGTTTGAGTAATTCCATGTAGAAGAGCGCTCCTCTTCCAATATGTGCTTTGTGGTGGCTAAATTTTTAATTTCCAAACTAGGTAAACACTATAGGAAGGAAGTCATTCTAGGATACATAGAAACAGTAAGAAGAAATGGTTTGACTTGATGATTTTACAGATCCTTTCTGACTTTAGTGATTCTATGATTTTATGAAATTCTGTATGGACATATTCTACCTTGGCAGCATTCTCCATGTTTCTTTACACAGACTTTCTTCAAGCCTGGAAGTCTTTGTTTACTAATGACTTCTTTTTCCTTTTCTCCCTTACTGTTACGTATCTGTTTGTCTAGTTTTTAAATAAAATCTTAAGAGGAAAAGTAGTGTTTCCTGCAGTGTTTCCTCAGAAAGCAAAATCTGAAGAAAATGGCAACAGGAAGAGGCAAAAATGTTTGCTCTCAACTGCTAAATGTTAGGAGAAGTATAATTCAGTCAATGCCAGTTAAATAAACAACTTCCTTAAATCTGCACTGAAGTGTCTTCATGCATGCATCCATTAATGACCATGTTCTTTGTTTTTTGGCTAGATGCTTTCTGATTCTACTTCTGCAAAAGCTAAAAGAAACGTTACACATTTGCAAATACATCTTCCTGAAGATAGGGTGATGGTGTATGTGACGTGCTAACCACAATCTCCCAACTGGTTAGCATGTAAAAGGCACTGGAAAAGGAACAGAGCTCTTGGTGACTGTATGGTTGCCTTCTAATATATTGTAATGGTGTAACTTTAAACTGCACATAAATGCAAATGTTAATTAAAGCAAAAGTTATAATTTAAGGTAGGAGTGGGATGGATACGTGTGAAACAAGATGAAACGTCTTGGCATGGCCATCAATGTTGATTCTGATTATTTAACATTTTTTTTTTCCTCTCCAGCACTGCATTTTTACAGATTTTTACACCAGAAAAGTTGCAGGTTCTCCATCTGAAGGATGGAACAAAATAATGACCAAATTCCATATTGAATACAAGTAACTGCAGACTAAGTCCATATTCTGGCCTTTGGATAAACACTATTTCATGCCTTTGGCCAGAAGTGTGAATGTATATGTTTCTCTATCAGTGGAGCCTGGAGGAGCTATATACTTTAATTCTACTCTGTGATATCATCCATCAGATGGTGATGGTACCAAGTGGCGGCAACAGCATGATCCATCCTAATTGCAGAGTTCCTGTGAGAGGTCTACTGTGCCATCAGTGTTTGCAAGCCAGGCTAGTAGTCAGGCACAGGGCAAATCTAGGATAGAGGAACTCCAATAAGGCCAGTAGAGAGTCACTATTACTGCCCCGTGTCTAAGGCTGAATTTGTCACTAAAAGGTGGGGTGGGAGTTTGCTATGGCACAGGTGCAACAAGCTGCTGCTGTACCATCTCTTGACCAAGTGAGAAAAGTTTGGCCCTTAGTATTCAGATATTTCTCTCGCCCGTTCCAATGGGGTAACCTACATCAGCAGTGTGTTGCAACTCTGCATGCTGTATCAAATGATTAATCAATGGACTCAGATTACAAAGGGTAATTGGCTGGAAGTTTTTGTACGTATATACTAAACTTTTAAAAAATATAATTATTTTTGGTCATCTTTTTCTGAGCTCAAAATTTTGCATGCTGCTTAAATATAATGCAGCTTGCAGCCTAAAGGATAAATTTCAGCTGCTTTTATTACTCATCTAGGAATACTAATGCTATAGTCAGTTTTCAAATAATATTATAAGACGACTTATTTGTAGAAAATTCAAGTTGTGTTCCTGTTACTGAATAAAACTGCAAGTACTGGAAATTGGTAGTATGGCACCCAAAATTGAACTGATGAGCCACATTGGTATTAAATGTACAAGGTAATTAAATAGAAAAATACACCTTTTTTTCTTACCATTCAAATACAGTGAAGTAACTACAAATGGAATTATTGGATTTTTGGCTTGTTCTAACAAGTTACCTGCCTGATTCCTTTTATACTTAACCAGAAGATTTCTGTAACATGGTAAGCTGAGTTGAATATTGACTACTTCAGAATAAGTCTTAAACATATATTTGATGAACACTTCAGGAGAACAAACAAACAAAATTTGGAGCTTTGAGAACCTTGTAAGAAGAAGTAGACTTCTGCTCTACTAGACTTTTAGACTTCTGTAAACTTCTGCTTTAGTGGTGAACATGGCAGTGTTAGGTTAATGGTTGGACTCTGTAGAGGCCTTTTCCAACCTTAACAATTCTGTGGTTCTGTGCACGTTATCTTAAATCTATTTACATGCACCTCTTTCTTTGCACTGACTTGAACACCCAAATATGGGTTAGAATATAAATATTGAGTGTAATTTGTAATGTTATGTAAAATAGTGAATTAATTCTTAAATTCCTCAGTGCAACCATAACTTCACTCAGAAATCAAATACATGTAGAACAATTATTACTTGCATTTTGAACTTTAGTAAACATATCTGGTTTTATGCTCATTCCCTAGAAAGTTACTGACAGCTGTCCTGTAATCTTTTACACAACCTATTAATTCAAAGAACAGCTAATGCATAATGAAAGGACACTCCGACTGAAGTATTTCTAGTTAGCTAGTAGCTAATCCTGTGATAAGTCATGTATACTAAGTGCTGTACTTCCATTCCTCCTTATTGGCTGAGTTGCTTTATTGGGCACAAAGTTGTTAGGTGGTTGTGACTTATGACTTTATTGTTGAAGGTTGAAAGTAGTGTAAAAACCTGAAATGTTGAGGATCATCACAAACAGGAAGTCATGATGTAAAATACTTTGGGAGCTTTTAATATGTACTAGCCTTAGACACTCTGTTTGCCTTTTCAGAATCCTGTGTTCAGTTGCCATTTCTTCTTTTCATTAATTGAAGTCTTTCCACCTAGCATTTTCTTTCTTCCTCCATTTCCCTCCCATTGTTAAAGCTATCTCTGCAGCATTCTTGACTTCTAGCTTAGTGGGATTTTAACTTAAAATGCTTTTTCACAGGCTGCAGCTTCTGTGAAGCAACTTTTGTTATTCTTGTCAGTAAGTACAGAAGCTTGGTTACCCTGTGTTTGGCACAGGAGAAATAAAGTCTAGTGATCAGTCTATTCTGTCACTTGACCTTCCAGTTCATGTGCTTTAACTGATGTAACACAAATGGTATGAGCACACAGACACTGCAAGATTTGTACGGTGGTTAGACACTTTCAGGCTGTATGAGGATTACTAATGCTTCACAGAAGTTGCCTTTGATTAGATACAGAAATGTTAACTGAAAGCAACTTCTGTAAAACATTTTTACTGTTCAAGAGAATATCTCATTAAGTAGGTAGTACTGAAGTAAAGCTGTTAAGCTATGTGGAAATGAATACTTTGGAAGTTTGGACTGTTACAAGGTTCCATGAATTGGAAGGCTTAAGAAAAACTATGTCTCTTGAATAAGCTGTTATTCTTTTGAACACAAATCATATACTGGAGAATTAAGGAGGAGGTTGTAGTTTCCCACCTTTTCCTTTTAATTCAAACTGAATGGAATTAAATGATTTATAAACTGCTGAAGTTCTGCACTTCATGCACTACCCCTCTATATGTGCAGTCACTTTATATATATTACACAGCAGCTGCCTCTGCTTCCTGTTGGATGTTGCAAGGCTTGTATGTGTTACCTAGATTACAGGGGTGGTACAAAAGATTAGAATTGATGGGCTTACCCGCAAACTACACTGGCAGACCACAAGACACCTTTGGAGACAAAAGCAAGTGGTTTCCAGTCTTTCAGACTTTGTGATTTAGGACTGAAGTGCTTAAGTTTAAGTTGTTTCACATGAAACTTTACAAAGTTTGCCTTTGTCACACTGTTAGGTGATTTTTGGCTCTCTTGGAATCCTTTAATGTGTTTGTTTTGCTGTTAAATTTCAGTTTTTCAACTTTATATACTACACTACTTCAAATGTGGATTTGGCTTAATCTTATGACAGTTTTCATATTAAAAGCTGAATTCTGCCGAACATGTGTTGAAGTTCACAAAAGCAAGTAGCCTCTACAATTTGGGACTGCAGATGTATATTGGCTATATGTGTTAGAGGACAGCTTTATGAAGGGCAACAGCAACATACAGAAATAGTGCTTCCTTCACTTAAGACATTTTTGCCTTAGAAAGCAGGAATATGGATGTTGAAGATATAGCCCATTTTTCAATTTTACTATGACATCTGTCCATCTGCAGGGATTATTCCACCCCCCATGAATTGAGAGCTGATTGCTGGAGTTTAGGAAGAACATTGTGAAAGTACCACTGCGTATTTTGCCCTTTTTTTTCTGCATGCATCTTATATTGACCAATATCAGAGGGAGAATACAGAGTTTTCTCCTAGCTGTTTCTTTCTAATGAGATATCCTCTTGACAAATAATTAGTTGCAATATTTTGAGAAGAAGCAAGGATGATGTGCAAATCTTATGCAAGTGTGTTTGATATTTGAATGAAAAACAAAATTCTGATGTTAGTGTGGCGTACTGCTCCAACATTTAGAAAACTCTCTGCAAACTTGTCCCGTTAACAATATCTCAGCATGGCTGATGAAAAAGAACAAGATGGCAAATGACTGGAGCATTATTATTCTGCCAAAATAATTTTTCAGGCGTTTAAAAGACTTTATAATAGTACCTTTAAGTGAAATTCTAGAGGTTAAATTCTTGCATATTGACAATGCAGAAAATGGGGTGCTTTTAAAGGTATTTCCCATTTCAGTATCTGAAAACTTGACAGCTCTTCAAAGAAGTAGTGAGCATTAGTTTACTACTCTTCCATTTCCACATACGTATAGTTTATCTAGGAATGGATCTGATATTATGTTTCAAGAACCTAATGCAGTCAGTAAGGTTCTGATATAGGTGTTATCTCTTGGTCTGATCTTGCTCTTGGTGAGCTAACATTTTAAGATTGGCTTAATGAAGAGATATAAAAGTTGGAGATTAAATACTATGCTTTTAAAAGATTTTCCTTGTGTAAATAAAATTCAAGATGCTTTAAGTAATGACTTTGAGGATAAATAATGTATAAGGTGTGACCAAAGGAGTAATTGGTTATATGGCTGAATTGAGGATACATCTTGCAACTTGCATTAGATTTCGAGGCTTTCACTGCTGAAACTAAAATGGAGAAGGGAAAGTGAACTGTAGCTCATCAGTGTGAAAGATTAAAAAAATGCACTTATATGGGCACACAATAAAATACCTAAATAAAATTCAATGCACTATAGTACACCGAATGAAATATTAAACCACATTAACAGTTCCTTTAGTCTTAAATAACATAAACTTATATGGTAGGTAAACTGTGTTTTAAAGCTGTCAAATTATTTCCTCCTTGGTTTTTTTATTATTAGCTAATAATCTTAAATCAGTGAGTGGTTCTCAGCCCCAGCACAGATTGATCCAGGTTGTCCCCGGAAGAGATGAGGGAATATCTTTACAAGCAGATAAGTGATGATTCCTGCATTGGCCATAGGTCATAACAAAATTATGATGCTGCTTATGGCCCACTGGAGTAGCACAAGATGGGCTGGCCACTTCTAGCAGCATTCCTGGCTCCTATTTCGCTCATAATAATTGCATCTGGGCTTGATGATGGTATACCAGTGGGAAGCATTATTCCTTTTCTCTGTTAATTTTATTATTAGGCTTCCATTGAGTCAAATTCAATGCTTACAAATCAAATGTTCTCTTATCTGATGTACCACTAGACTACACTCAGAAGCAGAGCAAATAACTTGAAGTAAATTACATAGCTTTGCATAAAGGAGATATGAGGATTAACTGGGGAAAGTGAATTCTAGTTGAAGTTAAACCTACCAGAAATTTTTTCAAGTTCTCTGAAGACATACTTAGAGAGTGATGGATAGCAGTGGATCAGATCATGTGCGCAAATGAGAATGAGAGAAGATCAGATTTATCACCATTTAAGTACCTGAGGAACAGAAATAAGTAACATTTCTTTCATCAGAACTAAGGCAAAACCAGCAAGGCCCAAAAGGCCTCGTACTCTTCCTGTAATATTTGCAATTAGATATAATGTTCTTTTACTCAGTCTCTTGCCAACTTATTTCCCCACCCCCACTTCTTTTGGAAGAAGTGTACTACTCTTTTTTCATGTAGTACAAGCACACCTACATTTGTCTCTTGGAAACTATCATTTTACTTGCTCACTTTTATAAAATCAGGTAAGATTTGTGGCATTCATTCCAGTCAATTTTTACTTCAGTCAGTTGTTTTCCCTTCATAGTTCTCAGTAATGTTGGTTGAAAGTCCTGTGTTAACTCTTGTAAAGCACTTGTTTCTCAATACAGACTAGAGTCACATTAACATCTTCTAATAGTTTTTTTTACTAGGCAAATGCTTTCAAAATATGTGACTCGCTATAAATGTTTTCTTACTTGATAAGAAGTGTTGTCTCTGAAAGGAAATATGTTAGCCCTCAGATTTACAAAGTAAGCATTTCAGCTTGTGGTGGAAGTTTATAGCACAATAAATCATGTGCTTTTCTTTTACCGTATCTTGCAAGCACAGTTGGACAAGAGATGATCAGATTTTTCCCTCCCCACAAGTCAAGTTCTTGCAAGGGCAGCTAAAAATGTAGTTGCTTTACTAGTGTGTGTCAAAGTTACAGAGCCTCTGTGCTGGCAGAGTCTGATTTAAGTGGTTGTGGTCAGTCTGAGGAACCTGTGATGTGATAAGATAGCGTTTGTGAGGTCATGTGGTTTGCAAGCACCCAATCTAATGCAGCAGCTTTGTCTGCACAGTATAGTTAAATATATACTTTATGCTTTAGAAACATGAATTGCTTTATTCCTTTAACTCAGCTTGTCCTTAAGAGTCAGAGATGTTATACTGGCTTGATAATGCCCAGATTGTTACTGAAAGACTGAACTGATTGGGAAACTTAATTATCCAGTAACTTTCTCCCGTTTAGTTACCCCGCCCTTAATAAAGCAGCTAGCTTTAGAAACTATCTCACTAAATAAGCAAGTGACAGGCAGATGGAAGATACAATGGAATTCCTGTATATTTTATGACCATCACTTGTTTAATTCAATTAACTTTTGAGTGGTCACAATGTAATTAACACAGACATGTTATGCTTGCCCAAAATGTCAGTATTGATTCCATAATGATGGTCATCATTGTCATCTTTGCATCAGATAATGTTGATTCCTCTGCCTTCCCCCCTGGTAACACCATCAACAAAATATTTTCCATCCCTCGTGAGGGTGAAGGAAACCTCTAAATGTGATCAGTGTAACCAGGACAGTGATGTAGTTTGTCCTTAAATGGAACAGGTATGACTTTGTTTACTTGGATAAGGGCAATGATTTTTGGTATGAATCTTAACTGTTTAACTGCCACTGATGACAGGTTAGATTCAGTGGTAAAATAAATGAAGATTGGTGATTGCTGTTTTTATAAACATTTCCCCCTTTTTTTTCCCTGACTGTATCCTACACATCAAAGCTCCACATCTGTCTTGCTGAGCAATGTAATAGTTCTTGATTGCAACACTGGAGATGAATATAGCTAGCTATAATTAATTACACTGTGTCCTTTAAAGTTTGTGTGGCTTGCCAAAGCAAGTAAACTGATTATAGATACAGTTATTTCATTATCATGGCAATAATGTTCTTGATTGTCTTGATTGCATGACCTGTCTGCTTTACTGATCAGAGCTATGTCAGGGTCTGTCATGTTTTTCCACCTATAAATCAAGTTTTGGGGATTGAAAAATGGAGGAATTGAGGTTCTACTGGTTTATCTGAGCGGTTGTTCCTTGCGAAAATTGTGTGTTAGCTCCCATACACAGGTGCCAGCTATGGGAGAAAACAAGCTCAGGAGAAGACTGCTATATATTAGCTTGTAATAGGTCTCTGTAAGCTTATCTGAATATAAGTGGGGCAAACAGTAGAAATGTGGTGGAAACACTTCCTAAAATTCTTTTATCAATTTGAGTGGCAGCCAGCACAGATGAAAGTAGTTTCTGCAATCAGGGGCAAAAATGTTACTTAGTCCATTTAAAAATGCTGAGTTTAAGTCCTGCTTTAAAAGGACAGAGTAAAAGTGTGAAATGCTCATTTCCTGTAACTGTTGCCTGTAATGGGTGCATTTTCAGTCTCTATCAGCCGGTACATTCTAGTTAATGCTTGAGGTTTCAGTAGCGTTTGTATTTATAGATGCATGTGGTAGGAAGAAGGAGTATTGAGATTTAGGTATTTTCTTGAATATAATAATTGCAGTACATTAAGTGTGATTATACTGCTGATTTAAAATATTTTTGTTGCCATGTCCTCACTCCAAATAAACACTTCCATTAGAGCTTCTTGAAGAAAGAGTTTCTGGGAACTTTCTATAAATAACTAGCTAGTTAGGTAGAAGGAAAATTCCTAGGCCTGTCATCTTGGAACTTCCTTTGGAATTGCACACAGTCTCACTACAACAAACCTGTCAGATCTTAGAAAAATTCCCTCAAGAAATAAAACCTGACACGATTACCAAATACTGACTTCTTTTCAAAATAGCATAACATTTGGGTATTCCTCAGTGCCGTTGCTACTTCAATTACATATTTGATACCTAACTTCAAAGTTTAACTTGATTACACTGCACTAGATCAAAACCAGATACTTTAACCATATAGTGTAGTGATCAAAAAGTCATGACCTCCCATTGATCGCTTTATTGGTTTCCTGTTCTGGTTCACTGGAAACCTTCTGGTCTGAACACTTGTTGCTGGTTTTAATCTCTGTCACGTCTACAATACAGCAGACTCGTCTATGGTAAAACTGATATACAACATACATTTATTTATAATAATTTAACATCATATTTCGTTTTAGCTCAAGTGCTCTCAAAATGATAATAAAACTTTTTATAAAAACTTAAGTCAAGAAATTTAAGAGTACATTCAGAGCAATATGAAATAAACAGGTGGACAACGGGAGATGAGCTTTCTTTTAATGCATTAAGATAGTTCTGTAGATTTTATTTAATCTTCCTGACAGCTATAGGGATTTTGTAACACATTTTCTATTACTTTTAGACGGAATATGACTTACGGAAGCTGGCAATTTAAAACAGGCCAAATATTTAAACGCTGTTAAAAAACCCCCAAAGCCTGAAATTACTCATTCTTGGAAATTCTCTGCTGCTCTTTTGCTTTTCGCTTACAACACACTGGAGGGGTTTGAACTCTGTTTAGTGGTATGGTCAGCAAAGTTCATTTGAGATAAATATTTCAGTTTGTATAGCAATATGTTACTCTTCATCATCCTTTTAAAAGTATAAGCTTCAAAAGCAAAGGTAATAGTCTCCTTAAACAGGAGACTTTAGTAATTAATTGCACACATAATCTTGGTTTCCAAAGAGCTAATGATGAGTGGGGCAGATTCAATTAATGTTGTAGTACCTCATGACTGTTGCTTTTAAGCCTACTATAGAAGGGAAAAAAAAAGCCAGTCCAGAGACTCTTTGAGTTTTTTAACTTTGAAGAACAGCAGCCATACTGGCACAGCCAGAAAAAGGAGCCTAGGTCTGTTCAGGTATTTAATATTGTCATTCACTGCTGTTCTGGCTTGGGCCCACAGTAGGACTATACAGCCTGGAGTTTACTACTTGCTCTGATTTCTGACTAGCTTCTGTTGCCAGTTTCAAGGTTTTTTTGCTGCAATTGCTCGAAGAAGTGGAGAAATGACACTGCAGCTATATTAGATTGAATCCATTTATAAACTCAAAAAATCACAGAGTCACAGAATTAACTAGGTTGAAAAAGACCTTTGAGATGATTGAGTCCAACCTATGACCTAACAACACCTTATCAACTAGACCATGGTAGTAAGTGCCACATCCAGTCTTAAACACCCCCAGGGATTGTGACTCCATCACGTCCCTGGGGCAGCCCATTCCAATGCCCAATCACTCTTTCTGTGAAGAATTTTTTCCCAATGTCCAGCCTAAACTTCCCCTGGCACAGCTTAAGACTGTGTCCTTTTGTCCTGTTGCTGGTTGCCTGGGAAAAGACCCCCCCCATCTTGCTATAACCTCCTTTCAGGGAGTTGTAGAGAGTGGTGCGGTCTCCCCTGAGCCTCCTCTTGTCCAGGCTTAACAACCCCAGTGCTCATCGCTGCTCTTCACAGGGCTTATGTTCTAGACCTTTCACCAGCCTTGTTGCCCTCCTCTGGACGTGACTGAGCATCTCAACATCCTTCCTAAATTGAGGGGCCCAGGACTGAAAACAGCACTTAAAGTGCAGCCTAACCAGTGCTGAGTACAGGGGAAGAATGGCTTCTGCATTGTAGTACCTGCTGGATGTAATATTCGTCTGGACTGGTATTTGTGTCCTTAATGGCAACACATTTCCCACTAATTCCGTTGGAGATGCTCCAATTACTTGATTTGCTGTGATAAGCATTTTTCCAAAAGAAGTTAGTGGGATTGTTTTTAAAGAAGTGATAGTATACTACTGTATGCCTTAAACTGGAGTCATCTCGTTACGATGGGAGAGTCATCACTAAGTAGCAGTCAGCTGTTAAGTATGATAAGGGATCCCATTAGCTGCTGTGGACAGTCTCAGAAAATTTTAAGAACTCAATTTGCTTTTATTCGTTTTAAATGTGACTATAATTTAATAGATCATAACTGATTTTTTATTGGCTTGTAATTAGGTTTTGACTCCTAAATCTCTATTTTCATGGTGCCAAGTTGACAATGTTTTTCTGAATTACAGGAGAGGTATTTGAAAATCCTTATGACTTGTTTCTTCAGCTAAATGTGGTTAGATCATATTTTCAGCAACATTCTAGTTTTCTTTTGAATCATGTTTGGAAGGAAAGAAATCTTACTAAGAGTTTCAACTGTTACTAAGGTTGGAACAAATAAAGAGGGAATTCTGATTTTTAGATTCCTATAAGTAAAAGCACTGAGAATTCAGGATCTTTATTTTTTAAATAAACATTTAAATTGACATACTGCCTTCTGCCAAAACCAATTTCATTCACCCAAAGCAGTGGTCATATTTTGACCTCACTTGTGTATTGCTTGGTTATCTTACTGTGACTTGATTTAATATTTATTGGCAAGCTTTGTTAAAACCTGTCTTTACTACTTTGGAGTTGAGTAAATTTCAAGAATTAGTTACTGAAGCCTTTTAAAGGGAGCAGACAGTAGCATTTTAGTTCAACTTTTCACCACTGAACTACTAGCTTAACACCTCACAGGTTACAACATAAAAATGTCTCCCAGAGCTTAAGTCAAACTCTTTCACAAAGTCCCACTTCAAAGTTTGACATCTGTTCCCGAGTCAAAAAACCAAAGCGACTTAAAAATATAACTTGCTTGCAACTGACTGTCACCCTTCAAACTTGATTCTATGATTTAATATAGAACGCCTTTTGAATTGTTTAAAACTTCTAAATTTCTCTTTACTGTTTCTCCTTCACGCCTGGCTTGATGAGGCAGTCAGCATCAGGTAAGAAAGTTTATTCTAAGGTTCAAGGATCTGATTGTTTGCCTTTTTTCAGCTCTTCTCTATTTGTGGAAGTACACTGTTACCTGTTAAGAGTGTGTACAGTTAAAGTATTTTCATATGTAGACCAGTAGACATGCAGTTTGTCTTTAGAATGCTAAATTCTTTAGACACAAGAAGGTATATAAATGCACACATTATTAAGGTTTTGTTCTTGATTCAGCTGGCTTTTGAAGGGATAATGATCATATATATTTTGATCGCATAGTATTATTAACCCTTTGAAATGTCCTAAAGACCATGTGAATGTGCAATAGTGAAAACTGGGTTGAAGCTGCAGTCATCTAGACAACATGACCTTGATTTGAGAATTAAAAGCAAAACACATAGGGTTTACCAGACCCGTTTTTTTTATTGGGGCTCTTTGGGTTTTGGTTTGTTTGTTTTTGTTTTTTAAATGTTTTTTGGCAGATGTCATCAGATTTGAGATTCTTGCAAAACTGAAGCAGTAAGAAACAGGTTCATTTAAATGTCACTTGTTGCAGTGACAGAGATCTAGTTCCCTTCATATGAAGGAAGGTCAGACCCAAAACTGAAAGCCTTTAACCAATATCAACTCTTTGTACAAAAGAGAACAGAAAGCTAGAGACACTGGGGTGCAAGTCCATACTTTGCTCAACATGGCTGTAGTTCCTTCAGGGATAAGGATAGAGTAGAACTGGGGGGTGTTTGGGTTGGGTCCACACATCCTGCATTCTAATCCTTAGCTGGATTTCCCATTGTCTTGATATGCTTGGCTAGATGATTGGCAAGATCTTGGCTTAATGCTTTAGTTCCTACCTTAAGCTCTTTTTACATGTTTAAATGAAACACTGACAGCAAGAATCTCAAGTCTGTCTTAAAAAGCTGATAAATTAACTTCAATGTAAATAAGGTGATTATTCATCTATTGCAAAATCTAAGCCATACCTACACAATGGCAAACATAGAATTGGTAGATACAAATCAGGAAAGATGTTTTCAAGTTGGTATCGAGTCCTCTGACATCACAGGCTTAGCATGCAGCACCAGCCAAATCAGACAAGGCAACGCTGGGCATCAATAGGAAGTATATTAAAAACCAAATAAAGGGAGTTGTATTGCCACTTGGTATCTAGATGGATGTAGAGAGTTTAAAGTCTGTAGGGAAGTTAAAGGGCAACTGAAATTATAGTTGTCTTGATTACTGCCTGTTTATGAGAGACTAAAACAAATTGGAACTCATCTGCTCTAGAGAGAAAGCTGAAGAAGATGTGATGTAAGTTTCAGAACAATGATCACAGAACTGCTTTTCAGCACTTGTTCCTGCATTATTAGAATTTGGGGGCACTTACTAAAAAAGTAGATTAGTTTAAAACAAATAAAGGAATTTTTGGAATTTATTGCCATAGGAAGATGTGGAGATAGACAGCAAATAATACAATCAATCATGGATGGCTGGTGTATAAATGCATGTCGAAGCAGCTAGAAAAAGATTTCACTCATATTTGCTACAACAGTTTCTGGACAAGTGAATAGAGGCTTGGTAATATGAAAGTCCTGTTGTCACTGTTGGAGACACCATATTAGGCTGATGGACTGTTGCCTTGAGCCGACAGGACAGTAATGTTCCTGCCTTGAAAAAAGATACTGCTTTTTCTTTTAGAAGTGTAGAGCCTCACTTGCTAGACTGTAAAGTTATGTGAGAGTACAAAACTTCATTTTAGGAAACCTCCATTTTAGAGCTTTATGATGGCATTGGCCACTGGTATCTAATTGCATTGGCATCCAGGCTGTCTGCAAGTTGTTTCAAATGCTTTGAGAAGCGTTACAAAACCTTCCTGTTGCAATAAAAATTGCAAATAATCGAGCTCCTTCAGAAATGCTCCTGAACAAATACTAGGTTGAAGGGCCCCTGAACTATCTTCAACTATGAAAGTACACTTGCCCTTGTCAGTGCAGCCTAGTATGCTATTAGCCTTCATCACTGCCCAGGGACAGTGTGGATTCAAGTTTAGCCTCCCGTGTGTCAGGACCCCATTGTCCTCTTCAGCAGTGTTGCTCTCCAGCCTGTTGATCCCCATAATACAAACAAGGTCTATGCCGTAGTGTTCCAGCTGAGGTGGCCATTTCTGAAGCAGACAGAAGTTACGGAGCTCTATGACCATTGGTAGATGTGTAGTATGTATTCTCTGCAGTATGTTCATATTTCTTCACAGCAGTGTTTCCCCTTGGATGTGAGGAGTACTTAAGAAAAAAAGGCAGACAAGTGTAAAGCTGCAGATGAAAAGGGTTTCTGGAAGGTCACAGATTTGCTATTCTAATGAAAGGATGCACAAAGATAACAATGTTTTCTGAGACTCCCTTTAGGAACTGGCAAAGGCTGTGTCTATTCATGATATTTTTTCACCAACAGCATTTTCCACAGACTCCATTTGGAAAGGTTACTGCCTAAAACCGTGAAACCATGATTTTGTCATGTTTCCTAAATAAGTTCATCTAAAGGTATCATGTTTAAGTCTTCAGGAAAACAGCTGAGGTCATTGGCTTGGCTTTCTGAGTGTTCAAAACAACTAACATTGAGTATCAGCTTTATAATTTCAGGTGAACCAATGGCTTAACTGTACAGACCTAAAAGCATATAATTTCTTATTCTAATATGAAGTTTGTAGTCACTTGTACAGCAGTTCTTTTTTTTCCTGTGGTAAGGGTGGAAAGAAATTGTTGGGTTTCTGTGTTTTATTTTCTTAGTGACTAAAAATTGATAGCTGTTTTGGAAAATTCATGTGGCAGCTAATCTGATCATATTGCAGGATATTTTCAGGAATAATATTTCTAAATAACACAAGAATGTCTGTACCAGGCTTTCTGCATCTTGGTGTATACAGCTAGTAAAAATTATCTCCTCCAGATATATTTGGTATGAGCTGATTTTGCTTGCATCATGAGTTATGCTGTGCAAGTGTGGAGCTCTGTTTTGCTTGCCTTTATACAAAGTCCTCATAAACAACTGCAGCTTATGTGTATGTAAAGAAAATGCAAAAAACTAACACTGGTATGCATAGTAACAACCAAGGTTTAGATCTACGTCATGTACCCATATTCCTAACAGGGATTTTTTGATATAACATCAAAAGCTGGACTTTTTACATGCTAACATGCAATTTAATGGCTTCTAGCATGATTATGACTCTTGTAATCTTTTTTCAACTCCTTTTTTATTCTCATCTTCTGCACAAGCCCATGGTAAGTACAGAGATTCCTTCTTCCCCAAATGGACAGGTAAAAATCTCCTATCGGTGTCAATACCGAGGACATACATGCACTTCTTATTTATTAAAGTGAATATTGCTTCAGATTTCTGAAACACCAAACAGATTCTGTAAAGAAACTCTTCAGCATTTTATTCTTTCTATTCTCCAGGTCTCTTACTGTAAAAAGTCCCTTCCAAAGTAGCACTTAATGCATCTTCCTTTTT
This sequence comes from Lycocorax pyrrhopterus obiensis, assembly GCA_014706295.1. NCBI lineage: Eukaryota > Metazoa > Chordata > Aves > Passeriformes > Paradisaeidae > Lycocorax > Lycocorax pyrrhopterus. The sequence goes on along the minus strand of JACSVZ010000013.1, from coordinate 17,061,390 downwards.
AAGCTTTTAGAGTGACATTAGGGAGGTTCTATAATCCATTTTTAATGTTTATCTGCATCCTCAGGATTTTTTATCTTAATACTTTTAGACTGTCAAACTGACCCTGAGGTATTTGCTACTAAAAGCTAACAAAAATGAAATTCTAGATCAAACAAACCAAAACACCACAAAAACAACCAACCTCCAGAATGTCTTCCATGAGTTGCAGTTATTTTTCATTAAATTAACAAGGGACTTGCCAGACTTTAGTGCTTTGGGGTTTAGTTTTGAATAGCTTGAATGCATGGTTGAAATTGTGTATCACTGTGCATCACATTGAATTAAAATGTTATCTGTCCATGGTCTGACAATCATTTTTGTATTGTTTGATGTTCTCTTACAATTGCAACTACAATCTGTTTATGCTATACAGAGACATTTCTCTCATACTACTTGATCTAAAATCTCATTAGATCGGAATTAGATAATTAAGACACTTAATGTTACAATGTAGACTGAACTAAACATATTCCCTGGGATTTTTTCTGTGACTGTGAGAAGCTGGCAATATTCACTTGGGACCCTGTTCTTTGAAGGGGGGGCTTTCTCAAGTAAGAAATCAGGCAATACGAGAAAGAATGGAGCTGTTAAAGTAAAATGTTAAGGCCAAAAGAAATTTGCTGCTATTTGCTGTTGAAACAAATAGGCCACTCTAGAAAATAGAAACCATCCTTGTGGGGATATTAAAGATGCAGTAAAAGAGGAATCTCTCATTATTGATTCTAGGTACCTTGATTATTAAGCCTTAAAACTGTAATACTTGAAGTGATCATCAAATGTGCTACTTTCAGATCTTTCATTTTATCCAGTAAGAGTTCAATGAGGCATTTCTTGAAAATGCACTTGTTTTTTTGGTTTGGTTTTTGTTGTTTGGGGTTTTTTATTGCTGGACTCTAGAGCTCTGATTAATTGTCAACTTCCGCTTTTTCTAACAGATCAAATGTCTAAAGGGCCAGAGAAACTTCTCAGACCAACCCACTTTTGACGGGATTCACATTGTCAACCATTTCACAGGAGATGATGAATCATTTCATTCTTCTGATGAAGATTTTATAACTAACTCCATACAGGAGAGTGGGGTGAACTTTCATCTACCCAGGAGGACTGGTCAGATGTCTTTGGATCACACACTTGTAGACAGCAGTGACAGTGATACTGAAGAAAGTGCCCTGCAGACTGGAAATTCAGACAAGATGGTTTCTAAGCAGAGAAGAAGGGAATCTTACTCTACTACTGTGTGATTATCACTGTGACTAGCACTGAAGACTTCCATATTTCTTTAAGGCTGAAATTGTCAGGTAACTGAAACGATCCAGCAGTTGGTTTAGGTAACTATTGGATTTGGTCTGGCCTGTGATAAATATACATGTACTGTCTATCTGCCTTCTCTCTTTGCCAAATCTTGCTGATGACATACCATTGCCATAAAACAGGCTGGGAAGAAGTTGATGGATGACAGTTTTGACAGTATTACTGAATGTTCTTTGGTTTAGAAACTACAAATATATTATTTCTTTAATGTGTAAGAAGCATTTTTGCTGTTCACAAACACGGAAATTATTTTCCTCAAAAGAAATTGCTTTTGTGCAATATTTTATGCTCTGAACAAATGTGTATGTTTTACATTGTTATCCTTTTGTGATCAAGATGGACACTAGTAAACCATCGGATCATGACACATATATATATATATATAATTATCTTATGCTTCTCAATTAGTTTTGGTTTTTTACTAAAGTTATTGGATGCCCACAGAAGGCTTGAAAGACAAGCCTTTATCTGTACTACTTCATATATGCAAATAATGGTCACTAATGTCATAAAGGTGTTTTTCACCATTTTCACTTAAATCTGTGTGCATCTGCTTTTGATGTTGCTAAATAATAACTGGTCTGAATATGTTAATTACAATAATGTTTATTTTGTACATATTTATGTATCTACACCAAGCTGAAAATGTACATTACTCCATTTTATATGAGGAATGTAAATGTTGCAATATTACTGTCTCTGGTATTCTAACAGGAAAATGAATTCTGTATATACACACTAAAAGTGAATTACTAAATAAAGGCAAAACACTAACTTTGCATTAAGTTTCAGACTAGCTACACTAACAGGCTCATGTCAGAAATGCTTGTTCAAAACACTATTGACTGAAATCTTTTACCTTCATGTATATGTAATGAAAATAAATTTTTCATGATTTAACAAGGTTGCAGCATTTACTGTTTAGTCCCTTCCAAGCTATAGTCCTTGGTTAGCACATAGTTACTTGCGGGCTCTAGATAGGTTCAAATAAGGTGAAGAATTATTCATGTCTTAGTTCTAATGAAGACATGGTCAGTGCAGTGAAAATACGTACGTTCAGTCCTCTTACAGTTTATATTGCAGAACTATCTAGGAAATACGCTATTGGTGCCATCACCAAACAGCTGTGATGAACAAAGCAGTAAGAGCTGAGCTGAGCAATCTGCTTCCAGTCTCCTGAAAACTGAGATCCAGTTAAACAGCCTTAGCTTCTTGAACAGAACGAGATATTCTGCTGTTGTCATATGAACATTTACTTGCCCTTGTAGACACATTTTAGTGAAGAATATTCTGTTATTGCCATCTTATGTAATTAAGCAATCCTTAAGACTTCTTTTAGCAATGTTTGCAACTGTTCTATTAAATGAAAAGAAGCAACGCAGAAGTTTGGTACTGATAGGCAGTGTGTATGTTAACTGGTTTGCTACCCACGAGAAGCAGTGTAGTTGTTTAAAATTGCAAAAAGTGTGGAAGCATTCTGCTGAATGCATCTGCTAATTCCATTAGGCATTTCCTTTCCCTTTATTTTGAGTATATTTTCAGAAAGAAACAGCACAACTGAGGAGATAACAAATGTTCAAAGAATGATAGAGAAGACTGTATGGAAACAGCACATTATGGGCATCTCAACAGTATTATCTGCCCTGGTGCAATCTAATTTAAATCTTTAGGCATGTAGGTGACAAAATTCCAAATTACTGATTTCTGCAGCTCCTAACTTGTTTCAGTATTTCTGCCAAATTTCCCCACATCCTACCAGTGAATATGTAGTTCCAAGTATAGCTTGTGGAAATTGCCACCTCTGAGTTGGACTAGCTGAGTGATCCTTATTCCTGTTGAAAATGTCCTGTATGCAAAACCAAATCAGGAGCACTTTTGTTCACAAATGAGTAACAGTCATCTTCTTTCCTTCCAATGAGCATCTGCTAACTTATGTTTGCACCTGGATCATTGTTGCCCAAGAGGATAGGTGACAAATGTCTTCTTGCCTGTCATCAATACCAGCTGCAAGCCTCTCTTGAAGGTAATGTTCTGTAATAAGTGGCAGGCGCAAAATTCAGTTGGAGGGCCATAAAAACTCTTGTCTGTTTGAATAGTGAAGTGTTATGATTTTGCAATAACTGCCTTACTGTTCAAGTGATAGCAAATGAGATCAGATGGCAAGGCTTATTTCCTGAACTTTTGCGGTTTTAAAGTGTACAAATAGAATAAATACTGATACTGAATAACAGCATAAATAAAAATATGCAAAAGTCCTTATCCAACTGACTACATCTCTTCTAGTGATAAAAGTGAATCACTGAATATACTGCAGTTTCAGAAGACTTGTTATACACAGACTAAAATACATTGCTACAAAAAGGACTAAAAGAAGCATTTACATTGGTGTTTGCATAAATTTATCAAAACTACTTTGTACATCCTGCTATTGAACTTTATCACTATTGAACCCTTCCGTGGAACTGCAACACCGAAGGAACTGCATGTTTTTCTGGGGTATTAATGGGATCACAGTTTGATATCAGAGACAGTGTTAGTGACTTAGTGAAACTTGATGCTTATATACTTAAGCTAGAATAACCTAAAGCTGTGTTAGCATAAAAATATCCACATTTTATACAGGATGTGCTGCTAATTCCCCTACCTGTAGGGGCTCCAAATAATGGAATTCACTTTCGGGGAAGGTAGAGATAATGCAAATCCCCTAGGAAAGCCATTATGGTAGTCCTGGAGACTAAAATTTAAAAAAACAACCTATAAGACAGAAGTTCATGTAATCTATATGGAAACTACGGTGTTATGTTCGATCATGCACCAGCTACGAACTCTGTGTATTAAGAGGGAAGATGAAAGCTATGGATAACTAATGGATTTTTAGATTCAATGACGTACATTTTTGTTCTGTGAAATACTCTTTATCAGTATATATTCTGTAATTCTCTGAGGGTTTTACCTGCTGATGGAGTTTTTTGGTTGTTTTTTTGGGGGGTGGGCTGGTTGGTTGGTTTTGGTTTGGGGTTTTTTTTGTTTACAAACTAGTCCAAGACATAAGAAAAATCAGTGAAATACATTTACACAGTAGGCAATAGAACCAGAAATTCCTAATGATGGAAAGCACACAGTAAATTGACTTTCAATATAACCTCTATATAGCATGAAGTTTCAGCTTCAGAGTAAACATGCTAATGTATGCATACCTACTCGTGCCTGGACACTGACTAAGATATAACTGCTAGATCCAAGATACAACAGCTTAATGCTCTCCCTTTCCAGGAACTAATACCTTATTTCACAGTTATGAAAAACAAAAGCAATGTGGCATGCTCTTTGAATTGCATAGTACTGCACAAGTGACTGAAATTTCTAGTGCCTCACCATGAGAACTAAAATTCCTATGAGAACATTTTACATAGTCTATGTTCTATAACCATTGATTAAACTTTTTCCTATTCATAATGGAGGTACATTCTGGGTCTACTCCTTCCCAAAGCTGGAATCCCTCTTTTCATCCCAGCCTTCAACACCACAGCCTACTGTCACTTTCCCTCTCCAGTTTGTGCTCACAGTGATCATTTTGTAATCTGCTCTGGGAGCAGCAGAAGTTACTTTTGTTTCCCCAGCAATCAAAACAATTGCAATCAAAATCACTGATTAATTTCTGACATATTTACAGAATGCGTTTATGCCACAAGGAGGACCATAAAGAAGGTAGTGACAAGATGCTAGGGGAAAAAAATAAACAGTAAGCAGCATGTTAAAAGTAACTTTAAAAAAAAAAAGTTTAAGAAAAATAAAGACACACTTCCCAACAGAATGCACAGTGCTACAAGTTCTAGCAGCTTTTCATAGGGGAACTGTTCTGCATAACTGTGAGCCCAAGTTTTATCACTTTAAAGTGGGTATAAATTCCCCACCCTTTTTGCTGCCTTCTCCCAATCCTGACTCCCCCACACAGGAAACTGCTTCTCTTCCCCTCTGTACCAAGCAGCTAACCTGTCAAATCCTGTTCTTCAAATCCTTCCTCCTGTTGCAAAGTGTCCCATCACTTCTGAACACAAAGATCTCACCTCCAGCTTGTCACCTTTGGTGCCTTATCTGTTGTTGTTTTAGCTCTAATTCTGACACCAGGCGGGTGCTGTAAACTGTACAGTGAATTACACTGAGTAGCTCTTCAGTTTTAAGCACGACTATAACAGAATCCAACCCTACTTTAAACCCCTCCTTTTTATTTCTTCCCCTCTCTTGTCACTATGGAGTAACAATGATGTGCCATTGCATTCAACTGCATCTTACCAAGCTTTTAACTTTGAATATCACACTCCCTTTGAGAAAAGCATTAGAGCAACTTCGTTAAAACCCAGCCCTACATTTCCCATGAATTACATCGCTGTGCCAGCTCTGGGCCTGGCTTTTGGCTTTGCCACGCCGGACCACAGAACACTTGGCTGCACAGAACAGCTCGACACTGCACACGCAAGACCATCTCAAAGGTTACTGAGCTGCGGCACCGTAAACCAAGAATAAAAGCGGAACCCCTTCACCTCTGTTCGGCGTTCTATTACTACAGGTAGCATCTCCTGTCGGGGTGGGAAGAGCCCGGGGACGATGGCTGTAGGAGGCTGCGCTGAAGGCTGCCCTCAGGGCCGAGCGAGCGGGGCGGCTTCCCGCCTCGCCGGCCTCGCGCCACCGCCCGCGGGCACGTGACGCAGCCGCCCGCGCGCACGAGGCGGCCCCGCGGCCAACCCCGCTAACGCCGGCCCTGCCGGGCCCCGCGGGCGGAGCGCGCTGTGCGAGCGCTCACGGCCCCCGCTAACGCCGGCCCCTACCATGATCCGCGGCCCGCCACGTCCCGGCCAAGGCTGCTGTCCGCGCACCCTCCAGCGACAGAGCTAAACCGGCACAAGGCTTCGCTGGCACCCTCGGGTCATCTTCGGCACCGCTCGCTGGCCAGCGCCTGCGTCCCGCTTCCCCCGTCCTCACCGGCGGCGTGAATCAAATCGCCCGTCCAGCCGAGATCCGGGAAGGCAGAGGATGCACTTCAGGCGCGAACTAGTTTTGCAAAACACGAAACACAGCCCGTTTCGTACAATTTCTCCTCTCATTGAGAAAACTGACAGCCCAGGAGCCGGAGGTCCGTTCCCGGTTCCCGTGCAGCACCCACCCTCACACGAGAGATTATACGCTGGATTTAGCATTTGCTTTGTTCTCTCATTTGATCTATTTATTTCTGCTGAAGGGGTTTAACCTGATTAGGAAGCAGTAGGTGAGAAAGGGCCGTCCGCAGGTGGGCTGAGCACAAGGGCTCAGCAGGGTGCCTCCCGCAGGACAGCCCCGAGCGGAGCCGCTCGGCGCCCGGCAGCCCATCCCGCATCCAGCTTCCCGGAAGGCTGCAAGCACCTTCCGAACGGAGATTACCACGCCTTACAGCCCACAGCAGCACCTGTATGCATTTTGAATTTAGATGTATAACGAGGAACGTGTATTTTCTTGTAACCAGCTCACAATTATTTATGAGCGTTACTAGTAATTTAATGTGTTCTGGTGCTTTCATTACACAGTCAAAGCGGTGTGTAGCAAGGTAAACGAAAGGGCATGAATTTATCATCCCATTTCAGAGGCAAACGAGAAAGACTGTTCTGCAAAAAGTAACAGTGAGTCAACGAAGACGCATACACGAAATTACACGTAGTTGTTCTAATCTGGTTATTTCTACTGATTCCAGCATTGATTCTCGAAGCTGAAGGCGTGAATGATTTTCAGAGTAATCAACCTAAGGTGCAGCAAGGCGACCGCGGTACATAGATGCCGTAAGTAAAACTGCTGTGCCCAGCACCAGGAACTTTCCGGCAAAAATGAAGGTGTCAGTCGTGTTCTTCAGCTTCCTTTTGTGTCACAGTAAAGCATCACGCAGTTGTTGGACAGCTTTACTCGAGGTGATGTTCGCTTGCTTAGTTAGGTTTTGGGAAGTCAGGTTAATCCTATGAACCGTAAGGGCTCACAGACACCAAGTGGCTAATTTTTCTGTAAACGCTTCGGCGCTGGTGGTGAAAAAAAAAGCACCTGGTCTCAAAGCCAGCATGCTCCTGAGCGTGAGGGAGGCTGAAGTTTGCTTCTGTCAAGTCCGACTTCAGTCTCAGTCGTTTCTGAACGGGAAATGGTGTTAAACCTCGATTGGCTCACTGCAGAGCCGCACTTTAGGCGACCCTACAGTCACCGAAACAAAGTTGCTGATGGCCTGAGATGTCTGAGAGCGAAGCACAGAACCACCTCAGAAACATACCGAACACCCGAGCCTGACTTCCTGGCTGCATTAGGAATCCGAGACCAAACCTGGAAAACTATGTTTTCGGGTCGTGTGTGTGCGTAAAGCAAAGCGAACCTTTTTCTTTTTTTTGCGGAAGGGAGCAGGCTTCCCCGTTGCGCAACGCGGGGGTCCCCACAGGCGCAGGATGCTGCCTGACGCGAATCCTCGCTACCGTGTTCGTCTCCGGTGCCCCACGGATCCTCCCCGAGTTAGCACCTGAGCACCGGCACCCAGACGACGAGGGCAATCTCTTCCCACTTGCCCGGCTCCGCTCCGCTTTCGACTTAGTGTTTGAATCGCTGTCAAGCGACAGTAGCCGGAGGGGGGGGGGCGGGGGGGGCATCTCGCCTACCCCTTCCATATTTAACCATTACCTAAATCCGAAGGGAAATGAGCAAACCTCTAGGCTTGGGTCTTAAGGTATTTTCAGCGCCGTTGGGCGTATTTATCCCAGAAGAGTTTTCCACAACAAGTTATTTCTAGGCTAGGAGAGGTCTCCGTCGCCCAGGACCCGGCCTTAGTCCCGATTACAACGCCACGCACAGCCCGATGGCGGCGGGACATGCGTCCGGGCCAAGGGCAGGGATGCGGCATGGAGCGGGCTCGGCAGGGCGAGCGCCGGCTGCCTTAGCCCCTGCCCTCTGCCCGCCCGAGTCAATCTGTGTTTTGAATCTGTGACTTGTTTTCGTTGCGGAAGTCGAAGGGGATCCAAGAATAGTTCAGATAGATGTGTGTAATTTCTAGAACAGAACTCCGAGAGAAACGAAACGCCCGATTCCAGAATGACACTTCGATGTTACTTCAGCGAGCTCTGTGAGGTGGAATACGGTAAGACGTTTTCATTTAAGGAAAACTGAGAGAGAAACAGAGGAGGGGAAAACTACTGATTTGTGAGGTTTTGGCTCTTTTAAAAACTTTTTTTTTCTTTTTCTTTTTCTTTTTTTTTTTTGCAGAAGCTCCTAACTAACGCTCAGGAAGTGGAATTTGTGGTTATGGGGGCCGAGCTCTGAAGGAGTCGAGAGAGACAGAAAAGTAAAAAAAAAAAAGCCAGCTCAAGCACCATTGCTCCTTAAAGGGAGGCTAAATTTAAAGTCACCCAAACTAGCAGGCTGTCGCGCATCCCCCGTCCGCAGCCCAGCTTCCTTCGCCCCTCCAAATGGGTAAGCGTTCTCGCTTCTCTCGCCTCGCGTGGGCAGCTGCCGGCGGGCGGGCCGGGGCGGCAGCGACCCCTCTCCTCCCGGCTGGGACCCCGCGCCGCTCCGGCCCTGACTCAGCCGCTGGGCCCGGGGCGGTGCCAGCCCCGCGCCCCCGCAGCGGCGGCCGCCGGGCGGGCGCGGCCAGCGGGAGCCGGGGCGGGCGGCGGCCAGGTGGGCTGCGGGACTCGCCTTCCCACGGGCCCGGCCCCTGCCTGGCCAGCTCCGGCCTTGGGAAGCCGGCGGCGCCTCCGCGGCGTGACTTTTGGAGGGAAACGCGGCAGAAACGGCGCCGGCGCCCGGAGCCCCCAACGGCCGCGGCCGTTGCTGTCGGGGCGCGGGGGGGGGTAACACATTATCGGGCCGCTTTGATTTCTCTGCCCCCTCCGTGCGAGCCCGCTGGCTGCTACTCCCCGCTCAAGGATGAACACAGGCACAGGTGGGTCTGGGCACCAACGCTCCCACCCGGCGCCGTACCCGGGGGCGGCGCCTCCCCAGCAGCGCTGAGCGGCCCTGCCCCTGTCGGGCGCGGACGGGCCGGAGCTTTGTGGTGCAGCCAGTGCCGCCACCTGCGGGACGGTTCCTGGGCCCCCGCTGACGGGCTGGGCTCCTTCCCTCTCTTCCCGAGGCCGCTGACGGGAGAATAAAAAAAAAAAAAAAAAAAAAAAGAAAAAACCAAAAGAAGCAACTCGCCGAAGTCCCTCAAAAAAATGTGGATTAAACCCGCTATTTGCAAAGTCAAGTGTAACGGCAGAGAAGGCCCGGTGCTGGACGGGTTCGAATGAACCTCTCCGGCCTTCCCCCGAGCAGTCGGCTCGGGGTAGTTTTGTTTAACCCGATTTCCCCCGACTCCCCGCAGGAGGTTTCCCACCTCGTATCCTTTCCCCGCCCCGGCTTTCGGTGCCCGCAGCTGCAAGGTGGCGCGGCGCAGACAGCTGCGGGCTGCAGGAGAGATTCCGTTTTGTTCGTTTTCGTGTTATCGTGGTTCGCGCGGGATGGGTGAATCAGTCCCTCCGACAGCAACAGCCTCTCAGGCGCCAGATTTAGGCTGTCGGGTTTGTAACGACTCTCCCTCCCGTCCCGGTAACAACCCCGCGCCGGTCAGCCCGTCCAGGGTGGCGGGACCTGATAAGTTGTTTCGGAGGGGAGATTTGTTGGCGCCGCTTCTGCCGTGACTGCAGGCGCGGGGGCAAACACGGAGGCGCGGTGCGCCCACTTGGCCGAGTGCGGATACGCTCCCTTGGAGGCACACGACCGCGCCCCCAGCTCCCTCAGCCCCCGCTCGTCCGAAGAACGGTGCCCAGCTGCTGTTGTTGCCAGTTGCCCGCAATCCGACAGCGGCCGTCGGAGCGTGGCCGGGGCGGCCCCAGCGCCACAGTGGGAGGGAGGGGGGTAAAAAGCGTTGGCTGGGGGTGGTTGGCGGCTGAGTTGTCTGCGCTCCTGGAAGAGGGGGCGAGGCGAGCGGGGCCGGGGGCGGTGGCCGGAGCCACCTGCGCGCCGCCACCTGGTGCGCCGCCCCTGGCGAGCGGCCCCTCCTGGCCGGCGCCCCCGGCCCTCACCGGCGGGCTCGGCGCCTTCCCGCAGGTCGCCTCCCCGCCGCCGCCGCGCAGGAGACTCGGGGGTGACGTTCGCCGCCGCCGCCGCCGTGCCCGGCTCTTGGAGAGGGAGTGCGGCCGTGCCGGCCGTGGCAGCACCCCACCATGCCGAGGTCCTTCCTAGTGAAGAGCAAGAAAGCGCACAGCTACCACCAGCCTCGCTCTGCCGACGAGGACTACAGCCTGCGGCTGGAGACGGTGCTGGCCCAGATTTGTGCAGGTAGGAGTCTCTCGGTCGCAGCCTCGCTCTGAGACAGCCCACCCGTCCGGCATCACCCCGGTGCCCGCGGCACCGGGCGGTCGCTGTGCAGCCCCTGCGGGACGCTGGAGGGGCTGATGCGAGCTTGGAGAGAGTCGAGCATCAAACCTGGGTGGGAGCGGGCGGCCGCGGGAGGTGGCTGGCTCCCACCACGGACCCACATTGAGGAGTTCCCTCTGCTCCTTTGCCCTGCAGACAGCAAGATCCCCGAGGACACGGAGCTGTGCCGCACCGCCCTGCCCGATCCGGAGCCTTCCCAGGGGCGCTTTTCCCCGGAATCCCACCTTACCGAGGCTGCCGATGGCACCTCCGAGTCAGCGCCCAGCTGCGAGGGCAGTGTCTGCGACAGAGTGTCCGAGTTCGAGGATTTCTGGAGACCTCCCTCGCCCTCCGTCTCGCCAGGTAGGACCGGGGCGAGCAGCCCTCAGCGAGGGTCCGGCTGTGTGTCCATGCTCGTGCCGTGGGGCAGTGGAGCATGTATCTCATGCCTAGGCGGCACCACCACAAACGAGTAGAAGGGACAGATTTGCCTGTCCATTTTTAAAATTACTATTATTTTTCCCCCAGATTTGCCAGAATCTGTTCCTTCCACTCGTTTTCAGGTTATCTCTTTCGGGTTGGTTTTCCAGCCCGTATCGTGCTGCTGAGGGAGCAGCGGGTGACAGGCTGTAGGAAAGTTGTCGTGACATCGGGTGTTGATTTTTTGGTTTTTGATTAATTGTTAGAGGCAAGCCGGGTTATGTTTAAAAGGTCCCAGCATTCTCCTACAGGCTCCTGCCTACACGGACCCTATAAGTCTTTTAAGACAGCACAGTCAATCTATATATCTGTAGTAAACAGCGTTGATTTTATGTTTTGTACAACCTGCTAGACATTTTTCAGGTTATTTCTTGCCTCCTGCCTGTAAAAATAATCTGGCTCTCCCTTCCCCCGTTCCCCTCTCTTTTGCTATTTGTGGGGTGGTGGTTTTTTTTGGGAGTTTTTTATGTTTGTTTGTTTTTCTTTTCTAAAAACACATTTGTAAAAACCAGAGGGAAAAAAAATAATGACGGTCAGATTTAAACACCCCAAATCCGGGAAACTCACACTTATGGCTGCAGCGCCTGTCTCTAGCTCCCTTGTCCTGCCTTTGATGTGGTTGGAGCAGTGGGAGATGCTGTCCCTAGCCTGCCACAAACACTTATCTCGTTTAAAAATACAATGGTGTCATTTTAGAACAAAAATATGTACATATATATATAAAACCACTTTTTAGTGCCTCGATTAAAAAGTGACAGTCGGAAAAAAGGACAATTTTTATCTTGATGAAGGAAAGATTATGTCAGCTTTACGGACTGACAGCAGACGCCAGCAAACGAATACTGAGTCCCGGTTTGCCACCGTTTCCCACTTCGTCTTTACAGTGTCCGAGCATATGAATGGCTAATTGTAGTGATGTGGATTTGCATTTTTAAAGCCTCATCTTCCTTCAAGAGTCCTAAACTCCTTTGAGGGAACATTCAAAATGCTGTCCAGCATCAGCCACAGGACACTTTCAGTCTGTGCAAATAACAGAACAGACCAAATGCAGCAATGCAGAAGTTTCTCTTCTGATAATATTTCTGCACAGACTGTAGCAACGTGTGTAATTTTTGTTCTAATGAATTTGTCCTGCTCCTCCTTTCCCAAATAACTACAATTTTTGCACAGAAAACAGATCATTTTCACAGGGTGTCAAAAAGACAGATGTAAAATAGAGCAGGTATTTTACCAGGTCTTCTCTGCCTTTTCCTCCTTCCCACTCATTTCTTCCCTCACTGTGGGATTCATTAGCTCCCGGCTAACCATCAGGCTGGCCAGGGAAGATAGCTTTACAAAATGAGGATGATGTCCCCAGATCAAGATTTTTCAAGGTGGGGTGGGCGGTCCTGGGGCTGTCTCATCCCATTCACAGGAGGTCTGGGAGGGTAAGGGTCTTCAAGTATTGTAAGAGCTTTATTAAATGAATCTCAGTGCATTGAGAGAGGTGCTGTTATATTAATGATGTAGGCAGTGGCAACAGGATTAGATAGTTGGGGTTCCTCCCACAGCTCCCTTCCTTCAGCCCCTCTGCCTTCCAGCTGCTTTGTCAGATTCAGTGTGAAGCTGGAATTTGTGTCTAGGTCACTTCTGCAAGATGCAGTGGTGAGAGAATGTATTCCTGCAATTGTATCTGGATGTGGCACAGTTTTTGTGCTTTGCCAGGCAGGGCAGATGAGAAATGATGGTTCTAAATCATGCTGAAGGCCGGTGTGGTGAGTGGTACTACCACTCCCGTATCTCTAGAAGTGAACATAGGTGCAGGTCACTTCAGTATGCAGTGAAAGCTGTATTTCACTTTTGTCTTTGAGTGCTGTGCTGCTGATGTAGATGGTCATACAACATACAGACATAATACCTGTTAGCTCCATCATTGCAAATCACTTTGTTATTTAACCTCACTTTCTACATGTGTCTGTAATCAAAAGCATTTGCATATGCAGAAGGTGCATGGGAGCTCAGTGCAGCAGTATTAGTATCTCCTGATGAGCCTGTTGATGCTGCAGAAAGAAAGAGACTTCTACTGGGTATAATGGAGTTGTGTGGAAAGTGTGATGTTTTGTGTAAGAGGACACTTGAATCTCTCTTTGCTGTGCATATCAATCTGTTCCCAACCATTTAAGGTTGAGTTTGTCTTACCTTCAAAAACAAGCATTGATTTTTTTTTTTCTCCCAGAAGTAGTCTATATAACGGCTGCACAGAATTTCTAGGAAAATGAGGGAGAATATTTCTCTCCAGCACTGCTCCCCCCTAGATGCTGTGGAGAAGAGGCACACACGGGAGTGCCCTGCAGTGTGGCAGAGCAGGGTTTGCAGGTTGCTTTGCCACTGGGCTAGGATAGCTTGAGTATAATGTGAGTGACCGCCTTGCATTTATGCTTGAGAGGGCTCCAAAGCATGTGAGGGGATGGAAGGAACATTGCACGCAAACTGATCTGTGGTGCAGTGTTCACCGTATACTGTATTGCCAATTCTAAGGGCTCAAAAATCAGGTCAGGCTTCCCTTTCCTCTCACTCAATGAACTGGCTCAGAAATCAAGATTGTAAGTAATACCTTATGGATATTCAGTTCTAGTGTTGAAATATTGAGGGTTTATGTTTTCATGCTTTTCTTACAGTTTGAGCTAGAAGTTGATTTTAAAAGGGAAAAAAAAGTTATAACAAGAACAAACAAAAGCAGAGCTGAGGGCCTGATGAAATCATGCCATTTTAAGAGCTGGGACTTCAAGATAGGTTTGAATTTTGCGATAGAATCATGAGAGATGGCAACACTGAAACTGGTTGCAAAGATACAACATAGATGGTGCGACGCTGACCACAACTTTGCAGTCAGTGCAGAACAGGAAAAATCATGCTGAACACCCTGTCAGCTAATTTGATTTCATCACTCTCTTCAAATGTCCCAGCTGGTATGTGTGCATATATTTCCAACCAAAAGACTGCTAATTTCAATGGAAGAATTTGAGACTGTTAACATCCGAAGTTATGTAAATGATAGGAAAAAGTCAAGTCATTCAAAGCTCAATTTTAACCTCATTTTCTACTGCCTCCTGTAACTTCTCAGTGACCACTTCCCTATCCAAATGGATAGCCTAACACATCAGGCCTTCTTTCCCTAGTCTACTCCCATTTATCTTGGTTTGCCAAAGGCTGAAAAAGCCGTGGGAGCTGACATGAATAAGTAAGAGAGCAGTTGTGGGTGGACAAGTTAAGGGGGGGTTACTCTGGAAGTCCAAGTTATAAGGGATGCCAATATCTCTATGAAGGCATCAGCATTTCAGTAGTTAATAGATTCATCTCTTCCTTGGCTCCCTAAAACTGTTGGCCAGTGGAGACATTTGGCTCTCCCAATGCTGCTGCCTGTTATGATGAGGAGTGAAAGCAGTGTGCCTCGGGCATTAATCAGCATCTCTGGCAGACAGAGTTGGGATCTGGTGCTTCATGTTCCATGCCCAGCTGTGCTTTCCTCCATATGAGGCTCTTTGAGCGTTGGTGTCTTTAGACACTCCTTTCAAAGGCTGTGCTGCTGCCATTGCATCAGACTCTGCTGTGAGCCCTCAAGTGTGATTCGTATGGTGCCCACTGCATTGTTCAGATGCCACTGCTGAAGGTGACCCTCTTAGAGCCTGCTGAAGCCATTTGAGCTTGTCATGGTGGAAATCTGCTTTGATTATGACTGTTAGGAAAATTTTGTGTCTTCAGGTGTTAATGTGGCCCATCCTGATGATTTTACAAAGCTCTCTGTTTTAGGTGGACTCAGTTTCTTTTTATGGAGAACCCCAGAGCAATCTGAAACAATGATGATTTTCTTTCAGATGAGGAGTAACTTTAGTTTACTTTTTTTTCTGAAAGAGTGAAGCATAACATGCAAGCTCCTCAGAAGGTGTTACTTATTTAGGTTACGTTATGGTATATTTATGGTCAGTTGTGGCATGAAGTCGAGAGACTAGATTTGGGCATTAAATTGTGCAAAAAGATGTTTTTCATTTTGTTTACCAGGTAAATCTCTGCACATTTGCTCTGTCTGGCACCTCTGTAATGTTATATTTGCTATATGGATGTGTGGGATCTCCACCAGAGCTTAAACATGTGGAATGTCAGCTTTGATGTCCATCTTGGGACATGGTAGATACACGTTTCCAAGAAGCTGCAGGTAAAACTATAGGAAGTTGCAGACGGAGTTGTTTAGAGTCTTGCTAGTCAGATCAGTGCGTACACACCCAGGCATCCAGAGATGGAGGCAGACAAAATTGGTGTCGGCTTTAACTAATTTGTCTGCGACATTGGGTAAGTGGGTAGTACTGGACACTCAGACCCTAATGTGCAATATAAAATGTCCTCCCATTGAGATGAAAGGGCAGCCTCAAAGTGCAGTACACGGGTCAGGCTCTGGACATAAACCTGAGTGCTGAGACTGTGCTGGACATAAACCTGAGTGCTGCCTCACGAGAGTGTCTGGATTGTGAAGCTCACTAATGCCCGTGCCCTTGTGTTTCCACAGCCTCGGAGAGATCTGTGTGTCCATCCCTAGATGAAGCACCCCCTTTCTCGGTGCCCTTCAAACCATACATGTGGAACAGCCTGGGCGGCTCCGAGCTCAGGCACCTTGTGCAAAGCTACAGGCCCTGCCCAACGCTGGAGCGGACCTCAGCCCTGGGGCTCTTCTGCGACCGAGGCTCCGAGCCCGCCCTCTATGGTGCCGAGTGTAGCTCTTCCCTGGGACTGTATGGTGACTTCAGCTCCCCGGGCCCGGGGCTGTTTGAGCGGCCGCCGGCAGCAGCTCCTGGACTCTATGCCGAAACGCAGCCTGGGCTGCAGCAGGAGAAGGGGCCAGGTGGCATCAAAGTGGAGTCGGACCTCTTGTGCCGCCCAGTGCTCATCAGTACTGGCTCTTATAAGTGTGTCAAGTGCAGCAAGGTAGGGATCCCTTTCTCCCACACTGGGTATGACTCTCCCCCAGCCCTTTCTCCCTGGCAAACTTGACCCTGTGTACTCTTTTTTCTCAGGTCTTCTCCACACCGCACGGCCTTGAGGTACACGTGCGCCGCTCACATAGTGGCACGCGGCCCTTTGCCTGTGACATGTGTGGCAAGACCTTCGGCCACGCAGTCAGCCTGGAGCAGCACAAGGCCGTGCACTCGCAGGTGAGAGCGGGGCGGCTGCCAGGGTGAGTGGCTGGGGGCCAGGGCCAGCTGCTCTATTCGGCTGACTGGGGAAGCCATGAAGGCAAATCCAGGGCAAGGAGGGAGAGACCTAAACTGAGGAGGGGAAGAGAATGTGGTAGGGCTGCAGTGCGCGGTTGTAGGTGAAGAATATGGTGGCAATCAGAGGAAAGGGTGGCCAGTTAGTGAGCAAAGGAGCAGATCAGGTAATTAAAGAATACAGGCTTTGTTTCCATTCTTCAGACCTTTCAGACATCTGTATTAAGCAATGGGCACTTTTGGCACTCTGGAAGTACCAGAAAATAATAAATGTTGACTCTCAGAGCTGGAAATTGTAATGCAGATGTGAGCTTTTTTTTAACAGCTAAAGCAACTCAGTGTGCTTTCTTCTGATGCAGCTCTCCTCATTCTTTCTCCTCCCTCCCCCAAAGAAGTGAGTCTTCCCTTGTTTGTAGTCATTTTTGTCAGTGCAGGGAACATCTGAACGACCAGTCAGGTACAGAGCACTGACTTCACCCATCTCGACACACTGAGTCACACACCAAAAGAATATGGTAGTTAATTTTGGTAGGAGGACTTGTAACATTTTCCACCTGCTGATACTATGCCATATTTCCCCTTCCCCACCCACTTGACCTGGCACATCTTCCTTCTTCAGATTGGCTTTTGGAGAATAGAGTTACAGCAATGTTTTTTTGCTCTTTAATTTGTAATTTCATGAGTGTGCAATCCGCAGAGCACACAATGAAGGGAGATACCTCATTATCCATTAAACAATGGTGAAAAGAGCACCACTGCATAATGTGTCCATGGAAGGGACAGCATTCTGGAGAGAGTGCATCAAAAGCCAAATTAAGAAGGTGGTTGTGTGAAAGCACAGAAGAAAGAGGAAAGTACAATGGAAGTTAAGGGGTAGAAAGAAGAGATGGTATATGGTATAAGAAAGTGGTGGAGAGGAGCGTGTGAGGGAGAGGTGAGAGACAGTAAGGTCTTAATGCATTTGTTTTTATATGTTGAAGTAGTAAGCTGAAAAGCTGTTTGTCCCAGGTGCTCTACATACCTTCCACTTGAATTTTAATAGAACTACAGATAAGCAGTCAGTTGTTACCATGCCAGAACTCAGTCTGCCACAGGGATTTCCCAAGAGACCCAAGCAGCCCTTGGCACCCACTTTCCTGTTTACAGTGGAGAGGTGGCCTCTGAACAGTGCTGCAGCTGTTGGGCTTCCCAGTAGAGTGATCGTGTCTCTGGCCCCTGATAAAATGTGTTGGCAGACTCTGCCCAGTCCATTGGGGCTGCTCCCACCTGGCCATTCCTGCCAGCAGGAAGAGCTGTTCAATTAAATTTTAGTAAGGAACAGTGTGCAGCACTAGGAGAGGATGCATTATCTTTTTTATCATGTGGTGCTGCTATCAAGCCAGTGTTATCATCTGTGTAGGCCAGTCCAGCTCTCTGGGGAAGTGTATGTTCTTGCTAAGGCAGAAGGGGCAACACTGATGTGCTGCTGGGCAGTTTGCTGCTGATGGGATCATTGGTGTGATGTAATGTGTGTGTCTGGGCTCATCTCTCTGCAGGAACGCAGCTTTGATTGTAAGATTTGTGGCAAGAGTTTTAAGAGATCTTCTACTCTGTCCACCCACCTGCTCATCCACTCAGACACCCGACCCTATCCGTGCCAGTACTGTGGGAAGCGGTTCCACCAGAAATCTGATATGAAGAAACACACCTTCATTCACACAGGTCAGCCCTGCAGCTGCTGGTGTCAGACCCAACATGAGGGCAGGTCTCTGAAGCGGTTTCTCTGCAGCAGTCCATTCCTCCTCAGCTGGGACAGCGCACACACCTCCCTGTGCTTCTCACTGCCCCGCTCCTATTCATGCTATCTGAGCTGTACTTGGGCAAAGGAGGCTCATCTGAATGAGGTTTAATGAACAGCAGCTGCAAAGTAACCTACAAAAATCCTCGCAATCCAATCAGTGTTCCCTTAATAGGATCCACCAGTGTTTATTCAAAGGGCTTTTGTGTAAGATGATTTGTAGAGTGTTATATTGCTGTAGCCTTGATTTACAGCTGAGGTCCCGGGAAAATGACAGGTGAATTTGATTATAGCATTGCTTTTTGCAGGATCTACCAATTTACAATAGGAACAACAGGAGGCTCCTCCTCTAGATCAAACACTAAACTGGAGGGCCTAGGTCTCAGTCTAAATATTTGTTCAGAGATAGTCTGCACTTCCACCTGGACTTTCTGAGAAATGGCTGCAGTTTGATACAGAATGGAAGGAGAGGTGCAGAGTTCTCAAGTTTCACTGTTAGTAATAAACATGGAAACTAATATAAAGTACAGGTGAATCACCAAAGGAAATTGTTTCAAAAATATCATTCAGTGAGAAGGCAGGTTTGTCAGAAATCATTAAAAGAAAATCTCGCACTTCAGATCTGCACCGTTCACTTAAAATAGAGGGAAATTAATGATGTGTAAGACATGGAAGAATTTGTAGACATGAAATAGCAGTTGTACTGGCCAAACCCAAGGTTCAGATGACCAAAATCCTTTTTCCTGATAGTGGCCACTAGCAGATATAAAGGGTGAAGCCTAAGAAGGGCAAATATGTAGAAAGATGGCACTATATGTAGCAGTGCTTGGCTGTGACTTTTCTAGGTGACAAGCAGTGAATAATAAATGTTACTTATAAAGATTTTTCACTGAAGTTTGCTGGATGAAAATGAACTATTTATGAAGTAATACAAGAAGTACTTCCATAGTAAATTTTTCAAATGAGGCTTGATTAAGTAGAATTTCAGACAAATTTTGAATCAGTCAGATTATTTTGTTGTGAGATAGAAACTGTGCCTGGGCTTTTAAATTGCTAAGATAAAAGCAGGTACTTAACTGAATCAGGGATTCCTTTCATAGGCACCGTATACTTGTGAAATGAGCCTTCCGCACATTTTGTATTATTTTTTTGATTCTAAGAATCTGATTGTCAAACATCCAAAGAGCTTGTTGTTCCCAGCTGAAGCCAGTGGGCTCTGCAGGTGCAAAGCCACTCTGAAAATGCGGCTTGGTGTTGTGGTTGGGTTCCCTTTTATTTGTTATTTGATAATAAACAGTATGAAAATATACTTAGATCATGCTCCCGTGGAGTTTTGCCACTGACTCCTCTGTAGAAGTTCCAGAGGCTGCATTTATTCCCATTTACATTATTTGCCTGCAGGAGAACTTCAGGGCTCTGACTGCTAGCATTTCAGTGTGGGGAACAGAGACAACAGATGTCTGGATGAACTCTGCCCTTCAGGATTCACTTAATGGCCCTTATACCTCCCTTGGGGACAGACCCCAGATCACTGGGTTTGTTTTAACAACACCCATCTACCTATTCCACCTGCCCCCATGCTGATGGTATAGTAATTGATGTCAGGCATCCATCACTTTTCCAGGAGTTCCTCATGTTCCTAGGACACAAAGCCAGTTTAAATTGCACAGAGTCCGTGCAGACAAATACATTCGCAAGGTGTGGTGTCCTGAGAGCACTCAGTGCTTCAGGCTGCTCCCAGGACTATACTGGGCTGGTGGAGGTGCAGCCAAGTCCAGGCCTGCTCAGCTGCAGTGGAGGCTCAGCTTTTGCTCTCTCTGGGGCTCCCAACTGCAGGTTTTTTTGTAAGAATGACTTAATAGGTAATCACACAGAAATCTCTTTGATAAGCTGTAAGGCCCAGTGTATATTTGCTGTGGTCCCACGTAAGCAGCCTGTTGCCTCTTTCACAGCCTCTCTCTTTCCCACCTTCTGCTTGCAGGTGAGAAGCCTCACAAGTGCCAGGTGTGTGGAAAAGCCTTTAGTCAGAGCTCCAACCTCATCACCCACAGTCGGAAGCACACAGGCTTCAAGCCCTTTGGCTGTGATCTGTGTGGCAAAGGCTTCCAACGAAAAGTGGATTTACGGAGACACCGGGAGACACAGCACGGTCTGAAATGAGTTCAAACTACAATACAGAAAGCGCCTACAACACTATGAGAACAGACTCCCTTGGCTTCCCTGCTGGACCCAAGCCCTGTCTTGAACACAGACCCTGGCATTATCTTTCTGAACAGGAGCTCAAAGAAGAAAGAAGACAGAGCCATGTGTTGACAGCTCAACCTGAATGACTGTGAAAAGGGAAAGTAAAGGCTGAGGTTTCTCTTTCTCTTCCCCTTGTTGTTTCTGAAATAACACTGAAAAATAAGCCTTTTAGATATGAAGCCTAATACTCCAAAGACAGATAAGCTACCAAATATCTGCAAGCTGGATAATATTTCTTCCATGGCCATGACAAACCCCTTCAAGTTTTCAGTAGCTTGAATCAGCTGGCAGGGAAACTTGGGTATAACAGTGTTTACATGGGGTAATGATAGAGAGCCATCAGCACCTGCCCTGGTTGAGTTCAGTGCTGAATGGGTTCACTCTTGGATGACTTCCTTCCAGGAAAACCTGGAGGATCAGGACTGTGCAGTTTGACATCTTGCTGGTTTTTAACCAAAGGTACCAGCTTGGGTCCAATCCTGCTCTCACTTGTTCTGGTGCAAATCAGGAGCTGCATTAACAGAGAGGTCCTTTTTATCCTCCCTGAGCCATCTCTCTGTCTGTGCAAGGCCTGACTGCCAGAGAGTTTGAAGCATGGAGGGTTACTTCTTCCTACATCCACTAGGGAGAAGGAAGCTTGTGAAAGATCAGTGGAAAAGCCAAAGCACAGAATTATGCCTTAGAACTAGAAACCAATCCAACAAGTAATTCTGCCTGAGGAGGGCAGGAGCACCAGGGAGGCACAGACTTTCTGTCCAGAACCATTACTGGCTTCTACACTCTGGGCTTGTTCTAATAACTGGAAAATAGCTACTCAACAGCATCATTTATATATTTGTTTCTGTTTTTTTAGTTTTTAAAGGGAAACTTTCTGAGGTGGGCAGGACTTACTATAAAAGTATAATTTACCTAATTTGCCTTAAACAACTCTGCATGTACCTCAGTTAAAAAAAAGCTGTTTTTACTTTGTTGACAAGTTTGTAAATGTCCTTATTTAGATTTTATGGAGTGTCTTACATTTCTTGGTACATATTTATTAGAAAAATGTTTTAAGTTAATAAAGTATTGAGGATGGTCCAGAGTGATTTTTATTTAATATGTAACTGCATATTTGTGAATGTCAGCCATTACAACAGTATACCACAGTGATTGTCAGGGATGCAGCATCCAAGGAGGGAATGCAGACACAAGGGCTGTATTTGTCCAATTCCCACTGATTTCAGATAAATACTTACACTTTTGAAGACTAGGGTACACCGTGGCTAGGACTATTAACCATTAAAGGGTTTAAAGGGGAAACAGCAGTTCTAAGGTTCTGCTTTGGAAATGCAAACAGCCAGAAGTCCCTGCTTAGCTCAGGAGCAACTTGAATGTCTCCCATAAGATTAAATGTCTGTGCCTGGGAGTTTGCAGGGACACCTGAGCAGCAGGTGCATCATTTGTACTTAAGCCTGTTGGGACTTACAGTACGGCCTTTTGCCTGCCTGCCTTGTCAGCAGGGCTGGCTCCATCTGGCAGTTGCAGCCCATACAAAAGAGAAGCAGGAGGATGATAGAGGGGTCCCTTGTCCTTTTCCCAGCAGAGCGCAGCATTGGTAACCTGGGTTTTCACATGTGCATGTAATCTTTTGTGCCCACACAGGTGTATATATATACTCATGTTTCCAGCTTTGTACATTTATTCTGGACAAACCCAGTGAGAGGCCCCCTGTGCCCTGCTGGGCTGGTCCAGCCCTGGTGCCCCCTGCCCACCCGAGGCCGGGGCACTCGCCTGCCATGGTGCCACCGCGGTCACCCTGTGCTTCTGCTTTCTGCCACCTTGAGAAGTTCCCTGCGGGGCCGCCCTGGCAGGCTGTGGCCGTGTCCCCGCAGGGCTCACCCGCTCGAGCCAGGCTGCGCTCTGCCCGTGGGGCTGCCCAGGCCGGGCTTCACAGGCCGAGCTCTCACTGAGCAGAAATGCAGCCACAATCACGGCAACAAGGCCAAAGGGCTGTGGCACAGCCAACGCAGGAGGTGCCAGGTGCTCTGAAGACCGCATGAAGCCCATTATGCTGGGTTAATTAATGCGGAAGGTCAGTGCAGGAGACTCGGTGGTGATGTGGAAGGCCTGTGATGCCCTGGGTCCCGCCCAGGCCAGGAGAGGTTCCAAGGAGTGGCACAGGTAGGCTTGGGGCTGCCCCAGGGTGATGCTCAGTATTTATTTTACCGGGAAGCTGCTGTTATGGATGGAGTGAGTGCTGGCCAGGGGTTCTGGGTATGGGTTGGCTAGGGTGAAGCAGTTGCCCCAGTCCCTCTGCCCTCAGGAGGGCCTTTCCTGCCAGGTACAGCCTCCCTCCCTTTCTCCCTCTGGGCAGGCCTTACTCCAGCAGGCCCTGAGCAGGGCATTTGTTGTTGGCATTTGCCTTTAAAATGCATTGTAGTTTTACCTTTAAAACTACAATAGCAACGTGTGCTTGCCCCCTTGGAGCACCCCATTTCCAAACAGGGCAACTAGTGTGGTTTGAGTGCTGCTCCGCTGGGTGGGGTGGGTGGCCGGGGAGGCAGCATGGACACAGCACAGGTGGCAAGAATATTCTTCATGGGGAGAAACTCGCCGGTGTTTTATTGGTTTAAGTGTGTCTCCTCCCAGAGCACATTGTAGTTAGTGGTGTGTCTCAGGGCATCACTGTTGAGCCACGGCTCAGACCCAAACCCCCTGAAATGTTTGTGCGTGGCTGCATGGGATGGTGTTCCCATGTCCCCAGCCCTGCCTGCACGAGTGCCAGCTGCTGGTTTGGGTGAAATGCAGCTACCCATGGGGAAAAGTCATGGCTTTAAGGTGGGGAATTGAAATGAAGAAGAGGAAAAGAAGATTTATCTGGGGAGAATCAGAACAGGCTACTGAGAGGTTATGGAGCAAGTCTGAAGATTGGAAATATCTCTCTCAGTGTTATTACTTTGTGCCATTAAAAATGCATTATGCATATTACATGACCCATTATTCATGAAGCAGGTTCCATACCTTTTGTTTGCCAGAGTAACAGTAGAAAGGGTAAGGAGAGACACTGGAGCACACCTTTGTTTCTTTCTGTAAATTTTTAATGACACCTCTAGCTAACCAGTTGGTGAAGCTCAGTTCCTGCATAAAAGTGGAAAGGCAGAGCTATCTACGGGACAACTAAGCCTTTCAGAAGCTAATTTGAGCTTGTGTTCATCCACACCAACAATGATTAAATTACCTATCAAGTGTGCAGAGCTATCAGGATTCAGGGCATTGAAAAACAAGGTGAATTTATCTGATTGATTTAAAAGACATGGGTGGAACAAGTGGGTTATAAAAAGAAAAGGTCTATTCCGTATAGATGTTACAGAAGTACTTCTCTGGCAAGATAAATAACTTTTTATTTTGCTTCCAAAAGTTGTTTTGCCTGCACGGAAAAAAAGTTTATTAGGCGGAATCAAAATGCTTTATCCAAATCAGTTAGCAGGCTGAATTAATTCATGAGGCAGAAACAAAGCACCTTATTAGGTTCCATCCGTATGCCAAACAGAGATGTTTAAAATTAAAATATGCAAACATCATCTGTGTTTTCTATACAGTCAGTTTCCAAAAGCTGATAGTAACACTCAGATTGGATATTGCAACACAAGTTAGAGAGCAGCTCTTCTGGATCTTGCTCCTTCCTCAAGCAAAACATTTGTTGCAGTTGATGGGGGGAGGGAGGAAGAGGTTTCTAGAATAAGCCTTGGGTGAAAGATTGCGAGACTCATGCAACCCTACTTGCAAGCTGTGCTGCTGTTGCATGTTGCCAAAGGTGTGCTCCTCAAGTCTCTGCATTTTCCACCCGTAAGAGAGAAAAACCAAACAGGTCAGTTGTATCAAATTCATCTCCAGCATAACCCCAGTTCACATCAGGAATGGATTTTGCCTTTACTATGTAAGATTTGGGTCTTACTCTAAATAGTGAAACACAGCTCAGCATACAGCCCTTTGAGGGAATTCTGATTTAGAAAAGCACTGAAATATGCATGTAAGTCAATGGAGTGTGTCTCTAGCAGAGACCTTACTAGATGCCTGCTCAGAGTTAAAATTCCAGAGATTTTCCCTGCTGAATCCTAGACCTTACTCCATTGTCAAGCCACATCCTGTCTGTCTATTTTCACCTGCAGTGGAGGTGGCTTCTGAGAATGCCAAGGGTAATTATTTTTAAAATTGTTAATAGGCTAGTGGTAGTTTCCAGTATTTTTTCCTCTGACTAATAAAGCAGTCTAAACAGATTTCAGGCATGTAAATATCTGTAATGCATTATAAGGCATGTAAAATGATGGAACTGGATTTGAAAAGATATTTGTGGATCTAAAGCTGCAGATACGTCTGATTGTGCATTGGATGTGGGTATCTGGTTTTGTATATGAACTTCTTTACTGGGGAAAGAAAAATAAAAAAACCCCCAGCACATGAGTCTCAGAATGTTTCTTGAGTCTGTGTCACACCAGTTTGTGATACACACAACATACGGACTGTAAAGAGAGAGCACATAAATCTGAAAAAAATGTTTCCTACATTATAAAAATGCTGGCCACACCTTGTTGGAATAATGTTGCCTAATGGATTTACCTGGAACATGTGATAAAACTTTCAAGTAAGTTGAAAGCAAACCACTTTTATGTGCTTGTTCCAACATGCTGCTTCTCATCTGCATTTTTGGGGTTTTTTTTAGTAGAGGTGACATGACATAAGAATACTGAATAAGGCAAATATAGAAGGAAAATAATGCAACAAGTATTGAAATTATTTTCTTTTAGTACTATCAGCCAACTTTCTGACACATGTGGGATCTCCCAGCCAGCCGGATACTACAGTGCATGGGGTACATCCACCCCAGCTCACCCAGGCTCAGCTTCCCAAGGCACTGGCAGCATTTGCTGCAGCAGTGCTGGGCTCCTCTGCAGCTCAGCTGCTGGCTTGTGTTGCCAGCTCCCTCCATGGCACACGGGTCAGAGGTGGCTGCTCTGCCAGCATGCTGGCACTGGCTGGCAGGAGTGCAGCACAGCAGGTGTTGAAAATGGCCAAGATATTCCATTGATTTCGTTACTGTAATAGGGGCAGCTGGCATTAAAGGGAAATTGTAATCCTCTGAGGTGACAGTTCATTATGATATAGAACTTATGTTTTACACTTCCCCCCCCCCCCCCCATGAATAATACATTCCTAAAACTCACTGATAGACTCAACGGGTGAGTTCAAAGGGGAAAAAGAGGTATCAGTGCAAGAGACAAGAAGCTAACTCCCAGTATTCAAAATAGTACACTCATCTGAAGAGAGGCAAAAATATGTTTTCAATATTTCATATAGGAAAGTTTAAGTGTTGAAGTGAAGAGCCAGAACAAGTGAATAATATTTCATTACATGGTCAGCCAGAAAAGAATAGACATTACTTTGGTCTTAATTGCTTTCAGGAACTCCTTCTAGCAATTAACTTTAACTGATTTAAGCCAAGGGATCTTATGTTGCCTGTTATACCTGCTAAATTTCCAATTTCACAAGCTGTCAGCTCTGCCTCTACTATTGCCCTTTGCCTCCTTGAAACACAGCAACATGGATAGGCAGGCAGGAGGGTGAGACCCAAAAAGGGAATGGGTGAAAAATAGTTTCAATCCTCTTTATGTAGCTGTTCTAACTCTTTGAGGTGCTGCAGGAATGATGGTTGCAGGTGTAGACATCCCTTACTGCAAACCTGCATGCAGTCAGGGAGCTTGGACCTTCTGGACCAGGGTGCTCTTGCTCACACTGAGTAATAGTGAGTGTGAGTCAGGGTGCTGTCGCCTCAAGCTCTGAGAGCAAACAGCTGGGTCTTCCTGTGTGCTTATGCTGGGCTTTGTGCTGCAGGGGCCTGACCTTTGCTGAGCTGTGCTGTGTACTCTATATATCTGCTGTCAGTTGGTTTTGGAATTATTTGTGTTTTCAGTAGCTTAAATTAACATTAATGGCAATTGAGAAGAGTCTCCTTCCTGTGTGATATTTCCACCATGGCTGAGGTGTTTTGCTTGTGAGCTCCTCTACTAAGCCAGGTAGCCTCACTCTCTCCAGCTTGTCAGCTGGGCCTGGCTCTGGCAGGGTTCACTGCTGTTGTTCCCTACAGGGGTTTGGCAATCTTTGGATTCATTTCTGTGGCCAGTTGAGGTGGTGAGGCCGTTTGCCACCTCTCCCTTCATCCCAGGCAAGGGGGGGTGATGTTCCAGCGGGTGTTTCCTTCCCAGTTTCCCCAGCCCAAGTTGCGTCACAGACCCTTGCAGGGATGGAAAAGAACGGTTGCATTTATGGGAGGAAGGAGTTTTATGCAAGTGGGGTGAGCTCTGTCCTGTCTTACTTTTCCCTAAATTCTAAATGTCTCTGTCTGAAACCTTTCACATCACTCACCGTACTCTGGGCAGACATGGGGCCATGGAAGAGCATGTGCCTGCTTAAGTGTGAAGTGCCTCAAACAGCTAGGCACCAAATAATTGCAGAAGGGGAGATGTTTGACAGTTACTTCTCTCTTCTGAGACTGCTGTGGTTTGGTTTTTAACTGTGGCTCTTTCCACTTGCCATTTGGATGTTGGTTTTGTTCCTCTGCATGTTCAGTTGCTGAAATCTCATGTTTGAGCAACTTTTTCTGTGAACTTCTGCATGTTGGAGAAGGCTGCCACAGCCTTTGTAACGATGCTCTGGCAAGGTTAAGGACTCTGGTTTTTTAGATCTCAGTAGTGGCTGGAGAGACAAGATGCTCTCTACAAAATGCAAGCATAAGGAGGCGTGGTTCTCACCCAGAAAATGTTGGATCCTATGGGTCCCATACAGTAAAGAGTAACACATAAGGACAACTGCACCAGCTGAGTTGGGTTCTGCCACTGTTCATCTGAATCAGGGGAAACGCTGCAATTAAGCAGCGTGACTGGATGTGCAGCATGTGTTATAGTGAGGGTGTCTGTTGGTGCTGGTAGTGAGAGTCTCCTAGGTAAATGTTATTGCCCTCTCTCCAACCTGTCTTCCTGTTAGATGTGTGGTGGGAATTCAGCTGACAATCACTGAAGCTCCCTGAAAGCACAAGTATTGGCAGGTGAATCAGTCTCCAATGGTAGTACCAGTGCCTCTTGACCAGAGAGGCCTGGCAATCCTGGAGCTCTGGTGGGCTTTGTTTTGCAGGGGGGCAAAAAGGGTAAAAAAACCTGTCAACAACAAAAAAAGTTGTTTCCTTGTGCTTCATTTTCCTGACTAGTGTAGAAGCCAACAAATACCAGGCCTTGCTTTCTACCCAAAAAGCTGCTTCTCTTTCTCCGGCCAGGCTGCAGGCATTGCTGTGCCTGTTCTCTGCTGCTGCTGGGGGGTGACTCAGTGCCGTGCGTCTTCCCGGCCCCCCATGCTGTGAGGGGGCAAGCGTCAGCTCTGCGTGAGAGCTGGTAGCAGTCAACTTTGCCAAGAGCTGGCTCCTGCATGTGGGCCCCCAGGCAGGCCAGCGCAGGGCAAACACAGGCCTGTGATGGTGCAGCCCTGCTCCTGGCCTGACACATCTGGCCTGTGTTTTGGGCGCTCTGTTTCCAATTTCTTCAATCCCTTTATTCCAGAGGGGTGCTTTTATGTATATTGACAATAAAGGGTGGTAACTGAAATCGGGTTTATGGACTAAAGGAGCTAAAGTGCCCCTTTAGCACAGCCCACAGTAGCCAAGGATGTGATAAAATCTCTGATCGCCTTGATGCTGCAGCTGCCCAGCCATGCTTATGAGAGGTTTTATGTTTTCCACAGCATAACAAAATATTTTGTCAACTTAAACAAGTGTAAATGAGCCTAATTACTCATCTGTCAATAAGGAGGCTTTTCATTGTTAGCTCTGTAAAAGGCCTTGCTCATGGGACTGAGAATCTGACTTATTTTATATGATACCCTGAGGACTGAAACTCACTTCTGTTAGACAAAAATAAACTAAACTGCCCCTATGTGTAATGGCTGGTCGGGGCAGAGGAGCAGGGGGAACGGGGAAGATGCCATCAGTATAAGAAAGTCATGGGCCAGAGGAGATTGTGTTTAAGTCCACCTGTCCATGGCATACAGAGACCTGCTAGGGGCTCCTTGTGTGTGTTTGCAGTCCTATAAACTTGAAAGAGAAATTTCAAATAGGGTAATTGCACATCTTGCTAACAATGGTGCTTGGTTCTATGTTGTAACAGTGGTTGACAAAGAGGTGGAGGAAACTCTACCACAATACTGAGAGAAAATGCATGTGCAGCAAGTGCTCTGGCACATCCAGGCTCTGGGCAGCAATAGCCAGAAAGGTCAGGCTCAGGATCCATGACATGGTGCTGGAGAGATTTGATTCCTCCACAGGAAACCCTTAAACACCTTGAAGGGGGACTATAACCTGAATATGACTTGGGAGCTGGAGTACTCAAATGCATGCTGCGATCTGGAGGAAGGAAACCTAGGCTGAACTCACTCGGACACTCAGACCTAAGAGCATGCTGGACTGTCAATAATTAGCTGGGGAGGGAGGTGTGAATCCCTGTCAGTGGCTGGTGGGGATGATGGCTCAGAAGCCTCCAGGTATGAGGCATATTGACTGTAACATGTCTAAAGAGTTTCCTTGGCAGGGAGAAACCTCCAATGGCCTTTCTGGATTTACAGTTGCATTAGGAGGCTCTGCATGCTGCTGTGACACTGAGGCCTGAGCTTACCTACCTAACCATGAATACAGAGAAGTGTCTTTCTAGGGCTCATCTAAAATAACCTTAGTTCCTGAACCTGTGGTATGTTACTGTGAAGTGTCTTGGCCTCTGGGAATGAACTTGGAATATTTTCAAGGAAACATATGGCCAAAGATTCATCTCTTTCCTAGTGCTGGTTTAACTGATCATGATGTTGAAACCAATCTGTAACTCCCCTTTTGGGAGGTGTGATGTTCCTGCAGCTCTGTGTTATCTGATTGCAAGCTTAGTGTCTAAGTAGTTTTCAGGGTTAGTTTTCTGCAGAGATTCACAGTAAGCCTGTAGGTAAGCTGTCTGGAAGGATGGGTTGGCTGCTGTAGTGGTCCTTCATGACCAGGAAAGTTCCAACACCCCTGAATTTCCAGTGGGGATGGGAGGCAGTGCATTTATTAGAGGTAGGTGTATGTGTGGATCAGTATGTGGCTTGCTGGTTTTTCTTGCTCTGGGCAAAATCTGTTGACTGTTCAGAGGGCATAAGAGCCCCAGGTGTCAGGTGTTGTGTATCTGATGAAAGATTCACTTGTGGAAAAAGACTCAGTAAAATGTTACTCTTGTACTTCTCAAGTGCTGTCTGGGTTGTGCTGCAGGCTCAATTATTTTAAGAGAGGTGGTTAAAGAGCATTGCTATGAATTTCCAGTCCTGAAAGAATAATTGTGTTCTGTAAAAATTTCTACCAATTGAGTTTGGCCCTGAATGGTCCAACAAACATATTTCACTAGGATTTTTCCTGCAAATATACTGAAAAAAATCCTGTGGTTTTTTTCTTTTCTTCTATGCTTGCTTGGTGAATACAGAAAAGAACCTCTTTTCACACTCCTGTTCTTTCTGAAAGGCCCCCAAAATGAATGCACATCAACTCCCAAAATGAAAACATTGGCTAGAAGGAATATGCACAGGTTACTGAATGATGCTAAAGTGCTTTCCCTCCCTCTCCCAGTTTGCATAAGCAAGCTCTGTGACTGCCAAAGCTGTACCTGACTGATGATTTTTAGCAGGAGAGAGTAGATGTACGTGAGGATTGACAATTGGGCAGGGAGGGACCTAAGAACTGAAAACTGAAGCAACTTAAATCAGTCGAACTACCTTTCTGTTGCTTTCAGCCTTCTGTTCAGCCTGCTGTTTCTCTGCTTAGATGTGTGCTTTCGATACATCTTTTTTACTGGAACTCTAATTTCTAATTAGCTGGGCAAGAGAAATGGGAGAGGAGCGGGCAGTTACCTTCCCTTCCCTTGGAACAGTGTCTGCATTTCCAAAGCTGCTGTCGGCTGGGGGCCACGGAAATGGTGCTCAAGTTCTTGCAGAAAGCAGCCCCAATATGAGAAACCAAGAACTTTGGAGGCTGTGTCCTGAAGCAGTAAGCTCAGTAATTTGTTCTACAGCTAACAGCTCTTTTCAGGTGTCTTCAGAGCAGGAATGCATGGATCCGTTAACGTACTCAGCAGCGATCCTCAGCCCTTCCTCTATCATGTGGTGAGCTGCAGGCACAGGAATGCACGTGCACGCACAGTTTGACTGTGCATCGCGGCACTTACAGCTGGCTTTCTTCCTGTGGGTGAAACCTTCACGCACACTTTTGGCATCTGGGCACAACGCGAACAACCTTGCAAAGTAAACACATCCACCTACAATTTTTATTTTCCCAAATCACTCCTTTAGCTAATGTTTCAAAGATACATACGCACCACATCTGGTGCAAACCAAATATTTTCAGTCTGTTGGATCCGAGTCAATATTTGCCCAAGGTATTACAAAGACGGTCATGAAGCTGTGGCTAAAGGTAAAAGTGCCCTGGTTGAGGATTTGTCTTGGGCTTACACGTGAACAAAGGGACACTGAACTTCACGATGGGGCATCTCTGACAGCACTGCTCCTGTGCTGATGGTGCTCATGGCTAGTTTCAGATGGCCCACTTGATAACTGCCCCCACCCCCCCCGCCCCGTGTGCTTGCGCAGGCAGGGCTTGGCTCATCACTGGTGCTGCTGGAGGACTGGCACTGCTCATGCACCTTCTCTAGCCCTCTGGGCATTCCCCTGGGAAGCCAGATGTGATGGAGATATTTGCAGAAGGGCTCCTCGCTGGAGTGAAGGCGGTGAATAAATCAGTGCATTCTGTCACGCTGGCTCTGCTCCTGTTTCAGATTTTTGCACCAAAGTGTTTATTTTGTGTAACTTGTGGGTTCCTGGTGCCTCTGCAGTTTCTGTGTAGGCTTCCTGTTGACAGATGTGCTGTGTTGCAGTCAAGTTGTGGAAGCTGGCCTGTCAGAGCTGAATCAATCCTAGAAATGCTATTAAAATCTGATGTGCCTTTTGGTCAATTGAGACTCGCTTGGGTAAACAAAGGTCAAATCTTTAGTTTTTTTTTTGGTATTTACATAGTTCTGTATATAGGCAAACTCCCACTGCCCCAGGAGCATTTTGAAACTGACTCACATGTGACAGATTTGTCTTACTTTAACTGAAATTAAAGAACGGGAACCTGACTGTAGGATGACCTACATTTAGTATGTCATATTTAGGGTAAATCTGAGTGGTCTGTACTCTAAACAGAAGTGAACGTGTTTGCAGCTCTGTAACTCAGTCAATAATGTGTGGACTGTGTCTAACCGATACAGCAAAAGTCTCATTGGTGCTGGTGGGGTGTCTGCAGGCTGAGCTTGGCAGTGATAGTCTGCTGGGGAAAAATGGCCATTTCCTGGTCACTGCTGGCTGCTGGAAAGGCCGGGTCAGTGGGTGTTACTCTTATCTTCAGTACTTTCACTGCAATTCTGTGTGGCTCAGCACATTTTGGCTTTGTGCTTATGTCAGCATCTGTTTTTCACTTTGTTATTCCTCGAGGCCAGGAACTAACATAACACAAAAGCCTACTCTTAAACCTTCCTGGAGAAACAACTCATGCTAAGTAGCTGTGCATCTGATTGTGGTCAGCCTGAAATTCATTGCATTAAACTGGAAGTGACATATCCAGTGCTGTATAAAAACAGTAAATCCTCAGAAACCAGGGGTGAAGGATGAATGTGTTGCTCCTGGTCAGAACCCAACCTTAGCGGAGAAGGGAGGTTATTGTGTGACAGAAGCCTCTTTGCAATGGGATTACACCCTGCCTGAACGCTCTGTGGTTTGGGGTGTGGGTTGCCCCAACTAGCAGAACACACAGAGCAGGGTTTGACAAGTCCTCTCCTCTTTTGTAGCAGGTATTTATTTCGAATTCCTCTTTTTTTGATCTTTTTGTTGCATTTAAAAAGCAGAATTGTTTAGTGCTCTTTTTGTGTTTATTTTTTTTTGGGGTGACTTAGCAGTCATTATGTCCTAAGAGAATTCGTTCATGGTGATTGCTGTATGTTATGAGAGTATAGGAAACACTGTGTTTAAATGTTGCGCAAGAGTTGGTGCTGTGGGCCCTGTTCTCATTTGCCTGTAAATGTCAACAAGATAGGTTGAACTCTTTTATGGCAGTGCTTGACCTGTTATGTTGCTGTTTGCTTGGGTTTACAGGCAGTCACTGTAGTTCAGCCATCTTTGAGAATGAGATGTTGGGAAATGTCACTCTCACTCTGTGCCCTCCTCCTTATGAAGCTGCAGTTCCCTCTCATGGCACATTGGGTGGGACACCTTCCCTTCTCCACACTCTTGTTTGCTGGGTACCTGCAGAATTGCTTTGTCCCAAGGTGGGAAAAAGCACCTGAAAGAGTTCATCCCTCCCAAGCTGCTGTTCTGAGATGGGCACTTTGTCTCTTCACCTCAAGGTGTGTGGCAAGGAAATGAGACCTATACCTGGGAAAACAAGAGAGTATGGACTTTCCTTAATGACCCTGCCAATTACCTCTACCTCATGCTTGTACCTGCATGCCTGTGAGTGGTGTCTGGATGCCATCACTGGGTTTGCTTGAGCAAAGAAGTGGCTCTCAGCTACGTACCAGGTAATCACTGTGCAGCCAGCTTCAGCTACTGACTTGGGACTGGCACAAAGACCAGAGGTCTTTTGACTCCTGCCATGTTGGTGATGGGTATCAGTTTGGTACTTCTGCTGCTCTTTCATTGCTCTGGGACATTGGGATCAAGCCTGTGGCAAACATCTTGGGTTTAGTATGGGAGTTTTACCTCTGTCCAACCTGCAACTCCTACTGCAAGCTGTGAACACACAATTTGTGAAGGTTTGGTGGAGACTTTCAAGGGCTCTGCAGCTAAATTGCCTTACTATGGTTCCTTGCATCCAGGAGACACAAGTGAGAGCAGTCAGGCAACCTCCAGAGTCCTTCTCCTCCTCCCACAGCCTCAAAGCACCCAGTGCCATGGTTAGAAGGGTAGGTTCTGATTAAGAAGTGGGAAAACTTACAGTGTTCTGTGATGGTAATAACACTGAAAATATTGTGCTGTATTTACCCAGTACTGCAGAAGTAACAGATGTGCAGCAGTAATAAATTAGCTAAACACTTAATTAGAGATCTGTAGAAGGGAGTGGTTGAGAGACAATACTGCTTTCTAGAAGTAATTTCTGAACTAATACCTAAATCTAAAGAGAGAAGTGATTTCTGAGTGCACTCATGAATTATGTTGCTGTGACAGGACGTTATGCCCCATCTCAATCTGTTTCATTCTTAGAGGCATGCTTTGCATAAACTAACAGAAATCACACTAGTTATAAAAAAACCAATCCTAACACACTAAAGGACTACCCTTTAAGTAGGACCTCATCACAACCTTACATATTGACAGAAATATAATTCTGTTAGTCCATTAGAAGTGTAAGGACATTTTCTTGTGCCTCCACTCACAATTGCAGCTACATGTGGTTTCAGGAAGCCTAATGTAACAGTCAGATTAAGTGCTTTCTTGCCTATGGCTATTTTACTGGAAATCCTGGTAATGAAGACCTCAGAATAAGCATTTGTGTCAAAAAACTATGTTTTCAGTGCTTCCACCCTGGAAAGGGATGCAGTAAGAGTCTGTTTCTCTTCTATTATTGATTATTTATTGTAGTTCTCACTAGAGGATAGAAGACTAAGCCATTCTGTCTCAAAATGTCAAACCTTAACCTTTGTGCAAACTTTCTGAAGTTCAGCAAGCTGTGTGAAAATGGGCCACTGTGATTGAATAACACTAATGTGGAAATAGTCAACTCCCACACAACGCTGTGTTTCACCATCTGCAGCATGGCTTGGGTCTGAAATGGTTTCACAGGTCTATGACGCTTGCGCAGATTTTGTGGTGGTTCTCCTATTTATAATTACTACTGTACTTAAAGAAACATCTGTACTGAGATAAGCAGTACATAACTGATACATAGATGCAGATGCTAAAAACATAATTACACTTTTGTGCTGAGCATTCAGCTGTCCAACCTGACTTCATACCCTGTATCCATCATTGCTTTCAGAGGCAGATTCTCACCCTACCACAGGAGATTTCTTTCTTTCTTCTCTCCCAGATGGGTTTTCTTGCATTTGGTTGTATTAAAACACATTTTGTGACTGTGTGAATCAGATCACTCTAACTATGACCTACCCTCCTTATCACTCTACAGCTCCACATGCTCTAATGTTCTCTGCCAATTCTACTGGCACAGATTTTTAGCATGACAGCTTCTTCCCCCCACCCTTTCTCCTCACTGTGAGCTCATCTCCCTCCTATGTGAAACCTCTGTTGTCATCCTTCATTTCTTCCCTAAACCTCTGCTGATGTTTTCTCTCTTCTTAGGCTTGCGCTGCTGAAGTTTCCACATGGCACCTGGTGCTGGCCCTTCCTTACCCCTCTCTCTGAACGAGTGTTAATCCCAGGCAAGTTCAGTACCAGCTGTAGGTTTACTGTCACAGACACACTGTAGGTACCTCGTCTGTTGTGCTGATGGAATTCATTGCATGAAAAGTGCCTCCACACGGATGGCCTGGATTAAAAAAAAAGACCCCCCAACAGCTGCCTGAAACCAACCCACTGTGAACGAAGAACTAATATTTACCATCTTTGCTCATAGGCAGCCCCATTTACTACTGGATTCCACTCTA
Source organism: Lycocorax pyrrhopterus obiensis (assembly GCA_014706295.1). NCBI lineage: Eukaryota > Metazoa > Chordata > Aves > Passeriformes > Paradisaeidae > Lycocorax > Lycocorax pyrrhopterus. The sequence goes on along the minus strand of JACSVZ010000013.1, from coordinate 17,026,189 downwards.
AGATTCATTCATTCAAGCTGGTTTTCAATACACTTAATGTGCTTCCCTGTTATTTTTGTTCTCCCTAATAGAAGAGTTAATTTTTAGTAAGAATGCCTGGTAGAACAAACCCAAGAATTGCAATCTTACTAGTTTGTAATAACAGCTTCCACCCGTGCCCACCCCCCATACATTTATTTCTTGCTTTGTCATTCCTAAAGAACCAGAACTACTGGGTTGTAGTAGTTAACCACACGGCTTAGGCTTCCTTGGACCATCTCTCATACCCTCTTTTACCTTTTACTACTGCAAACATACTGAAGTTAATTGCTGCTTTCAAATGTACTTTGATTTTGGAAGACTCTTAAAAAGTAACATTATTTGGTCTAGTCCATCCTGCTTTCTTTCTTGTATAGCTTAGAACAGTCCATTTTACCAGAGTGGCCATATTATCTTCTCCCTGAGAGCCATTTACTGTTAGATGGCCTCAATGGGCAGCTCTGAACTAGAGGATCTCAAACTCTCAAACATCTGACATGTAGCTCTGTCCCAGCCATCAGTTCCACTTACATCTATAGCCTTGTCTTCTTCGATGGGCAGAATGGTTATAAATAGAGAAGATGGATGAAGTGGCCCAGATTCCTCAAAGAGCTCAGAATTCACTTTTGAGGCCAGAGTAAATGGTCTGCTTTTAGTCTCTTTTTATTTCAAAGTGCTTTGCCTCAACATACTTAACCATGTTCAAAACATCTAAAGGTTGCAGTGGCTGTATCTACAGATATGACCCAAATCTGGTGGTGATTACTTATGAAAATCTGACCTAGTTCATCTGTAACGTTTCTGTTTGGTGTGCAGCCAAGTTCACAGTATCAGCAACATCAATGCAAAGCAACTGATATGGAAAAATATGATCAATGGACTTTTATTTTTCTTCCAGCTCTGGATAGGGTTAGGCAAAAGAGTAAGGGAAGGTATTACAGCATGTGTTGCCAAAAAGCAAGCAAATATATTTTGAATTTCAAATGCATGTTCCACCAGAAGGGGATGTTCCTTTGCAACATGGTGGGATGCCTGCTATCAGTTTTGATAGAAGCTGTGTTAATGCCCAGGCCATGAGTGTGGGTACCAGGAGCTCAGAGTGTATTTCTGGTGCTGCATGTGACATAGTCCCTGCGCCTGAATGAGTCACTCCGCTCCCCTTTCACTTTCTTTTTCTGTGAAAAGGGGTTTAGCATCTTTGAAAAATGCTTTGAAATTGATGATCAAACTGCCAATTGATAATCATTCTAAAAGAGACTGCTAATGGTAAGGAGCTCACCTCCATGCCTGTAAACATTCCATAAGGAGACCATTCGCTCAAACAAAAAAAATCAGCAAATAAAAATAAGCATGATCCTGTGAAATCACTGATCAGTTTGATCCATCTTCAGTGGTGGTCAAAGTTGTGAAATTAAACACTTTCTTACAGCAATTAATTAAAAGTATGAATGAATCTCTTTTTTTTGAAAAAAAAAATCTTCCCTGAGGTTGCATTATGAAAGGTAATGGCTTTGATAGGTAACAACCTATAGAGATCCAGGGGCTATTATTTGGGGATTCTTACAGAGCAAGAAATTCTGAACAAAGCTGTTACTGCACTAGTTGATCATATAAGGACATTTAACCCATCTTAAAACAAAAAGTGACTCGAAACATGATTTTCTTTTTTTTTATTTCTTTCCTTTTCTGTATGTTTAGAAATGTCAAAGTGAAACACACTGACAATTTGGACACTTTTTCAAGTTGAGAAATTAATCAAAACCAACCTTTTCCTGCAGAGGTTTCATTTTCAACCAAGTAGGCCTCTTCTGATTAAAGAAGTTGCATAAAAATTCTTAATCATCTCTGCACAGGACTACTGCTGTAGCTGTTGGGTGATTCATACCTGTTTTAGAGACAGCTTTCATAATAATCTCTAGGTGCTGTTGTAAGACTCTTTATATGAGTACTTTTGTCTGTGCGCAAGTCACGTGGCCCTGGGGCAGTGCCCTCCCAGCTGCAGAGAGGGTCCTGTGGACACGGGCACCAAACCAAGGCCACACTGTGGAGGAGGATGGGGACAGCTGGCCCGTTTGCCATCCTGTGCTGAGGGAAAAAGCCCTGCAGCAGGTTCCCCACAGTGAGTCTGTGTGCGGACGGGAGGTGGGAGGCGCAAGGCTGGACAGACCCGTCCCTTCCTGGGGTGCAGGGAGCCAGCGTGAGGGGTGGGAAGCCCAGGGGTCTGCTGCTGGGGAAGCTGACTGTAGGGTGGGACCTTTACAGGGGCACACAGGAAGCAGGCAGGAGGATGAGTGCTAACTGTTGGAATTAATGAAGTGATAGAGTGGGAAGGAATGGCCATGCACTGGGATGGGAAGAATAGGAAGGATTTGGAAGAAGAGGAGACAGAAACAGAGCAGAGATATGAAAGAGGGTGGGGTGAGTGTCCATAACTCTGGCTTTATACCCAGTTGTGAATTTTTAGTAGAAGTTTATCAGAAGCAATATGTGTAGAGTATTATTTATGGAGTATTATCTGTGAAATTCTGAATTCAATATTTTTAAGAGCTTGTGGCTCTTAGAAATTGTACTTTTAGACTGTAAGAGTAGATACTCTTTGGCTAACCTGCAGGGGACTTCCTTCCTCCATTTGTAAAGGAAATAAGGATGTGAAGATATGTATCTATGCTCTTGTGCTTCCATTCCTCCCCTCCCTCCCGCTTCTTAGCGCTGGTGACTTTATCAGCTTTGCTTCAGGCGTCTTCTGTCTTGTATTCAAGGTTATCAGATAGTGATGAACTAGGAAAAAAAGAAATCCAACTTCTGACTCAAACCCTTAAGATATAAATGATGTAACCCAGAATCCAGAACTACTCCTACACAGATCAGCAGTCAAGTACCAGAACTGGTGGTCAATGTTTCACCTTTGAATCACCAGATTAAAAAAATAGTTTCTTTCAGTGAAGCCTACACAACAGCACTACTTACAGTTAGGTATTGACAGAGCCTTCAAGGCAGCTAGGTAAATGTTTGTAGCTACACTTTTAAATTTTTTTTTTTAATGCTGTGACAAATTTTGAACTGTAGAGATAAGGAGACAACAAAATGCTGCAAAGTGTAAAGTGTGCTTGACAGTTTAAGGAAACAGCTAGGTGATCTTGAGTATTCGAGCATGAAACTGACCCCTTCATTCTTTGCACGACAGTATCATAAAGCCTTTCAGGTAAGTTACAGCATTACTGCCAAGCCAGATTATACTTATTTGATGCCTTAGCACTACAGCATTGTGGACTCAATCTTGTCCCACATCGGCCCTGGCAGTGGGAGAAGGGATGGCTTGCAGAGGCACTATAGCTGAAAGAGCTGTGGGTCCTGCTACAGCCTGGCCACAGAGAGCTGGACAAATGGCTTCACTGCCCTGTGCCCAGAGCGCTTCTGTCCTGCAGGGCCCTGCTCGAGCAGAGGTAGCTGCGGGCCCGGCTGCTCAGCCGAGAGGGAGCTCTCGCTGTGCTCCCAGGCAGCCTCTCCTAGGCTCCGATGCAGAGCGGCTCCGTGGTGCACAAACCACGCGTTCCCAGTGAAGTGGCCTCACTTACCCTGTGTAACTCAGCCAGCACAGCAACACCCGTGCTGCTTTTCGGCAGAAAGGAGACCCAGCTCGGTCCCACAGCAAAGCTCCAGTTCAGTTCAAAGACAGAGAAAACTCAACAAGGAAATACAAAGTTGTTCAAATGAATCTCTTCTTTCTGAGAGCAGCCTCTGCTTATAGAGTAAGTGAGAATAAAAATGGCATTTGCATTCTTAGGAAACAATGCCTGTGCACAGTTTGCAATGTTTCAGATTCATTCTTTGGAAACAATTTGTGTGATTTATTCTGTTTTTCTTCAAGCGTGATTCTGTTTTTCTTCAGGGCTGCTTGGGGTGTGTGGTTTGACACTCAGCTTGTCAGTTTAGCATTGTGAGATTGTGAGTTTTTTGAAGAGGGCACATCTGTGGTTATAGAAGAATAACAAGAAGCATCAGATGTTCAGAGAACAAAAAAGCAGAGCTTGGGAGGATCTTAGAAATGAATAGTTAGCAGAGATGACATATATATGACCCAGAGCTGTAGAGACCTAGTGTGGTATCTGTAAAATCACTTATTTTTCAAGTTTTCAAATGCTCTCTGGAAAAATCATCTTAATAAGGAAAAAACACTTTAACTACATTTCTAGTTGTGAAATTTTATAATATGCCAAGGATCTTAAGCAGCAAAAGTATCTACCTGTTTTTGTTTTTTAATTTACTGAGAGCCCATAGTTCAGAAAAAGAATGTATTCAAAAAAGCTTTTAAGTCAGAGCTTTACGCAGTAAAACTACTTCCCTTTTGAGAACAGAAGGAAATGTTGGGACTGCAGCTTCATTCCCTATATTACTCCTTTAGACTCCTTGCGAATAATTAAGGTTGATGGACATTTAACCAGTCTTTGTACAAGAAGGAGTCAAGTCAAATTGCAGAGGGGTGTAGGCTTATGCAGGTTTCTGTAACAGTGAACTGGATCTAAACCTTATTTAAAAATCAGCAGGGTTTACAACAGTGTCTGCCTTTGTTAAAGTGCAGTTATTATTCTAGCTTAACCACCTGCATTGTTATCAAAAGACCATAGTATTTTCAAACTTATTTTTTAATCTTTCCGTCCTATACTGATGTGAATTCATTCTCTCTCTTCTGGCTATGCAGGCAAACACAACTTCACTTGCACCATCTCAGTGAAGTATTTTTAATGGATGACATGCTTTGAGACCATGCCTTCAGTCTGAAACTTTTGAACAAGAAGTGCAAAAGTAAGTAATTATCTTCATGAATTCTGTGCTGAAGTGATACTTATTTCAACTGCCAAAGTAATGTACCTACACTTTGAACTACAGCCAGCCTTGCTAAATCAGTACTAAACACAGATTTGCAACCATTTATTCTATTAATTAAATTAACAAATCAGAAGTGTCTGCAAAAGGTTTTCTTCTGACTGTGGATAACACTTGCAGTACTGAGGTGTTTACGGAAAATCCTGCTTAGTGGCAAATCCTGATTAGGAAACGTTATCATTTTTCTGCATAATAGGTGAGATAGACGTGCCTAACATATGGTTGCTATAAAATGCCTTAGGTGAGTCAGATCTTAGCTGACAGCTGTAGGCAGAGTTGCTGTGGCTTCTTAGATAATACTACCAATTATGGTCCTTTTTGTTACTTAACTACTGTACTGTTAAATTATATTAACCTGATTTGTAGACACTCCTGTTTGAATAGAACAAAAAGGCAAGATTTATGATGTAAATCCTGATCTAATGTTTGCAGCTTATTAAAGCTATATCCAAAGTCCTTCAAGCTCTTTGCAGTGATGACTAATTCTAACCTAATTGTAGGACTCCCCAGGAAGCTGCTGCTGTCCCACTAAGTGTTCAATTCAGTTATGTATACCATGAAATTTAAGAGGGTAAAAAGTGCCAGAAATGGCATTGACTTGATGATGCAGGATGAACCAGCCAGTAGCCCCAGTGGCTTTGTGCTCTGATCCTTGCATGCAGCTGTCACAGGTAATCACAGTGTGCAAAAACGTACTGAAGAGTTCGCCTTTAAAGTATAGGCTACCACAGTGTCCCAGGGACTGACTTGGACGGAGGGGCTTTGCTGAGTGGCAAGAGGCAGCTGCCTCAGAACCTGTGGTTCTGCTCTAGCCTGTTGTTGGACAGGGGCTCATCAGAGCTCTTGTCTTGAGGTAACTAACTGCAGGGTAGCACAGTAAAGCCAACAAACAGGTGGACAGCTGCAGTGTACAGGGGCCACGCTTACTGCACTGTTCTGATTGATTAGCCTTACCAAGTCTAGGAGCTTAGTACACACATTCAATTCTCATAGCAAAGTCTGTCTATTTTCTTCAGAATTCCAGCCTGCACCTTGCTCTACTCTACAGCTGCAAGCAACTCAGGGGGAATGACTTTACCACACATGTCCATACATTGCTCAGGGGCTAATCTGCTTTCACTTGCTTTTTGAAACCAGAGTGCTAAAGGAGAGCCACCAGAAGATATGTGTTTCCAGCTCCTCCCCCCCCTCACCAAATCCTGCGTAGCACCACAAATGCCACAGCTCATGTTCTACAGCGTCTTTCAGGCAGCCCATCTCCCAAAGTATTATCCACACTCTGTGCAGAGAAGTGGTTCTAAGATGAAGTCACAAAAAGAAAACTCACAAGAGGAAAAGTCTCCACCACTGTTACTTTCTGCCTTTGCTAATGGAAGGCACACCCACTTCCTCTGACTCTAATCAGAGGAGGACTGGCTGTCAGGTGGTAGAGATGCACAGTTGAGAAACAAGAGGTCTTTATAGGTAGGTGCCTAGCTCTGCCTTGTATACCATCTGCTGTTAATGGAAACTTAAGACTTGCCAAAAAGAGAGGCTGAGTCTGTGTTTTCAATATTTAATGCTCACTGGAAATGACAGTTCAGCATTACCTGCTATCCCAGTGAGATCAGGCTAAACCCCACCCACAGTACTGTGTGTTCACATGTAATTGCAGAAATAAATAGTAAGTATGGAAAACTTAGAGGCAAACTCTAGAACTAGAGTGTAACCTCCTGGACGTAATTTCAACATAGGGGCATTATTTTTTCCCTTAGAGACTGCCACTCACTTGAATTCTTTTGGTGTTAAACTCTTATACGTTAAGAAAAAATTCAGTGTGAAGTAGTAGCCATCAAAAGAAGTGAACAATAGGATCAGATTGCTTAGAATCTCACAATTGTGCAGGGGCAGGTCCCCATTCAGTTTTGTGCCACACTCTATTACAAATTACTCCAGGGAGAGCCAATCTACTGTGTCAGCGTTCTCAGCCGACTTTTCTGCTTTCCCCCATCAGGAAATAGGGGCAGAAGCATTAGTACCATCCACTTCATAAAGGCATTAAGGTAGGATTTGGAGACCTTATATTTAAGAGCATTAGTTCTCTCTGAAGCAAATGAAGACAGGCAGGTACCCAAGTTTGGATGCCTAAATTTAGAAGGTGTGAATACTGCTTTCCCCTCCTCTCTTCCTTTTTCTTCTCTCTGATGTGCTAGTCCTTTTTTCTCAGCAATTAAGAGACATGTCCAGCTGAGCTGCTCATCCCCTCTTGCACTTTACTGTAGAGTCCAGGTTCTCTCAAACTAGGGGGATCAGGGTAGGACAGGGAACATCAAGATTCACAGAACCGTTATTTCCCTCCTAAAACCACAACAGATGTCTCACTTTTAAGCTACTCACTGAGACTGAGGAGTGAAAATACAGGTGACTCTTCTATGTGGACAGAGCCTGTGAGGCCCCAGATCCATCTCATACATGTACCATGCTCTTTGTCGCTCTCTGCATCTCCCTTTAAAAGACAGGGGAGATCTAAATTTCCAGTCCTGGGTTTGGACAGTGGCACAGCCCTGTCAGTTATGCTGCTCTAGATTTAAAAAGGAACTTTTTTGTTTTGATAGTTTTCAGTGAAATAAATCAGTCTCTCTTTTGCTTGTTTTAATGTAGAATTTTGCATTACCATATATAGCTTGATTTGCAAACTTTACACAGATTCCAGGTAATCTCTTCAAAAACCTGAATACGTACGGGTTACATTATGACTTTCCTACTTTCCTGAAATGGTGAACATTAAATGAACCACTCTGACTCCTCTTTTTCTCTCCAAAATCCAAGAAAAATCACTAAGCATGGTCAATGGGCAAAAATAATCAAATACCAGCAGTGAAGGGCTCTGCACTAGGAAATGCAGTATTACAGAGTGCAGTGCTTACACTGAGAGTATTTACCAGACCATGAAATGAACTTTAGTGTGAAAATATACACAAAAGTCTTTCCATCAGCCTCTTTGGCCAGCATAAAGACTGCTTTCAATAATGTTGAGAGAATGTGACTCTGTGTACGTGGTTGTTCTCTTCCCAAGATTATTTCAGCACAGCTATAGAAAACTTGGTAAGAAATCCATTCTGTGACATGCAGGTAATGTGTCACACATTCCTCCTTTGAGGCAGAACAGCTGCAACAGCATGAAGCAAGCTTTGCTTCAAGCTTTAAACTAAGCTGTTCTTCAATTCTTTACTAAATCAATTACATATGTCAGGAAAAAAAATCACCATGTAAGTCTGATTTTCCCACCTCCCTGCTATTAAAAGAAACATCATACTCTAATTGCCCTGCTACAGGTCCACGGCCAGACAGCGCTGGATGCTTTACATGGTCATGGCAATGGACTTCCTGTGACTTTATGATCCTTATCATCCAAGGTGTTGATGGCTGTACCAGGTTTATGCCCCTTTCACAGAACTATTCAGAAATAGAGGCTTCTGTCCCATTTACACGAAGCCCCAGATCCATAATGTCTCTCCACACCTGCAGCTCAGAATCAGTCACTACAATTTAAGTGTATCTGAGATAAGGCTGAAACCACCACTGAACCAAATGTCATCTGCTCTCATCTGCTTAACTAACACAAGGAAAAACAGTAAGCACAGACACAAGGCCACAAGGAAACAATTTGTCTGCCAACATAAGCGAAATGAGAAGGGGCAGAACAACACCAAAACCCAGTTGAGTTAAGAGTGACATCTTTTGAAGGACAGATAGTTGTGACAGAAATTTGCTTTATGATAAGAAAATGACATCTAGATTTGAACATTGCTACGCAGTAAAGCTGTTACAAAGCACGCTCATAAGAAAACTACATATAGGAACTGAATTTTTGGTACTTGAGTTGTTATCTTTATATACCAGTTAAGGCTGACAGTATTGAAAGATCCTTTTGGGATGAGTCTACAGCCTCTCTCCTATTCAAAAGTATTGGGTATACATGTATACTTTCTGCATTTATTTACATGTGTGTTACTCATGTCTAAGGAAGATGAAATCATTACACATAAGTGAAGAATATCCCTTCAGGGTGTTTCCAGCATACTACAGAACTTTCTTCTGGCCTCATGGATGGAGAAATGTTATTCTGTTCTTGTAGGGCAAGGAAAAGAATGAGGGAGTTTACTACACAGCAGTGAAAGAAGAGATGCAAAAATCCTGAAAGCTTACATTTTTGAGCTGCTGAGGCAGACAGTAAAAGCAGCTACAGTGAACCCTGATAAAGAGGTCTTTGAGCCTGTGACCTATTAATTCTTATTACAAGATCACACATTTCCTACACGGTAGATGCTGAAGACCAAGCCTAAAAATAACTACAAAAAAAAAATCACACCACTAAACTGACAGGAAATGTAAAAACTTTCCAAATGAGAGCCATCAAACCTGATGAAACACAGTCATGTTCCTGGTATGATGTACATTTGTAATGCCTTCTAGGTGTACTCAGTATGACAGCACTGCTGTGAGGTAATCTTTGTGCTCCAAGGTTAAAGTGCATGGAACAGGATAATGGCTTGGTCAAAGTCTACTAGCTAAAAATAGAAATATAGTTCACTTCCAAAATCAGAAGCAAATAGATACAAATTCACAGTTTAAGTTCCGCTCAGAGTGATACCTATTACTCAGTCTTCTATAGAAGTTTATCTTTTGGTGAGGTCTTGACCCTTCTTTCCATATGTATCAAGTAAACTTTTTCCATCATGGTACAAAAGCAATGTAACTTCTATCCAGTAATTCTTATGAATTTTGTATTAGACACACTCAGATCATAATGGGTAGTTTTTTCTCCTACCTCATACTTAGAAAAATGCATAGCTGTAACTCTGCATTAAAGGTGATCCTAATTCTAAATTGTTGCTTTTACAACTTACATTGAACATAACTTCCCATTACAATGTAAATTTGGAAAAGTTGAGCATCTCCTAAAAAAAGTCTACTGCACAATGAAGCTTCCACAGCAAAGCTGTATGAGCTTCTGTGTACCAGGGGTAATCTACATATTTATCCTGATTATCATGAAGGAACTACACAGCAGTAAACTAGTTAAGTGTAGAGTTCCTTTATGGTGTCCAATTACAGAAGCAAACCAAAGGAATAAACTTTGTTTTTTTAAATGGAGTCGCTGTGTAGCAGGCCTGGTAAGGCTTGCCTCAGGCTTAACTAGTGCTGGCATTTGCTGCAGACTAAGCACTGTCAGTTACAACTTTCTTCTCAAGTCTCTCAAAATACAGTGTCCTATGAACTGAGAACTATGCAATAAAACGTATTATGGAATCATTAAGAATTACTAGTGGACTAGTTTTAAATTGAAACTTATAATCAGTTAGTGACAGAAGCAATTCCAAAAACGCTCAGCCCAAATAACACAACTCTTTGAAATGAAATGACTACTGAAAGCCAAAAATTTTTAGTTATTAAAATATATTTTAAAGTCCAAATTAGTAACAACTAGAGTCTGTTTAAAAATAACTTTTAAAGAAGCTCAGAGACCACCCCTTTTCTTAGAAGTAGCAGGACAAACAGGCTGTGAATCAGACATATTTGTGTACTGTCGTCACCATTCTTAAAGGCTCCTGCTCCATGCACGGGGCAACTGGAAAAATGTCAGCAGCACTGCTCTTACCATTGGAGGCTCATACGCTTTTCCCCCCTCTTTCCCTGATCCCCGTAGACAAACTTTCAGTCAAAGTTTTCAAACCAAGAAAAACCAGACCAATCAAAATTCCTTTATACTGCTTTTAAACACTTTTTAGATGATCCATATTTTAACTTGTCTTCATACCTTGAACAACTGTAGTTACAGTCAGCTTCTTCACAAGACTTCAAAATTCTTACCCATAGGAAGGAAATGAAAAAGCAGAAATGCAAGTACTACAATTCATACTAAGTTTCATTTTTTATTTAAAAAAGTTCAGACAATTGCAGGTGTTCTTTTGTTCTCTGTGCAACTATTTCAGGTAGCAGGAGATGCTAAGATGATTATGTCATTCTGCGGGGAACAAAGGAGTGAGATCAGTAATGTTAATACACTAATTACTTAAATACTATAGTGCTATATTCATTGAATCAGTTGAATATGATCAACATAAGTAAGGTATTTGCTCTTAAATTTTTTGGCCTACCTGGAATGAAAAATGTAATCTCAATATTATGCAAAAAATACATGGCTCTTAGCTCAATTTTATATCACAAAAACTGAACATAACAATTTCATTGTAATAATTAAAAAACCCCTGCTGAGTCTTAGCCATTGTAGTCATACAGAATTTTATTTTTTTTTATAAATCGTGGTAGTAAAAATTCCTCTGAAAATTGCAGTAAACCAACCATACATTATCAGAAGATTAATGTGATAAGTAAGCAGCTGGCATTTACTGTAAGTGACAAAATGATGACACTCATTTCCATACCATACATATTTCTTTACTTTAAAATGTGCTTCACACATTTTCTACTCCAGCTGATACAATCTGTAGTTACTGTACATACTTACAAAATGCTGAAAATTACACCCGTGGTTAACCAGCTTGGTTTTAAGACACACAAAGTAGCTTAAAGTTAACTGACCATTCAAGTTGTCAGTCCATTCTAAATATTCTTGTTAAACTTTCCAGATCTTCATTTTTGAAACGCAGTTCTTCCAGTAATGTGGTAAGGAACTGTGTGTACACTGGGCTCGTCTGAGTATTCTTGAAAAGTGGAGTAGTTTGTGACAATCTGGAAAAAACCCAAACGTATTTCATACAGCAAAGCAACTTTTGAGTGGCAGATGTTAAAAAGCAAAGCTTGTGAGCTCAAACAACTGTATTGAAGAAAGGCAGTTTATAATGTCACATTTGATTAATTACAGTTTATAATAGACTGTATGTATGATATACAATATGAGCTGTACCAAAATATGATTTATTAATATGTAGTGAAACAAAAAAAATCTAATTAGAAAAAATGAGAGTAGTTTGCATGCCTCTAATCAGTTGTACATAGATGTTATATAATGTAGACCAAGGTCAGAATGAACAAAGTGCAAAATGTACAATTACACATATAAAAGGAAAGATCTCAGTCATTATTTATTTCTTTACCAAAAAGCTCCTAAACAGTCATTCAGTAAAGGTTATATACTTCTTCACATGAATAAAATATAAAAGAGATATAAAATTCCTCAGTTTGGAAGGAGCTACCACTACGTGGATCACCTAATAATATCTGTATGCAGATAAGGTGAGCTGTTTGTTCTCATTTGCCCTTTAATTTATCAGAATATATTTTTATCCTAAGGTCCTTTCTTTTTCTCCTAATTCTATTGCAAAATATTGCAAAGGTAGTAATAGCTGAATCTACTTCCTAAGCCCAAATACTAAAAAAAAAAAATCTTTAATGAACAAAATCAAGTATTAAAACTTATGCTGAATGTTAAGAAACTTCAACACCAAACATTACTGACAAGATCACTTAACAAGAACTCATATCCCAGCAACAGTTACTTTGTCTCAAATACAGTGCCACTGACACCACACAAAAGAGTTATTTTAGAATACATTTGTGAAATGATGTACTTTTAATAAGAAATTCAAGACAGTCTACAGCTTCCTAAAAACTTCCCAGCTCAGGAAGTCTTGAAGTGAGTAACAACTGAGATCCATCTCCCTGCAGTCACTGGTATTAAGACCACTTCCACTTGAAAAACACTGCATATAAAAGAAGATTCTTTTAAATTAAGCAAGAAGAGAGATAAAACATGAACAAAGGACCTGACAAGACATAGTAAATAAGAATCCCTTAATAAAAAAATAAATTTACCAAAAAAAATTAATGAAAAAAAATTAACTTTTAATGAGTTAAAATTACTTCCCATTTCTTTCTGGATTCCATTTCAGTATGTACATTTAGCTAAATCTTTCAACTATCAAACACTCTCACTTGCTGAGAAGGACTTTCAGAGATGCTCAAAGTAAGGGCAAGGTGTGGAAAGAAATGACTTAAGCATAAACTCTGCTATATATATATATATAACAGAGAAATATTCCGAGTCAGGTTTGTGATTTTTGGCCTGAGGCCACTGGGTTTTGTAATTTACTTCATGCCAGATAGGAATGAGTTGTTTCTTTCCTGGTGAGAGGTACGGGGGCTACTCCTTGGGCTGGTGAACCAGAGCGCCTCTGCCCAGGGCTGTCAGCCTGGAGGCTGGGTTTGCACTGGGATGCTTTATCAGCAGTGGAACACAGGAAGTGCTGATAGAGGATCAGAGGAACCATTGCAGAGTGTTAGTCTGGAGACAGGGATAGCGGGAGGAAGACAAGGAGATGCAGTACTACTCGTCTTCAATTCACCCTTCTCAGAATTATGCAGGTTGTATATGAAAGAAGACTAGTGGCAGAAGCAGTCACGACTTCCGGAGTGCTGGTGCGAGGCAGCTGTAGCATTGTAAACCATTCTTCTGGCCATGATGTAGTTTTACATGCATTTTTATCTAAATTTTATTACTCCTGCCATGGGCTTAAGAGGATGTTAAGAGGACATTATTTTTCAAAAACAGCAGAAAGCTTGTGAAGTTTCAAGGAATACTCTAAAACCAAAATATTTTATTACCATGAATGAAGCTCACACGCTTTTTTTTTGGAACTGCAGTTGGTGATATTACATAGTTTCATGAATTACAAACATGTCCTAAATGTCAGACCCTGTTTAAGACACAGTGTTTAAAGAGTAACTATTATAGCTTACACCAAGAAAGAAACAAAAAGGTATTGGTATTTTCAGAGAAACTGCCAGGCATTAAATATTCAGAAAGAAATGGAAGTTAAAAGAAGTTTTAGCAATGGATGAATTTTTTTTCTTACCTGAACTTTGTTTTAAAACTAATTAAGCTACTAATTATCTGATAAGCAAGAGACTAAATCAACAAGTAATTTCAGAGAGGCACGTGCGAGGTTTTAACAATTAGTTAAAAGTTGTGTCTTGATGGGACAACATGTTCAATATTTATGAATATATGTACAAACACTTTTCTCTTGGAAAACTGTGTCCTTTTGACCTTTAAACTTTAACTTGTTTTTATGCTTTGTCATTTGAAAAGCAGTTATCATTGAGTACTTTTCTACTTTCAGGTGGCTGCTGGAGCAGACACAGAAGCTTTTGTCTAGGAAAGGAGCAAGCACAAATTGCTGGTTTGCATGGAGTAGTAAGTTACATGCTCTAAGTAACACTGGTCCAATGTATATTTGAGGTACTGCACAACAGAATATTGAGGGACTGTTTAACTGAATTAAACCTTAATTGTATGCAAACAAGCCAGAACAGCATTTGGGATCAGTATCTTTAAGTCACAGAAAATTACAATGATCCTATCTCTCAAGAAACTATGATGACTAATTCAATTTAATGATACATAGGATTTCAATTCAGAGATTGTGGAACTCCCTTCAAAGTCTGCAGTGTCTCCAAAAGATGTAGAAAATAAACAGGAAATGGGATACTTGAGACCACAATAATAATAACTGGCAAGTGCAACAATGAAAAGAAAATAAAAATTTTGCTTTTCTGTTACCTCTTTCACATGTTGCAGCATTAATCTGGAACAAACTTTTATGAATAAAGTCAAATAAAAATAAGAAAAGCTAAAGGATTAAGTGATTTTAAAATAACCACCTACAGAAGTACACAAACGTAAATGTTACAGTCCAAAATTACACACCCGTTCTTCAAAGGCTTGCCTTCAGCAGAGCCACTAAAAGGAAATGTTTATGCTCAGATCATGGAAAAGCAGTATATCAGACTTGATGAGAGTGTCGTTTCCTGCACACCCACTTACACCATATGGTAAACAGGCATTCGTAACGTTTAAAAAGTGTTAAAAATCTCAAACTGTATCTGATTGATAAAATTTGTATTTGCTGGCTATTCCACATATGTTACATGTTCAAGAAAAACAACCCACAAAAGTGAAATTCATGTGAAGAATAATCAATTATTATCAAGCTATTAAAGGACATCTGGCTACCACAAAATCTTTATGTAGTTTCAGTGCTTCAGCTCAAGACCCAAGTTTCCTATGAATCAGCTGCCTTACGAAAACATTTGGCAAATATATTTAGGAGTTAAACCTAAATTATTTTT
Organism: Lycocorax pyrrhopterus obiensis; assembly: GCA_014706295.1. Classification (NCBI taxonomy): domain Eukaryota; kingdom Metazoa; phylum Chordata; class Aves; order Passeriformes; family Paradisaeidae; genus Lycocorax; species Lycocorax pyrrhopterus. The sequence goes on along the minus strand of JACSVZ010000013.1, from coordinate 17,011,153 downwards.
AGGAATAAGTTTCATTAATTGATATGGTAGTGTGTGCAACTCATTCTTAGATCTATGCATACCTTAATGAAGACAGCTGATTACGTTCAGAAAAGATAAAATTTTTATGTAGTTAAAAGGATTAATTGGTATTTCCTATCCAGGGGTGTGAATATACTTTCTAAAAACCCAAACTAGTTGTCCAGTACCATCCTTCCCTCAGCTGCTGGATCTCAGGGGAAGCTTTCTGGACTTTCTGTTTTAGATTAATTCTGTGATTCCCTTTGAAAAAGTTAAAATTTCCAAAGCCATCACTGTGCTACCAGTCAGTTACAGCTCTCTGAAACAGACACCTGAAAACAGGGGTAAAAACACAACCACGTAAGAGTTGGGTTCCTTTTCATTACCCAAAATTGGTCACTTAAATTTATACATAAATTGTTGAGAATTTGAGTGCACATAAATTGCCCCCATATCATGGAAAGCACTTGTATACTCATGAAGAAAACCATATGCTAATTCTCAGAAGACTAATAATAAGCTCTTCCTAGAAAAAACATAGCATTGCCAGTCTTCCTAATTTTTTTCTAATGGTAGAAGCTTAAAAAAATAAAAGCCATTGGTTGTGGCAGAAGCCATGTATCTAAACACAATTTTTTAAGTCCCTTACCTTGTCTGACATGCTTGGAACTTGAACAAGAACAGAATTATGAAAGAGAATGATGGAACAGGCAAGCACTACCTCTCTTCCCAGAGTAAGCTTTGGAAAATAAGGTATCTTTCTGCCAGTTATAGGTATTTAAGCACTGTGAATAAGACTCTTAACATAACCATCATAACATAAGGGTTGGGTTTTTTTCTTCTCTATTTCTTTCTACCTTTTGTTCTAGTCACTTAATTTTTTAGGATCATTGTAACCAGGATGATTGATAACTAGTTTCCTATCTGAATGATGGAGCTGAACTAATGAATGATCACAAAAGTTTCCTTAACACTTGTTTCAGAACACAGAAATGAAGCAAGAGCTGGTAGTACTACAGGCAGCATTTTTTTCCTCCTTCCTCAACAAAAACACAGACTACTGCATATGCGCTACAAGGGTGCCAACAAACATCTGATAATAGACTCTTGCTCCAGCTATAACTATGCAGATAACCATGCCATTCTACTGAGTTCTACTGCATCAACACAGAAGGGCTGGGGTGTTTTGGTTTTTTTTTAAACACTCCAAATATATTTGCACTACACTTACGTTACACATTTGGTGGGCTTACCAATGCAATAAAAATGTTACTAATCAGAAATGCCTTTCTGTAAATACAGCAGTTCTACAGAATACACTTTTAGATTCCATTTTAGTTATGTTCCTTTTAAAGAAGTCTCCAACACAACTGGTTAACAAAAGCAATTGTTTTGTTTAAGACAACTGGCAGGACTGAGACAGTCCAACAAGTGTTACAGATCAGCAATAAACCTCAGTGAATTAGATGTGCATTGCAGCCCATAGACCATCTGCCTGCACATACAACTGTAGTGCTGCTGTGTATCAATCACTTATGATAGTGCTTCAGTTGATGAGGTGAACGCAAAAACTTGCTGCATTTATCAATTTCATTTCATGCCCAAAGGCACTCAGACATTTGGACAGAGTAAATTGAAAGCATCACTGTAATTCTGCATGTTCTTCACAATATATTGACTGCTTGCTTAACTTGAGGTAGAACCTCTCACTTCCAGTATCTCACTAGATACAGTACACTTGTCTAGAGAGTGCAATTTTGTTATAAAGTATCTTAAATCCCAAAGTATGATGCATCCATCAGGCCAAAGTTAGTATTGAACAGAAAGCTGATCTGAAGAACAACATGAGTGTAGCTGTAAGATAAAGTTGCAACACCAGGGAGCTTAAAAAAATTATTAACTTTGGTGTAATTAGGTGGTTACACTTAATTACTATGTTTAAACATATGCTCAGAAATTAGAAAATACGACAGCCTCAATTTACATAATTTAGCTGTTACATTCACAGTTTCAGTGAAAAAAACCCCAAACCCCACTTGTTTCTTATAACTTTTAGTTTGAGCATGATTTAAAAAACTCAACATTAAAAAACCCCAAACCCTTAAAAGCAAAAGGCTGTCTCCAGAGTGAACATTTTCCATTAGAACACATTAATATTTGACAGACAATCTTGAACTGGAAACATCTAACTTACAAACAAAATGCAGAAGTATTTAAATATGTCTTTGGAATTGAGTCTTTTAAATTAAACTGTACTAGTACTGGAAAAAAGTAATTATGATCAGCGTCACTTGCAACTCTGAAATTAAAGCAGTCTCTAGTTTGGGGCCTTTTGTTACCATATCCAATCGGTCAAAGAGGAAACTGGCATTCAGGGGCAGTTTTCTGTAATCTCCTCCAATATATTACTGTATTATATTTTCCTAATGAAAGATAAAACACTCTCAAGCCCACAATATTGAACAGCAACAACTGACAGAAATAAACAGGCAATTTTCTTACTGAGATAAAAAAGCCACTTCTGGTCTAGTTTTAAATATAGCCTGAAGATCCCATTCTCATCAAAAAGACAAGAATTTTGTAACTGAAGTGCAACTTATGTTTTATTTATTATTTAACTTCCTTTCATTATTGTGTACTGACTTGTCCACAGAATCCAGCACAGGCACTTTAATCCTCTGATGGCAAAAGAAACTAAATTATTCATGCTTTAAAATTTTTGTCCACTACATTTAAATCAATGCTACCTACAGTGATTCGAAATCAATGGCTGGAATTCCTATATAATCCAAGTATACAGCAAAAATTAAGGTTTATTCAAAAGTTAACTTTGTTAATTGTTTCCACTACCTTCATCTTTTTCCTGTGCAGCTTCTACAAGTCTCTTCAATAAATATGTTCTTTGATGTGTTTATGTATGGAGTTATGCAAAATACATTTTTTCTTCATTTCAAGTTCACCTTCCACACACATTTTTCATAGAGTTGTCATCCAGACATAAGTCAACTTCCATTCCCTTTTGATGGGGCCAACATTTCACTTGTGGTGTAGCCAGATGGACACTACTAACAGTAAAAGCAAAGCCTTTTTACAGTAGCAAGGGTTATCTAAGCATTTGATAGAAGTGCTTGCTATCAACTGAAAAAGAAGACAATGGATCTGCTTTTCTTTCTTTCCTTCTTACCCCAGCCCTCTCCGCCGCAATGAGTTACTTGTATCGAAACAGGCAACTGGCAATTCAGAGAACAGGCTGGGGCACACCTAAAGCTGCAGCAGCCCAAACCCCACCGCTTCCTAGGACAGTGGTCAGGGACTTGGGCAGGCCCCTGGGCACAGGCTGTGCAGCACAGCTCCCTCGTGTCACACCACGCTCTCCTCACAAGGGCTTTGGAAACCCAGTGCACATTTGCAAAATGCTTTGCAGGCTCTACTCTGACATTCCATATGAGCAGTCATTTCTTGTCTTTCCCTTCATAGGAGAGTTCAGCTTTTGTTTTTCCATTAAGCTCCATACGGAAATTTTTTGAAGGCATTTAAATGTTTTAACTAAACTATGCAGGAGAGAAGAGTTGAGGCAACAGACTTAGAGCTACTTTATCAGGTACAGAAATTGTTCATTTAAATTGGATTTAAGAAAATGCAAATGTTCTGGATCTTTGGTTTTTTTTAACCTAACAAACAAACAATGTATGCACACACATGAATATCAGGATGTATTGTTTATGCCACTTTCTTCCGTTCCCTTGAAAGTTAAGGATCACTCCATCAGCTGCTAGTTGTTATTTATAACAAACAGCTGTGTAACTACTAAGATCCTGCAATGAAAAAATTTTATAGTAATGTTGCTCTGATACAAAAAGACACAGAAAGTAAATTCAAGTAAATTCAGACTGTCCTCAAAATATTAACTTCTGTAAGATAGATGACTATTGACTTTTAATGAAGGACAAGTAAAAAACTTTCTCGTCTATAAAAAACTTTCTATCATTAGGCCAGTAATTAATTTTACAGGCGAAGTAGAGGTCTAATGCAAAGGAACACCCAAAATAAGTCTGAAAATCAAGAATGCATTCAAAGAACTCATGGTGACATTTCATCAAATGGTGTGAAAATTCAGTACAGCCACTTGGTGCTATTTGTGTCAGGTCTGCATATTGTATACTTACAGGCAACATGCCTTAGAATGTACATTCTATGTACAAATAACTGCCAAAAAAAATATTAAAATGCCTCAGAAATTAGCTAAACATCTGGAACTTTCAGCTCACATAACTCATACTATTTTGCCACAACATAATTAATAATACAACTCATCTCAGAAAGTAACTAGAAAACGGCATTTCTCAGTATTCTCATATTTCAGCTCTCTGTGACTGACCAGTAGCACATAAACAATAGCAACAATTTCTATTCAGTTGAGACAAAATTTCAAAGTCTATTGCTTTGTACAACTATTTTAACCTTTGCAATTGCTCACCACTGGGTTTTCTCACACAGTATCACTCTACAGTGTTCCTTCTGAGCAAGTGTCTTGATCTTATGTATGCACACACAAAATAAACTCAGTTCCCTCATCAGTTGTCTGGGAAAGGAACTACACATTTCAGAACGCTCAGCAGGTGGAAAATGACGTCACATTGCCTGCAAGCATTTCCTAGCATTATGCTGATTCTGTAACAGAAACCAATTGGCTTCATTAGGTACTCTGGGATTGCTGTTTTTAACCCAGGCTTAGCCTGTCTAATGAGAAAGATGACAGTCAATACTCTGGAAATGTTTTGCTATTAACAATACGAGTGACAAAAATTCCAGGACCCATGACTCCTTTAAAGCCACAACAATAATATGCAATGGTTCTATCTGCCTCCTGTTATAGTGATATTTAAGAACTCTCTTTCCGAAGACTCATTTTTAAATGACTACCAAGACTGCCATCAACACAAATATCATACAGGTCTGGCAAAAACCAATTACTGGGGCAATTTATGCAAAACAACACTTCCAGATTTCTTTAACAGTGGATTAGAAAGACCTTGAGCCAGACAAGAAGACTAAGGAAGCACCAAAACCAGCTCAATAACATCTACAATTTCTTATCCAGAGTTCGTTTCTACAAAATTCAGGGAATCAGACTTTGTTTCACTATTTTGTACAACAGATATGACTGCAGGATGATTTTCTAAAAAACAAATGGAGTGTGGTACACATGTCTACATTACCATATTGCAAAAGATGACTACAACATTAGCTCACAGACACAAAGCATTAGAACATCTGTGATACTGTGTGCCATTTAAAGCCCTTGCATTCATACAGGGATTTGTTCCACAAACTTTCAATTTAGCTTACTTATCAGCATAATGCCAAGGCAAAAAGAAGTTCACAATATGAACACTGAAGAAATCACTATCAGCTGTTTCTCCTGAACAAATCTAAGTTTCTTATGTACACATTTCAAGGACAGGCTTTGTTTAAAGAGCTCCATTTATTTGAAGCCTGTTTCCTGCTAACCAGCTGACAGATCAAAGGTACTTCTCAGTTTGAGTCCCACTTCCCCCTCTTCTTTAACTTAGTCAAAATTTTAAATTTAGTACATTTAAAATTTATTTTAAAATTGATCCTCTCATCCTTTTCAGTCTTCCTTTTTTTTTATGTTCCACAAGATATTCCTGTGACACCTCTCAAATACTGGAATCTATGCCACTGGAGTATTTGGATTACCTAGCTACATGAAATTAAGCACAGGTATAAGCCTCAGATTAAAGAATGCTAAAATGTAAGCTTTTGAGAACCTGAACCTCTTAAGTACTTTGCAAAATACACACCTTTGTATAAATTATTGTGCACATACAGTGGAAAAATTTAGTATCTAAAAGATGACTTTATATTCAAACCTGATACATTTAATGAATTAAACGTTGTTGTATCTGTATCTATATCCATATCCATTTTTGCAAGTATTGAACTTCATTCTTCCACATACGGATATTCCTATCAATTCATTACCTTAGGGATATGTAAGAAGAAAAAAAAATCAAAAAAGATAGAATAAAACATACTGACTGACAGTAAGTTAAAACAGCTACAATGCAATGTGCTTAGGTAAATAATGTCAATACTTGACTGTGCTCAGTTACTAGGGAAACAATAATCATAAAATTGATCATAGTTTAGTTTCACAACTTTTTAACATTGTAACTTGATTACAGCCCAGTATACAGATCAAGCACCTGGAATACTGCAGCTGAGTAAAGAGACATGCTAGGAATAGCCTTGCTTACACCATGTGAAAATTTTTTTTATTCAGAAGTTAAACGTAACAACCTTAACACTTTCCTACTTACCTTTCCCAGTTTTGAAAAGAAATGCCAGCGTGGTTTTGGACCTCTCAAAATGAGATTCTTAGAAATCCCCAGAAGTTATGGATTCTTAAGCATCTTTTCCCAGAAATAACAGCACACGGGTTTAAAAAACAAACAAAACAAAACAAAACAACCCTAAACTCCTTTCCTGCTCAATTGTTTTATTTCCAAATCTATTACCGGCTTGATGATCTCCAGTAAATCACTTTTCTACCCTTAATCTCAATCTTACCAGCTCCACAGCAGAAGAGCACTATTAACACTGATTTGTGAAAGTACACTGAACTAAACATGTGCCTAAAACCAGCAGAATACATGATGAGGTTTGGAGCAAATATGAAGAGCCAGACAAATCTCAACTATTCTTTTTAAAACTCATCTCAGAAATATTGAGTTTTATGATGAATTAATTAAATCTATTCAGTGTCTTCTTAAGATGTTCAGATGGACAGAGGGTGGAAGAGAGAGCGAAACATACATTTCTGTGGAACATAGGGTGTAAGTGGGGTATACATCAAAATGAAGCATGCTGGCATCTCAATCCTCTAAACAACCAAGCATCTAAAGTTTTTGCACTGATGCTGGTTTTGCATCTATAGTATGCAATTATACATACACACTGTGCAGTTTCTGCAATAAGCTCACATACACTGGTTGGTTATGTTTGCTACCAGCCAATTAAAGCACACTTTTCTTCTTGGGGAGGAATTGGAAGTGAACATGTATTGCTGCAGACATGATTGTTCTAGATTCTTTTTATTGTGCCAGGCAAAGTTTTATGAAGATATGATTATGTTTACTTATACAACATTCTGGTTAATTGACTGGTTGCAGTCTTCTTATCCCAAGTATTTCTTTTAATTACACACATGTAAAAAGAGCCACCTGCCCTGACGCTAAGTCCACTAGCTTGGATTGTCTGTAAATTCTGAGAGCTTTATCATAGCCCACTGCCTAGAGAAACACTTTATACATCATCTACTTTGGGTGTTATGCATTTCCTTCCTTCCCAAAAGCAGCTGTATTTTTCTGTTTTCATAAATATGAAAGGAAAACATTTCAGAAAATACTGCACATTTTTGCCTTCACTATTAACTTCTCACTTCAGGTCAGAACTTAATTGCCAGACTGGATGAGTGCCACTGGGCACTCATAAATTTTTTTGTATCTCAAGAAGTAACGTGAGACATAATGAGAAGTACAAACTGCCTTTGCATTCGATTCCTACGGTATCATGACACAAAACCAAGTCTCTATCAGTGCACTGCCCACTATCAATTATCACATAAAAATAATTAGGTTCCTCTCTAAATTAATCTTCTCCTCTCCCCTCCAAATTTTCATGCGTCTGAGTAATTTTTAGTTTATTCCTGGTCACTGTAGACTACTATGGAACCACCAATATTCTCCAATATAACATTATTGATATGAAAAATAAAATGCATCTATTTCTCCCAAATGACATGGCATAGACAGTTGGGTCTTCAGGTGGGTCTGTGAACCACTGTTAATCCAAGCAAATTACAAAAGATCAATCATTCAAATAATTTTGTTTTCTAAAATATAATTAAATCATAAAGCAATATTTTTAGGGCTTTCATGGATTTTAATCACCTTTAGGATTTTTCCCTCCTTAAAAACTGTTACAAACTTCACAGAAAAAATATTGTCTGTCATGTCAAGTCTGACATTTTCAGCAGCAATACGACAAAGGAAATCAGAATCTCTGGAATGAAGCACTGCCTTTCTAGACACCCCTACTGTTTAGTGTTATAAGGTTTTACATTCCATAATCCGCATCAAGTGCCATAAGAGAGGAATGATTAGCTCTTCAAACAATACTGCTCTTTCACGGGGATTTTTTTACAAAGTTTTTCTGTTATAGTGGTTCCAGAAGAGTTAAGGAATACAGTACTTCTACTTTGGGCACAATTTATTTCAGTGCTGAAGAAGAATAGTTCACACCATTCAGCCTACTAGAGGTACCATTGTGACTACCTGCATGGAACCAAACACATTAATCCAGAATCCATGCTAAAAATTCTGCTGGTACAAAATACCTGGGGATCACACAACAGGAAGCTGTACTGGCCTTTCCAGTGATGTGCATCTCTACATTTTCTTCGTTCAGAAACAAGTCAAATTAACACAGATTTTTGTCTTACAATGAAGTTTCCTGTTAGTCAAAACCACTGCTTATATGTCAAATCCCCACTACAGTAGGCTGTTCTTTACAAAGTTAACTAAGAAAAAATTAAAACTCTGAATATAAAAGATTCAAGTGTGTGCCAGTCATGTTTTTCTTTTAACAGATGGGTAATGTTTCATGATAAAAAAAATGTTTGCATTGAATGTATTCAGATTAATTATTAATAAGGAAGCAAGAATATTTTCATAGGGCTATAGCTGCAGGATTCAGTTGCAACACGAACATTTCGGTTTGCTTAGCGGATGAAGTTAAAATACATTTAGTTTAAAACTAACTTTAGGGCAGCTGGTAACAGTGTGAATTACTAATGTCTTACTTGCAGCATTAGTTCAGGGCTATATTACTACTATATTACTATATAGTTCAGTCTAAATTACTACTATTGTACAACTTTTTCTATACAACTATTCTATACAACTGTACTACTTATGACTTCCAATAAGCAAAGCACTGATTATGGAAGGAAGAAAAACATGACATTATGAAAGATATCTTCTAAATGTATAACTTTTAAACAAATATAATTTAAAACAGCTCTCTCTCTGGGAAATTTTTCCATCTGCTTGATCATAGCTGTAGCATAAAGTTCAATGGGACATGAACTCCACTGACCAAGTCAGCTCCCCAATGAGTCAACACGCTGAAGCAGCCTTCTGAAACCTAGCACGCTATGTCTCAGAACTTCAAACACAAGTAGCAACAACTCACTCACACAAAAGGCTAAAATGAAGTGTCAGAAGAAAGTCCTTTCCCTACCACCATACTCTTAATTCGCAAGTATATTTGGAATATAAAGTTGCCAAAAGACTGAAGCAGAAGATCCAAAATGATGTTTCACATAAAAGCATTTCTAGATTCTAACAAAAAGATTTGTCAGAACACCACCATGAAGGACCATTTTTAGCTGGTGATGCACTTTGCACACCAGCTCTGCTGGTTGTGCATGTCAGTCTGAATGCCCACAAATACAGCCACTGGGAACACACAGATTTCTATCTCTTGGAGGGATTTCCAAGCCACTTGGCAGACAGCCATGCCCCTGCTCTTCCCTTGCACTGGGCAGCAGAGCTGGCAGGTGCAGAGATGACATATTTCTGAGTCAACCCTCCTAAGTCCATGCAGCAGAAGTTCAGGACACAGTGTGTGCGAAGGCTCCACTCCTGCTGATGAAGCCAAGCACCAGCACTGTAAAGAAGAACTAATTATCCTGGACTCAGAGAGTTTGTGCTGGGCATATATGAAAGTTACACAGCACATCCAAATGTCCCATTTAGAGGGCTACCCATGAGAATACCAGAATGGAAAAGACTGCAGCTGTACGGGCTGCAATGAAATTCACAGTGTCACTTCCTGCATAACATCACTGCAGCAACAGTGGGGGGTTTTTGTTCCAGGAGAAACACATTCTTGGAAACTGTTAAGGTTTCTTCTATTTTCTCCCTTATGAAAGATGAAGATATTTAATTGATTTTAAAGTTGGCACTGACTAATACCGCAATTAACAACACTGAAATCCCTCACAGTACTGTTCTGTGTATGTTTCCTAAATAATACTGGAACACGCCAGAAAGAACTAAGATAGTATTGATGATGTCCACAATATGCCAAATAAGCAGCTTCAAGTTTGCTTAGAAAGTGCTGATAAGTAAGCAAGCTTAATAGAAAAACTGCTTAACAGACTTAAGAACTACTTAACAGAAAATCTATTTGAATTCACACTTACCAAATGACAGCCTAAAATTAAGAGAAAAAGGGAAGAATATATTTTTTAATGTGTAAAGACAAAGTTGCCTTTTCTCTATTTCACACAATAATATAACTTTACAGATGGACACAACACTATAACCACATTCAAATGCTTTTATAAAAAGACTCTTTGGATTCTTGGTCCTGCAAGCTCAGCTCTGTTTCAAAATGGGAAACAATTATATTTCTAGCTTAATGATAAATGATTTTTCTCAGCTGAAACCCAGAACCAAACTTCCATCATCAGACATGCTAAATAAAAGATGATCCAGCTGACTTGTATGTGATTTCTGTAGGAAAAGAGTCACGCTGCAAGTCTGATTCATATCCTATATGTATTTGTACATTAGATTCATACATTTCAAACATTCAGACACTTTCAGATAAGAACACAGTAGTGATATCAGAAACATCTAAATTCCTCTTAAAATAATTTAGAAAGGTCAGTGCTGAGCAACAGATGTGCTCTCGTGTGCAGAGGAGTAAAAACACATACTTGAATCCAAGATTCTCCAGTTCCTGAACTGTTATCTCCAAGAGAGTAAACCTCTAGAGTACATCTCCACATGACACATTTATCTAAAGTGGCTGCACACATATAATGATGGCTTTTGTTTAGTGATCATGGTCATTTTGAGTTTGTTTAAATACTGCAGCCAAATGCTTATAAACTAATCCCAGAACATTTTTAAATGCTTCAAAGCTTTTAGCGGGGGAACCTCTTGCATAGGCTTTGTAGATGAAGCTGACCACAGTTCACTGGAACCAGCCAGCTCAGATAAGTAAGATGAAAGTAGACATTTCCTGAAAATATCTTGAAAGCTTTCCATTAGTCTGTGCCAGGGGTATACACTAAAAACAGAAAGTGCCCATGCTTGTATAGCAACCAATCTTCCCACTGCTTTCTCCGTTCTTTCTTGAACTACTGTATTTATATCTATTTATCTGCTTCATTTGATATCTTGCAAAGTTCTTCAGGGGAAAAAGATGCAACTTCTGCATTCTAGTTTACAATACATTATAAAGCAGCTCTTAGTAGAAAAGAACATTTTATTTAACATAGACAATGTAACAGGAAGAAACCAAAATCCAGCAATGCCAAAATTACTACAAAGTTACAAATAAGTAAGAAATTTGATCTACAGATAATTTTTAAGAGTCACCCACTCCATGACAGGCATGAATACCACTGTTTGAACATAAATCTCTGGCTGTCAAAGTGTACTCTAACAAGGTCAATTCAGCACTGCTGAATGTGCTATATTCATAGGAGTGCCTCAGGCTAGATTTTCAATAAAGGCAGAGACTGGCTGTGTTCATATTTTATACAATAATTTGATTGAATAAATCCAACTGTTCACTAGGAACACTGAATACTCCACTGTTGAAATCTCCAACGTTTTATACTTTGAGACATATCACACTGTCCAGTTCCAGGCACTTTATTTCAACAAATGAGAAGCCCAGGTTTCTTTAGTAGTCAGTAGACTCAAGGGCACACAGTACTATCAGCAGCTTTTCAAGGACCTGCAGACTATGAAGTGAGCCTAGAGTCTAACTTAAGCACCAAAATTAGGCTTTAATGATATCCATCATGGTGTATCCTACAAAGAGTTAATATGCACACTCAAAGAGGACAGCATGATCACACCATAGTACACTAGAATTCAACACAGCAGTAATGATAACAGTTATTCTGTCCAGTACCTTATCACAAAAAGAGTTGGGGCACTCTGAAAGTGCACTGTGAAGTTAAGTACACCAAGTCCTCAGCACATACTAGCCATATATGTTTGAGAAGGAAGTGGTGAGCCACAACATTGATGCACAAAATAGGGTGCAAGCAAAGTCCAACAGTTGCTACTTGAAACAAAACAACCTTGCCCCCTTTAATGCAAAACAAAAAATTCTTGAACTCTTAAGATTTTTTTGAGGTATACTTTGAAACCCATGTTCACTCTGCTTTCTGTAATCCCTGCATCCTGGGATACCTGTAGTATGGTCTGGCAGCCACCTGGAAAGAGGAAGCATTATCCTCTACCAGGGTGTTGCTCATGCAGCTTTACTGCTTAGTGTTGGCAGTAAAATGGTCGTCCTATGTCTGAAACCAGGTCAAGACCTGTGAATAAATGTTGTGAAAGTGCGACTGAAGCTACTGAAGACCCACTCTGACTCAGGCCCCACACAACTCTATGATCTAAATGACATTAGATGTGCTACAACGTGCATAATGTCTCAATACAGCTAAGGGAGAAGACTTAAATAGGGCGGTAATTCTTTTTATAAGAAATATTAGCAATATATGACAGGTTCCTTGGGAGACTGCAGCAGCTGAGAAAGGGCCTGAGTGAGGACCTGTCTGTGAGGGGTTGTCCAGGTCCTTGGTAGCCTTTTCCTGCACAGTCCCAGCTTTCACTAAATACTCAAGCTTAATTAGAATTTCCAAATAATTAAATGTTCTACTTTAATCTTTCTGGAAATGATGCAACATGCATCATCTTATAAGAGGAATCTTAACACTCATTCTATCCCACCTACAATCTTCCACATTCTCTCCTAAGAGGCAGCTGAGAGAAGTTGTTCAAAATCTCAAGATCATGAGCTTGCAAGAGCCTTACAATAAACAGAAATCAGCAGAGGATTTATTTATGATTTCACTAATATTATAAATAAAATCTACTCTATTTTATGATCAAATATAATTAATTTCTTTAGGGATGGACCTTTAGTAAGCAAATGTAAAAAGAGACTTGGTTCTCTGCTTATACTGACTGCTACCAGGACTGCCTACTACTTGTAAAACGTTTAAAGCAGCTGTAAAACAATCACTACTTATGTAAACATTTAGAGCTCATCATATGCAGAGACCGGCTACATATTTTAACTTCTGATCAAAAAGAAACACCATTTTCTTAACTGTACAGAAACTACTTGAAAAATTCATAAGATCTGTTTCACAAATTACCAATTCAACCATAAGAATATATAGTAAAAATGACAAAAGATTTGTTCTTATAGTTGATAAAAAATTTATGCCAAGGCATTCAAGTAAAGTTACTTTCTGTGTTCTGATTTAATGAATCATTTGAGCGGTATCTGGCTGGGTGACACAGATGTAAGGCTCGCTGAAGCCTGCTCTAATGCCTGCTGGTACCGTCTTCCTTGGGACAGCCAAGCCAGAACAATGTGTCAGACTGAAGTAATATCAAGGAAAGTAAGTGCAGTGCTGGGCATGCCATGAGGCTGGCCCACAGTACTTCCTGACCTGTGAATGTCTGTAAGTACTTCACTGTCCTACAGGCTCCAGTGACCCAGGAAGCCCAAAAGAAGCAGCAGCGTGGTAATGAACAGACTCTGGAATAAAGATTTTTGCAATCTCCTAATTCAAGCTCAAGACATACAAAGATTGTTTGATGGTTTAACCCTAATGGAAGGCAGAGCCTGACACTGTGAAACCACCAGTGATTTCTTAAACATTTAACTTTAGTTCAGCTTTTAATACAAATTTGTGTCTGTTTAACACACTGCAAAGCTTGTGTCTTTAACTTCAGAAATGTAAATGAATTTGCAAAATACAAATTAAGGAACTCACTTGATGCATATGAATACAGCTTTTATAGATCATGCTTCTGTGTAGAAGTTTACTAAAAGACACTGTAATATAATCAGGCTTCCTATTAGGGAAATCATTGTAAAGAATTTAATTCTACAGTAAGTAAAACAAAGCTAAGGAGGACTGTAGTATCGGAATCTTAAGCAACAAAGCTAATACTCACAAAAATAAAATACTGGGTCCCAGTATTCCTTGGCAGTTGCTAAAAGATATTTCCCCTCTAAAAGAAGTTTGCTAGAATACTTATACTATTTAGAAGCACACATGTATTTATAGAAATAATTTGACTTCGATCATAAAAGTGAAACGTTTTAAGAAATTAGAAGCAAAATGAGAAATGAAAAGCTTAACAGTTATGCCAAATCCAAATAATATAATATACATGTCATTTTGTCCTAATGTCAGAGAGGGGAAGAATGTCTGTCAGCAGCAAATGGAAGAGGGTGAATTATACTCCTACTTCATCCTGCAAAGCCCGTTTAAAACCCCCTAAAACTCAGCTTTTCTTTTTTTTAAATATAAGTTTGTCCCTTGTTAACATTTGATGCAAGGAGGACAATCCTGTTTTGTCAAGAAAATTTAGTACATTTGCATGAAAAAAATATTTCTGTTGATTCCACAGTTAGTTTCATGAAATCTTTCTTTTCTTTTATCTGAGAATTAAATCTTGTTCCAATAGGCTAATTAAGACAGTTGCACATAAGAATACTTGACATTTAAGGGTACTTACACAGACAGCAAAACAATAGCAATTAGAGTCCATTCAGGCATTTTGTGAATAATATTTCTGTTTGTTAACCTGAAAAATAATTTAAAAAAATCAGTACATTTCAGAGTAAAAGTAAGCAGATTTTAACAGCTGAATTTTAAGCCTACCATTAATACACTGAGTTACAATGAACTAATTACAGCTGTATCTGAGCAATTTACCAACTCTCAAGCTTCTGTCATCCTCTAAAGGAGGAATTGCAGAATTTCCAATGTCTCCTTTTTCTATATGAAAGTGGGATGGGGAAGACTGAACAGAAGCTATTTCTTTAAAATTGCTCACAAACAGTCCTGGCTGCTGTGAAGCCCCAGCTCTCACTCATGCCCACTGGGAAATTCTCCAGAACTGCACGTGTTTCTGAAAAGATGGACCTTCTTACACTTAGTTTCCCTCCTGCTGGCTTCAGATCCAGATTTGCTGTAAAAGCTGATGTGGAAACAGACTGAATTTTATAAGGTAGCGGTGACAATCCTCTGATGATTCTTGTTTTTAAAATGGAAATCCAGAATTCTAACTTACGCGATGGGAGCCAGAGCAAATGTAAGAGCCATATAAATATAAATGAGGTGTGAATAAAAAACCACATGGGTGTTCAACAAAAGTGCTGCTGCATTGAATACCAGCTGACCCTTTTGGCTGAACTGCCCAATAAAACAGATCTGCTTTAAGTCAAGTACTAATCTGTGTTAAAACAATTCATCTGTGAATTGCTGTCTCAATTTAGGCATGACCCATGGTGCTCAAAACAAGCGATTTCATGGAAGTCAAGCAAAAATGAAGCTGTGGCTATGCAGGCACCCAAAAGAGCCAGCAGAACTAATTTTATTCAGGAAGATGGCATCATCCAACAGATAAACTGAGGGGCAAGTGCCTCCCCATGTTGGCTTCCTTCTTGTTTTCAGTTTCCCTTCCATGAAGCCTTGTACAAATTCAGATCCAGAATGAAGGTACGCTGTCACTCATACCCACTCCTACAGGTACTGGTGAGGATAGTTAATTTTAAGCAAGCTCCTATCTGGCAACAAATTCAAATCCAAGGTTTTCTTCTCCAGTAAGATGACTTTTTTTAAAAAAAAATTACTTTGGGCAAGTACATAGTTACCCAAAAAAAAACAAAACAAAAAAAGCTGAAATTTGAGAAAGCAGAAGTATTTGTACTTGTCATTGTTAAAATTCAAATTCTATTAACTAATTCCCCAAAATTATATTCAAAATGGTGATTAAAAATGTAGTTATGAGTAAGATCTTTTATAGTATCTGTTTGCATTTCTCTATTTCAGAAAGATATTAAAAATTAATAAAATAAATCTGTAATGATCAAAGAAATATTACCCATTTTTCTCCTCAAATCTCTAAGTCTTCAAACCAAAATATGATTTTGAAGCAATGATCACTCAAATAGTGTCTCAACAACCTGAGTTTTGTTCAATTATGAAAGGAAAAACAATGTTTTGCACTACATACACAGGAATTGTCGCATCAAACCAAAACCAACAGTTCTGGCAAATACTGATTATATTTGTTATTAAAAGATTCATGTTTAACAATTATTATTTGAAATAGCTAATGAATTTAGCTGGCAACAAAGTTTGTACCTGGTAAACTGTTACATTTTTCTGGCTACAGAACAAGAGACAAAACAAAGGCTGAACATCTTGACTCAACACTGATGACAGTGATAAACACTACCAAGAAATGCCTGATGGAATCATCTTGACAGGCAATTCATATGTAACATTCCAGTTAATCTGTTATGATGAGACACAATGAAAGAGACAGCTCCAAGCCACCTGGGGAAATTCTGTCAAATAGAGAAAGCAGCTTTATTTCAATGCTTTACAAGGAGTTAGTATTGATTAGAGCGCAGGAAGGTGTCATTCTTGTACACAAACTGAGAGATGCAGTTATTTGTGTCAATTAACTCTTATTCAATGTTAGTATTGATTGGCAAGGTCTGAACACTAGTCATTGCCATCAATATGCTATTTCTGAAGGAGGTAGTCAAAAGACACAGATAACCAGCAGGACACAGCAATATAGATCTGCTGCTGTACTACTGTCACTGCACTGGATGAACAGTCAGGCCTCTGCAACTGAGTAACCTTTCAGTACAACACCTGTCCTAAAACACTTGTGCAGCTGGAAAAAAAAAACATTTCAGGCAGATCAGAGTAAAGCAAGCAACCTACAGGTGTGAAGCCTTAAATAATAAGGAGCAGTGGAAGGGCAGTCACTTTCACAAAAAAGCTCTGGGTCAACACCAAGGCCTCTGAAAAGCAAAGCTTTCAGAAAACAGGGAACTGCAGGGCCTCTGTAAAAATGGTTCATTAGTTCTTTGCTTTGCCTCTAGCCAAAACTGTTACTTCAGAACAATCCATGAAAGAGGTCACTAGATTTCTGTCATAAACATAAAATGTGGAAGTGTTAAAACTGTACAAAACTTTGTGTGTGTGATTTGAGTTTTGCAGTGAAATCTGTTCTGTTCAACAGCTTGGCCAAATTCTCCCTCACCTACCTAGAGAAAGAAAACAATATGCAACTTCCCAAAACGGACTGTGCCTATTTTCTTTGCCTGTGTAGGGCAGGATACGTAAGCTAGGCAAGGTGGATGATCCCAAATAGCCATGTGGGTTGCCTAGTTGCTCGTTTGTGGGTTTTGTGGTTCACTCTAGCAAGACACGCTGCAGCCACCCAGCAGGACCCACACGGTTTTCACACTCTGTGAAGGAGCCTGACTGAGCACATGGATCCAAGTGGCAGAAGCTTCCAGGATAAAGGACTAAAGATTAAGATGCATAAAAATTCCATCTCAGATGACCTCCTGATAACAGATTAGTGCCCAGCCTGCAAAGGAAGGGAACTCCAATAGGGAAATTAGAGGAATCTACAGTAAATAAAACTAGTAAACCCAGCATCTTTGCAAACGCAGCAGCCTTTCCTTCCCGCATCCAGATTCGCAGGTGTGGGCATATATAACTGCAGTTCAAGAATCTGCCCATTCCATAAATCAGGAAATGGACTTCATGGGATTAGGACGCAAAGTTTTGACTTTAGGGAACCTTAGCTACCTGTATTTTTTCCAAAACTTGCACTGAGTGAAGTTTACTCCAGGGCAGCACGGGCAAATACTGAAGCATATATTGTTTTTCTTTAGGTTTCAACTAGACCAATTTAACCATAAAAGACAGCTTCTCTACCTCCTGGAAAACAGCAACATATTTACATACTGTAATATAATTTAGTTTGATGACAACCAGCAAAAATAAGCTACTATTTAAGTTCAGGCTTCCTCTGAGAAAAGCCTATTTACTTGAGAAAAAGTCATTAACATCTTGATACTCCCCTATTTCCACACAGAACTTTGTCTACAACCAAGTACTACTGATTACCTTGAAACCCAGAATCTAAAATTTCACTTAACAACGGTAACAGGTAAAATAGGTATTAAGAAGTATATATACCAGATAACATACATTCATGACATATACTTAAAAACTAAAAGACTGTCTTGGACACATGATAAAACAAACTTGTGACAAAAAGTCTTGAACACATCTCACATCTGATTCATTGGTAGAGTTCAATGTCAATGATAAGCTCCATAATGGGAATTAAAATACTTGCAACCATAAAATACAGATGGAATCCTATTTTCAAAATGAAATACTATGCCTTAACCCAACCGCACATTCAAAATCATTTATCCTCAATTTATATATAAGAAGGAAATTTTCTCTTGATCTTTTAACAAAGTGCCCTTCCATACTCTGGAGAATTATTTGACATCTCAGTTTTCGTAACAAAAGCTTACAGGCACTGAGGGACTTTGTTTGGGAAGAGCTCTAACCATTCTAAAATGTCTCTTGAGATCTCTCTAGTGTGTTTCTTAGTAGTGGTGATTGAATAAAATGCTGCCCAAAGGAGGCTGAACTGCAAGTGTTCCTTTAATAACCAATGGAGCTGAAAATTGTTGTTGCTTAGTTCACCACATGCTCTTTTACCCTTCTTCAGCTAAGCTCTACTACAGCCATGTGTTTTATCTACTACCCTCTTTGGCAAGCTCTTCAGCCTGAAATATCTTCAGTACAAAAAGCAGGAAAGAGCATGAGCATTTATCAGTGCTCCTCCATTGTCATTAAGCATTTGAACCACATTAACAAAGAAAGTAACATTTGAATTTCTATACCCTGTAAATACAAACACCATTTAAAATTTATCCCAAGCCTCCCTGCCAAAGCATTCAATCCGAAACTTAAGAGACTACTCATAATAAATGAACTTAAACCTACATACCAAACTGGAGGTTCAAGTCTATGCCTTCATCTTAATATCCATGAGGTAGCTTTTGTGTATCAACAGACCTTTCGTATCAGTAATGCAAGAAGAAGAAAGGGAAGCAATAAAAACCTTTGGGCCCTATTTCCTGTATTTTTGTATTTTACTATCAGTGACAATAAAACTCCAGTTATTTTCAGATATATATTATATTAAGGCATTTTGTCTTTAACCATCCCCCGTACAAAATCCTGAATTTCCAAGCAACTGATCTGGAATCTTCACAGTAAGAGAACACCAAGAACTTGCTACCATTACCTTCAACTTACTTTATAACAGAAGACACAAAAAAAACCTCACAAAGTGTCATCTAAGAGATCAAAACAGATTAGAGGAAACCTTTAAATCATGATGAACTACCGCTACATGAACCAGGTATTGGGTCAAAGTCCAAATAAATTTGATTTGGTTCCATTTTGTACACCCACAGATGTGTGTGTGTATATAAATATATATATATATATACGCATTTATATATATATATATCTATGTTTTAGAAGTCTATTTTGGTTTCAAGTCTCATTTGCTATAAACCACTGTGAAAACTTTATATTCACACCCCATTGTCTTTGAATAGCAAAAATTATTTAAAATAGAAGTTCTGTTTTTGAGAACCTCCAGGCCTTCTTACATAATCAATCATAGAAAAGTAGTTTGAAAGACACCAAATGTAGTTTCTCCAGCTTTATCAATCCATAAGCTAAAGTGACTATTAAGCATTTAAACTGCAGAACAATGAAACTGTTTTAAGACACAAAGATCTTACTCAAATAATAGGTATCTATACGCTGTATACAAAATATCTTTGCTGGTTTCAGTGGTGTTGTTAAAATGAAAGGTTAATCAGAACTGCAATCATAGAATCACATTCAAATAGTATCAATGTTTTTATTTAAAAGCGATAATGCACAGAGTTACCAGAAAGGAAGAATCTTCCACAGTAAGAAATCTTGCACAGAGACATCTGTGTTTTAGTGGTGTCCTTCCAGACACGGGTAAATCGTAAGGAATCGGGTAGAGCTGGGTTTCTATTCACCAAAGCCTCGATTCCTTGTGGCACATGCACATGAATGAGTTTTGGAAAATTTACATGTAAACCTCATGCAGGTTGAGGATGTGGGAAGGAAGTTTCAAGGGTGACAATGTACACACAGTTAGCAACTGCTGTTGCTCTTTTTCTGACAATACTTGAGGATGCAGGACACAATCTAGGTCCAAGTTATGAGAGTTGTCTCCCAAAGAAAACCTAAAAATGTTCAGAGAAGTTACCATCATTCTGCTTTCCCTCCTTTATCTCACTATTTCCAAACACTGTCTTTAGTCCTACTGCCTGAAGCAGAAGCTTCGCCTGTGGTGATAGAAGTGCCCACTATATCTACTTCCCTTTGAAATCAGGAACAAGACAAATGCAACTGACTGACTCAGGAAGTTAGTGGTAAAAATTATTAATCAGATTAAAACCATTTAGCCCAGCTGCAAGGAGCCAGAGCAAAAGAAAGGGACAGGTCTCAGAAACTCACGCTTAATAGGAGGTGACGAGGTAGCAGAACCTTTAAAAGACTCACCAGCATCCTCCAGAGACCACTGGCCTAGTTTTTAAAAAATCTACAAATACTCCTGGTGACCTAGCCACTGTCAGGAGCAGGGAAAGGGCTGACTTGTTAGTCCACAGGGAATGTGACATTAGCTACACGAACACGCAGCTAGAAAATGGCAAATCTGCAATAGGGCCCTCTCTGTACCCAAATCACAAATCATTCAACAGCATGTTTAATTAATCAATTTATAAGAATCTCTAAGTAAAGACCAATACTCACCAGAAAGTTTTGACAAGATTTTTTAGCTCTGTGTAAACATCACCTGAAGCAATCTGAAGAGGGCCCAAAACTGCAGATAATCTAGAAGGCAAAAGACGCCAGTCAATATACATTTTCCTCTCTTTCTCTTTCTTCTCAAGTAAGACTTCCACCAAAGCTTATCAAAGTTAGTGAAAAGGAGAAGAGATTGACTTTTGTGCAGCAGATCAGGCCTGTAGTTTTCACTTCAGCTGCCTCTGTGCGGTGTTTGGACCAACACCTTCACTTCGCAACCACCTATTTTTAAAAATAAGAAGCTCTAGTTCAGTGTGAACGTGAAGATTTAAATATAGTTCTACATACATGTTCTTACTCATTTCACTTTTCAGTTCTGAAAAATATTCTTACAATTACGAGGATTAGAACTACAGTCCTTACAAATTGTTTTAAGGTTTATATTTACTTGGCTCAAAAATAATAATTCAAAAGGAAGCTGCATGTCCAAATGAGGTATTCACACATAATACACCTGCTAACCTCAGACTCATACAGATGCAACAGAAATACCAGTCCACCGTGAGCTTGATAGTTGAAATCCAGAAGATAGTTATCAGAAGATTTCAAAAGAGAGAAAAACACAGGTTTCCTCCTTACTTATCTGTGCATAAAAACGGATAGACCACACAAACTGCACATACTCTTTAACTCGTCAGGATTCCCAAATAACATCCTTTGTTCTTCACGTTTAGGATTAAACTTTTGCCTCTATTTACTTGTTTAATAGTTAATATTCTCTTGCATTTGAATATCCAGTTATTTGCACTATATGCACATAACACATAGTGTATCAGTATTACTGGAAGACTTAAGGTTTCTGTTCTCCTGTATATCACTGCATGTTTTACAAAAACTGAACACAGGACTCTTACGATGCTGGGCATATTTGTTCCTTTATCACAATGAAAATTATCTCTTGATTGTGACAGGATGACTGCATCACCTCAGGAAATTTAAAACAATCGACACTTATAGATGCGACACTTGGGAGGTGGTTTGATTGCATATTTGTGGTCTATCCACACATGTTGCAGGTAGAGAAAAACAGAAAGGATTTTCTTTTTATTTTGGCGGGGATGGGAGGTTGGTTGTGAGGTTTTTAAGTTTAAAAAAAAAAGCTTCTGTAAAACCTAGTTTGGCTAGGTAACACGAACTATAGTGACAGAAAAGTAAATACCCCCCTAACAAAAACCAACAGAATCATGACTTTTAAACACTCATCTATCTGCATTGCCTTGACATTGAGAGTATTTCCAAGGTCCTCTCAACTTTGACAATTTAGTAATTGTAACAACTACATCACAAATGCCTTAATCTCTTTTGTGTGACTCCAAAGCCCTTTTATGTATGTGAAGGTCTGATGTTGGGAAAATTTTAAGATTCAATTCTGAGGGCCTTTAATGGTTGTAGCTAGGGGCATACCGATATAAGCCATCCAAACATGCATTAGAAACTCTCTTTGTAAGACCTTTGCTTAAAGGATTACAAAGATTTGTTTACAAGTAACAGTATGCTTAACGTACAAAACAACTATTTGCACTCCTCTCAAGCAACTTCAAGGTTTCAGTTTAAACTTGAGCAGTTGGTACATGCAGACTGTGCAAACTGACACCTGCAACTGTACTACAGCTGACTGCTGCAGAAATAAGTAAATCCTTTAAGGTAAGAATGGGCTTAAGTTATGACAAGGGCCACCTAGAAAAAGACAGGCCCATCCTTGGACAGCGTGTTTGTTACTTAAAACAATGATGAATGAGCACCAACTTCAGACTGACATTCACTGAAGTAAACAGTACTTACGCTTTCGTCAATTTTTCAAGGACAATTCGCTTCCTAATCTGCATTTGTGCATTTGAATCAACAAGTGGGAAGGTGAGATCTTCCTGCTGATCATCCTGTATTAGACAAAAAACTTTAACAGCTATAACCTAGTGTTTAATTAAAGTCAGTACATCAAAATAGTCACATATAATCAATAAATATTTAAACATTAAATAACTCTTATCTCTGAACAGAAAAAACCCCAAACTAATTTTTAATGGGCAGACACTTGCATAATCTGATGCAACATACAGTATGCAGCTAACATAATTTTCTCTTTCCCTGTGTGAGATACTTATTCACTTATGATAACAGAAACAAAGTAATAATTCTTTCAAGGCCTGTTCAGGCTTTATACAGCCTCCACACTGTTCCACCAGACACTCACTTTGTCTTTGCTAGGATGTTCCCCTGCTTGTGCTTGTGTCGCTGCCTCTTCAGCCAAGATGTACTTTCCTTCATAGAACTCTTTTACTCGGAGTTCTAGCAACTCTGTTTCTTCTTTTAGCTTTTCGTAGCTAGGCACAGGCTTAAGTATTCCACCTGAGCCTGTGAAAGGTAAAGAGTAATTCAAGCTGTTTTCAGACTCCCCTACAGCAACAGTGTTGAGATCATCAGCTGTATCTAAGTCATCCTCATCAAGTTCTTCAGACTCCTGGTTGGCAGATGGTATGCACTCTGATGAACACAAAGAAGTATAGTTTGGGCCATAGAGAAATTTTAAAGTTTCCTCAGTTCTCCACTCCATAAGTGTTTGCCTAAGCACTTCTAGTAAACTGCCTTTGGAATTAACTGGATGCCTCAGTTCAGGGTTTTTATGCTCTATCGACTTAGCTAGTGTTCTTTTAAGATGTTCTGCTCCTCTTTTGCTCACACCTAGAAAAACTATCTGTGATCCACATGTATTTACACAGATTTCTGAAGCACTCGATTTCCCAAGAGTAGTATTGTTTGAAGGTGGTGCAGTTACTTCATTATCAACAGAGCAAGCATGTATTTCTTCCTGAGTGTCCAGTTTACAATGAGAGAGTTGTTCAGTGGCTTCTACCACATCTGCATCTTCAGTTTTAGGGCTGGCATGGACCTTCTGAGCATGCTTCTTTTTGAGCATGCTTTTTCTGTACAATTGCTGTGCAAAATTGGCTGAACTTGACTGACTTCCTGGTAGGACAGAAGAAACAAATTCTTGTTCAGTATCAGTACTGCTGTCACTGGCTGTGTCACGAGAAGCAGATTCACATGGATCTGAAGATACCCTAGGATTTTCAATGTCAGATGCTTTAATTACTTCATCACGTAGTTTCACTTCTTCTCCAGACTGTCCACTACAATAGAAAACACAAGCCATCAGTGAAATAAGAAATGGCTTTTACCTGCAATAGCTTTTCATTCTCATGTAAGAATGATAAACAAAGCCTTTCCCCCCTTGTAGCAGAAGTGTAATTTTTTAAGAATCATAAGTGCTCTTTTAAAAGTCTTCTTGAACTCTAAGAGTTGCACTGTTCTACAATCAAGATGACAAGTATAGAGAAGCAAGTTCTCAGCTGATTATTGGCAGTTAGAAAAGAACAAGATATTATTAAAGACAGCAGAACAATGTCAAACTTAGCATCATGAATAGTGCAATTTTAAAATGACGACAGGCATGCTAACACATATAGGAACATAGTACCCTTAAACCAGGGGGACAGCTGAGCTGTTTCAGCATATATGTTTGCCACCTAATGGCAATGCTTTGCAAAAGAAAGCAGAAAGTTGCACAATACACAGTGAGGTACAGCGAGATGACAGAGTAGTGTGATTTCATTTTGGCTGACATAGACCTTTTAGATTAAGAAGTACAGAAGCTTTCATCACATATAATTGGCACAATTTTCTTTATAAAGAATAGATGGCATAAAATATTCAAAGTACAAACAGTGTATTTGTTTCAGATTTCAACAGGCTCAATTAAGACACACAATCCTAGAGCAGCTGTACACTAAATCATACAGATCAAATATGCTGGGTTAGAATCACAAAGAAAAAAACCTTTGCATAGGTTCTAGTAAGGTCTTCTCTATAACAGAACAAATTAAAGATACCCTTTTCATCTGCTATGATGCTAAAATTTCTAGCTATAGATGCATATAACAACAACAACAAAAAAAATTGTTCGGTGTACCTCTGTCCCTCCTTCAGCAGCTCTATGTCTGGTGGTCTGCAAAAAGAAGACACAGAATGAACACTTTCCTGCTAAATCTATTCTCTTGAAATACACATAAATACAAAAATAGTTGAGTTTGGAAGGAACATCTGAGGATCTTGTAGTCCAACACCCTCTGTTCAAAGCAAGGCTAGCAAGAGCAGGTTTGAGCACATGCGTACAGAGAGCATGACTCGTGTGCCCGCAGCACATCGCTGTTACAGTGAACAGAATTTAACACAGTCACCAAGTCACACAAATGTTTGTCAGAAAGGACCTCTGGAAGGCTCTAGTCTGACCTCATGCTTGAAATGCAACTGTCACCAGCACTAGGTTAGGTCAGCCACAAATTCATGAAGTTTAAATCTTGAAAACCTCCAAAGATGGAGATTTCAAAACAATGCTGAGTATCCTGTTTCATTCCACCATAACCTTAGCACAATTTTTTTCCCCAATGTCCAATCTGAACCATTCATGCGATTACTTGTGGCCATCAACCAAGAATAGTTTGGCTCTGTAATCTTTCTAACTTTTTTTAACTAGTTGTACACTACTTTCAGATCACCCTTTGGTCTCCTCTTCAACAAACTGAACATGCCAAGATCCTCATAGACCATAAAGTTCCTATAGTAAAGACAATCCTGGGCTAGTTATAGGAAAATGCAATTAATGCAAAAATACGAATATCCAGGATATTTTTACTTATTTTAAATTTTACTTTGTTAAAAATTAGGCTATCAAGTTATACCTTTCTTAAGAAAATGGTTTTCAAAGGTTTCCAGAAACTAAAAGCATTACTGAACAAATTCTGATGAGTTTCTTTCCAAAGCTCTACTTGCAGTTTATCTACTTCAATTCAGTTATGAGGCAGCATCATATGCTATTCCTCTTATCCAATATCAAATGTTAAAAATCTCATCTGTGCTATGACCTTTTAAGCAGGCACTAAATGCAAGTCAATGCACAAACACCTTTCACTATGAAAAAGACCCCGCAGGTTTAAATAGATGTAAGGCTGCACCACTCATATCAATAAATTGCATTTGGAAACTAAAGGTGGTAACATAGAGTGATTTAAATTATTAGCTCCATATAATTCTTCTTCGGAGTTTTAAGCGGAGGTTGTAGTCTTTTCTGTCACAGAAATTTCAGATATTCTACTGTGTAAATGTGTATTGGTGTGTGCACATGTACTGGTTGTGCAAAGAGGTGTAGCTAGCCAAGAACTATGACTGTTTGTTTGTTTGTTTTTCGAAAATACTGCCTCCCCACCACCACCCAGAATAAATAATTAACTATGTCAAGCATACCAGAACTATACACTTCTGATGTGAAGAATAAAGGGGGATTTTAGAAATACTTTTCTTAAAGACAGCCAAACAATACCTCAAAAGCACTGGTAAACTCAAACTTTTAATGAAGAGTCTAGTTTTACCTACTAGAATACCTCAGATCCAATCAGGCTGCTCTAAAGCTCGTCTCTCACTGATCAGGTATTTCATATGACACATATAACTCCACCTAGTTTCTTTTGTTGAAAACCAGGAGACTATGAGAAGTAGTGTCTTTGAGAACGAAGGCTGAATAAATTTGCTGAACATTCTCTATGCAAGTCTTTATTGTTCAACAGTGACACCCATTGGCTCCACTGCTTATTTGCAAGCCTATATTTCCTAAACTAGGAACACGGACTGCATGACACTGTCCCAAAACGTGTATTGCAGGAAGAACAAGAAATGGGCAATCTGAAATTTAGATCAGATAAACAAGCTCTTCATGTTATAGTCTGCTTTCAGATGCAAGCATTCACAGTCTAAGCTTAAGATCGATGCCAAGTGCTATGCTAAAATTAGAAAATCTCTTGTAACAGGATAAGATTAATTCAACTTGTACATTATATGGTTTGTAAAAATTCAATCCTAGTAAGTACATTTTAAAGTTAGTAGGAGTTAACTATTATTTATGACTCCTCTGCCCTCTAAACTAACATGGTCATGTCTACTAAGTAGATGTGAGTAGTACTGAACCATGTCAATTACTGTAATCCATACAGCAGCAACATTTTTAAAATAAACACCATGCTAAGCTAACGTGTTAACATCAGTTACCTCTGCTTCAGCCAAATCATTTTGATGCGCTGCAGCTATTTAATTACCACTGCAGCTTGCATATAGAAATAAAATTCTCAAAAGGTGCAATGAATGTGTAAAATTATACTTACTTGTCTTCTTCTCTCATCCATACCGGACTTTTGGAAATTTGAGCTTCAAAATATTTAGATGCTCTATAGCAAAAGTTGCTGCAAAAGCACTGGCAATGAGAGAAGCAAGAAAACATGGCTAAGGCCAACTTTAATACATAAAAAAGTACAAAAGTAATTGCTTTTAATGCCTGTAAAATTAAATACCAATACATATTTCTTTTCAAGTCTATAGCCAGGTTTTTAGTTCACCTGAGAAACCCAACCTATCAAATAGGTCTATCCCATTCCCACAAGCCACATTTAGCTGCTTCTTTCTTCCCCATTTTTCTGCTTTCTGCACTTTTATTACATACTGAGAAGCAAATCAGTGTTGGATTCTATATAACAATAATTAAAAAAACCCCCAACAAACCAAACTGTTCAAAGAACAACCCATAACCCAATATGTTGTTCATACAGTTCCAAAGATATACATTAAAATTCAGCTGTTTAATAATGAAAATTTTGGTTTACAAGAGAACCTGGTATTTTGCAATACTTGGAACAACACCTAAAAATCTCCAGCATCTTTGAAAAATTGATTTGCAAACTTGCATCATAGGGGAGAACGGCAAAGCATCCCACTTCTTGTTGGAGTCATGCCTGGTTGCTCGAGAAAGCAGTTCCTAAAATTTTGTGTATCCCAGAGTTTTAATCAGAGGAAAGGAATGCATACTACTGACACTGAAGAAATTTGTTCTGTAACTGGTAACATTTATCTTACCATTTAGTGTCTAAGCATCTTTAGGTGATTGCGTATCCTGTGAACTGGCAAAGATGACTTTTATGCAACCACATGTGTGAATATGCTTCCAGAAAAAAGTATTTTGTGAAGAGTTAGGTTTTATGTTGAAAACTCCTCAAAAAGAAACCTAAGGGATCCCCAAAAAAGAACACTAAGAAATATGTAAGATGCAACTTGTACTACACTACTGCAAACTTCAGTGATTGAAAAGGATGTGCACTTTGACCCTGCTAAAGCTCACTGACTATGCTGGAGCAAAATAAAGAACACTTCTTCACAAATGTCTTTAACAGATCAGCTGTGCCACATTCAATCTGATATTCAAGTAAAACTTCTCATGTTATGTTTAAACTCAGAAAACACATGTATTTTGTCTTACCAAAGACATCATCTAGAAAGTGAAATGCACAAAAAATTTCATATTCTAACAGCTTGTGAAAATTATTTTCGTAAGAACCAAACATATTTGCCTCTGAATCAAGCCACTATATGAATGCTGTTAAAAAATGAATTTCTGATGTTGCTACCATTAAACACATTCTAGAAACAGACTTGTTACCATACCTTTCTTTCAGTGATATCATAAACTCTGTTGGTTTTTGTTGAAATTCTGTACTTCTGCTTTGGCACCTACAACAACACACTTCCATCAGCAAGACAGCTCCATCATGACTACAGACAAAACTTCATTCTTAATTCACATATATGGACACGTGCAATATATTCTATTTAACTGAATTGCATACGACAACCACCTTTTCTCTCAATTCTTCTGATATTGCACCTTCTCAGATGTAAGAAAGGCAATTTATCTTCAATCATATATGTCTCAATAATCAGTAAAAGCCAGCTCCATAAGAAAACTAGTACTGAACATGTAACAGTGGAGCTGCCATGGCAGAAGCTTTCCTCATGTGTAAGAGCTGAGCAATTACAGACAGGTCCTTCCTTAATCCAGAGATATTTATATGCACGTGAGACTGTACTGTCAGACCCCCACCACTACCCAGACAAACCCAGAGAGAAACTTATGTAAACTGTAACAGTTTTGAAATAAACATCTGTGCAAATACATGAAGTCCAAGACAGTAAATTGTTTTGTACTTGAGTAGATTTTTTTCAGATAATCACATGTAGCACTGGTATTATATCACAGGTTATCTAAGTGACCTCTGAGCTCTGCTTAAGCTCTGACATATCACACCTAAAGAAGGGTAGCTTTGATCTTGTCACAGTTGACATACATTTTCATAGCATACATATATGCATTCACATAATAATACCTGTGCATTGTATTATTTTTTCACTTCAATCCTTCTCATGACATCTTTTGCTACACTGACAAAAGAACAAGATTTCGAAGTTTTTTTCATTCACAAAGGAAGGCCATGAAGCCACAACTCAATCATCTTTATCACTGTCAAAACAGATACATGCATTGTGATTCTGATCATTCAGTAACTGATTCTGTCATACAGTAACTGCTGTAGACTGATCAAATTTTACCTTTGACTTCAGAAGGATTATACTGAAATGGAATGATAAAATGCCTGGTTCATTATTTGACAGTAATCTCTGCTTAATATTCTAAGTTTAAAATTAAAAAGAAAATGCAAGAGAATAAAAATTGTGAAAAGGTTCTTTTGATAACAGGATTAATAAAAAGCAACTTACATTTTCCAGTTTATTCTGACATAGAGGATAACCACATAGTTTGATGATAGACCGTTCATCAACAATGTCTTTATAGTGAGATGGAGTAATGCACTTTCCCTAAAATGACAAGAAAATAGCTCAACAACAGACACTGGAAAACTTGTCATTTTTTGTACTCAAAACATCTCTTAAGCATACAAATATCTTAAATCTTATAACAGTTAACTATTAATTTTAATAAACATTGAGAACCTACACAGGAAAAAAGGAAAAGGGTAAACAAAGAAAGAAAACAGACATGGGCATTTCTTTTTACATATACAAGACCTTCACAATTTTGCCTCTAGTGTGGCACCTATTTCTGTAATTTTCCTCTATTTACATGTTTTGTACACCTATTTATCAGCCTATTTACAGCCTTAACAAGAGTAATCATCATACCATTCCAGCAAAACTCTGCTGCCAGGTAAGAGTGGTGCATTCTAGAGACTCTGTCTAAATTTACAGATGGCATGAAGTAGACCTAAATTTTTATACTTCATCTGTCAATCCAGAACCACAGAGGTATAAACAAGAGCTGTGATAAAAGAGCGAGGATTCATTAGCGTACACAGTCCTGCAAAACTACGGCATGCTTTCACTGCAGAACTCTTAAAAATAAGGAAATCATTATCAGAGTTGACAGAAGAAGGAATCAGTGGTTTCTCTACATTAAACTGCAGCAAATTGTTCCAAAAACGTTTTTTAAAAAGGTACCACGCTAAGATACAAAACAATATAAAAACTTGCAACACCTACACAATTTAGAAGGAACTCTTCAGTAACGTCCTCTTCCAGGAGCTGTTCAACAATAGACAATGCTTTTTTCTCAAATTCAATCTTCTTTCTCAGTGCAGCCTCCAGAGCTGCTTTCCTGTAACAGAACATACACTGAATGATACAGAGGGCAGATTCTATAAACAATTTTCCAATCGTATTTTTATCCTTTTTTCTGAAATACAGTAGCTTACATTTTCCTGCATCGCACCAAAGCAACAAGTAACTGGACTAGTAATTCTGTTATAACCACAAAGGGTTATATATTTTATACTGGTTTGCTTTATTTGCTGGTCAAGAAAAGTGTTGACTCTCACTGTATTGCAATACACTCCCCAAATTTTCTTGCAAGAGGGAAACCCAGAACTGGCTGGACAAAGAGCCTGGGACAATTGATGGAGTATTGTCAGGAAAATAGGAACTGGGTAAGACATGAAGAACGGGAAGAAAAAAAGGACTGGGACATGACTGAGTGTGAGGTTACAAAGTTAAGGAAGGAATAAACCAAACAAATTCCACTTCCTGAGTGTTTTTTGATGTAAATAATTATAAATGGCAGGTACGCAAAGAAGTTAAGATGGCAAAAAGCAAGCACTACAGGCTACGGAAATACAATTTTGGAGGTTAGATTACACACTTTTAGTATGTTACACAATGCTGAGATGTGCATGCTGTTAGAAGTTACACAGCATCACTCCAAACGTGCATGATGTTGATGCTGGTGATTTACTGAAGTTAGTCATGGTACTCTGGAAAAGTAAAGCCTCTGTAATGCAAAGACTGCAAATTCAAAGTCAGGCAAAACAACACAAATGTCACATACTGTTCCTCACAAATTATACCTTTGAGCAGCATCTTCATTTTTCAGAGCAGCTGAATGCTTATTTCCTAGAAATCCAATATAAAACCACAGAAATTAGTGTACTTTCTTAACAGAGGAAAATGTTGGAACCTGAAAAATATTAAAACCTCTAAACTGTAAGCACAATCAAGACAATTACTTA
Source organism: Lycocorax pyrrhopterus obiensis (assembly GCA_014706295.1). Taxonomy (NCBI): domain Eukaryota; kingdom Metazoa; phylum Chordata; class Aves; order Passeriformes; family Paradisaeidae; genus Lycocorax; species Lycocorax pyrrhopterus. The sequence continues at coordinate 16,979,797 of JACSVZ010000013.1, read as the reverse complement.
GTAACTTGCTTTTGATGGCTGTGATTTCAGTAAGCTGGTATTCAGCAACCAGTTAGGCACACTTTTTAAAGTGTGAAAACAGACAGGCCCAACTCTTCTCACACTCTCATTCATCGTGCTCTGTATACACAAAAAAGGAAAGAATAATTCTGACAATAATTTTGTGCCAGCCACACCCCCCTGGCTCTCCAGCCCAGCTTTACTCCTGCACCCCACTGCTGTCTCCACGGCTGTCCCACCGCAGGCTTTTGCTCCGGGCCAGGTCCAACACCGGCACCCTCACACAGAGCCGCTACTGCCGCCCTCGCTGCCGCCGAGGACGGCGCCCTGACCCAGCTTCCGACACGGGTGCCCCGGGCAGCTGCTCCCCTACGACAAGAGCAACACGCAGGGGAAACACCGGGCTGCTATCCTAGGAAGGACGCAGCGCTCTGACCAGCTCGCTGCACGACCCCCGACACAGCCCGCACCCCACGCTCAGGGCGGGCCAGGCCGGGCTGTCCCCTCACAGCCTGAGGGGACGGCGGGTCCCGGCCTCGCCTCGCCCGGCCCGCCGCGCATCACGGCCCCGCACCCGGCCCGGCAGAGGCCCACAGAGCCGACCACGGCTGGCCCGCCGCTCTCCCCGGCACAGCGGGTTGGGCGAGTCCGCCGCTGTGCCGGGCTGGGGGCACAGGGAGAGCGCAAAGCGCCAGGCGGGGGCGTGGAGGGACTGGCACGCAAAACGCGGCCCCCACCTGCGCGCCGCCGGCGGGGCTTGCCCGTCCCGGCCGCCATCATCGCCATCGCCGCCGCTCCGCCCGCCGACCTCTCACCCGGGGCGGAGCTGCTGCCGCGGCGGGGCCGGGCCGGGAGAGGCGGCAGCGCGGAGTTGAGGGGTTCGGCTGTTGGGGACAGGTGAGGTGAGGTGAGGTGAGGTGAGGTGAGGTGAGGTGGTGCCGTGCCCTTGTGGTTTTTAATTCAGCTTTGTGTTATAGGCTGAGGCTGGCAGCCTCTTCGTCCCAGCCTGCGTGTGGTACCGCCCAGAGAAGGGGTTGGGGTGTCTGTTTATTAGGAGGGAGTTTGGTGAGTGTTAATAGAACGTTTCGCATGATTCAGATGCTGCCTACTTGCCGCTGAAACCTCCTAAAAGATTCAGTTAGAAACCGGATTAAGTATTAAGGCCGGAGACCATCTGCGAGCTCAGCCGGTAAATCCCTGGAGCAGCACGGTGGGTGCTTGGGGCGCATTTCAAGGCTGTAAGTACATTGTGAAGTTACTGAGAGCTGAAAATGCAACAGTATTGGCGTTCGAAAGTCTGTTAAATTGTTTTGGCAGGATTAGTAACATTCTGTAAAGTGAAGAGCTCAAATGGTACAAAGTGTGGTAATAAAGTATGTGGTAATGACCTGGTTAAAATGACAGGCTAGAAAGGATAGGTCTCAGTGACATACAGATGTCAAACTGGACCGTCGAGAATAGAAAGTGAGTTGTTTATTCTTTGAATAAAGAAGGTTACATACAAATGCCTTTTAAGCTTTTGTGAGTTGTCCCCCTTTTGTAAGCACCCAGATAGGTTTGTTATCTGTGTGTTGTCTCATGTAGCTTAGGTCAAATGTAAGAGGAAAGGCTGAGGACATCACATGGAGATGTCTCTGTTTTGATGAATAGTTGCCTAATTAACCAGATGTAGAGGTAACTGACACTTGTAGTGATCATATAACCACATTTAGGCCCATGGCATTACTTAATACTATAAAGATTTTGACTGCTGCTATGATATATCACGTGGGATACCCAAGCTTGATTGTATTTGTAATTCATGGTCCTGGCTATGTAAGACTTGGCACGTACTTGACATTACTCAAGTGTATAACTTCATTGTTTTTAGCAAGAAAGTTGTAAATTATAATCTTTAGAGGTAAAAGGCCACTGAACTAGTCCAACCTAGACACTAGAAAGAAATAAATTATATTGTATATGTAATCCTGACGGGACTGTTGATATAAACTGGCATGGTGTTTGGATCAGTGCCTTCATGTGCCAGACATTGGGTTAGTGTGTGCCAGTCAGGGCTGAGCAGAAGCACCTCTGGTCAGGACAGTCACAGAAAATGTGGTGTGTCATGGGCATCCACACTTGGTGTGCAGTGAGCCCAGACTTGCTCTGTATTAGCTGCAGGTTTCCATGTATGTGGCCAAAGTAGTCACTGAAACCTTCAAACTTCTTAAGATGACCCAGATAGTACTTGAAAAATTGTTTTCCTGTGCATAGAATGCAGGTTGTTTCCTGTCTGTAATACTGTCTTCTGCAAATATGGGGAGTAGAATAATATAGCGTATACCTCTTAAAAATGAATTTTCCCTTATTTTCCACTTACGTAGTCTTAATATCTGTCTAGGTTGTTCTTACTCCTCTATTAGCATTTTTTTTTGATAATATGATTATTTTCAGCTTCTGTTTTAAATTCATGTAATGTAATACTGCCCTTTTTAATTTATAGTAGATTTTGATGCCAGAAGAACACAGTCAAACTATAATGGCAGTTGATGAACTTCAAGCCATAATACAAAGATGCGTAAGTAGTTTTCTTTCCTTAGAAGTAACAAGGGTAAGTAGCGTGAATTTCTCTTCCTATATTATAATTAAAACCAAAATGACCTCAAAAAACAAGTCACCTGTTAGCAGAACTCCTCAGTGGAGTTCAGCCTCCATGTTTCATTGACTTCTCTGTGGTGCTTATCCCAAGATGCTTGATTATTCTTCTTGGAGAAAGAAGTGTTCTTATACCCAGGAACAAAAGCAGGTTGTTGTAGAAAATACATCTTCCAAACAGAATCCTGTAGTCTAGACTTAATGCTATTAAAATACTGCCTTGATGTTCCATCATAACTTGGTAGCTTTTTTAATATGTGAAAAATGTATAAAAGTTACAATGATACTAGCATTTAATTTTGAAATGAAAGCATGGAATTTCTTATTTGACTTTAATAAGTATGGAGTTAAACATTCATATTTTCTTTCTAGCAAATTCTGGAAGAAGCTGATTTCAAAGGAGAAGATTTTAATCTGTTTCAGGTAGCAGGTCAGAAGTGTTTGGAAGATGGATATGGAGCTCAGTTATTAGAAGTAATTCAAAATGAGAAAAACAAGGTGAGTTTAAGTTTGTACTATGTATTAGTGTTTGTTAACATCATCAAATATAAAACTGCTTATTAAGAGGGGAAAGCTACTTTCCCTGTGGAGCAAGGCTGTACATATGAATAGCTAATAAGTTGACCTGTGTTAAGTGCACATTATTCTGTATTCAGGTAGCTCACAGAAACCCAAGTCATGGTAATCTTAACAAAACCATTAATAACTCTTCTTTCTGAGTGAAGCAAAGAGAAAAGGAAGGACGAAAGCATAATTAGGAGAAAGCGACAGCATCCCACTTCTGCAGGACACGGGCTTCAGATGGTGTACTGGGTCTGGCTGGCATGGAGTTGGCTTTCTTCATGGCAGCCTGTATAGTGTTTTAGATTTCTGACCAAAAAGGTGTTGATAACACACCAGTGTTTCAGATACTGCTGATCAGTGCTTGTACAGCATCAAGGCCTTCTCCATTTCTCACTCTGCCCCCGGTAAGCAGGGAATTTGGGAGGAGACACAGCTGAGACAGCTGACCCAAAGCAGTGAGATATTCCCTACCATGTAACATCATGCTCAGCAGGAAAGACATGCGGATGGGGACCCATTCCAAAGTAGCTGTTGCTTGGAGGCTGGCTGGGCATTGGTCTGCTGATGGGAGTTGGTTTGCATCATTCCCCCTTGTCATGCTCTGCTATCTTTTGTCTTTCGCTTATTACATTGTCCTTATCTTTGGAGTTAGTCTGTTTTGCTCTTTTGACTCTCGCCCCCATCCCACTGAGGGACAAGAGCAAGCAAGCAGCAGTGCGGTGCTTAGTTGCTGTCTGGGGTCAGCCCACCACAAATGGATATAATAATATTGACCAAAACTGTAGGAGCCAACTAGGCTGATGCTAATTTGAAATACTACTGTTTATGGGCGCTAGGGATGCTGGGAGAATATGCCAAACTGAACTGAGATAAATAGGAGGTTCAGAAGGAAAGTGAAGGGTAGAATATTTTAGCAATGTTACATGAGGTTCACAATCTGGTTTTGAATTTTGTGAGTTTGAAGTAACAACTGAAAGTCTCAATCCCCTCAAGTTACAACTAATTTGTCCAAGCATTCTTTCGGCACAACTCCTCTGCTTAGTCCTGTTTTAAATGTATTTTCATAGACATTTAGAAGTATATATTGACATGTTAATGTTAAGAAATAGAAGAAAACTATTCAAAATATGCAGCTGTGTTTATATAGGTGTGGGGAGAGAATGCAATGTGTATCAAATTATGGTAACAGTTGTTAAATATTCAATGACAGTGACAGTAACGGTTACAACATTGATCTGTTGTCGCTTTTGGTCTTTATGTATACAATCATTCTGAGTTTAGAAGACATCCAGTTTTGGTTTATTCTCTGAAAATCTGATTTTTAGGTTATCATCAAGAATATGGGTTGGAATCTCATTTCTCCTCTTGTTAGATGTATTTTCATGTACAAACAAGAAGACGATAAGCGAGAACACTGCCTGAGGATACTAGATCAGTTGGTACAGGTATGGGTTTGAAACACATGATTATGAAACAATAATGTTAGGGAAGTTCTGCACAGAAAGGGGTGCTAGATCATTAATCCACAAAGCTAGTGCACCAAAGGCCAGTTACACAAACATATACAATTCGATTCTGACAATATTTCCATAATGAATCTACATCGCTACTTGGATAAGCTGCTCTTAGTTTAACATTCTCTCTCCTCCGTTTAAAGGTACAGCAAATTCTGAATTCATGGTGCAAGTTCAGTGGGTAGGGCTCTTTGGAAGTGGCAGCCTCTGCATCAGAGGTGGTTTTCACACTGAAATGAGCTAAGTTGATCTAAAGGACACAATCTTAGCTGAGTTAGCTAGCTTGAGTAAAACTTAGAGTATGTTGCTAAATGTGTTTTCTAGTATCTAATTCAAGGTCTTTCTGTCGATGTTTTCTCTTTAGTTGTTTCAAAACCATCCTGCAAGACCTTGCCATTTTCCACTTATCTGTGTCTGAATAGTATTTATTGTTCTCTTTTCTATCATTCACTCTGCAAAGTCTTTTGTTTAAATCGTTCATCCTTCTACAATCTGAGAATCATTACCTGATGATTCTGATGGAGTAGGAGGGGGAGAATGTTTTAATCTGTAAAAAACTCATTCTCTTTAATTTATGCACTCCAAAAACAACTTGCAAACTTTATAGCTTGAATTAAATTCACACTCAAATTCTAATTCTCTCTCTGCTCCTAAGGATTACTTTTCAAAGGTACTGTGAGGTTTTTAAAGCCCATAAAAATCAGGTTTAGTGTCAATTTTTACTATTTTATGTTTTCAGCTCATATGAAAGTGTACACACAGGTATGCTCTACCGTAGATGTTGATTGTAGGCGTGTACTTATTGTTTCATATTTGTTTTCTTAAATCTTATCTTGGATGTTCAGATCTTCTCTCTTGACATTCAGGAACTTCAGTATTGAAGTTTGCATGTGGTTAATTTTTTTTGGTTATGACCATGGTTATTTAAAAATATGCATTGTTCCACTCTTGCAGCTCTGCAATCCAAAGGAACTTTTTTTGGGTTTACTTGAGCAGATTGAGCAGACCTCTGGAGAGCAAGTGTGCCAAACTGTCATGTTATTGCTTCAGCCTTTGCAGACAGGTGGGATTCAGTTTATCATGCTATTTATGAAATAAATTATTTTCTCATTTATTTATCAATTTAGTTTAGCCTTTGCTGGAATGGTTTCAGAATACATCTGTCCAGATAAGCTTTACAGTTTATTATATTCTGTAAAATAACACAAGGCATACATTTCATGCTTATATTGGCCTGTTAGAAAAATATTTTAGATGGGACTAATAGCATCAGTTGAAAAAGCAATATTCGGCTATTTTTCATCATTTACAAGAATGTGGTCCTATGACAGTAATATTTAGAGGTGTAAAGCACTCATGCTGTTGTTGCAGAAATAAGGAATCACATGGATTTGTGAAATTCATTATTTAACTTTTAAAACATGCAATTCTATTTTTTTATAGTCTAAACCTTTCATTTCAGTTGAAGCATGTTGAAATACTTTGTTGGTGAGGGGGGGAGCATTATTCTGGCTTACATATGAAAATTTAAAATGTTGGGTTAGGCCACTCTCTAAGCAGGTAACAAGCAGTTACTGTTTTGTTAGATGAGATGAAATTAAGTGTTGTGTGTCAAGTTGAAGTCTGATTGTAGCAATCTCCAAGATGTGTTATTGTATTATGTTAGAATTTAACAAGAGAAATATGTGGTTTTTTGGATAGCCAATCTGCAGTTAGTGTGCACTGAGTCCAGTTAAAGTGGACAGCCTCTGGTGCTGCTTCCTCAGTCTGGGAGAGTCTCTGTTAGTTTGGCCATGGAGTAAAAACCAGAGTCAGTTCTCAGAAGAAAAGCTGGGCCATTGTCTCTGGTTTTGCCAAGCACAAAAGGAGTCAAGTAATAAATGTGTTTTCCTGGTCAGATATGTATCATTTCACTTAGCCCGGTTCTAGAAAAGCAGATTTTCTTTTGGTCCTCATCGTGGTGGCGTGGAGAAAGGAAGAACGTTGAAATGTGTGACAGCTTTAATATTCGTTATTTGCAAATAAATGGTCATGTTGACTACAGTGTATTAAACTAGGGGATGATGTTTAGTCTTGCTGGATTTGCTCATGTGATTTCAGGTATCAGTCCCTCTCCTTCCCTGAAAATGAAACGTTTTCTTATGTAGTCACGTTGTTTTTCTTCATGTTATCCTCTACTTAATGTCTCAAAATGTTCCTTTTTCCCCCTTTTTTATTTTTTTCCCCCAGTGCTTTTGAAACTTCAGAACAAGAAAGCCTACTCAGTGGGTTTGTCATTGGCCATGATTATGAATCAGCTTAGTCCCTTACCTGTACCTTATACGAAACAACAAATACAAGAAGATAAACTTGGTCTCTGTCAATGTTGTAATGCAGTGTTGGACTTTGCTAAACCTTTTGTGAATGAAGTTGTCAAAAATATGGAAAAGTCACCAGAATACAATGACATGGAGCTGAAAGAAGAATTAATAAAATTGTGAGCATTTTATGTCAGTGTTACGTATTCCTGTAACTTAACAAAATGAGTAGTAGGCATGTATTATATAAGTAGCAAATAAATCACCTTTTAGTGTTTTATAATGCTGCTCTATATCTAACTAATGCTCTCTATATCTAACTAATGTGGTATTTTGACAAAGAACCTCTAAATAGGCCTGATATATTTATGAAGTGAGAGAAGAAAGGTAAAGACTACTTTCTGTTTAGTACAGGGAAATGGTAAAGAACTGTTAGTTGCTGAAGCTGATTTGGTATTCCTCTCCTTCTCAAATTACAGCAGTGAGAGTAATCATAGTCTGGAAGTGAAGTCTAAGGAATGCTTCTACAGGAGATGTTGGTTTTGGGTTTTTTTATTCTCCGTGGAATGCCTTGAACAGCAGCAGCTGATATGACTATAGGCATTAGTCTTGGTCATAAATGACACTATCATAGTCTGTATTTATGACTGTATTGGTGATTTAGTTCCACCCCTTTCTATTTCAGCTGTATGAAAAGCCTGAAATACCCCTTATTGACAGCTCAGCTTGAACAACTTGAAGGCATTGAAGAACATCCTTTTCGGCATTTTGCAACTGAAATTATAGTGAGTGCAGTCAAAATTAATTGCAGTGTGTGCCGAACCAGTGGTCTAGTTCATAATTGCCTGTAATTTGTTCTAGAGCTCATTTTGATTTCATTATTGGTTAGTGGGGTGACTTACTGGGCCTTGTAAGATATATCCTGCCTTTCCTGTTGGAAACAGTCTGAAAAACATGTTTTTAATGCTAATTATGAATTACCTTTTCTTCTCTTTCTCAAGAAATTTACATCTCTTTATGGCATTAGGTAGTGAGAGCTGAAGCTAAGGTCAGTAAGTCATGCTTTGACTGTATGACATCTTGCGTAATCCTAATTTTCCAAAATGTGCCATCCTGGATGTTGGGTTTGGGCAACCCCAGAATAGTGAGCTGACCTTGATCTCCCCATTTCTCTGTAGGATGTACAATAGGAGTTACACTCTGTCCTCAGCCACATGAAGGGCATGGGGGGGTAACCACTGTAGTATTTCTGATGTACAAATGTCAGGTGTTCCTTGTGTTGTGCATCACAGGAAAGAAAGGCCATACAAAGCAATTCTAACTTTAAATCAGGGCTTGCCTTTAGCAGCTAAATGTTGTGTTCCATATTGATTAGTGAGAAAAAACCAAAATACTGAGTATTCTGTGTTCTGAAAAACACAGAGGTTTTGTGACAAAAGGTTTTCATGAACCTATTGTTACTCATAGCATTGGGAATAAAGGAGCTGAACTAGGAGTTTGCAGGTGGTCTTTATTCTGCCTTTTGCTAACTTTTGTGTGCTTGACTTTGCTATCTTAGTAACATTTTTCTAACACTAGTCATTTTTCCTCCAGGGATTTTTTGTGTGTGTTTGTACATATATCATAAATATCACATATTTATATTATTTCATATATTAAAAACATATTTGTATTAATTTATATGCATACTGTACAAGAGAATGTACTGTAAATACAGTTAGAGCTTTAAAACTTAATTGGTATACAAGTGTTTTAAGGGAACTATAAGAAATCGATTTTTATTTTTTAGGACATTTTGTGGAATGTAAGAGAATTGATACCATTAGTGTTTGTACCTCATAAAGGCAAAAGTCCGCCCTGGGAGAATCAGGAGTTTGCAGACGTAGAGCGAAAGAATTCCGCCGATTCTTTGGCATGTCTGTCATATCTGATGTTTGTTCAGCATTTTGGTGTCGAATGCTTTCCAATGGTTTTTAGGTAAGAACTATTCTTTTTCACTTACTTTAAGTCTGTACTTTGAAGATTCTTTCTGAGCAGAAGAGAACTTTATTTGTGAATAGTTATGAATGAAAACTGTATTTCACTAGCATTAATTTTATGTCAACCTTTATGCATTTATATTTTATGTACATTTATATATATAAAGTACATACTCCTGCAGATGTATTGCAGTTTAATTTTAGATGAGCTGTCCTTTAACAGAAACTGGTATGATTAGTCACGTGCTGAAAATTAATGTGTTTTAAATGTTCATTTACATATCTATAGACAGTTTCCATGTAAGAGTTGTAACAGTGATTTGACTTACAATTTTTTTTTCTATTTAAAAATTAATTCTTTTAGAAAGATATTTTAATTTTCTCAAATAATACTAATCCTGTCAAATATATTAATTATGTGCAAATGTATATGGCTTATGCAGTTTAATGTAGCCTAATTCTTCTCTTCTAGTCCTTCATACCTTCTGCTATGCAATATGACACATATTGAAGTGCTGCTGAAAAGGTAGGGTTTGTGGAATTTGCAGGTCTAGATAGTGGGTGTGATCTTTTACAGTAATTCATAACATCAAATTTGAAATATAGGTAAGTGCAGAGGAGGTTTTTAAACTTGAGCATTAAAATGGCAAGTTCCACACAAGATGGCTTCTCTTACTCAGAAGTAGAAGTTGTCTAAACATTTACGTATTGTTTCCCTCTTGTATTGTGATACCATTTTTAGAAACTTTATTCTGAAAATGTAAAATTAGTAGTTTAAACACATGCAGAATAATCATGGTGTACACTTACTTGCACTTCTATAACAATTATTACTGAAGGCAAGTGGTGTGAAAATATTTATTTGAATGTATTCTGACATGATATAGAAAATGCTTAAAGGTCAGGCTTTGAAAGGAAACCAAACTTTTCTATATATTGTGATTATTTCACCTTCCATAAGCAGCAGTGTTACCAAACAGCTTCTAGCACTGCTATGGAAGGCACGTTTCCTATTCTGACTGCTTACCATTTCATTTTCTTTGGTAATCAATGTCTCAATACCTATGAGAGATGACACTGCTTTTGAGCACTTACAAATACTGAGGGAGAAAAAGTACTTTTTGACTGTGAAGAGATGAGTCTAATGTTCAACTTCTCATCAACAAGTTTATTCTAAAAATCTTTGAGAAGAGTAATGAAGATTCTGTATTTAAATAGAGTGAAAATTGTTGAGGGGCAAGTTCTTGTTGATCTCTGTTCTACTGTTTCTTCTGAAATAGCCACTGTCTTTTTAATTAACAACTTGTATTTGATTTTTTTTCTAGAACAGAAGAATCTGTATTATCTAAAGGACTTGTAAGTTGTTTTTTTAAATTAAGTTTTCAATGTTAGAATGTTTTATTTTTCAGTTTAAGGAATGGTAAAACTTGTTTCCCCTTCTAAGAGGGGTACAACTGATAGTTCAGATAATAGTTTCAGAAATATTTTCAGGCTTAATTAAGTATTCTTCAGTCTTACAAATACCTGTTTTTATTGAACATACACTCCTGCATAAATGTTTAAATTACAGTTATCACTTAAAATTGCAGCTGCTTGGAACTTGCAATATCTGAATGAGTATTTAAGAGTGAAGGCTGTTTTAGCCATGAAATGTTAAGCTGATGTATTAACGTCCTGTATATGTGCATACTGTTGGCAGCTTTCTTTTCTTTTCCCCACCCTGCAGGATCTGTTTGAGAGCTGTTTATTGAGAATGGAAGATAACAGCCTTCTCCATCCCTATTTAGAATTCAGAGTCTTTATTAATGTACCTCAGGTAATAAGAAACAATGTAGAGAAGTCTTCAAAGTTTGATTAGAAATAATACCTAGCTGTCCTCTAGGTGTCTGAGAGCGGGCATATTACTGGACCTTTTTACACCTGTGCCATTAAATTGAAGCCTTCAGTGTCTTGCTATACAGAATTGATTGTCTCTTCTACCTGCTGCAGCATGAAGTTTCAGTGACAATTAAAATACACCCAGTGCATGTACAGGTCACTGAAGCAGTTGGGCACAGATGTTAGTTGAAAGGTGGTGCTTGCTTGTTTTTGTCTCCTCCTTGCCAGTCTGCTGCTTGGCTACATTCTTATCTGGAACCAACACTACAAGAGTAGTGTTCTTGTGGATCAGCCCTGGGATTTTGACCACTGAAGCTGGCATGAATTTCTCTGATGAGAATCTTCCCATAATCACCTGGACATTCTGAAGTGTCCTGTGGGTTTTTTATTTGGTTGGTTGTTTTTAAAGTCTTGAGTAGATTTTAGTCAGTGTGATGTAATGTCATAATTTGTATGTAATTATAAACTGTATTTCCTTTTTCTGACTGCAGGATTTGGTGAAAATTATGACCCTTTGTCCCATGGAGAATATGGTATGTTAAGTGGCCTACAGAATCAGTAAATGCTGAATTAATTTTTTTTAGAATTCATCTGATAAACATCTCTGCTTTTTTTAGAGAAAGAAGAGTTTAAATATTTTGCAGTTGTTCATAGACAAGTTTGACACAGAGGGAAAATACACATTATTCAGGTATGCATCCCAGTTACTGTAGATTGTGTAATAACAGCCCTAGTGCAGCTTAATTGCATAGATACAATGATTTCTGACAGAATTTCCATCTGATAAGCCACGTTAATTTTACTATTTTAATTTTTTGATAAATAATGAATTTCAATTGCCTCATATAAAACTAGCTGTCTTATATAAGCCAGTGTTTAAAGGTTACATAGTCATACTGTTTTTCTGTGGTACAACTCCCACTTAGTGAATGTCATCTAAGTTTTGAGCTAACTCTGTGGGCAGCTTTAAAGAGATAATATCTTTGTTTTGTTTGTTTGAAGGTGTTTACTGAAGACAAGCAACCATGCTGGTGTGGAAGGATACATTATTAAAAATATAAAAGATCAGATTCACTTAGCATTAACGGTGAGGCTGTTACCAGTAAAAACCAAGTTGCCTTTTCAAAATTCTATCGGTATGATGTTGAGAAAATGTCTACAGCTTAAACTTTGAGTGATGCATTAAAAAAATCCACTTTGAAAAGAAACATAAGATCAGAAAATTTTATTAAAAACATTACTTTGGCTTTTTCTGTCTATGCATATTTGGGTTATAATTTTACAGTTGTATTTTTAATTGCACAATCTTACTGTATTTTTCTAAGAAGTTATTACCTTTTCTGTGATTGAAAATACATTTCTTTCTTAAAGTGGAACTGCTCAGTATATTGTTTTATCCCCACAGTTCCTCATTTTTTAAAATATAATTCAAATATTACAGTCCAGATAGAATTATTAATTTTTTCTTTGCTTTTATGATGACAGTCAGCATTTTATTATGAGTGCTTCGCAAATGATAAATCCATCAGAAAGGGCTGAGCTAGATCAAAGCCATTTTAATCTCATATTTGATAATAATTTATACCAGAAAGTTGGGAAAATTAATTAAAATGAAATGATTAACATTTTACTATGCAGCTTCAGAATTCTCTTACTACATTTCTTCCATTTCTTTCCTGGCTGTCAAAAAGACAAGTAATTTTAAAATGATGAAAAGGCTGGTTTGTGTACTTCATTCACAGGGAGGTGATAATAAGAAAACATTTCTTCCAGTGTTTGATTATTTTTTTTTTACTTTTCTGTTTTATGCAAGTTGTTGTTACATTATTTAAGACCTAAATTTTGCACTCAGCTAAGCTTTTTGTATTTTTATTTTTCAGAAGGAATATGACAACGTTTGGTTTACAGGACATCATCTGATCTCCCTTCTAGATTTAGTACTTTCACTTCCAGAAGGTGCTGAGACCGATCTTCTGCAAAACTCAGACAGGTGAGTTGCAATCATAGTTGGAAGCTTTTCTCCTTTCTTTATCATTTAAAAAGACTTTAAACTGCCTTACGACAATGATGTATGTTGTCATGTAATTAATGAGGTGACAACATCAGTGTATTTTAAGTTTTTGGAACTAGAAATGGAAATGGTCGCTTACTTCAATCAGCTCTGCATAGAAGTATGTCACAATGCCATTACATTAATTTTTAACAGTAAAAAAGGATGTCCTCCTCCATTCCCCAAGGATGTTAAGACTTCAGATGTGAAATTACATAATTAATGGGTAAAGAATTTCTTCAGGAATGTATGGTTTGTCAGCTCTCTGCAGAAGCAGTTGGAGTAATAAAAGCAATGTGGTATGTTGTCTAATGTGATACAGGGGAATAACAATTACCAGATGCAATTTACAGGGCAAGGCATTTTTGAGGCTGTTTCACAGATTGCTACTGGGAATGAGTAGGATTACAGATCCACCTGAACAGTAAATAATTGCATTAAAAAAAAAAAAAAGTCTCCGGAAATCCCCTGTGTATAGGACAAGTCTTCCTATATAATAAATAATATGATGATGCTTGGGCTTCTAAATTGGTGGGGAGATAATGTCCTAATGGACACATACCTGCTTAAAAAAGCCCAGAAGTATGATGTGTAACTGTACTTTTTATCTGGAAAAAGCAATAAATAATTTCTGCTCAGAAGTATGGTAAAACAAAAGCAAAAACCTTATTTTAAAAAGCACACTCAAAAGTAAAAATTCAGTACAGTAATAAAGAAAATTGTTGCACTAGTTTCAAATCGACTTTGAATCATCAATGATGCATATTATAGATAAGGTTCTGTCTCTTGAGAGAGCTCTTTTCCTCACAATCACCAGCCTTCTCAGATCTGATGACAATTTCAGTTTTACTTGCGAAGTGTGAACTGTTGTGTGGACGTCACTACACACTGGTGCTCTAGATGGAGCTATACTGCTCAACAGTGTGGTTGCTTTATGTACAAATAGATACTCTTAGGATGTCTGGCTAATAGACAATTAAAATGACTATCCTGGTAATAGGTATCTGTGCTCTAGATTATAAATTGTATGTTTTTAATTCACAGGATTATGGCATCACTAAATCTGCTGAGATACTTAGTCATTAAGGATTGTGAAAGTGACAATCAAGTAAGTACTATTTGATTTGAAAATGATTGATTAGCTGAGAGGTGGATTCACATGAACACTGTTATCCTTGATTCAAAAAGCACAGGTTTTGCGTATTTGTTTGCAATGGTTCGTTCCCCAGAAGTGATGCTTTTATTAAGACATTAGGAAATATGTGATGTTCCTTTATTCTAATGAAATTTTTTGCATATATACTGTTACTATAAACAAATTAATCCTTTTACTCTGTCTGTTGAATTGTGATCTATGTCCATAACTTTAGAGTATGTCACCACAAAATCACATACTTAAAAGTATTCCCATATGAGAAAATTTGTTATTTTTGCTTATTTATTTGCTGGTATCCCTCAAACCTCCAACTGGATTTCTTTATAACAAAAATAATACAAAATATCATTTTCTGGTTTCTGAAATACAGAAAAAAATTCTGATCTACTTTTAGACTAATTTGAGATCTAGGAATACATTTTGTAAGTGTCTAATAATCTTACTAGTCTAAGTAGAATAACAGTGAAATAACTTGCACTGGTTGCAGAAACCGTAATGAAAATGAAAAGCAAAATTAGCTTTCAGTGGGTGCATTTCTAATTTAATATTTATGTAATTAATTAATATTGGTAGACTGTATCTGTTTGTCATATTTAAGGGGTGATTACTATTTAAGTATTCATTATGGTCCACTCAATTGCATGCAAATACATAGCTTTGTAAGGAAAGTAAGAACTCCTCTTTTATTCTTAATAAAAAACTACATGTAGTAGCACTCAGCTGCTCTAACAGTGCTGTCTAGTACCTGGCAAAAAGAATGTCCATACAGTTTGAGGAAAAAATAGCATCACATCTTCTGAAGATTTTCCCTTAAATTTAGGCCCTGTCAGTTCTTCTTGACTTCCTCCCTGTCTCTCTTCATATAGTGCAAGTGAGGCAGAAAGAAAATGCCTCCTTTCATGTCAGTTCAGATATTTTGACTGCTGCATAACAAGCATTTTCATTAATCAAGTTTAAAAATAAGTATTTTTCTAGAAAGTTCCTTTTTTTAGCCACATCCTGGTGGAAGTAATTACTGTTCTTCTTATTCGAACAGTTAACTGTCTCATTTAGTATTAAAATTTGGTGCACTTTCCACTGTTGTTAGTGGACTCACTGTATTTAACACTGAAAATTCTTATTTTTATCGTCCTTATTGTGCCCTTTGAGGATACTGCCTGAAGAAAAGAGTTGTATAAATGGCTCCTATATCGAAGGGCACAAAGGCTGCTTTGTATTTGTTTCCTTCTACAGCGGTTTTGTAGCAAACCCAAGCTTATTTTCCTCTCTGTAACCCTGAACAGCCTTGTTTTTGAGCATCTTTTCCTTGCACCTCTTGCTTCCTGAGTGCCATTATCGTAAACTCCTTCTTTCCACCCGTGCCAAACTGGGGAGAATTCGTTGTCACTGTGGCTGCTGTGCTGAAGGATGGGATAGTAGCATATCCAGTAACATTCCTACAATGCTTTTAAAATGCAGTATAGACATTTGGGAAGCATGATATTTATCAGAACTTTCATTTGGCATTGCAATACAGTGTTAATTCAGGAATGTTAATGTAAATTTTTGTTGTTTTACTGCTGAATTATCTGAGAAGAGCCTACAACTGCTATTGACTTGGTGTAGAGATTCTAGCCTGCGAAAGGGCTTAGAACCTCCCCTCCAACACATCAAGATCCTTTTAGCTTTGCTTACAAGAACCAGCTGAAAATGTGCATTTCCATTGCTGTAGTTACCAGCCTACATAGGTCGTCCCTCCCTCTGCCCCCCTTTTTTTTTTGACTGCTTCATCGTCCAATCAACAAATAATGTACGGGAGAGGAAGAGGAGCTTAAATATCCATCACAATGCTGTTCGTGCTTAAATGCACGAGTCCGAATTATTTTTTTCTCTTTTCCTCCCACCACAGAAGTGTATGTTATAAAGACTAGTCAAAAAACTTGTGCTAAAAAGCTTAGTGTTGCAATGCTTCATTAAAACTGTTTTGTAACCTTCTCTGTTCTGTTTGACTAGACTGGTGTATGGACCACACTTGGCAAGATAAAGCAGAATTTCTTAAAGCCACTGCGTGTAGGACTCAATATGTCAAAAGCACATTATGAAGCAGAAATAAAAAATAAGAAAGAAAACAGAAAAGGTCAGCTTTTGTTGGTTTTTTTGTTCTTATATCTAGAAACTTTGGTAATCATTTGGAAATGAAGAATTGGTGAATGCTGTATAGATCAGGTTTTATTTAACTGTTGGCACTACTCCAAACTTCAAATAATAATTCAGTAGTTGCTATATTAAAAATTTTCATAACTGATCAGAAAAATCTGAACTTGTTTATCTGTCATCATATTTGTAAATATTATGGAAACCTAATAGAACTGTCACATGAAGACCTTCAGAGCTTGTTCTGCATTTATACTTTTGATTTTAATTTTACAAAGGAGTGACTAAGTCTCTCTGAATGCATAACCCTTAGGTTTCATACCAGGTGTGGTGGGGTTAACAAGAGAAAAAATAAGTCACAGTGCTCTCTAAAGCCTGAAGCATTGCATTCATTTTTAAATTTTTTTTTTTAATCTGACACACAGAATTAGATTCTGCTCTGGGTTAAGCAGACACATTGCACAGGGCATAAGAGCTGTAGCTGCTTTAGGCAATCTCTCTGTATGTCAGATCCTCTGTTCCTTGTGGTCTCCAGTATAATTAAGACAGCCCAAGGAATTTGTGTCTGCTACTAAAAATGTCAATACAGCTTTTTGCCCCTAGTCTTATCCTCTTCTGTTGAAAACTATGTAAGTGTGAGGCAAAGAAGGGGATTTTTTTCTCAGACAACCTGTGGATATCTTTCTAAAGGGAATCCTTCAAAATTAATCAGGAAGCTTTTTCTTAAGTCCCTCTTACACTTCTCTAGCCTTCGACAAAGTACAAAGAGATTTGAGTTTGGGAGAGAACATCTAACTTGTAACAATAAATGGTTTAGCTTTCTTCCCTAGTGTATAATCTTTGTAAACATTACATTGAATTTCAAATATGTGGTCTGAATGTAAGAGGTTTTCCCCTTATTTTTCAGACCTGTCCTTGTAGTTTAGCCTGCTCCAAGTAATCTCTCTGAAACAGAGAAGCCTGCAGCCTTTTCTTAATAAAATAAGTATTTCATGTCTGGATCCATTAAGTCAAGCTAAATAACCTCCTACTATCTCCCTGGATGTGGAAATATTAAAAATGTATGAAAACCAGACCAGATAACATTTTATTTTTCCTTTCAAAGAGCAGGTGAGCTCTATAAAATTGGTTTCAGTTGCAGATCTTGCCTGTTTAGTAATGTAGGCATTTGTGTTACAGAAAGTGTAAAGATAGCATCCAACTCCAACTGTCTTCCTCTTAAGGTCCAGCACCCTCAGTCATGTATTTCATCAGTCCCTAGATTTTTGTTCTTAACAATTACTGTCATGAAACGCTGATATTATAAATACTCTTTTAATTCTAAGAGTTGTGTTGGTTGTTTTCTTCTACAGAGGCACACAGTTCTAACCCAGTTTGCTCTGTAACTGTTAGTGGGGAAAAGATGCCTGCCATGACTACTGGAATGCAGCTTCAAGTGAGTTTGCACTTCCCTTCAGAGTCACTCAGAAGTACTGACATTTTTTGTGGAGACAAAAGTAAATGTAAAATAGGTAAAAAAAATTCTACTAACAATAACACTCATCTTTCTTGTCATTTCAGGTTTTACACTCAGCTCTCTTCACATTTGACTTAATAGAAAGTGTTCTAGCTCGAGTAGAAGAACTCATTGAAGGGAAAACAAAAGCTGTGATGGAGGAAAATAGTTAAGTCAGCTGAAGTGTTTGAATTAACATACTCCTTACAAGATCATTTAGACTATGAGACTTCAGTTGCAAGGGAGGCTACCACTCTTTAAAGAAGAGCAATTTAGAGTGGCCTCCAGAATTGCAAATGCTGTTCCTCATAAGTCTTGTTCCTGTTCTTTTTTATTTTCTTTTGCTCTTGTTGCATGTGATTTGCAGATATGGTCTGTTTACTTCTCTTCAGAATTTGATGCTTTTTCTTAAGTTTAGAAACTAAAAACAAGGCAGGGGTGTGTTCTTCTCTGTGGCAAGGAGGTATGGTTGGCATTTCTTTTTTTGTTATTTTCAGAATTTGTTAGGTAATAGTTGCTGACTGGTGTTGTGAATTACAAAGATTTTTAGCAAGTGACTGAAGAACCATGAATTTAAAAGCCCTGTTTAAGCAGAAGGTATTTTTATTAGTACATTTTAATGTTGACAAACAAGCTTCTATATTTGCAAACAGGACTGTAAGGTACAGATAGATAACAGTATATTCTATACTATCTAGAAATAGTGAAAACATTGTGGCAAAGGAAACCAGGTTTAAAGAAAAACACATCAACTTGGAGCCAAATAAGATTTTAAAACTGAGTAACATAACAGATAACCCTTGTGTTTAAAAAACAGTGTAAGGTTTCATACATAGAGCTGCTTATTTTAGGGATACCTGGATTTTGGAATTGTTTTGATTATCCTTATCTTTAATCATACAGTTTTCCTTAAGATATAGTAAATATTTTGGGTAATTATTTATAAACAGATGAGCCTCTAAGTTCAGAACCAAGTTAAAAGTAAGGATGACTTTTCTATAGTGCAGCTAAACCACTTCTTCCTCCCTGCCCCCCAGTACATTTGGTATCAAGTATGCTATTTTTTCACTGAATAGTTATTTAATATGAATTTTCATTCCAAATGCATATGTTGTATGTAGTCTTTTGAAATGTAACTATATTTTTAAGAACATTCTATATTTTGTTTAAAATGTAGCAACTCTATTTATGAATAAAAAACCCAAATACTAAGTTAATTACAGTGCAATTGGTACTCCTGAAGCATCTTCCAAACTGGACTTTTTTCTATTATTTGGGCTTTTGTCATTTCCATTTTGCAACGAGTATCATCTGCTTGTGGCTTGGAAGTTATCTTAGAGAAAAGAAAAATACTATGAGTAGGACACAGTGACTTTAGGTAATAGAATATTCAACATTTTATTTTTCCAATAGTAGAAATGCAAAATTATTCATCAGTGAAATGTGAATCATGTGTTCTGAAGTAGGTGTTCAGGAATGATGTACACAGAGGTGATAGTATTTCAACAGGAGTTAGCAGTAAATGAAGACATCCTAATTTAACAATGGTAAATAACAGCCAAACGAGCTCTTAAATATCTGTTTTCTTTCATGCTATTAAGAGCTATTAAGTTACCTTTAACAGTAGTTTAAAGACTCAGCTAATGCATCAGAGTACCAGTCCTACCTCAGTGTATTAATGGATTGTGGTCAGTATAACCCAAAAAGTTCCATTAAGGAAAACCAAATATTTTATAGTTCTTGGCTTTTCCTGAGAAATACACTCATATTTTTAAGTATATGCAACAGGACTTACCTTAGCCATAGTTAGCATTAATTTAACAGTTTCAGCAGGATTATGAACTGGTATTACACGTAAGTTACTGCCCAGGAATCTGCACATCAAAATAAATAAGATTATTTCTAGAATATGTATTTAATTTGTTATGCCATAAAACTCAAACAGCATTCCCACATGATGTAAACAGCTTTTTAGTGTGCAGTTTTACTTAGGGAGAAGACTGCTTTTATCTTGAAAGGCCAAGTGGAGGATTCATGCTGTTTGTAAAGCCATCTGTCCCATTTCTGTAGCACTTATTTAGGTGGGATTTGGAAGGGCTCATTTCTTTATCTAGGTCTCTTCAACAATCAATCAGCATTTCTTAAGCATGTGTACATTCAGAGAGAGCTAAACTCTCTTCTGTGATATTGCTGAAGACTCTTCTCAGTGGCAGTAAAAAATATTTGGGTTGTTTTTATGGCTTTGGAAGAACACAGCAAAGTATCTAAAAACACTGTGCTAAAAATATTTCAGAATTTGAACTAAATCTTTGTACTGTACTATAAATAAAACAACCTGTATTCCAGGCACGATTAAGATAATGGGATAATTCCACTACTTTCATGTAAAGACTTGTTCACTCAAATACTTTAACCTAAAATTAATTCTTGCTATAAATAGTGTTATTCATATGCATTCATTCTTGAGAATGGAATCTGAATATTTAAAATAGTAACATGAGTTGTCATTCAGTGGGGTTATGGAAGAGAAAGATCAAAGCTTAGGCAAGCACAAAGCCTCTCTCCAAGCCTTGTACCTTAAGTGTGTTGTAACAATGACAGCATTACCTTTGCTGCTGTTTTCTGTTGTAGAGCTAAAACAGGAGAGGGACTTAACAACAAAGAATGAGGAATTTTAAATAACCAAAATTAATTTAAATAATGCAGATGAAGTGCCCAGCTGCTCAGTTGCATAGTCCCCTGTGACCTCCCCTTATGCCTACCACCTGTTCTTCCCTGCAATCTGTCTGATAACTTGGACTCATTCACATTAAGACCTCATGCTGGTAAGGTATCTCAGCTGAACTTGGCTGCCCTTGCTTCTAATTAGCAAAAATAAACGTTAAAGGCACTGTCCTTCTCTAAGCAGAGGCACTCAGGTCCCTGGTGAGTTTTGCTAAAATGTGATGTAGGAACAAGAGTTGGGTTTACATTTACAGATCAGGGAAATAAAT
This sequence comes from Lycocorax pyrrhopterus obiensis, assembly GCA_014706295.1. Lineage (NCBI taxonomy): Eukaryota > Metazoa > Chordata > Aves > Passeriformes > Paradisaeidae > Lycocorax > Lycocorax pyrrhopterus. Next base: position 16,959,104 of record JACSVZ010000013.1, on the reverse strand, counting down.
TGATGCAGTTTTGCTAATACTAGAATGGGCTAAACAAAGCATGAATGAACAAAGTGCAACAAGGAAACAATTACATGTACTTACTTAGATCCAACCTGTTTCTATAAATAGTTTTGCTTCCAATAACAGCAGGTCTAAATTTAGTTTTATTAATTTGATTGATGGACAGAATGCTGGGCATTTGAACATGTCTGGCCTTTCCTCCAAGGTGTTTAAAACTTCACATCCAGATGTACTGAGGTTATTAGTGGAATGCTCATTTAATCTATGATGATAAACACTACTTTTCTCCTGCTTCCCCCATGCTGTACACAACCCTACATAAAACGTTCATGTTGTTAACAAAAATCCTATAATTTTCTGGTTAATAATAATTAATAAAAAAAAATCCTTCCCCAACTGCAGTGAACCCATAGATAAGCAGAAAGATGAGTAATAGAAGACAACTTGACATTACTAAGGGGCTTTGTTTTTTAACAAATCCAACAGGTGGTTTGTAGTTTCAAAGAACATGGTGCAAGTTTCAACCCCACCAAAGAAGCAGCTCAGTCAGTGATTTACAAACAACAGCAGAACTCCAAGCTGCCAGGTAGTAAAAAAAGCACATGCATTTAAAAATATATATATAATTGTGCCTTGTCAACATCAATTTGATATTGCTTGGAATGACAAAACATTTATTTTAATAAAATTACTGACTTGTCAAATGGAATACAGCTCCAAAAGAAAATGTTTTAGTGATCAGCACATGCACAAAATCCATTGTTACATAAGCACAAAGTAGATTGAGAATTAGCACTGCCATCAGCTGAATAACATGGTCTTGCTGAATGGTGGCTGAACTTTTAATACCTCTCATGAAAATTTACAGCGTTTTCACAAACCGTGAATATGAAATAGATTTCTTACATTGCATCTCATACACTCTTTTATTCATCAGCATTTGGAACTATGCCCAGGATTTAATGAAACTGGTGCCAGTTACCTCAAGGAGGTAAAGATCAAAGACTTCATTAGAATAGTCACTTCTGTGAGGCCAAGAGTGACAATCAGCTGCAGTAGGGCTACTGTACCTACAAGAAAATAGTTCTGACTACAAGCATGGAGCATTATCTGATCGCTGTTGTCAGCAGGTATGTACTAAAATATGCAAGTTTTCAGACTTCATTAGAAATTAGAGATAAAAGTTTTAAATAAACCAGTTTTAATGTTGTTTTATATTTTTGGTGTAAAATAACATTGATTATTTAATTGTTCTAGGAGAGTATAATAGACGCTGCTCCAAGTAAACATTTTAAAAGCTGATAAAAAATCTGCACTTTACACTAAAGCCTTTTCTCATGATGTAAACTTACCTGTTCTGTTTTGAAAATGACCATGAAAATACGGTTACAGAGCTAAGAAAATTGTGTAATTTTCCAATTCGAGAGAAAATTTTAAAAATAATTATATTACATAGCCCTAAAATGATTGAAAGGAAGTGTATTGGCTATGTTTAGAGGAACATCCTCTTTTGTTACCTATGATACGGCAGATTGATTCACTCAGTATTCTTTTTATTTGCTATTAATAAACAAATGCTTTAAATATTTTCCCAGTGCATTAGTAAAATAAAATGTGTCTGAACTCCTGAAAGTAATTCACAAAGGGTAAGGTTGGAAGGGACCACAGTGTGTCAACTCCAGCCTCCCTACTCAAGGAGGGTCATCCTAGAGCACGTTGCACATGATTACATCCAGATAGTTCTGGAATATCTCCAGTGAAGGAGACTCCACACCCTTTCTGGGCAATCTGTTCCAGTGCATGGTCACTGCACAGTACAGGAATTCTTCTTCATATTTAGGTGAAACTTCCTGTGCATCAGTTTCTGTCCATTGCCTCTTGTCCTATTTATTCCTAAAATAATGTTTCCAAATCCAAGACTGCTATTTCATTTCTTCTTAGCAATATAAAGTTCAGTTTAATGTTGAAATCATACCTTCTCTGAATCCTGAACATGGCACTCCATTCTTCTGGTCCATGAAGAGCAGCTGACAAAACCAAAAAGCTGTTCCGATGAATGTTTATGAACTTCTGAACTCTTCTGGAAAACTCTTCTTCCCCTGTCCTAAGCAAGTCTTGAGTGTCTGACAGTATAAATGCAATGCCTATTGAGGAAACTGCTGTAAATGTACAGGTCATGGCAGCAATGGGATTAAGTTCTCACCACAAACTGGGAAGCACAATTCTTAATTCAACCATTTGTTTAAAAGGCAATGGAACAGCACGTGAATGGATTTCCACATCTCTGACAGGGAGGTGTGGCCAGTGATGACTAGTAATTTTAAGATAACACTACAAATATCTCAGAGCTGATTTTTCTACTGTAACATCAAAAAAACACCAACTATTCAATCCACTCAAAGTAGACACATCTGAATGCCTTTGAGTGTACATGCTTCAGGAACAAGCAACTGCTATAATGGAATGAATTTGGGGCAAATGCAAAGGCTGACTGAAAAGCTCAGCAGGTCCTGTTTCTAAATGAAAGAAACAGCTGTAAAATCTTAAAAGTTAGCTAAACTGTCTACCATGAAAAATGAAATTATAACTCTGTCAATTTAAGTTGTTCTGAAAGGGAAAGTTAAGAAGGCTGATGTTTAGGAGGCTTAACAACGGAGCATACAAAAATCTATCTCAATGTGTGCTAGTCCTTAAAGTTCAGGAAAACTTCAGATAAAGGATTTCATCTATGTGTCTAAAACATCTTCTGTTCTAAAAAGAAAAAATAGCTATTTCATGTTTACAGCTTCAGTGATTTCCTAATCAAACCCACTCAAATAATCCTTTCCTCACCTCCTCTGCTATCACCAGCTTGCAAATTCAACTTGCAAGCTGAAAGCCAAAGGTGTTGGTTCACTCTTATATTTACAGCCATGTATACTAAAGATCCTGATGGCAGCTTACATGTTAGTGGCATTTAGCATGTTTGCTCAGTTATAACAAAAATTTACTGAACAGTTCAGCAAATGATCACCAAATCTCATGTAGCTGTTCTATAACATGTACAAAAAAAGTAAAAAAACAATGAAAGTATTTAATCCCCAACGGTCTCTGTTTCATCCTCTGATTTACATACAATCATAGCACAGCTCCTTCCAGTACTGCACAACATTGCTACAAGGCAGATTTTATTCAGTTTAGTGTAGCCCACAACAGGGCCTGACTTTGTACTTCTTTGGAATGTATGATTTAAAAGCATAAACTTTAAAGTACTGTACCAGAAAGAGGAAAAATCACAGATCCAGTTTCCACTGATTCCGAATATCGAACTCGGTGTTGTTGTCTCTGCAAAACTGTAGAAATTTCATGATCCTAAATAAATTTTACAAGGTTATTTTGAAAAGTTTTCAGCCAACAAGTTAGAAATATTCTTAAAGCATCAGCTGAACCATTATAGCTGAACCATTTAGAACTGTTGTTCAAAAAGTAGTTTTTATTCCACTTAAAATGAAAAAAAAAATACTAACATATTAAACATGTTCAATTAAGGAAATTTTGAAGTATTTGATTAGAAGTTACAAACACTGAAAAACAATTCTGTATGTGTACATTCAGTTTGTCTCAGGAAACTCTTGCATAATGCATAACGAAGCTCAAACATTTTACAGTCTGTTTTGGTAAGATGTGCTAGAGGAGGATTTGCAGAAATGAGGACCATACAGCAGCGTGTTTCTATGACTCTGGTTAATTAGGCTGCATTATTTTCACAGATGTCAGCATCTCAGCTGGAAAATCGTTCAGAAATTCTGTATGGGACATGATTTTCTTTAAAGCTTTTTGACAGAATGCAATTCACACAGGAAAACTAGAACACTGCACTATGCAGCATAGTAATCTACAGAATGGAAGCTGTTTGGATGTATTTTTCATCCTGCAAAAAGCATTTCTGCAGTATGTTCCACAGAAGCTGCATGAACACACATATATTAAAGGTTAAATCACTGAACATTTTTTAGCTAATAACATGTTCTTTAGCCTACCCATTCAAAACACAGCCAGCCTGCTTATATAGGGAAGTGCCATGATTTAGTGGAAGAATACAACAGAAAATCTGGATAGCAAGTGAACCCTGAAGGAGACAGTAACCAGAAATGTCATGCTTTCAAAGGGAACACTCAGTGGCAATTGCTTATAAAGTATACCTACATTTTGGAAAAAAGTCTCAGCTTCAAAGCCACTGCTGAATTATTTAACGTACAAATATAAATGTAACAGCTATATGAAAATGATAGCTCATAACTAAAACTGATACAGAAAGGCCATCCTGGATTTGTATTCCGTTATCTCCATTGCTTTGCTTGTGGCGAGCCGTAACAGCAGTAGTTTTGAGTAGAGCTGGGGGTAGGAGTGAGTTATGCCGGTACAGCTGATGAAATCACTGCCATCCATTACCTCTCACCATATTATGGCACAAACAGGCACAGTTTACAGGCTGTAAATTTCAAAATGAGCAGGAAAGTAAGTATAGGCTTTAAACTGAGGTGATTCAGGAATTACTTCAACATGGTTCACCCATTTACACAGCGGAGATGGGGTGATAACCTTGTCAGCCAAGCTAGCATAAGATATCCTTGCTTGTGAATCAAAGCTCTCTTGTCTCTAAATTCTCGCCAGCTGGCATGAAATTGGCCTCAGCTGCAGAAGCTAATTACCAGCTCCTTGACATACCCTTTTACTTTACTTGGGAACACAGTCAAGGCCTCTGATGTTAAGATAAAAATATATATTAATATCTGTAAGACTCAATATTTTAAACTGAATTATGTACTTACTGAGTAATTGTCTGCTCCTGTGTTGATACGGTATAGGAAAAAATAAAGTATTTAGGGAGAAATTCAGAAAATTCAGCAACATTACTGATAGAATTATTTATAGAGCAAACTGAAAGAGGCATCAGTGCAGTGCAAAAACGATGAGTCAGGAGAACAATCATAAAGCAGTGTAACTCAGAATAGCAGGTGGCAAGAATACTAAATAGATATGGAAGTAGCGAGCAGAAAGTACAGATACACACAAAAAGAACCAATATTCCAGTAGAAGCAGCTTCAGACTAATATCCCTGTTTCATCCTGAAAAAACTGTATTCGTTGACATTGAATAAAATATTTCCATATTTCATAAAATATTTCCATATTTCCATGCTTCTTTCAGCATTTCCTAGTGAGTCAGATGCTGGCCCTGACAAGCGGTATCCTACCTGCAGAGCTGTACTCATAATGACCGTCGTTATCCACCTTGTCTGCTCCTGCCCACAACCTTCTGTCATTTCTTTCAATGTTTTAATAGCTCTGCAGTGGGATCTAAGGTGCCACTTCTGAAAAGTTTACGAAAAGAGAGACGACAAATATTTCCTTCCAGTTAACAAGGTGAGATGTTTAAAGCACACACATTAAAGAGCTGATGAAAAACCAGGGCACTACTCAATTCCCAAAAAGTAACAGGTGGCCACTGCCATTGAGCTAATTTAAGATGGCAGTCAGATATCTAAATAGCTTTAAGGAATTTGCATCTGGGTAGGCTTCCTCTGTAAGGCGTAACACTCATCTGAAAACATTCCTTGATGTGCAGCTTGGCAGGCGTTTGTGCCTCCACAAGGCTCATGCGGAGCAGCTGGGGTCAGCAGAGCTCCCGGCAGGAGCGAGAGGCAGCCCGGTCTGCCTGGGCCTGCACGGTTCCCGTTAGCCTTGGTGCCAGCTGCTCCCAGCGCCAGCCTCCCCCGGCCCCTTCCCCGATCTGAAACCTGGCCTGGCGCTGGGCTGGCTCCCCCGGGAGGGCGGGAAAGCGGGAGCCCGGCGGCGGGAACAGCGCGCGACCCGCCCGCACCCTCAGCCCTCAGGAGGAGCCGCGCGGCGCTGGAACCGGAGGCTCCAGGGAATGTTCGTAATGGGCGGCTGATCCTGCGGCTATTTCTGGGCAAGAGTAGGCCAGGTTATTTTCTATAGAACTTACATAAACACAGAAGTTTCACAGAAGAAAAATGTGAAAGCAAGAGACAGCACCACTTTCAGTGAAAAAGAAATACTGTTTTGAAGCTTCTTTTTTAATCATGTTCTTACATGATTACCTGATTACATGAGGAAACAATACTTCCACATGGTCAAGAAGAGCTGGAATGCTGAGCCATTAAAAGCACTGGTATCCAGCTCTGCTCTTCACCCAGGCATGAGTCTAGCTTCTCATACTATCTTCTGAAACTGGTATTTTTACCAAAATTTAGAGATTTTAGTAAAAGCTTTTTCTTTTTAAACACTTTTTAGGGCATTTTAAAATAGAAGAAACTAACTTCATATATTAAAATAAATAAATACATTTATATAGCAAATTGTTTGGCTTGCATAGAAATAGTTAGACACTGTAGTAATTTAAAAATTACTCTTCTCCTTTTTGTTCCAGACAAGACATGGATTCACATCTGATTTCCCTCTCCTGTTGGTCAAATGCACCCAAGTTAGAGTAATCCTGCTCTGCAAGGGTGTGGAAATGTCATTTTACATAGTAAGTAAAATATTTCTAATACTGAATTTTTGAGCTTTTGTGGAGTATAAACGTGAAAGTCAGCAAATTAAAGGAAAATAATAGATGTATTGGGTATCTTGACTATAGTGTTCTGGAGAGCAGCGATAGGACCCACAAACTGTGAAACCGTGTCCTGTAACACAGTGGAACCATGTGCTCTGACTGCATACAAAAATCAGGGAGTTAAGAACATCAGGAATTATTTTAAAGTACAGTTATAAAATAATAGAGCAGTTTCATGATGAGGATTGATGATCCTGCTGACACCCGCCAATATGAATTTTGAATTTATGCACACTATGAATGAATTTGTGTTTCAGTACTAGAGAAATCCCAGGGGTAAAGAGTAGGAACTGTTTTGTTTGTAAGGGTTATATTTGATCTATAACACTACAGTGTATCTGAATTCATATTTTGGATTATGTTTACTACGTACATGCATTAATTGAATTACAACTATTCAGACAGAGAACAAATAGTAGGAGGGAATAGAATGGAATAAAAAATGATTCCCAGGGTAAATATCTTTAACAGGTGAGTAGATTTCTGTTTCTTTCAGTGTAATACTGTTGGAGATGGGCAGTACATAAAAGAAAGGGTAAATTATTACATTAAAAAAATTGTAATTACAAAGAAATACAAATACTAGATTTAGGCTCCTGGGGTACCAGCAGATACCTTTTTTCCCTGATAGCCACTTAATGTGCATGAAGTTGGACACCCCCAAACTCAGAATATCACTTGAGAAGCATCAAAGTACAATGATGAATAAGTGTGGGGAAATGAGAAAAACCCAAACCTTAACAGAAAATACTTCCTGACAGTATTTTGACTCCAGCTGCTATATATTTACTAGTGTAAATTGTGTCTTAATTACAGTTGGCAAAAATTTATACCAGAAACTTAATATATTTCTGCTTGTCACTTACGTTTGTCAATAGTTGGTATTTGAAATAAAAATAAGACTCTTTCTGAGAGTTCTGAGAAGGTTCTGAGCAGAATGGACCCCGGATCGCGCACTGTGTCCTGTGTAAGGGCTGCCCTGGCCTAGTGCTTGTCTAGTACAAGTCTGATGCAGTGGGACATGCTGAGCCCCAGAACTCTGCCCAAGGGACAATTCTGGTAGAGGTTTGTTCTGCAATGCCATTTGAGTATTCACTACATGACTTTCTCTTTTTTTGAGCCTGAATGTCAGAACACTAATTAAGTAGGAGCTCTGACTCAAAGGAAATAGATTTTTCTGAATTGCGTGTTCTTCAGAGCATTCTTCTCCGCAGTAGTTTGCTTTCCCAAGAGGGACTTTTGAGGGGTCCTGTGCTATCTGATGAGCTGAAGTTATTTTCCTACTTACTGTTATCTCTGCTGTGACAGTTTCTGACATTTGGCTAGTCTTTGCTTAAAATCTCAGAAGCATTTCTTTCCCACATACCTACATGGTGCATTTCACATACAGGTAAAGGTGCAGGAGAGAGAAAGAACAGGGCTGTGTCAGACAGCATATCAAATGATTCCTGGAAGCAGAGTACAGAACCCCATTTAGGCAAGAATAGAAAGATCTTGGGAGTAGAACTCCCCTATGATGAAGATAATGGCATAATCATTTGAATGAATAACTAATTTATGACAAGGCAAATTCTATCATCAATTTAGTGTTTCTCTATGCTCTCCTGGCTGATATCCTGTATGTTCTACATCAGCACCATTGTTTGATTCTGTAGAACTGTTACATAGGTATCTTCCTCTCTATGTATTTTTATATGAACACTGATTGTTGATATTCACACATATCACCTGTCCTGTTCTCTGATGACACAATGAAATAAAAAAAACCCCAATGTTTTCCTTTTAAAGGAGAAAAAGGAGTGAATGTTCACTAAACAGATGGAAAAGGAAAGTAACGCTTTTTTTGCCATTTGCAGAGCACAAATAAAAATTGACCTCAGCAGTCCACAAGTTGAATGAAGTACAGTGACTCAGCATTTAACTTACACATAGGATTTATTATTTTCTGTCATACAGAAATCAACTAAGAACCTTCAGTTTGTAGCATGGGGAAGAAAGGTTTGGGAGTATGCAACCATACAGATATTCTGGAAACAGAAGACCATGTTGACAAGGAGTCATTTCGAAATAGGATTACTTAGGCCCCAGCTCATTATCTAAGTCTGGAAAGCAAGCGGGTGGGAAACATGCAAGCATTCGGTTTGAGAGGTTAACAACCTCCCCTCCCCTCCACAAGACTGAGTGGTCAAAATATTCTAGGACCATAAAGCCATGGACTACAGGCAGTGACTCAAACATTTCTTCATATGCATCCCATTATACATATATTAGATTAATCTTGGTTACTAGAACATGATCATCCAGAAAGTAGAGATTGAAGGGTTTTTTTCCTCTACAGATACAGGAGGACATATTGTTACAGGTAGGAAGTTTGACTTAGAAGTGGGTCTCGTTCATGGATATTACCTCATTCCGTGAAGGTCACAAAAAGTTTTTACGCTACCTACACTGAATCTGGCATGTACACAGGGTTTGTCCTATCTGTATTGATCTTTAGCACACTGATATAACTCTACTGGCAGGATGTCACGCCACACTCGAAAGAGGGTTATTAAAAGAAAGTGAAGAACGAAAATGATTTCATTAAACACAACTTAAGAAAATTGCAAAAATTCCTACATAAGGTTTGTCTAAGTGAGGATATTGTAGGTTTAAGTAAGTTGGTGAGATCAGTCTCAAAAGTGGGTTGTAGAGTTAAGGTACATGGGCCAAAATGTTTACTCCAGTAACTAGTCTTTCTGTCCAGACACTTTAAATAAAGTGATCTCTATAAATGTGGATCTGATACTACTCACAGTAACTTCAGCGGGAGCTGAGAAAATGTAGTCACTGTCACTTGAGTGCATAAATGCAAAGTATGATTACCTGGGTAATTGGGCTGAGCCCCAAATTTGTGCATGTGAACCTCTGTTCAGGTTCACCAGAATGTGCACTCTAATCCAGTTAACAGTCATCATCTGTAAGTATACAAACCCTATTTTGACCATCAGTGTCCTTGTTAAATGTATCTAGTTACTGAGTTATAGTCAGCCCCTCCAGATACTGAGGTTTCAGTTATTGAAGATGCGTATGCATATTTTACTGTGCAATAGCAAAAGAACTTTTGTTGCATGTAATGCAGAAAGTTAGATTTCTTAGGACTTTGATTTCTCTAACTGGAAAGTCTTCCGAGCAATAAATTAAGGAGAACAGGGAAGCAACTTAATGGAATTCCATTATTAATTATTTCATACTTTAACTGCATCCAGATGGTTCATCAGGATTAGAACCTCATTAAGTTGAGTACCATATAAAAAGGCAAGTATGCACAGTGCCTGCCCCAGTGTCAGCTCCATTACCCTTTCTGAAAAGAGAATGTTAAACTGAAAGCCAACCTGCAAATGTGGCTGTGGATTCACTTCTGTGTTTGCAGAACTGTGGCTTAAGGGAGTGTACAGTGCAGACTGCAAAACAAAGTATGAAAGGAAGGTCAAATGCAAGGAATAAAAAGGTGTGTGTGCATGCCTGCTATGTATAGCTTCTTCTGGTTTTAGTTACCAAATGTGAAAAAACCAAAGAACTTAGCAAACTCAGTAATTTTCCCCAGTTGATAGCCAGTTTTTAGATAAATCACTTTCCTTTTACAGGTTTAGTTTCCTTAAACACACAGTAGTTGTGAATAGGGAGAAGCTAGGTTTTAAATTAGCTAGAGAAGACATTTGAGCTGTAATTTTTTCGAAGTTGAACATAAAAGCTTATTTTTAAAAAAATATCGCATATGCTTTTGTTCAAGAGAGAAAGATGAAAATCAGTATGGATTTTCTGCAAGAGATGAAAGCTTCTAATTATATTGGATTTCAGATCTAAAAGCCCATTTCCAGAGAATCATCTGTTGTAATAAAGCTGCAATACTTCTCATTTTATCTTATGTCCTCAGTTCCTGTGTAGTCCTGGCAAGAATGTCATCCATCAATGTACAAATGTTAAATTACCGCAGTCATGAAATATTAACAGAATGCATACAATTATGACTCCTAAATGGAAGTCTTTCTAGCTGTAATTTGTCATACCTACAACTGTACAATGTTACTAGTAGAGTAAAACTAGAAAACTACGAAATAGATATATTGGAAAAATAGCATTTCTAGTACATGCATTAATATAGGCAAGCCCTGAACCTGATTCAGCTGAGGTCAACAAGAGGTTGTTTTTGACATTAGTGAAAGCAAAGTAATGAATTCCTAAATGTCTTGGTTCTGAGCAACAGATGAACAACGTAAGAGTGGTTCTTAATTCCTTCATGCAAAGGTTTAGGTTTTCTGGAGCAAAGTAGAATGAGCATGCTACTTATTATTTTCCAGATGGCAATCATATGTATTGAAATATATATAAAATAGTCTCCTACAATCTATACCTAGAACAGGTATGTGAATTTTTTTTAACATATTCCCTGAAACAAACTGAGAGACAATGCTAGGAGAACACACCCTAGGGACAGTCTTTGTGAGCAACATGGGAAGTTCTCTTGCCCTAGTTCTTCCAAAATAATAATAAAATTTGCAAACTCAAAATAGAGTATGATTTTGAAATAATTTAAAACCCTAAAAGGTGTGGAATAAGATTATTAAACATGTACAGTTCAGTCACGTATCATCCAGAACTTCAAATGTTGCAAGCTAGCCATATTTCTTGTACTTATTAAAATTTTCCAATGACACCCAAAGCAGTTTTATTATAATGAGAATAGTTTAATCTCAAATATCTGTTTCCCATGAGCATTGTGTTTCTGCCTGCTGACTTTATTATCATTTATATGCTATGGACATTGATGAGGCCCTAGCAACCTGATCTAATTTTGAAGTTACCCCTCCTTTTAGCAGGAGGTTGGACTACAGACCTTTAGAGGTCAGTTCAAGCCTGCATTTTCCTGTATTTCTATGATTTTTCTGCAATTTTCCTGTAATTCTATGATTCTAGAAGAAGTTTTTCTATGGGAAAATCTTATGAATTTACGAAGTGTCCTTTCCATTACCCCTACACCACAAAAGCAGATGTCTGGGGGTTTTTGTGCACTTATCTGATCACTTGTAGTAGTCCAGACTGCCTGCTGATCTCATTTCATGCTTACTTATCTCTTCTGATCTTCACTGTATGTCTCAGCCTCTGCAGTTCTTCTGCTACACTATATAAACATGGTATAATCTCATGCATTGAAAAAGTAAACCAAAACATATTATTAACTGCTCTGCTTTTCTAACTGTTGTTTCTCTTAGTGGTTAGGCTCAGCTTCCTTCCTGCAGTTCTGTCAAGCTCTACCAAACTGGTGTCTGTTGTCTTTGACTCTGCAGGCCAATCTCTCATTTTGACCACAGCCCCTAAGAACACTTTCCTAATCAACCTCAAAAGTGGTATTTTATACTTATCTGCCGTGTGGGCTATGTTCAATGAGGCCAGTGATACAGTTTTCCTTAAATCCTGTCAACCTCATTTGACTCCTGTCTCCATCTTTTTATTTCCTTTGCTTCCCTAATTTCTTTTTTTAATAGATTATTTGGAAGAACCTCCCCGTTCCTCAGTTTCATGTATGGTTCCAAGTGTCTGGCCTTCCCTTTTCTGTCTGCAGTATGTCTGTTGGTGACTTATTCCGCAAATACGTTAGCTATTATCTGTATGTAAAAACCCTGCAGAGCTGCTTCTCCAGTCCAGACTAGACTCTAACTTTCCAAGTGAAAAAAAAAAGTAATTGTGCCTACAGATATCACTTTTGGAGGTCTAGCCTTCTTTAAACTTAATACATTCATACATGTCAAACATCCTTCCTTATTTTTCACTTTCATAACATGTCATTTGAGGTAGGCCAAATCAGGGCCATTATTTTAGACTCTGATTTCCAAGTCTCTCCTCTAAATTTCACTGATAGATTACTAAATGTGGTGTTACTCTCTGTAGGATACAGACACGTTTGCCCATTCACAGAACAGTCTCAGGTAAGCTGTCACTGTCACCTGTTAATTGCAACATGGTCTTGTCAGGCTTTGACAAAGCAATTTCACTGCTCTTATTCAAAATACTACTGCAAGGGTAGTACTCTGACTATGCCAGTTTCCTCACTGACGCCACTTTCACTGTTTCATCAGATGTATCTATCTTGTCTTTGCTTTAAAGGTCTTTCAGGACCTTGTAATCACTATTCACTTGGAGCCTACGACACCGGCTTTGATTGTTTCTCTATGAAGTTTTTAAACAAACCTTTATCCATTCTCTCATGTTTTGGAGAAGAGGCCAATACAGTGACAAAATCATTGTCAGGAGGTATGAGCAGACTCCAAAGAACTCAAGTGACTGATACTATTAAACAAATAGCCACCTACACCTGGCTTAAAGCTTGAACATTATCTTGAATGAGGTCAAACAGTTCAGGCAGCACACAAGGCTGGTCAGGAATATACATTTTTCCAGCTCCCTCGTTTTCCAGCCTTCAAATCTCACCCTCCAGTTTCCCCTTCTCATAATGGACACAGGAGAAAAAATGACTATTTAAACTGATGATGTGCTGAAACCATTGCTAATCAGCTAGACAAATATTGACACTCTCATTTTACTTTTCCATTCATGTGCAATTTTTTTTTGTCTTTTGTCTTATCTTGGATTCTAACCACTCTGTGGGAAGTCTTTGTTTTTGTTCTTTGTTTGTACGATGTCTAGCCAGTGGGATGCTGGTCTGATTAAGCCTCACAGGCACTCTAGTAACGTGAATTAAAAACAATACCACTTTCTATTCCTGCCACTTCTACAGACACTGTTTGGCTGTGGGAAGCTGAATTCTATGGCTGCCTATGTACCAACTGAACAATACCATATCCTAATCAGTGGTCTGCTGCAAAACTGTTAAAGGAATTGCAACAACATTATTGGGGACTTGAAGAGAGAAGCTAATTTAATTTTGATAGAACTGAAAAAGTAAATGCAAAGGCAAAAACCTCACTTAAAAAAACCCCCTACATGTGATTGTATTTCATACAACAAACCTGAAATTTTGTGTCAATTTTCAGTGTCCCTTTATCAATTCAGTGAGAAGTTAAAAACATGGGCAAAGCGAAAAACAGACAAAAAGGATCCCTTCTTTCACTTTCTGTCACTTCTCCTTTCCATCACTTCATCTTGTCTAACATGTGAATGCCCACCGTCAGAATATCATCAAGATTTTAAAGTTGATTAAACTTTTTGGTAACCAATTTTTACTTTAGTACAGACATTGAAAAACCTTGAAGGCTCCTTAGCCTTCTATAAGAGCTTCTCTTGAGCGTCATCTTTTACTATGGCTAGTACTATAGTTCTTTATTTTATGCAAAAGATTATCACCTATTGATATACCTTGTAAACTCGGAAGGTGAAAAATAGGTTTTCTTGAGGATTTGCACCATCTAAAGGTGGTTCTAGCTCCCTCAATATGAAGACTGGGTTAAATACAGAGTATTAGGTTTATAATATTTTGAATTATTATATCTTGGACTATTTATGCTGCTGCTAAAAGAGCGGATGAAAGATTTTTATTATGAGACTGAACATCTCCCTTCCATGAGTTTAGAGTCCTCCACTGACATAAAGAGAAAGGAAGGTTTTCCTTTTTTTCTCTTACCTTGATATTAAAGAACAAGATAAAATTCTTCCTCCATTCATTTTGAGAATAAAACATTACTTTTACTTTTGTACCAGAAATTCAACAAAGTGGCTTGCTAGATAAATTATTTTGCCTCAAAGATCTTTATTATGTCAAATCCAAAGTTGTAACTTCTTTAATCATACACTAGGGCAAGTTCATATTTCCACAGAACTGAGGTTTCTGACTATGAACAAAGAAGTGAAGTTTGTCAAGAAAATTAAGGTGCACTGCTGGAATTGTGCAAAAGCTTGCAAAACTGACCATGTTATCAGTGGTACAGCCAGCTTAAGTTGTGTACTTATACAGTTTCAACCAAAATAGAATTTTAGTAGCCTTTTACTGCTATATGGCACCCACTTCTGAAGGCACTTCTGTTAATGACTAAGAGGAGGTAGAATACTTCCTTTTTAGATTTTAAGCTGTGTGAAAGACAAGCTCTACTGTTTCCATAATGCAAATATCTTAAGAGAGTCCAACCTTTGCAGGGAAAAAAACCCTGTATGTTTCAGGAATTCTGACTTGGTAAGAATTACAAAAAGTTTCTCACTCCTTCCTCCCCTGTCAAATCAGAAAAGACAATAATCAGTCCTATCCACAGCCAAAGAGCCAAAAGCAGCAGAATGATCTGTATATCCTTTTTCATTCTGAGTCAAAAGAAAGGTTATGGTGACATTTAGTCTCAATTTATAAAAGCTATACTAGAGATATTAATGAAGATGCAAGAATCCTATTACTGCTCCTAAAAATGTGGCATCTATGAAAACAAACAAAACCAAATTCCTGAGAATCTTGCTATGCCTCAGCATCAGAATGGTGCAAGTATAATTATTTAATGCCTGAAGGTAATTCTAGTTAACATCAGACTTCAGATGTAACACTGACCACATCTTCAGATTCAGATGTACCTTTGGAGACGTCAGACATGCTGTCTCTTAGAGCAGGAGCAACATTCTACCAACTCCTTTGAATTCGTGCACTATGCCATTTAAAATATTTACTTAAATATGTGCATTTCCAAGAAAGAAACAGTGCTCTTCATACAGCACAGACCCTCTGAAGTCTTATATTTGAAGAAAAGGCAATTAAAAAAATTTATTGGAAACTTCTAAACAAAACAAACCAAAATACAAAAATTAAATCTGGAAGAAACAGATGAAACAAGCTGCTCATATTAATAAGGCCCAAGGCAGATTCAGATTGAAACATTTTCTTTGAATATAATTATGTTTTTCTGTCATTTAAACTAGTGTTGGCACACATCACCTTTTGACACAACCATTCTGAATCTTTATTGTTGTAAAATGAAGTCACCATATAGAGAGGTGGGGTAAAAGGAGAGGAATAGCTCTACTAATTGTGCATTCATCTTTAAATTTTTGATCAATGAGAACACTAAATGTCAAAAGAAAAGATAAAAGGGAGGGTGGAAACCCAGATTTTTCGTTCATGTCATCTAGTTTTTCTAACAACTCTAGAAAATACATGCTCAAAGTTCATTTTTAGAAAAGACATACATTTAAGTCTTGAAAAATTATTGTACTTGTGATTAAATCTAGATTATAAGTTAACATATTTACCTCATTTTATCAGAAAGATTGCCTCAGTATCAAGAATTGCTTGTTCTTGACTGAGGCAGTATTTCATTACTGTATGGAAACAACTCATCAAAAATAGATTTGAGGAATGGGTTGGCGTTCAGTTGCAAAAAGCTGACACCTTAATGATGGGTTTCCAGTTCAAGAATTGTCCATTCCCCTTGAGGGGACGAACAGTCTTCAGATGAAAAGCTTGCCACTGTAATGCTTGCTGAGGAATCGTCAAGTGGAGACATGAGTTCAGTCCACCTACTGAATGTGTCAACTTGTGATGTACCCTGAGGATTTGAACCATCTCGTGCCAGAAACAGTGTCTGATTGATAAGACATTGTGCTAAGTTAAGGTCTTCAGGAACAGAGTTTTTGAAATCTAAGTTTGAGTCCTGCTCAGATAACAATTGCCTGAGTAGAGTCCAGTCCTGTTCTGCAAACTGTTGATCTTCATAATCCATCTCTAGAACTGCTGTTTCTGAATCCATCCTCTGCTCAATTGCTTCTCCAACATCCATCTCATATATTGGAGAAAGGGTTTTTGGAGGCCGATGTTCATACATGCAGGTTTGTGCCATTGTGTCATAATCATCTATGTCTCCTGAAATAATTCACAATACTGTACAATGTAAAAATTGTAGATGATCCTCCCCTCAGGGCTGTGTAGAGCAAAATTTAATTCATTCAGGAAGGACAATCCAATCAGGTTAAAAAAGGGGGGATGGAGGGTTATACAAAATTGACAAAATTTGAGTCATTTATTTCCTATATAAAAAACAAAGTATGATTTATAAATTAAGTTAAAGCAGCAATCACCACTGGTAATTAACAATAACCTCCATAATTAAGTTTCTGATACAGAAAATGACAATGTAAATATACACTTAATGCACATGAAATTTCTCATTTACTACATAAATTAAATTTAGACCAGGAGGTGCATAGAGGGAATTAATAGAGAATGATTACTGAATGGTGACTTAAGCTATGTCAGCTTAGAAGAGAATTAAAACCAAAATTGTTTATCCACAGGCTTATTTCTACACTGCACATGCAAGGGCAGCTGCAGGCAAGGGCAAGCAAACTTAAAAAAAATAGTACAACTTTTAATGTCTTCTTGTTCTGTGGTCTGGCTGAACATAGATCATCATCAGTGTTTCATTACTCTTGAATACACAATAGTTGTAATCAACACTATTGTATATTTTTGATGGGATAAACAGACTGAATTGTTGATATAAAGAAGACAAAACACAAAACTAGACAAGTATTCATCTAGCTACATGAAACAAGTTAGAACTTTTTTGTATATAAGTGTCAGTTCTAAGTATAATCTCTCTTTTAGGAAATAAGCTTTTACTGGTAAAATTTAGAATTTTAGACATTTCATAAGCTTTAAAGCAGAGTTCAAACCTACTCCCACTGGTGTATATGGCAAATATTCAGTTATATTCAGTGGGAGAATGATTCAAATTTGTATATAATATATAAATAAATAAATTACAACAATAATGCGTATAGCTGTTCAGGTAAACAGTTCAGTGCGCTTTAGTTAAGGTTATTACTTTAGTTATTGCACATCCCATTCAGACATACTATATGTTGTCAAGCAGACAAAACAAATACTAAGATTCCATCAAAAGCTGATGCTGTCAATGTTAGATTGGATCAAAAATAACTGAAGTACAGACAACTGCATCCAATCTTTCTTTTAGCATTACATAAAATCTCTTTTCTTGTAGTCAAGTTTCTCATTGAACAGCAGGGTATTGACGGATATTTCAAACAGACAAGCATTCTCTACCCAAGTGAAATACTTAAAAATATTTAAATATAGTTTCAGCCAAAATTACTTCAGGATTCAATCCCAGACAAATTGCCAAAGCTTTCCCTATTAATTTGGTTTTGAATGACTGAATGTTTCTATTTCTGTACATTACCTGGAAGTAAATCAGTATTAGCGCATTCAGTAGCTGCTGGTTGACTGTCTCTCACTTGACTTTCCTGAGTCAGCATCTGATTCTTACTGGCTTCTACAGGTTTTGCAGAGCTGTTCTTTTGCACATCAGAATTATTTTCTCTCTGCTGAAGATCCAGATGACATGGCCTTTCTTGAGATTTTGTGTCATTGTCTAAGTACTTATTGCACTGGTGAAATTCACTATCCACCTCATTCTTCATATTTACTTGCTGTTTTTCTCCTGGATGTGGACTACCTGCTGAATATACTTTCTCTGGGCAATTTTGTTCAGTCATTGAAGTACCTTGATTCTCCTTTCCTGGGATTTCAGTACCGTGAAGATGGAGGAGAGAACTTCCACTTTTATCTGATCTGTTGTCTCTATCCTTGTGCTGCTTGCCATCCAGGAATCCATCTTCAGTTTCTAATGAGTATCTTGAATAAAATGTCTTTCCATGGTGCTCTTGAGAAACACTGTCAAATACTTCTGAAGGAGTAGGAGAATCTATTGAGTGCTGACGTGAAGTGTGAGTTTCCACTTTATCATCAGCTCCCAATTCTTCACATTCATCTACTGAAAGTAAAACAGATCGTTTGAAATTTTTAGTTTTAGAAAACTCCTGACTTGCAGTATCATTTTCTGTTGCATCCTCAAAAGCTAAATTATCAATTCCTTGGAACTGTTGAGCAGGAACATTTGACGGTGGAAAGTTTTCTGCAACATTCTCTGCTTCAGATCTGTCATCTTCTGTTTCATCGGCAGAAGAAGAAACTTGGTCTGTTTCCTGAGTAAACTGTGCATTACCAAAAGTAGAACTTTTGCTTTCTCTAGTACTGATCCGTGAACTCTCTTGATGGGACCAAATTTCAGGTCTTTTTCTTGGTATTTCATCATCACTTGTTGAATTAACACGGAAGAGATCAGAACCCTCTTTTTTCATTTTCACTTCTATTCTTAGACTGCTATCATAAATTTTTAATTCCTCAGGTGTACTTGTGTCACTGCTGCTTCTTCCAAGAAAATCATGACATAACATAGTACTGCATTTAGAAATCCCTCTTTCATTGGATCCCTCATCATCCTGAGAGCCTCCGGCATCATAATCTTCTGATCTTGGTTTTATATCATCAGAGGATGTGGTTGCACTGCCAGTATCTGATTCAGGACTCTCTTTTGGATCTACGGCACCAGTACTCCAGTGGTCCACAAAGGGAATTTCTGCATTTTCATGGTTTTCTGGCATTTCCATAGGCTCAACAAGCTCTGTGTAATTAGGTGAATATTTTTCTGTTATTTGTTCTGTGGAACATTCTGAAACATCATCTAGATCTGTTGTAACTGATTTATATTCAGTCAAGGCTGAGGTATCACACAGTTCATC
The DNA here is from genome assembly GCA_014706295.1 of Lycocorax pyrrhopterus obiensis. Classification (NCBI taxonomy): domain Eukaryota; kingdom Metazoa; phylum Chordata; class Aves; order Passeriformes; family Paradisaeidae; genus Lycocorax; species Lycocorax pyrrhopterus. The sequence continues at coordinate 16,939,913 of JACSVZ010000013.1, read as the reverse complement.
AACTGTAAGAAATCCCTCCACATGGATCTGAGGAGATGATGTTTCATCCTCTTTATTGGTTACTTGGGAAAAGCTTGACAAAGCATTTTCACCATAGTTTAGACCTGTTTCAGAGTTTATTTTATCACTCTGTTCATTACAGACTTTTGCTGCTTTTGGATCTTTCACCAGTTCTCCTAAAACAATAGCCTTCTGATTTGTTTCCTTGGAAAAGTCTGAATATCCATCATCGGAAGACTCTGCATGACAGTGAAATTCAGCTGTATTATCATCTTTCTCTGGATCTTCAATCTTTCTAATTCCAGTCTGATCTCCACAGATTTGTTTTGTTTCCATGTCATTTTGTAGTGAAACATTCAGTTTATAAATAGTTTCTTCTGCAATTAGAGGAGAAGAAGATTCGGATTGTATTTTGTATTGCACATTTTCAGAAGAATCTGGTAATTTTTGTTTATTGGATTGACAAGACTCCAGCAATTTATTGTCAGTGATACTTTCCATGGCAGGTTTTAAAGCTTCATTTGCAGAATAGCATTCATTATTGTCATGAAGCTGACCTGCCACAGCGTCAGCCATGTTTTTCTCAAGTTTCTGTCCTGAACCTCTGTGTTCAGAGGTGTGCACATTTTTCTGGACAATAGGAGAATCACTCCTTGAATGCTTTTGGGCAGAGGACTGAGATTTTAGTACAGCTGTTTTCTGTTTTGGGTCTTTACTAGTTGTAATCTCAGCATTCTTTGATGGAGCCAGAGTCTTAGGTGTTGTTTTTGCAGTGGCTTTTGTTACAGGTGTTTGTGATTGTTTAATACTCTTCTTCTTAGCTGAAGGATGTTTTTCTGGGAGTGTTGTCTGAACCAGGTGTTGTAACACATTTTTTTCTTCGTTATGTTTTGGAGAAATTCCTGATTTCAGTGAATTGGGTGATTCCCCCTGAGGTCCTAACAAACAGTAAAAAAGACTATAAAGGTTGTATATGCCAGTCACAGTATATTCACCAATTTTATGTTAGTGTTTGTTTACGTTAAGAAACAAGTTACGCAACTTTTTATGTAACTAAGGAATTTAGGGCTTGTTAAAGAATTAAGATTTGAAATAACAAATAGTAGATAAAAATACCATCTTGGCACCTTTAAAGCAGTTCATAGAATATACATACAGGAATTACTTCAGCCTGTAACTGAGGTGGTCATCCGTGGAGTAAAAAGCAGCAGCTCTCTAATAATGCATACAAACACTACACAGCAGCTTAGCACAGGAAGTGATGAGTACTGTATTCAATTTATGTTGTAGAGGAAATGAACAGAGGCAGAAAATAATTACATTAGTTATAATGTGATTAGAGTACCAGAATTAATGTCCCTGCTCAGTCAGAAAATACTGCAAGATCTTTAATGACCACAAATTGACAGAACCTGTGTTTTCTACATCACAGTGCATTTAAGATAATATAACTTGAATATTGGAGCTCCATCCTTAACACTTTGTATCCTTCTAAAACAGTGTTTCATCTCTGTGTCCTACAGTGTCATTTCCTACACCTGCTATCAGTAGCTGTTGAAATGGAGTATTTGTTTGGGGGCCAGTATCAGTAGTGCTGCTGCTAGGGGGCAAATAGGAAAACACCAAAATAGGGAGGCATAAAGCAGTCTGCAGTCCAGATCTTTGTTGCTTATTAACAAATGCTCAACCTACAGAATTTCTGTTGAGCTCAGTCATGGTTCCAAATGCAGAAGTGCAGGGGATCAGCAAATGGAAGACTCTGCAATGCAGATTAAACAAGCAGAAGAAAACACCAACTGGCAGTGAAGACCATCTTTTAAGTATTTTGACGTTGACACATTAATTTGCATTTTACAGTTTAGGATTGTCACCAAAATTGAAATATGGAAAAAACCCAGAATTCTTCAGAAGATTTTTCCAAATACCTGTGCTAAAAAACAAACAAACCTCAAAGCTTTGCATAAATAGTGGCAGATCATTTAACTGCTGTATGAAACTTTACCTTGGTTCTTGGGAGAATTGGTAGGTGTGTTTTGAGTCTTTTGCTGTGCTGCAGAATTGGTACTCACATTCCCTTTTTTCTTTAGAACAACTTGTACATTTTGCTCATTACACCCTTTTCCTGTTGGTTTTTTTGTCAGACTGCAAAGAAATTATTATATCCATTATTTCCAGGCTTAGATCTAGCAATGTTTAATTATATTTAAACAAGCAATGTATGTGTTTTAATGTGCACACATACATAAACATTGAAAATGCAATCTAAAAAGTAAACTTTTTGAAAATAAAAATGAAATGTATATCTATATTTTTAATTTATATACAAACGTATATATAATGACCCATTTCACAAATTCACAGTGCTTCAGCTGTCCCCTGTCCAGTTTAAACTAAACTATTCCAGAAAAGGTAATTTTACAACACCTTGCGTAGTCATTAACTGTTCCAGTATGCAGAATTCTGAATGACCTATAACAATTTAAAAATTATTAGCATGCAACAGTCCAACACAAAAGCCAAACCAATTTTATCTTTACAGCAATGTTGCCAATAGCTAACTCAAATTGTTTTGCAAACAACATCCTACAGACAACCATTCTTAGATTAAAAAGAACATCTAATGGTAAGTTTAATAGTTCACCTGAAACCTTTTTTCCCAAACTCATACACTCATGCACACATATATAAACAGCATATTGATTTGTAACATACCTGCTTGTTGTGACATTAGCCTCAAGCTCAGTCTTCTTTTTTTTGGTGGTGACTCCATTTGACACCTTCACAGATGCCTTTATTTTCACTACTGTAAAGTAAATTCAAAGTTAATTACAGGGGGAAATGCATTGCATATAAGTACTGAAAAAAATCCAATATATGAAGATCAGTTACTGAGAAGATCAGACATGCTAAACTTGTAAAATATTTACTGTTTTAATGGCTATTAATTGACCATAAAGTCAGTTAATACTCATTTACAGGGGAAGAAGGTAACTCATCAATTTATAGATTTTCTTAAAGCTTCCCTGGCTGGTTTTCAGTGTATGACCAGCCCAGTCAGAGACCAATCAGAAGAGGACTTTAACCAAAGAATTATAAAAAAATTACCAGTCTGTTTTTTCCCTTCCTCTACCAATTTATCCTCTTTGGGTTCCTCTATCTGTTCACCCGCAGTCTGGATATCCATGTTTGAATTTGCTGACTTGCTGGAAGCTGCTGCTACAGTCACCAAGGAGGGAGATTCCTTCCCCGTGGTTTTTTTCAATGGCTTTGTTTTGTTCTGCATGCTTGAGGTCACTGTCAGCACTTTAGGTCTGGCACCTGCAATTTTTCCTTCATGATTCTTTAGTCCTTTGCTACTTCCTGAATTTTTTTGTCCACTTGCAGATGATGTCTTTTCTGTATCTTGCTTGGTAAGCATGCTTTCAGCCTTCACATTTCCATTATTTTCTATTTTTGTCTTTATAACAGCTCTAGCCTTTGGCGAAGCAGCTTTTTCCCCAGGTTTGGAATCCTTAGTAATCTTGGAAACTAATTTTTTACCATCCTTCCCCTTTACATCCTCATGCTTTGAAGTCTTATTAACAGTAGTTCTATTGGTGGATGCATGTCCAGATGCTCCTAACCCATCAGATTTCATTTTATCCTGATTAGTGGAAGAATCTCCCCTGCAATCTTGCTTGCTGTGTTCTGCCCAGGAAGTATTCCTTATACCAACAGATGCAGTAGTAGTTTTATTCAGCTAGGGAAAAAAAAAAATCATCAGAAAAAAACCCAAACAAAACATTTGTAACACCAAACTATCCATAATCTGTAATTTCTGAAACACATCTACTTTTAAAGTAGTACATGAATCTAAAGCAACAAGATTCAACATAGAAATAAATTTTTATATATATATATATATATATATATACACACACACATTTAAGGTCAGTTTGCTGGCTGTCAAAAATATTAAAGTTCTGCTCTATGTAGAGGAGACAGAAATATCTAAGCTGAATTTCACTTTTACTTTGAACAAATTACTCTGTAATATTTATTTATTTATATTATTAGTGTCTGCTGAAGTAAAAAAATTGTTTTGAGTTATATGTGCATATTTTCCAAAAAGGAATAAAGACTATGCATTATTACAAACATTAAGCCAAAAACTATTTTACAATACATGTGATATTTTTAACTACTACCAACAGCGTATCCACAGAGAAATGACAGTATCGATTCTCTCAGGTAAAGAGGAACTCAAATATGGAGAATTAACTGCATGAAAGGGAATCTTTGTGATACTAGTGTCATTGCAATGTATGCAAGGCTGTCAAATCATGTGAAACCCATACTGTTTTTTTACCAATTAATAATGTAGTTTTGAGTGTGAGTTTCAATAGAAGAGCTGTTGAGGGCACTGAAAAATATTTTTCAGCGCAGGGAGTGTAACAGACTCAGTGTTGTGGTGGCTTGTAATAATAGCAGAGATTCATTAGCTCAGTAGCAAACCATTTGCTCTGGGAAACAGATGAGTTTCATTATGTAGCAAGAGAGGAATGTGAGATTCTGAACACAAATTCCTGCCTTTTATTTGAGCTTATCTGTTTGAAAATGTCACACAACACAGTCTGAGTCCTAAGATGTGTCCAGTAATGAACATTACTGATTCTGCAGAAACAGTTCACAAGAAAATACAGATTTTTCAAAACCAAGTTCCATTAAGCAAGATGGAAAATTAGTATGAATTTTAAACAAATAATGAAAATAGTTTTGTTTGCAATTATTTGAATGTTTTTAATGTTTGGATATAAATGTTTACCTGAGAACTGGTGAATACAGGTTTTTTGCCAAGTCTTCGGTCATCACCCTTGTCAAATGCAGCTGTAAAAGGAACAAGCAGTTTCTTTACTATTTGGCAGGAAAAAAGGGGGACAGAAATCCAGCCAGCCTACTCAGTTAACATTATGTGAAATTAGAAAGCACTTCTTTGGGTCCTGTCATTATTCTATAAAGGCTAATTTTGGTGACATGGCAAATGTTAAGTGGAAATACATGGTTTTATGTTTGGAACAAAAAATGTGGGATCTGTAATGACATCACATGGCCATAAGCAAGTTATTTAACTCTTCTGTTTCCCCATGTCCATAGTAAGACTTTTGTTTATCCAAGCTCAATTCATGTAAAGCTAGCAGTGCACTGAGACCTTTGAAAGTGTACAAAATTTACAAAAAGATACCTTCAAATTTAGAGCATTAATGACCTTTAAGTGTATTGTTAATTAAAAGATATTTATTTTTACTATATAAAGAAAAGATTAATTACATTAAAGTAAATAAAATTAGTTTTCAAAACTGGCAAAGCCAAAATACCTAAATGTACACACTAAGGTCATAGTGCCTCTTTGGATAGCATGCAGCATAATGTCATGAGAATTATCCCTGTGATTGTCATGTGGAGTTTTCAGGCAGTGAATGCCTTTTTTTTTATCTGATGTACTCTGGGAGGAAAGCAGTTTCCAACAAAGCTTTTAAATCAATTGCACTTGTAGAATACAAAAAGGATATTTATAGACACTGTACAGACCAGAATCTATAGGTTTCATTTATGACTGTATTCATATTTCAGCTGAAAAAAAGGTTTTGCAAAAAATATATTAAAAATTTAGGCATTCAGCGCCTCATGTTCTGATGTACTCTACATGGAAACATTTTTTGTATGTATAATACAAAAATTCTGCTGAATTCTTACTAAAGATACTAAAAATAATTTTTATTTAGGTCTCTAAAAATCACACAAAAGGTATGCTGAAAATGGCACCCCAGGGGGATCTAATCCTTTTTCTAGCAGTGACTCTGCAGATTAATACATACCAATATATTAAGACAAAATCCATATAAACTTGTGCCTAAGAAAACACAAGACAGGTTGTAAATGAAAGAACCACAATACCATCTCTCTTATTTTGGCATTTTTCCTCCTCTGTTACAGCCTTCTAAATCTATATAGGCTGAATTTCCAGGAGAAAAGCCACCACCAGAAATCTTTAAGATGAAAGTTGATCTAAGTTATCCTAGACATTTTTCACCTGAGGATTAAAATTTGTCTACCAATATTGTACAATTGCTTTGCCTGTAATAAAAACCAGATAATTCAGGCAAACATTTCAGCCTTTTCATATATAAAATGTATGCAACTTCAGTTAGAATTTAACCTAAAAGAAAACAAAACAATTTTTGGCAAGATGGAGTTTGGACAACTAAGACACACCTTGATTTTAAATATTTTTATCTATTGAAAGCACTAGTGTAAAGTAGCCAAAACATCATTCACAATAGAGACACGATCATCTTAAAAGTAAACCACCCCAAATCAGAACAACCCACCCTTTTTTCTAAAGCCAACTCCTCCGCTCCTGAAGGATTTTATAATCAAGAAAGAAATCCTAATCCTGTTTTACAGAGTAGTATGAGATATTATTTGACTACATCCCTAAATCATGCTTAGAAAGATTGTCACTGCATCTTTCAGCAGGTAACTGTAGAATAAAATTTTCATCTACCTCTAGGCATAAACATTTTTATAACTATTATATCCTAGCCACTATTGTCTTTAACAAAAAGGACATAAAATGTTTATTTCTCCTTTGAATCAAAAGTGATTTGAATTCAGAGAAGTATTTAACATTCTTTTCTTTTACAACACTGTACTGCCAAAGCTAATATTAAACCATTACCCAAACTCCATCATCAGTTCCACATCCTCAGAATACTCGTGCACTTCAAAACAAAGGAGCGTTCAGAACAAAAACTCCTTTTTGTTGGAAGTGCTGTCTGTTAAAATGTTGAGAGCACACCATGCAGCTCCTTAGGGGCTCTCTGCAGCAGCACACACAAGATCACAATGCCAATCAACCGAGGAGCCCAGCTATCTGCATTTGCTCACAGTGCACAGGATGAGCATTATGCAAGAGACGAGCAATATTTATACATCATGGAGAAAAAGATAAAGGACAGAAACGGAATTCATAGAACGGATAATCTGCTTTGTGCAAATTTAATTCATCCACAGCTCTTATCTCCTTAAAAATGAGGCAGATAAGGTTTTTAATCCTACTGCAGTGTTTTCAGTAATTTAGAGTAGCTGTAAATAAGAATAGAATCCATCTACATGATGGTGGGGGTGGGAGGTTTCTATCATATATACTCCTCAAAAGAAAAGCAGGGCAGACTCTTCACAGAAAATTACTTACTGATTCCCATGTTTGAAACTAGCTAAGCATGCCATCATGCTTCTATGCTAAAACACCACTTCAAAACACAAAGCAGCACAAATTTTGCTTTAATTTGTATCAGGCTCCACAATTCCATCTGCATTGTATCTACTAAACAGATTGCTAAAAAATTCTAATGCCATTTGATGCCAGACATACCTGCTTGTATTTTCTGTTGATGGTCTGGCCTCATCAGCTTCCAGCCTTCTGTGTGACGAACAGCATAAAAAGACTGAACCAGGAAGACCCAGAGCTTATCACGCAGCGCCTGGATCTTGCACGTAAAACCCTGTGTTCAAGTAACAAATCAGCAGCTGGCGAGGGGCATATTGTCATAGCAACCAGTCATTATTCCTTTCAGAATCTACTTACTCCCTAAGCTAGATCAATGATGTCATCACTTATATTTTATAACGGTCTGGTAGATGGAGATGCTGTTTTTGAAGGATTATTGCCCACCACAGTGATTTTTTTCTGTACTTCAAAAGCTACAAATTACAGCACTAGTAAGCACTACATTGCTCTCATTGCTCTTTTTTTCTTCTCTTTTTTTTTTTTTTTAAATGAACCCCATAATAGCTCTTCACTGTCAGCTGTGTCACAACAAGGTCAAATACTCCAGGGAAAAATAATGTATTTGATTAAATTTTCATTGCTTTGACCAAGTGTAGATCTACAATAGCACCAGATTGCAGTAATTAATTTTTCATTTATTTTTATTCTTTGTCATACTATTTATGAATTATTCCCAGAATTACAGTCAACCACAGCTTAAATGTCATTATTTAGATTGTGTGAATATACATGGTATGTTACACGCATGGAGCCTGACACCTCCACCCAATCAAAAAAACACACACTGGATTAAGTGTCAGTCCTTGCTTTAGAGGACAGTCTTAAACAAAAGCAAATGTACCTGTGACCTTCACAAAAAGGGGGGGAAATATTTAGGGAGAAAGAGAATAAGCTCTCTTCCCCTGTAAGTTTTAGATAATGCAGCATTTGGTAAGTTTTTTTCTTATCACAAATTTAAATTGATAGTAAAGATCAATGGGGCAGTGCTGCCCATAGGACTTATATATTCAGTAATACACAGGAATTTTTTGATTGCCAGGATGGGGTTTCTCTTGAAAGTAAACAAATGCCTACATTTTCTGTACTTCCAAAAGGACCTTGGATTTATGCAGATGCTTTTCTGTATGACCCCAGTTGCATGACTGAGCCCTCTGAGTTTACACCATATCATCTGATTTGAACCATGACATGAAACAGTACCAGAATAGTTTTTCTACAAACACTGCACATTGAAGAACCTACCATCTCCTTCACATTTGCGGAGTCCAACAACATATCCACTGCTACAAGAAGAGAGCAGCTATTTTCATTATTAATGCTTTTTTCAATTGCACTGAAAATTAGTTCTAGAAGGTCAGGTTTGCTGCTCATTGCCTGTGCCTGAGGAAACAACAAAAGGCAGTAGTTTAAAACAAAAGCATGTACTTTGTATGCAAAAGCATTACTGAGCAGAGAGGATCTGCTATCAAGCTGTGCAGGAGGTATTCCAAAACTGAGCATCTTCTTTTGTATCCATTCTATAATCCCACCCCTCTCCAGGCCTCTAGCAAATTATCCTGAGGCCTCGCTCATTAAAAGAAATTTTAGGAACAAGCACACTGTGATTAATTTACAGCCCCATGCAACTCTGGATCCAAAGACAAATTGTTTTAACATTTCCCTATTAATTTTTTTCACTCCTCTGTACATATTTAAAAACGTATTTCACAGGAGAAATGAACTGGCTGGATGACTAGGTATGTTCTCACCAGAACCTGCAGCATCGCCACATTCGTGCAACTCACAACAAATATCAGTAGAAGTTTGAGTACACTGCTCATACTCATAATCCTGTAAATCCGTGCTGTTATTCCAGGGGTCTGAAAGCTTTTTTGAATCTGATATCTATACTTTTTGCAACACAGAAACTGTCCCACTAAATCAACTGGAACTTCTGCCTAACTGAAGCACATAACCTGAATGCAGCATTAGCCCCGTGTATCAAAGTATTTACGTACTTTAAAACAAACCTGAAAAAACCCACCCCCCAAAAATCTTAGCGCCGCCCAAGTATTTTTAAAATTTTCCATAGAATTGTACTTCAAAGCAAAAGTTGCAAGTAGTTTGGTAATTTAACAGCCTGAACTTCCCAAAATGTCATATAATTGAATTTATTTGGAAGCATATAATAACTTGAGGGCACTTTTACCTGCAACAAAACAGAGAAGCCTTCACTTTGTACTACATGTGGGAAGTTTGCAACAATAAAGGTTACACATTCCTCCTGTAGCCGTGATGCCAAGGCCACAGCTGTCTCCGTCCATTTCACTCGGGGAAGGCTATTGATCAGCCGGTCACTCTCCATCAAACGGAAAGCAGCATTCTTGTGGTTCTTGAAACAGAAACAGAAATTAGCCTGTTGCCAAGCAATTACCTAAAGAATTGCTGATTGTAAACTAGCTTCTGTCCAGTTACTGAACTTTTACACAGGGATCCAGTAACATCATTATTTCCCTTATTTAAATAAATTTGATTTTTATTATTCTTAAAATGATACGTGCCTTTGAAACTAAAGCAGAAAAAGAAAAATCTATTGGTTCTGTTTTGCCTGCAGTTAGGTAGTAAAGTTTTCAGTAGCTTTTATTATATTTTTTTCAATTGTGTCATTACATACTGCAGTCCTGAAGAAAATAAGGCAAATATTAGCTGGAGAAGCTGAATAGAGAAAAAACATTATAGGTCACTGAAAGATGTAATAAATTCTTGAATAAAACAGCTAAGTTTAGGTTTTAGGTGAGTGTGGATGGCCTAACATTCCGGATACAGAGAAAACTTTTTTGTAATTATGAATCCTTTTCCTTTATTTAAAGGAGTCAGACAACAAATATTTATCTTCCCAGATGGAGTTTTAACTGAACTTCCCCTCTTTGTTGTCTAAAGTTTCTCAAAGAAAAGTAACTGTTATGTTTCTAGTTACATTTCAAACATGCAAACAGATTTGCTAGTATTTATTACCCTGGTCTGTGTCTTTGGTTCTTTCATGCATTATATCAGCAGAGTACCTGAGGGCAACTTCTACTGGCTAACATATCCCTTGAAAAGAACTTGGAATTTATGGTTATCCACATTAGAATGGCCTGAAAGCTCTATTCAACATGACCTAGCAGGACACTGATAAATTATGCAGTAACACTTGAAAAAGCAACAATTCAGATAAATATTTGACACAAAAACCCCTACTGCAAATTCAGATCACAATCACATTTGTCCTATGCAACTTAAAAAGCAGGGAGTACCTTCTTTGTGCATATTACAGTTGAAAGATAAAATCTGGCCATCCAATGTTAAAATATATTTTAAAAATTATTTTACTCATCTCTGGGCAAACTCAGTTTGCTTCTCTGCAGATCACGTAAATTAACAATTACATATATGCTTATGGCTTGATTTTTCTCCCACTGGACTCAATTACAAGCTTTTTGAATTGTCTTGAATTCAACCCCTGCTCACAAGGCAATAAGCATTTACTCCCATTAGACACTTCCAGTGAAATATAAAATGCCTTTACTGACTTCTAATTAAATCAGCACTTTGTAGAAGTGGTTCTAACTGAATTTTATTTCTCTTATTGTACTTTTTTCCTAAGCATTTTAAAGTGGAGTCCACTTTACTTATCTAAAACTCCAGTAATTTTCTTGCATGAGTTTGAGACATCAGGGATAGGTATACATAAAGCACCTGGACAGTGCTTTAAATGGCACTCCCATTTTAATGTTTCTGTGTTCATGATTGTGGTTTCCCAGTGATTTTCCCATCGGCAGTCTCCTTTTCTTTGCACCTTTTTTCCCTCTAAAGGGCTGTCACATTAACTAGCTTTTACATTTCCAGCATCGGTAAATGAAAGGATCAGCAGAGTTACACTGTTTAACTGGGTGTAACTGTTAGTTTTACAGCAGAGAACTCTAGCAGCAGAGAAAAAGGATAGTAAATCATACAGTAGCCCCTGCAAAATTAATGTAAGATCTTTTCTTCTTCCTCCCTCAAGCAGCCTTAAAGCATTTTTGTAGATTGCGAAAAACTCCCCCGGGAATTCCACAAGTTTTTGGAATGGGTGTCTTAAATGCTTAAATGAATGCTCACCAGAACCATTCTCTGGGCAGAAGAGGCTTATGCTTTATTGTTCAATTTTGCAACCCTAGACGCTTTCAAGACTTCAGTCCATAAAATACCAGTGAATCTTGCAAAGACACACCAACACAAATTTTAAATCATTAATATGGGAACTAAAACACACTTTAGTCCAAACTGCAAAAACCTTCCAGAGAAGCTGGGTACACAACTGGGGCAGTACCAAGTACCACAGTGCCATGACTGTTCTGCAAATGCCGGCGAGGTAGCACATGTATTTCAACACAAACTGTAACCACAGCATCTTTATATATCTTTATATACTAGAATAAGCAGAGGAGAAGGAAAGCCTGAACATTTACCTTTAAACTGTCCCAATAATGTTGCACAAGGGCCTAGAGAAGATCCTAGGACAGTGTCTACATGCACTACACACCTGAGGTAGTTTGGAGTTGGAGATGGGTGGTGGTTTAACTATGAACAGCTGCTTAGATCAGAATGAACTGATCTATATCTGAAAACATTACTTAAAACTTCTCAAATTTTATACAATTTTATACAAAGCTATGTGCATATTTTAGGAACAGCTCAGTTTAATGATCTAATATGGGGCAGAACACCCGGCATCTCGAGATACTAGGCATACTCTTGAGGTATTATAGCTGCCATCTTTATTCTGTTAGATTTATGCATTGTGGTAGAACTGTTCAGGTTGTATAACTGTGGATATTCTCAAGCTTCTCTTGATCACAGAATCAAAGCTGAGCTGGAAGGTACCCACATGGATCTCTGGGTCCAACTCCTGGCCCTGCACAGCACCATCCCCAGGAGTCACACCATGTGCCTGAGAGCACTGTCCAAACACTTCTTGAACTCTGTCAGGCTGGTGCTGGGACCACTTCCCTGGGGAGCCTGTTCCAGTGCCCAAACACCCTCTGGGTGTAGAACCTTTATCTAATCTCCAACCTAAAGGCACATAGCTCTGAAATCTGTCATTTTTCAGGTTTTCACCTGAATATGCAGTTGCAGCTGCCACTCATAGCTGTCCTGCTGGCCTCAGCACTTTAAGTACTTCACCATAGAATTCCTGAAAACAACAGTCCCAACAAGGCTTCACAGTCCTTTCAGCAAGGGGTAGATCTTGGCCAGAACCATTTAAGAGTGCAACTCTTGAACCAGGGGTATGTTTGACAGTGTGCATGGCCATACGGAGCTATTTAGTTTGGGTAACACAGTAACACAGACACGGGGACAAGGACTTCAGCATGCGATATATGAGATGCCACATATTTAGTTGTCTGTTGTGTGCTAGAACCAAAATCATGTTGTGAACGTTACCTGAGCTAGTTAGATTACATTTTGTCTGTGACATTCCACAGTACAGCTACACATATAGACCAGTCATGTTTGGCAGCAGCTCTACTGATTTACGTTTATTTTTACGTACTTTTCATATCTGTTACAATTCAGTGTATTTACAGGCCGAGTACTTGACCAAATTTCTGTTAACAGGTCTAGTTCAAATCAGTTACCTTAAGTCAGCTCTGAGCACAGTTTTATACAGAAATACAATTAGAAAATACTTAAATTTAGGCAGGTCTAAATTGGAACAATGTAAGTGCGTGCCACAAAAAATGAAAGCTGAGCTTTGGGGGGGACCAGTGTAGTACTGTTATCTGAGAAGTAAAAGATATGGGTACTTTACTGCTACTTTATTTTTGTAAAGTTAGCCTGCCTGTAAACAAATAGCTTGTCATCACTGATAGCCAGTGACCACCTGAGGTCTGAAAAAAAAAGTCAATGTTTTCCAAATTAGAATACAGGTAAAAATGAAAAGGCAATCACAAATGATGTATGCTACCACGTAACATAGAGATTGATACAGCGATTTCCTGTTCCTCACTATCCAAATACATAACCAGAGAATCATAGGATGGCCTGGGTTGGAAGGGACCTTGCAGATCATCTAATCCCAGCCTCCCTGCTGTAGGCAGGGACACTTTCCACTAGACCAGGTTTCTCAGAGGCCCCCCCCCCCCCAATCTGGCCTTGAACACTTCCATAATGTTGCATTATGATGTCACAGTTGTGTTTCATAAACATATTTTCTATTATTATGGTGGACTTGGATGTGATGATCACTAGACTGTGTCATGAAGCATAACAATGACATCTCACATCAAAATAGTTTTTTAAATTATTATTTTAATTGGAACTTTTACATAGTATAAATGTACTACAGATTTAAGATATTGTATTTATTATCTCTTAAATTACATTGTACAGCTAAATAAGGAAAAAATTTACATTGCTCTATTTTTATACAAAGCACACTACTTACCAAAGAGTTAATCAGCATAACAAGACAATTGTTCTGAAGTTCAGTAGGTAAATTGGCAAAGCTTTTCTCTGAAAAACATCTTGCAAAATGTTTTCCTACCCATCTGTTGAAAAGAGAGCCATTCTTAGGTAAGGGAGATGAAAAATGTTCTATATGCACTATTTAGCACAAGTGATACCTCTAAAGTATTGTGAAGAAAAAACATGTTTAAAATGTGAACATTTCATATGCCAAAATAAACCCTATCTTGCAAAATAAAGTATTTTCAACAGAAAGCAGATAAATTAAAAACAAGCACTATTTTATTTTATTTTACTTACCTCATGCAATCAGCATATAGGTTTTCCACTCCCATTGAATGAGCAATGGCCATGCATTCTAGTACAGGTTGCTGTTTGCCAGGAGCAGGCTAGAGTTGTTAGAAAATTATCACAATTATTGTACATTTCGATTTACAGAAACCATACAAAAGTACAAAGTCTTCAGTTCAAACAGAAGTAATGTCAGCTGCCATGGTATTTAAGTTTGTTTGCCTTTATGCAGTCATCTATTTCCACAAGTCAGTAAAGTAGGATTCAGCCTCATGAGCCTAATGCATGAAAATGCTCAACTCTACGCAGGTGTTTGTTTTTAAACCAATTTGAATTGAACAGACATTTTTTTCTAAATATATGCCCATGAAACAAGATATACAAGTATAAAGCATTTGCACATGCCCACCAAGAACAATTACATTTACAATGGCACATATTAAACTATACTCAGTGTAACTTAATACATTGAATTAATCATGTGGAATACTGCTTTAATCAGCTGGGGTTTCCAAGTGTCTGTAAATAGGTGGATGATATCACAGGCCTTATTCACACCATCAATCCCATATTCACACCTAAGAACAGGGACTGTTGACTTCAGCCAACACCTTGACCACATAGTTGCCACATATCTTGTCACTATGATTAAGTGTTAAGGAATTCTCAGGCTCTATAGCTCACAAAGTAGCATGAGAAGTGGCATACCTTTTGGAAAAAATTGCAGTAATCTCTTTTCAAAGTGTAGATAGCTACTTCTTTTAGCCCATCCAGCCCATACATATCTGCAATGCCCAACATGCGACTGAAGAGAAAGCAGTAGTGACAGGAATAAAAAAATCCTTGTAATACATGCATTTGGCTTACAGGACAATTTACATGCTAACTTCACCTCTTCGTTTAGTCAGAACTTACGGCAGAAATAGATTGATAACCAAGTGTGACACTTGCCAAAGAATAATCTTCAAAACAGAAACATATATTGACCTAATAATAATCTCCCAGCCATCGAGTTCAGCCTATATAAAAGCAAGCCTCAGCCACTAGCTGAGAAACTGTTTAGGAGACTCTCAGTTTCCCTATTTTAAGGATAGCAAATGAAAAAAATATTTGTGGCAGTGGAGTTTTGGAATTTTGTAGGTTTTTTTCCAGCGATTACATAAAATGTTACTGATGACATTCTTAAAAAGCAGCGTGAGCAAACTATTAGTTATTTTATATAATAATACCATAATTTTATTTTCTATGTCAATTCATTAGCTATACATTGATATTGGGACATATTATAAACAATCCCTTATTTTTAGGAAATTGTAGCGTTTTAATGTTTAGTGGCAGAGCTCATCACCTAATATATAAATGGTTTCAGAGAATAATTCACAAATTTCAGAATTTACTTCACTAATACAGGATTATGTAAAAAAACTGTAATTAAAACCTATCCCAGAAGAAAATGCCAACATTTACATTGGTTCCTATATATCATCTTTCATGGATCTATGACTAACTACTTAGCCTTCTCATCAATTTGAGTGATTATTAAAAAATAAATTACAAATATTAACTGTTATATACTATCACACATTGTATATATTATTCTGAAAACTAAAAGGAAGGTAGAGGCAAATTAGGAATTATTTTGGTATTAAACATCATCCTGTTTTTCACTCCCCTCATAGAGTATTCCAAAAACAGCTGGCACACCGTTTCCAGTAGCTGTCAAATAAATAAGATTTCTTCAACAGCTTTATTTTTGGAATTTTCCTTTTGACTTTTAACTGAGAAAATATAGAACAAGCAAACAAGCACAAACTACAATTAAAAAATAATAAAATTTGACATATACCCAACATCAACTTCGTCTGGGAAGTCCAAAATAGCTCCATATATAAAATGCAAGATGACACTCATTTCTGCATGGCTTATGCTGCAAAAAAGAAGAATGAAAAAACACAAATAAAGACATGCCCATAATAAAATGCATCACATTTCTTAGCCAAAGGAAGTTGGTCAAAAAGCTGATACATCATCCAGCTGCTTTGTGAATGGAAGGTGAATGATCTGATACAACCAAAGCAATAAGATTTCGCAACGCAAAGTATCCAAATGGACTACATTTGGGGTGAATTTAGCTACTCAATAGTCTTGCTGAAATTTTCTAACACTTTAAATCTTTAAAAATAAGTAATAAGTAGATTAATACTAATAACTATATTATTTACACTGATAATATGGAGGAAGGATTTTTTCATCATTGCCAAGCTCTTTACTAGCAATAAATCAATATTAAGTAACTATATAATCGTTTTATTATAATTACTCTAAGTCTTTATTTTATGATATATTTCTTTTGCAACACTAAAAATACATTTAGTAGTTTTATTACAATGCTAAGTAGAAATGTTACTCAGAATATTTAGAAAGTCTTTATTCAGATTAAGAAAGCTGCAAGTCCTACACAGTAGTGTTTGCATCCTTTCACAGTCCCAGCATCATAATGCAGAAAGGCACAGAATGCCTAAATGATGGACATGAGCTGAACACTTTCTTGTACTTGTGCACGTACATTTTTCTGTGCAATCTTCAGGACCCACAAGTGCTCTGTGCATTAGTATAAATGGAAGAGAGTCATGCAGAGCTAAGACCCTTTAAAACATTAGACATGTTTAAGCAATTGACATTGATGACTAAAAACAAAAGGAAAAAAACCCAGCATTGCAACATGCAAAGAAGCAAAATCAGCACAGTTATCTCCCTGTATATCAGTACACACAATAGCCATAAAGTCAGCGAGAAGGAGCTTCCCCACAGTCTTGACAGCTGTTACCCTAGGCAGAATTTTCATTATTTCAGAGTAAGCCATGTACTTCATTTATAAGTGTTGTCAAAGACAGCACAGAAACCAGCACTAAGCAGAAAAGTGAACTGGAAAAGGTAAAATTATGGATATAACTCATAATAGCAACATTGCATTATGCAATTATGCAACATTGCATTATGCAATTATGCAACACTGGCATGAGAATAGTCTCATATAAGGATTCAGTACTTCTCAGGAGAATGCCTCTACTGAAAAATAAGGACGAAAATTTCTTAACCACAGAGAAATCAATTACAGATAGAGAAGTGTAAATGCCAGAGTAATTGGTGACTATCAGCCTCTAAAACACCATAAAAACTAAGGAATAAACTAAATTGCAAGTATATTGTTTTATAAGGATTTGGAAGTTATAACCAAATCAACAGATAACCTTTCTGATTTTGCAGCAGTATTTTTACACTGACAGAAAACTAATATGAACATTTAAGAAAGTATCACTTGGCCAGGCAATTTTATATTAACACAAAGCAGTTACATTTTGCAGCACTGTAAGGTACACAGCTCTTTCTGAAGAAAACCGAGTCAGCCAACAGCTAACATGTACATGGATCAGTACTCCTTTGCTTTTAAAGGAAATTGAATGTATTTCAATAGAGTTTTCTGATACTGAAAAGAACTAACCTGGCAGTCCCCAGCTTATCTATGAAGTCTTAAGTATTCATCCTACAGTGACAGCTCCATTATTCTCACACAGAAAGCCATGGCAAACAAGCATGCTAGACAAAATTGCTTTAGTATATGCTGCTGGAATATCACAATTAAACACTATTTAGGAAATGTTATTTGTCTTTACATTGTAAATATACTTATCATACAAGTACGTATGAAAATTACATTGTTCAGACACTCACAGTATTTTTCATGACATGTACAACAAGAAGTGAAAGAATTCTTGTGTGAATATTAATTCATAATAATAATTGTGAATATTAAAACATACTCTACACAAAAGGATTAGTGCCCTTCTGCTGATGAAAAAGACTTTTCTGTATCAGCTGGCAATGTTAACAAATACACTACACATAGTTTCATCCTGAAGTCAAAACAGTACTCAGAAAATGTATCAGGCTGGAGAAAAGTGTCAAGGCATATTAATCTTCAGTGCTCTGTACACAGCAGTGTTGTTACATATTTGCAGTGGTTGTAAATTGCCTACCTTTGCTCCCACACGACTTGAAGAAACAACACTTACCCTTGAAGAGTGATGTGCTCTTGGGAGCTCTCAGCCCAACTTCCACTCAGCATAGCAGCAAAGTAACTAGATCTGGCACATAAAATGGCCCTGAGAGAGAAAAAGTAAACATTATTCCACTACATACAAATATTCATGATGAGACTCTTTGATAACATTGACTTAAATCTTTGCCCTTTATGCATTAAGGTGTCAGATGTGTACTGCATGCCTTTTCTTCCAGTATGTTTGGAATTTCAAAATATGCTACAGAAAAAAAACAAACAGTACTCTATAAATTTTTGAGTTAAAGCTTGTTTTTAGTATGACTTTGAGATTCACACAGAGGAAATCTATTACCACAAGTGTCTTCCTTTCATATAAAATTTCACATTTATTTCTCCTGTTTTATTTATCAATTAAGAGTAAATAACCTTGTTTATACAGCCCCATTATAAATAATTATATCCTGGACTTCTTAAATTCTTCTTATATTACAAAATGTGTATTTATCAAAATGATAAGTATGTAATGTCTCGCATCCAGAATTTACTACCCACCAAAAGTCAAACAAAACTTGATATTAACATATGCTGTGATAATATTATGTGTTTTTACAACAAGAGCTATCAGTTCCTTTTGTTTACACTTCTACCCTTCTATATTTAAAAGGTATAACTGGCCATAACGGGGCTAATTCAATCTACTACTACTTCTATAAAAGAGAATAAAGAACCCCCAGAGCAGCAGTCCGTGGAGCTCAGTATCTCTACCATTATCAGTCTTCAAAATATCAGGTAAGAAGACCTTTGCAACAGGAGCTTTTAAGGTGGAAGTGCAGAGGCAGAAAGGAAGACATGATAGTGGATGAAAACTGCTTTACGATTTCAGTTTTCCAGATCCACACCAGTTACTGTGTTAGCTTTTATGTATCTTATCTGGGTTACTGCAGCCACAGATAATATTCTCATATATAGAACTTTTTCATGACACTTACTCAGCTTCCTATTATTTATAAAATTAGCTTATGTCATGTATTTCCTGTGGCAGAGAAAGCAAAATGTTATACTAGGCATGAGAATCCTTTCTGGTACATGCATTTGTTGTCTCTTAAAATGTCTCTGAGCACTCTCATTTTGCGTAGGAAGAAGCAAGAAGAATACTATTTCTGGTCTCTTTTCTAGTCATTATATATTCTGTATTCTCTCATCTCCCTTCCCTCCTCCTGCTTCAGAAGTCTCAGTACTTTAAATTAGAAGCTTCTCGCACATTCCTCCTGTGAGTCATCCAGCAAAAATAATAACAACAAAGCTTTTACTGAACATTTCATATCTCAGTGAAATACGTCCACATGTAAATGGATATTACATCCTAACTTGAAGTATATGAAATTCTTGGTACACACACGATCTTTTCTTTTTAAGAGACAATAACACAGTATTATAGAGATATGGAATACACTTATCTCCAATTTTTTATTCCCTTCCAAATAAATTTTAGTAATGAACAGTGATCAACTTCAAGGGCATAGTTAGAGTGGATATTTCAAAGACTCATTTTAAGTAAGACAGGTACTTAGCAGAGTAAGGACAAGTATGCATTACCTAAGTTTAAATTTTATCAGCATATATTTGTAAAATATATGGAGATACCAAATTATTTTGAAATAATTTTATTGGTGCTTTCCTACAGCGACGGTTAGTGCCAGTTTTATTATCAAACAAATCTGACTTGCTTCATGCAGAGCTCTGTAAGAATACAACACTAGGAAGACATAAACCAGCATCACTAAAGTCTATTGGAAGTTCACAGGACTTCATGAGAAAGTAAGGAATACTGACACAAGTGGTGGGAGACTGTGGGGGCCTAACCTGTCTCCAGTTTGAGAACTTAAAAAAAAAAAAACCCTTACAGTAAGTAAATCATTCTGCTGCTTTCACCACAATGATATTGAAAGTGACATTGCCCTTATTAGCTCCTACTGCTCACGTGATGCAGTGCTAAAACAAGCTCAAGTCCTGTGTCTGTTTCAGAACATCCTTGTTTTCTATGATTTACTGCCTATTTTTTGATGCTAGTTAAGCTAGATACATAGATCCAGGCAGTTAAGTGGCCTAAATTAGAGAAGCTCTACTGATAGAAACTCTTTGCTGCACTATTTTTTCTGCATTAAAGCATTTGTTTCTCAAACCTATGTATCTGAGAACATATCTTATAGTGTAGACCAGAAGAAACATTCATTCTTTACTACACTACATTCTGAAAATGTAGCATACATCCAAATTCTATTATTTAAAAAATTAAATACCCACACACACTATTATGACGTATCTTCTATAAAGATATTGTAATGTCAGTAATAAACTGCCCCACCCCATTTTATGTTGAGAAAGTACTAAAAGTAGTGGAGGGGTTTTATAGTCGCTCTCAGTTATTTATATACTCAAAGGGAACAAAATACAGTCGGTCTAGTTTGCTATCTCAAATGCAAACAGACTTATATCAAAGGTACAAGGAATGGTACTGACACTTTAATTTGCTTTCCCAAGCCACAAGAGTACGATAAGCCAAAGTTCTTAAATGGTCTTGGACTTTAGATCGAGTAAAGTCTCCTGACAATCTTTACATCTACATAACTGAAGTAATGAAAGCAAAATCAGATTTTGTATGCAGATTCTGAGGAGCAGAAAAAAAATTACTTCTCCAGAAATTTTCTGCCTGTATGGAAATTTTATTCAGCATTAATAATTGAATAGTTTATTAGTAGATTTTTCATTTTCTTAACAGAGCACAGATTACTTTTTATTATTTTGTATTTCATATATATATAAATGTAGCAAAAAAATCTACAAGTATTTATATGAGTATATACTTAATATATGAGTTTACAGTGGCAATCTTAGAAGTGCTAAAAGTGCAGTTGTTTTCAAAATAGTTGCTGTTGATGATAAATTATATTCATTAGTATCAAAGTACAGCCACTCCACACATAAAACCTAAAAGCTGGAACAGTTCACAGCTAGGGAACAGCACCAGCAATACTTCCTATAGATATACAGTAACAGCAGCATTTTATACCAGATGGTTATTGATCGAAAAACTTTTTACTGTAAATACTTATGTACCTGTGAGCTTGAAAATCTTTGCCTTCTATGCAAATCTTAATATCTGGACAACAGCAATTCTTGTAGAGCATCAATAAGTCTTCTCCTAATACAGATGCAGTTTCTACTCTGGAATTACCTGCATATGGGGAGAAATAGCTGTTTTCACTTTGTCAGGTGCACAAGAGACTATTGACAGTGCACAGACAAAATATGTGAAAAGAATCTGACATAATTAAATTTTTTATTATTGCATATTCAAGCTAGGATTCTCCTTGAAAGGTTTTCCAAACCTTGCTTTTTACTTCTTATTTTGACTTATCAGAAACTTGACCAATGCTCCATATTTGGTATCTACAGAAGTGCTAGAGTTATTCTTTCGTAAGATTATGTGCCCAGTTCATTTTTTTCCTGCAGAGATCCAGAACCTCTGCACTAAAGAAGAGTAGTCCCTGAGGAAGTTCAGGGTCATGCAGTGCTACAGGCTTCCACCTGAACAGATCTGCTGCTTGAGCCTGTGTTACTGACACAGCTGTAGCAGCCAACACCTCTGGGGAAGATGCAGTTAAACATTTCCTTGTATTATTTCATTGAGAGCTGTAGTGTGGAAGATTCTGAAAGGTTCCAGAACCCTCATAAAACAGTGGTGGAACTACTGCAATTTGCTAGGAAAGGAAAACAAGGGAGATATTCTGCTGTGTGGAAGTCCCACATGGTAAGCAGTGGAGCTCACTGTATTCCAGGGAAAAGACAGGACATGGTGATGACTATGCCTGATGCTTGACAATTCCAGATTTATTACACCACACATTGTCTGGGAACTGTGCCTGCTTAACTTCTGCAGCAATTCATTTCTTCAAAAGTGTGAGAGAATGAGGTGGGCCATAGAAAAGAATATCCATGTAAGCTGTGCTGTAACAATAGTTTTAATTTTGCCTGCATTTTTACAACTGTAGATGTATTTGAACAATTATTTAAAAGACAAAAAGATAAAAAAGTGTAATTCCAAACCTACCTGCAGTGGCTTTGTTGCTTTCTGCATCAATGACTGCTTCTGGAATTTCTTCCTCAACACCAGACAAACAAACAACTTCTTTCTGCACCGCTCCACTCGGAGTATTCTGATCCATTGGTGTTCTTTTGCTTTGTCCAAGACAATTTACATTTTTTTGAGTGTTCTGAAGAGTAATAGTGTTCCCTTCTTGTATTTTCCTCATAACCAGCTCCTCAACTTCTTTAAGATTTATATCAGATGAATATAGAATCCTAGAAGACGACACTAATTTTTACTCCCGTAAATTTTTAATTGAAGAAAACAAATAAAAAATTACATTTTTTTCCATCTAACAAAATTCATGACCAGAAAACAAAGAGCTGGACTCTCCGGTGCTTAAAAAACCCAACCTTTTTAAAATGTATCTCTGGAAAACTTATTTCCACAAATGCTTGAAAAGCATAAACAAGCACCACAAAATACAGAAACCTTCTAACATCAAGGTTACAGTAAAAAATCATAAAAATTGTATAGAGATATAAATGAATTGGAGAAATAAATTTCAATTTCAAAGGAAGTACTTAAAGCACAAAAATTTGCAGTTAAGATTACCCAAGAACTTTCATTTTGCCCATGTAGTAATTGCAGCTTCCCACTTTCCCATCTGTTTCACCAGCTTATTTTTGGCTCAAGATCTGGAAAGGCTAACAAAGCCTGCAGTCTGTGACTGCGAAGATCCCGTATTTATGGAAACATACTGCACTCCAGCACAGATAACACATTTTATCCTTGGTTTCATACCATATAGATGAAGTTAACAAAGTTTAACAGAAGAGCTACAGTTACTTTGGATGTAGCAGACATACTCAGAGATCTGCTTTAGTCACTCACTCCATGGCAAAGAGGCTTTTTTGTTAGTACTCAGAGAACAGTAATTTGAGTGTGTTATTTGAACACTGTACTCTGAAGGGGCAGAGAACACATACAAAGAAATCATCTTCCTTCTTAAGTCCTGTATTTAAAGGATTGGGACAGGTAGCATGTTTTTTGTCTCTGTGATACAGGTCCTCACCAGGAGAGAATAAGGAGAAACAAGAATGTAGGCAATGAGAATTTTACCGTTTTATTAGATTTTGAAAGCAAGGGCCAGGAAAGGATGTAACAGGAACATGTTCCTTTAACAGGAAAGGATGTAACATGTAATAAGATTTCACATGGAACGAGTAAGATCGGTGGATCCTTTTTACATGTTATTTTAAGGCTGTTGTGTATGTATGTGCTTTCAGAACTCCCAACCTGTGAACTGACCCTCTACTGCTTTTCATATTTAAAGTGCTTTCCAACCTAGCATAGTAATAGCATGAGGGAAAGACACGTAATAACATGCCATATTACCAAGAATAGCAGCAAAAGTTGCTTGATGGAGCAGGGAGACTTTGCAATTCTTTAGAAAATTCAAGACCACTGCTTCCACACATCTTTCCCCATTCACTGTGCTTCACAGCACATAAACACATCTGTGTTTTACAGCTCTAAGGCAGTAGGACTCAAGAACAGAAATTCAGAGTAGAAACTCAGTTAAGCTAGAGATTTCAAAATTTTACAGAAGCATTCTGAAGTTTTGTCTTCAAGTTTTTTGTCCACATTAGACCTTTCAAGAATTGTCACTTAAAGTCACATAGACAATGCCAGTACTAGAAAAAAAATTAAAAATCCAATAATTTGCACTTTATCCCTACATCTTCACCACATATAAGCTAATACCACAATTACAGAAGTATACTGGTCACATACTGAATGTAGAAAACTGCAAGAAGTTCCCTAGGAAGGATTTGTTGAAAAAAAAAAATGCCATTGAACATGTTAGGCTAAGTTTGCACTGGAACTTTGCTTATTCACCTTTCTGTTGCTACAGAGCTTTTGCATATTTAACATGCAAAGACAATACAAATTTACTTCAAGGGAGAAAGAAAATTAGCAGCAACAGATAGAGTGCTTTGGCATAAATTAATTATTTTAATATTCTTACTTACTTTCTGCAGTAACTGAAAAACTTCCATAGGGAATCTCATAAGCTAGGCAATGAGGCAACACTCTCTGGGGAATGCTCACGGTATTTTCAGAGAACCTACATAAGAAACCTCAGGAATGCAACAAATTTTGTTGTCACTAGGCTTCAGTCAATACAAATGGCATCCTTACCACAACTAGGAACTCAGTAAATAAAACAAATAAAGTGGCATTTTAAACCAGAACTAAGTAACTGGTTTCTGGATCTGAAAAAGTTAGATCTATTTTAAGTAAGTTTTTTCCTGTAAAAAGTCAAGAAACTTTGACTCTTTCAGTTAACATTTAAAATCCAGTTACATTCCTGGATTTATTACTTCCAGAAATTCCACAGGTTATCTTAATATTAAAGTTCTGCATAATACAGATTGTAAATGTACTACTTTGAAAGACTCATGGATGCATCCATCATTTTGCTTCACAGACAGCAATAATGATTTTGGCACATCTTTTAGCAATTTCCTTTTATCTCAGTAACTCCCATTAGATGTTTCCAGAATGCAAGATTCTGCAGTTTTCTAAAACCTGCTTTAAAAAACTTTGCTAGGCAGCACCCTGTATTTTATAGGCTCATTTCTAAAGCAGAGTGAAGTCTTCTAGACTGTCTCCTCTAGAGTATTAAATGATGCCTTCTCACATAAATAAAAGCTAGGGAAATCTGGCCTCCACAGGAAAATGCATAGCTTGGACCTTAGAGCTCAGATGGTTTAGCGATAATGTAAAACCATCCCTTTAAAACAGCTGCTTTAAGAAACCAGGATCCTTACTGCAGAATTTTAATAGGAATAGTTTTTAAAAACTGTTCCAAACCTCTTGAGCAGGCATCATTCAATGTGCCATCCTAGTTTCATTATCTAAAGAGCAGAAGACAACAATTCGATAAAGTTATAAATCTCTTATTTAAATCAGATAGAGATATGCATCCTTGTCCTGCCTGATACAGAATTCTACAAGCGTAACACGGTCGAAGCCTTGGCTGGTCTACTTTGAATCAATTGCTGGTATTGCAAACTAACCCCCATGGCAGTAAATGTCACAATGACAATCGTATTCCTTTGTATTTGATTGTATTTATTGCTTTTTAACTGGATCTCACTATCATTAGGTCCTTCTCTGTCCTTCCTTGTATCAGGCCCCTCTAATAGAAATATTATGAGACAATATCTAGATTTTTATTGCTAAAGCAATATTTTGTCCAACTGCAAGGGTAAATAAGAAGCAGTTTGCCGCTCAGCAGGCAAGACAGTAATGATCTAATGATTTGTGACAGACAGTTGTCCTTCAGGGATGCGAAGTTTCTCTTCTTAAGGCACACTGCAGAACTCTGCTTACGTAGTCATCTCCGGCTATCAATGTACTTGCAACTGTTGACATTTTTCTAGCTGTGTCCTGAAGAATGACAGAAGGCTATTGGAGGGCAGAGTCAATATTACACTAACTTCATCAGGCAAAAACGTAGGGTGCATAGTGTCTACAACGGGGCTGCTGCACGTCTGGTGACCAGAAGTTTCTTCCTGGTGTCCTCGGAGAGTGTAAGTGTACAGAGGGAAACAAAGCGCTGCGTAGATGCTCATCTACTTCATGCTGAGGCTATGCAGAAAGATCAGCATGAAGTTTACTATGTCCTATCTCCTGCTCAAAAGAGGAGGCAAGAGGAGCTGCACAGCCTTCAGCACACAAATGACACATAGATGACAGACACAAGCCCACGTCTCTCCTGACGAAGAGAGACAGAGGCCCAAAGGAAGTGTGCCTCACTGAGATGCAGGCCAGATTTAGCTCGTGAGAAAATGAAGCCCCCAAATCCCCACGGAAAGATAATTTTTACTCGGGAAAATAAAAGCAAAGCTGAATACAAACAGGAAAAGGAATGAAATTTTGTTATAGCATTGATGAACTCTTCAATACTATTCCTAGTATTCCACTTCTCCATATATACAAGAAATCAGAACTTTTGTGGAAGGCAGTAACTTTCTCTCTGGAGCTCAGCTGCAGCTACAGGTCTCTGTTACAACTCATCATGGCAGTTCACATGCTCCAAGAACTAGGCTGGCTTCCAGTTAAACTAAAGCTGTAATTTAAGCCACTGTTTTGCACTTATGAAGGTCTAATTAATTTGCATCTTAACAATAGGAAACCACTGAGATTCAACAGCCACTGATACTATTTGATCACCTGAACAATAGATTAGGCTCTTTTCAATCAAAGCTGCATCCTTTCTTTGGTCCAAATGAGCTCATTGTTGTCAAACTTCAGCGCACTCTGTGAGCACGAATCTCCACAGTGCTAGGTTAGAGGACTCAAAAGGTGAAGTATCAAACAGCACCGAAGACTGTTAAGAAAAAGCAACTATCTTGCAAAGCACACTTCATACACAGTTTAGAACATATGAGGAGGTTCATTTGAAGATTCTAAACTCACTGTGAAAAGACACAAGGTTTATAATTAATTGAGCTGAGTTTACAGATGTTTTCCAACGCCAAGCTTTTTGGAGAACATGCAGGACCCCAGACATCATTCCTTACCTTACAGAAAATCCAGACAAAACTGAAAGCAAGTATCAGTGACATATTAAGTGCTTACCATTAGGAATACAAACGTCTGATAGAACAGTATATAAATAATTAAAATAATTATTCAGAATAATTATTTCAAAATTAATTTGATTTTTAAAAAATTTGCATTATCATGCTTCTCCATGTAATTCTTCTGTAACACCACTTACATGAATGTGAAAGAAATTAATGATATCACAGTAACAATGGAAGCAGGAAAAATACAAGACAAAACCCATGTGGTTTTGTTTCTTATCACTTGTTTTGCTAATGCTCCTGCCAGGCTGTGGCAGTAACCCAACAAACGCCTGTTAGTCGACCTGCTCCACTACAAAGATTCTATGTTTCAGATATTACTCTGTGTTCAAAAAATTTTCTTTCAGAATTAGGTTGCGTTTCAAGCACTAAACTTTAAAACAGCAATACTATCTTGTTCCTCTTGAAAACAATCCCAGGAGCCTGCAAATACCTATTTTCTAGGCATATCCTGAATTCATGTGAAATCCCAGAGTGATTTCTTTCTACCACTTTGCTCCTGGTGCATTCCCATAAGTGCCGATCGGCTCTAACACCAACTCTCTTTTAGGGAAAGTAGGTGGCACTACCACAGCTTTGTTAGAGAAAAGCAGTTCTTTGAAAAAGGGATTAGAGTAACTTACAAGAAGGAGGACTGCAAGGTCTGGTGGCAGCACCAGGCAACACCCCTCATGTAACTCACCTCAGGTTTAGAGCAAGACATGAGAGATGTTGCATATGTGGCAATGGGAAAATAGCTGGCAGTGCAAAAACATGCTGGCCCTTGCACTAGTCCCTGGGGAGTAGCCAGCCCACACACTTCCCTCTGGGATCCCAGTCTGCATCGAAGCTATGCTGTGTTCGGCCTAGCCCATGGCTCACTACGACTTGAGAGATGAGTTTCGAACTTTATGCATTTTCATCCAACTGGCTGAAGTTCTCCTAGATTCCTATAGCCATAACTTTTTAAAATGTGAGCTGAGAGTGGGTTTTATTTGCTGTTTTCATTTGGGAATCTGGCTAAAAAGGGTGTTAAAAGGCACAGCCTTTCTCTTTTCCTATTACAAGTCCTTTACACACCATAAAAAAGCACGCTAGGGTGGGGAGTACAGCAATGTGCTATCAAGCAGAAGGACAAAGGCAAAGGAAAAAAAAAAAGTTACAGAAAAGTCCTCTGCAAACTCTGCAGGAAGGCTGTGAGGATACTGCCTTGAACGGGAAAAGCTTTAAAACAGGTGCTGGCACTGGGAAAAAAGAAGAGGCAGGACACAAGAGAGGTGGTGCCGGGGCCAGCCCACCAATCCTGCCGCGGCCGCGCACTCACCGCAGGAAGCCCCGGAACTCCGCGGGTCCCATGCCGTCCAGCCGCAGCTCCCCCGGGGGCAGCTGCCCCCCCGCCAGACCTTCGCAGATCAGCGGCGCCCGCGCCAGCAGCACCGCCCGGTGCACCCGCAGCGCCGCGTCGCCGACTCGGAAGGTGAAGTCGGAGTGGGTCCCCTCCGTCAGCAGCCTGCAGGACGGCACCGTTACCGCGTGTCCCCGTCCCGCCCGGGGCCGCCCCCGGCTCGGCCGCCGCCCCGCGCCCACCTGTCGAGGTCCTGCCGGAGTTGCTCGGCCAGCGCCTCCTTCAGCCGCTGCCGCTCCGCCGCCGCTGGGCCGGGCCCCTTCGGCGCTGCGCCGCCGCCGCAGCGCGCCATGTGCCGGCCGCCACTCCGCCCTGCGCCCGGCACGGCGACAGACACGCGGGGCGGGAGTGGCAGTCGGTGCCTTCGCGGCGGGCCGCCGTACTCACGGAGAGCACCGGGACAGCGCTCGCGCTGCAGGCAGCAACCGACCCCCGGAGCGGGAGCGCCGCGGGACCCGCGCCTCTCGCGGGGCGGGGCCAGCAGCGGCCTCCGCCAATGAGGGCCGGCGGCGCCGGCCTGGCCCCACCCCCGGCAGGGAACCCGAGCGGAGGGCGGGGCCTCCTTGATGGGGGGCGTCCGCCGGCCGAGCGTGGGTGCCGCCGGTACGGCGCCCCCTGCCGGCCGCCCCGCGCCGCGCCGGCTCCGCCCCGCGTCGGCTCCGCCCCACGCCGGCCCCGCCTCACGCCCCACGCCGCGTCGGCCCCGCCCCGTGTCAGCCCCCGCCCCGCCCCGCGCCGCGTCGGCTCCGCCCCACGCCGAGCGCCTGTGCCCCTCGGAGTGCGGCGCCCCTCGGAGTACGGCGCCCTCGGGTGCGGGGCGTGGGGTTCGACGGCCGCCCCTTCCGTGTGCACCTGCCGTAGGGCTGCAGGGAAGGAAGGAGGGGGGGGCCACAGCTTCCAGCCAGCCGGTGCTGTGCAGGAAAATCCGTACTCCCCGGCACTGGCTGTCGAGCCAAAGCAAAACTGCTGCACAGGTGATAAAAGTCTTCCTGTGCCACCTTCTGAGACAAGGGAGAGCCTTTCCAGCTTCATAGTATAAGTAAGAGAAGCACATAACTATTTAAGTGGATAAAGTGCTGAAAGTATTCAGGGAAAAATGCTTAAAAGGCAGGTAGCAGTGGTGGATGGAAAGAGGCAAGTTCAACATCATTGTCATGATCCTGAGGAGACTCTCTTGGGATTTGGAGAAGGGGACGAGAGCAGGTCTCCAGCCACGAGCTAACGCTGCGCAGACAGCACCGCTTCGTCCTTCCTTGCTGGGGTTACACTGAGCAGGGACCCCACCAAGTACCTGTGTGGGACACAGTGGCTCAAAAGAGACGACACACATGGCAGTGTGGGATGTGTTGGGACTCCCAGTATCTCTCAGCTCTATTCTACTCTGGTGTGGACAGTTGGTTCAGGCTTACCTGGCCCTGATGCCTCCCCCAATGGGTTTTTGTTATCTTTGATTCCAGGGCACTGTGCTTGCCCTGCAGGTGGACAGGGAGGCTTTGGAAACCTGATAGGCAGGTAACTCACCTATTCTGTGGTCTGGTATTTTTGCTTCTTTTCCATTTGTAGTTAGCATACAGTTTTCTGCCATCACATGCAAGTTAATTCTACCCTTTGTGTCCATAATCATGGAGTCTCTTCCTCCAATAAACACAGGAACTTGGCAGCAGTTCTTGGAGACAAGAACAGTAGTTGCTGACATAGAAAGGATAATGCCAACAACCAGGCATTATTTTCTAGAAACTACAGCAATCATAGCATGAGTGTCCTGGATGAATACCCGACCAGACACTTCAGCTATTCAAACCCAGTTCTTAGCTTCAGCAAGAAATCTCTCCATAGGAAGTGAGATAAAGTAAAGGGAGTCGTGTAAGTTGCATTTTATTAGACAGAGGTGGATTTGATACATTATATCTTAATTTTCCATTGTTCTTGTTCAGACATGTGGAGTGTACAGGTTTCCCATTTTTTAGTCAAGGAAGAAAAACACATTGCACAAAGCAGCTGCATTCAACAATACAACAAGATACAGATCATTATTCACGTGAAGACTAGAAACGTACCCAGAAAATTTTCAATCGTTCAGTATGCTAAAATATAGATAAAAAGAGTTAATTACTGTTTAATGGTAAAATACATTAAAAAAATTCAGGCAAATCTAGAATGAAAACTTGTGACTTTCTTCAGTATGGCACCACTCTATTGTTTCATTATAAATTTGTAAAAGGCACCACACATTAAAACTGTAAAGCAAGGGAGAAAACAAAACCAAGCAACTTTCTATGATTTTCTTTCTGTACAAATACATATGTATTTTAAGGCAGGTGTTTTTATGTGCAAAATACAAGTATACAGGTAAAACCAATGTTGGTATCATATATTCTCATACTCACTTCTTTTAGCTGTACGATTAGTGTCCAGATGTACAGTACAATGAAAACACTTTTCTCTAACAGAGCTCAAAATAGAAGGCAGGCTGGAAATATGGCCCTGATAACAATTAGGTTTTAAATCTGAAGAGCTTTTATTTAGACCCCGTAAAACATGTACAGTCATTCTCTTTTTCTTTTTGTCTCTTCTTTAAGAAAGGTCCATATCAACTTGTTCACTATATCAGGTTGATCCTGCTGGAGCCAATGACTGGCTTCTGACAAAATAGTTAATCTGAAATGATTTTTAACATAAATCCTTGTAATTTCTGCCATCTCAACTTCCATAAATGCATCTCTTTCTCCCCATAACAGCAGGGTTGGCATGATGACTTCATGGTGCTGCAGAGGTAGGCAGCTTTGAAAATAAAACACACTTAGTTAGGTCTTATTTTAATAAAAAATCACCAAGACATATTTCAGTCAACATAGCTTTTGAAATCAATGCAGTGAATCTCATTGTAAACTTTCTAGGTTCCACAATACCTTCTACAATACCAAAAAACCACTGTGACTCCAAGTTCTACCAAAATGACCTACTTAAACTTTCAGTAAAAATTATTTTTTATTAATACAGTTATTTAAGATCGATTATTTTATAAATATTACCTCATACTATAGACATTAGGAAAGATACAAGGAGCTAGAATGAAAGACTTTTCAGCATTAACCCATCAGAATTTATTCCAGCACATTTCAAAGATGCTAAAAAATTTATCTAAGCTTGATTTGCTTACTTTTAGCCTCATACAGTGACAGACGAGCTATGACAGTTCAAAACAGATTCCATCTGATCAGATACAAATCTTTATGATATTAATGCAAAACAGGATTGTTTTAAACCAGTAAGGTATAAAAAAGACTTCCTGAATAAACTTTTATGACATATGTAAGTACTCGTTTTAAATTTCAGAGTTAGTTAAGAGACTATGCTCTGTAAAAAGAGGAAGACAAAAAAGGTGACATGTCTTAGTTTAAAATAAGACAAAGAAATGGAGACTTTGAAGACATTCTTCCTCTCTACTTAAATGAGAAGTCAATAAATGTTAATAAAAGATCACTTTAGATAATAATTTCATTTTGATTGATGAATTACAAAAATTCTTGAAATGGCCTTTTTTACCAGTGGATTTAAATCTCATTTTACAAACAACCTGACCTCACCCACTGAACCACATCTTATTCATAGTACCAATTTAAAAAATTGATAATCTGATGATCTGATTCAGTGCATTTAGACCAATCTCTTTATCTTTTAATCCAGTATCCTGGATCTCTTCACTATTAACATATGTGTTTTTTCACTACTGTAGAGTTTACTGTTTTGTGCCTTGCAAGATTTGTAGCCTCACTTAGGTAAACTCTATCAGGCTTTTTTTTTACAGGCTTTTTTGGTCACTTTTCATTGCCTATGAACTACACTATATTTCTGTTCAGTCTGGAATACATGAAATGATATCATGCCTGAAGTTTCTAGAAATCGCCTTTAATAATGATTAATGCACAGATTTCACATTTAGAAAGGGAAGTTCCATTCATGAAATATTAAAGTCTTTGAAAAACAGACTCAAATCTTCATACAGGATTGTTATACAGCTTCTCTGTAAAGAGTGAACTACTTCTGAACTGTTGTAAGAGAACTGATCCAATTTTCTAAACAAATGGCATATCAGAAGAAATTCAAGTTCTAGCTTCTTACCTATCTCTCTTAACCAAGCATGATAGAAAAACTTTATGGATTTATTCTCAAAGTGTTTGTATTCAATGTATAGTGATGGGAATGACCACTGTGCTATGTAGAAAAAGATGTGTTGGTGATGGATGGAAGCAGGTTATTTCAATCAGCTCTTTGGAAATAACATTTCAGAAAAATCAGGCTCTGAAGAATGAAACTCCAAGTGGATAGTAATGAGTTGGAAACCTTTAACATGTAGGTCACCAGTATCAGCCCATTGGGGTTATGGTGAATACAAGTTGTTAGCATCCACGTGCTGCTTAATGACTTAGATGAGAGAAAGGAAAAATTCCAATCCAGTTTTCTATTTCACAATTCCCATCCCATAAGGTGTGACCATCAGAACTGGTGGCAAGAACTGAATGACTGATCTTTTCTTTCCAGTCCAAAGCCTGCTGCATTGTGGCTGATAGCACCTAAACAAGGTTCTCTGAATTCAGTACAGGTGTACTTTCATTAGAAGAATAAAGCAAACAAGGCACAAACAAACACACAAAACACACAGAGGAATTAACAGCTGTGAAGATACTTTCTGACTTATGACTGATACTATGCTTTCTTTTTGAGTCTGAAAAGGGCTGAAACAATAGTTTAAACATCCACAACTCTTCCATTTGTCTCATGTCACTCCCAGAGCAATTCAGCTATCACAGGCACGTCACTGCTGCTGTCAGAGGAGCATCTGGCTAATGTGCACACGCAGTGATGCGAGGTGCTGTGGCCAATGGAACGAGCAGGGCTCGGGGCGCTCATGCCTCTGCAGCTCCTCATTAGCCCTGCCCCGAGGGCTCCTGCAGAGCAGCTGCAGGGCCAGGGAGCCGCTGGGCAGCCATACAGCCCCGGCGCCCCTGGACATCCCAGCTGATGTCATTGCCTGCTCTCTGCATAGCTTTAAATAAGTGTACTGTTACCAGCACAGCCATCTCATTTATTCCCCATTGTCAGCCATGCTTGGGGTTAGCTTTCTGCTTTCTCGTTCCAGTTCTGTCTCAGCCTGTACAAGACAGCACCTAGCTCAGATCCCTGCTTTCCTCACAGTATTTTCCCTGCTGATTGCTCTCCTGACAGTGACAGCACGGATGGCACAGAAAGAACAATAAAAGTGGCAGTAAATTTGGACCTTGGAAAAGGAAAAGGCAATCGACTTCAAACATCTACTGCCTGAGTTTAGGGAAAGAAGGGAATTGTCATTTTAAAGGATATTGGGAAGCTGGTCTTGTGTTAGAGAAGCATACAGGACATTTATCACTGCTGAAGATTGGAGACAGTAAAGGAAAAACAAGTTCAATGCCACTCTTCTTGATACACTCCTTCAAGTTAGTGCTATAAGTAGAATATATGCAGAGTTAAGACCTTCTGGCCCTGTTTTTGGTAGATAAAAAATGGGTTTCAGTCTTTAAGGCCAGGCCAGCTCCTTTCAGGAAAGTTGAAACCATTAGAAAACTGTTTGAGAAAATAAAATAAATATTAATCTTGCAAAAATATTTCCTATTATGATGCTATCTCTGTTTTACTCTATGAAGTGAGTCTGCTAAGACCAATAAAGGAACAAAAAACACTAACCAAGTTAGGTTAGTGTTAGGCTTAGTTATAAAAAATCCTCTCCCACCTTTCTGAAAAACATAAATAGCCTAAACACAATAAAATTGTGTCAGGTATGGTTTTGTAAAGTTACAAGTGAGGGTAACATACTTGGATGCCATATCATCTAGTAGTATTATATAACAATAAGCTCTTGATAGATATTATCATAACTTGATATGAATTGTAATGCAAACAATTAATTGATGTTAATTTTTAAAGTATTATTTAGAAGTGGATTTTTGGGATTGCCACAGGGGCTGTGGGTGAGGAAGGGTCTTTGCTTTATTAGATTTTGAAACAAAGATTTTCCTTATGCGCACTCTGCTTGTTTTGCCGTTTTGTGTGGACACCTCACAGAACACACCTGGCCTCTCACTGCTTTACCGGGCCTGTGCCCGACCTAGTGAAGCCCGTTCCTGGCTTCAGGAACACACCTGGGGTTTTCCCGCTCTGTTTCAGCGGCAGGAGAGGAGCTGCAGTAACAGTTTTGGGCTCCAGGGGACTCTCTAGAATATTTTCCTTCGTTTGGGAATATTATACTGACCTGAAAATAGCTCTGTAATGGTTAATGGGTCCTGTTAATGCTCCAGGTTGTGAAAAGACATAGAGATAAGCTTCAATATCCTCTGCAGTTAATCTGCAGCCTTTCCTTCCAATTCCAGTGGCCTGGCTGGTGAATAAACTTTTCAGAACCTACAAAGGCAAGAAGAAAAAGCTATTATGACAGATAGCTAGAAAATGTGATTTCTCTCCTTCAACAGGACACATCTTTCTAAAATCTGTTTATGCATATTTATAAATCTATTTATGTTCAAAGTATAATGAGTGGTTCAA
Organism: Lycocorax pyrrhopterus obiensis; assembly: GCA_014706295.1. Taxonomy (NCBI): domain Eukaryota; kingdom Metazoa; phylum Chordata; class Aves; order Passeriformes; family Paradisaeidae; genus Lycocorax; species Lycocorax pyrrhopterus. Next base: position 16,905,056 of record JACSVZ010000013.1, on the reverse strand, counting down.
ATGGGTTTTTAGAGAGCTACGTGTAAAGCACAAGGTAAACATCTCTAGTATAACTTATTTCAGAATAATCAAGTACAGAGAAATACCAGTATTACCAAGTTACTGCATCCTGACCTGTTACCGGTGACAGGCAAGGCAAATGCAGGCACATACTTTTTTTTTTGGGATGGACCCCAGCAGGTGACAGGGCAGGAGGGAGGATGGTTCATGACCTCCCAGCTGGCTGTGCCCTGTGTGTGCAGCACTGGGAGCTCTGCACAGGGCTGTTGGTGTGTAGGAGGGTGTATCCTGCAGCTGCTTCATCCTCTCCTGTCTGCTCATACTTATATTTAAGGTTATACAAGGTGTTGGCCTTGGCTTCTCAGGCAGAATTCATCACCTGGCTGAGTATGATGCCTGGACTCCCACACTGCCTGCCCTGCAGCAGACTCTGAGAGATAAGAGGATGTCCCACTGCACACAGGAGCTTCAGATAAGTCAGCGGGAATTCCCCAGGCATGGGGAATTCCCCACTGGTATGGGCACAAGTAAAACCAGCTGACTCTCTAGGTGGAGTAATGCACTGCAGTGATGGAGGTTAAAAGTATGCCCCTCAGCACCTCCCAGAAATGCAGAAGTAAGAGTTAATCTCAGAGACTCTATGTACTTGTATCCTACTTTACATAAAGCTTAAGAAGAAAAATCAGGAAGCTCCATATTTTTTCCAGTACTTATAACTACATCAGAAGGGATCAATGTAGGTGGCAATCCTTCCATTACTCACAGTTACATATATAAACAAGAGCATTCATTTTGCTCACCTTGAAATCATTTAGTGTAAACATGAATTCAGGAAACCATGGCATTTGGAAAAAGAAGTAGTAACCAGATTTAATCAATTGTGATGGATGTCGTAGAATGTATTCTGAAACAAAAATGTCCATGAATTAAAAATGAAAACTGATGGCTCAAACAAAATTACTATTAATATCACTAGTTTTTAAACTTAAAGGAATGTTTTAAAATTATTACATTAAAGTATGCTGTGTGACAAAAGATGATTATTGTTTCAGGAGTAAATATATGATGTGGCCATTAGAAGATACTTCTTTTATAAATGTTAGTACAAACAGCCAGCAAAACAAAAGTTTGCCAGAGATTAGGTGAGGACAGTGACACTGGAGAGTCTAATTGCATGGTAGGTTTTCACCTAGAGAACTATTTGTATAGCTAGTCCAAAGCATTTTTTCCCAGATATGGAATAAAAGGTATAAATAAGTATTTCTCTCATGTGATGTGATGCACAGAAATCTGTAGAAGATGATCCACTGACATGCTAAAGACTGCATCACTCGTGTTCATAGAAGTATAGAATTTTTCTAACAGTGCCTTCTTGGCAATTTCAAGAACTGTAATCAAGGTTACATAGAGTCACTTTTTAAAGATTTTTACAGTCATTTTTAAAGACACAGGAGCATATATAGCAAAAGAAAATGATATATATAACAAATTTGCATTGACTCTTTTTTAAATTGTAAATCTGTATCTCCAATGAGTTTCAAGAGCCAACATTGACATTCAAATACCTAACTCCCTCAAAGCAAGCACACAATGTGTGCAGGTGCTAGGAAGTCTAGAAATTATCCTTTACAGGTGCAAATTCAGGAATGTAAAACTGCATTCCCAACACAGGACATATCTCTGCAATATTAATTCTGACAGTGAATAAAAATGAGTTTTAAGCTAACATAAATTGAAGTGTTAGCTATCTTCTAAACTTTCATATCTTATACATTCTTAAATTGCATTACCCATTATATTTTTCCTGATGGACCATTGTCAGCACTGATCACATTAGTTTTCTGTACTATTTATGAACTGTGTATTTTCTTTTAATCCACAGTAGAAGAAATTTGATGTAGGGAGAATTTATCAAGCTACAGAACAGATTTTGTAGTTCAAAAAATATACAAACAAATACTATAATAAAATACAATTGTCTTCTGTACAGCCTCGCTCCTGCTCTCAAGTGAAAACACTGCAAAAAGATCCTGCTTGCTCGTGTGGTGAACAGACCTCTTCAAGGGTAAGTGTGGATTAACTACCTGGCAGATGTTCTTTAGTATCTTAGAAAGGTGCCCAAGAACACTGTGAGAACAACAAATGTGCATGGTTCTGATCCCACGGTGGTGTAAGGTCAGATTTACGTTCAATTGAAATGAAAATTAAAGCTGCACTGAATATTCTTAGCTATTTCTGGGGAAATGGGGTGACTTTTTAAATGGAGATAGAGTAAGGCCAGCAACTGAAAAAATTAAAAGTAGTGAGATAGTACTTTCATTTTCATTACTGAATGTTGATATAATTCCAATGAAATGTTTTGTAATTCTGAGTCATAGACAACTCAACTCTATCACACAACAAATTGTGAAACAAGTCCTTGTTTCAGCACAGTACTAGTATATTCCTGAGCATCTAGTAAGTAGCCTGGAAAGACTGTCTTCTTCCAATGAATATTGTACCAGATCATAAATTGTCACTTGTCACCTCAATCAGGATTTAATTCTAATGTCTGAGTCACATTTATGCAAAGGCGGGTTTGTGAAGATTTAATAATGCAGTGCAGCCTTTACCAAAGTGTAATACAATATACACCCCTCTTCAGGAATTTTATCCTGAAAAAGTGGAACAAAACAGATTCATGTGTATGAAAATTGTTTGTGGACCCTCAAGGATTAAAAAAACATCTGTAACTTTTGTTGCAAGCATTCCAACTTCCTACAATAAATCTATTTCCAGAAGTCAAATAAATACTTGAGATGTTACTGCTTCATAAAATGCAGTCCAGACTGTGAGAGCCATAGAGTACTGGCAGCTCATCTACTGAACATCTAAAGAGGCAGGCTGTTGGTTCTCAAAGCAAACACAATCATAACCAAAATGCAGATACTTTGGATTAACAAAGGCTACTGTAAAACTTACCTGTAAATACAGAAGGATGAGGGAAATTAACCACAATCAGCTTAGTCACCATTTCAGGGTAACATATGGCCACTAACCAAGCGATCATTCCTCCCCAGTCATGGCCAATTAACACACACTTGTTGTATCCTACCACATAAACACAGATACATGCTTTTATTTCAAAGGAATTAGTATCCATAGAAATTAGCACATATAATAAAATCATTATTGGGCTAAATAGGTGGTTCAGCACATTTATTAAGGTAACTTTAATACTGCACTGCTTCCGTTACTAACGGTCAGAAAAAATAGGGCACTGTTATAGTTTAAAAATTTACAAATACTTAAAATTATTTAACTGGACTTCACTAAACTTTAACTATACTACCTCCATGTCAACTTAAAGTCACTCAGTATCCAGATGGCCACCCTGTTCACATCTTGGCCAATGCAGGGTCAGATAGATACTTCAATCTGCAGTCTTTATAACACATATACACTTACGATGTTTAGGGAGCTTGGAGTTTGAAACTGCAGACAAAAAGACTGAGCAATCTCCTGAGCACCTCCAGAACAAAATTAATCTTAATGAATTTATCTGAATATGAGAGGTTATCTAAGCATTCAGTGCCATCATTATGCAAAAAGTGGGCATTATACTTAATAGCCATTTATATAGCATGTATATACACTCCCATTTATATACTTAGGAGGCCCATAGCTTTTCTCCATAAGCTGTTTTGTTGGCAATTTTTTAGGCTCTGGACATTCACATTCTTTCATCAATAAAAATGGTATTTCAGCAGCAATAGAAGGGGCATGGGCAGGATAGTGACCAAATGTTTTGAAAGCTTTACTATTCCTTCTTTAACCACTGCTGGAGAACATACTATAGTGTCAGATACCATCACCCTCCTCATCGAGGATTGGAATGTTGAGCACATAGACTACAAATGAAACATATAAATGCCAAGATGTTTAGAATTCTGACATGAATTTGGACACAGTTGTCAAAGAACTTTATAAACCCTCTTGGATAGAAATCTTTTGGAGCACTTTTGATATAATTGAGTCCTCCAAAAGAATTTAACTTGGGATTAGGACAAACAAAGATAACAAACCTCTGAAGTGCTTTTTCCAAAAAATTTTAAATCACTGAAATTGAATTATGCTGAGAGCACTTCTCAAGCATAACCATGGCATTACCATGGAGATTAACACAACCAGCAAAGGCTGGAAAATGTCAACACTATGTGAGGTCTGCCTGCCCAATCTTTTGCCAATACTTAAACACCACAAGTAAAGCAAATCCTAAATTCAAATCTCAGAACTTGAATCACTGCTTTATTATTTCTTCATATGAAATGCAATAAGTTGTTTTACTATTGCTAGAGTATCCAGGGAATTAAAATGATTCAGAGAATGACAATCTAATCCCTTGCATTGCTCTTGGTGTGGAAGGGAAATACCCTTCACCAGGGGTTACAATTTATCACCCAAACAGGGACACTTCAAACTGAACTGGAGGGGTGAATTTTGCACTTCAGCTCTAAACCTTTACACTGTATTTGCCACAGAGAGCAGTGTGTCCCTCATTCTCCCTTCTGCTCTCTCTGTTGTGTAAGACAGAGTGATTCGGCTATTGAGAACTGACTATTGTGCAGGAGTAGTATTTTCGGAGGGCTTTTTGTTTTTTTTTTTTAAATACAGCAGATGTACTCTCATCATCTCTGTAAAGCCCACAATATTTATTATGTCTTGTTTGTGCAAGAAGAATGTCATCTGATATAAATTCTTTGATCTGCAAGTGCTTTAAGACTCTAACTCAGAATATTATGCACTAAGTACAAGTGGTTGGGAAGAAAGACTTCTTAGGGAAAAAGACCATACGTTTGTACTGCTGTTTTTTACAGCACATAGGATTTTTTTTTTAAAACTCATGATGGAAAAATCGTCTTTACATATTGCTTATACTGACATACACATTGTAATTAGAAAACAACCCTTTTTCATTTATAATAGTCCAAAAATATTAGTATCCTTAGATTTATAGCTATACACCTCTGTAATTCGTATATATTTTTTAAAAAAACCAATGCTAGATATTTATGGGGTTTTTTCCCTAGAAAATCAAGTCATTTATGAGTCAAGTAGGTTTTTCTTCTACTAACGCACCTAGAGATTCCAAAATATCCTTTATGTCTGCTATCAGGCAATCTAACTTGTAATTTTCTTTGTGAGGAGGAGCATCTGTTTCTCCATAACCTCTCAAATCCAGGGCCACCACTCGATATTCACTTTTAAATTCCCGCAATTGATGGCGCCAAGAATACCTAACAAAGGGGAAAAAAAGTTGGAGTTACAAGGTCAAGCAGTATGATACCAAAAACGCACTCAATGCTTTTGCACCCAAATATTTGAGGGTAAACTAGCATGGCTTTGTTTGCAATGAGATTCTTTTTCCTTTCTGTGCTGTGCTGATGGCTCTTTGTGGCTGCAGTAATTTTGTGCTCCCTTCTTGAATTCCCCAATAACAAAGTGTAGCTGCCAGAAGGGGGGCATGGCCAGAGCCAGGGTTTTTCAATTCCTGGAGTCTGGCACAGTCCCTTTGCTGCAAAGGAAGCAGACATAAACCAGACCACAGGGAGGACTATTCTGTTTTATCCTTGGAGCCATAGTAGCATTAAAAAGTAAGGTCTGAGAAGCTTTCTCTTCTCCCTGGCTTACTCACAGCCATGTTTTGATGGAGCAGGGAAACATGCCCTAAAGCATGGTTCATTTTTTTATTCTATTCAGAAAAAGAACATCAGATAATTCATACACTAAATAAACCAAAGAAAGAAATTCAGCTAATAACAAATGATCTTGGTGAAGTTTATAGGATTTATCCTGTATACACTTTCATCTGTGTCTCTGTACCAGAACTGTTGCTGAGCAAGCTCTCTCAATGTGTTGGTACTGGACAAAGTATTTCTTCCTTGTGTTTCTACGGAAAAGAGTGATAACATTACATACATCAAAAGACATACAAAATCAAGAACTCGGGCAAAGGCCTGGGCTATTCCTCACTCTGTAATAGTATGCAGTGACTAGATGTGTGTTATGAAGCAAAAATAAAAAGAAAATGGTGGGTCTTATCCTGCAAGAACTACCTGCCCTTCAGCTGTTATTGAAACCAAATCTATTTCAGAATAGCCAGTACCAAGACAGACATGGCCTTATCTCACACTGTAATTAAAAAGACACACGAAAAACATGATCCTTCTGGACATACATAACAGTGACTGCATCCTTCTGTGTTGGGATCTAGCTTTTACTTCTGCTTGTTTCAACAGTTTCACAGAAAGGATATATAACATTTGGATCATTGGTGGTTGTAAGAGTGATGCACAGAATTCTGCCTTAATCCAAACAGTGTCTATATCAGACCATGGGCTCTTCCACTTTACCTTTGTCTCCAGCCTGTAAGGGAATTTGAACTTAAATAATGTTACAGGAACACTCAGTCATAGGAATCTGTATTCATATAAACAAAACAGTCAGAACATTTTCATTTCAGTGCCATGTAATGCTAAGACAAGGTTTAGCTGCGATCCCCAGGAATGAATTTTTTAAAGGCATTATATAATGACTCGGAAGCTGAATTTGCCATGGTAACTGTTGCAGCTATTCTATATACTTCAGTAAGAAGAAAGAACCAGGCTCATAAATAAATAAATCAACTGTTTTTGTTTTCAGAAAATGTCTACAAGCTATTCTCATCCTCTGTTTTCACAACAGTCCATCAGTCTCCAAATGTCTGACCTATCAAATGGGTAGGTTTTATATTCAAAGAAAGCCTTTTACCCCATATGATATGTAACTATTGGGCAACTGCTTTGCAAGCAGAATTTGGAAATTTTGTGAATGCCTCCATGTTCATAAGGTTGAATCTATTTTGAGACTTTCTGATCACATTCTTTCTAAAAGGCAAGTTGTATAAAATGTAGCAGCTCACACACAACTTATAAGTACTCAGCTGCCTCAACAAATTATGTCCAATTTAAAGTATTTTATTATTGACCTTCCAAAATATATTGATTTTCAAGTTCTTATGCATCTAAAACTTATTGGCTCTGGCGCGTTATATTCTTTAGTGATCTTTCATCTTCAGACATTCTCTATCACTCTTAGTGGTCAGTATTGTCTGGTTATATTTGTCCTATTTATAACCTTGAGACATTTGAAGGCAGAGGATTTGCTAAAATTAAGAACTGGAATTGTGGATTATATCCTTTTTATTTTCCTAGACAAACAATACAAATTCGATGCTGCTTTACATCTCTCTTAAATTGTGGTTATTTTATCTTGTGCTCTCAGAACAATCGCTATTCCTGAATGAAAAAGTCTTCACTGATTGAATGAACAACCCAACATGAGTATTGGTAATATGACTCGTTTACAGACTATTAGCATGTAGTATTCTTTTTAAAACCAGCGATAGAAACTATGCTATTGGTGGTCCCAGTGACCTACGTAACCGGTTTTTTACTCACCCCTTTTGAATGGTCAGACAATACAATATATTAGCTGTCACTTGTAGCATGACTCACTATTCTAAACTGTAAGAATGACTTTCTGCTTTTTAAAAATAATATACTGATCTCAGTAGAATATGTATATGAAATACTAATTTTGACAATACTCTTCCCCCTGTAGGGGAAATCAGCTGTAGTCTCATTGCCTGACTTGCATATGCTTTATGCAAGATATGCATAATGTTTGAATAGAATATGTACTGCCCCATCTAACTGGCCTTACAATCAAAATATACAGCTTTAATAATTTTAGAGAGCAATTTATTATTAGAACAATATACTTCTTTGAAAATTTAACTTAACATAAATGTGATTCTGTCCCATCACCCTGAAGGGCATTAGTACTTAGGGGAAATTGCTAGGGGAAGAGAACTGACCTCTCTTCTACCTGGGTCAGTTTAGCATGGTATGACCTGAGAACAGATTGAAAGATCACAGTTCCAACAGTGGCCTCTAGCCCCTTAGCTGAGTTTGGAAAGGAAAAGGATCATTTACCTTGCTGAATTCCTGGCATTTGTACTTCTCTTATTCCCCTACTGTTTTTTCCATGCAGGTTCTGTAAGCCATGCTTCACTAGTTAAACCTGACAATGACAGCCTGAGCAATTTGGTTAAATCATTGGACACATGACTGCTTTTCACTGTTATAAACAAACATTTAGGATTGGGTTTGATTCATCATTCGTCTTGTGATGAACTAATAATAGAAGCTTTTTCCCTGAGTAGCATTCTGAAATTAGGCTGCACAATAGCCTATAGAATTCATAGTTCTTCCCCTCCCCCAGTTAAAAATTAATGTATAGTATTTTTAATAAATGGAGCAATCCATATTACACTTAACATATAATGGATCCTTAGTTTAACACCCTCTGCTATAATTCATAAGTTTAGCCGTATAGTACAAGTACTGTCCACACAGGAAATTTGTTTAAAACTAGCAGTTCCTTCACAAAGTTTGCAGGAAAGGATACATACCTAAGGAAAAATGGATTGACAGTACAAAAAAGATGGTTGGTTTGTGTGAGTCTGAAGGAATGTTTTTGTGGATGCTGCAGCTAAAAAAACATTTCGATGGTTCATTGCCTACTAAAACTTCATGCCATTAGTTAGTACTCATAAATACATATAAGGGATCACACTGGGGATATTTAAGCAGAGGTGTTCACCCTTGGGTATCTTATGCAGCCTCTTTTATAATAGAAAATTGTGAAGGGAGTTTTACCAGAATTCTGGAAAGCCATGAAGCAGCAGCATGAGTGGTTTGCCCCTTTCTCCAGCAGCCACATAGTGGAATCGTAACCCTGAATCCTAAAAAAAGAGAAAAAAGAGTGTGTTTTTATTGCTCCATAGAACTCGTATTTTGGGATTTGAGAATGATGATGGTTTCAGACCATATTTTAAGAAACAATATATTGCACCTAAAAAGAATATCAAATTATCAGTTTTGAAGCTGAAGCCTTCTGTACTTCTGAGATCAGGTATCTGCTACACCCTGGCAATGCTGAGTATCCCACACCCTGGACACCACAGCTTCTTCCAGGAAGGAGCATCTCCACTACCTGCTAGGCTGTGTGCCTGTGTGCCAGTCCAGCCCTGAGCACACCAACGCTTCTGACAGAGCACTGCCTGGCACAGCCACTGGGAAATGCAGGTTATTGTCAAAGCAAGAACATTGCTTTCACACAGACACCAGTCATGTGCTTTACAGAAAGGCTTTAAAAGGCACTATACTTTAAATGCACTTTCAATCCTTCAGTTAGCTGGTAAGATCATGCAACTATTTAAAACCATCACATTGCATTCTGGCACGATAAAGGACCACGTGGATTCTTAACAACCAAAAGCAATCAAAATTAAGTAACTAGAAAGCAAGTAGTTTTTGCTGGTTTTACTGTTCTAGGTTTCAGACTCACTTCAGAAAATTAAGCTTTAATGTTATAATCTTCTTTCTGCCTTGTCAATAGTCACTTTTTCTGATGCCATCTTTTAAGAAAATGGGTCTTATGAGAATTACAAGCAGGCGAGTTACTTATTGCAGAAGCTGAACACTGAAATGCTATTGAATTGAATGGAGGTACACAGGCTTACACTGACTCAAGGTCAAATCCAGTAGAATTTAAATAAACTGTGCTTATGACCTAGAGGTTTTACTGAATTCTGACACAGAAGTGGATTCAGAAGTTGGGAGTTAGCTCACAAAATACTGTTTAGAAGTCATGTGAAAGAAACTGCAGGAAGGAGGGTTGTACAGCTCCTGAACAAATGTCAAAGCCTGCACTGTCTCTGCTATTTCAAAAAAGAAGGAAAAACCCCATGCCTTTGCTGCTCATCAAGAGCTAATAGCAGGGCAAGGATCACAAAAGCATACAAAAAAGGTTTTCTTGCCAAAGATGCTTCAAATGCTCTGAGATATCTTGATACTCATAAGTCACTAACTAGCTACAAAACCATTAACTTATATTCTCATTCTTGAAAGGGCTCTGAAGAGGGAACTATTTAGATTTTTTATACTTGCTCTGGATGTAATAGGGACTTTTGCTCAGTTTTGCCTCTAATTACACTGATATTTCACCTCTGGGATGCCAATGAACTTGAAGTCCCTAGAGGTAAAAGTAAATTCCTAGTAAATTTTGGGGCTATTACCTCATCTGTATAATTCTCCAGATCCCTCTGCCTTTGATCCTTTTATATTTAAAAAAGTAGAAGTTTCTCAGTCTCCTTCCATAGTTTCTCATTTGGTGAGTAGGGGGTAAGCCCTCCTCCATGCTGCTTCTTTCAGTCAGTGTCCTCTTGGGATTTACCCTCCATGTTTTTATTTTAATCTATTTATTGCTTTTAAGGACCTCCCCTTTACTCATGAAAATTCAATTGCCACTTGTACAGCAGCAGTTTAAATATCACATGGCCCAAACTAAGCCCATCCTTGACTTTTTCAGTTGCTGCTGTTCCCTTTTTCCGCCCCCCAGAACAGACATAGGATGTTGCCACCTCTTCTAACACTGACTGTTTTATTGAAATCTGAATGGATTTGTAGGAAAGTAACCCATTAGCCTGCTGTTATCCAACAGCAAGAGTTTCTTATTTCCTGAAATGAGTGATCGACCGTCATATTGACAGCGATTCGATTTGCCCCCAAATGCTCTTCTATTACTGTCATACTCCTCTCACTTCCCCAGCAGCCTGTTCATTTACTGCTTTGTGCTACAGGAAAAAAGAACATGTCATATGAGTGAAAAAGCCCACACATGCCTCCTAATGATGTTAGCAAAAGAAAACAAGCAAATCATGACAAACTGAGGCTCGGTAATTTATATTAGTACTGCCTGGCACGAAACCATCTGCACAGAACCCTGGGAACAGAGATCTTTGTGCTTATTTTTTGAAAAATAGCACTTGACAAAACTTGCTGTGCATTCTCTGTTCACCTATAACTGCAAAAGAAACCTAGCTAATACCAACTTCATTTAGAGCATTTGGTAAAGGAGCAAATCACAGGTAGAGACCTGAGACAAGTACAGAAATTGTCTGGTGGCTTAAACTGAACAACCTGAGGTCAGCAATTAGCTTCTTACTCTACGTTTTCCCTGAAGCAGTGATGTACGAAGCGAGCTCCCGGGTGCAACTGGGCAAACCGTAAATACCAGAGAGAGCAGAGGCGGTGCAGGGAGCGGTGGATTCCGGGAGACCCGGCGCAGACGAACCCCTCAACACCCACCCAGGGCTCCGCACCCGGGCCGGCCGGGCACCGCGCCCTCCCGTCCTGAGGCCCCGTGGCCGGGCCGGGCACGGCACCGCTCTCTGGGGCAGTGCGGGCCGGCGCTGGATGCACGCAGCTGTGCGAGCACGCACGGCAGGGCAGGCGGGCTGCCCGCGCACCCCACGCACAGCAGGGCAGGCAGGGCTGACATGCACAGCGCAGCCCACGCACAGCAGGGCAGGCAGGGATGCCATGCACAGCGCAGCCCACGCAGCAGGGCAGGCAGGGGTGCCATGCACGGCGTACCCCGCACAGCAGGGCAGGCGGGCAGGCAGGGGTGCCATGCACAGCGCACCCCACGCACAGCAGAGCAGGGCAGGCAGGGGTGCCATGCACAGCGCACCCCGCACAGCACACCAGGGCAGGCAGGGGTGCCATGCACAGCGCACCCCACGCAGCAGGGCATGCGGGCAGGGGTGCCATGCACAGCGCACCCCACAGAGCAGGGCAGGCAGGGGTGCCAAGCACAGCGCGGGGGTGGGTGCCCGCTCCTCCCGCCCGCTCCTCCCGCCCGCGCCCTCACCTTGATGCGGACGTAGCAGTGGGTGCCCAGGGAGGGGTCGTTGAGGCAGGAGGGGGGGTTCTCCCGCACCACCCAGCGGAAGGTCTCGCCCGGCCGCCGGCCGATGCTCCAGAGCAGCCGCAGCCCGGCGATGCAGGCGCACACCCCGCAGTAGCTGTAAACCAGCGCCCAGAAGAGCAGCGCCCGGGCGGCCACCATCACCCGGCGGGCGGACGGAGGGCACGCAGAGCCTGGTCTCGCCATCGGGCCCCGCCGCCGCCGTCCCCGCCGGCCGGGAGGGGCTCGGAGCGCCGCCGCCGCCAGGAGCCGCCCGAGTGGAGGCACCGGGAGCGGCGGCGGCGGCGCGCCCGCCCCGTGGCCCTCGCCCCGCGCCGCCGCCGGGTACAGCGCCGGGCACAGCGTCGGCCGCCCGCCCCGCACGGCCCGGGCTCGCCGGGCCCCGGGCGGCGCCTCGGGGGCGGCGGCGCTGCGGCCGGAGTCGCTCCCGCCTGCGCAGGGCTCGGCCGAGGAGGGGCTCTGCTCCCCAGATACTTGGCGGTGAAAGAGGGAGAAGCCGTCCCTGGGGCGGCGGGATGCAGCTGTGTCACCTGCGCGCTCCGGCAGAGCCGCCAGACACATCGGAACGCGCTCGGAATGTCACTGGGAGCAGCGCGCCCACCACCGTGCCTGCCCCAGGCCCCGGCGGCGAGCGCGCTGCACACTCCGAGCGCGCCCTTGAGCGCCCTTACCTTATTGCCGTGCTAGAGCTGGATAGCGATAGGCATGGGGCTGTGTGCTTGCACCGTAGTGTTTTTCGAGACTACGTTCTTTCACTGCCCCTTCACCATTACCCATTTAGAGGTGATTTTGTAAATGTATTACAATTTTAGTTGTTATATGCTATTACTAATGAATATTTCTTAAAAAGATACCTATATGATTGCCTAAACATAACTTATCCTGTATTGATATCTCAACTCCTGAGGGCTGACAGAGGCTGAAGAATCCCCTGCGTGCCCATTAGTAAATCCCTACGAGAATACACCAAGGGGTCACTGTCTCATACAAGGCCACAGATGCCAGAGTAAGAAGAAAGGCTTGAGTCTGACCCTATTAACCTACTGATATGCAGGGTAAAGGGTAATTTAAAACTAGAATGCTTCACATAATCCAAAACTGTAAATAAAAGTGTAACTATGTGAAGAAATTGATTTTACAGGTTATAAAAGTGCAGGTTATAAGAAATTACCATTTATTAGCTCTAGAAGATAACAAAATGTGGACATGGTATTTGCTGACTACCAGAAAAGTGTAATTGAGCTTGCATGTCAAATCCTGATCTAACTCACTGCATGGCCTGCTTACCTTTACTCCTAAATCCTTTGCTTCTCAGACTAGAGGACACAGGCAGGTTCAAGACTTTTGAAGGCCACATTAGAGTCACAGCTAATACGTAGGTCTAGATGCAGCTTCTTGCCATTTGAGGGCAAGAGAGCAGAGTTGTCAAATTTTACTTGAATTTAATGAAAAACAAAATTTATTCTTGGTCCAGATGAGTGTGTAGGATTAGAACTTAACTTCCAAGAAATATTTTTGCTCTGTCCAGCAGTGTAAGTAGAAGCTGGTACAAAGACACCATCCATCTGTTAACTCTGAGTAATTCAATGAGCTAGTTTAAAAAAAAATGGATAAGCATGTATGCAGACAGAGTATATATAAATTTTTCACTATGCATGGAACACAGCTTGTAGATGACTTTTGTCTATAATATACCAAATGCTTTCTCCTACTTGTTCTAAATTCAGACTTACAAATATAGACACTGGTGTTGAATCCTAGGCCCATTGAAGGCAGTGACAGAATTAATGCTGGTTTCAACAAGTTCAAAATTTTTCTTTTTTAGAAAATCAAGTAAAATGAACTAAAGCAGCAGAAAGGAATGTTATAAAGAATGGCCTCTTACTGCATTTTCATGAATTAAAAAGTTTAAACAAGTTCCAAAACCCTAATTTGAATTTATTTTCTATTACTAAAGATAACATCTTTAAGTAGCTGTAAAAGCTGCCAGGCTTCCTGTTATCAATAACACAAATGAAATACCAGCAACCTACACCAGCTGCCAACGCTGAATAACACTGTTCATGATCCCTGCTCATTGTCTGAAGGCAAGCCTTACAGACTTAAGGTCAGGAGCTTTATCAGTCTGCTGGGGAAAAAGGTGCAGGGTTGTTTAAGGCTCCTTTGTTCTCTCGGGCAAGAAGAGAAGGAACATCAGAAGCAGATGATTCAGTTCAGACACCGGCCTCTGCAGACTCCAGTAGGATTACATGAATCATGCCTACCGAGCCTGAGCTTTCCCTTCGTGCTCAGATTACTCACACCGCCAAGCCTAGGATTAGCATACAGCTAATTTCTTATGCATCAGACTTTGTGCTAATGACCTTTCTTGTAGAGAAGAAGCCTTTGCAACTTCTCAGTATCAGACTAAGCAGCAGCAGAATTTTCCCTGAAGTACACCTCAGTAAACCAGTGACCCAGTTAGATAAATGAGGAAGTTTGGCAGGAGCGAAACAACCAATGCTGTTGTTTATATCACAGTAGCCATCAAATTTCTTAATAAACCAGTAATCAGAATGAATTACTAGAAAACATCCCCTAAGAAAGATTGGAAAACACGTTTTGAAATCCTGGAACTGACTACAAGCTTTCACTTGCCTCCAAAGAAAGTTTGATGAAAGCCCAGTGATGGTTTAGACACAGCAATCACAAAATTTGAGTAGTCATCTAGAATACAAGAAGGAATAAAGATGGAACCATGATGTGCCTTATTATACAAAGGTATTTGGCCAAGCTATGCAGTAGTTTTTCTACAAAGAAAGAAGCAGAGCCAATTTTTTCACAAGAATAGAACTAAGTCTGTTTTTATTTTGTACATCGCTAACTACCTTAATAGTTTAATGTCAAACTTCTAAATAATACAAACCTTTTGGCTATGGAGTTTAGCTATGCCATCTTCATATGGATCCGTATCAGAGCTGGGAAGAAGGTAGCGCTGGTGACCTAATAGTTCTGAGCAGTGTTTGCACAATGAAATTGCTGCACACCCTAATGCAGCATTTCTGGGCACCTCCACTTGTGCCACTTTAGTTGTCCTGTTTTCCAAGGGAGCCGTAGAATTCCTCTTTTATTCAGGAACATTTGCTTTGTACTCTAGGACCACACTGTCCATATATGTGGCAAACCTGTTTGTATGAGGCAAATACCTTCCACACATTTTCCAAGATTTTGCAGAAGAAAGCTTAGAATCTTCTACATATGTCATATGAATAAGAAAAATTGAGAGCCCCAATAATTATTTTTCTGTCTTCCTTATATTTTGATTTTCTCATCTTCCGCTCTCAGTTATTGTTCTAATGAGTGCCAAGCCAAACCAGTCCCGGGGCAGATGGTCTTATGTGCTTTGACAGTGTGCTTTGCCCTCTATAAAGTGCCATCTGCCCATTTATCTTTTGTCAGCTCAACTAATTCTGTTTCTCTGAGAGACAAAAGAGGACAACTTTGCACATCACTGATTCTGCCTCTGCCTCCAGCCTGACCAACTTGTAGTCGATAGGAAGAAATTTACCATATTCAATTTTTTAGTGACAGAGGGACTTCTTAAAGCTAATAACTATCTTACCTTTCATTTATATGTAGATACAATCTACTGGCATAGACACAGGTGACCCATTAAAGCAGCTGTTTTCACAAATGATAAAGGTAAATGAATGGTGTAACAGGACTTAATACACCTTTTAACTGTTAGGTAACTAACAGTTCATTTAAGCAGCTTGTTTGCAGGGGGCATCTACACAAGTGGTATTCCTGCTTCTTCAAGTGTGGAATGGCTTTGGGCAAACAGTCCTTAGAGGTTTTTTACTCCCATTTGGAGGCCATCTCCCTTACCTCTGGATTCAGCCTTCTGTCCGGAGACAGGAGCTGATTATCCTCTCCAAGTGACTTGGAGGTTGCAGATAAAGGGTTTATCAGATTAGTATTAGCAGCACTAACATTGTGACTTTAAGCTGTCGTGACAGTGTAGAGTCATGGAAGCTGGAATTAGTTTTTGAAGGGACAAAAGCACCAGTTCCTACCAGCAATGCCCATACAGCTGTATAGAATGGATGAAATGCTTAGAAGGAATTCTTGCCCTTCCCTCTGTCACCTCCTATTTCCAAAGCAAGAGGTCTTGAGCTTGCATTAACCCAGAGAGAAAGTATATCCAAGTGACAGCACAGTAGACAGTCCTGGATGTGAACTGCAGTATTTTATTGCGGGACAAATAGCTATTAACAATGTATAAAGTACAAATGAAGGCAGGTCACTTTTGATGTGGATATGAAAGACATCCTAACAGTACCACTTTACATTACAGCCCGTCTTTCGTCCCAAATCCCTGTCCTAGCCAAGGCCTCAAATCTCCCGAACAGCGTACACTTGAGCATGCCTCCAGGCCAGGACATCCCTAGACGTTGCAAAGGGTGATAGCCCAGTCTGAGTGTTTGTCATATACACTCTTTGTGCTATTGAATGAAGTAATGCCATTCCAGCAATGGCAGAATTTGAAGATCCACCACTACTTTATTGTTGAATAAATATATTGGATCTAGCACTAACTCATCAGCCTGCTACCTGAAAGACCAGGCTATCATTTTTGGGCATTCTTTAGGTGGCATTTTTGAATTTAGAAGCAATTTTTTGTCTTTCTCTGAAAACTCAGCTATTTGTAAAAAGTTTTGTTCACTTAGCTTACTTAGTTGGGTTGTCTGTGGCAGAATCTCACCACAACTGGCAGTGTTACCCTCACTTTTCATCCAGGAACTTGATAAATTGAAGTTCTCTGTAAGGAGAGAGTTTTGAGTGGGAGGCTCAATGAGATCTGTAGTCTCCAAAGTGGAGTGTGGGAAAAAAATATTGAATACAATTTTAAAAAATAACAGAATAAAATAACAACTAAGCAAAATTAAATAAACAGGATTAAAAATAAAAACAAATTAAAAATATTATAATGTAATATAAAAAAATATACTAGTACAGTGAAATGTTGTATATAATTTATAAATTAATAAATATACATGTCTTGGGGTCCATGCTTAAAATTTTCAAATGATGGGCTACATGACAGAAAGGGTTTGGAGACTACTGAACTAGATTGTCTGAAGGGGGCCCCTTCCACCCAGAGTTTCTCTAATACACATTGTGTTTTGGTATTAATTCTAGAAAACAATGTTTCATTTTTCCCATGTTAATTTCCCATAGCTGTATATAATCAACAAGAATGTATGGTTTTTACATTCCAGTTTCTACCTCAGACAATTTTTCAACATTAATAATATCTTACATTAGTCAGAAAATCTTTCAAACTGGAGCTGGTTGTTTTAGATAATTTTGTCCTGAGAAGAACTAGAACTATTGTGGTAAACGTTTGCACCCTTAGCTAAATGTTATGTTAACATAAAATACATTAAACACATCTGGGTCTTAAAAGACATGCAAGTACATAAGATTTACTACTGAAATTATGGAGTTCATTGAAGCTTTTTTTATGATTACAGGTAATGTTACACACCCCTTAGAGAGTATCACTATTAGAGAGATCTTTTTGTCACAGCCCAGATTTTGTGCAGGTGTGTCACAGTAAAGTACAAATGATTTTTGAATACCATATATACACAACAGATGAAACTGTAATCAAATTAACAACTCCATTCCACTGTGTAGCAGACTAGATTACGTGTTATAAACAAGCAGTAAAAAAAATAAATCTTGTGACACTTCAGGTATTAATGAACAAGCTTTTAACACAAAGCATTTTAGAGAAGATCTTTAAAGCGGTCTTAACATTTAAGATCCTAACAGGTACAAAATTGTGCTATTTATAGTAGTTTGAAGTTAAATTCTATATAAACTACTGCTTTCACTCAAGATATTCTTCAAAAGATGCCATAATATCTCTCTGCAGATTCACATCAATTATCCAAGCTGTCTGCAAGAAAGCAAACGAGTGTCTTTTCAGAGCAGTCAGACATTAATGAATACTATGCAGGTCAAATACTTAATGATTTAAGAAAAAACTATAAAAGCATCTTCTCAAAAAATGCATGGCTTCTCTATTATGACAAATTCGAGTATGCTTGTTGTTGAAGCCCTCAGAAAAGAGCTGAAGGATGAAAGCTGCAGTCAAACTTACCTGAATCCAGCACGGTCTCACACTGGTACTTACGTTCCATTGTACAACACTATGAATTCTAAAAAAATGTTTAATCTAAAAAAAGGTAGCAATTAAAAACATTAATTACTTTCGCCAATAAAACCAGATAGTTTTAAAAAGGCTCAGCCTTGGTATTTCACACCAGAACAGTATGACTAGCACTTTTGTTGACGTGGAACACCTTAAAGAGGATGGATAGCTTACAAGACTCAAGGTTGGAAATTATTTAAAGGGCAGGGACTCCTCTTCAGAATTTTATTTTACCACACAATTATTCTAAGCTTATGGGAGTAATAAGACGAAGCAGATAGCTTTTCATACGAAGTCACTTGAAGACATACTTTGAGTTTCCTATTGCATTTTCTGGACTAACTCTTCAGGTAGTATAGTTCTGTCGTTTTCAATCATTCCCATCCTTTGAAATAAGGACCTGACCTAATATTTGTTTATTCTCTAGTAAAGTTAAAAAAACCATGTAGCAAGAGTCAGCAACTTACTGCTTCCTTCCTCCTGCGTTCTTGTTCCATTTTTCTAGCCAAGTTGCGGTCTTGATCAAGAATATGTTGTTGAGCTTTGGGCAGTTTGCTCTTATGTATTTCTTTTTCAAGCTCACAGTCTGTTGCTGCCATGGTATCCAATCCTGTGCTTTCATGGCCCCTTAAAAGACAGGAGAAGAAATCAGTATAGGATAAAAGGGTTTTTTTTCATAACAACCTGATAGAATTCTGCAAATAATTTCAATCAGTGCCCAGCACTTAAACTGTGGTTCTCATTCACGTTGTTTCATAGTGATTTCCCTTCACAAGAGTTACGTGCACACAATTTTTGGGTTGTAGTAGGTTCATATTTCCTGTGTCACGTTTCTAATCTGTATGCATGTGGGATTTATAGATGTGCTACACAAAACTTACATACACTTGCTTTGAAATTCTTAATTTTCTGTTACTTTCTTGGCCTGTGATGTTTTTCTTCTACCTGCATCCTCTTCAATTAGTTGAGGTAGATTTCACTAAATTCTGAACTAGGAGTATACTCTTAAGTCTCTCAAATGCTCTGATTATTAAAATAAAACAATCCAAACAATTGACTTATTCTGATACAACTAGGACCAGGCAAGTGCAGGAGAATTTAGGAACCAGCTCAGATTTATCTTTCACAGGGTCAAACAGATGAGAAAAAAAATCAAGACTGCTGAAGGGGGAAATATTGCAAACACAGTTTCCAAAAGGTGGCAAACAAACTCCATATTTTTTTATATTACTGCAATGCAGTAATTGGTAGGCAGTCACTTATCCCACTCAGCATGACCATAGACCTCAGGGCACTCCCTAAAATGGGCTGCAAACAACTAGGGAAGAATACTACAGCAGGGGCTTATTGAAGGTGCTTTTCTACAGCAATGCAAAGAATTCTACTGTCTGAAGTGGTGCACACTGGAACCGCTGTATAACTATGTTAACACCATGCTCTCAAAGACTATGTTATCCTGTATCCCCTTAGGAGAGGTAGAAGGAAAATAAGATACTGAGGACAAATGTGGACTCTGGTCATGACCAGAGGCAGTGAGTGCTCCAGGGGACCAAAAAACCTCACCTTAATGGCCAAACAAAAACCAAACACTCGTCCATCAAAAAAAAAAAAAAATCCCGAAGCACACTAAGCACACTAACAGCATTTTGGATGTGCAGTTATGCTTAGAGTGGTATGGCTCCCCAGCTTCAGCTGACCTGTGGCAATTACCTAGTCCAAAACACTTGTTCCTGAATAACTAAGTCACCCAGTATACCATAGAGGCAAAAACCAGAAGAGTACTTAAGCATATGTGGTTACAAACCTTTTGTTTTCTTGCGGAAGATTTTGCAGCTCCCTCTCGGCTTGCACCAGAGGCTTTTTTAACTCCTGCACTTGCCCAGTCCTCTTTAATACTGCGTCCCTGAACTGATTGAAGCTCTCAACAGAGGCTTTTATTGGAGCTGGAAGCTTCATCATTTTACATAGGCTTACCCAGGAATCTATAGTCTTAACTTCTGTGTCCTGAAGTTATTAGAAAAAGGAAAACATAGAAGAGGAAAAAATATGCTGCAACTACTGACATCTTTTACCTGCTTAATTCTTACATTAGCAGTGTTGTTTGGCTGGGCCTATTTGGAAATATCTACACCAGAATATCCTTCCTTTGGCAGGATATTAGTGCAAATACAGCAATCTGAGAAGACTTTGATATGCATTCTCATCAACTTTGAGAGTCTTTGGCAATATGCCAGCAAGCATTAGCATTTGTAGCTATTCTTACCATTTAAGTCTACCTCTCCACTTTTTCATTTCAGAAAACATGAATTCACAAGGCTGAGTTTACACAAGGTCCATTGACGAGGTTTTAATACAGAGAACATCCATCTATTCTCTATACACAATCCTTACATAACAATAGTTTTATATTAGGCTTGTGGGTTTTGTTTGTTCCCCTGTGGCATTTTCTTCACAGCATAAACCAGAATAAAACCAGTATTCTTAAGAAATCCTGCTTCTAGTAGAAGCATGTCCTTATGAAGGAAATACATATTTTTGGAATTGAATTCAACATGTTAATTAATAGCTTTCTGAAAGCTAAGTGCCTAAAGAAAAATCCTAGAAACATTTTAGTACAACAGATGGTATAGAAAACTTCTTAGGTCCAGAGATTGACATGATCTATTGTTAGTAATTTTGATCTAATGTTTTCAAATAGCTGATTACATATGAAGAATTTAGTAGATGAGAAAATATCTCTGTCTTTCCATTTACTTACTATATGCTAGGAAATATTTTGCTTAACTGTCATAAATACCTTTAGTCATTAAAAGTGCTTTGTCTTATTTCAGAATAGGTTTTCCAATAGCACCAAGACTATATTCCACACTACTCTTATTTTTGATACTGGATCAGCAAGAGGAAGCACACTAGTAACTTGGATATCAGAACTAGATCAAGGAACACTAGTTCCTTGTTTAAATATTAAAACTAGATTAAACAAGCCATATTTTAATATGACAACGTGGGCATACTATTTTATATATATACATAAATGTATCTTATATACTTTACCTTCTGAAATGAAGAGAGTCCATAGATTTGTTTGCTTTTAGCACTAAAAATGAGATAAATCTGTACAGATTATAACAATGCCCAAGGCCTATTGTATACTAAATACTCTAATCGTAAAATAACAGGTTTTTAGAGAAGATCCCAGGTCAGGGAGTTATTCAACCTCGTAAGTAAACTCAGCCTCTTCTCAAATAGAACTTGAGCAACACTTACCTTTCTTGGAGGAAGTTCAGACATTGGCTCTAGTATGTTTTTATCATTACATTTATCATTGGGTGTACAATGACCTGATGGAAGAATTAAAAGGGACTTTTCAATCATGTTGACTTTATGGACTATTTTTTCTCAAATCTAAATGATAAAACTTAGACATTCCAGGAATTGACTTAAAACCTTACATTGCAGTTTATTATTTGGTTCAGAAAGACAGAAATTCTTCCAAACATTTATTAAGCTTAAATTGAACTGGACCACTTCTCTCCACTTTTGGGCAGGGAAAAGTATAGTTAGCTCAACTATAGATGAGAAATTAACTTCTGGTTAATTCCAGGAGAGGTCCCAGCAGAATGCTTAAAACATTTGGTCAGAAAGCCTCAAAACAGCCCTTTGCCACTTACTTCCTCCGCTCCCCACCTAGCCCTCTGTCCTTTTGATTCCAGCATTATTGAAGAGCATCTGATTGATCATGCAAACTCATTTCACCAAAAGCTCTCAACCCTATTTATTTTTTTTTAAAAAGCAAATAGGTCAGCCATCAAGGGCTAGTCCTCACATTTGCAGTAGCCTACAGATGTACAAATACTCCATGCTGTTACTTCTTTATTATTTGGGGGGAAAAAAACCCCAAGCACTATTTTCAAACCAGAGATAAACAACACATTTTATCTCATCTCCTACTGTAGTTTGAGGTGTTTCAGTATTTAGGTAAATGCTTAATAAGAAACTTCAGGTAACATGGTGGCTTTTTTTTATTATGCAAAGGATAAGTTTTTGAATGTTTGGATCCAGAATTCTGAAGTATCTAAACCTCAGCCCATTTATCATAAAACGGGTTTTCAGAAAGACCTCACAGCCTCAAAACTTTATAAGTGAAAATCCTTAACTGAAGCCATGGACCACTTCCAGCTGCTGCAAGTCTAAGCAAAGGGGGTCAGTATATGTAGGGCTTGGTGTGTTAAGACTCTAAACTGAATAGAAATTCATAGAGAATTAAATCTCCATTTTTAGAATTGCTTTAATACAGCACAACTACTTAACATTATTCTTTGGCAAAAATAAGAGAGTTCATCAGTGAACAGGCTCTGCCTTTTAATTTCATCAAATTTTCAGAAGCTTCTTCCCTCCCTATAGCCATGTTCTAGAGGGCAGAGAGTAAAGGAGAAACCAAAACAATCGTTGTCTGGTGATACTGGACACACAGAGCATGGATGTTCAGTCAATTCTTTAGTTTGAAATATGTATGAAGTATAGAATGCAGCTTTTGGAGGGCCAGTGTTCTTGTAATAATTGCAAGTTTATTCCATGGTGAAAGTCTCTTTGGCACTGATTTACTGTCAGATCCTTGTCACCAAGAGCCAAAGATAATAACTCAAAATACACACAAAGTGCCCTGGGAAAAGAGCCCCATGAAGCTTCAGCAGAAGACATTTTAAAGGCCAGTGAAGTGCAACAGATGGAAGCATCAATTCTCAGACTTCATGGAAGACTGGGTTACTTATCCCTAGTACTATATTCAGAAAGCTAAATTCTTAAATTAAAAAGTAATTTTCTTTATATATTTTAACACAGAACAAGAACGAAAGATCCATTTAATTTCACCTTTTTTTTTTTAGGCAGCAAATGAAAAAGAAAGAGCAAGGGAAAACTGCACACCCACCGTTATTCTACAAACTGATTAATGTACAAGTCTTCAGCAATATATTTCTTTAAACCAGTTTCATATGCATTTTTAACTTTGCTCCCCTGATAATGGTTACAGTTTTTATTATGACATTACATACTTTGTTCTTGACTTATGGATATTAAACCAGCAGTTCTCACACTGGTCTTGTTATGAAGTTTATTTGATTTGTCTAGATGTCTTGTTTGCTCAGCTTGTTTACTCCAGTCAGCACTGTCAACCTGGAAAATTGTGTTGGATACCTAGAAGAGAAGCTAGACTTCAAAATATGTTCTTCATAGTATTTGTGTTTAGCACATACGGCTTCTTATTATACAGCATCAGGATTAAAGGTTTAGAAGCTTAGAGCAGTAAATTCTTGCAGCTCTAGTTTCTGTAAACACCAGGGAAGAAATAGATTTCATTCATTTTATGGTAACCAAAGGAAGTTCATACATCAGGACTTCAGATTTAGAATATGCACTGCTCAGCAATCCCAAGTGATGGGGTGGGTAGAGCATGAGAAACTGATACAAGATCTTTAACCCCAAACATTGTACAGCAGAATAAGGTTGTCATAAAGCCTGCTGCACTCTAGCTTGTGGATCAGGTTAAAGGGTAGCTGTGATCTTCAGTGCAGTGGTATTTTTTCTCTGTGCAATATTCCTCTGTGTAGTAATCCCTTGGACTGAGGACAGTGCTGCGCAAACCTGAGTCATAATTTGCATTACCTGCTACCTTGGACAGTGGACACCAATAGGAAAGGGTGAGCTGCTTTTCATCCTTAATTGCAGGACACATTCTTGTGCTCATAGATTCAAGAGGTAGTTTCTATCCATTGCCAAAAAGAAAGCTATTACAGCCTGATTAAAGCAACTAAATTTTCAACCACATTCAGAAAGATTATTAATCATCATAGGAGAGAAGTGATCATGCTGCAGTAACATCAATAACTTCTTTTGTTCCACAGAGGCCCTTCTAACCAGGATACTCTCCAAGAACATATTAAGATAGAAATCAACAGTGACTAAATATTTTACAACCTCATCTAGACCATGAAAGCCCCAGTTTCCATAGCTTTAGGAAAAGGTATGAAAAGCAAAACACTTTTCCAGTATTGCCTCTAGACCCTCAATATTGCTCAGTTTGTGAAATTGATATTTCTACAAAACCAAAACACATATTATAATCTGCATCTTTTGTAAAGCTCTTGGTTTACAGGGTGGACTTTTAACCTGTAAGTGTGCAAGGGTTACTTAAGTTCAAGCTATAGCCCTGAAAAGAAATAAAATAAGCTTTATAGTACACTATAAACTTGATCAGCCAAACTTTCCTTTCGTGTTGCAGCCAATAGGCAATGAAGTGATGCCCTATTAAAGGATGAGAATCACTTTGGTATTGGGGTTTTAGAAAACTTTTGTTGTAAACCTTAAACGGCCTTCATCACATCAAATTCAAGCCTGAAGTATTTTATTACATCTAATTTAAAGGGTAAGAACATGCTTTAAATATGTCATTTGAAATTAATTCATTGGAGAGAAGCATGTATTCACCTCTGGAAGAGCATTTCTGGAGTGGGTGACAGAAGACTGATTTGTCTTTGGAGTGCTCTGAGGAATTTGCTGGTGTGGAGCATCATGCAGAGCAGGTACAGCTGAGATTATACCTGAGAAAGAAGTACGGTATGATTTTTCCCCCTATCATGCAAAATGCAATCCTGCATCTCAAAATTAGGTCACTGTTTAGATCTGTGGAGTAACTCAGTATGAAGATATGTATTCTGGCCACATGATTTAAGAGAGTTATTTTTAATTAGTTTTTAATTGATTTCTCAGTTAATCAGCTACCAGTTCATGCTGTCTTCTACCAAAATCTCAGAAGTGTCTGACATTATTAGACTTTTTGAAATGAGGGAGGGAAAAGAATAGCTCTTTGGGTCAAGTTCCTAAGCAACTTCATGTATTTGATGTGTCTAGACAACAACAATCAATTCAGAAGACCTATGGCACCAAGGCTTACATTCAGCTGATAGGCATTTCAGACATGAACTTGGATAGTGGGGACAGGTTTAAGCATCTAATTCCTGCCTTAAGGTGTTCAGCACTTCCTGTAACTCCAAGTTCCTTAAGGTATCCTTTTCCATCTCATTGGAAAGAAGCATGAACACCTCCTGGTTTTAATACTACTGTGCCCCGCCACAAGTGCCCCAGTAATCAGAATCCCCATGCCAATCCTCAGTGCTGCCATGCTTTAATTTACATCACGCTCTTTTGTAATCCATACCCTGCAAGGACTTTTTCAGTTACCCACTTGCTAACCTCCAAAACTCCAAGATAAGCTTGTTAGGCAATACAGGCATCCTGACACCCCTTCTTTCCTCAGCAGTCAAATATAGCCATAAAGGTATTACCTGAGAGAGTCTGAACATTTTGTTCTGATGGATTAAGTGATCTACACTGAAACCTTTGCGGTGCATTGGGAGGTTGCTGCTGCAGTTCAGATGTTCCATGATTTTGCAGGCTACTAGTAAGAGAGGAGGGCTGTGCTTGCAGAACAGTGTTGCAGAATGTCCTCTGTAAACAAAGTGGTATTCTCTATAAAGAGATTGCAGTGGTTAACACAGCCAATTTTTTTAATAGCTATTTGATCCTCTTTTCCCACCACTACCCATTTCCACTGTTTATCGGATTCAGTACTCCTTGTATTCTGATACTGATCCATAATTTTCTAAGAGTTTTGATGACAAAAAGCCATGAGGTAAAGTGCACTCTCTGCCTTGGTCTGACAGGTACAGAAAACACCTGAGAACAAAATGTAATGTGAAGATTTCAAGTATGATGTTTGTTGCTACTCAGAAGGTCAGTAAGGGGCTGCTACAACTGACCAAGCTGAAGCTCATTTCCTGGATCCTGTTTTCTCAAGTTTATTGCTGTCATTCTGTCACTGCAGAGGCCGCAGTTCTTAAGCAAAAAAAAAGGGTGTTGCATAATTCCTTCCCTGAGTCTTTGCTTATGAAGATGCAGAAGGAGCAGCTGAATAATAAATTTGCAGCCTAGTTTCCTGTACTTTAAGGGAAAGCAAGTTTATTGCAAGAAGAATGAAGGTTTTGCTGTGATTTTGCTTTGAAATTCAAGGTCTCTGGTAGCTTTAAGGGAAATTGTTAAAGGCAGCTAACCTTGACAAGAAATAACACCCACTGTATAATACAGGAATAGAGCAATTCAATCTAAGAGGCATTAAGAATTATTTCTAGATAAAACTGCTGTTGGTTCTAATACTACCATAGCAATAAGCAATATTAAAGTATCCTGAAGTTAAGGAGTATATTGTACAATTTATTTCTTTTCAGGTGTAGAAGTGAGGTTATTAATAGTTTAAAAAACATTTAAGTGGGGCTTGCACTGTTTGTTAGGTCAATTCTATACTCAGAGATTGATTTGGAGAGTATCTGTCTTTTTTGGGGGTGGGTGGGACATGTGGAGCATTCTGCCCTTCATCAAACACATAATCACCACAATGATTATAAAAGGTAAAAGCCTCAGAAGGTCTCCCAGTATATCTGTTCCTGTGCAGATGCATAAGCTACTTTTAACAAACAGCTCATGTGACATCTTCATATCAATCAGTCCTACAAAACAAATAGCATTCAAGCCATATTCATTATTTCCTGATAAAGTTGCATCATTTCTAGTACCATCGTAGGTTAAAAAATAACTTTGTTTTAATGAAGTTATTTGCGTAATTAATTTGTTATTTGTTTAGGGTAAAAATACTGTATGCATTCCAGGTTTACCTTAGACTTTTCCATAGAAGCTGGACAGTTCTGCCTGGCTCCAGTCTGTTTTGAACAGGTTTCTGTAACTGTAAATACAGTGAGGTGGGCAGAAAAAGGGGGATGGAAAAAAACCAAATCAGTCATTGACATATGTTTCATTATTCACACATACAAGGTGTGAGTTGCTGTTGTACCTAGAGTCAAACCTCACAGTGAAAGGAACATTCTTATTCTGAATATATTGACTTGAGCTTGATGTGTTTAGAGAACTTCTCCCAGATACAAAAAGAGACCACAAAGATTCCTGCAGGATCTAGGTCTTCATTGCCATTGATTCACTGTGTTTGTTCCCCCTGACCACTGCAGAGAGTTGAGCATTCATCTCACCTTATACCTCATATGGAGATCTACACTGTAGACCTCCAGTTTGGCAGATCTATTCTGTCCTAGAAAACTAAAGAGCTCTGTGTACAGAGAAACATCATTCAGTGTTCTGATGCTGTAATATCCTTTAAACAAGCTTGAAACAGCTTAAGCACCAGGGTGGATTTTGGCTCTGCAGTTAGTGCTGTAGGCACTTTTCTTGCTCAGGTCACCCTTCATGCTGCAGACCAGAAGATGAAAATAAAATGAATCACACTTTCAAAACAGGATCAAAGCTACAAGAATAAGCTATAGCCCAATAGTCGAGTGTCCAGGTTAGATACACAGACCTTTTGCTATCTTATTTTGGTCCCTAAAGATTTTCACTTGTAAGTTGAATGGATGTAGTAGGGTTTGGTTGTTTTGTTCTTGGGTTTTGTTTCATGTTACCTGGACTCTCAGTATTAAGGCATTAATTTCATAGCATTTGAATTAAGCCTTCAGAATGGAGCAAACCAAACCAAAGATAACTAAAATCTTTGGTAAGCATGTGGAACAGGAGATGCTAACAGAGAAGATATTTTGCCTACACAAATACAAAAATAAGCTTTCTAACCTGATTCAGAGTCACTGCTATCTGAGGAGCTAGAATCACTGCTAGTGCTGCTGCCAGAATCTGAGGAGCTGCTGCTGTCACTCAGTCTGCTTGGCCCAGTACTTGACTCAGCATTGTTTTCAACTGCAAGAGGAAAAGAAAAGAATTCAGAACAACCTGCAATGGAGCATTCTTCATATACAAGACTAGGATCAACCTTGTTAGGCCTATTCTCCCATGTAAGAGTTCATCTTATTTCACTTCCTTGTCTACTGTCCATTTAGCAGTGGACTTGAAAACCAAGGCCTCCCTCTAGAAAGGAGAGGAGTGGGATTTACCAGCAGCAAGCTAGTTGAATGAATGAAATATCCAAGGAGAAGCTGTAGTCATGCAATTTACAATTCTGAAGTAGATTAAAACTATACAGTCTTAAGACACAGTTCAAGTAATTTTCCCCCATAAGCTTTCCTGCTGTTAAGAGCCTGTTTCTGTGCATGTTGCTGCTGCCAGACTTGGATGCAGAGTTCTTTATCTACAGCCAGCTCTTCTTTCCCTAACCACATGTACTCCCAAATTGCCATCTTTTGCCACCTCCCCACCATCTGACTATTTTGCATCTACAGGGTTGATTTAACTTGGCTTATAATGATTTTGCAGTCAAATCTTTTTCAAAGTTTTTGCTCTGATGGAAGCTTTGAAAATGGAAAGTCGCATGGATACCTGTTTCCCTGGACATGAGTACAGATTTAGCTCTTGTAAACAAGCAAGATACCAGTTGTAAAGATTTCCTAGCCAGCTTCTTTCCCTCTCCTCACAACATATACTTCATAATTGATTTCAGCTGCTTCTTTAAGCTTTTCTTTGTAGGATATTTTCAAGCCATTATGTATACCAGACAGGAAGACTTGACTGAGCTAATGCTGGTTACAGTGTCTCTGTGTCTTCCAGAGATGATTCTATCATTTCAGCTAACTGGCTTTACATAGGAGCTAAATAGATAGCCAGTGGAGGGCAATAATAGCACTCACTATTTTAATGAGGAACAGCTTGACTTATAATAGCAGCATCAGCTGCATTGATCCATTCTCAGCCCCTGATGAGAACCATCAGTAAGTGTACAGCTCAAGTATGCACTGAATTTCTGGCTTTGATCTTGAAATGCATTATTGCCTGAAAAACTGAATTGATTCTCCTAGGACACTTACTTAAGTCTAAGATAACACAGCACGCATGTCACTGATACACAAGTTTTGTTAGCATGACAGCATTAGTGACACTGCCACCTAACAGGTATGACTAGAATTGGTTATTCTTGCATCTCTAAACCACAGAAAATGAATTGCAAACAAATAGACTGTGTGACTCTCCACACGCCCCGCCATGTTTTCAAATATTAGCATAAGGGAATTGTTCAGCGTCTGTTAGTTTCTGAAGCTGTTACCATCTTTACCTGTAATAATTAGGTGCAGAAATAAGGAAGCTGCTTTAGATAGAACAAGTAACTGACCAAATTTGCTGCTGTGACTCCAGCTCACTCAACATAGAAAGAATCTTGAGACTAGCAGTGGGAAGCTTAGTACCCCAACTATTCTGAGGAGAAAGTCCCCAGCTGCCTAACAGGACTGAAGCCCAAGGGAAGAATTCCACTTTAAGCTATTTCCATTGCAAATGAGTAAAAGTAAGAGCCACATTACTCTTGAAGCTCTCCTTCTTTGGGTTTAGTTGACCATTGACATCCAGTAGTCTCTTCTCTAGCTCTTGTTTCCTCTCAGAATTAAGTTCTTCTTTTGACTTCGTTGGTTTTTTATCTGCATGTGAAACAGAAGTTAACATGAAAGCAAACCAGAAAGCAAATCTAGTGGGCTTTTTAAAATATCATTTATGCTACCTACCCTGCTTTCTTTGTTTCTTCTTCTTCAAACAGGTTGCTACATATTTCTCTAGTTCTCTGAGTGTTGAAGCATTTAAAGTTTCAAAGTCTATTTCTATCTCATCAGGGTTAGAGTTCCTCAGTGCAGGTTCTCTTGACTGTATTATATGGACTACTTTCCCAAGCTTATCTCCAGGGAGTTTATTTATGTCCAAACTCAACTGTCGTTTTTCATCGTAATTCATAGGTTTGGCAGTCTCTTCATCTTCTGACTTATGTGCCAACAAGACCTGCTGCATAGTTTTCTTTGATTGACTGCAGGAAAAAAGTATACTGCAGTAACAGCAGTTTAAAATAATTTGACACCCACACAAGTTCCCCACACTTACATGTTTAAAGACAGCTTTTTCTTAGACTTCTTCATGTATTTCAGATTTTTCTTCTTTTGAATCAAGCTTTTTATTTCAGCTTTTTCCTTGTTCTTTCTTTTCTCACTTTTAGCCTTCCTTTTTTTCTTTCCTGGTCTAGATAAGCATGCTTTGGTCAGAACCCACAACTGCTGGTGAAGAGCTTTAAGCTATCAAAAACAAAAAAAAACCCCAAAATGCTGATAATCTTGGCCAATGCAGGAGGAACAATAAACTGGTCCTAAACATCACAGGAAATTTGTGGGAGCTGAGTGGATATTAATAGGATATTTGCTTTCCAAACGAGATTTATTTTCCAAACATTTTACTATATTGTATCTTAGTCACAGATTCTGTATCTAGAAGATGTAGGACTGTTTATTTTATTCAGACATTTCTAACAGCATGTGCCTTTTAGCATCCTGTCAAGAATACTTCCCCCCGCCCAAAAAAAAAAAAAAAAAAAAAAAAAAAAAATCAAAATCACTGTAGGGGTTTCCAGCAGCCTCTCTTCAATTTCAGGCATTTGGGATGCACATAAATGCCTTATTCGGTTATACTTCTACAGCATTGCTGAATTAGGCATGTGGGACTGGGCTCATACATCTTATTTTGGAATATGAAATGGCTAGTTGGGACATACTAAGAATTTAGGAAAAGAGCTTTACACAGCTTTGTTTAAACCTCAGGAATTGGAAGATGGTCAGATGATGAGATTAGAAATCAGACACACTGAAATAACTCACTACGGTAAAGGCTGGCTTGTACACTTGCATTTTTCCTTCTGCCTACATTCATAAATTGATGATGCTAATTGGACAAGGACTGAAAACTGTCTCTCATTTGACTAGCAGAACAAATGCTAATTTTCCCCAGAGTTTATAGATACAGCAGCAACAGGTTAAAAAGTTATGTTCAAGCAGAAGCAACACCCATCGCAGTCCTAATATGAAGCATGGCTTTGCTTCACTGGTTAGCATGAGATTCCTTCTTTTCTCTCTCATACTGAGCTTTGTGAAGTAGAATTTAATGACTTGCTTTTGTGTGGCTCAAAAGAGACTGAGGGTAAGAATAATGCTTTTCAATCATATGAAATAAATTACCCTGTTGGAAAAATATGCTACTAAGCTACATGTGGAATGTCTGCAGGCTCTCATACCACAGGATCACAGTTTTATTTTTTAAGAAGTTTGAGAGTCCTCTGAAGAACTGGTAGGCAAGAGTAGTAGAACAATTTGTTCACTAAAACCGCTTTGTATTTGTTGAGGCACTATTTGTTTAACATTTGGCAGTGCTTCCAAATAGGAATAAAGTTCTGTGTTAAAAATACAAATTACCAGAATCTTTTAAAAACTGATTTTTGTTGCTAAGCCTTGGTATAGACCATTGAAAGGGGCATTGCCAGAGAGATCTTAAGTCACACACATTAAGTACTAATGCTTACTTGCTCCTGAAGCTTTTCGAGGTGCACTTTTCTCTCCTCTTCAGAGTCTTCAGATGATTTTTCTTCTGAAGAGTTATCATTACTACTTTCACTGGAATAAGCTTCTGTCATTTCTCTCATAGGCTGTGGCAGATGATCACTTGCAACAGGCTCATCAGGAATTTTAGCAAAGTGCATTTCAAAAACATCCTGAAGAGTTAGGATTGGGAACAGCATATTTTTCAGATTTCTAAAAGAATTATGCAGCTACTGCTTGTAGAACTACACAGCAACATAGTCGTTCAGTAATATTAGTAGATTCTACACCAGGGCATGAGATGAGCTATTCTTTTTCAAGTCTGACATAAAAGATAACTCACCTGAAGTTTTCTTGCCATAGCAACTATTTCATGGTCTGGAGAATTATGCTTGTAGCAGCTCATGAACATTAATCTAACATCTGTAGCAAATTCTTGTATATCACTATATTCAAAGTTATCCATTTTCTTCTAGAGGAAAAGAAATTTAAGGCACATTTAGTAGACAGCATCACCATGAACTAGCAGAAAGAAAGGAGGAACAAGCATTTTAACAAATATAGTCAGGTTCAGCTTGTACCAAGACAGTAAATATTATAAAAAACATTATGGAAATACCTGCTTCTCATTTCAACATTGTCTCTTTAACAAAGTTAAGAGATTTTTTTTTTCCTCTTTTAAACAGATTTAATTGTAATTGCTAGAAGGACTTTGTAGTACTAGTTTCAGCACTTGGTCAAGATGACAATGTTTGGGTGGTTTTATTTGTTCTGAACTCAGCATCTGTTTTTGGTTCTAAGCATGGTATTTACACAAAGCTTATTCCATAATAGCTGGAGACAAACTAATGGACTAGAAATTGGGAAATGACCTTTCTATTGTGCAAGCCAGCTTTCAAGATAATTTAGTAAACTATTAAAATTGAACATTCCCCCAAAAAATGGAGCTTAACTGGGCTAAATAGTTTAACCCCATACAAATACGCTCAGTGTTCACAGAGCACTGTCCACATATCTCCATCTAGAATGGGTGCTTTCCACTCAAAAGGTGAAATGCGTAAACATACAGCGTAGAAGTTTTAGGGCACTTCAAGAATATTGAGATTGAGGGAAAAGCAGAAGTTGACAGAATTGCATTTTGTTTTATAGGGCAGTAAAAACAGCACCGCGTGTACAGACAGATATTTAACATGCAGCATGCTTGGAAGGGCTTCATGGAGATCATAATTCCCTCACTAATTATATTAGCTTGTTCAGCAGTTAAGTAGATTAGCCACTATGTGTGGCTGTGTGTCACAACAAGACTCAGAAGAGTTTCTTCAGTGACCTTGGCTAAGTTTGAGAGACATAAATGTATCTAGTTTCTAGGCCCATTATGTCTTTCAAAAGAGAAGCAGCTTTCATGACACCTTCTCAGCTAACAGATTTAAAACCTTGTAATTACACAAATAGTCTAATTTCCCCAGAAACATACTTACTTTAATGGTTCCTAGGTCTGTAGGACATTTGGCAATGGCTTGGTTCGCACCAGTGGAGAAAGATGCCACATCTACGGGTTTTAAGAAAGGCCACGCATATGCTTCATGTTTCTTTGAAAACATTTCTTTAAGTATTGCATTACAATGTTTTAGTTGTTCTGACAACTGAAACTTTTTAATAATTCCAGGTGGCTGTTGAGAATCTGGAAAGGATCTATTCAGAAGCTTATTTGTTACCGTACATTCATTTTCACCTCCACGTGCTTTAACAGGTTTTCTTTCATTAACCATTGCAGAAGATTCACCACTTGCTGTCACTATTGAAGTACTAGGAGTTGTAGTGTCAGCTTTCCTTTTCACACCTTTTTTTGCCTAAGAAAAGAAAAAAAATAAACAGGTGTCCAGAACAGTAAGAGAATGGTCAGTTTTAGATTATTCTTTTGTGTGTGTAGTCCAAAAAAGTGTCAGAACTTTTACAGCTATTGAAGTCAGAGCAGAATGCAGCAATTCCTCAAGTTTAGACTAAAAACCTACAAGGTATTACAAGATCAGCACACCAAGCTCCAACTTAGATGTAAAGAAAAGAAGAAGATGTACTGCAGGTCAGGCTGTGGTCAGATTTTAGCCAATTGTGAAGATCCCAGGAAGCTGGCAGGTTATGAAATTACATGCAAGTTGACAGCCATAGGAAGGGGAAAAACTACTGCAATTGATTTTAGGCCTGGTTGAGTGCCTTATGTACACGGTTTGTCTCTGTTTTTCTTTAACTTGGTTAGTATTTGGTTTGGAAGCCATATAACATGTGCTTTGTTATCCGTGTTCAGACGCTACATGAGTGAAGTGTAAACATACGCTATAGGAGAGTCTGGCAGAAGTGCCTATTCCTCATTGGAAGAGCAAAACCAACACTAAGTCAATACAGGAGTGTTTTTCATATGTTCACGTACAACTCAGATTGAAGTAAACAAGAATTTGCTTTGCTTTTGTGAGCTACAAACACCTTCCATTCTAGTTACACAGTGTTTAAGCAAACATGCTAATTTTTGGACAATCAAGCATTTGATTTACATTGAAAGCATGAGAAGTTATTAAATAGAACGTAGGGCTTTATTTTAGTACTAAAACCATTATCCTTAAGGTGAAGCCTGCAGAAGTGCATATAGTAATACACTTCAAGAATGATCATCTTAAAGTTAATTTGGTTTCTTTGAGAACAACATTTTAAAACCACATTTATAAGGAAAGATGCACCAAGCAATCATCCCAATTCTTGTTTAGTTTCTAGAATTAGTACTGGCCCTGTTATTTAGCAGAGACCTAGAAGATTTTAATAGAGATCTCTTACTATCTTCTATTATAACAAAAGTTTCAAAAAGATATGGGAATAAGCATGGCTCCTAAGGTTTTGCCATCAGTGCCTGAGGAAGCAATTTCAATATCTTTCTTTCTGAAAGTTATTTGAGGAAACTTACTTTTGTTATAGAGACTGCAGCTGGCATTAAAGCAGTCAGCTGAGCTGCAGACAAAGGAGCCAGTGTAACCTGCGGTCGCTCTTGAGTCATCACTGGAGGCTGCTTACTGCTTTCAGCTTGTTTCTCATTTGTGCTTTGTTCATTTGAAGTCCCAGGGTTGGGGTGCTGTGTTTCTGGTTATTTTAATACAGGACATTTTAGAAGCTAGGTCTTAAATGTTGCAGTTAATTTTTCATGGTCAAATTGACCAGTTGTCAACATAACCACTCTTCTATACATGAATGACATAAATAAATGCAAACAAGAGCGTTTGTTACTTACAGCAACCTTGGTATCCTCCTCTACTCAGCACTGTTAGTGCTTCAGCTAGAATATTGTACCAAGTTACGCATTATTTGGCTTCAAGAAAGTGTGGATTAAGTTCAGACCAAAGATTAAAGACGCATCATACTGCACTCTGTACATTGTAAAAATGTTCTTGCCAAGGAAAGTATCAAGTTATTTTCTACAAACACATAAAGACCAAACAGCAAAGGGTGCAGACTGCATCATGAAGTTTAATGTTTCCTAAGCATAGTTAATATCTGCATCTATTGCTTAGCAATATTACCAATCTCCACCACTAAGATCTAAGAACACTTTAGACCAATGATTTTCTGTATTTTTTTGGCTGGTTAGATTACTCATGTCTTTTTCATTCTTACTCTGTTTAGTTCCCACAGATGTTCACACCTATTTGTTTATATAACACAGTGCTAAGTGGCATGACAGTCTCTGAATTGGAAGTCAGTTTCCTTTTCTAAAAAAAAAAAAATCTTGATTTTTTTTTAAGCTTTTAAAGCCTTATAGAAGTATTGTTATTTGTCTGATTGTTCTGGAAAGAGTAGAGAACACCCAAACTGTTCCAGGGTTGGGTTGTGACAAAGAGTCTATTTCCAGTTTTGCTTGCTTAATATATTACAGGTTCAGCATATAACACAGGCCTTACCTGCTGTCTTCTTTCCTTTTCTCTTTCCTTTATTGAGACTCACTAGTCTTTCTTCTGGGGGCATATGGGCTATTTTCTGCATAAACACTTTTTCTAGTTCTTCGGCCATAAACACAATGTCATCACCTGGCTGCAAAATATGGTCAGTACCGTTCAGTCAAGGAGAGGCTGCAGTACTGGGAGCTATCTCTTAAAACAACCAGACTAGAGAATCCTGCCCCAACAGATTGAAAAAAGCCACCAGTACCCGAGAGGTCTAGAAATCATTGCCATCCCTGACCCTGCAACTCACTTTAAAGCAAATTACTTCACCATTGAAATACTCTTTCTCCCACTGTTTCATTGAAAAAACCTCCTTGACATCTGCATACTTGTACAGCAAAGGCCAAATGGGGCAGATCTGCAACTCCCTTTTTTACTCCTGTGTTCTGAAGAAGCTGTTGAAGCTCAAAGACACTAAGACACAGCCAACAAATATTCAAGCACAGGGAGGTGCTCACACTTCGTTAGGTTAAACTTGTTGAAGGAACAGAGCATGGCTCAGGGTTGCTAGCCTTAGACTTGTACAGCAGTGACATAGTGCTTGCTGTTCATGATCTCTGCAGCTAAACCTCGAAGATTTTGCATGAGGGGTCCTTGTGCAGAAAAGACTATGCACTCGGTTGTTGGAACAGCAAGCTAGACTTCACTTATGTGTCCTCAGTCAAACCTAGCAAAAAAACCTCTCCAACATTTCAGAGAAAATAGTTTCAAAAAAATAATGAAAATGTCAACTAACTTACTGCATATTCTAATAACCACGTGCTTGTTTGTATCATTCAGTAGAACCAGTTACTGGTACAAGTTGATTTTTCACATACCTTGTTATACATGTAGCAGTTCCAGAACATAGTTTTAAAGTCTTCAATACATTCTGCAGCTTTTGTGTAGTAATTATGTTCCAGACGCTTTTTTATGGTGCCTAAGTCCATAGGTTTCTTTATGATAGTGTAATAATCCTGTGGGTATTGAAAGAATAAGTCACTGAACAGATACCTTAATATTAGGACATGAAGATTTTTACAGATTTAGTTATGAAAGTTAAATTGCAAGAGAGGAGAATTGCGTTATGCTAGAGGCAATATTTTATTGAAAGGAAAACATTCCCTTATAGTCATAGGTACCAAAAAAGTAGGTGTTCAGGAAATCTTCACCTTATATTTTGTCCTTGTCCTTCCATGTAACATACCATTTAAAGCCCCAAAGAATATTTATTTCAATAGGCTCCAGAGCTGTGCTGATAGTAGTACTTATTAAAAGTATATGCACTTCTCATTTGTTATCTCAAAGCCATTTACACAAAGTAGCACTCCACGTTACAGAACTGAAGAAAAAGAAGCCAAACTTCAACAAAGTCTCAGTCACTAACAAAAAGAAGCTGCCAAGTTTTCACAATTGCTGCCAAATACTTTATACCTGGCTATATTAGCTCTCCTCTTAGGGTTGGTCTACTGAAGATGTGGCAATATCACTGAAAGGCAGCTGGAATGGGAACTGTCATGATTATTTTAGTAGCATAGCTGAAACCTTGTGAGGCTGTTTCCCTGGTGGTGAATTTAAGAAATTGGAATGGAAATATCCCCACTAAGTTCACAATACATTATAACATATACATAGCAATTGTACAAAGTAACTACTACTTCTGAAGTGTTCTAAAGCTATCCTAACAATCTGTTTTGGTGAAATAGAAAAACTAAATACACCAGAGTGCAGGCGATTCAATTTAGCAAAACAAAAATGCAATTAATAATTAAATATTGTCCATTCTGCATCTTCTAACATTTGGCAGAGAAGTGCAAAGTGGGGCAAATACTTTTATTGTTCTTGCCACGGAGCCAGATGTTTGCTTGTTGCTGTGCAATGGTTGAACTAATACATACTCTTAGAAGTCAAGAGGCTGCCTTAGAAATCCAGAGAGGCAGAACTGGCCTGAAGCCAGCTGCAAATGTTTCCACAACTCTGATGGAATGCCCCTTAATATTAACCTTAACTGACAGCTACTTCCAAGAAGGAAAAAAGGTAAGAGAAGACACAGAGATAGTCACTTGAACCGTGCTTTTGTACAAACGGACCAAATGGGTTTGTCACAAGAAACAGACACATATAAAGACTTTTGTCTGCTCTAAACAGAGCCAGCGAGTTTGCAGAATTAGTCTTGAAAATTTGTGAGAAATAAATATCAATGCTTAAGCTGGTGGAGAGGAAAAAAAGAAAATAATGTAAGGGAATGTATAATGGTTTTATTTAACACCTTTCTACTTATCTACCAAGAGCAGTATCTTCCAGGTAATTTGAAATACCATTGTGCCAATAACCTGTATTTTCATTTGACTGAAAAACATCCAAAATTGGAGTCTAAAAATACCTGAATTAAAACTACATGTCACAAGACATTATAGTCATGCACTTTGTTACAATTAAGTTGTAGCATAAATAACACACATGGCAATACAGAAAAATAATTTAAGCATCATATCTTCTATTTCATGGAAGGAGGTTCTTCCACTGTGATATGATGAGAACCATACCTCTTTTTATTTCCCTATTTTTGCAGGGACATTTATTTCCTCTAGAAACTTCAGAGCATAATGATTTGAAATTGACAAATACTATAGGTCTAATGACTTCTCTGCTACAAAATGGTTCCAGATTTGCCTGTTTACTTCAGGGTCAATCAGATCTGATTTTCCATCATAACGTATTTGACATTAAGGCTGCCTAATATTAAAAAACTCAAAGGCCAAAGAAAATACTCATCATTTGCAGTTTTAATAAATATGTCTAAACCATAAGACAAGACTGAACACCAATATACAGAAACTCTAAGAAGCCTGTTTAAGTATTATTCTTATCATCCCTTAGAAATACTGATTTACTAGTTTCAGATCAGAAAAATGAGCAAAAAGGCAGCATTTGTTAGAAAGAAAAGAGTTTTCTCATGGACTTGGATTAATGACAGCAGTTCAATAGCAAAAATAGTCTTCTAAAATCTGTTGCATCAGAAAAAAACTGTTTTAACATTAATTGACATGATTTACATATTAATACTCCAATTCCAAAATGGTTCTTACAGGAAGATTCAGTGCTGCTGCATCTACAGGTTGGTGAAACGGCCAGGAAAAGTTGTGTCTCCACATGGCTCTCATGACCACCCTCTGTAAGTACTGAAGTTGGTTTGTTTGACATCCACTACTTTTGTTATTTATGTATTCTGGTGGAGGAGGGTTAATAATAATGTAACGGTGTTGGCTTTGAACAGACATCTTCAGCGAGTTTGTAAATCCACTTGTTCAAAGATCTTTATGCATTTAACCTGAAGGGAACAAACCAGAAATATTCAGTGAAGATATCTAGATTTAATGCTGTTTACATGTTCACTTCTGTTTTTAGAATGTCAGTACTGTAACTCCAGGCATACCTTCATGTTTTAAGCAAGACATTTATTTTAAAGTGCATATTTGGATATACTGCACCCCTAGAGTCTAGGAATGCATACTAACTTTCTCATAAAAAAATCTGACAGCCTGCTTTTCTTAGAGAATGAAGTACTTAATGAGGTGCAGAAAAGGTCATGATAAGGTAGGTAGCTACTGCTATCAGCACACTGCTAGAACAGTGCATATGGCCCACTCTTGCAACAACTGTAGCATCCCATCAGATATTGCTGATCACACATCTTTTATTTTCATTTGTTTATTTCAGCATTCAAAGCATACCTCTTCTGAGCTCCCAAAGTCTACACTTTAGCTAGTAAGAGTGAATACTATTTGCACCACCACACATCATTAGCTAAATGCTAATTCTTTCACCACAGTATCTATCTTAGAAGGGAAAAATCCAGACACATACAGGATCTGCCTCTCCTATAAACTGGCCAGCATTAGAAGAAAAGTTCTGAGGTAGTTTTAAGTACCTCACAACCCAGCCAAGTCCATCATACGCTATTTTCAACTACTAGGACACACTATCATTTTTTCCTGCTTCTTTCTGCCAAAAAACCCACGCTACGTGATATCAAGTGCAAGCTGTTCACCTTCCCCATCCGAAGCTCCGAGGCTAGAAATGGATGACAGGCGCAAAAGAGTACAGTTTGAACTTAGCAAAAAATCTTACAGCAACAAGCAGATAAATAACAGCATTTAATACTTAAATAAGAACATAATATAACATCTAATTTCTTGAACATTTTGTAAATCAGTACAGTAGAGTCTAGAAAAAAAGCTCAAACTTGGCATCAAGAGTGCCAAGGAAACCAAGAGACTGAAGTTTTGTGTACATAACAGTGTCTTCGGCCTAGATGCTTAGCTTTTAAAACCTTAATTTATGCTGTGGAAACTAATGTCTATGCTAACAAGAGAGCTGAGACTGCATCTTCTAAAGACAGACAAAAGTCTGTGTTTTGGTCAATCCCTTCTTTACTACCTCCCCCTCCATCCCCCCAGTCACATAAGACTCTTCTGTGTCTTAAAATAAAACTTATGTTTGCATACTGAAACAAAAGTGTGATAAGATTCCAACCAGTTAATTTGTTTGATATTTTTCAAACCACCCCTTCCCAGCCCCATGTGTCCTTGAGCTGCTGAATCAGGTCCCAAAAGTCAAGTAGTCTTAAAAAGATAAGCCTTGAGTGTTTTCTTAAGACCCAGTTTGAAGTTTTTAGCTAACCTGATAGAGATGTGTTTTTAGTTTAAGAGTAAAAAGCAAATAGCGTACATGAATTACATTGCTAGAGAAGTCAAGGCTTTTGGCAAGATAGCACATTTTGGGAGAATCAAATTTCATTCTCTTTTTTTTGGCAAGAAGATACTATTTGCTATCAGTGAGCGCTCTCTAAAAGCATGTATTAAGGAGCCTGCTGAAAAGACAGCTATTTCCTCTTGTTTTAGCTCCTTATTACAGCTACCAGCATAAAACCCATACACACCATATCCTGGTCAAAGATAGCAGCTTGGAGAAATATTAACGTACCACATACAGGATAAAGGCAGACGGTCTACCAGATTCCACACACTAAGAACATTTCATTCTTCAAAGGTTTTTAGCAAATTTTGTTTAGATGATTGGCAATAATCACACCGAAGATTCATAAATAATACTGGAACCTCCCTTAGGTAAATATGTTCATTATTATTTACCTTAGGTAAATATATTAAGACTACACAGAACAGAGCACAGCCTTCTTACTGCAAGTAGCACAATCTCTTCTTTCAAAAGGACAACTGTCCCCATAAAACAGCATTTCTGTATTTTTAGGACCTCTCTTAGGATACATCAAACAAACCTTCATTTTAAAGACAATCCATATAAATATAAGGTGTTGACAAAACACTGACTTGCAACTATTACAATAACCAACACCAGCCACTCTTGGGCAATTCAAAACCAAACTTCCACCCTCAAAGCAGATCAGTCATCTCTTTTACCTTAATTTTAGGGAAAGCCACAACTCACTTCCTCCCCTTCTAAAAGGTAAAGGAAGAAGAGAGCTTTAGAAGGCAGGCAGGGCAGTCTTTATAACCTACTCACACCCTCATTTTATTCTCTAGCAATAATTGAGTCAAACACCTGCAACTGTAACTAAAACCTGCCTATCAATGGTTCTCATTGGGAAGTTGTCAACATAAAATAGCCACAGCTGCTAAGGGCTAAAGCACACTTGATGGTTATTTATGCCAGACCTCCTCTCTTGGTAGTCAATAAGACAGGGCAGAGGGATGCAAGAAGGGGAGTAGATGTACTTAGATAAATTTTGGTTTGATTTTCTTATTTTAACTTCTAAATCTTAAATTTAACATGATTGGAATGCTTCTGTTTTATCAATTATTCTGGGTCACGCTGGGTTATGGTATAAGAAGTGTGCATAAATAGTATGTCTGGTTAAGAGTGGTACAGTATTCATATTAGCCTTTACCCCACAGATTCATTAGTTAAATTAAAACCCAAATCTATTTAGTAAATGCACAGTAGTATAAAAATGAGGACCAGGTTGTTTCATAATAAATTTCATTTGTTATCATTAAAACTACAAAGACTTGGAATTTAGCCAGCTTATTTTGAATTTTGGCTATTGACTAAGCATTTGTTTTTCTCAGTACACCTAAAAAGCTTCATCCCCAGCATGCTTTAGTAAAAGGCAGGTCTGCAAAATCAGATTTGTATTTAATTTGTTGTTCCGTTGATGTATATGCCCCAACTTGGGATCAAAACCTGCTTGGATTCTTATCATGAAAGTAATTAATCTGCATGCTTTTTTTATTTCCCTTATTTTTTTTCACTAAGATGTCCTGGTGACTTTGAGACTGTTGCTTTGAGACTGCTGCATCACCCTCATAACACATGAAACATGAACAAAATTGAAACCTTGTGATTGAAGACTTTGATTTATTTTAATTTATTAAAGTTTATTTGTATTTCCCAAAAGTACGCACTTACAGCATGTTAAAATTAGTGAGAGCATTTAAAGTACTACTTCACCTAGTGAATGCTGTGTGACAGGACCCATAACTATGCAAGTAATGAATACTTAAAAAACCACTGGAAACAGAGTAACAGGAACTGAAGCTCTCCACAAATAAAATGTGATTACAGGAGTCAGCTTTGCATCACAGTAACACATAGAAATTGAGGTTAATGACTACTGCTCTATGTCTAGGCCAAATATGGCTCTTGGATAGCACTCTGGATTTGGAATAACTCTACTAACTTCAACAGAGTTGCCTTAGGTTTTCATCAGGGTAAATGATAGCAAAATGTCATTTCCTTATGCTGTTTGTCTAACTCACTGTATCATTTTTTAGGTATTTGTAACTTCGTTCATCTGAGACTCTATGGCAGAGTACCCATGAAAGTTTTACAGACACGTACAGGAAACGACAGCGAAAAAAATTCATCCATCCCAGAAAGCTGCACTATTCCTGCTTGCTTTCTCACCCATTAGATTGTTCTCACACCTAGAGAAATCTCACACTTCAGTCACTCAGCCTTCAGCTAGTGTCCAACCAAGGGGCTATTGCAGAATACCCTGACTGGGGTATAATACATCATCACCCGATTGAGCTTGCAACTACCTATTTCTCGCTCTGAAAATTAATTTCTAAGCTCTTTCCTTGCAATTGAGTCAATTATTTCTGACATTCAGCCAGTGAGATGCTCCATGCACCGCTGCTGTGGCTCTCCTGGCCTCCACCAGCCTGCAAATAAGCAGCCTCCTCTTCCTTGCTCTGCCTTCTGGCACTTCAGCTTCTCACCCAAAACAAACATGTCCCTCCACCTGCTCTGCTCCTGCCTGGTCTCATCATTCATTGGATTGGTAAGAGGTATCTGCTTACTTCTTGGGTCTCCTAAGTTTTTTCTTTTCCTTATTAATTACCTTCTCAAAATAATTTCACTCTGGTCAGGCCTTCATTTTAGATGGCCAGCTTGTTTCTGTGCTTTCAGAGATCATGCCTGGATGTGGATGTGGGGGCTGCTCTGCTTTGAAAGGGAGGTATCCTGTGAAAACATCCATTCCTCTGTAAATTGAGCAGGAAAAGAAGCCCTTAGTTACTGGCTTCTCTGTATAGGACTTTAATGCATTACTCTGAAGAGTTCAAGTACATGTCAGTTCTTTGTCCCATCCCATGACCTTTGGCCATCTTACAGAGAGAATAGAAAACAAAATTTCAAACTCCTCTGATGTGGAAAGGGAACTCTTTTCATTGTGTATAAAATGAGCAAGATGAAATTCTCAGCATGCTTTTTGCAACCAAAGATTTAAATAGCTTGCCAAGGGAAAATGACTGGCTTGTTCAGTATATTTTTGTACTCCCCGGGATGTTGATACTCAATATCAGCATTAAATTTGTGGTTATTAGAACTAACTAGGGTGCAAAGAACAGAAACAAAACAGTTTACTAAGTCTGAATTTCACCTTATTTCCCTTCATGCAATGCCCTTTATAAATATGTCAGGAAATAAGCTGTTCTTTTCTAGGAAGTCCTCTGATGTTTTCCTAAAGCAACAGCACATGACAAAATCCTATGTGTTTAGCCATAAATTAGGGATATAATTTCTGTTATGCAGTTATGGTGTGGCCATGCTGCTGTCATATGATTGAATCCAGAGAACGTGAGTGGCCCTTCCATGTGTATCGAAAGGTTTGGGTGCCCCCCATGCTGTCAATCTCTTCCTTGTGCTGTATGAGAAACTGAGGGTGGAAAAGATGCATCCACAGCCTTATCTGCTTACTGACTTGACTTTGTTGAAGTAATTTTCTTACAGTTGTTTGAGTCCCTGAGAAAACAATCTTTTTCTGAGCATAATTTAATTTTTTAAATCCTCTTCAGTGGTGGCTTTGTGCAAGCTGAGGTGGCTCTATATTACAGCTGGCTAGGATAATGTACATTCTATTAATTACTGTGCCTCAGCTGAAAGCTAAGAACTTTTTGAACAGCTTTAACACAGTTTCAAGCTATTGTGTTCATACCCTTCATGATCTAAGCTAACCCAAAGCAGATCTCACTAAAATGAATTTCAGCGCAGTCATTTCCATGAATAAAATTGGCTCAAAATTATGCTTGAAATGCAAAACTTGAGGTGATGATTGAGTAGTTACATCCCCTAGTTATGTGCCCGATTTCTCTGTGAGAGATTATACCCTTGCAGCAGAATTGCATCAATTTATACTTTTACGAGCTCTTATCCTTTCAAATCCCAGATCATTCACCAGGTACCAGTTGGA
Source organism: Lycocorax pyrrhopterus obiensis (assembly GCA_014706295.1). NCBI lineage: Eukaryota > Metazoa > Chordata > Aves > Passeriformes > Paradisaeidae > Lycocorax > Lycocorax pyrrhopterus. Next base: position 16,860,899 of record JACSVZ010000013.1, on the reverse strand, counting down.
GATCCTTAACAAAATACTTCTCTGTGTTTCCTGATTATGTCCAGTGCCCTCCACTGTTGCAGTCTTCTGCCAGTAGATGTCAGCTCAGAACCGGTGAAAGTTTATTCTGCCTGTTTCAAGGTAATTAGAATCAGTGGTCCTGTGATTTTGGCCTTAACTGTTAATATCGGATTGCTTGTTCAGAACATCAGAAAGCATGATGTCACTATTCAGATATTGAACATATGACCAGTGTGATATTTGCACACTTGGTGACATTTGAAAAGAGAGAATTCAGACTGAATTCACCGTGATTGAAAAAACAAAGCCAGGTAATCAGTTATTAAACTTAATGGAAAAATTTTTCAAGATCAGACTCTGATTCCAAGTTGACTCTGATTGTAGATTAAGCTAAGGAACCAGGGGAGAGGAAGCACCGTGTTGCAGAGGGTGGTAGTAGTTTGTGGCAACCTCTACGCTGCCAGAAACAGAATTAGTGGAGCATTCGGAGGAGTTCCTGCCCCAGTGAACTGGTTATCCCTGTGAGACAATGTGAGGGAGGGATATGCTTGCTGTTGGTTTTTTTTTTTCCTTTTCTTAGAACTATAGGACTAGTTTGTATACGTTTATGGTTGCAGTTTGTATGTGTTGCTGGAACAGCATTTGAGAGGCAAACCTTTGACCACTTTACAGTAACACGGCACTGTACATATGACCACCTGCTGGAACAGGAAGAGCTGGATTTCTCTATACACTGTGCAGACAGGCGCTGTAGCACTGCCTTTTCTTGCTTTATGGCCTCTGCTCTCCAGGCAGACAGAAAGAGTGATGACATGTTCTTGGGACATGGTCATACTTCAGGCTGTTCCTGTGTTTTGTGAGCAAGCATGCATGGGACAGTCAGTCTTACCTTCAGAAATTTCTGCTTCAGGGATAGAAGCATGCTATCAGTGCATTCCCACACTTTCCATACTGCTGTAGCTATTTCTCCTGAGGACTCTGGAGGTCTACCCCAGAGATTTTAATGCCTCAGACATGGAGCTGTGCTGAATTGGTCTGTGGTACGGGAAAACTTGCTGTGCCCTGTGAGGCAGTGACTTCAGCCCACTTTCATATCCTGATGGCAACCTTCTCAATCTTCTCTGATATTCACTGGACTATCAGCTGACAGTGGTTACTGTTGGCAAACCTGCTCTTCTCACCTTGCCGGGGGACTTTGGGATGGGGGCCTTGCTGGTGAGGCCACTGTCACCACTGGCTTTGTGCTTACTCAGCCTGGTGGAGCAGCCAGCTCCTGCTGCTCCCCGACACTAACCTGCTGCTACCAATGGGCAGCTGTCACAGGCTAATTTATCTTCTGTAGATTACAAATCAAAATTTAAAAATACATGTATACATTAAAATTAAAATTTGTCTTGGCAGTTCAGTTCTCTCTACTAGGACCATGGAGTATTTTAAGTGATTAATGATGCATCTCCTCAAAATTCACAAAGATAAGAATTTATACATTATTTTCAGAGATTAGGCTTTTGAACTGGTAAGCGTCTTATAGATGGCATATCTGCTCCCACTTGATCCTCTAAAAAAAGAAAATAGATACATCAATTCCAAGAAAACATCAGTCCTTATTTTTGCAGACTGCGGCCTAAGTCAATGCACAGTTGTGGATGTCAATACAATAAATTCAGAAAAGTTGAGTTGCACAGTTCCAGTGTCTTTAGCAGATTAGCTGCCTGTTTGTTTAAAAACTTGTTTCTAGTGACCTTGCTCCTTACCATGTGTCATTACAGGGGTTTTTTTTGGAGGGGGGAGGTTCCTCACTATTGCCATTGCTCAACAAATGGAACTTTTTTAACATCAGAGTGCCAGGGACAGTAGAACTGGCTGTAAATATTTGACAGTGGCAAGAAGGTGATTTTGTTGAACTGCATGAAGGTTGATGCTGGTGACAAAAATCCATTTGGGTACCAATGTTCTCAGGGCCCTCAATTAGACTAAGCTAACAAACCCTGCACTGTAGACCCAGAGGTATTTTTATATGGTACATTTTCAGGAGCCTGCTTGTTTTGGGAGCTGATATGGGCAATCAGAAAGTCCCGTTGTTCCTGGGGCTGGCTCAAGATAGGTGGGGAATTAAGACATACCCTGCATACCTACCTCCAAGTGGCATAGGAAGTGAGTTTCTGAGGGGAGCTATAATGGCTTGAACACTTTCAATAAATTTTTAATTAGATTTAACTATACAACCATCAGTTAATTTGTCACAGGCTTTATGGATTTATAGGTTTAGGGAGGTTTTTAGGTGTTAAGTGACCATATGTTTTACAGGCTTAATATGGCTTTAGGTTTTAGATGATTGCGACATTTTGCTTAAAGCTTAGTAATTTGTTCATTGGTTATTCTGCATGTGCAGAACCCATATAGCAATGTATTTTAATAACAAACCAAATCATTAACTATTCAATCAAAGCCAACCATTTTAAGCCTACTAGATACTTGTTCACATACAGAGAAAATAACTCAAGTGAAATGTGATTTGAAAAGATCTGTACCTTTATGTGCTCAAAACCTTTAAAAGAGCTATAGTGAAATTATGTGACTCCCTAATAATTAGAGTAATGAAGGTCAGTCCCATTGGTAGTGGATGTCTGAAGAACTCTGCATTCCCAGACCTGAGCAGTTCTTATAGCTGCTTGTGTGAAGTGGCTGGAAGCTGAGCATATGGATGCTGGTGCTTCAGAGCAGTGCACCAGTATTGAAGCTGGTAGAAAAGCCACTATGAAACTGTGTGTGTGCAAGCTCTTGTCCCCAGACTGGTGACTGATTTCACAAGCACGAGGTCCTGCTCCTACGCCTCTATCCTTGTGCAAGGAACTTGCCCTGCTGTTTCTGCCTGTGCATTCTGCATCCACTTCTGTGGAAAACTCATCCAAGGCCTTGCTTGACTTTTGTCCATTGCTAAGCACTCCCCGCTTTGCGCATGTCAGCAGCAGGTCTTGCTGTTAGTGTCTACAGGCACTTTATGTTAAGGACAGTTTAATAATGCTAGAACTTGGCCTTCCTCTATTACCAGTGCTGGTTCTAACTTTGTTTAAGGCCAGAGAAGTCCTGGAGAGTACAACAGTTGCTAAAATACCATTATGGAAAAAAGCACTAATATTTGAAGCCAGTGGGAATATTCCACCTCTCCGCGCCAAGGAGCCTGTGAAAGGAGCAGTGTATCAGCAAACGGAGAGGCTTAGTAAGTGACCAGCCCAGTCGTCGGGAGTTTACCCAGTCCAGAAATCTGATAGCCTGTCACTGCTCTTGCTCTAATAGGTAATGCTGACCAGCATTATTTATTAGGGAGGAGGAAGGATAACGCAATGCTGCACTGGGATGCAGGTGCTTGCTATCAGAATGGCTTCTCCTCCTTCATCCTCTTAGCTATGCTCTGCAAATAAATGAGGAAGGAAAAACAGCGTGGACTCACAGCTCTGTTCTTGCAATATTAACAGTCCTCATGGGAAATGTTTATCACTGTATCAGTGTGGTGATATGTGCCTTTTCCAGGGGTTGAGGTGTTGTGATAATTAAAGCTACAGTCTGTAGAAAGGGAATGAGGAACCTCACATGGGATGAAATGAGAGAGAGGTCCTTGCTACATCCCACTCTTGCATGTCCCAACTTCTGCATGTCCTTGGTCACTGCCTGAAGCTGAACAATTTCTACAGGGGCTTTGAACTTTGAAGGTGGCAAAGGAGAACAGACTGCTCAGGTGGAGAATGCATCCTGAGTGCTTCTGACCCAGCTTCAAGGGCTGAAATGCCTTTAGCTGGAATGGGAGGGGAGTGTATGGAGTGGCTTGTTTCTGGGAGTGAGAGGTGGCAGGATTCAGGACTCTGGTACTCAGTGAGAACAAATAATGAGACAGAAGAGAAGGGGATTTTGGCACAACCTTTCTTTCTACTAATGCAAAACTGAGAGATTTTTCAATAATACAGTAATACTGAAATAATTATGTGGAGGACTTACCCCTCCAGCATGAAACTGCACTGTGCATGTTTGGTTTTCTTCATGGGAGGGTCAAAGTATGTTAAAATAATCTTTTAAAACAGAAAAAATGTTGAGGCTTTTTGGGGGAAGAAAAAGCTGAGAGCAAGTAGTAGATGGGAGGACTGGGTTTTTTGAGATAAATGGCTGGCTGGAGTCAGTTTTAGCTTAAACAAGGATAATACAACTTGTGTAAGACTGACAGCAGAGCCTGTTTATCTAACTTTTGTTTATTATTATCTAGCTTTCTGAATTTCTAAGCCTCTGTTTAAACATATTTAGAATTCCCCTTTCATTTTCGCAAGATGCTGTATTTGGCATTATGCATTTGGCTGTATTGCGTGTGCAGGGGTTACAGAAAAGGCATTATATGTACATTAGTGCTGTACCTTTATATTTATCTGCATGCCAAGATTAATCCAAGATGCGGTAATGTTTTGCCCAGAGCAATTGTACCAATGAACCTTAACCCTGATCTTAAGAGACTTACTCTCTGTTCCTGTGACAGTTTGTTTATTCTTCACTTCAGGGCCTCTTTCAAGCTAAAACAGCCATTAAGAGCAAATTGTTCTGGACAGCTTTTCTGCCTCCAAGTAACAAAAACTGTGCAACTTATTTTCATTTCTTCCTATACCTTTTCCAGGTGATTCTTACAAACATAAATCCACTGTGGTGTCCATCCAGCACTGGAATGTTCTAAATGCAGAGAAATTACTCGACTCATTAACAGTGTGACCTTTCAGCATTCTCTATTTGTAAAAATTGCATGCAGGGGACAAATCCCACTGTACTTTGTGTACATATTATTGTGAATACAATGTGTACAATGTCCATATTGGAGGAAAAAATGTATCCAGTTACTTTGTATATTTTCATCTGTTTCTGTACGTTCTTGTGCTGTGTGAGTGCCAGATGAAATTACAGCTGTATTGTAAAAGAATGTTGTGTGTTAAGAGTTTAGTCCTAAAATAGATCTCAACCCCTGTAATTCGGTGGAAGGTGTAAGTGCTCTGTATTTATTCAGGTATTTGATTAATCCAATTAATTAACTTAATCATTAAAATCAATAATCTCAAAAAATGACTGAGAATATATTCCTATATTAAGCAGAAGATAGTTTTTTACTTCCTTATAAACAAATATATTATCTGTGAAAGGGTAGAAGAAAATAAATGAAAAGGATTGTTTGCCTGTGGTACAGTGGAGATATCAAGGGAAAACTGGAGCTTTTGTTAAAGTTAATAAGAGCTGGATCAAACCTAGGATTTCTTACAGCTCTCGTGAGGCACCACAGCTCTTGACTTCACTAATCAAGAATTAAAAAGGAATAATTATGAACGATATCTTTCTCTTCACTAAAGAAGAAATAACTCCCAGGTAGATTAAACATGGTAAAACTTGCTTTATGAAACCTTTTTTAATTAACCAGATACCTTACATTATTTCAGGTCCTGCAGTTCTGTTTCGTCTCTTAGGAGGACTACTGAAATGGAAAAGAAGGTCAGTTTAGTAATATAAAACTTATTTTAGAATTATATCTAAAATGAAAAGTTAATCAGAAATAAAAGTATCAGTTTCTGTCAAGTTAAAATCTCAGGCTGGCAGTGCAAATAGGTTTAGAGTAGAATAATAAATTAATTGCTTCCCTTTGAAAACATTTTGTTGAATTGCAGTTGCAACATATTTGTTGGAAAATTGTTGGAAAGGAGGTAGAATTTTTTTGTTTGTTTGCATTTTCACAGAGATTTTTCTATGACTGCCACAGAACAGAGACAGCAGTTACTTCTGTATTATGGCAAATACTCTTCCTTTCTGTTTGCATAATCCTAACATAACTGAGACATTTCACTGCTTAGAATGAAAAAAAAAATACATGGACAGATCCATATGTATAATGGTTATGTGATTACGGATTTTTTTAAATAGAAGTATTTTTATTGCTAACATTAATTGAGATTTCTACCTTGTCCCCTCTTTCACTTTATTAGAAATTATGATCTAGGAAAATATGAACAAGTGAAAAATCTGATTTACTGTTTCATATTGCATCTCATTAATTTTAAAGCTGCATAATTGTAAACTACAGTAACACTTTTGAACAAATTTATTTATATGTAGTTGAATAGCTAGATTGAGGAGCTGAAGTGGAGTCTTACAGGATACTTAAAATATTCTATGAACACTTTGTACTACATGCATTAATGGTAAATTTTGAGAAGTGTGAAGTGTTGATGTATGTGATGAACAGAGCTGGGATTGAGCTTCATTGCAGCTGCAGCAGTTTGCAAATATGAGGGTTGTGACAGCTTATTCTTGCAGAATAAGCACCTGCTCATTGTTTGTTACCAAACAAATGAAACACTGAGAGGAATCTCAGACTGGTTTCTCTGTGCAAAATCTGCTTGTGTTCAGGTATTATTGTCCTGTAGTGAGGATCTGAGGACGAAAGTACAATTTACCACCTGAAGCAATCTTGTCTTCTATGATTTTACACAGAACATGTAAATTTCTCAGGTGGTGCTCAGTTAGCTGTAGCTTTCTGCAAAATTATGTAGGAACATAAATAATTCTGATAGTTCACGAAATATGAATAAAGGCCTATTCAATACTTTTTTTTTTTGAGGCTCTTGGGAAACCTAAATTGAATTGTGTTGCTGAAGTTCTTTTGAATACATATTCTGTAAAATTTGTAACGTGCCATTTACTTTTCCATTTATTTGAAATAGCTTTCAATTCTTTCGGTGTTCCTTCCTGATGAAAAATTTTGGCAAATGCCAGTCCTCATTTGTCCAAGGTTTCCAACAACGGCTATTGGACATGTCCTAAAATGACTAACCTCAGTGCTGGAAACATTTCACTTTTCTGTATTGCTACTTCTTGTTAATACAGAGAGAAACTGTCTTCTGTTATTGCTGGGCAAAATGTTTTGCCTCTAAGTAAAATTATAGAGATGTTATTTGTCTATTTGACATCTATGAATACAGAAAGCCCAGTGCTGCTGCTTGCAAGGCATCCTCAATTCCCTGTGTGCACTCACGCAAGGGGCTTTCCCTGCATCTCATCATTGTGCACTGTGAATGTAACAGGAACGTAAAAGACAGAGTATCTGTCACAGATGTTCCTAAGACTCCTGCTGCTGCAGTGTCTTTCTCACCCCAAATTACAGCAGACTACATTAAGATTAATTTGGTCAAAAGAAATTATAAAAATGCAGAAAAGCTTTCAAATTGAGAGAAGTGAAGAACTTCAAATAAGGTAATTATGTACCTTAGCTAAATAAAACGTGCCATAACTCATCTGGTTTTAAAAAGTAATAGCAAATGTTGCTAAGTTAGAGAAGGAATGGCTGTTCACTTTATCTTACAAAACACAGTGAATAAAATAGTAATGAAACTGAAATGTTTTGCCTGCAAAACTGAAAGGAAGTTTTTCATGCAATGCATATTGTCCTTGGGGAAATTATTATTTCAACATATGGTTTGATATCTAGAGTTCATTGGGATTTAGAAAAAGAGTTGACCATGAATAAAACTCAACAAAACAAAACTAAAATGCATCCTTACTCAGATTTGACATACTGTTAAGTAAAGAATTAAGTATTTTAGAGAAGAGATAAACACTCTACTGACTTATGGGGTCTAGAAGAACCTTTACCTGAGGCAGGTGTGACCTAACTACCTCCTGCAAAACACCTTGAAGTTTTATGAAGCAGCTGTGGCCAAGGGCAAAGCTGTGCACCAGTTGAACCATGGGCCTGATCCAGCACAACAATGCACTCCGACTGCAGTAATTCCCCATGATGTAGAATGCGGTCCTCGCGGTGCCCTGACACCTATTAGCTTTAGGGGAAATCTGCGTGTGTTTCCTAGGTCATAGGATGTAAGGAAAGTCCAGCTCAACCTTCTACACTTCACTAGCTCGTAGAGGCACCAAGGGCTAAAAGCTACTACTTTGGGGCCATCAGTGTAGCTCGAGTTGGTCAGGTACAGCAGTGCTGCTGTTCCCATGCCGCTGGTGAGGAGCCGGAGCTCCTACTGCTCCTGCCAGGAAACCCATGTCCCTCTGCAGGGGCAGGGCACTGCCAGGTACCCCTCTGGCTGCTTAGGGCTGGGGAAAGGAGGTATTGGGCCATCTTCTACTGACCTCCAACACAGGAGTCTAGGTGACTCCAGGTGTGCTTTTCTTTCCTGTTTTGCTCCCCTTTCAGCAAACCTGGGTGCCAGACACAGCTGATGCTTCCGCACACATTTTGGTGTCTTTTTGCTGGAAAAAATGCTGATTGGCATCCTAATGAAAATCTAATTGATGCAGTCAAATTGTCTCTGATCCTGAAGTACATGTGATGACAGACACTGTAAACAATTTATTTTCATGTGTAAAGGAAATACGTCAGTTCCAGTGTGCCCCTGATTTACATGAAAGACACACTATTAAGAGTGTTGTCTGATAATTAAGAACCAGCATGAAGATCAACTGTTACTTTAATTTATACAAGTAATTTCTATGAAACAGCTACTTTGAATGAGACTATCTGAAATTGAAACCTTGGAAGTGCTTTCCAATAAACGAGGTATTCAGCATTCTAACATTTACTGCTGAAATATGATTAATTATGTGTTACACTTTACTGTGAAAACTGGATACACTTAAACTCTCCTCAACATATATGAGCTACTCAACCTGGATGCTTTTTCATTATCTTTTTAGCAGAGGATTTCATATGTTCTAAGTGAAAACTCTAATTTTTTCTCATTACTGTTCCATGTCTGAATTCAAATCTCTCTCCTGTAATGCTGGGTGTGGTTTTACTTGCTTTATCACTGGCATTTCCCATACTTTTGTAGTGATTTGGAATCTAAATGCTCAAGACATCCCATCTCTAAAGTAATGGCAAAATTATAAGAAAACCTGAGCGTGTTACTAGTAAATTAGGCCACTTTTACCCTCTTTGCACCTCCCTGCCAAGGGCTGAAGTTGGCTGAGCCACAACTAGTTCAGTCGAGAAGCTTATTTACAGTCTTATGCAAGAGGCTTTCATGCTGCATATGTAACAAATACGAGCTTTGGACACATAGGAAGATCCTAGAACATTACTCTGACATCTGTAAGTGATTATTGGAAGTTACATTCCTGTTTGAAGGATCTCTCCAACTCCCCCTCCTCGTGTTCTCCCAGATCTCTGCTGAAGAAAAGCCATTCTCTGTACGTTTGAAGAAACTGGTTCTGAATCTCTTATAGTAGGTACGTTGATAATCCTTATGGTAGAAGTCCAGTCTTGCTCCTATGGATCAACAATGGCTTAGCTACATAATTACTGGGATAAGAGAAATAAAAAGTCTAACTTTTGGTAGAGCATATTGTCTGGTGAACATATGCCTAAATGCTAGAAGTCACGGGCTCTTTAATTTGAAGTGGCCTGATTCAAGCACTCGTGTCAATGTGTGAATTTTCCCAATAAGCAGAGCTATCAGAACCTTGGCTGAGTTATGCACTATCCCACAAGGAAGAAAGGCAGCACCCTGCAACATAGTATGCATTTTTTTCTTTGCTTATTCTGGCCTGAGTCTCATCTTTGTTTGAGTCTTGGTCTTTGGCTAGTATTTGTTTGCTAGTACCACTAGGAGAACTGAATTCATGCAAACCAAAATAGTGAGGGGTTCCAACTTGCATCTCTCCAGGCAGATGATCTCATCATGGTTCTTGGCAACAAAACTTACACACTCAAGCAATTTCATTAGCTCTGAGGGGAACAACTTATTAATTGATTGGTACATACATCAGTAATGGTTGAACTGGGGCTTCATGAAGATATGCATCATGGATAAAGTTCCCTAAGAACTTCACTGGCACAGATGGGTAATACGATACCTTAAATTAGAGCACCACAATAATCCATGTGCTGTTCTGGCATGAAGAACAAGCATAAGGTAATATTAAAAGTAGTAAAGTGAAACCACTTTGTAAAAGTTGGGTTTTTTGGTTTTTTGGTTTTTTGGTTGTTTTTTTTTTAAAGGAAAGAGAGCACTGTAATTAGATATTATAATGAAAATGTTTTGTAAAATTTCTCAAATTAGCTGTCAAGCTAATGTAAACTCTTTTTTCAGATCCACAAATAAGATTAAATTCATGTTTGCTTTTTTTTACTAAATTGACAAGAAAAATATTTAAGTTTAATCTGACCAGATTTCGTGTATGCAGAAAACATGTAGTAGATAAGTGTGAAAGACTTGGCATACAATTTGTATGGACAATTGCTTCTCTTTTCATACATGCTAACTTTAAAATCAAAGTGATAGCACATTTCTACAGTATATAGTTGATCAAAATACAATAAAAATTGTAAATAATTTTGAAATAATAATAATTTTCAGGATAATGCTTATTCTTTTGAACATGTTACAAGGACTGTGAGAAAGCAGAAAAAGGGGCAAACTAAAAAAAAAGATTGCTCACATTTACATAGCTAATTTAACAGTGGGCTTGTATAACACTTTCCTTTCTGGTATGTGGTATGTCCCACATGCAGTATCTCTGTTGGCAGATGGAAAATGGGAGCAGAGAGAAGTGTTCCTCATTAAAACAGGTCTGCTTTCCTTTTTTTTAATAATAACCAAGAAATAAGCTATCCTTTTAGTGCGCTTGGCTATATGTACTTTGCTGCTTAAAATGGCCCTGAGTGTATTAATAGTATAGCACAGGATTCAAATATTATTGTTTGTGGTGGGTGTGGGAGTGAAGGCCTCGTAGTTGGGTTTTGGAATATATACCATGGGAAATCTCTTATGAAATAACTGTTACTTCACTCAGTGTGGTCCATTCCAAATGCTAACCATTTACTTGTCAGATATTTTTCACGAGCCTTGCAGATAAGATAGCTCTGTGGGGATTGATTTAGCTGTGTTCAGAAAACTTAGCTCTCACTAGAGATGGGGAAATCACCCCACCTTTCTTTCAATTTAGTATAGAATATTAACGAGGGGAGTGTTAGTCTCTGGAGCTTCATCCCACCCTTCAACACATCAGATTCATATTAGCAATAGTTATTATCTAGAAGGGTGACTCACTGTCAGCTGTTTTCATTTTTGCTTATAGTACCCTGGAGCAAAATGTATATGTAAGTAAAAATTTAGATTTTCATTTCTGTATTTTATTGCAGTGAGGCTGGTCACAATACCATAGTAACAGTTGCTTTGCAGTTTCACTTTTGACAGCATTTGATTCTTTGCCATAGCGGACGTGGTTAAAAGGCTTGCTTGTGGTAAGAACTGGTAAACCTGCAATTCTGAATAATTAAGTGCTATTATTTTATTGAAAGAATTGAAAAGAAAACATTTGTCTTTATTTAAATAAATACAAATATTTACAGATTAAGCAAATAGAAATACTCAGTACATTATTTTGCTTCAGGACTTGCTTTAGACATAATGTGTATGTATATTATATTCAACAGCATGCGCAATGTGTAAAGACAATTTTACAACTTCTACAGCTGTTCACCACATGTGGGGCTGCATGGGGAAAACAAATATGAGCTATGAATGGTCCCCAGCTTATGCCCCTCTGAGAGATGTATATGGTTACAGTAAAAAATGTACATATAGTGTTGTTAATAAAATGCTAATAGTTACCAAGGTCTAAGTTTTGAGTAATACAACAAGCCTGCATTTCAAAAACTACGCACAGAACAAGAAAACTCAACTAAACTGCTGAACAGGTTGGTTTGGACTCTTTTTTTACCCACAGAAATTCAACAAATAAACAAAGTCAACATGGGCCTCAGTATTACTACTTAGGATAGGATTTACTCTCAAACATTAACTGCATGTCTTGTAATTAGAAAAGACAGCAGCCCAGTCAGATGTTCTATCTGTCTTTGGCTAACTTGACCTAACAGATGCTAACTGCCTTTCTGCTGGATGAATGGTTTCATTTGTTGCTGTTGTACTTTTTAACATAAAAGGTAAAAGAAATATGTTGCATCTGAAAAATCACTCTTCGTTTTGGTAAAAAACAAGTTTTCTCAACCTATGGTAAATAAGGCTGTTTTATCATTAATGTATGTGGGATTTATTATGAAGCTGTTAAGAAATTACCTTCGTAATCCCTTCTGCACTTAAGAGAATTTGTTACCTTTTAAATTTCTAACATTAAACCTTTTGAACCAAGGAATTCAGTGGTTTTCTCCTCAGGGATCTGAGCTCCATCCCATACAATGAAATAGAACTGTGGTTGAATATTTTTACCTTGAAGAAGTAAAACGATTTACAAAATACAGGTCAGCACAACACAGTATCTCCTCTGGTGTATTTGCCTCACACATACAAATGTGGATATGTAAGGTTCAAAGCCTAATGGAAGAGTCATTTGTGTTTTGTTTGAGAGGAGAAAGAGGACTGAGGAGAAGGATTCTACAATTCCTTCATGGACAGTCAGTGAAGTTCTCCCTAGCAAAGGGCCAGTACAAATCCTGGACACAACACAGAGTCAAAATAGGAATGAAGAAGGGCAGAACAGTACATGAAAGCTATTTCTCTGCATTGGCATGGATTTCAACACTTAGAAGCAAAGACCTAAAAATGTTTTGTGAACTTGCATTCCCTTTGAACGTGAACATCTTGGAATAGTATCAGATGCATGTATTTGGCAGGAAGCAAGTGCTAATGCTGTCAGTGCTCTGCAGTATCTTACCTGTCAGTTTCTCTTGCCCATGTGTGTCCCTGAAGAGAATTGGAGTAAAATTGTGTCCTGTGAGGTATTTGGGGTAAGCCTCCATCAGCATTTTGGATTGGACCAGGATCAGGCTTTGGAAGTGAACCTCCTAGTTATTCCCACATGTGGAGCTTTGGTTTTCAAGGTGATTTACAGTGTCAGAGTACACAAAGGGGATTACGTCCTGAGTAAAATTAAACTGTGACCCAGGACCTAACATGCTCCAGCAACTAATGGACATGCAGTCCACACTGGAACTGGTTGGAAATAACTTCCCATAAGCTGTGTCTAGTGTAGATACCAGACTCTCAACATATATGGTTTTGTTCTGTAGAGCACTTCCTATTGTACCTGGCTAGTTGTTAATGGAGAGATATCCACAGCCTGATCATTAACAGGTCCTTTAAAAAAAAAAAAAAAGATTATGGGAATCTGCTCTTGTATCGCCTGTTCCTTCTGGAATTAATTACTGTTCATTAACAAAGTGGTTGGTCTATTTCATGGGAGAAACAGGATGAGACAGATGGAGGCCAGCCAATGTTCTTTAGCATGAGGCCTTTCTCACCCTCATGGTGCTAGTTCTGTGGTTTGCACATCAGGAACAGTTTTCAATGTAGTTAACTATTCTGCTTCTGTTGCCTCATGATATCTAAATATCTTGACATCTAAATATCTAGATATCCAAGTAATCTGAAAAAATGTGTTCTTTATCTGTGAGATAAGAAAGAGCTCTCTGGTTTATAGATTTTTCTATCTGTCTCTGTGTACTTCTATACATCAGTATATTTTCTAGGGTAGGCAAAGTTTTCCTTCCATGTACTAAAAAGAGCACGTTGTGTAGAAATGGTTTGTAGATTTTTTTTCTTTTTTCTCCCCAAGAGCAATTGAATTAAACAAATGAAGTATCAACAAGAAAATGCAAGTATATAGTGTTTCTTTCTCCAAACTTTTGGTCTCTTATACCCTATAGAAGTAGAAAACTCTTAGGTACATTTTGGCTAGTTCATAAAAACATGATGTTTTCAGTATAAGTTTTGAAACTTCCTGCAGATCTGTATTCCTGTGGTGGCCACCCACTATGCCAGCCTGTAAAGACCTTAAAAAAAAAAATTAAGTGCAAATGAAACTCCCAGTCCTTAAGATAAAATTAATCCCTCAGGCAACAGCAAAATTTGAAAGGCCTGAATAGCAAATTTACTGGATACATGTATTTATAATCTGTGCTAAAGGCATAACTTGCCTTTGATTATTTCTTTTTGTCTGTGGTTTTCAACAGCACTGAGTGTGCAATTTTGTTGCCTGTGTGCTAAACTACAGATGGTTCAACAGATGCACAGGTCACATGTGGCAAGTGTAAGCAACCTGGTTTGTGCAAAAAGTTCTTGGCCCTGTGATATAACAGGGCCTGGGCTGTCCCTGCTTTTCAGCAATTTTCACTTGATAACAGTGGGGGCACTGGCTCTGACGTACTTAAGTTTGCTCATGTCCTTCAGCTCATTATCGCCTTCATATTTGACATTGCCAGCTCTGTGGAAGTAATAATGGAGAAATACGTAAAATTCTTGTTAAGTTTTGCAAGGGAGGGAAGCGTGATGGCTTACAAGAAGCAACTGAAAATTACTAGGGCTTGTGTTTGGGCCCATAGCAAGGAATATCAATGAAAATACAGATAGCTGAATATACTTTGGACTGCTTATGAACCAGTATTTCACATTTTTTTGTCTTCAGATATGTGCTGTGATTAGTGGTGCTGGTCAGCTGCTTTCAAGTTATTTGTGTTGATTTTTATGTTGAAATATTGTCTTTCTCCACAAGCCCTATTCTCACTAGTGCAATCAAGAGACCCAGGAAGTGGAAAGACTAATCTTTTCCCTCAAGGTTTGGTAAAGGAGCAAATGGAAGGTTGGGTTGTTTTTTCCTCCTCTGTCTCATTACTCAAGATCTCTCCTATCTTTTGTGCGTATTTGAAGAAAAAAGAAACTTGCATTTGGCTTTTTTAATATGTAAATGGCAACAAAGACTGGATTTTTATAGCATTCCACATGCATCTACACTAAATAATTGATACTTTATGAATCAATGTATGACATGAAAGCCTTCCAGCAGCAAATTATGTGTCAGATTAAAGTGTAAACCCTTCATATATTATATGTATGCACTTGTCTTACATCCCCATCCAGACTCAATGAAGGACAGTTAAGACTGAGAGGTCACATTCCCTGGCACATGTTATTGTAATTCCAAGGATGATGAAATAACACGTGGGAAAAACAAACAAATATCCAACATAAGGCATTAATCAGTAGCAGTCTAAAGCAAAATAAGGAATGTCATGTATTGCACAGCACTTGGAGGGATAAAAATCAGATCCAATACTTGCAAAAAGACTTTAATTCTCAAATACACAAAGACAAAAGAATATGTTCTCTGAAATAGTTAATGCTGCACTGTATATGTGAAGGAAAAACTTTTATGTTGATTCATAATTCCAGCTGGATCTAAACTGTAAGTCCCATAGGAAAGTATAAAATTAAGCCCTTTTACAAATTTGTTTTGCAGTAGTAGTGGTAATTTCCATTGCAAAAGAAAAATAAAGGTGTGTTCTCCAGGAGCAGTGCTAAACCTGAGCACAGAGCAACAGTGCAGAGTTCCTTCCTCAAACTTTTGGAGTTTAAATAATTAAGGAAATAATTTGGAGCATAAGCAATGCATTACTTGGTAATTCCCAAATCCCAAAATTTTGCCACAGGTTGGTATTTAAGTTCATATAGCTAATAGGTTTAAATGGGTGACTTTTTCTTGTAGGGAGCATGTTTGGAAACACACTGTATACTGAAGAGAGGCTCACTTTATGGCTTTGCTTTAAAATGTGATTACCTATATTGGACTTCAAAAATACCACATGGTATCACCTTATAAACATCTCACAACCTCCTCATCCTCAAACCACTTTGCAGACTGATAATAAAACAGTAGATTTATTTAATAAAATAAGGACTTGCAACTTCCGTTTTTTTGGTTTGGTGGGGTTTTTTTCTGGGGATTTTAGGTTTGATTGTTTACTTGACATGAAATTTCATTGGTATATATAGCTAGATTCTGACCATCTAGCCAACCTATTCATTATGTGACAGAAATATACCCAAAACAGTCTTATTTCAGGCATTTTTACTGTGCTGGATAAAATTTACTTTATGAAAGATAATGACTGTTTATCTAGCAGCTTGATTTTTGGCTCTGCTTCATCTGTGAGGCAGGCTGTACATAAATCTCCTTCAATTTCTTTAGCATGACCCATTTTATTATGTCCTTGCAATTAAATCAGGTTGGGAAAGGAAGAAAAAGAGAAAAGCAGATCAACTAAAAATCAAAAGGGCTAAAAGAAAATGTCCAAGACAAATAATTAATACAGCGTGTCAAACTTCAGTGCACAATTACACATCCGTTTCATTCACTTACCTTTGCTAATTGAAGTTGTTAGCTCTCTATGCAGCAGCTTTGTCTTGATGTTTTTCAGTAAAATATTTGGCACCCTGTGGAATTATGTAGATAGAAAATAATAAAGTAATTATGAAATTGTAGACATGAAAAGATTTTAGCCTGTGATACTTTCATATTGGCTACAAAGAATTTCACCCATGATATGGTCTTGAAACCACAAGCATGCAATACGAACTTCAAAACAGGATACAGCAGTTTGGGACCCAATCCTGCAAACTACACAGTTTTAGCCATATGTATAGTTCCATATTTTAGGTATTACAGGGCGAATATAAGTTATTTAATATATGGGCTTGAATCTGAAAGTATATGTTATTAAATAATTTTTAAGTAACTAAGTTCTAGGTGTGTTATGATTGAAAATAAAGAGAATTGTCTGGAACTGAACAGTTTAAAGTAATCTACTGACTTTTGCCTATTTGATTAGATTTTGGATTGAGCTTTAAATAGACAACATACAATATGAGGAATGGGATCCAGCCAGAAGGAAGTGATTGAGCAGTGAAGTTATGTTAGTTTCACATTTTTCTTGTTTGATCTTTTGTTGATTTTTTCCTTCTCTCATATAATCTCTTTCTTTCCTCTCTCTTCTGGTCTGTTGTGTTTGCATTTGGTAGGTTGAGGGCCTATAAACATCTTATCAGAAAAATGTCGGAAGGAGGGTAAGGGGCATATTGGAGTCAGTAGGAGTGTTGGGCATAGACGAGCCTGTGTAAGGCAGGCAGAGGAGAACAGGAGGCACAAAGGAGATGGTTAGTCGTGCTGGAGGGTTTTGGTCTTTTTCCTTCCTTTTTAAAATCTGAAATCTGTAAAAATGTGTTTTTTGAATTGGATATGTAGCCTCAGATTTGAGTTTAAAACCCATGGTATCTTCCAGGATTGCACTATACACGACTTGTCCATGCTTGGAATTGTTCCAGATTTGTTGCTGCACTTGAAATTCACTCCCTGCCTTAATCCAAAGTAACTTTCAAGTGTAGACAAGCCTAACAGTTCAACATTAACATTTACTTACCTTTAGCAAAATTTTTAGGTGTTCAAGGAATGCAGGATCATTTAGTAAGGAATGTAGAATTTTACCTCATTAGTTTGTATTAATGAGTTATTTCCTAAGAAGCTTTTAATGGTTTAATTATATTAACTGAACCTTCATATTAAAGGTTGTTGGGTAGAGTCATATGACTAAAACAAAGGAGTTACTGCAGCATAACAACCCACATCTAGTCAGCAACCTATGGATAATACTTTTAGACCTTTCCTTTCATCGCTTTCAGCAGCACAATAAATCAGCTTAAAACACAAAGCTAATTTTACATAATAACATTTTACCTCAGAGAGGGACAGAATGGATGTGCTGGGCAATGACTGCACTCATCTGAACATACTCCCTGTGCTTGATCCCAGTTCCAAACCCATCTTACGTACAAGATATCCCTTCAGGATGCCTATTCATCCATTTGGTTTTTGAAATTTAGTGGATTAGCATGCTTAGTCTTTTCCGGATTTTCAAAACTACCGATGGTTCTTTGGCATTTCAAGAGCATGGCTGCTGGCCTGTTTTCTGGTCCAGTGTTACAGAACCTGTATTGGCTTAATGTAGAACATGATCCATAAATTTAAAAGCAGACAGGAACAGTTCTTAGGACAGTGTGGTCTTTCGTAGCTTTCTTTTTCTTTCCTAATGCTTTATTGGTTGGGACAATCTTTTAGCCTTGAAAAGATTATAGACACTGTATAAAGTGTGAGAGTTTTGTGAGAATTAGTCCTTACTAATGTCTGAAAATAATTTCTGTGATCTTAAAATACTTTATGGCAAGAAAACATTTTCATACCAAGTTGCTCATTTATGGAAATGTGTCTTCAGTTACATTTCCAAGTCAATTTGGGAATAAACATTTTGTAGAGCTATTGTACCCTTCATTTCTTTTGGTGGGTGAAGTATGTTTAAATAGTGCTATAAATAGGTAAGTGATCATCAGATGCCTACATCCTGCAGCAACTACTTAAAGTGCACTTGTATCATGGCAGTGGATTCATCATAAGGATCTGTTAATTAGCAGGCAGTATATTCAGTGCCCCATCAATGACAGCACGCAGTCCCCAGCTCCATGTTTAGTCCCAAGGCCCCAGTCTAATGTCTCTACAGAAGGCAGAGAGGATTCTGTGTTTCTTAAAACTGTGGAAATTACCCAGGCAGTGATGGGTTTAGTGCTAAAGTTTTGAGAAGAAGTGAATCCTAATTCTCCTTTCCAACCCATTCTATGATTCTGTGAATATAGAATGGTATGCAAATTAATAACCCCTTTCCCTGGGAAGGATTAGTTAGTTCAGGTTGGATACCATTTCAACAGATAAATACTGCTCCTGGCTTGGGTGAGCTGAACTCAGCTGGTTTCTCAGTGCAGCTTAGGGCTTTATGACCATAACATGAAATTAGCAACTGAAGCTAGTCTAGAATTTTTTGAGAGCAGTAAATGGGTAGTTGAGTAGGGAGCATCCCTACTGAATTTTGTGGGAAAAGAGGAAAACAATTAAAACTGTGATGTTAATAGTTTTAACAGCGCATATTTTTTTAAGATTTTACATTTACTTAGGCTTAATTCTGTAGCACCGTGAAAACCTCTAAACCTCCTGCAAAAGTGAACTGTCACAGCTTTCATACATCTTAGTGAGGATAATACATTACATTGCTGGATTGGGCCAATGCCTGCTCAGTGAAATAATCCTGCCCTGGACTGAAGTTAATCACTAGATCAGTAAGTACTTAAAAAGTAAGTAAAAATGTAAATTATGTATATAATTGTGTTTCTCAGCTGCAAGGATTGAACACTATAATTAAGATTACAGGAATTTTCCATGGTTTAAAGAGGAAAATAGGTGTTTTCTGTTTATTCTGTCACGAAATGTAAAAATAAAAAAAATGCCAAAGCTAACTGTATATCATTATGTTCCTGGGTGAGCCAACCCATGTGCATAATTGTACTTTAATGTGGCAATCTGTCATGGCTTCAGTCTTTGAACTTCATTTACATCAACTGAGTTAAACATTAGTTTATAACTAAAAATCAGTGT
The DNA here is from genome assembly GCA_014706295.1 of Lycocorax pyrrhopterus obiensis. Lineage (NCBI taxonomy): Eukaryota > Metazoa > Chordata > Aves > Passeriformes > Paradisaeidae > Lycocorax > Lycocorax pyrrhopterus. The sequence continues at coordinate 16,841,606 of JACSVZ010000013.1, read as the reverse complement.
TCTTTGCTTCTTAGAAAGTCTTGAGCTTTTTCAGACACCAGGAAAAGTGGTGTAAATCCTAGACTTTGGTCAAAGATGCCAAGTACCTAAAAGAATTGGCTCCATGGACAAGAATCAGTTCTTACCAACATCACTGAAAATGGTGACAATAATTTGGTGAGGGTTAGACCTATATGCAAAGAATTTGATTTTACAGAGGCTTGTGCATACACCTTTGATGTCACACACTTGAACAGCTCTCATGGCTGCTTATTTGAGTGAATCTAATCTGTTTGATTTAATCTTTGCAGCATTGGGACCTAAATGAGTAATTGAAATAAAAACAATGTGTTTGCATAAGTTTCAATCCCATTTTTAATCAGTGGTCTGGAATTTTAGCTAGCAGAAATATAGTAGACACACAATATGCCTTGAAATACATATGTTGCTGTAGAATATTAGTTTTCTTCTTTGTTGAAGGGACTTCCCCCACCTCCATATCCCTCTTGCAAAGATTTTGCATCCTACATATGAGAGTGATAAGAGAGGAGGTATGTCATGCTCCAACATGCACAACTTTTCAAACACTAAGAATAAATAAAAAATTCTGAAAGCGAGCTTAGGCTGCCAACAAGCAGCCTGAACTTGTATTTTACTTGTTTCTGCAGGTGTTTCTCCAGGTTTTGTAAGCCTATTTGCTGAAATATTTAATGTAGACTAAATGCTTGTTATTTGATTTACTTTGATTCACTTGCTAGAGCTCTCATATACAGATAATGTAGAAATTTTGAGGACTAGTCTTTGGGGGACCCAGCCGTTGACTGATGTGTGGTACATGCAGCAGAACTGTGAGTAAGGCTTGTCCAAACACATGCAGGTCAAAGCTAAATGGCAATGGATTATTTTAGGTTGCAAATTGGCATTTCAAGAGTGGCTAAATTGGGTCTGAACTCTCATAACACTCCTCTTGGGTAGATGAAAGAACTTGGCATTCGTGACTCAGGGCAAAGGGCCTTAAGTCATACAGCATTATGAAAAAATCAACTCACCCCTAATCCCCTCAGTAAGAAAGCCAATTGAACTAGTAAAATTTTGCTGAAACGTCCTGAAACTTCTCTCTGCTTCTCTGTATCTCCACATGGTCTCCATGCCTATACAAGAACAATTGCTTATTTGGATAATAATAGGACTAGGGCTCAATTTTGTGATGGGAGTTTTACTGTATTAATGTTTGCCAAGTTCTAGTACTGCTCTCATTACCATGACCTTTAGAGGACATATAGGTTCTGAGAGCAGCACACACCTGATCTTGCAGTCTTGCAGGGCTGTGTCAGAAACTAACTCTGTTCATGCTGCTGAAGGATACAGTTATGATTGAACTGGGCTACGGGTGGAAAGGCCTTATCCGTGGTGTAGCTCCCTTAATGACAGTTTGCTCCACAACTCAGTAGTCTTAAAGTTGGGGTTTTGACAACCTTAAACGTGCCTTCTGCACTGAACAGCACTTTCTTTTATTTTCTAACATAATGAACCTCGAGTGATCTGGATTAGTTTGCTCCCGGTGTAAACGATGTCAGCTCTGTGGTGTTGGCCAAAACTCGTTCTTATGTGGGCTTTTGGCTGCCCTTGGCTGGGGTGGCAGCACTGAGGGGGCGGCCGGGGCCTCGCTCTGCGCCAGCCGCCGGTGGGAGCTGGGCCCACCCGGGGGGCTGCAGGGACGTACCTCGGTGCACAGGGCAGGGCCTGCACCGTCACACCGCCGCTCACACTGGGCCCGGTGTCGAGCGCAGCCCAAGCTCCGTTACGGACGCGGTGCCCGGCGGCCTCACCCGGTTTCGAGACCGGTAACTTAAAGCCGTTGCCGGCCCCGGCTGCCGTGAGCGGGGTCTGTCGGCGCTATGCCCCTCGCCCTGGCTGCGCGGGGGTTTTCGAGCCGATGGCTGCCAGCACAGCTGGGCCGTGTGCGACCCCGGGACCCCCCTCACGGCTCCCGGCTGGGCGGGCGGGGCTCAGGTGCGGGACGGGACAGGCGGGGGCCGCGGCGCGCGCCGGCTGCACGCGGGCGCGAGGGGCGGTGGTGGCGGCGGGCGCGGCCGTCACGGCGCCGTCTCCGCCCCGCGCCCAATGGCGGCACCGCCCGCGCCCGCCCGCCCCGCCCCGCCCCGCCCCGCCCCGCGCGCCACGGGGTTACTGCCGGGCCGGGGGCCGGGCGGGCGCACACGCGCCTCCTCCGCCTCCGCCTCCTCGCCGCCTCCTCCGCGTACCGCGGGCCGGGCAGCAGTGGCCGGCGCTGGGCGGCCTTGGTGAGGGCTGCGTTCTCGTCCCGTCCCGGCCGGCGGTGCTTATGGCGTAGCCGCGCTGCTGCGCGCCTGCCCCGCGGGACGCGGCGTGGACAGACCTGCCGCCAGGTAGGTGCGGCGGCCGCGACCCCCGCCCCGACAGCGGAGTTTCGGGCCGGGCGCCCCGCAGGGATGCGCCGTCCGCTGGGGCGGGCGCGGGGTGTGCGCCCCTCGAGGTGTCACCGTGCGCGGGCTGAGCGGGAGGGTCCCGGGGGCCTCCGCCGGGCGCGGGGTGCGGGAGCTGCCGGGGCGGTCAGTGTCCGCGAGTGTGCCGGGAGCGGCTCGCACCTCGGCACCGTGTGAGCTGCGGGCTCCCTGTGGCATATGAGGGGCCAGCCGAGAGGTGGGTATCTGGCGAGGGAGAGCTACAGGTGTCCCAGCGCAGTCCCGGTGTCCGGCTGGTTGGTACGTGCTGGGCGAGTTACGGGCAGCGAGCGAAACCCTTTGGAGATGCTCGCACTGCTCTGTGTGTGTGTGTGTGTGTGTGTGTGTGTGTGTGTGTGTATCTTCATCTTCGTACCCTTCATGAGGTCAGGTGAGAACTCAGCAATGTACGAGCAGAGTGTGTGTTTAGTGTGAGAATAATATAAAGGCCAGTTATAATGTCCCTTCATTGCTATTTCACTGAGGAGTTGTTGACGTGGGAGTTACTGTTGCATATTTTGCAGGGGATGCACTGGAGTTAAGTCACTGCAGGCTTCTGAGTTCATCTCTCCTAGTAGTAACAAGAATGTGCCTTCAAAGTTAGATGTAAATTAAGTAACTTTTAAAATACGAGCTTTCCCCAGTTTCAGGTGCACTTGTAATTCCAAAGTCATTGTCATTGGTGTCAAACAGCACGAGAGGTGATACTTCTTGTCCCTTTCAAAAAAGAAAAGGACTTACTTCAGGCATAGCGTGCGTGTGCAGTTATACCTTTTCAACTTGCTGTGGATGTAACCAGATGTAAATCTACTAATCTCAGTTCTATTAAGCTGTAGCTTTTAAAATTGATTTGCTATAATTTAGTATTCTCAAATGTATGATCATCAGCACAGTTCATTTTTTTACAGAGACTTTTTGATAGTGTTTGTAACTTATTAGAGAGACACTTGGGCAATCAAGTGCCATGATTTTGTTCTAAGAAAAAGTTTTTCTGGTTGGTTCTGTATTTATACCGATCTAAGCTTTTATCTACTTTTTGTTTGGTGAGGTCAAAGAGGCTGATATTAGACCCCCACTGGGAAGAAAACCCAAAGTGAGAGAGCCGCCTGCTCATTAATTGTGGCATCAATTAGGTTTGTCTCACAGTGACCCAGAGGACTGATACTATTGTAGTCTCATATGTGAAAGACTTTGCATGTGTAAATGAAATGTCTTCCCAAGACAAAATCTATTTGTTTATTACTCCTTATGAAGATTACTTTATTTCCCTTACAGTCCATACTTTTTTCCATCAATGCTAGGCGCAACATGAGTTGGTAGCTGGGTTTTAATTAGCACTGCACAGGTGTCCTGTCAAAGTATTCCCAACAAGACTGTTAGTAAAATGTTAATGGAAGATGTTTATTCATTTGAAGAGCTCCAGTTTAACCCATGAAAGCTTACAGGGCTTGAGTTCCAGCTGAGGAGGAGCTGCTCTTCGAATGCGGACCTGGGCCGACACCAACTGCTGCAGCTGGTGCTCGGCTGGGGGAGGAAGGGAGGGACGCGCGTTGGAGGGGGGGCAGGTCATTGGCTTCCTACAGTGAAGAGTCCTTTACTCTGAAACTTGCTTCCCCCAATTGTTTGCTGCAGTCCAGCCTTTTTAATCTTAAAGTGACACTTCAAATTTTTCTCTCTTGACATGCTTTCTGTCCCTGGGGAGATCTTGTTTCATTGTTGATTTTGATGCACATTTTGTGTGTCCAGAGCCTCATCTATTTGAAGTGTGTAAATGATATCCACCAAGGATGTGAATTCTTTTAAAAAGTAAACTTCAGTTTTTGTTCCTGGCATGCAAAACATCTTTTCATACCCCAGCATCTTGATGCCTACCTCACGAACATTGTTTTGAAGCCAACTGCTAAACCAGCAGGGGGAACACAAAACTTTCTGTCTATAAAGTCTCTCTTCCTACCGTAGTTGTAATTTATTAAAACTTTGGGCCTATACTTTTGATACTATTTCTTTAGAAGGTGAATATCAGTTTACTTGGAACACCCACTTACATTGAAATAAACACATTATTTTTAAATTCTTGTTTATAAGTTTCCTTTTGCAGGCATGTCTCCCATTCGTCTGAATGGAATTTTTGTCATATTAGCCATTACTGACTTGCAAAAACATTAGAGGTTTATTTGACTGAAATTTCTCTTTGAAGATATTTGAAGTGAATTAAACCTAAGAAATGATATTTTGAGTAATCCTGCAAAGTTTCAGATATTAAACTAGACAGTATTTTCACAGTGGAGCTCTTACTATATCACATTTATGATATATAGACATTTTGAGCACTCAAGTTGACTTGTAAAGCAGTCGTATTCTCACAAGAAACTATTTCTAGTATTTAGGATTTCCGTAAGAGAAAATATTTTTAGATATTCTCTTAAGTTTTAAGAAGTACTTACTAGCTCATTACTGTAGAGGTCAACTGACAGTCCCAGCACAGATCAGTAATGGTTTTCCTTTTTGTTTCATATTGGCATAATGGCGAAGTCCTTTGTGCCAGGAATACTGGTTGTAAAGACTGTTGCCAAGGAAGGTTATGTGGATGGCTTGCACCAATCCATATTGCTTTCTGGTCTGTGAAGTCTGGTGCAGCCAAATGGCAACTACCGAAGGTGTGGATGTCCAAAAACAGATGGCTGAATGCAAAGTGAAGAATGGGAATTTGCAGTGTGTCAGCTATTCCCCAGTCAGAGCTGGGGAACAGGCTCTTACCCACAGTAAATGTAAGAATCTTGCGGCTTCTACTTGCTTCCACCTTTCACTGGTGGTGGGATAAAAACATGCCAAGGAGCATTTGCTACAGAGTAGCCAATTTGCTGCTGGTGAGTGATAACAATTGTGTATTCCACTAGCATTAGGTATTAGAGAAAGTAGAGGCACAATAAAGTTCAACTGAAATTAACAGTCCTAGGTCAGGTTTAAAGCAAGATATGCAAGTTCTGGTTCTAGAATGGCACTGACTGCATAGTGAGGTATAAAATACATATAAATGTATATGAAGTATGTGCATATTTCAATGGCCGTGCATTGTTCTCTAAGAGCATTACGTGATGTTGCCTGCTACTGAAGGTACAAAAGGGTGTATGTTCAATTCCATTGGCAATCTCCCTCTTCTGTTGTTTTCATGGAATCCCCATACTTTCTCTCCAGGTGGTTCTCTGAGATGCTGAAGAGTGTAATTTGTAAAGCCAAAGAGAAATTTTTGTTTTAATGTGATATGAAAATAGCAGTAAATCTTTGCCTAATTTGTCTTACAGTTCTTTTCTTTGATACCTCCAATAATATTCTGTTAGCATTTTAAGACATGAATTACCAAGTCTTGGGCCATTTATGTGAATCTCAGAAAATACTCTCTGGGATACAGATTGCAAATCTCTTTGCAATCACATTGCTTTTGATCTAGTTCCACAAAATATTTGTGTATTATAAATAGGCATTACTTCTATAGCAGTAATATTTATGGTGATTAAAAATGGCATGCTAGTTTCTAGCCACTTCATGAATAGAATCATGTTTTGCCATAAAAATGTACTAGCAAAAAGTAGTGCAATTGGAATTGCTTTATCCATAACTGTGGATTCGCATTTTTATGTGCTGGCAGTTATCCAGTAGAGCAGCATTTCTTGTGCTATTGCAGCAACAATTAACTCTGTCATAGCCAAAATGAAAGAGATTTGCACATCTCTGAAAATCACCGAAAGAGGGACTTTAAAGCTTCCGTTTATATTCCATATTTTTTATTTCAAGTGTCACAAAATAGATTTTTTTTTAAGAAGAACTTACTTTATGACCTTGATTATCTAAGTAGTCATATTTGTCAAGTTCAGCAGAGAACATTTCATATATTGCATTTTAAGTGTAATAACTGTTGATTTGTACTGCTTACAAATAATTATGTCTAGGAAAGTATGCTAGTTTCTGATGTATGCATAATGAAATGAATGGCATTTTTTGAGGAAAATGTGAAAATAATAATTTCATCTTCATCTTGTGAATAGGGCTTTAAAATGAGCTATAACTGCTTATTATTAACAAATTTAATTGCATTGTATTTAGCACTTCTCTTTAATAGTCTGTCTAATATCAGTACACTAGTTGGCTAAATTTAGATGTTTTTCTTTTTTTCTTTACTGTTGCAAGATGTTATAAGGTTTTGAGAGCCTATTGGAAAGGGCCTCTCTTTTAAGTAATTTCAGTTGTGACCTTGCAAGAGACCTGTTTAGATTGCAGGAGAACAGCTTATCTGGAGGTCCTGGGTCTGAAACAGGTTAATTATAGAGCTACTATGTAGAGGTTGTTTTTCTGCACAGAAGGCAATAGGGGCTGCGATACATAAGGTGTCGTTAGTGATTCTAAAGAATAATGGCAATTCACTTATTCTCTGATTCTCCTTTGTAAGCATAGGCATTTTCTGTTGGAAATCAGTGAGTTATATTGTGTGAGTCAGGGACAATAAAAAAATCCCAAAGTATCCAGTGAGTGTAGTATAAATCTGCTGAATTCATGTATTTCTTTGCCAAGAAGCTGGAGGTGGATTGAAGACTGATACGTCCTCTTTTGTCTTACATTTAACAAGTGAGTTGTTACACTGTAGCTGCATTTGACACAGTGTGATTAACAACTGTGGTAGTATTTTATTGCATGTGTGATAGGTTGGTTTTGACAATGAAACAAAATTCTGTTTTACTTTACAAAGCAGCTGTGGCAGTATTTGAAAAGATGGGCCTTTTCTTGTAGTAAAGTTATTGCATTAATGAACCAAGTCACTCCTCCAGTAGGTACAGCTTGTGTTCTGTGATAGATTAGTTCCTCCCTCCAGCATTTAAAAATGACCAGTATTTCTGAATACTTGTAGATCTGGTGATTTGGTTCACTCCAGTGATGAGGTGTAGCAATTTCCTTCTGGCAGATAAGATGCACAGATTATTTATATGACTGTAGGAATTTGTTGTGGTTTTCCCTCTCCCCATACCTGTGCCCGAAGATTTTTACAGCTGTCATTTATATGTTTAATGTAAAATGATTGAAGGAAATTCTGAATGGTAAAGATTTTATGGGAGTATATCTCCATTCTGAGTGGAACATCCTAGTGATTCATACCTTGACTGAAACAAATCCCCAATGAAGAGCTTATAAATAAAAACTTTTATGAAAGAATTTTCCTCCAACCTGAATGTGTTTTTCTGCTCAACAAATGGAATTACACCAGTTATTTGACAGACAGTCAGGGAAAGGGAAGATAACCCTACACAAAGGGAAACTCCTTTTGACTCATTCTTTTAACTATGTGTCACTTTAAGGACTTCCCTGTTTGTGTGGGAGAAGTTTCCTATAAGATGTGCAGCTGAAAGTTTAGTGGCTAACAGTTAACTTTGGTAAGTGTGTTTATCTTGCATTCTCGTTTAGCAACCTGAAGAAATAATCTATTAATCTACCTGCCTGTTAGAGTTTGCCTTATTCTAGAGACCAAAAGACATGCTTCTTTTCTTGTTCTGTTTTGTTTGGCTTTTTTTCCAAAATGTGGGTTTGATAATGCATGCAGTTAACTTTAAAATAGCTAGTAATTATTATTTCAACCTGTTAATTTACATCTTGTAGTATCTAATGGCCCATGGCAGTGAGAATGGCTGGTTTGTATCACCTCATCCAATTCCCCTGTAACGAGAAGCTCTGATTTTCAATCCTGTTCACTTATTTACTAACTACCTTTTTTGTTTGTTTGTTTTTCCCTTCCCAAAGAGGATTGAATCCTTATACAGCGAATTTATGTTTAATGCTATAGTCTTGCTTTTCATCATTACTCTTTGTGGGTTTCTCACAATGAACCCAGAAAGTTTCAGGTATTTATAGGTCATAGTTTCAAAACTAATTTTCTAAAGGTGTAGAGGTCATTTCAAGATTTTAAATCCACCAGACTTAGTTTATTTTCCTGGTAGGAAGGTTCTAGGTAGACTATTTCTAGATGCAGTCCTAAGGTTTTGCAGTTCAGTCTTTTCAGAAAAAAAATAACAGCTCCAAGCATTCATTGACAGCAATTTGCTGAAATCTTTTACCCTGAGTGGAAGAAGCCGTGCTGAATTGTTGGTAACTTTCCATCCTGCTGTGGCTTCAGTTCCAAAGAGATGCCTTCCCTAGGGTTATATCTGTCTTGATAGGTACATTAGAGCTGTTATCTGTTTAGTTTAGGTGTGCAATTAGAAACTCAGCCAAGTAAAACTTAAGATAAATTAAATTTGTCTAAAGTTGTTGGCTGCTGCTGTGTTTGTGAAGAGTAAGATAGTTCAGTGCCAGGAAACCTATTCTGTTTCCAATTAGAAACAATAAAAAAGTAAGTAATTAGTCCACTGAAATTTGAGAAGAAAAGTTTGTAGAGATGTTTTTTCATGCAATTTATGATGATCTTGCTCCGCCTGAAGATTCCTATTTCTAGAGCTTTTGTTTTTGTTTTAGGGTAAACTTTTCGGAAGCAGCAAGTCTCATTTAAAAAACATGAGCCTGGTTCCTGTTAATTGTGGTGAGATATTACTGGTTAATAGGGGATTTGAGTTTTATTGAAATGAACATTTGAGATTTCTTGGGTTGCCGTGTTTTTATGTATGTGTGTTTCTAGTAATCTCTGCTTTTTTTCTTCCTTCTGCTTGCTGAATGTGTATCAAGAAGATGGCATATAATTGTGCTGCTGGTATTCCCTGGTAAGATAAGTGAGATTTTTTTGTCCAACTTCTAACTAGAAGTTGGAAGCAGAATGCCTAAAGTACTGTTGTCTTTCTAGGCAGCTGTTAAGGGGGTGCTGCTGTGGCCAAGGTGAGGTCCTGTTATGACTTTTTTTACTTGTGAAAGAACAGAGTACCTGGGAGTTGCACAGAAAATACATGGCTGAAGCTGGTACTAGATTGCAGATTGCTTGAGCCATTACAGTATTAGACCTGTACAGCATCCCAGGATCTTGTTTTCTCCACTCCCTTTAGAGATGTCCTGATGTAGGAAGTGCCTGAGGGCTCTACGATAAAGTAAAAAAATTCTGATTTGGTACTCAGATTATGTGTAGGGTGTTGGTCTTGTTAAACTCTGTCTGCAGTGCCATCTGTGCTTCCTCCTGCAGAGGTTCAGTAACCTCTAGGAATTTCTGCTGTTGTCAAAAAGCAATCTGTTCCAGGCTACTCCTTGTGGAAGTCTTGTGTACTCCTTGCACTTTAAAGATGCCCGAATGCACTTCCTTCCCTTCCACCTATTGAAACCCTCCTACATCCTGATCCTGTAAGAGACTATTCTCTTGTTTACACTTGGTAAGCAAAACCTTGCCCCTCAGCCTAGGAAGATTCAACTGTATGCCTCCCCATGTTTGGAGGAAGGGAAGTCCTGGGAACATGTAACAGAATGATTTTTGTCCTGTTTCTGTAAACTCTTACTTTTGTGCTATATTGTGCAATGATTCTTCAGCTGAAACTTCCAGTGTCTGGTGTTGTCTAAACTCACAGCAATAAAATCAGGTGATTAGAAAAAAAAAAGAAAGTTGTGAAGCTGAAGGAAAAATTGGTTATAAAATGATAGTGAGAATAGACACCCTCATCCAAACTGGGGCCTCATTCCAGCTGTGGGCCAAACATGTACCAGGTAACAAAATCCACCTCAGTATACTATTACTAAATAGGTGGAATGGTTTCACGTTTTTAGTGGACTTGTTGTGTATATTTTTGTTCCTGTAATTTGGCGGGCTACATTGTAATACATTAATAAGAAAATAAACAAAATACTAAAACAAAAATCACATGGAATAGAGGGGCACAATTGCTAAATGGCATAAAACATCTTCCTTTGGCACTTTTCCAGTTCCCATAGCCTTTAACTGTGACTTGTTGAAATGTCCCATTACAAGCACAGCAGCATGTTATCTGCAGGACATCAGAGTTACTTTTTCCCTGGGCTTTTGATATGTCAGGATTTTTAGTTTTATTACTATTCATATATTCCCTGAAAATGAAAACACTTTGTTGTTTCTAAACCAAAATCTGTCCCTTTATAGTTTATGAATAAGTTACTATTTTGAGTTCTGAATGGTGGGACTTTGTGTATATGCTTTGGACATAGGCATTTAAAAATACGTACAAATTTTCAATTCCACATGAACATTAATTCTAATCCTATTAATCAGCTTTCCAACCTGTATGTCCGCAAATCATGCGGAATTGACATGATAAATGTCAGCTAATTAAAAAAATAGATCTTCAAAAATGCATATTTAATAGAAGTAGGGTTATAAATAAACTCTTTCAAAAACTGTGCTATTCCTAAGTTTATAGTTAAACTCGTATAGTTAACTATTTCTGGTTTTTCATTTTTACTTGAGATTGGATGTACTTGATTACAAATGATTGCCTTTTTTACTTACACGTGGCATGCATGCATTCATTGCATTTGCATAGGGAAGCAACCTGGACAAGTGGGAGAAAAACCGGTTAAATAAGTGAAATGGTTGCCATGTGTAAAACAAGCAAACAAAAAGTGAAAAAGCTTTGGCTGTGAAGGCCGCCTTGGATGGCCTAGAAACTTGGGTTCACGTTGCTATGGCAAAACAACACAAAGGGACAGATCCTGCTGGCTTCGCTCAAGTATCCCCATTCACTTTGTTGGGACTTGTGATGTGACTTAGAGAAGAAGGATTTTTGGCTTGCTTTGGTAGAGAAGTGTTTGTTAGCAGTGTTGTAGAGAGCTGTGCAACCTCTGGCACCATGCATGGAAAGAGGAGGGAATTACCAGAGTCCATGTTGATAAGGAGGAGAGGAAGTGGAAGTTATTCTTCAGGCAGTAAAGGAAAAGTTTAGACAAGAAGAAGGACAGAGTTAAGGCAGGGGAAGAACTTGTATGGGAAAGGTAGGTGCTGATTAATGAAACAGATGGTGGCTGTTGGGGAAAGGGCTTAAGGCAACAGAAATAAAAGGGGTAAATAAAACAATAAGATTCCAATTCAGCAAGAAATGTGGCAAATTCCTTTAGTAGAGAAGCCTTTTATAGGAAACAGAAACACCCCAGAATCTGTGGCTGTGGCCACCTGCAGGTTGGACTGGGCAGAGAAGCTTTGAAAAAGTAAGCAGAAATAAATTTACCAGAGGAAAAAAGCGTGCAAAAGTTGAAGCTAAGGAGACTGCTGATTTCAAGAAGACCAGTACATAATAGGTACTTGGCTAGAAGGACAGAATCGGACTGAGCAGAAAGGTAGCTCACATGTCCTGAAGCTTAATCCCTGGGTGTACACTTGTTCATTTTCATTTATAGTTCCTCAAGCACTTTAGAGCAGAGGCCCATGCCCTTTCTGGAGAGCATTAGGCTGGTGTGGGGGTGGATACGTTTCTGCTAGTGGCAGAACAGCACAGCATGTGATTTCTCAGTAACAAGTCATCCATAGGCCACAGAGCTTTATGGTCTGGGAGTGCCTGTCAATAAGGACTGGAAAATTCTTAGGGAAAGGTGTTTTTTAAGAGTAAGCATCATGCTTGTAACCTGTGAATTCTTCCATCTTGTTGTAGTATTAAAGGTGACCTTTTAGTTCTAAGGATAGCTTTAAAAAATACAAAGACTGAAATTCAGAGGAAGATGAGTAGCAGATTTTTACAAAGAAAACTATTTCTGTTAGTGAAAGGCAGAGGGAAAACAGTAGTGCACTCAAGTGATTTGTATTTTGTCTGCTGCTGGCTCTAACAAATGTTGATTGCTTTAAATACCACTGAATTAAGGAGCATTTGTTGTCCTCTATCTTCGCATAGCAATGAGATCTGTCCTTCCAGTCAGCGCACTTTGGTATCTTTCAAAAGCACCATGCTTTTCACTGGGTGCTAGCTAAGCCTTGTGTATCAAAATTCTCATGAGCATCAGAGGTTCCTAGTTGAAACCATATAAAAACCTTATGCTTTCTCCTCTCCTTGTTCTTATGTGCTTCAAAATATGTTTTCTCCCCTTCCATTCTCCCAGTCTTCTTTCAAAACTAATAAAATCTAGTAGTAGTAAGATTCTTCCTGATGTTCCCCGCGGCACTCATTCCTGATTGGATCTGCACACACACACACACACACATATATATATGTATATATATTTCTCAATGAAACAGGGTCTTTGTGCATTTTAGACACTCACTTTTAGGAGGACTAGGGGCCTTTACAACAGCAAATATCACTGAAAATGATCCCGTACTCTTCAATGGTTTTGATTCAGGTGCCCTCTTTTGCCAGCCTTCCTTGCAGCTTGTTGTAGTATGAAGCATTGGCATGAAAACATATTTAGTAAGCCCAAAGCTCTCATGTCTTCTTCTTTCTCTTCCACATGGGGATTTTTTGGTTATACTTTTAATATGCCCTTTTGTGACCTCGTTTACAAAAATAGCCACCCAGATATACCCCAAAGGAAAAGATGATTCTCTTGGAAATTTCTTTTGAATCTCAAGTTGACTAGCAGTTGTGTTTACTTCTGGGATAAATAGTTTAGGTTCCTTATCCCTTTGCACAGCTTTCTTCTCTTATTTCAAAGGAAATGTCTTCCTGTATTGTGGACTGGCTCTACTTTTCCTAGTTTGCAGGTTTCACATATTTTTTTAGTGACAGCAGGTCTCACACTGAAGCAAAATCTGGCAGATTTTGCACCACAGCTTAATTTTATCACTTTCTTTTTTTTTTGTTGTTGTTGGTTTGTTTCTGTTTGGTACTGTCAGATGGTCACTTAATAGCAGCTTTGTAGCTGACTCCTGTCATAAGTGAGGATTATCAGCTTTTGCAAAATACTGACAAATTGCCTACTTAGTAGGTTTATTCTTAAATGAGTTATTAGTAGCAGTTTTGTCTGTCTTCTGACTTAAATTGCAGCTGTGAAGCTGACAGTTTGGGTATCATTCATCCTAAATTCATGAAGCTGACTGTCAGTTTGTCACCTTTTAATGTTGTTTTCTATTTGCCCTCCTTTTTAAGTTTGTGAATGCATGTCTTCAAGCAAGTGAGCTCACTCTTCAGAAAGCTCTTTCAAATTTTCATTTGAGTCTTCATTATTCACCCTTCATGAACTGGCAGAATCAGGGTAGAAGTTTAGGGCTCTTCAATCATATACTGGCAGCTCTGAGTTATACCACGGAAATGTATTGGTCAGTGGGTTGTGGTAGGAATCAAATCACTCCTACAGATGGAAATGCGTATGTGTTCTCTCTGCCTTTTAAATCATCTTTTTCAAAAAGACTTTCATCAAAGTTGAATTGAAACTTGACATTTTAACGTTATTAGATGCTCAAGTCAGAATGGGATTCAAAACAGGATTGCTTTCTCTCCGGTTCTTTCCCTGTGCTCCCTATTTCTATCTAACTTGGTGCCTTATAAAAATGTCACTAAAGAATGAGAGGTTTGTGCTGATGGGACAGTGATCAAAGTCATGTCTTGTGTTTTCTTATTTGATATATTAGCATATGTGCTGTAGTTGCTCTTTTTCTGGTTTCTCTTGTGTTTGTTGTTGTTGGTGAAATGACTGTACATCAGTAACTTGGGTTTCAGAATGCTTCTTCATTGCCTATTTGCAGACATGACATCTTGCAGAACACTATGATGGTCTTCTATAGATAACACTGATGAGAAACCTCATTATTTGCTCTATTTGATCATTTTTCTTTATGGCAGCAGTTAAAAATTGAATTGGCAACCAAATACTATCACCAGGTAGAGTTAGGTTTCTTTTCATCTAGAGAAATAGCAGCAAGTTATTCCAATTTATATTTGACTTCCCAAATGATGCTCAGTATTTGTCATGTCTTGCCATTTTGCCAGAAGTGCATCTTACATGGGACACTGAGCTTGAAAGTGACCTGCGTGACCCCTCATGTTGTGACACATAGTCAGCTCGTTGCTCACCCCATACACTGCTGTCCTGCAGAAGTGTGTGTCTGGGAGCTCCCAGCAGCCTGCAGAGCTGCTCCTGGGCTTTCTTCCCACCTCCCAGGTGGGATCTGGGGAGCTGTCAAGACCAGCTGGAGGTTCCAGGAGCTGGGTGCTAAGTGAAGAATCTGTTGGAGGCTGGAGTTCTGGCCTTGGGTATTGACAGCCCTTTCAGGTGTGTAGATGCAGCTCCCTGTATACAAGGCAGTGCCATCCCTGCCAAATAACTCGTGGAGGAATGCTGCAGAGGAGTTTCTCGTGTTTTCCTCATAGCCCAAGGAGTGCTGGTCTGGAAGTGCTGGTCTAGGTGCAGGTTTTTTGCTGAGCAGACTTTTGCTGGTGCACAGCACGGCACACACTGTATAGCAGAATCTGGCCTTCTGTCCTTGTGCTTAATTCCATTTTAATGTCAGCAAGAACCTTCTAAATGGTATTCATGTTGCCACAGTTTAGATTTTTTGGTCCTGACTCAGCATTTTGCTATCACTTAGTCCTGTGATGGAGGTTTGTAATTGCTTGCATTGCTTTATGGTGAGTGTTAGTGGTTGCCAAGGCACCATCTGCTCCCGAACGCTGGTACTGAAGTAAAGTAGACATGTTTTTTATTTGACTGAACACAAAACCAGCATTCTGGTTCTTTACCTTCTTGGTCTGTAATCTGATTCTAGACATCTAAATGACTGAGAATAGATTTAAAAAAAAAAAAGGTGGAAGAGGATACAGTGGATCTGGTTAAGCATTTCCCCTCCAAAATCTGCAGCATGCATTCTGGGGTCAGAATTTTCAATGTTTGTAAGGCTCACAGGCATCGGCTGTATTGTCATTTATTAGTATAGCACACTAGAGTTGTTTAACTGACCTGGTGTATCATCTCTTGAAATCTCTTAAAATAAAGATTCTGAACAGTTTTATGTTTATATTTAGTGTCAAGTGGCATTGAAAAGTTTTCAGAGTTTGTCATACTGAGAAATGATGAGTTAAATTTATCAAATTACCTGTAAACCAGCTAGAGCACATGTGAAACATTTCTCCATGCTATAATAAAGGTAGCAGCAGATAACTAAGCAAACAAATGTTTATATGCCCCAGAGAAAGTCTAATTACTTAAAATAAACATATCTGAGGATGTGAGTACCATTGGCAGGCTTCAGTGGGACTTTGGTATTAGCTGACAGAAAGGACTCTGGGGTCTCACTTCCAAGCAGATCCTAACTTGCACAATGTATAATATAAGGGAGCAACATCTGCAAAGAAGTACTGAAATACAGGGGGAAGAGTACTGGGCCATTGGTACCTAGGGTATCTGGCAATATAAAATGCATTCCTCTAGTAGTCCTTTGAGAAAGAGTTCTGTTTTTCTTCTTAAAAGAGAGATAATTTTAAATATCTAGTAACATTTCTGTAAGTCGTATTTGTATTAATATTTATTTTTACTTCTTTCCGTAGGCAATTACAAGTCCAGAAGATCTGATTTCAAAGCACACCACAAATTTCAAAGAAAGTAAATCTACATGAAGAGCTACAAAGGAAGTTGATTTGAGAAGATACAGCATTTAAAAAAATGTCGTCAAGTTGTGTGACTTCAGTGTTTGCTTTGATGGTTTTGTGCTTTGCAGCTGCAGGTAGGTGGTATTATGTAAATCATGCATTCAGTGTAACTGGTTGTGCATATTTAGAATTGTTGATCAAAAATACTTTTTCATGCTGAAAAAATGTAGGTCACCTAAAGTTTATGTCTAGGTTTTTGATAAAACTATTGTGATCATAATTGCATCATATATGATGTGAGAAACAATGCTGTTCCTATAAGAATGTTTTCTTGCACCTATGTTCACCCTTAATTTAAGAACTGCAGTAGTAATGTAAATTATTTAGGTTATTTACTTATTTATTTTTTAGAAATTGCATGGTGCACATGTATTATAAAGGAGAGGGTTGATATGGAAGCCTTTGGGAGTAGAAGCAACGTAGCTCTGCCAGCATGATGAACTATTGGCTCTGTCAAGAAGCTGGATTTATTTCCCCAGGTGCAGGGTTGTGCTGGTGAAGCTGAGGCTGCTAGAGTCTCTCTACAGAGCTGGGCTGAAACAGTGTACCAGCTCGGCTCCGTACTGCCTCCAAGACCTATAATCTGGAGTTAAGTCCCAATTATTTGACTTTATAAAAAATATATCTGACAAAATCCCAGAAAGGTTCATAATAGGTCACTGAGTCCGTCCATCCTTCCTGGATTATTGGAGTAAACCACACCTCGGTCATTCCTGACAGTTGTCTAATCTGTTTATAGTTAACCATCAGCGATGATGGCAAAAACCTTTTAATACCAGTTGTCAGTGGTAATGGAGTTCTTATAGGTTAGGAACGTGCATTGCCGTTTAAGGGGATTGTTCCTGTCCCACATTCTGGCCTAGCTGGGGATTTTTAAAACAGTATGTTGCAATAACTTGTGACAGAGAAAGGAAAGATCTGTGGAGTTCAAGTACCTAGTTTATGCTGTAGTTTCTTCAAGCACTGAAGTGATTCTACTCAGTATGTTTGTTTGTCAAAGTTCTTTCTGTGGCTGCAAGGGGAAGCCTCTTATGTGTCCAGCTTGTATACAGCGTGGGTCTTTGGAGAAGAGGCCAAGTGGATATACAGTCAGTCAAAATGAGACAGTGGGAAAAGTGGACGGTGGACAGATGGCTTGCTTAAATCTGAGATGTCCTCACTGCGGAAAAGATGACCAGCTTTGGAAGAGACAAGGCTGAGCAATTAAATGTGTTACAATTTGGCTTCATTTCATCTTCAGCATGGAAAATTATGTTGTTTCAAGCCCTCAAGCCTTGTGGGACTTTCTCTGGGCTTGACCTCCTTGAAGGCATCCATCCAACATGAGTAACTTCGATTGTTTAATAGTACGTGATGCTAACATTTTGCAACAGCTTCGTTACAGACAGACTTCCAGCAATACCGGGTGTGTCTGAGTGTGTCTGCGGCTGAGGACACGAATGCTGCTCTTGGCTGAGAAGAGCCATTACTTGGAGTGAATCTGAACCACTCTAAATGTGTAAAAATGTACTTTACAAGGAAGTGCCAGTGCAGAAAATAAAATCTTTTTCTAATTGATCACAACTATAATTCTGTTTTGCTGCTGAGGAGAATGCTTGCCTAACAAGGCAGCTTACCTCTTAACACCAGCTTTAATTAAAACCTACTGATTTAAAAGTGTTATCAAATTGTACTACTATTAGAAAGTTATTCAGTGTCCAGAAAACATGTCTGTCTTGAAATTTATTGTGGTTTTTTGGTTTTACTCCCCAATTCTGTGTTTTCCTCTGGCAGATACTCTTGAAACAAACTCTTAAAAAGCTTTGGTTTCAATCAGATGCTTATTCATAAGTAGAGTCACAGAATTATTTTGGCTGGAAGGGACCTCTGGAAGTCTAGTCCAGCACCCTGCTTGGAGGAGGGCTAATTTCAAATTCTTTCTTTCTTGGAGACTGATTTTTCCCTCTATCTGCATGGGAAGAAGTTAGCTGAAGGGAGTAGGAAGGGTCACAGTTTGTTGGGGGAAGGTGAGGAAGCACTGTCTTTGTGGTTTCTGGCTGTACCTGCCTGTGAATTTTGGTTTTCCTCCATGCTTTTTAATTTTTTCAATAAATTCTTAATGAGAACAACCAGCTGATGTCCTTTGCAGAGTATAATGAGTAAAGTAAGATAAGAGCAAGAACTGATGGACTATGATGAAGAGGAAAGAGATGTCAGGCAGATATAATTAAAACTCTCTGAAGGTTATTTAGGTAGAGCTTTTGCAGCTTGAGACCTTGAGTCCTGGTAATGCAAACAGTTATACTTTAAATGCAGGGAGTTTGTGTCTAGGTGAAGAATAGGTGGGAGCAAGCAATAAGTTCCAGTCACGTGAAAAAGCTGTGGCAGAGGCCCCTGAGCTCTGGTCAGAGTGATGGCCAGGGTACTGCAGGCTTGGCTCTTAATTACCAGTGTACAGAACCCGTGCTCTTTCAGTCTTGAACCACTGATGTACTAGTATAAATAAAACCAGAAGTCTAAATAAAGTTAAGAAGTATAAATAAAATCCCTGCGTGCTTGTGGTGGAGCCTGGGGGAGGCAGGGGGCAGCATGCCACCTCCCTAGGGTATTGATTTTTATACATTGAGCCTTTTTCCAGCTTGCTCTTTGTTTCTGAAGAAGTGAGGCTGCTGCAGCAGAGCACACCTTTCTTTTGTTTGCCAGTCCTACACTGAAACTGTTGCTACTGGTCTAGGGGTTTTTTTTCTGACTTTACAGTATCTTCAGCATTCTTGTATTTTCAGGTATAAGTGAGCTTCTAGACAGAATCTATGTTCTGTTTAGTTTCTTTCTTTTTATTCTTGCTCTTTAAGGTACTAATGTGTTAAATATATCAAAAAAACCCCAAAACCCTGGGGTTACATGACATGATGCACAGAGATGGATAGTCAAAGATGAGTCCCAGACTTGCACATTTTTCATGCCAATAGCTTAAAGATTACACCTCACTAACTGCATTGAAAATGGTCTATAAAAATATTCAAAGAGTATTTGCCTGTTTTTCTACCTCCTTGTACTACTTGGATGTATGTAGCTAAATGCTTATGTGAATCTGATTTGCTTTTGTCTTGTATGTGGATTTCTTGTAAGCCTGTATTTATACAGCTTCAATTACCCAGAAAAAGACTGCAAAGAAAACCTTGATTACTCTGAGATTTTTCTACTTCATGGAAAGTCCGAGGCAGGATGGAGAGAAGAACTGCTGGCAAGCCATCTGCCTGACTGAAGGAATTAAGTTTTTGAAGTGGGATTAAATTAAGGTCTGGCAACCTGCGGTAGGAACTCCATACAAACACTCAGAACTGCACACAGTTATCCAGGCCTTGGATAACCTCTTAAGTTAGTCTGGCTTTGTAATCTTGGACCAAAAATATTATGTCCTAATGTGGCTTAAATCAAAGGCTGGAACATATTTATTTTACTTGCTGGCAAATTAGTTTGGTTGAGTGCATGATGCATGTCTTAAAATGTCTTAGAGGACAACAGAAATGCATACCTGCCCTAGAGCCTGAGGGCCAAACTTTCAGCAAGACAGGTCCTTCCGTGAAGGAATGGGAACATTTTTGAACTTGAACTTCTATTTTTCCTTTTTTCTTTGCTGCGTCACTCTTCAGCTGGAAAGAAGACAGAAGGGTGATACAGCCTATGGACCTGCACTGCCAAAGGTTCTCATTCCAGCCTCTGGGGTAGATCCTCTGTTGGAGCAAATCATCCCTGCTGCTGAGAAAGCAGCACAGCTATGGCATCTGATACCAACCCGAATTTGCCCGTGTAGCCATGTTCACTTTACTTCAACCCCCCTGATATTCGGCATTGCCTGTGCTTGCCGTGTAGACACCTCTCTCCTTATGACAGTTTCATGGTTGTGGTCAAGCGGATGAAGACCCTGTAAGAATTGGATATATTCAAGAATTTACGTATTTTCTGTAAGACTGAGGTTACTGGTTTATCTGCTCATGCTAGGTCTGTCTTCACAGTTTTCTTCCAACAGCTCTTTATGCCCTGTTTTTCCACTCTACTGTAATCCTAGCTGTTTTTTCTTTCTTTTTACATACGTGTTCTTGTAAGTAATATTACATTGTTCAGAGCATGTGTGCTTCATTTTCAGTAAGACTGTTCACTTGCAAGCTCATGTATCTTTTGGATCTGTGCCCCCCAGATATGGTGGTGATGGGTGCCATGTTAATAAGCATAAAAACAGGAAGAAACAGGCCTTGTCATGACATCTACTTTTTCTTTTTTTTTTTTTAAGACGAACTTCCCCTGACCTTGAACACTGTGTTTCCAAAAGCAATATAGGATTCTTCAAAGCGTAGTAGAAAAACCTTCAACTGGAAGGTGAAGGACATGATCTAAAAAAAAAATAGGAATTAATACTGGGAGTTACACAAATTTCCTTCTATTTTAAACAGTGGTTGCTGGATATTTCTCAGATGTAATTAGGTTGTAATTTTAATTTTTTTCCCCAAAGTATTTGTTGCCAGAGGTGTGGAGTTTTTTGTTTGTTTAAATTGTTTAGAGGATGAGAACCAAGGGACAGAGGCTGGATCTTGAATTCCTAGGACTGAAGTAAAGCACAGGCTGGTTGCAACTTTTGAATGGATGAGGATTTCACTCTGTCTCCCTTTCCGTTCACTTCTTTCTCATAATCAGCTGACTTCTGCCTCCCTTGTAAAACCACCTACTCCTATCCCTTTATGGTCTAGGTATTCAGACTTTTGAGGATGAGATGAACCAGCACTCAGAACATTTGAAGATTTGCAGCCTCAGAGAATTAGAGGAGCAGAGGGCTGGTTCATGTGATGTCCATGTCGGAAAGGCTGCGAGCCCTCCTGCAGGGGCTGCAAGGGAGTGGTCCCCCTCTTCATGGGAGGCTAACGTGCTCTCAGTTCTGAGAAATGCTATTGAGAAACCAGTGACTGGCTATTAAAGGTGGAAATTGTTCTATTTTTTTTATTCTTTCAGCACCCTGATGGTGTTTGAAACATCTTAATATCAGTTGTTTGTCTGATAGGGAAGAAAATGATGAATTCCTAACTTCATGTCAGTGAGCTCTGTGAGAAAATTTTGAGAGGCCAAAATGTACATAAAAAAAGATAGTTAATTTTAATTTCACACAAAACATAATACCTTTCAAGCAGTAAATTGTTTTAAGTGAGCACTTTAAATACAAAGACTGATTAAAACTGGGAAGCCAGACTAAACCTCTGTGTCCCCTGACTTAAGTTTCTTCAGCATTCTTCTGCTGCATGGTGATCTATTCCTTTGTAAATTACATTTTTAATCTGGTCATCTGTCTGTCTTTCAACAACTGAATTGAGCCAAATCCTGTGCCATTTCTGTGTGCTTTATGCGTACATAGTGGTTTTTTATCTTCCAAACCCACACAAAAATTCTGAAGAATTTAGAGAGTCAGGATACAGAGAAGGGTTATGTATTTTCAAAGAGGTAATTGTATCACAGACTTGGAATGGCTTGAACTGAGCAGATTTCATTTTTCCTGTATCAGCAAGGCTCTTAAGCTAAAAGCAGTTGAATTTCAGCAGAATTCTGCACAATTCTGCATCCATGTGGAGTAGTAGGATGTGGGACTGTGGGTCCTGATTCAGCAGAACAGCTGAGTGTATATCGAAGTGTTTGCTGAACCCAAGCATTTATCTCTAAACATGAATATCTGGTTCTTTGATTAAAACTGACTCTGGGTGATGCCAAAGGAAGCCTAAGAAATATGAAGCCGATAATGCAGTACTGGAATTGCGTAGACACAGGCAAATGGCAGCGTTACTGAGGGTCTCTGGAGGGAAGTACTCCACTGATGAAAAGTAGTTTTGAGGAAAATTTTGTGGCACAGAATGGGGAATGGCACTAATCCTTGTCTTTCTAAGGAAATTTATTCAAAATTTTTTTTAAAGAGAAACTTGTCTTTAACAAGTTCTAAGCTTCACATAATTATTTTATAAATACTTTGCTAAAAATAATTCTTTTGTTTTCTGAAGGGAATTGGGATTTGAGGTTTTGCTCGTAGATCTTTTAATATCCTTTCTGTATTGCAGGCCCTTATTAACTCTTTCTTAGCTTCTCCATCTGTCATTTATCTTATAAATAACATCAACCCTTGATCCCTTTAATTAATAAAAAAGTGAAAAGGGCATATTTAGTTAACTAAAGATTAAGCTTCAAAGGCTGTAGCACCCCAAACCCAGCATTCCTGAATGTGATCCTGGGGTGTCTCAACAAGAAATGAAGCATCTGCTATTAGAAAAACAATTGCTATTTTCACATGAAAATTGTATTGAATTTCTGCAAATCTTTTTCTTTTATAAGCTCCTTCCACTGCAATGTGCTTGTATGATTCAATGCTGTTATTTTGCTACTGGTTATATTATAGTGTGGAGAATATGTAGGGATCAGATACATTCCTTTTCAAAGAAGAGAAATAATTTCATCCTCTGTTGCTAATAACAAAAAGAACTGAAGTCCCTTAGGCTGTCATAAGAGAGATGAATCTGGAGTGAAAAAAAATATATTTAGCACAAAGACTGTACCATGTTTCATTACCTCAAGGCATTGAGTTGGATTCCTCTTTGGTGTAAACTTCTTTTTAGTCAATGGAATTTCACCAAGGATAAATTTTGACCCCAGGTGACAAAAGCAAAGGTTTTTTATGCCATGAAGTGCAGCTGCTTTAAGCACAATGTGCTTTTCTCCATAAGTGTACTTTATAAAAGATGGAGCTATTGTTCCTTTTTTTGGCAGCTTCCACACTGTGAGACTTACTAATAGGCATTTAATAAAAAAGGGATTTTACCTGTCAGGCATGGAAATAACTAAACTGAAAATGTCATTACTCTCATTATTGGAAGTAGTGCAGAGAAGAAGTAACAAATAAAGGAATTTGGGGTTGGGCAATGGAAACATATGTAAGGTTTGTTGCTGTTTTATCTCTTCAGCAAAAAGTTTGCTTTCATCTGAAGCAGGTTTGGTGTTTTGGTGGTGGTTTTTTCTTTTGTTTTCTTTTTAAATTTTAAATTAATGTATTTTTCTTAACAGTTGGAGTCGAGAGTGAGTGAAGAATTTATTTTTACTGTTATTTTTACTTCTTTTCCTCTTTTCTTTTTCTTCGTTTCCTGGATCACTAAATTTGCCTTGTGTCTGGAAAGGATGAGTGATGCAATCTATTTTGGAATAAATAAAATTTTTGTTTGTTATTACTTTTAATTTATATGGAGCAGTAATACGTATGTCCTACGGGAGATGCTCCTCAAGTTACTTTGATTCTAGCTACTATGTCAAGCTGACTTTTTTCCTTCACAAGATTGTGTCCCTTCCATTAACGTGTAAAAATCAGTGGGGGGTGACTGGACACTTAGTGTCACAATGCCTTGGTGATTCTTTAGGCTTCAGGAATTGTATGAAAGTGGATAAAGGTGAAAAGGTTATTTGAAAATTTAGCTATTGCTGAAGTAGCTTAGCATAGTTCAGTTTGCAAATTTGGGGTTGCTTTAAGGAAATCTGTAGAAGATGCAGAACTTTAAAAGCAATGGTCACACATTTTATATATTTGTGCATATGTGTGTTTAGTCCAAATGGGCAGTTCCTGGTTACTCTTGGGAAACATCTGCCCTGTAGCATCAAAGCTCCCTGTGGCTCAGGGCACGGCTGGACAGGTGCTGCTGTGTCTGAGGACCATGGCAGAGTCTTCTCCTGCCCGTGGAGTGACGTGCACTCTTCATACAGCCAAGGCACAGCAGCCCTGCGTGACTCTGTGGGGGTGTATTCGTCCTCTGTGGTGACTGACTGTAAATGCCCGTGTCTGAAGGGCCTCTGGGAGAGGGTGGAGCGAGTTAGGGCTGTCAGAGCAGTTCCTTCCAGCTGTGGCTCAGCCATGAGCAGGGAGTCCTGAAGGAGAACGCAGGGGTGCTGGGCCATCAGCTGGACCTGTTCTCCTTGTGGAGTCCCCATGCCTGATGGCTGTAGCTGTATTAAATGAATAGGGCTAATCTATGAGCCTCTGCTTTTGACTGAAAGATGAAAGGCTTGTATCTGGATTTGTGACTTTCTCTGTGATCTCCCCACGAGTTATTTCATCTCTCAGTCTTGGTCTCTTGATATGTAAAACGGATGTGTTCAACCCTGGCATCTTCCATGCAGGACTGTTTGAAGAGCCAACGTAATCACATTAAAGTACTTGGATCACATTGTTGCAAACTGCTGTTGTCTAGTTAATTCTTCAAAACCTCCCCCTGCCTTTTTTGGAGGTAGGAAAATGGCAAAGGTTTTATTTAAAGGACTGTCAGACTTTTTGCCTGTTTTGCTTGTTTTTAGACTCATGGATGCTGAACTGCAGAAGTTTGTTGTGATCTCTGATAAGGAACAAGGTGGTTGAAGTTTTGGCAAATCATAGATTAATTACGATGTTCTGAGAAATGTCTTAACTCATGGAGTTACTTCTTTTTTCTCTACCTGCCGTGCCAATCCTTATTTAAAAAAAAAAAAAACAACGCTATTTTTGCAGGAAGTAGAATCAATCATACCAAGGCAAGGAAGTGGGAAATCTGAGACTGTACCAAAAAGGATTTTCAGGTGAAATGCAACTCTTTTCTTGCGTCATTGGGAGACAACTTACAGCAGCAGGTAGAACTGCGTTAAATCCCATGCATAGTTTGAGCAACATGATACAAGTTAATGTGTGGCTTCAGTTTCCTGCAGTACGGTAGACTTTGACTTTGGAGATGATTTGTTAAACCATGTAATTTGTAAAAGTTGCCAGATTTCTATATCTTCTACTTTGAAATGTTAGGTCAGTCTGGCGAAATATTCTTTTATAGCACTAATGAGTTCAAAGCAGTAATTAATTTTTCTGTGGGATATTTTCACCTTCAAGCTGAAAAAGTAATGGGTATTTGAGTAAACTGGCAAGAAAACTGTTCAGAGATTACTTTGGAAATTACTTGTCTCAGTTGCTTTTTGGAACTAGGCCAGAAGTAGTTCTTTTTCTTGCTAAAATAGTGCTCATGGCCATATTGTTCGCTGCATTCATTTTCATTCTCCGAGTGCTAATGTTTGATCTCTGTGATCACATTTACCATCACAGATGGAAGTAAGAGAGCTCAAGTTTGCATTGTAGGAAGGCCTCTGAGGTTTTTCAGAAGATTACAATTGTCTTAATTGTAATACTTGACAAATGCTTCTGCAGTGCCTCCTGTTAAAAGGCCAGTTATCTGACTTTAGTAATGGTTTCTTTACTAAGGAAAAAAAAGTAACTGAAATGTCAGAATAAGGACTGCTTCATGCTAGTAAGAGAAAAATAAAAGCAATCCCGAAGAAGATCTGGCTGTTACTTGTGTTCTCTTGAAATCTTTTTTATTTTTTGAAATTAGCAAAGCTAAGGTTTTCTTCAGCAATTTCATGTCCAAAATAAAACAATGTTTAAGCCTTTGTGATGGTTGATTTTGAGTAAAACAATTTTTAAAAATTAAAGTTACTTGATTCTAGGTCTCTGATACACTTACTGGATCTCAAAAGTATGTTTGCAGCAAGAAGCCTGTAAGTCAGCTCTTGTAAATACTAGACTGAACTTCAGCTTTATTGATATGATTCAGGAGAAAAGAATTCTAATGAAACAGTTCTGAGTATTGAACTGCTTAATTGTGTTGTTAAAATCTTCTTGTATGCGGAGAAAACCAAACCAGCTTATCCTTCTGTTTGTTTTGACATTACACAAGCACTAGGTAAAGGATTAACCAAAAAAATTGTCTAAAACATTTCCAGTAAAAGTTGCTAACAAAGAACTCCTGTATTTTTTTCTGCCTTGAAGAGTCCTAGAATGTATCTTCCCTCTTTCTCCACAGGAATAATAATGCACTTGAGATGGTTTTATGGGTCAAGCATTCATGTAACTGTCTATGATTTGACAAGATTGCTCAAAGAAGAAGTGGAGTGAAATCAGGATTTACCAGGGAGGATTTCTGAGCAATGAATCAGTGCTTTTTTGGCCTAGTGGACTGAAGTAATTTAATTGGAGCAATCAACATATTTTGTGTTAGTTGACTGAACTAATTAAGTTGATTCAGTTCTGATACCTGTGTTGTCATCTTGTTCCAGTTGCTTTCCTTAAATTTTTGGAAGGAGCCAGCCTGTATACTGGTGTCCCCGTGCTCCCTGGTGGCATCTCCTGCTGGAATGCTTTTCTGAGGATTGGTTTGCTGCGTGGTGGGCTACAAGTGCTGCAGACAGAACGGGTTCATGTTCAGACCATAACTTTCTGCAGATTTGCTGTGTCTTCTTCCCTTTAATTCCATTCTAAACCAGTCAGTAGGTGTCTGATCCTGATACAGTTGGATAGCAGTATGTCTCTAGGAAGATTTAATGGCAAAAATCTGAAGATGGTGTAGCACAGGTCCTCTTTCTTAATGGATTTAATCCTAGGGTTCATGTCCTGAAATGGTAACAAAACTCGTGTTCTGGTCTGAAGTCTTTTGGCATTCCTTCTCCATTGGCGACACATGGGTTTGTTTGCTTTTTTTCAAAGCTGCCTCTTGTTAGGTCCTCTGGGCTATTTTGTTAAATAGGCCACGGCTGGTGGAGTTAGAGAGAAATTTACTGAGAACCTGCTGTGCGAGGGCTGTTGTGCCAGTGAAGGGAAATCATGCTACTGCTCACTTTCGGTGGGACTCTGCAATGAGTGTGAGGCTCTCTGCTCCCCTCTTTACTTGGGGGTATGTTCTTCCTTCTGTGTTCAATACCTCACTGTAATTGTCTGTATCCAAGATGTGTATTAGTATGTTTTTTTTAGTTAGGATGATCTCATCACTAATGAGTATTTGATGCCTTTGTAATGCTCCTAATATACACATAGAACAGGTGGAAGAGACTTTTTAAACAACCATCTTTGTAATATCCTGAATGATCTCAAAGAACATTTAAATACAACAGTGCAGTTACATTGGAAGCTTTAAAGATAAACATTTTTTTTCATACAATGGCTGAACAGTGTGTAGTGGGTGACATATGGGGTCTCTGCATTTATGATGAATGAAAACTGCAGTAAACTGTCCAAGGGGACTAACTGAACTGTTAATGGTTAATATTAAGCATAATTAAAAATCAGTAGATGAGAGTGCACTTCTGTGCTGTATTTCTGAATATATTCAATTAGTTACTGTAGCCTTGTTATCCAGAGAAAAGGGTGTTTGTCCTCAACTAGAACTTGGTTCTTTTCCAGCCAAACTTGTGGCAGTGGTGGTAGGGCTGTCAGCAGTGGGACTGTCGAACTGCTCTGCTGGGTTCTCTCTGAGCATGAGTCAGGTCTGTGCTGTCCTTGGGGGAGGGAGTGGGGGTGTTTGTTATTCAGTTGTTTGTATCCAATTAGAAAATGTAGATACCGTGCTTCAGTTGGTCAGTAGGGGGTGGTGGCTTTTCTGAAGCAGGATACACTCAGGCTTATGCTTCACCAAGTAACTTGCCTTGCAGTGTCATGTTAAGACTGCCTCTGCATTGTAGGGCCAGTAAATTATCACAGATCTCACGAGGTATTAGTGGAAGAATGGGTGTTAACTTCCATTCCATTCAATGAATTTAAACCACTGGTCCACTGATAGGAAGAATAAGTTTCAGCCTGGCTCCTGTGTGCTCACGTGAGAGCTTTTGAAGTCCTAGAAGTGGCTGGTTTTCTCTGAACCATCATGATTGCTGGAGCAAATAAGAGGCCCTTGAATGTGCATGGCAGGGGTAGTGGAGCCTCCCATTTTTGCAGCAGCTTGTGTTTGTACTAGAGGAAAATGAATTTCCTCTTACAGAAGTAGAGTATCGAAGTATTGTTCAAGTATTTTGAGCAAGTTGATCTGTGGTTCACCTGGTGGCACAGTCAGACATAACCACAAAGTAAAACATAGCCTGTCAGAATTGGAACATATGGCAACAAAACGATTTGATTTACTGGCATAGCTATACATCCTTACCCAAAAGTACTTGAAAAAGCTGACAGAAGCACTTTTTTTGTTCATATAACTTATGTAATTCTACCCATAACAAGGGTTTGCCAACTAGTTTCCTACAGTGATATGCAATACATTACAAAAAGGAAATGTGCCACTGTACAATGCAATGTTGAAACTTTTGTACTTTTCCTATGAAAACTGTTCAATAAATGAGAGGCAACAGTCCTCCTCTGGACTCTGAGCTGGAACCCTTCACAGTCAGTGTGTTATGCTACAGTGTAAGCAAATGCAAGCCTGAAACATTTGAACTCATTAAACTCTACCCAACCATATAGTTTAAACTGGGCCCTGCATTAGTTTCTTTGCTTGGTTTTTTGTTTGTATTAAGGTGCCACTTGTTTAATATCTAAGTTTTTTCAGTCCCTAGCTCTTGTTTTTTCCCCCAAAATCAAAATCTGATATTACCTCCTAATCACAAATGTGTTGAAATGGGTTGCTTAAATGGTATTTTCTTCTACAAAAATAGTAGTAATTTAAAAAAAAAGGGGCGGAATGTAAGATGCATAGCAGTGGCCACTTTCAGGCTGTTACAAATTCCAGCAAACCAGATGAATTGCCACAACCAAGTGCTGACTCAATGATAGCTTTTATGTGTACTTTGAATGTTTAGCAGGAAGAGAGATTACTCATTCCCCCACCTTTCTGGGGGACTGTTTGAAAGCTTGCAAAACGTGTATGAGGCCCCTCAGACTGCTGACTGCACTGCAAAGTTATTTTGCATCTAGTAAGTTCCAGGATATTGTGACTGTTTTCTGAATAACACTATCCTTTACTGATTGTCCTTGAAAACAAATAGTGCTGTTCTAAGTGTTGCCAAGTCACCTTGAAAGTCTCACTGAAAGGTTTCTCACTGCTTACCCCATATCTAGGGCTGGGCTGTTGGTTGTTCTTTCTGTTGGAAGCAAAAAGTCATCCTGCTCACTAAGGTATCTGCTTCCAGTTAAGTCAGGGGACAAGAAAGTTTCTGTGATCTTGCACTTTTACATTTAGTTAGCATTTTGTGGTTAGTTTTTACAGAATCTACCTGCATATTTTTCCTGAAGTCTTGTTTGTTTGCTTGTTGAAGGAGCCACAGGAGTTTTCATGTACTGGAAAAGACAAGGAATTGTCCTCCATCACTGGCAGTCGGTTCCATGTGTTTGTTCCCTGCTGTCTGTAGTGTCAAGGGGGCTCATGCTTCCTTCATGCAAGCCCTTAAATGGGAGTTGAACCATTGCCATACAGAAAGATGGATTTCTACACTTGTGGGGTCTCTGAAAGGGAAGTACTTCAGATGTGCGTGTGAACATTTTATGTTTTTGTGAAACCTGAATCAGCTTTGAGGTTCCCTGAGACTTTTTTCCATGCAGCAATGATACTAAGATACATGTCTTATAAAGGCTGTGTTAGCATTGGGCACAAATGACTTATTTCCTGAGTTAAAACTCCTTTCCCCAACTTCCCTTTAAAAAAAAAAAGTTAATAAAAGATTATTTGAGGAGAAGAGCCATTGTGATTTCATATGGAGGCCATCTCAGTTCTCCTTTTATATCTGCTGCTCGCCTGGGAGTATGTACTGTACTCATGTCCAGAGCTTGAATTGTTTTCAGCTTCTTATTAGTTTTGAAAATGCGTTTAGCAGTTAACTGCCAACGTGCGTGCGCCTTCTGGTTACCGCTAACAAGCAGCTGGGCAGTACATTAAGAGAATATGGAATCGGTTAACTCTTGTAGAACCACATCTCTGTTTCTTCAGTTGCCCTTGTAGAACGATATGGGGAGAAATCCTGTAGGATAACACAAGGGGCATGTGCTTAATAAGGGAAGAAATGAGCAAAAGGAAGTGAAGGAGGAGAAAATCTTTTGGTGTTTTGGCAGGGAAGAAGGGCTGTAGTGAGTGAAGTGTGAGTTGTTGCCTAGATAGAAAGAAGATGAGTGAGTGGTGGCATTTAGTAAGAAACGCCTTAAAGAGAACTTTACCTCAAGGGGAATGGAAAGAGATACATTAGTGAGTGATTCATTTCAGAGCTCTGATGTTGCAGATGGCCTTTTGAGAGACATTTCTTAAGTGAGCAATTTTACTTTTTCATTGAGAATGATTTTGTTTCGGCATGGGGTTTGTTTTATTGCTGGTGGGCAGAAAAGAACCTCAAGGATGCTGGTTAGTAAGTGTTTTATTTTACCATTGAATGTATATCCCTTTATGTTACTGTAACAGTTTTGAAAATCTCATTTCTGGATTTATTCTGTCAAAATTTACATTTTAAATAATTGAACTGACGCCTGTCTGCTGGTGAGCCTTTTTCTTTTCAGTGAGGACGAGGCACAAGTATAGGATATATACAGCCAAATCTTTTTACATGTGGCTGCCATCTGCGTGAGCTAAATTACTCCCTATGAATCAGGCGTACAATATGCAAGCTCTCTGCTCTGTATATAGATCTGCTCCCAGCTTGTTTAGAGTCATCCTTTCTCACTCTCCATTTAGTCCTTTCTCTGGCAAATCTCCTATGGACTTCAGCTGGATTCTTGCCTGATTAAGGACTGAGAGCTTGACCCTGTGAGATAATAAAACCCTAACATCCCTGCAAGAATCCACAGATTTCAATGGGAATTGAAGGCAGCATGTGCTGCTAAAGTCTTTAGCATGTATTCTGGGTTTAAGGTAATGATTCCAGGACTTGGCTGTGTTACAGTGTACATACTGGCCCTAACTTGATTAAGCTGTGAGTATATTACCATGATTTAAATCCTCTGTGGAAAGGGAAACACATAGTCTCTCTGTGGATTTCGTGGCTTATTTAGAATGAATTTTCATTTTCTGAATCTGTATATTGAGATGTTTCTCACCAGAAAATTTCAGTTTATTGGTACTCATACTTTTTTAGGAGCTGTTTTCCTAAAAACAGGGATCCAAGAGCAGATTGCTTTGGGAAGTGGCGGCCATGAAATTTTAAGAACTAGAAAGGGTCGTAACTTTGACTCTTACTGCACACAGCCTTCCAAAATGATTCACTGTTTCCTTAAAAGATTCCAGTATCTCCAAGTTTTTGTTAAAAACAAAGAAACACAAAGAAACAAAGAAAGTTAATTATCACATCCAGGAAGAAAACACATTACTGAATTAGACCATATAATGAGATAATGAGCACAGTTGGATAGTGACCTTCAGCTCTTTGTATGGGTAATGCCCTTTAGACTTTCTTTATTTTAATAGAGTGGACTACCCAAACCCAAGGTTTAAAAAGAAAAAAAAAATTCCCACAGCACCTTCCAGTTTAGGAGGGGCAAAGAAATACTGAAATGCTCACATAACCCCCAAATTAGCTTTTAATTAAAAACTGGGTAAGTATAAAATGCATTTTAACTTGCAAATAATTTCTGACATAAGAAAAAACTGTTCTTTAATGTTGCATTACTGCTTATAGGTTTCTTTTGGAATGCTATTGCACCCAGGCACAAGAAGGGGCCTGAAATTCAATTTTAGGTTGAACGAATAACCCCTAAAAGACAAAAGTTTTTTGATTGGAGGGCTACAGCATAGTTACAGGATGCCTACCAAGAAAGTAATTTTTTATTGAAAAGCTCTTCACAAACACAGGTAGTATTTAATTAAAGCAATATTTTTTTGAAAAAAAATATATTTGTCACCTAAAAATATAGGTAGCTTTCTGGTGGTAATGCTCTTTCAGTCTTTCAAGAGCAGCACTTCTGTTTTTATAAACTGTTTTGGTGCATATGCTTCTTTTTTTCCTGCACCTATAATTGGCTCCATACAAGGTTCACGGGGCTGGGTGTCACTGTGATT
The DNA here is from genome assembly GCA_014706295.1 of Lycocorax pyrrhopterus obiensis. Lineage (NCBI taxonomy): Eukaryota > Metazoa > Chordata > Aves > Passeriformes > Paradisaeidae > Lycocorax > Lycocorax pyrrhopterus. The sequence continues at coordinate 16,809,848 of JACSVZ010000013.1, read as the reverse complement.
GCACACTTGGTAGTATCTGGTCAAACAGGATAACACTTGTGTGTTTACAATCCTGATGTGTTTTATCTTCCTACAACATGGACTTCTGCTGTGATGACCTAGTGACATTTGGTGTTTATACAGATAGGAACAGCCAAGCTTGGATGCTTTGTGAGTCAAGCAGAACGGATTGCGAAGGCCCAAGTGATGCGGCCCCAAAGAGGTTATAATGAAAAAAAGATATGAAACAAAGACTAGTAAAAGTGTTCTTGTACACCCCGATGCATATTCAAGATAGTGGTGTGAACCAGTAAGTTTGTGGTCACTTTTCTTGTAGAGACTGAAGGAAGTAAGACAAGGTTTTGACTGAGAAAATAAATGGTAGTTGTGAAAAGAAAGAGTAGAAGGCAAAGGCTGTGAAGGAAAGGAAGGAAACAGTGTAATTTCTGTTATCCAGTTTGTGTTGTACAGTTCATGGTTATCACAGATATATGGGGGAGGGCAGGAGGGAGGAGGCATAAGGACCTCCTCCTCACCTGTAAATGCCTTTGGCTGGCTTCAGCTGGGCAAGTCTCCCAGCCCGTGTGGAAAGGACTGGTCGGATGCAGTGCCTGGAAGAGAGCACCCTCAGCCAGTTCACTGACGGCACCGAGCTGTGTGGTGTGGCCGACACGCTGGAGGGAAGGGATGCCATCCGGAGCGACACTGACAGGCTGGAGGCATCAGCAAGTCCAGAGGAGGCCACGTAGCTGATAAGGGGACTAGAACACCTTCCTTATGAAGCAAAGCTGAGAAAGTTTGGGCTGTACAGCCTGGAGAAGAGAAGGTTGCATGGAGGCCTGAGAGTATCTGAAGGGGCCTACAAGAAAGCCAGAGAGGGACTCTTCATTCAGGAAGTGTAGTGACAGAACAAGGAGTAATGGGTTCAAACTGAAAGAGAAGATGTTTAGGGTAAATATATGGAAGAAATTCTTTACTGTGAGGGTGGTGAGATACTGGAACAGGTTGCCCAGGGAAGTTGTGGATGCCCTATCCCTGGCAGTGTTCAAGGCCTGGTTGGATGGGGCTTTGAGCAACCTGGAGTAGTGGGAGATGTCTCTGCCTATGGCAGGGCCATTGGAACTAGATGATCTTTAAGGTCCCTTCCAACATAAACCATTCTATCATTCTGTGGTTCCAAGAGGAGGGAGCATGTGTCCATTTTCCTGGTAATTGATCCAAAATAATCTTTCCAGTCCCAATTTTCCTTAAATAATTCTGAGATTTTAATTCCATTTAGGTCTATGTCTGTTATTTCCCATGTATGGCTGTTACTGTGTTTCAGGGCTGGACTGCTGGGTTCAGAGGAGTGGAAGATCAGGCAGGGCATGGGGCATATGCTGTACTGTGGCACTCTGGCCAGGTGTTGTATGATTACATGCTCCCACCATCAGTTTCTCCTCCATTAAGTGTGTTTTGCAATATGCCTTTTTTTTTTTTTGAAAGGAAGATGTGAATAAACTTTAAGTGGTGTTTTTCATGTAAAACATTCAAGGAGAACCTGCTGTGTTAGGTAAACAGGGTTAATTTGAAGTCTCATTTAAAAACCACCAAATTATTTGCCTAAGGACAAGCTCACTTTTTCAGCTGCTAAATTTCTTTTGCCCTATAAATTACTGGTAATAATGTTAACAGGTTATAAAAGGCAGAAATACAGCAGTGGAGCCATGTTAGTGCAAACCATCCATCTTAAGTGCTAAGCTGCACTTTAAATGACTGTTATGTATTTAGGAAACCGGGGCCAAGCATTTCAAAAGTCTCAGATCCTCAACTTCTTGAAAATACTCTGAAAAAATGTTTGTCTAGGTTTATGCACCTGGAATTTCTGGTTTAAGTAATCTTACTTTGAGATAACTTCACTGTGATGATGGCAACACTGAGCTGTGGTGGAGTGGCCTGTGGTCTAGTGGAAGGTGGGTTGGTTGTTTTTCACATGTCAATATTAGAGTAACAGCTGAGTTTAATATGTAACATCACACTTTGAAAACAAGTTCTGTTTCGAGTGTGGTGTAAGCACTGAGCTTGTTAAAATTCAGGTATTGTTTTTGTTGCTTCTTGTCAGCATTTTTGTGTAGATGTTCAAAACAGAGATTTCTGAGGCCACTTGATCTCTGTGCTTGTATTCCACTCATCCTGTTGAGTCAGTCTTATTGAGAGGGCAAAGTTCAATTTCTTCCAGTATGGGGAGGAAAAAACAAAGATGGTTTCTGCTTTTCATAGCTTAAGCCAAAAGCAGTTGACTTGCAGAGAAGATCTCTTTATTTACTTGTCTGAATATTGACAGTTTTATAGAAGTAGCAGCAGAAGATGAGAAAAAACATGCACTTGGTGTGGACATTGTGCCCAGATATTGTGCCCAGCAGGCAAACCTCTGGACAGTACTGATGAGAAGATGTTTATTTTTATTTATTTATTAAGCCTTTTTATGGTTAAAAAAACCATAGATATATCTGTTCATGATTTGTTGGTTTCAGAGCTAGTCTGAATCAGAGGTGCTTTTCCTCCTGTAGAAAGCTTTCTCCTTCTTTGAGGCAACAAACTGCGTATCAGGTCATCATGCGCAATAAAACCCAATCATGGCAAGGGATTTGGATTCTTTTTTTGGTCACTCAGATTCTGGGCTGATGATTCAGACTTCCTGGTTCCCAGCTCTGGATAAGGTGGATATGATTGATCACATCTCTGTACTGGAGAGGCTGGTGTCCTTAAGACAGGCACCTGGCCACAGGTGGTCATTTTGGCATGACCCCAACAGTCAGTTAGGTGGAATAGATGCTGACATTGAAATATATGCAGGAACAATACATGCAGATCCCACTTTTATCTACTTTTGAACACTTGGGCTTTCATCTGTATTTAATATTCAGTCTCTGTCAGTGTAGAAGGCCTCTTGACTTAGTCTGCTCTTTTGCACCATGTCTTCTTTTTCTGTCTGGAAGCTTTTTCTGGACAGAATAACAGGAGTTTGGTTGTTTGTTCAGGACTTTCTGGGATCTATGAGCTTGGTTAAAGCTGCTGTTACTGATCTTGGATAGTTTACAGGTGTTTGGAAGTCCAGGACAAATGTCCATGTGCTGCGTAGATGCAGGTGCTACATTGCTGGGTTAGAATGACCATACTGCTGCTTTTGAAGGAAAGGATTGGACATTTCAGATCATCATTTTCAGGTCTTTAGTAGTTTGGGTGTTTTGTTTGGGTTTTAATATTGACCTACATATTTGTAAATTTCTCCCTGGACATACTGTGATATATTAGCAAATCACCCTGTTTCATTAGCTATGTAGGTGAGGCTGTGTGTGGTGTGGCAAATTATTTTAGTTCTTCAGATAGAACAGTGATCTTGCAAGGTGAATGCATAGAGAAGTTGTCTGCAGCAGTTTTCAAATCTGTAACATGCTGTATACATACATCTTGTCCCATAAAAAGATTCTATAGCAGTAACCTGAGATGATGAGAATCTGTAAACCAGACAGGATTTACCCAGGATCTGTTTAATCAGAACAGTAAATAAAACTTCTTTTTAGCTCATTTTTAGCTTTAAAAAAAAAAAATAGCATTTCTACCCTCACCCTTCTACCCCACCCTGAAAGCTAGAGGTAAGTCTAACTTGGACTGAGAGCTGAGTTGGTAAAAGCATTGTATGGCTCCTTCAGTTTCCTTGAAAAATGGTTCTGTCTGAATAAAAAGCTTTATGTAAATTCAACAATAGTAAATAACTTTACGGTATCGGAAGGACTGTACCATGAGGTCCTTAATATGTAAATGAATTGAAGTGACAGTGTATGCATTTAATAAATTATTAAACCAGTTCAGACTTCTCCTACATCAGGTCTAGTACTGCTACATCTAAGGTGATTCTTCACAGTGCAGCTGTTAATGCAGTTTCCAGGAGTTTAACACAGGAAGGAGAGATGAGAAGGCAAGGGGAGTGCAGAAGTGCAATGTGGTTACCACTTAAAAAGGAGGTAGCTCCAGTCTTACATTTCATATGAGGTGTTAAGAGTGAGCTTACAGGAACACTGATTAGGAAAGCAATTTTAAGAGACCATGTGTCATGACTGCAATGTCCTGTCATTGTAAATGGTGAGTGTAGTAGTGCTGAGGAAATGAAATTCAATTCCTTCAGGAAAAGCTTTTATGTCAAAAAACAACAGTCTCTTGCATGCTCTTCAAAAGTGAAACAAATACCTTTATATTACTAACGTGTGATTGATCTCACTTCCACTGACTTTTGCCAACATCTAGATGAAATAGCTATGGAGAACATGTGTGTGTACATACATTTACACACACATGTACATACATAGAACTTAGTGAGGTATTTCACTAAGCCTTTTTGGTAACCAGAGCACTTGTTAAGCTGTGCCTATTTGTGTTCTCCACCATGGAAATATTTATTCAAAGTGAAAATGCATGAGGAGCTTTTGAAAGTGGTAGTTTGTCTCACTGTTGTGCTTATCGTGGACTAGAAGGAAACTGCATTTGCAAAGTCAGCGCATTTTCTAAAATCAACAGTATCTCTTTCTAGGAAGGTCTTTTCACATTGTCAGTGAGGTTTCACAAGCACAATCAAGTCTGAAGACTCCCTGCTGCCCATAGTAGGGACAGGGGTGCAGTTTATTCCAGTGCCCTTGGTGAGAGCCAGCGTAGGTACTCCCCAAACCTTCCTTCCTGCTCTCAAATGCACCAAAGGCCAACAGAAACCTGCTTAGTCTCTTTATTGCTGGGTTACTTTCCTGTCATGTTAGTGAGTTGAATCAGCTCCTGGGGAAGGCAGGTTTGGTCAGCATCAAAATAGGCATAAGGTAGCTGGAAAGTGTTGGTGGGGAAGGAGAAGAGAGGTGGAGAGAATGAGCCCTGGGTTGGCTGTGGTTAGATGTTGGGTGATTCATCCTGTCTCGTAAACCTGCAGGGTTCGGTTTTATTGTTTTTTCATTACCTGTAGAAATAGCTGTGTAGGTATAGGTCTGTCAAACCTGCCATCCCACAGACTTGTTCACGTGGGTCCGTCTCCCTCCGGATGATGTGGCACCCTGTGTACGTGAAGCTGAGAGCTGTGCCCTGGGTGCCAGGCACAGCATTTGTCACCTGCCAAACAGCCCCCAGGAACTGGGGGCCTGTCCTGCAGCTGGGCTGGTGCTTCTGAGCAACCTTCAAATAATATCCAGACATTAAGTCGCAGTGCCCACAGCTGCCTTGGCTTGGGGCATTCCTCAGCACTGGGGCCAACCTGGTGTTTCCTCATCTTCTTTAGGCACAGAACCTTGAAAAATTTTGAGCACAGAGTCTTTCCTAGTTAAAACCAAACCAGATAATAAATATTCAAAAGTCTGAAGAGAAAACCTATAGCAGGGCATATTCCAGGGTTGATTTCCTTGCTGATTCTACAGCCCAGGGAGAGAACCACTTGGTAACTGAGTGGGGACTGGGGTACAGTACAGTAGTTTTTTCCTTTTTATGTTTATTTTTTAAGTATCTCTTTTTGTATTTTTCAAGACAAGGCTGAAGCTTTTTAGTGTTTTGCAGAGGGAAGTTTTGTCTTGCTTAAGCACTTGATAAGGATGAGTTTTCAAGGTTTGTTCAGTGAGACATTTAGTGATAGTGAACTCATCCTTAAAGGGTCAGTTACGGGAATTCAGCCTTCAATTGAACTTGTAATCTTGTTATTTTTAATTAGGAAAAGGCTGGTATGCTTTCAGTTATGGAGCCATCTTTCCCCAAGTTTTTCTCCTTCCCTTTGGCTTTTGCTGATTTTAAGATCCCCCCCTGCATTTGATAGGACTGAGGCAAGCAGTTGCCAACTGCTGCAGCTGAAAGCCTGAGTAACAAAGCTACATTTCTTTATTTTAAGAAGGGTCCTGTCCACTGATGAGGGTTTTCAATCCTTTTGCAGCTGAGGAGCTGGGAAAGGCAACCCCAGCATGTCCTGGTCTGGCTGGCAGCATGCGGATCACGTGGTTCAATGCTGCTGCTCTCATTCTGGCTCTGTGTCCAGAAGCGGTGTTTATCAGATCTTCCTGACACACAGCACTGAGCAGATGTTCCCTTTTTTAGTATGGAGTGATGTTTCTGACATGCAAGCTGAGATTAGGAAGGGGGAAGGCTTGTGAAGTTTCGTGCTTGAGTGAAGCACCTATATGTCAGTTTCTGACAGGCAGAACTAAGGGGAGGGAAAACCAAACCCCAAACCAAAAAGCTCTCTCCAGCTGCTTTTCACTGAGTGCCTGGTGTTGCAAGCAGAATCCACAAGCTTCAGAACTGGCCAAGGATTAAAGGTAGTGGCTGCTAGCCTGTTCTTCTGATGGGCTAGTCACGAATGGCAAGGCTCCCATGCAGCCCTGGGCCAAGTGACAAAGTTAAAGCAGAAGATGATTGCAGGAAGTTGCTGTTGAGCTGACAGCTGTACCATCTGGTACTCTGCATTTCTGTGGCTGTCAAAAAGATAGTTTTGAAAGGAAATCACCTCTGTCTAACTCTCCAGATGTGCACGCATCCATATGCACCAGCATCCAGAATTCATTGTTGCCTCTCTGAAGACCAAAATACGACTTGCTGATAATTGAATTGACAGATAAAAGCAAGACATCTTATTGAAAGAAGAGCCCTGTGTGTGCAGGTGTAGGGAATGCTGAGTGCTGATGAAGCTTAGGGGACTAGGTAGGAATGGTTGAATGGAGTAATTGGGGTTGGGTAGGAAAGAAAACCAACTATGGAGAAGGAAAGGAGCACATAGAGGTGGTAAAAAAAAAAAAAGGGTACAAACAGAGCTCCTGTAAGTTCAGTGTATCTATGTATGTGAAAAAAAGGAAGCAGATTGGGCCAGATAAAAGAAATTAAATAAAAGGAAAAATTTGGCTACACTTTTACTTTGAAGCTTGGATAACCTATCAAAAATAATGCTAATGTTATGAATTAAAAGGAAATCTGTTAATGGTTTGTAGAATTGTGTAATACTGTAATTGTTTAGGAATGTTTGTGAAGTGTCTAATAGATTTGGTAAAAGCAATTGGAAAATTTTCTAAGTTGCTAGTGTAGCTATCGACTCGGTGGTTGGGATGCCCCCTGAACCAGTAAACACAAGACACCTCTAAATCTCTCCTGATCTCATTGAGGTTGTTCTCATTAGTCACCAGATAAGATATAAACTCTTTTCATTGTGTGGTAGTGCCCCTTGGACAACCAATATTAACACTGTGTATTTTTGGGCAAAAGATGGCTGCATATGAAGTTCCAAATGAAAGTCAGTAGGGATTAAGCATGTGACAGCCTCTTGCAATTCTGAAAAACTGCCATGGGATATTTTTAATAAATATGATTCAGAAAGGGTGAAAAAAAAAACCCAAACAAAAAACAAACAACAAAATCCACCTATGCCAAAAATCTTACCCCTGTCCCCATATAGAAAGTATGCTTTCTATAATCTTAATATTACTGTGTATTTTGGTACCTTTATCTATGCTATTGATACTGCCTGAGATGGGATTCCAACATTTCCTGTGTTGGTTTGAAAATCATTAGAACATGTATCAGCACTTTGCAAGAATGCCCATGAGTATACAAAGAACTGAAGTATATATTTGCAATTTAAATAGGTAACATTTTCCTGAGAGAGACTCAGAAGGCTTATTTCCTTGGATAAGCATAGATTACTGAAGTTTACATGTGTTGTTTTGTGCATGCTCTGATGAATTCTTGTATGGCTGATCATGAAAGTAAGTGTGGTTCTCTCTCTTTGCCTCCTGAAACTGATTTTATGAAATCTGGAATTTCCTTCTCTGTCATCTTTAATTTACCCAATTTCAGGAATACAGTAAAAGCAGTAGTGTGGGTAGGATGGTTTGATGAGTTTCAATACCATTTATGAAAAATACAACGGTTTTGAAACCTGTTTTAGTTATTTTTGCTCTAAGTAGGCATTAAATTTTTACACAGTTTTTTTTCCCCTTTTGGCCCCAATGCAGAGCTCTCATGTAAACCAAGCAGAATGCTTCCTGTCGTTTTCTGATAAAAAGTGCACTTCCATTCATTGTTTCCATGCAACTTCCTATCTTTCTATGGTAAAGAGGGGTAAATCTGAGACAATTTATGGGCTATCTCTAGGGAAAATAGACTTCTACAACATGATGTTTGAATGTTGTTGGGAATAACAAACAGGGAATTTTAGAGTTTGTGTTTGTTCATTTCTTCCTCTTTGTATAATCAGTGTGCTGAAGACAACTTCATCCATTAAGAGTAATGAAAATCGAATGCTACATTTGCTTCTTCCATTAAGGCGGTTAAGGCACAATGTTTCTTTGTGTTTTAGGTACTGCTTGTTATCTGAAATAGTTTTGTATCTTTTACAGTCTTCATAAAAGTTGGTGATGCAAGTCAGGCATTTCTGAAATACAGCCATGCCTGGGGGGGCAGGGAAGCCCTCAGTCTGACTAACATTGACCACTGTTTAAAAAAGAATGAGTGCTTCATGGGACATAAGATTTATGCAAGAGAATCACCTGCATTTGATTTTTAGACTAAGTGCTTGAGACTTCGGGTTTTTTTCTACTACTTGAGGATAACAAAGGGAAAAAGTCAACAACCCTCTTTGAAACATTGGTGGACCACTTTGTTTTCAATTCTTTGGCATGGAAAACAGAAATTGTGCTTTCTGGATGTGTTTAAATGAAAGTCAATGCATTCATGCTGTTCTGTTTATAGGGATTAAAAAGATGCTCTTATGTTAGTGGAAATGTTTTCCAAACACTTGCTTGGGAAAAGGAATGGGAAGAGAGAATAAGAGCATGTGTGGATGGGTTTGCACATTCTGGCATGGAAAAATACTAGAGAAGAGTTCCTGTGAGCAGTGTTTTGTTGCAAACCTCAAGAGAAGGTAGGGCTCTGACAGTACTTCTGGTCAGAAAGAAGTACAGCAGAGGTTACATGAAATGTAGCTCTGTGGTAGAGTACATCTGCTTTTGAAAGACTTCTTTGTTTTCCAGGTGCAGATGTTTGTTTTCTAAGATTATGCCTCATGGGTAGTAATGTCTTAAGATTGTGCTCAGCGGATGTTAAGCCAAACAGGTTTTTCATTCATTGCCTTTTCTGTTTAATTAGCTTAATATGTGTATAAACAAGACACCTGGAGTTTCTTTTGTTAAACAAGATACTTACTGGTTGACATTGCCTAGCTTTGCCTTGCTTGCTTAGGTATTGAAATAGAATTTTGCTGTATAACAAATAAATATGACTTTATAATTTGCGATTTTTCATGAAATGGATAGCTTAGGTTTAATTCATAATTTCTAAGTAGCAGTACATTGCTACAGCAGTTGAATTTTATTTGGTAGTTAAGCTTTCCAATTAAACTTGCATCAGTTTTATGTCCTGATAAGGACAAAAGATCAATAGAAGCTTATTTTTCAAAAAGTGGAAGAAGGAATTTCTTCTTTAAAAATGTAATTTGAATTTTTTTCCTACATGGAAAAAACTGTAAGGTCTGTGCAGGTAACGCTTGAAATTAGATCGTCTCTACTAAATAGAGATAAACCGTGTGCTTTTACCAGTGGCTGGGAGCCATGGGAGTGGACGTTTTGCAACACATCCACCAGAGAGGCATAAAAAATTATTTTACTTAGAAGAAGAAGAAGCCAGCATCAGGAGCTTGTACCAAGCACAACAGCAACCTAAAAAGGTATGGGGCATGTCATCTGAATGATTCCCAGTGGGCAGGCAGATGATATTAGATAGACTTTACTATGTATAACAGAAATGTCTAGAAAAACTGCAGAAAACAGAGGATCAAAAGACATGGCAGATTAAGTGTAATCTAATGTGTTGAAATGTCTGAAGAGTTTGGTCCATACATGGAGTAAGTCTGGGCAGAGTTGATAATAGTGGAATGGGAATTAATTGGGGGATAATATTTGGGGATAGACAGCACATGGAGCAAGGGTCTAATTGCACGTAACATTAACACCAGATGTCAGTGTAAAGGTGAAGAATGTAGGTTAATGCGTAGTTCCAGAGAATTTTTTTCTTCCTTGAAGAAAGGGGAAGGGTGCAGGGATGGTGTCGTGGAGTTGCTGGAGGTTAGTGAGCTCGGAGCGCTGGAATAGGAAACCTCTGCTAAGTTTTTGCAAAAGCACATGTTTTTAGTTAGTACAGCTTGTATGTTTTAACTCCTTCTACAACAAATCTTGGCACTTGTACTGGATATTTCTTGAGGATGTATTTTTTTCTCTTCTCAGTAGAAGTTTTATAGCTCGTTAAATTCAAATAGGTATCTGTGGAGTCTGGTATCTTGAGTGTGTTGGTTGGTTGGATTGGTTTGTTTTTTCAAAATAGCCAAAATTAGTCCATGTTCATGAATCTTCTCCCTGCAATTTTAAACCTCTCACTCTTGCCCCAATGGTAATTCAGTCAAAAGTAGCTGCACCATGAAAAATATGCGCTAGATGTAACAGTAAAAGAACTCCCTGAAAATTAAGGATCTGAAGGGAAATGTGTACATTTATACAAATATAAAATGCTTTAGACAGTCATCTGCTTTAGTCTTCCTCCTGGCCAGTAAAAAGGTCTGATATTCTCTACCCTGCATCTTTCTTATGGCGGTCACACTTATTCAGAGAGGAAAATCGTGTAATCCAGGAGTAGTCTTGGACAGTCCAGCCACTTGTGGTTGCTGATCATCGTGGAGGTGCTTCTCCTTTTCATGAGCAGAAACACTGTGGTTTCCTCTATGCCGCTGCGTCTCGACACAAAGCCATGTAATATTTCCTACCATCTGATTGTGTCTTTTTCATCTCTCAAAGCTGCTTGCCAGAATTAACTAGTCCTGAATAGAGATGTCTTGCTCAAGTGCTTAGGAGTGTGAAGCTGTTTTTTTCATGGTCGTCTGTACTAAAAGCTGCTCTTCGTATTAATAGTGGAGGTTGTCCATTGTTCTCTACATTCAAATTACTAGGAATTTGGCTTTCCAGGTGGCCTTTTGTGAAGGGGTGTGCAGGAAGGAATTCAGTATTTACTGTTAGAGAGCCACCCATATTGAATAAGTAATAGTGACTTACATTTTCTCTGGGAGTGATAGGTATCACTTCTCTCTGTAAATTCTTATTTGCCTCAACTGTTGATTATATTTTTTGGTAAAAATGCTTCCCTCCGTGCGAAACCCTTTATGAGAAGAAGGTTGTGTAACAATTGCTCCATGTAGAACAGTGGCCCTTCGCCCATGCACTTGTATCTTTAGAAATGAGTGGTGAAGGTCATGGGAAGAAGTTATTGCTGGATCTTGCTCAAGTGCTCTGTGAAGCTTTTTAGTTCAAGAGAAAATGGCTTCTCCTCCCTGCTGTCGCTCAAAAGTAGGTTTGTTTCAGCCATCATTGTCACTAAGAGATATAAGAGAATGCCTTTAAATTAACCTTCTCTAAAAGAACTTTTGTGAAAGTCTGTCATTTGGGCATACTGAAATCTCTGCTTTAGTTAGCCTCTTCCACATTTTAATGTGCCTTTCAGCATAAAGTGATGAATTCTAGCGGGATCTGCAGTAATTTATATTACTTTGTACCTGACAGCATAGAGATCCCTTGTGTTCCTCAAGTCTGGATTCTGATTTTTTTGTTTTTATATATAATGACTAGATTAGTGTCATTCTCTCATTCAAAAAACAATTAGGATAAATCTGTCCTTTTTCTGAGGAGTGTTCAATCCTACTGGTGTGGGTTGTACCCTCTGCTATGGCATATGGGAACCATGCTAATATGCTGTGGAACCCCCAGCACGGATTCATGCAGTTTGCAGGAGCTGCTCGCGCTCTTCAGCTGACAGCACTGCAGAAATCACCATGGAAATACAACAGAAAGTACATTACCCTTTACTATTTGAATAAAATCAGTCACAGTTATGAGTTGGTCTTGGGCTGTTGTGTTATCCCCCTTAGTGTCTTACTCCCATTTCTGCTACCTTCTTACAGCAGAGCACGTGTTACTCATTAGCAGCATGGATGATATGGGAAACAAGAATGTTGAAGTTGTGTTGAATATGTTCCAGATGGACACAGCTACACAGTTTCAAACAAGGTTGGGTCTGCACTGATTTCCTTTAAAACATTAATTGGAAGTGAAAAATAATTCAATACTCAACAATTCTCTAGAATTCTGAATTCACAAAACATTTGCCATCATAAAATATATACCTGTTAATTGTTATAAAACTGCCTAACCTGCTTTCCATCCTCTAAAGGCATTAAGCAACTAAAATTTGATTGTGGTAGGAGCCAGGATTTCCTAACAAGATTAAGTGGTTACATGCTCCAAAGTTAAACAAAAGCCCAAGGATGGCTGTGTGCACACTTAGATTCTCAGCAGAGAAGGCATTAAAGGCTTGTGACCGCACTAGGATGGATAAACTGGAAGATATCTTTGACCCTTTAAGTTTGATGGGGATGGAGACACAGGACAATATCTGCACGTGTTTAGAGCTGATAAGGCAATCTTGATGCATTAATTGGATGTTGAAAAGAATGAATTTTGGCAGGATGTTGGTGTTGCTGATGCAGGTGAGGTTGGCAGAAACAGGGTGTGAGGCTAGAGTGGGAAACTGGCAAAGCCTGATCCTGGGGTTTGTGGAGGGCAGAGCAGCACGACAGTAAAGCTCAGGCACGATGAAGCTGGTTTCATGTTGGCTTTCAAATATAAGTAGGTGGTGTGGAGGTGATAAACAATCAGATTAGTAGCGTCCTAGGGTGGACTTTGTGTTTGTTTTTTTTCAGAGTGGTAAATATGCATTTTTTTAGGATTTAAACTACACAGAGGAAATAACTGGCTTTCTAGTCAGAGAAAAGTGGCAGGCAGGAAGGAAGATAAAGAGGAAGGATCTGTGAGGGAGCCAAAAGCTGCTAATTTGGATAGAGGAGAGCTCTTGCAGCTCCCAGTGGAGTGACAGTACCTTGTAGCAGCATCCACCTTTCTTTGACTGGGACAGATCTACAGGTGCAGTAGGAAGGGCTGGGAAGAAATGCAGTTAATGAATGTTGAGGAAATAACTCCATCATTGCTGCAGTGCTCGCAGTGTAAGAACAGACTAAAGTACAGCATAAATGCAGAGAAGGTGGCAGAAGGAGCTGCCTTGTGCCATGTACAGGCTTAGCATCCAGTGGACTTTGTGACCTAGGAATAAGTTTTCCTTTCGCTTGGCACTACCTCCAGGCGTGCCAAGTGTACGCTGGGCCTGGCACTACACCCAGATTAGTGGTTGGGCAGATATGCCAATATCAGCGCACGAGGATTGAGGTTTGATATTGCCAGCATGTGTAAGAGGAACGGTGATCGCGGGAGTCTTGAGTTGCTGGGAAAGGCAGTATTGGGCCCAGGACATAGCTACACAGGCACCTATGTGAACCTTGGCAAAAATGCGACAGCTGGAGTAACCCCTCAGTTATTTACCCCCCAGCATGCCTTGTACATGGGCAGTCTCACAGCACGTGTGGTCTCATTGCAGTGGAGCATCCTCTGATACTCTGGTCATCAGTTCAGATTTCCAGGGCTGTACCCCTTTCTCTTACAAGGCTGGTCTGAAAGCAGTTCTATCAAATGCAGTAGTTCCCCCAAAACATTGGTTTCTTAGACTGAGCGGCTTAGAGCAGCTCTGTGCACCCCTTCCCTCCAAACAGAGCTGACAGAGGAGCGTGCCCCAGGCTGGCAGGGCGTGCGGGCAGACGCTGTGCAGCTGCACTGCTGGAAGAGTGGACCTACACCAGTAAGCCGTGCTCAGGACTGGCGCAGTACGTGGGCTCACTGCCAGCAGGGTGACGGGATTTCTGCCAGAGATCTGGCTCCTGTCCAGCCAGGGTGGAGTGCAGGCAGAGCAGGCATGCCTCGTTCTGCCCGGCCCTGTGCAGATAAGCTCAGCTGTGCACAGTTATCCAGGATGTGAACTTCTGCTCCCTCTGGGACTGTTTGCATCTTGAATGTTGAGCAGAACGGAGGGATTTCTTAATGCGCATCTGAGGTGCCAGCAAAGGAGGCAGTTACAGCCTGAACAAAACAGTCACAATCATCTTCCCCTTGTAGGATGTGAGGGGAAAATCCACGTCTTCTACTCTAATGTGTTAAATTTGTTCAGAGTAAATACCAGATGGAGGCTGGAGGGGAGGATTGGTAGATGTACTGCATGGGAATAGGTGTTCACAAGGGAGGTATTAGCTCTTTCTCCTGAACCTTTGCTAAGTAAAGTGCATGTTTTTGTCAGCAACTTCATTTCTGGTTTTGTTCAGTCTTGCATCTTGTTCTTTGTGGGTGAGTGTGTGTTATGACTGAAACATCTTAACCATCAACTCCATTCTGGCCTACAAGAAACAATTCAATGAACAAGTGCTTCTTTCCTTCCTAGCCTGAGAAATGTTTGTGGAGTTTAGAAAGGTTTTTTGTGCGTCTTGTATAACATGGTGTGCTGTAGGACTTACATATCAGTGTCTGGGCTAATTGATTAGTAGGTTCTCTGATCTGCTCTTGTACATCAGGATAATGTGGCCTCTCTGCTGATTGTGTTATTGTTACAAATGATAAATATTTTTTCAACCGGAACAAAGGGCAATTTTTAATGGATTTTTTTCTTAAACTGAGTATCATTGCTTGGACTGGTCCCATTTTGTATGTGTATTCTTTAAAAGGAGTCTAATAAATCCCAGAAAACCTCAATTCCTCCAAGCTGGTGGTCAGTGCTACTGCCAAGCTCCTCGTTTAGAGAGAAGAAAGTTTGTTTATCCTCTGTACCCCAAGCACAGGCATGCGTAATTTATGCCTTGAGCATTGCCTTTAAAAATATTCCTGCTCTGTGGGAGCTCATAGGATATGCAGTATGCACTGGTGGGTTTCAGGAACGGCCCTTTTGTGGCCCAAGGCACTGCAGAAATCTCCCTGTGCTCAAGGGCTTTGCTTTTTCCAGATAGTCTGGTTTAAGACAGACTCGGACTTGTAAATAAATGGCCGACTGCAAACTGTATTTTGAAATAACCGTGATTTTAACCAGCAAAGTTTAGGTCAGTGCTAATATAATTAAACAGACGTGTACACCAGCGTCAAATGATCTCTAGTGCTACAATAGCTGGCTTTAGACTTGACAAAACCAGGTAGAGCTCTACCATTTAATCAGTTGAAGATTTTCTTTATTTTGAACTTCTTTCAAAGGAAGCATTTTACTTCAATTGCAGACATGCACGATCCAGAAAAAAACTATGCTTTTAGCTTGTATTTCTCTTTTATGCCTGGCAGCCTCTGAACTGACTGATTCTTGTGAGTCTAATTCTTATCTGAGTGACTTTGGTGCAAATTAGGGGTTAAATCAATTACGTACTCATGTGACCTTCTGAATCAAAAACATACATGTATCTGTTACTGTCAGGGGTGGGCTTTAGCCATTTTGGAAAAGCAGGGCTGCTTTTCATAAATATTTGTCTTGATTTAGTTTCCTGAGATATAGTTTAAATGTAAACTGCCCTGCATGCTTCAGCTTTTGTGCTATCTTGCTCTATCACATCACACGGTCTCACGTACCATATAAGAGTATGGCACTACATCATGCTGCGGTGATTATTTGAAAGGGCGTACACTCTGTTTTGGACTAGATAACTGTTATCAATGTAGATAATTGCTGTCAGACACAAAATAGACTCAGTAAACAAACATTTCATTTTATCATGTGACAGATGCCTGCTGTTTTGTACAATGTATTTGAATGATGTTCACTATAAATCAGCACTGCTTCAAAAGCAACAAATCCAACTCACCCAAATCCTTCCTGATGTAATTACCTTTATAGTAGATATTAACTTTTCATTGTTATTTATACATGATTGCATTTTCAGTATTTGCAGATAACAGTGTTTGACATAAACAAATAATTCACATCTAAGACAAACCAATTCCCCTGCTATCACTGGTGGTGGTGGGTTTTTTGGTTGATTGGTCTTTTGGGGGTTTTTTTGGGGTGTTTTTGTTTGGTTGTTTGTTGTTTTTTTCTTTTATTTTGGTTTTTTTATGTTTTTTTTAATTTTTTTTTCTCTTTGTTTTCCTCCCTGGTAAAGAAAAGACTCCCTTCAATTTTGGAATTCATACTTGAAAATCTAGACTTTCAGAGAGAAACAAACAAATGAGTTAGCATATTCAGGAGACCTTAGAAGGGCAATGGGAATAAATGTCATAATTTTGTGGAGAATGAGCACGAACCTTCTGCTTGTGTTCCCATGGATTTTCTGAACAAAAGGATGATCGTTATTTGAGAAGTATAAATGATGTATTGCTTTTTTTTTCCCAAATGACCTAAATCTGTGTCTTTCTCTGCAGGTCCTGTGCCTCAGAGGGAATGTGTCTTATCGCCTGTTAACAATTCGCACCCAGTCCATGCCTTACTGGAAAGCTTTACAGTCTTATCTGGCTGTGCAAGCCGGGGCACGACAAGCCTGCCACAGGAGGTGCACGTCCTCAATCTCAGAAACCCCAAGGAGGGTCTTGGCCATCATGAAAGAGAGGTAAAGGGGAAATTACTTTTTGTCCAGATCCCTGGTGATAAGTATGCCTGAAAATAGGATTGTTTTATGTTAATTTGCTGCATAAAGATATTTTTGAATTGTCACCAGAGTACCACAAAGAACCATGTGCAATTTGCATGGAGACTGTCCACCTGTGCTTTGCAGGTCATATGAGTAAACTGCTTCCATACCTAGCCACCCACTTCATTACCTTTCACAACCCTGAAGTATACTTAAAAAAGGTGGGGGGCGGGCAAAGGAAATAAGAAACAGATTTAGATCTCCAACAGGCCTTTGCAGAATTGGCTGTCTTCAAAAGCAGATCGTTTACCTAAATGTGTTGTAAATTAACATGAATACCTTTGGATCCCTGCCATGACCACTATAAACAAATACTGAAGCTCAGATTCTTTTACCAGTGTAATACAGCCTTAATGTTTCACTGAAGGGGGACCGCTGTACAGAAAGCAAGTGTTGCTGACTATGGTAGTCCAATTACTTATTTAGGTGTACTGCACTTGGAGGGACTGGCAAGAACTTTAGCTGTTCTAAAAGCAACAGCAGAATAAAATTTTTGATGTAAAATTGTGCCATAGTGTTGCTTACTCTCAAAACACATCAAAACAGAGTGTCAAAGTGCAAAGAAAACATTGCATGCCATGACAGCTGAGCTTTTTATTTCATGTTCTTACAGTATTACACACACAAATCCTTAGTACTGTGTCCTGTGAGAGCAACGTGTGTGTACACAATTAGAGAATTTGTGATGAGAGAAAAAAGATGATGATCTAACAGGGAGAAGCTTAGAAAAAGAGGATCTAAATCTGTGCTGAAAGAACTTTCAAGTGAAGTCTTTTATAGTGATTAAAATAAAGGCAGATTCTCTTGGCCAGAATCTGTCTTTCCACTGACTTCAATATCAGCCTTGTTGGATTTGTGATGAATTCAGCTCAATGTGTATTGTATGCATCCATGAAACTTCAGCTGTTGTGTTCATTTTCAGTATATATACAGTCTTAAATATCTAGTATATGATAAGAAAAATTATTTACAGTTTTTTCAGTAGATATCTCATTGGCTTCCATTAATCAAAATTGTCAGGTCTTCTACTGTCATGAGATTAATAGAAAAATTACACTTTTTTTGGTGGGACTGTGAACAAGGAACAGATATTTTTATATTTGGTGCGGGGTATGGGGATTTGTTTTGGGATTTTGTTTTGTTCTGGTGTTTTTAAGCCTTTCTTAGTATGCCAGCCACTGGGTTATCAGCCTGATAAGGGCACTGTGAATGACTGAAAAAAGTGTAGGTACAATCAGTTCTCTGCACACGAAGACCAAATTGTAGGGCTTTTTGTTCTTTAGTGGGGTTTGTGAGTTGTTTGCTGGGGTGGGGGGGGAAGGGGTGTGTTTGGAGGTTTGTTTGTTTGTTTGCTTTGGGGTTTTTTAGCATGGTTTCTGATGAGAGCTAAATAGCTGTATGTGATTCTGCTATGGATTTGTCAGTGCTTCTCTCATCACTCGGGAAACTTTAAGTCCGTTGCTAAGTCACAGGCAAATTTGGTATGAGTGGGTCTCACCAGGTAATCACGAGTTTTATCGAAAGCAGGCAGAAGAGTGCCCTCACAGTGGGGACATGGTACCAGGGGAACTTGTAACGCCTTGGTGACTAAAGGGTGCCCATGGATGGGATGAAGCAGGCTGCAGCTGGAGCTTGTACCTCCCGAGAGACCAGAATGACTCAAGTGCACATTTGCATAAGCCCGAATTTCCCTCTGGCCCAGTGCCGGTGCCGCTGGCGCTGCTTGCGTAACGCGGCGCTTCGTGCAGTTGTGTGCACGCACAACGTGAGCGAGGCACGCGTGAGCGAGGATGCAGGCTGTGCCCCTCCTGCCTCATCTGCTTGACAGAATGATAGAATTAAATGCTTGGCTTTGAGTAAAAAATGCTTGCTGTCTAGCAGAAAGAGGCTGCTTGTGCCTCATCTGATGTGCTTATGTTAAGAAAGCAGTTTGCCCTAAGCTGTCTTGTCTGTACTTTGGGGGTATACTGAAGTGTAGGGCACTGAATAGATTTCAGCATTTGGAGCCTTGAGCCTCCTTCTCCCATTTCCTGAGCAATTTCCAGTCACAGCCCTTGGAGATGGCTGCTCTAAAAATGCACAGGAAGCTGGAGCAATGTTTGCTGGCAACAGTGTTGAGCAAAAGAGGGTAAACAACTTGGAAAGATCCAATTTTACTTATAGGATCAGACTCAGAGAACAAAGCAGAGCAAATGTTATCTTTTCCATTATTGTAGAAACCAACTCCAAGTGGCCCTTTGTCTAAAAGTAGAATGTACCCATCACCTTAAGTTACGTGAGCTTGATTTACCAGCTGAGGTATTTCCTGTTGCCTGCAAATGCTGATAGCAAAGGTAGCGATCTGTGTGTCATACAGTATTTCCAGTAGACTCCAGAATAAAATAAGTGGCTTTGTTTGACAGCACATTACTTAGATTTAGCAACATCGAAAGCAAGTTTAAAATAAATGATGTATTTGTTCAGAGGTTGGCTGAAGTTCTGATAATATGGAATGCAAGATCTGAAAATCTTTAAGGGAAGGCTTGCTTTGGGGGAGGAGGTCGGGTTGTTTTGTTTTTAACCTGCACTGTGCTAGAATGCTGCTAAATTACACATTCCTTACTTGCTGGGAGGAGTGTAAACTTCCCCTAGCAAATTCCTTGGAGGGTTCATGCATTAAACATACTTGTGCAGTTATCATAGTTCTCATAAATATGCAACATATATGTATGCATTAATTTAACTCACTCTGACACTTGTGTAGAATATGCAGACAACAAGCGTTCACAAATTTAAACACAGGAGGGGTGGCTGATGGAGGGGAGGGCATGGCAGGGATATGTGTTCCTCCTGTAACACAGGCAGGCATTTCAGTAAGGGTTAGCAAGATTTGGGTGCTTTTCCGTCCCTGTAAACTGGAAAAAAAGTAGACAAAAGACAGACTGGAAATGTATAGGTTTATGTTTTCTGAACAGTCTTTGCGAAACTGAATCAGTAGTTTACCAGTTTTGTGTTAAGGCAGAAATCTGGTAAATATCAGGTCATATCATGAAATGCTGTAATCGCATCTATGATCTTCAAGGAATTTGTTTGTATTTTACTTCATTAATCCCACTGGGGTGAAATCTTGTATGTTGAGACTGGGAATGTCTTCTTTCTTCAAGTAAAAACCCCTGAAGTTCCAATCTTTTTCAAGTATTTCTTAGAAATGTCTTTTATCGCAATTCATATTTGGCCATGCTTTATCATAGGAAATAGAATACGGGTGCATGTAATAGCCTCAAGTGTTTATATTGAACTTGGCATGAAAAATGCAAGCCTTTTTTGTTTGTTTTATTTGATCAAATATTCCTGGGGAAGTGAGTGCGTGTGTGCATTTCTGTACTGATCTGGGTCTCAGCTGAATGCCAGGAACTACTGAACTCTTACAATAACTTTCTCTTTGGCTTTGGGTATCTTCACTGCTTCAGTTTCTCAGTTTTTAGGAAGGAGATAGTTGCTTCCTCATGGAGCTGTTTGTTCCGAGGAAGAATTATTGTTTGCAGAGGCAAAACTCTAGAGATTTGCACCAGAAAAATGTGTATAGAAGAGCATAAAAATTATTTTAAGATGGAAGCCCTTCTTTAGGTATATTATCAAGTCCTAAATTAACAGAGGATTCTTTTGTTATGCCTGTTGGTTGAATTTCCCTGAGCTGCTTCAAGCACGCAATCACCATTGAAATAGTTAAGGGGAGAGAGGAGGGGAGTATAAAATTAATCTCATGTGAATACTTAGGATTGAATACATATGAATACATGGAATCAGAGTTCCTGGCAATGGATTCACTATTGTTGTCGTTGACATCCTCATCCTCAAAAACTTTAAGATGTTATGCCTGATACAGATGTTTAACATGTGTTATATGAAATGAAGGCAGGAAAACTAAGGACTTGTCTTTATTTTTATAATTTTGAGTAACGCCACTGAGGCTGTTATAATCCAACAGACCTTTTTCCCCACTGTTTAATCAGTGCTACTTGGCAAAAATTTAATAGTAACTTAAAAAATTTCCTTTGAGAGTAAACCTGATATTAAAATGGCTGTTAGCTCCTGGAATAGGCTAATTATAATAGGCTGATCCTGAATTCAGGATAGTTTTTCTGTGTCACAGTGTTTTTGGTTTTTAGGACTATGAAGATCTGGGTGATGAAGGTGGTGAAAACCTAGTTTGTTCTGCCTATTATGCAGATTACATATTTACTGTATTTCCCAGTGTGTTCGTTTTAACTGTTTTCAGAAGTTTAATACTACAACAGCCTTACCCAAGGCTATGTCAGGGAAAAATGTTTTGTTTCATGCTCAGGCATCCAGAGATCCAAGAACAGCCTTGAGATTCAGTTCAGATAAAGGGGCCACTTTCTGGGCGTACTTTAAACATGCTGACCTGCAGCACCAGAGCCATGGTCAGAGGGGGCCTGGAGGTCATGTGCCGACAGCAGGCAAGAAGGGAATTCAAGGTTTGTTATTTGACAGCTGGAGTTAGAGAGGATTTTGTTACCTATTCATTTGTTTGAATAGGTATACACTGCTGCACGTGGGTATATTTAGTACTTCTGGTAGGTCAAAGGCCTTTGCTTTGAAGAAAAATAGTTGCTGCTTTAGAAGAAGCAGCTTTGAGAGATAAAACAAAGCACTATGCCTCTGCCGAGGTACAGACCAAATCTCAGCATTGCGAGGGTATTTTCCTTTTCTTGCCTCTTCACTTTCCGACCACCTTAGCTTGGCAGCAGTAGTGGATCTCTAGCTATTGCAGCAGACATGCAGGTTTCAGTGCAAGTATGTACAGGGGTTTTGGACCTTCAGTCTCTTCAGCTGGCCAGCTCTCCTGTTATGCTGAGCCCATCCAGGTCAACTCAATCACTTCACCTGTTACTACTTTTTCCTTGATGATGTGTGGTTCATGAAGTTATGCAGAGGCCACATAATCAGCCATACCGGGCATACAGAATGACAGTGGAAAATGAGTTTGGCCACCTGCAAGCCTCTCTGTCAAATTTGAGGTTGACTACTGCTTTTTATTGTGATCTTCTTGCATGGTGTGTTGTGAGGGAAGAAGATCCACCACATAAGAAGATCGAGAATGGGAAGTCCAATTACTGCTTGCACCAGTGCTCTGTGCCAGTTAGGTCTCAGAGTCAAGTTGTGAGCGACACTGTGGCAAATGTACTCCAGGAACACCCTGTATTTGTTGCTTGGAAAGCAGGAGTTCCTCATCACATGCATCTCTGATCCTGGATAATTTCAAAAGCTTGCCCACAGCTTGTGGTAGCTCCACTGGCTCACCAGGGTGATTTCACAGGCTGCTGTTACTCCCTTTACACACAGCCATGCCCAAGAGCCCAGCTGGAGTACTGGACTGAATCAGAAATGAAGCACATGATAGACCTTATAAAGCCTTAAAGATAGTGGCAGCATGCTCCACAGAAATCATAATCATAATTCAGTGTCTGTCTCAGATAACTCCATGTCTGCTGAAAGCTGCAACTCCCATGCTGCTGATACACTAAAATGACATTCATGTCTTAATTGCCTTGATTGATGAACATGGCATTGCCATGTCTTTAAGAAGTTGAGTTTGCTTGTTTTTTGAAAACCATCACAATGCTCTTCCCCCTCTTCTCTGTTATCACTTTGAGGCATCTGTGCTTGCATAAAATACCACCTTTTTTAATGTGCCTTTTTCATCTTGTTTGTCTGGACTGCAGTCTTTGCATGTTGTTTTTAGCCAGCTCAGGATTTGCTGGTCATTGGATTTGGCAGTCATTTCCAGTTCTGCCCACCAGAACTGCCAGAGGAAGTCCTGTGTTGGCCAGAGGAGCATGTTTGTACAGAGCTGGGTGTCCTGCACGAGCGTGGCTTGATGCGTGTCTGCCCTTAAAGAGGCAGCAGTGATATTTCATGACTTGGAAAGTGCTGTGCAAACCCTCGGTATTTTCCGTTTTTAGCAATGGGACTGTTTGCTGTGTGCAGAAAGTGAGCCCTGTGCTCAGTTCAGAGAGCTGTGTGAGTGGTGTCTGAAGCCATGCCAAGGCCTACCACAGAACACTAACGGGTTCAGAAGGAAAAACGCCACTATGAGTTTTCTGACTGCTCACAGTTTTTGCTTTTGCTGACTGCTGCTTAAAACGTCATGTTGGAAGCTGTAAACTGGACTCTTGTTTTCCTCTAATGCAAGTGCCTGCAGGTACTGATGTGCTGTTGCAGAGTTGTAGAGGGCAGGAGGGCTGCTGCTGCTGTTTACTAGACGGACTCTTCCTGTCTCTCTATGGCTTGTGTATGTAAGCACACTGTGCATCTGTGCTCACACGTTTCTTTCAGGCAGATGTGTGTTGATTTTTGATCACAGACTGTGATTTGTGTTTGTGGTCTCCAGTTCCCTCAAAGCTTCTACCTGGCATGTCTTGGAGTATTTATAAATTACTGCTTTGTTTGTAATTACTTTCCCCAAGAAAAGATAATTAAGGAAGAGATGATATTTCCAGGAGTCCATCTATATCACAAACCCCATGGTCAGGTTCCAGTCTAGCTTTGGGCTCATGCATGTGTGTGTGAGACATGGGAGCAACATTTGTCATGAGTGGTCATGTTTATGTTGTTCTCTAGAGTGTCTTTTTGAACCAAAAGCTGGAATTAATGAAGTCGTTCTTCTTCAGCTCCCAGCACAGGGAAAAATTTCCAACATAAATTGTGTGGACCTTGCCATGCCTGACAGCCATGCTCCTGTACCAGCTGATGAAGTAAAACCATGCTGTGGCAAGATAGGAAAACAACAAATGTTTTAATTGGTTGAGTGTTTTTATGTCCTTGTTTTTCAATTACACTCAAGTTTGTGTTTCTCTTGAAGAGTCTCCTATTTTCCCTGTGAAACATAAGCAGAGTATTTATATAGTAGGGAAACTTGTTATTTAAAGGAGAAGACACAAAAATAGCACCACCATGAGGTACAAATATCTGAAACTTAAATTGCTTGAAAAAGTTTGAAGGAAAAATAGGTAATATAGATGATACTGTCTCTTTAACAATTGCTATGGCAATTTATAATAAATGTTTTTATTATTATTGGAGATCATGCCATATGTAATAAACATGGTGATGGCAGTAGTTAGTGTTTCTAGATGAGAGGTAGTATTTGTTGATGACTCAAATGCCATCAGCGAGGGGTAAGTATTAGGAACTGTCACAATTCTGGAGATAACCAGTGTTCTCTTACCCTGAAGACTGTTTGAAGTCTGGCTCACTCTTCCATCATCTCTCAAGGAAGCACAGTGTTCATGTCTTCTGCATGGACGCAGTGTGCTAGTGCATGTGAGTATGGACATGGGGTTTTGAGGCCTCTTGGGAAAGGTTACTCTGTATCTGACTTCTCTGATTTTGCAGAGAAGTACAGTGGCACTTGCTTTGTAGATGTCTTTTCAGAGTAGGCCATTGGAACATGCCTTCTTTCCTCTACTAATTGGGTTTCAAGTGATACTTGCAATGAAGTAAATTGAACACTGAAAATGCACCTGGAAGCTACATGGAAAAATACTGAATGCAAGTCGGTTCTTTCTTACTTACCTGGAAAGCAATCCAGTATTTTCTTCAGTAAATCTCTTTTCAAGCAAGAATCAGTGCAGATATGAAGTGCATAAAATGGCATCATTGTGCAAGAAAATACTTGATAGCATCACAAATATCTTTTGGAGGTTTTTGTCAGATTTTATGGTATTGATTCTGCAATTATATAGAGATATGAGTAGTCTTACTTATAAGGCTAGGCCTGATTAAATAGAAAATCTGGTTCCTTACGGGTTTTGGTGTTCTTTTTTCTGTGTAGTTAGTATCATAAAATCATTATTTGAAATATTCCCCAAGTATCCCTTTATTTGTACAGAAATTAAAAGTTGTGATTATTTTTAAATTTGAAAATAAGAAAAGAATTGGGAGGACTGAAGACCCACCCCGGGGGAGTATAGAGACAATATATTGGTGACAATTACTTTTAATCTTCTGAAAGCAGTTTCCTTTGTATTTAATTTCTAATTTTATTTGTGAGCAAATGTAGTACAGACACATATTTGCATCAGCTCTTACTTGGGCTGGTGAGTTACTGACAATAAAGTAAACAAAACTGTTTCCTAAATCTGGAGCTGCTGCTAGGTTTTCTGGTTTTTATGAGTCATGCACACATGCCGTTCCTTACTCTGGCTTGGAAAGCAAGAATTTAATTTCTTGCATGTCCAATAAAGATGTGAACTCTGCATTTTACACTTTCCTATGTGACAGTGCCCTTTAAAAGACACCTGTAGCATAATGTTTCTTTTTTCCTGTCATCTATGTGTGGTCTAGCTGCAAACCCTGAGGACCAAATTCCTTTGTGTGTGGAGGCTTTCAAATGGCATAACCCTTTGTCCTGCAGTCTTTCTGTCCTCTTTTTTATGTTTGTTTGTAGTATTTACTTGCTTTCTGAAGCCCTATTATCTCAGCCTCCTCCCCTTCCCCACCTGCAGCTCGTGAAACAGTGGAAAGTATGATGTTAAACCATTAAGGATTTACCCTGAGATTTGGAAATTCTGTGTTCAGATTCCAGTTTTGCCGTGATGTTCTTTAGACACTGTGTGCTCTGTTACATCTGCACAGTGTTTTGCAGTTGAGATGAACTATGAACCTGCTGTGTCAACTCTACCCTCAGACCTGGTGCAGATGAGATATGCTAATACTGTCTCTGAATACACATAGTATTCAGTATTATTGTTAGTACCAAGCCTTGATTAACAAGACCTGTTGAGAGGCAAGATGTATCAATACTGTAGTGCTACATTAGTGCAGCCCTGCCATTTGTGGCTGGGTGGCTAGCACCTAACCTGCTGAAAATACGGGCAGTAGAAACTTGGGTGTACCTGGAATAGCCTGTGTAGATTTGTTCAGAAGGCCTCAAATGCATTTAAGGTAAATGGTCCTGGCAGAAATTTGTTGTACATCTTTTATCTCTCAGTTTAAGAAGCATTTCCTTTGGGCCATGAGCTGCTTTTTAGTATGTACTCATATATCCTCTAACATAGTTAACCCCCTTCACACCTGTTTTTCCTTTTCAGGGCATTGGGTACCCTGTTACACAACTACCTGGTAATAGTTTAGGGGTTGGAGAAGGGAAGATTGGGAAAAGGGAAGGCAAATTAAAATTTGCAACCCAGGCGATGCGCTGAAGAAAAAACATAGATCTGCAATATGTGTACATGTAAGTGTGGAATAGAAAATTAGTTTCATTTCTGCATGAGTCTTCTACCTTAACTGTTGAAGTAAAACTTAGTGTGATGATACCATTTTTTTGAATAGGTTGCTAACAACAGTAGGGGAGATGCTGTACTTGTGGTGTACAAGGACAGATCCTCTGCCCTTAAACAGATCTAAAGCCAACAAGGAATTTTCCCACAAGATGTATAAAAGGAAGACTGTCCCCTCAGGATTCATTATATGCCATGTGAATGGTATTGACAGCTACTGATTTATGCAAAGCTGAGCGAAGCTTTGTGTTTTTAGGACTCAAGTGCTGGGAAGCCTGGCTGATCTGCAGAAGGGCACAAATGGTGTCACTTAATCTTTGGGAGCCTGAGCATCTAGATCAGGTCACAGACAGAATGGGTGAAGTGGTCCCAGCTTTGCACTGATGGGCGTGAGTTTTCCATTGACCGAACCGTGGGGCTGGTCACTGTGGGCAGCCCTTGCTCTGCAGGTGACCAAAGTAGGGATTATCGTGTGAAGGTTACATTTGGTTGGCAGAGCTGAGCAGAGTTGCTTGTGCAGAGACTGTTTTCTTTGCTGCAGACAGAATTTTTGGAAAAATCTTCTTTTTCAGGAGAATTCTGGTTCTCAAAGCTGTGTAATGCAGAACACATTCAGTGAAAATTGAATTGAAATATATACGCACAGGGAAAGCTGTATTTTGTGTAATTCAGGTAAACAAAGCTAACATAGGCAGTGTGTGTATGATATCTACATAAAAGTTTTCAGTAAACCCTTTGAGTTGTACTTTCAAGATGATTGTCACAGAACTGTCTCAGTATGACTTGTGGTAATACAGTTATTGCCCTTTGTGTTCTGCCCTTATACAAACCCTCAAGTTTTCTTAGTCTTACTGTTCTTGCACTGTGAAAGTAATACCCCTTTCCATTGCAAATAGGACTTCAATAACTGTCCTGCCTATTTGCCAAGTTATTTCTATCAGGATTAGTTTTTATTAGCTAGGTATTTGCATAAATGATTAGCATTTGGCAGCTCCAGCTTAGAATAACAACTTAGGAACGCCAGAAATTAATTGCCTATGTTTTTGTCTGAAAATAAATTGTGACTAAGCTGTGGGCAGAAATAATCCAACATTTTCATGACATTAGAAGCACTATTTCGTAATGTCTCCTTGTGTCAGAATTTTCTGATGCTGTGTGAGCTGTGGTGCTTTCTGAACAGGCACTGCATTTCCAGTTAAACCTTACCAGCATGGTTGCCTACTCTTACACTTTTAAGGAGAAAGTATCACTGGTGCAGTAACCCACTGGTTATGAACCAGACACAGGCAACTCTGCTGCCAGGAACAGAGCAGTATGTTTAGTGTCACACAGCATACCACTGTACTCCTTGCACATGAAGTCTTTGATAATGTTATAGTACTGAATTTTACTTGTAATTTGCTCTTTTTCAGTCTGTTGTGTGAAGCAGTTGAATTACAAATCCACGAGGAGAGCTAAATATGCTGCAACTCCATCCTATTACACAGACTCTCATCTTGGTAATTTAATATTAGGGTTAGAAATGTACCAGAGCTTAGACTGGAGGGAGAACTAAAGATAATTTTTGAACATGCTGCAAGGCCTTAGGCTTTTGTTCTAAAGGGCTCCCTCTCATCCGACTGCTGGGTACAATTGCCAAGTCAGTGTATGGGCAGGTCAGTTTTCTGTCTGGTTCTGATGATAAACCTTAGATCTTCATTAGAAACAATGTGTTGCTCTGCATGGAACAGGTGCCAAACTCCAGGGTGATGTTTCATCCCTTCTGAAGGTGAAGGGAGCTGTGTTTGGTTCTTGCCTTCAACACATGTTTTGAGGCTGCCATTTAGCACCTGAGGTCACTTGTTCTGTTCAGCCTAGAGAAGAGGAGATTGAGGGGAGACCTCATCACATTCTACAGCTTCTTCATGAGTGGAAGAGATGGGCAGGCACTGGTCTCCTCTCTGTGGTGACCAGTGACAGGACCCAAGATAATGGCCTGAAATTGTGTCAGGGAAGGTTTAGGCTGGTTATTAGGAAAAGGTTCTTCACCCAGAGGGTGGTTGGGCCCTGGAACAGGCTCCACTGGGAAGTGATCACAGCCCTAAGTATGACAGAGGTTAAGAAACATTTGGACATTACTCTCAGACACATGGTGTGACTCTTGGGGATGGTGCTGTGCAGGGCCAGGAGCTAGACTCGATAATCATTGAGGGTCCCTTCCAACTCAGCTTGTTCTGTGATTCTTTGATTTTTCCTCTGAATCATTAATAATGGGAACATCATGCATAATTCAAAATAGTTTGTTAGTGGATGTTGGTATGTTCATGTGCTGCAGGACTTGATTTTTAAGCTCTTTGTGTCTAGCACAGCACACCCTGACCTTTAGCCCCTATTGCGGGACAAATTGGGGTGGAGGGAAAAGGAGTTTTCAAACACCTTTTGGTCAAAGGTTTTTGAGAGTACTTCTTAATGAAGAGAGTGCAGTGAGCCATAGGTCATAGTTGGGCAGTCCTTATCAAGTTTTCTCTACTCTTGTCTTCTTTTTTATGGAGCCTTGTTTTCCAGTCTGGGTGGTAGATTGTAACGGTCAAGAGATTGTGCAATAGTATTCTCTTTTTTTATGGAGTAATGTATGGGACCACATCAGTCTCTGGTTTAATGCCAGTAGCTTCAGTGGAATTATGCCAGGGGTGAATCTTTCCCATGATTTTTAAAACTGAGCTATAACTGCTGTTTTGTCAATCTGATTCTCTCAGTGCTGTGTGGGCGAGAAGGTCCAGGCAATGCCAATCTATTTGCAATCACGTATTTAGGGTAAAATAAGGAAAGGGTTGATTTTAGAATTAGTGTTGCATGAGCCTTGGAAATACACTTCAGTCCCGCATGCACCTGGGTAGATGCTACCAGGGACTCGGATCCATTCCCTAAGGATTGAGTTGTGCCTCATCCTGGAAGTAACAAAAGGTCTTTCCTTCCCGTGTGCCTTATGCATCACAGCCCCCTCCCTGCTCTCTCCCAAAGGGGCTGGGTCCCTGCCCCAGCAGCATCTGTGAGTGCTGGTCTGGCAGAGAGAAGGTGGTGTGGTGTGTCCCTGGCAAGGGCTGCGAAGGTGGCAGCATTGGGTTCTGTGGGAGAAAAAGTAACTGTCTGTGTGTATGGGTACTTGCTTTCAGTGCCATTGCAGTTTCCCTGGAGTTAGTGGTTTCTTTGATACTGTTTTGAAGATTGTCTGTCTGATTGATGGGATGAATTTTCAAAAACTGGTGCTTGCTCTGTCTGTACAAAGAGTCTGCACTGGAGAACCTTCCCAGAAGGGAAGCAGTAGGATCTCGTGTGCTTTTAGGAACGTACTTATACACTCATTTGATTTAAGAGTGCAAATATGTAACCCTTTGAGCAAAGTTATGTTCAAGCAGCAACACCATGTGTACATACTTAGAGTTTCTCGGAAAAATCAGCAAACTCTCTCTCAGAAACTGTTGGCTCTGGAAAGCTGGGCATTGTGATCTACTAGAGCTGGCTTGGTATCAAATCTGTAACACAATATTCAGTGAGCACAGCAAAAATATGAGGGGGAGGAAGAAACAGTATTCCATTTTGAATTCACAGTCCATGTCTAAAGAATACACTTTTTCTTTACTTTTATTTTAAAAAGTTAAGTATCCTTCCCAAAGTAATTGATAAACACTTCTGAAAAGTGGTGCAGTACCAAATCCCACCACTTGAGGTGGATTAATGGATTAATCCTTGACTGAATTCTACTATGGCCAGTGTACCAACATTGCATTTTTTCAAGTGAATTTCAGTAGAAATTCCAAATCTCCTACATTGATAGTTACAAGTGAACTGTAAGAATAAGTTTCTTCATATTAATTTCTTTGACTTACAATACCAGAACAAATTATGTCCTATAAATATTGCATTAAGAAAAAGAGTGAGAACACTTAGGGCTGAGATTGGTACAGATTTTCAGATTTCACCTCTAAATTTTTCCTGCTTTGAATGAGTTAGTTTAATCATTGCAGCACAGTAATGAGTTAAGATGTCATAAATCCATCTTTACTGCATCACTTGTAAGTCAAAAATGTGCTTATGTGATCTGAGAGTTAAAATTCTTTTTTTTTCTTCTTTTTTAGAGAACAGCTGTCCAAGCCTAGGCAGTGTAATTCAATACAACACTGCATATTTTGTCCTGGCTTATTAGCAAAGATTTGTAATGGCTGTTTTGGAAAATGTGCTATGAATTTATCTAAAGGTCTTCATGCCGGAATAGTTAATTCAACCTTACAAATCCTTGGCACTTAACTTTCATCTTTTTAGAACAAAACACAGAGCCTGCGATTTGATGCCTTGAAGTCAGCAAAACAAAATGGTACTTTAACAGCCGCATTTACTTTGATCAGTTTTCAGCATTTGTGTCCTTGCCTTTCACATAGTACAAATTGCTTTACCAGAGTAATGGGGCAGGAGCCTGTAGACTGTTTTTGTAGTTGGTTTCTGTGGTGATACTCAGCCTTCCATGAAACTCTGATCTCTGGGGACGGGGAGAGAAGCCTCTGCGGCCGCCTTAACCTTGCTGCTGCTGGAGACCTTAAAGGAACTGTGTGCAGAATGTGCAGCCAGTGGTGACCAGCATGAGTCCGTACAGACAGCTGGCTCAGCAGTGCCAGCGAAGGCTTGATGGACATTGCGCCTGTGAATGGAAAAAGGCATTCTAGCAAATAGGCCAGAACAACTCTGTGGTTCACAGCCCAGTTGTACTTAGATGCTTTTTAAAGATGAATGTGTAGGTTTTGTTTTAAGATTTTCAGAATAGCTTTAGTCTATAATTTTCACCTATGACCAAACTGTTGTATTCCTCACAAGTTAGTCACGTATTATTTGGAGGAGTGTGTGCCAAGGGGGCCCAGATGTGAGTCTGGAAGAGGAGCTTCCTCTGACAAACAGCTGCTGAAGTTGAGCCTTGCTGAGAGGACCATTGCTGACACACATGCCCAGAAGGTCTGGCCTAGCTATTCATTGCACAATGAAAATGCTGGCTGTGCAACAGCTCAGTGATCAAATGAGCCCTTCACTGGGAGTGAGAAATGTGTTGGACCACATTGACTTATTTTCCTGTACTGTTGTGCTGCTGTCTGCTTGGTTAATGTGCTTGGTTAATATGTTTTTAAAATAACATGGGCAAAGCAATAGCAGCTGCTTCTTAAGTGGACTAGGTGACCTAAAAATGCCCAAGTCCATTTAATGATTCTGGTTTCCTTTTCTTCTGGTATTGTTTGACCAAACTGGTCACAGAGCTGCCTGAGATGCAGAAGACTTTGACTGAGGTAGAATGTTGTTGAGAAGTACAAAATATGTGTATTTTATAAGCGTCTTTGAAAATCTAGGAATGGATGGAAAGTGTCTCTTTTTGGATCCCTGATTTTTTTTTTTAAAAAAGCTCATATGGGAGTTTCATTAAAAAGTTAGGAATTTTAACAATTCAATGTTCAATGAGTTCAGAGTTTCACATCATATCTTCAAAGCACTCTGTACAGCACTGAACATGCATAGGATTGGTTTCTGATGGAGTTTCTGGGCAAGGCTTCACATAAATATTTAGTAATATGGATTTTGCCAGTGAAAATACAAAAAGAAGGGGAAAATTCACAATTATCTCTTGTGCTATTAATTAGAAACATTTTGTTTGGTGGTTTGAAGCGATCCAGTGTCTTTCTATTAATTTGTGTTGTCTTTAGAAGGTGCTGTGAACTGTCTAGGCATTTAAGAAAGGATGTGCCTTGAATAGCTCTTGAGCTGAGACAGAAAGGTGTCTGGGGGAGGGGGATCACTTAGGACTCTGCTAATATATGGTATAACTAGAGCCACAGTGGGGGCACTGTAGCAGAAATGACATTTTGTTGAGATTTCTGTAGAGAGAGTAGGGATGAGGATCTTGCGCTGCAGTGCTGTGGATGGAGGCAGCCATGCCAGAAGTTAGCAAAGGGACTTTAGCTGGTGGGAGCACGGATGTGGCAGCAGAAAGCTTAGCAGGGCAGAGCTAAAGAGAGGGCTGGTGTCAGGATGGAGGTGCTGGTGCAGCTGAAGTGTTGAACTTGTGCTTGTGTCAACATCATAACTTTTAATACCTTAGAGTCCTGTTAAGCCTTTCAGTCTCTGAAGCAGGAGTGGGAAGAGGCATTTGGGTACCTCTGATGCGTAGTCAAAGTCCAGGCTTTCACCTAGACCCTGCAATTCAAACCACTCTCCCTCACATAAGCACCTCTCTGGTGAGCTGTTCTGACCATGCCCACTGCACTTGGGCTGAAATTTCACGTGATACCCACTGACTGTAGTTATGTGAGGTAAAACCCAAATGCTTGGCAGCAGGGTTTGGCATAAAGATCTTGAGTGCTGGTAACTCTCCAGCAGTTTGCTTGAAAAACTTTTCAAGAACCAGAAAGAAGTCTCTCATAATAGATACGACTGCTGTGTATCATCAAGCACTGACAGTGATGTTGGAGCAACTGTAAGTACAAGGGGGGAAATAGTTACGCTCTGAGGAGTGTGTTAATTTTGTACAACTTCGCAGCGGGAACAGTCGCATTCAGACTTGGCTATCCAGCAGGTAGGTTCCTCAGCAGTGCTAGCTCTGAAGCAGAAACTGGTTATGAAAAACATGATGACCAAGATGGTCCTGAGCAGTTTTTTTTGAGCTTTGGGTTGGGTTTTTTTCAGTCTATAAAACCAAGTTGTTTTTTTTGCTCAAGACTCAGTTTTTTGCTGAGTACTCTGTTACGCAAATAAGTGTAGTGACAGGGAATATATATGCTAAGGAATATAGTGATGGAGGCTGCTGCAGAAGCATGGTCACATCAACTATATTCTTTCTCAAGTTTAGGACTAGGGATATGAATTTTGCATTGTGTGTTTTTTTGCTTAGTCATGAGCAAACTGAGGAGTACAGGAATGCAAAATTACCTTTATTCGGAAAATTTTCACAGAAGCATTTCATTTAGTTATGAAAAAAAGTTGATTTGGCATTGAAGTCCTGTAGCTTTTCTCAAGGATCTGCACTTTTCAGGCAGAAATGTAGGAAAATTCCATTATGTGGTATAACTTATCCTACAGTTTCAGCCAAAGGCATGGATAGATACATCACCACTTCTGCATACAGCTCAAACTTTGTTGATTATTTCCATGCATGTATGGAAATAATAATGTATGTGTGTATTATATACATCTTTAATTTTCAAAGCGAAGGGAATAGCAACTACAAAGTCTGAGAGTAGATCCAGTTGCAAAGAGTCTCTGATTTTCTCACTAAGGTAGTATGATTGCTCTATGTTCTCTTGTGTGACTAAAACAACAGGAAGAAATCTTCATGAAGTCTAAAACATCTGTCTTGTCTGATAGATGTTGGCTTTGAATAAATTTGTCTGAGATCAGTTGAAACAGAGGTACTCCTCCATTTCCTTATTACCCGAAGGACTTGGCCTAGCTGCTTCTGAGATGAAGTTTTCAGAGTGTGTTATATGTATTTATCATTCCTGCTTTTAATAAATAACGGATGTTTTAAATAGCAAAAATTGTTTGAAGTTTCTAATAAGAGCTGTATCTTTTACACTGACTTGACATTCTAACAAAAATACAAGCAGGGTGCAAGCCCAAGCTGAGTGCTCCTGTTGGCCAGTGCAAGAGGATTGTTACTGGTTTTCTATTCTTGGTTATTTAAGCACATAAACTGTATTGTAAGTAATTTCATCAATATCTAGGGTCAAAGAAAACCAGTTATCGTTGGGCATGGAAGTACGTTGAATGCACTTTATGCCATTTGAAGCTGAAAAAAAATCAGAATAAAATTCGAACTCACATTTGCAAAGTCAGAACTGCAAAATATATAACTGGACTACGTTACTAAACTGAGATTACAGTATTTTTATTGTTTTGTAAGAAAACATAAGCCCAGAACAAGATAATTACATTTAATAAACAGCTTATTAGTAATTAGCAGTTATTACAGCTGAAAAACCACAAGAAAAGAAGCAAGAAAGCTTTTTAATTGTCGTGAATTTAACAGTGGTTCTCAACACCTTTTCCTTTTTACTTTCACCCCTCCATTTCTAGACCAAACAACAAAGCAGGGGTCTTGTAAAATGAATAATTTCTCTCTCATGTTCAGGTAACAGAACTACTTTGGCTCTATAGCTGATGCAGTAAAGCAGTTTCTGTAGCTAAGAACATGGCTGTTTGGCATTTCAGGTCTCTGTCCTCCCATTAGGATCGAGAGCACTAGCACCCTGCAGTTTGCTAAAATGAGGTATTTTATTCTTTATGGGCAGAAAATGGAGAGAAATGTGGTTCTTGGTACTCTGTGGTACTTAGTGTTTTCTTTATGAAATGTGTAAATACCAGCGTGTCTTCTGCTGGAGAGGCCAGGTGGTGCCAGAGGTGGCTGCGGAGGGCAGAAGATGGCACTGCCTGGCCTTCTGCAGGCAGGGCTGTCACTGCCCGGCTGCGGACCAGGAGGGGAACTCGTTCTTTAAAGCGGCTTGGGTTTAGTACAAATATGGATTTACTCAGTTTTCCAACAAGTTTTAATCAAGCTTAACAAAGAGGAGGACAGGGATGTCCTCGGTGCTCCCAGAGGGGTGTGTGTGTGGTTTGATGTCTGTCTCTGCAGGGACTGGGGACATGTTTGGTCAGTGGCTTTGCAGAATCTGGTGCGTTCTGCTTGTAAGCAACTGCTATCAGTTAGAGTGGGAGCACAGCCAGCTGTTTGCGAGCTTTTTTGCAAGGTCTTAAGTAGTGGAGAAAGGTCTTTCTGCTGTCCTCCAAGTGTCTTGGACCTGAGACCAAGGCTTGGCTTTGACTTTATAGTGATGGTGAACTTTTCAAGGGGAAATAAATAAAATAAAATTGAAAAAACCAACCAACCAACAACAACCACCCAAACCCCCCCCAAAAAAACAAACAAAAAACCTCCCAACTCAAACAAACAAACAAAAACAGACAAAAAACCCCCAAACAAACAAACAAAAAAACCCAAACAAACAAACAAAACCCCTTATTTTTATTTTGGAAAAATTTGCAACAGTAATAGGTACGTAGTTTTCAATTTGGTCTCTAGCTTTCATCTAGTTAGTTTACTGGATGAATCTCCATTTAATGGTAAACTAATGGTTGTTTGCCACTATATAAGAATCATGCCATGAGCTATACATAGTGGCTCTTCTTTATCTCAAATTTCCTTTTAGATTCTCTAGCAGGATACAGAATTAATTCTGAATTACGTGTGTGCTCATTTCTGTTTGCCACCACTCAAACTGCTGGTTGTGTTCATGTTTGCTTCCTCTACACATTTTTTAGAAAGAGTTGTGATTGTCTGTCAGGGAACCTGCCAGTCACCAGTATTGTGGGACATCAGCTTCCTTGCTCAGTCTATGGTAGATCATCTCTCCATTGCAGACTAAAGGTTTCTTCCTGTAACGTGGGATGAAGCATCAAGCTAAATCCCGACTGCTTAAACAGCTTATTAGGTGCCACAAAACCACTGTAATATCAATTGCAAGTCTGTATATGCTATAAATGGACAGGCTGTTCTGTCATGTGTTTGGTTATGGTTTTGTCCAACATTGAACCCTTTCTAGAAGGGCAGTGCCGGGATATGAGGAGCTGGGCAGGAGGGACTTCCAGCAACCACAAACTGGTTGCCTCAAAGCCACCTGTAACTGTTTGCCTCGCTTCCATGATGTCCACTTTCCTGGGATCATTTACCCTGTGTATCTTTTTAGTCTCTGAACACAGGCATTTTGTTTCCCTAGTGTATGTTAATATTTCTTTTGGAATTCCTTCCATAAAGTAGTGTAGTGCTCGCTTGTATTTCTGGATTTGTTCCTCTTGTTTTTTGTTTGTTTAGTTTTATTTGTTTTGCAGGCTAGATTTGTGCCCTTAATAGAATCAGCAGATGAGGTTTTATACTCTAAGCCAGCTTTGTGACTACCATCTAGAAGCCAGAAATCAGAGTTTGCTTTGTAATTCTTTTTATCTCCTTGTTCTCCAACTCTCAGCTTAGTGGTTTGACCTTTTGCATAAGCTATTTTTCATCAGCATTTGCCAAGGTTTTCTTTTTAGCAGTGCTTTGCAAGCATAGAGCACAAATGTTAACTATTTCATATTTTATTTTCTCTGTGCTTCGTTGAGTGATTTTTGTAGAAGTAGATTAATGTATAATCTTGAGTCAAGAGGTCTGAATGCTAAAAGTCATAATATATATAAAAATTCCCTTTGATTCATTGTTTCAAATTCCAGGAAGTATTCACATATTTCTGTGTTTTTCTGTAGGTCACGTTACATTTGAATCCGATTTCATCAGTGCATATCCACCAGAAGCCTCTGGTGTTTCTTCTCAACTCTCCTTTGCCTTTGGTCTGGAAGCTAAAAACAGAAAGACTGGCACCTGGAATCCGAAGAGTTTTCTTTGTAAGTGTACACAGTCCTCTGGCCTGCTCTGTATCGTAGCTGCTTGTTGCATAAGGCATGGAGTTAATGGCACTCATTTGGAAATTTTTCAAACTTAGATTAAAAAAACAAGTTAACAGTGGGTCAAGTTTCATTGTAGGGCTCTGGGGAACAGTTAGGTGGTAGGGCAAAGCAGTTTGGAAAAAGTAGCCAATTACTTGTTATGTGAATTTAAGGAAAAGAAAGCAAAACTGCTTTTCAGAATCTGCACATCATATAGTTATTAATACTAACAGCCATTTGAGTTCAAAAAGCTGTGAGGTTATAACAGTTTCCTAGTTGGAAGTCTAACAGTACCATAAAGCAAAAAGTCTCAAAGCAATTGGAAATATTAAGAGTGGATGCTAGTTGTGTGGTCTGTGACCAAAACAAAAATTTGTATGTATTGAGCTCAGTGTGTCCAGTTGTGGTTTATGTCTCTGATGCAGCTTTGGTCTATTGCAATGACCAGGCTAAGCCCAGAATGAAGTCATTTTTGTTTCTCAGAAAGACCGGAGCACTGCTTATAATGCAAGATCCAAATATTACCTAGTATTTGTAAATCATGTCCTTACAGTTTGCCAGGACATTCGAGTTTGCTATTTGTAGTGAAACAGACAAGTTGTTTGGATTAAATTTTTGATGTGTGACATCATGTCTAATCATGAGTCGTCTTTATGGAAGTTGCAGCTTTCACTATATTCAATTCTGATTGCAGAACTAAACTTGATTATTTTTAGCAGTATCCTTATAGGGCTTAATTTTGCTCCTCCAGCACAGCTGACAGTGGTAGGCAAGATTGTTTCTGCAGCACCCAGTGGGAACTTAATTGTGTCACTGCATCAGCAGGACAGGAAGATGGACCGTGGTGCAGCATTAGAACACTGAGAAGGGGCACTGCTCTCTCAGTTGACCTGGTATGATGGTGACACTGTTAAGTGCACCAAGAGTTCTGTCACTTGCTGGACACTGCAAGCTTTCTGGAATTGTCTTTCTTTTTCCTGTCATCAAGATATAAGAATAGGAGTACCCTTGATATTTTGAGCTCTGAAGGACTCTGTCCTGTTTCCAGTACAGTGTATTACTGATTGGTGCAAAGAACATGGGCTTGTTTTTATTCTAAGGTATTCACAATCTTAGGTTTTTCATCGGTGTTTTGGAGATTCATTACTGTTATCTTCTTGTTGACCATTCCTGTTACATGTCCTTAACGCAACCAGTACAGTTCTGGTGTGCTCAGAAAATGGCTGAGGAACAACATGCAGAACAACAGTGTGACGTGTCCTCATTCCTCTCATTGACAAAAGAAGCAGGATCTTTCATCAGATAATAACACCTTGGACCTACTTTCGGTTTAGTTTTGACCTTCTCCTACAATGCCTCGTCCCTCCCATTTCCTATCAACTAGATTTTGTTCAGCTAGTTTGTGTTCTTCCTCTGCACCCAGGATTTTCCCTCTCCCCTTACCTTGCTTCGGGCGTGGAGAGATGGTCTGCTGAGACCCATCCATTTCTGCTCAGCTGATTGTGCTGGAGTTCAGATGGTGATCATGCTGAGCTTGCTTGGTTTGTCTCAGTGGGGCTTCAGCACCCTGCACCAAGGCTCTGACTGCCAAAACTGTACCATTAGATAAGTGCTTGCTTCAGAAAACTGTTTCAGGCTCTTCTGGTTACAAGATCAGGCTTGAAGATGTGAGCAGCAGCAGTCATAGTTCTTGCCAAACGAGGAGTTGCCTGACCTCAAGAACTGCCATGATAAACTTGGCCACTGATGCTGCAGGAAGGAGTGGACTGTTTCTCAGGTGGGGCAGGAGTACCTGGTAGGCACTACAGATTTGCTGCTGTGTTGGGGGGACTCAAATCAAATACCTCCTCTCAAAACTGTGTCTCTCAGTCTCTGCTGGTCATGGTGAGGGCTGAACACTGTGGTGCCATCCTGCCAGCCTGTGGCGCTGGGATAATGCTGCTGCCCATGGGAGCTCGCCTTTTTTTGCAAGGGACTGAACTGGGTCTCAGTGTTAACCCATCCCTAATCCATCTGAATAGCTCTCCATAACAATTTTGGATCTCCTTAAGTGCCATATGAATTTATGTATTTTTCTTTCCACCATGTTGAGGTTTATATTTTTCTTTCCTACAAAGAGCTCCAAGAATGAGATTGCAGAATGCCAGGGTGTTGATCCACCATTACCTCTCCCAGTTTAGTCCCTCTGGTCCCTCTCACTCTGAAAGTTCACTCTGTATTCTCTCTCTAAGACAATATTTTTGCTGTAACCATAAGCTAACTTCAGTCTCTTACCAGGGATTCATCAGCCTTCCCCCTTTTCATGACCCAGTTTCTCAGTAGCTAGGGCAACTTGGGAGGATAAGCCGTGAGGTTACGGGCTGAACAACTTTAAGTGTGGTCATCATCTGTTGCTTTTCCACAATTCCACTCTGCTCACAAGGACAAATGCATTGTTTTCCCAAAAGCTTTCTGAAAAAAGAGCACAGAATCATGTGGCACAGAAAACGTGAAAAATGTGGAGGAAATCTTAGCAGCACCTGTAGACAAGTGCAGTATGCCAAATAGAGGTCAAGGGGCTCTACTTCTGCGTAGAGCTGTCTGCCTGCGTTGAGCTGTGCTAGTTTGCAAACCCTGCGATGGTCTCTGTCCTAGAAAAGGTTGTCCCTTTTTAGGATCTAGGGTTCTTGTTTTGGGTAAGCTGTGGGGCAAAGGTACATGCTGCTTCTGCCCTAGTTGCAGAGAGGTTCCCTGCCTCTGTGCCAGAGCCTTCAGTAAGGTCCAGACAACTGACCCTGGGACTGTAAATAGCAGCTCCAAGGGCTGCAGAGTGCAGAGCACACTTCCTTGGCCCTTGTTTAAAAATACTTAGCTCTGTGGCTCTGACTTGTTCAGTCTCCTTAAATGTATAGCCAAAACAGAAAATTGAGTATTTTGAATCATAAAAGATTTCAAATTCAAAAAAGCTTTTCTAGTGCCCATGAATTCTATGCTCAAAACAGAAATCTGTGCCATGCATACCATAAGAGTGTCATAACTATGTTATTGTCTGTCTCTATGGAAGCCTTAGGCAAGATATTCATTGACTTTCCAGCTTTTCCTTCAGACTTTTCAAACAATACATTCATTCACAATTTTATTAACATACTGTATGTAAAGTATGAATTGCAATGACTTTCACTGATTGAGTCCTAGTTAGAATGGTAAGTAGTGTAAAGAAGTTTAAATTACAACTTCTGGGACTTGTTGCTGATAAAGACCACGCGGCTAGAGCCAGGTCAAAGTTTGTAGTGAAAGGATCATGTAACCATTAGTGAAGTCCTAGGTCTTTATTTCTTTTTAATATTAGCTTTTTTCCCCCCCCCTTGTAAAGTATCATAATAATGTTTTCAAATTGTTACAGGGACATGTGCTTTGAGTAAGTAAATAACTAAATAAAAATTACAAATTAATTGTATTATAAGTTCCAAGGTTATTTCTAACAAAGGTAACTCCAGGATATGAGTAGATGATTAATTGGAGCACAAGTGCTGTTAGTAGCCTTGTACAGGTGGAGAAACCAAGGCACACTGAGCTTAAGTGATGGTTGTACTGGAACAGAGGGTAGAGTTAGGGCTGTGTGTTCTCAGTGTCCTCATTAGCAAAATGGTCTGTTTCCTTCACTCTGTGAATTTATTGTTTGAGTTTCCATTAAAGCTAAGCTGCCCCAGGAAAGGATGAAAAGATTTAAAGCTTGTGTCAGCCCATATCTAAAAGACTAGGAAAATACAGGACTACTGAGCTGGGCTGGAGTTTAACTTCTTATCACTTAGGTAAAGCTTGGATTTTTGCCTTGGGCCTGGTCCTCCATCAGTTAAGAAGCTTAAAATGAATGTGGGAGAAAATCCAGGCTTTGGGTGCATGGTTCTAATATAGGGGAAAGCACAAATTACCTTCTTGGTAAACTCTTTTTCAGTATGAAAATGTAAATTTTATGTATACACGTGGTTTTGCACTTATTTTTATCACATAATGCGCATAGTCTCACTCTGACTTGTCATGTGCTTTATCTTCATGGAATCAGCTCATGGTTTCATTTTCACAAAATGTCTACTGGTGGCTAAACCTCACAGTGGAATAAATTACCATTAAAATTAAGTGGCATGCCCCAAAGTGGCACTGAATGGAAGCAGAGTGATTCTCACAGAGTGACAGTACTTTGGAGGAAGCCATCATGACAGGGCATGGCTGCTGAGGGAAGTTGTTCTTCACTGTTCTGTTGCCTGTGTTGTCATTTTGCTTCTCGGGGTGCTTTCCCCATCTATAAATCAGAAAGAACACCAGTGAGTACTCTTAAGAGAAAATTTGGGCATCTTGATAAAAACCTGACAAAAATATTCTCTGTACAAGAAAGAGAAAAGAATATATGGTGTCTACCTAGTGTGGTGTTAACAATACATTTAGCATGGACAGGGTTATTTTCAGACTCTGCATGAGTTGCTGTATATTGATGGGTGAAGTAGGTGATGCTGTGAAATTATTGTAATTTTAGTAAAATAAGTCTTAAGTTTATTTTCGTAGTGTTAAAAATAAATGTACCTTAGTGTCATGGCATTTCAATCCAAAAATACCTGAAATGGGTTAGTGCACGAACTGCCTGACCTAAGTAATTGTAAATCATCACTTCAATTACTGGTGCATGTTGTCATATTAGTCTGATTGTATATTTGTACATGTCACAAAAATACAACGATTTGGGAATTGGGCATTTTCTGTTCAGATGTTCATGGGCTCATCACTCTGAAGAGTATTGCATGGGTGGGAAGCTCTGTTCAGTTCAGCAAGGGGAATGCTTGGCATCTGTGCTACGTTTTGGTTTTTTTCCTCAGCAGGGAATAAATGCCAAAATTGCATTATAAAGGGGAGTGGGAGAGGAAGTTGAAGGACATCTTCACTGGTGATTAGACTGGTTAGATTATGACGGGTGACAGTTTTATGTAAGCTATACAACTGCTGTAGAAACTGCTTGTACCTGTGATCTTGGTGCAGGTCAGTATTGCAGAAAAACATTACCAGACCTCTTCCACCACTCCACTTTTAAGTTTTCATACAGCAAAATAGTTTCCTTCCTTCCCATCAAGTCGTCATTTCTCTCCTTCCCTAAAACTAGTTTATTGCGAACATGTCTTGGCAGAAAACCAGAAGTTTTATGAAACTGTACAGAAAGAGGGTTTTATAGGTGCTACTCAGCAAGTAATTTTTTTTCTTTATATTTGGTAGCTTTTTCAATTGCTTTTATAGCCTAGGAATGTCTTTACTCAGCAAGTGAAAGTAGTGAGAATTAAATCAATGAAAGAAAGTTCCCAATCCTTTGTGATTTCCTGTTAGAATAGATCCAAAACCCCTTAAATATCTACATATGTGATTTTATATAATATATTATTTAAGAAGTAATGCTTCAGCTCTTTCTCTGAGTTAGTTATTCAGGCAATTAAGTGAGTAAGAGTTATAGATAAGAAAACACTTATGCAAACAAATAACCTTGCAAAAACTAGGAGTGAATGTGTGTGTTAAGGTAGTGAAATGGAAGAAGCAAGAGCGGTAATGATAAATACAAAAACAGATCACTTGCTTGTGGTTTGAGATTTGAAAAGAGAAAATAAAAGCTTTAAAGAAGAAGTGATAGAATGAAGAGTTTAATTATTAGTCATTTCTGTATTTCTAAGAAGAAAAAAGCCATGTTCTTATTACTTCAGCCAATTGGTGGTTTATTCCTCTCACTTCATGAAAATATGGTTCACATATTTTGGGTCAGTGCCACCAAACCACAGGCTGTTCTATGGTTTGCACTAGATTTGGATGTCTGACAAAACTCACTGAAAAACAAGTGCTATTTGTTTTCCTGTGCCTAGTATTTAACGGGAAATCAGGAGGCTAAATTTCCAATCACTGGTTAAACAGACCCAGATGTGAAGAGAGTGCTCTGCTAGGAGAAGAGTGAGGAAGGATAGGAAATGCATGACTAGTGATAAATTTGGTATTAATAGTGACCTTTCACTATTCAAAGTAAAAGCAGTAGATT
The DNA here is from genome assembly GCA_014706295.1 of Lycocorax pyrrhopterus obiensis. Taxonomy (NCBI): domain Eukaryota; kingdom Metazoa; phylum Chordata; class Aves; order Passeriformes; family Paradisaeidae; genus Lycocorax; species Lycocorax pyrrhopterus. The sequence goes on along the minus strand of JACSVZ010000013.1, from coordinate 16,767,442 downwards.
TTCAGTGTTGTGTAACAGTGTGAAGAGGAATTTAAAAGGACATTTACATTACTATAGAATCCTGGGTTTTGGGGTTTTTTTTATAAATCTTCATCGTTCTTCTACTCAGGAGCTGGAAGTAATCCTGTAGTTGCCCTTTTCCACTTGGAAGAGTTCATATTCTCCCTTCCCCTCCCCACACCGTTTCCTTGCCTTTTGAAAAAATGTGAAAATTAGCATTTATGTGTCTAATTAAAAGCAGTGTTTAGTAAACAGTAACTCTTACTATGCTTTTCACAATGCTAAATTTCTCTATAGACTTTGTCTCCTGGCATGATTCAACCTTGGCAAAATACTGCTTTTCTGAAGTCTATATAAATGGGTTACTCCCAGAAATATTAGGGTGACCTCAGGCTACATATGGTGGTGATTCTTATATTCTTGGCAAAAGAGGAGAAGGATTTTGTCAGCAGTAGGAATGGCAGAAAATGACAAGGTAGTAAATACGTGCCTGAAAATGATGCATGTAAAAGGAGTTTAAGAGTACAATAACCCTAGTAAGGCATCTTTAAATATCTAGGGGGTTTGAGGGGTTTTTTATTCATTCAAAGCTTGCTTCAGGAAGACATTTTGGAAGACAAGTGATATTTCTGGCTTAGGAAGCAAGATATAGTACATGAAATGAGTATGCAGAGCATGGTAAAAAAAATCTGTGTGATGTCCCAAAACAGGGAAATTTTATGATGTATAGGTATCCTCTGCTTTCACTGTAATCACTTCGGTTTGGGCAGAAATATTTCAAAAATACCAAGTTGCCAGTAAATTTCACAGGAAACTAGGCAGGTCCTTGTGCCTTAGCTTCTTCTTTTGTGGGACTTGAAAGGGCTGCGTTTTTTTGGGAGCCTGGTTTGCTAAGAGTGTCATGGAGTTCATACTAGATCCCATGTGATTTAAGACATCTTTCAAAACTCAAGCTTTACTGCGTGGTGTTTATTTCAGCTTTAAGAGTGGGCTGTCTCTGTGGGTCATTGCTCCAAATAAAACTTGTGTTAGGAGTGTGGATAGGCGAGATCTGGGTGATGCTGCCTCTTGTATCGCCTGCTGATCTTTCTCATTGCTGCCTCTGATCCTAAGCATTTCTCCTTCTCCTGGTCCCTCTAGGAGCCCAGACCTATCACTTTCAGAACCAAGACAGCTGGTAGTCAGGAAGATGTGGACTTTAGGTTAATCCAGGCTGCAAGAGTTAGGAAACAAAGAGTATTCTTGCATTTAGTGGTTGAGGTGTGTTCCCAAACCAATCATGCGGGAGGCTGAAGGATCTGGGACAGGCACCTGTGATAGTCTTTTCTCTGCTGTATGGTCATGGCTCCTTCCTTTCTTTGCTTGCCTCAGTAAACAGGGGGCTTAGCCAGTGGAAGTTTACAGAAGCAGGCAGTGGATTTTGGCAGACTCCTGGTGTTAGTGACGTGGAGATAATAAATCACAACAGGTTGTGTTACTGAGTCACTGATTCCAGTGGAAACTATAGCTGCAGTTGCATAGATACGCTTTGATTCTCCCCTTCACTTCTTCCACTAAATTGACTCTAACTAGAAACAGAATCTCTGGAAAAGCTTCTGCTACCTTATTTTGCTCATATCGAACAAGTGTTATGTTGAGTCTATTAAGATGTTAAATTAATGTGAGATGAGTGGACAATTACCTATCTGCAATTAATAAACTCCTGCTGAGCCTTAAACTTTGGGAACAGATTTCCTTCTTACACAGATTTTCTTGTTTGTTTATCATTCTAGTAACTGTTCCTTAGGGGGTTTGAAAGTTGCACTTGATTTGACACAGATTCAGCTTTGATGGAAAATCCCAGGATTTTTTTTTTTTCTAGCTATATAAAGATGTGCAGGAGTCTGCTCTCTGATCTCATAAGGTTCTGCTTTCATCCTGAGAAAACATTGGACAGCCTTAATTATAGAAGGATATTTGATAGCTGCCAAACTGAGCATCTCCTAGGAAGTTGAATTAAAATTGAAAATGTAATTAAGATAATGCTGCTCTTATGTGTATTTTTTCAAAAATGTGAAAACTGGAAGTGGAATTTTGTAATGACTGCATGTGGTCTTGAGAACACTAAACTGAAAATGAAAAATTTTGTCATTGTCTGAAAACATCACACCTCTGTGGCTGTAAGGACTATGCAAAGTTGATGATTCACAAATGCTGCATGTAATTGCAAAAGCAGCATGTTTCTTACTCACTTGTTGAAGAGAATTGTTCTCTTGATGATTATAGTATGTTATATATGGATTTATGAACAACAAAAGATACGTTTTTGGAATACCTGATATTGCTCTATCCATGGCTTTATTTTTCCTCTGTAAGAGGATGAAAGCACATCAAAGTACAGTATCAAAAAACACCAGCTGACTCGGATCCCCATGTAGGCTGCTCTGATAGTTGGTTGAAGTCTTTTAATTTTATTCTGAGCAGATACACTCCTCTCCTACGTGTTCCACCATAGGTCTGATACTGCATAGCTCAGATAAAAACATGAAGGATGCTGCTTTTTTTCCTCCTACTGTATTTGCCTCAATCATGGATTTAGGGGTGGATTAGTTGGTCACTTGTGCTGGCAGGCCCTTGATGGGTAGTGGTGTAGCTGTTGTTGTGAGGGCAGGGATTGGTTCCTGCTGTGTGGCTGTGGACACTAAAGTTTGTATTCTGAATCATGTCCCAGAGGTGCCTACCTCTCTCTCTCAAGGCTAAATTATGAACTTGCTTCCTACTTGGGAGTTCTGAATTATAACTATGTTAAATACTTAAAGTGTTATAAAGCATACCAAGTATATATCCTCCTGGATCAGGTTCAAAGGGGAAAAAAAGGCAATAAACATTTAAAAGGAGAGAAGGAAATAGGTAAAATAAGGAACGGAATATGCTATTTTGTGTGTGCAGTATTCACACTCACCACTGTATATATTTGAGATGACTCAGGTTTGGTTCTGGGAGTTGTTCCCTCTGGAGAATAGTAACTTCCGACACTTGGCACTTCTGCCAGGTAACTGATGTCCTGAACTACCGTGGCAGCCTTACAAGGGCGGTTTATTCACACTGGAAACTTTTCTTAAGGGATGTATGAAGGCTGTCCCCCAGCATGAAGGGTGTATGTTTCCTTGCCTTGGTATGATGCAAAGAAAATTTGAGGCCCTATTTTCCTCAATGGTCAGCAGGGCAGTAGTGTATGTAACCAAAATATGTTCCTAAACACATTTTGTTCTTTGATGGAACACTCAGGTTTTGGTAGCAAATTTTCAATATACTGTGCTTGATCCTCATTTCCTCTGAGGAACAGCCCTTTGAACTGTGGTGCTTGCTGTAGTTAGTGGCCATGGCCAGTATCTTTTGGTCTTGCAAACGGATTTTCCATGTCCAGTTTCTTCATTTAGCCTCAGAAATGTGACAGGACATGTAGGTGTACTCAGCAGCAGAGGATGTTAACGATGCATTCCCTTTTCATGTCCTTGCAACAACTGGAAGAAATACAGCTGGGGCAGTTTTTCCACTCTGCAACCTCAGAAAGTAACCACTGAAGGAGTTGAAGGGAGGAGATAGAAGTGTCTGTGGCAGCAGTCTCTTAATCACTCAATCAATGCATAATTAGTGCTCAGATAAAAATTGATGTATCCCCAAATATTTAAAACATTATTTGACTTTAATGCTTTGGGTTATCCTAAGCATGTTAGGGCTGCTTTTGATTTGTTCTGAAGAGTAAGTAGTTAATGTTCAAGGCAGGTGTTGAAACAGTGATGGTTGCCTTTTTTGGAAGGGTCTGTTGAATTCTTTCCAGAATAAATAACGTGCTTGGCTCACTTAACGTTGCCTTAGGTCCGTGTAGTAAAAATCCCAACATTGGCAAGCACAGCAGAACTCTGCAGTCCTTTCTAAAACCTGGCTAGTGGAACCAGCATTTCAAATAGACTTCAGCATGTGATTGAAAAAAATAAATATGATAAGCTTTGTGTTTATTTAAAGATGTTTACTGTATGATCGCTTAGTGAGGATGCTTGTGCCAGACTTTTTAGTTGCTCTGCTTTCTGTCTGTCAGTTCCTCCCTTGTAGAACTTGGTAACTTTGATAGGATCTGTCCCTCAGGAAGACATTTGTCATGCTGCAGGATAATGAAAAAGGTTTTCAAGTTTTAATTAGTAATAAATGAAAAACCAAGTGTATTCTGAGGGAAGACAGCTGTTGTGTTAGCATACATTTAACTATCTCAAATGAAAAATACAGCAAAAACATATTATTGCAAGGTAACGCATTTCTTTGGTTGTTGTTTAGAAGGAATAATATTTTCTCTCATGCTGTCCTCAAATGTTTAAAAAGAGATGCTGATGCTGCTTTGCCCTGATGCTGACCATAAAAAAAATACTGGAAACAATGCGTAAATGAAAACCAGCTACTGTACTTACTGGATAAACTGTTTGTCTCTGAGGGTGGAATGCCAACATCTATTCAATATTCTTGCAAAATAATCACTGGTTAAGTCCTTAAATCCTGCAAATTTCATGCATGGGAGATTTTTCTAGTTAGGCCAAAGGTCTATGAAAATGTCCCACTTGTCTCTGATATAAAAGCCAGCATTGCTAAGAGGTGCTCTGTACGCAATGTGGCATGACCTGGTTTGCGCTGTGTCAGTGTCATCCCCTCAGACTGTACACTTGGAATTTACACAGAATTTGATGTGTTTGGAGCATCGTAGAGATGCTCCATGAAGTCAGCCTGTGGCGTAGCTGTTTCTAAGTGTTAAAGTACAAAGTGAATGCTATTTGCTAAATACTTTATAGAGATAACTGGTTCCTCTCCTTTCCTAGTACTGGATTAACTCTAATGGCAGACTTAGCTTCCTTATTTGAGAATATTGAGAGAATGTGGTGTAGTCTGTGTTGCACCGCATAATACAGACTTTTTTCATTCAAAGGAAGCATTTTATGGTAGTCATTTGAAAGCAAATAAGAAAGATTATTCAGAATTGAAACAGATGTTAGTTTAAACTTCGAAAACTATTCTGGTAAAAGGATTCCTAAGCTGGTTTTTGTGACAGGTCTGGTCAAATTGGACTCTGAATTGCCTGTGCCTTTTCTGAGAGGAGAATATGTGATATGTGCATAATAAATGCTGGCATTATAGCTGGCGACACAGGGAAGAATTTGGAATTTCTTTTCACGTGCCAAAGGATGTAATTTATGTATTTATTTTGACAAATATTTGTAGGTGCCAAACAATTTGGTATTTATCACTCTGAAATAGTGCTGGCAACAATAGCTCCAAGGAGGGTAACAGTCAATTGCTATTAGTTAATTTCTGTAATTGGAACCCGGCTTCAGGTAATCTGTGTAAAATAATTACGTTGATAGATACTTATGTGTAAATAATGCTGTGGACAGAAATTGTTATGATGTATTTTTATGATGTATTTTTCCCTCTTTGAGGGGCTTCTCAGTTGGGTAAAGAATTACACTTTTGTTCCACCACAGAAGTCTGGGTTAGTAGAAAGATGTGAAAAGGGAATGGGGAGGAGAACAACTGGGTGACTCAGACTTCTTCCCACGGTGCTCGGAGGACAACAGAAGATGGAACAGTGGTACTTTCATGAAACCTTGGCTACTGCAGTGGTCTGGAAGTAGGGGCTGTGTGTTGTATCTGAACAAACTACAGGGAGTATGTCCAAAAAAATCTTCACTGATGCTTTCACACCTGAAAGCTTGTTTATCTTGCTGTGCTTTTGCTCAGGTACATATTCTTCTTGACTTGGTATTTAGATCTTAGTGAAAGTGTTCAGTGAAGGACCAGCCTGGGCAGGGCATGCGGGCCCCAGTCCTTGAGCACCTTGAAGGAAGAGACAGTGAAGTGTATGGATGGGTTGGGTAAATGAAGGGATGCTGCTCTTCCACCACTTCCTGTAGGGACCTCTCGAGAGCTGACATATGTCCTGGAAGTGTTGGCTACATCCATCTGCAGGGACAGGCAAGTCATAAGGTTGCTGTTGGGATGATGTTGCATTGTAGTAAATCTGGAATGACTCGTTCATCTCTCAAGACCAACACAAGTTGAAGCAGGTGGCAATCTGAGAGTCTGACCCTCTGCCGCCTTCTGTCTTTGAGTGATGCTATTGCCACTCCAGTGAAGATGTATTTGAAAATCTTTGGCTTTCCTGCAGAGCCTGTTACGCTTCTATGTACTGTTTTTCCATTTTCACTATTTTAAATTACATTTTAGTCTTTCCATTCAAGACCTCAGTTAATGTAACCTGGTTTTAAGAATATTTCAAAAGATGCATATAACTCATCTGCTTTATGTGTTAAACTAAAGTATTTCCTCACTTTCTGTAAATCAACAGTAAATACCTTCACTTTCTCTTAGCCTTTCTCTTTCCTTACATTCTATTTCTGGGCTGGCCTTTACGTGTCACTGAGCTTGGACTCATGTTCTTTCTGATTTGAGAGTTACTTCAGTAGCTCCCAGTTTTATTGTGCTTCACATTCTTATCTGCCTTCATTTTTTCAGACCATCCTCTTCTTACTCTCTCCCTCCCTTTGCCTGCACAGCTTATCTCTCTTGCAGCACTGTAGTTCCACTTCTGCAGCAGTACAATTTTAGAGGGGCTCAGAGCCCTCTGTTATTCAGCTGCCACGTGCATCCGACCTGGGCTGATGGACACTTCATTTTTTAAAAACGTCTCTGAAGAAGGAATCATTATGCAGATGTTAAAATATGCAACATGTAGGTATTGTTGGAAATAAACCATAATCATCTTCAGTCACTGCATTTGGGTGTGACAGATTAGATTGCGTAAACATGCTACGTGTCTGCGTGGGTAAACGTACCACATTAAAAATATGTTTTTATTCCCATCAGGTGTCTTTAGGTTCCGTCGTTCAGTTTGAGAAGGGAAACTTCTCCTTGTCGGCAGAAACGGAAGAAAAGTTTTTTCCTGAGAAAAATGAACATCTTCTACAGTGGGCCCAGAAGGAATATGGAGCAGTAACATCTTTCACTGAACTTAAAATATCAAGAAACATCTATATTAAAGTAGGAGAAGGTAAACCAAACCAAAACCAACAGAATTCATAGACAGTTTTAGATACTGAGAATAAGTCTTGCTTGTATTTCACTTGTTTTAATTTTTAAACATACCTCTCATTTTCCAAGAGATGTGATACGAAAGGGGAAGGCAGAAAAATAAGAGGAAGCCTAAAGAACAGACCTTGGATTTAGGCAACTTTTAATGGATTCTGGTGCCATAACTTTGTGCTCATAAATGTGGATGCAATTGCTCAGAATCTTACAAGAGTCAAACTTTGCCTTTTAAACAGAATCAGCTACTCATGGTGATTGTTTGGGTGCATTCCTCTGAAGAACTGGAGAACTTGAAGTAGGGGGGAATTTCTAGAAAGACCCGAGTTAATTTTTTTTTTTTTTTTCAGTATTTGCTTGTATAAGGACCTAGGCTTCTTTGGGCAAAAAATGATTGCTTTCCTCACCAAAATAAGTTGCCTCAGTCTGTTCTTATGTATTTTCATCCCAAGGAGAAAGATTTCCTGTCCCTGTGAGCCACATGCCAAATTCTTCAGGTGGCCTAGTGCAGGTGGGAGAGGACTCCAGCTCCTCGGGGACTTCATAGGCCCATATTGGGATAGGGTTCAGGCTGTAGCTCCATAGCTGAGCAATGTTGGAACAACATAACTGTATGATCCTCTGCAGCAATACCTCTGTAGAAATTCCCAAACAGCTGAACTAGTTGGTTACAGAAAAAAAACCCCAACAACTGAAAGCCTTCTGTGGAGAAAACATTCTTTCCTAACCACCTGTATCTGATCATTTGATTTCCTGACGTATGAGCCTTGCCCCCCAAAATCAGAACATGCCTGAGTTAGTTGTATCCAAATCCTGCCAGATTTGTAGAGGATTCCCCTGTGTAATTTTTTTTTTCTTCTACTTGGCACCAGTCTTGGATTCTAATGCCAGAAAATCATTCAGAAATATATTTATTAGCTTATTAAAGTGCTCTTGGAACATATACATGGGAGTAGTGGTCTCTGCATTGCAGAGACAAATACTTCATTAGGTACATCAAAAAAAACCAGATAAAATTCTGTTTGTTGATTTGCACATCTCCAGTCAAACCAGGAGGCTAAAGAGGAGAGTTTTGCATCATCTTTAGAATGCGCTAAAACACAATTTAATTTGGAGTAAGTACACAAAATGGAACTTGGCAGGCAACCAAAATAGACAGTTTCTGAGAAGGCTCCTACAAACTAGCTCAGCTGTAACCGTATTGGATTTTGATTTAAATTCTTGGCAGAAGGATGAATATGCGTGTATGTGTGGGGGTTATGCCTGTGTTCAGGGGTGGGGAGAGGGTCAGTTCTTGAACTGCAGCAGTCATGTGAGGAGTTCTGTGAAACCCACGTGGGATGTGGTGCTGGTCTGCTTCTCTGCAGAGTGAACAATAGAATCACTGGGTTTCACAAACCACAGCATACAGTGATGCACATTTTAGGCTTTTCATACAAAACTTACACTCCTTGAGCGTTTTAGTAAGGTACCCTCAGCTGACAGTCTGTGAATCACTGCTACTATTACTCATAATCTATAGGTGGTCATACAAAGTAGTTCTTTGCTATGTGGCTGATACAGAATTTAATTACTGTATCTGTATAATTGTCCACATTTTAGCTTCACTCAAGTTAGACAAATCTGAAGCTGGAAGATGTAACATTTTAGAATTGTAGGCTTATAGCTGAATACAGCAAACAGAAAATGCAAGCCAAAGGACAGGAAGATCTGAAGAACGCTGATCTTTCATAGAATAAAGCTGCTTCTGATGCTGTGGGTCTCTGAAGTCACTTTTGAAACTGCAAATGAAAGGCAGCTGAGAGCACTAGCAAACTGGATCAGGGCCAAGTGCATCTGAATCCCGTTGATTCTAAAGAGTGGCTGATCAAATACTACAGGGATGGTGATCACAGCAAGAACTTTAAGGGGCCAGAATGAGGGTGTGGAAGAAGCACAAGAAGTGGGGTTCTTGTTCTTGCCTTGATTTGTGTAATGAAGGAGATGGCAGAGTGACAGTCAGACTCAGATAATTCAGATGACAGATAATCACTGTCAGATTTTTAGAAAGCAGGACTGCTCATGGTGAAAGTGGTCTTGGTACGTGTTTTTCAGCAGAAGTCAGTTTAATTCCTCATGGTTCCATAAGACATGATTGAACAAGTCAGGAAGTCCTATCAGTTAGCTAAATGTTACCTAATGCATCAGTGTAAATCCAGGGCAAATGTGCTAGCCTGGAGGGACACTAATTTCAACACATTTCTTAGCTAAATAAGAAAAAAATTAGTCAGCCATACCAGTAACTAAACTGGAAGATGTACAGTCTATTTACAGATGGTAACACTGTGCTTTTGTCCTGGCAGAAGCTGAAGCGTCAGTCCTGGCTCTGAATTTATAGGCAGTACACACCAGTGCACACATTCTGCATGCCGTGCTGGCTTGGTTTAATGCTTGTACATGGTCGCATTGTCTGGCTTAGCTGTGTGTCCTGCTGCAGGATGAGTACTGCCTAGAGTTTGCATCCTCCCTCCTGAGACCCCTGTAGGCCCTTCCCTGATCCCATTTCTACCTTGCCATTCAATACCAGTCAAGGTTCTGATCGCTGTTGTGCTAAGGGCTAGCAAACTGCAAAATACCCAGAAATAAGCTCTACCATCAGAGTGCCCAAGGAAAATTCCAAACACCTTGTTTATCCCCAGCTCAGACTTTGAAAGGCAAGCTCTGCTTGGATGGGATTTTTATTGCTGAATCCAGCTGCTGCTGCCCAGGGTGCCTGTCTCAGAGAGTGACACTTGATTAACAGTGCTCATTTGCACGAAAACCTCCTCAGGATGATGTTAAGCTTGGATATTCAACTTTTAGCCAAGAACCTGTGGATGACACCTAATTTGTGCAGAATAGAGCAGACAGTGTCTGTCCTCATCAGTAAAATAGAAGTGCTGCACACAGAAACTACAGATCCTGGTGTGCAGTCCTCTGTCTCCAGCCAGGCAGCCTGGCACTTGCCTTAGGAGAGGGTGGCTGCCGGCCACTGCTCACAGCTCTGCTGCTTTCTGGCCAGCAGGGCCGTCAGCACCATGGCCTGCTGGCCACAGACCCTCTGCTGAGGGTGTTGCCTGCAAACCTCACGTCTGATTCCATATTGGGAGTCTGGGGAGATTAGAGAGACAGAATCCATAAACTGACTGCTTGTTGGCTGGTGTGGTAATGTATTTAATTAATTACAGACACCTGAAGTCCCTTTCCAAAGTAAGTAGACAGCCTTGAAACTAAGAAAGAAGAGGTGTGTAGTGAGCAAAGAAAGATGAAACTGATCCCCTTTTCTTTTCTGCTCCAGCCCAATTTTGGTCACTGGTGTGGACGAGAGTAAATACATTTTGGTGTGTATGTCAACTAGCCTGTGATAGAGTTAAAATTTGCTGCAGAGGAAAAGCGTGCTATCGAGTGGAGGCCCAGGCTGGGGAGTGTCCGTGCTTCTGGCAGCAAGAGCAGCAGTTCTGGAGAGCTCCAGAGACGCCTAATGGAAGTGCCAGGAGCAAGAACTGGGTTCTTTGCAATGGCAAATGATAGCACGTGTGGTAATTACCCACAAACTACTCCAGAACTGTTATTTTATGGCCTGAATCATGTTGTACAGCAGTTAAGAAGCAAATACCTAGTGTCTCTGTGTGTGTATATATTTATATATATTTAAAAATTCAAGCTCAGCATGGACCATTTGGGATCATTTTCCATTCTGTGCTGTTGTGGGAGGAGCTGGCGGAACTGCAGCTGCATTCAAGGCTAATCTGGCAGGGCACATACCATATGTTAGAGAAGTGCTTTGCTTGGGCAGTACGAATAGTTACAGCCTTGCACAGCTTTAGTAGCTTCCGTAGGGGAGACAACAGGGTTAATATTCAAAGGCTACTTCATATAAGATCAGGAGAAGAAACTCCCCTAATTGTTTCTGCAGAGACCAGGGTCACAGGAGTCTCTGGCCTTCCTACAAAGTTGTGTAGCGCACACAAATGCACTTCAGAGGTGACATTTCAGTTCTCATTTATAGAGTGCATGGCCTCAGCACAGCTTTTAAGAGTTTGTTCACAGTTTTGTTTTCACAATGCATGTTATTTGATTTATTTTCTTCTGGGTTTTTTTTTGGTGGGGTTTTTTGTTTGTTTGTTTTTTGTGGAGTTTTTTTGTTGTTTGTTTGGGGGTTTTTGTTTGTTCTTTGTTTTTTTGTATCTTACTACTGACCTTAATAGGAAAAGTCTTTCTTGTAAAGCAATGGCCAAAGACCCAGCCATGTGGAATTGTATTCTTACAGGACTTCATGTGTTTGAACATGGTACTTAGTCCTTCTATGTATTATGACAATTCATATGTCAAGCTATCTCAGAAATTCAAAGTGTTCCTGATTTTCAGTGGAAATACTGTTTCTTGGGGTACAGCAATGTAGGCTGTGCATGAGAACTTCATCTGAAGTGACTATTTTTTATGGTTTGCATTGTACACTAGTGGCTCTTCACCCAAAGAGTGGTTGGGCACTGGAACAGGCTCCCCAGGGAAGTGGTCACAGCACCAGCCTGACAGAGGTCAAGAAGTTTTTGGACAGTGCTCTCAGACACGTGGAGTGACTCTTGGGGTGTCCTGTGCAGGGCCAAGAGCTGGACTTGATGATCCTTATGGGTCCCTTCCAACTCAGCTTATTCTGTGATTCCAAAATGCTCATGTTCAGCTAGGCAGTTAAAACCAAAAGAGAGATTGAATAGTTATGGTAGAATTTTATCATTTCAGCTACGGATATTATGATCAGACTTTGGATCAACAACTGATTCTATAATTATCTTGCTGTTTTTAATTTTCCATGTGCAAGAGAAATGCAGTATTTCTAGACAATACTGACAGTGACTACACAAAATATATACGAAATATATTGAGCGAGGAAATGGAAAGTACTTTCTGTAGTATTTAAAAAATGGTAAGTTTATAATAACAAGAATAAAACATTTTCCACAGGGAGAAGGAGTTGATTCCCACAGTTATCTCTGAGTAAATTGCAAAAGAAGGAAATTGCTTTTGAAGGTGCAAGGAACAAATTGAATGTATTTTATTAATTTTGAAAAGTTTTCACATATTTTCCTTCAGAATTGTTTTCAAATATCTCTTTGTGGGGATTTTCTTTCATTAAATGTTTAGATCCGTAAATAGTAACTATTCAGTTTAGAAGTATATCTTTTATATCAGAAAGGTGATGTATTCTTGCAACAGTGATCTCCCTTTCAATATGATGATTGGTCATATGTGCTTATAATGGATGGTAGATTCACCTTTCGGCTCTGTAGTGCCACACTGACGTTGATACATCAGTATGTGTGTACATCTAAGCTGACATCTGTGTTTAAAGGTGCATATGCTTTCTTTTTTTTCCCCCCTCCAGATCAAGTTTTTCCTCCCTCGTGCAACATAAAAAAGAATTTTCTCTCTTTAAATTACCTTGCGGGATATCTACAACCGAAGCCAGCAGAGGGGTGCCTCATGTCTAACTTAGTCCAAGAAAGAGAAGTTCATATCATTGAACTAAGCACTCCAAATTCTAATCCAAACAGGTACAGTATCATCTAAATAGACTAAAACTGTTTGAAATAATAACTCAAAATTTCACTTGTCTAATAAAAATCAACGGAAAGTAGCCGTTTCATCATTTCAAGAAAAGCTTGGGCTTTTGTACTTTGCCTTAAATAGAAATTGGTTCTTCAGTATGTAAAGATTTTGAATTCTGCTTCATAGTCAAAGGATTTTTCTGGACACGACTGCAAAGCACAGCTTTTATGGACTATATACTGCTCCCCTTCTTGCTCAATCAATTGCATTTTTCCAAGGATAAGGTGAATAACAGAATATCAGTAAGGGCAGTATCTGACAGAGAGGGTTTAAGGTTAGACCACTGTGTGAGGAGGTGAGAGAGGTTGAAATTAATCTTGACCTGTCACAGGTAGGGATGACTGGCAGCAAAGCCTAGGACAGTGGCTCCCAAACAGTGTCCAGAGGTTGCAAGTGGTCTGTGGTCTATGGTTAGCGTTCCACAGTTGCTCTGAAGATTCACAACGGTATTTTCTGTCAAGTTTCCAGTTGAGTTTAAGGGATAGTTTGATAATTATGAGAAATGTTAAGAGCTGACAGTGGTGCACTGACCAAAAAACTTTGTAACTACTGGTTAGGAAAAGTAACTCTCTGTACACGTTATGAGCATTTTCTAAATTGTTAAAGGTACCTTTGGGACATAAGACATTTAAAATACTCATCCTTTGCTGATCTTTCCTAGATCTTAGTGGGAGAACATGAGTGGGGTTTGGTTCAGATAGTTGTACTTGGAAAACCTCTTCCTAAGTGCCAAGTATGATTGCTAGAACAGAAATTTGCTATGAAACTTAGATGGTTACAATTTCATCAGAGATAAGGTAGAATTAAAATCCTATCTGCTTACTGCTGACATGGGATATCTGGCATTGTCCAGTTCTGCTCCTTGTGCAGCTACATGTGAGCACATCCCTAATGAGAAAATCACACAAGGAGATGGAGGTAGGAGGAGGTGTTTTTATGAAAAGAATAATTCTCATTGCAAGATGTTGAACCCAGAGCCTGATAATTTTCTTGCCTAGCAACTTGGGAATAGTAAGAAAGTGCTGAGATGTAGTGGAAGTGCAGTAGGTAGCTCCAAATGATGATGCAGCCCCATCCTGAACAGAGCTGATGATAATCTCAGCATCATTCCAAGTCCGTTGTAGGGTTACACAATGACAGCCCTGGTTCCAAGCTTTTGGCTTTGGATGATAGTACAATAGGGATTTGCTTTTCAGATGATAATACTGCAAAAAGTTTAAATATTTTGCTATTAGAAGTAAAAAAAAAAAAAAAGGTACCAAGTTACTTTTTTCTTAGTTTTATGTGTTATCCAGAGCTATCTTTACAAGTTTAAATCCCCAAAGAAACATACAGAAGCTGAGCTGGGCATGTGTAAAACTGCAGGAGATGGAACAAAGGTCCCCAGATACACTAAGTCTCAGTGCAGAATATTAGTTGGAACCTATTACTTGGGGATGAGCACGTTCTTGTAACGTATGGCCCCATAAGATGATCTGGAAGTATAGGTTTTTCTGTTGAATTGGTATTTTGCATGATGAGATGTTATTGATGGGTAAGAACCCATTTGCTTTACTTATTTTACTGAGGTCTTGAAAATCTGGATAATTTTCATCTATTTTCCAGCAAGCAGTAGGCTGGACATCTGGGTTTTTTTTCTTTTTAAAATAAGTATATATCCAGAAGTATTGGAAACTGAATACACTGCTTAATTCCTCAAAGCATGCAAGATCTTAAGCAAAGTAATTCCACAATTTAAGTGTTTAGGCAGAGACACCCGCCAATATAGTTCTTGTGGTTTGGGTTGGGTTTTCTGTGTGTGTGTTAACCTGCTTGTCTTTTTAGCTTTTTTTTTAGGTATTATTTTAAGTTTTAATACAGTTATAGCCAGAGGAAACTGAAACAGTTATATTTAGGCACTGTCACAGTGAAATAAGAAAATTATGTTTACTTTAGAAAGCAACCTGCTAGTCATATAACTTACCTGCACTAAATAATAGATAAATTGAGTAGCACAATTCTTGTAAATAAGAGACAGAAATATTTTTTGTCTAAAAAGTACTTGTTTCTATTGTTATGCAAAATCACTTAAGTGTATATGGAATAACAATCTGTTTTGCACATGTTGTGTTGCCTGGGATAATATCCAGCATTTTAATCAGCTGGCCAGACAGTGGAAACATGATGGATTGGAAGAAGGTTGATAGCTGAAAATTTCTGGCATTCTGTTCTAACTTTCTATTTTCCACATACAGTGCTCTCCAGGTGGATATAATCGTTGACATTAAACCATCTCAACCAGGCGCCAGACTTGTCAGAGATGTCGTTCTTATCCTCAAGTGTAGAAAGTCTGTCAATTGGGTTATCAAGTCTCACGATGTCCAGGGAAAGCTGGAAGTGATTGTAAGTTAAGGCACCTTTATTTTTTGAGAGCTATTGTGCTGCAACAGCATAGAATCCATTTAAATGTGACATAGGGCTAGACCATGTTGATTTCTGGATGTTTTCTCTTAGCTGCTTCTTTTTAATTATTACTGCATTTTAAGGAGTAAATACATAAACTTTTTGTTCTGCTCAACCTTTAATATATGGGCTATAAAACTGACCAACTCATCGCAGAAGCCAGGTGGTTAGTGGAAGGATTGAGTCTGTGTCTTTTTGACTTCTGTTGAAGCACCCTAAACACACAGTTGGATGTTTATCTCCCTTTTTGCTGTTACTTGGGTGAATGGATCAACAGGTTCATCTCAGAAGTTGGAACGATGCCTTCAAGTGCAGAATAGATAGTACTAGATATGCAGCACACACCCACATCCCTTTAGAAGTGGAAACTCTCTTACTTCTGCTTGTGGCTGTAGTAGTGTCTATCCCTCTTCCCTGCCGGTACTTCTGTTGCCAATAAGTGTTTGGTCAAATTGACCTCATCTCTCCTCAGACAGCAAAAAATAATTTCTTTAAAAGTTAAAACCAAGCCCTCTAAAGTTAAACTTCTAAAATTACTGGAGATGCTGATTCATGTTGATTTTTGGTACAGGCATTGTGGCTTGACACCATTTCTACTAAGAAAATGTGTGTTTCCTTGCTCTGAAATAAATAAATATAGTTGAACTGATCCTGCAGCCTATAAATTTGTGGCCTATTTCTGTCTTAAGCAATCAGTTAAGAGCACATTGTACAGCTGAGCTGAATATTTGCTCAGGACCACCCAGTAGCCTCATGATTAGCAGTTTTGCAGCAATTCAGTTACATTTTCAAACTCCAGTTCTTTGTATTTATAGGAATTTTACTTTGTGTAGTTGCTTTCTGCTTTTAATGTGTGCAGAGGAAATTCTGGCAGGATCCAAAGGCTGATTGATCTAAATCGCCTAAGAAGACAGATTGGCAAGCAGGATTTCATAGTAGCTTTTGAGAGTGAAGGGAAGTAAAAGAAAACATATTTTGGTGTTGCTCAGAAAATTGAATGGAAAAATTGTCTAGGGAGGATGATGAAGTTCCCTTTTGTTCCCTGACAGATATTTATCTTAGAGACAGGAAAGGATGTTCTGGTCATTCTGTAGGTCTGAAATAGTGAGTCCTTAAAGAGAAATGTCGAGGTTGGTTGCTGAGGATTACCACTGTTGTAAGCAGAAGGGCAAAAACCAGTGCTTGACTTCAAAGTTTCATTCTGGGTTATCACATAAAATTCACCACTGTACATTTGGGCATATATGGATCTACTTTCACAGGATAGAGAATTGTGCCTTAGTTCACGCCATGCTAGGAGATAGCTCAAGTACCGTATTTCATGTCCATGAAGCTACTACTTTATGGATGATCAATTTTCACAAGAGGATTTCTATGGGATTTAAAAATTTCTAAAGTGCTGCACTTGAATATAGAAAAGCAAGGCTGCTATTATTTTTAAAGTTCTTCTTCACTGATTATTGAAAGTATGAGTAAAAAGTATAATTAAAAATTGTTTCTGTAATGAGTGCCAGAAGGTAACGTCTTATTTAGATCAACAAAAAGAGAAAATAATACATAAAATATATATGGAAATGTCACTATTTAAAAGACTTTGTATTCATGTTAGGATTTGTGAGGAACTATTTACTACTTCATTTCTATAGATGCTTCATTTTCTGAATATGTGTTAATTTTCCTTTATTTAGAGGGGATAAGGGAGGGAACTAAACTCCCCCATGTCAATAAAAGCCTGCATATCCAGCATTTAGGATCTTTTCATGTCTCTATTAAGCTGAAGGCCTTTCCAAGCCCAAATTTAGACAATGCATAAAAACATTACTAAGCAATTAGGTAATGTTTCACAATGTTCTTTTTATTAGTTGAAGCAGTTCCATGCACTTCAATTTTCCTAACTTCTTGCCCTCACTATGCATTAGAGTTGTCTTGAGGGGATTGGCAAGCTGAGAGGGAAAGGTTAGTGCTGAGCTGCCTCAAACCCAGGACTGTAAGTTATTGAGGTCTAAGTTCACGGAAAAAAAATTAAAAAGATGTTTTAGGTCATATAGCTCATCTCCCAGCTTGCTGTGTTTCTTGAAACTCTGAAAGAGGATGGACACAAACCCAAGTAAAATGGGAGTACTTTAGGTAAATTAATTGCACATGACGTATGTGCAGTGCTTTCCTCCCAGGCCGTGTTTCGCTCCTGTGTGCAGGCAGTCCTTACATGCAGTGCTTTTGTGGTTCTGTGCTTGTACACTGCTGTTCATATCATTTCCTTTGCAGCTGGTGTCCCTCTGCAAAGCTGGGAGCTGTGCAGTGAAGTTGCAGAAAGAAAATAAGTTTGTTGAGGGGTAAGGAGTGAGAGAGGTGCACAAAAACCTGTGAGGGTTTCAGAAGCTTGGAGGCACTGTTGTTTACCTGAGAACAACTGCCCACCACTTTCTGAAATGGTGTCTATTCTGAGTGGGTTAGTGGGGGCTCAGATTCCCTGGTTTCAATCACTGTGTGTGAAAGTGTTGGCAGAGCAGGCAAGGGAAGGAAGGTCTATTTCTGCAAGCCCTTGTTCTTGCTTTTGTTTCAGTGAGGCGATGCAAGACTGAACATTTACAGGCTCAGTGTGGAGTGCAGCGGTGTGAACAAGCCCTGGAAATGCTCGGGTGCCAGCTAGGACAGTAAAGTTCTGAGATAATATTTGTTCAGCTGTCTCCTCATGACAGAAAAGTAGAGAGACGCAGCAAAGTTGGGGTAGCATAATAACTCCTACCAGTCAAAGGTGTGTGGTAATATGAAAATACAGGATCAGTCGTGTCCAGATTTGCATCTGTGGAAGATCAAAGCTTAATTGATCCCAAAGAGTAGTAAGGCACTCAAATTAGGATACCTATTGCTCCATTTTTGTTTCTAATCTTTGGTGGCCTTTGCTGAGCATTGATAACTGTACTGGTAACAGTATCCTCAAACCAGACACTCTGCAATTAGTTATCTTGAGCTTCAGTTGTGAAGCTCCAAGTGTTTAAAGGCTGTAGAACTAGGTCTTTAGGAAGAAATGAGGGAGGGAGCTGAAGGTACACTGTGCCATTCCATCAGGATTCTCTACAGCTTTATTCACTTCTGTGCCCAAAAACTCATTCTGATGTCACGTAGAGAAGTGCAACTGAGCTCTGTGACCTGTGTAGCGTGTCCATATGAGCACTGTCTAAAAGAGATCTCTCTAGTCAATCTTCTGGTGTTCTAGCATGAAAGAGATGTAAGATTTGTTCACATTGAGGAAAACCAGTGGAGATGAAAAGAAGATGCAGCCTATATGATGGAGAAGGTAATCGAGCATGAGAATGAAAGTGTTTGTGGAACATTCCATGGTATCAGCTGCATTAGAAAGTGCATTTCAATGACATTGCAGAAAGCATTGAAAAGCGGGTCATCATGCCTTTCCTGCAGCATCTATGTTCAGCTTGTTCTGTAGCCATTGATGTGACTGTTATAGTGATAATAGTAATGTTGTGAGTGTAAAAATAAATATATATGTATTTAGCTTTGGTGTGAATGAATACACATTAAAGATGCCAAGCTGCTGAATGCAAGTTTGTGTAATAGCAGTGAGTATTTTCGAACTGCCCCTCTAACAGTGAGAAATACTTGTTATGTTCCTTTGACTTGCCCATTTGGGCAAGAAAATTTGAAATTTTACAAAACGTTTACAGGAAAATGAAAACTAAGTGGTTGTGTGACTCATTTATTTAATAATAATTCAGCATGCCCATTCATAAGGTCAGTATGTGCATTTATGAGTTTGCTGTATTGACGTATTTGTGTAAAACTTGTATTGTTGATTAATTTAAAAATCTTTTCATGTGCAGAAAGTGTATGTTGTTTTGTTTAAGTAGTCTGGCCATGCATAAATGTGCAGGCTCTCACTTACTGCTCTATTAAGCATTTAGTTCAATCCTGTTTAACGAACTCAAAACTTTGGAGGAGGCACACGGCATTTCTAAGGTGAAGCTCATTCAGACACAGCCGGTCCTTGGTGCCAGCTGACTTACGGCATTAGCTGGTATCAGCTCTACTTCATGCATGCTTTTTGCCTTTTTCAGTAATGCTCATTTGAACAAAGGTTTTCCTTTATCCAGCTTAAGTAATGCTCTAATCCAAGAAATTAAGGGGACATTTGAAAATTCAGTTGTCATCCTGAATTCACCTCACCTCAGGAGTAATTTCAGCTCAGTTTTGAAGAAAGTATTGCATTATACAAAAGGCTGTAAATATGTCTTTGTCTCCTTTAGGGATTAACAGTTTCTGATTGCCTTGATTTATTGTACTCCAGGCAGAGCCTGAGAGGAAGCAGGGGGCTTTTTTCCATCTGTGCAGCAGTTATGTGCCTAAGGTGGCAGGCTTTGGTTTATTTCCCAGGTGTCCTCAGTTTGCTGTTATTTAATAGAATAAAGCAGAATAAAAAATCAGGGTTCAATCAGTGTCACTATTCCATTGTAAGTATCCTTAAGTGGTAAATCACAACTCAAGTTTCTCTTTATTCACAGACATCAAATAGTATTGGTTTTGGAAAAGAAACAGAACGATCCATGACTATGAGTAAATCAGTAATACCTGACATTCCCTCATCGCATGAGAGTTTGATCAAGTGGGCTTACGAGCATAATTATAGTCCAGTTATTTCCTACACAAAAGCACCTGTTGCTAACAGATTTCATCTGCAACTTGAAGATACAGGTAAGTTTGAAGATGGACTTTTAGCATGTAGAAAAAACATATCTTGTGTTTCCAGGAATGCAATTACTTGAAAGGTGTTTTCTCAGTTTCAAGGCTTTGGTTTTGGGTGTTATACTTCTTTTACTGCTTATCGTCAAGAATGCTGGTAATATCTATGAATGATGGTTGTAAATAATAATCTGTGACTTTTTGATTAGAAAAGTCCAGGCAAGTTGTGTTATTTCCTGAAGTTTGGTGGAATTAAATGCCTATAGTTTATCCAACACACAAGACTTTATAGCTGGTGATACCCAGTGTTCACTGAAATGGATGTCAGCAATAGGATTGTTAGTTAATAAATCCAGCTTTGATTTTTTTTTTAGTATGTTTTTTCCAAGAGTATGAGCATAGTGTTTCCTTGAGACAATTAAATAGACATTGAAACTTTTTACAGACATGAGTGGCTTACCAAAAAAGTCGGAGCAAACAGAGTAAACACAATTACTAAAAAAATTGGTTATTTGGCCAAAGTAATTGCTGATGTAAAGCTATCTGGATCCATTGAAGCTAGCAGAGTTGCATCTCTGTTTTTCACTTATTCTGAGTTTCAACCACTGTAACTATTGTTTTACAATTTTGATAAAGTTTATGTTCACATTAATTTTGTCAATTGCACTCTCATGGGTTCTGTCCTCAGCAGTCACGTGTATAAGCCAAGAGATAGTTCTCTCATTTACTCACTATAAAGCTAACTCTTATTTAGCTTCACTCTGGTTTTATAAGTAGTTTCACAAAAGTAGTGACTGAACTTCTGATGGATCAGGTAGTGGAAGAATTTAACCTAATGATTTGTACTCAGGCTGTTTCAACAGCACCAAAATAGTATCTTTGATGAATGTGATGTTTCTTTTACCTCTGTGGATCTTTTGCATAAAATAGGTCCACTCATCAAAAGTTTATTTTCAGTTCTTGGTGAGAGAGATTTCTGACAGGGACTAAGTATACCAAGATTAAATGCCTCAGTAGCAACTAAGCCCTTAGTTGTAATAGTTGTGGCTACTTACCTGAAAAGTACAAAGATGCAGCTTTTAATGTCCTTCAGGAGCTCCCTTTATGGATAATATGTTTTTTGTATGAAAATTATTAGTTCTGGATACTTTTTAGGAAAAATATTTAATAGACTAATGTGGATTTGTTGCTTTTTGTTCCTTTTCAGAAGAGATGAATGATGAAGAAGACCATTCCCTTCCTCTAGAGTTGACAGAGTTGCTGGGTGCTAACCCACTGCCAGCTCCAAAGAATACTGATGGCCTGACTTTTCCATTTCACATTAACAGAGGAAGACATGACACGGTGGGAGAAGAAATCTTCCCATCCAGGCATTCAGTAGATACATTAATAAATCATGACTTCGGGCATTCCCTCTCAAAACATAAAGAACCTGAAGAAGTTCAGGGCAGTGCTGATATGGCCCTGTCAATAAAGTGTGATGACAAGGTCATGACAGTAGCTGTAGAAAAAGATTCTCTACAGGTTGGTGTAATATCTTGTTCTCAAAACTGGGGAAGCTTTTTTGGGCAGACCATTTTATTTGCATTTTAATTGAAAAAATAAACATTCTAAGTTCTACAGCCATCCCCACACAACCCCTCCCAAAAACAATTTGGTGAGGAAACTATACTGTAGATGTTCATTGCCATAACTCAGAATCATGTTTTCTCTTCCCAACAATCTGGTGGTTTTTAGAGGGGTTTCTGGTTGATGGTGTGCATGGTTGGTTATGTAAAAAAATTACTGTACTCGACCATCAGTCTGAGTGTTTAATTTCCAAAGTACAAAGAAGCTGCTTTTGGTAGCAGTGTGAGACCTAAATAGATCTCTCTTTACCATCTACCAGCTGACAGGTTGCTTGTGTCCATTTGTATTGTGGAAAAGAGCCTGATACAGCCAGCATTTTTAGCTCATTTCAGACCAAACAGAGTCAGCATTATTAATCAGCAGATTAATAATGAACCTGTTGTTTCCTTTTTTTCCATGTCACATTTATTCCTTGTCTGCCATGTATAACAGCATTTTGAGAGTGACCTTCCCTGGATGTCAGTACAATGAACTTCACTTCTTCCTGTCAGCAGTCACGAACAGTGACTGAGCTGCACTTTGAGCAGGAGCTGGACTCAGTTGTGCTTCAGCCCCTCACAAAGCGCCTTTGTTTCAGGCTGGTGGCTACACCCGGACAGAGCTCTCGCTGCTGGACCACTCCTGCAAAGCCAGGATGAATGGGACCCACTTCATCTTGGAATCCTCACTCAACAAATGTGGGACTCGGACAGCATATATCTTGAACAAGATTGTTTATTTTAACTCCGTGAGTATTTTACAAAGAGGATCCACCTTCTGTACTGCACATTGTAGTAGTACAAGGAAGCCATTGCAGTTAGCTTTAGTCTTAGCAAAAAGGAGGCATCCTCATCCTTTCCTGCCTAGCTCAAACCTAATCGCAGCCCCAGTCTCTGTATTCAAGGAGCTATGAAGGCTGCACATTCAGTGTGCTCCTGTGGTCAGATAGTATCCCAAAGGAAAAAGGAGGAGTTGGAGTTAAATACATTTTACAACATGGCTGCCCTTTAGTACCATCTGTACCAGTCTCAGAGAAGTTGCACTGGTGTTCCCTGTGCAGCTTTGGTGCATCCATACATAAGCAGTACTAATTGCTGTAAAGAGAAATGGGAATGAAGTTTTGTAATTGCACAAAGCAATACCTTTTAATTCATATCCTGAATTAAGTGAATTTTTTTTCTTCTAAAATTGTGTGTGAAAAAAGGCTTTTGAAATGTGAGGAAATGACATTATTTTTGCATGCTTTTCTCTTAGAATCTGAATTTATATTTTTTATCAGTTGCTATACATAATGAAGGGACTCTTGAGTACTAGTATATGAGTGATGATGCAAAGGAGCCCAGTTAGGTTGTAAGCAACTGCTTCCAGACTGGCTCAGCTTATGAGCCAGAGTACAATGCAGATATTCTGGGTTCAAAAGTAATGACACGTTCCTCTTGCTGAGCTTTCCAGTACATAGAAGTAACTTTGGCAAATGATGGAAAGCCTGTGGTCCAACCCAAACACAGCTCAGGCAATCTGATCTGACCTTGTCTGGTTAAAACTGTTCTGTGCTGGGGAGTCAGTAGCACCTAACTTTAGAAACGGCCCCAAACCAAGATAGAATCATTGGCAAACAACAGAACAGCGTGGGTCTGGAGCTAAATACTCTCGTGGTCCCTATATTCTGTTGTGGCCCAAAGTAAAGTGGTTATTTACCTCCTCTCCTTTCTCCAACATGTCTTTTAATAGTCTTGGCTTCACAGTTGAACTCCCAATCATGTATGGGATTGTTCAGAATTTGGGAGCATTTCTCCTAGAAAACAGACACCCTGCAGTGGAGTGTCAAAGGGTGTGTATATGTCACTTTTTAGCAGTTGCTCTATGTCTAAGAAAACAAAGTTAAAGTCCTGGACGGAAGGGAACTAGCTGAGGAGCTGCAGGCATACAGAAGCAGAATGCAGAACACTGGAAAACAAGCCCAGAAATTTCCAGGTGAAGAAGTGAAGACATGTAAAAAGGATAAAAAAAAAAGGAGGGGAAAATTCAGTGAGGGGAAAAAAAAAAAGAAGAGGAACATGAAGAAGGAATATCATGGTTTTGAGTGTACATGTCTGAAAAAAAGTTGCTAATGAAAGAAGAGAAAATCCTTTAGTGGCCCTAACACTTTTAGTGATTTTTTTATGAGTGCACTAAGGAGAACTGCAAATAGCAAAATATCACTTTAGAAAGCCATTTCTTTTTTCAGTGTTGGCTATACAAATACCAGAAATAGAATGGAAATGCTAGGCTGCTCATTCAGACACCAACACCCAGACTGGTGTCTTTCTTCGCTGGCTCTGAATTCTGGAAAAAAAACTCAGGGGCATTCTTTAAATATAAGCTACATATCCTACACGCTCAGCGCAAGGCTGTTTGAGACATGCTTTCACAATTTGCTTAGCTGGTGCTCTTCTTTTGGCCTTTGCATTGTTCTGAAGAGAGAAGAAAATAATAACCATGAGAGTGCTCAGTTATCACCTAATCTAATTTGTTTGCAATACCTCTTGTGCAGATTGTCATCCAGCTGTCATCACCAGCTGAAGGCAGCGCCTTTGAAGATGACGACATGGAATCGGGTGATAATGGATTTCCAGGGGATGCTGATGAGGGAGAGGTGGCTTTCTCAAGCTGGCCTGAAATAGCGGTATGTTATCCTCAGGTTTGCACCTGACGATGAAGAAATAGCTATTGTAATAGGCATTTCACATAAATTACATTAATTGTCTAGAAATTTGTTTGTCTTTTAACACATTTCTTCTCACTAGTGTTTGTTATGACCCTGTTGAAGATTTGCACTGAGTAGATGGAACATGGGTGGGCCTATATTGTACACACCAAATTTGTCCTGCCACTCCTGGTTCGTGATGTTACTGTATTTTTTTCTCTTGTTTCAGTTTAATTGCACACTGCACCAGCCAGAGGATGACAGAGGCATTTTCTGGCCTCCCGAACCACACATCACCAATGTGACCTTCAACATGGAGCTGTACAAAACAGATTTGTTCCTTGCTCCCTCCCAAGGACTCTTCTCTGTTGCTGAGAATGGGCCAATATATGTAGAGGTAACAAACAGAAAAAGATTTTCAAACTAACGGAAGTGTTTTGCAAGGCTGTGCAACTGAGCCAAATCTGTTCTTGTCAGTTGAAAGGTTTTGTTGGGCAGTTGGTTCAAGCCACTGTGGTGGCTGCAGAGAACAGAAACTGTAGGATAAGAAGTAGGACAGTATTTTGGGTAAAAACCCCAAAGGATTCTTGCAAAATGGGTGAATTTAACTTACAAGGTAAATTGGTGATTCTTGCTATGTCTGCTTTTCTGTATAGAACTTAAAGGTGGTTTCTGAGCTCTTGCTCTGAACCAGCATGTCTTGATGGGTTCATTTTGTTATATGTCTGAACCTCATCTGAAAGATGTAGACATGCAAAAAAACTATTACAAATGTGTGTCTTTCATATGCTAGTGTTCTCAGGTTACACAGTTAATACAGATTCTTGTCTTTCTCCAGTCTGCTTAAAAACATCAGTTACAATCCTTTTGAATGCTACCACACGAGATCTAGCAGACTTAGATAAACAATACTAAACCAAAATCAACAGCTGGGTGTACCCTTGACTTCAGGTGTATTTTGCACATGATAATATTTCCATGTTTTGCTGAGTTGCTTATGAAATCTGTGGAATTTCAAACCAATACAGCCAGTATTTTTAAAGATAGCTATGTGAACAGAATTTTGGGTTTTCAAATAGTGGTAGACATTAATAAATGCAGCTTTGGCAATGAAGAAGTATCGCCAGTTTCTAGGCGAGTAAATCACAAGGTGTGAGCCATGGGGCTGTAAGACCCCAAGGAAAAAGGAGCAGTGCTGTGCCGTGTTTCTCTTGCCCAAGTTAGTTCCTCTTTGGGAGCCCATGTTGCACATAAGCACAGTGATCCATTTGACATTGGTGCAGTTTTCTTCATGATTTCAGTGTGCTTTGTCTTGTCTTTGTTCTCTACCCTGTGAAAAGTACTTAAGTCAGCTGAAGCAAAAATAAAGCGTGTCACACTCAGTTAAGAATATTTTTATAACAGACACTTAAAAACACCCACTTCCTTCATGGATCTGGGATGAATCCCCCTGACTCTGAGCCTGCTGGATTTGTCTGGTTCTGGAGCTGTTTATTCAGACAGATGTTCTGATTTTTTCATCACCTGTCCTGGCAGAAGCCTTTTTTTTTTTTTTTCTGTTTTTCCTTCTTGCACAGTGGAAAACATATCAGTTTTGAACTTCTGTGACTCCATTTTTTTAAGCTGACACTGATTTTTTTTTTTCCTTTTTTATTTCTATTTTGCATTTGTTATTCAGAAAAATATTTTTTGGTTTTGATAAATACATATTTGGTAAAAATTCTTTATCTCTCTTTTCGTTGTTTGGTAAGGGGTTTTTTGTGTTTGAATGTTTTGGATTCTTGGGGTTTTTTTTCTTTCTTCTCTGCTGTCATGTTCTTACCATATTTTGGTCTTGCACCTTCCTCCTGTGGTTCTTTTCTTTCCCTGAGATATCATTCATCCTTTTATTTAATTAACTGTAGTATGCCTGTCCTACTTTCCATAATCTCTTTTTTAATTAGTTTACACCATCAGCTTGTTTCCTGTCGGTATCTGTGGCTGACTTTTGTTCATCCATCTTTATTTCTGTTCTTTTTAGAAGGTAGTCTTTCTTGCTTAGATGCTTTAGCACATCCCTTCATCTCTAATTTGATTGCTGCTCACATAAGGGAGAGAAAAAAAAAAGAGAAATGCTTTTATTCATTACAAAACTCCTAGAATCCAGAAATTACTGCATAAACCACACAAGTTGGCAGGCTCTTCCTTAAAGATACATGCAGCACATATGGATTAAGTATGCATATTTCTTCTAAGATGATTTCCTGGGGAACTGTTGCATTGGGCAGTGTTAATGGTTAGACAAAATGCTTCTGTTGTTTATTAAGAGCAACATGCCTCATTTGTTACAAATTCCATTTATTTTTTTTTCTTCTAATTATTCTGTAGCATTTATTGTCTGCATTCCAATCCAGCTGAGCAACATCAGGGCATTGGAAGCTTTCAGTCTTAATTATTTTTCATAAAAGAATATGAATTTCAAACTTATAATAAGCTAAAAGGATCCTTTCACAAGAAATTATGGCTTTTTAGGAGGCTCCCTCACCCCCTCCAGTCCAGGAATGCCACCCACACGGCAGACCATGACCTCCTCTCTGCCTTTGCATTCCTGTCTTGGCTG
Organism: Lycocorax pyrrhopterus obiensis; assembly: GCA_014706295.1. NCBI lineage: Eukaryota > Metazoa > Chordata > Aves > Passeriformes > Paradisaeidae > Lycocorax > Lycocorax pyrrhopterus. Next base: position 16,740,680 of record JACSVZ010000013.1, on the reverse strand, counting down.
GGGGTGGATTCTCTGTTGTGTCTGTTTCTTTTATTTTTTTTTCTATTTTCATTATAATTTTGAACAGATACAAAAACATGGAATTAGTGATTGATTTCCATACAGCTCTGTTATAGCCTGTGTGTTTAAGAGAGGCAGTGCCATCTCAGGTGGCAGTCACAGTCATTAACTGTGTGTCTTATCTGGGAGGGGTTTTTCATCTGCTTTCAGAAAGATAAGGGATTGCTGTATTTATGCATGGTTATGCTATTAAACAGCTGCTGGCTTTGAAACCACAGATTTTCTGTCTCTCAGTGTGACAGTTTACCCTTAACATTTAGCCTTCAAAATATTTCAGATTGGAAATGGCACTGGAAAACTGCTTAAAAAATTGTTGAAAATATTAATGAAATGTGAACTTAAAATGTCATTTCTGAGATCTTACTGTCTCTTTCTTTAATGCAGGTGTCTGTGACTAAAGCTGACAGATCCTTGGGCTTTGCCATTCAAACATGCTTTGTTTCCCCGTTTTCAAATCCAGATAGAATGTCTGACTATACCATTATAGAAAACATTTGTCCTAAAGACGAATCTGTTAAATTCTACAGTATTGAGAAAGTGAATTTTCCAATGCCACATGCACAGAAGGACAGAAAAAGATTTAGCTTTGTGTTCAAACCAATGTTCAACATCTCACTGCTCTTTCTTCACTGCGAGTTGACTTTGTGTACAAATAAAGACCAAGATACTCAAGGACTGCCAAAGGTCAGTAATCTATTAGATTTATCAAAACTTCTGATTTAGATGAAAACTATGTATTTTTTTCATCTGAACTCTGAAGGTAATAAATGGTTTTCTGTGGAATTGATGTAATAAACATGATATCTCTAGGCTCAGGATTTTAATAGATAGGAGTTATTATACTATGCATTTTGACTACATAATTTACAGTTTCTGTTTAAATTTCATTAGGTGGCTACAAATAGAAATTGCTTTTTTATTGCACAAGTGGTTCAAGTTTATCTTTTCTATCCATATCCAAAACACAAACAATGTTAGCTTTAATTTCCAAAAACATGCACCATATTGATAACATTGCAATCTGATTGCTACAAAAGAGAAGGTTGTTTGGATGGAGGTTCCTCATTCTTTGGTAAATCGTGTAGGGTAAAACTGGTTATGAGGCAACTGTGCAACTTGCACAGCTGTCCTGGCAGATGGGTGACTCTGACCTCACACCCTGTTCTTCGCACTCCAGTGCATTCCTCCTGATGAAGCTTGCACCTCTCTCAATGTGGATATGATCCTGGCTATGATGCACAACAAGAAGACCTTCACCAAGCCCCTTGTTGTAATAACACATGAAGGAAAACAAGAAGGTAGGAAAATGAGCTTGACTTTTTAATAATGCTCTATGTATAATATTGCGTAACATACAGCCACTGAAATGAGGGAGTGCTACAAGTATGTGACATTGTATAACCTTGTGGTGATGCTGTGTCTGTAAGATGTTACTTGTTTGGGTAGTTCCCTGGGAGCAGTCATCAGGGCAATCCATTGCCGTTTTTTAGCCTCCTCTGTTGTTCTCTGGACTTGTGGTTTTGCCAAGCATTGAGAAACGAATACTCAGACTAGTACAAAATAACATGGGTTTTGGAAGTTTGAATGTAGCAGTAGCACTTGGAGCAATTTCTTGTTGCCCAGAGATCAAAGGCAGTGTTCTGCTCCCTGCTGTATCCTTTATTTATTGTGCTTGTAAATATAAATTTAGGAGTAATAACAATGGAATTGCAAAGTACTGAGGATGTTAAAGCCTGATAAGTTTGTAAAGCAAAGAGGTGACCACTGGAGACTCACTAGGTCCTTAAACTACGAAGAGCAAAAGATAGTATGCACAAAGGGGCTCCACTTTGGTGGGACTTGTTTGATTATGAAACAATCATAACCAATCTTTTTTTTTTTTTTAAAGAGTGTGGTTAGTAACTAGTTGAAGGAGTTGGAGAGGCTGAAATGCATTATGAGATAATGCCAAACAGCATGATGAGACCGTTTTCTAGTTTAAGAATGTGTCCTGTGGTGGGAAGTAAGAACTGTTCTCACAGTTTCATTTAATTTGAAAGTTTTTCTTAGTAGGTCACTCTGACAACAGCATCAGTCATATTTTGATGCAATCCTAGAAGAAAATATGTGCATTTATCTTTTCTTTTTGTATTTGCATTGTAGTTTCATAAGAGGCTTCAGTGGCTTCACATACACACCAAAATCTTCCAATAGTGTCCAAAGGCTGTTTGACCTCTGGAATGCTTTTCAGGGAGCATCAAAAGGATGGGCATCAGGAGTCCTTTAACCTCTGTTTTACAGTGCATGCTGTTTAGTCTTTGAACAATTTAAAGTACCATACAGCATTGCTAGGGGACATTGGCAACAACTGTTTCTGTCTAACTCTGCAAGTCAGCTCGTATTTCATTTGGAGGTTTTTTAACAAATTTGTTAATACAGATCAAATCCACTATGAATTCAAGTCAAGTATTTGATCTGTCACTGTTACAATTAAAACTGTGCTTTGGGCCTGATTCTGGACTTTTATTTTGCTCAGCTCTCATATTATTTCAGCAGGTTTTCTATTGGGAACGAGTAAATCCTGCAACTGAAATTCAGCTTTCAATAAACAGACTCGTACTTCAGCTCTCTTGTCCTTATGATGTGTGGAGCATTGTGCGCAGCTCCCATCTTGGGCTGCACTCAGAATGTTGTCTTTGTCAGAGGCACAAGGTCTCAGTGTGCAAAGACAAGCTAAATTTATAAAGATTAGTTACAAGACAACAGTCTGATAGAGTATTTTGTTGCGTTGTGGGCAATTTAGTCTAATTGTGGGACGCTTGGTGGAAATCTCCCCAGCATATCCCAGCTTTCAGACATAATACAAAGTGGCACATTAACAACGTAGCTTTGTTGGTATGCAGTTGTTCTGCAGTGAATCAAAACCCCTTTCTTAAGGCCAAATGCCATTGTTGGCCGATATGTGAACCTAAGATTTGGAGAAGAAATTGTATCACATTACTGAACAGAAGAATTTACCTCTCAGAGGTAGTGTTCTTCATTTTCTTTGATGTGAACAGAACCAGCTTTCAGTATTGAAAACCCCACTAAATGAGATACTGCCCCTGGATCTGCTCATCAAGCCACATATGTAAGTCATGTGCTTGACATTTCCAAAGTCAGAACAAACTTGTCACTGCAAAGGTGGTTTTTTTTCTTCAGACAAGCTTATAACTGTCATTGACAGTATTAGAAATAGCAGTACTATCTCTAAATGAGAATTTGCAGTAGATCCCAATGGAAGTGTTTAAAACCCAGCTCCATGTCACAGGCATTCCCTTTGCATTCCTGCATTTTCCCATGCTCTCCCCCACTCCCATGAAAGGCAGTGGATGGCCATTTATGTGCTAGGAAACACGTGTTGTTCTGTTGAAATAATCTACCAGTGTTGTTCAGATTTCTGTTAAGTGCAGAAACTTTAGATTATTTCTACAGCAAAAGGAGACAGGTCATAGAAAGAAGGTCAAATGGGCAACTAACAAGTGTCTCTATCCTACAGAGGTATAGAAAATGATGATAATTCTAAAGGCTGGCAGCACTTGTTTTTAAATTAGATGTTTTTCATAGACCTCAAGGATTTTCACTGCTTCTGAATTGCTCCGAGCAAATCACAATACAGTACATGTAAGAACTGAGGACTGAAGAGAATTGATAATGAGCTGCACAGTTTATCATTAGCTGATTTCATATTCTCTGTAGAGAGGCCAGTGATAGAAATAGCATGGAAAATTCATTTTCCCTTCAGTTCAGAAGGCGTTTTCTTGGCACTTGAGATATGCTAGTGGAGTGTTTGGACAATCTGATAGTGCCCTTACCCATGTTTGTACTTTTCAGTGCTCCTTGGTTTCAGTCCAGCCCTCCTCATAGATCTTACATTCAGTTATACTGTTGCTGTTATGTGCACTTGATAACTTTCCAGATTATTTGTGCATGTACCCCCCCCTCCACCCCTCTATGTTCTCACCTGTTTCCTACTACTGTTCCACCTATTTCCTATCATCTGCCAAAGTGACATGCAAGAGATACTCATGTGTTAGATCAAGACACAATAACACAGTTGAAGAGTAAAATGCTTTTTTGGATTTTGTAGGCACATGTGTCTCAGAACCTAATGGTCTAAAGGATATTGTTGGAAGTTTGGTGCTGCCATCTGGGTTTTAGAAATTAGAAGCATAGTCTTGTTTAAGAACACTTTAAATAAATAAACGTATTTCTTTTCAATATTTTTGAGCTGTTATGTTTGCATAGAAATTAATTAAACTATTTTTTCCTGTTGCTAAAGATACAAAAGCAAGTACTGAAACACTGTCTTATCAAATCCTTTTACATATGATGCACTGAATGCACTCAGATATGCCAGAATATAAATGAAATCCCTGAGCTGCTGGGCAATCCAGAATCAAACTGCAGCTAACTAAACAGCTCCCTGAGTCTGAAGCCAGAATCTCTGGCTCTTCTGCTTGAGGTGGCATTCTTGGAGAAAGATAAGAAAGACCAGTTAAGAAAAAGGGGAAATTCTTCAATTTTTAAACATTTGTTTACTTGTCTCTTTCTGTTACAGGGTGATATCTTCATCACTAGGATGATGATATTTGATATTCCTGACTAGAACAATAGCTTTGATCTTTGAACAATACCTATGGTCTTTTATTTCTTATATATAATAATAATTTAAAAAAAAAACCCAAACCAAAAAACACACACAACTTCCAAGACAGAATACTAAGTAGGACTCAGGAAAATGGGTGAATCAACACAAATTCATGCAATTTGGACAGAGCAGTATGTATTGTGCCATAAAACTCACCATTCTTTTGTGTGTGTGTGTGTGTGTGTGTGTGTGTGATTTAGCATGCTGGTATCTCATATTTATGATTAGCGAGTGGTCAGATGAATGTAATCACCTTAAAACAATCTTTGTTCCTTCACAACCTGTGATCTTTAAGAGCTCCACAGAGGGGTAACCAGGGTTACTGTGGGTCCTACCTGATGGCATCTGGTTTGGGAAAGGTTGCAGTGTATTTGCCAGCAAAATATATGATGCATGAACTATACTCTAGATAGAGTCCCTTGAGGAATAATTAATATACAAATAGAATTTTTCTGAGATGAGTGAGATCACTGAATTTGGGCTGGTTTTCCTGAAATTCATGGTTTGTAAAAATTGCAATTAAAGTCTTTCTGTCAGATCAGAACCTGCATAGTTTGTAGGCTGCATGTGGAACTCTATCTGATTAATGTTTTGTGCATTTTCTTTGTTTTAAATTAGATCCTTCTCTTCCAAAGCCAAATGTGAGACAGCCACGTAAGTAACTCTTAAAACCATCTCTTTTAAGCTTTAAACGTTTGTCTAGAAAGCATTAGATAAATTAAGAAAATTCTCTTCAAGCTGTCTGAGTGTGTTCATGTTTCGTTCGGAGACAGAACAGAATTCTGACTGTATTGTTGATTGAGAGGTTCCCATCAGTGTTCAGAGAAGGACTGTGACCTTTTGTGTATGTGACAGTCAAGTTTGTGCAAACACCACTGAGAGTCTCAGCTTAGCAAGTTCATGTGCTGATGTGTGTGTGTGTTACCTCCCCCTTCTCTGCTGAGACCACTGCTTCCCAATACCAGTTCTAGGCAGCAGTGCCATCCCTCAGAGCCTCTGTGCCCTACCTGTGTCCTGTTTCAGCCTCACTCCTGTCCTGCACCACAGCTGGCCACAGCCCCAGGTACTCCAGCACCAGCACTTACAGGCCTTGCTTAGATGAGATCACTGCCTTGATATGGATTAATTTCTCTGGTTTTAATGTTGTCTTGGTGTAGTGAATTAATCAGGGTTGATTAATGACCCAGAAAAGGAGAGAAGCAGCACTAGAAGAAAATAATAAACAGGAAGGTGCAGATGATGTGCAGCCAAAAGCAAGAATGAATGGAGAAAAGGGAGATTTAAAGAGGAAGTGCTAAGAAGGTTTTTCCTCTCCTCCTGTCCCTGTCAAGACTAAATTTGTTCAAAGTAGCAAAGGTAGTGATAAATTATGCTTCTGCCGCTTCTCCATGCAACTTTCTTCTCTTCACTGTTTCCTCCTAAGAGAAGAGGACACTGACTGGTGCCTGGTGGAAAAAAAAAGTTGAGTTTAGTCTTTTGTGTTTGCATTTGAAATGACTAGAAGTAGCCAAAGGAACAGTCACATAGAAAAAATGAAAGAAAAACCTTCTAAGACAATATCTGTCAGGTGTTGTATATGCAAACTAGGCCACAGGCACCCAGAAATGGGTCCTGAAGGCCCTTGCCAACAGGAGCTGCTGGAGAAGACTTTTGTCAAATGAGGATGGGGGATGTCCTTAGGGACATGTGCTGGATGCAGGATGTGCAAAGGGAGGGTGTTGGTTGTGTTCTGAGAACTGAAAATTCCACTGAAGGATACTACTAAGATCCAGTCAGCTCATTTCCTGGCCAACATAGTCAGTAAAATGTTATTCACTGGCCTAAGTGATTTTCTGCACTGGGAGGCATTAAAAATACTAAACTAGAAATCAGTTTTTTAAGAAGAAATTTCCCCAAATGATTGCTTAGTGATTATTATTTTTAATAAGTATTTCTAATTACCAAAAAGAAAAACACAGAGGCAAAAAATTTTTCTGTTTGGATGATTAGCACTGGGGGCCAATACATCCAGGAACCAGATGCTGTTACCCTTGAAATGGTCCTACAAAAGGGCCTCTCCCCTAGAAAGTGATTTACATGTGTGCATGCTTCTATTTTTGTGTTCTGGAATTAATTTCAGTTATTGAAAGCATCGCCAAATGTGAAAAACAATTGTTTCTATTTATGTTTTCGCTGACTTTTTGCTGGCATCTCTTCCTTCTTAACAGCAGTTCCGTTCTCCACCTAGATTTCAGACTGAACTTGAGGAGATGTAGGGGAAAGTTTGCTTGAATGTTAGGCCATTTAAATGAAAAGCGTTTTTGCCAAAAATCTCAGCCTTTTTAAAACACACTTTAAAGATAAATGAATATTTAATTGAAAGCAAGTTATTAACAGCCAACTGAAAATGCTTAATTTTTGCAACGTTTTCCAGATTTGGATGTGCTGAGCTGGAGTTTTACTTTGCGATGTGGAACAGTTGGTTGGACTGAAGCCACTTTGAAAGCATCACTTTTATTTCCTTGATGCAAATCTGCCAGTCTGTTCCTCAAAATGGTGCTTAGTTAACTGTGAAGTTTTAAAAAGCTCCTCCATGAAAGATTAAGGGTGAATTTTTATAAAATGGTCTCTGCCACTGAAATAAGAAGTGCTTGTGTTGTGTGTGTTTCCCTGTGCAGCCGTGCTGTACGGGCTGGACACGCTGACAGTGGTGGGCATCGCCTTCGCGGCGTTCGTGATCGGAGCCCTGCTGACGGGAGCGCTCTGGTTCATCTACTCGCGCACAGGTACGGACGCGTTGGGTCCTCTGAACCACTGTATGGGGGAGGGAAGGGCATGGGAGCCAGCAGTGCTTATCCTGGGCTTTTTTATTTTCTTGCTCTCTCTTCTTACTCAGGAGTTTTCCAGCAGCTCCTCCCACGAGCCTCTATTGCATATCAGCTGAGTGATACCCGCCCTTCCCTAAAGGGAGATGTTACGTGATATGGTTTAAAATTTGCTGAAATGATTTTAAATGCAAATCTTGAAAACTCACCTGGGACATGAGTAAAACTGAGTATTCCTGGCTTGTGTATTATCATTAGCAGCATCTCTGTAATTCAAATTCAGTTAATATTTCAGTTAATGGATCTCCTTTGGTTCCCATACTACTTTGTAAGATTTTTTTTTCAGTTAGTACGTTAGGCTGATGTGTACAAGAAGTGGGCCAAATGGTTAAGAGAATGCTTTATCTAAACAGACATATTCTGAATATAACTAGACTTGAAAAGTTTTTTGGGCCTCGATTACACAGAATTTTTGCCACAATTATTTATTCCTCCTTTCTTCAACTACTGTTTTCAGTTGCTAGAAGTCACATATAATCTTAATTGTGTGCAACTAAATAATTAGGAATGTGTCTGAATTGGTGCAGCCTTTATGCACAGATAATTTTCCAGTATCTCCTTAGAAATTTTTCCCATGCTAAACTAAATTAGCAAAAATGGAACACTGTATTGAAAGAAGAGGGCATTTGGGGAGCTTTCTGCTGTATGCCACAGACAAGGACTGGACACTGATGGAGCCTTGATTTCCAGCATGTGACCTTGGCTGCTTGTGGATTATGGGGTATCTCAGGATCCTTAGAGTATGCTGGGCTCCCAACTACTTCCACTTGTGACCTCACAAGACCCTACCAAGATCTTTGGGAGGTGGGAAAAATGTGAGGTCAATTACTCCAAACCTATGCAGCTCTGGAGCATTGAAATTTGCCTGTAGCCCACTGCAGAGGGGTTATTTTTGGCATCTGAAACATCATGGAAGCCATTTAGGAGTGAGAATCCGTCCCTGTTGGGTCAGAGCTTCTGTAAATATTATGACCTAGGAGCTTATGTTAATTTAGAAATAAAAACTATGGCGTTCTTTCCAGCTGGAAGTGCAATGATTTTGTATAAGCAGTTTAATACTTCTCAGTGCATCGGCTGTGTATGAAACTTGTTTGGAATTGAAGCAAACATGGAAAATTTAAAGGTTGTGATAATATGTACAAATTGTATAATTCTGTCTCATACAAGTACTGAAACATTGTGGAAGAAAAGTGCTATTTGAGCGAGTATATGGAAGTTAAGAAAATAATTCCCATACTGGTAACCTTTATTAACAAAAAAAATTTAACTAATTGTTAAATTAATACCTTTGGTCCTGCATTTGTGAAAGTTCAATCTGTATTCACGTACAGAACCATCTATAGACACGTTGTGTGTCAGTACTCAAGAAACACTGGGAAGCCAACATGGTAAATCCTTGAGCAACAGTAGAACTTGGACCAATCCCATTAAAAGAATTATATTAGCAAAGTACATCAGTCATGGTGACCATATACAAGTAGTGGAGAGGGCAGCTGCTCTGGCTTTGTGTTTGAGAGATGAAAATAAGTGGAGAAAAAGGCCAGACGAAAAGTAATAAATGAATATAAGGAATAAAGGGGACACTGTAACTCATCAGATTAGAGAATCACAGAAATGATAAAAATTATCTAGGAAGTTTTCTGGTTCTGATTTTCAAAGGATTGTGAAAGTGAAACTATGTTCCTGTGCACATAATTTTTCTGTGCATAGTGTCTTGTATCTACAAAGCATAACTTGCAGAGTGCAGCAAAGCCTCTGGCAGGCACAGTCCCTTAGAGGACAACTGCTGTGGCAGACAAGATAATCCAGCTGCAGTGGAAACATTTTATAGCTTGCTGCAGACTTTTATTAACTCGAGGAGGGGAAGAAAAAAAGATAATCTAAATTTCATCTACAGAGTGGCTGTCTTTTGTCATTAGAGAATTTATGTATTGGTGAATTGTATTCTGAAATCTCATCTTTTGTTGTAAGTAGTACTGGATTTCTAACACATGATTTAGACCAAAGGTTGGAAAATATGAGTTCATTCTAAAACTCTGCTTTGCTGATACTCAGAGCACAGATAAAAGCTACTGCTGGTAGAGAACGGCAGTTTGGGATGTGTGAAGTAAGTTACTTTTTTTGCTGTAATGCTATGTGCAATGCCGCAAAAGGCCACCTTTTTGCCAGTAGTAGATTTGCTGATACACTTTTATCAGTGTGTCTCTGCTGCCGACAAAGAAAGTGTTATGTGAATGAGCTCTTTTGTTCGTCTTGATAGGCCATTAGCATTAAAACCTCAAGCAAATGATAGCAGAAAGGAACTACAAAATAGGTAGAATTTAATCTCCAGATATTGAGCAAGGATTGTTGTGTTGTCATGTAGGGCTTTTGCTGGTTTCAGTAATGAAAAATTTCTGCCAAAGCATCACAGCTGTGCTTTAGAGTACTCTAGATTTTCTGAAACAATTCTACATGGAGTAGAGATGTCCTATGATACAGGGGTAGTAAGAGAAGAGAGAATGAAAGCTAATATTAGAACAACAGAGGAGGAATTTTAGCTGATTTGTCTGCAAAAAGACTCAGTACTTTTGATCCTTTCTCTAGTCAGTTAAAGGACGTGAAAGGTATTGGTCCTGCCTGGAGGTGACCCAAGAACTAAGGGAAATAGCAGACATTTGCCACAATTAACCTCATTTATCTGGGGGTCTTGTAAAGGAGCAAAAATTTTGCAGTGTGCATGAGTGCAGAAACTCTTCATAATTTAACCATATAAATATGTATCAATGTAATATGTGTCTTAGTAGGGATCATTGAGTATGTTTAGGAGGGACAGGCACAAGCCTGATGAGTTAATGGGACCGTTAAACCTTGTGAAGCGTGCTAAAGAAAACATCCGTCCCTGCGTTCTCTTAGGAAGTGTGCTTTCCTTCTTCAGGCGGTGTTGCAAGTTAAGAGGATAAAATGTTCCAAAATCCGAGAAGTTGAAAGCGTCCCTCCTCCCCCTCTTCTCCCTTTTTTATGGGATCTGATTTTAAGTAAACTGACATAGCAACCAATTATATTTGGCAAATGGAGATAGAAAAGCAAACATTCAGACTTCCTGGACAGGGAGTACAACTGGCAGCTTTCCTAAGTGTGAATAATAAAGTGCATGTTGTTGCGTTCAGATGGGTAAAAGCTTGTTTACTGTCAATAGATGAGATGTGTCCATTCTGAGCAGTTCTGGTTTGGTAACATGAGGTACATGAAACTATTTACATGAAAAAGACAGATGGAGAATGCCTCTTCCGTGATAGTTTACATTTCTTTACATCCTTTCCTTGAATACTCTTTTTAAAAAAGCTTTGCTATGGTTCAGCTAGGTGTTGAGGAAATAAAATACAGGAAAAATCAGCCGGTCCAGATGTAGTTGCTAGGCTGTGTGTTCATAACATCACTGTGATTTGGATTTTCTTTTTTCTTGAGAACATTGAGAATTTGTTATTCTTCAAGAAGTGATTGTGGTGTATCAGAGCTGCTGATGGTGCTCTAGAAATGAGGTGCTGCAGAGGCCATTACACTGGAAGGAAGGGGTCTTCCAACCCAAACAGAAGGGACGGTGCCTCCTCGGACACTTTCCAGAGGAGCCGGGAGGGGAGAGTGAGCAATTGGGCTTGCTGGGGACTGCGGCACTGCGCTTTCGCTTTGCCATAAAATAAAAACAACATGTGTTTGGCTTATAAATGAATTTATGTTTAAGTGCCTACAGATTGCGTTGATGTGCTGAGGCTGACCAAAGCTGTGTGTAACCATGTGGTTTGTAAAATGGGTGACAGCGGAGCTGCAGGGAGAGCCGGGGGCCCCGCCGGGGGAGCCCAGCGGCCGCCCTTCCTCTGCCGCCCGAGTGGCTTCTGCGGCGGGGCGGGGGGTCTGCAGCCTCCCCTCGCTGCTTTCTGGTGCTTGTGCTCGGTTGTTTAGTTTTAATGAAAGAGAGTTTGCTTATCGCTGCCTTTGTAAATATAAGCTGTAGTACAAAAGGAAGGAAGACGTACACAAACAACGGGAGGAGAAGGGAGCAAGTCGGGAGGGGAAGAAACATCCAAACAAGGTTTATGAAAGCCTTTACAGCACGATGACACATACTTTGATTTGATACAGTTTATTCTGGGGGAGTTGCAAAGCCATTTCCAAAGCAAGTTAAAGCTGAAACTTGATGTATTTGCAGATGGCTGGGGGTAGATTCTGACCTGCTGCCTATGTGCAGAAATCCACGGCTCATGGGTGAGCTACGTAGTTATTTCTTACACTGGGAAAAACAGACTCAAAACTGCTCACTAGAGTAAATGCTGGGCTGAATGCTGAATTTAAAAACAAAATCCTCACCCTCTTTTAAAAAGTTTATTTGGCCTCCTGGGCAATGTGGTTTAGTAGTTTAGTTTGTTGTTTTTTTCTGTCCTCTCTCCTGTCCCTTCTTTCCTTCCGTTCCTAAACCAGTGGGGTGTAAGGGAAGAGCTGTATGTTGTGGGGCCTTAAGTGCACTTCGGCTGTGGCTCCAGCTACAGCAAACCTGCTGGTCTCCATTACACAGAGCACTTGCAACCTCTGCTGTGAGAAATCCTCAGACTTCCCGTGTTTGTAGCAGACCTCTGAGTACGGAGCAGCCTGCAGGAGGATATTTTGTTGCCTGAGACACAAAGCGTTAAAGGCGCGTTTCCACCGCAGCCGCATTCCGAGAAGCTCGGGCTCTGGCAGCTGGGCAGGAGCACACAGGGCATGGGGATGTGCCAGAGCAGCTCCTATGGGAGGAAGCTGGCTCGTCCTTGCACTGTAACCCTCTGGATGCAGGCTGTGCCTCCAGCCTTCAGCCTGTCACTGAAGCAGTCACTGGGGAGCGGGATCTCTATCAAATCCTGAACGTAGAAGAAAAATTGCAGTGTGCAGACCTGACCCACGGCATCAGGCTCTGAATAACAGGATAATGTGGAGCAGGAGAGCTGCATCATTATAAGCTCATGAGGCAGGAGATGTACTAGCCTTTGATTTTTCCTAATTGCTCTGCCCATGATCCCACAAAACATTTCCGTCTTGCTCCTTCTCTGGGAAAGCAGCCGTGCTGGTACTGGCAGCCACGGCAGGTCTGCAGCCCAGGCAGCAGCAGTGTGACTGTTACTGCACTGAGATCACAGGTTCGCATCCTGGAGATGAGCTCAAGGGAGGGGGCAGCTACAGTGCACATTATATAAACTTAAGTCTTGCCATCTGTTTTGAAGAGACTGTTTTGTAATATTGCTAAGGTTACAGACTTGAGCACTGTAACTTTAAAAATGCCACAGTTATGGTTTCCTATGTGGCCTCATTATGATCTTTTAGGCATTAAATGGCATAATTATTACTTTTGTGCTTAGTTGAAAGCTGGATTTTTCCCTTGGAATCCCAGCCACAGGTGCAGAAAGGGTGTGAGGAGACTCCAAGTGCTTGGTTTGGCAATCTAAATAGTGAAAGGGTTTTAATTTATTGTCAGTAAACAGTTAACAACAAATGGTGAGACGTTCTCACTACAGGTTGTAAGTGCAGCACATACTGTGGTAGCTATAGGAAAGCTTCCTGCATGTTGTATTAGGAGTAAATCAAGTCAAGCTTTCAGGATAGCCTGTTATTTTTCTACATGAAGAAAACTGGCTCAGGATATGTGGTATCCAGCTGATTGAAGAACATTCTCTTGAGCTACACTTTTAGCAAATATGCTGCTCTATAAACTGGCATTAAAACTAAAGTCTACATTTCCTGGCCTTTTTCCTGGAAACAGCAAAGCTATAAAGTGTCTGAGTTGTGTAATAGGACCCATTTTGAGTGACAGCTGACAACAGAAGATAGACAATGTTGATCTTGGCAGTTTCCATCAGCTGCTTGTAAAATGCTCAAGGAAACAGCGGTGTTATTTTCCCCATGTGCACAGCAATGCTTAGGTGCCAAAGTCTAGTAACATTTTCAGTGATTCTCTGATTAAGGTCTGTTACCCAATATATTATAATTGCATGGAAAAGAGACCACCAGAAGAGGAAGACTGGGCAGAAATGGATTATTGTTTTCTATGACAACATTTTCAATTTCCCTTCTCCTGACCCCACTTTTTCTCTTGCCTGTCCCTCAGGGGAAACAGCAGGAAGACAGCAGGTCCCTACGTCGCCACCAGGCTCCGAGAACAGCAGCGCAGCGCATAGCATTGGCAGCACGCAGAGCACTCCCTGCTCCAGCAGCAGTGCCACCTAACTCGGGGACAGCAGAGGAGCAGCACGGGACTGTGTGTGGACATCGGACAGCAGCGTTTTAACGTTAAAAGGATTGGTTTGGTTGCTTCTGAAAAAAATGAGGATTTTTCTACAGGAAAAAAAAAACAAACTGATTTTCTTTTGGGGAAGCCACTGTGTGTGTGAGTGTGTATATGAGCACACAATGCATGAGTGAACACAGCCTGTTGGATCTTGTTAGCATGTTATGCTACATGTGACAAAGCTACTAATTTTACAGTACTGCAACCTGTTCTAGGGGTCTGTGGGCCCTCAATGTGAAATCTATGCCAGTTTGGAAAAATGCTGCTTTGTCTATATGATATTTTCCTTTCCCTGAACCTTCTCATTGACACAAGGTATTCGTTAAGGGAATTCAATCATAGAATCACAGAATGGTTTGGGTTGGAAGGGACCTTAAAGATCATCTAGTTCCAATCCTCTGCCATGGGCAGGGACACCTTCCACTAGACCAGGTTGCTCAAGCCCCATCCATGTGCCTTTGAACACTTCTAGGGATGGGATAGCCACAACTTCTCTGGGCAACCTGTTCAGTGCCTCATCACCCTCACAGAAAAGAGTTTTTCCTAATGTCTAATCTAAACCTGCCCTATTTCAGTTTAAAGCCTTTACTCTTTGTCCTATCACTACATAAGATAAGCAGAATAAAGATGATCTTAGGTCAAAGGATTTCTCTTTGTCTGAGCAAGAAAGTATCAATGTCAGATCTCCTTGGTAAATAACATTTTATTATTCAGCTATGTTTAGCCACTTTTGAGTAATCTTTGTTTTGTTCAGCTTACAGCTACAGCATCTCATTTGCTTTCCTGTTGTGTTTGCAGCTTCAGGTTTGTTCCAGGTATTTTTGTTGTAATACTCATCAATTTGCTAATCGGAAAAGAGCACACTCTTAACATTCCCTCTCTTGTTTTATGGGCCAAAGCTCTTCTAGAAGAGATTTTTTATCTGCTATACCAAATGCAGGCACACACAAACATTAAGACAAAGAGTGGTCTTGTGCACTAACATAGATGGGTGTGTACCTTTAATGGCAAGGTCTTTATGCAAATAGATATATATCAAGGTAGACAGAGCCTAACTTACCACTTTACTAATTGGAAATTAGCACAGCGTTCCTTCCATACATAAACATACAATCCATAAATATATATATATATAAAATTAAAAACTCTCTTCAGTTTATAATAGATAGAGGAGATAAAGTTGTTGATTTGGTTCTAATCTTTTAGCTAGCCTAAATTCTCTTTGAAATAAGAGATGAGTTTGAGGGCACAAGGAATGTACAGTAGTGCCTGTTGTTTGCTATTCTCTGAAAAATGTTGTGCAGTTGTTTGTGTCAATCTGTTGTATGAACATGACGATTGGATAGTCCCAAAGTAGTATCAGAATATGGAAATGGCAGAAAGGTACTAATTGTCACTCTATTTTCTAATGTCATTGCCTTATCTTGACCTTCAAATTGATGCAAAATGAAAAGCAAAAAAAGACACTTTTAACATGTAATTATTTGACTGTTAGTTGCCACTTTGTAATGTGTTCTACTGATCCTTCTTTGAGGAACAAAGAGCATTGTTTTCCTCTAAAAATGAGATGAATAACTTTCATTAGTTGTAGTGAAGGTTACCTGTGTTCTGCAAGAGAGGAAGGGACTTCATTACACTCGAGTGATAGTCTGCTCTGAAGTCTGAGCTGCGGATTTCTTGCTGGTTCTATACTTGTGCCTTGCTGATGCCAGGATGGTCCAAGTGCAATATATGCAATAGATTTAAGTGCCCAGGATCAGGCAGAGTGTTACTCACTTTAAATCAAATCTGTTACTAATCCTGCAAACACCTATGCAAATGAGTAACTGCACACCTTGTCCTCGCGACTGGAAGCGCCTGCTTGGCTCTGTACACCAGGGCTGGTCTCAGTGTCGGTGCAGGCAGTGGGTGCTTAGAGTTACACATGCAAAAATGTTTTCTGTTAGCAGGCCAACGGTGGTCCTGGTGACGTGGACAGGGTGTCGTGTAAGCGTAGTTATCCCTGTGCATAAGGGTGTGCAGGATGGGCTCTGCTCCGAGGCGTGGGGAGGATGAATGTGCTACCTGTGTGGTTGAAAAGAAAGCGCTTTGCCTAACCTTCAGCAGAATGTATTGTTAAAGCATATTCTATGTGTAAAGTCTTTAAAGATGTCTTCAAAGAAGACTAGAGTCTTTAAGTTCAATCATAGCTATATTTTACTACATTAAATTTCTGTATAAAGATATATTTAAATGTTTTAGATAAATGTAAGTTACTCTATATGAAATGTTTAATTTCAATTACTGTGAAATTTATGTATTTTGTAAATTCCTTTCCCCATTTTAACCCTTTCCTTCCTCAGATATTTTATTAATAGTTTCTCATAGGAAGTATTAGATTTGGTTGTTGGGATGGACAGGTTGAAAAATTCTGTGTAAAATAGATAATTGTATATTTTTGAGAGAAACATGCTGCATTATCAATCTTTTTATCAAAAATTTACTCTAATTTTAAAGTAATTTACAGATTTATATTTACCATTGGATAAACCAAAAATATATAAAGGTCAAAGATTTGATTTGTTGACTTGTGTGTGAAATACAGTTTAAATTAACTGAACTTGGTGTACTCAGCTATTTAATTCAGAAATTTTAATACACTTGAGTTAATTGTCTGTTGGAGTTTACCAAAATGGCACATGATTACTTAGCAGATGGAACAGCCATTTCTGCTTCAATAAGGAGAGAGAGAACCAAACCCAAGCATTCCCAGTGAATAACTTTATTACAGAAATGTGTAGTACTTTGCAGCAGCTGTCAAGCTGCCCTCAGCTCAGAGCCTGATACACCTCTAGGCTCTGGTTTTGTAGCAGCCATTTGTCTCTGCTGCCAGTTTCTGTGTGTGGTGTGGCAGCTCCCGCATGCCTAACCACTGAGCCACTGGTCCCACCTCTATCCCACATGGTCTCGCCACGCTGGACTCACATGGCAGAGCCCTGTGGGCTCCAGAAGGCCAGTGAGACTCTCCTGTCCCAGCAGAGGGTGTTAGCGCAGGGGTTTGGATGGATGGACTCAGTGGTTAATTTCACCATGATGGAACCAACTGCGAAGGAACTTCTTATGTGAGAATGGGAGGACTGGGCTTAAAATGGACACCTTCTGCCTGTAAAAGCTATTAGTAGCATACTTAAACTCCAAAGTAGACTGCTTGTTCTGTCATGTGTTGTCTAATCACTAACTCTAACCTTTTACAGCATTTGATTTTGGACATTACTACATTTGTGTTTCAAGAGATCAGATCTTTCTGCGTTAAGCTGGTTTTGTAGCATTTTCCACATGGAAATGGATTTTACAAAATGTCTGTAGATGCTGATGATTGTAACTTTCCCCCTGCTCTTTCCTAACCATTTCTCTCCTGTATGTTCTTTCTGTCACGTATATCTACCTCATGCTTCACAAGAAGACTGTACTGTTGGTTGTGCCGGCAGCCCTTCATGTGAGGTGACTGCTGTGCCCTGTTGTTGTTTGTTGTTCATTGGGATGTTCATAGCATTATCAGATCTTCGCCGCCGTGTTCCTACCAGTTCCAAACACAATATTCTCACCTTTGAATAAATAAGTATATTTCTTTTAGATGCAAATGCCAGATTTTTTTTTAAAATCAAAGAAAGGGAGAAATTTACTTGCTAATACCTGTGGCCAGTCTGAACACCCCATTTGTATTTCATATTACATTCAGTATTTCAGAGCCTTGTGGAAATGCGTAGTTGTACAGTTTTGATAACAACAGTGTCATGTCATCTTAGTCTCTTGTGCATAATAAAGTATATATCAATTTATTAATAATTGATGTCATTATTCATTTAAGTTGTACAGAGCCAACAACAATAGATCAAATTTTGTCTCACTGGCCTGTCCTCATGTCCCATAAATTTCAGTGGGAATTAAGTGCAGGATTTGATCTTCTATCCACTCCTGTTTTCTCCTTTCTGAGTTCTTTTATCCATTGGCTTCAGTTGACTACTCAGTATCGTGGCTTCTCACAGAAACCAGTAGATATGTTTAGTTAAATGCTGCTGTTCTTTGCTCTAAGTTGAAGTCCAGAGCTCTGATCCTGTGGGCATTTAGTTGTTGCATGTCAAGACACAGCCTCAGTCGAATTCTGCTGAAAGCCTGGCTTGAGCACAGTCAAGCCCAAGGCTCTGCAGCGGCAGAGTGCCGGTGGGTTGTACCTGTGACTGCAGGTGCACTGGAGACATGTGAGCAAGATAGTGTTTTCATCACTGAAGAGTCTTCCTGTGCAGGAGCAGATAGTTCGGCTGAGTGCAGTATTCACGCAAGGGCATGACTCCGCACACAAGATGGAGAAGTGCAAAGCATTTATTGCGCAGGAAAATATTCCCTAAATACCAGCACCTAACAGGATATCACATCATATAAACAGGAAAGATGTTCACCTCAGTGTCCCCCAATCACCTGGGATAGTGCACAGACATTGCCTATTATGGTAACAGGTAAACAATGCCCTATAAAGGTCACAAACTACAATTATCACATCTCATAGGCCCAACACTGTCCACAAACCCACAATCCTCTCTCAGCCCATCCCCGGTGACCTGGATGCACTCCCAGGATCACCTCTGGGTCCAAGAAAGAGGCTCTCTCTCTGGCCCTCTGGGCCTATCTCTCTTCCAGCACATAGTGCACTCCAACAGCTGAGTATCAGCAGGACAAGAATTCGGGTGTTTACTACCCTGCTTACTAATTTGTTTCCTGTATTTCTTACGCAGAATATTCTTTATGGACACTTGACGGGAGCAGCCTCAGTGGTTTTTCTGAATAACCTCTGGGTTATTCAGAGGTTGTAGTTACTGACTCACAAAAGAGAGTTCCTTGGTAATGGAATCTAAAATGTTTAATGATCACTTTTAAAAACCAAGATTCCTTCAGTACAGAAAAGGCTATTAATTAGAAGCAGTCCTAAGCTTACATGCTGCCTCTGACGCAATTCACAGAGGTGCAATAGATTTATTGCTTCATAACAACCATATTTCAGTTTCTGCATCAAGACAGTTTTGTTTCCCTGTGGAAATGAGCTCCATAGAGTGAACTCTCAGCTGAAAGTTGCTGGAGCTGCTGTTCCCTTCTGCCTGTAAAAATTATATTTTGATTGAAACATGGTGTGAAAGCATGATCAGTGTCTCATATGTAGAATTAATTTTAAAATGCAATTACTAGCCAATGAATTCTGATACATTTGCATGAGTGTTTTTAGACATTAAGAGGTAAGAGTCTTGCCATATTGCAGAGCAGGTATCAATGTTGGGCATATTTGTTGTCTCAAGCATTGTGAGTGAAGCAAGTGTTTTGGACCGTCAAAAAATACCAGGTGCCAGTTTCAGGAAAAACACAGTCCAGAGCTCTTCAAATTTAAACAGAATTAAATTTATCACAGCGTTCCTTCCAAGACAGTATAAAAGGAAAAGGAGACAGTATTTTGATAAATTTTCACAGCTGTCACTTTGTAATTGTAAAGCAGATATTTATGAGGCTGGAAGTCTGATTGCAGCATGTGTTTTTGTACAGTGTTGCCAAATCTCAGGCCCTGGACCTAGCCTTGCCAGCCTGCGTGCATTTACACTTTGCTTAAGAAAGATCAAATTACATCCCTTCACCTACCCAAAGAAGGTTACAGCTCAAATTACATGTTGCTCTGTCATTTGCTAGAAGCCCTCGGGGTCCCACTGCAGCCTGCCTGGAAGGTGATGTGCACTGCTGTGGCTGCCAGCCGGCTCTGCAGCCAGTCCTTGCCTGCCCACCCTGCTGTGCTGAGCTGCAGGTTTACTGTGTTTAGGAAAATCTAAAAAGGAGTTGGTTTATGGATAGATGAGGAGGATAAGCAGCACAAAAGTGTTACTCTTGCACTCTTGTTTAAATAACAGATTTTTTCCATCCAATTTTGGCACATATATTTTGAGGAATTGGTAAAAAAAAATTTGGGTGGAGGCTCTTTTCCTTTGTTACTGCTGCTTGTAAACTGACGGCTCTAGTAAAGAACATACTGTAGTGACAAAAAATTAAATCAGTATTTTAGAAAACAAAATACTAAATGTTAAGCAGAGAAAGCTGATGGCATTTAACAATGCATTAAGTGGCTCACCAAGCACTGTGTTTTGTCAGTAAGTTTTTTATGGTGTGTCTATCTGCAAAATCACAGTGCAATCCATGCAAGTGGCTATGGTTTTCCCAGTTCTCTAAGCATTTAAATTCCAGATTTGCTCTTTGTAAATAGGGTGAAAGGATTAAAAAATTCTTAGTCTGTCCTTTATACGAGTAGGCATGTCCCATGGGGTCATAAGAGCTCTGGATGTAGTCTTTGCACTATGCAATATTTTTACTAGTCCATGATCCTAAAGGTGATTAGTAACATTGGCTGTTAAGACTGGAAAATAAAATAAACAGGAAGATTTAAGGAGAGCATACACACAGAGCATTCACAGCAGAAATATGTAAGTTTTCACAAAATTTTTTGAGTGTCAAAACATGTGACAGAAAATTTAAATCGCTGAAATAAAATAACATGAAGGAAGCAGTTAAGAAGTGTCTGGAAATGGGAAGACTCATGCTCAGCCTGAAAGGAGCTGGATCTGGAGACTTCCAGGGCTGCCATGCCCCCAGAGTGCCAAGGGCATGAGGCCTGGGATAGTGCCTGTCACTGGGAACTCCGGCTTACAGTGCTGGGCATCAGCCAACCTGGCAGGATTATTACAGACAGGACTTGTGCTGTTAACTCTGGGGTATGGCTGTCCCTGTGATATGCCCTTTGTTAACAGGCTGTTTCAGACAAACCAGGTGTGTGTGAGAGCTACACAGCTCTCTCTGACTTTTGCATTGGGAAGAAGGGCTGTGAAATATGAAAGGCTCCAGCTGAAGTCACAATCTGCACTTGGGATGGCCAGAGAGAGAATGTTCGTCTTGCAAACAGAGGAGGTACAGCACCAGTCTTGCCTCTGGGGAGGTCCTCTGCTGCTAAAACCTGAGTCCAGGAGTTCAAAATAAAACCCCCCATCACAAACAAGAACCCACCCCTGTCTTTCCCTGTCCAGCTCATGCAGGAGCAGCGGGCAGGAGCAGTTGCCCCACTGCGGGCCTGGGTGAGACCTGTGGCCCCTCAGGCAGGCTCAAATGGCAGTGTGGGGCTTGGCACCGTCCCACGAGGGTTTTGTAGGGGATCCCATCGAGGGGAGGCAGCTGTCGGTACGAGGGGACAACTGAGGGCTGCACGACAGTGATGGGCAAGGGCTCCTCGGGGTCAGGAGCCAGCGGCCCTTTGGGTGTGGATTTAAGGGAGGGAGCCATGACCGCCCGTGCGCCTCCAGGGGGAGCGGGGAGGGGAACGGCGGGGATGTTGAGATCCTTTTTGAACAAGGCTAAATATCACTGTAGGTGAAAGACGCACGTGGGCTTTGGTGGGGGGAAGGTGGCTCACGTTTTTAGCCTGATTGTTAAATTGCCCTCTCACTGGGCCCCCATGTGGGGGGCGATGAGGGCTCTGCAGCCCCCGGGAGCACCGGCAGCTCTGTGAGGGATCTCTGCTGCAGGAGGCACCTACACAGCCTGGGGCTCTGTGACAAAACAGTCCTGCCCTCACTGAGTAGAAAAAAACCCAAAGGTGGGGTTTGGATCCCAGTCCTCTGAAAAAATGTTTCCAACCCCCTCTTAGAGCCACAGAATGTGCTTGACAGGCAGCTCTGATGAACAGGGCAGCACGGAACAAGCAGACTCACACAAGTGCGAGGTGATGAAGGGTGATGAAGGCGGGGAAGATGGTCAGGTGAGAGAGGTAAGAGCAGGTACAGGATGACAAACACCTATATGAGGAAGGTGAGGCTGTTACTTTGATTTACATATACTAAGCTGGTGGTGCCGTCTGATGATGTGGGGAGGCGATGTTGATAATTAAGAATGGAAAAAGGAACCATGATGAGGTTATTGTCAAGTTGGTTGACAGAGAAAGCTGAATGAATGCTGTGATTATGAGTGTTGTAGCATGACTGTGCTGACTTTCTCCAGAGAGGGCCGAGGGATGATCACACTGGAAAGCACGTACCCCGCTGACATGCTTTGTACCATTACAAAGACAGAGTAAATACACCCATGTTTTTACTGGCAGTGCTTAGTTAAATTTCTGTGACTTCCCTCAAATGTGTGTCCCTGAAGTGAGTCATATTTTACTACATCCTAGACAACAAGGGTTTGTCATAAACCAAGAGGCCTTGCCTGGGCCAGCTGCTGTCCCTGTGGGCCAGGGAAAGCACAGGATGATCTGCTGTGTGGATAGAGTGATTTCTTTGGCTTGGGTTGTGCCCATCACCTGAATCATGGGATCACCTACCAAGGAGGCCACAGTTGTATCAGGAACTTCACAGATCTAGCTCTGGCAAGGCATTGTGAATGGTTAATTTTGTTTCCTGGTTTAATTGTAGGATTAGGGTTATGCCAAGCTAATTCCAGATGATTTCTGTATTGCTTGTTCTTGTGAATTTTCATTTATGATATTGCTCTTTCATTACAAGATAAAAATTTATAAGATGTTGAAACTCAGACCTCATACTTTTAGATTCCATGCCTTTTAGTCAATATCTAAACAACTGTTAAACAACTGTGAGCCAAGACCAAATTTGCTATTCTCTCACCTAGAAATCTTAATTGCGGTGTTTATTTGATTAATGACAAATAGTATGGTTGCACAGACCAGAGCTACATTTTATAGATTTATCGTGCTTTTATTGAGCAAAGGCAAAACTGTTATATAAAAACCTAGGTATTCATGCAGTTACGTGTTCAATATAAATGCACACATATATACAAACACACGTTATTCCATCTAGTACTGGGGGACCCCAGGAAGGGGAATTTCCAATGTGTATTGGAGGCGAATGCACGTAGCCATGAATAGTGCAGAAAGCACGTAGAGTATGTGAGCCACTGCTCTTGTGAACAAGCAATTTACATCTGGAAGATTTGACTCAGTTCTGCTGTCTTTCAAAATCTTGCGGGCCTGGATTTTGTTGGCTTAGTTCAGGCAGTTAGGGGAGCCATGAGCCTGTGCTTCCTGTATGGGGACTGGAGGAGGCAGCCCCTGACTCAGCACACCTTGCCTGTCTGCTGAGCGGGCACCGGCGAGATCCGAGAGAAATCCTGTTCCTAACGGAGCACCTGCAGTGGGCTGGGATGAATCTGCAAGTGCATCTTCTCTAGAGGGCATTGCTCATGCTGGGAACCAGTTCTTACAAAAATCCTGAACTTCAATCTGAATGAACTCATAATTCTCAGAGCTTTAAGTGCTGGTGGTGCCAGTGTAGAAATACAATGATATAGGTTTATTTTGACACAATCAATGAAGAGAACAGTTACATGGGAGGAGACTGGAAGACATCAGGGTTACTGCCATAGAAGCACGCAGCTTCTGTCTCTAGGAGGGATAACTCAAGTGTTGCCTCCTGCTTACAAACCTTTAAGATTTTTCACAGCATGGAAAGAAACCAATGCGTGTAAAACTGGAGGCATTTGCCAGAATCGCGCCTCAATGCCACACTTGAACAAAAAAGATAGTTTGCATTATTCAGAGTCCATATTTCATTTTTAAAGCAAACTAAGAGCCAAATTCTCAGCTGGTATAAACCTGCTCCTTCAGCTTCAGTCAAATTTTGTCTATTTACACCAACAAAGCATCTCTCAAGTGTGTAAACTGTTCTTTAGTACCTAATAACAGAAATATAATCTGGCAAACAGACAGTTTTGACAGCTGCCAGTGTACTTCAGATCCAAAGATGATTCCTTGAACTTCAGCTCTTCCCTCCTTCTTTAGACTTTTATTAAAAACAGGACCTATTCCCTAGTCCCTCATGTCATATATAATTCTTGCAATGTTAGTTCAGCACACTGCCCATTTTCTCCAAACATCTGAATTTTGCTCCACAGCTGTAAAGTCCTTTTCCTCAACTCTAATCAGCATTGAAAGCATTTATTCCCAACTGAAGTTCTGACAACTGCGGTGCTCGTCCTCCTGTTTGCATTTAAGTCAAGAAGGCTCACATTTCAGATCAGCCAGTGCAAAGTGCCATGCTCATTTTTTAAAAAGGCATGTCTTTTGAGCAGGGTATGCAAGGCAGCAAGACATTGGAGCTATCCTGGCTTCAATGACTTGGGTAGGATTTACTATAAAAACCCCAAGAAAAGGTTGAAGCAGGTGTTCTGGGCACCTGATCACAGCACACAGAGGATGGCACTTAAGGTCTCCTCGCTCACAGTGTGGCTGTGGGCTTGCCCAGACAAGAGCCCCATGATACATTTGACGTTGACTTCTGGGGCAATGGCACTCCCAATAAAGGGAGAGAAATGCTGCTGAGGTGTGGAGCACTGGGCTGCGTTTCCCAGGTCACTTTGGCCCTTGTGAAGATAAATGGCTTCCAGGCTGTGATGGGCTGGCTCCTGACAAGGGTGACAGTCAGCAAGGGGCCACTGCTGCTCTTGTGTCCCTTTGCTCAGCAACACTTGGTTAGGTCTCCAAGGAAAACACCAGCATTAGTCATACATGAATCAGCTGTAATGATCCCACTCCTTATACACCCTATCCACATTGCCTGTTCCCAGATGTTTTTAGCTGGCAACTGCTTTAAAATGTGTCCATGCTGTGGCCAGGACTGGGCTAGTTGGCACGGCATGTGATGAAGCCCACTCATCAGGGAGGCTTGAAAACTGTTTAGTTGATCCAAGTTGTCAGGAAGATTTCTTTCTCTTTTTCCTTCGAGCTCATTGCCATTCCTGCATTGAATGCTGTCCATTCACACTTCCAAGTATGCTTTTTGGACAAAGCAAGCACATCTCTATCTTGACATTTTTGCCTTTGTCTTCTGAAAGTGAGTTTGTAGGTTAGGTGACCTCACTGGAGACAAAGAAGTAGCATGTGGCATTTGAATTCCTCAGTATTAAAGAAATATTTCCAGATAACAGTTTGTAAAAAACACATAGACTGCAACTTGCATTCAAGGCTCATCAAATGCCTTGGAATAGCAACCAAAACAGTAAAATCACACAGTGCTCTTAGACAAGTAGTAGGTAGAGGGGGAAAACAACTGTATGGGATAAGTATGTTCATTGTACTGAACCCTTTGGGAAAGATTTAGAGTTTGTAGAAAGAAATGGCTGTTCAATTCTGCAAATGCAGACACATGAAGCTGTTGCACAGTGCTAAAGTATTTGTAAGGCATTAGAGTTGTTCTTTTATCAGTCATCAAATTTAAGGAAACCATTCTTCATGTGTCACGGGCTGTGCTTTCAACATACCCTGTGATTCGTGGCCAAGGACTACGAAACTTAAGGGATGTTCTCTGAACTTCTCACATTCCCTGGGACTGACTGCCATTGAAATGCACAATACATGACCCCTGACTAAAAGCTTCTAATGTGTGATTCAAACTGAGACTTGACCAAGTCTTTGATGGGAAAGCTTGCATTTTCCCTGAAACTTTTCTTTATTTTCCTGAAGATTTTTAGTGCTAAAATTAAGCCAATTTTAAACTGATTTACTGAATTACATCACACAACTCTACACCTCTGGCTGTGAATTCAAATACACAGCCAGTTGAGGAAATTTCAAACCTTTGTTTTATTCTTCTAAAATACTTGATAACTTCATGTGGATGTCATTGGGATAGTGCAAAACACTCTCATGGAAGGATTACCCATTTCTTTTTTCTTGAGGAAATTTGGTTGATCAAAGCTATCATATAAATCCTGCAAAACTGTCAAGTGTTACTCTCCATAACACAGTAATAAGAACTATTCACTGGTGATGCTAATTAAGAAAAACATTTCTCCCTGGCAGTGGTTTTCCTTTGATGTTCCTATCAGGCCAGTGCAAACAGGCAAATGCCAGAGAGCTGAAACCTTATTGCTGCTAGTATGTCACTGGTATCTAATATTGCAGGGCTGTTTTCCAATAAAGGCATAGGGAGTTTTCTGTATAAACTGTTGAAGCCTTAATAGGAATTTCCCCCTAAAACTCTCCTGCAGATCGAATGAAAAATTGGCTCTTTACTCTTGATCTCTGTGTATCTTCCTCCTCTCACTGTCTGAGTTCATTTTGCAATAGAAACAGCTTGTGTTTATTTCCTTTCTTTTTAAATCCTGATAGTGACAAATAAGTCTTAGCAAGCTATTTCTTGTTTTTATTTCTGCATACTCCAGATATTGCAATACAGTGGAATTAACTTTGTAATAAAACATTCATGCATTGTAAATTGGACATAGAAAAATATCTATTTAGGCCACCTTGTCTGAGACATCTGGAGGTTTGATGCACATTTTATAGGAGAGAATTAGTGCTGGTTTCTGTGAAACAACCCCTGATTATCACCTGAGTGAGTCGGGTACTGGTACCCAGACACGGGAAACTCAGAGCAGATCTTGATAAGTCTAAATCCAGGGGATTTGGGATGTATTAATATATTGCTTGAGATTTATACAATCTGCTTTAAACCCTTTGGGGGCAGCTTTATCTGCGCTGTTTCATTTAGACATTGGCTCTGAAGACTTACATTCCCTGGCCAAGATGCCATTCAAGAAAGGTAACCTTGTACTTTCTATGGAGTGATGTAAACCACTCTGAGGGCACAGCGCAGTGGAGAACCCAGCCCTGCCAGCAACGATGTCAGGGAATTTGAATTTTTTCTGCCTCACTTTTTTTTATGTGAGGCTTTCCTATTCACTTTAGCAATTTAAAGATGATGCATGTCTGAGAGCTGACATTCAGGGGAGAGGTCTCTCTTCTACTTTCACTGCTTCAGCAATCTGAAGAAAAATGTGAAAGGTTAAAACACTTTGCTCTAAGTGTTTTCTAACTTTTCTTGCTGAAAGGTACATTCTGCCAGGTGCAAAAAAACAAACAAAAAAAAAAGGTAGTCCTTCACTATATTTTTAAAGCATAACATCAAGAAAATTTCCCTAAAATTTTTAAATACATATTGCTTGTTCCTCTTGGTAGTTTTTTTCCCCCATGGTATCTGCAAAGGCAACTTTTTTCAAATACTGTTCACCTGTAAATACATAAGCTACATTAAAGGATAGTACATAGGATAGAAGAGGCTGTTCTTTCTCTTTTCCACACCCGATTCTCATCTGGTGTGTTTACAAAGCAGCGCCTTTGTCACAGCACACAGAATTTGTGGAGTGAATCTGCACTAGTGTTAAATGTCAGGCTGTAAACTAAACACTCCCAGGAATGGGAGGCATCATGAAGGGATTCATGTGGTGAAGAAACATCGTTTTCCTGGGTAAACTTGAAACAACCCTGTTTTCTTGACTCCCTATTTCAAAACTAATTGCATGTTCTGAGATAGCTTCAGCTCCGAGTGATGAATGCCATGCCTTGTAACATTTAATAAGCTTTTCACTCTTACATAGAAGAATGCTCTGTAGAATGATGGACATAGAAAATATCCCAGCTTAATAAAGTTGATTTGTAGGTCAAGGGAATTAGTCTAAGAATCATCATTGATGATTAAAAGATGTTGAAATGCACTGGATCCCACACTTCAACTGTGGCTAGTTTATTTTAAAGTTCCTCGTGCTGAAAGGAAGAAAGTTGTGTCACAGCTGTGTGAACCACACCATCCAATGAGACATTTGGTACAAAGTATTTTCCTCTTTAGAGACCTGTGTGACCTCTGGTGTGGCTGAGCTCAGGACTGGTCTTCCCAGCTCCCATTCTGAGGCTGACCCCCGTGTTGGGAGCTAGGATACCTCAGTGTGATCCTAACGTCTCTCTACTCTGTAATTTGGATAAAGAGTTTTCCTTATTTGTACCACTGTTTTCCTTGCCTAGTCTTCTTCTGCAGGAAGTCTGAAGTTTGGCTGCAAAATCTGCCTTTCCTTTTGTAGGGCTCTGCACCGCAGTGCTCTTGTCTTGCTAGGAATGAGGGGTATCCTGACTCTTCAGGATCTGTTGGACTCCTGCCCACCATCTCCTCTTGCTGGACCACCTGAAGCAGGTATTGCTCCTGCTCTGGGACATCTTCCTCCACCTCTAGCCAGATATGTCCAACCCACAAAAGGGTCTCCTTCTGTACACTGTCTTCTCCATTTTTAATTCTTCTGACTGCGCAGTCCATTCAGACTGGAGTCCAGCACATTCAAATAAACAAACATGCTTAATAGGGAAAAAGCCATGGGCAATAGTTTTACTGGTAGGGGGTGTGCTTTATCCATGATGACGTCTCTGAAATTAGAGTGAGAAATTGGAAGAAGTGGCAAGGGGAAGCTCAAACTGTTTTGGAGATTTCTTGGAAAAACAGATGGGGTTTTGAGACATTTATTTTGTGTGATGTGATCAGTGTATGCTGGGTGCATTATGGAGGTGTCTCACTCATTGCTTGGGTGCAGGGGAGTGAGACAGAAACAAGGGAAGTTGGCCGTATCCTTGTAGAAAGCTTTGAGTTTTCTTTACTAAACTCTCTGCGGGATTCTTGTTTTAATTTTTCGTAGAAAACCCTCATCCTATTCTCAGTCTAATTATGATGTTACTCACAGAGGAAGACATTTTCCCATCCGAGCAGCCACCATGGAATAAGGACTACAGGGGAGACAAGTAAATAACACAAAAGAGGTGGAAGGCAAAAGGAACAGTAATTAAAATCAGAACTTCTAATGTATTGCAATTCATAGTTGTTTGGGGTTGTATAAATACTTTCCTACAGTGCAATCATTTAGATATTATCCTTACAGAAGTCCATGTAGTCAGATAAATCAACAGGTACAAGAGTATGATTCAGGGTTTTTTTTTACTCCTGTAACTCTCCTATGCTAAGTATGCACTAACATTCATGATTCTACTTGGGTATTTGTTACACAGAGTGTTATGTTCATAAATCTTAATTTAATTTTTGACCATGGCAGTGATCAACTTCTTGCACACTAAAATCCTCCAGGCACAGCAAACTGTACATTGAGATAGGACTCTCTCCAGAGGGGAGACCACTTCATTTAAATAGTGACTTTGGTGGAATAAGATTACATAAAACCATTCTAATGGTTCTCCTTCCTCATCAGAGCAGTTCATTGTTTGCCTTGAAGTTCTAGTGCCAAAAGTAGTGTTTTGTTTTCAAAATATTTAAATGTGACTTCTTGTATGTGCCTTCTGTTGCTATTTCCCCAGCTCAGTGGAGGGTTTGTTAAGTGAACATCAGTGGCTCAACTGCCTCCACCTGCCCCAGGCTCCAGCTGTGTGGGCTGTGTGTCCCAGGTGGGGCTGTTGCCCGAGGGCTGTTTCCTGGTACAGGATGCAGAGGGAAGTAATCGACCACTTTCCGTGTTGGAGCCCGCTCTGAGCTTGGCAGGCAAAGGTAAGGCAGCCTAAAAAAA
The DNA here is from genome assembly GCA_014706295.1 of Lycocorax pyrrhopterus obiensis. NCBI lineage: Eukaryota > Metazoa > Chordata > Aves > Passeriformes > Paradisaeidae > Lycocorax > Lycocorax pyrrhopterus. The sequence goes on along the minus strand of JACSVZ010000013.1, from coordinate 16,711,393 downwards.
TGAATACGCTTGATTTTTACTTTTGAAATAAGGCCTATGAATCTAAAATTTCAGAGTTACAGTGAGTATGAACCCTGTGGTGAAGTTGTCTCTGAGAGTAAAGCTGTAGCAAATAGTGGTAGAGTGGGGGGATGTGGGGTGTGAAGAGTCCTTGAACTGTCTTCATTTGACTTTTGTCAGAAATAATTTATTAAGGCTAATTTGAAAGGCTGTGTGGATGGATCTCGCAGATGCTGAAATTGAGGGATTGCTTTAGCTAACATATGGAAAATATTTACAGACCTTACCCAATGGTGATATATAAGAGTAAACAGAATGTCAGATAAGCCCTGCATTCCTTTATTTTCACTTAAGACTCAGGAAAAATATATGCCTCTTTGCTAGCAGGGAGAGAGGAGGGCATGTTGGAGGGCAAACTGATCTGGAGAAAAATGTGCATGTTAAGCAAAGTGAAATATCAGCTTTAAAATCCTTAAATAATTCACATGTCATGATATCTCCTCTGAAGTCTGTGCAAAGGCTGATTTTTGTGGAGTAGGAGCTTAGGTTGTGGCTCAATTTTCTGTCCACCTCCATTTAACTTGCAATTAAAAGTTAAAATATCACAATTATTTTGATCCTGCTTATGGTGGCGGTGGGAGTCGGGGGGTGTGTCTGTGTCAGCTGGGGAGGGGGACAAGCCCCTGGGGCAAGTTAAGGCTACTCTTCCTTTCCTTGGCCACCGAAGCAGTACCCGAGGATTTCTCACGGAAGCACAGTCTGGGAGGGTGGAAGCAGAGGGTCTCGCTGTGCGGCAGCTCCGCCGGAGGGAGCAGCCCGCGGTGTGCGGCACCGAGCGGAGCCTCGGCTCCTGCCCCCGGGGCTGGGAGCCCAGGGCAAGGCTCGGACACTGGGCTTGCCTTCCCAGAGCCGAGCTCAGCTGCTTGGGCTTAGGCGTGCTTACATTTTCCTGTGGTTTTATACTTTTTCAGTGTTTGTATTGCACAAATCTGTACTTGCCTGCTCCCCAAGCTCCTCGGGATTCCCTGGGAGCATCCCAGAGGAACAGGGCTGTGCCCCAGTGCCGGAGCAGTGCCCGGGGCCGAGCAGCCCGGGGTCACTGCTCAGACGGCAAAGGCAGGAGCAGGCTGACAGCTCCAATGGGACGCAGCACAGCTGGTGCTGACCATGCTCTGCCAGCCAGCAGGCAAAGAAACTCCAGCAAACGTGGCCTTGAATTGCCAGAGTTTTGCTGTAGATTTATTAGTATGCAGTCCTAGGCAAATGGTTTCTCATCCTCCTCAGTGGTGAATGGACTGGTGATGCTCTTTCTTTCTTTCTTGGCACAAAAGCTGGCTGGTTTTCTGACAGAGGCAATGTGGCTAATATATAGGAAATTCAATACGTTGCTAGCTAGGTGAGGAAAAAATGCATCTTTGACCAAGTATGTTACTATAGCTGAGATCTTAAGAAATTGCTAGCTTGTGCAAAATACTGGTAGTTTGAAACGATGACATTTTAAAATGTTGCTGACCTAAGAACTTTCTTTGACTTTTGCTGTTGTTTCTTTTGGATACATTTAGTTGTTTATCTGAGCAACTCTGGTCATTGAATGAGGTTTCAAGAGAAAAGGTAAGCAGAAGAAAGAAATTAATACAGGCAAATACAAATAACTTCTGCTATAGTAACTAAATTTCTTTCATTTTGCAACTCTGAGACTATTTTAAAATTTATTGATTCAGTAAACTTTTTCGTATTTCTAAAAAGAGCTGGATTGAGAATACTTACCCATACTGAAATGCTTAGGGAGTACCTAAGATTTGTTAGTTTTGGCACAGGGCTGCAAAGGCAGTCTAATGTCATCATATTTGAAAAAGGAGGACAGTGGCAAAGGGTGATTCAAGTGCAGAGTAAACTTGGTTAATTTACAGCACAATCTTGGTCTTAATAAAAACCAGGGGAATTGGTACACAGTGTTGGCAGAAAGCCTGAGGCAAAATCAGATTTAGCTGTGGATATCAATTAGGAAGCACAGCCAATATTTGCCATTGCTACATTTATTTTTTGTTGCTTAACCTTTTTAAGATTACTAAATCTGCATGTTGGGTTTGTTGTTTTTTTTTTTTAGTTTTGCTTGGTTTGGTTTTTTTTTAAAGGCCAGTCTGTAACTGTGTCTGAGGTACTTTTTATATGACTGTGGTGTCCTGGTCTGCTCTGAGTTCCTCTGACAAACACACACCAGGTCACTTGCTGCTTGGTGCTCACTCACATCACTGCTGGGTCCAATAAGAACCAGCTGTGAATGCATCTGAGCTGTCTCTGATACAGTTCCAAGTCTGGAAAAACTAATTCCTCCCTTTCTTTGTAGACAGTGTTGTGCAATGGCCTGAGCTCACTAAATTCTTATGTTGTTCAATAGCAAGTAACCTAGGTACCACATCTGCTGTAGCGGCAACTGGCTTGTCGAGGCAATCGATGTTTGGGAGTTGTTTGCACCCTATGCTCTGTTTATACCAACTCACTTTTTTATGCTGATGGAATTACAAGAAATCAGCACAATTCTTTCATCTTGGTCACTATTTCCATACTATTTTGCCAGCTAAGTGGACCTGAAAGACACTGTTTTCTGGCAGAACTCCAGGAATCAGGTTAATTCTGTTGCTGCTGTACACACAAAACCAGTGTTAGGGAGTTTCTGTTAGCTCCTTATAAACTGCTTTGAGGAAACATTTTATAGGACAGATTTCCTAAAGAAGAGAAATGGTACCACGAACTAAGGTGGCTGATTATGAAACCATATGGAAAATCAAATGATAAAGCAAGAAAAACAACCCAGGCACTTTGGTATATGATATTGTAATTTTCCTGAAAGGGGTGAGCTTGGCTAGCAAGATTTCCATCATTATCCCTTTCCTCTTCTACCCACTACATCCCGTGGCTCTGTAGTGCTCTTGCAGGTGGTGTTTGTTGCAAAATACATCTAACCCCCAAGGAATCTTGATGACTACTCAACATACAATAAGCTACTTGTGCCAGCTGACCTCTGTCTCTACTTTTGGAGTGAGAAGTTTGCTGTAGTTTTTCTTCAAGAGGTATTTACCATCTGCCTTAATAATTTTAGTGTTTACAGGTCTGAAGTTGTTGACAGCATTAACTGTGTCATTTGTTCCCTTTCCTTCTGCAAGTAGTGTGATGTTACACAGAAACACCATCTCAGCCACTTTCCTATTTTAGTATTCCAGCAAGCAATGTAGTTTTCCTGGGCTGTGTATTCTCTGCAGCTGTACTCCAAGGGTCCAAAAGGAGGGCTGAAAGATAGAATCAGTGAATGCTTTCAAGTAGTACAGCATTAATATTTGTGCTTTATCTTCATAAAATACTAATGCTAAGATAAGAAAGTGGCCACAAACATGGTTTGCAACAGCACCATGCTTACAACTTGCAATGCTAGCAGCCTGCAAGCTGGTCTATCTTTGTAAGCAAATGGATATTCTAATTTTTCATCTCCTTTCCAGTAAATATAGCCTATATTCAGGGCCAAGATAATCAACTCTCTGAGTTGGTAGAACTGCCCTATGATTTCCAAGGACTATGTGCTCACAGCTCAGGACTAGCTTGGGTTTGGCAAGACTGATTATCAAAGTGAAAAAGCAGTAAGAATCAGTTATTGAAGGAGCTCCAGTGACCTTAGAGGATGTAGCACAGAGTTACAGTTAGGATAAAAAGTAGAAAAAGCCAAGGGCTACAACTGGTGTAGAGGCAAAAAGTGGCTACAAAATGAAGGCGTAGCCTGCACAAGGACTTGACAGTTTAGGAAATGACTGTTGAATGTGGAAAAAGGTTCAGTCCATGCCTGGTGTTATACTTGGTTTTAGGTTTAATAGAGAGACAAAGCCTTAGTAAACTCTGACTCAGACCAGAACCTGAATCCTTGCTCCTGGCCTGAGCCCATGAACCCCAGTTATGGCCCAGAGGAATAAGCTGCCACGGATCTGATGTTTGCGCAGCCTACTCTTCCCTCTCTTAGGTGCCCCATTCCACCTGGTGCTTCTAACCCTAGGAGTTCTTCTTTACCCTAACACTAATCCCAGAAGCTGGCTGATCAGGATGTAATAATGCCCCGTTATGGCCCAGACAAATACTTCAGTATTTATTAATTTCTATGTTGTTGATCTATTATTTTGGTTACCCTTTTGCATACTGTCCCTGCTCAGAGCTGTGTCTCTCCTAACCCTAGGAATGGGCTGAACCTTGTGGCCACCAGGCATGACCCAGAGGCCATGGGTGTAATCCTCGTACAGCCCATCTCCTGTTCTGGCAGCCCTTTTTCATCTCACAGCAGTAGGAGCTATTCTTTCAAGGTAATGAGCAGACTGGGTGGTGATCATCCAGCCCTCATTACATCATGTTCCTAAGAACAAGTACATTACAAAGAGAAGAGAAGAAATATCTTTTCTCCAGGCCTATTCTGCTTGGCAGACAGACAGCTTCTATACTGGTTTCTACTGAGGCTTGCTGTAGCTACCTCCTGACAGAGCTTCCCCCAAAACCTCCCTGTCATGGGCACAGTTTGTGTTCTTCTCAAAAAATGGCCTCTCTGGTGGGACAGTTCCGAATGTCCTTTGTCCAAGCTCACAGTTTCAGAAGGCTGAAAAAGTGTGATATTTCAGGACTTTCGTTCTGTGTTCAACAACTTCATTTTAAATGTAGCCTTGAATAAATGATTACTAACTCAAGCCCTCGACTGGGGACCAAAGCATGGTCAAGCCCATGGAAATATGCTAACAAATGTAATGCTGACCAAATGTCTAGTACATCGTGTCACATTTTTGAGAAATGTCACAAGGTAAAATACTCATTCTTTGGCAAGGGGAAGTCTCAACTAGGAAGTGCCAAAGGAATTCACAAAGCTTTGGAAATCTCTACGTATCCTTTTCTCTGGGGAAAGAGAGAACTCGAACATGATTTCCTTGACTGTTTACATCTGAAAATGAAAGCTGGAAACCCATCAGGGACACAAGAATTTCAACACAGTTTGTTGCCACAATTAGCACTCTGTGGAATATTGATTCTGAAGCTGTTGAACTTGTTCTCAGGGGTCTGTTTTGTAATTTATATTGTAGGGTTTGCATTTTATAATCTAATTGGAATTTGTAAGATTTTTATGCATGTTGATTTATAAAAATCAAGGCTATGTACTGAGTTTTTTAGACCTCTGCTGTGCTTACATAGATATGAGAAGGATGTATTCAACAGTCCAGTCACTGTTAACTCAAGGAGCAGCAGATAACACTACCTGGCCTTCGATGAAACAACTAAGATCAATTAAGGTATAGAAGGTCATTAGAGAAACTTCTCCTCGTGGTGTTTCTGAGATAACAACTGATACAAATTCTGATGTGAAAGAGTGCACTTTGTTCAGCAACTGTCCCCCACACTGGACTTACCATACTGTCAGTGTTGTTATTTGGTAGTTTAAGACTCTTCCCCTGCAGCTGGTGGTGTGTTTGGTGTAAGCACAGGTGGGTTGCAGCACAGTACTGTCTAAAGCAGCAGTACCTGAATCTTCATACCTTCCCCACTGGTGACCACATTTACTCTGCCTTGGAAAATAAACTGGATCGTGGGTCTGAAGATCCTTAAGTATGTTGTACAGTACTCTACTCATCTCCTTTGTTGTGGGCATTGAGCATCTGAGAGGTTGCTGTAGTCTGTGCATTTCCCAGCCTCCGTGTCCTCCTCTGCCTGGGTTTGGATGGAAAGCTGAAAGAATTTTATTTTAACAACAAAGGAAAGGTGGCTTAAGGAAATTCAAAATGCACTCTGCTGCAGCTCCTGGGAAGAGCTGTTATTTTCCATGTTCTTGAATTAGCCAAAACTAGTGGCAAGAACTGGTGGAAATTAATTACCCCAGGTAACTGGGGAAGACAGTTTCTTCTGTTTGAATATGCTGTGAGCATTTGTCATGTCATTAATAACATGGCATCCATTGCCTCTCATTTGTTTGTCCCTAACTGCTTCCCTCAGGCATTCCTGCTCAGAGGGGTTTCTGTCCACCAAAAAGCTCCAGGGTAGCACACAACTTAGTATGTAAACTCTATTTATGACAATCGGTCTTTTGTGTGCTTGCTGATTTATATCCTACTTGAGTGAATAATGCCATATACAAAAATTGATTGGCAAATTGCTGGTTGTCCTTAACCTCTGGTGTTACTGAGGATGTTAAACCATTAGCAATGCTGGGAAGAAGTACAAGTTAGCCAGGAACGGGTATTTCATCATGTTGCTGTGGCAGTAGGAGCTTGCTGATAGCCTACAATGATGGATCAGGACAGTTGGCCTTGGAGAAAGTCTTGCCTGTTTAAGGACTAACATGAGGAGAGGCAAGATAGCTGTCATGCCTCCTTCTGTGTAAGAGAAACAGACCACTGGACTGTTTTGTCAGTTAGGATGGAAAGTGTGTTTGGTTTATGTCTCATATAAATAATAGAAGTAATAAAAAGACACAAATACCTCACCGCAAATGAAGCAGTCAGGAACAAATTTAAGAGAAAAACAAATAGCTGACCAAAGCACATTAACCATTCGGACTTAAATCTGACTTCAGTCTGCAAAAAATGGCTCTATTAGCCTCTACACTTGATGTGCTCAGTTGATTTAAGCACCTAGGGTTTTTTTCCTGCTTCTGGCAAAAACAAAAACCAATGAGAATAATCATGTTCATGAATGTCCCTCACTGGGGAGAAGGACTGGGGTGCCAGGACTCCTCTTGTTCACTCTTGTCTCTGCCCAGAAGACCAGTCAGTGCTTGCTCTGTTAGGAGACGCTGGCAGGAGCGTGTGTTTCCTTGGCAGAAATGCAACTTGTTCTATACACATACACACACACATAAAATAGTACACAATGTCCTCTTTCCTCAAGCACTGGAAATGAGCATAATGCTGTTTCCTTGCTCAGATATCCACGCCTGCCTTCCAGAGAGTGCTATGCCCGAGTCCCAGCCCCCAGCTCCATGTTCCACTGGCCAGGCTGGGGGCTGGGCTCCCACAGCTGCAACCCTGCCAGTGCTCTGGCCTCTTGTGAGTGCTCCGTCTCCGAGGGAACTGCTGAAGCCAAGTTCAGATTCAAATAGTCTAAGTCTTGCCATCTATCAGCCTATATCCTGGCCAGTGGCTTCTGGTGTCTGTTTCTTTCAGATGCAGAGCTATTAAATTTATTTAGCTACTTTATTTAGATCAAATATAATTTTATGGTGTCTTGTAGGTATGTGAAAGCTGTTGTCATCTCCTCACATAGTTTTTTGTGAAAGTTTTTTTTGGCAGTGGTCAACTTTATGTTTATGTGGACCAATTAATATTTAGGTGATGCTTTTGTTTTAAAAGATACTTGATCTTTATATATGTGTTTTTCTGCCTGTGTGTGGTTCACAAAGGTCAGCCTTACTCAATGCTGAGGAAAACACCATAGGCACCTTCTGCTGATATAAGCTGCCATTAACAGAAACATATCAAATACATCAGCAGACAACAGGAGTACTGAAGTGCTTAGGAAAGATTGTATTAGTTATTGTACATATTTTAGTTATTACTACATTTCTGACCTTTATTAGATGATTACTTCACACAAGAAAACTTGCAGACCAGCCGTGCTGCACCAGTGTGGCGTATAGGGACAGCTGTCTCTTTGCTCTAGGAAAAAAACTTACTAAAACTAAAATCCCATAGTTCATAAGCATTTGGTTGCAAAAGAATCTACCTGGGTAATTCCTTGGGAGGAATGAATTTTTGATCTATAAAAGGAAGCAAATGATTTCAAATCCCTTGGCCTGGTGCGTGATGCACCAGCTGGGTGACACTGCAGGGTGCCCCCCTGGCTGTGGGTGCCAGTGGGGAAAAAACTGACATTGAGCAGACTACCAGGGTTTGTCTGAAGACATTTTTTCCAGATACCAGGAACTATGATATTTCCTGGCTTCCTTGAAATGCTGAGTGCTAAAGTAAGTGTTGTAGATGGAAAAACTGAAGAACACACAAACAACAGATCAAATGGAGTGGAGGCCCAAATTTCACATTTTAGATTTCCTTCAGAAATGCAGTATTAGATTAAGAAAGGTGAGGATAAAGGTGATGATGCATTGGGAAAAACAAGAGAAAGTTCTGTGGGATATATATTACCCCCAAAGAAAACACACAGCCCTTAAAAGTCTCAAGAACAAAATAATTTTTTACTGAATACAGTACATCAGGTTTTCAGGATAGAACAATTTTTGAAGTGTGAGAGAAGCAACAGTTCTGTGATTTGGAAGGCAGGGCCAGCACAGGATGGTGCAGCCTGCTTGCCAGGACAGAGCTTCCTGGGACACATGTCTTAAGCCACTGATCAATCAGCTGCTGCAGTCTTCTCAGGAATCTCCCTGTGGAATTTTTATAATGTATACTTCTCACAATTTATACTACAGTTGAAAGGCAATTATAATAATTTGTGATTACAGATTATTCTATATAGTTAACTTGAGTTTTAAATTATTAAATTTAAGTGGCTTAGACACCACTTGCAGAGAAAATGCTGCCGCCCTAGAGGTCAGCAGAGGTGTTGGAGCTGGAGCTCCCCTGCTAAGTGGGAAGGAGTATCTGGTGCTGTCTTCTCATGCTCTCTTTGGAAATGTGCTGCTCCAACAGCATGTGAGACAAGTTAGCCCTGAGCACCCTGCAAAGGCTGTCTTCTCCCTTCTCTGCAGAATCTCTTGGAGGGTGTGTGTCAAGGTGAATATGTCCATGCTGTAATTCTTAATTCTCTGGGATATGTGCCAGAATACTGCAGGGGTGCCTCTAGCTGTATTCTGGAATTTTGAAAAACTTTGAAAAGAAAAAAAAGTCAAAAACATAAACTCTACAGTATCTCAGAGGAGCCTGTTTAAGCCAAAATATTCTAACTGAAATGAGGCCTGGGAATGCACAAGCTATTGAGTCACCTTCTATCCTGACATTCCTTCTCTTTCACTCTTACCACAGCACATTTCCCTCATATGTGGAGGCACTCTGTCAGCACTTCATTGCAATTAGCTTGGTTACACTGGGAATGGCTTTTAACAAGGCAGCTTAATCCTGCCTGGTCTCAGGAGTGCGACTGACAGCGAGGAGTTGTGTGCAATAGGTGCAAAGATATGGAGCTTGCAGGAAAGTGTGAGTGTTGTGTAGATAATCCTGTGGATCTGATGCATGTGTTCTGGAAAGTGATTCATGCTAGAAGTTTAATTTGAAGGGAGCAGGAAAAGAGAATTATCAATGGCTTGAATCTGATGGTTGCTGAATGCTCTCAGTTCCCTGCGGAGCTTGAAAAGTTGGTTCCTGTTGCTTGTTACTGTTCCCTTCTTTATTCAGTATTCTCCTGTGAGGTTTTATTTTATCTTTATTTATAGGCATGGTTTTTATCTGGGATGTTAATTGAAACCTTTTTTATAAGTAAGACATGCATGCATATTAAGCATGGAGGCTGTGTACTCACAAGGGCTACAGGGAAATTTAAACAGAGGAGTCAGGAGTACCACAGCTGCCCTGGACTAAAGCTCCATTGGGTAGGGATGGACTCTGGTGCATGCAAGGCAGCTGTCTTGGGGAATCTGCTGTTTGCTTAAGCTGATGTTTGGGAAAAAAATTGTTTCTTGGGAGAGTGTTTATCAGTATGAGACTATCAGACCACACTGAGAAAAAATTAAGAAAAAAAAAGGATGCTTTTTTCCTGTGTTTTAAGGGGAAGCAAATTTATTTTCAAAAGCAGAATTAAGTTCTGAACGCAGGGCTATGCTCCATGGGACTGCATATTTTCTGCACCCCTCGGCTGCACCAAGATGTCCAAAATGTTAAAGGGTTCTCAGTCTGACATTGCTAATGCTAATAAGAGCTGACAGAGTGCAACTTTTCTCTCATTGAAAGCCTCTTTTAATAGCTTTGTGCAAAGGTCTCTAAAGTCAGTGGAAATGTTCCAGCTAACCTCAGTGGGCACTGAGCCAGGTCATACATCACATCTGTCCCAGTCACCTGTGGACGTGCATAAATAACATGCAGTAGAACGTGCTTAAACTGTGCAGCACAGTTCAGGAGTTTTCAGAATCTGTAACACCCTTCTTGTAAGTACTGGAACACAATGCAATCCTTTTAAAAAGCATTTTACAAGCCCCCAAAACTCGCTAGCACACAGCAACAACAAAAAATACCCACAACCAAACAAAAAACCCCCAACCAACAAACATACAATGACACCAAGCCAAAACAAAACAACCCCAAAACAAAACCTCAAAAGTACTGAAGGCAAATCCTGAAAGTCTGCTTCTGAGAAACTCTCCTATTGTGTGAAAACTGGAGTCCAAAATCTGTCTGGAGAAGTTCTATGACATTTAAAGAAAACAGAATTTCCTGCTGTAACACAGGAGACAAGGAGCCTGCGGGCCACTGTATTTGGAAAGAGCAGGTATATGAACAAACTGGTTACAAGTGCTTTATAAACTTGCTTTCTTTAGTGTTCTGAAGCTGAAGCCACTTCTCTGGGCAATAAAGATATATAACTCTTGTGGCCAAGAGAGGTAAAAAGCAACTGGCCTGGTGTTTTACTTCTCCTTCAACCTTCACATTTTAAAACGTGGTGCTTTGCACTTTGAAAATGTTTTTCAGTATCTTTATTTCATTATCTTATTATTTCAGACCTTGGTGAAAGAGCTCCATTTCATAAGATGCCTGTGACTAGCATGGTGCAGAGATCCATTTCATAAGATGCCTGTGACTAGCAGCTGATGAAATCCTTGTCAGAATGATGTCATCAGTCATCATTAACGATGTCTATTTTTTGACTCTGTTGAGGTTATTCTGGTGGTTCTGGCAGCTAAGGAGTCTGAGGGGGCAGAGGAGCAGCCACACTCTTTTCAGCAGGATCTGAGCTCCTTTCCTGCTTGTTAGCTGTGATATCCCCTTCCTCTGGATCCTTGTTTTCCTTCCACATGCTGCTGGTCTTCTAAGACCTTTCTCCCGAGTGCTGGAGATGCCCACTGACAACTTAGTCTTTCTCAAACCTCTTCGCATGCTTCTGTGCTGGAGTGGAAAACTTCACTATACTAATGACAAGCTAATTTTCAGAAGTAAGCACATTTTCTTTTTGAGCCTCTGCAGGGAGAGGGTGAGAGTTCATATTTTATTCAGCTGTTATAGTTGACTTTTAAGTCTTTTTACTTAAATAGCTTGATTTATTTTGGTTGTCAGAAATTTACACATTCAGAGCTGCGGTAATATGTACAAATATTTACAGATGGCAACAATAGTTGGAATAATGTCCAAACAGCCTTTTTCACAGCAGTTAGCAGAGTATCCAGAAGAACTGAAACTACAAGAGGGTTTGCTAGACACAAGCAACAAGAGACAAATCGCTTATTCAGTGGAGATGGTTAATCTCCATTACAGTTTAGAATTTGCTTTCTCCATCTTATTAGTCTACATTACTGGAAAGAAGTGTTATCAAAACTAACTTTCTTCACTTCTAACAGAGCCTTTTGCAGAGCAATTTCTTATATGCTCTGGATTAGACCAGCTCAGGGTTTGAGAAGAGTTAATGCTTGATATCTCGCCTCATGTTTTATGAGCTTTCAATGAGATAAAATGGACATTTGTATGTAGCCAGAGAGGTAGCGAAACAGGATTACTCTAAAGAATTTACCCCTTCTTTTAAGGTACATAAGAGAATTGGCAAAATTTCCTAGTCTAAAGCGGGTCCTCTTTCCTCATCTCTTGTAAGTCACCAGTTGCACACACCAGCACAGTCTCTGGATCATTTCCTATGGAGCTCGGCTCATGGCAACAGTGATGCTTTCATCAGATGAGAGACTCTGCTACTGAGAGTGGGGAAAACCTGCCCTCGTGTTAGTTCCTGCCCTTGCACCAGAACTGGTGTTCATGTACTGTCAAGCAAACCACACCAGAGGCACGTGCACGAGTGAAAACTAAACAACTAACTAAACATTTAGGACAGAAGGAAAGGGAGGAAAATTAATTTTCACCCAGATCATCTCCCTGATTTATCTCATGATTGCACTGTTATTCCTACTGGTAAAGAAAGAGGGGAATGTAAAATTGGCTCTTGTGACAGCAGCCTGCACTTGGGTCAGTGTGAGACAAGTGTAAAACCACTGCCCAAACCCCAATCTGTACAGCTTTCACATTTGGCAGGAGAATCAGCCTTTGGTTTGCCATTTTAAGCATCTGGTTTAGTCAAAAACAGTGAATGAAAAGTTGTCCTGTCATTAGTTGTAACTATGAAGAGTATGTGGTATGGAATTCATGCGAAATACTGATATTCAAAACAGTTTCAGATCTCATAAGGGCCTAACATGCTCTGAGGCCATAACTGTATTCTGATCTGATTAGAATGTGTCCACAAAAACCACGAGATGCCACAGATGTTACTTGATTATTGAGTTCAACTTTTAAGGCCTTGTCCCTTTACCTCCCTGGAGATGAAATTGTGAGCAGATACTAACAAGAGCCTGATAGCTGCAACCTAAATGAGTCCTGAAAATATAATCTCTCTTTCTAGAAGTTGTAATGAGCTTCCTAAACAGGCTTCCCAAAACCAGGTAGTTCAGTGCATTGGGAGGAGGAAAGTACTTGGAATGCAGAGATGGCCAGACATTGAAGTCTGTTATTTATTCAAAGTGTATTGCAGCATGACTGACCTAACTTCCATCTATTTAAAATCCCTCCAGAAAAGTCAAGCTGAATGTGTTAATGGCTGGAGTGGTGCGTTGAAGGCATGCCTAGTATGAGAGAGCAGCACGGTGCTGTGTGGTAGGAGCTGGGGCTGATCTGTAAGTGCTGCACACAGCTGCTGCTGCCCGGGGCATACGGCATGCCCGGGGACCACTGACTGGGAAATCCCAGAGGGCAGACAGTTGCAGGGTGTGCAGTGGTGCCTCACTGCCTTGCTCTCTGCAGCACTAGTGCCAAGCTGTCCTTCGATTCCGAGGTGTACCAGTTGCTTTAAGGCTTTACATTAGGTAACGTGCCATGGGGACAAGGCGCGCTTCAATGTCCGAGCAGAGGACAGAAATCACAGCTGCTAAAAAGCTTTCAGAGATAAAACTGCCTCGAAAGTGAGGCTTGTTTGGGGAATGAAAGATGCATCTAGTGATCAAACAAGAGGTGACCATGCTATTCTCCACGTAGCACTGGATGACAAGTTGCCGAGAGTGATTTCAGCCCTAAGATGTCTGTACAAAAGTTTTTCCAAAGAACCCTGGCCACTTATCTTGGCAAATCCAGTCCTAATCAAGTTATGAGAAGTATTACTTAACCTAAAGATGTCAAAAAATTATTTGTGTAGTTAAACCAAAATGATGGATGAATAAGAATAAGTTATGGCAAATAACCATGTTAAATGAGGGTCAGGTTGCTCTCTTAATCAAAAAACTTTGCCAAATATTTACTAAAATAGGACAGACTCTTGTAAAAGTATAAATAGTTTGTTAGTTATTTAAATAAAAGATCCTTACAAACCTTATTTGGTATGATTCTTTGATAGTGTTTATGAGGGGGGTTTTAATAGCAGGATTTCCATTGTGATTTTTCACTAGTGAAAAGTATTTTTTTTTTTTCCTGGCAAAGTAGATTTTCCCTATAAAAATCTGATAGAAAATATACTACTTTGTAAATTATGAGATTGTAAACACTCCATACATGAACTTTAGCACTAAATAGATAGTTAATTGGAAAGGGTGTTGCCATTTGTGGCTTTCGACTAGATATTTTGTTGCCGTTTTGCAATCGGCAAATTCTGAATCCCTGATAAGAAAATACTTAGTTATGCATGGAGGAGGGGGAATGTTCTGGAAGAGAAAGCTTACAATCTTTTGCCCAAACATGTTCTTTGTGCATGCTTGTATTTGCAGAACACGATATGTTCAGAATGGATAAGACAGATTTTTAAAAAATGTAATATTAAAGAATATACATAAGATAATGCGACACGAATATTGAGAAAAAATGTGCACATTTTCAGTCTCCCTGATCTTGTGGTGTTGGGAAGGGCTGTATACATGTCTTGCTCCGTCCTGTTATGTACAATTCATAATATTCCTTAAAAAGAACCCTACAGAAGACACAAATTGCTGTCTAATAGTATGGAAGTCCTGCATAAGGAAATTGAAGAACTTTAAGAAGTGAAAAGTAAAGTATAATTACATTTTGGACCCATCTTAATATGTGGGAAAGAGCAGAATTCTTTGATTCAATTTTGGTGCCATAGGTGTTAATACCACACATTCAGTGTAATTACAAATGGGATGAGGATGGGAAAGTGGTAAAAAAACTAGTGTGAATGGATAAATCAGAAAGTGTCCGTGGTGAAAAGATTAGGCAATGACTGCTCACCAAGTTAACCTGAATCATCTTGGTTATCCTATGTCCAGTATACATCAAGTTTGACAACCAGCTTAGCCAAATGGGGGACACTTGGGATGGCAAATGTCACATGAAAAAGGTTGGGTTGTGTTAGAGAGAGATTAAAACAAAGATTCATCAATATTTTCAGCCAGTCTGTGTACAAAAAACGATTTGGCCTGAAGTATTGAAGGCTGAGCTCTCTGGCCGCAGATTTGAAAATAGTATTATGTCCATATAAGTTTTGCTGCTTTTTTTATTATTCTGATTGTGTAATGTGTAGTTGTGATGGTGAGTGTTTATGTGGGTCATATCTTTGGCTTTGGTGGAAGTGGGAATAAGTTTTACCACCACTATCAACTTCTACTTTCTAGTTTTCCTCCTTTTGTCCAACCTTGCTCAAAGCATCTATGGGAGTTAAGTGCATATTGTACTGAGGCACAGTCACAAGTATAGAGACATTCATTTCTTTCTGGATGTGAAAATGGCCTACTCTGAAGTGATTTCAACTCCACAGTAATAGCTGGAACTATTGGAAATGATTGAATCCAAGAAAGGATTGAGCCTGGTGTTCTCCAGGCAAGGTCAGGAAAACAACCAGAGTCTCAACTGCAAGCCACCAGAAGCGGGAACCATGAAATAAAATGGGGTCTGTTCACTTTATTTTACAAAGGCTCCATCCTGACCTCCTGTCTGTCTGCACATCATAAGGAGTAATAAGATATAAAATTATTTTCAGTTGAAGATCAATTCCATCCATACAACCATAAAAATATGGAGGATGCTTCATTCCCTGCAGTCACCCAAGAGGAAAATGAAGCTAGCTAAGAGCTAGACTGCCATCTAACTCTGAGCATAACAGCCTATAATATTGTTTCAAAAGTCTTGAAGTATTCCAGCTATCTGATCAGATTATTTGAGTCCAAATGATACCTAAGCAAGTCAGTCAATAAAGAGATTACCATAGTTGAAGCAACTAAAAACATGTCAAATAACTGAAAAAGAACCAGTAGAAAATGGAAACAAAACATAAGGAGTGCAAAACCATAGCAACAGTCAGTGTTGCTGGCTACAATAGGCTTGTGTTAACTAGAAATAGAACTAAGTAATGCAAGGGATCGGAAAATAAAAGATAAAGGCAGTTTCAGTATTTTCTATTGTAAACCATGCCATTTATGGAGTAATAGAGCAGAAAGCAGTACAGTTTAAACAAACAGTGTAACAAGATGGGAATAGATAATTCTGTGAATGAAATGCATTCTACATTTTAAACTATTAAACGAGAGAAAATTCAAAGTGTTAGCAGTTTTTTGCTCAAAACAGAAAATACTGCTGATGCAAGCAGATTGTGCAGGATCTTTCCTGTGCAAACATCTGCAAAATAATCAGTCATAGTTAAATGGCAATCTTTAACTGGTGACACTGTTTATATGAAAGGCAGTTTCAGTGCTAAAGCCTTGTGAAATATAATGGCAAAGTGAGATGTCTTTTTTAGCAAAAGACAAGCAATAGTACCAAACTTGTAAGACTTGAAAAATGAGGGAAAAAACAACAAACCTGAAAATAGACAACAGAAAATAAAGTGAACAGCAAGATTTTGCAGTTCTGTTAATGTGTTTCAAGGGGTTGGGAGCTTGCCAGTACAATGTACTATGTGTCTCTACTTCAGGAGATTTTAAAGCCTGAACATACCTTATACCTGTAAGTATTCTCAAAGAGTTGAGGTTGGGTGTGTGGAAATCCAGCTGAGTGCTGATGCCATGCTTCAGGCTTTCTGCTCCCAGGTTTCCTAATGTGCTTTTATGTGTACTACAGATAGTCCCTTTGTGGGCAAGAAATTTGGGTCTGTCTTATGGGCCAGCTATTAACAAATCTTAGCAGTTTCTACTCCTTAGCAGTTTTGGTAGAAAAAGTCAAAAGTGGGTTTGTGGATAAATAAGAGATAGAGGTACAAACAGTACAATCACTAAAACCTCCTTACTGCATGAGATCAGACCAAAACCCAAGGCCTACGAGGTAATATGCAAGGAGAAATGGATCAGTTGTTTAACTGAAGGGTGTGTTGAGTGAAAGGATATGTTGGATGGGGGAATAAACAGCTGGGACTCATTTGATTGTAACACTCAAAGCACCAGACAGTAGTGTCAGAATTTCTGCAAAGCCAAGAAATCCTCAAGGGACAATGTTCATCTGCTGACTTGAATGGAATAGTGGGAAGAATAGCATCAGCCAAATTTCTTCAACCTAGCTTTGCTCCAGTGAATACTATTTGATGAGGCAAATTCTAGAATATTCACTATAAGCAAATTGTTTGCACAGCATCAATTCCTGTCTTTTCTTAGTATTCTGCACCCAGTGTTCCTCTGGACACAAATGTAAAGATTTGGTGGGGACACAATATGTTTTGAGAAAACATTCCAGAAACACACAAAAGCAGCATGCTAAAACCAGTGTTATGTCTTTGGAATTGAGACAGCGCTCACATTTTTTTATCTTTTTTTTTAATAGATAGATATCATTGATACTGGGAAAGTACAGACATGGGAAAGCCTGAAACAAACAGGAAAAGCTGAGCAACTCCAGTCATGCTAGTGCCCTACAATGGAGGAGATGCTTCTTGCATATTTATTTGTATGTAGAATTCCTTGCTTAATAATGTAGGCAAAACTGTTTTGCTATCTTTTCAAAGGTGAGGATGGATGGGAAAGTGAGCTGGTTTTAAACCACCTTGGCAGTGTCGTTATTTTATCCAAAAATCAAACTCTTAATCGGCTATTTCTGGTCTGAACTTCAGACTTCAGCACCAGCACAGCTGCAGTTGTAGAACCAGTAAAAGAAAAAATTCCAGAAAAATACAATTTCAAAAGCATTGAGCAGAGCAGAAGAGATAATTTGTATTTTTAAAAATTGCAAACAAGGAAACCATAGAACTGTGGTCATATATGTTCTCTATATATGTATAGGGGGGATTTTAATGTGTCCTTTTCAATAGCTGTGTGTTATCCATGAATTTGGATTAAATAAGCTTGAAAGTATAGTTTGATACATTTGCTCTTCTAGCAAGGCCTATTAGAAAAAAATCATGTCTCTGCCACACCCTATGCCCTTCATCCCTCTGTGTTTTCCTTATAGTTCATTATCCCCTAGGTTATGCTCGTGTAGTTGTGTGGTGATCTGCCTCTCTGAGGGCACACAGTGGGTGCTCCATTGTTGCAGTGGTTCACTTTGCAGCAAGGTCAAAAAAGCAGCTGTGCCAGTGTGAGAGAATGGGGGTATGGGAGGGCAGAAGATGTTCTTCTGCAGGAGGGATCCTCTTAAACCGAGAGTGTTTCTGGAGGAAAGGTATTTTTGCTGCGTCCTTCAGGCATTGCATCTCAGGAGTTTGAAATGTGTAGATTACTGTCACAATCTAGAAAGTAAACATAGTGAAACCTGCAGTTGGTCATACCATGCATTTCATTTTCTCAAGTGATCCTACGAATGATTTGAGGAAACTCGCTAAAAACTGTGTGCTGTATTCTGGCCATAAGGGTCTATGGGATTTCTCTGTAGGATATACGGATTACCTTTCAATTCCTACCTTATTTAAACTTTAACTTGAAACTGAACTGTTGCTGGGGTCTACAGACAACTCAGTCAAATCTGTTCTGGAAGAGTCTCAGAGCAAAGAAATTAAGAGATTAGTCACACCAGCTTGCCAGGAGGCTTTGCCTTATGTGTCACACAGGAACTGCAAAGGGGAACTTCAGAATTATGGAACTGTGCACAGCTATAGAAGTGCATGAACAGCAGCAACAGCAGAAGGCACAACTGAGTCAATGTTGGAGTCGGCGTGGCCCCACGAAGCCAGGATCTGATGGCTGAAAGACTCTGTTGTTGCTTTGTACTTCTGTTAGGAAATGTACCTGTTGTGTGATGGCTGGGTCACTATGTGCTCTGACATGTCTACTCTGAATGTCTTGTTCAAAAAAGGTTTATATTCAGGAAATCTTTGTTTATGACTCATTTTATCATCTAAGAGGAAGCCTTCCTGTACATGGAAGGCTGTACCCTGATGCAGTGGCCTGAGCTTGGTGATGACAGTTGCAGAGTTTGGACGGTGGTCCTGGCTTTTTGCATCTCTGAACTCTTATGGTTGTGCACAACACTTTTGGAGAGGTGAATGTTCTGTGATGAATGTGCATGTGTTACATATGTGCCATAGATGGGTTCAAGGAGACTGATCACCATGAGAGGAATGGGGAAACAGACACAATTCCTCCCATGGTAGCTGCTGACATGCAGAGGTGGGCAAAATGGGATCCCTGATATATGCTGGTATCTCGTTTAGTGTATTAGTATTGTTTTTATTATTATTTGGTTTAGATTTGTAAACACCAAGTGCTGAACAAATATTAGATTTTTGTGGGTTTTCCTTACACAGAAACATCCACAATTCTCTCTGTAGTATAACATCACTTTCCTTCAGGGCAACTGTTGTCAGGAACAATCAATATGGCCAAGTATTTCCCACTGCCTCCACCCAGTCAAGAGGTTGAATAAATCTGATGTAGCCTGCACTCAGATGGAAGCAGGATACCGAGGGAGTTTGGGGTTTTTTCCTCCTATTCATTGGTAGCTCAGAGAAATAAACAGACTTGTTAAACTTAGAATATCTAATTGATTCCAGCTTCAGAAGTGCAGAAAAGGTCTAGAGAACGAAAAGTTTCTCTCTTCAATTTTCCTCTGTGAGACAGTAGATATAAATCTTTTCACTTAGAATTTAAATTTTTTGAATGCTGATGATTATAAAAATCAATTATACTCAGGCAAATTAAACTCTTCCCTATGAGGCCCTTTTGATAAATCAGGATTTTTTCCTCCTGAAATGAAAATTTCCTACTAAGACACTGGCCAAAACTTCTCACTTCCAGGTTTTGGACTAGGGACTTGAGCTACCCCTAACCTTATCAAATATCTATTTGACAGAATGCATCCTCAAAGGAAATTAAGGAAATTTAACTGAAGTAATCTATTACAAACTTACATTGATTACAGGATAAATTTTCAATGTTAAAGAAAATCAGCCCTGAGGTTTTGCAGCTATTCACTGGGAATCTTAGTATGATACAAATTGATTTGGGTTAAAAGCCAGACGTATAACAGCTGTGTTGTTGGAAAATTAGGAATCTTATTCTAAATATTTTAAGCCAAAAGAAATGTTTTAAAAAATCTGCTAAGCTTCAAAATTGTCTCATGTGAGCAATTTCATTATCTTTAGGGGAACAAGGCCTATTTAACTGTTTCTAGATCTTGTCCTTAACTGGTGACATATTTATATACCTAACTCAGGAAGAAAAAAATTAAGAAAACCTTGTATTCTAGAGATTATAATTGAAGTTACTGGTGTCACAAAAGTAACTCTTTTTAAAATACAAACCCCCCCTATATCTGTCAAAAAACCAGAGAGGATTTAATTTCTAACTTTGGCAAAACCAACAGATCTAGGTATTTCTTAGAGTTTTAAAATTAGTAAAGCACGTGGGGAGTGCTGGGTGGAGGAGCTTGTATTTCCCTTCCCACCTCAGCGTGGGAGGAGCTCCGTCAGTCGGAGTCCAAGGGGGTGACTCCTGTGCCAGGTCACAGGGAAGCAGCAGAGGAGTAGATGTGAGCTACAAGGGCCAGTGTGTTGCCTCCTGTACTAGCTAAACTTCAAAGAACTTGCAACTTTGTTTGTAAAATTAATTCAAAACCATCCAGCTATCCATCTCCCCCTTCACGAGTTCCCAAGGGTGGAGATATCGCTGTCTTAAGCAGGCAGTGTGGAAATTATTATCACTTTTATACTCAAGCTTTCATGCAAAGAGTGAACCACGGAGTGGAGGAGTGGACATGTGTTTCTCCATTTCCACTGAGAAACGTGGCTGTTCATGATTTGGTGCAGCAATTCAGCCCAGTTCTTTCAGGGACAGGGGATTTGCAAATATTTTCTGAAGTTAGCGTGTGAGATCCTCTATGGAGTCTCTCATTGCTTAATGCACTCCATTTCCATGGTGCTCTTGAGTGTTCAGAGGGCAGGTATCTTGCCAGGGTCAGTGGGCCTGTCCTAACCCAGGACTCTAGGGCTGGGCAGCCTGTCCTGAAGCAACATCTCCAGATGTTTGGAAACATTTGGGGTCCTTGGTGTCAGAGATTGAGAACAAGGCAGCTCTTTGTAGATCCAGTGCTCCCAAAAGTAAACCAAACTCCCCTTTCATTGCTCATAGCAGACACCTGATTAGAAATCAAGCAGTTTGGAAATACTTGGAGTATAGAGAAGCTGGGTTAGGAGTTGAAGAGAAGGATCAGGGCAGGCTGACTTTTCTGAGTCACGTTCAGTTGGAATCCTACTCTTGTATGTTCTGCTGCAGCCCAGCGAGGCACGGGCGATTTGACAACAATGACCACTTATAGGTGCAATATGGTGTCCTGACCTACTTTGAAACACTTGATTTCAGCTGAGCCCCACTCTTCCGTCTCAGCAGGAGGCTTGCTGTAATGCCTGCCTTATTTTCCTTTCCTAGACTAACTCTTTAGTGGAATAATTGCTGTAACAAACTCCAAAGCCCAGCAAGCTGCTCTGCATTCCAGTTTCACAGGAAGTAAATTCCGAGCTTGCCAAGTCTTCTCACTCATCTGCGGCTGCTCGGCATCCCAGATTCCTAAGTCTGTTAGCAGGGGGTTACGTAACAGGCACACACAGGGTCTGTGACTTTTTATATAGAAAACCAGAAATGAATGAGTGTGATGTGGCAGGAAGCAGCTTGTATGAAAGGCCCAAATGGAGATTGAGAGATGACGGTAATATGTTTTCAATACTAAGTCAAAGCAATGAAATACTCACTTGAGCAGCAACTCCAAAGTCCCTGCGGCTGGTTTTAAAAGGTATAGATGAAGTAAACCTCAAAAATTGCATGGTCAATTTATTTGACAGCATGAGCTTAAATTACCCTAACAGCTGGTTTAAAAACCGTTCTCTTAAGAGAGGGAAGTATTAAGGCAGCTGTCTTTCTTTTCAGAAACACGATGATAAAGGCAATAGGATTACAATAGTAACAGCCTCCAGCAAGGAGATGAGCAATTAAGGTTTGAACCATTATGTTGGGACCCCTAGTGCACCCACTGGCCCTGGGGCTGTGCTTCAGCTCAAGCTTTGTCAGTGTGTTTGCCTCCAGTTCTGGCTCTACCTCCGGGATGTTTCTTGGGTCTGCATGGTGGTCTTGTTTCCGGCTCCACCTCCTTTTGCTGCTGACCCGACCCTGGCCCTAATTTATGTCCCTTCTGCTGTACCAGGGACTGCTGATGTGCCAGCACCCAGCTCCACCTGTCCTAGTCACACGGGGCAAGACTCTGGTTTGTGTGTGAGGGGGCTGTCTGCACTGGGCCACCTCGGCCTCTGGCTCACAGCCCTTCATGGAGCAGCCCTGCTCATGCTGCTCTTTACTGGCCTTCAGTGGCACTTCCCTGATGCTGGGCTGCAGCTGGTGCTCGTGCCAGAGGCACCGGACAGTGTCCCAGGGCAGGCCACACCACTCACAGCAGTGTGGTGCTGAACTCCCCTGAATGTCACCAAACTGCTACAGAAGCTGAGGAAATCAACTTCATCGTGTGCCATTCATGCTTCTCAAGAGTAACAGAACTTCTCAAGGTGTCTGTCATGTACTCAGACTAAGCCAATTGACAGCATGTTTCCCGACCTCTCTTTTCAGATCATATCTCTTTCCTGTCTGCTGAGGGCATTGATTGCTCCTTGGGATGAGCTCAGGCTTTTGTTTAACAAATTTCCTGTTGATGTGGGGAACAGAGCAGGGGAACAGTTTCTTCAGTGTTCTTCCTGTGTGTTACCAAGCTTTGGGTTTCTTGCTGCAAGTCTGAACCTTGCTGATATTTGTTGAGAATTATTTTATGTGGTGATATTTGACGACCTTCAGAGTTCAATAGTTATAATGCAGATATGTTAGACTTGAACAAACAAAACTCTTAAGCGAAATACGTCTCAATTTCCCCCCAAGAAGAAGAGAGATGATACAAGGAGGAAACTTGGTTTTGCTTTATAGCAGGTGTCAAAGTTAGGGGATCCTTCATCTCTGATGGGTAGGGTTGGGACAATTTTCCTCTACTCTGCTAGAATGCAAAACGACAGTTTCTGCCTACTATTTCTAGCATGAGCAACCTTAAAAAAAAAAATAGAAAAAGCCCTGGCAAGCAGGCAGAACAGGCTAGGATCCTACTTTCACCCCTGCTGCAATGGAGGGTGGCATGGGTGCTGAGGAGCAGGCTGTGCTGTTCTAGAACCTGGTGCTCTGTGAATGTTCCCTCCCCTCCTTCCCTCAGCCCATCTGGACCAAGATGTCTCTGCCCCAGGAGGCAAGCCCTTACCTGGCAGAGCCTACCTGAGCCTTGGAAACTCCATATTTACCTGCCAAGGGTGTCCTCATGGATCATAGACAGGCCAACCCTACCTGAATCAGGACCTGCAGCTCCAGTGCAGCAGTGGCTGAGCTTCACCTGTTTGGAAATGACTGGAAATGGAAACTCTATGTAAAAGCAAACCTGTGTTTTGAAAGGAATATATAATAAAATCTTGCTAAATATCAGCAAATATTTTCAGGTTATTTTTGGTCCTTTCTAAATATTAACTAGAATTAGGAGGGAGGAGGGGAAATAGTGTGCCTGTCCTGTAGAATTAGAATCAAAACAGAGAAAAGATGGAGGGGAATTGGTAATAAGTAATTTACCAGGATGCTATAGCTCTCATTCAATGTGCTGCAGTAAAAAGTAAATGAAAATCCAGATTATGTCTGAGCACATGAAGAAATAAACTGTTCCTGTGTATTTCAGAGAAGAATGAATTTCACATTGCTGTGGTTCCCCATGGTTCCTCAGTTTACTCAGAGGTGGTCATTGTCAGTACATTCTTTAAACATGAACTAAACTAGTTTTTGTTTTGAAATTACGTACTTCTATCATCATCAACACCCTAAGCAAGGCACTATATAAACTTTTCTCATATTACAGTTTTATAATGACAAAACCAGACTAAAATACATATATATAAAATTTAGAAGGTCATAAGGTACTGCCAGTATCTTTTGGGGGTAAATTCTCCAGTTCCTCTGAAAGGATTGTTAACTTGATACTGCAGAATTCTGGTGCCTCAAGCAGTGCCCCATCTGAGCAATCACTCTAAAAGTATGGCTCTCTAGGGATGAGAGGAAGAACTATCTTACCTCTAGCATTGTTTATTATTGTGAAAGCGAATGGAAAAATCAGATTTGGAAAAGTTATTATGCAGATTCTGTGCTACTGGAAATCCAGCAATTGTATAAAGAATTTTATTCCTTTCTGCTACAGGTATCCTGTTTCTTTCCTTGTGCTTCACTGTGTCCTCTCTTTGTACAGAGGCAATGGAATTTGCTTGAAAATCCAGGCAAGGCCTTGGTCCTTTGTGCTGGCTTGACTGGACAGGTACAGCCAACACTTATATAGGCTGTTGATAATTTTTAGGTCTGGTTTTAAAATAATGTGTAGAGTATTTAATAGAAGGAAATTCATAAACAATATAAAAATTATCTTTTATACTTTTATATTTATTTTTGGTTTTATTTTTTAAAAAATTATGAAAATGTTTTCTAGTACACTTAAGTGCTCTGTATTGCATTAGTTCATATTCCTGTGGTTCAGATTGCTTGCACTCGCATGTGTGCATTTATCTCCATGATGGATTATCTTTTTCTGCGCAGCTAAAGTTTTTGGGGAGCTAGTATGTTTCAGCAAACTTAACCACATAGAAAAGGAAGAATGTGCACTTTTATGCACATTTCACCTGTGAAGGGAGTAAATACATTTAACCTTTAAAAGAAAAGCTTAGGCTTTCTTCCATAGATTCCTCTTAAATGGATCATTTCACTTGCGTCTTCATTGTATGCTTCAGAAACTAGAAAAGACTAGAAAATACCTTTTTTAAAAATTGTGACAAGCCTTGAGCATCTTCTGACCCTCTTACCTCTTCCTCCCAAATGTTATGTGCATCTGCCTCAATTTTTTTGAAAAGACAACTCTAAGAAAATGATATTTTCAGTGTGACTTGATCAGCAAGTCAGTTGCTGTGTGTCTGGAGCACCAGTGAAGGGTCTGTGCGCCAGTTTGTCTTTGTAGTCAATAATCTTTTGCAGGAATACACTCATGTATTCACAGACTGCTTATGTACCTCTGCCATGGCCTTTTAACCATCACATCTTGCAATCTGTTTCACAACCACCCTTGTCTCCTACATGTGTTGCTTGCCAGCTGTAATTAATGGACTGAGTTTTATAGCAATGCATGAGCGTGCTCGCTGTATATGTCCTAGTTCTGGCAAAATGCGTTGCCCAGGCCTCACTATGGACTGTATTTCTGTATGAAATCCTAGCGTGTGCGGGTGCCTTCAGCAGACTGTTGAGATGGCTGCTGCAAACTTATCTTTAAAGCTTTACTGCAAGTCAGACTATTTTGAAAGTTGGCATGCAGCATTTGGAGTGGGTGCAGTTCTTTTAGTTAAATCTGAGTCTGTCTCCTGCTCTCTTTTTATAGTCCAGGTTCCCTAGGGTAGAGGGAAGTACCTAATTGCAAATCTGTCTTGCTGAGTGCTTGGCAACTACAGCTTCCCCCCACAGTGGAGTCTGTCTCTAAAGCAGATAACATCCCTTTGGAAGAACCTGACATTTTAGGCTAGAAAAGGGCAAAGAGTTTAGAAGAATAGTTTAGAGATTAAACTCCAGTAACACACTTATTTATAGACATTGTGGATATGACACTTTTTAAACATGTCATTGGTTGAAAAGAATGTCTTCTAACAAAATCTGTATTTTTCCCTTTCTCTTGCATTTTTGTCTTCGGCCACTATTGCTTTATTGTGGCATTTTAGGAAATTTGGGTGAATGATAATGTTATGAAAACATTTTGTACCTGTGTATAACAGAAATATATCTATATCTAATTTTCAAGAAACCTGTGTGCTTTATTTGAATCAACTAGATAGCTAGAGTTTGAGAAGTACTTTTATGGCTTTGTGTATGTTACAGAAATCTGGCGTCTGGGTCAGTGCTTGCAGAGTGTGCATACCAAGGAGCACATATCAGCAGAGCAGAGGTACAGCAGAATTAAGGGCCTGGGGTTGCTGTGAGTCAGTCCTGTAAACCAGCAATCCTGCAGAGTCAGCACAGGCCCCACGAGCAGAAACCTAAACATCTGGTTAACTTTAGGCTTGTGCTTAAGCTTCTTTGACATAAGCTGCTGAGGGGGGAGAGTGGGTTTGCTTTTAACCTCTATTCCAAGAGTTTTACTTCACAAGGTTACGCTTAGGAAGCACTTTTCCAGCAGGATGGAGTTTGTTCCCTTCACGTGGTGGGGCAAGACGAAGGCATACAAGTCCCCAGGTTTCTCCCTTCCTTTTCTCTCTCTCCATATGCCAGTTTTGCAGAGGAGGGAGCCAGCCTACAAGAGAGCTGTAGCTTGTTCATGTAAATGTCCCAGCTGGAGAATCAAGGGATGCAGAGGTACAGAGTGCACACTTGCCCCAGTATACAAATAGCCTACAAAATGCTTAGTGTGGAGATTTCCCTTTTGGCTAGGGTGGTGCTCAGTAATACCTCAGTGTGGGGGCTGACCAGTATTTGTGCAATTCCCTGAGGGACTCTGGCTGTGAACACTTGCAGTGGGCTTGTTCTTTTACTCCCCCGAGCTATGAAAACAAATTGCTCTTCTTGAATTCCATTCCCATTTCATTTTGTTGCTGCTCTTCTTCTATGTTTCTCTCATGTATTTTCCTCTGCTTTTTGCCTCTCCAGACTTTCTGTATTCATACTAATTATTAGCTGCAATCGTTTGTATACATATATTCTATACATTACTTTATTACAAAGCTATGAATTAAAATCTCAGTTGTCCTAGTTCTAATGATAACACGGTCAAAGAGAACCTTTCAAGAACAACCAGGGCTGAAAATGCTTGGGGGAAATGACATTCTTGCCATGACACCGATGTTCTATCTGAAAAGCTACTGGAAAAATAGCACTAGTCTGTTGAAGCCTTTCAGTTGCGCTCTGTTCCCCCAGACAGTAGAAAGTGTTGCTTTGATCCACCCAAATAAAGGAACTCAGCTTGGAGGCCTCTTCTGACTCTTTGGTCACCAGTGAGTTCAGTAAAGTTCTTAAAGATCCCTGCTGTGCTTAGGTCTGATATACTTAATTACACATTATAAACTTGACAAACTCATTTTTGGGAAGAGGAATGTAGAAGTCAAAGGAAGACAGTGGGAGGGACCTTTTACTTCTCGCTACTAGAAAGACTTAATTCCGAACTGAGGGAAATAAGGCTTGACAACAAATGCTATGTTTCTGTTAACAGACCAACAGGAATCTCCCTCCATCTGAGTAGGAGGATGTTAATGACTTGTTACAGTTTGTTTGATGGGAATTGGAATTTATTGTGGTATCTGGTAGCATCTATCTTTCAGTTCTTCGTCTGTTTTGATAAGGAAAAAATCCTGTGCTGCTGTATCCAACTCCATTCCTCCTGATAAATAAGCTGCATATCTTTATAAACCATCAATTACCCTCCGTTTGTCAGTTTTATAAACTGGAAAAGATTAGTGGGAAGAGAAAGGGAGGGCTGCAGCTCGTGTTGTGTGCAGGGCCCGATGGCATCAGGGAGGCAGCTGAGCGCTCCTGCTGGGCAGGGAGTAGGGAAGGGGGACAGGGGACACCCCACCAGGGCACTTCCCTGCTGCTGCCTCCAGACCTGCAGCTCCTGCGTGGCCCAAGAGTGAGGGAACACCCGTGCACAGCCCTGCCCTGTTCTCCAGGTCTGGGGAGATTGTTTGGAGCAGTGTTTGCTGTTGAAGAATGATGTCTTCTGCCGGGCTGAAAGGTGCCCTGGGAGAGCTGCCCTCCTTGAAACCACCACCTTGAGAACTTGCTATGGGCACAGCTCCTTCTGCATCCACAGCTCCCTTGCTCAGTCATATGTGATACTTTTTAAACTATGCCAGCTGCAGTGCTGTTGGGACCGTGAGCTGCTCCTGCCACAAACGCTGAAACGAGCAGAGGAAGGTGTATTTCTTGTGCTACCTTAATTTTACTTTTGATCTCTTATTGAATGTAGTTCTAGTTTTTATAAAGCCTTTCTCGTAACTTCCAGTAAATTCACAAGGAGCTTTTTGCACTGGAAGATAGAAAATAGACCTGCTGGGATTAATCCAGGCTACATGCACTTGGCTGAATCACAGCAATGTATTTCTCCCCTGGATATTTTGAGGCTTCTTCGAACATTTCAAATTAGCATTTCACTTAGGCTGATTCTTGTGATAGGAGATGAGTGACGTTAATATTTGAAAATTCTGTAGTAAATCTAATTTTCAGGTTTGCATGCCAAATCTTAGCATGTACTGAGGCACTTGAAGATGACATATAGATGCTGTAGTTACAATTTAAATGTGTGGCTTGTCTCAGCATTTCATGCCCCTGATATAAAAATGGTAGAGGGTTAAAACGAATGCATTGTAAGCATGATATGGCTCTTTTGAATAATTAGTACCTGATAGAACAAGACAATACCATCTCACAAACTGTGATTATGGTCTGTTACCACATGAGAAATAATTGGGTTGGTAATTTTAATTTTTTACCTCAAATTTTACCAGGAGGCCATGGGCAGAGTGATGCATGTCCAGGTGATGCTCTGATCCTCAAGGATCAGTATGTATTCCTAAAGGCAGTGTGACAGCAGGAGCTTGGTAGTTCAGCAGCAATCAGCTGAAGTGGCACAGTAATGTCCTACCATATTCATTAGGTTCCAAAATGGCTAGAAACAGTAGGCCTTGCCTAATCAGTTTTATGTACTCTATGAAATTTGTAGGTGATGAATCTCCATGGAAATGTTTCAAGGAAAAGCCCAACATTAAGTGTCCTTTTTAAGCTCTGAAATAAGGCCAGGAAATGCAGTTCCAGAGCACTGTTGGTCCAGTTTATTTGTATCCTTGTCCAAAGTAATTTACCACAGATTTTGGAGTCCTCGTTTTGCTGTCTTGATAGAGGATTTACCATACGTCAGTCATAATGCAGCAAATTAATAAAAGCATTGGTTTTTAGCAAACAAAAAGCTGAGCAATCAGGAGGTAATTAACTCAGACCTTTCTCCCCTCCCAGCATGGGCTGCCTGTAAGTGAATATTTCAGAATACTGTGAGTTTTACAAAGACAGCTGGGGTAAATACCTATAAATTCAAACTGCACACTGTTTTTGCATTAAGCAACTGCAATGAACGTGACTCAAGTTACAGAGTTACAGAACTAGTTGCAAGCAGATCTGCAATGGAAAACATATGCCAGATTGTGAAGGACCCCAGCAGGCAGTAACTGCTTGGCTGTAAACTGTGTGCAGGACAGTTCTGTGTGGTGGTGAATCGTCCATAGCAAACTACCACAGTTTAATCCATTAAAAGAACAAAAAGATCCTCGGTATGTCTGAGTTCAACAAGCATTTGGACAACGCTCTCAGGCACATGGTGTGACTCTTGGGAGGGTCAGGAGTTGGAGTTGATGATCCTGATAGGTCCCTTTCAACTCAGGATATTCTGTGATTCTGTATGCCTTCTCTGCTGCAGTAAGGCAGCTGTTGTAATCCCTTCACTTTTGGGATGTGGAAGGAGCCCCACACGTAGCTAAGGAAGCCCATGGGAGTGGGCTGGCCATCAGAAGGCAGAGAAGCTTCTTGGAGTTTTGAATGCAAATTTGAAACAAATTTTATAGCTGAATATGAATCTGGTGAAGGAAAAAGGTGTTGTTTATTGAACAAGGAAAAAAAGCTGGCTGTAGCATTTTGTGTCCTCTGAGATCCAGGCTACTGTCTCACCTCAGCACTTTCCTCCTGACTGGTGTATACTCGCCTAGGAGAAATTTCAGCAGTTCTCTTTGAAATTGGCATTCCCAGATCTGGTAAGGCAAGACTACAGACAAGAAAACTGAAATGCTACAGAGAACTCTAAAATTTCTTACCTACACTGCCAAGTTCAAGTGGGAAGGGGTTTGATAAGGAAACTGAGATCTTTGAAACAAGTAAACAGACAGTAAAACAAAAGCAGGACTCAAGAGGACTCCCAGGACACTTGGAAATAATTGGTACTTTTCACATAACACACAGTAACACTTAAGGCAGCACAAGAGTCGTTAAAGACAAATGCCTTATAGCAACACAGAATGCATCTGATTCTCTGGAAGGATTTTTTGGGGGAAGTGGTCAGAAAAAACAGGAATGGGAAGTACGAGGAAGGTTTTATCAATGAGCTGCCTGCTGCTACACATGACCTGTGGCATTCATTATATCAATCACTTAACTTTTCCTCATAAGATCCTAATTTTCTTTTAAAATGTCAGTTGTTAGGCTACATCGCTATTTTGTCACATCAAGAAGTAAAACTAATTATGCATTACTTGTTACAATTAGTTTGTTTATGCCATATAAAAGACATGGATCAAATTAATACCTTAGGCAAAATATTTTTTAGCACTAGAATTTTCGAAACAAAAGTTTAATTAGGTCTTAGATTAAAATCTGACTCTTCTGAAAACTACGGAAGAACTTTATGCAAGAAACCAAATAAGATGTAACAAAACCACTCTCTTCCCTGCCATATCCCCACAGGAAGATGTGAGTCTTTCCATAAATGGAATCAACAATACTCTGGGGATACTCAGGAATGCAGATAGTGGTTAGTTTTTAACATGATACAATAAACCATTGTATAGGGACAACATTCTAGCAGTCAATGGAGATGAAAGTAAAAGGGGTTGAGTCATGGAGAGGCAGAATTAAGCATACAACATGCATATTTAAAAACCCTTGGTTATCTGGGTTATGCTGATGCAAAATATCCAATTACTGGACCCTCAACTCAGCAGTACCAGAATTTTTTTGTTACCAGGGTAACAAAACTCTATATGCTGGCCTTTGTAAGCATATGATCAAAGGGACTATCCCATTTCCACCCACTGTATGTAGGCTGCCAATTTAAATATTTACTACCCCTTGAACTGGCCAGCCAGGAACGCAGCAGCAGAGAGGGGTACGAACCACATATGTACTGCCACTGACCTGGGACATGTTCTGTTTCCTGGAAAAGCTACAACAGAACTCTGAAGTGAACATGCTGT
This sequence comes from Lycocorax pyrrhopterus obiensis, assembly GCA_014706295.1. Taxonomy (NCBI): domain Eukaryota; kingdom Metazoa; phylum Chordata; class Aves; order Passeriformes; family Paradisaeidae; genus Lycocorax; species Lycocorax pyrrhopterus. The sequence continues at coordinate 16,680,790 of JACSVZ010000013.1, read as the reverse complement.
GGCTACATTAGTAGAATAATTTACTACGTGCTCTAAAAAAACAAACATCAAAAAAATCCAACCCAACCAAAAAAACATTTACAATTGTGCTGCAGTAAGAGCACGGCTTCAGTAATGTCTCAAGAGAGCTGTCTGTGCTATAAGCCTACCACTTAAGCTGCATAGTTTCATTAGATTAGGAATTCATAAAGCCATAAAGTACTAATTTCCTTTAAAATGCTGTTGTTCTATTAAGTGATTTGAATGGTTAGTCATTTTCTCTACATAGCCAAGCTGTCTTTTAAGTGTGGTGTAAAATTGAACAAATGAGAGAAAACTGGGTTGTTGGAGTTGTTTTTTTAAATTCTGTTGCCTTGTGTGGTCTGCCTTCACGACGTAGAAAAAGTTCAGGTGTCCCCAGCTAAATGCAAACACTTTCTTTTATTTATATCATCTCATTTAGAACATACCTCTTCATCACCAACAAATATATGAGGCAAGCTCTAAAGATTTTCTTTTCTTTGTATTTTGCTCTCTAGTAGAATATAATGGCCAGAAAAGTGCTAGGAAAATAAATACGAATATGTATTTATTACCCTTTTCAACTAGGATGAACATAATAAACATCATAGTTTCCTCACCAAATCTGGCTTAGTACTGAGAATAAGCTAGTCTTCCCTATGCTAAATACACAGAGGTATTTAGATTTGCTCCCAGCATTCTGTTCTCAGAATTCTAGGTATCAGCTTCTATTCATCTTTCCAAGTCCATGCAGCTTTTTGCTGCCATTTTTGGTTTCTGCCCAATTTGTTAATAACCTTGTCATAGATGGTGTCCTGAACTTAACACTAACCCAGCTGCAGCCTCACAACCACTGAACATTTGTCGTAGTGATGTAATTTCTGTGCAGAATTTTTTTTAATTGCAACTCTCATGGTGCAAGATTCACATTCAGTTTAGAAATACCTCAAATCATGTATTTAAACTTTAAAGGAATATTAGTTCTTGGCTCTTACCTATGGTTTTGAGAGATTCTTAGAACCAGAAAGAGAGAAGCAGAAAATCCAGTGGTAACCACTGCTCAGTTCTAGTGTTTTCTTGCTCTTTTCCTTCATCTTTTTCTTTTTTTTTTTTTCCCCAGTGAGAGCCTGTTGCATTTAACATTTTACTTCTGGCTTTCTTCTTTTGTAGAGTGCTAGAAAAAGTACTTCCGAAGCATATGCTAGTTCAAACACACTTTTCTTTTTACTTTATCCTTCCCCTTGAAAAAAAGTTCTCCACATTTTAAATAGCTGTCTGGAAAAAGGAATACCAATGTGTTCTTCCAGCTCGTTATGGAATACACGGAGCTTAGAACTGTTCCTTACAAGTTTTATTTACCCCTAATGTTTTGGTAAAAATACCATTAGTAATGATTTTCACTTTTTGACTATTAAATGAAGGCAGTGGGTAATTGTTGTAGGGCTGATGGAAGGAGCTGCTGAAGGCTGTTAGCAGGGAAACTTAAGAGCTGAAGTTGCTTAGAAAGCTCACAATAGATAGCTGACATATTTTCGCTTGTTGTCAGCTGGTGCTCTCATAAGACCATAGACAGCATGAGTGAATGTAGGAGGAAACAATACATCTGCAGACACTGGCAGACAGCATTGCTTGCCAAATTTGGCCACAGTTCCTTTAGATAAATAATTTCTCAGTGACATGCTGTGTTGAAATTATATAAACAGCAAAAATTACTAAGACCTGGGCCCCAGGGTCATGTGGGTTTCAAGATTTTCTGCAATCAATATTCTGACATCTGCAAATATTTTTCCCTAACAGCTGATGCCAGAAACAGAGCAACATTACAATCACTTTCTATGTGTTCAAGATTTTGAAAATATTGAAGTCTTGTCTCTTCAGCCCCAGTCCTGGTCAGGATCTTTGCACTGTCATAACCATCAGCTCATATGAGAAGGCTTTCACGAGTTACCAAAGCAGCACTCTTCTCTCAGAATGGCCCAGACCCTCTTACAGCAACTCCATCAGCATTTAAAGAAAAGTACATGGAAAAACACTGTATTGTGTTTCAGTCTCCAGAATTAAGGATTTTAGAGAAACTTCTCTTGAACATGATATAGCTTACTTTGCACATCGAAGGTATGGGATTTTCCTCCTTAGGACCAGACAATAGCCAGCTAACTCCGTGATAAGACTTCCTTGACAATTAAGATACTCCACTATAACAGCCATACACAGTAGAGCTATCTGAAAAGTGTCTTCTATCACTGAGGAATTTATGCAGGAAACCAATGTGCAAGATCTTCCCTGAACAGAAACATCCCACAGGAAAACCTTACCTGACTAACTTTTATAGAAGCATCTCTAGACAAGCTTCTGAAGTTATAAAACCAAATCATTTATTGAACAGATATTTTTTAAGAAATCAGTTTCTACAACAGAAATCAAACTTATGCCTGGCACCTGAGACATTCTGAAGGCAGCAGCTGTGGAATATTGACAATTACCCATGGCACTGAGGAAACATGGGCTATGCAAAATGAGTAACTGCATTTATTACTATTGCCTAAGTAGGAAAGGCCAGACAAGAGCAAAAATATACTTTTAAAAGTTATGCTTTTGATGATATAATCTCCAGTACCTGGCCTTTTCTCTAGCAACACTCCCAAAGTAATACTGTTCTCTGAAAATAGTCTGAACAAAATGAATACGCTTTTTTCCATTTTCAGTCCCCCATGTACCAAACAGGAACAAAGAGATATGCAAGTACAGAAAAAAGTCTCTCAAACACTTTCTTATTTCAGTCTTACCTTAAGGCAAACTTGTAAATTTTAAGGGAATATCTCAAGAATTAAGCATAGAGCTTATGAAACTCTTTTTCCTTTGTTGTTTTTGATCAAAGTTAACTTTCTTAGAGAACAGGTATGCACAGCAATAACCTCTCAGAAGTGTCTTAGGATAAGACATGTTAGTGACATTTGTGTAACTTTTGCATTTGCAAGTATTTCTTAAACTGACATTTGCAGTCTAACTGTACAAGACAAAATTTCAGTAGTTCAGAGCACAGTGTGACGTTACTTCAATGAGTGTAAATGTTGAGGGCAACAAGGTAAAACTACCTCAGTATTTCATTTCCACACAAAACAGATGAAAGGAATAACAGAGTAAGTTATCTTCTCAGAGTCTTATGTCTTTAAAAAAAGGATGCAGCAAAGCCTCTTTTGCAGTTATTCTTGTTGCAGGGTTTAAGTCTAGTAGCTTATCAAGTAGGTCATATGCTTCATCAGGAACCTGATCCCATCCTTTCATGTCAGTTGCCTTCACTTCCAAAGCACCATCACCTTCCTGAAAATTCTGTAAGTGTTGAATTTGTTTTCCGAGTGTCTCAGGAGCACAGGGTTTGTCTGCTGAAACTGGCAATGCTGTGTTATTTTCAGACCTGCTGGGTCCTTCCCCCTGAGATCTCTTACAGCTGCTATTTGTTCCTCTCAGCTTTTCACAGAGGGTTCTTAAGTTTTGAGTTGGGACAACTTGGGTACACACAACTGATTTTCCTAGGGAAAAAAATCGTACAATAAACCACATTTTATTATAATTTCTATGCAACTGTAACTTCTAAGTTTGTTTCAGAGAAACTTCATGTCTCAAAGTATAACCAGCATGAAATGAAAACATCCCAATTCTATCAAAGAACCAAATCTACCCCCCCATGCCTCCACACCAGCCCTGCTGTTGCAGCAGTAGACCCTGAATGTCAGAAGGGTCATCATCTCAGTTCTGCTCAGAACAAAGAGCTTTGGGTTATGTGAAGTTATGTAATGACAGGTTGTCAGCCACCCTGTACACCAACTCTTTGCATTTCACTGTCATTTTAACAGAATTGAAGACAATTAAATACCCTGATTTTTACACCTCTGTCTGGAGAATGAAAATTGATGCTGGCAGTTACACATCCAGGTAGCAAGTGCTGCAGCATTTGGCCTGCAAGCAATCAGTGGAATGGTTATTTGGATTTTTTTGTGTTTTGTGGTGATTGTGCCTTTTTTAAGCAGGCCAGCTGTTGGGTTTTGGGTTTTTAGCGTGTTTGTTTGTTTGTTTGTTTTACTGGGCCTTTTGTGGGGAGGGGCAGGGGGAAAAGCAAGGTTTACATCATCTAAATATTAAGTCATACTGACTTAAGCCTCCAGGCCAAATTTTGTAGGAATAGAAGCACTGTCTCAAGAATTCTAACCAAATGCCAATAGGAAACATTTAGTTGGCATACTTCACCTCAAGTAGCCCTGACTTAGTGAAAGGAAGTAGACAGGTTGGGAAAACTATGACATAAAGTACCCCATACACTGTAAAAGATAGAAAAACACAAAACTGTCTTAAAAGTCTGTCAATATAGAATAATACTTACAGTTTTTACATGCAAAAAGTGTGATTTACTTCCAAAATTACTCTCAAACCTAAAAATATATTTATACACACCCCCCCCCCAAAAAAAAATCATTGATTATAAATCACAGCATTAAATAACATTTTCCCCCCTTTCCCCATAATTAAGGTTTGCATACCAAAAGTTCTAGCAGCCTGAATGGTTTCTCTGGATCCACGAACTGTCATGATTTGTGCCAAAGCAGTTAAATCATCACTTGCTTTGAAAAATGGATATCGTCCACTGAGTAGAGAAAGGAATATGATTCCTGCAGACCACATGTCTATTGCTGCAAAAGAAAGCAAATTTATTAATAACTAAACCCATGATTTCATCACAAACAAAATCTCAACTTTCTTTAAAAAGAAATTATGATCTGAAAAGTTTCTATCAGCAAAAGTTATGTTCTGAAGTACTTCTTGACTTTAGTCACATAGATATACTTCAGACAAAAGTGGAAATTACTATAATTGGATTGAAGAATAATTTCCTACTTTGATGCAGAGGGATGGTTTTTCATATGAGTAATTCCATTAACTTGCTTAACTTAAAATGGACCAAAACAATGTTTGAAGTTGTTTTACCCAGGGAGATGAGAAAGGCCAAATGAAATGGCCCCCTGGTTTTGATACATATTTAACTTTACTTCACATGAAGAAAACCTTATATAAGAGTCATAAATAAAAAACAACTCACAAATGTTTGTGAAACAATTTTTTGGGGACTGAGGCAGTACTGGGGACAGGTGGGCAGTACTAAGAAATTTATCTTATTATGAACTTTGTTCCTCTCTAATATGAACTCACTTGACAAGATAGGCAGTTTAAAAACCATAATAGTTCAGTAATTAATCACTTTCATTGTGTTATGAAGAGTACAGAGAGTACTCTGGGGATAGAGGCCAAAGCCTAATGGAAACTTTAGTACTGGAAGTTACGAGAATACCTGTCTGCCATAACTTTTTTGGCTCACTAAGGTGCACGTTTTGAGAGATGGCAAAGAAAATGAAGGAGAGAGTTTGAAGGATCTCAAACTCTGAAGAGAAAAATTAACAGTGGGGAAATAAAGGCATATTCATCCTACTCCTATTCAATAAAGTAAGTGGCAAAATAGGCAGTAATTAATTTGGACATTTTAATTAGAAACACTCAGCACAGGACTTTGATTTGAAAATAAGTATTAGGTTGACTTTAGTTGCGAAACCAGATTTTGTCTTATATTAAAAAATAAAAATCCAAGCTAATAATTTGGCACAATTTACAGTGGAAAAGTTTTCTACCTTCTGCATAGTTCCTGTAAAAAGTGTTTAGTATCATCTTTTCAACAGTGATACAGTAATATTATCTGTTTGAGGGGCTGTGCCTCCCCCTGAGGATGTGGTTGGGTAAGCTGAAGTAATCAAGCCCAAGATCTTTGAAAAGGTTTAATTATGTAACTCTTGCTGAAATTAAAAAGCATTATAGATCTGAACAGGCAGTAAATCCTGGCCCCATAATTGTGGTAGAGCTGTGATTGTCAGCAGAGTGCAAGATCCTGTGGAACAACATCAAAATCATGATTCCTCCCTATGCTTTTGTCTACTGTTATCCAGTTAGTGAGGAAAGGGGAATAAAGGGACAAACCAAGGGAAAATGTAACTGGACTTGTGTAGCATCAACTTGGGAGTTTAGGTTGTACTCCCAGCACTGTGAATCTGGGTCAGATGTGCTGTAGTAGCTCTGGGTAGAGTCAGCTGCATTCAGCCAGTAACTTGGTCTCAGCACAGAGGCCAAAACTAGGAGTAAGATTGGCAGGAATACAAGGAGGTGACTCCAGCAGCCCCAGGTGAAAGTGGACAGTAATATTTGCCAGTTCAAATAAAACATGATATCATAAATATTAGTATTAGTCTACCCAGTTCTAATTAAGGCCTTTGTTGACATACTGCAGGAGCTCAGCACCACTGACTTAGTCCAGGGATGTGTGTGCCACACCCAAGGGTGTCCAGATTTACCCCTACTCTTTGTAATCCTGCTCTTCATTACCCTAGAGAACAGAAAACCATCTGAAAGCATGTTTAACACCAGCATGTGTCCAAGATTTCCTAGGTATGTCTTCTTTCTGCCTCAGTTCTGTCTAGACAGATTCAGAGATTGTCTAAACTTGTCCTAGCTTTCTGGATATCTGCTAGCACGTAAAAGCTGGCTGTTACAGCACAGGCACAAGAACTCCAAACAAGCTGCCATACCTTTGAAAACCCAGTCATACCCACAGGACAGATGTTTCAAATAACAGTAAGCTTATCTAGGCATAAGCTGATCAAATATATTGTTAATTCTATTTTGTGTGTGTATACATACTTTAACTACCGAAAATTGACAACTTTCTTAAAAGATATTCAGAAAAAAAAAGGCTAAAACCTTTTATCTTAAATTCAGTTTTTGAGGACATTTGCATTTTTTTGTAAGTCAGAACTCCTGGTCATACACCAAATGTTTAATGGGTAACTTTGCTTCTATTGGTTCTCCATCCTGCAGGTAGGTACAACCTCTCCCATCTCGCTTGCACCAGCTAACGCATTAACCGTCCCTCTGCCCTGATATTTACCCAAACCACTGAATCTTATTAACTAAATTTTAACAGAGGGAAATTAAAATTTTAGTTTAAAAAAATTACATCTACACACCAGCTATTTAGAGCACTAGCAAAAAGAAAAACATCTGATAAAAATCATTAAACAGTGCTTTCCAGAGCTCATTTGCAATTACACCATTAAGTGTACCTGCTACAGCAGCACATGTTACAATCTGCCTGGAAAAGGCTAAACAATGTCCTCTCTCCCCAAGATTTATTCAAGATTTTTCTTAAATAAATAAGCCAAGAAACTTCATAAAATTTTTTATTTTCTTTTAAAATATATTGTATTCAACTCCTGCACATGGCACTACCTCTCCAATGAATAAAGACACATTCAAGTTTCAAACACAGGAAAAATATTCCTGAACTGTTCTTCCTCTGAATAATAAACTTTTAACTAAAACCAGGAAATACTTGAAAAGCATTAGAAGGGATGAAAAATGAATTTCACAAGTTAAAAAATCCTCCCATAAAAAAGACAACAAAATATGCATAAATGAGAAGGATGAAAAGGTGAAAAAAGGCATTTGTTTCAGTCTGTCAGGCAGTACCTGTGGTCTGAGTGGGGCACTTTGTTAATACTTCTGGTGCTCTGAATCCAGGTGTTCCTGCCCTGGGAGCCACTTGTTGACGCCTTGTAATAAGAGACAAATACATTTAGAATATAAAAGTTGATAAGGAAGTTCTAAGTCTAGTAATGCTTAATATTATTTTTAGAATATACTTGTGTAAGGTGTGTAAACAGCCTAACCCTGCTTTATTCAAATTTTACAGAAGTTTGAACATCTTATCTAGCATGAAATTATAAGATACACACATAACAATCTTATTATCTATTATATTATAATTATATTATCTAGCAAAAGACAGTAACAGAGAAATACTTATTGCATACTTAACACTCAACTTACTTAAGAGAAGTGTCATTTTTGTTAAAGGCTTGTTTTCACGGGAAACTTTGAAGCTGAGGCTAGTTAACCCAAGGCAAAAAGCATATGAGATTCTTGAATGTGGATGCTATGGTTTTGTGTTAGTCCAGAGCAAACTAAGGGCTGCTCTGAGTGTTGCCAAGAATTTAGTTTTTGTTAGATTAACTAAAAGGTGTGAGGTTATCATTATTTAAAAAAACACGTGTAGGTAAAAGGCAATAGTAGATCATAATCAAAACTAACTGCAGAGGGATGGAGTTTAATTGAGCTACTAAGATTCTCCAACATCAGGCACTGGAACAGGTTGCCCAGAGAAGCTGTGGATGCCCATGCCTGGCAGTGTTCAAGGCCAGGTTGGACAGGGCTTGGGGCAACCTGGTTTAGTGGGAGTTGCCCCTGCCCATGGCAGGGGGTTTGGAAACAAGATGGCCTTTAAGGTCCCTTCCAACCCAAATCATTCTGTGATTCTATTAGTTTTTTAGATGAACAAATACAAAACAGTCATGCTTCCTTTCTACTCTACATTTCATGATTTCCAGAACCCCAACTGTTGGCATAATTTGGGCCTATTAGATAACTACTAAATGACAGAATGATGTATTGTCTTTTCTAAGTGTTGTAATTAACACAAGTGATTTTCTACAACACATGTAGGTGAATAAGTAAACAAAACAACAAGAAAATAATTAACAGTGAATCTTTCTAGATGCAGATAGCAGTGAACTAATCCATGAATTCCATGAACTATTCTTGTTTAAGAAGAGCATACTTAGTGTTTTAAGGGCTGCAGAGATCAAATGCTATCTTTCACTTACTAAATGAGCAGTCTAGTAAATCTAAGTTTGAGTTTGCTTGACAGCAGAGCAGACTATTTTACAACATTATCAAAGCAAATTACCTTGAAAGGCAAACACTGCAAACTCTATCCGTTGCATAACAGTCACAGGGCAGGTTTAAAGGGCAACCACTGGCAGCTTTCCTGGCTGCCCCATTGCTCACAGTTTTGGTAGAAATAATCTTCTTCTTTGTTACTAGCTTCCTAGATGAAACATCTATCATCTTTGATTGTTTTATGAGCTGCAATGTAGATATTTTAGAGAAAGTAACATATTTAATAAGTTTCCCATTACACACAGATAGGACAGTTCCTAAAATACTGACTTGACAGGTGCTCATGAACAAGAAGAATTTTAGGACAGACACAGCAAACCTCTTTAACAGTATCAAAACTACCATAAACTACTGGAACTTTCCAGATATCCTGATTTCATCCTCTTCCCCTTCAGAAGACATTTTCAGTGTTTACTAAAAACCAATATATATTAGATATTCTGAAGCTACAAGACAAGTATTTTTCAAGTTAGTGTAGTGTTTCAAGATTTTTTTTGGCTCAATATGAGAATAAGGAAAAGAGTATGAAATCCCACAGCAACACACAGACACAAACTCTAGTTCTACAATAAAATACCATAAAGCAAACCCTCTAATTTAGTTGGGGTTTCTCCCTTGTCATATTAAATACTAATTACAAAAAAAACCCATTACAAGTTTTATCCTCAGCTTCAACTGCAAAATAATTTTTTAAAAAGTTTCACAAGGTAAGAGGGGGTGGTTGAGCACTGGAACAGGCTCCCCAGGAAAAGTGGTCACAGCCCTAAACCTGACAGAGCTCAAGAAGCATTTGGACAATGCTCTCAGGTACATGGAGTGACTCTTGGGGTGCCCTGTGCAGGGCCAGGAGTTGGACTCAATGATCCTCATGGGCCCCTTCCAACTCAGCTTATTTTGTGATTCCATGATTAGTTGCACAGATAGATGCATAGGAAAAAAGATTAACTTAGCATCCAAACAAGATTAGCTAGGGAGAGAGCTACAGAACTTGTTGTTTAAGAGTTTCAAATGGGACTGAAACAGAAATGAAAAATTCTCTGAGCCTTTCAGGAAAGACTCATTTAATAATCTGCTCAAAAACCTTTCGTTTCATAGGATTCTGGAGCAGTGCCCAGTCTTACAGAACAACCAGTTCTATAATTTTTCAAATATGCGGCAGATCGATCCTGCTGATGAGTCAATACTTCTTACTTTTGTGCTTGAGTTCTCCTGGTATGTAGAACTATAGACATTGAAATTCCTCTCTCCGAAGACAGAGCGCTGGACAGAATGGTGCACAGAGTCCTCCTACAATACCAAAAAAAAGGACGATAATGATCCTGTTTAACAGGCATCTGGGTACTGACAGTTCAAAAAAAAGTGTGAAGTGACACAAAACAAGAACAGCTGTGCGTAAGTTATTTTCAGGCATCAGTTTACTGTGGATGAAGAAACATGGTCTAGACAGAACAGCAAACATGTTTACAAAATGAATCACACCTCTGAAGTGCCCCAAGACAATCTCAGTGTAGTTTGTACTGCATTTGTTATGCAACTAGTAACTAAACACAGGTGAATGATTATTGGCTTGGGGAGGAGTTTCACCATCCATGTCTCCTATGAAAGGATTTAAGGCTGTCTAAACAGTAACCCATGCTAGGGTTTCAGACAGCCTTCAGCACTGTATTACATCTAACAGATAATGATGAAGCCAATAGTTATGCAGAAGTAGCTCCTTCCATGTGAACACTGTGATGCTGTGCAGGCTCAGCTTCTGTGCAAGTACTGCATCTCCCCCTGTCGGATGAAGGAACACATTAAACGTATAGAACAGCATCAATGAAAAAGACTGAGAACCTTTTCTTCTCTTCCTTGTTTCATCTGTACTTTCAAAAGTGAGCTGGACTTTCTATCAGCTGCTTTTGAGGATGACTGTTGAGCTATCTGTTTAGGTGCTGCGACACTGACAGAAACCCCATTTCCCAAGGCTACAATGGGATTATTTTGCAAGCAACTTCCCTGCTGGTCTTCAGAGTGGGCAGTTTTAAGAAGCTCAATTTTTGTATCAGGGGTTCCTTGTGCCAAGCCAAAATCTACCAAGGCATACCTGAAAAGACAAAAATTTAGAACCAGAAGTCACAAAGTATCTATTAATCATTCAATTTACTGTTCACTACTTACTTATCTTTCTTTCACGTTTCATTCAATGTTGCTTATCTGTACTGTTGCCAGCATCACAGTCCTATTTTCTTCCTTCTCCTATATTCTCATCTTACCTATCCCCTCAATGTTTTTACCCTATACCACTGTTCAGTGTTTCTTGTCCCAAAATCTCTTCAAGTACATACTTTCTCCAAAGGTGTTAAAAATATTTTCAGCAACTCCTTTTTGAAGTTCTTCTAATCCTACAGCTCTGAATCTTCAGCCAGCAGTCACGTACCAGTGGCTTGACTCTTGCAGGGTTCCCATGGGCAGAGGACAAAGGCAGCAGTGAAGACAGACAAGACCAACAGTGCTTACAGTTGTGACAGACTTCTGGCAAATACTACTGGAATTTACTTTAGTCTTCTAACAGGTAAGACTACATTAGTTCACACTTCAGATCTGTCTCTAAAAGAATTATTTTTTGCTACAACCAGTACAGAGACAATCTACCTGTCCCTGGGTCTCAAACTCAATTCCATGCCTCTAGACACAAAGTAGAGATTAAGGCTCAAACAAACGCTGGAAGAGCAAAATGACAGTATGTATTCATTTTGACAGATTAAAAAAAAAAAAAATCAGTATTTCTCAAACTTTTAAGCTTGTGGTTTGGCAAAATGCAATCAAATCTCCCCTACAAACTTTCACTGCATAGAATCACAGAAACACTTAGGCTGGAAAAGACCTTTAAAATCAAGTCCAACTGTTAACCCTGCTCTGCCAAGTCCCACAAAACCATGTCCCTAAGTGCTAGGGACAAGTGCTAGATCTACAGGTCTTTTAAATTCGTCTAAGGACGGTGACTCAACCACTTCCCTGGGCAGCCTATTCCAATGCTTGATAACCCTTTCAGTGAAGAAATTTTTCTAATATCAAACCTAAACCTTCCCTGGTGCAACTTGACGCCATTTCCTGTCATCTGATCACTTTTTACTTGGGGATGTGCATCCTGCTGCAACCTCCTCTAAGTGCTTTGCTTTGGACACACTCCAGCACCTCAGTGTCTCAACTGTACAGAGCACAATGCTAACAAATACAGCTATAGGACTGCTAGTACTGAAGCATTCCATCCATTTCAGATCTTCACAAAGAAGCAGTACCTCACTTTTCACAGTTTTTAAATTTTGTAACTTGCAGGTAAAAAAACCAGCCCTACTAGTTATAAACATTAGTTCAATGTAAGGTGAAAACAGCTCAAAGCCAGCTATCCTATCTGTATCAGTTTCACCCTATCCACTATTAAAAATGTGCAAGGATCATTCTACGCACCACAAGTTAAGATTAACGTCCTTATTTTAAAAAAAAATACCCATTTTATTCTTCTCATTCTTATTTGAAAAATATAGTACTTTTACTCAGTAGTAAAATCTTCATTTTATCAGGTACTTGTGACTCTATGAAGCAGATATTACATTAAGTAAAAAAATTTCCTTCACTTCTTAAGTCCCCTAACACTGAAAGAAAAATTTTACAAATAACGAGAATGTTTTTAGCTTTATTACTTAAGCACATGTTATGCAGCTGGAAGGAAAGAAGCCTAAAAGCCTAATTGACTCTGTTCTGCCAAGGCACACATCCCCAGATGAAATCATAGCATGGCCAGACTCACTTTTTTAGCTGCCTGTTGTAGAGGAAGTTGCTGGGCTTGACGTCACGGTGAACAATACCGAAGTGATGAATGCGCCTCAATGCTTTAAACAGATTAAACATGTATTCCCTCACTTCTTCAAAGGAAAGGGAATTCAAAATGTCCTGAAAGATTATTTGGATACTGTAATTTATAGAATCATAGAATAATTACAGAATAATTATGCAACTACTTTTAATTAAATGTTTTTACTACACATCAAAAGTCTGAGACTCACCAAGAAGGATTCATGTTCCAGATATGGCATAACAATAACAACATGATCGTTTTTCCTAAAGCAGTATTTAACTCCCATAACATTATCTTGTCCCCTAGAAGAAAAGTAATGTTACTGAACAAAGACCAGAAGGTGGGTGTTTATTTTCCTTTATTTCTTAAAAACTTCAGTCAGGCTTTCTTTTATAATCTTGATTTATATTTTGATAGCAGTCTTATCAGCAATCCATAGCTGTGCTCTTGCTGCTATGTTCCATTTGTTCTGCAGTTTGGAATGAGAACTTTACAGATTATCTGTGGGGCTGTGGTTTGCAGTCACCACTGTAATTAAATATAGGATCTAACTTTCACGATCCTACTGCTTTAGGAAGGTGCTATTCAGCACACTCTGCGAACATGTATTCATTCCTAAAATCACATTTTCTAACAAAGTGATTCTTTTTTCCAAGCATTTCAGAACTGGAACTTTGTTACCACAGAGATACATAATGGAATTTCTCAGGTGGAAAATAGAGCACCCCACCCAAACTGAGACTAGCAGCAAAGGGCATCCATTACAGGTAAGACATTCCTTTTGTTATTTGCTCTCAATAAAAAGAATATATATGCGTGTGGTTAAAAATAAATTAAGAGAAATGCCAAAACTTAAATAAATATAGAACAGTGAGACAATGTGCAGCAGTTTAGTCATGACAATCATAATTTTTTTGTTTATGTACCCTGCCACTGTGAGGCACTGAAGTTCAGCAGCTATTCGCAGAGGGTGGCTGGTTGGAATCAAGTGTTTCAGAGCCATTTTTTCCTCATATCCTGTTTGTAATTGTGCTGTGGCCAAGTAAACAGAACTAAAAGTACCTGTAAACAAAAGAGAAAAAACACTGCCTTCAACATTTTTAATTAGGTCAATGCAGATTTTTACAGAAGTGATCTAACTGTTCACAATTCTGCAGTACACTTGATACTACATCAAAAGCAGATTCTAAAAGAAAAAAATCCAGTTCCTTTTTTCTACTACTGAATTCAGTGATCTTGTATACAAGTTTTTTATGTCAGTAAAAATGCAAATATAACACTGTCTAACTTGCCTGGGACACAGTGCTCTTTGAATGTAAATTTCCTATCTTTGATTTCCTTTCTTGTTTAGGTAGCTTACTTTCATCTGACATCTAACTCCTTTCCCTACAATGTAAGAGGACTATATAATGCTAATCTGGGAAGCACTGCCAGTGCTATTCAGAGCATTTCTGAAATTGCTACATTTTCCTTAATTCTGTACCTTATTTATAAAGTAAGGCTTCCCACATGATGTGTAACTATACTGTTTGTTTGCCCAGAGCATTTTACCACATCAAATGTGATACACTTGCTTGAGAAAGGGAGTATTCAGACTGTATGATAAACTTACCCAGCCATTTAATATTAAGGATATCCTAATATACCTCTTAGGAGGTTAATTTATCCTAATGATCTGAGATATCTGAACATGCAAGTTGACATGTTCTTCCATATGAATAAAGTATAGAAATAATTTTTGATTACATTTTAAGTAATGTGTTTGCACCATGCTGGTTCAACAGTCTGAGTGCACACATACATCAAAATGCCAGCAAAAACTAAGTACTTCATGCAATCATAAAAAAATCCCAAACAACCTAGAGACAGACCCATACCTTCAATAGAATTGATTACGGCAACAAGGGTTACCAAATTTGACTTAAGACATTATTTTTGGTGGTGAGAACTGCTAAAATGAAAGTGATTCCAGAGTGGAGTCCTAAGCTGAAGCTTGTTTTCTCATAATGCTGTTGAACTGCAAATGGTATTTTTTAAAAACATTGTTTGCTCCCAGGAGTAAAATCAGAGTACTATTCATAACCAGAAACTTTGTTTAATTACACTGTCTTTTTTATGATAGGCAGAACTTTATTTTTTTTTATTTTTGATATTTTATATTCCTGTGGGGAATGGAGTTGGGAGTTTTTAGGTAGTTTGGGGGGTTTTTTTGAAATAAAAACTCCTAGCCATCTAAGCTGCTGCACAGAAGTTCCATCACAAAACAGATGCAGAACAATCCAGCTTCCCATCAACATCTTTTGTTTTTAAAAGTGTGGAGTGTTACAGAGCATTTCAGAGATTAAATGGGTGAAGTTTCAAAAAAGTGCTGAAATCCCAGACTCAGAAGTACCTGAATCTATTTCTAGTCATGTCTGACACTAATTTAAGGTATTTGCAATAGTATCTATTGAAGGCAAGGTATACCACAAGCATTCTAAAATTTGATACTGTATGTCTTCAAAAACAAAAAAGTTCCTTATTTTTTAAGTAAAGCAGCTCCAACCTTTCAGTTCCCTCATCCACTTCTGCCCAAGAGATTTTAGTGGAAACAAAGCTAACTTAAGGAATGCCAATTAAGCATGTCAAAACACAGCTACATATAAGTAGATTTCTCATGTAAAGGAGAAAAAGAGTGGAATTTTAAGACTTATTTATTTACTTGAACCTACCTCAAAAAATTTTAACTGTCAAACTTGGAATGCTGTTTTTTTAAAACATATTATGTTTTAAAAAACATAATAGATATATTATAGCCTTTTTTTAAAAGGCTATAATATACCATATTTTCAAGAAAATATCTTGAAAATGCTCCTAATTAATACACCTATGTGCTCAGCAACATATTATTGACAGAGACAGTCAAAAAATGCATTTGGCTTAAATTGCACATATTGGGATCTTAGATTTATACCTTTTAAGTTAGACATGCCAAAAGAAATCTTAGCTCTAAGCAAGGTAAAATGAAACATTTACCTTCTCCAATTTTTTCCTTAATTTTGAATACATTTACAAGCTGTGGCACTGCTTCATAAAGTTTTTCAATATCTTTTTTTATTCCTGCTGTGGAAAAAATGGGGAAAACAAGTTAGGAATTTTATTACTTGATTCAATATCTGATCTTTTTTGGAGCTCACAAATTACAAGTCAGTTCATAGGACTGTGGATTCATTCAAACAGAGGAAAAAACAGCACAAAGATATCTTATCCCTGCTGACATTACCATGTGCATGCTTGATATTGTTGTTCTTCATCACACTCCCTTACAAGCTACAGCATTTAAACAATTATTTTTTACTTATCTGACACAAAGCAGATTCTGAGAGGGAAAAAGCCTTCTGGTTAGCAGGACACCTACAGCTCATCGCTAAATATTTGCACAAGATTTGCAACAGCAATTTGACAAAAGACAAAACTATAATAGTTGTTTCTACTTTTGGTGAGCACAGGTGAAAATCCATCAGATGCAAATCAAAAATGCAGAAAAAGAATTATCGTTTAGATATTTTTAAGATCGGTAATGCAATCTTTCACACTGTCACTGAAAATAGCTGGCACCAAAGCCCATGTTTGCCCTGCATTTAGGTTGCTGCATTTCATGCTGCGATCACTAGATGGCACGACAAGGATGCTGTACTGCAATATTTCAAAAAAATCGTGTGGTTTTCCATTCAGTTTACAAATCCTTGTTGTTTAAGCATTTTCTATACCTCAGATAAGAACTCCCTTCGTTTGGAGGTATCAATTATGTAGAGGCTGTGACTAATTTTTGTGAAGCAGGGGTAAAGAATATTTTAGTATACAGAACTAAGCACAAATTGGTATTTGAAAAGTCAAACAAATGAAAAAATGTGTATACATTTTTCATCCTAAAAATAAGTAATAAATTAAATTTAGCATAAACAGATAAATTATAATGTATCGTGTATGTAAAAATACACCAGGGCAGTAAGTGATAAGCAATAAGAATTTTTTTTTCAAAATACCACAGATATGCTGGAAACAAAGTATGGATTAGCACATATCCCTAGCCTTCTACACAGCTTACTTTAACAACAAAAACTGCCTGAAGAACCCTTTCTTCCCGGAAAAAACCCAATAAATCAGCTAGTAACTCAAGTTATAGTTAACTTTCAATTTTAATTTTTTTTTTATTTCTAAATTTTATAAAAAACCAACATACTAAAAATGCTTCTGAGAACTGAAACCTGCTGCCTCACTTACTATGCATTTACTTTCCTTTTTTTTTTCCTTTAAGTTGTTCTGTCTGCTTCTTCAAATTGTTTTAAGACATTTTGGGAAATATTTCAGGAATGAAGACAATTTCTGTTATAAAATAACATTAACAATTCAGTAAGTTACTACATAACATTTCTTTAATTGAAAACACTCATATTGCCCACTTGCTCAGAACCTTATTATGAAATGTATCTATCATTGCTGTGATTCTTACTGTTTTGTCACTAAACAGAATTCTTGATAAAAAGCTTTATCACTTAGAAGTGGTATTTCCAGTTAGTTTGCACAATAATTTCAAGTATTTTCACAAATACCCATGTATTATATAGCAAATTTAAGACATTCAAGAAAGCTTCACGAAATCTTCAGAAATGACAGGAAAGGTCAGACTTGTCTGGTCAGAGTTTTATTCTCAAGGGCTGGGTTTTTTTCATTCTGGTATCCTCTTATAATAACATTCTGTAATAAATAAATACTAGGTTTAGCAAATTGTGACAAACTACTGTTGCTGAAGTTTTGTAACACACAAACAGCAGGAAGTAACTTAAATCAAAAGCCACCTCAAATGTTTTCATTTCATTAATTCTTCATACAACAGGATCATATACAGACAGGCTTATAACCGATACTGAAATTTCCCTAAGTGTTGAAGCAGCATCTCAGCAACAAAATGTAACGTGAACAATCTCTATTTCAGCACATACCTGAAAGCTTGCTGTTCTGCTCAAGATTCCCGTGGAAGTCTTCAGCCTGCTGAGGGTGCTGTTCATCACAGGGAGACTTCAACACTGTCTCCATCACAAAACGAGTCTCAAGCAAAAAAAATCCAAGCCTTCGAGGGCCACTCCTGGACACCTAGGGAAGCAAGCATATCTGGTAAGACACTTCCTGGTCCTGCAGTCAGTTCCTGAAATGAGATTTAGGGAGTGTGAGGAGTTCTTCTGTGCTACCTAAAGCAAAGTGTCACCCACCATCCCAGTGAAACAGTAAACCAGTAAAGCCACGAGGATAGAGGGGGGAAGGAAGACTGCATGATAAGCTTAAATACAACTGATTTTCATCTCTCATGTTTCCTCATTCACATTAAAGCATTGTCTTTTCCTTGAAGTTTTGCTTTGAAAGGCAAGGAATTGATGTACACAGAAATAGCTGCATTGCACATTGCAACAGCTGTAGAAAGCCAGAAAAACTGTAAGAAATTATAAGAAAAAAAAATACCTTCTCAATACGAGAGATCTCTCCCTCCTAGATAAATTCAACAAAAGGCATAATTATTCGTTGCCCTCCCACCGCAACAAGAAAAATAGAACATGTTTATTTTGAAATGCTTCTTCCCTAATCTTGGAAACACTACATAAAACTAAACTAGTAAAATCCAGTAATATTGTACAATCAAAAAAACCCTGATAATCCCTTTTCAGGTGCAAAAGAGTGGCAGGGAGTCCCAGGGCAGAACAACCAGTGATAAGTGAGCCTGGAAGCACCAGCTCTTACAGTTACTCAACACTGGTTCCATCCAAAAATTTTCCTTTCTTGTTACTTTGCCAAACCTTCAAAGTTCTGGATGAACTTTTCCACACGAGGGAAACATATTCTGAAAAACTCCTGATGAAAGGATTCATCTGTTTCAGCTAGGGAGCTAAAAATACATTTTATCCCCAAAGAGTTTGAGCTACCTTTAGTCTGTCATCCTTGTGTAACAACAGGGACAAGAGGCAGGAGCCGTCTCTTTTGAGCCCCGTTTTTTGCGGGAGCTTTGCTAGAGAGGGACTTGGAAACTACTGGAAGGCGATTAGAGATAGTTCTAGTCTCTTACAGGTGCCCACTCCCTCTGCTAGTGTTGAGTAGGCAGATTAGCCTGTTCCAAACCTGTACCAGCACGGCCTCACCAGCAGCACGAGGACTGCAAGCTAACACACATTACTGCAGAACACCCGGCTGGTACAGGACGGGCAAAAGCTGTCACACATCCAAGCCCAGTGCGCACTGGTGATGTCACCACTGCCACACAAAGCGGCAACACCGGAGCTCGTCACTGGCTTTACGGGACGGCCCCCGCCAACGAGGCCCCGGGCCGAGCGCACGCCGCGAGCTTCCCCGTCGGCCCCGGGGCTCACGGGAGGCCGCAGCGGGGCGCAGACGGGCCCTTCGGCTCCCCGCGTGGAGCCGTCGCTCAGCTCAGCTCCGCTCCGGGCGGGCAGGGGAGCCGCCCCCGCGGGGATCGCGGGCACCGAGGGACGGAGGTTGCGCTGAACACGGCCCTCCACACGAGCGGGTCGGGTCGGGTTCGGGCCCCGGGCCGCCACGAGGGAGGGTGAGGGAGGGGGAAGGCGCGCGGACGGGCACTCACGCGGACACCGGCGCGCGCCGAGGTTTTGCTGCTGCCGCCTTTCGCCGCCCGCGCGCCGCCGCCAATCCCGGCCCTCGGCGGAAGCCGCGGCCCCGGCCAATGGCGGCGCCGGGCGGGGGAAGGCGCGCTGCCATTGGCCGGCCCCAGGGGCGGGGCCTCCCGGAGCGGCGCGCGCGGGGCGGGGGCGGGGCCCCGCGAGGGGAGCGGCCTGGGCTGCCCCGGTGCCCGGGCGCGGATGCCCGCGGTGTTCAGGGCCCCGAAAACAATCTTTGGCCCTTAGGCTTTCTTTTCTACGTGCGGTTATTGCGAAATAATCCAGTCCCCGAGTCCCCAGTAAGATCTTGTTCTCATTAGCTTCGCTCTAAATTCAGTCAAATAGCCCAGAGGCCAAAGAACGGCTCCACCTACACCATTATAACGGGGGAACAGCTTGGCTTGCAGCCTTGCCTTATTGCCTGATTACACAACAAAAGGATCGCACAGAATACAAAATTAAATTGGCGTCTTGGTCTGGGCTGTAACTGCTGACCAGAAATTAGTAGGACTAGGAAATTTACTGGAATTATTGGAACTATTTACTGTAATGTTTTGCTGATGGTTGAAGTGGTTGGATTTTATTGAAACCAATGCAGTTGTACGATTGTAAATAACAGAATTTAGCACTTCTTGTCTTTTACCTATTTTTGGTAAATATTTCTTCTTTCAATATTTCTTCTTTTTTTTTAAGATAAAAGAATGCTACTCTTGTTAAAGAGTAGCTCTCCTGCACTTGATAATGCATAGATATCTTGTTCTCTAGAATATGAACTAAAATACTCTTGTTTATTGCATAATTCAGGTAACTGTAACCGCAGCCCTTGGTAAATAACAACCAAGCCTGGGGTTGCCAAAGTTTCCAAGGCGATGTTCTAGATTGGCTTCACCTTATAACAAGCTGTGCTTAGGTTAACAAATCGTTAAAAGCAGAAGCAGGTTCCACCACTTTTGTTAAGCTGTGCTTCCTATTACACATTTTAGAAGGAGGGTGCAGAAATGAGTTGCTGAGCTGCTTTGGTGGTTTTGCCAGGTTTGGTGGGTTTGGTTTGATGTGTGGGTTTTTCTTTCCCAGCCGTTGTTCTAATTTGCACTTTCTTTTTAGGACTCTAATACGTCAGTGTGGCAGCTTGAGTTTTAGTGAAGTTAAGTATGCTAGCTCAGTAAATTCAGTTAAGGGTGACTGTATTTAAAAGCAGATTATACCAAACATTAATTAAATGAGGTGTAATGACAAAATACTGTAGGCCAAATTCTGTTCTTTCTTTTATCTGTGTAATCTCACAGAAGTTCAAAGGGCACCATAAGCACTCATGAGCACAGGTTTGTCCTAGTGCTAATGACAAGCAACATCATTCTAAATTAACCTCTTGAGACAATCTTACCTACAGCCATTTCTGAATGCTGTTGAACCAGGAATTACATTTTCCAGTTAATACTTGCAAAATAGCTGCTGATTATTTACATGTTGCATATTTAGCTCTGCTGCCTCCTGGCCAGGTCAGGGTTTCAGCCAACTTCCTTGGCCTCCCTACCTTGGAGTTGTCCTTATGTGGAATACCAAATCACCACCATTTCTATGCAGCTCCCATTATTGGCACTTCTGTGTCAGTCATATCCACACTAACTTCCTCCTCATCACTTAAGTTACATTTCTACACCGCAAGAAATCTGCTTTCATTATATCTTCTTATCAAGACCCTGTCTAGCTGTTGTTTCCTTCCTTTCAATGTCTAAATATATCTTGGTTCCAACACCTAAAATTATTTTCATTTAGACCCAGCTCATTTATCTAGCTTGATTACTAGCTCCTCTCCATTTCCTTCTTTCTTATTGATCCAAATATGTTGTGGTCTCTCATGCCATCCTCCAGTGATTCTGGCTCTCCATCATGTCCAATTTACATTTTTTTTTGTTCTCACAAGTTCTCTCAAGGCTTTGTAGTATAATCTAATGTTGTCTCTTAATTTATTGCCCTACTTTTTTTAGCCTGCCAGAAATGCCAGCCTTGATGCTTGCCTTCATTTATGTCTTATGAAAGACTTTCTACTTTCTCATTTCTCCTCTGTTTAAGGAGGAAGTTAAGTCAAATTGGATATGATTCTTCTCATATGAATATCTTCTCAAAAGTCACCTCTTCATCAGTGTTCTTCTCCATGTACGTTTTCACAGGAGAGAGATTATGTTTCATTTCCACTGTATTTCCTCAGTACTTGCTTAAGCACCTTTGGCTTATTTTTGCTGTTTTGAATGAATGTAGAAAAGGTAAAGGGACAGCTTCTGCTTTGCATCTGCACAGCTTCTGTGCCTTTGCTATAGCGTGAGATGCTCCTTCTTTGCTGTTGGCTTGGATAAGCAGAAACTCTTTCACTTGTGGGGCAGAGAAGGCTCCACCTTGTCATTCAACACTGAGCTTCTAGTTCCAGCCATGAACCACGGTAGGAACTTCTCAGGAGGAAAAGAAGAAACTGCATCAACTAAATATGACAAACAAAGCAACACATCTAATGCTCTGTGAGCCAAACTGCTGCACTGTCTTCTCTTCTGGCTTTATCTCTAGGTTGGATATGAAGGATGAGAAGCCAAATGACAAGCCAGGCCCATGCAGAATGTTCCCTACAGCTGACAAGCAATCGCCAAAGTCCACATCTGCGAGCTTGCCAAGAAAGGATCCAAACATTGCTGTGTGATTGCGTCCACTGCTGCCAGAATCTGCAGCTGAATCAAACTTTTTGTATCTGCTGACAGGCCTAAAAGAATCCGTGCTGACACTAGAGCACATCTATTAACCTCTTCCTAGGTCAATTAAACTATAAGTCTCCCTGTTTTGTACTGTCCTCCAGCCCTAGAAAAACAATAAGCAAGATCCAGGAAGGTAATTGATGAATTGTATCCAGCACAAACAGAGGCAGGAGATCCTTAACATCCCGTTGCTGCCAAGAACGTCTGTTCATAAATTAGAAACTTAGAATTTGAAGTCAGAAACTACTTAGAAATGAGCAATTAAAAGCAGTTGTTGCCCTGTCAGCATTAGAAATATACATATACACACAAAGACAAAATTCAATTTTAATGATAGTAGAGACTGTTAAATGTACTATTCAGTTTTCATTAGCCTAAATGACACATGTTTTCCTACTTCTAATTACTCTTTTTGTTAGTAATATGATTCTGTGGTAAAAGTTTGCTCTCTTTGGCACCAGGCTGAGACAAATCTCTTCATGCTATTGTGCCCTTTAGGAATACTGTCAAATTCAATCATTCAGGACTCATGAGTCTTGCACTAACATGAAGAGATTGATTTGAAAACCATGGGACTAAAGTCCTTTTTTCTGTTTTTCATTTTCCATTTCCATTTCTTAACCAGGAAAACTGAGATTGCCAGCTTTGCTCTCACATGCAAATGATGCAGCCCTAGAATAATGCACTCAAATGTGGCAGTGACTGTCTCTGCCAGCATTTTCTGATCAGTTATATCTGAAATATCAAGAATTATTGTGGTGTCAGAAAACATACCACAATAGCAGTCTCTACAGCATATTTAAAGGCAGTTAAAAATAGATGTAAAAATTACTTCAGGCAAAGATACAGAGGAGTTCTCAACCTTTTTATAAACTGGGTCTCATTCAAACAAAGTATATTTTAATAAAATCTATTGATATATACCTAATAAGGAGTGTAGGCTCTCCTACACAATGGAAAAGCTTAAAAAAGCCAAGCCAAGTAAGCTGATGAGTTTGCTGTAGCAGAAAGGGTTTGTGCAAACCTTGACTTATAGACAGAGCACAGCTGTTAATGGTAACAATTTTTACCTGTATGTGCAAAGTGCTGAGGGTGTTGAGCCATGGTGTGCATGGTTCTGATGCTCACATTGCAAGATGAATGCTGAAAAAACAAAGTGAGTATAGAGAAGAGCTACAGAATGATCAGGAGTCAGAGAAAATGCTTTGAGAAATGAATTGAAGAACTAAAAACCTTAACTTACCCACTGAATAAAAAGATTGAAAGGTGAGCTGATAACTGTATACATATATGCACAGAAAAAATATTGAATATAAGGGCCACTTGAACCTACCAGAGTGAAATAAGAAGGAATAATGTCTAGTAGCTGGAATCAAGCAAAATGAAATCGTTTTCAGTACCTAGTTCAGTACTCACAATAAGTATTCTTTGGAATAGTTAAGGGCTGTCATTGATTACTTGGCTTTGTGTGTCTTCAGACTGAGACCCAATGCCTCCCTGGGAAACACAGGCTAGCCAAACACAGGCTATGTTGTGTTTGAGTACAGCAGGCTTAGTTCAGGGTTAAGTACACTTGCCTGTAATTTACAGGAGATCAGACTATGTACTCCCATAGTCTCCTTTAGACTTCATAAATAGATTTCTATACTTTTTAAACTCTCCAAGACATCTATAAATAATTCTTTTCCTCCTGCCACCCCAAGTTTAGCTTTCTTTTCCATGAATGCGTCATCTGTATTTGACTTTTCTGTCCCACTTGCACAGCACTGTGGCTGGAAAAATACCACTGACGGGTTATGGAGGCACCCACTTCTTGTCTCAGCTGCTGAGACTGCACAACATTTCTCAGAGAAGTTTCTTAAGTAGTGTCATGGCACTCACTTTTATTTGACCTCTAGGAGAATGTGCTTCATCCAGTTCAGCTCTCTCTATAGCTGGTCTGGGGTTGTGCTTCAGAGACTTTTTCAATCTTTCAAAGCAAATAGATAAAACCAAAGCTTTCCTCAGCAGCAACAGTCCATTTGAAGTCATTGAAGTGTTCTTATAATTGCAGCAGCTTTTGTGATTGCTTACACCTAACAGGAATATTTGGTTTGGCCAAACTGGTACCTGTCTAACTAAGGGCAAAGCTGGCATCTTATGTGTATTAGCTGTGTGCTTTTCCTTTCCTCATGTTGTATATTGTCTCTTTGAATGTAGAGCTACAGTTTTCTTTGTTGTTCTGTATATTTTACCAACACACAAGATTTACGTCATGGTTAAATTAAATAAGAGATTCTAGTCTCCTAATAGATATGTAGATAACACTGTGGTTTTGCTCCAGTAGCTGACATAAGGCTGAATCTGGTAACCTCACTTACTGAATAATTGTGTTGTCATTGGGAATACTCACACATGTAAAATGAGTAGGACTTGGCCCTTTGGTCATATTTTTGTAATAAAAGATAAAATGAGATTTTTAGGAAACTGCAACTTATGACCATAATATTTATGAGGCTGTCAGGACTGCACTGTAAAAATTCATATTATTTAATTCTTCACTCTGACACTAAAGCATCATTTCATTTATATGCAAATAGGAATATGCTGTTTCTTCACTGAAGAAGCTGTTTGAATTATTCAGTTTTATTAATAAAGCTTCATAAATAAGTATTTTTTCTAGTCAATTGGTAGTGGCCAGGGGAGAGAATCTATTTATCAGACTTTGTTATTATGAGCTTCATAACAAAATATGAAGATTTATGGAGTACATAATTAGACGTTATGTGATTGTAATGGAAGCATTGGGTTATCCAGATGAAATACTCTTTTCTTTATGCATTTCTCCTTGGCAAAGGCACTTTCTGGAAAATGGACAGACCTATCCCCATCACTAAGTTCCAAGAAATGCCTATGAAAGGCAGAGAAATTTAATACCTTTTTTAATCATACACACTGAAATAATTTTGAATAAAAGTAGATGCCTAAGGAAGACTATAAGGAATGCCAGGGAGAAGCAGTAGGGAAAATGCCTCCTCTGGGCAGAGGTGCTGGTCTGCAGACTGACGGTTAACTCTGTGGCAGCACAATCCAGCCTGAAATCACCTGGCCTTTAAACCATCATTTAGGTGACCAGCAATTAATGTTCCCTTCAGGTAACAATCCTAGTGAGAGTCCAGATGTGATAATACCTGCTGAACATTACAGAGCAGCCCACGGGGATTTATTACTGTATGCTGTAACCCAAGCAGAGTTTTAATCTCACCCACAGAGCCTCTGAAATCCACCACAGCAAAACTGCCGTAAGTGAAGAGTAGAGGAGAACATCCAGGCTGCAGGGCTGGTACAGAGACCTGAAGATGCTTTGCAGGAAAAGTTGCTGGCTTGAATTTTGACATTGCTGATTGGGTATGGACTAAATTTACTGAATTTAGTGCTTTTCTGGAAGCAAGACCATGGAGCACATCTTGTGGAAATCTCTCAACATCTCAAACTTATCAAGACTAAGAAATGAGCCTGTAACTATATACACGACTGTTTGTGAACCAGTTTTTTGTATGTGAAATATAACTTTAAACACATGTGTAACCTTGAAGGCACTGAACTGGGTTGTGTGCTGCTGTTAGCAGCATGTGCCAGGTAGATAAACATGTTTGTGTGTGTGTGTAAATGGGCAGGCAGCTACCTGGAGGAGCCTGGTTTGGATAACACAGGAAGGCAAAGGATGTTCTGAAAATTTTAAACTCTGCATAGTCATTGTGGACCTAATTGTGGTCAGAGCAAAATT
The DNA here is from genome assembly GCA_014706295.1 of Lycocorax pyrrhopterus obiensis. NCBI lineage: Eukaryota > Metazoa > Chordata > Aves > Passeriformes > Paradisaeidae > Lycocorax > Lycocorax pyrrhopterus. The sequence goes on along the minus strand of JACSVZ010000013.1, from coordinate 16,654,951 downwards.
TAATAATGTACATTCATTCCTGCCATTTAACACATGACCAGGTGTTTTGAATGAGAAAATTCCTAAAAAAACCACCCACTTTTCAGGCTAGCTTGTATAACCACATATTTTATTTTATTTTATTTTTATAACATTGACTAAGACCTGAAAACACTACACCTAAAGTATTCATTGCATTAATTTTTGAAGATGAATGAATACTGTAACACTGTAATTTTCATTTCTGGAGTTTAATTTTTAAAAAGCCAATACAGTAATGATGGCCCTGGTCATCCCCACCTGGGGCCTCCCCCCACCCTGCCCATCTATCTATTTCAGCCCAGCCTGGGGCCACTGACTTGGGTTTTGGTGGTGTTGTAACAGTGCTGGTCTCCTGCTCCCTCCAGCCCTGCTTGGTTGTGGGCTGATGTCCTGGGCTGTCTCTGTGCCCAGGGAGGTGACAGAGGGGTGTGGGGGCTGTCTCCACCCTGCCCTCCTCAGGTCCTGGCTGGCGAGGTCCTGCCCACACTGGAGGTCCCTCCCAGCACTCCAAGATTATATTATGCCTAGATTATTATATGTAGATTTTACTGAGGAAGAAATGCCACACTCATCTTGGTTCTCCTTTACTTCTGTCCTCCACTGCAAAGATGTACAGCTGAGACTCTCCATGGAAGCCTTCCAGACCAGGTAAGTGCTGACCCACGCGTTTCCAGCCTGGCAGCTCTCTTTGCACATAACTGTACGTGCTCCTGGTTCAGACTCCCAGGTTCTTTGGCCAAAGGAAGCAAATATAGAAATTTTAATTGGGCACCATATATCCTAGCCTGGGCAACTAAGCAACCTAATTTTTAGGCTGTCCTAGCCCAACAGTAAATCAGAAGAATTCCTTGCTCTGGGCTGTGATGTATTTGTAACTTTCTCCTGTTGCCACTTCAATTTTTTCTTGGGGTAACAACACTAAAATCTGAGAAAAGCAATTAATTTCTTGCAATCTCTCATACTGAAAGTAGTCATACCTCTAAGTCAGCTGCCTTCAATGCTACTGCAGTGCTTACCAGCTACTGTAGGAATAACAGTACTGAATTTGAATATAGAACCTTTTTTTGGTTTTTTGCTTTGGATTTTTTTTCCTGTCACTGAGAGGATAATATGCCTTGGAAAGGCTTTACTTAAGTGTGTACTGGTACACTGCAGAGCTTGTTCTGTATTAAATTCCAAGGATGAATTCTCTTGTGAGTAGTTTGCTGCAACTTGTCTGATTGATTTATTTTTAAAGACAATTGTCTGGGGTTTTTTGTTTTTCATTTTTTTCATTACTCCTAGCTACAGGTGATGAAATGAAAACTAGCTTCCTTGTTATTGTATGAAAAACTACAGTGAGGTGACATTTTTAATGACAGAAGAAGGTGGTAACTTCTGTGGGCTGGCAGAGGAACATGTTGAAGTTTACTGCGGCTTCAGGCCCGTGTGACAGGCACAGCTCTGTGTCAGGATACAGCAGAAGGCTTTTCTCAGGCTCTGGCACAGGGAGGGCAGGGATGTGTTGATGTGGAAAGGCAGTTCTGCTTCTCCTCCTTCCGGCATGGAAAAGCATGCCATGTTTCTAGTCTACTGTGACCTCTGGCAAATAAGTGGGAACCACGCTCTCCTTGTTATCAAGTTACATGTTCAGGTGTCTCAGACAAGCCCTCTCCAGACAGGTGAGGAAATGGACCAAATAGCACATATGGCTGCATCTGGAATAAACAGGACACTCACATAAAAATGAACATTTTTGAGCCCTCAAGTGCCATAATCTTCTAATGTTCCTTTAAGCAAAGAAACTCACCTAGAAAATTTAATTATGTGACACTTCCTTGCCTGTATCTGGTTGCCTGCTTTCTGCTGTAGTATGTTTTTTGTGGGGAGGCATATAGGACATTAGTTGTTCCAAAATACCTCCTACACAACACCATTTCTCGAGTTTGTGGATCCCTTTCATATCCTCAGTGAGGAAATATTTTAGTGCTGTAATTTGGTGTGAGCATGCTCCAAGTAGCGGGTTTTGCTGCACATAAGCTTTCCAGGGAGACTTTTGGTGACTACATTTTGATTTTAGTTTTGTTCTTCACTCTGAGGTATGCAAGCCACAGGACCATATGGTACAGCCACAGAAATATGCGTGCTCATTATGAAAGTGCTTCCTATTACAGCTACAAAATATGGAAGCTATGAGTTAAATTGATCAAAAGTTATGTCACTATTGAAGAAAGCAGCAAGCCCAAAACACCTGTGAAGGAAATATTGTTGTCCAATAGGCATTTCTAAAATATCTAATGTTAAGAAGAAAACTGAAAATTAATTTAATTGACAAGTAACACAGGGAGTACTCCAGATATTTTGCCTAACTGAAAGCAGATTTTCTACTAGCATTCCCTGAAAGGGGCATGAGGGGTGCAACAGTTGCTGTTCATACTTCGTCCATAGGAGTTGTCAGCTACTTAGTGACTAACGCCTGTATTCAACAAACATGGCTTTGGTACAAATGTGGTAGCAAACTGATCTTTATGCAAGTCCATGGCATTCTCAGATATTGCTCTCTGTCACAGAAATCTATCATATTCTCTCTTTTGACCCTCTGTTAACTGAAATTTGTATCAAAGTAAAAGGAGTCACTCAGAAACAGGTATTATCATATTAATTTTGAAAACAAATGGGAAAGCAATAGGATTGGATGGAAGGATTGAGAAAAGGATTTTTTACAGACAGCAGAAGCAGTTTTGTAAACAATGCTGCTAAGACTCTAACAAAGGACAGAACAGAATGGAAACAGTGGTATTAAATGAGGGGAGTTGGGGGGTGGGAACTCACAGGAACACTACAGTGCTCATTTGGAGCGGCTGGGGAAAGCTGAAGTCTTCATGTTTGTTCTAGTTGCAAAGACTGTGAAGCTGTTGTGAAAACATACAACTTAGCAGGGTGTCTTCCTTCAGAGATTTGAGTAAGGGGAAGGAAATAAGGCAACTGTAATGCCTCCCTCCACTATGAACACTGCCTTTCATGCCAGAAGAAAGGCATAGCCTCTCAGCCTTTCTGATCTCTATTATATTCAATATTCTTATAGCCACAGGCTTTGTGTCCTAACCATTCCCTCTCAACTCGCAAAACTCAATTTCCTCTTGTTTTTTATCCAAAATACACCCTTTGGACACAGTTAGGGGTATTCTGTGTTGTAGATGGTCTGTTTATCCCAGTGCAGTCTTGCATAGCACCGACCAATAGGACGTTATTCTCTGCTGACTCTATCTGTATTTACATATACACAATGCGAACAAAGCTGTGTGTAACAGTTTTACTTGATAGCATTTGGTATCCACACAGCTCTGATGAAAGTTACTTCCTAAGGAGAGGTGGAATGAAAAGTCCAGCCCTTAGATGAAAAGGTACTCTGGAGAAAATCCATGGAGGAAAACAAGGAGAGACATTTTTTAACAGATCCTGCAATCAATGAAGAGCTGGTAGGAATAGCTAAAGATGAAAACTGTTAAAATTTTACATTAAAATGGGCCTTTAGAGGATTAATTTTAATGTTTCTGCAGGGTGCTTACACTGAGAAGCATTAAGGTCAAAATACAAGTATTTCAAATTAGGAAAGCAAACAGCTTCAATGATAGCTTGAAATGATCAGATTTCTTACAGGGAGACTTCAGTGAGGATGAAATTATGGTTAAAAACCAGATTGCTAGAGCAATGAGAGCAGTAATATACAGCCACAGGAGAATCAGGATGTGGAAGAAAGCCAGGGTCAAGGATGAAGTCAGCATCCCAGCCAGCAGGGACAGCCAATAGGTCAGACTGGAGCAAAACAAGAGTGAGCAGCTCATGTATAATGAATGCGATAGGCAGGGCCAAATCCTGCCCGAGCTTACATCAGTACAGCTTCAATGGCTGAATCCTCTTAACACAGTGTCACTTCCAATATGATCTAACAACATACATGCAGGCTTTTATTTAAATCAGTGCACAAGGCTAGATTTTGCACTCTCCTATGATGTTTCTAGGCAATTGTAACTTCATTGTTCTACTGCTATTACTATTATGGTCTTAGATACTGCTGAATTTCTTCTCCTGTGTATCTTCTATGAGTAAAAATTCACCTGTTTCTTATTGGCCTTCTGTTTTGCCAAGACTAAATTCTTCAAATTAAAAGATCATTTTAGGAAAGCATGATATTGTACACTATTTCTTGAACAGTATACTATTTTATTCACATTTTAAAACTGGATTCTTTGTGCATTTTACCCACTGATCCTCATTTTTAAAAATGTAGGAGTTGTTTTTTCTTTTTTTTGCTACACTGCTAGTATTCATGCTTTCCGTATTTTGGCATAGTGGTTTAAAAAAGAGTGATAGAGAGGAGAATCAGCTTCTAGAATTAATAAGCTGGAAAACTGACTTTGTTTGAAACACTTTTCTTGTAATATCTTTTATACTTGTGGCATTTATATTATTTTTGAAGTTGTGACTGATGTGAGAACAGTTATTTTAATCTAACACTTAGTTTTCCATACAAGTAAAACTGCGCCCACTTATCTGCAAATATACATGCACATAAGGATTTACTGCTCTAAACCCAGAAGAAGCTACAGGCATTTATGTTTTTGAACTCTAGCTTTTTAAACTCTAGTTCTTTTATTCTTGTTGTTTGGCAAAAAAAGAAACAAACCCCTACGGGTGATTTTACAAATAAAAATCAAAAAATTGCAAATCTCTAAAAGCCGCCACATGCCTGCCCCAAAACTCCAGGCTTTAGCTACTCTTTTTAATGTATACTTTATCTTAAATTAGCATTCTAGAGAAGACTGTATTTACTCCTTGTTTACATCAGTATAACAGAGGTAGAATTAACCCTCAGCTCATTGACAGGCAGAGCAGCAGTGGGACTGTCTGAGGTTTTCCTGTGCCTGCTGCATGTTTGGTCCAAAGAGCTGCCAGCACAGGAACAGAGAGCCACGGTTCCTGAGAGAAGTGCTCCGTACCTGCATGCAGAAGAAGGAGGCAATACACACAGAGAAAACTGTGCTGTGCCCGGCTGGCAGCATCCCTGGCGGAGCTGTGCCAGCATCCCGGCGGGCACAGGAAGCACTTGGGAGCCTCCAGCAGACGATAGCACTGGTGCTCTCAGACCAAAGCAGTCTGCCAAAGAGAAGTTTTATACTGAGAGTAGTACATATATCACTTAAGGCATCTAGCTTAAAATATTAAAAAGGAGGACAGAACTGTGTTAAGGAGGGTTCTTTTAGAAAATTGCCTGTGGACTGTATTTTCTGAAGCTGTTCCCTCAAGCTATTTTACACAATACCCAGTTTTCCTGAGTTTCAGAAATACGAATGATTCAATGGATGCAGAATCACAGAAAGCTCCTGAACTCATTTTATGCTCACCTCCACTGCCTTGAAGTCCTAATTTCAGCTAGTGGTTCAGAACTATAGAGCATTGCAAAGGGGCAAAAAACTCTCTGTGGTGTTAACTGATACCTTCTTTGACAGAAATTAATTTTAAACCAGAGAAATTGGATATATATGAATGAAATATTCGTTTCTTTTTCCTGAGAACTGGTAGATTACTAACCTAGATGCTTGGTTTAACGCAACAATTACAGTAATGAAATGCAGCATTGTCTTTTGTGTTTGTTATCAGGGCCTTTTTTCCTCTCTTTTCCAATACTTCTGTAAATATTTCTTGAGGGTTTTTATGTTTAAAATAGCAGTTACTTGAAATGCTGTAAATATGAATAGAAATTTGGTTAGTAGCAAACCCCTTTCCCCAGTTTAATATGAGGATAGTGCTCTTTTAATCCTTTCCAAACATATGGTAAACAGTTCCTTATATAATGTGAAAATATAACCTAGAAATACCATTTTGTGCAAATTCTAGTTTTATAGGACTTAAGATACATGCTGCATACTGTCTAGCTATACAGATCATCATGGGAAATTTGGCTTGTTTTTATGACAATAGCAAATAACATTGCAGAGATTTTTCACTATTAAAGTAAAACTCGGAAAAATTTAGATAATGCAAAAATATAACTAAAATTAAAAACAATCCTACACCTAAAAAAATCTCATTTTAAATGCCTTTTTCTACAAGACTGTTCTGAATGAATTAGAAATTACCAAAGAACTGTTGAAGCAAAGCCATGTCCTGCTGAATTTTCACCATAATAAGAATATTCCATTTGAAGATACCAACTTGGCCCAAGGTTTTTATTGAAAGTCTCTTTACTAGGATGAAAACTATTTTTCAGCCAATCTAGGTGGAAATGCACTGTTTTAATTCCTGTGTCATGTTAATGGTGGGCATGCTATTTCACTAGCTTTTACTTACCTGTCCTGTCAGCAATGGAAAGTGTCCTCTCGGTCTGCGGAACAGACCTCACTCTATCCTGCTCCGCCACATTGTTTGAAATAGTCTTCAGCAGAAAAATGGCAGTTTTAACAAATTAAAGCACAAACTCCTCAAACATCATTGTGAATCTGTACCAAATTGTCCAAATAACCAAACTGCCTAAGATTAGTACCATATACAGTAAAACCTTATACTGTGATTATGATGCCAGCGGGCTGCCCGGAAATCAATGAAGGAATCACTAGGTATAACCATTAAAAATAAAGCTATGCTTTACTACCAGACAAGTGAGGCGGCAGTTACAGGGAAATCAGTCTGAGTCCTTGAAATTCCTGGTTTTTCAGTGACACATTGTAAAACTGTTTAATTGGCAGGAAAGGAATAATGGTTAAAATGCTTATTTCAGGCTGTATGTGCAGCAGTAGTAGTTTCAAAGGGGGAATTGTGCTGCTGTCTTGGTCCCTAAGATAATTACTGTAGATTAGTTTATGCTCTTAGAATGATACGTACTAGTACATGTGCATGCTTATAGTTCTGGGCTTCCCATGTATGGGGGTCTATATTTAGTGCTGGAGGCATGTTTCATGCCCTCAGTGTCAGATGAAAAGGACCAGGTGACACCCGAGCTATGTTTTCAACCCTTGAAATACACACAATGCATACCCATGAGCTAATGACAAAGCAGAAAGACTGTGAAAGACAAATTCCCTTTAGTCTTTGGGAAACAGATGACAAGAAGCAGTAGTAATGACCCTGGTTTAAAAGCTTGGAATATTTGGGGAAATAGGAATTTACTTTTGAAACATGAAATACATGTAAGTAAATGTACCCAGATCTTTCTTTGGAAGCTAACCTAGGCAGGTACTACAGAAGCTGGGAAGTCAGGGTCCAGATGACCCTCCCAGGAGCATCAGCCACTCTTGGAGCCCTCTCCTATGCTTCTTTCTTTTTTTTTTTCTTTTTTTTTTTTTTTGAGTAAACTTCCTCTGCTTTTCTGATGTCTCCTGTTTTATTGCAGAGTTGTTATTGTGGTAATAGCTCCATCAGCTCCATCATGATAACTGCCTTGTACCTCTGCACTCCTCTGGCATCTGGAAAGCAGTGGTTGGAGCTGCCTTCCAGAGCTCTCGGCTGTGACTGGCAGCATGATAAATATGTGCTCTAAAATAGCATGATTGCTGGCCTTTGTCTTAGCATTTTAGTGCATTTCTCTTGCTCACACTCCAGTTTTTAATTACTATTATTTTTAAGGAATATTGTGAGTTTTAGTTAATTCTGAAGTTCTGTAGATCTATATTCTGTACCTTGTGCACAGGTGATTAAGATTCTTCCCCATACATATAGAGTAGCTATGAGGAATACCTTGGCACTGCGATTTTTTTGTGATTTTTTTTTTTTTTTTGTTAAGAGGAGATTTATCCTAACACTTTGTTTTCCTTGGTACTCCTGCTGTTACCACTTCTATTGCCCAAGGAAATGTTTCTACCTCAAATCCCTCTGCTTCCACAGTCTATGCACACAGACTGTGAATATAGGCCAAAGGTCACACTTCGGAGAAAACGGAAAGGTGGAGGGAAAAGGAAAAGTTACAGGTCTCAAAAAGGGAGTGACTTGGTGAAATTTAATGGCTTTTTACATGAAGGAGCTTAGGCTGAGGATTCTTACAGCCTCCTTGATCATACCATTCTGGCTCTGTAGAGGTAAAGCCAGAAGAAAAACAAGAGCTAAAACAAGGGGACAGGAGATGGATTTATTTTTGTATATATATTTAATTAAAATACTGTCTGAATATCATGAGAATTTTATCTATCAGCAAATTATCAACAAAGAAAATAAGACTCTTCATGAAAAAAATTATTTTCACACTGGGTATCTTGTAATCAGCTTATGAAGACCAAATGTTAAAGTCATTTGCCTAGATGTTGCAAATGTAGCTTGTTTTACAGGAAAGCAAGACACTTAAATGAGTGCAGAAGTAATGAAAGGTTACTAAACACTTGAAATTCACACTTTGTAACATTCAGCAATGCCACAGCAACAGTTTAGGTTAGGCTGATATTTTTTGTAAGTTAGTATGACTTGCAGAACCATTCTGTTAAGACATGAGTTTTTAGTTTCTTTCACACTACATTAAACAGTTTTAAGACCTATATAAAATCCACTCCTGCAATTCAATGTTATTAGAATGTGAACAAGGTACATTTTGCACTTTTAAATAGTGATTTGACCTTTTGGCTTTTCTTGCAAATGTAATCCAATGATGTCACTAGAAATACTTTGCTTACTTATAGTGGCTATTTGCTTGGATTCCTTCGCATGAATTAAATATTTGGACAAGAGCACACATGACTGTATTCTGTTGTAGCCTAGGGGAATGCAGTGATTTGGTTGGGGGAGTCTCCCAAGTCTAAGGCGATTTTCCTGAGTCAAACAGCCGTATTGGCATGTATGTGCTCTTTCTATGTAAGGTTTAATTATTCCATACAACTTTAAATGGTTTTACCCTCAAAGAGCTGATATAGGCTTGGATCACAAAACCCAGTAGTGGAGTAACTGGAGCTTTCATTCACGAGATGGGAGATGTGGACTGAAATCACTCCACAGAAAGGGAAGGGATCTTGAGTGAATACTATAATGCTGTTTGGTAAAATGAGAAGGGAGAACCCTGCCATACTTTATAGTGATGTGCTAGACTCAATAAATTCCCAAATCATCTTTAGAATTACATAGGAAGCCAGGGCTTTCAATTTTCTAGAGAACATTCCAGCAGAAAACACACATACCACCTTCCAGAAGAAGACGACTCACAAAACTGTCAGACCATTATGACAAACCTGAGTTTTTCTGTAGACAAAGTCTACTGATCATTCCATCTTTTCTTTGTGTATTTAAATGTATGTGTCCTCTTCTAAACATCCTAACACAAAATTTACCAATAAGTCTATATGGTCTGAATTAATACATGAAAGGGTTGATTAGTGAACAGCTGGACTAAATATGCAAATTATAAAGTTTTCTTCGAGGCTTTATATGAGAAGATGTTTTAAAAACTTTATCAATGTCAACGTGTCAGCCTGCATTTCTTTGTGAAATCTTGAAACTGCTCTTTCATCTATGTTGTAAACACATCAACAAGTATGTAGAATGTCTTGACTTTGAAATGCTGTCACCTACTTTCTGTATCGTTGTCAGCAGTCAGCTTGTTATAAAAGTGTTTCATATCTAACTCTGTTTCTTTTGGTAGTGTCGACATACTGCATTTTTCAGCTGTGTTCTTTGCTGCCTCTTCCATTTTTATCAAAAATTCTGTGTGACAGAAATTTTTCTCTTTCTTTGCAACATGTTGATATCTCAGGTTCTCTGCTGTCACCAAAGCAGTTGTGCTACTTTGAGGATAAGCTGAGTCTGTGTAAACCGTCTTCAGCGTTTTGTGCCAAAGTGCAGTGGGATTTTGTACTCAAATGTCTTTGTGATGGTGAGAAGTCCCCAAGCTTCAGTCATTGTCTCTACTACCTAGTTTGGAAGTTTCCCAGAATGTGTTCTATTTAATACTGTGCCTACTCCTGAGATGCTCAGCAGTTTAAAGTCCACAGTTTGCTTGGAACAAACCCACGTGGTGATGGACAATTTCTTAAATGTGAGTGTATTCAGACATTCCATTCTGCTGTTTCTCATGTAATTTTTTGTTTTGTTTTGGGGTTTGTTTTCAGAACATATCAGGAACTGGTACAATTGCCTCAAGTGCCCCAACTGGAATCTGAACATCTGTATTCAGTTACTGCATTCCAAAATGTAAGACACTTGCTACTTTAAATTTTTTAATTGTACTTGTTTCACAAGGATTTTCAGTCCAAAAAATACAATACTGCTGGAGTTTACAGTGGTACAAATTTGGTTGAATTGGAAAAAATATTATGTTCATATGCCTTTGAGACTTGTGCAATAGAATTGGATAGATTTGTTCATGAAGGTCAATGAACCCATGGACTACAATGAAGTACTGAACAGATACCATAATCATGGAATCCTTTAGGTTGGAAAAGACCTTTAATATCATCAAGTCCAACCATTAACTCAGCACTGCCAAGTCCACCACTAAACCATGTCCCTAAGAACCACATTTACAGACCTTTTAAATCCCCCCACAGATGGTCACTCCACCACTTCCCTGGGCAGTTCCAATGCCTGATAACCCTTTCCATGAAGAATATTCAATCTATACCTTGTCTGGTGCAACTTGAGGCCATTTCTTCTTATCCTGATATTAGATACTTTTATCATTCTTGTGTGTTGCATCTTGCTACATCTACAACAGGACAGTTTCAAGGGCCAAGTCATGTTAAGTTTCTACGTCAATATGGTTCAAGTGCTGTAAAACACAATTTCGTGGTATCTGATATGAGTCAGGAGGGTTGGCTTGTGTCCGTTCCATCACCTGCAAGGATGCACAATACTTCTGCACTTGTACTTTCTGTTGTGTCTTACTTGCACTGCAATTATATGCTAATGCTCTCCTCAGGACTAGACCACAATTTGTTACCTGTGTACAAGACACAGTTTTGCACTTAACCTTTTTATGATGTATCAGTAAATATATTATATTATCAAGCATTGAATTAGTAAATTTAAAATTGTTAGGCTTAAGGCAATGATCATAAAAGTTGAAATAGGGAGAAAATATAAACTTTGAAGAATGTATGCTTTCTACCTTAATGCAAGAAGAATAAACTTCATTTTGAAGAAAGATCAGTGCATGAACTCGTTTCCTCCTCTATCAGTATAGATCACATTCCTGATAACTAACATATCATAAAGAAACATTTTCTAGTTATGGTATGTTTCAAAACCAGGTTGACATGAACCAGAGATCAAACAAAATCTGTATACACGGACCTACTTTGAAAAAGCTAAGGATCTGTAGGGTGTTCAGATCATATAGTCTGCAGAAATTTAATTGGCATATTGTTGCTGTTTAACTTAAAATGCACAGCATAGCTACAGTAAGGAAGATTATTAGAAATAACTGAGTAAGTAGGCTGTCATCCTAGGAAAGACAGTTTTAAATTAAAAGAATTATCTTTGGAATACATATGTGTCTTAGCCCTGACTACATCAAGCCATTAATCATACTGGCTGGACCCCCCACACTTTGCGTGTGGATCACACTGCTGCTTTAAACACTGTTGGTGGTTGAGTTGCTTTATTCCACCTTAATCAGTATAAATTTAATAATTAGGATGTGACCAGGGAAGGCAGAAAGTGAGGAAGATGAACTTTTTCTAGAAATCTCTGAATAAGCATTTCAAAGACAACAGTACCTAAAATATTTGTTTCTTCTTTTTCCAAACAAAATGGAGTGGACACAAAGCAAAGAAAGTAAATTCCCTTGAGGAGGAATCGGACACATAGTTGGTAAGTGGCCACAGTGTCATGGTTTCCTTACCTCTCATCTGCTCTTCAAATCATTGTTTGCCAAAATAATAAACCACATTTGAACAGATAAAAACTTTCTTTGTGAATAAAAATGCTATATGTAAAACAAATTTTATTTTAAAAATTCATCTTAAGATCTGTATTTTCAAAACCCACAGATTTTCTTCTGTTCCTTGAATATGGACAAATATTTATTTTTTTCAAGTTAAAAAATTATTCTAGGGAAAAAATCTATAGATTTCCTAGTACACTTATCTAATAAAAGGAAGAATGCAAAAAAAATTACTTTTCAGGAGTTCTGAATAATTTTTTCTCAATTATAGCATTATAATTTCCAATCCAAAGCAAGAAATTTTGCTGACAAGAAACATTTTCAAAGGGCATGAACCATCAGATGATCTGGAATCCAGATGTTAGCTGTATAGCTGTAAATAGAATTGATTCATAATAATTTAGAACAAAAAGCTAATAAGAGCATTTGTTGTACCTTATACTTCTCTTGAGAACTGACTTCCACAAAATAGCTCTACCTTAAAAAAATCCATTCCATCCCTACCTTTAAAAAAGTACATTGTTGGAACTGACAAGATGAAAACAGCCAGATATTTTCCGAAACAGTGGTTGCAGATATAACTTCCAGGTTAGTCATATGTACAAAAGCAGACGCCATGGACACTTTTCAATGAGACATTTTTTGTTTAATTTTTAAGGGAAACAGCAATGACTTGCCACCTAGGAGGTACATTCCAAATGAGCAAATATCACTGCAACATTAATCCCGTTTTCTTTCCTTCTGCATATGTCTTATTTCATCAGCTGAGCATTTGATTTAGATATATAGGAATTGTAAAGTATCAGCTATGTGAACTATAAAGTCTATACTCAATATATCTCCTTTGTCTACGTGGAAAATTGCTAATGTCTCTAATTATGTAGGACATAAATGCTTGTACATGACAAATTTGTTCAGGGTGGAGTTGTAATTATGAAATGTGCTTGTTTTGTTAATTTGAAACATGCAACTAATACTATAATGAAAATAGTTCTTGATGGTTAGTCTATACCTGAGAGGTTCGGTAGGATGAGTTCATCTCTTAAAAGTGTAAGGAAAAAAAGTATATGGGTAAGAAATTGAAAAAGGAAACAAAGGTAAAAAAGTACAGAAAAGAACACTTTCTCCACTTTGCCATGAAAAAAACCAACACTGCTAAAAACAGTTTAGTTTAGCCACACAGAAATCAAAGCTCAAGAGCTAAACTTCCTGGAGAAGCATCTGTTGGGGGCACCGCAGGAGCAGGCTGCTGGCTCTGCCCTGGGGAGCAGTGCCTTGTTCCAGCGCTGGGACAGCCCCTCGGGCGGACACGCAGAGCAGGATTGCCACGTCCCCGCGGGAGCCGCGTTTAGCTCTCTTAAGACCCAATCTTGCAAACGCTTATGCACGTGAGTAATTTCAGCTGCCACAAATCAAGTTATTCACCTGTTCTAAGTTTTTACAGGGGTGGTGCAACATCCGGCCCACATTTGTAAATGGTAGCCAACATGATAAAATGGAAGAAACTCCTCCTCGCCTAGCTAGGTACCTTCATTTTTGCTGTATTTTTATTTGTACTTTATTTTACTGGAAAAGTTTACAGGTGCAAATATTTTTTAAAACTTATTGAATTTTACAATTTCATTAATAAATTAATGATTGCAACCACCTCAAACACTGGTGAAGATCATGCAGTTCAGGGGTTGCCTGTGACTTCAGCCCTTCTAACATTTCACAGTGATTTCTGCCATGAGGTAGGGTGCTTTTCAGAGACTAATGGTTTTGTCATGTCTCTGTGGATAAAGCTCAACAAAGGAAACTGAGAGAAGTCACCACCGATTGTGAGCTCACATCTTCCTACTTTACTGCACTGAATTTGTTTGTCACTGATTTGTTCAGTTTGTAAGTTCTGGAGGAAACTGAATCTTCTAACCGCTCTGTATTTAGCAAGTATGAGAATTATTCTGTTATCGTACGGATCACTGACCAATGTCTGGTGTTCATGATTTTCTAGTTGTGTTGCTCCAGAACATGCAAGTTTATGACTTCATATGTGATCTCCATGAGCTGGAAAGACTCAAAACATATGGCAGATCAGATGTTAGGCTTGGGGAAAATCAAAAATTAAACTGTCTCAAAGCAGTTGAGAGACTGCTTTGCTATATATTTTATGTGATTTCTGTGTGTGTTGAGGGAGATGTCACCTAGGGAAAGGAATTGAAGAAAAAAATAGCTTTAAAAAATGAACTGTTTGTATTATGGCTTTAAACATTAAAGTCTGGTCAGCTAAAAGCAGATGTTGTGAACTAAGATGGAAACTTGCCTGAGGCCAGAATCAAAGAAGGCATTCACTAATAGTAGGAAGGAAAAATGCTTTCTGGTTTCAGAATTTATTATAAGCAAAAAATAAATGCTTACTGCATGCTTATAATCACAAACATTTTCCCATTTTTATTCAGATTACTGAATAAAATTGATGGCTTCAGAATCTAATTTCAGACAATGGGTTCATTATCAATCCTGATTGTATTCTAAGCTCTTTATAAAATCTTTTGTTATTCTGTGCTGCCCAAGATCCTGTCACGTTGGAAGTAGGAACGAAGTGCTTCTCACCTTTGGCTGTCTGCCCAGTAATTAGATGGGGAGGTGGGTTAAAGCATCTAAATGTGTGCTATAAAATTTGGAATATTGTAATACGACACAATTCTGATGCAAGTCTTTTAAAGAGAAGAAAAATACAGGAAAGACCTGAATATACACCCGATAGTGAAAATGAACATGTTATTTCTTGCATTGAATTCTTAATTGACCTGGGCTTGTACAACTTGAGCGAACACACATTATGTAAACATACACAATGTCTAAGAATTTGAAATGGAAAGTTAAAAATTAATCAATATTCTCAAGAAAGAAAAAAGTTGATTAAATAAAAATTATTTATGTTAAAATCAATCAATATTTGAGAAAATATTCTCCTTTTCATCTATTTATGTATGAGGAAATACATATTTACAGTAGCTGCCTCTATAATATTTGTTGAATGTCATGAAGCTTTGAACCAGCTTAAAATTTAGACTTAGACAGTTGTGCAGTTTATTTAAAATTTGCTAGTTCAAAAGCTATGCTCTAATGGCAAGTCCAGAATTTTAAGTTGCAGTATTTTGGGGGGGAGGGGGGTAAGCAACCTAATTCTGCATTTTAGAAATACTTTGTGATATTGTTTCAATTCATGTAATTTGAGGAATTTTGTTGCACCACTTGAGCAGCAAGGAAAAAACCTTATTATTTTCAAAAATCCACTAGAAAGGATCAATATTTTCAGTATCTTTATTTCTTCCTGCAGGAACCATTTTCCTGAGTCGTACGGCTCAGGAATCAGCAGCATTTTCTAATTTACACCAGGGTCGAAGTGAGTATGAACTTTTCAAGAGAGTAATTCCCAATAAGTCCATGCTTGGACAAGCTGTAAATCGAGCACCAGTGGAGTGTCTCCACATTCCTCTTTGACAGTTTTTACGGGGAATTTAGGCCCAGCCTTTCCCGTTACAGGATTTCCGAGTGGGGGGTTTGTCAGGTGCTGCGCCCGGGCCGCCCCTCAGAGGGAAGGCAGCGGGCGTGAGGCGGGCCCGCCGCCCTCCATTTCGCGCCGGCGGGAGCCCCGAGCCCCGGAGCGGCGAGGGAGGGCCGGCGGGAGCCCCGAGTCCCTGAGGGAGCGCTGGGCGCGCACACCGCCGGGGAGGAGTGGGCCGCCATCGCCGCTTCCCGCCGGCCCCGCTGAGGCTGTTCAAGCGCGCTGCCC
Source organism: Lycocorax pyrrhopterus obiensis (assembly GCA_014706295.1). NCBI lineage: Eukaryota > Metazoa > Chordata > Aves > Passeriformes > Paradisaeidae > Lycocorax > Lycocorax pyrrhopterus. The sequence goes on along the minus strand of JACSVZ010000013.1, from coordinate 16,639,316 downwards.
CGCCGCGGCCGCCATTTTGCGCGGTAGCAGCGGCGGGAGGCGCTATTGGTGAGGCGGGAGCGGCAGCGCTCTCCTTCCTCGGTGGCGGGAGCGGGAGCCTGGCCGTGAGGGCCCTCAGGGGCTCGCGGGAGCCGGGGAGCAGCGCCGTGAGCTGGGGATGCGCTCTCCGCCTTCGGGGCACCGGGCAGTTGCGGTTTGTTTGGGTCAGCACCCCTGAAGGTTGCGACTTTCCCTTTGGGCCCCTGGAGAGAGCACTGTGATGAAATACGTGGTTTGAGGAAAAGTTTTGGTTTAGGAGGAAGGTGAAAAGCGAAGTGGCTTCAAAACCGAGCAAATCCCCTCATGGCCTGTAGTGTTTGTCTGTAGTAAGGTGTTTCTTAAAGCAGATACATGAGAGAGGTCGCTCACAGGATTTGGCAAACACCTCTTAGTAAATGTGAATCAGTGGTCTGTGCTGCTCCTGCAAACACCTACTCCCTCATTTTGCCATCTGGAATATGCATTTTCCCTGTGGAATCCAACAGCATTGAGCGTGTGGAAAACATGCTTTGTTTCCTGGCCTTCTTGGAAACGTTGCGGGCTCCTCCTCAGCACTCCCACCCCCGCCTTTTTTGCTTTCTTCTTTTGCTTTAAAAGTCTGAGAGACTTTTCACTGTTTCCCAGCTGAAGCAGGTGGGTGAATGCAGAGCTGCATAAAGGAGTGCTAGATTTCCAGTCTTGCAGAATGACATCTCTTTTTTTTTATTTTACCTTATCAATCAATTGGGATTAATAGAGTTGGTCAAAGAATAAATGACAAAATGAATAAATGACATATAAAATAAATAGAGAGCAGGGGCCCCAGAGATCAAACATTGTGTATAACAAAGACTGCTCAAGGATGGGAATCATAAATCCAAACTATTTAAATGGAAGTTGCATAATCATAGACTGATGATTCCCCACCTGAGGTAGGGAAACCATTTCATACTGGTGTGCAGTATTTGCAGCTCCTTGAAGCTGATGAAGCAGTGGTTATTCACTTGGATAGGCACTAACACAGATTATTACTACTTCAATAACAACGACTTGATTAGTGCTCCTCACAGATACTTTCTGCTGCCACTACTGATACCAGGCCTGAGAGCTCCTGCTTTAGATTGCTGACATTAAAAGCATGTGAAAGCATGGTGGCAAAATGAAACACCTTTGTTAGATTTTTCAGTGTGATTTCTAAATTCTAGATTTATTAATGTGAAGGGGAAAATGGCAGAACCTGGCGGGAGTGGGGGAGAGTGGCAGAAGTTAGCGGAAGTGGTACTGCAGGCTTACTGTGTGTAGAAGGGGCGTTGACAGATTTCTTTGAAGTTCTTCACTGTGTTCACAGACAGTTTTGAATACATGCTCTATATTCTCCTGGTATTGTGAAATGTTTTCTATTTTAAATTTGAAACCTCGCTCTGGAATATTTGAAGATTTACAGATTCTGTAAAAGAAAAATACTTTTAAAGTTTTTGATTCACAGCTGACAGTGTACAGTAATTAAGTAAACCTGAAGCCTACTTGCAAAGCACTCTTAAAAATACTTTTCGTATGTTACTAATGAGATGCTGGAGTACAAAAGAAGTGTCACCTTTGGTTTTGTCTCTGTAGATAAAGAAGAAAGCTATGCTTTGTTATTTTACCTCCAGAGTTGGCCTTTATTGAACTTTATTAACTTCATTTGTATTTTACCATTTGTTTCAGTGAATCTAAGATTTTTTGACTCACAAAATCATCTGTGTGGTATTCTTTTAGTAAGATCTTTGTTTTTTAATGTTATCCTCAAGCAAAATTAGGAGTTCTAAAACTTCTCAACAGAAACACATGAAGAATCATTTCTGATGCCTACAGACGGTGCTAAATGAAAAACATTTAAATTAGCTGGAGTATTTTTAATACTAATGTGTACAATAAATAATTTAGAAATAATCTCTGGTCCTGATGTTTCAGAACAAGCCTGTTAACAACGTTAGGGTGTTGGGGCCATACTCCAATTACCCAGGTAAGCAATTTGCATGTAGGTTTAAAAAAGTCTCATTTGCTTGTAAATTAAAGTAATTGTTGGGGTAGCAGTATAATTTTTTTTTTTTTAGGTAACAGTATAATTTTGTTTTGCAAAAATTTGACAGACTGTGATCATAACAAAAACAATTGGAGAAAAAGTATATTGGCTGCAGTTGTGTAAAATAATCACAGAATATACTGAGTTGGAAGGGACTCGCAAGGATCATCGAGTCCAACTGCTGGCCCTGCACAGGACACCCCGGGAGTCATGCCATGTGCCTGAGAGCATTGTCCAAATGCATCTTGAACCTGTCAGGCTGGTGCTGTGAGCACTTCCCTGGGGAGCCTGTTCCAGTGCCCAGCCACCCTCTGGGTGAAAACCTTTTTCTAATCTCCAACCTAAACTTCCCCTGACATGATTTCAGGCCATCCTCTTGGGTCCTGTCACTGGTCACCACAGAGAAGAGATCAATGCCTGCCCCTCCTCTTCCCCTTCCCAGGAAGTTGTAGAATGTGATGAGGTCTCCCCTCATTCTTCTCTTCTCTAGGCTAAATCTTAGCATTGTTCTCAGAAATTAAATACTTTAACATAAACTTTATCTGGATCTTCACTCCTACCCACTTTTTCCTCCCAGATATGTCATGGTAGTAAAGGTTGCTTCAAGTGCTGCCCTATAGGGCTTTTTTAGTCAGAAGTAATAGGAACCGTATTGTATCAGGAGAGAGATTCTCTATTTGAAGAAGAATTAAGAATGCAGTCAAAAGCTGTAACAGAAAACAATATGGAAATTAAATATTGGCACTTACAGCTAATAAACTCTCTATTGCTTTAGACAGGTTCAAGTCTAGTAATTTTAGTTTTACAGTTGCTTGTGCTATCCTTTGCAGACTAAGAGACTTCACATTTGATCTAAAAATGTTCAACTCTGCAGACATGATCTTTTCACTGGATAATTTATTTTATGAAAAACCAGATATGAGACAAAGGTAAATCTTTGTTGTTAGATATATATAAGTGTTTTCCAGGTTTTTCCATACTGAATCAATTTACAGCAGTGTTTTTTCTTATGACTCACTTTTTTGTCTACTGATAGAAATGTGGGGCTAGAAATTTCTAGGTCCATAACCCATACTTTGAAATGTTTCTCCAAGCACATTCAATGATGCAGGTGTATCTTAGGCCTGTAAGAAATAAGGGTTAGCAGTTTTGCCTCTTTAATTTTATGTTATTAAAAGTCACATGAATTGAAGAACAAGAATATGTTTTAGCAGGAGAAACAATAGGTTATTTATGATTAGTGATTTTGAGCTAGTTGCTGTGGAGGGTGCTTAAAAAGTGCTTTTTACCTCAAGTTTGTGTGTTAAAAATAGGTGTCTGGAAAATGAAGAGCGTAAGACTTGGTTTATTGCACCTGCTCCAGCTATTGCTGAAATTCCAGCTGCAGAGGAGTTACAGAGGGAACTGGAAGAAAACTCAGCCAACACTCATATGGGTAAAGTATCATAGAATAGAATTACAGAGTCATTGGAAAGGTTGGAAAAGACGTTTAAGAGGATCAAGTCCACCCGTAAACCTAACTCTGCAAAGTCTGACTAAACTGTAATACTTGACATTGATATTAAATTACTTAAGAAATAATTGGTGTGACAGATCATTCCTCTTTTTCTGTGGAATATGAAATATTCTAGGTATGCAAGTAGAGACAAAGAATGTGTTTGAGTTGAGAATGATGGTGTTAGATGTGCCAGGAGCATAGCAGTTCTCTTTAGGCATATACATGCCACAAGTGTACTGTGCTGAAGTGGGCAAGGTAAGAAGTATAATCAAAATTTCAGTTACTGCACATTGTTTCACGAAGCATTGTAACACAGTGTGAAGTGTTGTAAGGGTATAATGTTATCACATGGATCTGATGGCCTGTCTCCCACCCAAGGAACAGAGAGTTTTTGTGAAACTCACTTTTTTCTTCCCTTTTGGGACTTTAATCAAATCGCTCAGGAGGCCAAATTTGAATCTGATTATTAATTGCTGTTATGTGGCATATTCCTAGACATTCAGGATTATCTTAAGGAAGTTTATTTTAAATAATTTTTTTTGCTTTATCTTTGTCAACTAGATTTCTGCATTTCTTGGCTGCTGTGCTGATTTATGATATTCTCCATTTAGGAATTATACTGAAACAGAAGGTGTTTTTTTTTTCTACTTCATGCAAGAGTAATTCCATTAAGGGCTACTTATTCAAATAAGTTTTTTGGTGTTTGTAGAATTAGAACTGTTGGGGTTGTGTCACAAACAGGGCATTGTAATTTTGAGTTTCTAGATGGATAACATTGAAATTAAGACTGCAAAATAGAGCTGTTTTGTTATCTTATTGCATTTAGTTGCTTATTTCTGTTCCTGCTTTGCCTTCTTTTTGCCAACAGCAATGCTTGTTGATCTGGTCAGCCAGACCAGGACACTGATCCTACTAAGAGCCCTGCAAAATGTGATAGTTAACCGAGAAGGTTGTGACACCAGGCTGCCACCAACAGCGATACCACTTCTGACTGTTGTGATTGCAGTGTTTAGCTCAGCTGTTTGTGGCAGGAACTTCAAGCTTGATCATTGTGTCATTTTTTTAAAAGACCATCTTTATTCTGGGACAGGATGAAGAATTCTGTCATACAAACTTTTGTAGTTCTGAGGAATAGTTTTTATCCTTTACTTTGCATAGGAAGGAAAGAAAGGGACCTTATTTTTATCACTTTTTAATTGACAATGCAGGTGTTACATTCATTAGCATAAGTCATAAAATATACACTAAAGTTCTTGAAATAAGATAGAAATACCAGTTTGTATAATATATGTGAATTTGGCTGATTCAGTGTGAAAGATATTTGATTAAATGACTATGAATAAGAGTATGAATATTAATGAAATAATAATTTATTGGTTTTGTAGGAGGGAGAAAGCACGAGAAGCTTACACAACAGTGTAAGAGTAACACACAGAAAGTAGAAGATAAATCATCGGCAGTTGTTCGTTTTGGCATAGCCCCTGAAAAAGAAGTCCTGCAACTAAGTCTAGGAGAAAGAGATAAAATCAGTTTTCAGCATGAAAACCTGAAAGTGGTTTCATCTTTTCTCTCTTCTGATGGAAATAAATCTAAAAGAGTAATAGATTTTTCTCAGCGACCGCAAAATAACGCATTAAATGATTTTTCAGAAAACAGTGATGATGAGAGTGTCCATTCGACATTAAGAAAAAGGTACATATCTAGTCAACTCAGATAATTTATCACTGTCAGAGTCATGTTATTATTTTAGATAAATCTGTTGAACACAAAGTTTGGGATCCTTCAATTGAAGGTACTTCAGCAGGCTCCAGATGGTAATTCTTTCAGTATAAGGAAAAAAATGTTTCTTCTTAGCAATACTTTAATAGTACTTCAATTAAATGTGTCCTGAGCTCAGCCTCATGAGAAAAGTAAGCATGAGGTTTGTTGCTTAAATTTTAAAGAAAATTTTAAAGAAATTATTAGATAACAAAGCTTTTGGAAGATGCTGCTCTGAATTCTTTATCCACGTGGTAACGAGCAAGAAGGCTGAGATCATTTGCTTTGCAGAGCAGAGTTCAGCCAGTCAGGAATATGTTCAGCAGTTCTCAGTGTGATTTCAGTGCTGCCTGGGAGGAGAGGTTTTATCGATAAACTGCTCTTCTGTGTCCAGCTCCTCCCACTCCTCAGAACCTGGATGTCTCTATTGGTTTTAATGATGCAGAAGTTCAAAGTTAATCTGCTATTGGGAGTCAGAGCCTATCTGGACAGGCAATTTATTATTTCATGTTCTTTCTGGAATGGAAGTAAAGTTAAAATGTATCTTGAAAGAGTCTTCAGGTCAGATTACATGAATTTAGATGCAATTTTATTATTTATATTACTAGTTCTGCTTCTAATACAAATGTATGTAGTTTTCAAACATTAGATAAACTGTAACATTACAACAAGCTAATGAAACTTCTGGAACTTTTGCAGGTTATTTAAAAAGTCTGGCAATATGTATAAAAATACAAAATTTAAAGCTGATTCTGTTGATATGAAAGAAATTGGTACTTACTTAAATACAAGTGAAAACATGAAAGAAGTGACAAAAGAAGGTTTATGGAGAAATAATCATCATGCTCCAATAACTAAAGATTCAGATTTTACTTTGCATAGGGTGAATAATGAGGAGATTGTGTCTGAAAATGGAATTAAAATTCAATCATTTTCTAATGCTTCAGAGATTCTGGACATGACAGGTAATTATTTTTACTCTATTTCAAGAAAAATAGTCCATTGTCTGTCTTTGTTATATAATAATGAAAGGTATCCAAGATCTGAGGTAGAGTGAAGAACATTTTCCCACCAGCTCAAGGTGAGATAATTGGCTAAAATTGGTGGAATGTATTGCAATCCTGTGGAACTTAATTGTGTTGCTGTTTAATATGGACTGGCTAAACAATGTTTGAAGAAGATTCACATTTTCAGAAGTGCTAAGTCATGTAAAACTATTTGAAAATGTCACTTCACATCCCCTAAGCAATTTGAAAAGAAACCAGCCTTGTCCCTTTATGTGGTAGAGTTTCATCTTCATTTGAAACCAGAAATTGAAAATGAAATGTTTATTTGTGGTGTGGCTCATATTTGTATCTTTGTAGAAATAGATTTTGAGTAGGAGATACCTGGAAAATGGAGGGAAGTGGTAAGATTTTGATGAAATTATATTGGTTTAGAAATTATTTTTTGCTTTTAATAGTTTTTAACTAAGTGAAGTTTATTTCTAGATTTTAAACTTTTTGGGACATGACACATCTGTGGAATGTACCTTGTGTGCCTGTCTAACTGCTACAGAAATATGGAGTAGAAAATTAGTTCTAGCACAAAAATGTAGGGCAGAGCGGTGGCTTAGGATGGGGTTTGGAAACAAGTCAGGAATGAAAAGTGTGATTCCTGTCTGATCGCCTTATGAGCAGTGGTGATTCGGTTTGTGGCTGTGGGGATAGCAGTGGATATCATTTACTTTGCCTTCAGCAAGGGTTTTCATAGAATCACAGAGTGGTTGAGAAACACTGTCTTCCACAACATTCTGTTATCCACGGTAGGGCACTAGGAGTGGATCAACAACCACGTGGTGTAAAAATGGTTGGCTGGGCTCAGAGGGTGGTGGTTAACAGGTCACACTGCCCACGTGCCAGGTACAAGAGGAGTACTGCAGGGGTCTGCCCTGGAGGAGGGGGCTGACAGCAGTCTCATGAAATTCAGCAGGAACAAATCCACAGTCCTGCCCCCGGGAAAGAGAAGAACCCCTGTGGCTCCCCTGGCATGGTGTGGCTGGGGGCAGCTCTGTGGAAAATTGCCTGGGGTCTGGCAGACAGCTTGCTGAACTTGAGTGAGTGGTGTGTCCCAGCAGTAACAAAGGCCAACAGCATCCTGGGCTTTGTTAACACAGCTAGGAAGTTAAGAGAAGTGATTATCCCTTTCTTGGCACTTTTGAGACCACACCTAGATACTGCATCAAGTTTTGAGTCCCTGGTATGTGCAAGACATCCTTAAACTGGAGTGAGTTTGTCTAAGGGCCACCATGATGGTCCTTTCATATGATGAGCTAGTGACCTCCTTGTCCTATCCCATCATCTCCTTTATGTCACCTGGACCTTGTTATAGCCTTGAAGCTCCTTACAGAACACACAGCTGGGGGTCAGGAAGATATTTGTCATGGTTATTGGTTGAAAATGAATCTGGTTTTATAAATGTACTATTTTTACTTCTTTAGGAACTACAGGAAGAAAATTGGAAATTTTGAGGGCTGTTACAGAAATACGTATCCTTGTATTTGCTGTATCTGAATTTCCTGATTTTATTACAATGCTTTTACATTTGCAAAATTGTAGTGTTTAATTTGTAGCCATAGGAATGAATTCATTGCATTGTAATAGTTTCAATTTGTAGCGTAATGCTGGGAATCAAATGTTGAATAGGTGTTTATCCTTTTGACTTCCAAAGCTAGAATGAAAATAAGACAACTTGTAGATCATTCATTCCTAAGAAAGCTTATTCTTATTTCAAATATTCAATTTTTATCCTCAAAACTTTATTTTTAAAAGGTAAAATGTAAAATTTTAGTTTGCATAATATATATTTCAGCCATTTTATATGCAAACACACATATGCACGTATATCCCCATACACTTTAAGTAGAGGAAAACTGAATTATTATTTAGTCTTACTAGGAAAAATGAATCTTTCTGTCCTATTTTCTTAGAAGAAAATTAACTTGTATTCCTTGTTGGTCTGTACTTAGGTTGTAGTGTGCCTATACTGTATTTCCACTCCTCCTTTGAGCAGGTTTTACCATAATTTTCTTTCTTCTTGGCCCTGCCTTAAACATGTGATATAATAGACAATTCATCTATATCTGTCAAACTTTTTTTTTTACACACTCTTTTCAGTATTTGTTTCTAGTAACCTGTCAAATGGTGGGTTGAATATCAGAAAGAGGAAATGTCTAAATTTAGGCACCTTCAATTCATGTAAATACCTTTAAAAAGTCATAATTTTCAAAATGAGTAAGGACTCCATTGTTGTGAATTTACCAATTACAGGTCATTAATGCTTTGCAGTTTGAAAACAGATCACTTATTTAGAGCAGCGATTTTAAATAAGTCTTTTCTAAAAAGTCCTTATTTTCTTTAATCTAATGTTACTTGCTTATCTTTCCCCATTTTTAATGTTTAACTGCTTTTATTTCTTGCTTTACTCCTGTATCTTTTCCTCTGTAGTCATTTAATGTAACAGGGATCCGAGGCCTTAGCAGTTCCTTGTTCTTGTTGCTGTCGGTGTCATACCTGACAGTGTGCTCATCCTCAGCCTGATGAGATGGTTACAGTCAGTCTGCTTGTGTGGCTGCACTGCAAGTCCAGACAAGGCTCAGCTCACTCATCTGGATTTGTAATCTAACAATGCTCTCTTTTCATCTTCCACATTTTTTAGATAAGAACTTAAATGTGTGTTGTCTGAAGAACACACATTATTGGCAACTGAAAAATATCTTTAAAATCACAATCAGCACTAAGTGATCATAGGTGAATTTGTTTGCTACTGTTATGTCTGGACATACAATATTATGCTAATTAATTTGTGTTATATTACAAATACTATATTGACACCATTGACACCTTAGATAGGCTAACAGCAGTGTTCTGCTTGTTCTTGTAACTGGTCTCTCCCTTGCAGCTTCCCGTTCCATAATTGTATGCTGTTCCATGAAGCCTATGCCAGAGAGGACGTTCTTGATTATTGGTATAATCCTGAGACCTCTCAAATAGGTTGTGGTTTTTTCAGTGATATGGAATATGTGGCACACCAAGAATCTAAAACTACTGAATCATTTAACAGGTTACTTTTGGATAACTTTTTACAAGCCTGTGAAGTATTGTGGTATGTTTTAAGTTTACATTTAGATTGCAAGAACAAGATGCACTTACATTGCTAAAATTGTATAATTTACACTGTAGTATTTTAAATTCCTTAATGCTCTCAAGCAACCCAATTTAGAAGTATTTTTAAGGAGTTCCCGTATTTTAACTATGCACAGTCAAAAGCTTTGGATGATGTAAGTATGGAACATAAACTGCAGCTGCAAGTAGTACTTAGTAAATAAATTTAAGTGGTACTTTGATATTCAGGACATGAAAGGGGTTAGAAAACTTTAATTTATCTAGAACTTCTTCCTGGAATAGTTTATTAGGGTTGTGCTTAGCTGGGAGAAGAAACCAGAAGAACTTTAAAAAATGTTTTTCTCAGTTAAAAATACATTTTTGTGAAGATAAGAATTATATTTATGCATACAGATTAGTCATATATTTGCATGGAGGAAGGGTGGGCAGATGAGTGAGTGAGTGACATGGGTGAGTGACACTGCAGAGGAGGAAAGAGGGGAGAATCAGTATTGTCACAGGAAAATGAGGGAGCCTGACATGGACATACCTGGCTTCTAAGATGGTGGAGGATAAAATGTGTGGGAAGGAAGCACAATCATGCAAAACTTTCATTTGTCCATATTGAAAACTTAACAGTACTTGGCAATTCTTTCCTAGCTTTTATATACGGATAGGAACTTTGTGATTTGTGCTCCGACTGGCTCTGGAAAGACTGTAATGTTCGAGCTAGCTATTACCAGATTACTCATGGAAGCTCCACTGCCTTGGTTAAATATTAAAGTTGTTTATAGTAAGTATTATGCAGCTTTAAACATTTTGGTGACAGAGCAGAAGATGTCATTCTGCGAATGCAGAGGTCTGGAGTGAGTCCAGGAATAATACAGAGATTAAATACATTAAGAAATGGCAACCTCCTTCATTCTTTAAGAAGTTGGTTTAGTGTTTATTTGTGTTACCATTGTAACTATTATTAATATTTAACAGTGTTGTGTAATTGTAGTGTTCAGCATTGCCTATAAAAATAAAAATTAGACAATCTTGTAAGCAGTTTGTCCTTCAAGAAGGCAAGATGTACACAAAAAGGTAAGGAGGAAGCAAAAGAAACTAAAACAAATTCTTAGTGCATGATTTCTGGCTGACATTATCTTTTGTATGGCTGGCTTTTGCTCTGAGATGAAGATCAAATTTTCCAGTATTCACTTACCTGGCAAGGTTTCCTGCTGTTTTCTGTATACTACCTCAGAGATACCAGAACTGTGATCTTCATGCGTTTAATTGATCTGTGTAGGAATATGAAAATACTTGGAGATAGTCACACCAATTACATTTTTTTCTTTTCTTCCTGGAGAACTGAGTTCATATCATGTAAATTGGATTAAATTGGTGATTTTGTCTCAGTTTTAATTTATTCATACAGTGATGTTTGTCAGTCTTACTATTAAAGGTTTCATCCTTATATTTACAAAAGCTTCATATTTCTTTTTTTTAATTCACTTTTGTTCAACTTCTTACAATAAAGCTAGTGTTGCTTTAGAGTTTGTGTATTGTGAATTGATCTTAGAAGCAGGCGTGTGCTACAGGTTCTCTGTCAGCTGAACAAGGCCGAGTGTATGGTAAGAGTTTCTGCTTGCTGTGGTAGAATTGATACAAGTTGGTTGGTTGGAACTGTCAGTAAGGAAGCAGTTACCTGCTAGTGGAATTAGATCTGCTGACCTTTCCAGGTTCCTCAATGATGGAGAAGGAGACTTGTCAGTTTTTGAATGTTGGAACAGAGGTGGTGATCAGACTGTGTCCTGCTGATGTGAGCACTGGTGTCTGGTTCATCAGTGGCCCTATGTATGTGAATTAGCTTGCAGTAGTTCTGTAGAGTTGTTTGCCAGTAGTTTTGCATCGAAGGACTGGTGACTGTAGTTCAGGAGTAATCACTTGCTTCTTGCAGTCTTGCATTGCTAAAGATGATTAGCTTTGTGATTTTGTATTACTTGCTGGTAGTTTAATCAGTTTTCTGAAGCTAATTATTTCTCTGATACGAGATTTTACACCTCTTTCTGAAGCAGACTGATTCTTTAAATCTCTTCGTTTTAGGGATCATTTGTGAGCTAATATGCAGAAATCATTGATATTCCAGTGGCCCTAACTAACCTAGAATGCAATCACTGCAAGATCTGTTATACTAGGGCTGTTTTCAGGTCATGCATAGAGTGCCTCTTTCACTTAAATCACTGCATTTTCCGTATAGATTAATCATCCAGTATAGCCTTACGTGTGTTGTTAATATCAGTCCTTATTGAGAATTACATCTGATTTCTGGAAAAAAAAGAATCTGCAAAGGTACACTGTGTATCCTTAGGAAAAAAAAATATGAGTAGATTGTTTTAAGAGTCTGTTCATGAGGACCAGCATGAGAACTGCTACCTGCTGTGTTAGCTGCTTGGTATGTCCCTGCACTTAATTGTACATTTGATTTAGATAGAATACCAGAAGAAATAAAAGTCTGTCTCTTGCTCTTGGATGGTTTCTCATATATAACCTCTTTTCTCTCTGAATACAGAGTACTCAAATCATTCTTAATGGGGAAAAGGTTGGTATTTGTATGATCTTTCATTAGAAAAGATGTATTTCCTGTGTTTTCTTCAATCTGTGAGAAAACCTTTGATAGCTGAATGATTGTTTCCATGTGGTACTGCAAAAAAAATCAAACGCAACAGGATACAGGATTAAGAGAGAGCATAAATAATGTTAATTAAAGGGTTCTGTTTCTGCTTGCTGGTGGGAAGAACTAGGGCCCAAAGCTCAACACTGATTGTGCACATGGAGTAGGATAATAAGGGCGGTAACACCAGTTACAGATTTTATGGTTCTGGAAGCAAAGCTGAAAATTAGGGAAATTAAATTCAAGAAGGCATCTTACTAAAGAAACTAAATGCATACATTTTTAATACAGTTGAAGATTTGGTTTTCCTGATTTAATTTTCATTATTTGGTGTTGTTTTTAGTGGCTCCAATAAAAGCCCTATGCAGTCAGCGTTTTGATGACTGGAAAGAAAAATTTGGACCTATAGGACTCACCTGCAAGGAACTGACAGGAGATACACTGATGGATGATTTATTTGAAATACATCACGCTGACATTATTATCACTACACCTGTAGGTTTCATTCCAGTTCTTACAAGAACTTAGAATAAACAGACATTAGCAGTCTTGTATTTGTATGCTGCTTGGACCTCTCCTTTTTTTTGTAGTACATAGTAATTTTATGATCCTTTTGTTTTCACACTGCCGTACATACTCTCAGTTCATATGAATAAAAGTTAGTGATATAATAATGTGTCAGATGAAACACAGATGGCATCTTGAATTGCCATAGCTTGAATTTGTTTCATTGTTTCTGTTTAAAGATTTATTAAAGTTTAGGCATGTCTGCATGTACTATAGTTGTGGCATATGTTGGCCTTTAAAACATCTTTCAGCTTCTGTTGTTTTGATGTGTTGGCTTTTTCCTCCAAGGAAAAGTGGGATAGCATGACTAGAAAGTGGAGAGACAACTCTATAGTCCAGCTTGTACGACTGTTTCTCATTGATGAGGTAAGAAGATGAATGAGGGTTTATGCACTGGTTTTGTGTCTTTTGTGAAGATAAAAGGAAGCTTAGAAAATATTACATTTATTTAGCACATGTCCAGATTGTCACTGGAGAAGTATTAACAAGTCCTTTAAAATTCCTGATAGGTACATGTTATAAAGGATGAAAGTCGTGGTGCAACTTTGGAAGTTGTAGTCAGTCGGATGAAAACTGTTCAGTCTTCTCTTTGGCGTCTGTTAGAGAATCATGACGCTGTTCCTCCCTTGAGATTTGTAGCTGTTTCTGCAACAATCCCAAATACTCAAGATGTAAGAGTTACATTTTAACTGTATTTTGATCAATGGAGTTGTATTTTATAAAATTTATCTGGAATTACAATTGTAGATTCATAGGAAAATTATAATTTTTAAGCTGTCAGCTGAAGACAGTCGTGAGGCTGCTGCTAATTATTATAATCGTGCTAAGATTACCTTCAACCATATGGAACTATCAGCCATGTATGGACATGCTAAAGTTTTAGACTTCTGTTTGTGATTTTTGCCTCTTACATACAAATCACAACAGACTTGAGATTTCAGTCCAAATTATGCTGGTCCTGCAAAAAGCAGAACCTCACCTGTGATTTTAAATGATAAAAAAAGTGTTAATAGCTTACACCTAACAAAAGCTAATTAATTATTCTGTGATGCTATTAGAACAGGAGCATGATTAAAAGAAGAAATTTATCTTTTCTGTTCTACTTCTTTTTTTAAGATCGCAGAATGGCTTTCAGATAGTAAGATGCCTGCTGTATGCCTGAAAATAGATGAGGATCAACGACCAGTGAAGCTACGCAAAATTGTTCTTGGTTTTCCTTGCAGTGACAATCAGACAGAATTCAAATTTGACTTAACTCTTAACTACAAGATAGCTAGCATTATACAAACATACTCGGAACAAAAACCAGCACTTGTGGTACAACAGCTTCTTTTTATCATGTTTGAAATAGTTACTTTCCTGAAAGTGTAGATTCAAAAAAATATCTTTTGTTTATAGTTTTGTGCCACAAGAAAAGGAGTACAGCAGGCTGCTTCTGTTCTTGCAAAAGACGCCAAATTTCTACTGAGTATAGAACAGAAACAAAGGTATTTTTCTATTTAAATTGGAAATAAGTGTTTGTACATTTTAGTAAACCTGTGGTATCTGTGAAGAAAGCTGTTGAGCTAATACAGTTTCTAGCAGATGAGTGTGCAAAAAAATCATCATCGCAGTTGACATTCTTTTTGGTAAATTGGCACTCCTCTTGGGAAGTTTTATTTGCTTCTCAGTGTTTTAGGATACTTTTCACAAACATTAAGTTGTTTCTCAAAACTGCTTTCTAAACATAAAAATGCTAATTCTTACAGACCTCTAAGACCTTGAAGTGCAAAGATTAAGCATATGAATAGTTGAATTGGATGTGATTTTACTAGTGTTTTAAGTTAAGCCGTCAGATGTCTTTGCTTTATCAGATACTGTTAATAAGTACAGCCATATTAATTATTATTTACTTCAGGGTTGCCTAGTCATGGCAGCTGCAGAAGCTACCTCCTGACTTTGGAACTCAAGTGTGATCTTACTTGCCTTATGTGAACAACACATAAGGATTGTAGGTTGTGACTTGGAAAGATGACCAGGCTCGAAAGGCTACAATAGCTGCCCCAGAGAGTCAGTCTGTTCCCTCTGTAAAGATGGGAAAGGTGGTGGTTGAAAATATCCAAAGAATGTATATTTTTTAATTTTATTTTTTTATTTGTGTGTGTTGCATAGATTACAGAAGTTCGCAAATTCATTGAAAGACTCCAAACTGAGAGGTAAATATATCCTAGTACTTCTCTGCTCTGCGATTGAATTTGCTTGAGAAAACTTAGTTGAATGATGTATATAATTATTTCATTATCAGACCTTTTAACATATGGTGTGGCTTATCATCATGCGGGTATGGAGATGTCAGACAGAAAAATAATTGAAGGAGCTTTTACTGTAGGAGACTTGCCAGTACTTTGTAAGTAAATTTAACTTCGAAAGCCAAAATGACATTTATGTATCGTGAGAAGATTGCAGTTTGGAAGTGGTAATATTTTATGTTTCTATAGTTTGCTTAACCTTTGGAATTTGTGAAATCCAGGTAAAGGTGTTTTTGTGTTTCACATGAACTTTTACCCTGTGAGTCTACATATGCACTGCTACTAAAGGCCAGAGAACTTTCACCATACATGGGGGTCATCCCCCTCATATGTCCGTATAGGTCTGGCCATGTCCATTTCCTTTTCCTACCATTGAGCCCTCCCACTGAGGTAGAGCTCTGTGCTAGTGTGGCTTTCCTCTGAATTCCTGAGATGTTTTCTTTGTCTTTGTCCTTTGCAACTGTGGCTTCCCTGAAGGTAATCATCTACATTTATGTGTCTTAGGTGAGCAGGATACTATTTTCAAACTCCCGTGCAAGGTGTTGTGACTGATGGGGAGGTCCCTAAGAAATATTCCTTCTGTTGTTACATGAAATGAGAAGGGGTCTGAGATGTGATTATCTCATCTCATCCGGGCTTTCTTTTTCCGTAGAAAAAGGTCCAGACCCTATGGGGAATTGTCTGTGTGGTTCATATACAGCACTAAAAGATTCATGGATTTTTTTTCTTTCCTGTTTCAATGGTCATATGAAAAAATAATATAATTACTAATTTAAATTTTCATTTAATTTCAAAAATAACTGGAAATTTCATTAATCCTTCATTTTCTTAGCAGAATAGTAATATCAGTTGGCCCATATGACTGGCTTTCTGTGTTGAATTCTTGCCATCCCACATATTCTTTAGAGGAAGTGAATTAGACAACATGAGTGTAAGATAACTTGTCACGCACTTGATGGCTGTTTTCCACGTGAGAGTGTGTATTGGTAAGGTGTTGTGATAGTATTGGTGGTGATTCTGGTTTGGTACCATGGATATAATCAATGCTAATGACTGATGACTTAAAAAATTATATCTTAAAGGTATTGACCACTACTAAGCAAGATGAAGTCATAGCTGTATTCAAATACATACCCATGAAGAAATAAGAATGTTTCTTCATTGTGTGTCTGTTATATTGAATGTGGATCAGATTCTGGATTATCTCCAAATATAAAGGAATGTTTAATTAAAAGTATCTGGGATGTAATTTGTTCCAGAACTTGAAAACAAATGAATGCTGAGGATCAGATACACAGAAATTATTATGCAAGTATCTGTAATCTACATCAAATTCTTTGTGATGCAGAATGCCCACTGATTCCACTAGAAACTAAGAGCTCTTAGACATCAAGAATTAAGTCACCTGTTTGCTGCTTGTTTAGTGTCTGCCGGACATTTTGATGGTGTTCATATACTTTGATCTGATGTAGTTACTACTAGCACCTTAGCTATGGGAGTCAATCTACCTGCACACCTGGTGGTTATAAAATCCACAATGCATTATGTTGGAGGAGTGTTTCAAGAGTACAGTGAAACTGATATTCTGCAAATGATTGGGAGAGCTGGAAGGCCTCAGGTAAGTGAATGTTTTATTGTATTGATGTTATCTATAGGCATATTAGTAGAAACTTTTTTTGTCAAAGAAAGTACAATGCCAGGAATTTTACTGCAAGATTTGGTTTTTAAAGGGTTATTAATACTTAAACTACTCCTAGGTAACTTTGCTGTTGAGAAAGAAATCTGTTTGCTTTTGTATTGTCCATCAAAAATTACTGCCTCACCTTGCAGTGGAAAAAGATCTGAAGATTACATTTGGGTTACATAGTGAATGGGGGTTAGAGAGAAAGTAGGAACCTGGCACACAATAGCCATTTTAGACAGGATTTTAAGAAAAGAGTTTTAATAGATTCAACAGGTACGTGATGCAAATTCAACTGGATTTTTTTCTAAGAACTAGAAGGCAGCTTTTATATGGGGTTTTATTTTTCAGTTTGACACTACAGCTACAGCAGTTATTATGACTCGTTGCAGTACCAGGGAGAGATATATACAGATGTTAAATGGTGCTGATATAATAGAGAGCAGGTAACTGAGTGGTTTTTTATAAGACTCTGTAGATAGTACCAAAATTTCATAGACCCCATAGAATGGGGCTTTTTTCAGGTGGGTTTTGGGGTGTTTCTTTGGTCTATTTAGAAGAAATCAAGAAAGAATTAAGGAAAATAAAAGTAAGCAATTCAGGAGTTAATGGTGTCTTGTTTTATCAGCCAAAAGAATCTTTAGAACATCTTAAGCTCAAAAAAAAATATATATATAGTTTTAGATTCCTGCTGGAAAACTGATGAAACTGAAATCTTATGTATTGCAAAGATGAAAAGCAGGAATTGAACGCAGACCATGTCTCTGAATTTCTAGATGAGAGAGTCTGGAAAATACTAGACCTGTACTTGTTGTTAACAGATTATCAAGAGAAATATGTAGGAAAGTTAAGACATTAAAGGGTAAACAGGAAATTCTACTCATGTAATTTTGTTAACATTTAATTTTTCAAATGTATTTAGAATATCAACAGCACAGAATATCTGTGCTGTAATTTTTAAATGTATGTAACTTTGTTTTCTAAAAAATGTGAAACTTCATAGTTAACAGTTTATTTTTGCTTGCTGGACATTATGCCATAATAAAAAAAAATTGCATTGTTGATTATTTACATAATCTTTACTGTTTTCTGTCAATTTCACTTATTTCGGTGAACAGTTATGGTTTGGGGGGAGGGGTTTGTTTGGTTTTGTTTCTTCCCAAAAAGTAGTTTTAGAAATTTCTGAATTGCTAATTGGTAAATGTCCTTAACTCTTGTTTTTTTGCACTAGCTTGCACAGGCACCTTGTTGAACACTTAAATGCAGAAATAGTGCTACATACTGTCACGGATGTCAGTGTAGCTTTGGAATGGATACGATCAACATTCTTGTACATTAGAGCCTTAAAAAATCCAACTCATTATGGTTTGTCTTTATTTTTTAAATTGAGCTAATTATGACACTAGGATGTGTTAGATCCATATTATTTGTTTCTATCATTTTCTTATGAACCGTTATTTCATAAAATGATGAAAACAAGATGTGCTATGTGGCCTGTAACATGTTGTTCTTTAACTTAATTAGTAGGTATTGCAGCATGGTATAGCATTTAGAAACTATGAAGAAGCCATTTACAGCTTCATAATCTATTTCTTTTGATCTTAATATGCTGGGCCATGTATTAATGCAGTAACAAGCCATAATGTATTTTTCACTGCTGAGTATGTAATCTGCTAAGAAAAAAAATAGTCTAGAATTTCATAGTTTTTTCTAGAATAAAATTTCAATTATCTTAATTCCAGTGTCTTCAATTTGTCTTGTCCTGAACATTATCTCAGTCCCCAGCCCTGACCATATCTTTGTTCCTGCCCACTTGCTCTGCACCTGATTTTGAAGTCATTGGGCACTTGCTGGAGACAATTTTTTATAAGAATTTATAGATGGGACTGGAACATAGTACATCTAATACTTAAATGGATGTTACAATTTAGGTGGCCTCCTATATTCTAAAATAAGAAAACTGTACCTGTGAAGTTGCTATTGACATTTCTGCAACTTTTAGGACTCTGATCATGGGGGAATGTCTGCAGCTTTTACCTTTGCACGTCTGTTCTAACAGCCTCTTACTGATACTTAGATAGTTACACCCGGTAAGACTTCTGACTTGTTTGCTGTATAATAAATATTCCCACATTTTTCACTTTGGGGTATTTGTCTGGCTCCTAAAAATCAGCAAATCAGTTTTGATGGGTAATGACATTGACGAGGAAATGTATAATATTATTAGGTTAAACTAACTTTTGTTTTTTCCATTAAGGTTTTTCATCTGGATTAGATAAAGTTGGAATTGAAGCAAAATTACAAGGTAAGTGGCTTTTTAGCCTTTTTCAGTAAAATGTTACAGTTTAAGGCAGGTTCACCCATGTTTATGATCCATATCCATTAATTTCAATAGATCCATTTGCAGAACAAATGTAATTTACTATGATGTGTTATTAATTTTATTTTGTTATTTATATCTTTGAAATACTTTCAGTACATTTTAACTGGTAGAGGAGTTTTCCTTGTATAGAGGAAAATAATTACATGCCTTTATCTACCTCATCTCTATATACATGCTCAGAAATATGGAGCAGAACACTTTAATTTTGATTGTTTGTCATTCTTTCTAATTTTCCTTTGATTGATCTCACTTGCTTTCATTAATTTCTGTTGCTATACTTTCAAAAAAATGCCTTTTCAGAAATTGTCAACTTCCCTTCATAAATTGAAAACAAAGGATATAAAATGTAAACATCTTTGCCTTGTCCAGAAACAGTTTAAAATTGCAAGATTTTAAGAGGCTTTTTTTGCTAAGACTTGAATAAAACCCAGTTATCGACTTTTGTTTTTAAATACTGCATTTTAGCTATTTGCAATTCCATTAGAAAACATACAGCTGACAAAATAGTTTGGGAATTGGTGCCTCTCCACTTTAAATACAGAAATAGCATACAACTCTTCAGGTGGTTTTGTTTTGTTAATTTATTTTAATATGAGTTTTCTGGTAGATAAAAATTAGTATATTAACGAAAGAGTACTTGCTATCAAGTTTTGCAGATCTGCAAATACGGTTTTCTCTCTTGATTGAAAGTCCTCATGTCCATCATAACCAGACCATTTGGAGCTAAAAATATCTGGAGGAGGGCCTGGTACATGAAAACATGGACAGATATATGCCCAGAAATTTGTAGAGCTTGTACTTGGACTCCACTTACACATTTTTTACATTTTTTACGTAATTGTGTAGGAAAAATCTGTGATTGATTTTGGGCTTGGTGGAATGATGCTGAGGCTGTTCATTGTGTAAGGGTTTCAAGGGCCTGTCTTCAGGAACATAGTAGTATATTTGCTACCACTTGAAGTCTCCAAATATGAGAGACATTGACTCTGACTTGCAGACAGTGAAAAAAGGAGTACTTATCAGTAAGAAAATTTGCCTCCTTCAGTAGATTTCTGTCTTTTACTGTCTTTTACATCAGGACTTTTCTATTCTTGCCATATAGGTTGAAAGGAATAGAGGGAATGAAGCATGGTACTACCTCAAAAAGCCTTTAGAGGAGAAGACATGGTTTAAAATCACCTATACAGATAGTGCTAGAAGAATTCAATTAATGCTTTTTTCAGTGTGGATTATATTTCCTTGAAGTTCCGCTGTTAAATACAACCTCAATTTTTAAAAGTTCTTGAAGGAACTAGCTCCTCTTCCATGCAACATGAAATATTTTGTAGTAATGTTGTGTAGTTAGTTCTGTTTTCATACATTTCATGTGTAATGTCAGTAATTTCTGGTTGCTAAGGGAACAATCGCTTTGAGTGCTGTTCTGACTGACTTTTAAATTCTGAATATTGCCTTGGTCTTGAAAAAGAGAGAATGAAAGCACTTAGGTCATTCTTATGCAGATACCTGACACAACAGGTTTAGTGCAATAAATACAAATGCACCTGATACAGTATGAAAATTTCTAATGAAGGATTAATAAATACTTGTGGATATTTGAAATTTGAACCATTTAGGTGTTAACTCTGTAGCAGAAATCTTTTGTATAAATGCTGTGGGCTCTCTGATCTGTCATTCAGTGTTGAATATGGCAACCTACATTCCAGCATCTAATTTCTTTTCCTTTGCAACTTTTGCCTTCCTGAGAAAGAGCTGGCTTGTTCTGTATCAATTATCTTTGAGTGAGTTTCCCTAGGCAGAAGTTAACCACCAACTTTAATAAAAGCAGGATTGTATTCTAAAACCTTTACTTGAGTTCAGTGGAATTACTTGGGTATACATTCATTGCAATTCGATGATGATGTTTCTGGTTCACACATAGATAAGGTCTTTTTAGTACCTGCAGAAAACATCTATTTTTCAAATTTTTGACAGAACTGTGTCTGAAGAACTTAAATGATTTATCATCTTTTGATTTGATCAGGATGGATGAAGCAAATAATTTCAAACCAACAGGTAACACTTGTTTCAAATAAACTAATTTTCAGAAGTGATGTAGAGATGGTAGTGAACTACAAAGTTCCTTGTGACCCATTAATAAGAGTGACCCATTAATAAGAGTACATAAATGTAGTAGAGAGGAGAATCTGAGGGATTGTTTGGGTAGAATACATGGACAAGTTTCTTGACCAGGTCATGGACATTCATTCTCTTAATCTTGTTTCATGAATAGATCTTCTCTTGTTGTTGCTGAAAATTTGTTGCAGATTAGGAGAAGATTGCAGAACGTTGTGACAGGATAATTGGTTGTGGCACAGTGCAATGAAGGACAGGTTTTATGAATACCTGCTCTTCTCTGCAGCCCTCTGCTAGAGGTGGTTGGCTTCTTAGCAACCACAGTTCCCTGCCTGATATGTTAGTGTGACTTAATCTCCATTGGAGAGAACTGTAGCTGGCACATGGTTCTATATGCCACTCCGTGATCAGATCAGTCATGTCCATCAGACAGCTGGGAGCAATAACGTACTGAGTAGTGGTGGTAAATCTCACAGAGGCCTGTAATAAGAAAATAGATTAGTTTTGTGGCTTAAAAAACTCCAACTCACTGAATTATACTTGGCATATTTATTTTTTTAAGGTATATTCTTCTTTTACAGAGACTGGAAGATTAATGGCTTGGTATTATATTGCATTTGATACAGTGAAGCAGTTTTTCACAATTAAGGGAACTGAGACTCTAAATGAATTGGTAATTTAATTTTTTTTTTAAATTACATATGTTCATTGTTTTTAAACAGTCTAAGAAAAGAAGCGTAAAGTGTTATTTATTTTAAAGATCTCAGGCTTTGTTTATATAAAGTTTTAAAGAATACATGTAATTAAATTCTATACGGAGTATTTTTGAGGCTTTGTACTTTGAGATCTTTTGATTTCCAGCTGTTTCTCCCCTCACTAACCTTGCTTATGAAGATGCAAAGTTGCTGAAGCTGTTCTGTTTATGTATTAAACACTTAACTGTTTTGTGGTTTAGTAGGTTTTTTTGTTGCAAAAATTAGCTGCATCAAGAGCAGGTTTATATTTTGAAGGGAATTGTCTTTCTGTTTTAAGCAACTTTCCTCTTTCAGATAACAGGTTGTTATCTGAATCACAAGACATTTTGTTTTCAAGCAAATACTATGGTAGAACAGATTTGCCATGAAAAATGGAACACCTGTTCTCCTGTGACTCTTTGTTATTAAAGTGTGAAGAAAGCAAGGTGAAATATATAACAGATAGCAAAAGTTGTTTGTATTTGCCTTGTATAAAGTGAAAGCAGTGTGTGTGGTTGATTTTAGATAACCTCAACTGAAATAGTAACCTAAAAGCTGATAGAAAAATTTTCTCTTTTGATTATCTAATAGCCTTTATAGGAAGAGGAAAGAAAGTTGGTCAGTATTAAAAAGAACTGATTGATTGTGTCTTCATGGTCATAGTGTTGAGACAATAAATTTTTTAAAGTGTTCTTTTTAAAAAAAAGTTAGAAGAAGTGATAGAAAAATGGCAAATTAAAACAATTACTAAAAAGCTTTGATTATTACAGATTACAATGATCTCCAACTGCACTGAATTTGTGGATGTGAAGTTAAGAACAAATGAAAAGAAAATATTGAACACTTTGAATAAAGACAAAGACAAAATAACTATCAGGTATAAAAAAAATGCATTGAAAATTTAAAATACCTTTTTAACAATAAATAAAATGAATTGTAGAAAAGATGTACGTTTTCATGCATAGGTTTCCAATGGAGGGGAAGATAAAAACAAGAGAAATGAAAGTAAACTGGTAAATATTGCATTGCGTTTTTGTTTTTATTGAAAAACTGTCATTTTATGGCTGTTGAAGTCCCTGCTAAATTTTCTGTCATTTTAGAGAGGACCAGATCTTATATTTTGTTGTTTCTATTCTGAATTTCCTTTTTTTTCCCCCCATTAAAAACTTTTATGTTGTTCTTTGTTTACAGTGTAGCTTATATATCACACCCATTCTTTTTCCAGTCTCATTCAGGCTCAGCTGGGATGTATTCCTATTCAAGACTTTACTTTGACACAAGATACTGGCAGAATATTTAGAAATGGCTTAAGAGTTACTAGATGTATGGTAAAATTTAATCCTTTTTTTTGGTACATATACTAATAAGCTACATTTTAGTTTATTAATATAAGTCAATCTTCTTTTTACAGGGTTATCTGACTTTCTGGCATCGTCTAAGAACAACTTTTCTGCTTTATTAAACTCTTTGATTTTAGCAAAGTGTTTCAGGTGCAGACTTTGGGAAAATTCACTTCATGTGTCTAAACAATTGGAAAAAATTGGTAGGTGCTAGTTAGAAATTATAAAAGTGTAATCTTGGCAGAGAATCAAAACCATAATTAGCCTGCTAATTTCTGTGGTGTCTGCTTACATAACTGAATTAGTCTCCTAATTACTTATTTGCCACAATTGAGTACCACAGTTGTCAGAAGAATCTGCCATAACAAAAGTAAGCTGTTTAGTAATTTTCTTCAGGCTTTCAAAGTATTTCAGAATCGTTCTTATTCCTTAATGTTCCTCTTAGTATCCCAGGCGTATTCCACATTGATGTGATTGCGTGGCCCTGACTAGGCTATGCCTTCCTTTCCAAGAAGCTGTTGCTGTAGGTCCTCTTACTTGTATGCATGAAAACATGAAAACCTTTTAATTCACATTGAAAAGGATAGGAATCATGAAATAGAAATCAATTTATTGTGCATGAGGTTCTTATACACATAATGATCAAAAGTTTCTAATGATCATCTTCCTTTCACTGTATCCTGTTATTGAATGAACTTCTGGCTGGAACTACAGGCTTGTCATAATTATTTGAAAAGGAGTTCAGAAATTTTTGAGTCCTCTGTGTTATAAAAATGTAGTCATACTCGTTTGAGGTAGTAGTGTATCTTCCTGCTTTGATGTCTGGTCTTATCATACCTTCTTCCTTTCAAAATTTACTGCAGCGTTCTCTGTATTTCTTCTTTAGAGACACATCTGCTCTGCACTGAACAGTGTAGTACAGAGGTCTGCAAATTAGAGAATGGCTAAACCCAAAGGTCCGTAGGGTACAGACTTGCCTGCTCAAGTGCAGAGGCTGTAATGCTTCATTCATGTGGATTCAAAGCAAGGGACAGGGCTTGTTAGCCTGTGCACAGCACAGTGCAGAGTGCTGGGAACACATTTCCACTATCCCACACCTGTGCCGATGTCGACACAGTCATCTGAGGAATCTGCCTTGTGTTCAGCATTTCTGTGGAGTTAGGATGAGTGGAATAAATATGGCACTTGCAGTGTAGACAAATCCTTTCCTGTACAGTATATGCAGTAGAATAAAGTCACGTTTAGTTTCTTAATAATATAAGCTGTGTATATACAGACATCTCTGTCCAATTTTCCTTTTTTTGGGTGCTTTTTTCTTATGCTGTCATAGCTATTGCAGCATATGTTACAAAGAACTGCTAAATTCCAAAGTGTCATTTGTTCCCCTCACAGGCTTCTTTTGAACATTCTTCTGACAGTTCACTCTTTTCCTGAATCAAACACTGAATTGACTCCTGTAGTATGATGTGATTCTTAACCTCTGTCTGTGGCTGCTAAGCTTATTCTATTTCTTTGTGAAGTTAAATGAATTGTTTAAGTTCATAGAAATTTGCTGATACCATGTAGCATATTCAGAAATCCTTAATTTTTAAACTCTTATCTCAGTATGCTATTTTTGAATGTTTAAAAAGCCTTATTAATCAATATTTCCATTATAAGAGTGACTGTTCTTTGACTGACACTTGGCCTTACTGAGACTGATGATTCAGTTGAATTCTTACTGCATTTCTACAACTCTTGTCCAATAATGATGCTCCCTCTTTGCTGAATCATATGTTTGGTTTCTGTTTGCTTGTTCTGACAGACAGGATAATGATCAGTTGCCATACAGGATTTATGACATTTACTACTTGTTCAATTTTATTTCCACTCCCGTTTATTTTTTGCTCAGAAGTGTAGATGAAAATAAAGAGAACAACTCTTATTTATATCTGGTATTCTCTTCACTGGTGGAAATCCTTCTGCCATTTTAGGAACTAGGATAAAAGGGTTAATCTTCAGCTTCAGTTATAAAGAAACAGGGTAACAGCTCTAGCAACAGAAGTGATATGTGAGAATTTTCAGTCCTCAGACTGCAGAGCTTCTGCAAAGGAGCAGGGAGATGGTAAAAAATGCTTTCCCTAAGTCAGACCCAAAAGATGTTCAAATACACATAAAAAGACAAAAGGTCTTCTCTTTCTCTAAATTATTAAATTCTTGAGTTATTTTCTTATAAGATTACTGTAATGTCTTCCAAGAAGCAATCTAAAAGTATCTAAAGAGGTTTCCCACTTAATTTTCAGATTTCTTACATTGTTTTGCAGAACTGTGTGAGAAGGATCCATATACTTATTCTAAGTATTTGGTACTATTTTTTACCTACAATCATTGCAGTTATTGTAGTAGGCTGTAGTTCCAAGTCAGTTAAATGCCTTTTCATATACTGTCGTATCTCTAAATCTCACTGGAAGTACTGTGAATCATGAAGAGAAATAAAAATGTATGTGGAATTCTCTGCCAGTCTGCTTTTGTGGTGTATATGCCATGGGAAAGTTTTTTGCTAAAGCTGCAATAACTTGTAGAAGATTATGATAAATACTTCTTTTTCAGTGAATTTCATTATTAACTTGCTCAAAAACATTGAGATCTTTATGATTATTATGTTAACATAGTTAAATAATTTTTTGGATAGGGAAAAAATTCTGAGACAAAGAATACTGCATGACATGCTTTTTTTGGTCATATATATTCAGAACACATTTCTTGATTCTAGTAGAAAGTGATATAAAATCCATTTTACTGTAGAAAAATTGAAAGTTTTCAGGATTGAAATATTGAATATTTTCATGTTTGGTTTGTAATGCGTTTCTTTTTCTCTTTACTAATGGAGAAATTAAATAATACTAAAATATTTAATCAAATGAAAATAAATTTAGTGATTTGCTGGGCAGAGAACTGCATCAAATGTAATATAAAATTATTTATGCTTTGGGTTTACCTGCTATAATGCAGTTGTTCAGAATAATTTGAGGTTATTCATTGCCCTTTAACAGCATAAAACTTGTATACATGTTTTTCACAGGTGTATCACTGTCAAATGCTATGGTAAATGCTGGGCTGACGTCATTTAAAAAAATTGAAGATATAAATGCAAGGGAACTTGAATTGGTAACTTACTGTTTTGTACATAGATAAATATGATAGGAAAACTATTGAGTATTAATACTGTTACCAGTAAAAGCAGTATAGTTAATATATATTTGCTATATGATCATAGCAAAATTTAGATGTTTAGGTGATTTATTAATTTTAACTACTAGACTTTAAAAAGCTGTGTAGCTACTGCAGTTTTCCTAGAAAATGTGTATGATTTTTTGTTGTAGAAAATTTAACGTGAATGATGATTTCACTGATTTGGCTGGCTGTGGAAAGCAGATGCTTAACTATGTAGAATTTCATCATTAACATTGTTTGAAACAAAGGACAATATGCACTTTTCTGTTAGGAGTGTTGGAAAAATATAAAAGGGGAATATGTATTTACAGTGTCTCTTAGTGTACGTTAATTATGAGAATCCCAAATTTCTATTATTGCAAGTTTGAGATAGGAGTAGAATAAAAATCTTCTGAATAATCTATAAAGCACTTCTTATTTTAGGAAAGTTAGGTGTTACCCTAGGACTGGTTCTTTGGCTCTTGGCTTCTTTTCTGCCAAAACTGTAATTCCAGTGTTCTGGAAGATATAACAGACTTCTAAAGGAAATCAGTCTTACTGGGTTCTTCTGTTTTGACTTTGGAAATTTGATGTCTCACTTCTGGCCCCTTTTGTATTTTTTCTTATCATTTGTTCTGTTTTAGTTAAGGCTTGTGCAACACAGAAGAATCATCTCATATAAAACCTGAGTAGTTGGGTTCTGAGGTCATTGGTAGTTCATTGGCTGTTAAGTGAACAGACGCAGTAGCAACATGAAAAAGTATTGGAATTTTCTTTTGGTAATGTTGCTATTCTGGGCATCACTGACAGTAGAGAACCAAGAGTGGTAAGGGCTTTTGTTGCTAACATAATTACTCAGGTAACTGCTTCCTTGGATTTACATCTTTGCAGATTTTAAACAGACATCCTCCTTTTGGAAACCAGATAAAAGAGTCTGTTTTGCACCTTCCAAAATATGAACTTGAAATTGAACAGGTAAATTCTTTTATATTTATTTTATGTTTTTATGCTAGTATTATTAAATGAAAAGGCAAATACTGACTTAAAGAAATTTTGAGTCTTCACTGATAGAAGATCACACAATATTGTGACCTTCTACCAGCTTAGAATGTAGAATGAAACTCCTAAATCTCAAAGGAGAGCCATGGAACAAACATTCCCCATAATATATTGGCCTCTCTTGTTGACAGCACTTTATGTTACAGATGTAAACCAGTATATTCACATCCTAGCATTATATGTGAGTCTGAGAGGTCTCTTCTATCTTGAATATAAACAAACCCTAGGGACAGCAAAACATCCAAATAAAACTTACTGAAATGGTATTAACTCATGTTTATTTTCTACATGACACTTAGGAATATAGAGAAACAGTAAATTATTACATTAACCTAGCTGGTGCCCTTTCCAAGGAAGAGTACAATTCTATGTGTAATCAAGAGCTTTGGGGTTCTGATATGCATTCTGTCTTTATATGGGTTACATAGACAGTCTACCTTTCTGAAATGCAAAATTTGAAAAGTAACCTTAAAGTTGGTAGAAATGAAGACACATTTGAAGATAAAAACTCAACAGACGTGTGAAATACTATTATTATAACAATCAGTTCTTGTTTAGCTTTTCATTTGACATAACACCAGATGAGTAGCTCGATTCTCAGAACAAAGATTTAACAATTACAAATATCTTATAGAGGAACGTTGGGATGCCAAAATATAACTTCTGTATAACAAGTCTTATTCTTGTATATTTCTCTTTGCATTTGTCTTTGATTCTCAGTACTTAATCAAACTTAGGATATTCAGCTATGGGCAAGTTAGTACTGTGTAATAGTGTCTCAGAACAACAAATAAAATTTATACCGCAAAATCAAACTGCTTGAGTCCAGCTTTTGTGCTTGTATCAACAGTTAGAAATTTATGGAAGGGCATATATTTTACTTTGCATATTTTAGCAGTTATATCTTGTGTATCGTTTTCCCTAGCTTCCGAAGTACAGTGACACATTGGCTGAAATCTTAGTAACCATCAAATTAACAAACTATGAGCAGCTACAGACAAAGAGAACAGCGCCAGACTTTCACTATGTTACATTGGTCATAGGAGATGCTGACAACCAAGTCATTTTTAATCAGAAAATTATGTATGTATGATCAGATCACATCTTTTTAGGGTGTTGGCTTTTCATCTGTTCTGTGACTTTCAGTTTTTGTGATACTTCCTACTGATGTCTAATAGTACAAAATTATTCTTCATAGTACAGCATTTTATAGTCACTGTTGTCATTTAAAATGCTACACAAGATCCAGAAACCCCAAAAACATGCCAGTGTGCTTGTCAGTGCAGAGAGCATGTGTAAATATCTGTTCAACATCAATGTCGTATTATGGAAGTCATAATAATTTACCCATAAATATAAAACAAGTAAAATACCTGTTAAAAAGATAGGTTCACCAGTTGTTACTTACTTCTGTTAGCTATATTTCTTTAATCGTATTTTAAAAATGGTTTTTTTCCCTCAGAGGTGGAATTAAATTCTCCAGTTGGGTAAGAGATACTTGGAGCAAATAGGAAAAGAGAAACAAAATCTTTTTCAACTGCCTGACCTTCATGAGAATTCTGGCCAAAATCTGGCACTTTTGGCACAACTGAAACTGATCTGCAGGATCCTGGCTCTCTTATGGCCATAAATCATGCATTATTGGAAAGTTTTTCTTAGGCCACTTATCAAGCAAAACTGAAGAACTAAGACCAAATACAGGCTCTTTCACTTGGTTACAGATACCATAGTATACAGTCTTGTTTTCATTGACCATGTCTAACAAAACTTTGCATTACAGGGATTCTGTGCTGCTGAAAACTGGAAATTGGATGAAGAAAATTGAAGTGAAAAGAGCTCTTAAATCAGAAGACATTAGCATAAATTTAATTAGTTCTGATTATGGTAGGTTATGGTAGTCTTTGAATTAAAAAACAACTGCATAAGAATTTTGAATAAAAACACTATTAAGCCAAAATATAATAAAGTGAGCTGGTCTCGAAACAAAACTCTATTATATGTGTTTTACTGGGTTGCATACTACCTGTCCTAATTGCTTATCCGTTTATGTCATTAAGTACCACATTAAGGAACTGGGAAGCATCAAAACTGTTACTAGGAGACAGTAACTGTTACTAGGGGACAGTAACAGTTTTTCTCTATTGATACAGATTGGGATTCTTTTTTTTCCTCCTTCAAGTGAATTAACTTTCAGTATGGATGACCTATCAGCCTCTGGGAGGTTATTTATGCTGAGCAGAGCTGCCTTTGTGAATGGTTAGGTTTTGCATTGTAGTAAAGGGGTGTTGGATATGGATTCATCTCCACTTCGGTAACAAGAAATTCCTACAGCTGAAAATGTAGTGCAGATTTAAACATTGGTCCCTCACTGCCAATTTCCATACAATTGGAACTATAGTAGCAGATGAGGAGAGACCCTTATGACCTTGAAACACAAAACTTTGAAAAACAATTTAAAATTAGACTGGCTCCACTAAATTCTGTCATCATGCCCCACCAGTAAAGAAGATTGCTGTGTGCTAGATTAACTGTAGTTGATGCTTCCATGGTATATTTTGAACATTGAGATTATTACAATAATCAAGCCTGGAATAATCAATGTTTCTGTAGCTAGACCTGTGGCTGTGGAAAATGAAGGGTTTTCTAACCACACAGAAATGAAGAAAATTGTCGTTTTATCTACACGTTGTAAAGAGTTCAGTAAAACTCAGCACAACAGTTAATTTTCTGAAACTGGTAACAGTGAAATTAGACTAAACCCAGGTCTTCCTAGTCTCTATTTTGAAGTCTGTTCCTATTTCAGACTTGAGGGGAATCTCACATTTTTAAAAGCCTGTCTGGTTTTCCAGCAAATTGTATTTCCCTAATAAAAGACAAAGTTACTCTCTTTACAAAGGGTGTCTCTCAGTCTCTCATGAGTATTAGAATTCAACTTGAGAAGTATTATCAACATACTCATTTTATGCCTTTGCCAGTACAGAGCTGCTGATACTACTCTGAACACAGACTGTAGTACAATTTAAAATTTGAAATTTTATTAGCAGTGCAAAGCCATAGATAAATGTACTTTTAAAACAATACAAGAACATTTGGTTAAAGGGACTAATTTTGTTGTTCTTCTAGCAACTATATCTTTAATTCTGGAAATGTTTGGGGTTTTTAATCTCAATCCTAAAGAATCTGGTCGTATAAGAGTGTGCTTTAAGGGCAAATTATTTTAACAAATTTCCATGATCTTTGAATAACATTTACTTGCTTAAACACTTCAGAAAACTGAAGATAATCAGTGGTATTGATGCCTTAGGTTTTAACTTTTATATTTTTCAAATCCTGTACTGCTTAGTGTGTAACTCTGAAACTTAATATAGCCTGTTAGCTACTGTTCTCTCATGCTGATTAGACATAACAAATCCTCTCTGGGCCTGAACTCAAGGACACCTTTTTGTCCCAGGCCCCAAAATATGTAAACTAAAGCCTTTGATAGGGGGAGCAAACTTGGGGTAATTTCATCATTGCCTGAAAATATAATTGGAGAACTAACCCTGATACGCAAATGGACCAAACTTATAAAAGTGTGAAAAACCCATGACCCAGCATCCATCTTGGGTGGAGCCCCTCGGAGGTTTTTGACTCCCAAGGTGTACCTTTGAAGGCCCTTCAAATAAGTACTCTCTTTATTCTCTTAATCTTGCGTAGCCTCTGTTTTCAGGTAGCCACTTCAAGGCATCAGTATAGAAACAGTTTAAACCTGTTTTTAATATTTTTCTTGTTTTTCCCAAGTTGGCCTTGATATACAGCAAGCATATACAGCCTTCTACTTAACACCAAAAACAGAGGGACGTAAGGTGGTTACAAATCGAAAACTGACAGCTGAATCTACACGTGATACATGTTATGGCTCACCCCAAAGTCTGCCAGCAGCAAAAGTAGATACAGGTAAATGGTCAGATCACAATATCTGGCTAATACCAAAGTCAACAGAAAATTGAATTTTGCTTTCAGTAGGGAGCTAGATCTTTATTTATCCCTGCTGTTTATTTCTCAAAGGTAATAAAAATACAATGCTGCTGCCTCTGCTTGTCAAGTACTACAGTGCAATTCTTTGATGATTTTGAAAGTCAGAAAAATCATGGATGTTTGGTATCTAATATTACTGTTTGAATCTCTGTATTGTATTTATCTAGGAGGCAGATCTAAGCAAGAGATTGCTTACAAGAAATATGGAAACAGAGAATGCAGCCACCGCTGTAAAAATAAAGATGTGTGTGGGCATGACTGCTGTGAGTTTCATTAAATCTACTTCTGATACTTTTGGACAAATGCAATTTAGAACAGGTCCCGTCATACCAATGGCTACATTACAGAAACAACACAAGCAAAAGAATGAGGCCTGAATTGTTGTAATGATGCAGTCATAAAAACAGTTACAAATAGCTTTGTCAATAGCACTTTTGTAAGCACTACAATGATTAATATATTTTGGATTTAGGTTATGTTTTAAGAAAATGTCAAGGTTGTTACCTTTTTTAATATATATACTGTGTTAAATCTTGTAGTTAGCATGTTAAATCTTTTAGAATCTTTTAATAGAAGATACTAAGCTTAGTGGCAAAGTTTTTCAAAGTCATTTGAAAATAATTAGGATTTATCCCTTGTAACTAATCTGAAGATTATTTTGCTTCATTTTCTCAGGTAAAACTGGTGTACCTCCAAAGTCACAGATGAATGGAGACACAAAGTTTTCTTTGTACCTAGCTGATTTAAGGAGCAGGAACTCAGTTTCATCTATACCCCCAGTAAAACGGCTAAAGGTTCATTTAAACGCAGTCAGCCATTTCATAGGTTTATTTTAATCTGTTACATATTTGTAGGCATTGTTTGCAGAGAGAATTTTATCACTAAATGTGAGCATTCAAGTTTGACTATTCTGTGTGGAGTGCAAAAAGTAAAGAAGTACAAAGGTCCAGGAATCTTTGAGAGGTTCTACTGCTCTTTGGAACACTTCCAATGGTCCACTTTTGTGCATGTCCTCTATGTTTTCTCTTTTATGGCATTTGATAGGTTGTGGTTGGTGAGGTTCAAAGGCCTTGCTGGAAGGTACTGCACTGTGACTTGGTTTGGCAAAATATGACCTGAATGAAACAAACTGTGGTATTTATTAGTCATGCTACTAAGAGATCTTTTTTCACAGGCAGGTAGATAAACTTGTTTATAAGAAAACCATCCATTTTAGTTTTAAACCTCTGAAAGATTTAATGGCTTGCACTTTATTCCTCTGAATGGAGTGTTAAAACTAGGCCTTTCTGCAGCAAGAATGACATTTGAGGTATTGAAGGGTTTTATTTCCACCTCACAGTTTAGTTTGCTTGTTTGTTTGCAACAGAGGATTAGTTAGCCTGTAGCTAATACAGATGAGAGTCAATCAGTCTGGCTTTGCCAGGGTGCTCCACTAGAAGCACATCATTCAAACCTTTTTAACTGAGGACATTAGATAAGCAGACACCAGAAAGATTTTATGACATTTAAATATTATGCTAACTTACTATATTAATGATGTCATTAAGCTTGTTAAAAAATAACAGTTCTCATTATGTTTATATCTTACAAGTTAAAATATTTTGCTTTCTTTAGGTGCAGATGTTAAATCAAGCTGAAAATGTGGATCTCAAACAATTTGTTTTTACACCGAAGTCTTTACTGCCAGCCTTGCCAAGGTACTACTAAGAATTGTTTTGTGAATAAAATTATTTTGCAACTTTCTACAACTGTTTTACTGACATGTCATTGATTTTTTTTCAAATAGGTCTAGCAATAAACTGTTATCTTCATCACCTTCAG
The DNA here is from genome assembly GCA_014706295.1 of Lycocorax pyrrhopterus obiensis. Taxonomy (NCBI): domain Eukaryota; kingdom Metazoa; phylum Chordata; class Aves; order Passeriformes; family Paradisaeidae; genus Lycocorax; species Lycocorax pyrrhopterus. Next base: position 16,605,985 of record JACSVZ010000013.1, on the reverse strand, counting down.
TGGACCAGGTAGATAATGTTAATACCTTAGAAGTATCTCAGAAACAACTGCAATCCTGGAATTGTGGAAAGAATAGTAAGTTATTGCTAATGTTTAAAATGACAGTGTTCACTGTTTTGATCTTTCATTTAATCCTTCATGTTTTTCTGCCATACAGATAAAAGCAGATATTGTTTTTCAGATTCTGTGAATGTGGACTTTGAACTGAGAGATGATATTTGGGATGATATTGATGATGAGAAATTAGTATTTGCTAGTAATTTTGTCAGTAGAGAATTAGGTAAGGTTATTTCAACAAACATTTTTCCTTTCCTACATACAAATTATTCTACAGGCTATTATTTGAGAATAAATTATTAATGTATACAATGAATAGAACTACATGAAATTTTTGGTTAATTGATTTGACTGCCAGGTTTATTATTCTACCTTGAATGTCACATATGTTGTGACAAATCTAATACAGAAGGCAGAGTTGAAAAAGTCACAATTAAAATTTTTTTGATGGCCTGCAACTGCATAATTGTTGTTGCATAATGTATACTGACTGTATATCTCTGCTTATCTTTGTATTAGCCCAAAACCCACAGAAGAAATAGTTCGAGTGTTAAGACATCTTAATAATTTTCAAAGTATTATTTATCATATCATGTGAAATATTTAGAAGAGGTTGTGGTTGCTTCTCAACTCTCTTTTTAAAATTTTCATTCTTTCATGGAACATGGAAATATCTGCCTTCAAATTCCAGATGAATGTCAACCCCTCTGCCAGTATACAACAAGCAAAGCCACAAATAACATTTCGAAAGAGTAAGACTTGTATAATTTACTACTATTTTATTCAGTTTAAAATATTGTCTGTATTTCACATGCATCTGTGTAATTAAATATATAGATGGTTCTTCACTTGTAAAAGTGAGTGAAATTTCAATGTTTAAAAGGTATTAATTGTTAAATGATTTTAATGTGGTTTTTCTTTAAGTGTGCAGGGAAATAAGTAGAAAATCCTGAACTGAAAAGCAAATACTTTTGCACTTCTGTAAAAATAGTGAAATTATTCAACTTGGTATTTTCAGTTTATGCATAGTACAAGATGAGACCAATATTCAGAACTCGGATGTTTCTGTGGCCAATAGCACATCAAGAGTGAATTTATCTGTACAGAATAGAAATATAACTTTGGTGAGTAAAAATATATTGATAACACAATTTCCTATGCTTAGAGTATTTACTGTGTAAATATATTTGCCATATCTGACTTAGGAATCAGTTAGGACATCCTGAATTTCTCTGTGTTGTCCAAACCTGCGTGCATTCTATGTTCATTGGGATATTCCTGATACAAAGAAATAGGACATGAATTTACTTTATATAGCGTGATCTCAAAACTATTTACTCAATTTGATAGTTTTTCCATCCAGTATGTAGTTAGATTCATCACATGCTTGTTCCTTGCCAAACACCATAATATCAGTTAAATACCAGTACTACATTCTACAACAATCTGTCAGTTTCTCTTTGAGTTAGTTGGTTTAACCATATATACTTTTTAACTTTTTTGTTGCAGTTCAGTTTTCAAGAAAAAAAGCATTCAAGTCCTTCTCAAGAGCTAAAAAATGTACAGTGTTCTTCCATGTCAGAAATAATCTCAGAGTCTTCTAAATTGACTAGGAAGGAAGATTTTTTTATTTTCACAAAAGAACAGGAAAAAGAAGTAGATCCTAGGTAATAAAAACTTACATATATTTTTCTTTTTCCTCAGTGTTCCAGTGCTTAGTTCTTCATGGAACACAGACCTTCAGGCAATGTTTTAGTTTCTAATATTCATTGTTAAAAAGTTTAGTTTGCACAATAATAATAACAATTAGCTGTTCGTAAAAGAGAAATTACTTTAAATTATTTTGCTTGTCTTGGTTTCTCTTGACTCTATATAGTGTTTCTGATTTCATATGTTTTGATGTGCTATACCTTACTTGTTTGTTTGTTTGCTTAATCTCCTTTAGATGTCTTCTTGATGATGAAATCAATGATGTCAAGCCCTTTCTTGGAATATTTGATGGTATTTTGTAAAACATGTGAACAAAATACATTGTAAGCGCTGGGGAAAAAACTTACAGTCAACTTTACAGTGAAGGTTTCAGTTAAGAGAATTTGATTTCTGTTGTATAGCTGTTTATCAATAGCTGGATTGCTGCATAGAGTATATAATAATAAAACTGATGTCTAATTTATAGAATTTATAGACTATAAGAAATAATATCTTGTTTTGATAAGTACTTAAATATTTGTTTGTTGACCTTGCTGTTTTCAGGATTATAAAGAAAAATATTGAAATATGTCAAAGGAGAATAGTTCACAAACTGAGGGTGCTTTTATAGATAACAGAAAATCCCATAAGGGAAAGGAAGGGATTTGTAGTGATCTGTTTGTAGTAACATGTCCTGCTTCTCAGGTAATGTTTAAGTGAATGAAAGACTCTTTCCTTGGAAATTTCATAATGTTTTTTGGGTTTTTATTTAAGTTTCTCTGAAGCTGAATTTTTCATAGCGCTGATTCTGTGAAATAATTAGATTTAAATATAGAAGTAACAGAATGGTAAATTACTCTAGATTCTAGATATTCCTTTTGACAGTGCTATGAGCATGTTAATAAAAAAGTGCAACTTAAGCAGATATGTTTCCAGATTCTCAGCAAACCAGTTATTAAATGTCTGTAAAAATATTCTAAAACTCCATTGACTGTTCACTTTCGTACCCAAGGTCATAAAATGGACATTCATGTGTCCTAATACAGATTTAGGCACCAGGCATTGGTTTTGGATATCTTCTTGGAACTTTAGTGTTTGAACAGTAGACCTTGCAAGTTCAACAGTTAGTAGAATATATGATATTGCCTAAAATCCAAGAGACTGTTAATTTTTTCTGCTAATTATTCAAAATGTGAGGAATTAAAATGTTACAATCACATGTGGAACATTAGCTGTCTGTTCTTGCAACATTGTTTGTGGTGCAACCAAATGCAGCCATGTTTTGCTGCACTAGCAGGTTGTAATTTTCTCAGCTAGTAACATTTTACTTGACTCCAGTGTTTCCTTATGCTTTTGACTCGATATAACTCTTTCTCTGCATGAAAGAATGGCCTAGCGTAAGCAGTCTCAATACGTTTTTGACTCTCAATATGTTTTTGACTATGCAAATGCCAGCAGGCCCAAGCTTATAACTCACTTTTCTACACCTCAAGTATTTTATTACATCTGAAAGTTATTAGTATGTCAGATCTCTTTTTGTCTGATTTTTTTATTAGTTAAGCTTCCAAGCTGATGTAACTCAGAATTACTGTACTACTGCTACATTTAGCCCAGCAGTCCTAGTCATGTACACATTACAGTTCTGTGTCAGGGTAAGATTTAAGAATGCAGAGTTTATCTCCTGCCCATCACCATCTTCTGATTTCCATGGAAAACAGATGGCTCCGAGGCAGATACAGTGGTGTTTCTCAAAAGATGCTTCATATAAATGACATGGGGACAAAAATCCCAGGTCATGCCCCAGAAGGTAAGTGTTGACATAGCTATGGAGAGCTGTAATTTCCGTTGTTTAATTGAATCACATTAAGTGATAAACCTAGTTCACCTGGCCTCCTGTCTAGTCACTAGAAAGAGGCAAACACTGTCAGAAAATATTTCAGATTGTAAGTGGGCTGAATTGCTCTCTGGTGGAACTCCCCAAATTACCTGTGATGAGAGTGACATGGAGAGGCTGGTGTGCTGTCATTTCACAGACAGGCTCACTGAATTGCCTTTCTTGTGCATGAGACATCTGAGTTCCTTTATCCATCTAAGGATCTAGCTTTCCTAAGGTGAATAAAATGGCAAAAGATGGCTGTGCTTTGTTTCAGGTGCTGACCAAATGCTAGAAGAGAATAATTAAATTCAACAGGATATAATCAGACAATTTCACTAAGCTACTAACAATGAGTAAAATATAGACTAAAGTAACTAAAAACATTGTTAGAGTCTAAACTGATTCTTATTTTTAATGCTACATAGAGTTGTAACATTAAATGAGTGGCTTGAGTTTCAATCAATGGGATTGTATAAGTAATTCTTTGGGGATACAGCAAGATGCCGCAGACTTTAGTCTGGGGATGATTCTACAAAATTTACATCATAAAAAATACTGTTTCCTATAATGGAGCAGTGAAAGAAAATTCAATGTGAGAAGAAGTCAGATTTTACTATCTTACTTGTGTGATTCTCCATAATAAAATACATGCTTATACCTGCTTTTAATTTAACTTCAACTTCCTTATATGCTTCCTTGTCCTATCACACATACTGATTTCAAAATATAAACTGAGGTCAACCATATCTGTGCCTGAAGAAAATGCAATATGCACTCAAAACCCATAATCTTCAAAAATAGTGGGAAAATAAGTATAGTGTTCAAACATGTTGCCAGACGCATTTGTGTATAAGGTAAGTTTATAGCATACAGAATACTGTAAATGTATTGTGACATAATTTTCATTCTATGCAGCATGTTTTCTGTACATTTTAATTATGTAGACTTTATTAATTGAAGATTTTAATGAGTTAAACATTACAGTAATTGTTAAAATAAGAGCAGTTGCAACAAGTCGGACTTTGGTTATTTGGGCATATTTTTACTTAGATATACCTTCACAGAATAGTTATGTGAGGTATAAAAGTTGGTGCTCTTAAAGGCAGTCAGAATAACGATAAAGAATGAACAGAAGTCACCATATGAAACCAATATGCACAAAATAGTTAAAATCAGTCATTTTGCAGAGCACAAATGATACCACTCTAATGCATCATTACGACAGTATCAGTGGTACCTCTTCTGAAAGAAAGGGTGTCTTGCGTTAGCTCTTTATGTCACCCCTTCTGCATTTTATGTAGATGAGCAAAAGAGCTGGATCACATCAATTGTTTTACCACCAAAATCTTTAATTATATCTCTAAAATGAGATCCGTGAATGCCTGGGTTTTTTTCCAAGCTCTTTTGCTTAACAGGGAAATAGAAAAGAAGGTACTAATCAGGGTAAAAGTCACTTCCTGCAGAGGGCTAGTAACACATTGAATTTTTGGAAGGCTTCCATGAGAATTAACTGAGACACATATGGTGTTTTCAGTGATGAAGTTCAGCTTGACTGAAACAATCAGATAGAAAAAGGACAGGTGTTTATTGGCTGCTACTGTTCAGCTGAGATAAGGGCCAACCTGGCTGAGCCATACTTCTGTGTTTGTTCTTGAAATCTGTGTGACATTAAATTGTATCAGTTTAAGCCTTCACTTTTCTCCCAGTATTGTAACTCCTGGTCTCCATGTGCTCTGGACAGGCGTTTGAGATGGGAGGGGCTGGAGTAAGGACTGCACCTTTGTAAGCAATAGGGGCCCTAGAGGCTCTTTTGTCGCCTGTGTGTCTCTAGGCGATGCTGCTCTTCCCTCTGGTTGTGAAGTGACTGGAAAACTTGTGCTGCTGTTAACTTGCAGTCCTGCCCTGCATGTCCTGCCCTTAACAAGAGTCCCATTCCAGACCGTTTATAGCAGACCCGGTCCAGACGTTTATAGTTAGGGAGAGTTGTTTCCCAGTTGGCTTTAGTATGCTGCCTACCACACTGAAACAGCACACTTTTGCTACACTTTGGGGAATGTGCTTTGAGTGATCCCGAGTCTGTCCTCTTGTGCTTTTTAAATGGATGATTTCCATGTGCCAGGATGCGAGGGGCACATCTAATTGGTGGTGTGTGAAAGTGTTAAGACGTTTTGCAGAAATGCAATAGATGGTACTGGGTGGACACACTTCATATAAAGAAGGTATATGTCCTTTCAAATATAATAAAAGTGCCTAGATATAATAACAAGTAATTTCTTCCCGTATTTAACATACACTGTGTGGAACTAGCACGTCAAACAAGCTGTCTTTTTGACTGATGCTAGATGGCAATTTGTACATTTTAGAGAGCTGAGCATAGGGAATAAGGCAAAACATTTTGTTTTGAAGGCTGTAAGGGTATTTTGTTTATATAAAGGAAACAATGTTTCTTTTGTAACTGTGAAACTTCCTATTAAACGATGCATATAACTTTCAAAATAAAAAGACGCTTGTAACTGTAAATGGCTATGATATATTTGCTGTTCCCCCACCCACTTAGAGGCAAAACCTATTTATGAAGCTTTATTAAGTGCAAATAATTCCCATGGCTTCAGCACAGAAGAATCAGCTGCAGAATATAGTCTGATTTGCATATAAATGACATGATTTCTGCTCAGAAAAGTATATTGAAAAATACATATTTCTACATTGGAAACCTGATATTCACACATATTAAGGTCAGCTTGCGTAACTTGTTTTAAGCTGCTGCATGCTGATACCTGACCACACTTCCAGCTAGATTCAGGCTAGATTCAGGCTTTAGCCATTGAAATTATGGATTTCTTTTTTTGATCTAATTAAGCTATAATTTATAGAAATAGATTCCAAAACATTTATCTGAACAGTTTAAGCACTTAAAAGTGCTCAGAATATTCATCATAACAAGTGGAAAACTCTGAACTTGGCACTTTTCCTTATCTTCAGTACTGTGAATTTGTGATGTGAGAGAATTCCTATTGTTTGAGTGAGACAGAAAAAGGCTTGCTAGCTTGCTCTAGTCACTTTAATAAATGGTAGGATATAATGAAAGTAGACATAGAAATATTACTTTCTTTGTATGCTTTAATCTGTGTAGTAAGTAATATAGTGAACCTTGCCATTGAACTCTGTAAAGTCATATTTTCACAGATTCTTATTATATCCTGCTTTGCCAATATCTTTGATGGTGTTTCTTTAAGCAGCCAAGCCACTCATTTGGGACAAGTGTTCATTTACTGACAGGCTCCTGCTGCTTCTTAGATCCATCCTAAAATAAAAGAAAGATGTTGGACAGACAGGCATTAAAAGGTTTGGAAGAGACCTGCCACACCTTGGTTTTCAAATCCCTGCCTGGCAAAGGTCTTAGTGAGCTGAATGCCATTGTTGGAAGCAATAGGTTCTCTGCTTAGAGAGATTGATTTGCCACAGTGAATTGTCATTAGTTTTGAATGCCTCATGGAGAGCTTGACACTGCCTAGTAAAGAAAAAGTGAAAGTAGTGCTATCTAGAAACTTGGATGTGTGAATCAGAACCTCGTTTTTAGCAATTTCTTTCAGTTTATAAAGACTATTAATTCATCTGAATGAAAATGAGGCAGTACAGTTTCTTACTAGAATTCTTTTCCTGGTTGTGATGTAATATTTTAGCTGTTGTAGTCCAGACTTGTTAGGTTCCTGGGTGTAGGAAATACACTTCTTTTATCCCAGAGCTCCATCCTTGTGTCTTACGTGTTATGCCTAGAAAAGGTTTTCTATCTAGTTGGGAGTTTCTACTCAAAGAATAGTCATCCAGCAGCTGTATCATTTATCATTTTCAGTATCTTCTCAATTATAAAGAATTTAGGCTCTCAGGTCAGTTTGGTTTCTAAAAATTGTACTAACAGATGTAAAAGGTGCATTGACCAAAGCATCAGCACATTATCAAATAATTTTATTTCCAAAGTATGGCAGCAGAAGTGATAAATAAAGTGTCGGCCATGAAATAGATCTGCTTATCTTTTGATATATCTCAGAGATGCATTTCAGAGACTGAAGGCTTGCTTAGTGAGGAAAATAACCTGTGTTAGGAAGATAAGAGGTACAAGTTGATCTCTCTCCCTCGCTGTCTCCTGGGTGTGATTATCTCAGACAACCGTATTAGCAGAAGCTTAGATGCATTCTTAGCTTCTGGAATGGATTTGCTGAAGTGACAGTGCATACTGAGGATAATAGTAAAAAGACGGGCAGTGTATTCTGGAAGAAAATAAAGTTGGCAGCTTGAAATGGTGGAACACACCTTCGGATAAGCATGTGGTTCAATAGAAATTAGTCTCTGTCCATACACTTTATAGCAGCTGATCAGACCTGCTCTTTCAGTTCAAGCAGTTAATAATATCTCAGCACTGTAGCTTAAGGGATACAATTTTCAAAATTATTGTAGTGTGGGACCGATAAATTTCAGCACAAAGAAGGCAATATTCCATATAATTTATTTTAGATTTCCATCTAGGGTATGTTCTGACACTTCACATGAAAGTCAAATTGTCCATGTAAAATGGTTTTCAGGTGATAAGTTGACCCCTGGGGTTTTAGTAAAATAATAGATTCAGAATTCCATCTGACTCTCCAATCTATAAAAACTAGTTATCAGCTGTTTGAAGGATTTGATAAGAAAGAAAAAAAAAAGAGAGAGCTTCTGTATAGTGACATTTTTCTCATTAATGGGGACAATATAAGAATCACAAACTCCTTCTGGATTTGGTAGTAAATACTCTGCTGACGTGTTCTGGGAGGTAGCTGTTCTGTGTGAGGAGTGTATGTGTCTAATTCTCCACATGCATATGGAACAAGGAATATTTCTAATAGACATGTACAGCCCTTCAAAAGAAGGACATTTACTGTGCCATCATCTGGCCATCATTTCTAAATGCATTCCACCACCAGAGCCTACCTCGGCAGACGTTTTGTGGCAGAATGACTGTCTTACAGTGCCTAGGGAAATAGTAGAAGAATAACAAATATTTTTCCTGCCAGCATTCTTCAATATTTAAATGTAGTGCAAAACAAATGGTAACCTGAAATGAGGTATTGAGTTCTTGTCTGAACACTCTTACAGGACCTGCTGTGATTTTTTTAATAGCTTTGTTATTTTATTTAATTGTATTTTCTTGAGAATACTTAAAGATAATTCCTAATGTAACTTGTGACTTTACTGTCAGTTTAAGCAGATCCAAAGTTGGGTAGAGGCTTTGTTGCATTTTGTTTTAGTAGATGGGTGTATCTGCATGTTCATGCAGCACTAGGGAGTAACTGGGGAAAGGTGACAGTAAGATAGGACCAGTCATTGTGACAGTAGAAGCAGCTTGCTTAATAAAATGCTAAAAGCATGTTTATGCTTAGTGTATTTGAGTGCCTCTTTGAATTTTGAGCAAAGAAAATACCTCCTGCATTTAAAAAACAACTGTGCTCAAGAAAATGTGACTTTTCTACAGCCTGTGTAAACAAAAAGGATTTTCTCAAAGAAAAACCCAAGTCCCTCCTCAGTTGTTCCTGATGTTCCTGTGCTTTCCCTGCTTGTGTGGGTGGTGAACATTGAGCTCACTGCAGAAGTACTGTGAATATACTCTGTTGCTGCAGCTTTTGCCAGTGTGAAGAAAGCTACAAGGAGGGCATCCATTTGCTTCCTGTGTTCTGGAAGGGGCAGACATCTCCTCTGAGAGGAACAGAGCAGTGCTCAGGGATGAAGATACCTGATGCTCCCAAGCTGGTTAGAGAAGGGAAATGCAGTGATCTGAGATCTTGTTGGCAGTGTTGTGGAAGAGCTGGGATTTTGCTTGTAGGACAAAGCAAAGCTTTAGAAGTGACAGGAGAAAGGAAAGTTTCCTAGAGCAGGCTGAGTGGTGTCTGTGGCACTCTGTGAACCATTTCAGAAATGTTCAGATTCGAAGGAAGACTGGAAAGAAAGATTTACCCTGCAGTGACACAGTGGGAACATTAGTTTTCAAGCTTTTTATTTAATCTAGCTCTCCAACAGATCAGACTCATCGTGATTTAAAGAACAATTCTATCCTCCCATTCCAATAAAACCTTCCTTTATAAACCTGGATTCTGTGTGTGTGCTTATCAAACAGAAAAGCATCTACGTAAACACAATTGCTAATTCAGGGTCCTTGTGGACAGGATGAAAAAGAGCTAATTACTCTTAAACCTTGCCTCCTGCTGGTTTTGTTTGGTTGGTTTTAGCTTTATAGAGATAACTGGGTATAAGTCCTGCAAGTGGGTAAGCTGTAACAGATGTGGGACAGGCCTGTTCACTCGAGTGAACTCCTGCTCATTCAGGTGTATGTGAACTGTACTGAGATCTGCTGGAGTGTGCTCAAAAGCAAAGCATCTGTTGCATTCTTAAAGTGCTTTTCTTCTGGAAGAGCAGATCTGAGAACCAGAAGAATTTATTAATAACTCTGACTTCTGCTATTGACTTGATTTAATCTGCATTAACACTTTCCAAAGTAGCTATATATTTTGCTTTGGGCTGTTTGTCACTCTGAGGCTGATTTGAAAATGTGTCACCCAATTTCAAGCTTTCAGGTGTTAGCACTGAAACATTTACCTCTCCACTGAGGTAATTATCAAAATGTTTGTATTTGTGGCCCCAGTTAAATTGTTGGCCTCACCTTTTGCTTACTTAAGACCTATGAGAAATTGTTTCCTTTCCCGGAGTGGGATGATGCACAGAAGGAAGTAAAGTACTTTATCTGTATTCCTCCATACACCTAATATTGGGAAATGCTGGGCTGATATGGTGTTAGGTGCTGTAGCTGTGTAAGTATTCACTGAAAAATCTGTGAGTGCAGCCATAGGTAGAGTTGGTGTCATGGAGACATGAAAACATCATGATCCAGGCCTGGAAGGAGAGTCCCAGAGCTCTGGATCAGGGAAGGCACCCAGAGCAGCCACATGCCCAGCATCAGCCTCCTGCAGGACAAGGACAACAATCCATTACCCCAACAGGATAAGTTTACTAAAGAAGCATCTGATAGATGTGTTTTTATGAAAAAGTCCCTCCCATAACTTTTAATGTGGGAGTGGGGTATCTGTTCTAAGACTTTTAACTCAAGACATATCATGTCTAAAAAGAAAAAAGACTAAAAAGGAGGAAAAATAGTGGACAAAGTATTGCCTCCTTCAGAGGCACAGCTTTAGGAACCACCTGCTGCCTACGTGAAGCACTGAGGCTTTGAGGGTAGTGTTGAGTTTGGGACATTCCTCACCTTCATGCCTGTATTTTGCCTTTTCTCTCCTGTAGACAAACTTTATGCAGATGCCATTTTTTGTACTGCTATACAAGGTTGTGCTGACCGGCCAGATAGTTTTGGAGGTATGACTGGAATGTGCTTGTGAAGACATGGAAACCTAATCAGTAATGAAAATAGTTACTGAGTGTAAATCTGTGTTCTGTCAGAAAAGCTTGTTGGTGCTGTGGAGCTCCACGCTTGCCCTGTGTCACTCAGCTGTTGTACCAGGCCAGTTGTTCTGTAGGGTTGTTATGTGAAATGTGTTTTGAGAAGCATGTCTCTTATCTCTTGGCAATGCTGTTATTGCCAGAAGAAGGTGCATGTGTACAAAGAGCAAAGCAGACGAAAATGTTACCTACCACGGTTGTATTTCACTCATCCTTGAACTGGAAAACAGCCTTTGTTTCATGTGTATGTCAAGGGAACTACATAACATTAATGAAACAGAGATGCTAAATCCTGTTTAGAATTGACATTGGCAGCTATTAATATATTTTCAATAGTATTTTTTATTTGGAGCTTAGTGGTAACTCACCAAGATGTACTTCTGCTTGTTAGCTATAGAGGTGTTTGAAAGTGCTTGGGATGCTCCAAGATTTCATTCCAGCTTCACAGCATTCCTCATTGCCTTGAAACTGTGCTAGGCTTTGTATCTCTAGTGAAAGAACTAAAAAAAGAGCGGCACTAAATTTACATTTCCACTCCTTGTGTGGATGGAATGGGAAATGAGGAGCTCTTTGCCACCAAGTGGAATGGGTAATATGATTCCAAGTACTGGCTAACATTTGTAAACACATGTGTCTTCCCACAGACCCTGACAAGAGACTTCAGAACATATTTCTTTAAAAAGGTCATTGAATACAATCCCCAGGATGCACCGCACACTAAGTGCCTTAATATGTCTTTCACACAGGCCTCACATCGGACATTTCCCCTCCGTTACTGCGCTCACAATCGCCCGCCTGAGGTGCATTGAGGAATCGCCCGTCTGTCGTGCAGGGACCGTGCGTGGAACGAGCCCTCGTTCACCGCGCACCCGCGGGAGCTCCGCGGCCCCGGCGCAGCGCGGGGGGAACAGTGCGGGGCCGGGGCCGGGCGTCGCGTGTCGCGTCCGCTCCCTGCAGCCCCCCGGGCCACGGAGACGGGTGGGCCGTGCGGGACGGCGGCCCCTTGCCTCGCTATTGTGCGCGGGGGCGGCCCGGGACGGCCGCGGTGCCGCCTTCGGGGTGCCGCCCTCCGAGTGCTTTAGCCGGTGGCACTCACGTGTCGCCGTGCGCTCCCCCTCGGTGCTGGCACCCGGCGCAAGGTGAGACCGCGGTACGGCACAGCTTGTGCTGCACCCACCCCATGGTGTGTTCCACGGTGCTTGTCCAGAGGGCTCTCGGGTCTCGGCACTGCTGGGTAGGTGACACAGACCCGCGGGCAGGGACCCCGGGAGGGACCCGCCCGCCACCGGCGCCCACCCGCGCCCCGGAGGGACCTGGTGGCAGGGCACGCGGCTTGCAGTGCATTCTAACCAAAGTGATTAAATGGTTAACAAGGGACTGATGTGCTGCAGAGGGACGGTGACATACCATCCTTTCGTGATTTTTCCAGACGAGGGAGGCATGTGACCCACTCCAGCACCGCCGTTCCCTTCTGACTCCGTCACTCTCGGGTGCCATCTGGGCCAGCCAGAGGGGAGGCCGAGCTGGAGCACCATTTCCAGCCACTGCTGCGTGGAGCGTCTCGGTGTGCAGTTCATCTGTACCGAGCCCATTCGCGTGTTTGCCCGCCCCAGCCAGCCCACCACCCTTCCCTGTGGCAAAGAAGGGAAAGAAAAGTGCCTTCTTAATGCAGAAATAGGTTATGGGATAGTTTTTGTCTCAGAATTTATTTTCTTGTGAAAAGGAAAGTGCGTGCCCAAAGCAGCTATTGAGCTGATCTCCCTTCCCTACATGCGAGGTCCCAGAGGGGGAAGGGAGAAGTGGTAAGACTTGGCTTTGCTCTGCTCTGTCCTGTCCAGACCTTGCTGGGTTTGGCTCTGCAGCCGGGACCCAAGTGGTCGGCGGCGGCTCTGGGGCTGGGGAAAGCTTGGATGTGCCTACGGTCAGAGGCACCTTTCCTACAGGAAAAATGTGTCAGCACATGGACTGGTATCTGGCTTCACATTCCTTCCCAGAGTTCTCGAGATGTTAACTTTCAAAGGGGAGGTCTCCCTTGTGGATTTATGTCAGTGATTTTGGGTTTTAAACTATTCATGCATGAAAAATTACTGTAGGAGCTGTATACTCCCATGTATGAATAATGACTACATGGGAACACAGATTACAGCAGTTTTGCACTGAGACTGCTGCAGTTTACATGCTCTCTTTGGGAACATTATGAAACGTTTTTAAATGCTGGTTCATGTTAATGCGTGGATTTCAATCAGTCTCTTTTTGTCCCTTTTGGATTTGTTCAACTTAACAGCTAGCGTGTCTCATGTTTGCTCTAAGATATGCTTAGCAAATTAGGCAAATAAAAAAATGCATGCAAAAATATGGTGCTGTGCACATGTATCAGGTTTTTTATTTATTAATAGACTCCAATTTCCATAGGATAGCCTGATAGCCTGCTTTTGCTTTTTTTTTTTTTTTACTTCAGTGGATAGTTTATGCCAATTACATGTAGTTTAACAGCTTTGAAATCTGTTTTTGCTTTTCTAATGCATAAAGACATTGATTCTGTTTCAGGTTTTAATTAAACTCTACACTGACTTTTAAGATTCTATTGTCCTTTTCATTTAAATAGGATTTTTGTTAGATCTTTAACAAGACCTCAGTGGGGTAATAAATCTAAGCAATTGTCCTTATTAGGAGCAGATTATCCTCAAGAGATGGAAAGTCACAGAAGTAACTAAAACCATTTGTAGAGACTGAACTAAGGCTTTTTTCTTCCTAAACATTAAACAGACTTGAAAATTACTTGCTTGGGCACTCAAATTAAATTAAATGATATTTTGTTTGTTTTTCACATTTTCAGTGTAGGCTGTTTGCATTTACTTAAAATTTGAGTTTCGTTGAGTAAAATTCACTCCTGAATAAGGATCCTTACTTTCAGTATACAAGCTGTAAATGCAACTCAGTATATCCTCCTATTTCTTTTGTTATTAACCCTTGCAGTGCTTCTAATTTGTAGGATCTCCTGACACAGTGAGTGTATTCTTAGTTCATTGTTTTTGCCATAGTAGATGAGTCTTGGCTGAAGAATTGGTCTTGTGTTTGTCCCACACCCCAGCCAAGGAGAACTGGGGTGTGCAGCATTGTGGAGTTTGTGCAAAGATCTCAGATGCTGGACTAAAAACTCAGGTTCTTGGAGGAAACTTGTCACATACCCAACAGTTCTGTCTAGGTTTGGCCTTAATGTGTTTACATACTACTAGGAGGTGAAAGGGGATATAAGTCTAATGGTTGTTTTATTTTTAGCTGTTTGCTTCATTCGAGGGTATTCTCCATTATGTAGGTGCTCAGGGTTTGCTTTGTTCCCGGTTTTAGTCATCGTTTGACTTCTGATGGGACAAGGCCTCCTTGATACCCACAGTCAAATCCTGAATTTCTCCCCAATGTTTAATTCCCAACTTCATTATACACATTGTGGTGCACTTTCTTTAAGCATCCAGTTGTGTGGAAGCTCCGTTTTGTGGAACACTCGTTTCTAGGACTTAGTTCTACAAACCAACAGGCAAAGGCAGGGATGTTGTTCAGGGACATTCTCCCAGTGAGCCGGGCCGAGAAAGTGGCGTTTCCCCGCTGGCCGCAGCCGCTGCGCTGACTGAGCCGCTGCCCTCCGCGGGGCGCGCCGCGGGAAGCGGGGCTGAGGGGACACGGCCGCAGGGACGGGGCTGAGAGGACACGGCTGCGGGAAGCGGGGCTGCGGGGACTCGGCCGCAGGGAGCGGGGCTGAGGGGACACGGCTGCGGGGTCTCGGCCGCAGGAAGCGCGGCTCCGGGGACACGGCCGCACGTGACGCGCCCACGTCCGCCTCCGCCGGGAAGGAGCCCGCAGCCCTGCGCAGCTGATGAGGACAATCCCCTCTTGGTTGTTGCAGCTCTCCCAGCTCTCAGCCAGCAGGTATTTGATGTCTCGGAGCCCTCCTGTCCGTGGGCTCCTCTGCCGCTGTCCTGCAGGCCGGCGTCTCTGCAGAGCAGGTCCTGTTAGCCTCCAGGCTGCTGCTCCCCACATGGCATCTGCTGTGTTTCTCTAAGAGGATTCACCTCAAACCTTCTTGTCTTCTAAGTGATACTCTAGTGATACTTTGGGGCAGAACGAATTATGTTAGATGAACATAGCTCATAAATATTAATTTCTAATTAGACTCTATTTGCTGCATATTCTAGGTAAGACTGCGGGTTTTGAGCCTTCGTCTCCTGTTTTCCATATCACTCAAATAGCAGAGATTTTGGCATGGTAAGTCACAGAGGGAGGTGGAAAATCTGATGCAAAGTGAGATAATGTAGTTCTTCATTATTATGGCTCTTCTGTGCCCTGATAGAAAACTTTAAAACATAGAAGGTGCTGACAGCAGATAAGTCACCTAGTTCCTGCTCTGCTTTAGGTATAAAGCCTGGGGAAAGTGGAAGAAGAGAATGCACACCCTGGTTTTTAGGCTCAGATTGCAACTCATCCTTCCTGCTAATGCAGTGCACTGAATGAAGTGTGGCAAACCTGGGCTGAGTCCTGAAACTTATTTAATATGACTCAGTGCACAAGATTATGAGCGCTAAGAGTGCTCAGCCTTTGGGACAGATTCTGGGGAATTAAGAGATTCTTCATCATATATTGTGTGGCAATCAGACCTGATTTAGGCAATGCCGTACCTCAGACAAAATCCACAGGGCATAGTTTTGCTCTGGATTCTTATCAGGATGTGGGATTTTCCCTCTGTTTTCTCCAGCAGCAGGGCCAGGAGTTCATGGCTCTGCAGGGTGAGATTGAGAGGGCCCAGCTCTGTCCCTTGCTAAGAGATTTGTCTTGCCTTCCCGTCTCCCCTCCACCCCTGTTTCTGGGGATGTATGCTGTAGTCAGAGGCAAACGCTGTGACTCTGGCTGCAGTGTGAAGGTGATGTGTCTATAAGAAATGCAAGGCGAGCTGAATGGTCTTCCACTGCTTGCTGATGCACAATGAAAAGATTCCCTTCGTGCCTTGCCGTCTGTGTTGCTTTCCAGTGCCAGGTACATACCACAGCATCAGATGTGGCGAGCTGCTGTTTGCACGTGTGCCTTTCGGTGAGCCAGCAGCATTCCCCCTGGTCCAGCAGCCTCCCTGGAGGACAGAAGGCTGCTTAAAAGGTCAGCGGGGTACCTGTGCATCACAGGCGTGAAAAGCTGCCCTCTTTACGCCCTCAGGCAACAACCTGCTTTCACTTTGTGAAGCCGAGCAGAAAAGCTGGGGTCCAACAGTGGCAGGTATCCCTGAGCACAAGACAAAGGCAGCATGAGGGTATAAGAAATCCAGTTTGCTTCTCAACAGGAGTAGATGAGGTTTGGGTGGGAAAGTAATGGGAATGCTAAACGTTTGCTGCTAACATTTACAAAAATGACAGCAAATCTCATCTGTATTAATGTTCAGCTTCTGAGACCCAATGGAATCTTACTTTGTTAAAGAAGATAGGAAGCCTAGAAGTAGCTCTTTAATCTTCAACTGGAAAATACAATTTTGAAATCCATTCTCTTAGGAATGAAATAATCAAACAGAGTGGTAACTGATGTTAAACCTACTCTGAATGTTATTTTAAGGATTTCTCAGATGGAAACAAAAGTTGGTAGGATGGTGTCAGGTTCACATGGACATCAGCTTGACTTATGCAGTTGTGCACATGAGGAAGAGAGGTTGATCAGCGTGTATTTTCTGTTTAGGAATTATCAAAAGTCATTATGCGATTCTTAAATACTTCCATTTGCTCTTTGTTTCAACAAAAGGCTGTTGGAACTGTATCCATGTTATTTTACAAGCACGGCTCTATGCATGAGGACTTCACCACAAAGGGTATCCAGTGTCCTGCATCTGCAGGAGTCTTCAGCATTGAGGAGAAAAGAACTGTTAGTCTTTCCCCTTCTACTGCTGAACTGTTCCTCTTGGCCCATTTTTGATCTCCCTTGGTCAATCTGTGCCTGATACCATGTATACACACATCTGATTGTTCCCCACACTGTAATGCTCTCCTCTTTTTCCCAAATGTTGTTACATTTCCTTTCTCCTTCCTGTATTTTTCATTTCTCTTTTGCATTTGTATAACGCATCTGCTGTCTCTGTTGTTTTTCACTTCTAATTTAATACCACCAGTGAATTTGTGTCTCTCTGCAGATCATTAAAATGAGGCTATGTGGGACTGCTTGTAAAAGAAAGCACTGCATTCCCAAGATAGGTTACAAACTGGTGTGTGTCAGTACTCTGTTTTGGAACTTTTAGCTTTGTTTAGTTCTTTAACAGATGCAAAGTGATCTCTGCATCTAGTGTTTGCCACTTCAGTGTGAGATTACAAGAAACAAATTCAAGAGTTGCAGGACTTGAAAGGACCTGTGTAGCCCTAGGAAAACGGCAGTTCCCCATGTAAGCAAAGCTAAAAATCAAATTAGCAAAATCCCTCTCCAGCCACAACACTAGTCTGTCCCCAGCCTATGGGCAGTTTAGGGGAGTCCTTTCCTCCTTCCCACCCTCTGTAAAGTCAGTTTCAACCCACCATTGTGATCGGTGGCTGGTGAGCTGGCAGAAATGGATGTGTGCCTGAAATACCACCACTTAGTGAAAAGCTAAGCTGGCACACCTGTGGTGCAAGGTGGGCGGAGTTCTGCTCCGCTGAGAAGCCAGGAGTCATGTGATTGCTTTAATCCAGCACAAATCTCTGTGGCTGATGCAGCCAAAAGGAGCATTTGTTTTCTGTGGTGGGTAGCAGAGTTGGGTGAGGGAGCAAATCCAGCTGCAAGCTACCACGTTGCCTCATGAGGCAAACCTGAATGCTGGTATTGACACAAAGGACGGAGTTGCTGGGGCAGGAAGGGAAGATGGGTTGACATAGACTGAGCAACATCACCACATGGTCACTGGAGAGAGAGGTTCCTGGGGCATGAGTCTCTGCCCCGTGCCTGGTTTTAGGATGTGGATGGCACTGCTGTGCCTGTGAGGTCTGTACATGTGAGCTGATGCCCAGGGTAAATCCATGCCCAGGTGTTAAAGCAGCATTGGATGGACCTGTCCCTTCATTTTGCTTGTGCTCCCTGCTGGAGTGTTTCACTAGGAAAGCTCACATTCTCAGCCCTGTTAGAGAGGGCAAGATGGGCTCATAGTTGAGCTCTGACTGGGTTAAAGGATGGCCTTGGGCAGCAGCAGGATTTCTGAAATCCCCTGTAGGCTGCATCTCCTGGCACAGACTCCCTGCTGCCCTTGGTCTTCCTTGGCTGCTGTGCAGGAGGTGGCCAGCATTGCCCGAGTGGTAGTTTTAACTCTTTGTTACCTAAAATTCGACAGTTTCAAAGCAACACAGCAATAAATAAACCACTGGCCTCTTTGTACAGTCACATTCCTCATGTTGCCCCTGCTACCAGTGTTAATAATGTTGTGCACAGTTTCCTAAGCACAGACTGGGAGCTGGGGAGTGAGGTGTGCCTCACGGGGCTGATAGCAGCAGGGAGTGTTTGAGGCTGGATAATACCCATTGGCACTGCATGAACTTGCTGTCAGGGAACTGTTCAGGTAGTGCTTAGCATTGGTCAGTGGCAGGACTGTAAACTGAAGCAAATAACTTGGTCCTGATTACATTTTCTAGAGGGGATGATGCAGAAGAAAATTGAATTAAAAATTAACTTTGAAATGAACTGAAAGCTTTTTACCAACTCTGCAGAACTTTGAAATATCTGACATTAATAAAATAACCTATTTGAAGCAATAGTAAACTGCCATCTGCTGGTAAAAACGTAATGCACATAATGAACATGCAGACTTAGGAAGTGATAATTCTTTTGTATTTGACATGCTACAGTCAAATATGTACATGACATGGAAGCTGCATATATTTATTTAACGGGTGGTTTTCATCTCTATTTGCATTTTCATATAGAATATGCTAAACAGATGCCTATAATATAAGTAACTTTAATGACAAGCACAGAAAACAAGACAATAAGAATAAAGAATGAGGACTAATAAAAGCATATGAGCGATCAGGATGATGACAGGCTCCAAATGTGTCCTATTTACATTGCTAATAATGAATCACAAGCACTTCCTTTTATTGTTTCCCCCCCATCTTAGACCCTCCTGTATGACCAGAATTGTAGCACTGAGAAACATTTCCCGACATCTTCATTTTGATTTGTGTGTGTGTGTGGTTCCTTACACAAGCCTGTGAATAGGAACTGGGTCTTTAATTGTTCCTGATTTAAGTAGGTCATCTTCGGCGATACACAAATCGCTTGTCTTCTTGTAAGCCAGGTCAGCTGTTGAAAAGGATATGGAAAATACTTACTACACAAATATGACCAGAGAAAATGACCTCACAAAGGACCACTCCCAGATTATATGGCATTACAGAACCAGTTTCCATAAATCACCAGCATGATGAGTACACTGCAGGGGAGAGACAATCAGATTTCATGTTTGTGTAGTGTGTACCAAGTGGGTGTGCTGAGCATGACCGGGTCCCTAAGGTGCTGCTGCGCTATAAATAGCGGTGTTAGCGTGAATTACCTCCAGTGCAAACATCAGGCCACTTGCCCTTTTCATATGCATGCAGTTTTCTTTTATGATTGTGGTTATTCCAAACATAGCCTATTGTTTTAGCAAACTGATCTTCTCATAGGAAATGTTTCAAATGGGCAAAGAAAAAATAGGTCAATTCTTCCTTTGAAATCAGAGAGAAGTGTATATTTGTAATATTTCCCAGGCTTATTTCCTTGGAACAGGTTTGGCAGGTATGAGAGGAAGTTAAAGATTTATTTTCGGTGCTATGTACCAGATGTCATACCTGCTCTTCTGAGACAGTTGCTTTTATCTCCAGCAGTACCTGCTCTAGTAGCAATGAAAAAGTGACTTGAATCCCATTTAAAGCATGTAGTGTGCACTGTTCTCATGCCACTAAAGGAAAGGGAAGGCTTGTTTGGGAGACTCCAGGCATTGTCTTTATGCGTCATCATAAAGCAAACATGTTTGCATCCCTCTCAGCAGTGTTTTTGCCTCTTTGAAGATGTGGTGAATTAATGTGCCCAACTCCAGGGCTTGTGACCCCAGCAGACACTGAAGGGGCTACAAAGATGTCCAGTTTGAAGTGCCGTTATATTTATGGGATCTCCATATTTATGGCTCATTTGGTAGCATCCAGGTGGTTCTTTGTAAAGGACCGTTTCTGGGGAATTTGTGGTGCTGTGCACACTCCACTCACATTGGTCTTAATCAAATGCTGTTCAGTGTCTTGCCTGAAAAGGGCCCTGCTTGGTGACAGAGTAACATTAATACTGTAGGGCCAAATCCTCAGCTCAGGAAAACGCCACAGCTTTTTTTGGCTTAATCTGTGGGGGATCTAGCCTGCGGTGCATGGTCACAGAGGCAGACACCCTGCTCTGTGTCCTGTTTACTGAAATGCTCCAATAGTAACACAACACGATCAGATGGAAACAGAGCCAGGGGAACAGTGGTGCCCATGGATACCTGTTAACAGGTGGGAGCTGAAGTACACAGTTGCCATCAAAGACACCACTGTCCTCTGCTGTGCTCTGCAGTCTCCCTGCCAGCAGGACTCTGCCTTCCAGCTGAAGAGTGACTGATGGTTGAAATAACAGTCCCAGTTTATTTCAGGTGTGCCACTGACCCACATGACCTATAGGAAGGATAAGGTAAAGGCAATCAAAGCAGCATGCTCCTGTAGCCTCTAAGGGCTATAAAAATGGAAACATGGGAAACAGGCTCATAGATACATGAAATGAGGATTCACTGTTACCTGCTATAGGCTAAATCAGGAGTTCAGTGAGACTGAGATTTGACCCAGCAAGAGAAAGGAGATGAGTAAGAAATGATCAAAAGATAAAGCTGGTATTTCCTTCATGTTATGCTAGAATCACTCTGTTCAAAAAGTCTCCCGAACCATGGAGAGCTGGGGCGGGCAGGGGTGAAGAGGTGGGTTATGGTGATGGAAGGGTATTGTCATTACATAAATTGGAGCAGTTGAAGTCTGTTTAACTGTTTAGTGCCATATCCCATTTGTCTTTTCTGAGCTTACTTTGCAGTGAAATGGGGGGAACTGTGCTGGCAGCACAACTGGTTGTTTGGCTGTTTCTTTTCTCTGTGTTTCCAGAAAATTAAACCCTGTGTCCTGCCTATGCTATATTCAAGGTTTGGCAAAGGGCTTTTGATGGGTTTGTCATCCTTTTGGCCAACACTTAATCCTGTTTCCTTTTAGTACTATGCCTTCTGTACCAAAATGTAGTGGTCAGACTGAGTAACAATGAAGCTACTAGTGATTTACCAAGGAGCAGGAAAACCCTTAGCTAGGGGGCATTTTCTAGCAAAGTGTAGTTCTCAAGATGAATTTAGGTCCTTGTCTTTGCAAGGATTACTGCATGGTGGGTGCAGAAATGATAACTAGCAGTTAATTGCTGTTCAGAAAGCAATAAAGCACTCACTTTAAAAATCAAGAAGCATGAAATAGATACTATTTCACTGGGACAGGAAGGGGGGAACACGAGGAGAATCATGAAATGGCTGCATATTGTTCACTTCTGTGAATATAGTGACATTTGGAGACCTCTGTTATTTATTTGAAATAAGCAATGAAATAAGACTCATGTGCTATATGCTGTCAAAGCCAGGCGTAGGGATCAGCTAATATACTTATCAGTCTGGCAATGTATGTGGAGATGCTCTGCTTGCACACTGTCTGCTGGTTGGAATTGGGCCCATGAAGAAGCCAGGTGATTAATCTGCAGGGGTTTATTTTTTCTGAACTGTTAATGTCCTCTGTTTCAGAGCAACAGCCCATGGCTCATTAAGCAGGGAAGATTTGATTGCACGTGTGAAGGGCAGCACGCAAAGATTCTCCACACATCTCTTGTTTGAGCCTTAGAGGGTGGAAAAATTAAGTATTGGAGCAAGTTTGTCCTGTGCTGGGGCAGAAGAAATACTTCCTGAAAAGCAATGGTACTGTTAGAAAATCTATATGTATTTGAGTTAATCAGGATAAAATCTAAAGCCACAACACTCTTGTAAGGTAGTAGTGGACACTTGGTACTAGCCCAGAAATGCACAGCTGCCACTTCAGCTGACCTGCTGTGAGAATCATGCTCTTCTCAAGTCTGTTGCTCCATGTGTTTGGTGATTACACCTCGCTCTTGCTGTGCTCTTTCCACCCGCCGCACTGGTGTGTACTCTGGCATCTAATGCTGAGAAAGCAAATGGGGCTGCTGCGCCCAACTGCCTCAACAGAAATGCAACAGGGGAATCGAATACTCAGTCTGAATTGCAATATTAGAATAATCTTAAGGGGATTATTTTGAGATTATTAGTCACCATTCATAGTCTGTGTTGTACCTGTTTGTAAAATTAATTTCTGGCATCAATTGAAATATTTGAAAACATGTTGAGTTAGGAAAAATATTTTTCTGACAGTATGGTGTTATGTGAGAATTCATTTATTAACGCTAGTAACTTTCTTGAGAAATAGGGAAGTATTTCAACATTGTTTTTACAGACTGGGATACCTAAGGCTCAGATGTATGGATTTAAATCTGCATATTCTAGTGTCTGCTAACTAGCATTTGGCCCTGCTTACTTTCACACAAGTCTTCTCCTCACCTGAATTCCTGCTCATGGAGCAGCTGTGTCCTATGCAGCTCCTGGCACCTCTCTGATTGCAGCCTGTGAGCAAGTCCATGCTGGGAGGGACGTTAGTAGTGAGGATGGGTTATTGTGGAAAAGGGGCAAGGAAGGTAAGCGAATGACTGTTTTGCTTCAGGCTCTAAGAAGGATGTACCAAGCTCCCATTTTGAACATGGGGACCAGGGAAGGAGAGTGGCTGCACGGGAGGGAGCAGACTGAGGCTCTGTGTTTCCATTCCCACACGTTCAGGTCAGACAAGAGAAGACAGCCAATATTGGGAATACAGACAAAATCATGGGCCCTCTAATAATTTATTGGCTCTAGGAACAGGAGAATGTTGTAAACTGTAATTACCACAGCCAGCAAGGTCATTGGAAATAGGAGTGCCCAGTATAACAAAATAAAACCAGCCTCCCAGAAAGACTTCTCAGTCCTATGGTGGAATCTTTCCATGCTCAATGGGCTGTTCTAAATGTAACTGTTACATTATTAGATATTTACCATTGATCTGGACTTAAACTGTGCTGTGGAATGCAGTGACAATGGGGAAGGATTGAGAATACTTGTGAGAAGGGAGAGCAAGAACATTTCAAGGGTTTATGGGCTTTGCTTTCTTCTCAACTTCTTTTGGTTTTCTTTTTTCTTTATTTTTCTCTTCTTTTTTGCTTTAAAGTTCTATAAACAATTAGAGGAAATTTAGCAATGATATTGCCTGTGGAGGCTAGGAAAGTAAGAACACATTCTACATCACTGCTTTCCTTTGTTTGTCTTTTTTATCTTGTTTATCTTTGATCAGCTGCAGATGAAATAACCAGCTAAGTGATTTCCCATACAGGGCTGCCACTCATGCTGATGAAACTGTGCTGACATGGGAGTATGCTCTGTAGCAGTCTAGCAGTATCCATTTCTTATTCCAATGCACTGACAGGTCATTCAGGGAGACTAAAAACTCTATTCTGAAGTGGAAAAGAAACTGCAATTTCAATTTTGTTTTGATTTGAAATTTTCCAGCTACCTATCAAGACCAAATCCTTGAACTGTTTACTTAGAGTAACTGAAATACCCCTATTTGAAATAGTGGATATGCAAGATTTAGCCATTAAAGAGTTGGGGTAAAATTAAAATCCCCTTCAATAATAACTAAAGTCAGAGAAAATCTTTCAAGAAAATTAAACACTTGATCAAAAAGAGAGAAGGGTTATTGTCGAGAGCATAAAGATTAAACAGGAGAGTTGTCTCAGAGAATAACCATCAATGATAAGTAGCAGGCAGTTAATAATATCCCCTCAGGGATCTTCTTTTACTCCTGTAGGTTTTTGGACAAATACAATATTACATTTCTTATCGTTAAAGTGTGAGGGAGCTTCATGTCATTCCAGAGTAGCAATAAAACTTCAGTGGAATAAGGGCAACTGGAAAGGTAGGGAAGGGGTGACCCAGATGCCAGAACAGCAGGAAATCAGTGACAGTTTTTCCACATAACTCTCCTTTTTGACCCACAGATTCTGAGATCTTTTCTCAGTCTCCCTAACACACCTGTTTTTTCATATCCACAGCACTGTGTTAGTGCTGAGATTTTATATGGTATTGGCCCTCAATATGGAAAAGAAGGAGAGACCAAGTAAACTAAGAGTGTGATTCCATGTTGTAATTAAGAGCTGGTTTAAAGCTTGATCATGCAAATGGTTGAATTGGCAGACTTAAAGGCATGGTGATCTGTAGCCAGGGGAAGGCACATAGGGTGGAAAGAATGGGGGCAAGAGGGTCTGGAGAGCCTCTCAAGCCAGCTCTGCAGCTGGAGAAACTGTAACATGAAACGACTCCCTTGATCTCTCATTTTTCTTCCCTTATTCTCTCCGCCTATGTAATTGCAATAATAAATCTTTTTGTTCCTTAACCATCTTGTGGCCATTGCAAACATTTAAGAATTAATGCAGTTCTCACACATGATGCACATGTTCTTCATGTCCCCTTGTGTCCCTCCATTTATTCATTTATCATGTACACACAACACTCCCATAAAATATTAATCTGAAATACAAATCTCTCTTTGCATCCTGGGAGCATTTGCATAGAGTAATGTTAACGAGAGTATTAATTCTGCATGCACAGTCTGTGGACTGCATACAGGGCCAAATCTCTCTTGGCAGCTGTGCTGAAATCAGTGACAAATTTGGAAACATTATTTTCATATTAAAAATGCTGAGTGGAAAGTGACAGTTTCCGAGAACTGAAATGATGTCCTTAAAAGTCAAACAAGAGTATTTGAAGTTTCCAATTTTTCCTTCTAAGAATTCCTTTGTAAAAGGAATTTTATACTGCTCTGTGTTTCTACCCAAAGGTTCCTAATAAATCAGTACAGTCTAGAGACGAAAAAATTTAATTTTTTTAACACTGCTGTAATCCATGGGGAATCTGAACATTTCTTTTGCCTTTCTTCCTTTTTGGGAACATCAGGAGTAGCTACACTTCTTCCAGCTGGGGAAGGACATGCAGTTGCAGATGGACCAAAAATAATTCAATTAGGCTGGAGAGAGGATCATTTTCTCTGGGGTAGCAGAGTGAAAACTGTCTGAGCAGGCATTTGATGAAATGGAAATACCAGGAGGATCTCCTGTGGTGGAAAAAATCTCAGCACCTCACTCTTGGCTGTAAGCACAGGTGGGGCTGTCCTGCTTTTGATAGTGGTGAGAGCCCTTGGGCACCTTGGAGGCCACTGGAAGCCATGGCAATGCCTCTGGGACAAGGACACATCTCTTGGCCTGGGTTTTACTCTGGAAGGAAGGAGGGAGGGAACAATCTTGTTTAAGCCTGATGGTCTGCCTTGGATCCTTCACCTTCCAAGGCAGGCTTAAGACAAAATTAGTACCAACAGTGCAAGATGAGTTGTCTGCCCCCAAATCCCACCAGACACAGAAATTGTGGGACACTCTTACATACACTCCTTGCCCAGGTTCAGTGCATCCCTGCAAGTAATTTTTTTCTCAGTGGTGGATTGTTAAAGGGTTGCATTTCCCTCAGTGAAACTCATGTCTCTGAAGGTTTACAAAAGATTTTTAAAGGGAAAGGCGCTGCAGCTGCAGTTGGACCTTTCTTTCTGCAGGGACAGTCTCTGGTAAGAGGCAGTTGCCAAAGCAGATCAGATCCCTGCTGCCAGGAGCTGCACCCCTTGGGGGGAAAGCTGGAGCTCTCAGTGGGTCCCTGGCTGCTGTTTATGGATCTTGCAACGCTCTGTCTGCGCTGCAGAAAATCAAAGCACTTATTCCTGTTTCAGGAACAATGTATTTTCAGTTTGACTTTATTTCTATTCTGATATTCAAATTTTGATGTCTGTAGTTTGTGAAAACAGTACGTGACTTACTGTCTACAGGAACAATGCCATTGATCCCTCAACTCCTAACTGTAAAGCATTCATTTGGCTATACAGCTTTTAAAAATATTATAAATGAAGCATGTGAGATAACCTCCACAGCTGGAGTTAAGCACTTCCATGTGCTTGTTGAATCAGGGACCAAGTTGTTAGGAAGATCTTTCGGGACTCACTGGAGATCCATAAGAAATTGTCTTGACTTAACCAAGCCATCATATTTCTCTTAATCACTAGTACATCATCATCTTTTTTTTCACTTCCTTCTTATTCATGCTTAAATGAGACACATCTGTTTCCAGTTTTCACATTGTTCTGTTATGTGAGTAACGATATCAAGCTTTTTTTTTTTTCCTGCACTGTGAAAGAATAAATTAGTGTTAAGTTTTGTGAAGTGCTTTAAAACACTAAAGCAAAACATCTGTTTCAGCTGCAGGTCATTAAGATAAAAAAGTCCTAGTCTGTGTGCAGTGCAAAACTGTCAAAAAATTTATCAGCTCAAACACATTTCTTTACCTGTCTTTTACTCTAACAAGTGAAGATGGTGAAAGGACAGTAAATCTTCTTCAGGGATGGAGCAGTTAAAAGTGTTCAGTGCAGTAATCCACAGCAGTACCTTGTAGTAATGAATCTCAGTCTGATCTGGAGATGCCTGGAGGTTGCCGCAGTGTTGTAGACTTCAAGCTGAGAGTCTCCTTGACCTCCACATCTTCCAGCCAGGCACAACATTGTGTAGGGTTGCCTTGTCTCCTATAGTTGTTTGTGTTACTGAATTTCAGCTAAGAATCCCTCCACCTGCCCCCAGTCATTTAAGAATTGGAGTTTCAGGTGGCCAGAGTAAAGCTGAGCTGACAAATCTACTTTAAGTGTGAACTGTGACACATGCCAAAGCCCAAATGAAGATGTCTGTGTTCCTTTGTTGATAATGATCTCCTTTATAAAGCATTTTGAGATATAGAGATGAAAAGCCAGCAGCTACCTGAAAGCTTGACTATTAATAAATAAAATAATTAATGTTAACAATGAGTGCATTCCCCAAATTCTATAGGAACTGTCAAACCTTGCAGGCAGGTCCTGGCAGGCAGGTAGTAACTTAATCCTACAGGAGGCAGAGTCCACCTATGTTTCCCTCTGTCTTTAACTAAAAGGTCTAGATCCTCCCTTAGTGTAAAGGAGGTGTTCAGTATCTGTCAGGAATGGGCTCCAAAACTGGATGTGGCTTTTCTGGCATCTTAAGAGAAAGTTCTTACTTGTTCTTCCAACCTGCCAAAGCAGCAGCCAGTGCAGTGTTGAGCAGTTCTGTTCCACTATGCTCACGCCGTCCCTGGAGCAAATGAATGGGATGGTTTGGGGTCTTTAGCAGCCCTATGCACTTTCTAAAGCAGCACTGTGGCTCCCCTTTCCTTTAAGCCCTCAGTTTGTGAGACAGCAGAGTGTATATATATTGCTGCACTGAATCTGTTCACCTGCAGCTCTCCCCACCCCCAGCTTATGAGCATGATTTCCTTTTATGCACTGCTCTGTCACAGCTTGGCAAGTTTCCCAAGACAATCCATACCAGAAAGGAGAATACGGCTGCTGAGTGGCGTAGACAGGAGAAATGCCTTATGTAACAGATTCATTTAAATACTATGAAATGTTGAGACAGGCAAGACAACTGAAAGCAAAATGCAGCCCTTAATCTCTAGCATCAGTTCTGCTTGCCCTCACCATCGTCAGCATCTGATAGTCACTGCCTGTCTCCATTCACGTCTCCATCTTCTTCAAGAAACTGCCTGCGGCAGAATGTACAAACAGCTTGGCAAGCGGTTTTAGGAGAAGGGGTTTTATTTTATTTTTTTTCTCCTAATTCTTCATGAGCCTCATGAGCATTTCCCCACTAATATGCCTGTGGCATCATTAGGTGTTTAATGAGAGTGATGTTGCCTGAATATTATTGTTTTTATAGCTCATTTTGTTTTGACAACTCTTTGGTTCTGTGGCACTTTATAGTGTGCAGACTTCTCCTTCCTATATCTGACTTACAGAATTTGTGGAAATATTACCACAAAGGCATTGTCATAAAACCTGAAATAATAAATTGTCAACGTTCAATATGTTTGAGTGCAATATGTGTTCAACACCACAGCAGTTTAACGACATCAATAATTATTTTAGTGTATTTCTTTTGTAATACTGAAGCACCAGGAATAGTCCAATAATGGCCATGTCTCGGAGAGCAGTTCAGTGCAATTCTGCACAAACAGTTTTGTTTGGATTCTTTTAGCAGTTTTCAAAAGACCAGCTTGGACTCCAGTGGATATCGGATCAGAGTCTTGTTCCTCACATCCAGAATTTGGATCATTGTAGGTTGTGCTCAGATGAAAAATGCCGGCATTGTACCTGCAGAAAACAAGGCTGCTGAAATTGTAAGTATTGAACAGACCCATACAATGTCATTTTACCCCCAGTATTTTGTCTACATGTTGATGGTACTGCATCCATTTCTTTACTGATTAAATTGAATGGATACAGGTTTTGTGTACAGACAAGACCATAATTCTTACTTAGGAAAATGCCATTTTTATTTACCATATCTTATGGGTGATCCGTGCTGAACAATGCACTGTTTATTGAACAGCAGTGTCAATGCAAGAAAACTGGCTGTATTTTTAACATAGTAATTAATACCCATTAAGTTCTCACTTTTATGTTGCCTTCCAAGTAATCTTACCTGGTTTAGGCTGCTAGTACATGTTTCCTTACTGCCGCAGCGGCAGAGCCTTTAAAACAACTAGCTGCTGTCATGAATGTAGCTTGCTGGCCTTCACTACAATGAGGGGAGTTACTGGGGAGAAGGACAGTGAAGGTACTCGTGCTGCTTCCTTGTGCAATGTGTCCTGCCTGACAGTAAAGGGGAAGAAGCTGCACCTCTCTGCAGTCTCTGTTCTCCTCCGCTCCACAGTGTGGCTGCACATATGTTTTGCTCTTGGGATTCCTGCTGCAGGCCCCAGAGGTCTGCCTGTGTTCCCAGCACAGGCAGTGGAGCTGCACAGCTCCGGGAATAGATCATGTTAACAAAGCAGTAATTGTATACATAGCTACTGTTTCAAACGTTCATATACTGGCTTCCAACTGGATTCTACTTTTATGTCTTTGTTTATATTTAATAGCAGTTACAGTGGTTAACTGGCTTTATTTTGGAAACCTTGACATTTCTCTTGCCAGTACTGGCGCTGTGAAGATCAGAAACAAAGATGTGCCTTTCTACTCTGTGTCTTCTGATAGGTTTTGTCATTTGGCAACTGTTGTTCTGTTAGACTTTGCAGAATTTGGACAGGATTCTGATCTCCTACAAAGTGACACACACACTTATTAGAATGCAGGAACAGGTTTGGGGCCTTTTTTCTGATTACACCATGCTGAGTGCCATGCATGAGGAATTAGAGTCTGTCTGTTATTATGTGGCCAAACAGCTGCAGGAACTTCTAGTGAATGCTTTTAAATACTAGTAAAATAAAAATCAAAATAATATTCCCATGAAGCAGAATGTGAAGCACAGGTACTTCTGCAAGTTTCCCAGGCTTTGGAAGAGAATGATCAAATCTGGACCAGGCCAGTCTTCTTACATTTAAAGTCCCATTGAAGTAAAATATAAAATAAGGAGAAATTTTGGGTTCTTCTACAAGCTCTTTCATGGTAGTTCCTTTTTATATAGTCTTTTTTCAAACCCAGCCCAGTGTAGGAAAAAAAAAATAATTGTAATTTCTAAATTAAATGAAACTCAAGGCTTGAGCTTGTGGGGTCTTTTTGAGATCCCATGGTTAGGAGGCATTGCAATTTGAGATTGATACATACTACATTTTATATTAGGTTATTTTTCCTTTTAGGTGCACAGGTAATCACTCATGTGACATTGCCAGTGGGGTACTTCCCAAGCCATTTAATTTTCCTGCTCCTACTGGGAAGTGGGACTTGTTCAGTCATCCTCCCCTCCCTGCAAGTAAAATATCCTCATCCTGCTCAAAACAAAAGAAATGCCAGATGTGGGGAGGCCGACTCGTTTTGTCCTTCTGTCCAGCAGAAGTGCTCCCGTGCTACCATTAAGGCCCTATTGCCTGAGCATCATGTGCCCTCTGGGACTCCCTGGGAGTGCTCCAGCTAGGATGCTACAGGAAAATTGCTCAGAAACCTTCTCAGTTCCCTCCCCACATGCATAGAATCTGGACCATCTTTAGTCCTCAGTGCCTTTCCCAGAAGCACCCCCGTACCTCTCCAACAGAGCCATGTGGCTAAATCTTTACACTACAGCTCTGCACCTGTGTGTGTGCCACACCTGCCCACGCCTGTTCAGCACCAGCTGGCCATGCAGCCCTCTGGTTAACAGTGATGTGCTCTTCATCAACCCCAGTCCAGCCCCCTCCACCTGGCCCTGGGCTGCCATCTGCATACACTTTGGCCTTCTCACAGTCTTCTTCCACATTTGGGAGGCCACAGCTACAAGCCAAGCCTTTTCTGCATATCTTAACCCAGAGGAGGATCAGCTACCTTCCTTCCCAGAAGGTAGCTCTATATCGTTTGCAAAGCAAAAGGAAAGAGTGCTACAGATTTTGTTTCTGAAGTGAAAGCCTGAGTGGGTCATCTCAGAATGGACTGTGGGACCACAGAGGTGCTGACCATCCCAGGGAAGAGATCAACAGGCTGCTGCAGCAGGATCAGAAGGCTGGTGATGGATGAGGTTTTTTACATAAAGGTAGGGGTGTGTAGGTTGTGGGTTGTATGTGGTACGTGTGTACTGATGTCACATGAGTACTGGAAAGGCCTCACATGGTGTCCTGCTGCTGCTATGGGATAGAGGTACTTAAGAGATTTGGAGACCTACCACAGCATGTAGAGACAGCCCCTGTGCACCTGTCATGATTTTCCTACCTTGATTCCCAACATCTCCACATTCAGGAGCTCCCCCATTTGCCGTTGCCCCAGGCTGTACTTTATAGTGACCCTTTTCAGCACAAGAGGTATAAAGAGCCAAAGTTCACGTATGCCTGGGGTTAGAAGTGGTGGCTCCATGTCCTCAGCGTTCACCCTCGTTTCCAGCCCAGGCCTCTTGTTAACACCAGGTATCAGCTCTCTGAAGTACTGTGAAGCACTGTGATCTCCTGTTTCTGAGTCCTATGCAGCAAAAGCCGTATGTGCTCTCAGAGGGCGTTTTCAGCCTCTCTGCTCTCAGCAGGCTGCAGAGCTGTTTGATCAACACAAGCTTTGACAGTCAGGCATCATTAATTTTCCACAACCTACTCCTTGAAACTCCTGAAAGGATGGGCTGTCACTGTTCCTCATAGCCCTTGCTGGCCTGAACTGCCCTCTGCACTGTCCTGCTGCAGCACAGGAGGGCTGCATGCCTCGAGCCACTGCTCTCCTCCTTTGGGCCTGAGATTTAAATTCTGTCAGCTCTGTCAGGGAAAAAAAGGAATTCTCAATATATAATTATTTCTTTTTAAAGGATGAGATAAACTGTAATGCATTAATGGTGGAAGTGATCATATACAATTCAGGCTTAGTGAGTACCCATTGTCTTAAATTAATCCTAATAAGCACTGTTTTCCCCAGCATGTGCCATTTTAACAGTCACTGTGGAGAGCTGTGCTTCCTAAAACTATCACAAATGAGATGATGCCCTCCTCTTTTGGAAAGCATAATTGATAAAATCTGACAAAACATGGTTATTGCTTATTCGTAAATGGGATACTTTAAAAAGTACTCTCTTACATTGATTGGGTTAAATGACTTGCTGATTAAGACATCTGCATGAAATATTAAACCACCATTATCTGGCTCCTGTTAAAATTCAAAATCAGGATTCTCTTTTGTGCAGAGTAAGTAAAAACTTCTATGCTGTTTTAGAGTAGAATATAAATGTGGTAAGTAAAAGCCAGAGGTATATTTGAATGACAATTCACACATAACATCTTAAGAAGAAATTCTAATATGCTTGGGATGGAATTAGAGAGACACATTTGACACACTAATAGACAGATCTGAGTGCTTCCTGAGTGTTCAGATACAGCTTCTGCTGAAATTCCCAAAATTATACTACTCTGCTGACTATTTCTGCTTTTACAGATACCCCATTTTTACTCTATGAATTATCTGCACAATCTAATTAAAAATACACTTCCAAAGCTTTGTCTGAGTCCATTTCCACACACTTTGTTGAAAGCCAGAGCCAAGGGCTGTGAAACTGGGACAAATTTTAAAACGGAACATGACTGTTCTAAGTTTCTTCACTCTTTCTTTTGTCTGAGAAGCCTCTACTCAGCATGCATTCCAGGATACTGAAATAACTATTTTACAGTTATTTTAAATATGTAGATTTTTGTTAGAAGGAAAATTAGTCCTAGAATTTTTTTCTTAGAGCCTGGTTGAAAGCTCATTAAAGTCTTTGCAGTTATTTCAATGAGCTTATAATGAGACTTTTTATGTTCGTATGAGCTTCACACTAAAAACAGTAGTGGTATAATACAAGATCTGCCTGCAAATCCCAAACCCGACAGTATTTCCTGAATGAGATAATGGCAAATGAACTGCTGTTCAAAATAATTCACCTGAGAGTTTAAGTGAGATGTGATATGGAAATACTGGATGAACTAAAGAGAAGCAAAAATTTTAATACAGCTTTTGATCATTGCACTGAAGATACTTTTTGGCAGATGAGTGGTAATGGATGTGGTCAAACTGAGGAGCTAAGAGATGCTCTTCTTCCTTTGGCACAAAAAGGGATTGGCAGGGAGGTTGGAAAGGAAAAAGTTACTGGGTAACAATGCTGTCATTATTAATAAACCTAGGTTGTAACTTGGTCTTTTCTTTTTTGTTAACATACCATGCCATACACTGATTCTGTACA
The DNA here is from genome assembly GCA_014706295.1 of Lycocorax pyrrhopterus obiensis. Classification (NCBI taxonomy): domain Eukaryota; kingdom Metazoa; phylum Chordata; class Aves; order Passeriformes; family Paradisaeidae; genus Lycocorax; species Lycocorax pyrrhopterus. The sequence goes on along the minus strand of JACSVZ010000013.1, from coordinate 16,572,981 downwards.
ACCACAAAATTTAATAAATAATTTTTCTCAATTGCATGTTAACTGTAAGACTGTGTAGAACTACCACAGTTTTATGTAGTTTTTCCCCCCCTCCATTTCAGGATTCAATTACAAAGATGTCTGTTTTTATGCCCTGAAGATATATACTTATCCATACACTACAATATATTCTAAAAAAGCTTTTGTAGTTTTTTTTTAAGGTTTATCTCTGATGTTAGAAAACTCAGGTATATTCATAATTAATTGTCTTGATCAAAACCAAACTCCTTACAATTAAGAAACAAACAGAAGGTATGGCATATCAAACAGACTTTCTGCTGCTGTGATCTTACCTAAACACAAAATAAGATCCCCAGTACTTCCACATTAATAGTAGTAAAATGTTTTTTTGCTTTCTTTACTTCTTCTTTCAGTACGGTTGTTATGTTTTCCTGTACACAAACCTCTGGCACTTTACAAACAAACGATAATAAAGATTTTTGTAATTGTTTGTGTCAGGCATAAGGACAAGAAGGTGTATGTCCATGCGGCAGTGAGAGAAATCAGAATTGCCGATGTAGCAATTGCCTACCAGGCAGAGGAGTAGGAAATTGCAGGGAAAAGAAGGTGGTTTGAAATCATGCCTGGCAATGATTTTGACAACTGAGAGACACTGTTCATTTTTCAAGTGTAGCTAAAACATATGGAACTTGCTTCTAAAGGCAAAGGCTTTTGGTGAAGATGTCTTCACTTGGATCTTTGTCCTGGCTTCCATCTGGCCAGATGACTTTGAAGTACAGAAGTGGTGGGGGTTGACTAGCAAAGCCTTTTCCTTTTTGGGAGGGTGTTGAATTGTTGAAATGGTCTTTGTCTGAGGGAGGTGACTTCCCCATGTTGTGCTACCTGTGTCCCTCACTGGACATAGAGAATCACAACTTTGGAGATGGAGTGTGCTTGAAAGGATTCTTGCCACTAATTCTCCACATTGATACTGCTCTGGTCTCTAATATGCTGCAGACATGGGTGTGACCCTGATGGTAGTCACTGAGGTGGATGTAGGAATGGGGTGACACACCTTGAAGGAGACAGAAGATGACACTCTCAGGTCTAATGCAGTTTCCCTCTCATCACTAACACTTTGCCAGCATAGCGCAGTCATGGCAAAGGTCCAGCATGTGGCCCATAGTGGTAGGAGCTGGATTCATTTGTGCTGTGACCTCTGCAGGGGGACATTAAGGCTACCAGTGTGACACCTGAAACAAGGATCTTGAAATTATTATTTCTGTCTTCTCCCTGTGTATCATTTTGGCACTATAATGTGAACTGAATCATCAGTTAAGCAGAGCTATGATAATTTATACCTATTCGATTTAGATCCTTTTCCATCATCGGTTGAGGGCCAGTTTATTGCCACTGCTTTCTTCCTCTCATACTAAATTATCATTAATCAACAGATTGAGGAAGAAACTTGTTATGGTTTTGTTGCTCATAGCATATTTTCATATATTAATGCTTCCTGTGTGTGATGCAAATGGCAACTCTCCAAGGCAATACATTGTTTTTAAGAAGGTCAGTGTTATAATATATGGTGGTATTTTCCTACACTAATCTGCTTTCTTGTGATCTTTGAATTCTGTGAGACTTGAGCTCAGTAACTCAGACGTAAGAAGAGAGATGGCAGATCCTCCTAAAGGGAACACACATGTAGGCTTAGCTATTGTCTTTTTAATGGAGGATGAATTAGAATAACACCAGCTGAAATAAAATAAGCATAAGGACCAAGGTTAATTAAATACTGCTGATAACTAATCCAGGATTTGTAATTGATAATGTTTACTGTGGTGGTACCTGTGGAACAACTAAGAATGGAGCCTGGTGTGCCAGGCAGGCAGTGCTGCCCCAGCAGCTGCTCCCCTCTGATCAGTGGCAGATGACAGGAACACTCCATAGTGGTGAGACTGAGAACAGGAGACAACTGTGGGAAGCTGGGAACGAGCTGCTGTCCTCCTGACAAAAGCTGGTTTGTAATTGCAAGCACAGGCCTAGCCAAGGGGAGCAGGTCTAAGCAACAGACATGGAAATTTTCCTACCATTGCCTATGGACAGAAGCTGAGCAGTGAGAAAACAGAGTGGCAGTTGTCTTTATTATGTAATCTGGGCGATCTTCTCCTAGCTGGGAGATTTCAAACACTTACAACAGTAGCACAGTTCTAAAGGCAATCCACAGTGCCAAGCAGTAATATTTCCCTAGGCACGCTGTCTAAACACCCTTCTGTTGCAAAATATTTTATTTCAGGAGTAACCTTATCTTGGGATCACTGTTAAGAGAGACATAGGTTTAATAGCTAATGGTTTTAATTTTACCTATATGCTCTTACTGCTCTCTTATTATTTTACTGACAATTCAAAAAGTTTAATTCTTATTGACAAACATGCATAGAATATCTTGATTTATAGCAGAGACTAAATTTATAAATAAAATACATTTTTTGTTCTGTCTGAAAAATAGATGAGACAATCCTCTTTAATTAACATTGACAACTGTATTTCAAAAGAGCCTGTGAAACAAGCAAGCCAGCAAAACAGGAATCAACAGCTCAAACAGCAAAAAAAAAAAAAGATTAGGAAAAGTCACTTTCCCCCTTTCAGTTTTTGCAATGTTGAGATAAATCAAACTGCTCCAATTAATTCTTTTATTAGTTCTTCTAATATTTCAGTTGAAATAATGTTGATTACTGTTTGTTGAAACAACCAGCACACTGAGTTCCTAAATTCATGGATATTAGTGAAATCAGCATTATGTCATTGTAAGAAAGGCCAAGAAACCAGAAAACATCTCCGTAGGGTGAAAAGAAAAACTCTGTGGCAAGTTGAGCAATGAAACACAGATATCTTTCACATAATTTTTCTGTGTGCTTGTTTTTGTAGTTACAAGGGTCTAAGGGCAAAGACAAGACAGACTTTATACATAAAAGTAAGGGATTTTATTAGTACAACCATCTCACCTTAAAAAAATCCCAACATTATATCTTAGGTATTCAAAAACTCTACTTTCTCAGTTTATAGTAATGAATTTAATAAAAGCTGCTACTTTTCCCTATAGAGACCATTTTTGTCTGAAATTCAGACATCAAGAATCATTTCAATTTTGAAAATGTTATGGAAGACAAAATTTTCTACTAAGGGCTATGGTATAAAGATGAGATGGAAATAGTAAATGGAGAAGAAAAATGAATGGGCTAAATGCAATGTATCCATTACATGAGAGCATTTTGTAAACAATAGAGCCTTAAATTGTTCTAGAACTCAGAAGTATAGAGCTTAATATTTTATCTGTTGTTGTTTTGTTTGCTGTACACAGGATAAGCAGAATATGTGTCAACTGAATATGAAATTTTCAAAGAACGATGCATATAGTGGCTATATTTCCATGGTGAAGCTTTTTGCATAGAGTTAATGAAATGCTTGGGGTCCTAGGGAATTAAAAGGTGCTATATAAATGTAAGAAATTATCATTAAAAAGTTTTCCCTCCAGGCATTTGGGATTTTGCTATGTGTTACAAGGAGGCATTTGCAGTCTTCTTTCATTCAAAATGCTTCAGCTTAGACCTGTTCCAGCTCTCCCTCGGCAGCTTCAGCTACAAAAACGTTTATATGAAGAAACAGTTTCTAAATTGGTTCCAGTTAATCATACTTTGCTGCTAACTTGAAAGAACCTGCCTTGGTTTAAGCTTTTTATAGCCATGTTGAAGACCAGGAGGAACTAGGTAGCACCATTCTCTCAAGAGGTTTTCAAGTGCTGTTTTTACCCTTATTAGGCCTTGTCTGCATAAAAAAATAATACAGGACACAGCCAGAATTCCTGCAAACAAAAAGCCAGCTGTGCAATATCTGGCTTGATTTTCAAGAATCCTATTGTGTGGTTTTTTACTGGCCATACATGTTCTTTTACTGACATCAGAATGCCTTATTGATCCTAAAGTTTCTACTTCATGCAGACATGCAATCTCAATTTTGTGTTATTTTGTGTCTATTTCTCAAGTCTTCTCAATCCATCATGCAACCTTTAAGATCATCTACTACTTTTCACATATTATAAATGGCAACAGAAGTGGAATTAGAAATCAAAAACGACTTCCGACACCACTGGACATAATCTTTACCACACTGCCATTTTAATGAAATACTGCATTTATGTGCTCCATTCATTCACACCAAATGCAGATTTTGCTTTTGATCCACAGATTATATGAATCATAAGCATTTTTAAGAGTCCACTAGTGCTAATGGAATTGGACCTTTTAGTTCAAGTATTAAGTTGAGGGATTAAAAAATTACTACATATTTGTAAACTATTAATAAATTGTGGGATTTGGCAGCATTAGAACTGAAGTTCAGGTTTTCTTATGCTAAGCATTTTACTTGTTCACAAATAGATGTGAAATATAATAAAACACTGCATCTTATTCTATAAGCCAATACTTTTATGGAATTTGGTGTTTTCCTTCAGTTATTAATTGCAGAATTGAAGCAAGAATTGCTGTTCCTTAAATCTTACCTTCTATGGGACAAATTATATTTAAGTAAGTGTGATGACCTTAAAATGTTTGTGTGCAATAAAATATATGATTTTCAGCAAGAAGCATGGGGGTAGTATTAATATTTGCTTTTTCACGTTTTTATTGTTTGTATTTTGGTTAGCATGGAGCACATATGATGTAAGAATCTTAGAAAAAATCTCTGGATTGCACAAGATGATAATGTTTCTTGTTTTTAAGAGCAGTGGAAAAACTGTCCTTACAAGCTCCAAAATAATTAGAACTCAATTTTATAAATGTATATTTTCAGAAAACAAGCTTAATTCTCTGAAGAATAATATTAGCACTCATTAGGGGACTGAATGCTTTGGGGTACTGTTAATGAAATTCATAGCCTTTTGCCTGTGGGCTATCAGTTTGAATTCAGTCTAACTCAGTGGAGATTGAAAATTGGCCTATTTAATGGCCTTTTAGTCATCTCTAATGAGTTGAGTTTGGTGGGTCTCAGTCCCACAACATAAACCGCTCACACTGCCTTATCCTAACTGGCAAGCTCCAGAGAAACCCCCACATTTAATGGATTTTGGGGAAAATTAGGCTCTGGTACCATGGAGAAAAAGCAAAGAAAAGCAAAAGCTGTGGTAGACGGTGGTTTCATGAGCACTAACACACACATTATTTTTAAATGTGGAATTTATAGTGATATATAAAGTTTATAAATTAGCAAATTAGCTGAGCATGTGACATATGTTGCCACACAGCTATACTGATTGTAACATGACAAAGACTCCCAAAGGGGATATCTACACCTGTGCATAAGATCACAACAACACATTAAATGTTTAAATGCCTCTGGGATTCACTTTTATCAGAAAAAAATAGGATTAGAACAGATATCTGGATAGTAACTGCAGCTACAGAAAATTATGCTGAAAACAATTATTACCTAGTGTGCCTCCATTACTTCACAGCAGTCAAATGCTTCTATATTTTTCTTATGGATATTTAACTTAATATTAAAAAACATACTAATAACATTTCCAGGATCCTGTAGAGAATATATGCCAGTTTTATTTATCTGTATCATAATAGAGCTGTTCCTAATGTCTAACTGAAATTTCTTTCAGTACAGTTTAAAACTGTTAAGTTTATCCCTGTCTGCAGTGGACTTAGTGAACAATGGATTTTTCTGCCCATGGTCTTTTATTTTCTAGACTAAAAAACTCACACATTCCTATTTTCAATTAGGGTCACATCTTTTAAAATTGTGAAACCCCCCCCCCCCCCCCATACTGTCTTCTACTGGAAGTTTTTTAAAGAATTTTTTCTTGAAATGCAGAGGCCAAATCTGAACATACAGATGAGGCTTCACCAGTATTAAACATGAGGAATTCTTCCTATGTCCTAGATATGACAGTTCTGTTTACGCATCTCTCTGTACTGCAGCTTTTTTCACAACGGTGTGACATTGTTGATGCATGTTCAGCTTGTGATTTACTCTGATCCCCAGCCCCTTTTCTGTAAACCTGGTGTTTGTTCATCTGTTCCCAGTCTTGCAATTGTGCAATTGTTATTTTCCTGCTTAAATGTTGAAGTTGGCACTTGTATTTATTCAATTGCATCATATTTCTGCAACCACTTTTTCAGGAAGATTTTGAATTCTTTTCTTGTGCTGCAACATGCTTCCAGCTCTGCCAGTTTGGCATTGTTGGCAAATCCAATCCATGTAAACTGTATTCTGTCACTCATATAATTAGACTTGGTACCAAACTCAGGACATACCTACCTCCAGGGAACCATATTTGCTCTGTCCTGCTATTTGTCACAGTGAAACGTTGCTGATGTAATTTTGCACCACTGCAGTAATTTCCTTATGTCTTTTGCTTACTCAGTTAAGATTTCTCTGAAATGGTGTCAAAAACCTTACTTAAGTCAAGGCATAACAGATCGAGCACTACTCACATCCAAGGCTTGTTATCCTGTCACAGCTTGGGATGAGTTAGGCTCCATGTGATTTTTTTGACAAATCTATGTTGGCTGTAACTTATCACTTCATTAGCTACCATGTACTTAAAAGATGTGTGATTATTTGCTTCAGTACTTTTCTGGGAATAGAGGCTGGAATGATTGACAGTGCTTGGCTCTACCTATTCCCCCCTTTTGAATTTTATGTGCTCTGTTTTTCCTCTTCCTCTCCTGACATCTGTTGTCTCCCTGAGCACTCTGACCACCGCTCACACCTCTAACGTTGCCTTTATCAGCTTCTCACTCTAGTGTGAAATCCTCCGGGCCCAGCAAGTCTGAAGGGAAAAAATTAACTCATCTAAGCAGTCTCTACGCGCTTACCATTCTCCCCTGACTCCGGGAGAATTCCCTTTCTGAGCCGGGGTTTGCCTCAGCAGCATTAATCTGAGGGAAGAATGGCACCGAACTTTTTGTCACCTCGTGGCTTCCCGCCCCCCGGGCCGTGCCCGCTGCGCTCAGGTTCCCCGCGCCCCGTGGCACCGTCCGCAGCGGCCGGAGCCTGACTCTGCCTCCCCGCTGGCTCGGGAGCGCCCCGGCGCAGATCCTGCCGCACCCGACCTGGTTTCCCAGGCCTGTGGGAACGGCCGCCCGCTCACGCGCGCGGCGCAGGTGAGGGGAGGCCGCAGGGCGGGCGGCGGCCGCGCTGGCAGCGGCGTTGTGCGCCCGGCGCCTTTGGGGAGCCGCCCGGGGCCGAGCCTTCCGCCCGGGGCCGAGCCTTCCTCCGAGCCTTCCTCCGAGCCCGGCGGGCCGCGCCCGGGGCCGGTACAGGCGCGCGCCCGCCGCCGGCGGGGAGGGGGGGCGCGCGCTCCCTGCGGGGGAAGGGAGGTGATGTCGTGCGCGTGCGCCCTCCGCCCGCCGCGGGGCGCGTGCGCGCGTGGGTGCGTGTGCAAGTGGCCGCGCGCGGAGCGGTGGGGCGGTCGGGAGGTTTGCGCGATGACGTCACGACGGTGCGCGCAGGACGTAACCCCGGCGTGACGCACAGCCCGGCGAGCCCGTGAGTTTCCCGTTACGATTTATTTTCTTGTATCGCGCCCCCGCCGCCCCCGCCCGGCCGCGGAGTGGGGGGGGAAGAGCGGGAGGCGCGGGGCCGCGCGGGCCGGGGGGCGCGGGCCGGGGCCGAGCGGAGCCCACCCAATCCAGCCCGGGCCGGGTCGACCGCCCTAGCGGCGGGTGGCGGAGCGGGCGGCTCTGCCCCATCCTGCCGCATCGGGAACATGGCGGCCGCCTCCGATCTGGTGCGGCACCGCGGCTCGGCCGCAGCCGCCCGCCCCGCGGTAAGTGGCCGGGCCGGGGCGGCGGCAGCGGCGGCGTGGCGGAAATTGGGCAGGCGCAGCAGGCACTGCCCTCTCCGGCCCTTCCCTTTCCAGCCCACCTCGTCGCCTCTCTCTGTTCCCACCAGCGCCCCTCGCCACCTCCCAAGCCGGCGAGCGGCGTTCCCGGTGCCCCGGCCGGGCGGGACACAAAGGGCTGTGTCGAGGAGGGTTTTGTTCGGTCACATGAAGCGGCGCAGCCAGTGAGCGCGGAGCGGGGAGGGGGAGCGGGGCCGCCGCCATTGCCAGGCGCGGAGGAGCTGGGCAACCCGGGGCCGCCGCTCGGGGCCTGGGGCCGGGGCGCGCCGCCCGAGGCCGGGCCGGCGGCAGCGCGGCCGGGGAAGCCAGGTAATGCCCCGCGGGCGGGGGCGGCCGAGCGGGACGATGCTGTCGCTCGAGGGTGGCCGGGGTCACCCTGGGGGCCCCGCAGGCGTCCGTGCCCTACCGCCGCCCGCCCCGGCGGGTCCCGCAGGGCCGCCTGCGCTCCGCCGCGCGTCTCCCGGGTGCGGGTTCCTCCCGCGCTGCCCCCCTGTGCTGGCGGCCAGCCCGGGAAAGGTTGTGCTGCCGTCCTGGGACAGGGGGAGCGTGCGCTCCTCACCCTCTCCTTCGTTCCCTTTCTGCTTGGCGTGAGGCGGAGGCGCTCCGAAACGCCCGGTGTTGGTACCAAGGGCTGGCGAGTCCCCGGCACGCCGCGGCGCTGGCCCGCGTGTCCTCCGGGAGCGGTGGTAGAGCTCCCGGCGCAGAGGTGGTTTACAACAGCGAGGGGAAAGTTACCAGTTCAGGTATCAAAGTCGTGTGTTCGAGCTCCCAGCAGCTTCAGCATCTGGCGGTTTCTCTCACAAAGTTTACGTTACCAGGTTGCAGTGATGAGCATCATCTTGACAAATATAACTTGTGTGAAATGTGGAAAGTTTTTTCTTCTTATGGCTCGTGTGTAATCTTCAGCCTGTTGGAAATACTGTTGTGGTCTGCAAACTGACAAGTCACAGTGGTAATGGAAAACAAGTATGATATATCAAAACAGGTTTCCATCAGTGCTGTACAGCTCTAGCCCTTTAAGCAAAACCTCATTTGCAGTGATATTCTGATTCCTGCCGCCCTTTCTAGCCCATAATTTAATTATGAAGATTGTGTCATGGAACTTTGCTTTCAAACGCATATGAGGAATGAATGTGCACCAGATTTTAGAGTAAGAAGTCATTTTGTGTTGTATAGAGTAATGAATTAACACCTGGGACAAACACTCATAAGAGGCTGATAACCATTTATGGAATTCAGCTATAGACTGTTATCTCTTACTGACATTTTTTGTAATGCAAGTTGCAACATAATTTTTTGATTCAAATTAGGAAACAAATTTTAAAGAGAAGATTCTTCACAGCGGAGGGTGAAGTGCTGCAGGGTTTTGGTAACTTAATGTGATTCTTCTGTGTAGAATTCTTTACTACCTGACTTGTGCAAGGTTGGTGATTTGAGGACAGAATAAATGGACGTATTAGATGATGCAAAGTAAATCTGGGGAAGCGTTTAGTGGGTCACTTAGGTGCAGAGAAAATGCTGCAGTTTTCTTATTGGAGAGGAGTTTAAGTAGAGTGCATGAAAGAGCAGTGCAGTGTGACAATCCTGTTACACTGACTTAGAGTCAGAGCTGATATTGCAAACCTGTCTAATGTAACTGCAGAGGGATATGGTGCAGAGTTATACAAGAATTACAGTGAGAATTGAAATTAATAATTTTCAAGGTATCTTCTTAGAATAGTTTATTCTGATGTCTGATTCATTCCAGCAGATTTCTTTTTTACTAAAAAGACCTACCCAAGGAACAGGAATTTTGTAGAGGAAAAAACCTGTGACGTTGCCAATGAGACTTGACTTGTCTTTTTATACTTTCTTTTTTCTTTTGTTCAGTCTGTATGATTTTTGGCTTTTTTAATTAAAAAAAGTCCTGGGCAAATATCGCTGTAAAAAAAACCCCAAAACCAAACAAACAACCAAAGGCGTACTGCTTTTTTTTTTTTTTTCAGAAGTTTCATGAAGTCTAGTGTCTGATTTATACTTAGTAGCGCTAGGAGGAATATGTCTAGGAAAGTATGAAAGTTCTTAAGGTAAAAAGAGAGTTGAAATCTCAACCTGTGGCCTGGCTAGTAGGAGAAAAAAGCACTGACCACTTGGAGCATCTTTTTGAGGTTGTTTAGTACAGAAAAGATTGATTGAATAGGATCATCAGCAGCTGAATAAACAGGATATTGAACAAGAATGGCAATGCCTTAGACTTTAAAATAACTGAATTTCATATGGACACTGAAGTCAAGGGTTGTCAGTGGAATTTCTTGAGCAATAGTTTGTGCTTATACTTGCAAGCATTAGCACAGCCTACTACTGTGTATCCATTTTTAATTCAAGCCTTTTCAGGTCATTTATGGAGGAAATGGAACTGAAAAGGGAGTAAAATTCTCAATAGTAATAAAACATACACATGCTCACACACAGTTATTAGTTTCAAACACTTTCAGACTTTTAACCACCTTGCAAAAGATCTGAGAACTTAAAACTGGAGAAAATACAGAATAGTTGTGTGACTTGCTCTGCGACTTCACCTGAAATTGGTTTGAATTAAAGATTTTTGAACAGCTGCTGATTCACTGTGTCAGTAACACTGCCATATTTTTACGTTTTCAAGCGACTTTTTATCTTCAGCAAAGTTCAAGTGATGTAACTGTCAGAGGCCTGCCTTAAGATACTTATTTTATTCCCTCTGTTCTTTTAGTAAGAAACATTGCTCTAATATTAGTTACTACAAGCCACATTCAATTAGTTTCCTTTGTGCTCTGGATTGCAGAGCACTTTGTATTATGTATCCAGAGACTGGGAAAATTACAATAAAATTAAACAATGTTGTACTCACTTAAATTGATTTTGAGACTGGGTAAACTTGGTATAACCTCCAAAACTGGGTTTGTTCAGATGAAAGTAATGTCCACCACAATGTACACCCAGAGTGTAAAGGAATTCCTAGTGAAATAAACCAAAACAAGTCTGTTTTCTCTGAAAATATATTCATTGGTCTTCTTGAGCACTCTGCCTATAACCCAAATCTATAAGCTGATTTTGATAATTAACATTTTTACTTGCTGCATATTTCATTTTCCAATGTAGATGCAAACTTCCTGTTTGTACTGCATAAAGAGCTTACGTTACCTGTGGAAATTGTGATTGTTGGTCATTCTGGCTGATATACGTAAAGTTACTGTCAGACTGAGTTAAAGGATTTAATAAGTTTGTAGTATCATGAAAAAATATCCTTTTTATGCCTGATTAACAAAAAAAATCAGAAAAACCCAAACAAAAAGCTCACATAAATGTTAATGCCTGTGTACGTTGTGTCCCTTAGATAATTAACAGGAACCGTTCATGCAAGCAGTGATGGTAGAAGGCATGCCCGCATTGTTCACAGGTTTGTAGAAAAGCTCTTTGAGCACAAGGATGCGAAATGGCCATGTAAAAACAGATGGAAATACCATGCACCTCTACAGTCCAGTAACCCTGTGGGATGTAGTTTGATGCTCAAATCACAGTTCTCCATCAAGAAAGAGCATGTAATGAGTTTGCATGAACTTCTGATGTGTGTTGTTTTCAAAATTTGAAAAAGCGTGATCGTCAGGCTATGTTACTTACCTAGTCTGCAGTTCGGTGTCATGTAGTGAATATTTCATCTTGGTACGAAGTCCACCCAGAATCCATAGGATTTACCCTTAGTGGTAGAGGAGAAGGAGAGCAAGCTTTTTAAAATTTCATAATGAAATTTATTATAACATAATAATTGAAAAATAAAATAATTTTTTAAAAGATGCAGTTGTGCTGCCTTTCTGTCGCTGTTCAACTGTACACAGCGGCTGTTAGGTTGCCAAAATGTTGCAGCCATGCCCTTACATTGCCAGTGAGGTTAAATGGGGGAGGACAGTGGCTTAACAGTGTGTGTGCATGTTTTGGTTACACTAAATATTAACTGATATAATACTTTTGAGCAAACTTGGGAATACAGAGAAGTCTCGCTCCTGCAGAAGTAATTGTAATGCTCTTGGTATGAGAACTGATGGTTTGTACTTAATCCAGATACTGGAAAAGGAATTCTCTAGTTGATGTTTATTGATCGATATTGAGTGCTTTGTCTTACAAATAATTAACTAGTTTAAGGATGATGGGCTATTTAGTAATTCAGTATTTCTTGAAACTTAATCCAGTTTATGCGAAGTTCATGCTCAAATCAGAATAAAGGTCAGATTGCTGGGTTTGGGAATATTTCAGGCCTATTGTTAGTGTGTTGTAACTTTTCAGTATGCTGAACACTACAAGTTAGATACTTAATTGGATTTTTTTTTCTTAAAGGGGCATTATTTTGTGAGTGTTTGAATGATTGTATTTTTTGCTTGCCTTAAATGACTACTTGATAATGTTCATCTTTACAAAGTAGTAGAGCAGGAGAGAGGGTGCATTTTGGGAAACAGGATGGGAGGAATTACAGGTGCCTTATTGATTGGTCCAATTATAGCTGAAGACGTGAATCGAGATCGTTGTACCTTCCCTGTTCTCTGGACCGGCTGTTAGCACCCACTTGTAAAAATACTTTCCACAGCAAAGTATCTCTTCTGTAATTTACCTTTTTTTACAGGCTTTTACCTGATGCATCCGTTTTTAGTTTGAGTGAAAGACAAGGAATTCCTTAGCGAATGTAATCATTGAAATGTAGTAATGAGTCCCTTCTGCCTGCCTTTTCACAGAATAATAATTCGGTACATCGATAGCATTGAGTTGTGCTTTATCCCATCCACTTTCCCAGTGTGGCCCTTTGGTAGGGTCAGGGATGGGTTTTCCAGAAAAGGCATACAACAGGTCAGGTGGCTGCTTTTGTGAAACTGATCCTTATGTTTGCCTGTAAAGCGTGGCAGCTCTGAAGCTGCTCCTTGCTGCTGCTGGTAGGAAGTGGCTGGTGTTACCTGCCTGGCTGCAGTCAATGGGTGGTGGTTATGGCTTAGGGTTTTCATTGGTTTGGTTGAGGTTTTTTTTTTCTGTTTGTTTTGCTGCTTTTCAGTGAGTGTTCTGGCTGATAGTTTTTTTTTTTTTTTCTATTTTAGCTTTAGTTTTTATCTTCTGGAGTGGTTGTCCTCTGTATATTTCTGCTGTCTGCTTCTGCTCAGATCTTCTGGGAGCACTATGTAATATAATTTTTGATTACTTTTGGAAAGTCCTTAATGTTCATAATGTTTGTTGCTGATACCTTTCTTCATCTTCAAATGTGGGCATATACAACAATTTTGTGACTGTAGAGTTTCAGGAACTGTCCCTTATGTTTACTTAGTTTTTTAGATTTACCTTCTTCAGTCAGAAGAGTTTGGAGGTTTATAGAATTTGTATCCTAAAATTAGGCTCCCAACAACCAAAACAGTGGTTGTAGTTTATTATATTTATTATTATGTTTATACTTACGTAGGTTATTGTATTTATGCATGTAAGAATATTATGTGTTTTTATGAATGTTCTTAAGAGCCTTCACCAAAGACACTAGATTCTGTGTTCTGCCCTGTGATAATGGGTAGGGAGGGCAGAGAGGGGAGTATTTTTTTCCAACAGCTTTATTTTTGTTGCTGCTACTAAGTCGACTTGGTATTAGAAACAATATTTTCAAAAGAGGACAGGCTGTGCCTGCAAAATTCCAACATAAATAACTTTTTTTCTTCACACAGAAGTTCTGGGTTTTTTGTTTTAATACCATAGCTATGAGTGTGCCTTCTGTGCAAAAGTCTGATTGTGTGTGCTGTCACAGGGAGTGGGAAGTGGCAGTTCTGCAGCTGGCTTCTCCCAGTTCTCTGCCGCACTGAAGTGAGTACTCTGCCCTTTTTTGCTTCCTTTTTCTTAACATAATTCTTGACATATTGAAATCACCTAATCTTTTCTGTTCTTGGGCAAAACTTTAAGGATCTGTGGCACGTAATGAAAAGAACTGCACTGTGTATGAATTGTAGTGAATATTAGCACTCTGAAGTTACTTTAAAAAACAGTTTCTCATCTTCTAGAAAGTTGAGAACAAAATGGCAGTTAGAACTCCCTAATCAGGTAGTTATTAACAAAAAGATATGTTGTGACAGATTTTTTGCTGGGGCAAAAGGGGGAGGATAAGTTGGGGGGACATGTGATGGTGAATTATCCTAGATAAGCTGCAGTGAAAAAATTGGAAGGGTTTGGAGCAATTACCGAATGGGAGGGAGTAGAGCTTGCATGCCTGGAATGCAGGTTGAGCTGAAATTCTTCAGAAACTGAGGAGGAAAGGTTGCTTGTGTTGTTACATAAACCAAAGATAGTAGGTACTGTCCATAGTCTTTCTAGATCTTTGCTTTGGGGAAATCTTTGAAGGTTTGTTTTGTCTGACGTGTTCTCTTATAAAAGTGGTTTAGGGTAGTGATTGTCTTTTTCCGTGTCCTTGTACTGCGTTGGACAGTAGTGACTCGAGTGATGAAAAGTAGTGGACTTGGTGAGCTGCTTTAGCATGGATTCTTACAGACTTTTCCTTTTGTTAGTGTTTTGAAGTAAGGTAGGTGCATCACTAGTGTTCCGTGCCGTATTCCCCTAAATGCCAAGCCCTTGTTCCCAAACTTGCGAGGTGGTGAGACTTGCTGACGAAGGTCACTGTGATTCTCACTGCTGTGTGTGTGGCTGAAAGAGCTGGTGGATGAGAGATGTTGTTTCTTCCCTGGCATGTGTGAGATTTGGAGAGGAACAGCTTGTCTAGAAAAAAATTGTTCTCCAGGTATCTGTCTCTACCACAATCGTAAAACTGCTGTTGCTTTTCAATGTTTTACCAGCAGTAGTGAGCACTAGAAGGCATAACATATTTTTGCACAAAGGAGAGTGCAAAAAGTTATGCTTGGGAGAAGCCATTCAGGTTCCTATAGAACTGAAACGTCACAGTATTTCTAAAAATACCATGCAGGTACTGTGGTAATTAATTTTTAGAAATGTCTTTTATACAGTAAAAACAACTTCGGAATTTGCCTTCTGTTTTTCAGTCCAGTGAAGCGTTACCAGAGGTGAGCAGAGATGATGACTTGTCTAGCAAGGAGTTACGTCAAGAGCAAACAAGCGGTTGTGTTTCTTTGTATATCTTTATAGGTATTTATCAACATTTGTATATAGACAAACAATTAAAAGTTGGAATATTGTATTATGGAAGATCGTACAAAGTTCTAAATGAAGGCAATATGTAGGATAATGTACTGACATTGAGTAAAATTGAAGGCATCCAGGTTCTGTTGTCTCTTTGGAAGTTCAGCTATGTCCATTAGGAAATTAGAGAGATGAGTTGATAGTTTTGCCTAAGAAGTACTGCAGTATTGCAGCAGGACCTTTCTTCATCTCATTTGGAGCTTTAATGATGAATTAGTTTTTGAGTTTCGGTTGTTCTGGGTTTTTTTTCTCGTGGAGCCATTTTGAGAAAAGTAGGTTTATTTGACTTCTGCAAGGTGATCACTTTAATCTTTAGGATATTGGGTGCTGTTTTAAATAAAGTTCTGTTTAATATATTTCTAGTAACTTGGCTTTAAGTCTGTCTAGTAAGCTGGTCCTGAAGCATGCTGATGCATACTATTTTCAAAGGATGTAAATGTAAAGGGGGGAGGATTAATTAGTGATCATCTGTGTTGTGGTTTCCATTATCTTCTTTAAACTAAGTTTTCTTCCAACTCAGTGATAGTGATACTAGGAGCTAGGGTGCTTTTGTCCGAAGTAATATCTCTGTGATTTCACTTTCATTCTGACAGTTTTACCTTAACTTTCCTTCCATTTTTAAAAATAATTTTCTGGAATGCCATTTTCAGCAGGAAAGAGTGCTCTGGTTTTTACATGCTTGAGGCTGTCCTCTTTCTTCATGTTTTCTGTCACTGTAGATTCATTAGCATTTCTTCCTATCCTTAAAGGAGATTTTAGCATTCAGAAATAAAAAACAAACCTGTACGATGTTAAATCGGCAGCTGTTTGAAAGAATGCAAAATTGTTAAACTTACCAATACTTTTCCCCAGGACAATCCTATTAGTGTAAAAAACCCACCTCAGTCGTTCTCTGCCCCCTCCCCCACTGCCTGACCGGAAAACAAAAACACCTCCACCCCAAAACTCCCTTGGCCTTTCAAGACTAAAGTACAAATCTGAGTGGTTTATGGTTGCCTATACCTCATAAAAAATCAAAGATAAAAATATGACTGTTTTTCTCTAAATATCGTAAATTCCAAACAGTTGTCTGATAGGCCAAAATATCATCAAGGAAGAGCTTTGGTTAGGATATTCTGAAGGCTTAATTTTGGAGAAGTTGACCTGTTCTGTGCTGTAACTTCCTTTGTTTTCTGTTTTATTTGTTCTTAGAATTTCTTTAGTTTTGTGGATTTGAGCATAAAGACAGATTATTTCTTAAATTTGTAATAATACCTGATGTATTTCTGTACTTTTATCAGAGTTCTGCAGAGTCATTCATGGCTCTTGTTTTCTCTGAAGCTTTTGAAGTTGATTAAGTAGGTATTGAGTAAGTTCTGAACCTTTTTATCAGAATTGCATTAATTTAGTGTGCTTCTATATGTTGTCCTTGAACTTAAGGAAAAGCTACTCTTGCTCCTTTTATCCATTTAAACCAGAAGATTTCATATTCATACGTATTCTCTCAACATTTAAGTGTTGATTATATTTTCTTCAGTGTTCTAGTGGAAAACAAGCATGACGTAACTGGAGCTAACCTTAAAAAGTCTAACTTGTATGCTTAAAAAATTCCCAATAATGAGGAAACATAGTAGCTCTGGGGCCAGTCAGTAGGCAAATAGTCAACTGAATTTATGGGCCCAAAAGTAGGCACAGAACCTCTGTTGATGTAGAGCACTAAGCTTTTGGGATGTATTAAGCAGTATCATGGTGAATTTATGAAGCCTTCGAACAAGGTGTTCAGGGGGTTTTTATTTTAACTGTGAATGTCCAAGACAATGGCAAAGTTTCCTTTATCTTCGGTGCTCACTTCCATTTGTTTTAAGAAGCTTTGTTATTACTGCAAATAACGTCAGCTGTTTACTTGCTTAACAGCAAGAAAATATTTCTGTCTTGGGGTTATGTCCTTTTTAGGGTGGGAAACATACAGGTTTCTTTGCTTCAGTTAAAAAACTGAAACACTCTGAAACAGAGTAATGATGTGAATGACTTGCGCCATTTATACTCCTTGATTTTATGCAGTCTTAGCCCATGCAGATCCAGTTCTTTCGTGCTATCTTAGTAATCCAGTGTAAAGCATATGAAACAGGCTTAGAGTGTCTTGTCTCTTCTGTTTCTTGAGCTACTTTTGCAAATTTTGTTGGGAAACCTGTTTTGGTTAGGAAAACTGACAAATCAAGTGTATATGGATTCTTTAGCTCCAACCAGATGAGATGCCTAAGGACAGCCAATGAACCGGATATGCACAGGTGAGGATAACTGGTGTGGCATGCTGGAAATACCAAGTTTTTCCGTTTGCCTTCATGTATTTGGAAGAACTAATTCAAATAGCAAAATAATCAAAGAGCGAAAGTTTTTGCCTGGTTGATAACTAAGCAAAAGGAAGTGAACAAGTCCACAAGCATTTAAAGGGTTCAAGGCTGAAAAGAAAAAGACTAATGAAGCCCTAGTCTTAAAGTGAGGCCTGCGTAGAACTGCTGTATCTTCTTGAAATCTCACATGGATACTCCATAGATGTTTATTAAACAGTTTAGAAAGTAGACCTCCAAGTACTGCATAACTTGAGAGTCCTTGGGGTAGATCTTGAAAACATCTGCTTCATAGCAAAATGCTTTTCATGGAATAATTTTGTAGCAAAGGCAGTAACTTTACGAAACACTCCTGTATGATGACTGTATTAGTAATAAAGCTTGTGGACACTGTCCAATTGAACACAGGGACCCCGAATAGGAGCTTACTAACAAGTCATGGATGCTGTGTCAGAGCTGAACTGTGGTTGTGGTGCTGATGGTGGATGACTGGCTCCATTGAGTGTTCATAACAGTAACTGGTGGTCACAAACTACATTTCAGAGAGGGATATGGAAGCATTTGCTCCAGCTTGCTTGCCAGGTCTGATAGCGTAACCTGAGTTGTAAGAGGTGTGTTGTTCCTATTCAAAAAACAATAATGCAGCTATCTGGCATGAAGGTGTAAAATACAGTTGGCTTAATTAAGTTGCATTGCTACAGGTTATTTAAGGTAGGAAATAGTTTTTCCCTATTTCTGTAGGCAGTGGACAATGCTGGGAACTTACAGTGTCACCAAACCAAACGTGAACACTGAGAAGCTTGGCAAGGAATGGATTTTTACATTTTCAATGGCTATTAAGGTAATAGTATTGACAGCATATTATAACTTTCCTTCTTCGCCAAAACCATCCTCTGTCACCAAAAAGCAGGCTCCTGCAAAATGAAGGGAAGTCTTTATGTTACTGCTTAACTATATGTGACTCCCCAAAGTGCTCTTTCATAGATTATAAAGATTATAGCTTGTATATTGACCCAATTAGGACGCATTTTGTAGCTTCACTTCAAATCTGATAAGCAGTGGCTAAATCCTATTGTATGAAATATGTGTATATTTTGTTTGGAAAAAAGCTTTTGCTGGAAGAATGGCAGTGCTGGGATTTATCTTTTTATGTGATTGTTTTGGAATTTATATTATGGGGGGATTGTTTTATGTGGTTATATTCTTCATCCTGGAACATTCATTGTAGTCACAGCTTAGTCCTCTGATACGGAAGAAGGCTGTTTGCGAGTTAGCAGTGCTGTTTCCAGAGAATAATACTCCAGAGTGTCTACTCTGTCCTCTGCTGGAAGGTACTGTCATAGGGATATCAGAATAAAATCTCTGCCACGCCAATTCAGAGTTCATCATAAGCCTACCTTCCTTTTAAGTGTAAGCCCTTATGTATGAGGTATTTATTAGCACTTGATGAGCAAAGCTTTTCTTATGAAAAGTATGCATGAAATATCTAGGAAATTTTTGTTAGATTTTACATTTTCATGGGCACAGAAAATACACTTCCTCTGAGGCTAGGAACAGGAGATTCCCTTTCCTGCCATGGTCAGGAAATGTCAGAAATGCTGTCTAGACAGACAACAGCAGGCATTAGAGCTCGTGATCCCAGCATAGCTACCCTTTCAATGGGAACAAACTTGGGAGGAACTGAATTTGGACTTAGGATCCTGTTTTGTAGGAGGTACTTACATGATAATACCAGTTTACTATTTCCTCCCATTGCTGTTATAAATGTTTATGTAATTCACTTTCTGTTCTTTACTGCTTTCTTTCAAACTGTCATGATAACAAGAAAGGGAGATTTTTTTTTTCAGGAAAAAAGAAAAGAGTAATTTATCACTAATTTTGAGCTGTAGGATTTTAGGCTCAACCTTTTTAAAATCTGCATTGCAGTTTTAATTCAAGAAAGTGTTTCAAGTTTTGTCATTTTTAAGACTTTAGAAACGGAGAGGAAGACTTGGAAATGAATGTGTACACTAATTTGCCTTACAACGTAGAAAATTCAGAGATATTCGGAATAAGTCTATTAAGAAATTGGTTTTGGCTCCAGCACTCGCTTTGATGTCGTAATCTGTGATCTGCGAAGGGTTCAGTGGCTGCTGTCGGTGTTGTGACGGAGGCGCAGCCTGCGGCTTGGTGATCCTGTATTGGGCTGTGTGTTCTTAGCGCCTGCAGGTGAAAATAAAGAACTGCAGCGCTGCTCTCCCCTTAAAGTATCCTTTAGTAGCAAACTGTTCTGTCTCCTAAATGTGGGGGTTGGTCGTTTGGGGTTTTTTAGAACGGGAGCTGCCATGCTCTTATACTTCCATTAATGTAAACTGAAATTGAGTCGAGTGCAGCGCTAGAGGATACTGGTAGGTGAGTACAGTGGACTGAAGACGGTCTGGAGGGAGGCATCTGAAGAGTGTAACGGGAGAAAACTGCTGAGCAGTTCGCTGCCTTTGGGTTTATACAGAGGTTGCAGGAAGGACTGTTTGCTTTGAAACAGTGTTAAAGCTGGAAAGAAAATGGCTACCAGAAATCATTGTTGCTACAGTAACAACATGGCGTGATTATTAATGTGCTGATTTAACTACTGTTAAAAATGTTGTGTGAGATACTGCCTTGAAGTAAAAGTGTCCTTAAAGGGAACAGATGTTTTAATCTATTTACATATTAATGGATATGATCAGGCATTCTTGTTTTAGAATGCCAGTCTATTTAGTGGAGAAAGTAATTTCTTATTAAATATTTTTAAAACGTCGTTACTGCCTTCTCTACACTAAAAAATTACTTAATGGTTTTAAATTTTAATAATAAACATAATGTCCTTATAAAACAACTTGCAGGGAAAAAAAACAGTGCAGAGATACTATTTCACAAAATATGTTGTATCTGGTAACATAATTCTGGCCTTCTGAAATTAAGCCCTGAGTGTTTTTTCTGCATGGAGCAAAACTTTTTTTTTAAAGATTTTTTTAATGTTTTGAGTTTGAAATAAATATGCCCAAACTAAATTCTGTCTGAAGATTTATAAATAAGGATCAAGATATATAAATAAGGGTCAGATTATAGAGTGGAATCTGCTTGGGAAACTGTATTGTGTTTTATTTCATAAGGATGTAACTGTCTGCATTGTGTAGTAAACTTCTTACAGGTTTCCAGTTAATGGATTGCAGTTACATTGATGAATTTCAGTTATTTTATGCAGTACGTCAGGAAAGGGATATGTCAAGTTCAGTGAATGCATAAAGAATAATTGATACATTCCTGTCTCGATCAGGATTCCACAGGTGGCAGATTGATGACAGGTATGGACTGACAGTAAACCGTGTCTGTTCTTCGTCAAAGTCCCATATGTGTGGTGTGTTTTATACCTAGAGAAGATCCCATTTTTTTGTACTTTTTTCATCTTTTGGGGTTTTGGTGAAGTTCTGTGTTGGACTTCCTTGACTGAAAAGGCACTGGATTCATTCGCTAGAGGTGGGGCTGATAAACTATTTACAGGCATGTGTGCCAAATATGCGTAAGATAAAACTTTGAAGTTGTAGAAGAGTGAGTAGTATGTGAAGACAGATGTTTGAACTGTAGAATGGTGTTGCTTAGTGGTGCACGAAAGGGGATGCACTGATTTGATGGACACAATCTTAGCTTGAACTTTTTTTACTGTTATGCTTAACTTGGCCTGCTTCATGTTTTTATTAAAATCCTGTAGTTCTGGAGAAAGGAGAGGACAACACTACAAGTGTCTAACATCACAGTTTGGTATTTTAAAAACAAGCCTTGAAATATAAGAGGCTGTTTTCTTAAAATGAGCTGCCTCAGATGTTTCTAAAAACTTGCCTTTTTTTGTTTTTAAAGACAGAAAAAGCACGTTTTTTAATTAAGGCTTTTAGTTCCTTAGAAAGCACTTCAGTGATCAAGCTTTCCTGTTTTGTATTTTCAGTTACTTTTCAGCTAAGAAATGGGAGGTGCAAACTTGGACTAAAAATTTTTAAGGAACCGTAATCAAATTTTTTACGAGGTAGGGAAGATTTTGTGTAACTGTTTTCTGGAATGCTTTTATACAGTGCTTATAGAGTATGCCACTGTATTTTGAGGTGCTCTGTGTAAAGCTTACATGATGATATTGTGACAGAATATATATATATATATATACAGACTGGGCACAGAGTGATTGTATAACTGGAAGGTTGGGGGCAGTTCTTGTACAAGCAATGTATTGGCGAGATTTTGCTGACAGCATAATGAGTGGAGAAGTGTTCAGAGTCAAGGATGATGCCAAGGATGTGTACAATGCCATTAGTAGTTTGGAGTGGAATGGAGAGATGATGTAATTCTGTGCTTTAAGCTTTCCATATTTGAGGAAAGCTGTTATTTAAGGTATATAAGTGCAGCAAATGAAGAGCTAGTTCATGTGGTCAAGATGAATAGGCTGAAGGGTGGCTGAAAATGTTTGCATGTTTATTATGTGAGTGGTAGGTTGATCTGTAGTTTAAACAGGTGGGGAAATTGTAAAGAAGGTGAATTATTTCTCTGTAGCTTATTGCTTATGGTAAATCTCGTTGTGAAGAATGCCATTCAATTTAGTTGGGTATTGATGGACTGTAAACTTTTCAATATCAATGAAATTAGAAAGTTGCGCCTGTCTTAGCTGAGGGGGGAAACTGCATTGATAAGGAACCTTCAGAAACAATATGTTAGTATTTTCTCTTAAGGTCTTGAAATTCTAAATGTTTTCAGGACTCCCATCTTCAAACTGATGCTTCCTTTTAGTGCTTTTATGATGCTTTCATTTGTGTGTTGATAGTTACGTATTTGCTTACTGGATAATGTATGCTCAAAGTAAATAGCTCTCAAATTGTTTGTTTCCCCTTGCTTCTCTGTAGACGTCTTTGCATCTTTATTGTGTTCCTGTTGTGTACATCTTTGAATGTTTGCATCTGATCTGTTTAGTGATAGAGAGGAAAAATAGCCTTTTCAACCAGTATGTTTTGTTAGTCCAAACTCATGCCTGCCTAGAATACTTTTTGCTGTGATGACTTTTCAATTTTTTTTATTTATGGTATGCACATTTCTGAAATAATAATTAAATCTCTTGTTTGACCTAATTGATGGTATAAACAGAGGTTCTTTTTTTCATTCAAGCTACTCTCTCAGACTGCTTTTTTCCCTACTGTGATACTCCTATTAATGTTGCATTCAACTACTTGTAATCTTGTTTGGACTGAAACAGCTTCTCAGTCTGAGGTATGATCAGTTGTGTTCATTTCCTGTGCTGTCACATGTTTCCTTGAAGTGCTTCACTGTCCCATACGGAGTGTTGTCAAAAAGCAAAACTTTATACGAGTAGAAAAATGAGAGACTTCAACATTTCCACGTGAAAGCCCTACCACAGCTTTGGGAACTGTGCGTGTGGCTTTTGCTGTGATGAATAGACAAAGGAAGAACTGTAACTTCTTTGAACTATTTTTCAGATAACTCTCAAAATCTAGTAGGAGATTCAAAATGCAAGAGGCAGTCTTCTCTCTTGCAGTCCCTTGCTTGCTTTTGTTCACTCACTGCAGATTCTTTGAAGTCAGAAGCATCTCCAGTAAAAAGACTTAAATTTTGTCTCTTCATGTTACAAAGTGTTGAGCTTTTGCTTAATTTGAATTCTGGGTAGTTTAGGCTTCAGTATAGTACCTGCTCTTAAGTATTGCTCTTCATTAACTATTTTAAGGAGAGTGATTATTATTTTTTCTTTACAAATTTAATTTTGGTAAGTGGGATTGTGGCATATATAATTCAGTTGGTTAAACTACAGTTGGAATAGCATAGATTGAGAGGTTCTACAAATTCTCAAAGGGTATTAATTTTGTGGTTTTGGAACACCTCATGTTTAAATTCAAATGACTATTTAATCTACACTGAATGTTAGTTCTAGATATTTTGTGGGTACTGAATGTAGATTAAGTTGTTTTTATACTTTTTGAATAGAAATCAAAGACAATCAAAGCTCCTTCTGCAAACAGAAAGCAGGAAACTACATTTTGTACAGGCAAGGTCATTGCTGACTACTTGTTTGGAAAATGGCGGTATAGGCTTGTATTTAAAGAGCTTTTCAGCTCTATTAACTGTTGTAGGAGACTTACGTCAGCTAAGTTTTTGCCTTTTCAGTCCTCTTCCGAAATTACTTTATCCCTGATGCTGTATGTACAGTTTTGGCATGAACTTCTGGGTTTCTTGTAATAGCCTTTTCTTAGAGTAATCTCTGCTTTCTGCTGGCTGTTTTTTCCTGCATTGATATTTAGGATTGTTAGATTTTTATAAGATTATAGATGTTTTCCAGAGCTGCATCAGATATTAGAATTAAATTTATTTGCACCCCACACCCTGCTTTTGAATTTAATGCTGGGATGGTCATATCATAATAAATGTAGCTGCTGCTCTCGACTAACTAATCAATTTTTCTAAGCCGTGAAGTCAGGACTACAGTTGCAAGCCTTTTGCTATGTTGTGTCAAGCTGGTGGAATTGACTGTTTAGCCACAGTTTATATCAACAAAAGTAGTTTGTATGGTATGGTTACTCTAGTCTTTGTTTCTTCCTCTTTCTTCCTTCCCACACTGGCATAATCAGCTATAGGCGCAAAAGCTGGTTTTGTGTTAAACAACAACAACACAGTGAAACAAAACCCATCGAACAAACTGCCTGAAAAACTTCCATATGAATTACATTCCTGGCTGCAGCCGTTCTGGGAGAAGGTGGTAGTTAAAGGTGGTTGTGTCTTTTCCCAAACGGATGTAGAAATGTCAGT
Organism: Lycocorax pyrrhopterus obiensis; assembly: GCA_014706295.1. Classification (NCBI taxonomy): domain Eukaryota; kingdom Metazoa; phylum Chordata; class Aves; order Passeriformes; family Paradisaeidae; genus Lycocorax; species Lycocorax pyrrhopterus. The sequence goes on along the minus strand of JACSVZ010000013.1, from coordinate 16,548,774 downwards.
TTTAACACAGATCTGTTACTAAATCAGGGCTGCATAGTAAATAAATGGATGAAAACTCTTGTCAGGATTTCAGCAAATTTTGCTTCGTCTTTGTACACCTTTGCATTCTAGTGTTTCGTAAACTTTTTCCTCAGAGAGGGAGGGGTGTGTTGTTAGGAGATACTTTATTATAGCAAGAGTTTTCAGTCCATCTTTTTGTTTAGTATTGCTGGGGGTGCACTTGTGATCGCTCTCATCTCCACCATTTCAGTTTTCTTCCACTTCCTGTTCACTGCCCTTATCAGAACAGGCAGCTGCTTATCGCTAATCAGAAGCCTGACCATTTTACAGCAGTCCTTTTTCCCTGCTGTGGTCCCCCTTCTCACTCTTTGAATATCAAGGCCTCCAGGTGAATGCTCCGTAACTACATTTTTTACTCAATCCTGCCTCCCTTTTGATGCCATCTTTTATTACCTGGCATGGGAGAGTGAATTTCATTCTCACTTCTTTCCTGATAATGAGAATTAAGACAGGCAAATTGGAGCAAAAACATTTATGATGTTGAAATCTTTGCCTTTCCCTAAGGAAATTTTTGGAGAACTACCTTTCTCGAATCTGGTGGTAAAGAATGTCAGGCGCTCAGCTATTTCAAATGTCATCACCCTTGAAATGAATAGTAGGTGTTAGAGTTTGATTGTACTAGAGTGAGAGGAATCTTATTTGACAGCAGAAAGACCTTTGAGAGGAGAGGTGAGTGCTGGCTAAGCACTATAGGTGGATGGCTTTAAACAGTGTCAGTACTGTCAGTAGTTTGGGCTAAAATCTGGTGTCTTGTGGATTGTGTTGCCTTCATCAAGTTGTTTGCATGACACTTCGAGCACCATCTCCCGTTGGGTGGAGCTTTGTACAACAGAGGGTTTGAAATACCAAAAAGGGGAGTTAATTCTGCAGGGCCTTCTGCAGGGCTGCAGTTACCAGCCCTTTGGTCCTTCAGCAGTTTACTCACTGGTGATCTTTGTGAAACTTGTGACCTCTCCTTCAGCTGGACAATATCCAAATTATGATGGCCCATCTTCTCTTTTTCCTTCTTTTTCCCTCTGTGCCAGATGTAAAATAACCCCAGATTTATCCCCAGAGTGGTTTGTGAGCTCCCTGTGATCCAAAGAATACTGAAATGCAAGCATACTTGCATTTAAGTTTTCTGCAAAGTGGACATTCAATGAGTACAAGAGTGCATGCCCTCTAGACAGATGGTGTAGGGTAAGACTTCCCATTTTATGTCAACAAAATAAATTGGTTGGTCCAAAGTAAAGTGTTCCTATCGAAAAGCTGTTAGAGAGAGTAGGGGGTGGTGTGACACTATACTGCAGTATGACCCCAATGATCTGCAGTTGTCTGGGCTCGATCCTTTGATGGAAAGATTCTGTCTGCACTTGAGTCCCAAGCCATGAAATCTATGTTGAGAACAGTTATTGCTAATGTTTAGTTAATTGCAGTGTATAGCAGATGTGGGTGTTGAGGCCATTTTGCACGGGGGGCACAGTCATTGTAATTCTTAATGAGAAATGCTAGACTGCGGTTGTCACTGCCCAGCCAAAGTGCATAGGCTTATTGAGATGTCTGGTTTAGTCCTCATCGTAATGTTTGATCGTGTAAAGCCATGACCATTTACCTTTCTCATTTTTTGAAAGGTGTTTTGGCTCTTCATGTACTTTCTTCATTTACTTTCTGTAACATACAGTAGAGGTCCACTGCTGTTTGAAAGTAACACTTCTGCTTCTCCAGATGAATGGAATATTACTTTAAAACCTGACTAAAGAATTCTATTTTTTTAATATAATAAATCTTATTTGAGGAATGAGTATGTATATTGAATAACATTCATGCATAAAGCTACAGTTCAACGTGATACTTGGGACATGATCCTGGGGCTGGTGGTAGTAATACTTATCAAATACTTATCCTCTGTTGCTTTATATTATCCAGTCAGACTTTTTTGAAAGGTCTGTCTTCCTTTACTATCTGTCTTTGTAATTTGGGCAAGTGGCTTTGAGACAGTTGCAGGTTGATTGGGGAACTCTGAGTCAAAAAGCTGTGTGTGAATAAAATGAGGTAAGGAATCCTCGCCAGTGTGTGAGGATAGTTACCTCATTCAGAGTCAGTTTTGACAATGCCTAAACATTTAGTCTAGATAAGAATAACCTACCCTTTCTGTAAAGCTTTATGCTAGTAGTTGTGTCTTCGGTAGTAGACACAGTTCTACAGAGGTACCATACCTAAATCCATTCTTGTTTTTGTGCAGCTTCTCAGTGGCTTTTGGAATCTTTTCCAGATTTCCAAATAGGAAGTGAAAAATGTCCTTGTATAGTTATTTCTAAAGATACATGAGCAAAACAAGTTCATTTGACATTGATCAGCTTTCATGAGGACAAATAAATTACAATTTTTAAATGGGCCAGCTAGCCTTAGAATAATAAACACAACTTTGCCCTAGAAAAGGTGAGGAATTAGAAAGGCCCGGGCTTAAAGCCCTCCAACACCTAATCTCGGATATGTTGATCATTTTTGCTAAAAAGATTTTTAAAAAGCTTTCATTTGTAACCTTTTTCTTTCTGTGCATCATTCCTCATTCAGGGAACTTAAGATAACTTAGTTTGAAGGCACTAGCAGCAAATGCAGAGATTTTCTTGCCATGCAACTTCTTTTCCCCTGTTCTGCCCACTTAGTTCAATAGCATGTGTATATTTGATACAACTTCTTGGTAGATTTTTTAATTAAAATGCCAATAGCTATGTTATTTAGAAATTACACGTGTTTGAGAGAAGAGCGCTGGAATGTTGACGTCCTACTCTGAGAAGAAAAAGATAGAATACTTTTATGGCTGTGGATTTCTTACCTCTCTGCTTTGCTTGTCTTATCTGATAATCCAGGACACAAGCAGAAAACAATGACAGCTGTACAATAAGTTCTTGTTTTATTTTGCAGGTTTGTTTTAATGTGGAAGTGGATCTTACAGCATAATGTAAATCAAACAAGCAAGGGTGAGTAGGAGTTTTGTATTGGTGGGTTTTTTTCCCCAAAAATGGCATTGGCATATACTGCTAAACATGCAGAAAAGTGGTCAGTGAAAATTCACTTGAAATTTGTATCTTGATTACTGTGATGCATGCAGTGTATGTACTGTAATGGTGCAGTGTTAGTTCTATGAAACCAAAAGAGGAACAAAAGATATTGCCCCATTATTTCATATTATGATGATAGTTACATTTTTCTTCCATAAATTATTATAGTCAAAAAGCTGTCAAGGCATTCTACTAGCTGTTGAGAGCCACAATTATGAGTGCTTTAAATTAATTTTGTTCTTCACATATTATCCACCTGGTTTCAAAGTACTGAAATTGTACTTTGCACTGTAAAAGCAGCATGTTAAACTTGCACTTCCTGTATTAATAAATAACTATGGGAAATTTGACCAACTATTAGAATAGCGTTTCAAGTTTTAAATAATGAAATTCTGTTGGAATTTTTCCTCCTTTTCTGTCCTTAGGAACCCATTTGCAAGCTATTCGAAAGACAAAGTATATGGAGATTTACTGCTGGCAGAACTTAAGTGTCCATTTGCAATTGCAAAGTGTCCATCTAGGAAGAATTTTCTGTAACTGGCATTTTCCTCCTTTCCCCCACCCCCTACTTCTGTTATTTTGAGAAAAAGAATTTAGATAAGCATAGGTTTTTGCTCTTCCATTTACTTGCTACTCCAGGAATAATTTGAAGTATAAAATGAATCTCTTCGCCATATAATTATGTGAAGCATGTAACAAAGAGTTTTAATCTGTTTTAACTTAAGTCTTTCAAGGGAATCTTTAGGTAAGACCCCACAGTTCAGTAAATTCTCTACTTTGGAGACATGGCATGATGGACTCTGGTACAGAGGCTTCTGTAACAAAGCAAAGCTGTCTCCTCAGGTTTCCTGCTTGCTGTTTCACTAACGTGCCATCTCAGAACGTAGCTGCTTGCAGTGACTTGATACTTTGAAGAGGTGAGAGGGAGATCCCATTTGCTTAAATGAGTTTGTTCCTGAATTCCAAACTCCAATTAATATGTAGACTTAATATTGCCTTGAAATTGTAGTATGTGCATTTTAAAATAGACATGACCTGCTTTGTTCGTATCTTCTGTTCCACTAAGGCTTCTTCAGAGCTATTGCTGTCAACTTTAAAATACTGATTAAGAAGAGTGCTTTATGGGGAATTTAAAATAACTCTTCTGTTGAGTGTTGATCTTTCATATAATGTATAACTGATTCAGGACTTTGATTATGAATTGTCTTCTGAACTACGAACAATTAAAAGTAAGCTCTACTGCTGTGTTATGCATATACTTATGTGTAGAGGATGTTTACTGCCTTAGCCTGACTTTGCTGGTTTCTGGAATGTGCTTTGAGAAAACAAATGAATATAACTCTGCAAAAGGAAATACTTCATCTAAGAATGAGTGTAAAACAAGAATTGTGGCTAGGAAAGGGACTTGAATTGACAGTAAAATTCAAGCTGTTCTTCTGCCTGCTAATGCTTTCAGTATTTAATGCTTGCCATTTACATTGTTTCTTTTTAATTTATGTGTTATCTAATTACTGGTTTAAATACAGAAAATTAGTTGAAAAGTCTAATGTATAACTGAGTGTGTTTTTTTAAGCACGACGTCTTCTGAATGAAACTCTGAAGACCTTTCATCTTAATGGTGGTTATCTGTGTTTAGTATGAAAAAGCTGATCTCTGAGGAGAATGCCTGCATTCACAGCGAGAGGACAGAAAAATGTGTAAAAGAATAAATGGAAACAGTGTAATGACGTTTGATCAGTATTGTTATTGCTTGGAGGAGATCTTGAGGTTCCCAGAGTTCAGTAAAAATGACAACTGAATAGTCAGTAAATCAATGAAATTATTGTGCTTTATTAGGGAACAAAACAAAAACCAGATCTGGTTCTACAAATTTGTGGTGTACCATACTTGCATTGCATTGCAATGTGTATTGCTTCTTGAGTACTGGTCGAGTCCTGTGACTGAAAAACAACATAACAGAGCTGAAGAAGGTTCAGAGACGGGCAACAAGGATGACTGAAAGAGTTCGTTTTCAAGAACAACCTGCATTTCCCAACTGCCTCTGTCTTCAGTCTCCACTCATGAGGGTAGTGGCTGCAGCATCTTACAGACTTCTAAACAATAAATTTCACTCCCACAGCTCAGTGCAGAGTTGCCTTTTGTGTAAGCTTATGTCTTTTAAAGCAATAGCTGAAAATGTGATATAATTATTTGCTCAAGTGTTTTTCTTGTACACTTGACCGGAATGCATTTTCTGATGACTCTGCTAGTGGGCTTTCCATGTAGGGTTTGTAGGTTTGGTTGGGGTTTTTTTTGTAAAGGGTTTGGGGTTTTGTTCTTGTAATTTCAAATCATTCACTTTCCTAAGGCAAATATAAAAGATATCATTTCCTGACTTTTGGTAATAAATCAAGAAATATGTTACTAGTTAAAAACACACAGGTATAAGATACTGTTTACAAGCAGTGAATGTACTTTATTGCAGTAACTGTAGTATTTGTTCTTAAATTTTCCAGTTTACAGAATGCATCTTCTGAACACCACAGGAGAATCTGTCTTGTTTTATATACAGGGGAAAGTTAGGAAAAAATAAGCTCGGTCTAAATGTGTTAAAAGTGCAATGGGCCACACTTCTGTGTAGCAGGATAGGTTGCAGAAGGTAGATGATTGTGCTGAATTTCCCTGTAATAGTGTGTACAGTGAAGTGAGGTCATATTTTAAGCATTTTAGATACCAGGCAAAACTAAACTTGCTTCCAGAAACTGCCTTGAATGTATTTAGTATTGCTTTACCTAAAAGTAGAAGGATGTAGTTAGTGAACAGTAGTACCATGAATACTGAAGAAGGATATGTTATATGCAGAATTCTGCACAGGATAAATTTTAGTATGTGGGATTTTTGTTTCTTTGGCTCAGACAGGATCTCATATAATTTTTATCTTGTTCTTATTATCCTGGTAACATGAAGGTGAATTTTCTGCCATTAAATCACTTCTGGTGATGACTTTATTTGTTTAAATTAAAAAAAAAAAAAGGGAAACAAAACCCAGGTATTGGTGGCCTGACCTGAGCTTTTCTTCTCACTTATGTTTTTCTGGTCACATACAATATTATATAGGGTTGGGTCTTTTAAAAGCTGTGATTTTGTATTTTCATCAGCAAGCACGATGACTTTATCCAAGTCAGCAGAACTTTTTGGTCTTAATCTGAAAAGGTACAACATGGCTTTTTTTGCCTTGCCTGGTACTGCTACTTAGAATCCTAGCTAGAATACTAGCTTTTTTAAATCCTTGATCACTGAAAGAACATAGAGAATGAGAGCCAGTTTGCTGATGAGTGAATATCAGTAATGTAGTTCATTACTCTAAGGTTCTAAATTGAATTAGTAAAAGCACAGTGTTTGTTACAGGTAGTGTTTTTGTAATTGGGAAGGGTAGCATGCTTTAGAAGTTAAAAAATCTCTCTACATTAGCAGGGGATACAGTCTTAAAAGTTGTGATAACATTAACATTTGTACAGCAAGTGGTTATCAGCCAAAAAAGCAAAAATCATGAGAAACTGCTAAAGGTGTTTCAGGTCGTGCTGGATAAAAAGAATGACAACTTCTATTCACTATAACAGGAAATAAGGTCAGAATTGTTCTTAGTTGTGTAGTGTTAATTGGGTTAAACTGTTCATAGTATCATGTTTAAGAAAGTCACACTGTAAATCCATTATGCAGCATTGTGTTGTCATTCAAGTTTTCATCTGTGATTTGTTGGATTGACACTTGACAACTAGTTCATGCAGTTAACTAACAATATCGTTTAATTAACTTGTGAAATATTCCTGTAAAAATAGTCAAATATACCTGAGTTCTAAAAATTCCTCCCAGTCTGATTGCAATCTTTACATCCTAATGAAAGTAGATTGAGTGGGTAGCACATCCACATAACAAACTGGATGTTTATACCTTAAGAGGTCTCTTAATGTCAGTTACTGAATTCCACTTTTTCCTGAAGTTTGAGATTATGGTGAAAATAAGACTTCTCTGGAGATACGGTTGTAATCATTGGGGGTTTGCATAAAATTACATAAAACACCTAATTACTAATTGTTTTATTGATATATATTGGATTCGTATTGTAGAAAAAGGGTTCTTTACCCAACTGCTTACAGGCGGTATCTGAACAAAAGGACTGAATTGTTGGAAGAACCTTTGTTTTACATTGAAGATCAGTTTTAGTTTTGGATATCTGGGTTCTGCTTTGATTAATTTTTAAATGTCTTGTGTTAGCAGAGCATTGCTCGTATTTGGCAGCTGCAGGAACGTTTCTCAGTTCTGTATGCTCTCCACGTGGGGAATAATTGGATTTGCATACCGATTTTCACCACCACTTGGTGGCAGTACCTGGCTTCAAAAGGACTTGTCTCTGAGCCGGTAAGGTGGCTGATCCTGTAAAACTGTAGGTTAAGAGGGAGTAATTAGTTTTAAAATTTCTAAAAGTTAGTTGTGTGTTTTAGAAATGAAAATACTTTTTATTTAACCTGCTGGAAGGATTTATATTTGTATGTCTCTATGGAAAATCTAGCTATCATGTCTAATATGTAATTTAAGAGTATTGATTGTGTTAATAGTATTCTCAGAAGATGTATTTAATGTTCCCCAGTTGAATTATTTTAGCATTTACTTCTAGCATTTTGCTTTGATTGAGTAGCTTAGTTCAAGTAATTTTAGAACATAAAATTTGCTTCATGGTAGTATTCTTATTAGTGCTGCATTCTGCAGTTAAATGGAGGACTGTCAAAGCTTCTTTTCTAGCCTTATGAAATGATCTCTACATTTTTACTTTTTTATTTGTTCATATAGATTTTAGAGAAAGATTCCCCAGTGGATTTTTCTGGCAACAAAGCTAGTAAAAGTTTGTGCCCTTAGTCATAGTTGTCGCCTCTTGACTGTGCTGATTCAGCAGTGTTTGTGCCCCAGCCTTTTAAACTGGATAATGAAATGGTTGATAAAGTGTGAAAGCAGGAACTTGGGGGAGTGAAAGAAGGCAGGGCAGCAGTTATTTAAACTGGCTTTGCTGCAAAGAAAAGCATAATTCCAATGAATAGCACAGTAATTTGACAGTGTATGATGCCATGTTGAAAATACTTCCTCTTCTCTGCAAGCCAAAATCTTCTGCAATGGTCAGCAGGTACTTTAATTTTAGTATTATGCCCCATGTAAGGACTGTAGTGGTGAGCTTAAAGTCTGGAAGAGTGCAGATACTTTCCTAAATGTGATCTCCTTGTGAAATGTCTCACTTACTGTGACTGGAGGTGAACATTGCTCGTGGCAGTGGGTTCTGTAAGGAGGAAATACTTCTACTGTATTGCCTGAAAAGCCAACACTGAGAAGCCTCTCTGAGGTGTGACACATCAAGAAGGTATTTAAGTATATTGTGATGAAGAAGAGGGATTCATCCTGTGTAAAATCTAAAATTGTAGAAATACAACTAGAAAATGAGGTGGGACTTGGGAAATGCAGGTTTATAAATTTGAGTGTGAAAATACTACTCTACTTAGTGATAATATTATTTTATTTAGTGAGACAACTCTGGAAAACAGGATCACTGGAAGAGAGGTAGAAGGGAGAGGAGCATCAAATTATAGTTTTGCTGTTAATTTATTCTGCCTAACTTAGGATAGAGAGAACATGCTTTTACCGTATGCTTAATAATTTTTGTGTCATTTTCTTCAGCTTTCAGAATGATAAATTCAAAGTTGGAAGTTGTAAACCTTTTTAAATTAAAATACTTTAGTGCCTGCATTGATGATATTTTTAAATTGAAAAATTGTGGATAGTCTGAGCACATGGAGCACTCTAAAGAGGATTAAACTAAGCAAGAGTTGGGATACTGTGTGGCAAAGTGTACTAAAACAGAATCACAGAATAGTTGAGTTTGGGAAGAACCTGTAGGAATCTTGTCCTGTCCCTCTGTCCATTCTGTTGAGGTCCCTCTCAATGGCATCACAACCTGCTGGTGTATCAGTCTTGTGTGATCAGCAGCCTTGCCAAGGGTGCCTTCTGCCCCGTCATCCATGTCATTAATGAAGATGTTGAACAGTGTGGGACGTGGTACTGGCCCCAGGGTACAGCTTTAGTTCCTGGCCATGCGCACTCTGTACCACCGATCACAACCATTAATTTTTTGGCAGTGGGATAAAGATGCCTCACAGCAAGGATAGGAGCAGGACTTTTATTTGTAGACTGTAATGAAGAAAAGCTTTCTGGTTTTAATAATGCTGCTGGTTAATAAAATTTTTTATTGTGTCGTGTCTAGATAAAAGCAATTTTTTGTACCATACTTGAGGATTAGGAATACGTTTCACTGAAAAACACAGGTAATGGTGCTGAAAGAGATGAATTGTATTTTCTCAAACATTTAGTTTCTTTAGAGAGAAAGTGTGTGGGCATGTGAGATGGCATCAAGGAAGAAAATTTATGCATGTAAAAGTAAGAGAACGGTTTAGAAGAGAAATAGTGTGAATTTTCACAGAGCATTAATTCTGTATTTTTATTACTTCTGTGTCTTTATTGGAATACTGCTAGTCATTACCATGTATGTCTGCATTTAGGACAATTCAATATTTGATTGTAGTTCTCATCTTTAGTAGAGCTAATGGCAGTGCAAGTCAAACTAGATTGCACTACTAAAAATCCAAACTGGAGAGTGCAGTAATATGAAGACTTAAGTAGCTGGCTGTCCTCTGTGAACAGGGCTGTGGAATTCTGGGCAGGAGTTACGAAGCCTGTGGAGTTGCCGGACAATGTGTGACTGTTCTTAAGTTACCAGATTCAACATCTTGGTTTTTTGTTCTGGCTAGTCATCTTTGAGAAATACCTAGTTCATTTTGAAAAGCATCTGCCGGTGAAACCATCTTAAACTGCTGCATGAGCACTTCAAACTAGAAGAGTATTTTTTATAGGTATACATGTGATTCTTGTGACACTGAAATTGTATTGCCATTTATTATTATTGATTTCAGTATTGAATTTTAGCGTGATGCCCCCCATTGTGGCAAACTGGTTTATTTTCCCAAGCAAATCAATGGTAGAGGAGTAAGATTAAGAATGGTTGGTGGCAGTAATGGAATTCTGTTTTGTGATTTCTAATTGTAAGATGGTCGTTCTTAAGTTGTGTTCAGTTTCCTTTCACATGAGATGTTAACGTATCATTTTTAGGCGTTTTAGACCAGAAATCAAGTTTCTGAAATTTTGACATTTTTAAGGAATTTTTTGCTTTCCTTACTGTTCCTGACAGACAGCTTTTGAAGACATTGTTGCATTAGGAACTAAGTTTAAGGAAAGTAACTTCCTGAAAAAGTGTGCTTCAGGTTTGATTTTCCCAATTATAATCTTACTGAAAAGATGAGCTGCTTTTGTCATGGCTCCTCTGTAACGGAGAGTTTCCCTTTGATCAACTTTTTCTGCAGATATTTGACAGCTTGGTGAACTTTTCCACAGTATAAAAAAAGGTTATACTGTGGATAGCAGTAACTTTGTATTTATTCGGGTATAATACAAATGTTGTGTTGGTAATATTTCATACTGCTTTAAAAAATTCTAATATGGCAGTCTAGTTAGCTATGAGAGTTTTCCAGTGTTCCTATTTTTATGTGAACAGCTGTGGATTTGAATTATATTGAAGATAACTAGTTTTGAGTGGAGCTCTTCATGTTGTAGTTAGATTAATAACTGTGGACTGTATGTAAAGTAGGTGTGGTGGGCTGTTTAATATGCATAACACTCGTGGTGTTACGCATATTAAACAAGCTGTCTCTTGACTACAGAAGCTTAAAAAAATGCAGAAGTGTTCAGGTGAATTTGTAGATTTCAAAGCTAAGTAAGGCAGCCTACAAATAGTGTTTCTGCTGTGCAGAGGGAGATGTATTTTCTACAACTTAATTTGCAAACACAAATAGAAGCTGGAGGAAAGCAAGGTGAGTCACTGACTCATCCCCTAGTTGTCAGGCTTTGTGATTTTATTTCCATCTGAAGGGTGGATCAAGATAGCTTTTTAACAAGGAAATAAACTGGAAAACAAGAAATAGGTATTCTTCTAATGATCAGACTATCATGATTTTATTGATTTTGGGTATTAATATTGCTTGATAACATCCAAAGTTCTAGAGGCATAAACTCTGTGCATTACTGTATGGAAGAGGCAAAAATATTTTGGAGCTGTCCTCTAAATTTTTTTTTCTTCTCAAGATGTGGCTGGTTTGTGTTGATTTGCTACTAGTTCCTCTACTACTCTGTACAAACCTTCATTTTCCAGAAGTTCTTAAAACTTTCTTTTGGCAGAAGTTCTGTGCTTGATGTTTGCCATGATTAAGGTTTTAAAGCATAGACTGTGATGGGGCAAAATGGAAGGAGATGCCTTTTTAGCCCTGTGCTATGATGTACTTAAAACTCTTTCGGTTCTGATGTTTGTTGCCTAAAACTCTGTGACTTTGGTTCCATCATCTTTAATATAATCTGTCACTTGAGAAAGCTTTATTACAGGAATGCTTGTGGAAAAACAAGAGGTTTTGTTAGTTTTTTCTATTTACATAATGAAGTCTTGAAGAAAAATCTAAATGGGAACAGGCCAAACCTAAAGCACCTTTCCTATCTCTTGAATATTTGAATAATCCCTTGAGTGTCCTGGTTATTCACATACCTGCTTAAAGAACTTGACTTATGAGGAGTTATTTAGCACAGGACAACTATGTTTTTGCCTTTGTTAGAGCACTGCTGAAAGACACTGTATTTCTTCAGTTTCTTTAGCCAGGCTGATTAAACTCAATCAATTTAGGAGATGGCTTCTAAGTTCTTGTGTTACTTAATAGTCGCTCTGTGCTTTTAGCTCATTGGCTTATATTTATGAATTTAATGAGAAACTTGATATCAGAACCCATAAAGGCACTTCCAAATTCTTCCATCTTGGTTTTTCAGCTCCAGTGTGCTTTCAAATTTATTGTAAATCCCTATAAAATAGCATGGGGCTTGCAACAGAGACTTACAGATCTATTGCCTATACCTGCTAGTAGGCAACAGCATGGTGTACTTGGCACTGAGGTGTAGGCCTTACTGAACTAGCCTTGCATGAAGGCAGTGCTCTTAATCTGGTGTGTGACCCTACTGCATAGTAAAGGTTGTCATTATGAAATAAAAACTTAGAAAGGTCATAAACCTACTGGTAATAAATGCAATTAATAATGTACATAGAACAATGGATTTAAGTACATTCCTATCAAAAAGAATTATTAATGAACAGAAAGTGGACAGCATAGATCTATGACAGGAAGGTTGCATCTAATCTGAATTACTGAGTGACCTAGGAAGCTTGCTTGGGGGGATTACCAAATAATTATGTTAATATGCAATTATCACCTCATTTCTTCTGTAGTAACCTCAAGATGTAGTGTAGTAAGGGTGTTATAGCAAGTGCTGATAGTTTGCAAAAATACTGATGTTCAAGATTTTTAAGACAATAAGATTAGCTTCAGGCATTTGAATTATGATCTGTCAGCTTGAAGATAGATCTGACCTTACACTTCTTTAATGTTTAGACTGTCTGGCCACAGGCAGTCATATCTGCAGAACGTATTCTGATTTTTAAAACTGATACTTTATTAATAAAAACAGTATTTAAAATTAAATAATTTTTAAATCAATTAATAGGGAGTGGAGTGTGGCTTAGCTGGATAAATAATTGGTTTCTGTCTACTTTTGAATATGAAATAATTTCTATATAGTAAATAGCATGGTATGTAAACCAGGAATAACACTGTTAAGTGCACTGCAGTCATTCTAGGCTTAACTGAAATAATTGGATTGAATTTGACCTAGCCTTTAGATAAAGTGTGTTTCAAAGGTATGAGTTGGGGTTGTGTACTCTTGTGTAGGCTTTTTCAGCCATTTTCCATCACCATTTTTACATGTATGTATCTCCTAAGTACATTGCACTGGATGCTTAAATAAAAATTACCTCAACTATATAGTTGAGGTAGTATAGTCCTGGTAGTGGATATGATAAGCAGTACTTTCAACAAATTTAAAGTTTGATCTCAATTTTGAATTTTTCAAGTAACACCAGGTATTAAATGCTGTATATTTTGACAGAATCAATAATTTTGTATTCCTGATATGATATAGAAAAGACAATTTTAAAACTTCGATGCTGGAAGCATACGAAGAATATTACACAGCCTTGGTTACATCTTAGTTACAATGATTGATTTTTCTTTTTTTCCCAAGAGACAGGTTAGATTATAACATTTCCTCAAAAAACATGGCATTGTGTCTTTGGTTATACCTATTGTTGTTACTGCATAAATTGTGACATGTGGAATAGATAATGTAACTGAAGGATTGCATTTTGGTTCAGTGTTATCACAAGACTAAATTATTGTAATTTAAAAGTTTGTTTTCTGTTTTCTCTAATACCACACTGTTAAAACTGTTAACTTTATTGTTGTTGTCCTGCACAAAAACCAGTGAATTATACCACCTTGATAGCTGGAAAAAATAATAAAATATTATGATACGGTTAAAAATTATAATTAGCAGAAAATTATTAAAATGTAGCAGTGATATTATTGATACAGTAAGCATTTCAGGCTTGATTCAAAGACTGAAATCTGTAGGGATTACCTGTGTTACCATAGAAGACTTCTATTCGTACCCATGTGGAATAGTTCACCATCTCCAAAAATACACGGTATGGAAAGGAGTCTATTACAAGATTGTGTGAGGTGATGCTTTAGATATCTCTGGTAACTCTGAAGAGAATCTCAGTTTAATGGTGACCACAGGGTGTCCTAGCCACCTTCTTAACTTCAGCTTTAACACTAATATTTATTATCAGTATGGTTTTGTATGTAGAGCAACATGGTTTTGTCTTCATCTTGTAAACCTGTGAGAAGTTTTGAGGAGCCATTCTGATAATGAGGATTGCAGTCTCCAAGCAGCACAATATTCTCAGTCTGCCTCCCCGCTGTTCAGGGGGTAGCAATGAAGTTGCTTTAAATGGGAAGCGTCTGTTCTTCCTCTGAACCCCTCACACCAGAACAGATGGGTGGAACTTGGAACATGGAGGGTTTTACCTCAGAGGTGGTAACAGTGAAGCCACTCATTAACACTGAATTTACCACTTCGTTAGCGACGTTGCTTCCTGTTGAGAAAAGCTAATACAGGCTCTCAGATTGACTGAGCACGCTTTTGTCTGCTTCTGCAGCAATAAACCAAGGAAAACGCACATCTTCCAGGCAAAATTGTCTTACTCACTTTCTTATAAATGTTTTGTGAACAGTTTTATACTCTGCTGCCTGATACTATATGAAGCCTACATTATTCAGTTGTAAAATTGCTGGAGCTGTTGTGCATCATTAGAGGTTTCACTTCTTTTAATTGACTTTTGCATTACTGATTCTTAGCGCATGTTTGCACTGCCCATTTCTAACTTGTGTAGGTGATGTAAAGACTCCTGCTGGGTGGTGCATTATCACCATTTTAGGGTGATAGCTTTGAATGTGATCTTATTGGAAGTCATTATAGTGAAAAATGACCCATCTCAAAACAGCAAAGAAAAACAAAACTCTAAGAAATGGCAAGATGAGAAACTGGGGTGTCTAGTAGAACATTTGTGTAAAGGTATGTTAGAGATAAATAATACAATAAAATATTTCACACACTTTAAGCATTTATTATGCCTCTGATGTGAGCATTGCTGTATTTTTTAAATTGGCTAGTTCAGTGATGGAGTAGCAAAGGAAATATTTTTACTTACTTAATTTTTCATTGTATTTCTACTCCAAATCCAATTACGTTTATCTGCAAAAGTAAGTTATATTAAAGTTTGTTTTTTATGAACTCTGAAGAGGTTAAATAGTTGTTTTGTCCTTTTGCTGATTTGTAACAAAACAAGTGCAGTAACAGAGAATTTCCATGAAGCCGTAGTTAGTTTTGAATTGTGTCAGTATTTTCAATTCAATAGCTGTCATTCTGTTGAATTGAAAATACTGGATATATTTTAAAATGTGATGTATGAAGATTAAACTGGTGTTGTTTAACCAGGTTGTTTTCTCTCCTTAGGAAAAAAGGATGTCCAAAGTGGTCTTCCTGGATTTCAATAAAGGACCATTGCAGGAAACCACAGATATTAGTTGTAAGTTAAAACATCTTAATTCAAAGAGTCTAGGTATAACTCCTTTTAACTGAGTTTTATTCAAAATGTTAATTAGTAACTGAAACTGTGTGATGGCAGGAATCAAATTCCCCAAAAGATCAAAGTGAGTAGTACTCTCTAAGGGTAAAATATGTGATTTCTGTAAAATACAGATGTCCTGGCTCCTAGATGAATGTTTTAATGCCTTATACTCACTCTGAGGACCCTTGTAAGAAGTGAATGCCAGGGTAGACTAAAAGTTTACATTTCTGTTGGTCACACACTGATTTTCATGTGTAGGCAACTCCTTTGTGCTCACTAAGCATTGAGTAGATGATTTGATGTATGAATAAAAGTCACTTGTAGAAAGACAAGGCCACCCACAGGGAATTAATATGCAGTAGTTCTCTGTACTAGTAGATCCTGTTATTGTCATCCTCTGGATTCAGCACGGTGGCTTCATCTGGTAGGTAAATCCTAATAAAATGTTTCATTCTTACAGTATTTT
Source organism: Lycocorax pyrrhopterus obiensis (assembly GCA_014706295.1). Classification (NCBI taxonomy): domain Eukaryota; kingdom Metazoa; phylum Chordata; class Aves; order Passeriformes; family Paradisaeidae; genus Lycocorax; species Lycocorax pyrrhopterus. Next base: position 16,533,011 of record JACSVZ010000013.1, on the reverse strand, counting down.
TTTCCTCCGCCTTTGATAAGATGTTGTTTAATTGGTTTATCATTTAAAATAGCCTTATAAGCGGAATGGGATTTATTTGTTTTAAAGCAAGGAGAGTCCTTTTGTGAGAAGGGAATCGAAGACATCTAGTTTCCTCAGTGAATTTGATCCTTTGCTGTGTCTCTGTCACTAATCAGATGTTCAAAATCAGCTTCATTATGTTTTTTCCTTCTGCAGGCTTTTGTGTGGTGTCAGGTCAATTGTATGGAAGTACTTTGAAAAAAGTGCTGCCTTGAGAAACATAAAGATTGTTTTAGTTTCCTAAAGAAAGTATGTTTAAAAAAACCCCAGAATTGCTAGTAAGTGTCTGGGTAGCCTTTACTCCTTACTTTTACTTCCAGAGAACAACTGAAGATAATCTGTATTTATGTACATGTAGAGCATACTTGCATTTGTTTTGACAATCTGGTTTTCCCCATCTTGCTTGTGTGTACGTCTCAGGCTTCTTCAAACTGGGGTACTCGGCAGTGACTAGTTTGCTGTATGGTTATTAATATTGCATAGCAAAAAATGTGTATTTTTTTGTTGCTTCATTGATTCACTATAAATGTCCTGAATATCCTAAATGAAAAATAGTTTTTTGACAAGTTCAAAACGTCTTTTTAGATTACAGTGTGAAGAGTGATCCTGAAGAAAAGCTGTAAATTAAAATTGCCGTTATTTATTTCTACAATTGCCTGATTTTTTCTTGTTTGTTTTTTAGTATAAATATACTTAATGGACAGACCAGCAATATGGATGATTTAGAGATAAATACTGAAGTCACTGGTGCTAAAGAAGAAGAAATCCTATGTGATGATAATTTTGTGTCTGAGGAAGAAGGTGGCATTCCCAAACCAGAAGAGAGTGACACGTCATTTCAGAAGAGCAGCACATTGACTCTGACTGAGGAGCTATCAAGGGACAGATCTGAAAAAGCCTTAAGTGGAGGCCAGGCTTCTCTGTTTATACACACTGGTGCTCCTACTGTTTCAAGTGAAAACTTCATGTTGTCTAGAGGAACTGCTGTTAATGGACCAGTTTCACACTCCACCTCAACAAAGACTTCCATTATGAATAAAGGCAGTGTTTCGTTAACCACTGGACAGCCTGGAGGTCATCTCGCAGATTCCTGCTCGACTTTGACAGTGGTTCATGATCTTCAGCTGCCTGCAAAGAGTGCAACACAGAAATCAAATCAGCACCAAGTTTTATTTTTGTTACCTGATGTAGCACATGCTAAGAACCTGACTCATTCCATTAAAAATCTACCTACCTCTGCTTCAATTGGTTGTGATTCACAGAAAACAGTAGGAAATAGTGTAGATAGCACTTTAGTAGGCCAAGTAGAAGTTTGTGAGGATGATAAGAATTTACTATTAAAAGATGATTGTGTCGATACATTAACAGGCATTTCCTCAGGTACAGGTGGCTTCAGATCAGGATGTGATCCCAGCTGGGATCCACAAAAAGAGTTTATACAGTTTCTCATGACAAATGAAGAAACAGTAGAGAAGTCTCCCATTCACTGTAAGGTAGGGCTAGAAAAGAAGAGAAAAAGGAAAATGGATGTTAGTAAAATAACACGCTATACTGAGGACTGTTTTGATGATACCAGTTGTATTCCTAGTAAATCAAAACTATTAGATGTTGAATTCTTAGAGCAGAATGAGGAGCTGCAAATAGTAGAACCACAGAAATACTCGTTGAGTAAAGTAAAGCCTGAATCCACAGATGAAGAGCTGGAAACTGTTGATGCTATCCAGCAGCTCATTTATAGTCCCACTAGTAACTGTGCAGAAGATACTTCTCCTGTTCACACTAGCACTTTTCTATCCAATACTTTGAAAAACAAATGTGAAGAGAATGATTCTGAACCGCCGTCTACTTTCAGTACTGATGAACCATCATTTTATCCCTGTACAAAGTGCAATGTGAATTTTAGAGAGAAGAAACATCTGCATAGGCATATGATGTACCATTTAGATGGGAACAGTCATTTTCGGCATCTCAATGTCCCCAGGCCCTATGCATGTAGGGAATGTGGAAGGACATTTCGAGATCGTAATTCACTTCTTAAACATATGATAATTCACCAGGAAAGAAGGCAGAAACTGATGGAAGAAATCCGTGAGCTGAAAGAACTTCAGGATGAGGGTAGGAGTGCACGGTTACAATGCCCACAGTGTGTATTTGGTACCAATTGTCCCAAAACATTTGTGCAGCATGCAAAGACCCATGAAAAAGATAAAAGATATTACTGTTGTGAGGAATGCAATTTCATGGCTGTGACGGAAAATGAACTGGAATGCCATCGAGGGATCGCTCATGGAGCAGTAGTCAAATGTTCAATTATTGGTAGCGACTTGTCCCAGAGAAAAACCCAGAAAAAGGCATCCTTGAAAGATCCTTATTTAGGATCCTCGAGAAAGTCATCAACATATATGTGTAAGCTGTGTCCGTTTGCTACTTCAGCTAGAAGCATTTTAAAAAAACATATGGCATATTTGCATTCAGCATCATGCATTGATCCCTTTGGTAGCCATCTTAGACTAGAGAAAAGAAAAGGCAGCATAATAGAAGAATCTTTAGATTTTCGTAGCAGGACAAAACAGTTGATGAAACATTCTTCTACTTTTCCAAAGAACTCTGCTTTAAAACAGGATGTAAAAAGATCATTTGGCTCTACTTCACAGTCCAGTAACTTCGCAAAACTTCACAAGAGACCCTACAGGATACAGAAGGCTCGGAAAAGCGTTTCACAGTCATCTGTAAGTGTGTGCAGTCTAAATTCTACAAACAAGAACTTTTTTATTAGAAATAGCATTGACCAAAAACGTAAATGTTTTCACCAAGCAGCAAAGCAGAAAGCTAGTGCCAAAAAAAGTAATTATTTATATAGACACAAATATGAAAACTACAGGATGATTAAAAAATCTAGTGACTCTTACCCTTTGCATTTAAAAAAGGAAGAGTCCAAATCTGTCAGTGCTTTACATTTATTTTCTTCATCAAGTAATAATTGTTTTGTCATGGATTCAAATAGCCTTGATTGCAAAAGGGCAGAAGGCTGTAAAGATCATAGGCATGTAGCTGTAAAAAGAGTGGTTAAAGAATCCAAGAGGGAAGGCTCTGTTGCAGGAGATGATTTGGATTGCTATCCAGATTTTCTGCATAAAATGACTGTTGTTGTTTTACAGAAACTAAACTCTGCTGAAAAAAAAGACAGCTATGAAACGGAGGATGAAAGTTCATGGGATAATGTTGAACTATGTGATTACACTACACAGTCTGTGGAGGATGAATCTTACAATGATATTAATCAGGAGCATGTAAACCTATTCCCCATATTCAAAGGTAAAATGGAAGATAATGAAGCTGGTGATAAATCTTCACTTGGTTATGAGCAGAATGATGGCTTTTATTTTGAGTATTACGAAGATGCTGAGGGTAGTAACTTCTTGCATGATTTGCATGATCCTCAGAATTTAGAAAATGTAGGATCAGCATTGCCAAAGCATAATTCAGTTTTCCACTGGACTGATTTGTCGCTTGAAAAGAAGTCCTGCCCGTACTGTCCAGCTACCTTTGAAACAGGTGTTGGCTTGTCCAATCATGTCAGAGGACATCTTCACAGAGCTGGACTAAGCTATGAAGCCCGCCATGTTGTTTCACCAGAACAGATAGCAACAAGTGACAAAATGCAGCATTTTAAAAGAGCTGGAACAGGGACTCCTGTTAAACGTGTTAGAAAAGGTAAGATTTGTTTTTTTTATTTGGGTATGAAGTAAAGGGGGGACAAAGGGATTTATTGAGTGCTAAACAAGACTTGCTTTATCTTGTTGTAAAGCCTCTCTTCTTGTGATTTGCTGTTGTCATGTTTAACTATATATAATTGTCAAAAAACATTATAATTATTTTCTTTGTAGCAATTGAGAAATCTGAAACTTCCTCTGAGCATACATGTCAGCTCTGTGGTGGCTGGTTTGATACTAAAATTGGATTGTCTAATCATGTGCGAGGACACCTGAAGAGGCTTGGCAAAACCAAGTGGGACGCACACAAGTCTCCCATCTGTGTTCTGAATGAGATGATGCAAAATGAAGAGAAGTATGAAAAAATCCTAAAGGCTTTGAACAGTCGCCGTATTATTCCCAGACCATTTGTTGCTCAGAAATTTGCATCAAACGATGACTTTTTATCTCAGAATGTTATACCTCTTGAAGCATACCATAATGGCCTAAAGACTGAAGATATATCTGTGTCTGCATCAGAGGAAGAAGGGCTGAGTTTCCTAAATGAATGTGATGAAACAAAAGCAGTACTACATGATGAAAAAAGAAATCAGTCACTTACACTGATAGAACTCCTGAAAAACAAGAGGTTAGGAGAAGAAAGGAATCCTGATATTTCCCCTCAAAAGATTCATAATCAAACTGCAAGAAAGAGGTTTGTTCAGAAATGTGTTCTTCCATTAAATGAAGACAGTCCATTGATGTATCAGCCACAAAAAATGGACTTGACTATGCAGTCAGGTAAGAAGGTGTTTCTTGACAACGTTTCCAAAGAATCATGTAATTCATAGAAAATGTACAAGTGCAGAGTATTTTATTTGGGTTTCTGTTCTCTTAATTCTTGTTTCATTTCCAGAGGACACTTGACTGCGAGAGGTAGCACAGCAAATTTTTCTGACATGTTTTTCCTAAAGTGGAAAAACGCCTCAGCAGCACTGAAGGGTTTTTGCATGGAACATAGTTCCTGTTCTGCATTTGACTGGGCATGCAAATTCAAAGTGGACGCAAAGTGAGCCTCAGTAAGGAAGAAGACACATCCTGCAGTAAACAAGTTGAAGTGTCCATGCATATTTGGTAGACTAACAGTTCTGAAATGTTTGGGCTTGCAACCCTGTTTTTGGGCATTAAAGCAGCTGGTTTGGGAATACTGCATTTAAATCTTCGAGGTTTGTGCAAGGCAGCATTTGCTCAAACTAACAGAACTGTTGATACCATTATAAATGCATAATACTGCAAATTGGTGAATCACTGTCAACTAATTCTGATGGTTTTAGGCAAACATACTCTTACAACCTAGATTAATTCATGTTTGTTGCAAATTGTGGCTGCTGTGAGAAACTCATGCTTGCTTAGGGCCTGTCTATCCTGAGTGGCAACCTGTGCTGGTTCAAGCTTTGTTGGCATACAGTTGTAGCCAGCAGGTTTCCAATGCACGGCCTCTGACCAGTAAGGACCTAGATTGTCCCTCCACTGAGAATTGTGCTAATGAAACAATTCTACAATCAACTTCCTAGCTACTCTGTATACTAATAGAGCAGGCTCTTAGAGTGATGTTTTTAACTTACTTGTCACATGAGAATTATTTCTAGTCTTGAGGAACTCTTACAACATCCTTTTTAATGTGTATGTAGAGCTTGCATTTACCGGTTTCTTGGTTGGACACCACCAATGCTGCAGGATTCTTTAGATGAGGAGCAGGATCTTATTTTTATACCCCTGACTTTTTTTGATTCTGTTTCTTTTCTTGTTATTAACCAGGTTAGTAAAACTGGCAGTGCCTAGTACTTTTTCACCTGTATTCTTTTCTTTCTTTAAACAAAAAAACCCCAACAATCTGATGTGCTCAGAAGTTCTTCTAAGGGGCTACAAAAGTGTGGCAATCAATCTCTTAACAAAGGCGGCTTTCTAAAATGACAGTAGAAGTGGAAAAGAATTATATTTTATGTCTTCTGTATGTCTGTGGTTGTCCCTTAAGACAGGAGATTGCTTAATAAAGGAAGTGTATCTTTGACAGGTTTAATGATTTGAAAAACAATGCTCAAGGAATAGCTTGCCAAACCTGACACTGTGTTTTGCTTTCTGTGTAATATTTACTGCTCAATACTAGGTAGAACCTGTTTGGTTGTGATGAACAACCAAGTCAAAATAAACATACGCTCGCATAGTACTAACAGTTATGAATGGGGCCCGATAGTTTTCTGTGGCTGAGGTAACAGAATTTGATAACTAACGCACTGTGCCAGTTGAGTTAATAAGAAAATATTTAACATCGAGTTGAACATCTTCTGTTTTTCCTAAAAAGGGCAAATATTCCTAATTCTGGTTTTAGTTTTAAAAAGGCTTTTACCAACCAGGTATTCTTCTTCTGTAACTTGCCTGAAAAAACAGCATGTCTTCTGTGGGCTGCTGGAGAATAGCATTCTTTCTTTCCTGCAAACAGAGACTTTCCAGCTGAGTAGTTTTAGCTTTTTCATTTATTCTTCTAATAATTCATTAATAGAGAACCTGAAATATTAGTTGACCAAAACTATATATCTTTGGTAAAATGCAGGGAGAAACATTATGGTGAAGTTGAGCAGGGGATAAGTTACAATGGTTTCTTTGTCTGTAAGTGAGGAATTCAGTATTGTTTCATTGTTTTCCTGTGATAAATAGCATATTGCTTTGTTGATATTTATTTAGCACAAAGATTTTAGCAAAAAACTTCAAATAATTTACTTTCATTATCAATTGTGCATCTAAAGTAATGAATAGAAAATGCACTGAACAAAATGTTTTGTCTAACAACTGTTCAGTGGTGTGTTTTACCACCTTTTTCTCTGAGTCTTCAACAGCTGCCTAATTTTAGTATTGAGCTCTTCAGTCTTATGGGTAAAACACTTCTAATTACCACTTTGTCAACTTGACTTTTCAAATTCTTTTTATTGGAAATGTTGAAAGCTCTGAAATTTCTCAACAGAATTATGCTGTTCAAATTGCAGGATTGTATTTTGGAATTAGAGCTTCATAATGTGGAGATCTGTAGGAACTTGATAGTAGGTACTAAATGCAGAGTAGCCTACTGGGCTCAAGTTGCCTCCTTTCTGTTCTTTTTCAAATAACATGGTTTGGCTTAAAGCACTAGGTGGAAAACTAATAACGGTTAACTTGGATCCTTCTAATATACTAAACAATCGCATCAATGCAGTGAATATATTTTAAACCATCTTTATTGCAGAAAACTTTTTACAACGCTTTGAGAATTTCATTTTTTGAAGAGAGAACTGGATTATAGTTTTCTTTTGAATGATAGGTATGCCTGTGAAGCTTAGAACGTGTGTGCATTGCAATACGACGTTTACAAGTGCTGTTAGCCTGTCCAACCACTTACGCGCTTATGCACGAAAGAAGAGTGCTGGACTTTTGACTGGGACAGGTATGTTTTGTTACAGATGTAAAAGCAAGTCTGTCTATGATACATTTTCTTCATCAGACTGGACAAAAGCATATGTTAATTCAAAATAATTTTGAAGCTTCTGCTGGTAAACAATTTATTTGCCATAAAACTTCAGCAACTTGTAAGAAAACGTATGTTGCTGTTGTCCACTCTCATGTCTGATTTTCATTCTTACTCTTTGATTTTGGATCCAACACTTAAGGTATGTAAGCAAACTAAGAGATGGTTGCTTAAATTCATTCTCCTATGATATCACAACTTCCAAACCAGATAGTTGGCCTTCTAATGATGTGTTTAAAAGTATCTCAGAAATGAGAGCGGTGGGGAGAAAAAAACCCAACAAAACAACAAGTAGTTTTTGTTGTCTAGTACATAGAATTACAAAGAATAGTCCAGTAAAATAGGAAAAGCAAGTAATTTTACACCTTGTATATTTCTAACAACATATTGTATGTAGTTGGTTTCATATCTTGTTCGACTCACAACTCAAAAACTACCTGCTCTGACATTGAGTGAGGGTAGTACAGCATTTGGCACTGCTATTAATGTTTTTTATTAAAACAAACTTCATTTTGAAATTCTAATATGCTGTATTTTGACTTGTTTTCAGAGACCTGCAGCTTGCTTGGCTGTAGGCAGTTTCTGAGTTTACTTGGATTATTGCTGAGATTAGTGGGACTTCACATGATCAACAGCAAATTGAGGAGCAGAGATGCAATATAATGAGGAAAATTTGGAGATATGAAGCCTGAAATATTCTATAATTAAGAAGGGCAGCCATCAGTTTTCTGTGTCAACAAACACAGACTTTTACATAATGCTCTTGGAAAATGCATGATCCTTTTTTTATCTGCAGATGTAATTCATTATGCTAAGAATGACAAACTTGAGTTGCAGGCTTTCTCTGTAGAAGGCTAAAATAAATATTTTTACAATATGGGCCTGTGGCTGCCAGGTCCTATGTTACACTACGTTAATGCTATAACAAAGCAGATTTGGAAGGAAGTCAGCAGATGCAGTAATATCTAACATGTAGAAGAATATGCCTTTAGTCAGGAATTCTGAAAATTTTCATATTTATTCAGTAGAAAGGTGATGGTAGTGGACTTCATTTACCACTGCTGTGATTTGATATTAGCCCTGTGGTATGTTCCTTTCTTATATACCTACTGAGGAGGTATTTTTCAATAGCTATATATTTAAATTGCACATTAATAACTTAACAGTAATTCAGTGAGGGAGACACTGGCAAACAGAATGGTACACAGAGATTGAATCTTGGACAAGCACTTTGTACCTAGCTTCCCTTTTGCTAAGTGGAAAAAGTGAAGGAAGCTTATTAAGGTGCTTTCAGGGATTTTTGTTTGTTTCCTCTAAGAATTGTATTTGGCTAGTGAAGTAGTTGCATAGTCATCAGAACAGTTGCCACTTTTCTTAAAAGAATGGAAAGAAAACTCATGAATCTTGTGTCATTGGACCTAGAAGTCAGTTTAAAATCAGGCTGGAAACAAAATGGGGTTAGAAACAAAGTTTAAGTAAAAGGTTAGAAACAAAACTTTGGGGAAAAAAAAAATCTTTTGATCTCAGAAGCTGGAACTAAGCCAGATAACTTATACCATGGATATAGGCTTGTGGCTGAAACCATTGACTTAAGGAGTCAATGTTTGAGTTCTAGCTATAACATCATGCAACCAATGTATCTTTCTAGTAACTTAGTCATTACACTGCTGCAACTCTGTGAAGGTTGTAAGCTTTGCTCATTGACTTCTCATTCAAGCAAGCTTAATGCAAGGCTTGTAGACCAGAAAATATGCTTTTAAATAGTTGTTTTATTTGCTATTCCACTTTATAATGTAAGTTCTGTGAGAACTATTTTAATGCAAGATTTCACTAGTACACACTAGTTTTAAAGTACACACAAGCACACACTTCTTATGAGTGTTGCTCTTAGGTAGATCTTGGGTTTTCTTATTAAAAGATGGTTGTGGTTGAGAGCAGTTTTGAGATGTCTTCAGTTTGGCTTCAGCCACAGCTGAACCTTCAAAGGTCTTCAGCCATTCTATGGAGACAATGAGGACACATTTATACAGGTTCCTTCTTCCCATTAAGCCTTTGTTATATCTTCTAAAGTAAACATAACCACCAAAAATAAATCACATCAGTTGAATAATTATCTCATTTTCTTGCTGTAATAAAATAATTGTGTCTGAACATGAACACTGTAATTCTTTTATTTGGCAGTTGTTATGAGACCTGTCTAAGCACTACTGTTTACTAGGAGAAATATATGAGAAATATGTGATCTCTGCATGCCACCAAAGTGAGATCTTTCCGAGCACTACATTAGCTTATGTACTAGTTTTAGATTTTCCATTTGTCTGCACGTGTTTTTGATATTGACTGTTACCATATTGCTCTTCTGGCAGATGCCCTGCTTCTTCAGTCAGTAATTTCATCATATTTAGTTAAATCTTAGCCTATTTTTCTTTTCAAGTGCAACTTGACAGCTTCAGCAGTATAGTAGACATAGTTAAACATAATGGTAGCTTTGGAGAATGGACTCAAGAAAAACATCCTAGAAGTGAAAGTTCCTAGACTGTTGGCTGTTTGAGGTTAGTCTTTATTAAACCTTATTTGTGCCTATACTTACGCATTATAGATCCACTGTAGAGCAAATACCTGTGTCTTCACATGTCTGGCTGGAACTTTTTTTGTTGTTGTTTTTCAGTCCAATTTTTGACAATGTAATGATCTAATTGTTCTTCTTGAGTAGATGTTAATTTCCTTTTATACCTGTTTTGATGTGTAGCAACACATTGGTGTTTCTCAGAGCATGTGGTAAACTTGCTTCTTTCTTCTGAGTATCTTTAGAGCATTGGACAGACCTACACAAAATCCTCAAAATGCATCTCACTCTTCTTCATTATAGTTGTATATTCAGTTTCCTTTCTTGTTTTCTCTCTGGGCTTCTCTTCCTCTCTCCTCTCCTGGCTCTCCCCAAGTCTCTTGATACTTTCTTGTGCCCTGGCTTTTTACATCTTCTCTTTGTTGACTCTTTTCACATACTCAGTCTCTTCTTTCTGGCTGTCATCTTCTGGGAATCACCACTTTCCTTTGGTCTCTGCTTCTGTAGGTGGAGACTGCTTTGTCAGAAGTTTGGGAGGGAACAATAAAGTACAGAGCAAGGAGTCTGGCCTTCAAGCCAACAGTGTGACTGAGGTAGCAGTTCATGATGGCTACTACATGTTCAAATAATTTCAAATATTATTTTGTCAAACTTGTAGCTTTGGGAAGTTTGTGGTGGAAGCATATCAGGTACGCAGAAATCTGAGATCCACTGGCTTTGTGTGTCTTTATTCTGTGCTGTTACAGTCACAATGAATCAACTGGCATGATGAGCTAATTTTCAGTATCCTGTAAAATCCTATAGGGAGCAAATCACGGAGGGGGTTTTTTAATGTACTTTACTGTGCAGTAGTGATGAGGATAGGTAGCAAGTGATTGAATTTGAAAACCTAGTGACTAATTGTATGAGAAAGATAATTCATTATTTTTCACTTTTTTATTGGCAGTGTTTTCAAATGGTTAATTAGTTCCACTTCTGTGTGCAATTATTCAACTTGTTTTAGCTTACATACACTATGACAAAAGTAATGAAGTCTGAGTAAAAGCCCCAGCTTCAGTTTTCCTGAAATAAGAACCATTTCACGTTGGGGGACATAAGGAAGAAGGGCCTTTTAATTTGGAACTGCAGACTAAATGTCACGGCGTGAAAGGGCCTCTAATTGTGACCTGTCTAATTCATGTTGTCTTAGGCATGCTCATTGAAACCTCCTATCTCCATCTGCTTGTAGTCTTTCTTGATAAGTGGTCACAGAGGTTTTTATATGCATGTTTTTACCTAGCATATATTTTTCGAAGTAGTGTGCTCTGAAATTGTACCTAAGTACCTCAAGGAGATTCCTCCAGAGATTGACTGTCTTTTGTTTTAAATGGGTTGTTTCTCCATCATGTTGTATCAGCAGTTTGAGGAAGTGATGTGACTGGTTGTTTACAAGAAGTTTTTCAATTATTAACTGGGAAACACCAAGTGGCCAAACTTGAAAGAGACTTCTTCCAAAAAGAAGTAGGCCTTTATGGAGAATGAAGGATGATAGTTTGGAAGCTTTTGTAACTGCAAAGTAGGTGTTAATGATAGGTAGTTCCTGCCTCTCTCTAGCAATTTGCTGCAGTTTCCATGCAGTTTACTAGAGCTAAATTATCCTTGGTCTCTTCCCAGATGTGATAAAAATGTACTTTCTGAGGAGGTCATGTTTTGTTACAGTAAAGGCATACAGAAAAATCAGTAACTGAGTTTTGGTCAGAACATGGCTACTTTATGGGGACGCAATGGGGGAGGCAGTTGTGTGACTTACTTGATGTTTGCAACCACTTGTAAGCATCATATCAACAGAGTACTCAAGTGTGTGCATGTGGCTTTATTTGAACTTGTTGCTCTCTGGATAGACAAAATGGAAGTATTGTGACAGTTACTGGTACACATGCCTGATAACTGCTGTTTGAATTGTGGTTTTCAGTCAGCTTTACTCAGATACTCCTCCTTCTTCATTCACTTTCCAGCTTCACTGGAGTAACCTCAAAATGTACTGGTGCTGCTTTGAGCTCCCTAAAATGTGAAAGAATATGTTCACTAGCTCAAAAGACAAAGGGAACAAAAAATGACCCTTGCAGAACACAGGCTTAGTGTTCTTAGTATTTTCTGTCTTTTGTATCAGCTTCTTGCTTGGGCAAATCTACTTTTAAATTTAGCTCAATTGCTCTGAGAATTCATTGCGTAATCGGAATCTTTTTCTTAGTCTTTTGCTGTGATACTTTCTGTTCTTTCTTTTGTAATTTCCCTATCCAGAGTCTCCATCACAAACAGAGAACATGCCCTTTCATTTGTTTTCCTTGTTTTCTCATTGTTCTTGGAAAAGGTACCTTTCAAGGAAGTAGAAGCAACCTCTCCTGGTTCATTATAGTAGTTTCTGTCAGTGATGCTGTTGTTTGGTTGCACAGTAGTTCAGAGGGTTTTTTTCTTATAAAAAGAAAATTATACATGCTCACACACAAACCCATTAGGTGTCAGGAATCTGTTGCAGAAGACCAGTCCAGGTCTAATAAGAAAGGGAAAGCTCTCTGAAATGCTCCAGATGTGTGTGAGTAGAATCAAATTTCTTGATGGGAATGAATGTCTTTGCCAACATCAAGGAAATCAGCAAGTCCTTGTTTCAAATGCAGGTTGGCCTCTCTAGGAGGAGTCTGTTGTCTACTGCTTCTTTTTTTTCCACTCTGTCAACTGGCATCAACTAACTGTCATCAGATGGAACTCATGGGCATGTTTGCATTCGGATAACACCAACTTCTGTTTCCCTTCTTCCCATGATATTCCACAAAATTGGCAAAGCTTTTGCTGTAATAACTGCTGCAGATAAGTTGCCCCTCATACCAACAGTTCTCTTCAAATCATGGGTGTCTGGGTTCCAGTATTTTATCTGCTTACATTGCTGATGATGTTACTGAAGTTGCGATATGTAAAATATTAATGTATGTGGTAGTTCCTACCTGATATGATAGTTAGCTTTTTTCTTCCTAATTAAATGAAGAATATGCTTTTGGTGAGAGAATAAAGTATTAAGAACCCCTTAATGCTTTTCCAGAAGTTATCTTGGCCATTCTCTCTCTCTCTCCCCCCTGCCACCTTGGGTTACTGCCTTTATATCCAGACTGGTTTTGTTGTTGCTGTCAGAAAAAAATGCTGTTAAGCCTCATTTTCCTAATGTTGATCTGAAGAAGTCTCTCTAGGTTGGTGTCTGCTTTCTACTTATTTTATTGGTTCTCTCATACCTTCAAACCTCAGAAATTCATTCTAAATTTTAAATTAGATTGGTAGGAATCTTTAAGTCTGGGGATGGAACTGGGAAACATCTGGTATATCTACCAAGTTGAAAGTTGGGCCACAAGGTAAAAGCTTGAGAGGTACTCATTTGGAGGGCATGAGAAAAATTAAGGATGCAATCAAGACTGTGTGTTCTTTAAATCAACATGTTTTACCTCACCAGACAATGTCTTACGCTTCAGAATGCTAAGAGGTTAATTCTTCTGTTTTATATTCTAGGAGTGAAAACTTAGCCAAGTGTAACAATTTTTTTTTCCACTTTACTGTTAAGATGCTTCAGTAGCGTAGCATTATGCCTTCTTGGTATCAAGAGTACCACCTGGTACTGTCTTTCTGGTTTCTGTGGAGTTTTTGTTGAAGTGATGTAACTGGTTGTTTGCAAAAAGTTTTTGTGTTGGAGTTCTATTGTTGGTGTCTTGTGTTTCGGAATAGAGCATAGCTAGATACACTTCTCAGTTCAAGCAGTCACAAACTTCTTGAGCTTTATCAGCTGTTTGCATCATAATAATATTAATTCAGTTTAATCTACTCATCCACTTTGGCTGCTTCTTAGAATCTCCAGGTTTTGTTTCAGATTCCCATTACATGTGTTTATGGGAGGTACAAACCTCAAAGCTATCTGAACTCATTTGCTATGTGTTTCCTGTTCACACACATTACTTTCATACATAGTTTCAAATGCTTAAACTGAATTTAAAAAGTGGCCTTGCCATCCCTGTTGATTGTACTACTACCAGCTCCCACTGCCAAGGACTAATACATACTTTTTGTAAGCTTCTTTAGAATTCAGACAGGAGTGAAGGGGAAGCTTCATTTGAAATTCTTAGAACAAAAGGACAAATTTTTGCTTTGTGTTGAAAACAAATGGCAGGTGTTTTATTCACACTAGAAATTCTTGGTTGTACTAACTGAAAGCTACAACTTCATAAAGTTGGAACTTGGTTGAACATGAGTGGTCTTATGATACTTGAACTACAAAACAAGTTCTGAGATTTTGACAGTGTTTTATGCATGAAGGGAATTTCCAGTGGTGCTTTGCTTCTGTATAATTCTGCAATAGGTTTGTAGGTGCTTGCTGATACTAAAACAACAGTTTAATGCTGAGTGTCAATTATCTAGTCTTTCAAAGAGCAAGCACTATGCTAAGCTAAAAAAACCAGTTTCGTGTGTTTTGCCAGTATATTTCTTAGAATACTCTGTAATTGTTTTGGATTCACATTATAATTAAATATAGAATAAGAAGGAGGTAGATGTCTTTTCACTACTGCTATAGGGAATACTTACTGAATATCTCTATTTACTAACACTCATTGAAATATTACTTTCACATATGGAAATTTCTCTTCTTAGCTTTAGACTGTAAGCAAAAGAAGTCAAGGTCAAGATCTGGAAGCAAGAAGAAAATGCTGCCGTTACCTCATAGTGCTGATGAAGTTTACATACTCAGATGCAGGTACATAGTGTTACTTTAATTGGAAGAATACATTCTTAAGAGCTTGCTAATGTTAGTCATTAAAAGATTCATTATTGTATCCTTAAATGTTTGTGATTAAATTGAATGATAAGGGAGGAAAGCAATTGCCTGTTTTCATTAATTTGAAAGAGGATTTGATTCAGTCATACTTGGTTGTTAGTTTGCCAATTGTTTCTCTAGCTAAAATCTTATTTGCCATGTCTGAGTAATATTCTGTCCTTCAAAAGAAACCTTATATAAGAACAACAGATTGTTATTACTGGTGTTGAAAGTGTGAGTTGTATAAGCTGCAGGGTTTTGTGCTCACTACTAGTGAACTCAATTACTAATTTTTTCAGCTAAAACATGTAGAAACAAACTTCAAGAAAATTGAGACTTTCCTCTTACTGTCTTTATTTTGTAATTTTTCAGTAGAGATAAATATATCTTGATGGATTAATTTTAATATTTGCATAGGTTTTGTGGTCTGGTCTTTCGAGGACCTTTGTCTGTTCAAGAAGACTGGATAAAGCACTTGCAGCGACACATTGTCAACGCAAATCTTCCACGGACTGGAGCTGGCATGGTTGAAGTCACATCACTACTTAAAAAGCCTGCTTCAATTACTGAAACTTCATTTTCTTTACTGATGGCAGAAGCAGCATCATAGAACACAGAAACATTTTAAATTTTAATTGGATGTAAATTTGAAATACTTCATCATTTTTTAAAATAAATTGCTACACTAAATTATGTTTATAAATGCTAAAGACAGAAAATAGAGGAAGTGGATTACAGTAACATCAAAATAAATTGAATACTTAACAGTTACAGTAAGTAGTCTTTATATTTTATATAGGGTGGAAGATGTGTTTTTAAGGTTTATTATGTTTTTGTCAGTTACTGTGTTCACTATCAATACAAGACCATTATATGTATGGCAGCCATTTTTAAATTGTTGCACATGGGTACTTAAAAGGCAGATTTTAATAAAACAAAGAAACCACGTTCTCTTCAGTGTTACCCAAATCAAGGCTCTGTTTATTCCAAAAAAAAATTACATAGCAAAATAAGATACTATTATATTTTGTTTGTATGTATGTAGTGTTTTGTATAATACCAAGAACTGCTAATACAATTTACTCAACTTAGGGCATTAAATACCATGTACTTCATAGTTCAAGAGACTGTTTTGTTCAAATAGGGCAATTAGTACTATTCTATCTAGGTGTGTAAGTGTTTTTTTTAAAATCACATGAGGCTTTTTGTACTAAAAAGTGGAGGGAAACTTGTTTAAACAAATTTCTAAGAGAAATATGTACATAATACTGGAAATTTGTGGTAAGGAAATATTCTTTACTTCAGTTGCATTTCTCACTGACAATAAAGTGGTGCATCCATGCTACCTCCTACTTGTCAACAAAGATGGTATTTACCCTTATGTTTTTGTATCATAGTAGATTCAGTCCAACTTTCTTTATTACAAAGCATCTTTTTGTTAACAAGTTTGTTACTTTTATGACAATTTACTTAAAGTCTGACTTGCTTCCAGAAGTTTGCCTCTACTATTTTATTTAACACTGTAGAAATGTACTAATAAGCATTGCTCACTACACGGTTAGAGTAGGCTTTTCATTTATAATTCTGTTTAAAAGATTGATGATTTTAGAAAATTCAAACACAGATTGAAATGTTTCTACATATGAAGAGAATGTTTACAACTTAAATTTTAGAGCTTGTTTTGGATGTGATTATATGTATGAAAACTGTAACACTATGCTCATGCTAAGGACCTACTTACAGATTTATTGAAATAAATGTGCTGTGAGGATGGAAATATGGTGCAGGTGTCTTGGTCATGATGAATTGTGTTTGTTCATTTAAACTGTCTTCAGAACATGATTTTTGTTTAAATCAAATTAGATTCCTCTACAAATCAATTTTGTATGCAAGTAACATTTCATTTTACTCATATAGGGTAACATACTGTAGTTAAGCCAAGGATATGCATTGATATTTTCTTTATATGTAAATAAAGTTAAAAGCAGTTAAAGCAAGAGGAGTATTTTGGTAGAGTATATACATACCTCACTGCCAGTGAAATTGCTTTCCTATGGTATATCTCCTTACCAGAAAAATCTCTAAATAAAAAGGTTTAAAGAAAATCTAAATGTCTATAATGTGAAGCATTTATTTGCATTGTGTGAATTAAGTTTGTGGAATTGATTTGTCTTGCTTGAGATTAGAATCTTCTCATGATCTTAAGTAAAAATACATTTACTTGCAATAAACTGAATTGTTCACAGACACATTACATTTGATTGGTGGAAAGTATGAATAAATGTCTGTCTTCCTGGATGCACGGACTTCAGAGTTAACACATGAGGCTTGTTAATGTTCTGATAGAATAGATGGGCTAAAAATGCACAGCTGTGCAAGACAGAGGCCTCAGACAAGGCCATCCTAGCTCTGTCAAGGCTGTCATTAAATTAGTGCTATCAGGTGTTTAACTGTACAAATTGCTACAGTTATGTTTAGCTTTCTTGTTGAAATTTATTCTCTTGTAAGTGGAAAATCTACATCGTTACATATAAAGGCTGGAGGAATAAATACTTTAGAGATTTTAGAAAAGATAACTTGGATATTGAAGTGTATTGCAGACAAATTATGTGTATGCAGACTAACAAATTTCTGAATTTGTGGATACTTGTGGGACTTTTTTATATGATGTGAAAATGGAAGATTTAAAGCAATGTGTTGAAACAGAATAGAGAGAAGTGATCCATCGCCTTGAATGTTTATAATGCTTTAATAGAGTGCTTGTTTACCCTTCTCACCAAAAAAGGTGCTTGTGAGAGCACCATATTTTGTGGCTGTTTAGCAAATGAAAAAAAATCAATTAAGTGCAAATGATATTTATCTAATGTTGTTAAGAATGCTTGTAAGGTGAAGCCATACTGTGCAGAATTTTGCGTTAGTAAAAAACTCTTACTAGATTCATAATAATAATAATTTTAAACCCCCTGGTTAATTCTGTTTAATTCATTAAACCCCAATAGTGAGCTACTTTATGTAATACTAAGATGCAATGTTGTGTCTGAAGAGCAGTGAGCTCTAGGGCTGATCAGTTTCCAAAATGAGATTCTATTGATGAGAAGCAATTTTCAGTGACAGGCTGTGTGTCCTGCTGGCATCAGATCGTTGTGATCATATAGTTCGAAAAATATGTAGGAGTTCTAGAACTCTTCTGATTATTAAATTAATTGCATATGTGGTTGATACAGGCTGAATAATCTTTTAAAAAATAGAGTACAATTAGCTGTCCTTAGCCTCTAGTCCTCAAGTGGGGCTATTTATTTTCTTGATTTCTGTTGTTTGGAAGTACAGGTATTTTTTATCACTAGCTACAAGGAAATATAAATCTCCCTCTCTGGAGTTGGCAAAATTCTAAATAATGTGATAGAAGAGGGTAAATTAAATCAGTCACTTTGTGATGCCAGTCTGATGTTGCTTGAGAGGCTCTGTGGCAGTCTGTGCTGAAGAGCTGGACTTCCAGAGCTGCACATCTAAACACGAGTGTTTGTTCAGGTTGGCTTAGATTGCTTTGGGGTAAAGGCTGCAGTGGCACAGTGATTTTTGTTTGGTTGAATTTGGTTCTTTATCACAGTCTTATATTTGTTTCTGAAGTTATCCTAGTTTCTGGTAAAGGTCTCTTAAGTAGTAGCCTCAGGAAAATTGTAGAAGACCACCCCCATACACTTTTCATAAGATGATGGCCTATATTCCCTAGTCCCAGTGATGTTTCCAAATCCTCTTCAAGAATTAAAACTCTGCTTGCATTCCTTGAAAAGATGTTTCTGCAGAACCTTGGACAGGTGATTAATTTAAAGTGCCCGTGGTAGCTGCTGCCAGGCGGTAGCGTGTTCAGGCTGGACGCGTGGGAAATGGAGGTGAGCAGACAACACGTGTTGTCCCACAGAGATCCCCGGGCATTTACTGCGGTTTGCCCTGTACTGTCTGAGGTGGGCTGCTCCCACGGGCTGAGGGGGTCCTGCTCTGCCCGCAGATCCAACTTCTTCCTCAGGGCTCGCCTTCCCCAGGCAGCAGCGTCAGGAAATGAGCTGCTGGCTCGTCCCGTGGGAGAGGAAGGACCTGACCGTAGGTGTCGGTAGCTGTTGGGGAGGGAGAGTGAGCGCAGCCATGCCGAAGGTGGGCGCTGTAACAGGCGGGTGCGAGCCCTGGGCCAGGCGGGGTTGTGTTTGAGCTGTGTGCCTGCGCTAATTCCTGCTGCTTCAGCCACGCTCAGGGAAATCACCAAGCTCTTTGAGGTAAGTGGATCACAGGAGAAACACGAGTTACAAATTGGGGCTCAGAGAAGAGCATCTAAAGTTTCTACAGGTCAGTGTCACAGGACTGAGATGGGAAGATGCAATGCTATTCTGACTGATGCTTTTCCTGGGCCGGTTATGGTTCTGGGTTTCCTGCAGTGCTTTAAGGAGGGGTTATGCATTAAGTCTACCTGGTTCTGAAAACCTACAGAAGATAAATTGGGCTGAACAAATGTGGAAACATTAGCAGTGAATAAGAAGTACTTGCTTTTAACCGAGTGGTTATGGGCTGTGAACAAAGCCTGTTTAGCTCAGCACTATGGTTAACAGTCTTTTCCACTTTTTATAACAGTAGTTAGTGGCCTGGATATTTAACCACCAATTTCATATTTAAAAAATTGATTTGTATAGTTTTGAGTTTGTTTAAAGAAACAACCCAAACTTTTTAGGGTGGTACTTACTTTAAAAAGCTGACTGCATTATGATTTCAGATATTTCAATCCACCATGCTTTGTAGGTGCTGTTGCCTGATACATGGGTAGCAATTGTGATGTAATGGAAACATTTGGCCGTAGTGCCAGGTTTGTAATCTCTTGCAATAAAATGTTCCTTTTTAACACTGCAGGCTTCTTGGTGTTCTTCCCATTGTTCGGAGGTGAGCTGCACTGCACGTGTCACTTAACCAGGGAATTCCACCCCAACCAGAGAAGTTGCGTGGTGATGCAGAGGGCAGATTTGCTGGCTGTAGCCACCTGAAAATTCAGAGAGGTGAGGCAAGAAGGGTATTTACATTCCAGTGTTGGAGACTAAAGATGAAAATGGTGGGGAACACCACCAGAGCCAGGGGCCCAAATCTGAAGCTGAATCCCAAATGACAGTGACTCTCATCTGCCCACTTTTCGCTCTGCAGTCTGGTCTCACTGGTGCCTTCTCTCCCAGTTAAGAGCAATTTTTCTGTGCAGCTTTGGCTGCACAGTGTCTGCCACATGTACAGAGTACACGGAAAAACCCAGTCTGCCTGGTGCTTTGCAAGTCCCTGGTCTCCTCCTGCAGCATGAAAGGATTCATTGCCATATCACAGCCATTCACACACACTGTAAGAAAAAAATGCAGAGGTTGATCAAATACAGCCTAAAAGACTGTTGGGGTGTGGGTTTGTTTTAAATAAGGGCTGGAGCAGGGATCCCTTCCATGTTTTGCTGAGGTTGAACTCTGGCAGTGCTCATTTTCATTTCTAGTTGCACTATAGGCTAATAAACTTGTATTTTACAAAAGCAATTAAGAAATCTCAACTTTAGTGCCCTATCCCCCTATTAAGATTTGAGCATAAGTCGGCTAACAGCCTTTTTATAAAACTGCTTAGTAATTCTCAAGTCCACCAAGCAGAAGAAACCTTGTGGTCCAGTAGCTGGTGTCTGGCTGCAGTGTTTGCCCCTCAGAGAAGTGGTCCTGGCTGCCTTAGCTCATGTGTAGGTGGCTCCAGTGTGCCAGAAAGGCAGGTGGAGGGATCTGAGCAGTGTGTCACTGACTATGAGGGTGGTTTGCACAGGGTGTCTGAGGACTGACAAGGTGTTATTTTGGCTAGAAATAAAAATTGGAATAAATGCATTCCTGTGGGGATGCTTTTCTCTAGGTAGAGGCAAAATTTTTTACAAAAGCCCTGAAAGATCTTTTTCATGCAGGCTCCCATGCTCTTTTCACTGCAAGTAAAACCCAAGCAAATAGCATCCTCAGTAACTGTGAGCCCAGATGTTCCAAAATTCCAACTCTTAGTGTCCAGTTAGGGAACGAAGGAAGCCTTGGAGCCTTTTTGGAGCTTCCAAGGTGCTTGTACTCCATATGTTGTATAAATCCCAACTGTTGGGCTTTCTATTCTACATTTTCACTTAAAAGTACACTTTTAACTTGTAAGATCTGAGGTTTGTGTCCCAAGTGATGATAACCCTTCTTCTTTTGTGTTAGAGACCTGCAACATGGAACATGCTTACATGATACTCATGGTAGTGTTCCTAAATATAATCTATCCATTTTTAAAAATCTGTTTATTGGAAACTGAAAACTTCCCATGTAAACCTTTCATTATGTATCTTTAAGTCAGCAGCAGTTGTGAATCATGTTTATATCTCTCTGTGAAACTCAGCCAAATCCATTCTCACTGCTGTAGCAACAAATGCTGAAGCTCTGAATCCAATTGTGCTCTTTGAAACAGCTTCAGAAAAGAAGAGACTGATAAAGGAGAATGCAAACTGACACCATTAATCTGTTTTAACCAAATAAGGAATTGTGTGTCACCCAGGTACAAGTCTTGCTGACAATAAATACTACTTTCATCTGTCTCTTCCCTGAAAAAACTTAATTGTGTGAAAGTAGGAGAAAGAAAACAGCCTTATTTGGATAAAAAAGCAGGGGAAAAAAATTTTTAAAAACAAACAAACAAAAACCCCATAGGTTCAAAGAGAAACTGCAAAGAAGAGAAGACAGTATAAGCCTGGGGTTGACACTTGTTTTGTACTCTCTGAAATCTAGCTGATGGCTGCATTTGCTGCGCCTCTAAATCTTCAGGGGTGCACTTGGGTTCCTGGCACAGAGGAAGCTAAGGCAAGTATTATCCGTAGCCAAACAGCCAAGGAAGGAGTTTTCACCCAAAACTGTTAAAGAGATAGGCAGTGACAGGGAAAAGAGGCTTTAAATCAAATTTCTTATGTTGGAAGTCAACTGTACCCATTCCCTTTGCTATCTGGAGTACATTTACTGAATCTTTGTAAGTGCTGTGTATAAATCCATAGACAGTTAGTCCAATCATGAATGAATGTGAGCTGCTCTTCCCATGTATGGCCTCAGTTACAAATGTGCTACTGAAATCTGATTTTTCATGTTCTATTCATGGTAGATTGCCATTCATTGCCTCCAAAAATTTTCTGCTTTACTATTTGATGTCCATCCTTTTACAACATTCCCTTCTCATTGAAATAACCTCCACTACTAAACCCAGTGTTCTTTGACTGCAGCTGACCATGAGTACTAATAAATGACTAAAGACCCTGACCCAGAATGTGAGTGTTCTTGCAGGATCCCAAACTCATTTCTTTGCCCTCAGGCCCAGGTTCCCATCTGGGAACGGTACTTAGCTGCGTCTCACTGGGCTGCTAACCTGACCGTTTTCATTATCTTCATTCCTAGCTTGGTTTGTTTTCCCTTTCCTCAGTTTTTGCTTATATCCACATTTGGGTTTTTGTCTTCATTTTTCATCTCTCTTGTTCTTTAGGACTTTATTTTACCGCTGGCTACCAGTGATGAAGCTTTTTGGGAAAGTCCTATATTACTGTGAAAGCAGAGTACTGCTTAGTATTCTTAAAAGCACAGCTATTGGTCTGATTTATGATTTATTTTCTATAGAGACAGTAGCTCTCTGTACCTAAATGGAGGGGGGAGGAGGAAATGTTTAGATTTTAGAGTGACTTTGGATTACACAAACCGAAATTCCCAAGTTACACAGCTGGTACCAACCCTTGATACTGCTGCTGGGAGCTGAATTCATAAGTTACCTTTCTGGTTTTTCTGCATAGGGCTGAATTTACTGTCTTTTCTTTTTTCTTTCTTTTCTTTTTTTTTTCTGGCCTTTCTGAAATCACAGAAGAATTTAGAAAATGGAGCACTTGCTTGAATGATTTTTGTGAATACACAGCTGGTTAGGTTCTTTGAGCACAGCGAAACAGAGATATCTATTAAAAACTGGTAGAAACATTGGAGGTAAGAATCTCAGCCCGTTTACTGATAGAAAATAAATGCGATAGATGGCGTGAAATTCTTAGGAAGTTAAACTGTGATTTCAGATTTAGATGGAGAACTGTGCAAAAAGTATGTGAGCAGCCCTCTCCACTGCCAGCAGCAAACAAAATCAGCAACCTACAGGTTTCTGTAATTTCCTATGTTATGGAGCAGTTGGCACCCAGTTCATAAACTGCTTTCCAGTCGCTCCTGCTGCATTGTATGTTGTGTGCTGGGCTGTGGAAGTTGTATGATGGCCCAGACTTTTCTTCTCACTGTGTTCGAAATTGAAAGCAGTGAGTGTGTCACAGGAGGGTAGCTACAATCTGGATGTGTATGACACCTGCTGCTGTAGTGCCCAGATTTACAGTGGGCACTTTATTTTTTTTTCTCTTCTGAAGTGGAGGGGTGCTTATCTTGCTGTGTCTTAAAGATTTCAGGCTTTTCTCCTTCTTAGCAGACTAAGAATGTCAATCCTGGCTGTCTGATGCTAGGCACTGAACTAGAGTCCTGATCTGACAGAGATGCCTGAATGGCCTGTGAGAGCTCCCCATCAATCAATCAATCAAGGCTGGATTTGAATTTAGGTGCTGTGTTGGGTTTGCATGACAAGATTCTGGTAGCAGGAGAGGTCATGGGGTGGCTTCTGTGAGAAGCCACTAGAAGTTTCCCTTATGTCCAATAGAGCCAGTAGTAGATGGATCCAGGATGGACCCACTGCTGGCCAAGGCCATCAGTGATGGTGGTAGTGACTCTGGGATAACATATTTAAGGGGATAAAACTGTACAGCTTCAGCCAGAGAGAGGAGAGAGAATATGTGAGAGCCACAGCTCTGCTGACACCAAGGTCAGTGCAGAAGGAGGGGTAGGAGGTGCTCCATGTGCCAGAGCAGATTCCCCTGCAGCCCATGGAGGTCCAGGGGGGAGCAGAGATCCACCTGCAGCCTCTGGAGGACCCCACACTGGATCCAGTGAATGCCTGAAGGAGGCTGTGACCCCATGAGGGACCTATGCTGGAGCAGTTCATGAAGAACTGCAGCCTGTGGGGAGGACTCATTGGAGAATTTCACGGAGGACTGTCTCCCGGGGGAGGGATTCCCCACTGGAGCAGGTAAGAGTGTGAGGAGTCCTGCCTCTCCAGAGGAATAAAAGGCAGAGAAAACCTGCCATGAACTGACTGCAGTCCTCATGGGGAAAAGACTGGGTGGAAAAAGAGTGGGTGGGGGGAAGGTGTTTTAAGATTTATTTTTTCATTTCTCATGATCCTACTCTGATTTGATTTGTAATAAATTCAACTAATTTCCCCGAGTTAAGTGTCTTTTGCCCATTGGTGAGTGATTTCTCCCTATCCTTATTCTGACCCATAGGCTTCTTGTTTTATTTGTCTCCCATGTCCAGTTAAGGAGAGAAGCAACAGAGCAGCTTTTGTGGGCGCCTTGTTGTCCAGCCAGAGTCAGCCCACCACAGGTGCTTTATTTCAGCTTTCTGTCTCTGGGAATTTGACCAAAGCTGAAAATCTGTTCTGCTTTTGCTGTTATTATTGTTGCACAGAGAGAAAGCTCTGACAGGTTTGGGATCACAATAAAAATTGAGCCGTTACAGAAAATTGAACCAGATGTATTCAGAGCTTCAACTGCTTCATGTTCCTGCTGCCAGGAAACAGCAGCACGTGCTGCCCGCAGCCAGAGCTGCTGTTTGCTGCTGTCACAGAGAGCTCGTTTATTATCAGAGCAAACCTGAGCACTTTCCCTATTTTTTTTTAACTTTCCCTGCGTGTACTTTCTCTCTCAGTTCCTTTCCCCTGCCCTCAGGAAAGTGTTAGTTGTATTGTTTTTAACTGGAAAGGTTCTTGTTAAAATTCTGTCTTAATTCTAGAAGACTTGCAAAGGTGAGATGCTTACCCCTCTTCACACTGCAGATCTGAACTACTTCCCTACCCGAAGGTGGTCTCTGCATGCAGGTTAATGAGACCCATCTCCAGATCTGTACCCAGGAACAATGGATCTATATCTATGGAACTGTGATAAATCAAATGAAATAGCAAGTATAAATGTAGCCTTTCACCATATGGGTACTTTGCCTTGGTTAACAGTCAAAATTATTTTGATCTTACTCAAGAGCAAGACAGTATAAAATCTTTCTGTTGTTTAGGTATGGTTAGTGCTGTAATTGGAAAATGGGGGATGGCAGAGCCATGGCCAAGGATGGGGCTATGGACACACCGAATGAAACCACATCCTAGTTCTTAAGCTTTCCTGAACATTATTAAGTTCTCCATTAAAATTGACATGATCTCTGACCTGATTAGTGCTGGGAGCTAATTGAATAGGAGAGAGGATTTGTGCCTGCTGCTAAAAAGATTGCTCAGACAAGAACTGTGTAAGTCATGAGAAATTAGCAAGATGCATTTCCTTTAAAATACTCTATTTGAGAAGTTACTAGGTGGGGCATAAGAAAAGCAAAATGTTTTTTAAAAATTAAAAAAAAAGGAAAGAAAAAAAGAATTAAAAAATCTGTGAAAAGCAGGTGCAGCTAACATCTGATGTGGAAAAATATATTGATACTTCAAGATCAGATATTATGTAAGAGAATAGTAAAGTGATTGAACTACTTTGGGGAGCCTTAACAGATGTATCTGCTGTTTCTAAAAATGCATGAAACCCTGAATATTTTGTGGTCTCTCTCCCCCACAGAAAACATTTTGCACTTTAGAGTGGGAACTGCAAGATGAAAGGAGAGAGTTATCTCGCTGCAATATTTGCATTAGGATTGTGCAAGATAAGCCATTTCCCGTAAAATGGGAGGAGGAGCGAGGAGTGGAACCCACGTGTGCTGCAGCAAGGCTGGTAATTAGAATGTAGCCAGGCAAAATCACAAGGGAATATGCAATAAAAGAAAGCTTTAATGTGATTTAAATACCGTGACGGAGTTGCATTCGGTGACAGCCTGGTCACCCAGTGCAGTGGGACAGGCTCCTGCAAGGGTCTCTGCCCCGGCCATCTGCCCGGACACGGCACGGCCGGGCACGGCACCGCACTGCGCCCAGGAAAAGCGCCAACATGCCCCTAATTTTACCTCGTGTGGGAGTACGCCATTTGAAAGAGATGAAAGACAAAGGTACAGCGTATTTTGGACACATACCTGTAAATGTCCTGCACGCACTTTTCTTGCTCTCGGGTGCGGTGGGTGAGGGATGTGCTGGCAGCGCGGCTGTGCAGAAGCTCTGCACTCGTACTCAGGAGAGCTGGTGAAGGTGTGACAGGCGTCCGCAGTCCGGCAGTGGCAAGGACGTGGGAGCTGCGCTTGTTTTCTCCACAGCTTCCATCCGGCAGAGCACTTGTGCTTTTAAGTCCTTTAAAAAGGCACCGGTTTTCCGGTTGCCCGCATTAAAACTTTTTAAAGTTTTCTGCTTTCTTTTCATCAGTGCGTGACTAATGGGGGGGGGAGGGGGGTGTGTGTAATTTATTTGCTTCCACTTCCAAACTCCCTGTGCCATCTTCTAAACTTCCTGTGCCGTCTACACATGTGCCATCTACTGTGTGTTCCCAAGTCTGGTGTGGGTGCACGTTACTGTACTTTAAAGCATCATGGTTAATTTTCACTGGTCCTCAGAGACTGTCACTAACAGCAGGCAGGGCAGCTCCCATTTCTGAAGTCCCAGCCCAAGCTGCTCTGTGTTCCTCCTGGGCAACAACTTTTTTGAGAATGGAACTCAGTCACTTCTCTCTCTGCTTTTTTTTTGTCAGCTTCTGTCTTGGCTCTGAGGGGAATTGTCTCCTTACATCGCTCTCCTTCTGACTGCACTATGTAAAAAAATTGGCTTTTTTTCTTTGCATGGCATACATACAGAGGCATAATGGTTGCCTTATTTGTAAGACTACTTAGACCACACAGTTTTGTTAGTCGAAATTATTCTGTAAAGTAAATGAGTAACTGGATACTTTATAGAAATAACAATTTCATAAACAGTTTCTGTAAGTTACATGTTTTTAATTTAAATATTTAAATTAAGTTGATCTGTTATTTCTGGTTGTCAGGTTGGATGTTACTGCTGTGTTGTTGAAGCAATTTGGGAGAGAACTGCTTTTCAGAAGTTTTCTTTACACTCTAAGAGGATGGAGGCAGGTAATGATACAAGTATCAAATGTGAGAACAAAAAAGGATAATCTGGAAAATTGTCAGTGATGGATAATTAGTCTCCAGGGCATTGTATTTCTAATTGTCCCAGGCTGTGTTTAAACATGTCATCAGGATTAGGGGGAAAACATCTGTTTTCTATAATATTCTAATAAAATAACTTATAGACCTCAGGGTCATTTCCAGCTGTATATAACCAGGCTAGAGGACTAATTAAGTGATGATGCAGGTACAGTAGCTTGGTTGCTGGATCTAACAGTTTCACTGGGACAGAGATTGTATCAAGCAGGCTGATGCAGGTACGGGCTTTACGTGCAGCCTGCTGAGCAACAAATGTGGCAAAAATGGAAAGCAGCAGCTGAAGCTGATCACCTATAACTCATTTACTGTCCTCTGCAATAAGCCTTACAAAAAAATTTATGGAGCAGATGGGCAAGAAATGTTCATGGCCTTATGTGCCTTCAACTTTTGGTAAACAGATACAGGTGAATGTATCTCAGGAATTCCTCACTGAGACTCTTGGGTCATGTAAAAACAAAATGGGCCTGCTAGGAAAGATTCTTGAGCTTTGAAACAAAACCAT
Source organism: Lycocorax pyrrhopterus obiensis (assembly GCA_014706295.1). Classification (NCBI taxonomy): domain Eukaryota; kingdom Metazoa; phylum Chordata; class Aves; order Passeriformes; family Paradisaeidae; genus Lycocorax; species Lycocorax pyrrhopterus. The sequence continues at coordinate 16,505,556 of JACSVZ010000013.1, read as the reverse complement.
TCTGGATGTGGTTAAAAATAGTACTTGTCACTGTTACAGATGTGGCATTTGTTCATCTGACACTCTTTATAGAAGACCAGGATGATGTTATTAGAGCATCTGGTGCTCCAAGTGAGACTAAACTGAAAGCGCCCATACGGCTTAGGAATAGGGGCGTTCCTGGCAGGGATTGCCAGTAGCCAATGAAAGTGTTATCATTTCATACTTCTCTGCAAAGCAGGATGGCAGTAGGATCACACTAATGCATTGCCCGTCACTCTGTGGATGGACTCCTGGGCCATGTTCCTGAATCACTTCAAAACTGTATTTGGGCTAATGAATGGAGACATAAGAGAGCAGAATGAGAGAGGCTTTTTTTCATTTTTCAATCTGTTTGCTAGGGAAGCTTGCAATGGAGCACCAGCACGGATGCGGGAACCCTGCCCGGCATTCCTGGACAAGGATGGGCACAGGCCCACACAGGCAGCAGGATGCCTCTAAATCTGTGCCCTGACTCCTCAGTGCCCTTGTTTCTCCTTACTGGAGAGGACTCAGGAGAGCCAGACGTATGCTTGTGGCAGGTTTGGTGTTGCAGACTGGAGAAGGTGGGAGCTGTAGGCTTTGTGCTGACGACTGGGTGCTGCACCCTCCTTGAGCTGGGCTTTGGGTGTCTGCAGGCTGGGGCTGCGTCTCTGGGCTTGAGGATGCCTGAGCTCAGTGACTTCCTTTAGTGCTTACAGCCTCTCTGAACCTTCATTACAAAAAACCACCCCCTCCTGATGATCCAAAATAGCACGAGACCTTGGGTTTTTCCTCTCTTGTACAAGTTCAGATTAAAATTACAAGGAGAAGAAAGACTTACTTTTTCTGTACCATTTAATATATTTTTGATTTATATAAAGTTTGAATGAAACAATGAGCATATATATATACACACACCCATTCACACAGCCACATGAGATGCAGATGATTTTCAATACCCACCAACATAAATGAGTATAAAAATCCCAGATGTTTCTTGCTTTTGAGATGAAAGTCTGAGTTCACCTTGATGGATGTGATTTATGCTTTTCCCCAGAACAAGCCATTCATTCACTGTTTTTATTTCTAACTCTAGTAACTCCACAGTTTTTTATAATTTCTAAAATCAGTGCAAAGGAGAGAAGACATTAATTCCGAGAGTGGTGGTTTGCCTTTATTTGTGCACACAGTTGGCTCTGATGACTGTACTTGAAAACGCCCTGCTCTTTCCTCCCACCTCCTGTCTCTTTAGAGCATTGGCTCTTTGATAGGGGAAGCATCTTAGCTTTGTATCTGTATAGCTTTTGATACTAGGGATTTCATTTGAAGTTCCTTCTTCATAGCATGAATAAGTAGCAATCTTATAATGGTTTGTTCTAGGCGACAATAAATGAGTCACGGAAGCTGGCGTGCCATGGTAGGGACTGGGTAACTCACGGAGGAGAGGACAGAATTTGTCACAGGGAAATTCTCAGCCAGTTTTGTGCCCTGATTTAATTCTTGTGTGAGAACAGTAGCAGAAGATTTATTTCATTTAGTGTATTTGAGCCTATTCGCTATGAGAAGTGAGATGTAGAAAACTATACAGTGAACAGAGCATGTAAGCGTGATACGAGAATCCTGTTACTGATGTATGAGAAGAAAAGGCCTGAAGCTCTGTTTTATTATTCTGTAAATATGCTGTGCTAGAGGCTCTTACAGCAAGATGAAAGTAGAGGGGTTTTTTTTAATGTTCATTACAAAGGAGTCCTTCTCACACTTGGATGGGTGAATCCTCTTCTGTGACTTTTTGTGGCCACTTGTCTGGACAGTCCCTAGAGGTCAGCCCTAATAAAAGGTTATCAAATACCAAGAAATTATAGGCTTCTTGGTAATCAAAGTCTGCTCCTAAGAAGTGCCAGATAATTTATTCATCTTCTGGAAAAAATAGAGCAAAAACCAAATAAAGGAGGATAATATTTTCAATAGAAATACGTACTAGAAAATAATTTTAAATACCATTATTAAAATTATTCTAATTTAAAAATTGGCAAAAATGTAGCATTGAGGTGCCAAATTTTCCTAATTAAAGAACTTCAGCTGATCTCACTGGTGACATGAAAATGATGCATGTGAACTACAATGTGCAAAGTTTCCCAGCAAACATATGCATAAGGCTGAATGTTTCACATGTTCAGTTCTTTGCTCAGTACTGTACAACTAATTTCTGGCTGAGTGTAAGCTGCTTCTGAAGCTAATTACAGTTAAAAGGTACAAGAAAAGATGGCAAGAAAGTAATAAGTTCACATTACTAAACTCTTCTTAAGGTAAATCCTTCCTAACATCGCAGGCAATTTACAATAATAGAAAAGAAATCATTAGGGGAGTAACTGAAAATAGTAGCAAACTGTGATTAGAAACATGGGAAGAGATTTAGGCTTAGAGAAATATGGTATTTATGTAAACTATATTTATGGGGTTTTTTTAATACTAGCATATTTCTTATTTACTGGCGGAAGGCCCTGGCATTATGGTATGGAACTAGGAAGGACTCACATTCTGCCTTAACGGCATTGATACCCAGACCTAGAATCACCTTGGTGGTCTGGTTATAGATGCACCTTAAACATTTTGGTGCAGTGTAGCTGAGAGTGGTCTGAGCCACTGAAACTCCTCCACCTGGCACAGAGCATCCCTGCACTCGCTGAGCCACAGGGCAGAGGCAGGAGCGTAATGCCAGACTTCGGGAGCTGGGCTGTAGCCGGGTGAGATGGGGCACCCAAGTTGCACACGGTGTCCAGGGATGCCAAACACCTGTCTAGGAGGGACGAGCTGGAAGGAGACAGCAGGGAAGGGCCCCTCCAGCACCGTGGCTCTAACGCTCTCTTTGGAGATGGAGAGATGGAGGTTCAAATCCCTTCAGGCAGAAAAGGGATTGAACATGGATCTCCCACATCCTGGGTCACTGCCCTAATTACTAGGTTAGGGGATAAGAAGGGAATGACAGCAGCTGTGGTAAATCCAACCTCTTATATCTTTGAGGATTTTTTTTCTTTCTGTTGCAAGTGCCCAAAACAAAACATTTTGGATGAAACAAAGCACTTTCCTCACTGCAAAATGTATAGCATTTGTTTGGTTTCAGCAAAGAAAACCAGAAAAAATATTTCAGATTGATCTGATTGTGGGGTTTTTTCTCCCTTTAGTTTCATTCCATTGCTTGAGAGCATAATCAATTATTTGCACAAACCAATTAGTAAATGTTAAAAAACACAGTTTGGGCTTTGCTGGAGGACATTTGCCTACAAATTCTCAGCCTATACTGGCAGACTGTGACCCCAGTGGCAATAACTTCCAGAAGAGCAGAGCTCACTGATGTGGTACAATAGGCATGGACCTGTGAGTAGACAGGTATGTGTACCTGCTATTGAAATACTGAACACTGTAAAATATACATTTAGAATGATTTAGAAATTTTAGTAAATAAGTGGCACTCTATATTCCCTTGATGCCTTTCACTGAAAACACGTGACAGCTGGTCCCTCAGTGATGATCTTCTGGAAGTGCAGTTGGGTCCACATCGGAGTGGCCTTTCTTGGGGAAGGATAATGACTGGTACGATCCTTCCTGTGGCTCATTTTGGATAACGGTGTTTGGACGCTTCTTTGGTGGCTGGACAAGACAGTAGGTCGTAGGAGTTCTGACTTCCTGTGAGTCACTGGAAGGAGGTGAGGTGTGCTGTGAGGACAAAGCGAGGTCTGTGTCTTCAGGCAGCGAAAAGCTGAACATCATTATGAAGCCTCTGCTAAGTGAAAAAGAACTATGGACCGCTTTGTCATACTTTTTAAAGATTCAGAAGTATGTTTCATTTTTACTACTCATCTGCTGGTTGGTAGTCACCACAGCCAGCATAGTTGAAGGAAGAAAACGTACATGCTTACTCTGCTTCTGTTACTCCCTTCTTTGGGCCATTGTGGATTCCACTATGTCTGTTAGTTGTATTTTATAAATGACATAAATGTACATGGAACATTACAACAGGGAAAATATGACAACAGTAATACTACAGAGCGTAATCCCTGCCTCAGGAGCTTCTTATCCGAAGGCCTGAATGTATTCATGATACTTAGGGAGGGAGTAGTGTGGAGATGTTATCTGCGCTTGGCTTAACATGAGATTTGGGGTTCTGAGAAATGGGCAGGAAGAGGAGCTGAGAATAGACCTGAGCCTCTCCAGGGACAAGACATCTGGGTCTGAGCACCACCCATGAGGTTCTGGTGCTCTGAAAAACTCTTCTGCAAGCCACATGGATAAGAGGGATTTCGGCTTCTCATTCTAACTAATGGAAAATGTTTAGGGGTTGTTTTGGATAAACAAAAGAAAGATATGAAAGAATTTACATTTAATTTAATTCAAAATGATCATTAAAAAAGCAAACCCTGAAGTATACTTGGCAATTCGCACAGCCTTGTTTAACACTTCTCAGGTGCAGCACAGTTGCTTTCTCAGGATCAGGCCCTGAGGGGATGCCAAGAAGAGAAATGCTTGAAAGCAACATATGGAAATTGAACACGAAGTAAAAGCTCGAGTGGAGATAGGTGGGTGCAGGAGCTGTCTTCAGGAGAGGGAGCCAAGGCTACGCAGCGGGAAGTGTGCAGAAAATGAAAGTATGTAGAAACTGAAAGGTATTCAGCAGCAGTCATGTCAGCGTAATCCGTGCAGTCATTTCCTCTTGACGAGTGTATGTAGCACATCACAGAGCTGGGCTGTTGTCAGGGGAAGGCAGAGGCAATGCATACATGTGTGCATGTCATGGACAGCAGCGATGCCAGGGGATGAGGCACGTATGGGGAGAAGCCACTGAGCAGAAGGCTACAAAAGATGAAAGTGCATTCAAGAAGGGCTGGTATTTTTGTGATAAAACTGACCAGTTGTTCATAATTAAAAATGTTTCCCCAAGGTCACTTGAATTTTTTCGCCAGGATCACAAAGCTGTTCTAATCTCCACTGGTGTTAGAGCTTGAATTAAATGTCTGCTGACATCTGCCAGGGTAAGTATCTTTGCTTCCTCCTCCTACCCCTTACAGGAAACTTGGTTCATCTGGAAGAATTTAAGTTCTGGAAGGCTCCAAGCCCTAGAGGAAGAGATTTGGGGCACAGTAAAACTTCTCCTGCAAGCTCTTGGGATCCCATAGAAAGCCACTATCTGTCTGATCCAAATTTCCATAGACTTTGTGCTGGTAAACATCCCCCTGTGTTCCTGATGTGCCAGTGTGTCAGTGAGGTTTGAGTTCTGGCAGGGACACAGAAGTGACAGCTGCTTTATCTGTGTGCAATGAGCTACTAAGGAAAGACAGACCACAATTTGACTCCCTAAGACCAAAAAATGCTTTGAGTTTTCGAATCTTTGAGCTATTGATTTCCTCCCCCCAAGTTAAACATTTTCCAAGAAGGCTGCCATACTCGTGTCTCTTCCCCTTTAAAATTACATATGGTGTTGCTTATGGCAAAGAGTCCATCCAATTCTGTAAATCTTTGAACACTGATCTCCCCCCTCCCAAAATTTAAATTGGATTTGCAGTAGTTTTTTATCCCAAACCATCTCAACTCTCTAAGGGCTGCTGTACAAATTTAAAATTTTGCCTTGCATTACTGCATTTTTATTAACCAGAATTTATTGTTATCATCTGACATCCTCCCCTGCCCAGAGCATTTGTTGTGACACAGGAGGGGGTATGATTAACTTAAGCATCATGAACTTGTTCAAGCCTTTTTTGCTGTCCTGCAGGGGGGAGTAAACTGTCGTACCTGTTGGGTTACATCTCGTGGCAGCCTTTGTGCCTGTTGCGTTACTCGCTCTCCGGAGGCTGGTGGATGGCTCTGGAGTGCAGCGTCACTCACCTACGTGCTTATCCTTCGGTGGCAAGGGTTAAAACCTGGAGAGGCTGTCACAGGCCTCCTCGGTTAACGGGACAGCTGGAGTCACCACCACATCTGGGCTGCAGTTTCTTGACATTTTTCTGGGCATTGATTGCTCGTTGCTTATTGGGGTGGGGGAAAACTGAGAGAGATCACTTCATTGTTTGTATGCAGTATGTTTTTTGTGAGTAAATTGTCAGGATAGGCAATTGTCTCTTTATCCAAGTCTAGGGGATATCTGAGTCCAAGACAGCTGATGACATTATATTGGGCATTCATTTTAGAACTGCTGAGCCCACAGAAATCAATAGTTTTCCATTATCAGGTCCGGCTGGGTCACTAGTCTGTCAATGAGCTGTTACAATTGCTGTACAAGGGTGAACCTGACCAGTCAATTGCTGCTGACAAGAGGAAAACACGCTGACAGCCACTGGAACAAGCCAGAACACAGATTTGCACTTCGGTTTACCATCTGAGAAGGCTGGGAGCGGGGCCTTTTCCAAGATGTAGGGCACTCACTGTGGGAGAAGAGGCCCCTTTTCCCCCTCCCTGCCACACATCAGACAGGCCTTCCCTGCCCAGGGAATTAAGGTTTGTTTCTGTAGTCCCAAACACCAGAGAACTCACTAAGTGGAGATGAAGGAACCACCTTCCTCAGCGCTGTGTTTTTCCAGCCAGAAAGGGGCGTGCTAGAAGGGACTGCTTCTGCCAGCAAGGCCAGAGAACCACTTCTGCCTGCAGTGACCACTGCTGAGGGATGTGGGCTCAGGGCTTCTTGTCCATGGCAGGTGCCTGTGCTACATTGGGCAGGAATGCAGATGACAGGGTTAACTCCATTTCTGCTCTGTATGTTAGCACTGACTTCCTATCAAATTTGAGAGCAGAGCAAAAATAAATATTTGGAAATTATCCCAATATTATGATTTTTAATTTTCAACTTTATTAACTTCTTTCAAGTGTTAAATCCTGACCGTTTTATTTATGCCTCCGGTCGTCTGTTTGATTCTCACAGAAGTCAATATTCACTTGTGCTCCATCATCAAACAAAAAACTGGTAATCAACTTTATCACTGGAAGCCAACTAGCTGGGTTTTAAAAAATACACTACCCAAAAGAAAGATCATTTGCTTTAAATGAGAGGAGAGGGAAGTCTTTCTAACAGAGAAGAGCAAACCTTCCTTTGCTGGTAATTAGAAGCACCAGTCTTACATGACTTGCAGCATTTGGTAGCTCAAGCCGCGTCAGATCTCTTACAGCATTAATTAAAAAGAATTTATGTTTTTTTAATAAAATGGTTCATGTTTTAGCCCCTTTTCTTCCTCCTTCCAAATGTGATTACGGGGGCTGAAGGGAATTCAGGTTAATATGTTGACACACTTAACAATGCGGGGTCATGTAGCACAATCCGCTCGGCTGGTTCGGCGCGGCGCGGCCCCTGACAGGTCCCATCAGCCGCTGCCCTAAAGGCAGAGGCGAGGGGAGGATTTTAATTACTGCGCTGTGCGCGAGTTTGCCAGCATTAAATTGAGACATAATTAGGCCCCCGAATTTTAATAATTGTCCTAGCTAATTGGGCAGACAAGTACGCTCTGCAGCGTGGCGTGATTAGATAATTAGTGTTTCCAAATGACAAAATTGGGCTCTTGATTGCAGATTCCAGATGCGGAGGAGGGGTGGGGGGGAAAGCGGGCGGCTCCGTGCGCGGGCAAAGCCGAGCCGAGCCGAGGGAAGCGGCCGGGCCGGGTGAGCTGGGCCGTGCCCGGGCGAGGATCCCGGCGGGGAGCCGGGACCGGGGACAGCAGCGGGCCCGCGGGCGCGGCATTGGGGCACCTCCGGGGCGCCCGATGCGCGTGTCCCGCACGACGCGGAGTGAGGCAATTGGCCTGGCGGCGCTAATTGATCGCCACAGCCCGAGGAGAGCGCGGCACGAGTGGCGGCCATGGGAAGGACACCGGGGGCCGCGGGACGGACCCTCCTCGGCGGGCACCGGCACCGGCACCGGCACCGGCGGGGCTGCGCCGCCTCCCCCCGCGGCCGCCAGGGGGCGCCGCTCCCGCGCGGCGGCGGCCGCTCCGCGCCCCGGCGGTGCCCGCGCTCCTTCCGCGTCCCTCGGCCGGGCCCGGCTCCGCAGCACCGTGAGTGAGTACGGCTCACAGCACCGTGAGTACCGCTCACAGCACCGTGAGTACCGCTCCCGCCCGCCGCCGCCGCGCCCCGCCGCCCGCGCCCGGCCCTTCCCTGCGCCCGCCGAGCCCGTGCCGAGCGCCAGCCCCGCCGCTCGGCGCTGAGGCGGGGATCGCCGCCCCGCCGGGCTCCTTGTCCCCCCGCAACCTGCTGGGGAGCATCGCTAACGAGACAGATAGATTCAATATCCCTATCAAATATATAAAAATCTGTGTCTCTGCTGAGCTAGAGCGGGGACTCGGCCGCGGACACTAGTCCGGCAGCGGCCGGCAGCCACGGCGCTGGAGCCCCCGGCGGGATAGCGCCGGCGATGCTCGCAGATGCCCCCCTGCTGCTACCGATACCTGCGGACTGCATTTCCCTCGTGGAAATCAAAAATTTCCCATTAAAAAGAAAAAAATTATACAACCGAGTGCATTAGTATTTTTATTAAAAAAAATAAAAAGGCTGTACGCGCAGAGGGCGCTGGGGTAAATCCGTAGCTGAGTGCGATGCCGGGGCCCCGCACCGTCCCGCCCGGGCCGCGCAGGTGAGCGGCACCGCGGGCCTCCCTCCGTGCCGCGGGCAGCGCTCCCGCCGCGCCGGGGCGCAGGAAGTCCCCGCGCAGGCTGTAGACCCTGCCGGACGGGGACTTGCTTTTGTTTGTTATCATTCTTTCTATTTTCTCTGAAAAGAAGCAGTCGTTTTCACGCGGCAATATAAAGTTGGATCGCTAATAACAGAAAGTTAAAATGCAAACGCTTCACTAGGAAGCATTTCACGCAGCTGGTGCAAAATAGCCAGTTTTTTTCGCTTTTATTGTTAATCGACGGGAAAGGAAAAACAGTTTTATGATTTTTTTCCCTGGGTGTGATAGTACTGTCATCAAAATACAGATGCTTTTCCTACATCAATGATTTTTCACTACAGCCTAAGGGCCTCTTGGCTTTAAAGGTCTAGTTATTTTTGCTAATATATCAAGATTTTAACTCCTGACTATTTCATAAATCAACTCCAGATGCACTGTACAGTATTTATACACTTATTTTGAGAGGTACATTCTGGCTGAGTAGATTGCTGTCTCACCATTTCAATGCTTCAAAGCAATGGTGCTGGGAATTGTCAGTTCTGAAGACAAGGTTAGCTCACAGAAGCAGGATGTGTTGTGTAAAATGCTGATTTATAAAAGTGTTACAATCCATGTATCTTGCAGGTCGAATTGCATGCATTATATGGTCAGAAATACATAGAGGATTGATCTTCTAGTGCGTATTTTAAAGCATCGTGTTGTCTCTAAAGGTGAGGATGCCAGAGACATATTGGAGCAGAAGCCAGAAGGTGCATCTTCCAACGCACCCCAGCCTGGAGAAGCTATGGCAAAGCAATCACGTTCCCCGATAGCAAACCCCCAAGACCTAACCCTCACCCCAGCCTTGCTGGGAGCGGTAAGCACCCTGCTCTGCCTATGGTGAAAAACACCTCCTGCGAGCCAAAGAGATGCCTGCTCATTTTAAAAAAATCTTTTCTGACTTTGATGGGCTCTTGACCAGCAGGTGACACATCCTCGGGCCTATGAGCCTCCGAGGGCGTTGCTTTCCTATAAGCGGTTGCTTTCTGAGAAGCCTCAGTAGCCTCTGAGCCCAAGGGGGCTCTGGGGGACGGGGACGGGGGGGGGGGGGGGTGTGCTCCTGCAGGCTCTGTTTTGCCATCCTCCCGCCAGCCTGCAAGTAGGCTTTCCTGTTCATAGGTAGGCTTGTGGTGCTCGTAGGAAGGTGACATCCGGCTCCAAGTTTGTGGTTAATCAAGCTTACTTGGTGAAGTTGAACAATTTAATCAATGCCTGGTGAAGCCTTGGATCTACCTGTGTTATATCAAATTGTCTTCAAATCTAAAGCAGTCGTCAGAGGCTAGATGTGGGGGAAGTAACAACGCAGTGGTAGTTCCTGCCCTGATCCTGGGAGAAATGCTGTGTGCCTGCACCACAGCACAGCCATACGAGCACAGCAGCCTGGACTGGTGTGTGGCCATGTCAAGGCCGAGGTGAGGCTCCTATTCCCAGGACGCTCTCGTACTATTTACTAACCAGATTACAGCTTGGGTATGCATTACTTAGCAACCCTTGCCAGGAACGCTTTTCGTCTGCTTGGTGAGAAGGCTGGGACTGTTCCTTCAAGGACACTGTCAGATAACTGTCCTGTCGCTTGTGTGCAGAGTTTTTGTGATACAGTGGCAAGACGATGGGAGCTGCAGGCCCCTCAGATGTGGCACTGAATGGCAATGTGTGAGTTTGTCCTGTTTCTTGCAGCCCCACCCATGCTTCATGCCCTGCCCAGCCTGCTGCTTCATCTACAGGTGTAGAAGGGTGGGGTTTTTCTGGTTAAGATGTTACTGTCTTGGGACCTGGTTATTTTAGCAAGTTTTTTTCCAGTTCCAAGTTAATACTACGATTCTGATGAGTTGAAGTACAGAAAATGGTATCCCCGTCCTGCCTGATGTTTTCTTGGTCAAGCCTAGACTGTATTTATTGCTTCTCAAATGGTAGCTGGGTTTGCCAGGTTTTCAGATCTTCCCTGGGGTGACAGTGCTGACTGGCCACGCTAGAACTGGCAAGTAGAGTTGAAGTTATTTGCTTTGTGAGTAATACGGTAATTTTTTTTTCTGAGTACCAGTTCGACTAAAGTTTTGTGGGGTTTTTTTAAATGAGTTTAATGGTGCTTAAAACATAAAAAATAAATAATTAGACTTATAAAATAGGGTGTGTATTTATAGTGGTCTAATTGAAGCGTCTCCAGTTGTTAGTGTTAAAATAGTATAATCTCCTTATGGTGCAGGCAGCTGTAGAAATAGGAAAGCATTTTAAACTAGTAGAAGGGTTTTCGCACTCGCTTCCTCGATGAGGCGCCGTCTTGCTTTTCCTCTGTTCTTAAAGATGACTGCAAACCTGGTTCGATCGGGAGTCTCCATATGCACCTACGCTGGGAAGCACATCCGGCCGGCCGGAGGAGGTGCCGGCTGCCGGCAGTGTTGGCAGAGCCTCGCTTGCCCGGCAGCTCTGGGCCTTGCCGGGGCACGTCCGCATTTCTCGTCCACCGCTTTCGGCGTGTCTCCGCAGCGTGGGGAGCCCCCCGATACCGGCCAAACCCATTACCGAGCCCCCGCTGCCGCGGCCGAGGAGCGCACCGTGCCGGCGGTGCGGGGCAGTGCGGGGCGGGGCGGGCTCGGGCGCGGCGCCGCCGGGAGCCGCTGAAGGGAGGACTTCAAAGGAGCCGTCGGGGGCGAGAGGAGGCGGACAAAGCAAGCGCCGGGCTACCGAACGCGGAGCTCCGCCGGCGAGTTTTAAGGCGCTTTAAGTCTAAAGGAGAAGTGACAGGGCAATCACCTCCTCGGCTCGGCTGCGGATGGGAGGGCGGAATCTTGCTAACAGCTCGTGTATCTGTATATTTAATTGCGACCTGGCTGCATGTTCCTGTTGAGGAAGGATGCAGATCACAAGCGAATCTATAAAAACGCAGTTGACAAGCCCGGGAAAGGCATAAATGACAGACGAAACGAGAGTCAGCGCGGAGCTAACTGGCAAACGCATTGGTACAAAGTCAGATACCTTCTGAGAGGAGGAGTGGTTTGTTTTACTGCGGTGCTCCAGAGTTTTATCTCCCATCGGTGTGATGGGGTAGAGAGGAGCTAATGTACCCTGTTTAGGATACAAATATGCAGATTAGATCAGACTTCAGACACAGTGTTTCACTCAAGATTTAGGACAGTCAGAGGAATAAACCAGGCTTCCCCCACCGAGGAAAACATAGAATTTTCTTTTAATGTTTTACGGGGATTTAAACTTGTTTAAACACAACTGTTGTGCATACGGATTTAGAGAGCTATCGGGATTTTATAAGGTCGGGAGCTGGGGCCCGGAGCTCACCGCTACCGTTGTGCAAGGCTGGGGCGCTGGTAGAGTATCAGCCCGGCTCCCGTTTTCTTCACTTTTGGGTTACTTTAAGTTTTCAATGAGGCTAGTGTAATTACGAGGCGTTTAACTTTTTGCCAGGCTCTTTCATTATGGCTTTGCATTTGCACCTCGCTTTTAAGAGAAGTAATAACATTCACAGTCAGGGGCAAATCCTGTTAATGAACAAATTAAAGTTCAAACAGTTATTCAAGTTCACAGACCCGCTCGCTGCTCCTTTAATAAGAGTTATACATGTTACTTTCTCTCGGGATCACTCCCCATTTTATTACTTTTTAAGCTTTTCATAAGCACTAGCGGGCTATACGGGCAGCTCCCAGCCTCTAAAGAGCCCACAAATCCTGAATGAAGCCCTAATCCGACCTTAATTTGGCAACTTTTGTAAAAAACATAAAAGCTCGGGTGCCACCCTTGTGCGCTCAGATTATAATGTCGCAGGGAACAAGCCGGGGGAAGGCCCCCTCTATCCCGCACCCACCTATTTGAGTTGGTTCCCTCCCCCCAGGAGCTGTGCAAAAAGCCTCTGTTCGTGCCCCACGGATACCGGGAGAGAAATTAGGATCGATACCCTGGGAATTTCCACCCCCTCCCACTATAGCTCTACCAGGCTCTGCTGGGCGTGGGCTGCCGGGGCGGCCGGTGTCCCCAGCCCGTCCCGCAGCGCTGCCCTTGGGCCGGTTGCCTGCCTCAAGTGTTAGCAACGTGCAGTTAAGGGAAAAAAAAAAAAGATAAATCCTTGCGCTCTTTCTCTCTTCCCACTCCCTGCCCCCGGCCCCTCTTCTCTTTCTTCAAACCTTTCGCGATTAGAGTGTCTGCACTCACCTCGGCATTTGCATAACATGAATCTAAATTCCCCTTGTCAGGGGCTGCCCCGGCCCAGGGCAGCCGCGGCTCCCGGTGGGACCGGGCGGGGAGCGGGGCGGCCCCTCCCGCGGAGCCGGGCTCTGGGCCGGGGGCGGCGGGCAGAGTCCAGCAAAGCCCGGGGAATTTGACACAGGTTCCAGGCAGCGCCGGTGCAAAAGCGCTGTCTATGTACAAATAGAGGAGATCACACTCCCCATTATCTACCTCCTGGCGAGTGTTTGATTTGTGACATCAAAAGCTTATCAAGGCAAGCTCACAAAAAAAAAAAAAAGAAAAAAAAGAAGAAAAGAAAAAAGAGAAAAAGAAGGGGGGAAAAGAAGTACCTCTTCATGGAGGGAGATCCCTGTGGTTTGGGTGATGCAAAGGAGGGAGGAAGGGGCCGGTGTTGTCAAAACACTGCCGCTTCCAGGGAGGCGATTCCTGCCCCGCCCGTGTCCCCGCGGGCCGAACGGCGGGGCTGGTGCGGGGCCGGCCGCGGGTGCGGGGCGCTGCCGCGGGCGCGCAGAGCAGCGGGCGGGCGGGCTGGCCCCGGCGGACGGCTGGAGGGAGGCCCTGATTCCTCGCAGCCATCCACACAGAAGTGGTTTGATATAATCACCATGACAACTGCCGCCTATAAGCATACAAATAATAGAGATGAAATAGACAAAAGATTAGCATGCCATGAAAAGTACAATAAGTTTCTTATTTAGCATTTAGATAACTGTCTTTCCTTCGGAGCAGGCTTCAAAGTTGAACCCAGTTTAGACCAAGAGGATTAATTCTTTCTCCCGCATGCTTCATTGAATCTCTCATTACCAAACTTTGTCTGTATTGATGTAAGATTTGATTGAAGATTAGAGCATTTAGCAAATCTTGCTTTTCTGCATGTATCAGGCCTTTTCAAGCGCAGACCGCGCTGCCCAGTGGTCAATACCCTTACTTTTATCCAGTGTCTGCTTCATTTAAACTTAATCAACTCCCTCAATGAACTGGAACAGGGAAACGTCCCTGAGGTAAGAATGTTGTGCTTTTCTTAGATAATTCTTTGCTCCCTCTCCCAATCCGCTGGCGTTAAACCTAAAATTGCTCTCTGATGAACTTAATCAATATGATAATGACAATTGGGGCTGAATGGCTCGGCCTGTGCTCAGCACGGAAAAGGTAGACGGCTGTGCCCATTGCCCAAAAGCAACTTCTTTCTCGCCTCTCCTTTTGTGTTCATTTCTCCCACCTTTCTTTCTCTCTCTCCCCCTCTTCCCCCCTCCGTGACACCGACCGCTGTTCACGCTGGAGAATGATGCTTCTTTGTGCGGCAGGAGGACTCGTATGTCACCGCCCGGAGGAGCGGAGCGGAGCGATTGGCCGGGTGAATTATCTGCCTTGTTGCAGTGAATTATTTGCGCTGTTTCCTTTCCCAGTCAACAAGTTTCTGAGGTATAGCGCAGATCAATCAAAGCTGACAGAGCGCATGTGAAGCTTTTACTGTGTAAATCTGGACCTCTTGTCCCGGCTTCGTTGGCACTGGCATCTGTATATCATTTTTATACTGCTACCAGTAGAGCAATTTCAAAAGTATTTGCAAGGAAAATGGATGTCCCCATCTGTTCCTGGAATCATAAATGTGCCACTTTCGGAGGGTTTTCACTGGTAATCATATCTTTAATGATGAACAAACTTGTGATATATACCTTTCCATAAAATGGGGTTTTCTTCACTTTATTGTGATTGGCTGGGATAAATAGCTTTTCCATATGTTAGGAAGATAAAACATAAGATTACCAGACCTCGTTTGTTTGATCATAAACAAAAGAAACAATTCGCTCCAAACACTCTTTAAACAGAAACAACTGCAGAATTAAATTGTATTAATAAGCTATCGATGGGTCAGGAGGCAAACAACTGTCTCCATTGAAAAGACAGCTGGTTTAAAATATGAATAGTCGGTCCTTCTCACTATTCAGGTGACCTTAATGCAGACGCGGATTTTAAATACTCGATGCTAATTTTAATTTTGTTTTTCTTAAGATTGTCTTGTTTTTATGTCTACTTATTTTTTCTCTAGCTTGACTTTGAATTTCCTTAAGTGCCAGAGCGAGGATACGGTGCTAGGTAGTGCATTGCCGTGCGCTATATTTAGAAAGCAGCTGGAAGAGGAAACGTCCTCAGGAATCCGAACTGTTTTGTTGTAAATGTCCCTCCAGTGCCAGCACTGTAAACCTAAACGCTCTTTCTGCAGACGTGTCAGCGCTTCGCGCTACCTGGGAGCGCTGGGTAAGGATGGGCTCGGGGAGCCACTGTTGACCCCACGGCACTCTCCAGCAGCCTTAGAGGTGCCCAGGGCAATGAGAGGTGCCGTGGCCAGGGCTGCCCGGCGGCGTGGCTGCCAGCCCACCCTCGCGATGGGGGGCAGCGGCGCCTGGGTTTCTCCCCGCCGGAGGCTCCCCTCTCGGCCCGGGGGAACCGGCAGCTGCCCCCGTTTCTCCGTGCAGAGTGCCTCGGCAGCAGGTTCACTGCCCGTTTAGGTGGGACCGCCCTCCCGGGCCGGCCAGTCCGCGTCCGTGGGCGCTGGCGGAGCCGGAGCACTACGGCGGGGTCGGGTGGCACGGACAGCCCTTCCCCGTCCCTGGAGCAGCAACTGCACCCTCAGACCCACTGGCCGCTTCCTGCAAGGAGTGAGGGTCGATGCTAAACGAGGTCTCGCCCGCTGGGGCTTGGCCCTCTGGGA